>CM055126.1:132367947-134827130 GCA_029206835.1 Rana muscosa
GGTATGATGGGGGGGGGGGTGATCTCTGGGTATGATGGGGGGGGGTGATCTCTGGGTATGATGGGGGGGGGTGATCTCTGGGTATGATGGGGGGGGGGTGATCTCTGGGTATGATGGGGGGGGGTATATGCTCTGGGTATGATGGGGGGGGGGGTATATGCTCTGGGTATGATGGGAGGGGTGATCTCTGGGTATGATGGGAGGGGTGATCTCTGGGTATGATGGGGGGGAGGGGTGATCTCTGGGTATGATGGGGGGGGGATGTGCTCTGGGTATGATGGGGGGGGGGGGATGAGCTCTGGGTATGATGGGGGGGGGGATGAGCTCTGGGTATGATGGGGGGGGGGGGATGAGCTCTGGGTATGATGGGGGGGGAGGGGTGATCTCTGGGTATGATGGGGGGGGGATGTGCTCTGGGTATGATGGGGGGGGGGGGGGATGAGCTCTGGGTATGATGGGGGGGGGATGAGCTCTGGGTATGATGGGGGGGGGGGGGATGAGCTCTGGGTATGATGGGGGGGTATATGCTCTGGGTATGATGGGGGGGGGTGATCTCTGGGTATGATGGGGGGGGGGTGATCTCTGGGTATGATGGGGGGGGGGTGATCTCTGGGTATGATGGGGGGGGGTGATCTCTGGGTATGATGGGGGGGGGGGGATGAGCTCTGGGTATGATGGGGGGGGGGGGATGAGCTCTGGGTATGATGGGGGGGGGGATGAGCTCTGGGTATGATGGGGGGGGGGGGATGAGCTCTGGGTATGATGGGGGGGATGAGCTCTGGGTATGATAGGGGGGGATGAGCTCTGGGTATGATAGGGGGGGGGGTGATCTCTGGGTATGATAGGGGGGGGGGGGTGATCTCTGGGTATGATAGGGGGGGGGGGTGATCTCTGGGTATGATAGGGGGGGTGATCTCTGGGTATGATAGGGGGGGGGTGATCTCTGGGTATGATAGGGGGGGGGTGATCTCTGGGTATGATGGGGGGGGGGGTGATCTCTGGGTATGATGGGGGGGGGTGATCTCTGGGTATGATGGGGGAGGGGTGATCTCTGGGTATGATGGGGGAGGGGTGATCTCTGGGTATGATGGGGGGGGGGATGTGCTCTGGGTATGATGGGGGGGGGGGATGAGCTCTGGGTATGATGGGGGGGGGGGGATGAGCTCTGGGTATGATGGGGGGGATGAGCTCTGGGTATGATGGGGGGGATGAGCTCTGGGTATGATGGGGGGGATGAGCTCTGGGTATGATGGGGGGGATGAGCTCTGGGTATGATGGGGGGGATGAGCTCTGGGTATGATGGGGGGGGGGGGGGAGGGGGATGATATGCTCTCACCATGCCGGGACGCGGTGCTCTCCCTCCTCCGTTGGTCTCTGAGCTCCGATCCCACCTCGTCCTCTATGTGAATCTCTCGGATCTCTGTACGGATGGAGTCCCCCTTCCTTCCCCTGTCACTCTGCTGTGATGACCTCAGTGAGGGACACACACGGACGGACGACACACAACTCTCAGGCTCTTCTCATCCCCGCACCTTCCCCCCGCTCACCGCACTGCTCAGCACTCGTCTGTAGACGTCAGTCAGTCCGCCGGGCTGTTCTCTTCACCGACTCACCATCACCTCTTCCACAGCCAGCGAGTACTGACAGTGGCAGCTCGTCACCCAATCAGCGCTCCTGGGGGGCGTGATTTATCCGGACAGCTGCTTGAAGGGAAAAAGGCGGGAAGAGGGCGGACAGGACAGGTGGAGGTGCGGTGCGGGTCGTCGCAGGAGCGCTGTGCAGTATGTTTCATATAGATACAGTGTAATGGAGGGATATTATATGTGTAGTGATAATAAAGGATTTTTCTCTTTTAGTCCATGGATGGACACAGCCTCTTAAAGTGGTTGTAAACCCACTTTCTAAACAAACACCTACAGGTAAGCCTAGATTAAGGCTTACCTGTAGGTGCCTGAAATATCTCCTTAACCTACACGGTTAAGGAGATATTTACATTTAAATGTGGTGACGTCACGCGCATGCGCATGGGGTTAATCCCATTTACAAATTCGGCTAGGTCGCAGTATTCGAGCAGCGCTGTGATTGGCTGGTGCGGCGATACCCGGAACTAACATTCCGGCTATCGCCGCAGTGATGTCTGCGGCTGGACAGAGGGACGCGGACTGCTTCGGGGGCCCCGATCTAAGGTAAGTGGTACATAATGAGCTAATATGCTAGTCATACTAGCTCATTATGCCTTTCTCTTGCAGGTGGGGGAAAAAACAAAACAAACAAAAAGTGTGTTTACAACCACTTTAAGTCGTGACAGATGGGTTCAGTGTTGCCAACCGTCAGAATTTTTACTGGCAGCCAGTAAAAAACAGGCAATTATCTCCTGCCAGTAAATGTCAGTAAAAGTAAAAGGTTGCCAGTAAAAAATATGGCTGTGACACTCGGCTTGGTCCGGAGTTGGCTGAGACCATCCGAGTGCCTGCTACAGTGTGATCGGCCGGCTCTGGCGGAAGCGGTGCCTGGGCATGTCATGTGATGTCATGGTGCAATGGAGCCAAGCAGAGTGGCCAGAGCCTCGTGTATGGGAGCAAGGCAGGCTGGGACCGGGACCGTCAGTGCTGTTTGGACTGGGGGGACCACTTGGCTTGGAGAGAGACTGTCACTGTGACGTAGGAGGGGGCATGTTGTGTCACTGAGGTCTCATCATCATCTGTGCTTCTGCACAGTGCTGTCAGTGTCACTGTGAGAGTCGATTTTATATGTGTGTACTGCCCATTCTAATTTCTTACCCTCCTGAGTCCTGTCCCTGAGCTACTTACTTACTATATCGAAAATAAAAAAAGAAATATGTTTTTTGCCTTATTATCTACCTTAAATCATATTGCTAATTGCATATTGTATTTGATTATAGCCTAAGTACTTTATTTTGCACTTTAAACTGTAATTTTATAACTTTTGAAAATGCCAGTAAAAACTTGGCTGTGCCAGTAAATCTTGGGTGTTGTGTCAGTAAATTTCAATCTGGTAGGTTGGCAACACTGGATGGGTTATGTTCCTGTTCTATAGGAGAAGACTAAGCAGAACATGTTAGCAGGGCCGGACTGGCCTACCGGGATATCGGGAGATTTCCCGGTAGGCTGCCTGTCCTGGGGCCAATTTCAGTTGCTGCAGTGCTCCCTGTCCCCTCTCTCCTGCTCCTGTGCATTACAGAGCTGGCTGAGTCTGTGTGTGTTCGGCGGCGGCGGGCGGCACTGTAATGCGGTCCCGCCCCCCCTAGACTGGCTCGTGTGATAGTAGATAGAATCAGTGTTCAGCCTATCACACAAGCCGGTCTGGGGGGGCGGGACCGCGTTACAGTGCCGCCCGCCGCCAAACACACACAGACTCAGTCAGCTCTGTAATACACATGAGGAGATGCCCGCCGTACAGCCCGCCCTATGTGCCTGGATAGGAGGATCGGATTCGGCAGGGCGGCTACATATAGAGGAATTGAGCTTTCTATTGTCCTCCATGCAGCCGCTGAATGCTTGCAGGAGGGAGAGGAGGAGAATCAAGCATTCCGCGGCTGTATGGAGGACAATATAAAGCTCAATTCCTCTATATGTAGCCGCCCTGCTTCTCCTCCTATCCAACTTCTTTTGCTGCCCCCCCAGTGCCCCCCCACCACACTCTCCAGCCCCCCCCAGTGCTCTCCACCCGTTCCCCCCCCAGTGCTCTCCACCCCTGTTCTTCCCCCCCAGTGCTCTCCACCCCTGTTCTTCCCCCCCCAGTGCTCTCCACCCCTGTTCTTCCCCCCCCAGTGCTCTCCACCCCTGTTCTTCCCCCCCCCAGTGCTCTCCACCCCTGTTCTTCCCCCCCAGTGCTCTCCACCCCTGTTCTTCCCCCCCAGTGCTCTCCATCCCTGTTCTTTCCCCCCCAGTGCTCTCCACCCCTGTTCTTCCCCCCCCTAGTGCTCTCCACCCCTGTTCTTCCCCCCCTAGTGCTCTCCACCCCTGTTCTTCCTCCCCCCAGTGCTCTCCACCCCTGTTCTCCCCCCCAGTGCTCTCCAGCCCTGTTCTTTCTCCCCCCAGTGCTCTCCCCATCACTCCCAGCCCCCTCCCCAGTGCTCTCCGCCCCCCACAGTGCTCTCCAGCCCCCCGTGCTCCCCAACCCTGTTCTTTCTGCCCCCCCCCCAGTGCTCTCAAGCTCCACCCATCGCTCTCCAGCCCCCCGTGCTCTCCACCCCTGTTCTTTTTGGCTCCCCCTCCATTGCTCTCAAGCTCCCCCCCAGCACTCTCTGCTCCCCACTCCTGTACTACTCTCCACTCCCCCCTGCATTTTGCCCCCACCCACATGCTCTCCAACGCCCGCCAGTGCTCTCTCCGCTCCCCCCTGCATTTTGCCCCACCCATGTGCTCTCCAACCCCACCAGTGCTCTCCGCCCACCATAGTGCTCTCCAGCCCCCCGTACTTTCCACCCCTGTTTTTCTGGCCCCCACTGGTGCTCTCAAGCTCCCCCCATAGCTCTCCACCCCCCAGTGCTCTCCACTCCCCCCCAATGCTTTCCACTCCCCCCTGCTCTTTGTACCCCCCAGTGCTCTCCAGCCCCCGTGCTCTCCACCCCTGTTCTGCCCCCCCCAGTGCTCTCAAGATCCCCCCCCAGTGATCTTTACCCCCCACACTCTTAGCCCCTTCAGTGCTCTCCAGCCCCCCCTCTCAGCCTCCCATGGTCTCCACCCCTGTTCTTGTTGGCTCCCCCCCCAGTGCTCTCAAGCCCCCCCCAGCGCTCTCCGCTCCCCACCCCTGTGATCTCCACTCCCCCTGCTCTTTGCCCCCACCCATGTGCTCTCCAACCCCGCCAGTGCTCTCCGCTCCCCCTTCTCTCCAGCTCCCACCCAGTGCTCTCACTTCCCCAGGACCAGAGGACAGGCTGTCTGGGGGCAGAAAATGAGGACGGCTGAAGGTGCAGGTGGCCAGGGACCACTCCATCTCACAGCAAACAGATCCTCTGGAAGGAGCACTGTCCCCATCCAAAATTAGAACAGACCCTGACTGCTGATGGCGATCATGGATATCCTGCTGGCATAGAAGGTACCGTACCGAGCATCAACAACACACCTTCCCACAGACAGGGACTGCAGACTGGGACATGGGGCATAGGAGGTGCTGCAATGATGGGCACAGTGAGGCTGAATTTGTGGGTACAGTGAGACTGCATTCATGGGCACAGTAAAGCTGCATTTGATGGACACAGTGATGCTGCATTGATGGGCACAGTGAGGCTGCAATGATGGGCACAGTGAGGCTACAATGGTGGGCACAGTAAAGCTGCATTTGATGAGCACAGTGAGGCTGCAATTATGGTCACAGTGAGGCTGCATTTATGGGCACAGTGAGGCTGCAATGATGGGCACAGTGAGGCTGCAATGGTGGGCACAGTGAGGCTGCAATGGTGGGCAAAGTGAGGCTGCAATGGTGGGCACAGAGAGGCTGCATTTATGGGCACAGTGAAGCTGCAATGGTGGGCACAGTGAGGCTGCAATGGTGGGAACAGTGAGGCTGCAATGGTGGGCACAGTAAGGCTGCAATGATGGGCACAGTGAGGCTGCATTGATGGGCACAGTGAGGCTGCATTGATGGGCACAGTGAGGCTGGATTCGATGAGCACAGTGAGGCTGCATTTATGGGCACAGTGAGGCTGCATTTATGGGCACAGTGAGGCTGCAATGATGGGCACAGTGAGGCTGCAATGATGGGCACAGTGAGGCTGCAATGATGGGCACAGTGAGGCTGCAATGATTGGCACAGTGAGGCTGCATTCATGAGCACAGTGAGGCTGCATTTATGGGCACAGTGAGGCTGCAATGGTGGGCACAGTGAGGCTGCAATGGTGGGCACAGTGAGGCTGCATTGATGGGCCCAGTGAGGCTGCATTGATGGGCCCAGTGAGGCTGCATTGATGGGCCCAGTGAGGCTGCATTGATGGGCCCAGTGAGGCTGCATTTGATTGGCACTGATGAGGCTGCATTTGATGGGCACTGGTGAGGCTGCATTGAGCTCTTGTGTCTGCAGCCTCTGACCATCTCCTGTATCATGTCTGCAGTCTCTGAGGGAGTCTGAAGAGGAGTCAAGAGTTGGAGCACTGCCGGGATGGGGGTCATGGGAGAAGTCAGATGTGTGTGGACTGTAGAGACTATATAGGATAAAACCAGAGCCACCGAGCTGGAGCCGACTGACTGAGCCATGCACGGCGCACCTGAGAGGGGGTCAGTGACAGCACCGCTAGGCACGGTGCACCTGAGGGGGGTCACTGATGTAAGGGGGGAGTGAATACGATAATGTCAGGGGGCACTTGATGATTGACCACTTTTAACTGGAATTTGCGTTCATATATATATATATAAAGCCCTATGTGATTTCATATCTGTCTTATCTATATATAATACACTCTTCAAATGTGTTTTAAAATGTATGGGTTTTCCCTTTCATGAACAAGAAAATAATGACGTTATGCTGTTACGCTGGTATTAAAATGCTGTGGGGCTGGTATGAAATTTTTTCCAGGGCTGGATTTTATTCCCAGTCTGGCCCTGCATGTTAGATATTTAAATACATGTTACTTTAACAGAGTTGAACAGCCCTGCCCAGGGGGCGGTCCCTCCGGAAATAACCCTCCGCCCTGCAGTCAGCAGCTCAGTTTTTTTCTGCCTAGTAGAGGAGAAGAACCTGGCTCCCTTTGGGCCCAGGGTCCGGAAGAAATTTTTATTTTTTAATATTTTTTTTATTTTTTTTTAACCACAAGTTAACCGCCCACCGTCAAATGACGGCGGGCGGAAGACCCTGTTGTTCTCAGCGACGTCATATGACGTTGCACCTTTAAAAGCCACTAGGGGGCGCGCGCCCGCCGCGTCACTGGGGACCCGATGCGCGTGCCTGGCGGCCGCGATTGCCCAGTAACCGAGCAGGACCATGGATCTCTGTGTGTAAACACAGATCCACGTCCCGTCAGGGAGAGGAGACCGATGGTGTGTCCCTTGTACATAGGGACAACCATCGGTCACCTCCCCCAGTCAGTCCCCTCCCCCCACAGTAAGAATCACTAATAGGAACACATTTAACCCCTTCCTCGCCCCGTAGTGTTAACCCCTTCCCTTCCAGTCACATTTATACAGTAATCAGTGCATTTTTATAGCACAGATCGCTGTATAAATGTGAATGGTCCCAAAAATGTGTCAAAAGTGTCCGATGTGTCCGCCGCAATATCGCAGTCACGATAAAAATCCCTGATTGCCGCCATTACCAGTAAAAAATAATAATAATAATAAAAATGCTATAAATCTATCCCCTATTTTGTAGACACTATAACTTTTGCGCAAACCAATCAATATACGCTTATTGCTTTTTTTTTTACCAAAAATATGTAGAAGAATACATATCGGCCTAAACTGAAGAATTTTTTTTTTAGTAAAAAATATATATATTTTTTTCAAACTTGTCGCTCTTCTTTTGTTTATAGCGCAAAAAATAAAAACCGCAGAGGTGATCAAATACCACCAAAAGAAAGCCCTATTTGTGGGAAAAAAAGGACGCAAATTTCATTTGGGTACAGCGTCGCACGACCACGCAATTGTCATTGAAAATGTGACAGCGCTGAAAGCTGAAAAATGGCTTGGGCAGGAAGGGGGTTTACGTGCCCTGTAGGCAAGTGGTTAAGAAATCTTCTATCAACTGCTGGCTGGGTGAGCTGAAAAATGGCTTGGGCAGGAAGGGGGTTTAAGTGCCCTGTAGGCAAGTGGTTAAGAAATCCTCTATCAACTGCTGGCTGGGTGACAGGCTGGATATTATAGATCCTTGTAGTCCCCCCTGTCCGGCCATCGAGCGCGAGCAGGCCTTAGCTACGTGCGGGGTTGGCCACGACATACCCCATGGCTCCAGGGGTGGCCGGTGAGCTTTGCTCCAGGGTTCACATATGACCGGGTGGCTTGCTGTCTCAGTCACAGTGGACCGGGCCGACAGCTACTCCATACTGCTCGGTTGTAGGTCTGTCAGGAACGCACCAGCAGGTCCTCGCAAGGACGGGTAAGTACAGTTCCTCCTGCCTCGGTAGGATGGAACAGCTGGGCATTCCTAAGGGGGTCGTTAGGGGGTTCTCCTGCCCTCCCCTCTCTCCCTCTGTCATCCCTTTTTTTTCCTCCTCCCCTTGCGGGGCTCGCTGCGACCAAGGGAATACCTGTAGGGGGCTCCAGGTCCCGGCTGGGGGCTGTGGGGTGTCCAGGCCCGCTCTCTGTGGGGGGTAGTTTTTTTTTTAAAGAAGCCTCCACTGCAGCCTTCTCGTCCACCTCATTGTTTGGCCGCCATTTTGGAAGCGCCGGCGCCATTTTTCAGGTGCCTGTGATTAGTATTGTAAAATCCCATTGGCGGCCATTTTGCCGTGGCCGCACTGTGACGCAGGTCTGCATTGCAGGCGGCCATTTTCTTGTGGTCCACGCTCTTTTCTCTGAGGCGCCCGGCGGTCATTCTGGAATGGGTTTTGGCCTCTAGTGCTGGATGGCTTCCTGAACAGCGAACGGCGCTATTCACCTAACAGAGTTCCTCAGACACGCTGTGTGTGGATGGAGAGTGGGCAGCGGTGCTGAACAGTCTCTTGCTGGGTGGTGAGTTTCCTGGGTAACCACCCCCCGGTCAGTGCAGCAAGGAGGGTGGACATTTTTGTCATGTGTTTTGACTAAGTCCCTAAGGGCTGTCAGTGGGCAATATGGAGTCAGAAGCTGGAGTTTTTTCCCCAAACATTCCAGAGGCAGCAACCGGTGCCCCTGCACCTGCTGTTCCCATGGACGCTTTGTCGGCAGTCCTGGAGTCATTTGTTGCCAGGGTGGAAGCGGTGCAAAGTCCCCATATTTGTTCCTCCATAAGGACAAAGCGGGTGTACGCCCGCAGCCTTCCTTTCTTCCGAAGGTGGTTTTGGTCTTTCACCTGAATGAGGACATTGTACTTCCGTCCTTGTGTCCTCGGCCATCGCATTCCAAGGAGGTTGCGCTGCATTCTTTAGACGTGGTACTTGCCTGGCGGGTATATCTGTCGGCTACAGCTCCGTTCCGGAGGTCTGACTAACTGTTTGTGTCGGTGTCTGGTCAGCAGAAGGGCCTGGCGGTCTCATCGGCCACCATTTCTCAGTGGATCAGGCAGACCGTCATCCAGGCCTATGCCCTTATGGGACGGGCGCCTTCTTTTTTCTTTCACGGCGCATTAGACCAGGGCTATTGGTGCCTCTTGGCCTTTCCGACATCAAGCGTCTGTCTCACAAGTGTGTAAGGCGGCGACCTGGTTGTCCGTTCACACTTTTTCAAACTTTTACAAGGTTGATCTGAGTGCATCTTCGGATGCTAGCTTCGGCCGCAAAGTTTTTGAGGCGGCTGTTTGAGGTTGCAACTCCTCCATTTAGGAGCTCTGCTTGTTTGGGGTGAAATTTTTTTTTTTTGATTGCTGTGCCCACCCCTCGTTTTTTTTTTTACACTGCTTTGTGACGAACCAACTGTCAAGACTTAAGAGGCTGTGTCCATCCATGGACGAAAAGAGAAAATAGGATTTTTTGTACTCACCATAAAATCCTTTTCTCTGTCGTCCATGGACGGACACAGCACCCACCCCTCCTTTTTTGGTTTGTACTGCTTTTTACGAACTGAGCTGCTGACTGCAGGGCGGAGGGTTATGTCTGGAGGGACCGCCCCCTGGGCGGGGCTGTTCAACTCTGTTAAAGTAACATGTATTTAAATATCTAACATGTTCTGCCTAGTCCTCTCCTATAGAACAGGAACATAACCCAACTGTCAAGACTTATGCCCCATGCACACGAGACGCTATTAAACGCGTGTTCAGAGGCAGTTGGACACTTTTTTTCAACTGCTTCTGAACACATTCAATGTTATCCTATGTGTCCATGCACACCGTCTCGTTTATTGCCATTTTTAGGCAGTTGTATTTAACCTCGTTTTTCCAGAAGCAAAAAAATGGGTTCAGACGCAAAAGTTTTCCACGTTTCAGACGCAAAACGCGGCAAAACGTGGTACTGGCGTTTTGCCGCGTTTTCGTTTAAAAGCGTTTTCAAAGGTTTTTACATTAGAAATCTCAAAAATTATGGCAAATGATGAAAAACCATTAAAAAAATATTAAAAAAAAACTGTAATTGCTTGCATTGCACTGTAGACAATCCACAATTTGTGGCAGGTGACATGGCAAGTGGACAATCCACAACTTGTGGCAGGTAACGTGGCAAGTGGACAATCCACAACTTGTGGCAGGTGATGTTGCCAGGTGACGTGGCAGGTGGAAATCTACAAATTGTGGCAGGTGACGTGGCCAGGTGACGTGGCAGGTGACGTGGCAAGTGGACAATCCACAACTTGTGACCGGTAACGTGGCCAGGTGCCGTGGCCAGGTGATGTGGCAGGTGGACAATCCACAAATTGTGGCAGGTGACATGGCCAGGTGACGTGGCAGGTGAACAATCCACAACTTGTGGCAGGTGACGTGGCAGGTGGACAATCCACAAATTGTGGCAGGTGACGTGGCCAGGTGATGTGGCAGGTGACGTGGCAAGTGGACAATCCACAACGTGTGGCAGGTGACATGGCCAGGTGACGTGGCCAGGTGATGTGGCAGGTGGACAATCCACAAATTGTGGCAGGTGACATGGCCAGGTGACGTGGCAGGTGGACAATCCACAAATTGTGGCAGGTGACGTGGCAAGTGGACAATCCACAACTTGTGGCAGGTGACGTGCCAGGTGACGTGGCAGGTATACAATCCACAAATTGTGGCAGGTGATGTGGCCAGGTGATGTGGCAGGTGACGTGGCAAGTGGACAATCCACAACTTGTGGCAGGTGATGTGGCAGGTGGACAATCCACAAATTGTGGCCAGGTGATGTGGCAGGTGACGTGGCAAGTGGACAATCCACAACTTGTGGCAGGTGACGTGGCCAGGTGACGTGGCAGGTGGACAATCCACAAATTGTGGCAGGTGACGTGGCCAGGTGATGTGGCAAGTGGACAATCCACAACTTGTGGCAGGTGATGTGGCCAGGTGATGTGGCCAGGTGATGTGTCAGGTGACGTGGCAGGTGGACAATCCACAAATTGTTGCAGGTGACGTGGCCAGGTGACGTGGCAGGTGACGTGGCAAGTGGACATTCCACAACTTGTGGTAGGTGACGTGGCCAGGTGACGTGGCAGGTGACGTGGCAAGTGGACAATCCACAAATTGTGGCAGGTGACATGGCCAGGTGACGTGGCAGGTGGACAATCCACAAATTGTGGCAGGTGACGTGGCCAGGTGACGTGGCCAGGTGATGTGGCAGGTGACGTGGCAAGTGGACAATCCACAACTTGTGGCAGGTGACGTGGCCAGGTGACGTGGCAAGTGGACAATGCACAACTTGTGCCAGGTGATGTGGCAGGTGACGTGGCAAGTGGACAATCCACAACTTGTGGCAGGTGACGTGGCCAGGTGACGTGGCAAGTGGACAATGCACAACTTGTGGCAGGTGACGTGGCAAGTGGACAATCCACAACTTGTGGCAGGTGACATGGCCAGGTGACGTGGCAAGTGGACAATGCACAACTTGTGGCAGGTGAGGTGGCCAGGTGACGTGGCCAGGTGACGTGGCAGTTGATGTGGCAAGTGAACATTCCACAACTTGTGGCAGGTGACGTGGCAGGTGACATGGCCAGGTGACGTGGCCAGGTGATGTGGCAAGTGGACAATCCACAACTTGTGGCCAGGTGACGTGGCAGGTGGACAATTCACAACTTGTGGCAGGTGACGTGGCAGGTGACGTGGCCAGATGACGTGGCAAGTGGAAAATCCACAGCTTGTGGCAGATCATGTGGCAAGTGATACGCTAAATACACTGCTGCTCTCTCAGCTGCTGGTCTCCCAAAATGGCTGAAATGGTTAAATAATACTGTTTTTTGAGCTTAAGGAGGGTCTTATGATGTTTCTTAACTAAACGCCTATAGACGCAAATGCGGTAAAACGCCGCTAAAATCGCAACAAAACTGGCGTTTTTAAACGCCGGTTTTAGCCTTTAAAAACATGTGTTCAGCAGAGTTTGCACCGGCGTCTCATGTGCATGGGGCCTTAAGAGGCTCTGTCCGTCCATGGACGACAGAGAAAAGGATTTTACGGTGAGTACAAAAAATCCTATTTTTTTGTTTACAAATAAAATAAGTGGTTATACTTACCTGTTTTGTGCATGGCTGTAGAAAGCAAGGACATAGAGGCAGAGTATATAATACAAAAAAGTAAAATAAAAATACCAAAGAAGGAAAAAAAAATCAAGCTTCGAGGGTCGTAGCTTGGCGACCTGGGGCGACAGAGACCCCAAATTTGGTCAATTTGGGTCAAGTTGGGGCTCCTAGGATAGGGTGACCAGACGTCCCCGTTTCCGGGGACAGTCCCCAGACTGAGGATACTGTCCCCGGACCAAGTCTGTCCCCGGTTTTGTCCCCGGATTAACGTAGACAGAGCATCCCATGCTAGCTGAGAAACAGCCTGGTGGCTCGAATGCTGACGCTCCCTGCTGGACGATCTCACTGCCGCTCTTGCTGCTGTTCAGTGAAGGAGAGGCAGAGCCAAAAATTGACTGTGCGAAGGGCTGAGACTGGAGGTGAGCAGATGGGGGAGCTGTTTGTACACAGGTGAGGGCAGTGGGAGAGCAGAGGTCAGAGCTGATGCAGATGGAGAGTTTAGCTGTTGTGGGGGAAGGGATAAAAGGTGGCTGCAGAGATAATCTGTGAGAGAAGGGTGCAGAGGGGAGCTATGGATGTAGGGACAGAAGTGTCTTCTGCGCATAACAAACCTCTATATCCTGCACTCTATGCCTAACACCCTCCTGTGTATTATGCAGTCCTGTACCCAGCACTCTGTGTATAATGCAGTCCTGTACCCAGCACTCTGTGTATAATGCAGTCCTGTACCCAGCACTCTGTGTATTATGCAGTCCTGTACCCAGCACTCTGTGTATTATGCAGTCCTGTACCCAGCGCTCTGTGTATTATGCAGTCCTGTACCCAGCGCTCTGTGTATTATGCAGTCCTGTACCCAGCACTCTGTGTATTATGCAGTCCTGTACCCAGCACTCTGTGTATTATGCAGTCCTGTACCCAGCACTCTGTGTATTATGCAGTCCTGTACACAGCGCTCTGTGTATTATTCAGTCCTGTACCCAGCGCTCTGTGTATTATGCAGTCCTGTACCCAGCGCTCTGTGTATTATGCAGTCCTGTACCCAGCGCTCTGTGTATTATGCAGGCCTGTGTCCAGCACTCTGTGTATTATGCAGGCCTGTGTCCAGCGCTCTGTGTATTATGCAGGCCTGTGTCCAGCGCTCTGTGTATTATGCAGTCCTGTGCCATTTGCCAATGGAAAAAAATATGTCCCCGGATTTCATTTAAAAAATCTGGTCACCTTATCCTAGGGCCTATAGTTCCGGAGATACGGGGCTCCTTGTTCAGCCTGTCAGAAGCTACATACAGAGGGGCCAGTTTAAATACAAGCTGGTACACTCTGTTTGCAGCAGGCTGAGAGGATGAGCTCACAGTGCCTCTCACTTCTTGTCAGAAGCACTGAGCTCAATGGACAGCTTGGAGCCTTGGACCAATGGTAAAGCACCATTGGAACAAGCTTTCCAATAAAAATGCTGCAGTGAAGGCTCTACTCTCACTGAAGTGTCATAGAAAGGGGAATGTGTCTAAAAGACAAATGCTCTCTTCCAACCCAGCCCTCTTAAAGCGGAGTTCCACCCAAAAATGGAACTTCCACTTTTCGGAACCTTCCCCCCCTCCGGTGTCGCATTTGACACCTTTCAAGGGGGAGGGGGGAGCAGAGACCTGTGTAATACAGGTATTTTGCTCCCACTTCTGGGCATAGATACCCGAGCCACCCGCGGGTATCTACGCCACTCCCCCCCCCCCCCCCCGCTGTCTTCTGGGAGACACACAGGTTCCAGAAGGCAGCAGGGACCAGTGGGAACGCGCAGCGCGAGCTGCAAGGCTTCACTTCCTAATTCCCTTACCGAAGATGGCGGCGGCAGCACCCGAGAGCCGAGGGAGAGATCGGCTTTGGGTGCTGACATCGCGGGCACCCAGGACAGGTAAGTGTCCTTATTTTAAAAGTCAGCAGCTCCAGTATTTGTAGCTGCTGACTTTTAAAAAAAAATCGAGGGGAGGGGGTGGCCTGGACATGGCGGCGTGAAGACACGTTTTACTAGAGCTCCGGGACTTCAATGCCTGCCCCAACTAGTAACCGCTGACTTGTAGCCGATACTGCGGCATGAGAACAGGCAGAAGGTACAAGACCCGATCCTCAACAAGGAGAGCCCATCCTCGTACCTCTCAGGGGGATATCCAGCAATATTTCATTTTACCCCCGCAAACATCCCTAGGTGCCATAGTGGCGGCACCACGTAGCTCGGGCCGTGCTGCAAGCACAAGGCCGGGCCCTCTGCTATCTCCTGCCTCATCCCCTAGGTTGGTCTCCATGTCAGAAACCTTGGCGCTCTCCCACCCTGGCCTGTTGGAAGCGGCCGATCCTTCGCAAGCCGAGGTTGCAGGCAATCTGGAGGGGGACATCCGAGCATTGCTGAGGGCGCTGCCTACGCGCCGGGATATCAAGGCTCTGATCCTTCGGGTGGAGGAGACGCACCGCCAAGATATCCAGGCGGTAAAGATTGACATTAATGCACTTGCAGAGAGGGTGAACGCGGGAGAGGGTTCTGTGTCCTCCCCGGAGCAGCGGGTTGGGGCCCATGAAAGAGCACGGACCACCCATGCAGCCACAGTGGTGGACCTCCAGCTTCATATGGAGGACCTTGAGGATAGAAGCCGTTGGAACAATCTAGGGCTCCGGGGCCTTCCTGAAGCGACGGGCGTGGAGGACCTCCAGGCAACAGTGAGTGCCATCTTTCTAGCGGTTCTGAAGTCCCCTCAGATGACGGTAGAACCGGACAGGGTGCATAGAGCCTTAGGCCCTAGATAGAGAGACCCAGGGATGTTTTCTGCCGCCTACACCGTTACCCGCAGAAGGAGCAGATACTCAGGGCGGCATGGGAAGCAGGTGACACTGACCTTTCAAATTTTCGATTTTTTTTTTAATTCGTTAAAAAACGAATTCTGAACAAAAATAATTGCACATGTCTAGTGCACAGTGCATTTTTTTTTTTTTTTTTTTAGTAAACACTATAGGATTGTAACAGACCTGGGACACCATTAGGCACGCCAAAGAGGATAGTAATGCAGTGCATATAGTGCCCACTCACAATCCTGTCAAGCCCTGTTCTAAGCCACATCCCTGTCTGAAAAATTTGTCCGGGTTTCAGGTGGACTGAAACCTGGACACGTGATTCAAAACCTGGACTGTCCGGGTGAATCCCGGACAGATGGCAACCCTAATAATGGGCATCAATCCTCTGCACACTGCTATACATTTTTATACATTTCTTGCAAACAGGGATTTTTGGTTCACATGCATTGCAATACATGTTTAAGCTGGCCAACTGCGTCAAAGTAATCCCTCTCTGGCCAGTACACACAACACACACCACACACTACACAACACACACCACACAACACACACAGCCCCATGGCTCCTCTGGCCCCCCAGTACACAAACGTCTCTGTAGAACAGGGTAACAGGCTTGAATGCTCCTATGGAGCTAAGGAAAGAAGGCATCTGCTGGAACGTCCTGGTGTGCCTAAAAAATATAAAAAAAGCATGTAAGTTATGGTTGTTACCGTGCATGCTGGCATGTGTTTTTACATTGCACTGTAATGCATTTTTTGCAGGTGTTCTAGTGCATTTTTTTACCCCTTTCTGTTTTTCTGTAATGTATACTATTACTACACACTGAATGAAAAAATCCACCATGTCCTATTATTTTCAGCGCAAACCAATGGAGGACATTAGTGTGATCTGAAACAATAGGAAACATGCTATTTTCCTTGTGCGTGCATTTAAACTGTGTTGGTCAACACTGCTTGTGTGAACAATCCCTTAGCCTAGGTTCACACTTATACGATGTGATTTTAATGAAGTTTTTAGTGCGATTTCAATAATGTTTAGTGCGATTTCATCCAAGTTCAGGTGCGATTCCACTGCGATTTGGATACAACTGCAATTCTCTCTCTGGAAATCAGCTCAAAAAGACACTAGAGCCTGCTAGAAACTGCACTGGAATCACTTAGTCTTTGAACAACTATGCGTTTTGTATGCAGTTTCCAGTAGACTATATAGAGATGAAAATCGCATCACACTGCACCAAACACACGCAGGACCGTTTTAAAAGAAATGCATTTCATTCAGAGTGCATATATGTGAACGGCCACCATAGAAAGTCATATTATTTCACTTGTCATGCAATTCTATGCATTCTGGAATGCATACAAAATCACATCAGTATAATCAAATCTAGTTCTAGTCAAATGCTCTTACCTTCATATATGCAAAGTCAATGGGCATCCTCCAAGATTCTGAAAGATAAAGATTTAAAATATATAAACATAATGAACAGACAACTAAAACTGGCAATAGACTTTATAGGATGTTCAGAACAGGCAGCATCATCCATTTACAGCTGATGTGATTCTGAACTCCATAGAAAAGAAACAGAATAGAAATAGAAGTAATAAGGGAAACTTTCTTTCTGGCCCAATCCTCCGTAATGCCGCGTACACACGATCGATTTTCTCGACGGTGAAAACACCGTCGAGAAAATCGACGGGAAAAACGAGGGAACGGCTTGGTTCCCTACACGTCCGTTTTTCCCGACATTTTTTTTTGGTCGAGAAAAACGACCGTGTGTGGGCTCCGCGGCAGTGTTTCCCTATGGGAAAACTGCCACGGAAAAAAGCGACGGGAATCACGACGAAAAAAATTAGAGCATGTTCTAATTTTTCTCGTCGTGATTAATGCCGTTTTTCCCGTCGAGAAAAAAGACAAAAAGCCCACAGACGATTGTTTTTCTCGTCCAAAGGAAAAAATTAAATTTTTCTCGACGGGAAAAACGGTTGTGTGTACGCGGCATTCGTCCAGATCCTATTGAGAACTTTTTAATAAAGTCAGCAGCTGCATTTGGGCCGTTCAAGTCAAAATTGAAGTTGGTGCTGTAGAAGAAGTCCTCCGGAATCTGTTTTTCCATCTGCAAAACATCAAAATTAAATCTGTTTCAAAAACTGGAGAAGAAGCTATTGTGGAAAGAACAGAGGGCAGATGTCGCTATCTGCTCTCCATTATACTCCATATGGCTATCCATACCATGGTCCACATTTTATAGCTAACTTACAATGTGGGGTCCCAGTGTGTTCTCTGTGTTAGTTAATTGAGCTGCTCTGTGATTGGAGGAGAGCTGGTCATGTGTGTTCGACCAGTCAAATAACCAAGCTGTCCCCCAGGTTGTTTTTTCTCACAACCCCATGGCTGCACTTTATAAATACCCCCCTTAGTTATATATGTAGCGGAGCCTCACTCTCCCTCTCTGTGTTTCCTCGTGTGAGGGACTTGTGTCTAGGGGTACCTGGGAGAGGAGAGTGCAGGAACACTACGCCAAGCTCTCCCCTCATATGTGTATGAGGTTTGAGCAGAGTTAGTTCAATTACCTCCGGGTCTGTCCACTGCATACGAAGCCTTAGTTGTTCTGTGGAGATGTGTCTGCCAATAATAGAGCCCCACACCAATCGAAAGTCCAACACTCCTTTATTTCTCATACAATACGGTAAACACAATCAGTTGAACTTCCAATAACAGACGAACAAGGGGGTGTGGGTACGAGTAGGCCCAGGCACAACTGAACTCTCCTATTCCTTTGCTAGCGAATAGGCCTGGCGCACGGTCTCTGCCACCGACCGTGAGTTTTGGTCGCTGCCACCAACCGGATGAACTGTTGAGGCCCCTGCCACAGGCCTAATAGCAGGTCTCTGCCACTGACCTGATTGGAATAGTTGGACCGCTGCCACCGGTCATTGAACATGGACTGAACTTCCTCTCTGAACTTGGCCCCTGTTTGGGAGAGATATCCCTCTGGGCGGTCTCCAGAGGTTCACCCGGCACTGGCAATCTGCTGCACCAGGTCTTCGGGTGAGTCCCTCCTCCGGTCCCTTATGCCTCTGGATTCGGGTGCCCCACTCCCGGGGCCCCCTAGGACAATCCCTCCCTCGCGGGACCCAGCGGAAGGTACTGGGCCCCAGGCCTCCGGCTGAGTACCTCACCCCAGACTGAAGGTGTCTGGGATGGAACATGAACTCCAAGTGTCCAGGCCTAGGCCGCCTGGACACCGACCGCACAGCAGCCCTCAGGCTGAAGGTGCCTGGGACTCGAACCTCGTGGCAAAGATGTCTGCCCCCTTTATACCCTCTCCCAGCAAGCACGGCGGGTTCCCCGCCCCGCCGTACAACCGCTGCGAGAGGTCACAAAGGGTACAGCACTGCAGCGATGGTTCAACCCCGGCCCAAAGTGACAGTGCCACCTGCTGGGCCGCAGGGAACTATGCATCACTAGTGTCCTCACCAGATTTAAAAGTATATACCCGCTACACTCTCCCCCCGGTTATTTGACACTGGTCCCCAGTGTCTGGAGCAAACCATGCCCAAAAGGGGCCATCATAGCCCAGTCCAGAAACCGACTAACAATTTCAAAAATACAAAAGTTTTGAAAACTAACCAAACAGCTGTGCCTGAACCTAACATGAAAGGGAAGGGAAGGAAGCAAACAACACATAACCACATTATCAGAATCACATGTTCACATCAACATTCCTTCCCACCTATCCTGACTAAGACCCACCCCATTCTCAGTGGTCTTGATAAGATGTTCTCCTGCAGAGGGGAAAAGAAACGTTAAACACACATATCCCTGACACATGTGCAGTGGCGTCACTAGGGTTGGTGTCACCTGGTGCGGTAAAATTTGGTGTCACCCCCCCCGGTCATTGTTCAATCTGGGGCACTGAGCAGGCTAGAGCATAAGCACAGCTCTCCCCGTGTGTAATCCCCCTAATGGAACCCCCCCGTGTAACCCCCCTAATGGAACCCCTCTGCATTCCCCCCTCTGTACAATCCCCCTAATGGAATCCCCCTGCAATCCCCCTAATGTAACCCCTGTGCAATCTCCCCAATGTATCCCCCCGTGCAATCCCCCCAATGTAACACCCCCTCTGTGCAATCCCCCTAATGTAACCCCCCATTCTGTATAATCCCCCAAATGTAACCCCCCTGATGTACCCCCCATTCTGTACAATCCCCCAGATGTAACCCCCCCTCTATGCAATCCCCCTAATGTAACCCTCCTCTGTGCAATCCCCCTAATGTAACCCCCCCTCTCTGTAAAATCCCCCAGATGTAACCCCCCCTCTGTGCAATCCCCCTAATGTAACCCCCCTCTCTGTAAAATCCCCCAGATGTAACCCCCCCTCTGTGCAATCCCCCTAATGCAGGGCTTGACAAATTTGCTTGGAATCTAGGAGCCAGCTAAAAAAGTTAGGAGCCAGGAACGCGCCCCGTCCCGCCGAGCTCGCGCGCAGAAGCGAACGCATACGTGAGTAGCGCCCGCATATGAAAGCGGTGTTCAAACCACACGTGAGGTATCGCCGCGATCGGTAGATCGAGAGCAATAATTCTAGCCCTAGACCTCCTCTGTAACTCAAAAGATGCAACCTGTAGAATTTTTTAAACGTCGCCTATGGAGATTTTAAAGGGTAAAAGTTAGTCGCCATTCCACGAGCGGACGCAATTTTGAAGCGTTACAGGTTGGGTATCAATTTACTCAGCGTAACATTATCTTTCACAATATTAAAAAAAATTGGGCTAACTTTACTGTTTTATTTTTTTATTAAAAAAAAGTGTATTTTTTCCCAAAAAAGTGCGCTTGTAAGACCGCTGCGCAAATACGGTGTGACAGAAAGTATTGCAACGACCGCCATTTTATTCTCTAGGGTGTTAGAATAAAAAATATATATAATGTTTGGGGGTTATAATTAGAGGGAAGGAGATAGCAGTGAAAACAGACAGGGAAACTCAATTAGCATTGCTGTTTGTCTTGTCATACCAACGGCCACCACAAGATGGCGCTAGATCACAGAAGGAAGCATAGGCCTGCAGAAGGCCGCAAAGCCGCGGCCTCAATTACCGGCCGGCGCGGCCCGACGCGATCCCGCGGCGCGGAGGGGGGCACGGAGAGACAGGATTCCTCAGCTGTGCTGCCCCAGGCGCCAGGTCGCTAATTCTAGTCGCAATGGCGACCTGGCGCCCAGGGTTTGTCGAGCCCTGCCCTAATGTAACCCCCTCTGTGCAATCCCCCTAATGTACCCCCCCTCTGTGCAATCCCCCTAATGTAACCTCCCCTCTCTGTAAAATCCCCCAGATGTAACCCCCCTCTCTGTACAATCCCTCTAATGTAGCCTCCCCCCTCCCCTCCCTACAGTCACAGACCTCAGATCAGCGCGCTGTCCACATGGATGTTCATCCTCCTCCTAGGCTCCTCCTCCTGATATGTACTGTCAGTGTGGAGGAGGAGCCTAGGCTCCGTCGTTCTGTGGGGTTTAATTGTTGTGATAGGCAGCCAGCACCGGCGATTGCAGTGCCGGTTCCGGGAGGACATGCAGGCGCCGTGCACTATGGCACTCCAGGGCTGTCTGCCTCACAACACAATTTTTACTCCTCCTCCCTCCCCGAACATCGCGGGGAGGAAGGAGATACAGGAGCGGGAGTGCACAGGGGAAGGAGGAAGAGGAGAGAGCCGTGGCGCTTCTCTCGATCAAGCGCCGTGACGGGTCGGGTGTCACCCCTCTGGCAACGCCTCTGCACATATGTTCGTGTAAGAACGAAAGAACCTCTCCGCAGAGAAACCCTTTCCTTCTCTAAGTGTGTGAGTGAACAGTGAATATCTGTGCGCAACACTGCCACCTGGTGACAGTGCCGCCGTAACTGCACTGGTTGAAGATCTTCTCTTTTTTTTTTTCTTGCGGCTCTAACTACCCCAAAGTCCATAATTACTTTGTGGGATGGAAGAATGAAGAACAAACGACGGCAACAGTCTTTCAATTCCTCCAGAGAGCACAGATACCCATTAGCACGGGTACAGTCACT
Organism: Rana muscosa; assembly: GCA_029206835.1. NCBI lineage: Eukaryota > Metazoa > Chordata > Amphibia > Anura > Ranidae > Rana > Rana muscosa. The sequence goes on from CM055126.1 coordinate 132,389,051, forward strand.
GGGTTTTCCCGGGAAACAACCCTGGAAAGTTCAGTAGCAACAAGGCAAAAGCAAAAACTAAGTCCTTTTTTTTTCTCCTACAAATAGAACTTTGGGTGCGGCAAGACAAGGGGTTTCAAGTGCTGGTCCATTGTCTCTACATGGAATTCGACATCCTCACCCTCCTTGCGCCGAATTAACACCTTGACTGCGTGGATGTGCCGACCCAACATCTATTCTGACTTGCAATCCTTGAACCGCTGAGAGGCTTTAGGGGAACACACAAGGTACCTGCGGGCATGTGGGACCTGAAGGTGCGTCCACACAAAATCATTGTACCAGCGTTCCCGGCAGACTTCCACTTCATATAGAAGCTCCTTAGGTAAGTACGAGTACTTCCACCCGTACTCAGTAGCAACTTTTTGGCCAAAGAGATGCTGTAGTCTCGCCAGCCGAGGCATAGTGGCCCGGTCTCCCTCACCTGGTAGGACGATGGCGTCCGGGTGACGAGGTGCCTTGACCACCTCCCCTCTAGGCATAGGCGGCCGCAACAACAGTCTCTTTTCCCCGGTGCCAGATGCAGGAGGCACCGGAGGTAGAAGGGCAGACTGGGGACGGGATCCCTCCTCAGGCGCTGGTGCCTCCACCCGGGGTGTACTATCCCCTGTAGACATGGGTGGATCCCTGACTCTGCGGGACGAGGAGAGAGGCATCTTGTCCCAGCCCTTCTTTGCGAAAAGTTCATCTATGATGACATCGTCTCCCGGATCGGAGAGAGCGACTCTAGGTCGGGGGTGTCACACTCCTCCGCGGGCAGGTAGCCTGTAGTGGAGGCTGAATTGCTACCCCCCGCGGGCACACAGGGCCGTGACTCCCCGACACCTCTGCCCCAACACCAAGTCCCTTTTGCCCGGCTTATCTCGGCCCAAAGTAGAGAAGGGATGTCCGGGACTCTTCCGACCGGATCCATCCGGGGCGGGCGTAGGCGAGCAGGGTGATCCACCGCAACCGCTGGATGGGGCAACCAAGCCGGTCTTCCTCTTTGGTGGTGGACGCTGGGAAACAGTGGTGACCGAGTCAGCATCCTCGGATTTCTCCCGTATCTCAGTGATTGCGACCTCCCCTGTGGTCGCTGCAGTGCGCACAGGGATGGCTGTAAAAGCAGCGATTCCTCCTTCTTGAGTGGTGTGGCCTATTGCTCGGTTGAGGTGGATGGTTCTGGGTTGTTCAATGGTTGGTTCCACCTCAAATAGGAACTCTCCGCAGGCCTCGCAGCGCCCGAATGGCTTCAGCTGACACACCAGTCCCGAACAGCCGGGACAAATCAAACCCAGGGCCTCAACGTCCATGCATGAGTACAGGGCGAATCGTCCCCGGGACTTTAGCCGAATCCCTGTATCCGTTATTGGAGCAGTGGTAGTCAGACTCGTGGTAGTGGGATGAATAGGAATCCACGATGCATTGGTGAACATGGCGACTCTCTGCTGATCCATTGCGCACTGCCTTGTTGGCGCCAAAGTCCCCAAGTGTAGTCCTTCACACGATTGGACTCCTCCCCTCTTGCACTCCAGTTCGCGGGCTTTCTAATTCCCTGGGTCACGCCCACGAACTGAGCAGGGAGGGTGTGCCTGATGGCGCAGTGGCCAATATGGCCGACCTACTCGGAACTTTTTCGGGCAGACACTTTCAAATCCCAACAACTCCAGCTCCATTGTAGCACAAACACATCCCGGACCAGAGCCCCCACGTGTAGCCGAGCCTCACTCTCCCTCTCTGTGTTTCCCTCGTGTGAGGGACTTGTGTCTAAGGGTACCTGGGAGAGGAGAGTGCAGGAACACTACGCCAAGCTCTCCCCTCATATGTGTATGAGGTTTGAGCAGAGTTAGTTCAATTACCTCCGGGTCTGTCCACTGCATACGAAGCCTTAGTTGTTCTGTGGAGATGTGTCTGCCAATAATAGAGCCCCACACCAATCGAAAGTCCAACACTCCTTTATTTCTCATACAATACGGTGAACACAATCAGTTGAACTTCCAATAACAGACGAACAAGGGGGTGTGGGTACGAGTAGGCCCAGGCACAACTGAACTCTCTTATTCCTTTGCTAGCGAATAGGCCTTGCGCACGGTCTCTGCCACCGACCGTGAGTTTTGGTCGCTGCCACCGACCGGATGAACTGTTGAGGCCCCTGCCACAGGCCTAATAGCAGGTCTCTGCCACTGACCTGATTGGAATAGTTGGACCACTGCCAACGGTCATTGAACATGGACTGAACTTCCTCTCTAAACTTGGCCCCTGTTCGGGAAAGATATCCCTCCGGCCGGTCTCCAGAGGTTCACCCGGCACTGGCAATCTGCTGCACCAGGTCTTCGGGTGAGTCCCTGGATTCTGGAGCCTCTGGATTCGGTTGCCCCACTCCCAGGGGCCCCCTAGGACAATCCCTCCCTCGCGGGACCCAGCGGAAGGTACTGGGCCCCAGGCCTCCGGCTGAGTACCTCACCCCAGACTGAAGGTGTCTGGGATGGAACACGAACTCCAAGTGTCAAGGCCTAGGCCGCCTGGAAACCGACCGCACAGCAGCCCTCAGGCTGAAGGTGCCTGGGACTCAAACCTTGTGGTGAAGATGTCCGCCCCCTTTATACCCTCTTCCAGCAAGCACGGCGGGTTCCCCGCCCCACCGTACAACCGCTGCGAGAGGTCACAAAGGGTACGACACTGCAGCGATGGTTCAACCTGGCCCAAAGTGACAGCGCCACCTGCTGGGCCACAGGGAACTATGCATCACTGGTGTCCTCACCAGATTTAAAAGTACATACCCGCTACATATACTAATAGACTTACCTTCATCTATTTAGAGATGGCCTCTGCGTCTTGCCAACTCCAGTTCAAGTCAGAAAGGCACCTTAAAAGGAAAGTGTCGGTGAGATTAGTAATAGACAATAGAATAACAGAAAATAAATATATAAAGTTGATGCACAAAACTGAACATTTAATTTCCAAGCAGCATGTACATATAGTGGGAACAATTGTAAGCACAGAATTTCCCTCTGATTTCCTAGATCACCTCCATTTTGTCAGAGATCCAGTTAATCAATGATGTCATTGGTAAGGGGCGATGATAATCTAAACAGCCTAGACTTCATACAGAGGAGCAGTAAAGGACTACACTCTTCTCTGAACAGGAGACAATTCCACCATGGACAAGTACAATAAAGGTTTTGTACCACCAGGAAAAACTAGGCTGATAGAAAAAGAAAAACTGTTGTCAAAGGGCTTGTGTAGACGGATTTTGGGCTTGTGCCTATGACATCAGTTTGATATTAGTTTAAGAGATTTCTGAAATCATTCAGAATTCATTGACATGTATATATGACCTGCAGTTGGCCTCCTTCTGACCTGCATTTGACCTGCTTCATACGGCTTTTGCATTCCTATAGACTTATTTGTGAATGCAAAACCCAAACCGAAGTGACCAAAAAAGTCCCTCAACGTAAAATGCAAACTTGGAGATCACTAGAGTATATCTGAGGCATAATAATAAAATGTAATAGCTTCCTCCCTCCATTCTAGTGTATTCGGACAGCCGCTGGTGATGGCCTACCGAACACCCAAACATCAGCTGCATCCAGTTGTTGGTCCAAACATTTTCAATCAAAGAATGTTGGGTAAGAAGGTGGAGACAGGGCCACACATGGAGCGAATTTCAGCTGGCTCCTGATGAAAATCTCCTAGTGCATGGACAGCTTTAATCACATAAAAAACAATAGAATAGAAATAGAAACCCAGACTTACTTTTCTGCCCACTGAGGGCGCATGTTGGTCATGCTGGCAAATTCAAAGACCATCATGTTTTTGTTTGATGAGAAGATGGTCTGTCCCTCATGTCAGTAAAAACATTGTGGTGGAATTTGACCTTCTGAATTCAGGAAGTTTAAATCGTTCAAAGACTGTACCCAGTCCCAGTTGTTTTCCCGAAGACACCTGTAAAGAAATATGGAGGTTAGGACGGGTTGTAGAAGACGTAATAGAACATTTTTTATTTTGATAAAAGTAATAAAAAAACTAACATACGGACTAGGGATGCACCGATGCCACTTTTTTAACAGCGAGTACGAGTACAATACTTTTTTGCAAGTACTCGCCAATACCAATTACCGATACCTATTGCATAGGTAGGGGGGTGGTTTGGGAGGGGGGGGTTGTTAGGGAGTTGGGTGAGGCTGGGGTGAGGGCAGGGTGGGAAGTAGAGGGGTAAGTGAGGGCAGGGTAGTTGAAGGTGGGGTGAAATAGGGATTGTGGGCTGGGAGAATTGAGAAGAAAAAGGCTGTGATGGCTGGGGGAAGAAGATGGGAGGGTAATTGAGAGACATGGGGGCAGAGGTGACAGCTGGTGGGGGAAGAAGGAGGCAACACAGGGAGGGCACAGTACAGGGCATTAGGAGGGCACAGTACAGGGTGTTAGGAGGGCACAGTACAGGGTGTTAGGAGGGCACAGTACAGGGCATTAGGAGGGTGTTGGGAGGGCACAGTACAGGGTGTTGGGAAGGCACAGTACAGGGTGTTGGGAAGGCACAGTACAGGGTGTTGGGAAGGCACAGTACAGGGTGTTAGGAGGGTGTTAGGAGGGCGCAGAACAGGGTGTTAGGAGGGTGTTAGGAAGGCACAGTGCATGGTGTTAGGAGGGTGTTAGGAAGGCACAGTACAGGGTGTTAGGAGGGTGTTAGGAAGGCACAGTACAGGGTGTTAGGAGGGCGCAGTACAGGGTGTTAGGAGGGTGTTAGGAAGGCACAGTACAGGGTGTTAGGAGGGTGTTAGCAGGGCGCAGTACAGGGTGTTAGGAGGGTGCAGTACAGGGTGTTAGGAGGGTGCAGTACAGGGCGTTAGGAGGGTGCAGTACAGGGTGTTAGGAGGGTGCAGTACAGGGCGTTAGGAGGGTGCAGTACAGGGCGTTAGGAGGGCGCAGTACAGGGCGTTAGGAGGGTGTTAGGAGGGCGCAGTACAGGGTGTTAGGAGGGCGCAGTACAGGGTGTTAGGAGGGCGCAGTACAGGGTGTTAGGAGGGCGCAGTACAGGGCGTTAGGAGGGTGTTAGGAGGGCGCAGTACAGGGTGTTAAGAGGGTGTTAGGAGGACGCAGTACAGGGTGTTAGGAGGGCGCAGTACAGGGTGTTAGGAGGGCGCAGTACAGGGTGTTAGGAGGGCGCAGTACAGGGTGTTAGGAGGGCGCAGTACAGGGTGTTAGGAGGGCGCAGTACAGGGTGTAAGGTACAGACCAGTCTGTACACTGACACCGTACTGTACATCATATACGGACTGGTGTGTGTATAACATATACAGTACAGTGTTGGGGTACAGACTGGTCTGTATATACTGTATGGTGCTAGTGTATAAGACTGGTCTGTACCCTGCTGACACTGTCCTGTAAATACTACGCTAACCTGTTTGCAGGACTTGCTCTCTTCATTACTCGGTTCTGCTTCCAGGGACTTCCACAGCTGCCTCACAGAAACACACGTGCTGATGCTGTCCAGCCCCTTGGCAACTCCCCACTCTGTTATTGGATAGCAGCCAGCCATCCAGCCAGCTCTCTCTCTGTGCAGGAACAGGATGGGAGGAGTCATTACATCACCCACCCTCTTGTTTACAGAGGTAAGGAGAGGATCGTGGCAGTGCTGCATAATTAAAAAACAGGAGCAGAAGTGTCAGTGTGGCCAGCTGTTAGCCTGTTCCCACTGTGCTGTGGATTCCCCCCCCTCCTGTCCTGGCACCGTAAGGCACGTACTGCTCCGAACCCCAATGTCAGAGGGGAGGAGGAGGTGTCCCGCCCCCAGCTGACTTCACTTCCGGTATAGTTTTTCGGTATCGGAGCATTTTCACGAGTACCGATACTCGCAAAAATGCCTAGTATCGGCACTGATACCAGTATCCGTATCGGTGCATCTCTAATATGGACCCATTTAATTAAGTAAAACTGGTAAACTATTTGCTGGGTTTCCACATGTTCATATTGCTAAAGCTAAATGGGACTGACAATCTCATATAAGAACTTGTCAGACCTACAGTGGGGCAAAAAAGTATTTAGTCAGCCACCAATTGTGCAAGTTCTTCCACTTAAAAAGATAAAAAAGGCCTGTATTTGTCATCATAGGTATACCTCAACTACGAGAGAAAAAATGTGGAAACAAATCCAGACAATCACATTGTCTGATTTGGAAAGATTTTTTTTTTGCAAATTATGGTGGAAAATAAGTATTTGGTCAATATCAAAAGTTCATCTCAATACTTTGTTATATACCGTATATACTCGAGTATAAGCCAACCTGAATATAAGCAGAGGCACCTAATTTTACCACAAAAACTGGGAAAACGTATTGACTCGAGTATAAGCCTAGGGTGTGCCTCACTGTGTCCATGCCTCACTGTGTCCATGACTAGACTGACGTTTAACATGGGAGTCTATGGAAGGGGTGCCCGGCTTTGAAAAATCGGTGCTCCCCGGCCGTAGGTCCCCCGGACCAGAAACATTGCAAACTTGTAGAGAAAGGCTGGGGCTACATGTGTGCCATGTTTGGGGTCCAGGGGACCTATGACCGGCCGGTACCGGATCCCCAAAATCATCAGAGAAATGACCGTTTAACATGGGAGTCTATGGAAGGGGTGCCCGGTTTTGAAAAATCGGTGCTCCCCGGCGGTAGGTCCCCCGGACAAGAAACTTTGCACACTTGTAGATGAAGAGTGGGGCTATATGTGTGCCAAGTTTGAGGTCCAGGGAACCTTTGGCCGGCTGGTACCGGCTCCCCAAATTCCGGGAGATCAGGCACAAAAAGGTGACTCGAGTATAAGCCGAGGGGGGCATTTTCAGCACAAAAAATTGTGCTTGAAAACTCGGCTTATACTCGAGTATATACGGTATCCTTTGTTGGCAATGGAACTTTTGCACTCAAAATCTCACGATACATGGCCCCATTAATTGCCAACAAAGGATATATAACAAAGTATTGAGATGAACTTTTGATATTGACCAAATACTTATTTTCCACCATAATTTGAAAAAAAAAAAATCTTTCCAAATCAGACAATGTGATTGTCTGGATTTGTTTCCACATTTTGTCTCTCATAGTTGAGGTATACCTATGATGACAATAACAGGCCTCTCTCATTTTTTTAAGTGGGAGAACTTGCACAATTGGTGGCTGACTAAATACTTTTTTGCCCCACTGTAGATGTTAAAGAATGGAAAATAAAAACAATGCACGTGAAAACCATTTCCCAGAAACAGGGTGTCCCAATGAATTTAACAGAAATGTACTTGTCGGCGTATTCTTCGAACATTCCGGTGACTTAAATAAACTTGTTGCGGAGTTCATCATGGATAGCATCCAATTTTCCCCTATTGAAGAAGAAATGACTGGGGATTTTTTCTTCATCCTTCATCTTCTGGAAGATGTCCATGGCTTGATTGTAGTCACCATTCTTTTGTCTGAGACCCCTTGAGAAGATAATATTGGTTAGAAAAGGTACAGAGAATATAACAATAGGACAAGTAAAGAAGAAAGTAATTTACTATATATTGTTTTAAACATCCAACACATTCCAAATATTTACTATATATTGTTTCACATTCCAAATACGGTATATGTACTAGAATGTGTAATTCCTCCCATTTAATTGGTCCCCTTTCATTGTCAGAAGCACAGTTAAATCCACAAAGAATTTACATTTCATAAAAGGTTATATCTAAACCACAAGAGACCAAAAGTGAAATGCAATTCTGGGTGGATTGAGCTCTAATGCCGCGTTCATGCGGTCGGAATATCCAAGGAAAAAAAATCAGCGAAGTTTTTTCATCGGATATTCCGACCGTGGGTATGCACCATCTGACTTTTTCCATCGGAAATTCCGAGGGAGTTAGAAAGAGAACATGTTCTCTTTTTTTCCGATCGAAATTCCGTTCGTCTGTATGAAACGCCGACGGAGAAAAAAACACGTATGCTCAGAATCAAGTTGACGCATGCTCGGAAGCATTGAACTTCATTTTTCTCAGCTCTTCATAGTGTTGTATGTCACCGCGTTCTTGACGGTCGAAATTTGGTGTGACAGTGTGTATGCAAGACAGCTTGAACGGAATTCCGTCGGAAAAACCCCTCTGAGTTTATTCCGACGGAAAATCCGACCGTGTGTACAAGGCATAAAGAGAAGCTCATCCTACAACAGAGATTATACTGATGGACTTTCCCTAAAGTGATCAGACCAAATTCTTCAGCCAGGCTACATCTTCTCGATTCAAATTCAATAGGGATTTGTAAAATATAGATCAACTGAAAAAAAAAATGCCCCAGTTTTTTCCTGCTGAGCTGAAAAATCTCTGATTTGTGTTCATAATTTCCTATTTAGTGACCACCATTTATTCTATAATAACAAGCTGCAAATTGGGTTGCATAAAAAATATGAAATTTTTTAAAATACTCAACAATCATTATTATAAAAGTGTGTATGTAATATATATATATATATATATATATATATATATATATATATATGTATATGTATTGTAGCAGAGCATCCCTGAGAGAGACAGGAAAAGTCCTGTTCTGGGTTTATACATCTCCCAGGCTCCTCTCTTATACATTTAGGGATCTCTGATCCAGTATCCAGTCCAGGTGTTGGTCCTCTCTCCCAGGTCAATTAAAAGCTCACCTGAGCAGACAGCCTTTGCTCTGCCTGGGAAACACAGACAACGCTGGTCTGTGAGAGCAAAAAGGTTGGTGAAAACTGTTAATCAGTTGATGTGGAATCTGGCAAGCTGTAGGCTTGTTCAGCCTGGTAGTGAGGGCTTGTATATACCGTATAGTTAGAGCCGAGACACGGCTAGGGTTTTGTTTAACTTTTTTTTTGTTATGTTTGTTTTCTGCACACTGTACAGCACCTGTCAATAGACTTTGTATATAGCACCAATAAACAACACTGTTTTTTCACTTATCCCATGGACTTGGTATCTGTACCTGCTCATCCCAGGGAGCTTTTGTACCTGCTACCTGTCCCCCAGGTTACATATGGTGGAGAATGCGGGCAGCTGTAGTAAGTTACTATTTAAAAGGCCAGTACCTAAAGTGACAACATGGAGGAAATCCTCAAACAAATACTGTTATCCAACGTGGCACAACAGCAAGCAAACGCTACACAACAGCAAACTAACGCTGCACTGCAGCAAGCAAACGCTATCGCACAGGAGCAAACCAAGATGCTGTGCCAACAGATTGGTGCTGTACAGGAGCAATCGCAGAGACTGTTTGAACAGCTTGCCACTGCTGCAAAAGCGGATAGGAAAACCCTTACTGAGGTTGTGGAGACGCTAGCACAGGGGTCACCTGCGAAAATGAATAATATTGGAGACAAGCCCTCAGCCATCCATGTGGGTCGCTTTCTTTCTAAGATGACTGCAGATGATGATCCAGAGGCCTTCCTACTAATGTTTGAACGGACCGCTGAGAGAGAAGGTTGGCCTCAAACCCAGTGGGCAGGATTGATCGCCCCCTTGCTTTCTGGAGAATCGCAGAAGGCCTACTATGATCTGGAGTCAGCAGAAGCGGGAGATTATGAGAAGGTCAAGCGGGAAATCCTGGTGCTACTCTGTGTCACCTTGGCTGTTCGAGCTCAGCGGGTCCACAGCTGGTTCTTCCAAGATGAGAGGCCCCCAAGATCGCAGATGTTTGATCTAATCCACCTGGTGCGGAAATGGCTACAGCCGGAGTCCCTGCCTGCGCCACAAATAGTGTAGTGTCGGGTTATGGACCAATTCCTGAGGTCAATGCCAATTCCTCTGCAGAGGTGGGTGAGTCAAGGAGACCCCTAGTCGGCAGACAACCTGGTGGAGCTCGTTGAGAGGTACTTTGCTGCAGAGAACCTGGTTGTCAAGTCTCTGGTGTGAGGCCGGATTGCTGAGAGGGCGCCCCTTGCGGCTAAGTGCACCGCACCCCTGGAGATGAGACAGGGAGTGCGGGGCCCAAAGGTGCACGGATTGCCGGTACTGCTGCTGACTGGGCCGGTGCAGGCAGAAGGTAGCTAGGGTGCGCTGGGAGAACGGATTTGGTAGCTGTGCAAGGGAAGGTTCTGGTGTGGAGCAGTAGGTAAACCACGAACAGAGTCTAGAGCCAGGCCGGGGGTCAAACACAGGAATCAGTCCGAGGGTATTTACAGGAACAAACCGGGTCATGCACGGGAGCAGAAGATAATGGAGTAGTCAGCCAAGCCGGGGTCAGATACGAGGAGACAGGCAGAGTCATAGGTCCAGGTACAAGCCAAGGGTCAAGCCGGGGATTCAGGATAAACAGGATACAGGAGATACAGGAAGCTGATGATAATCCAGCAACCTGTGTGCGCTAGTGACCGGTTTAAATAGGCCGGGGAGCACGCCCACGTCTGCGTGCGCCCGTGCGCGCCGTGGCGCATCTGCGTGCGCCTGTGCGCGCCATGGCACATCTGCGTGCGCACATGCGCAAAGGAGTGGGTCTGGCGCGGCCATGATGAACACTGGCAGGAATGCCAATAACTCGGCCATTTCCCTGACAGTGCCCCCCCCAAGGGGCAGCCTCCGGATGCCCAACCGAGCCCATCTTTCAGGGTAACGGGCTTGAAACCTCTGCAAAAGTCTAGGGGCGTGTATATTGCCTTCGGGTTCCCAGGAATTCTCTTCTACTGGGTAACCTTTCCATTTTATGAGAAATTGAATGGTCCTACCTCTCCTACGACAGTCCAGGATGGCTTCTACCTCAAACTTAGTTTCATCTCCCACAGCGACTGGAGGCGGAGGAACTTCTCTTCTTCCTGGAAATGGACTAGAGATAACAGGTTTAAGCAAAGAGACATGGAAAAACCGGGTGGATTCTGTAGGAGCTAGGTAGCGCCAGTTCAAAAGCTACTGGATTAATTTCTCGTCTGATCTTAAATGGACCGATAAATCTGGGTCCCAACTTCCGGGAGGGACAAGAAAGCTTGAGATTCGCTGAAGAAAGCCATACTTCGTCACCAACTTTAAAGGCAGGGTTCTCTCTCCTCCTCTTGTCATACTGTTTTTTATAATTTTCCTGGGCTCTTTGCAAAGTTAGCTGGAGAGTCCGATAGTTAGTCTGGATGGAATTTATCCTGTCTTGAACCGCTGGGACTGAGGCCTCTGGAATGACATTAGGCAAAAATGAGGGGTGGAACCCATAATTCGCCCAAAAGGGTGATTGATTGGTGGAAGTATGTACAGAATTATTGTATGCGAACTCTGCGCACGGGAGCAACGAAATCCAATCATCCTGGGAGAAGGAGCAGAAACAGCGCAAGTATTGTTCTACAGTCTGATTTGTTCTTTCGGTTTGACCATTGCTCTGAGGATGATAGGCCGAAGATAGACACAGCTCGATTGACATCATCTTACAGAGTTCTCTCCAGAATCGGGAGGTAAATTGTGCCCCTCTATCGGACACAATATTATCGGGAAGACCATGGAGTCTGACTATTTCTTTTATAAAAAAATTTGCCGTGTCTACAGCAGATGGTGTGCCCATCATGGGCAAAAAGTGGGCCATTTTGGACAAACGGTCCACTACTACTAAGATAGTTGTGAACTCGTCAGAAGGAGGCAACTCTACAATAAAGTCCATTTATATTTTCTTCCATGGTTGTTCTGGTACCGGCAGTGGTCGTAACAGACCCCAGGAACTAACGTTGGACCCCTTGTTTCATTGGCAGGTGGTGCAGGAGCTAACATATTCCCGACAGTCTGATTTCAGAGTAGGCTACCAAAAAGAACGTTGGATGAGATTCATTGTTTTCCGTACCCCGAAGTGGCCAGCAAGTTGGTGGTCATGAAATGTCTTTAGGACCTGGATTCTGGCTGGTCGTGGAACAAAGACTTTATCCTGATACCAAAGGTAACCCCCCTGACTTCTTAAAGAGGATGCCTCTGGTTCCAGGCATTGGATGGATGCCTGTTCAAGTGAGGCCCTTAGATCAGGTTGGATCATAAGGAAGTTCTGTGGTGATAGGATTGTGCAGGGAGCTGTTTCCTCGGGGGTATCGGGAAACATCCGGGACAGGGCATCAGCTTTTCCGTTTTTGGAACCAGGGCGGTATGTGATGTGAAAATTGAATCTTGAGAAAAACAAGGCCCAGCGAGCTTGTCGGGGTCTCAGGCGTTTGGCAGTGCGAAGGTACTCCAAGTTCCTGTGATCTGTGAATATCATAACAGGGTGAGAGGCCCCTTCGAGAAGATATCTCCACTCCTCTAAGGCTGTTTTAATGGCCAACAGTTCACGGTCACCTACATCGTAGTTCTTCTCTGGCTGGCTCATTTTCCGAGAGGAGAAAGCCACGGGGTGAAGCAACGACTTAGGCCCCTGGCGTTGCGAGAGTACTGCCCCTGTGGCTACTTCTGAGGCATCGACCTCCAAGATGTAGGGCAGGGCAGGATCAGGATGTTTTAGGATGGAAGCTGAGGTGAACAGAGACTTTAGTTCTTCAAAAGCGGATTGCGCTTCTGGGGACCACTGGAACCGGGTGTGTAGGCGGGTGACTTGGGTGATAGGTAAAATGATGGAAGAAAAGTTCCTTATGAACCTTCTATAGAAATTTGCGAAGCCTAGAAATCTCTGCACCCCCATTTTGTCTGACGGAGTTGGCCAATCCAGGACTGCTTGTACCTTTTGTGGATCCATAGCTACCCCGTCGGTGGATATGATTAGCCCAAGAAACTGGATTGAGTCCTTTTCGAACTCACACTTTTCCGCCTTTGCGTAAAGTCCGTGTTTCCTTAGTGTGAGTAATACTGTCTTCACATGTGTCCGATGGAGTTCCAGAGTAGCTGAGAATATGAGGATGTCGTCCAAGTAGATGATGACGAAGTAATCTAGATATTCCCGGAAAATATCATTAACGAAGTGCTGGAACGTTGCTGGGGCGTTACAGAGCCCGAAGGGCATTACAAGATATTCAAAATGTCTGAACCGCGTTCTGAAGGCCGTCTTCCATTCATCACCCTCACGGATGCAAACAAGGTTGTAAGCCCCCCGTAGATCCAGTTTGGTAAATATCTGGGCGGTGCGGAATCTCTGAAAGAGTTCAGGGACAAGTGGAAGTGGGTAGCGTTTTTTTATGGTAATCCTATTAAGTTCCCTATAATCAACACATGGTCTCAAAGTCTTATCTTTTTTTCTACAAAGAAAATGCCGGCACCGGCTGGAGAAGAGGAAGGGCGGATGAAACCCTTTGCCAAATTTTCATCTATGTATTGCCGTAGAGTTCCTAACTCCGTCTCAGAGAGTGGGAAGATACGCCCGAACGGGATTTCAGCCCCAGGGAGTAATTCCTTAGGACAGTCGTATGACCGATGTGGAGGTAGGGTATCTGCTTTTCTCTTATCGAAGACATCCAGGAACTCTTGATAAGCTGGTGGTATATTCGGGTTATTGGCAGATGTGGGTTGCACTGTCAGGCAGCTGGTGGTATCTCCAGATTCAGGGACCAAGCAGTGCTGCTGGCAATAGGACGAGGTAAACAAAACTTCCTTGGTGCTCCAATTGACCTGAGGATTGTGTGCTTGGAGCCAGGGGATCCCCAAGATGACTGGGAACATAGGTGAACTTAAAGCGTCAAAGCGTAGAAATTCCCGGTGGCCATCAGGAGTAGTGACAAGAAGAGGAGCAGTCTCTAGGGTAACAGGGCCAGAACTAGGCATTGTACCATCTGCCAGGCGAACTTCCAGTCCCCGTTCCTTGTGGAGAAGGGGTAGACTAAGGCTCTTTGCTAGGCTTAAGTCCACAAAGCAGCTACACGCCCCAGAATCGATTATGGCCCGGAGCTGTACTTCCTCTTTCCCTAACTGCAACGTAATTGGAAGAACAATATGGGAAGGAGAAGTTCCGGAGACCTGGAAGTACACTGGGGTGTATGACCGTGGCTTCTTGGGCCTTATGGGGCAGTTGCAAAGGAAATGTCCGTTCCCTCCGCAATAGAGGCAAAGATTGGCTTGGCGACGACGACGTCTCTCATCAGGGGTCAGTGCCGATCGTATAAGTCCTACTTGCGACGATGCAGATGGAATGGGAACTTCAGGTGGCAACCAGGTGGGTCCGGAGGTCTGAGACCGTTCTGACAGTCGCTCCCGCAGGCGTCGGTCAAGCTGAATGACCAATTTAATGAGGTCCTCAAGAGTGGTGGGGATACCAACTCTGGCTAACTCATCCTTGAGGGACTCGGAAAGACCCAAGCGGAACTGGTGTTTTAGGGCCGATTGATTCCAGTCTGTGTCTGCCGACCATCGACGGAAGTCCACGGTGTAGTCCTCCACTGGCCGCTTCCCCTGCCGCAGGGAGTGCAGGTTGGCCTCTGCGGTGGCCGTCCGCTGGGGGTCTTCGTAGAACTGTGCCATGGCGGAGAAGAAGGAGTCCACCGTGCTGATAACCGGGCTCTTCTGTTCCCATAGGTGGTGGGCCCAGGTCTGGGGTTCATTAGACAACAGGGAAATAAGAAACCCAACCTTAACAGTCTCTAGAGCAAAGGTCCGGGGTTGCAAGACCAGATGTAATAAACAGGCATTTTTGAAGGTCTTAAACCTTTTCCGATCTCCAGAAAATCGTTCAGGGATTGGAACGCGGGGTTCAGGAGGAGGAGCCAACATCGTCGGGGCTGCTGGAGTTTGCCCTTGGACGGTTGCAGAGGAGCAGGTAGCGAATGGTCCTGGTTCCACAGGAGCAGGTGACACTGACGTGTGTTGTAAACGTCGTTTAAGCTGAAGATGTGCTTCCTGCAGTTTCTGGATTTCATGGGCCAAAGTTGCAGTTTGTTGGCACAGAGCCTCTAACAGGAACGCATCTCTGCCGACCTCAGACATGGCTGGATTATACTGTCAAGTCTCTGGTGTGAGGCCGGATTGCTGAGAGGGCGCCCCTTGCGGCTAAGTGCACCGCACCCCTGGAGATGAGACAGGGAGTGCGGGGCCCAAAGGTGCACGGATTGCCAGTACTGCTGCTGACTGGGCCGGTGCAGGCAGAAGGTAGCTGGGGTGCGCTGGGAGAACGGATTTGGTAGCCGTGCAAGGGAAGGTTCTGGTGTGGAGCAGTAGGTAAACCACGAACAGAGTCTAGAGCCAGGCCGGGGGTCAAACACAGGAATCAGCCTGAGGGTATTTACAGGAACAAGCTGGGTCATGCACAGGAGCAGAAGATAATGGAGTAGTCAGCCAAAACGGGGTCAGATACGAGGAGACAGGCAGAGTCACAGGTCCAGGTACAAGCCAAGGGTCAAGCCGGGGATTCAGGATAAACAGGATACAGGAGACACAGGAGATACAGGAGGCTGATGATAATCCAGCAACCTGTGTGCGCCAGTGACCGGTTTAAATAGGCCGGGGAGCACGCCCACGTCTGCGTGCGCCCATGCGCGCCGCGGCGCATCTGCGTGCGCCTGTGCGCGCCATGGCGCATCTGCGTGATCACATGCGCAAAGGAGTGAGTCTGGCGCGGCCATGATGAACACTGGCAGGAATGCCAATAACTCGGCCATTTCCCTGACACTGGTCACCACCCCTACAGCCGCACAGACTTTCCACCCAAAGCCACGGTCCCCCCAGGCAACCGGTAAGACTGTTCCAGGGGAAGTGGGTGGTAAGCATGGCAAGGAAATAGGGGGGAGGATTTTTGGTGCCAGGACTGAAGTTTGGCGTCCCAAACAAGGGAAGCCACTGCCTGTCAGCAAACCAAACTGGGGAAACATCAGGTGTTTTCGTTGCCAAGAACTGGGACATGTTGCAGCATACTGTCCATTGACAGATGAACCAATGCAGTGTGATCTATCTATTAGAAGGCAGTCTATGTTTGCTGCTGCTTCATGCGCTGCAGTGCCAAATGTGGGAAAACACATGTGTCAAATGACTGTTAATAATAAGCCTATTACGGCCTTGCTGGACTCTGGAAGTCTAGTTACTTTGGTTACAGCTGAGATGGTTAAAACTGTGAATTTTCATGCTAAAAAAGTTGCTGTGATCTGTGTACATGGGGATACCCGGGAGTATCTCATAGCCACTGTTCAGTTTAAAACGGGCTTAGGTACGGTGACCCATGCGGTCGGACTTGTGCCCCACTTGGTGCACGAGGCTATCATTGGTAGGGACTACATTTTGGGAACTGTGGGATCGTCCCGACCCAGTCGCAGTACCTGACTCAGTCGCAGAGCCAGAACTCCTGGCCGCTACTGACATTGTGGGTTCAGGGGACTCTTCTCATGGCTATCCGGGTTATCCTTCCTCAGTTATGGCAGGAGAGCTGGAGGAGCCTGAAGAAATCCCCACAACCAGTAGAGCTGGACAGCCATCTGCTGAATCTGAGCCTACGTTGGAGTTTGCTGACCTTAATGTGCACAAGGAAAATTTTGGTACCGAGCAGAGAAAAGACCCTACCTTTGCCAGGGCCTGGGAAAATGTAATGGTGATTAATGATGTACCTGTCGAACCAAGGGGACAGGCCCTGTTTTCCATATTTCTGCAGCAATGAGGATTTACTGTATCGTGTATGTAAAACTAATGATGAAGTGGTTGAACAGTTGGTGGTCCCTAAGCCATACAGACGGGTGGTGTTGGAACTTGCCCATGGGCACTTGCTAGGAGGCCATTTAGGGGTTGAGAAAACCACTGAAAGGGTGTTGCGCAGGTTTTACTGGCCTGGGATACAGAAAAATATCGAGAATTATTGTCAACCCTGTTCTGTGTGTCAGATGTCAGCCCCACTTCCGAAGTCCTTTAGTGCCCTTGCCCATTATTGAAGTGCCCTTTGAGGGGATTGCCATGGACCTTGTGGGTCCACTCCCCAAATCTGCCCGCGGTCATCAGCACATCCTCGTGATCATGGATTACGCTACCCGTTACCCCAAGGCCGTTCCCTCACGCACCGCATCTGCTAAAAACATTGCCAAAGAGCTGTTTATGGTCTTCAGTCGGGTTGGCGTCCCTAAAGAAGTCCTTACAGACCAGGGCACCCCATTCATGTCACAAATAACTAGGGAGCTGTGCAAGTTATTTAAGGTGACGCAGTTGCGAACCTCGGTGTACCATCCTCAAACGGATGGCTTGGTGGAACGCTTCAATAAAACATGAAAGAGTATGTTAAAAAAGGTTGTTGACAAGGATGGGAAAAACTGGGACTTCCTGATACCATACTTAATGTTCGCCATCAGGGAAGTTCCCCACTCCTCTACGGGGTACTCGCCATTTGAGCTGCTTTATGGGAGACACCCTCGGGGACTCTTAGACATAGCCAAGGAAACTTGGGAGGGGGAGCAAACATCCCACAAAAGTGTCATTGAGCATATCGCTCAAATGCAGGACAGGATTGCAGCAATCATGCCGGTGGTAAAAGAACACTTATTGCAGGCCCAAGCAGCCCAACAGAGAATATACAACAGGGGGGCCCAACTCCGTGTTTTTTCACCTGGTGACAGGGTCCTTGTGTTAGCCAGGAACTTGCTCTCAACAGTGGGAACTAAGTGGCAGGTTCCCTTTGAAGTAATTGAAAGAGTTGGGGAGGTCAATTACAAGGTCTATCAACCAGGTAAAAGGAAGCCCGAACAGATTTACCACATAAACCTGTTAAAGCCCTGGAAGGATAGACTGGCGTTAACTGTGAGGTCCCTCCCGGGAACGCCTAAGGGTACTGAGTCCCCTCTGGTCCCTGAGGTCACGATTCCAGACACCCTGTCATATTCCCAAAAACAGGAAGCTAGAGAGTTCCTGATAAGGAATAGAAAGAAATTTTCAGAGTTACCTGGCACGACTTCAGCAGTTCAGCATGATATTGTTACTGAACCTGGGGTCCGTGTCAAGCTTAAACCGTACCGAATTCCTGAAGCGAGGAGAAAGGACATCAGTGATGAAGTTAAAAGAATGTTGGAGCTAAATGTCATTGAGGAATCCAATAATGACTGGTCTAGCCCCATCGTGTTAGTCCCAAAACCGGATGGTACTTCGAGATTCTGTAACGACTTCAGGAAGCTTAATGCAGTGACAAAGTATGACACGTACCCAATGCCCAGGGTAGACAAACTTATAGACCGACTTGGCAAGGCTCGCTATCTGACCACTTTGGACTTGACAAAAGGCTATTGGCAAATACCCCTGACTGGAAGCGCCAAAGAGAAGACTGCATTTGTGACCCCGGAGGGTTCCTTTCAATATAAAAAGATGCCCTTTGGCTTGCAAAATGCCCCTGCGACATTTCAGAGGGCCATGGACAGGACCCTAAGACCCCATCGACAGTATACAGCAGCCTATCTAGATGACATAGTGGTACATAGCACTGACCGGGAGTCTCACTTGCCCCGTGTCCAGGCTGTCCTTGATTCCCTCTTCAAAGAAGGTTTCACGGCAAATCCAAAAATATGTTCCATTGGTCTAGAGGAAGCCAAGTATTTGGGCTACACTATTGGCCGTGGTGTCATAAAACCCCAGGTGAATAAAATAGAAGCCATCCAGGAGTGGCCACGTCCTGCAAATAAGAAGCAGGTCAGGGCCTTTCTTGGGATTGCGGGATATTATAGAATGTTTATCCCAAATTTTGCAACTATAGCTGCCCCACTGACAGACCTTACGAAAGGGAAAGACTCTGTAATGGTGAAATGGTCCCCAGTAGCGGAGGAATCTTTCCAAGTCCTGAAGAAGGCTCTTTGTGCACAACCAGTATTGTACTCCCCCGATTTCTCCAAAGACTTTTTAGTTCAAACGGATGCGTCTGATGTTGGTATCGGGGCAGTACTATCACAGGTATACAATGGGGAAGAACACCCTGTGGTCTACCTAAGTAGAAAGCTCAATGACCATGAGAAAAAGTATGCAGTCATTGAAAAGGAATGTTTAGCCATAAAGTGGGCTGTTAACACGCTCAGGTACTACTTGTTAGGGCACCAGTTTGAATTAATAACTGACCATGCTCCCCTGAAATGGATGGCCCAAAAGAAGGAGACTAATAGACGGGTGGACCAGTGTTTTTTGGCTCTACAGGATTATTCTTTTTCTGTAAAACACAGGCCAGGTGTTGAGATGGGGAATGTAGATGCCCTGTCCCGTGTTCACTCCTGTTGGGCCACAGGTGTTCCAACCCTGGGGTTGAAACAAGGGGGGAGGATGTGTAGCAGAGCGTCCCTGAGAGAGACAGGAAAAGTCCTGTTCGGGGTTTATACATCTCCCAGGCTCCTTTCTTATACGTTTAGGGATCTCTGATCCAGTATCCAGTCCAGGTGTTGGTCCTCTCTCCCAGGTCAATTAAAAGCTCACCTGAGCAGACAGCCTTTGCTCTGCCTGGGAAACACAGACAACGCTGGTCTGTGAGAGCAAAAAGGTTGGTGAAAACTGTTAATCAGTTGATGTGGAATCTGGCAAGCTGTAGGCTTGTTCAGCCTGGTAGTGAGGGCTTGTATATACCGTATAGTTAGAGCCGAGACACAGCTAGGGTTTTGTTTAACTATTTTTTTGTTCTGTTTGTTTTGTGCACACTGTACAGCACCTGTCAATAGACATTGTATATAGCACCAATAAACAACACTGTTTTTTCACTTATCCCATGGACTTGGTATCTGTGCCTGCTTATCCCAGAGATCTTTTGTACCTGCTACCTGTCCCCCAGGTTACAAAATATATATATATATATATATATATATATATATATATATATATATATATATATATATATATATTGTGACAGCAGGAAGGTAAAGTCACCTGGTTGCATCCAGGGGGGTAGATATATTTCTCCCAGATTCAGGCTTTATGCCGACTTATACAACTAGGGAGTTGATGAAGCCCAGCTGAGGCTAGTGGGCTCATGAATGACTCATACCTCTAGGGAGAGTGCTGGGCGTCGTGAGGCAGGGAGTTGATGAGACCAGCTGAAGCCTGTCAGTTCGTTTAAGGCCTCTATAAAAACTCCCAGATTCATTAGATGTTAGCTCATGCCTGGAACCAGACCTGTGTGGACTGTCTAGGGAGAGTGAACCCCTGTGCGGTGAGGCAAAGCCTGTGTGGCTATTTGTTTGGACTTTTACTAAACCAGGGACTTAGGGACTAGGACAGCACCAGGCTGATCCCAGTTGTTAGTTTAGGAAACCTGCATGTTTAGTCAGAGGTCAAACTGACCAGGATTTATTTTGTTTGTTTCTTTTTGGCTTTGCTGTGTTTTGTCACTGTACATAGAGAAATAAACCGCACCTTTTGATTTTGAAAACCACAACCTCCGTCTGCTGGCCCTGTTTTTGTGTGGGGAGCCCAACCAGGGGGTCACACACACCCGCTACCGAGTTAACCCCCTCCCAGTTGGTGGAGAACCAGTGGCAGTTTTTTTTAAGCCAGCATGGAGGAGATACTGAAACAGCTGGCTCTAGCAAATGCCAATCAACAGCAGACAAATGCAGGTTTGCAAAGGAGCCTTGCAGCCCAGCAGCAAGCTCATCAACAAGCCCAGCAGCAATCTGAGGCCCGCTTCATAGACCTGTTACAGAAGCAAGAGCAGAGACTACAACAAATGGAAGCAGTAATGCAGCAACGTCCGCAGACCAGTGAGGAAAGCCGTCCCACTAATACCGCGTCCTTTGGGGTGAGTCGTTTATTGACAAAAATGACTGGAGAGGATGATCCAGAGGTATTTTTGACCACATTTGAAAGGACTGCTGAAAGAGAAAAGTGGCCTGAGGAGCAGTGGGCTGGACTGGTGGCTCCTCTGTTAACTGGTGAATCGCAGAAGGCTTACTATGACCTAGAGCCTGACCAAGCAAAAGACTATGTGATGCTAAAAGCTGAAATATTGGCAAGGCTGGGTGTCACCCTGGCTGTCCGGGCTCAGCGTGTGCAAAACTGGACTTTCCAGCTTGGAAAACCCCCCAGGTCTCAAATGTATGATCTCATTCACCTGAGCAGGAAGTGGCTACAGCCAGAGACTTTGTCCGCACCGGAGATTGTGGAACGTGTTGTGATGGATCGTTTCTTGAGAGCTCTTCCTACCGCCATTCAAAAGTGGGTAAGCCATGGAGACCCAGAAACGGCCGGTAAACTTGTGGATTGTGTAGAGAGATACTTGGCTGCAGAGAACCTGACGGCCTCTTCCAGAGACTCTCGGACTTTCCACCCTAAGACCAGACCATCCCCAGGGGCGGATAAGAGGATTCCAAGGGGTGAGGGTGGAGAGAGTGAGAGGGTGGGAGCTCTACCCCAAGTTTGGCGAGAACAGCCTGGGAAATCAGCGGCTCAAGAGGCCGCAAGAAGGATCGTTTGCTACCGCTGCCGGCAAGCGGGACATATTGCAGCAAATTGCCCGGTTGTGGAGGAACCCATGCAATGTGACTTTCTGATGGACAGACGTCAGTCGCTGTGTGCGACAGTCGCATGCACTGCCATTCGGGGAACTGAGAAACATTTATGCAAAATGTGTATTAATGGTAGAAATGTTGTGGTATTACTGGATTCAGGTAGCCTTGTGACCCTGATAAAGGCTGAATTAGTTAAAACAGAGGTCTCTGGGAATAGCAAGGTAGCTGTTATTTGTGTGCATGGGGACACCCGAGAGTATCCAGTGACTACAGTGTGTTTCGAGACCCCCAAAGGTACCCTCTCTCATCCAGTGGGGTTAGTATCTCAATTACCGCATGATGCCATTGTGGGAAGGGATTTTCCGAAGTTCTGGGAACTGTGGGATGATCCTGAGCCCCCCACTGGTGCCCCTATGTACCAGGAATGTGATAGCCAGAACTCCTCTGAGAGTGGTGAGGACTCTCCAGAATTTCCCTTGTCAGTATTGGCAGGGGAGACTCAAGAAACTGGAGAGGAGCCCACCTCCTCAGACGAAAACCTACCGTCTGTGGAGTTTTCTGATCTGGAGGTTCACAGGGAAAATTTTGCCACAGAACAGTTAAAAGACCCCGCCCTAATAAAGGCACGGGAAAACGTAGTGGAAATAGATGGCGAGTTAGTGAACCCAGATAATACCTGCACTTACCCATACTTCAGCGTAGAGAAGGACCTACTGTATCGGGTGGCAAAAAGGGCAGAAGAAACCGTTGAGCAGCTGGTGGTGCCCAAACCTTACAGGAAGTTGGTGTTGGAGTTGGCCCATGGGCACATTCTTGGAGGTCATCTGGGGACAGAGAAAACCCGAGAGAGGGTATTACAGAGATTCTATTGGCCTGGGGTGATGAAGGACATAGAAAATTATTGTTCCTCCTGCCCTGTGTGTCAGAGGTCGGCCCCGATGCCACATTTCCGTAGCCCGCTGGTCCCTCTACCCATCATTGAGGTCCCGTTTGAGAGAATCGCAATGGATTTGGTAGGTCCTATAATCAAGTCCGCTAGGGGGCACCAGTACATATTGGTTATAATGGACTATGCCACCCGTTATCCAGAAGCGATCCCTCTCAGAAATACCTCGGCCAAAACCATAGCCAAAGAGCTATCTCTTGTTTTTAGCCGGGTGGGTATTTGTAAAGAACTGCTTACGGACCAAGGTACACCCTTTATGTCCCGGGTTATGAAAGAGCTGTGTAAATTGTTCAAAGTGACGCAATTGCGTACATCTGTGTATCACCCCCAAACCGATGGGCTGGTTGAAAGATTCAACAAAACCCTAAAACAAATGTTGAAGAAAGTGGTGGATAGAGATGGAAAGGATTGGGACTGTCTACTTCCTTATTTGATGTTTGCTATTAGGGAGGTGCCCCAATCCTCTACGGGATTCTCCCCCTTTGAGTTACTGTATGGGAGACACCCAAGAGGGCTGTTGGATATTGCCAAGGAAACTTGGGAAAGTGAGAGTTCTCCCCACAGGAGTGTGATTGAGCATGTCGCCCTGATGCAAGATCGAATTGCACAGGTAATGCCCATCGTGAAGGAACATTTGGCCCAAGCGCAGTTGGCACAGCAGAGAGTGTACAACCGTGGAGCAAAGACCCGTACCTTTTCCCCGGGGGATAGGATATTGGTACTTGTCCCTACGGTTGAAAGTAAATTCCTTGCCAAATGGCAAGGCCCCTACGAGATAATGGAAAAAGTGAGCGAAGTGAATTACAAGGTCAGACAACCAGGAAGGCGAAAGCCCGAACAGATATATCACGTTAATCTGTTGAAAGCCTGGAGGGATAGAGAGTCCCTAGTCGCAGAAACTTGGTCACCAGCTCAAACTGGTTGCGTGATTCCGGAGGTTGGAATAGCAGCCACCTTGTCACAACCCCAACAACAGGAGGTTAAGGAGTTTGTGCTTCGCAACAAGGAGGTGTTCTCTGAGCTGCCGGGACAAACATCTGGGGTAGAGCATGATATTATTACCCCGCCCGGTGAAAGGGTGAAGTTAAAACCCTATCGGATCCCAGAGGCCCGACGGGAGGCAATACGGGAGGAAGTACAGAAAATGCTGAACTTAGGGGTGATAGAGGAGTCCCAAAGTGATTGGTCTAGTCCCATTGTGTTGGTGCCTAAACCGGATGGGAGCTGGCGATTTTGTAACGATTTTCGTCAGTTGAACAAAGTTACAAAATTTGACACCTACCCCATGCCACGTATAGATGAGTTGATCGACCGGCTGGGAACAGCCCGATACATGACGACTCTTGACCTCACAAAAGGGTATTGGCAAATTCCCCTGGCCAAGTCGGCCAAAGAGAAAACCGCATTTGTAACCCCAGACGGGGCGTTCCAATATAAGAGAATGCCGTTCGGGTTACAGAATGCGCCGGCCACATTCCAGCGGAAAATGGACCAGATGCTGAGGCCCCATCGGAAGTATGCTGTGGCTTACCTGGATGACGTAATTGTCCATAGCACAGATTGGGCCTCACATCTGCCAAAAGTGCAAGCAGTCCTGGACTCTGTTCGGGAAGCGGGGTTTACGGCTAACCCCAAGAAGTGTACCATTGGGCAGGAGGAGGCCAAATATCTTGGGTACACCATTGGCAGGGGAGTAATAAAACCCCAACTCAACAAAGTCGAGGCCATCCAGAGTTGGCCACGTCCCAACAGCAAGAAGCAGGTACGAGCCTTTCTGGGAATCGCGGGTTATTATCGGCGCTTCATTCCCCACTTTGCTTCTAAGGCTGTGCCCCTAACCAACCTGACGAAAGGGAAAGGGTCGGTCATGATTAAATGGACCCCCGAGGCTGAGGCAGCATTCCAATTCTTGAAACAAGCCTTATGTAGCCAGCCAGTGTTGTACTCACCCGACTTCTCTAAAGACTTTGTCGTACAAAGTGATGCGTCAGATGTGGGGTTAGGAGCAGTATTGTCCCAGGTCTGGAACGGGGAAGAGCACCCAGTCATTTACCTCAGCAGGAAGTTGAAGTCCCATGAGGTAAATTACGCCACGGTTGAAAAGGAGTGTTTAGCGGTGAAGTGGGCTCTAGATTCCCTTCGGTACTATCTGCTAGGTAGGCACTTTGACATGGTTACGGATCACGCTCCGTTAAAGTGGATGGCTCAAAACAAGGAGACAAATAGAAGAGTGAATAGGTGGTTCCTGGCCCTACAGGAATTCAACTTCACAGTAAAGCATCGCCCTGGCGTTCAAATGGGGAATGTGGATGCTTTGTCTCGAGTACATGAATGCCTGATTGCTGGTGTTCCAACCCCAAGGTTAAAACAAGAGGGGGGGGTATGTGACAGCAGGAAGGTAAAGTCACCTGGTTGCATCCAGGGGGGTAGATATATTTCTCCCAGATTCAGGCTTTATGCCGACTTATACAACTAGGGAGTTGATGAAGCCCAGCTGAGGCTAGTGGGCTCATGAATGACTCATACCTCTAGGGAGAGTGCTGGGCGTCGTGAGGCAGGGAGTTGATGAGACCAGCTGAAGCCTGTCAGTTCGTTTAAGGCCTCTATAAAAACTCCCAGATTCATTAGATGTTAGCTCATGCCTGGAACCAGACCTGTGTGGACTGTCTAGGGAGAGTGAACCCCTGTGCGGTGAGGCAAAGCCTGTGTGGCTATTTGTTTGGACTTTTACTAAACCAGGGACTTAGGGACTAGGACAGCACCAGGCTGATCCCAGTTGTTAGTTTAGGAAACCTGCATGTTTAGTCAGAGGTCAAACTGACCAGGATTTATTTTGTTTGTTTCTTTTTGGCTTTGCTGTGTTTTGTCACTGTACATAGAGAAATAAACCGCACCTTTTGATTTTGAAAACCACAACCTCCGTCTGCTGGCCCTGTTTTTGTGTGGGGAGCCCAACCAGGGGGTCACACACACCCGCTACCGAGTTAACCCCCTCACAATATATATATATATATATATGCGCTTTGGGCTGCACATGCCAATACACAGCCATGATGGCCTATGATGAGAATACAAAATGTCCCTAAAGGTGTATAAAAGTCCCAGGTCCTAAAATCTAGGGAAACTAGAACTGTCGTTATTAGTCTGCACAATTATTAAAGCCAACTCATTGATACAATCTGATCAGTTAGTGACAGTTGATCTGTGATCACATCTGTGAGAGGCAGCACGTGATTGGCTGGAAAAATTTCAAATTTCAAATCCACGTTCTATTTTTAGCTACAGACAGCAGATTGGTTGGGTCGGTTCTATAACAGACAATGATATGATCTGGAAAAAGAAAACACCAGTACAATGAACAAAATATAAAAAGAAAATAGAATCGCGCTATACCTGTAAATCATACAAATGTGAATCATAAATAATCAAATAAAAGACAAAACATATGTGGAATAGCAAAATGCAACTGTGAAGTTCATTACGTGCTGAAATATTATGTGAAAAACTGTAAACAATGTATAAATAAATTCATACAGTCTCCATACACAAATAAAAAGTCCTAATGCATTGGATAAATGAATAACTATCCACCCGTGCAACATCTAATAAAGTCCACCCATGGGCTCTTCAAACGCTGATGACCAAAGCCAGTGTAGGATCCACCACCAATATAGAGAGAATCACTGCTTACCAGAAGTCCGTGATCCCCCATTACAGAGGATCAGGGAAAGCATGTAATATAACACAGCCTGTTTCCAAAGCGCCCCAAGCTCGCTTCACCACTGATCAGATCACTCCGTTGATATTCAGACCCATGAGTGGATAGCGTAACATGTAAAAGACGTGAATGCTCCAATAGTGTAAAACCTTACGATTTATTTATAAAGAGTAAAACAAAGAATCACACTTACAATGTTGCTGTAATGTCTTTATCTCTCCACCGGGACTCCTGTAATATTTTTTATCTCTCCACCGGGGCTCCGAGATCTCAACCAACTCCGTCACAGTCCGATGACTTACAGTGACATCACCCGGCTCCACCTCTTCTCCCTACTTAAACAGCCAACACCCTTTGCTTGGTGTTCGTGCTAGGAACCCGACACCAGGTTTAAACCTCCCTCTCGACAGTGGACTCACCTTTAATACCTATCCTCGGAAACCCAGAATTCTTGCCGGGCTTGAGAGATAAGCACTTTACCACTTTGAGACAAATTAATTGCTTCCGAGCATCGCACTTTTTAGTACCGAAAGGCTGGCCATCCATATCTGCTCTAATGGAAACCGCGGGCCATTTCTGTTTACCCTTCTGGAATGCCATACAGCTTCACCACTTTTTGCATACATTTAAGTCACCAAAGAGGTTTAGACAACAATTAACCATTTTTGAAGAATATTTCTCAAAGGAGGGGACTCTGGCACAAACACTCTCAAAAATGTATACCTTACTGATTTCCCTCCTGGAACAACCAAATCTATCCTGGATAGAGAAATGGGAAAGAGAGATGAACCGTAGGTTTACAACCAGCCAAAGACAAAATATGATTGAACTCTCGCTGAAATCATCTATTTGTACTAAGATTCAGGAGATGAACTATAAAATATTAACAAGATGGTACTATACCCCACAGAAGCTACATAAGTTTTATTCTGAATCACCAGACTGGTGCTGGAGATGTATGGAGGAGGGAGGTATGATGTTACATATCTTTTGGTCATGTTCAAAAATAACATCCTACTGGAAGGAGATACGGAACATTATACAAAAATTTACGGACTATAGGATACCGGAAGACCCAGCCTTTTTCTTACTACATGTTATGAATATTCCCATCAAAAAATACAAGGAATCTATCCTACGACACTTAGTAAATGTGGCCAAAGCATGTATTCCACATAGGTGGAAAAATACGCTACCTCCTACAGTCGGATGCTGGCTCCATAAAGTAGAAGAGATAAATAGGATGGAAGATCTTACAGTTTCAGCACAAAATCAACAAGAAAAGTATTCAGAGATATGGAGACAGTGGAACATGTTTATTACTTCTGAAGAAGGTCTGATCTAGCTTAACTCATGATGGTCAGATATAGGTATTACAACCAAAATAGAATTATCCATTATTTATCCAGGGTACCCCCATCCCTCAGTCTTCCCTTCCCTTCTTTTCCCTTTTAAAAATTGACTTGTGTTCTTTCCCCCCTCCCTCTGGACCCGCCCTTGGAGGTAAAAATAAAGTATTTGAAAAAAAGGAACCTGACACCAGGTAAATAGCTCCAGCAGCTGATGACCGCCTTCCCTCACTATTGGGCCGGATAGAGCCCCTACTTCCATCTCACTATTGGGCCGGATAGAGCCCCTACTTCCATCTGACTATTAGGCCGGATAGAGCCCAGCTGCCTCCTCACTATTTGGCCGGTCAGAGCCCCTCCAACTTCCAGCTTTCGGGCTGGACAGAGCCCCAGTCCTCTCACAGCAAGTATTCCTCCGTATACTATAACCTATTATCCTGTGTACTGCTACTTCACCTAAGTTTCCTCTGGAACTCCATGTTATGACTGTGTACTACCAAACTAAATAAAACCACTAGTATTCCCAAATTATCTGAGTCTCCCTATCTGATTTCTGCCTACTTATAGTTAACTGTTAAGTATATCATATATACCTCCGAAGCTGTGATCCACACCAAAGTTTATAGTAACATTGCCTGAAGCGTTACAAATAGCACAAACCCCTCTACCAAATAGAGTAAAATGGATCCATCGGAGGTAGTTAACCACATGGCGGCGTTCAATCAGAGACTTGACGCACTTTCGCAGATGGTCACCGACCTTTCAACAGAGAACCAAAATCTCAAGTCATATATCACTGAAAGACTCCCTACTCGGGTTACACACCCCGACACTCCTGAACCGAAAATAAGCCCACCAGACATCTTCTCGGGTGATAGGAGAAACTACAGGGAATACATTAACGCCTGTAAACTATTGTTTGACATGAAGCCACGCACTTATGCCACCGATAGAACAAAAGTTTGCACCGCCATCTTCTACCTTAGAGGGGAAGCCCGAGCTTGGGCTAATACTTTCATAAGGAAAGATGATCCAATCGAAAACTCCTTCACCGATTTCAGTGCCGCCATGGATCTTCTATACGACGACCCCAGCAAACAGATCTCCGCTGAGTCTGCCTTACAAGCTCTCTGAGAGGGTAAACACCCTGTCGAAGATTACATTGCCCAATTTAAACGGTGGGCCACTCAGTCCGAGTGGAACCAGATCACCTTAAAAAATCTATTCCAGCTCGGCTTATCAGAAACCCTGAAGGATGAGTTAGCCCGCACTGTAATACCCTCTACATTGGATGCTCTTATACTCCTTAGCATTTCCATTGATAGGAGAATTTGGGAACGGAAAGCTGAGAGAATCTCAGGGGTCACCTATTCGTTTCCTTCAAACCACACTGCTGAGCCTGTGGTACCCATGGAAATCAGTGTAATTAGGGGACCACTTACCCCAGCAGAGAGGTCTAGGCGAAGGACCCTTCAGCTCTGTATGTATTGTGGCATGCCACACCACATCGCTGAAGACTGCCCCATACTCAGAAAGAAAAAACCCGGTAAATCAACATACCTCTGCAAGCTAATAAACCCCCACTTACCAGATTCTAACTATTTAAAATGTTTTGTCTCTCTGCAGTGGGACCAAACCCAAATTACTCTCGAGGCTATGATTGACACAGGAGCGCGTGGGAACTTCATAGACTCACATATTGTTAAAACCAATAAAATTCCTGTATCCACCAAATGCAAACCTGTCCCTCTTAGACTTATTGACGGGACTACCTTAACCTCCGGTCCCATCACTACACAATCACAACCTCTGCTTATGGTGACAGGTTTTACTCATATGGAATACATCTGCTTAGATGTGATACCGTCTACCCATTTTCCCCTCATCCTAGCTCTACCCTGGCTGCATACCCACAAACCCTCACTACGTTGGGAAGACCGGAGCATGCTCCTCACTTCTCAATATTGCCAGGAGACATATTTCAAAGAGACTTCTTTATCCCTGGCAGAGTCACTGTCCCCAGCGGAAGTCAACCTGGTACCTACGGCATACCAAGACTTCGCTGATGTCTTCAGCAAAAATAATGCACAGCTACTACCCCCACATAGACCATACGATTGCCCAATTGACTTACTCCCTGGCAGCAAAATCCCTTTTGGGCATATCT
Source organism: Rana muscosa (assembly GCA_029206835.1). Classification (NCBI taxonomy): domain Eukaryota; kingdom Metazoa; phylum Chordata; class Amphibia; order Anura; family Ranidae; genus Rana; species Rana muscosa. The sequence goes on from CM055126.1 coordinate 132,418,533, forward strand.
ATTCCTTATCACAGCCTTAATTGGCCCATCTAAACGAATACATAGAAGAAAATTTGAAGAAAGGTTTCATAAGACCGTCCACCTCACCCGCCGCATCCGGCATGTTTTTTATCCGGAACAAGGATCAAAGCCTACGTTCCATCATCCATTATAGAGAATTGAACAAGATCACGGTAAAAACAGATACCCCCTTCATCTAATTCCAGAATTATTGGAACGTTTGCAAACGGCGAAGTTGTTCACCAAACTTGATTTAAAGGGCGCGCGTAACGCTCCTGCCACTTTCCAGTTCCTCGTGAACGACATTTTCGGGAATATCCTTGATGTTTGTCTAGTAGTATATCTAGACGACATCCTTATATACTCAGACAACATCACAGACCATCGCAAGCATGTCAGATGGGTTCTCTCTAGGTTACGCACACATAATTTATACGTCAAATTAGAGAAGTACACTTTCGAATCCAACTCCATTGCATTTTTGGGTTACATAATTTCAGAGAATGGCGTACAGATGGATCCTGGTAAGATAGACTGTATCCAAAAATGGCCTAGACCCCTGAATAGGAAGGCACTTCAAAGATTCCTTGGTTTTGCAAATTTTTATCGCAAATTATCAAAAAAATGTCCTTAGTCGTAAAACCATTAACCCAACTAACAAGTATCCACTCCAACTATGCATGGAACGCACAAACTCAGGAGGCATTCGATACCCTGAAATGTCGCTTCACTACGGCTCCCATCCTACGCTTACCAGACCCTAATCTACAATACATCTTGGAGGTCAATGCCTCCCATCTGACCCTAGGGGCTATCCTATCCCAAAAATCCTCCATTGATGGACCGCTTCACCCTGTGGCCTACCATTCCCGATCCCTCACTCCCGTAGAGATCAATTACCCAGCAGGGGAAAAAGAGTTGCTAGCAGTGAAATCCGCCCTGGAGACATGGAGACACCTACTCGAGGGTACCTCACTACCCTTTATAGTGTACTCCGACCATCAAAAACCTTCAATACATTCAGCGTAACAAAACACTCTCCTCCAGACAGATACGCTGGACTCTCTTCTTCGATAGATTCCACTTTGTCATCACCTACCGTCCTGGCTCCAAAAATGGACAGGCTGATTCACTATCTCGCCTGGAAGAACATCAATCAAACTCAGAAAAAACCCCACTGAAGTTAGAGACAGATGAAGAAGGGTTCCTCTACAAAAATAACTGGCTGTACATCCCGACTCCTCTACACCATCGAATTCTTCTACTTACTCATGATGCACCCCTAGCTGGGCATCACCAGGACCCTAGATCTCCTTCGCCGACACTTCTGGTGGCCAAAGATGGAGGAGTCAGTAAGCGAAAATGTGCCCTCCTGCAAGACTTGTGCCTGCTCTAAACACGAATCCCGACCCCTTTTCAGACTCCTCACAACCCTCCCTATACCCGAAAAACCATGGCAGGCCGTTTCACTTGACTTTATCACGGAATTACCCCGCTCAGGCTGTTACAACATGATCCTAGTCGCAGTCGACTACCTTACCAAAATGGCTCACTTCATGCCTCTCACGAAACTACCAAACTCCAAAGAGACGGCCGAGATCTTGATACAGCATGTTTTCAAACTCCACGGTATCCCTTCCAGAATGGTGTCCGATCGAGGTTCACAGTTCATCTTCAGATTCTGGAAAGCTCTCTGTCTAAAACTCCAGATTGACTATCGATTTCAACTGCCTACCATCTTCAAACAAATGGGCAAACCGAAAGGGTAAACCACTGTCTAGAACAATATATCCGTTGTTACTGCACTCACCTACAAAACAATTGGCATGAGTTACTTCCCCTAGCAGAGTTTGCATATAACAACAATACCAGTACTACCACAGGTTATTCACCTTTTTATGCTAACTACGGTTTCCATCCCCTCTTCATCCCTCAGCAGATTCCTACCAACAAATCAGCGGCTGAAGATTTTGTCAACACCTTAAAGGACCTCATTCCTCACCTACGCGATAACATCACTAGAGCCCAGAGCAGACAGAAGGCCTACTACGATCTTCACAGGAGAACTCCACCCACATACAAAATCTGAGATTTAGTATGGCTATCCACCAAACACCTCAACCCTATAGACTCCATCACGCAAATTTAGTGGATTATTCATTGGTCCTTTCCCCATCCACTCAGTGATCAACCCGGCGGCAGTGAGACTGAAATTACCGTCCACCTTACGTATTCACGCGACTTTCCACGTCTCCCTGATCAAACCCTACCATCCCAACACCTTCCCAGGTCGTATTCCAGCCTCCCTACCGCCGATTGAAGTTAACGGTCAGGAGGAATACGAAGTCGCACAGATCCTTGACTCCCGTCTATATAGAAACCGTTTACAGTATTTGATCCATTGGAAGAACTACGGTCCACAGGATGACTCCTGGGAACCCGCCTCCGAGGTTCATGCCCCACGGCTGGTCCACCTCTTCCATTCTCACAATCCTGACAGACCTTCTCCTTTGGCCCCCGGGAGGGGTCCCTCTGGGGTGGGGTCCTGTAATGTCCTTATCTCTCCACCGGGACTCCTTTTAATATTTTTTATCTCTCCACCGAGACTCCTGTAATATTCTTATCTCTCCACTTGGGCTCCGAGATCTCAACCAACTCCGTCACAGTCCGATGACTCACAGCAACATCACCCGGCTCCACCTCTTCTCCCTACTTAAACAGCCGACACTCTTTGCTTGGTCTTCGTGCTAGGAACCTGACACCAGGTAAATAGCTCCAGCAGCTGACGACCGTCTTCCCTCACTATTGGGCCGGATAGAGCCCCTAATTCCATCTCACTATTGGGCCAGATACAGCCCCTACTTCCATTTCACTATTGGACCGGATAGGGCCCCGACTTCCATCTCACTATTGGGCCAGATAGAGCCCCTACTTCCATTACACTATTGGGCCGGATAGAGCCCCGACTTCCTTCTCACTATTGGGCTGGATAGAGCCCTGACTTCTAGCTCACTATTGGGCCGGATAGAGCCCCGACTTCCAAATCACTATTGGGCCGGATAGAGCCCGGCTGCCTTCTCACTATTGGGCCGGTCAGAGCCCCTCCAACTTCCAGCTTTTGGGCCGGACAGAGCCCCAGTCCTCTCACAGCAAGTATTCCTCCGTATACTATAACCTATTATCCTGTGTACTGCTACTTCACCTAAGTTTCCTCTGGAACTCCATGTTATGACTGTGTACTACCAAACGAAATAAAACCACTAGTATTCCCAAATTATCTGAGTCTCCCTATCTGATTTCTGCCTACTTATAGTTAACTGTTAAGTATATCATATACAGGGGGTCCCCGAGTTACGAACTCCCGAGTTACGAACGACTCCTACTTACGAACGGCCTCAAATGCCGGCCACTTGTGCTCTACGATACCTTTCGAGCAGCTCAGACACATTCCACACTGCCGTACTACGCCCCAGATAACATAACAAGCGCCCGGAACATCCCACATCCATGCACAGGCGGCAGTTACACTTACGAACACTTACGAATGCAGTGTTCCGACCGGAAGTTACACTTACAAATGCAGTGTTGCGACTTACGAGCAACTTCGACTTACGAACGAACCTACAGTCCCTACTGTGTTCGTAACTCGGGGACCCCCTGTGTACCTCCGAAGCTGTGATCCACACCAAACTTTATAGTAGCATTGCCTGAAGCGTTACAGTTGCATGAATAGATAAGCCTTAAGTCTGATGTGCCGGCCGATGCACAATCAGACAAACCCGTCCGTCTGGGTGTACGAGCAAACACGAGGTGACGTCAGCGCGTCGCTCTTCCCTACGCGTTTCGTAACAGAATTACGTCGTCCAGGGGTGAAATGATATGATCTGTATTTCACATTACTGACACTTTCCAATTCTCATGATTAGCTGATCACTTATAAATAAATTCTGTTTTCTATCCTGTCAGTTTGTATTGATTCTATACTGGTTATTGATGGGAAATATTAGATACTTACTTCTTAGAAGGCTGAGCCTGGCATTCTGATGTTTTTTCTTGATGTTTTTTGTTATTGCAGCGTTGATACGGACCACTTTCTCCTTCACGCAGGTAGGCGGTGCGATCTAATTTCACAATTTTGCCTGAAAAGAGATGTATATATTCCTGGCAAGGGAGATTCGATATCCTGTAATTCTAGAGAAAATCATCAGATCGCAGAAATCTAGTAAATCTCTGAATCACACTATAAACAATTTGAATAATCACAGAGAAGAAACAGAGATGTTTACTCCTCGAACTCGAACTCCTAACTCCCACACTGAGCCTAGGCTCCATTCCTTTTATGGACTCAGCTGCAAGCTACCACTATGACACATTCACAGCTAGTTAACCCCTTAGTGACCGAGGGCAAGCAACTGTTAATGTCTAAACACAATTTCGCAGCTTTGACATGCGCTACTAAAATTGTACATATCATCACAATGACTTTGTGTATACAGGTGGATTATACCACGTTTTTTAGAGGACTAATTAGGCTTTCCTCTGGTGGGAAATGGTAACGGATATATTTCCTCATTTCCTTTTTTTTATTATTATCTAAGGAAAACTGGCCCAATATAAGTAAAAAATTAATAATAATAATAATAAAAAAACTATAATAATCGTTAATAATAATAATAATAATAATAATAATAAAAACAAAAATATTGGTTAATAAACATAATATTTTAATTATAATAGAAATTATCGGAATGTTTTTTGTTCTTCCAAATTTTCGTTCTTATTTTCCGATTTTCTTTACTTCTGATTTTCAGATTTTTGAGATTTCAGATTTTAGAATTTTCAGATTTTAGAAATTTTAAAAATTAAAAATTTCGTTCTTTAGGATTTTCGGATTTTCAAATTTCGGATAGTCGTCCTTTCAAATTTCATTCTTTAGAATTTTCGTTCTTTGTTTTCGAAAAAGTTCCTTAAACGGTCTTTCGTTAATTACGATTTTTCCGAATTAACGAATATGCCGAATTTTTACGAAAAACGAATTGGGAACAAAACTAATTGTACATGTCCACTGTTATTATAATGTGTAATGTGTGCAAAATGTGTTGCGTTTTACCAAAGGTGTCTTTGTTTCTTATCCCTGCTTGGCACGGATACAAAACACAGATATTGTTCCCTCTGTACAGAACCCTGTGGTCAACACAGGGCTTTGGGCTGTGATTGGACACAGTCAATCAGTAGGTCCTAGCTATGAATCATTGGCCAGGACCTGCTGACAGACTCCCGCTGTGTACAATCACAGTGGATGTCGGGGGGGGGGGGGGTACGTATTAGCGACCCTGAAACAGGCAGTGAATTACCAGTACATTGCTTTGCCTATGCGGGTCGCCCATCCACAGTACATTGCAGGCAGGCGGTCTGCAAATGGTTAATGCTACTCTTTGTCGCTTTCATTGTGTTGCTTTGTATTAACCTGCTGCCACAGGCTCATTGAATTTATATTCATTTTTTATTCCATGCCAGCATCATGACTCCTCCTCCTCCTTTTTTTCTGTCTTCTCAGATTGATAAAATCCTTGATCCAACTGCTAAGTCCACTTTTTGGAAATGTTCTTTGGCACACATGAAATGTAAGTGATTTAAAAGACCCTTTGTATATAATCCTTGATAATGGTGAACACATTCTGGATGGAAGGGCACAATGTTGGCCATAAAATAGAGCTGGGTCTTGTTAGCCAGCTTGGAGCAGACCAGTCTGGACTGTTTTTGCAAGAATCTAAATTTCCACTCTTGGTCAAAGCAGTGTTGCCTTACCTCTTAGGGATTGCTGTTTGTGCTATAATTCACTTGTATTCTGTCCCTTCCAGAGCAGAAATAGTACCTTGGTGTCAAGCTGTAGGGCTCCCACCAGGCTGACCTGCCATTTACCTGAGCTTTGGCCTGCTGAAGAATGTAAAAACTGTTAAAGAACAAATACTTGTTTCGTGATCACTTCCTATTTTTATTTTATCTATCTATCCTTTTTTTTCCTGCAGTGCAAATACCTTTTATGTGTTGTAAATCCGCTGCTTCCGCTGTACCTCGCTGCGGCGAGGTACGTCATGTCCCCCCACCCATTGGCTCCTGGGATATGAGTGTCAACAATCCTTGGAGTCAATGCACAATGAGTGTGCCACGCTTTGTAGTTTATGCACACGCGTGAGATTGGGAGGTGCATGCTGGGTAGCCAGCAGTGCCGTATCCCAGAAGGAGATGGACTTCAGATGCCCACAATGAAGATGGGAGCGAGCTCATAGGGGACAGCAAAGTGAGTTTTCAAAAAAATAAAAACATTTAGAAAACCTACATTAACTACTCATACTTTTTGGTATAGCATTAGGTGCAAACATAACAGGAGTGTTTAACAAAAAATAATAAATAAAACCGCTTTAAAGGGTAACTCCACGTTCATGGAAAAAAAAAATAGAAAAAAAAAATAACATAATATAGCATATACAATTGCGTCACAAGTCATATTGTAATTGAATGTTATTAAAAATTACCTTTGTGGCGTGTCCACGATGACCACCTGAGCGGCTGCACATCTCGGACCTCTGCTGGCTACACTTGCCTTTATCCTACTTCTGGGTGCTTTTACACCCTGCTGACGGTTGGTTCCTGTCCCGATGAGACGGCGCTCATCCGGAGCGGCTTCTGGAAAGGAAAAAACCTCTGGTTCCCGCCGATTGAGGAGGTACAGCCTTTGTCCCCTGCTGCCCACGTGGAGTCCTGAGCCACATGGCGGACAAACTGACCCGCAGGACTCAGATAACTCTTCCCAGCCAGGCTTTGCAGACATTATGCTACGCATACTGCTGCTTGATGCTCAGTTCTCTCCATATTACACCATGGAAAGAGCGCATCGAATCCCACCCAAACCAGGTCCTACTGGGTCTCCCCCATTACCTTTATCCTGCAGCTGCTCAATTTTCATGATCGCAATGAGGTACTCCGTGCCGTCAGAGTTCAAGGAGAATTGCGCCATCAAAATGGCAGATTGCTTATCTTCCCCGACTATTCGGTGGAAACACAAAAGCTCAGGAAATTGTTTGATCAGGTGAAGGCACACATGCAGGCTCACAATATTCATTACAGTGTCCTGTTTCCTGCTCGTCTCTGTATCCAGGATGGGGAGACCGATTTTTCACCTCCCCTCATGAGGCCTTCTCCTAGGTAGAAACTTTCCTGCCTCATTGCTGACCAGAGAATGGAGAGGTACTCTGCTTCAACACTGCTGTCTGGCTCTCATTGACTTACTTTGCTGTTTAATGGGGACCCCCTCGTTGTTAAGCCTGTTGGCCTGTTAGGGAGTGATCCCCCCTCTAGCACCAATTGTGTGTGCAACTTAACCTGTTTTGCCAAAAGTATTGGGACACCCCTCCAAATCATTGGATTGAGGTGTTCCAATCACCTCTGTGGCCATAGGTGTATAAAATCAAGCACCTAGGCATGCAGATTGCTTCTACACACATTTGTGAAAGAATTGGTCACTCTCAGGTGAATTCAAACGTGGTACTGTGATAGGTTGCCACCTGTGCAATAAGTCCGTCCATGAAATTTCCTTGCTACCAAATACCTTGGTCAACTGTTAGTGGTAATATAACAAAGTGGAAGCAACTGGGAACAATAGCAACTCAGCCACGTAGTGATAGGCAACGTAAAAAGATAGAGCAGGGTCAGTGCATGCTGAAGCTCAGTGCCTAGAAGTTGCCAACTGTCTGCAGAGTCAATAGCTACAGACCTCCAAACTTTGTATGGCCTTCAGATTAGCACAACAACAGTGCATAGAGAGCTTCATGGAATGGGTTTCCATGGCCGAGCAGCTAAATTTAAGCCTTACATCACCAAGTGCAATGCAAAGCGTCGGATGCAGTGGTGTAAAGCACATCGCCACTGGACTCTAGAGCAGTGGAGACATGTTCTCTGAAGTGACGAATCACGCTTCTCTGTCTGGCAATCCGATGGATGTCTGTAATTGGCGGTTGCCAGGAGAACAGTACTTGCCTGACTGCATTGTGCCAAGTGTAAAGTTGGGTGAAGGGGGGATTATGGTGTGGGGTTGTTTTTCAGGGGTTGGGCTCGGACCAGTGAAAGGAACTCTTATGGCGTCAGCATACCAAGACATTTTGGACTATTTCATGCTCCCACTTTGTGGGAACAGTTTGGGGATGGCCTCTTCCTGTTCCAACATGACTGCGCACCAGTGCACAAATAAAGGTCCATAAAGACATGGAAGAGTGAATTTGGGGTGGAGGAACTTTTTTTTTTTGTTTACAAACTTTTATTTGGCATAAAGTGGTGGTACAAAGAGAAAACAAAATTTTGGAAAAATGCATCTTAACCCCTTCCATACCAGGCCACCTCCGGGTGGACGTCATATGACGTCCTGGGTTTGAGGGGGGATATCTGAATGATGCCTGCAGCTAGAGGCATCATTCAGATATCCTTTTGGTCAGCCGGCGATCCTGCGCACCATAAGAATGATCATAGCGGCGGTTCCGCCGCTTGATCATTCTTATAGGCAGCGGGAGGGGACCTCCCGCCGCCATCCGGTGCTTCTCCAGGCTCTCCCGTGCCATCGGGGACCCGGAGAGAATCGTCGGCGCCGGTGGTGGGTCACGTGACGAGCATAGAGATGACTGGTGACCAGATGGTCACCAGTCATCTCTATGATCGTCGGAGGCCCGGGCGCGATGTGATGACGTCACGCCCGGGTCCTCAAATGTAAACAAAGCCGCCATTGCGGCTATAAGTATGAGATCAGTGAATTTTTTTTCACGATCTCATGCTTTCCAGCCTGGAGGAGAGATGTGGGGTCTTATTGACCCCGCATCTCTCCATAAAGAGGACCTGTCACACACATTCCTATTACAAGGGATGTTTACATTCCTTGTAATAGGAATAAAAGTGATCAAAAAAAAAAAAGTGTAAAAAAAAAGTAAAAAAAAAAAAAAGTAAAAATAAATAAATAAAAATTATGTTTTTTTTTTTAAAACGCCCATCCCCAATAGCTTGCGCTTAGAAGCGAACACACACGTAAGTCCCGCCCGCATATGTAAACGCCGTTCAAACCACATATGTGAGGTATCGCCATGTGCGTTAGAGCACGTGCAACAATTCTGGCACTAGACCTCCTCTGTAACTCTAACCTGGTAACCTGTAAAAATTTTCAAAGCGTCGCCTATGGAGATTTTTAAGTACCGAAGTTTGGCGCCATTCCATGAGTGTGCGCAATTTTAAAGCGTGACATGTTAGGTATCTTTTTACTCGGCGTAACATAAGCTTTCATATTTTACAAAAAAAATGGGCTAGCTTTACTGTTTTGTTATTTTTTAATTCATGAAACAATTTTTTTCCCCCAAAAAAGGCGTTTGAAAAATTATTGCGCAAATACCGTGCAAGATAAAAAGTTGCAACAACCGTCATTTTATTCCCTAGGGTGTCTGCTAAAAAAAACATATATAATGTTTGGGGGTTCTGAGTAATTTTCTAGCAAAAGAATGATGATTTGTACATGTAGGAGAGAAGTGCCAGAATAGGCCCGGTATGGAAGTGGTATAAAAAGCCCTGTATGGAAGTGGTTAAAAGGTATCCTACATTTCGATTGAAAGAAGCTGTTGATATGATCATAAAAACATACAAAACACCAATGGAAAAATCAATTCAGATTAGTTGAAAATAAGAGGTCACTTGAGAAAAGTTAATTATTCAAGGAGCTAAATAATACCTCAGAATGTTCAAACCAGGAGTTCCATTTTTTTTATTGTATATTCTCTTGGTATTATATAATGTATGATATAATTTTTCCATGAGGATTATATTATTTATTCTTGTTTTTAGTAGCATGAGTGGAACAGATGATGATTTCCAGTGAAAGTGGTATCTGAATGCCTGAGATGCTGGAAGGGAAGTATCCAAAATGTTTCCATATTTGTGATATTTTTTCACAGTCCCAGAAAATATGTGAGAAAGAGCTTGGGGATAAACATCCTCTAAAACAGGGATCCTCAAACTATGGCCCTCCAGCTGTTGCGGAACTACAAATCCCATGAGGCATTGTAAAACTCTGACATTCACAGACATGGCTAGGCATAATGGGAATTGTAATTCCTGAACACCTGGAGGGCCGTAGTTTGAAGACCCCTGATCTAAAAGAAGTTTGAGGTACTGTAGGGAAAACGGTATGTCGTTTCATAGGTGTATAATACCATCTTGTAAATTGTTTTGTGGCACTCCAACTCCCATTTGTGCATGTATGTGAGTTTATCTTCCTTGTTAAAAATCGCTGAAATAAGGCCTTTACCTCTTGGTGGCTTCATGCACATATTTTCTAAAAATGTAGGAGGGTTTCTGTCTCAACCAGCCGGCTCATATCCATATAAAAAGAAGCAGGAGTCATTCCATCCCAGAAGAATCTACTTATTCCTCTATCTCAGGACTCATGGAGCCACATCTGGAATTCTCTTCCCCTGGATTTCCCACTGTAAACAAGGGTATCACTTGAGCCTCTAACCCATCAGCTAAGCTCATGGTCTCTTTTGGAAATCCGGCCGGAACGCTCTCTCGCCACTCTATCAGGGCATAGGTGTAATCTTCCTCAAATTCAGGCTTCACATCCACAACATAGGATCCTTGCTCTGAAACGGCCCTTCTTATCAGCTGTCTCACCTCCCTTTCAGACCATCCAATTCCAGGCATCTTCAACACACTGGCCAGTTCCAGTTGACTTCCTTGCTCTTGTGCCCAACTGGTGGCAGTAACGGTAACGCAGTAAAGAGTGTCAGGGTCACCTGTGGCCAGGTGACAGATGCACACCGTAGGGGGACAGGAGTGCACCGCGAGGTAGTGAACCCTATGGCTGGCTTCTGCGGATAGGAAACTGGGTGGTTGTGGAAAGCGGGACCAGAGGAGCACAACCGGGATCCTAACGGAAGCTAGAGCCAAGATTCCCCAGGGCGCGGAGTCTAAGACCCAGCTGGTCTTCTCCAGGGCCTCTAGTGGTGAGGATGTTATGCTGCAGGCTGGGACCAGGTCGCGGCCCCTGGAGTTTCCTAGCTCACGCCCCGTAGGATAAGGGGAAAAGAGGGGAAGCAACAGCACAAGATAAGAGAGAACCGAACAACAAGCCGAAGGTCAGGGGTCACGAGCAGACAGGGATAGTCGGGGACAAGCCAATAACGTAACAGAGAGACAGACGTAGCACACGGCAGGCAGGAACCCAAACACACAATGCCTAACAAACACGTTGATCAGCAAAGCAGGCTTGCAGTGCACAGGTTAATATAGTGTTCTGTGATAGGGCCTGGGGTGGAGTCAGGCTGGGAGGAGATTATAAAGGAAGCCAGGTGAAGGAGGTCTGGTCTCTAAGATGAACACATGAGGAGGAAGGTTAGATGGCAGACAGACATTAATGCATATCCATGACAAAGAGTCTATCTTCCCCTTCTCTCTGGGTTGGTCACAGGATTTGCTTTGGCTCCCCATGAGGGGTATCCCAGATGGGCCCCCAACTTGTAGTGCTGCCCTCTTAAAGGTTTCAAGATAGATCAGTACCCCTCTGGTTGACCTGACCCTGTGAGTCCTCTGTCACCTCTGACACCCTGGGTTCAAATTTTTTTCCTTAAATACCAGCAACAATAAGGAAATACACCAAAATTGGTTGAATCAGAAATAGTTTACTCAATGAGATGAATGGAAAGGAAACCAAAGAGTCAACTTGAGTTTACACCTCAAAATATTGTTTCCCAAAGAATGTTATGGATAGCGAAACAATTATCACCTCTAAGATTCAAACATTCAACAGTGAATTTCTATAATTTCTATGTTCAAATAAGTGCATATAATGTTTATGTGAATAGGCTACAAGAGAGCAGAGGAATGGCTCTTATGACTGTCAGACCCCTCTCTACTGCTCCTTCACACATAAATGGAAAAACAGCAGATAAACAAGTACAATTTTAGCAAACAGGAACTGTATTACAATTCAACCTGCTTTTACAGAGAGTTATTTGATGAACTGCAGCTTTACAAGCTTAAGCAAAACAAATCCCTGAAGTGAGGAGGGAAGTGAAAGTAGTCCTGTGTTACTGTGTGGTGATCTGGTTAATCTTCAGATAGCTCTTGGGTACATAATTCCATTCAAGGAATATTGAATAGTTAAGCAAAATAGCTGATCCGATAGATGGTGTATAACCAGCAGACAATATTCATGTGTAAATCAGAACTGTAATTGGATTCACAGTGATCACTAACTTAAAGATGTTACATTTCTGTGGAACTAAAAGCAACATCAGAACATTGGATGGAACAGATCTTTGAACTAAAGATGGTAACGAGTGCAGGAGACAATGATGTCTATATACAGTGTCTATAAGACTGGGCTATAGCCCGCTCACCACACTGGAACAGATGAGGTTGATGTCGGTGAGGATGATGATCTCTCAGGAATGTGGCTCAAGGGATGACATCTGGCCTCCTCTGCAGCGCAACACGGCTCACACAAATCCAATATCCCTGCAGGGTGGATGGAACAAGAACGGCCTCCGGGCTGCCGCCGGAAGGGGAACTGTCCACAGGTGTCCTTCCAGATATCTGCTGGGTAACTCTGCCAGAGCAGGCCGCAACTTAGCTGCAGCTTACTCTGTAACAGATTCTCTGCATGCAGATCCATGCCAGTCCCAAGAGAGCACGCCAGGCCTCAAGTTTTCCCTCTTATAGTCCCTCCTAGCGGTCTGCTCTTCTCCATCAGCCAGCTGGTAGTTGTAGTTTCACATAATACAGCCAGAGGGTAAATCCTACCCAATGGACTATGTGTCCCAAGATGCTTGTCTCTAATTAAGAAAGTAACAGGACATCCAACACTGGAACACTAGAGGGAAACAGCTTCCCCTGAAACAATGCCACACAGCGTCTTATGATTGCAGGAATAGTGTCAGGAACCATGAATCAGACTCAAACAGAAGTACAGTTAAATCACACTTGTTTAATAATAAAAATAAAAAGGCAAACAGAGAAAGCATAGTAAAGCAAACCAGGGTTCAGTAACCGGATCGGGTAGTCAGCCAAGCCAATGTCCAAGAACCAGTAAAGGTAGAGTCCAGCAAGCAGGATCTGTAGCCAGAGGGAACGTAGTCAAGCAGGTCTTCAACAGCAACGCAGGAGAAAGTCTGTAGTGATGTTAACACAGGCGAAGGCGAAAAGCAAATTAACTGGAAGTCCTTAAGTAGGCAGCTGACGAGTGGATCATCAACAGGTGGATCACTGGAGAGATGGAAGCTGGCAATTAGCCTACAGCTGAGCTGAGCTGCCAGCACAGAGAAGGAAGGGCTGAACGCAGCCCTGACAGTACCCCCTCCTCAATGACCCCTCCCCCTCGGAGGACCACCGGGCTTGAGGGGAAAATGTCTATGGAAATCACGGAGGAGGACAGGGGCATGTACGTCCGAGGATGGGACCCAAGAGCGTTCCTCCAGACCGTAGCCCCTCCAATGCACCAGGTACTGTATGCGCCCACGGAACCTACGGGAGTCAACAATGGACTGTACTTCATACTCCTCATGGTTCTCAACCTGTATAGGGTGAGGACGTGGCAAAGAGGTGGTAAAACGGTTGCAGACCAAAAGTTTCAATAAGGAGACATGAAACACATTAGATATGCGCATACTGGAAGGAAGATCCAATGCGTAAGCCACTGGATTTATCCTGCGAAGGATACGGAAAGGCCCAATAAACCGAGGTGCAAACTTCAGAGAAGGAACACAAAGTCGTAGGTTGCGAGATGACAGCCAGACCCTGTCCCCGACCTGGTAGGAAGGCGCAGGCAGGCGTCTGCAGTCAGCATGGAGTCTGTACCTCTCGTTAGCCTGTCACAAAGCCTCCTGGACTTGTACCCAAGTGGAACGAAGACCACGGAGATGTTCCTCTAACGCAGGAATACTCTGAGGAACAAACTAGTCAGGCAACATGGAAGGCTGGAAACCATAATTTGCCATAAACGGGGACAAACGATAAGCAGAATTCAGAGCGCTATTGTGAGCAAACTCCGCCCATGGTAAGAGGTCTGACCAGTTGTTGTGATGGGCAGAAATATAGCAACGCAGGAATTGCTCCAAGGACTGATTGGCTCGTTCTGCAGCCCCATTAGACTGCGGGTGATACGCAGAGGAGAAAGCAAGCTGAATTCCCAACTGTGCACAATAGGCTCGCCAGAACCGGGACACATACTGACTTCCCCTGTCAGAGACGATGACATTGGGTATGCCATGTATGTGAAAGATCTCCCGAGGAAAAATGGAGGCCAGTTCTTTAGACGTAGGCAAGTTTTTAAGTGGAATACAGTGGGACATTTTCGATAACCAGTCTACCACAATGAGGATAACTGTGTTGCCCTGGGAGTTGGGTAACTCCACAATGAAATCTATAGACAGGTGGGTCCAGGGCCTCTCTCCATTGGGTATGGGTTGTAGGATGCCCACTGGAAGGTGTCGTGGATTCTTACTCTGAGCACACACGGAACAGGCAGCTACAAAGGCGGTTACATCAGCACGTAGACTAGGCCACCAGAATTGTTGGGAAATAGCCCAACAGAGTTGATTCTTCCCAGGGTGGCTAGCAGCCTTGGGAGAATGGTAAGTCTGGAGCACGGCAGTACGAAGACTCTCGGGTACAAAGCAACGATCACAAGGTTTCTCAGGAGGAGCATTGACCTGAGCAGCCAGAATTTTGTCTCCCAAAGGAGATGTGAGACTGGTGCGAACCGTAGCCAGAATACGATCAGGAGGAATCACAGGAACCGGAACCGACTCCATCTTGGAAGTGGAGGAAAATTGTCGTGACAAGGCGTCAGCCTTTACATTCTTAGTACCGGGTAAGAATGAGGCAATGTAATTGAAACACGACAAGAAAAGAGCCCACCGTGCTCTTTTGGGAGAGAGGCGCTTAGCCTCAGACAAGAATGTGCGATTCTTATGGTCAGTAAGAATGAGAACTGGCACAGTGGTACCTTGGAGGAGATGTCTCCATTCTTTCAGGGCTAAAATGATCGCCAAAAGCTCCCTGTCACCAATCTCGTAATTGCACTCCGCAGATGACAATTTCTTGGAAAAGTAGCCACACGGATGAATAGCGCTGTCAGAGCTAGGTCGTTGAGACAGAAGAGCGCCAACTCCAGTCTCAGAAGCATCAACCTCAAGGATAAAAGGCAACGTAGGATCAGGATGTGCCAACACAGAAGCAGAAACAAAGGTAGTTTTAAGACTCTCAAAAGCCTTGATGGACTCTGGAGACCAAGTCTGTGGGTTACCGTCCTTTCTGGTCATATCAGTCAGGGGCTTGACCAGAGACGAGAAGTTACGATTAAACTTCTCGCTGCAGAGGACGTAAACCCACGGGTCGAGGCCACTGTAGGACAGCAGAAAGTTTCTCTGGGTCCATCGAAAAACCAGTCGTGGAAATGACATAACCCAGGAATTTGACCTGTTCCCGATGGAATTCACATTTCTCCAGCTTACAATAGAGATTGTTCTCTCTTAGTTTTTGTAGCACTCAACAGACATCTGTGTGGTGGCTCTCCAGGAAAATATGAGGATATCATTGAGATAGACCACCACACATAACTGCAACAAATCTCGGAGGACATCGTTAATAAACTCTTTGAAAACTGCCGGAGCATTGCAGAGGCCAAAAGGCATTACAAGGTACTCATAATGACCTGTTCTGGTATTAAACGCAGTTTTCCACTTGTCGCCCTGCTTAATCCTGACGAGATTGTATGCCCCTCTCAAATCAATCTTTGTGAAGACCGTTGCTCCCTTGAGGCGGTCAAATAACTTCGTAATCAACGGGATCGAATAGGCATTCTTAATGGTAAAATGATTAAGACCCCTATAATCGATACAAGGTCTCAGTTCGCCACTCTTCTTTTTTACAAAAAAGAAACCAGCACCGGCAGGAGATAAGGATTTGCGGATGAAACCTCAAGAAAGTGCGTCTGCAACATACTCCTCCATGGCTTTATCCTCCAAGACCAACAAAGGGTAAACCCGGCCACGAGGGGGTATGGCACCAGGTTGAAGGTCAATTGCGCAATCATACGACCGGTGTGGAGGCAACATACCGGCTCGACCTTTGTCAAAGACATCGCTAAAATCGCAATACTCCTCCGGCAGGGAGGAGAGTGAAGAGGTGCACAGAGCCTTGGCTACCTTCTGGAAGCATCTCTCACTGCACTGTGGCGACCAGGACAGAACCTCAGCATGGAGCCAATCAAAAGACGGGTTGTGCCTCTGTAACCAAGGATAACCAATAACCAGCGGAAACCAGTGTTGCCAACCGTACGTTAATTTACGTACAGCACGTAAATTTAACCCCCTTTTTGGGGTGTACATAAAGTCCATTGTGGGCATCGGCTGCCCATAAAAAACATGGCCGCGAGCCGACCATGCAACTGCGCATGCACCGTTCCGAAGCCGGCCGGGCTCGGGAAAGCTTGTATGCAATCGGCCGAGCGGCGCATGCGCAGTAACGTAATGGCGCCGCCCGGCACCATTTTTGAATAGACTTTCAGCCAGGACGGGACTCGGGAGTGCTCACGGGGCGGGCTACAGTACACTCGCAGTCACCGTAGGAGGAGAGGACTCAGCCGAGCAGGGGTGAGGAGGAGGAGGGGGGATATAAAGTAAGAGGAGGACTGCGCTGGGAGCGGGAGCCCGGAGGGTGAAGCGGCCATGGCATGCAGGGTAGGGACAGAGACTGATGTGCTCTCTCTGTCCACCATCATATAACTTCTCCTCCACATCATCAGTATGCTGTCCTCCTTCTGTGTCCTTTTCACCTCTCCACATGTCAAAGCTGCCCTGACCTGTGGAGAGGTGAAAGGGGCACAGAAGGAGGACACAGCATACTGATGATGTGGAGGAGAAGTTATAAGATGGTGGACAGAGGAGGAAGCCAATGAGGGGGTAAGGAGGACCCTTTAATGTCCGCAGCCTCTGTCCCCCTCCTGTGTCATGTCCGCAGCCTCTGTCCCCCTCCTGTGTCATGTCCGCAGCCTCTGTCCCCCTCCTGTGTCATGTCCGCAGCCTCTGTCCCCCTCCTGTGTCATGTCCGCAGCCTCTGTCCCCCTCCTGTGTCATGTCCGCAGCCTCTGTCCCCCTCCTGTGTCATGTCCGCAGCCTCTGTCCCCCTCCTGTGTCATGTCCGCAGCCTCTGTCCCCCTCCTGTGTCATGTCCGCAGCCTCTGTCCCCCTCCTGTGTCATGTCCGCAGTCTCTGTCCCCCTCCTGTGTCATGTCCGCAGTCTCTGTCCCCCTCCTGTGTCATGTCCGCAGTCTCTGTCCCCCTCCTGTGTCATGTCCGCAGCCTCTGTCCCCCTCCTGTGTCATGTCCGCAGCCTCTGTCCCCCTCCTGTGTCATGTCCGCAGCCTCTGTCCCCCTCCTGTGTCATGTCCGCAGCCTCTGTCCCCCTCCTGTGTCATGACTCTACAGCCTCTGTCCACCTCCTGTATCGTGTCCGCAGCCTCTGACCATCTCCTGTCTTTTATGTCTGCAGTCTCTGAGGGGATCCTAGAAAGATGTCAAGAGTGGGAGCGCCGTGATGGGGGTTATAGGAAGAAACGGACGTGTGGACTGTGGAGAGGAGGTCAGAGCCGCCAAGCTGGAGCCGTCTGACTGAGCCCCGCACTGTGCACCTGAGAGCAGGTCAGTGACAGAGCCGCCAGGCCAGTCTGAGGGGGGGCACTGATCTAAGGAGGGGAGTAAATACAATAATGTAAGGGGGCACTGATATAAAAGGTCCCCCCCTATATTAGTAACCCCCCCTTACCTTAGTGTATTCACTCTGTGGAAGGTGGTCTCTATTCACCAGAGCCCCCCTCCACATCAGAGTTCCCCCTTACATCATGATCTGCAGCGTTCCCCTTTACATAAGAGTTTCCTTGCACTGTAAGGGGGATCCCTGCAGACTCTGATGTAAGAGGGAACTCTGTGCTGGCTGAGTTATAGTAACCTGACCTTCATGTAAATTGAGAAAAAAGTTTTTTTACTTTTGTTTAACTTAAACACATTGATAATAGCATTAGCTGTGTGTTTATAGTTCAAATATTGATATCTGCACTGTTTAGCAGTAAAAACAGTAATTTTAGGTATTTTTTTGCAGCGTCAGTAAAAAATGCGGCCCTGCCAGTAATTGTCATGATTTTTGCCAGTAAAAAATTGGTGCCGTTCAGAAATTTTGGCATCCTTGCCAGTAAATTTCACTTCAGGGGGTTGGCAACACTGCCGGAAACTTAGGTGAGGAAATAACTTGGAATTGGATTATCTCATGGTGAAGAGCCCCTATGCCATGGACAACGGAACCGTCTCATGCGTCGCATGGGCAGGCTGTAGAGGTCTCCCGTCAAGAGCCTCAATGGCAAGTGGAGTGTCACGCAGCTGCAGCGGAATCGAGTGCTTAGACACAAAGGCAGCATCAATGAACAGGCCTGCAGCTCCAGAGTCGATTAGAGCCTGTATCTCGACGGACGACTCACTCCACGACAGGGTAACCGAAACCAGGGGCTTATCCTTCTGGGCAACTGGAGATGAAACAATGCCACCTAAGGTCTGTCCATGACAGGACCTCAAGGTTCGGGCGTTGCCAGGACGGGTAGGACAAGACTTCAAAAAGTGACCGGCCTGGCCACAATAAAGGCACAATTTCTCCCTCCTCCTAAGGGCTCTCTCATCCGCAGAGAGACGCGTGAAGCCCAAGTACATGGGTTCGTCTTCACAGACCGACTCGGTACCAGGAGGCATGGGAGGTGAGGGAGGCAAGGGTGGGACTGCAAAGCTCGGAGACAAACGTACAGGAGGCTTCCGCAAGCGGGGTATATCTCGGGCTGCTATCTCATCTTTGATGTTATCCGAGAGACCATGAGAAAACGCAGCCACAAGGGCCTCATTGTTCCATGCAACCTCTGCTGCCAGAGTACGGAATTCAATGGCGTAATTGACAACAGTTCTTGTACTCTGTTTGATGGACATGAGGCACTTGGCAGCAGAAGCGGAGCGTGCGGGAACATCAAATACCCTTTTGAAGGAAGCCACAAATTCTGGATAACTCAGGACCACGGGTTTTTGCATCTCCCATAGAGGGTTTGCCCAGGCCAAGGCTCTCTCAGAAAGCAAAGATATCACGAAACCTACTTTGCTTCTGTCCGTGGGAAACGCCTGGGGCAGCATCTCAAAATATATCTCAACCTGGTTGAGAAAACCTCTGCATTGGACTGTATTGCCCCCAAAATCGCTGGGGAAGCGGAGCGGAACCAGACATACCTCTTAAAGAGGAAATACTCGAGGCGGGTGCCTGCACAGAGGCTGGAGCAGCAGCAGGGTCTGCCTGCACAGGGACTACCGGAGCGGCCACAGTAGGAGACTCTAGATGAGCCGTGTGACTTAGGAGTGTCCTTATCGCCGTGGCAACCTGATCCATGCGGTGATCCAGGTCATCCAATCTGGAAAAAATATTATCAACAAGTGGATTGGCTGCATCTTCTGAAGTCATGGCCTTCGCCTACTGTCAGGAACCATGAATCAGACTGAAACAGAAGTACAGTTAAATCACACGTGTTTAATAATAAAAATAAAAAGGCAAACAGAGAAAGCGTAGTAAAGCAAGCCAGGGTTCGGTAACCGGATCGGGTAGTCAGCCAAGCCAATGTCCAAGAACCAGGGATAAAGG
The DNA here is from genome assembly GCA_029206835.1 of Rana muscosa. Classification (NCBI taxonomy): domain Eukaryota; kingdom Metazoa; phylum Chordata; class Amphibia; order Anura; family Ranidae; genus Rana; species Rana muscosa. The sequence continues at coordinate 132,438,282 of CM055126.1, forward strand.
TAGAGTCCAGCAAGCAAGATCTGTAGCCAGAGGGAACGTAGTCAAGCAGGTCTTCAACAGCAACGCAGGAGAAAGTCTGTAGTGATGTTAACATAGGCGAAGGCGAAGGCGAAGAGCAAATGAACTTGAAGTCCTTAAGTAGGCAGCTGATGAGCGGATCATCAACAGGTGGATCACTGGAGAGATGGAAGCTGGCAATTAGCCGACAGCTGAGCTGCCAGCACAGAGAAGGAAGTGCTGAACACAGCCCTGACAAATAGGTAGGTATCCAGCTCCTGGCTACACTTGTGCAGTACAGCAAACAAAGGGTTAAAGCAGGCAGAGTTGTGTTGCTTTCTCACCACCTGCTTCAACCCCTTGGACCCTGCAGAAGGGGCCAGTCAGGATGGCTGAGAGAGACCTGCTATGGAGAAGGTATTCTCATCCTTTGCTTGCCACAGGAGAGCTGGAGTAGTGACCCACTCAGCCTGCCAGTTTCATCTGTGGACATGGATCACCAGTGGTGGACATCTTAATGGCTGCGAGGACACCCGGGGTCATCTCCAGGTGTATCTGTACAGACATTACTGGGTTATCGGGTTGCTAGTTGGGCATCCATCATCAGCAGGCCCTTTGAGAGCCTGTTCCAGAACATCCTTTTTTCCCTTGGGCCTTGGTGTCGCCCGGATTGGTGAGCGGGCAGTAGCTGATCCTGCACCTACACTTAACTGGTTCCCAACTGGCTCACGCAGATATACTGCGGCAGAATGGCTCTCCTGGGCGAAATCCTGTATATATATATATGGCTTCGCCCAGGAGAGCGGCCAGAGGGCGTCTGAGGAGAGAAGGACAGATCGTGTCTTTCTACAAAGTAGAAAACACGATCTGTCATCTCCTATAGTGAGTCCCCTTCCCCCCACAGTTGGAACACACAATAGGGAACACAGTTAACCCCTTGATCGCCCCCTAGTGTTAACCCCTTCCCTGCCCGTGACATTTACATAGTAATCAGTGCATATTTATAGCACTGATCGCTCTGTAAATGTCAATGGTCCCAAAAATGTGTCAAAAGTGTCCGACCTGTCCGCCGCAACGTTACAATACCGCACAAAATTGCAGATCACCGCTATTACTAGTAATAAAAAAAAAACGCCATATAAATGCCATACATCTTTCTCATAGTTTGTAGACACTATAACTTTTGCGCAAACCAGTCAATATACCCTTTTTGCGTTTTTTTTGTTTTTTTTTTTTTAAACAAAAATATGTAGAAGAATACATATCGGCCTAAACTGAGGAAAATTTATTTTTTATTTTTTAATTATTAATTGGGATATTTACTATAGCAAAAAGTAAAATATATTGTGTTTTTTTCAAAATTGTCGCTCTTTTTTTTTATAGCGCAAAAAATTAAAACCGCAGAGGTGATCAAATACCACCAAAAGAAAGCTCTATTTGTGTAAAAAAAAAGGACGTCAATTTTGTTTGAGTACAACATTGCACGATCGCGCAATTGTCAGTTAAATCGTCGCAGTGCCGTATCGCAAAAAATGGCCCGGTCATTGGGCAGCCAAATCCTCTGCATGCAGACACTTTTACTTTATTTTTCATTGGGGCCTTTACAGGAGACACTTTATACCAAATATCCTCTGTCACGAAGTGTCACTACATAGAGATCTCTTTGGGCCTTTTAAGCTAGCTGAAGATACCTGACATCTCCACTTTAAGGACTCCCACATACTGTATCTTCTTCTACTACGCCAAAGACTCAGTGTGAATATTGCTGCTCATTAAAGAGGAACACTCATTCTAGAGTGTAATGTTGATATTGCCTGTTTTAGCATATTACACCACGTATTTATGTTCTCGGCCTGTGGGTTCAGGATTTTTGGGGAAATAGACTGACCTGCGACCAGTCATCTTTATTCCCCTTCATGCCTGAGCATATAAGTCATATTTGGGCCCTTTGAGTTGGTTGAAACTGTGCTCTAGATACTTCGTCTGTGCTTTTGTATTATAGTGCCTAATATCAGTTTGCCATATTTAACTACCTACATAAAGTTATTACTGTTTGTTTGATGCTAAAATGTTTCTATTGTGTCTGCAGTAATATTTGTTTACCAGGTGTGCCAGAGGGGCTGAGACTGTTCTTGGGGTTGAGAGACAGAACAAAGAACCTAATATTCTAAAGTGGCTCCTACGGGGGTGACACTACACAAAGATCCACTGAGTGGTCATAAAGGAAGACTGTGAATCATTTGAGTATAATAATGCAGGGCTCCAATATTCAAGTCCTGAGCTACTAGCCGGGCCTTAAGAATTTCTTGTCACTAGTTGCCCCACCCAACCCCTACCCTGCCCCACCCGGCCCCTAATTCTACCCCTAAACACGCTTGCGTAAATTATTTCATAAAATTACACTGCTAAATGTTTTATGCAGAATTAAGTTACAAAAATAAATACTAACAACAACTTTATAAACAAACAATAATAACATAAAGCATATGTCATTGATCTGACCATGATAAATAAAATAAGGACAAAATATGATTGTCAACTAATAGGCACTGTATACATCATTACTGCCTTGTTATATTAAATATAGCATTAAAAAAATGAAAACCAATGAATGACACTTTCACTTATTTAGTATGCAGTGAGACTTACAGCGGAGCACAGCACTAGACAGGGGAGCAGGAGCTGCCAAAGTTAACTTTTCCTATTAACAAGCTGGTGAAACTTTGTCAACTCCCGCTCAACCCCCCTCCCAGCCTCCGCCCACCCCACATCTAGCTCTTTGCCGACTTCCGCTACATGCCAGGCCCTGGTAAGAGAATGACAGGGGATGAAGGCTAGGAGGAGAATCAGCTCCCGTTTAACTCCACCTGCCGGCGGTGACCCCCCCTTCCAATGCAGATCCACACTCACCCTCAGCTTATTTCCACTCACCTAATGGGAGTAGGTGAGTGGACATTTTGAGGGCTGCAATAATGTATCATCTGTGTTGAAGGATAACTTGTCTTCCAGTGGTCCCACTCTCAGCCCCCAAATAGTCGGGTTGATACAAATAAAATTTTCAAGAGATTTCCTTGCTAAGGCAAAGAGTCCTACGGAGAGAGTGCACCCTTGCCTTGTGCCTCTGTGAAGGTCAAAGGGGGCTGAAAAAGTATTATTAGCGAATACCCTAGCTCTCAGAGCAGAATAGAGGTGTTGTGTCAGGTGATAAACTTTAGGCCAAAGCCAAATTTAGTCAAATTTGCCAAGGTATGGCCACTGCACTGAGTTAAAAGTTTTCTTGGTGTCTAGATAGGCAATAACTCCGGTACCAACATTTGTGCAACGCATGAATCTATCTATGGTGATTAGAGCGGTGCAGGAGAGGGGGGGCAAGCGCTCATGCGCCCTTTATGGATGCACCGCCGCTGCTACAGGGAAGCTGTGATCCTCCGGTTTCTGCTAGGGTACTGCACAGGTGGCTGCTTTTTTGTACATTGACCACGGGGGGGGGGATGATTGGAGGAGTTAGGGATTGTGACATCACTGCCCCTCTTCTCCACCTCATCCAATCAGAGAACACCTAGTGCTCATTGAAAAAAGACAAGGCGTTCTAAAATTGTGATGATTTGGAGAAAGCAACCCCATGTTTTTTGTTTATGAAGTATAAAGTGACTAAAGCGCTGATATAAATTATCAAAATAAAACCCCAATGTATGTGCGACTAAAATTAATTAGATAATCAAATGATAAAAGCTGCAACTAAATTAATAGTGTTCCAATCACTGTGACAAATATAAGAGAAATAGTAAATATGCGCTAATATCAACCTATTAAATATCAATCACATTTAAGAATACAAAGAAATGTGCTGGTGCAATGTATATCAATAATTACATAAAAAAAATCAAAGGAAAAACGTCCTTAAAACAAGCTTGTCTAATCCTTAAACAATCACTGCAGGTGGTTCCTGACATGCAGCCTTCCCTGCAAGATACTCGCTCATTAATGCAGGTGCTGTGTAACAAAGTTCCAGAGTTGCTCGGTTTCTCAGAGAAAAAAGAAACAATAGGACATAGTGCAATATGCTAGTACTGATAAAAACGCTCTGTAATATATCTTCCACTCACATGCAATCCAATGGGTAATGGTGCATAGTACGATCAGATACGATACAAAAGACTCCTCAGCTTCCTGGGTCTCATCACTAGGCTTCTCCCCTACACGTTGCGTCACTTGACACGTGACTTTTTCAAGGTATATGATACCTTGAAAAAGTCACGTGTCAAGTGACGCAACGAGTAGGGGAGGAGCCTAGTGACAAGACCAAGGAAGCTGAGTAGTCTTTTGTATCGTATCTAATCAGACTATGCGCCATTACCCATTGGATTACCCATATGCGCCATTACCCATTGGATTGCATGTGAGTGGAAGATATGTTACAGAGTGTTTTTATCAGTACTAGCATATTGCACTATGTCCTATTGTTTCTTATTTCTCTGAGAAACTGTGAGACTTGAAGCAACTCTGGAACTTTGTTACACAGCACCTGCAATAATGAGCGAGTATCTTGCAGGGAAGGCTGCATGTCAGGAACCACCTGCAGTGATTGTTTAAGGATTAGACAAGCTTGTCTGAACTTGTTTTGAGGAAGTTTTTTCTTTGATTTTATTTATGTAATTGTAGCGGGGTGCTAAATTTAGGGGAAGTGTTTGGGTGGTAGTTATGCCCAAACACCCTAATTTATAGAGTTCTTGAAATCATTTTGTCCACAGGTGGAGTATTGGTGTACAGTTCCCTGTGGCCTGCAGGTGGTGCTGCCATAGTAGGCCAGGGTTGAACTGCTGATACAGTGCTGTGCCTTGTGTGTCCCCTCTCAGCAGCCGTACAGTGGGTGTGGTCTACCTGCTGGGCATGCTGGGAGAGGATATAAAAGGGGCAGACGCCTGTTCGGGGTTCTCGTTCGTTGTCGGGGGTCCTACCCCAGGGTTCTTGTTCCTGTCCACCCTGGGCACCTTTAGCCCAGGGGCGGGTCTGCGGTTCATTGTCAAGGGTCCCAGGCACCTTTAGTCCTGGGACTGCAGCAAAGGCCTGGGCCCAGCACCTTCAGCTGGAGCCCATCGGGGATCGAGGAATCTCAGGGTGCTGCCTTGCGAGGGGACCCGTATCCTAGATGAGGAGGCCGGGGAGGAACCGTTCCGAAGGACTAGTGTGGGAGTCACAGTAAAGGAAGGGTCCCGGTAACTCTCTGGAGGGATGTCTTCACCTTAATAGAGGCCAAGTTCACCAGGTGTCACGTACCTTTGGTGTGGGCCTGACGTGCAGAGGGAGACCTCCCGTACAACCCCGGCTCGGAGACCACTGGAGTGGGGACAGTGGTGGTAAGAGCGCGGTGAGGTAAGGGTGCCTGCTTGGTCCTCTTGGCTGGGTGTAGTAAAGCCAAGCGAAAGCTGGAACTGGGAGCAGCGGATGCAGGTCAGCAGGTGCAGGTATGCAGAGCAGCGGATGCAGGTCAGCAGGTGCAGGTATGCAGAGCAGCGGATGCAGGTCAGCAGGTGCAGGTATGCAGAGCAGCGGATGCAGGTCAGCAGGTGCAGGTGTGCAGGACCGCGGATGCAGGTCAGCAGGTGTAGGTGTGCAGGACCGCGGATGCAGGTCAGCAGGTGTAGGTATGCAGAGCAGCGCAGTCAGACAAGCCAGGTCTTTCACATCAGGGTAAACAGCATAAACGGCAGGCAGAGAGTAGTCAGAGTCCAGGCTGGGTCTTGGCAACAGATGATCAGACAGGTAACTTAGCAGGGTCAAACAAGCCAGAGTCAGGACTGGAGATAGGAGGGAGGTCTGGAAGCCGGGTCATACACAGGAACACGATACAGGCACAGAGTCAGGAACAGAAGCAGGTCAAACCGCAAGGGGCAACATCTCTGGAACGTCTTTTATAGGAAGTTCATGGGAGGAGCAAGGGGTTCAGGGTTCAACATCAATCAAGACACCAAGCAGAGTAGTCTAATCCATTAGATAGGTTATCCAGCAGATCAGGCAGGGAGCTGTCCAGCATCCCAGATAGCTCAGTGGGAAGAGTCAATGCCAGACACAGACGAGGTCCCAGGTTCAAGCCCAGTATGTTCCTGACAGTGCCAACCTCCGGGTGCCCAAGAGAGCTCTTTTCTGGAGGTGACTGCGAAAAAATGCCTGGATTAACTCTCGGGCATGAATGTTCCGTTGGGGTTCCCAGGAGTTCTCCTCCAGACCATACCCCTTCCACTTAATCAGGAATTGAAGTTGGTTCCCCCTTCTTCTACAGTCCAAGACGGCCTCCACCTCAAACTCCTCATCCCCGTCAACCATTACAGGTTCAGGCGGTCCTGATCCCCTGTTTGGGAAGGGATCCGGCACTGTAGGTTTCAGTAGTGACACGTGAAACACTGGGTGAACCTTCAATGAATCTGGTAAAGAAAGTTCATAGGAGACTTCATTTAATCTCCGTTTTACTGGGAAGGGGCCGATGAACTTGGGTGCCAGTTTCCTTGCGGGGCAGGTCATCCTAAGGTTGGCGGTAGACAGCCATACTTGATCGCCTTGTTGAAGGCATAACTCCCCTCTCCTCTTTCTGTCAAACATCCTTTTATTGGTTGCCTGCGCCTTGGTCAAGGCTTCCTGTAATATTTTGTTGTTACGGGTCAGGAAATCAACGGTACTCTGGACTGCTGGGACTGTTGAATCAGAAATGAGATCAGGTAGGAAGGTCGAGTGGAACCCATAGTTGGAGAAAAACGGAGACTGACCTGTAGCCGAGTGACTGGCATTATTAAAGGCAAACTCCGCCAGGGGTAGTAGTGTTACCCAGTCATCTTGAACAAAGGTGGTAAAGCATCGGAGATATTGCTTGAGCGTTTGGTTCGTCCTCTCGGTTTGCCCATTGGTCTGAGGGTGATAGGCAGAGGACATGGACAGCTCGATCTTCAGGACCTTGCACAAAGCCTTCCAGAAGCGAGAGGTGAACTGCACCCCTCTGTCTGAAACAATGTCTGTTGGAACCCCATGTAACCTTACTATCTCTTTTATGAAGACCTGGGCAGTTTCCATGGCAGATGGCGTGCTCTTCAGTGGCACGAAGTGGGCCATTTTAGATAGACGGTCGACCACTACAAAAATGGCTGAGCAACCTTCTGACGGGGGAAGTTCCACTATGAAGTCCATAGCAATCCTTTGCCAGGTCGATCAGGAACTGGTAAGGGTCTGAGAAGACCCCAGGCCTTGCTTCTAGCGGTCTTACTACGGGTACAGGTGGCACATGAATTTACATACTCCCTGCAGTTCCTTTCAAGATCCGGCCACCAAAATGTGCGTTGAATTAGTTCCTGGGTTTTATGCATTCCGAAGTGGCCGGCCAGGGGATGATCATGGCACAGATTTAATACGGTTACTCTGACATCTTCTGGTACAAAGATCTTGTTGTCTTTCCATAGTAACCCATCCTTGGGTAACAGGGTAATCCCAGGAGGCCCTGACATATTTGCTGAAGCTTGTTTCAAGCCGGACATTAGATTTGTTTGCAAGAGTAGAAAGTTACCTTCCGATAGGATGGTATCAGGAGCTGACACTTCTTTCGGATCATCGAACATGCGAGAAATGGCGTCTGGTTTGGTGTTCTTTGAGCCGGGCCGGTAAGTTATGTGAAATGAAAACCTAGAGAAGAATAAGGCCCATCGTGCCTGGCGTGGTCTCAGACGCTTGGCAGCTCTCAAATACTCCAGGTTTTTGTGGTCTGTATAAATGAGTATGGGATGCGCCGCTCCTTCCAACAGATACCTCCATTCTTCAAGGGCGGACTTGATGGCCAGGAGCTCCCGATCCCCCACGTCATAGTTCTTCTCGGCCGGAGTAAGCTTACGAGAGAAGAAGGCTATTGGGTGCATCAAGTCCTTGAGACCCTGGCGTTGAGAGATAACGGCTCCTAACACTGTCTCTGAGGCATCTACCTCGAGTAGATAAGGTAGAGCAGGGTCAGGGTGACTCAGAATAGGAGCTGACGTGAACAGTCCTTTTAAATTTGTGAAGGCAGCCTGTGCCTCGGGATTCCAACAAAACCGGACATTCTGCTTGGTCAGCTGCGTAATCGGGGAAATAATAGCGGAGAATCCCTTGATGAACCTCCGGTAGAAGTTGGCGAAGCCAACGAAGCGCTGCACCCCCTTCTTGTCTGAAGGTGCAGGCCAATCCAGAATAGCTGAAACTTTTTGCGGATCCATCTTGAATCCCTCTGTTGAAATTACCAAGCCGAGGAACTGAATACTCTGTCGCTCGAATTCGCATTTTTCTGGTTTTGCGTACAGTCCATGTTGACGGAGTCGACAGAGTACGATCTTGACATGTTCCCGGTGCTGCTCAATTGAAGTGGAAAAAATCAAAATATCGTCTAGATAGACAATTACGTAAATGTCCAGGCAGTCCCTAAAAATGTCATTGACTAGATGCTGAAAAGTAGCAGGGGCGTTACATAGGCCAAAGGGCATTACTAGGTATTCGTAATGGCCGAACCTGGTCCGAAAAGCAGTCTTCCATTCATCCCCTGCACGGATGCGGACCAGGTTGTACGCCCCCCGCAGGTCTAGCTTGGTAAACACAGAAGAGGTCCTGAGCCTCTGAAAGAGTTCGGGTACCAGGGGCAGAGGGTACCGATTCTTGACCGTAATTTTATTTAATTCCCGGTAGTCCACACAGGGCCGGAGAGAATGGTCCTTTTTCTCCACAAAAAAGATTCCCGCCCCTGCTGGAGAAGTGGAAGGACGGATGAACCCCCTCTTTAGGTTTTCGTCAACATACTCTTTCAGAACCTCTAGCTCCCGTTCAGATAAGGGGAAGATCCGTCCAAAGGGAATTTCAGCCCCAGGGAGAAGCTCGATTGGACAATCGTATGGACGATGAGGCGGAAGGGTCTCAGCTCCCCGTTTGCTGAAAACGTCCAGGAATCCATGGTATTGTTTGGGCACAGCTGCGTGTACCTCTGAATCCGGCTCCAGGCATAACAGAGGACCAGAAGTGCTGAGACATGGAGGCATGCAGTGGTGTTGGCAATAAGGCGACTGGAACCTAATACTCCCGGACCCCCAATCGATCTGTGGGTTATGGGCCTGAAGCCAGGGTAGACCCAAGATGACTGGAAACAGAGGGGATGCAATGGCATTCAGGCTTAATAGTTCCTTATGATCTGTAGAGGTGGTTACAAGCAAAGGAGGGGTTTCTTGAGTCACTACTCCTGACTTAATACGGGACCCGTCTGCTAAAAAGATGGAAAGTCCCTGAGTCTTTGGCTGGAGTGGGATGTGCTGTTGTGCTGCAAAGTTAAGATCGATGAAACAATTACATGCTCCTGAGTCAATTATCGCGGTGACTGGTATTGTCCTTCCTGGCAATTGGAACGAGATAGGTAGGGCCAGGTGGGTGGTGTTGGCAGAGGGAGGTGGACCACTTGGAGAAGGGGTAGCTGGAACCTTGCGCAGCTTAGCAGGACATGAGGAAACGTAATGGCCGGCTCCTCCACAATATAAACAAAGATCATTCTGTCGCCGGCGAAGTTGTTCTTCGGCCGACAGGGAAGGTCTCATCAGTCCAAGCTGTCTCGGCTTTATGGTAACAGAAGTCTGATTGGCAGGTAAGGAGTTAACTGGAACTGAACTGGCAACAGCAGGAGATACCCGGGGTAGCATCCAGGCTGGACGGAGATGCTGGGTAGCCCTCTCTGTTCTGCGCTCCCGGAGTCGTCGGTCTATCTGAATAGACAGGGTGATTAAAGTCTCTAGGGCATCAGGAACACCGACCCGGGCTAACTCGTCTTTCAGTCCCTCAGAGAGACCGAGACGGAACTGGTGCCGTAGGGCTGCATCATTCCACTGGGCATCCACGCTCCAGCGTCTGAAATCAGTCACATAGTCCTCGACCGCTCTGCGGCCTTGCTGGAGCGCGTGGAGGGCAGCCTCGGCGGTGGAAGTCCATTGAGGGTCATCATAGAGTCGAGCCATGGCATCAAGAAAAGATGAGAGAGAGTCCAGAGCTTCATGGCGGACTTCCAGCAGATGGTGGGCCCAAGCCTGAGGTTCCCCCTGTAGTAGAGCGATAACAAACCCTACTTTGGTGACATCTAATGAAAAAGTCAGAGGTAGTAAGGAAAAGTATAGTTCACATGCGTTGCGAAACGCCCGGAATTTGCTTCGATCCCCAGAAAACTTATCGGGAACGGGGACCCTAGGCTCAGGAGGTGGTGGCGTTCCAGAGGAGGAAGTTGGGACTGAAGGTGCATCTGCAGTGATGGTCTGGGTTGGCGTCTGCCTATCCACTTGAACGTAACTGCCTTGTAGAGACTTCACGACCCGGTTGAGGGCTGCGAGGTGCTGACTGACGTCATCCATAGGCGAGGTCCCTCTTGCAGGCTCAGACATGGCGGTTTGATACTGTCACGTACCTTTGGTGTGAGCCTGACGTGCAGAGGGAGACCTCCCGTAGAACCCCGGCTCGGAGACCACTGGAGTAGGGACAGTGGTGGTAAGAGCGCGGTGAGGTAAGGGTGCCTGCTTGGTCCTCTTGGCTGGGTGTAGTAAAGCCAAGCGAAAGCTGGAACTGGGAGCAGCGGATGCAGGTCAGCAGGTGCAGGTATGCAGAGCAGCGGATGCAGGTCAGCAGGTGCAGGTATGCAGAGCAGCGGATGCAGGTCAGCAGGTGCAGGTATGCAGAGCAGCGGATGCAGGTCAGCAGGTGCAGGTGTGCAGGACCGCGGATGCAGGTCAGCAGGTGTAGGTGTGCAGGACCGCGGATGCAGGTCAGCAGGTGTAGGTATGCAGAGCAGCGCAGTCAGACAAGCCAGGTCTTTCACATCAGGGTAAACAGCATAAACGGCAGGCAGAGAGTAGTCAGAGTCCAGGCTGGGTCTTGGCAACAGATGATCAGACAGGTAACTTAGCAGGGTCAAACAAGCCAGAGTCAGGACTGGAGATAGGAGGGAGGTCAGGAAGCCGGGTCATACACAGGAACACGATACAGGCACAGAGTCAGGAACAGAAGCAGGTCAAACCGCAAGGGGCAACATCTCTGGAACGTCTTTTATAGGAAGTTCATGGGAGGAGCAAGGGGTTCAGGGTTCAACATCAATCAAGACACCAAGCAGAGTAGTCTAATCCATTAGATAGGTTATCCAGCAGATCAGGCAGGGAGCTGTCCAGCATCCCAGATAGCTCAGTGGGAAGAGTCAATGCCAGACACAGACGAGGTCCCAGGTTCAAGCCCAGTATGTCCCTGACACCAGGTCTGTGGCAGAGACCAAGTTCACTGGGTCTGTGGCAGAGACTTTGGGTAAAGTTCGAGCATCATATCGGCTGCTAGTCCCAAGCTAGAGAGACTATCCGAATGGGCTGAATCTGCTTGAGAATCGGAGCAGTGAATTGTGTAACGTTTGTGCCTGGACCTCATCCACATCTTAAGCTGTCCTGTTCTCCCTCCAACCTATTCTGTCAGAGACTGTGTTTTATAAGAAATAAACCTCTACGTTGGAGTGCAGCTGGTGTGGACATTCAAGTTACTGTGGGGATTTAAGGACTTATCTTTATTGAAAATAGAGGTGAGAGACATTCTCTGGTTGTCTAACTGTGGAAAACCCATCAACAACACCGCTCAACCTCTTCACACAGGAGGGTTCGGGCTTGTGGTGCGGTGTGCCTCTCTCTTCCTGCGAGGAGCCAAAGTTAATGCAGGTAAAGAAAGGGGTCTGTGTGCTACACGTGGGGGCTCGAGTCCGGGATGTCCACAGTAGAAAGAAGCCCAGAGTTTGAACTTGTTTCCCCTGTGAAGTTCCGTGGAGGTCGACCATCTTTGGAGAAAAGTGACTGCGCCACAAGGAGAGCTCCAGCTGCGTAGTTCGTGGGCGTGCCTAAGGAAAGAAAGCCCGCGAACATTGCAGAGAGTTGCACGTGGTGACTTTGGCGTCAGAGAGACGGTGCGCGATGGATCGGCGAGTGAGTAACATGGCGACTAATGCTGCATGGATTCCGAGTTCAACTACCATGAACGTTACTTCCTTTGCTGCTTCTGTTACCGATACGGGGATCCGACTGAAGCCTCGGGGTCGCTTCGCCCTCTATGTATGCAGAGAGGTGGAGGCCCTTGGAGTGGTTTGTCTCGAATGCCAGGGACTGGTGGTGCATCTCAAGCCTTTCGGGAGATGTGAGCAGTGTAAGAAGTTCTTGTTCGAGGTGGAGAAGCCTACTGAAAAGCCTCAGGCCTTTCGCCTGAACTGCCTTACAGGCGTCACCACTTTGGAGGAAGGAACCAGAGCTTCTGCAGCCACCCTTACGCACACTGTTGAGACTTCGGAGGAAGTCACGGTTGAAAGTGTTCCGGTTGTTGAGGAACAAGAATCGGAGAGACCGGAGGATGCTGTTTCGGTCTTTACGGAGCCCTCGCTCCCACAGCCCAAGAGGAAGGTCGGCTATGTTACAGCTTCCTGCGGCCGTGGTAGAGTCACACCCCAGCGCTTGCCCAGATCGGATGCATCCACAGGGAAAAGTCCCGGACATCCTGCTTCAGCTACAAGCCGAGGTACGCCGGGGAAACGGACCTTGGCTAAGGTCCGAAGAGTCGGGGATGCGTGGGCCAGGGACCCCAGGGCCCTTGAACTTGTTTGAGGCGGTGATTCGTCATCCACCCGGAGTTACCTGCCGGCGGAGGAATCTCAGGGTGCCGCCTTGCGAGGGGACCCGTATCCTAGATGAGGAGGCCGGGGGAGGAACCATTCCAAAGGACTAGTGCGGGAGTCACAGTGAAGGAAGGGTCCTGGTAACTCTCTGGAGGGATGTCTTCTCCTTAATAGAGGCCAAGTTCACCAGGTCTGTTGCAGAGACCAAGTTCACCGGGTCTGTGGCAGAGACTTTGGGTAAAGTTCAAGCATCATATCGGCTGCTAGTCCCAAGCTAGGGAGACTATCCGAATGGGCTGAGTCTGCTTGAGAATCGGAGCAGTGAATTGTGTAACGTTTGTGCCTGGACCTCATCCACATCTTAAGCTGTCCTGTTTTCCCTCCAACCTATTCTGTCAGAGACTGTGTTTTATAAGAAATAAACCTCTACGTTGGAGTGCAACTGGTGTGGACATTCAAGTTACTGTGGGGATACAAGGACTTATCTTTATTGAAAATAGAGGTGAGAGACATTCTCTGGTTGTCTAACTGTGGAAAACCCATCAACAACACCGCTCAACCTCTTCACACAGGAGGGTACGGGTTTGTGGTGCGGTGTGCCTCTCTCTTCCTGCGAGGAGCCAAAGTTAATGCAGGTAAAGAAAGGGGTCTGTGCGCTACATAATTATTGATATACATTGCACCAGCACATTTCTTTGTATTCTTAGATGTGATTGATATTTAATAGGTTGATATTAGCGCAATTTTACTATTTCTCTTATGTTTTTTGTTTAGCTTCTCCAGCAACCTATCAGGCATGAGATCTGCATACTTGCTTTATGCCTAACTGGATTAATGTAAGTATGCAATCCAGTTCATGTTTAACAATATATACATTTCAGAAAAGAGCTGCACAATTTTCTTTTCTCTCTTGCATATTATTGATTAGTCCTTTCTGGAGCCTATTCTTAATTGTTGTAAAACCCCTTAAACAAATGATGGTGAAAAATAGAAATTCAGCATGATGAAGAACATGAAGCATGGGAATGTGCATTCTTTATCTGCACATCACTTGATCCAGCTAAACGCTTTGAGATACAATGATCCTCTTTATTTCTTTCCAGCATACTATGGCCAGACCAAAGCATCCAATAAACTTCCAAAAACATATTATAGCTATCCCAAGAAGGGCAATATACATCCAAATTCTTAACAATTAACTTGATCCGATGTAGCAGTCATAACAGGATAATTTTACACACAGGCAATGCAGATTAGAATACATTTTGGATAAGGCAATACCTTCCTTAAGCTTCTAAGCTTACTGGTTACAGTTGATTGGTTAGAGTTCCTTCGATGACTTAGTCATAGGTCACTTAGGTGAAGCTTTTATCTCTTTGCATTATGCAATTTGAACTAGAGAAACATATTCATATTCCTGTTTGCTTTGTTTACAGCTGGCCAATTACTCTGATTCTGGTGAGTAAAAAAAACACAGTTATTACTTATTTGACTTGTATCTACTATTTTACTGTTTTTGTAATCTAATTAAACAAGTTACATTTAATGTTATTTATATTAGAAATGTAGGGGGTAACCCCCTATTTAGCCCCTTTATATGGTAGCATTAGATATTTGTGATAGAATTTCTTAATAACTGTATTGTGCAGAATATTTTTTCTTATCTATATGCAATATGTCAGATGTAGGCATATGGCATTTGGAAATGTACAGTACTAGCATTTAAATATTCCTTGTATATGAACAGATCTATTATTATACAAATGTATTAAAACTTAAACTTAATTGGGCTACACAGTCTTAATTCACCACCTAGTTTTGAAAAACCCTTGCCCCTACCCCCTACACCTCCCCCCCCCCAAACTTACCACCTCCACCAAAACTACCTTTGTTTGAGTTTAGATCCGAAAATGAAAAAAAATATATTTTTGAAGCATACAGTATGTGTGGGTCAGGTCCTTTAAAGGGGATATTAGTAACTGCATGTTTTTGTAATCCTTGAAAAAGCCACAATGCATAAAATAATAAGATACCCCTGTATTTTAAGTCTTTCAGAAGTCTTAATATGCTATTAAATTCTAGAGCTCAATGGTTTACTTTTCATTTCAGATGTCCATGATGAAAAAATAATTTCAACAATGTAAAATTCTTTCCTGATTCCACCTTAACGGTGCCTAGTTGAGGTCCTTGGGGTTCAATGATACAATGGGGAGCGAAGAGCTTCCTTGTAAAGATGAATTTACTATACAAGGTACTAACTCTGTGAGTATTCTTCTGTTTTTGTTTGGGGGTGTTGATATAGCTGAAATTTTTTTATATTCTTTTCACCTGCATTTGAGGATGTTTGTAATTTTTCTTTATTTTGCACATAATTTGCTTACAATGTATATGTTTCATGTTGGAAAACCCATAGACATTAAATTAAATTCATGTCCATGTCTATGGGTCATTCATACGGGCCTCCTGTGTTTGTTTTATTTAAACGCAAGAGAAATTGATGAAAGTAGTACAGCGTTTGTTTTGGGTTTATATGCAAAATGTACCTACAATACCTTGAAAAAGTATTCCCGCCGCTTGAAATTTTCCACATTTTGTCATGTTTAGGGATGAGCCGAACATCCCCCGGTTCGGTTCGCAGCAGAACTAGCGAACAGGCAAAACAATAGTTCGAACACGCAAACACCGTTAAAGTCTATGGGTCACGAACGTGAAAAATCTAAAGTGTTAATTACATAGTTACATAGTTAGTCAGGTTGAAAAAAGACACAAAGTCCATCCAGTTCCCCTAATTTTAAAGGTTAATATGCAAGTTATTGTCATAAAAAGTGTTTGGGGACCTGGGTCCTGCCCCAGGGGACATGTATCAATGCAAAAAAAAGTTTTTCGGGAGCAGTGATTTTAATAATGCTTAAAGTAATACAATAAAAGTGAAATATTCCTTTTAATTTCGTACCATAGTATGCCTGTAAAGTAGCGCACGTTTCCCGTGTTTAGAACAGTCCCTGCACAAAATGTAATTTCTGAAGAAAAAACAGTAATTTAAAACTAAACTCGCGGCTATAATGAATTGTCGGGTCCCGGCAATACAGATAAAAGTAATTGAAAAAAACGGCATGGGTCCCCCCCCCCCCCAGTCCATTACCAGGCCCTTTGGGTCTGGTATGAATATTAAGGGGAACCCCGAACCAAAATTTAAAAAAAAAATGCGTGGGGGTCCCCCCAAATTTCATACCAGGCCCTTCAGGTCTGGTATGGATATTAAGGGGAACCCTGCGCCAATTAAAAAAAATGGCGTAGGGAAACCCCCGTTGCGTCAGAGGGGGCCAGGGTCACCCGTGACACCACGGGAAAACCGCCGGAAACCCCTGTTGCGTCAGAGGGGGGCGGGGTCACCTGCGTACGTGACAGGTGGCCCCGCCCTCGGCTATTTAAGAGCTGTTAATCAGGTCTCACATCATTGGGCGGCTGCCTCCCATGGAGGCGGAATCGATCATAGTCCCGGCAATATGGCCCTCAAACACTTTTCTTTTTCGTACATCACGGGACACAGAGCGACATAGTCATTACTAATGGGTTATATAGTTACCGTCAGGTGCTGGCACTGGCAACTTCCAAAACCGGAAGTACCCTCCCCTATATAAGCCCCTCCCATCCGGGAGCACCTCAGTTTTTTGCCAGTGTCTAAGGTGTTGGCCAAGAAGAAACATGTGTTTTTCACTGAGCTTGCGTACAGGTTCTTTTGGGCCTCAGTAAGCTATTCCGGATCCGACCAAAAAAGCTTCATAGCTAAACGGTCGGTACCCGGGCCTTGCAGAGAAGAGCAAGGTTCTGCCTGTAATGCTTCTCTTAGGAGAGCTGGACCCTGGGATCCAGAGCTCTGGTCATACCCACGACCAAGATGTTTTCTGTGCAGGGTGCTATACAGGTCCAGGGGAGTGGAATCCTTGGGAACCCGGTCCCTGAAGGTTTGATTACAATGCCTGCCGTGATAGGTGAAGTTTGGGCTTTTGTGGACCAAACAAAGTCCTGCGGCGGGGAACAGGTAAGTGGGGGCCCCCAGGAACTTGGTTCTATTGGGGGACCCCCAAGCCTAATTTGTCTTTCTGTCTGTTACCTAACGGTATTCCCGCTAATATCTGTGCATGCCTGTAACTACTAAAAAAATGTAATAATTTTTAATGGTGGTCAAGAAAAAAAAAAAAAAAAAAGGAATGTTTTTTTATATATGTTTAGTATATTAAACTGCGGTACCTGTGTTTGTCCACTAGAGGCCGCTGTGGAATGTTTTTCTTGTCATATGGACTAGTTTCTTCTCAGAGAACAAAGTCCAGGCAGCTGGTGAGTTCTCCTACAGGAAACTGTTTCCTCTGCCATGTTGCAGTGTTCGTCTATCCCCCGGCCTGCGGCAAAGGGGGCCCTGGCTCCTGTCCCTGGTTTCCATGTTTGAAAATTAGCGCCGAGGCGCACGTGGCCGCGCGCGTGCGCGTGCACGCGCCTCTATATATAGAGGTGGCCGGAAAAAGGGGCGGGGCCTGGGGGATGACGCTCTGTGCGCGCCGCAGCGCTTCTGCGCATGTGCGGGCGTCCCAGCAGGTTTTTAAAAAGCCACATTATTGCAGTAAGCTGGCTATGAAGTACAGAGACAGAGCTGGCAACATTTAAAGGCATACAGCAAGCGGTTGATACAGGCATCCCCTAGAAAGGCACATTAGTAGACACCAACTGTGATATAGCAGCAATTGTGCTAGACTATTCTCAGTAAAAGTGGTGTATTACGGCTGGAATACCTCAGCTTTAGGCTTAGGAATATGCCGTCCAGTAGCTCCGGAACTGAATCTTCCAGGAAGCGAAGGGGGTCTCATCGGGCTCTGAGGATCTTGGGCATACTCCTGCTGCACCAGTCTCCCCTGAAGTTCAGAGGTAAGTGACCGTAGAGACCCCGCAGGGGTACTTGGTACTGTGGCTGTCCTCAGTCACCTGCTCCTGTGTATGTAACAGAGGAGGTTTTTTCCTCAGCTCTGGGAGGATTAGAGAGAGATTGTCAAAATTTATCGCTGCCTCCCTGTCAGGGAAAGCACGCCCGATCTCCGTCTCCTCCTTCAGAGTGCCTGTTAGCAGAGCAACAGTCCCATACAGGGATCGACCTGCCTGAAGGGGATCAGGATAAGGTTGATTCTGTTATAGAGGAATCAACAGTGGGGGAACCTTTTCTCAGCATCTCAAGCTGAAAGATTATGGGTTCAGTCTCTGACTAACATGGTCCGATCAGCATTTAAAAATGCACCTTGCGGAACCATCAACCACTACTGTATCCTCGTTGGGGTCGCTAGAAGCCCCCAGACTGTTTGTTCTTTTCCACTTCACCCTTTACTGAAAGGGCTCATTTACCAGGATTGGGAACGTCCTGAGAAAATATTTATTCCCCCAAGAGATTTCCGGTGGTCTATCCCATGGAGGATAAGTTCATCAAAAAAAAAAAAAAAAAAAATGGAAGGTCCCTACAGTGGACGCAGCCATCTCTTGTATGTATAAATCACTGACATGTCCAGTGGATAATGTCCAAATGTTCAAGAACCCAATAGATAAAAGATTGGAGTCCTTATGAAAATCTGCTTGGTGATACAACCAGCAGTAGCAGCTATTGGGGTCTGCTAAGCAGTGAAGGATCAGTTGAAACAGGTCTTGAGGGACTTGACAGATCAGCAGGCTTTGCCCTAGCTGATCTACCTAGAGCCTTAGGCTTTGCGGTTGACGCCATAGAGGATTCAGTCCATCAGGCCTTACGCTGTCTATAGTACATATGCGTAGGCTCCTATGGCTCAGAAACTGGTCTGCTGAAGCTCCCTGTAAAGAATGGCTGGTTAGCGTCCCATTTCATGGTGAACGCTTATTCAGGGAAAACCTGGACAAATATATCCAGAAAATTTCCAGCGGTAAAAATACGCTCTTGCCGGTTAAAAGCAGAGTTAGAGGTCCCTCTTTAAGAGGCCTGCTTCTCCAGTCCCTGGGGCATCGGCTGTGTAACAGTTCCGACGGCCTCCTCGGTCAAATCCCGGGGGTAAAAAACAGGGACAGTAGCAGGGTAATGAGAAACCCTGGGTCAGGGGAGGTACAAAACCTCCCCCAAAGTTAAATTCATTGAAGCCCCCACTCAGTCGGGTGGGGGGAGGACTCCAGTTGTTCGCAAAGAGACCTGGCGGGACACGATCAAGACAGATAGGTGCTTTCCGCAGTAGGTTTGGGATACAGTTTGGAGTTAAAAGACTCTCCTCCTTCCCATTTTGAGGTCAAACGTGCCAAGGGATCCCCGGAAGAGAGAGTCCCTCCTGTTGGCACTAGAACAACTATTGCTCCAAGGAGTAATTATGGAGGTTCCCCTGGAAGAATGAGGGTTCGGGTTTTACTCAAACCTCTTTACAGTCCCGAAGCAAACGCGGACGGGAGGCCCATATTAATTCTAAAAGGGCCATAGAAATTCCTGTATATCAGGTCTTTCCGATGGAGTCGATCCGATCGGTGGCCACTGCCCTACAAGGGGAGGATTGGTTAGCCACGATCGACATCAAAGATGCTTATTTGCACATTCCCATCTTTCCAGTCCACCAAAAATTTCTACGCTTTGCAGTAGAAGGGCGCCATTTTCAGTTCAGAGCCTTACCCTTCGGTTTGGCCACAGCACCACGAGTGTTTACAAAAATTCTGGCCCTTTATTGGCCAATCTAAGAACACAAGGTGTAATGATAATGGCATATCTGGATGACTTGTTGCTGATAGACCACTCAGTGAAAAAACTAGACGTGGTCGTTCACAAGACAATCAAGTATCTGGAATCTCACGGTTGGATTATCAACCGAGACAAGTCAGCCCTAAAAACCAGTCAAAAGTCTGGAATACTTGGGGCTAAGGTTGGATTCAGGCCAGAGAAAAATATTCTTGCCTCGAGGAAAGGTGTTGTCTTTGAAAGATTTAATCCACTTAGTGGGTACAAAAAAGACAGCCGTCCATACGCCTGTATATGAGGCTGCTGGGAAAAATGGTGGCATCATTCGAAGCAGTACCCTACGGTCAATTCCATTCAAGGAATTTGCAAGGGGCCATACTGTCAGCCTGGAACAAAAAAAGTTCAGGCCCTAGACTTACAATGTCCTTGTCCCCTTCCGTTCGCAAGAGCCTCCGTTGGTGGTTGGTTCCCCAGAATCTGGAAAAAAGGAAATCCTTCAGTCCGATTTCTTGGAAGGTGGTCACTACAGATGCCAGCCTTATAGGCTGGGGAGCAGTACTGGAGCAATAGTCTCTCCAGGGCAGATGGTCGGATGCAGAAAAGGCCCTGCCCATCAATCTCTTAGAGATACGAGCAGCCCGGTATGCCCTAGTAGCATGGACATCCAAACTCCAAGGGTCCCCTGTCAGAATTCAATCAGACAATGCCACAGCAGTGGCATATATCAATCATCAGGGGGGCACCAGGAGTCGTGTAGCCCAGAGGGAAGTAAATTACATCCTGAAATGGGCAGAAAAATATGTCCCAGCCATATCTGCGGTATTCATTCCAGGAGTGGAGAATTGGAAGGCGGACTTTCTAAGTCGCCAGCAATTAGGCCCAGAGGAAGGGTCCCTTCACCCCGAGGTTTTCTGGACAATATGTCAGCGGTGGGGAACATCGGATGTAGATCTTCTAGCATCCAGATTCAACGCAAAGGGGGACAGGGTTGTCTCTCGGACAAGGGATCCCCTAGCTTGCGGCTCGGATGCCCTAGTGTTCCCTTGGGATCAGTTCAAGCTGATATATGCATTCACACCGCCAATGGTTACCTCGATTACTCCGCAGAATCAGGGTAGAAAAGAAACCAGTGATTCCGGTGGCTCCAGCGTGGCCCCGAAGAGCGTGGTACGCGGAGATTGTAAAATTTCAGTGGGGAGTCCTTGGACTCTCCCACGTCGTCCGGCTTTCGCAAGGACCGATATGCCACCCTTCCTTACCAGCCCTAGGTTTGACGGCCTGGCTATTGAAGCCCACATTCTAAAAAAGAGAGGGCTCTCTAATGCTGTGGTATCTACCATGATCAATGCCAGGAAGCCGGTATCCAGGCAGATCTACTATAGAATCTGGAAGGCGTACATCGCGTGGTGTGAGGCCAAGAAATGGCATCCACATAAGTACGTAATAGGTAGGATTCTGGACTTCCTACAGTGGGCTGTAGATAGGAAGCTTGCCTTGAGTACTATCAAGGGTCAGATTTCGGCCTTGTCAATATTTTTTCAAAGGCCCTTGGCTTCGCATTCACTAGTCAAAGCCTTTATACAAGGAGTGATGCGTATTAGTCCTCCGGTTAATATTCCCATATGTCCATGGGATCTAAACTTGGTTCTGTCGGTTCTACA
Source organism: Rana muscosa (assembly GCA_029206835.1). NCBI lineage: Eukaryota > Metazoa > Chordata > Amphibia > Anura > Ranidae > Rana > Rana muscosa. Next base: position 132,459,322 of record CM055126.1, read on the forward strand.
GAAACAACCATTTGAACCATTACAGCATATTTCCTTGGTGCTTCTCACCAGGAAATTGATTTTTCTAGTAGCCATTTGTTCGGCTAAAAGAGTATCGGAATTAGCAGCTATGTCCTGTAAGGAGCCATATCTGGTTATCCATAAGGACAGAGTAGTGTTACGTCCTCATCCAGCCTTTCTTCCTAAGGTGGTATCGAGGTTTCATTTGAACCAAGATGTGGTTCTTCCTTCTTTTTTCCCCAAACCTACTTCGGTAGAGGAAAAGTTATTGCATTCTTTGGATGTAGTAAGAGCAGTTAAAGCTTATCTAAAAGCCACTGCTCAGATTCGCAGAACGGATACTTTGTTTATTCTGCCGGAAGGCCCCAGAAAGGGTCAGGCAGCGTCAAAATCTACTTTAGCCAAGTGGATTCGACAGGTCATTATGCAAGCTTATGGCTTGAGAAGGAGACCGCCTCCGTTCAAAGTTAGAGCGCACTCCACGAGAGCAGTTGGAACTTCATGGGCAGTGCATCACCAGGCCTCCCTGGCTCAAATCTGTAAGGCCGCAACGTGGTCTTCAGTTCACACGTTTACTAGGTTCTACCAGGTGGACGTTAGAAGTCAGGAGGATGTCGCCTTTGGGCGCAGTGTGTTGCAGGCCGCAAAAGATCCTCATGTCTGATAGCGCTCAGCTTATATATGGTGTATCCCCCCCCTCATTTGGCATTGCTTTAGGACATCCCATTAGTAATGACTATGTCGCTCTGTGTCCCGTGATGTACGAAAAAGAAAATAGGATTTTTATAACAGCTTACCTGTAAAATCCTTTTCTTGGAGTACATCACGGGACACAGAGCTCCCACCCCTCTTTTGGGGACACTTATTGCTTTGCTACAAAACTGAGGTGCTCCCGGATGGGAGGGGCTTATATAGGGGAGGGTACTTCCGGTTTTGGAAGTTGCCAGTGCCAGCACCTGACGGTAACTATATAACCCATTAGTAATGACTATGTCGCTCTGTGTCCCGTGATGTACTCCAAGAAAAGGATTTTACAGGTAAGCTGTTATAAAAATCCTATTTTTATGACAATAACTTGCATATTAACCTTTAAAATTATCACTTTTGATTTCTCCCATAGACTTTTAAAGGGTGTTGCGCGGCTTTCAAATTTGCCGCAAACACTCCAAATTGTTCGCTATTGGGCGAACAGCCAATGTTCGAGTCAAACTCATGTTCGACAAGAACATAAAGCCCATCCCTAGTCATGTTACAACCAAAAACGTAAATGTATTTAATTGGAATTTTATGTGATAGACCAACACAAAGTGGCACATAATTGTCAAGGGGAAGGAAAATAATAAATGATTTTTCAATTTTTTTTATAGATAAATATGTGAAAAGTGTGGCGTGCATTTGTATTTAGCCCCCTTTACTCTGATACCCCTCACTAAAATCTAGTGGAACCAATTGCCTTCAGAAGTCACCTAATTAGTAAACAGAGTCCATCTGTGTGTGATTTATTCTCAGTATAAATACAGCTGTTCTGTGAAAACCTCAGAGGTTTGTTAGAGAACCTTAGTGAACAAACAGCATCATGAAGGCCAAGAACAACACCAGACAGGTCAGGGATAAAGTTGTGGAGAACTTTAAAACAGGATTAGCTTATAAAAAAACATCCCAAGCTTTGAACATCTCACAGTGCACTGTTTAATCCATCATCGGAAAATGAAAAGAGTATGGCACAACTGCAAATCTACCAAGACATGGCCTTCCACCTAAATAGACAGACCGGGCAAGGAGAGCATTAATCAGAGAAGCAGCCAAGAGGCCCATGGTCAGGGCAGCCATCAGAAATTTTGGGGCCCCTTACACAGCTTTAGGCCTGGGCCCCCTGTGGGCCCGACCCCCAACATTCCCCAGGGCCTGCCCACTGGTTGTCCCACCGAATCCTTCAGTGCACCCACATGGGTGCGGAAGCGTTGTGTAGACTAGAGGGATGGATGGTGCTGGGCATGGGTGGGGAAGCGTTGTGGAGACTGGAGGGATGGATGGTGCTGGGCGCTGGTGGGGAAGCGTTGTGGAGACTGGAGGGATGGATGGTGCTGGTCATGGGTGGGGATGCGTTGTGGAGGGATGGATGGTGCCGGGCGTAGGTGGGGAAGCGTTGTGGAGACTGAAGGGATGAATGGTGCTGGGCGTGGGTGGGGAAGCGTTGTGGAGACTGGAAGGATGGATGGTGCCGGACGTCGGTGTTGATGCCTTGTGGAGACTGGAGTGTTGGATGGTGCTGGGCGTGGGTGGGGATTCATTGTGGAGACTGGATCGATGGATGGTGTTGGGCATGGGTGGGGAAGCGTTGTGGAGACTGGAGGGATGGATGGTGCTGGGCGTTGGTGGGGAAGCGTTGTGGAGACTGGAGGGATGGATGGTGCTGGTCGTAGGTGGGGATGCGTTGTGGAGGGATGGATGATGCTGGGCGTGGGTGGGGAAGCGTTGTGGAGACTGAAGGGATGGATGGTGCTGGGCGTGGGTTGGGAAGCGTTGTGGAGACTGGAAGGATGGATGTTGCTGGACGTCGGTGTTGATGCCTTGTGGAGACTGGAGTGTTGGATGGTGCTGGGCGTGGGTGGGGATGCATTGTGGAGACTGGATCGATGGATGGTGATGGGCATGGGTGGGGATGCGTTGTGGAGACTGGAGGGATGAATGGTGCTGGGCGTGGGTGGGGATGCCTTGTGGAGACTGGGGAGATGGAGTAGATGCTGGGTGGGGATGAAGATGATGGAGTTGCATTGTGAAAATGGATGAGGATGAGTGTGGGTGGGGATGAGAGTTACATAGTGAAGAGGCGGCAGTGGGCTTTCCAAATTGTACGCACCTAGAGTCATCCATTTTCACAATGCAACTCAATTATACCAGCTTTTAAGCCTCAGGGTGTCCCATCCAAGAAGAAGGAGATAAAGAAAGTCCAACTAAAATCTACAGGCAGCACAGGGGGCACAGTCAGCAGCACACATTACATTTTTGCAACTTACCCTCCATGCTGCACTCTCGGATGTGTTATTGCTGTCTGTGCCCATGTGCACCGTCGACGAGCTGGCCACTCCCCCTGTCCTGGATGGGAAGATGGATGGAGCCAAATATAGGGCAATCTTAGAAAAAAACCTGTTAGAGTCTGCAAATGACTTGAGAGTGGGGCGGAGGTTCACCTTCCAGCAGGTCAACGACCCTAAACATACAGCCAGAGCTACAATGGAATGGTTTAACCTCCCTGGCGGTATTCCCGAGTGTGGCTCGGGGTTAAATTACAGTACCGTTAGCGGTAACCCCAAGCCACACTCGGGATTGCATTGCAGGATCCTGGTGCAGGTTACTTACCTTGTCCCCAGGATCCTGCGATGTCCCTCCCGATGTGTCCGCGGGCTGTGTCCTCCGCCCGATGCCTCTGTGTGCCAGGCTTCATTCCCTGCGAGCGTCGCGACGCACGGGGCGGAGCCTGGCGGCAAATTCAAAAATGACAAAATTCATAATACATACAGTACACTGTAATCTTACAGATTACTTTACTGTATGAAATTATTTCATATCCCTTTTGTCCATAGTGTTTTGTCCAGTGCCCTGCATGCAGTTTTATATTATATAAAAAAGATTGGACGCCTATCAGGATGCCTTTTTTATTATATAAAAAAGATTGTACGCCTATCAGGCGTCCAATCATAGCAGAGGACGGGAAGAGTACGGGAGAAGACATCGAGGACCCCAAGCGTGGAGGACAGCGCCGTGACCCAACACAGGTAAGTGCCAGGCGGGGATGCACACTGGGGCAGCATTTGATGGGGCACAGTAGCGGCAATTGATGGGGCACAGTAGCGGCAATTGATGGGCACACTGGCAGCAATTGATGGGGCACAGTAGCGGCAATTGATGGGGCACAGTAGCGGCAATTGATGGGCATGCTGGCAGCAATTGATGGGGCACAGTGACAGCAATTGATGGGGCACAGTGGCAGCAATTAATGGGGCACAGTAGCGCCATTGATGGGCACAGTGGCAGCAATTTATGGGCACACTGGCAGCAATTGATGGGGCACAGTAGCGGCAATTGATGGGCACACTGGCAGCAATTTATGGGTACAGTAGCTGCATTTGATGGCACAGTGGTGGCAATTTATGGGTACAGTGGCTGGGTTTGATGGCACAGTGGCTGCGTTTGATGGGCACAGTGGCTGCAATTGATGTTTTTTTTTTCAGTTTGTTTGCGCCCCCCAAAAATTTGGATTGATGCCTATATTGATTGTAATGTGGTATTATCTGGAGTTGGAATCTATGACTTGTTTGTATTTCATTTTTTCCTTAATAAACTTCTTTGAGAAAAAATAAATAAAAATCTGTGTCAAGACTTGAAAAATTCTGTTCACAGATGCTCTCCATCCAATCTGACAGAGCTTGAGCTATTTTGCAAAGAATAATGGTCAAAAATGTCACTCTCTAGCTGTGCAAAGCTGGTAGAGACTTCCCCAAATAGACTTGCAGCTGTAATTGCAGTGAAAGGTGGTTCTACAAAGTATTGACTCAGAGGGGCTGAATACAAATGCATCCCACACTTTTCACACATTTATTTGTAAAAAAATGTTAAAAAACATTTATCAGTGTCCTTCCACTTCACAATTATGTGTCACTTTGTGTTGGTCTATCACATAAAATCCCAATAAAATACATTCACGTTTTTGTCTGTAACATGACAAAATGTGGAACATTTCAAGGGGTGTGAATAAATTTTCAAGGCACTGTAAGTTTATATTTAAATCAATTTACATGTATTTAGATGTTCTATACAGATTTTTCCCTCCAAACTCCCCTTTGTCATGCGATTACATACATTTAGAAATGTTCACAGTATTGAATCTGTCCCTGGACACACAGATTTCCAATTTTTAAAACAAATGCAATTGAACTAAATGCACCCAAATGCAAGTAAGCACACAGTGTGCATTATAATCTTAATACATTATACAATGCATTAACATAATTTCATGCCTTTAAATATATTTAGAAATGTCCTAAAATTTTCATATAATCACATGCATGCCAGGCATAATCAGGAGATTATCCCATGTGTGAACAGTAAATTAATTTGAATTCAGAAATTAATTTGAATTTGAAAATGAATTCAAATTTGAAATGGAAACATATTGCAATAAATACAGTAAGGTAAAAAAAATGAAATAAGATGATTATTCCTACTTTCAAATTTATTTAGAATCGATTTGAAAATAATGAATATATGAAATAAATCTGAATGTATGTAACAAATTCCGAAAACAAATCATTCTAACAACAAATATGACTAAACAAAATCATTAACTTAAAGGGACATAAAGGTTCATTTAAAAAAAATAAAAATAACAACAAGTCATACTTACCTCCACTGTGCAGTTCGTTTTGCACAGAGTGGCCCTGAATGTCCTTTTCTGGGGTCCCACGGTTGTATTGTTGTCACAGTTAAGGTGCAAGAAAGCTTAGAGTAGCACAACTAAATATATAGAAAATATTAGAAATAAAAAGGCAGCATATGCAGGGTCCTATTTATATTTTGTGTTTACAGTAGAGATATAGACTTACTCTAGATGTATAAAGACGTGATTATTGTTTTATGCCCTGGATCATGTCTTACTGAGGGAAGCTCTGTTTTTAAGAAAGATATGACACACATACAATTTATGGTTGGTTGGCAATGTAGGGCAGATAGTGAGTGCAAAATCTAATCTCCCAGAACTCTGTGCTTCATCTGCTCTCAGCTGCATAATCAGCTTTTCATCAGCAACCTGGATAAATTCCATGCATTTGTTTGTTGTAACCTCCATGTGGGAATAAATACTGTACAAACATGTTTAACCCTTTATTGTTGCCAGAAGATATATAATCTTTGCAGATTGATACATTTGATTACATGATATACTGTAACTCATACTTTGTTTCATAGTGTTGCTAAAACTTGTTTTGGTGAGGCAAAGGGGAGGGGGAGTCAGCTTTGAAATGAATTGCAGTGAGATATGAAAAAAATGGCAGGCCCATTGTCCCCCATGAAGACATAAAAGGAAATAAACCTGTCCAGTAAAATGGGAGGTTTCCCTAAGGTTTTTTTTTAAGCAGCAGTAAATTGTAGATAGGTAGTTAAGTAACATCTTAAAATTTTTGATGCATAATTCATTCAAATATACAGTAGATTTAAAATACAAACTCTGGTTGACGATACACACAGCAGCATAAAACATCACTTGTGACAGAAAAATATCCCAAATAAAACATGCTTTATCAATTGCATTTACAGCATGGTGATCCACATGAATATTCCGAATCCCCCAATGCATTTCGACCCATTTTGTGTCTGGTCTTCTTCAAGGGGAATTATAATCTGAGGGAATATGTTAAATTATTATGGTTTAAGGTATTTCAGCAATGTAAAAAACATTGTTATACATTTCAATTTATATGAAAATATTCTTATCTCTATATGTTCATGAGTGTATTTACCATTCAGTGGATGAAAAAAGCGGGGGTGCATCGCACAAACCAAAACGTTTGCATTCAGTGATCCCATCGTCTCCGCTCGTCCCTACCGCATGCCCTAGGCGAGACCACATCCCACCAGGCTTACAAGGGGGCACGGTTTTGGACATGAAGAGGAGGACGGGAAGCAAGGCACCTGCAATTAAATATGCGAAAATCGCAATAAATGATTGGCGGAGATTTGATGAGTGTTCAGTACTGCCCTGCGACTACAGACTGGCTAATATTGGATCAAATGTTTGATTATTTAAAACTATCTATTCGTATTATTACATCATTTATTATTATTTGTTTAGTTTATAGATTAATTAATCTTATTATTAATAGAAATAGTTTGGAGGAAATGAGAAATTAATTTATGAAATGTAGTTTCTTAATTGATGAAAATGTAAAGTGAATGACCGTGGAGTGAGGTGATGTATGTGATAATAAAGTGATTAAGGATGTGAAAAATGTATTAGGTTTAAACGTGATCTAAAACACAGCAAACAAGTGTAAAAAAATAAGAAAAAGAAAGGGGGGTGTAAATCTGAAAAATAAGAAAGTTACCGTATATACTTGAGTATAAGCCGAGTTTTTGCATCAAAAATTTTAAGATTTTACTTAACTACCTATCTACAATTTACTGCTGCTTAAAAAAAACCTTGGGGAAACCTTCCATTTTTCTGTATACTTTTGGGTTGTGCAGCCTCGTTGGAAACTCATATATGTGTTTTCTGTTTTTTTGCATAAACCTGTCCAGTAATTTCTATAATATTGATATCAACATTAAAGCTGAACTCTAGGAAAACACACAAACTGCAAAACTTCTTGTTTTGGTCTAGAAAAGCACTGTTTATTTACCTGATCCTCCACTTCTGCAGGTTCCTCTGCACTGCTGGACTGGTCCCTGCAACCTCTTTTCCCCTGTACTCTGGCCCTTTGGGTCCTTTAAATCTTGTGATGTCATTAAGACCAAAGCAGGGTCCATAGCCCTGCATTGGATGTGAGGGCACCAGGGTATGGGCCCCTGCTGGAGCATGGGGGATGACCATCTGCTGGAGAGTGGAGGATCAGGTAAATAAAATGCTTTTTGTCCCCTGGACAGATTCAAGCATTTAATCCTTACAATGCAGTGAAAAATGAGCGATCAAAGATAGCTGACTGCTCAGTTCTCAGGTCCGCTCTGAAAAGAGAGCTGTGACTGGCAGATACTGCTCTGTGCTCTGCCCTTATAACGCAACCGACTGCGGTGGGGGCGGGAGAGGTTGGCCCAGACTCCACCCGTCAGGCATCTGGGCGGATCCCGACATTATTGTCGAGATCTCTGCAGAGCCTGCTGTCAGCTGAATCTGGGTCACAGGAGTGCAGAACTAAGTGAACGTCTGTGATCTACCGGAGAAGTATAGCCAAAAGAGATTTGGTCATACTCCTCTTTTAATGGCCCTGTAATCTATTTATCACAAAATAATTTCTTACTGTGTTTTTCTGCCTCCTTGTAACAAACTCCAGGAGCTTCAGAACCTCTCTTTTTCCCCTCACTTCCATTTGTTTGGATCAAGAAGTGAACTTTAGTTGCAGTCATGTGCACTGCTCTGTGCACACTACACATGCCATAGTCCATAGTCCTTCTCTAGAGCAAACAAGAGAGGGTCGCTAAACTTATACTTACAGTGGAACCCTTGAGAACAAACATATCCACCCTCATAGCAACAAAACAAAAGGAATTTGGAGATTTAGAAAAGGCAAAGAGCAATAGAAGGTACTTTTTGAGGTAATGATACATACTTAAATTAAGTAAAACATTTTAAACCAGAGTTTAGCATCACCTTAAAGTGTAAGTATACCCCAATTTCGTTTTCAGCCAAGGAAGCTGCCATCTTTGCTTCTGTTTAATCTACAACTGCCATGATGCTGCACATGTGATCAGCTTAGACACCAGCTATTGGATGGCTTGACAGTTTGGTTGAGAGCACAACCAATGGGAGCGTTACATTTCCGGCATGTGCCGGAAATGAAACTGTTTTATGGATGGGTTTACTTCCGCTTTAAATAGAGTCTTAAAGCAGTATTAAATCCAAAACCAATAATATAATATATTGCAGCTTACCAGTTATTAGTGTGGTGGCTGCATTCATTTTCTTTTTTTAGGCTTCTTTCCTTCTGTTTTCACCTGGTATTCTGCCCAGTAATGCATCTCCTGTATTATAGTGCCCCCACTCTGAATGGGGGAGCAACAGAGACACCTTTGGACAGCAGCATTGTCAGTCTGGGTGGAGGGGAGTGTGGGATGTACTGGCAGATTTAAATACATCAACATGAAAGCCAAACTCCAGCTAGCATTATATAAGCAGTTACAGGAACAGTTTTTGTTCCTTTTGGAATAAAGGTCTTACATAAATAAATAAATAAAACTTATCATTGTAAGCACTAAGGATGGGCGAAGGGTTCGGACCGAGCATGAGCTGTTCAAATTAATAGGTTGTTCTACCGTTTGTTCGGCCCTCTAAACGACCAAAATGCACTGCGCTACTTCACAGTGCATTGAAAGCCCTGATTGGCTGAAGTAATGAAAGCTTTGCCCAATCAGGGCACAGAGAACTGTCAGAGCCATGATTGGACGCTGTCATGATGACTGTATCCAATCATAGCTCATTACTCTTAATTCCGCCCCACACTATAAAAGTATTCTTTCTATAGCTGCGATTTGTAGTGTGATAGCGACATGGAGAGAGATAGAACAGGGCTCTGTTCAGTGCTATTAGACAGTTTGCCTGCTATAGTGTGCTATTCTGATTCTACTGTCAGTAGAATATCAGTTTAGAGTGCATCTAGGGATAGTTCAGTGTGAGTGTAGTGTGAACATTCATCTTTACATTATTGGATAGTTCAGTCATTGTGAGTTTTTTTTCTGTGCGATACTGCAAGTTTAACGCCATGTAGTTCTGTGCATTACTGCAAGTTTAATGCTGTATATTTAATTGCGTTACTGCGAGTTTAACGCCATATAGTTCTGTGCGTTACTGAAAGTTTAACGCCATACAGTTCTGTGTGTTACTGAAAGTTTAATGCTGTAGATTTCATTGCGTTACTGCAAGTTTAACGCCATATATTTTATTGCGTTACTGCAAGTTCAACCCCATATATTTTATTGCATTACTGCAAGTTTAACGCCATATAGTTCTGTGCGTTACTGCAAGTTTAACGCCATATATTTTATTGCATTACTGCAAGTTTAACGCCATATACAGTAGTTCTGTGCATCACTGTAAGTTTAACGCCATATATTTCATTGCATTACTGCAAGTTTAACGCTGTATATTTCATTGCATTACTGCAAGCTTAATGCCATATATTTTATTGCGTTACTGCAAGTTTAACCCCATATATTTTATTGCAGTACTGCAAGTTTAACGCCATATAGTTGTGTGCGTTACTGCAAATTTAATGCTGTATATTTCACTGCATTACTGCAAGTTTAACGCCATATAGTTCTGTGCATTACTGCAAGTTTACGCCATATAGTTCTGTGTGTTACTGAAAGTTTAACGCCATATATTTCATTGCGTTACTGCAAGTTTAACCCCATATATTTTATTGCATTACTGCAAGTTTAACGTCATGTATTTCATTGCGTTACTGCACGTTTAACACCATATAGTTGTGAACAGGATAAGAGCGCTACCATACACTATACTAATACATCAGCAAATAAATCATAAAAACTCATATGAAATATAAAATAACAATATATAAAGTCCATAAATTCCAGTGAACAAATAAATAAATATATAAAGTTCATGTGAATCCAAGGAGGTTTTTCCATTGCAACTTCAACTTAATCGGATGTGCAGTATAAAGTGCCAAGTGCCTAGACAAACATCAGTGCAAAATTTGTGCTCCCTCTGTGTTCCCTCTCACTCACTAGAGATCCTAGACTCCCATAACAGAAGTCGGATGTGCTTTGAGAGGGTAACTGGGCTTAGAAGTCCCACTGGCTGTATCACTTCAGCTTGCGTTGTCCCTACTGAGCCATCAGAAAATCCCGGAATCCCATTGAGAAGTGTTCAAATGTTATGGGGACTGCTGGGCTCTTTAGTCCCACAGGCTGTAACTCCAGCTACAAAAGGTGTTGTCCTCAACGAACCTCCAGGGATGGGTACAAATGGCAAAATAAGCTATATAGCGTAATTCTGTATATTTATTGTATAAAATCTAAAATTTCAGGTAATCCACTCATATTAAAAACAAAGTAAAACTGAAACTGGAAGTAGCCGGCCGGAAATGATGTCACCACCTTGGGTCACCTGACTGGTTTCGTCCCGCCCACGGGTCGCAGTGATACAGCCAGTGGGACTACTAAGCCCAGCCACCCTCTCAAAGCACATCCGACTTCTGTTATGGGAGTCCAGGATCTCTGGTGAGTGAGAGGGCACACAGAGGGGTGCACAAATTTTACACCGATGTTTGTTTTGACACTTAGCACTTTATACTGCACATCCGATTAAGTTGAAGTTGCGCTGGAAAAACCTCCTTGGATTCACATGAACTTTATATATTTATTTATTTGTTCATTGGAATTTATAGACTTTATATATTGTTATTCTATATTTGATATGAGTTTTTATGATTTATTTGGTGATGTATTAGTAGTGTATGGTAGCGCTCTTATCCTGTTCACATTTTTAAAGGCACATGCACTTTGAGAGAAGCAACCTTAAATGTTAGTAATCACTTATATTTATATTTCATTTTAGTCCTATCACCAATTATTCTTTTTTAATCACTTGTTTAGTGCAGGAATTCACGGTGTCATACACTATTTACCTACACCATATAGTTGTGCTTTACTGCACATTTAACGCCATATAGTTCTGTGCGTTACTGCAAGTTTAACACCGTATAGTTCTGTTCCTTACTGAAATATTATAGTGTATCCATGGAGTGTGTCTTTGTCGTGAATACTCAAATCAAAGTGCACCAAACACCACTTTCCATTGATTAAAGTGCTTCCACATACACATTTACACATATTTATTACATTTTGTTACTAGGCACCCCCCACTCCCCCCATCATGTCTGGGAGAACAGCAAGGAGAGGCAGACGTTCCCATAGCACTGTAAGGGGGCCAGCCGCGTATGTGTCCACAGGCAAAGGTGGACGTGGTCAGTCCTCAGGCAGGGCATCATTCCCTCTGTTTAGTGATGTTGCCTGTGCTATCCACAGCATGCAGATGAGGTGGTGGATTGGCTTACTAAAACCTTCTCATCCTCATCATCCTCCGTCACCCAAGCAGAGACTAGTGCGCAGACTCATGCCACCGCAAATTTGTGGTGCATGGGCTCCCTCAAGCTTTAAAGCCTGCGAAAGGACCCAAGAATACGTGCCGTAAAGAAGAAGGATCATTATTGGTTGGCAACCCTCCTTGACCACCTTAATAAGGGGAAAGTCTCATAACTCATACCGTCCCCACAGAGAGTGCAGAAGATGAAATCTCTTGAGGACACCTTAAAGAGAAGTTTATGGAACACTTTTTCCTTCTACGTGGAAAACTTAGTTTTGAGGCTTCTATTGGTCAAGAGAAGAGCGGTGGAAAAGGCGGCCTCCGAAGGGATGCATTTCCAGTTCCCCAAGACAACATCATTTTGTGACGAAACGTGCGACGGGAGGTTGGCGTACTGACGTTGTCGGGGTGCTTTTTGTGATCAGGCGGGTGTCTGCAAGCTGGCCGGCTACACTTTTTATGGTCGTTTTTATCTTCTATCTCGTAAGTGTAACTTTTATTACCAATAAATCTTTTTGCTAGTCAGTATTACGCTATGGAGAGTTCTTCTTTTTCTGGGTATATAATCGATGGTTGATCCGTGCAAGTCTGATCCATTGAGCCTACCTGATTCACCTTCTGTCTACCTCTGCGAGCTGCGGCTGGATACAGATCCAGATAGTGAACTGCTATACAGGCTTGTTTTCAGCTTGCCTCTGGTAAGCGCGCATTTTATGTGGTGGAGGTGCACATTGGCGGTGTTCTCATCAAGCGTCTACTGTTTATCTGCACGCAACATTCAGTGGTGTTTTTTTCCTCCTTCTATGGGAAATTTGGATTATTTCCTTATGATTTCTTGAGGACTGTTTATTTTGTTTTTTTTTCCACATTTTCAGTGTCGCACAGATTGCAATTATTTTTGTGCACTTGAATCACTGATTTATATTTTTCTTTAGCACAGCTCCCTTTTACAGTTTGCATTTATTCGTGTGTATATATCTCACATTCGAGCTGCTGCTCATTTTATATATATATTTTTTTTTTGTTATTTTCATTAGGCACAGCGTGGTATTTCTTTCTAATTTTTTACACTTTCATCTGGAAGAATGTTTTTGGTGTAGGTTTCATAGGCACAGTTAACACTCAAAGACCAATTTTTCCGCACCTGTTTGACAGGTGCATATCATTACGATTTTTGACAGCAAGGGTCAATTCTTGCTTTCATCAAGAGTACTTCTATAGGGTAACGGTGTGAAGGTCCCACCGACACCCAAAAAACAATCTTTTCCCACCTGTTTGGCAGATGCATATCTATACAATTTTTGACAGCAAGGGTCAATTCTTGCTTTCATCAAGAGTACTTCTATGGGGTAACGGTGTAAAGGTCCCACCGACACCCAAATAACAATATTTCCGCACCTGTTTATCAGGTGCATATCTTTACAATTTTTGACAGCAAGGTCAATCCTTGCTTTCATCAAGAGTACCTCTATAGGGTTATGGTGTGAATGCACCACCGACACCCAAAGAACAGTTTTTCCGCACCTGTTACAGAAGTGGAAATCCAAAGTCTGTGGTAGAGACACCAGAATTTACCCAAAAAAGCACTAAAATCTTGTTACTCGTGCACTACATTGTGGCCTCATCATACACACTGGCTCCCCAAGCAGTTACTTAAAAAATAAAGAAAGCTTGCAGGGAAAATGTCATTTTTTGGGCTTTATAAATGCAATTATTCACTTACAGTTATCACATACCATATTTGTGGGGGAAGGGGCATTTTGTCAAAGTAAAATATCAAATTTGTGGTAAGCAGCGCAAATTTGGTAAATACAGTATGTGCTGCAAGTAGGGAAAATATTAAGATAAATCAATTCACTAAACCAATTATGCCCTTATCTCAGGAAGGGAAAATAGTAATGTTGCACGAGAGGGAGATTGTTCTGTGAATGAAGGAACACTAGAATGTTTTCATAGTTTTACAATATTTCTGGCTGTCTTTATTCACAGAATAGTCTCGCTCTGGTGCAGTGTTAGACCTTCTTCACATTGGGTGTATCAATGTTTGCCCCCTGCAAAGGATATGTTTACCCACACAGGGATGCACAGGTGTTTCATGTATCCTCATGCAGGCAGTCCTGTTGATGTCATTTTGTACACAGCGGCTACATAGACACAGCTGCTGCTTCCAATATGACATCCATGTGGGTGTGAATGTGTGTCCCCAAACTCACACTATCTGTGTTCAAGGTCGTGAATCTGTTCCCACACAGAAGTTGTATTGGGAGCATGTCCGTGCATTTCTGTGTCCCAGTTGAAATCAATAGAATGGCCTGCATGGAGATACAGGGAACACTGTGCATCCCTGTGTGAGTAAACATGTCTCTAACACAAGGTACACATTAATATGCCTTGTGTGAACGAGGCCTTAGGCTCCATGTACACAGAAGCTCAAAAACTGTAGTTTTTAAAGCAGCAGAAAAAGCTAGCTTTTAGCAGCATTTTTTTACTAGCTTTTATTAGCGTTTTTCAGTGTAGCGTTTTTTCGTTTTTTTTTTTTCAATGGACTAAAAACCGCTCGCGGCCAGCGATTTTGAGCGTTTAAGAGCGTTTATGCGCGTTTTTCGGCGTTTTGCGTTTTTTTCCGACGAAAAACGGCACTTTGAACGCAAATTTCTTGCGTTCAGAAAAAAGCCCATTAACTCCACTGCTCATTAAAGCTAAAAAACGTTATGTGTACATGAACACATAGGCTAACATAGAGTGCAGTTAATGGGCTTTTTAAAAAAAACGCCAAAACACCAATAAACTGCAGTTTATCAGCTTCTGTGTACATGGAGCCTAAATGTAAGAGCTAAATATTACAAAACATTAATAGTTTCCTTTAACCACCTCGCGCCAGCCGTACGAGTATATACGGCCGCAAGGTGGTTGTCAAATGCCGGGAGGCCGTTATTATACGGCCTCCTCTATTTGGCCACTGGGGGGCGCACGTGCCCGGCGCTTCACTGCAATGCCGATGCGCGTGCCTGGCGGCCGCGATGTCCGCCAGGCACCCGCGATCGGCGGTTACAGAGACAAGGACATGGATCTGTGTGTGTAAACACAGAGATCCATGTCCTGTCAGGGAGAGGGGACCGATGCTGTGTCCCTTGTACATAGGGACACAGATCGGTCTCCTCCCCCAGTCAGTCCCCTCCCCCCACAGTAAAAATCACTAATAGGGAACACATTTAACCCCTTCCTCGCCCCCTAGTGTTAACCCCTTCCCTGCCAGTCACATTTATACAGTAATCAGTGCATATTTATAGCACTGTTCGCTGTATAAATGTGAATGGTCCCAAATTAGTGTCAAAAGTGTCCGATGTGTCCGCCATAATGTCGCAGTCACAAAAAAAATCACTGATCGCCGCCATTACTAATAAAAAAAAAAATTATAAAAATGCCATAAAACTACCCCCTATTTTGTAAACGCTATAACTTTTGCGCAGACCAATCAATAAACGCTGATTGCGATTTTTTTTTACCAAAAATATGTAGAAGAATACGTATTGGCCTAAACTGAGGAAAAATAAAATAAAAATTGGGATATTTATTATAGCAAAGTGTAAGAAATATTGCTTTTTTTTCAAAATTGTCGCTTTATTTTTGTTTATAGCGCAAAAAATAAAAACCGCAGAGGTGATCAAATACCACCAAAAGAAAGCTCTATTTGTGTGAAAAAAAGGACGTCAATTTTGTTTGGGAGCCACGTCGCACGACCGCGCAATTGTCATTCAAAGCGTGACAGGGCTGAAAGCTGAAATTTCGCCTGGGCAGGAAGGGGGTATATGTGCCCAGTAAGGAAGTGGTTAATATCTAAATATATATTTTTTGTTTACGAATTAACTAACTTTGAGATAAACACTGTGTGAGTGATTTTAAGGCAAAATATCCAGCCTGACTTGACAGAGGTTTTTTATTCTATACAAAACCAAAAAAAAAAAAAGTTTTAGCTATAGATACAGTTTGAAAAATGAAACCTCTATCTTTAAAAATTAGCAGCTCTCTCAGCTCCAAATAATGATAACAGTGTTGCTTTTGAAAACTGTGTTTGCTTGGGCTACAATTTGCTTCAGGTAGCTGGAAACCCCTTGTTTAGAATTATATGTGGTGTTTTCTGTAAATTATGTTTGTTTTAAAAAGCTAATTTTTACAACTCTTTTGAGGTGGTGAAGAGGTAATACATTTTTTTCATATGTCTGTATTTGTCTTTTTGTGTGGCTGGTGAGTTTGATGTGGAATAATAGAAGAAATACTGTGTGCTCCTGCATTACTCCATATTGAGACATTTCTTTAAGCAAAGTTTGAATTTGCCCCAGAAGATGGCAGTGTGGTATCAACTTGTTTATTTAGATTCTTTGTATCTGCTTGCAAAAAGGTCACTTGGTCACAAGTCTTGCTTCAAAAACTGAAAGAAGAACGGGATATAAACAGATTAACCACTTAAGGACTGGAAGGATTTGCCCCCTTAATGACCAGGCCATTTTTTGCAATACAGCACTGCTTCGCTTTAACTGACAATTGCGCAGGTGTGCAACGCTGTACCCAAACACAATTTGTGTCCTTTTTTTCCCCACAAATAGAGCTTTCTCTTGGTGGTATTTGATCACCTCTGCCGTTTTTATTGTTTGCGCTAGAAACAAAAAAAGAGCGACAATTAAAAAAAATAAATATATATATATATATTTGTACTTTCTGCTATAATAAATATCCCCCCTCCCCAAAAAAAATGTCTTCATCAGTTTAGGCCAATATGTATTCTTTTACATATTTTTGGTAAAAAAAAAATCGCAATCCCACTGTTGTCCGTGTGTGTGTCTTGTTGTTGTTTTTTTGTGCCCCCCTCCCCTTTTTATTACTTATTATTTATTTTTAAAATTATTTTCCTCTCCCCCCATTCTGCGGACAGCTCTGCTCCGCCTTCTCTACCTTAGCCCTGGGTCTCAAGGCTCAGGCATAACGCACTGACCCCCGGCCTCGGCTTGTGGGTCGTGTCAGTTTATAATCTATACCCTCATATGTTTTATTATGTATTTTTACGTGAACTTCTATCTTATGTTTCATGTCCATATCCCCTGCGTGGGGATTTGTTATCTGGTTTCCCCCTTTTCATATATGAATAAAAACATTGTACCAAAAAAAAAAAAAAAAAATCGCAATAAGCGTAAATTGATTGGTTTGCGCAAAAGTTACAGAGTCTACAAAATAGGGGAAAAAATGTATGGCTTTTTTTTTTTACTAGTAATGGCGGCGATCTGCGACATTAGGGCGGACAGATCGGACACTTTTGACACTATTTTGTTTTGGGACTAGTGACATTTATACAGCAATCAGAACTAAAAATAGCCACTAGCTACTGTATAAATGTCACTGGCAGGGAAGGGGTTAACACTAGGGGGTGATCAATGGGTTAAGTGTTCCCTAGGGAGGTGTTTCTAACTGTGGGGGGAGTGTACTGACTGGGAGTAGAGAGAGATTGCTGTTCCTGATCACTAGGAACAGTAGATCTCTCTCTACTCCCCTGTCAGAATGGGGATCTGTCTGTTTATTTTGACAGATCCCCGTTCTGGCTCTCTGAGGAGCGATCGCGGGTGGCTGGCAGACATCGCGGCCGCCGGCCAAGCGCATCGGCTCCTGCGGTGCGCACGTGCCCCCTATAGCTTCTTAAAGCGGCCGACGTACAATGACAGCGATTCGGGCAGCCGTGCCAACCTGCCGCAGTACAACTGCGGTGGCTGGTCGGCAAGTAATTAAAATACAGTGAAACCTCGGATTGCGAGTAAGGCGGTTAACGAGCGCTTTGCAATACGAGCACTGTATTTTTAAAAATCCTGACTCGGTTTGCGAGTGTTGTCTTGCAAAACGAGCAGGATTCAAGCCACAGCGGTGTGCAGTACCACGTGTGGCTTGAGGTGGGGGCTCCGGAGGCGATCGGAGCCGTTCAAAGCCGTTCGGAAAATCTCGGAAATACTCCGTTCCCGAGCCTTTCCGAGGTTTTCCGAGTTCAGCCGAGCTGTCCTCGGGCCTTTCCGATCATTTCTGAGGCTCTCTGGCGCCCCCCAACCTCTGGCCACATGCGGTATTGCATTCCATTGAAGTCAATGCGGAACAAATTATTTTCATTTCCATTGACTTCTATGGGGATATGCGAGTGCTTTGGATTACGAGCATTCTCCTGGAACGGATTTTGCTCATAATCCAAGGTTCCACTGTATGTCAAAACTTTGTTAGAAATTGAGATGAGTTGAACTCTATTATTCTGGACCTGATAAGAGTGAGGGGCTCATAGAGTCTTATTTGGCCACTGGTAACATCTGATAGTAGTCCATCCAAAGCTACACATTTTTTCTAAAGTACTTGTGTAATAGGGAATGTGGAAGGTTGCCTTTCCAGATCATATGTTTCCTTATACATAAAACAGAGATTTGATGCATTCTCTCCTTTTAGTTGTTCAATCCCTACAGCTATAATTTTGCCTGAAAACAGCTTTCTAGGTTTTCCATAGGTGCCTTCTAAGGCTCCATGCACACTGGCATAAAAAATGTTGCTTCTACAGGAGTTTTGCCTGTAGAAGCAGCTCAATGTTATCCTATGTGTCCATGCACATTAGGACATTTACAGGCATATTTTGAGTTCAACGTTTGGAAGCAGGAAAAAAAAACCCCTTCTGGTTCACGTTTGTGATTGGAGCTCACTGGCAGAAAAGAACAAAACTCTTCTAAACTTGTCTAGACTTTGTACAAAAAATGCTCTATATGAGCCTTTTTTTTTCTCCCAAGAGAACAGACATTTTTTTTAAGCCCAGTGTGCAATGAGCCTAATACCTCATCAACTAGTCTAATTTGTTATGAAGCAAATGAGAATTTCAAAGTGAAACTTTGCCCATAACAACTTAATAAAAAATAATGTTCCTTGGCAAGGAACAAACATTCTACAATAATAATTATGCTACCAAAATAAGTGTGTACTGTAAATTGCCTCCAGCATTGTTCCTGTTTCTTCTTGCTGGAGGATGTCATTTTACTGAAGCCCAAAGCCCCTGAGCAGCAGTAAATCTTTATACTGTCAGCAGATCTGCCTCTAGTGGCTCCAATTGTCGGCACAATGTAAAACAAATTGCAAAAATGGATAGCAACTGAGCATGTGCAAAGGCAGGGTGAGACAGCATATTACCAAATTGTAAACACTATAGGCACTTATATTTAATGTTTTACACAGCTATACAGTAAACCCCCGTTATATCGCGGTTCAGTTTTCGCAGTCCCGGTATATTGCGTTTTTTTCTGTAAGACCTATTAACATTATTTTATTGATTAAATCCTTGTTAATTAAATATTTTTGTGTTTTCCATTGCTCTTGCTATGTCTCTCAGTATCTTTTATGTGTTTAAATGTGTTTCTATTGTTTTAAAAGTGTGTTTAAAGACCTTAAAATGCTTTTAAAGTACAGTGAAAGTTATAAAAACGTAAATAAATAAAGCAATCAGCGCAAACAAAAATATGACAATGAAATGTTAAGCAGCTGTACACATTAGGGTCATCACAAACCTATAGGTAAAATGGCAAAACGAGGGTATGTGCAGCGCATAAAAAATTGTAAATATAAAACAGCACCAAATGAGTGATCAACACTATCAAATCAAATACAGTTCTATCACTGAGAGAGAAAAGTCCTCATAAATTCCCAGAATGGTATAGCAGGAAAAAGGGGGTAAAATTCCTCGTGTGATGAAAAGAAGGAAGATGCAATCCTCTGCCCAAAATGTGCTGATGTAATCCTCCACCGTAAAAATGTTGAGCTTACCAGATACGATGGACCTTTCCGCTAGGAGAAGGTCATACAGGCGTGTATCCACCCAGGGATAATGGAATCAAGTGACTGCAACAAAGGTTCTTCCGCAGATAACCGAAATGTGTAGCCAGAAGGTGGTGTAATAAATCCTCCTAAGTATGGTACTGGATGCAATGGTATAGTGTCCAATCGTCACCAGAAAAAAGGGGAAGGGAGACAACCTAAGTGCACTCCGTAAATTTATTTACAAGTCAATGATAAGTCAATGATGATGAATTATAAAAACGTGCCTAGTGTGTATTTAAATAGGGTATTTCTATTTCACGGATTTTCACTTATTGCGGGTGGGTCTGGAACGTAACCCCCGCGATGGAGGGGGGTTTACTGTGCTTGCAAAAGGGGCCAGCATGAAGTGATCTAGCAGGACTTCATTGTCTGAATAAAGTTCCACTTTAACTACTTGCGCTCTGGAAGGTTTTACCCTCTTCATGACCAGGCCATTTGTTCGGCACTGAACTGGCATCTACTGGCATATCAAAAAGTGCTTTCTATTGGTATTGGTTTTATTTTTTAATATATAAATTAAAAAAGACAGAAAATTTTGGAAAAATATATATTTTCTACTTTTTTATAAAACATATTCAATTAAAAAATATTTCTTCATAAATTTAGGCCAAAATATATTCTGCTACATGTCTTTGGTAAAAGAAATCAAGTGTATACAAACCAATAAGTGTATATTAATTGGTTTGTGTGAAAGTTATAGCGTCTACAAACTATGTTATATACAGGTATATTTGAAATTGATATTTGGGTTTTTATTAGACTTAAAAATCTTATGATATCTGAGAACCACACTAAATGGGATCTCGCCTACCTGGAGACCTACATCAAACAAACCATGGTCCCTAGAAGTCTCCGTTGGGATGTAGCCCCCCAAAAAGGGGATACTGATTTAGAAAACTGGTTCAAATATTTCAATCAAGCAGGGCTATCTTTCCTTCGATTTTTGGTCGATAGGAAGGCTACCAAGCTAGCGAAATTAGATGAGGAGATTAAACTCATCAGAGAGAAATTGAATCCAGTTAAGGATAGTGATGAATATAGGGAAAAATCTCAAGGTTTACTTAAAACTCTTGAAAAAGAGGATAAAGATCAACGTATAAAAAAGAAAAAAAAGTATAATAGGGACCTTGCAGACTACCATGGCAATATAGTTTTTAACTGGCAGAAAAAACTATTGGAGGAGGAAGCTATTAGGAATAGTGGGGAAATGGATACCCTGGGCCCAATGGTACCAATCCCAAGCATCAAAGGCCAAGCCCCAGTGCCCTCTGGAGGCCCTAGAAGAGGTCCAATGAATAAAAATATGGGCCAACACCCCTATCCGTCACCAAAACGAGGGATGGGTGGATCCAGGGGAGGATCAATGCCATTTAACCAGGATGCCCCCCAATGGCCCTCCAGGCCAGGTCAGGCGAGTGGTTATGGCAATGGTTCTTCTTCACATCATTACGAGCCTCCGATGAGACCAAGGGGTAAGAACCCCCAAGGAGGGGGGGGTCATGGGAACCAGAGAGGGGGAGGCCCTTATATTCAACATTCAGAGAGCTGGAGGCGGGAACCCGAGTTTTGCTCTCAATCTCCCTCTTATTTCCAGAGGGAGGGAGCTTCTGGGTGGGATTATGGTGTCCCTGTTCAGAATTCCTTTTTCCCTTTGAAGGATATGGATGGGCCAAGTGGGGATTATGGGGCAAATGGCCCACACTATTTTCCATCGTATGATGGACCCAACCATAGTCCATTGTTTCATCAATCTCAAACCGGACCCTCACAACCCCCCCGAGGCTCAGGAGGGCCGAATGGATATAATAATTGGGGTTTTCACAAACCCGCTCAAGGGGTAAAAAGATTAGGCGAAAGAGGAGAGGAACCAGAGGGGGGAGGCGGTCGAGAACAACAAAAAAGACCCAAGGTTTAACAGGACAGGGTATTTTTAATTTAAGCAAGCAGGTTCTAACAGAACCTGAAAAACTTCTCCTAGATCAGGGCCTTAAATTTGCGCCCCCTAAGGGTTTGGACAAATTTCACACCTATATGGACATTCATAGGTTCATTAGGAAGTTAAATATTAAAAGGTATATGGCAGGGATTACCAGTACTGAGCAGGCTGTTTCAAATAATTACGTTCATTCTGGGCTGGCTAATGCATCCCTGTTTAACCCTCCTGGAGTTTTGGCTCCCTCCCTTAAGATTTTCAGAGATGTCCTATTAAGGGAATTGGATCAAATGGAGGTTAAAAAGGCGAGATTGAATAAGACTTTACAGGAGGGGTTGGACTTGCTTTGTGGGAATAAAGAATTGGTGATTAGACCCGCCGATAAGGGGGGAGGGATCGTTATTCTAGACAGAGAGGACTATATGCTTGAGTTGCATAAAATAGTGGACGATATCTCTACCTACATTATGTTGCCCTCTGATCCAAAGTTAAAATACGTCAGGGAATTGGAACTTCTGGTGTCTAAGGGGTTCTATGAGGGGATTCTTACCCCCAAAGAGAGGTTGTTTCTGATTCCAAAGGCCCCTCGCACACCTACCATCTACTACCTACCTAAATTGCATAAGAATCCTGTCTGCCCCCCGGGACGTCCCATAGTGAGTGGGATTGATTCCATCACGTCCCGGGTGGGCAGATATATTGATTTCTTTTTGCAGCCCTTGGTACGGAAGATTCCATCATATACCAAGGATTCAAGACATGTTATGAATCTCTTGGCAGGGATTACACCCAAGGAGGGTATGTGGATGGCCACAGTGGACGTTACGTCCTTATATACCATCATCCCTCATGAGTTGGGATTTGAGGCTGTACGTTTTTATTTGGATAGAGATTCAGGTCTCCCATTCCAGCAGATTGAATTTTTGTTGGCCCTTTTGGAATTCGCTGCGGCTTCGAATTATTTTTGGTTCAATGGGAATTTTTACAGGCAGACCACCGGTGTGGCCATGGGGGCTAAGTATGCCCCAAGTCTGGCGAATCTTTTTATGGCCAGATGGGAGGAGGATGTCATCTATTCCAGGGCCAGACCCCAGGTAGCCCTTTGGGCTAGGTATATTGATGACATCCTCCTCCTATGGGATGGGTCACAAGAGGGCCTAATCGACTATGTCTTCTCTGAATAACAACCAGAGAAACATAGAGTTGAAATATGAGATCAGCCAGACAGAAGTTCACTTTCTAGACCTACGGATAACCATTAGAGGGGATAAATTTGCAACTTCCACGTTCTTTAAAGAAACGGACAGGAACTCTTTTATTCCTGTCGGGAGTTGCCATCACCCCTCATGGCTCAGAGCGGTTCCAAAGAGCCAATATTTAAGGCTTCGTAGGAACTGCTCTGACGACCAAGAATTTTTAAAGCAGGCTGAGGTTTTGACAGGCCGGTTTCTAGAAAAGGGGTATGAAGTGGATACATTGCAAGAATCTTTGGATTCGGTTAAGAACACCAGAAGGGATAACCTGCTGGTGGAAAGAGGACCACGAGAGGGTGGACCATTTCCACCTGGAGTACCCTTTATCACCACCTATTCCATCCAGCATAAGGCTATAAAACAGCTAATAGGAAAACATTGGCACATTGTGGCCAATGATAACGTACTGAAAGATGTACTTCCGGATAGGCCTAGGGTGATTTTTAGAGGAGTACAATCTTTAAAAAATCGTATTGCTCCTGGGGTCATAAACCCCCCTAGTAATGGGAGGGGCTTTTTTGATCAACTCACAGGGTACTATCAATGTAGGAGATGCAGAGTGTGTGCCTTGAATTCCAACCGCGTTAGGCGAACGACCACATTTATTTCCACCGCTACAAGGCTACAGCATGTCATTAAACCCTGTATCACATGTGCCTCCACCGGTGTTGTGTATCTACTGCAGTGCCCATGCGGCCTGCAGTATGTGGGATGGACAAAACGCCCACTTCAGGTGCGACTCAATGAGCACATAACAAATATTCTAACAGGGTTTAAGAACCACTCTGTGTCAAAACATTATTTGCTCAAACACGACAGAAACCCCTCAAATACCCTCTTCTTGGGGATAGATAAATTCAAACCTAACTGGAGGGGGAGTAATCTTGTTAGGGAAATTTCTAGACTAGAAATGGCCTGGATCCACCGTTTGAAGACCTATTCGCCCTATGGGCTAAACATAGATACTGATGTGAATGCGTTTATTAATAATGCCTAGAAATATCTACTATGTAAACCCAATGTGTGATATACGGTGGAAGCCTTGTAACATTTGGGGTAATGTTCACCATTGGTGTACACAAAAATTTATTAATTTTTATTATTTAAATGTAACTATCATCACACACTGATAGTTATTTTGCACTTAAATTTGATTATAAATTCATCAAATATATTTAAATAATTCCCCTTTTTCCCATTCCTCTCGAGATCAAATAGGGGTTTCTCTTCCTTTTGGGATTCCAATCTATGCATTTTGGGGGAATGGGGTTGAATATAAATGTTGAATTATTTATATGGTAATGACACTATGGGTTCTGCCATTGGATGTCGTTCTCCTTTCTTTTTTTCTTTTTTTCTTTTCTTTTTTCTTTTTTCTTTCTTCACATTAGTTTACACAGAATACTGCCAATATCCTTGATCAAATAGTAATTAAAAAAAAAAAAAAAAAAAAATTCAGGTTAATGTCACTTTCTGGTTTGGCCAGTAGAGGTCACCCTCACGTTGTTTTTCAAATGTGTGTAAAAATGATATTTATGTGCACTAATATGTATATTCTTACATTTTTACACTATACACATTTTATAACTAGTAATCAATTTCCTCAAATTAGATATCTGTTTAATTATCGTGAGCCTACCCCTATGGATATCTACTTTCGGGATTAATCGCGGCCCAGGCCAAAAAACTAAAAACTAAACTATTTTCTGCCCGCAGGATAAGTCCTGTGTTTTTGTCTAGATGAGCGTTCTAGCTGTAATTAGTCCCCCTTACATGTAGGTGTGTGGAGCGGGGTAACCAGTTTTAAATATATGGGCATATTTGCCCACTACTAAGATGGCCGAACCGTGTACTTCACATTGTGGTCCGGCCTTTCTTAAGCGTGGTGCGTCTCTGTAGCGCCCACTCCTATTGAAAACGTCCATTGAATGACGAAACGCGTCTAGGAGGACGCTCAGTGACGTCACCACGTTCGAGGAGTGAGGCTTCCGACATGCCGGCCGGCATTTTATTGTTTACATGCTGATTTTACTTTGTGAGTATGATCTATATATTCTTTTAATAAATTACCATACGGAATTACGCTATTGGCCTGCCCTTTTTTATTCCATGCTGGGTGTATGATTTGGATACTGTGTGTACGGACCATCCGAGTGAGAATACTGGCTGTGGAAGGGACGTTTTGCATCACCAAAGGCTGCAGCTGGGTCAAAAGTTCAATGCCATTAACCGTTTGGCTTCTGGTAAGCTGCTCCCCCTCTCTTTGGTGGTGGAATTTTCACGGCTTGCTTTGAGTAATCACGGTGGTGTGAAACTTGGGGTCACCCTAATGACCTATGGACTAATGTAGATGATTGGTTAAATGCCACTGGACTAGTCTGGTGTGATGCCTGATAGATTTCCATACACATCTAAATAAGTTCAGAATTCCTAATAGACTTTGGTTAAAAGTGGCGCAGTTTTTTCTTTGTTTACTGTTTGAGGTGTTGTCACACTATTTCTGCTGCCTAATGTTTAGAAGTTTTTTAACTGTTTGCTAGCGCAGTTGTTACCCTTTATATACTTGTGATTGGAGCTCACTGGCAGAAAAGAACAAAACTCTTCTAAACTTGTCTAGACTTTGTACAAAAAATGCTCTATATGAGCCTTTTTTTTTCTCCCAAGAGAACAGACATTTTTTTTAAGCCCAGTGTGCAATGAGCCTAATACCTCATCAACTAGTCTAATTTGTTATGAAGCAAATGAGAATTTCAAAGTGAAACTTTGCCCATAACAACTTAATAAAAAATAATGTTCCTTGGCAAGGAACAAACATTCTACAATAATAATTATGCTACCAAAATAAGTGTGTACTGTAAATTGCCTCCAGCATTGTTCCTGTTTCTTCTTGCTGGAGGATGTCATTTTACTGAAGCCCAAAGCCCCTGAGTAGCAGTAAATCTTTATACTGTCAGCAGATCTGCCTCTAGTGGCTCCAATTGTCGGCACAATGTAAAACAAATTGCAAAAATGGATAGCAACTGAGCATGTGCAAAGGCAGGGTGAGACAGCATATTACCAAATTGTAAACACTATAGGCACTTATATTTAATGTTTTACACAGCTATACAGTAAACCCCCGTTATATCGCGGTTCAGTTTTCGCAGTCCCGGTATATTGCGTTTTTTTCTGTAAGACCTATTAACATTATTTTATTGATTAAATCCTTGTTAATTAAATATTTTTGTGTTTACCATTGCTCTTGCTATGTCTCTCATTATCTTTTATGTGTTTAAATGTGTTTCTATTGTTTTAAAAGTGTGTTTAAAGACCTTAAAATGCTTTTAAAGTACAGTGAAAGTTATAAAAACGTAAATAAATAAAGCAATCAGCGCAAACAAAAATATGACAATGAAATGTTAAGCAGCTGTACACATTAGGGTCATCACAAACCTATAGGTAAAATGGCAAAACGAGGGTATGTGCAGCGCATAAAAAATTGTAAATATAAAACAGCACCAAATGAGTGATCAACACTATCAAATCAAATACAGTTCTATCACTGAGAGAGAAAAGTCCTCATAAATTCCCAGAATGGTATAGCAGGAAAAAGGGGGTAAAATTCCTCGTGTGATGAAAAGAAGGAAGATGCAATCCTCTGCCCAAAATGTGCTGATGTAATCCTCCACCGTAAAAATGTTGAGCTTACCAGATACGATGGACCTTTCCGCTAGGAGAAGGTCATACAGGCGTGTATCCACCCAGGGATAATGGAAGTAAAGTGACTGCAACAAAGGTTCTTCCGCAGATAACCGAAATGTGTAGCCAGAAGGTGGTGTAATAAATCCTCCTAAGTATGGTACTGGATGCAATGGTATAGTGTCCAATCGTCACCAGAAAAAAGGGGAAGGGAGACAACCTAAGTGCACTCCGTAAATTTATTTACAAGTCAATGATAAGTCAATGATGATGAATTATAAAAACGTGCCTAGTGTGTATTTAAATAGGGTATTTCTATTTCACGGATTTTCACTTATTGCGGGTGGGTCTGGAACGTAACCCCCGCGATGGAGGGGGGTTTACTGTGCTTGCAAAAGGGGCCAGCATGAAGTGATCTAGCAGGACTTCATTGTCTGAATAAAGTTCCACTTTAACTACTTGCGCTCTGGAAGGTTTTACCCTCTTCATGACCAGGCCATTTGTTCGGCACTGAACTGGCATCTACTGGCATATCAAAAAGTGCTTTCTATTGGTATTGGTTTTATTTTTTAATATATAAATTAAAAAAGACAGAAAATTTTGGAAAAATATATATTTTCTACTTTTTTATAAAACATATTCAATTAAAAAATATTTCTTCATAAATTTAGGCCAAAATATATTCTGCTACATGTCTTTGGTAAAAGAAATCAAGTGTATACAAACCAATAAGTGTATATTAATTGGTTTGTGTGAAAGTTATAGCGTCTACAAACTATGTTATATACAGGTATATTTGAAAATTTATCAATTCTGATGTACTAAAAGCCGATCTCATTTATTGAGGCCCTTAAAATGGCAGAACAGTACAAATTTCCCCCAAATGATCCCTTTTTGTAAAGTAGACAGTCTGAGGAATTTAGTAAGAGGCATGGCAAGTTTTTTCAATTTGTAATTTTTTGTCACATTTTTAAATGAAGAAATTAAATAATTTTTTTTTCCCACAATTTTTTTACATACTCTCACCAGTGCAGTACAGCGTCATCATATGACTGGTGTGGCGGGAACCAGGGACACTGGTGACAGTATGTAAAAACAAAAAATAATAATTTTTTAAACTAATTTTTTTTTGTACTTTTTAGTTATTTTTTTACATACTTTCTTTAAAGTAGTTCAGTGTCACCACCGTAACACTGTACTACTCTAGGGGGATGATCATGTTTTTTTTTTACACTTTGACTTGAGTGAAGTTCACTGTAACAGCAATGTTTTGAACTATCATGAATGGGTTACATTCATAACAGCTGTGATTTTACTATTGTGATCTGTGATTGGTCACCAGCTATCCCATGGTACAGGATGCTGTGATTGGCCCAAGTACCATGTGATAGCTGCTGGCCAATCACATCTCACTATAGGAAACATTGCTTTGAATGAAATTTGTTCATAACAGATTTGTTGACATTGTGATCATGTGATCGCATAGCGATCACATGATCCCCCAGCTGATCAAAATGCCTGGGTACCAGCAACCATAATCCACAGGACACAGCGGTCAGGGCAGCTGCAAGCTGTGGGTCGCAGGGGCCATGCAAGTGTGCATGTGCTAAGTGACATACAGATATGTCACTTAGCCTGTAGGTGCTACCTGCCTGCAGTATATGTAATGTGTGCAGTCAGCAACTGGTTAATGAGAATCCTTCAATAAAAGCTTAGCATACTTTAGCTTCTGGGCTGCATACTCATTTTACAACTGAGATGTTACTGTGAAATTTAAGTTCAGTCTAAATTCTGTAAAGCTTTTCTTAACCTCCAAAAATGTAATATATTGCAGACTACCAGTCCTTAGATTTGGTGGCTGTATTGTTTTTTTGTTCAGGGTTTTTTCCTTTGTTTTCACACAGTGATCCTGCCAGTAACACACTTCTAGTCTTACAACACTCACTTGCTTTACTGTAACTGTGAAGAAGCAGTGACGCAGGACCGAATTTTTACCTGAATTCAGACCTGAAACGTATCCAAAGTTGCACAGGACCCATGTGCAATTTACTCCGCAGCCGCCTCTGAGATGTGTGAATTGACTATTGAGAGCTGGGCGCACTCTCCTGTCATGCATATTGGATGCGGGGACACCCAGCCTAAAGTTAACCTGTACTTTGCTTATGAGACTGGCAAAGAAACAAGATTACTTACATGCAGGTTCTTCTGCAGCATCTACTCACTTTCCTTTGACCCCCCATTGCTCTGTTTAGCTGCTGAGAAGGAAGACAAAACCTCCAATATTTCTGGGTTTGGGGGAGTAAGTAACTCATTCCCCTTCCTCCCAATTGGTACAGTGCTGGAGCCTGGCAATAGGGCATTTTGGTACTAGTACTTTGAACTTGTTGTGCCATTTAGCTGATTTTCCCAAGAAGTATGAATGATGCTGTTTCTCTTTACAGTAATGTAGAACCTGCAAATATTTTTTTGTGGCTTCCGGAAATATGCAGACATTATAATTTACATGTCAGCAAATTTTAAAACTGAACTCTGGGCACAACATTTTTTTTTATATCATATTGTATAATATGTATAATTTTTGTTCATACAAATTAAATAAACATATACAAATGACAATAAAAAGACACAACCTAAATCATAAATAAAAAAAAAAACACTTGATCCCATCACAACACAGATCCATGTGAAAAAAAAGGAACAAACTACAGATAATATATATCAATTACAGGGTTTCTAAATGAAAAAAAACTATTCAGGATTTTCATATACAGTCAAATTTAAACATGATATTACGTAGAAAGTATATTTCTCATATACAGTACAATACTCTTATTCAAATCTTGCACCTACAGTATTCAGATATCGAATGGGGAGAAACTGAAACCCATTTAACAACGATCATTCTTCAAGCGATAAAGAGTACCCTAGAAACCACCATAAGTTTATACTCACGCAAAAGAGAAGAATCAAAATGCCCCAAAGTAGATGTCAGTGGCTCTGTACTAAGAGAGAGACCTGTTACATTATTGATAATATGGATAACCTCCATCCAGTATCGTTTAAGCTTTGGACAGCACCACAGCAGGTGAATCAGATCTCCCTGCAGTTGACCACATCTGTTGCAGCAAGAATCTTGTCATAGACCTATACTAGAAAGAAAATGCAGAGTCTGATATACCCAATGAATAATGAACAATTGTGTTAGCTGATACAAGGGGGAAGGAGAAACAAGGGGAAGGCCTCGTACACACGGCCGATTTTCTCGGCAAGAACCAGCAAGAAACTTGCTGGCAGAGAGGTCTTGCCGAGTAAATCGGTCGTGTGTACGCGCCTATCGGGTTTCTCGTCGAGAAAACCGTCAAGAAACCTCGACGAGAAAATAGAGAACCTGCTCTCTATTTTCTCGTCGAGATTCTCGTCGGCATGTTTCTCGACGAGAAAAGTGAGTGTGTGTACACTTACCTGTCCTCCCGGAAGCCTGCGCATGTTCGAAATGAATTTGACGCATGCGCGGTAGCTTCCTAGGCATACGTAGGGTATACCAAGATGGCGGCGACGGCATCGAATGTGACGAGCGCATGCTCGTCGTAGTCGATGACGTCACCGCGTACGCTCCATTCAAAGAACCGCGGGTTCTTTGAAACGAGCGTGTGTACTCTCGGCCGGGACAAGTTTCTTGTCCAAGAATCTCGTCGAAAAAAACGACATGTTTTTTTCAACGAGAATTTCGGCCGTGTGTACGAGGCCGAATACTTTACAGAATCTGGTCTCAGACTTTGTCAGCAATATGGCCTCAATCTTGTTCCCATTTCTGTTTACAAGGAGCCGGATGTCTCAAGAAAAATTTAGATAAAAGTTGCACATAAATCTCAGAAATAGGGCCCTTTGAATTACAAATCCTAACATTTATATTAAATAACTGAGTCTCAGAGAGATACTGATGGAAAGACCTTTTGTCTAAAGAAAATTCTAATTGCAATTGCTGAAATGATTGGAAAAATAGATTTTGACATAGATGTGAGATCGTCAGAATGCCTCTTCTAGCCCAAGCCTGATGAAGGCCTCTTGAGCCCCTTAGGGAAAGAGAGCCTTGACTGATGGGGGCATGACCAGGTGCAGGACAAGGTGGCTGAGTGGTCACCAAGGATTGGTTGTTAGGGGGGATGGGCTGGGCCTGAGCTCGGTAAAAGTATTGCCCCAGGGAATTCTGGGTCTTTCAAGAAACGTGGTTGGAAGAGCTGGGAAGAACCTCTGTCCCTCAGCCATGGATACCGAGTTCCTGTTCGCCAGGGTCCACGAGCTGGCTCTGCAAGGTCAGGCAGACTGGCTGTTCTCCCTCCTCTCCCCTGAGATGGTTTCCTCCCCCCCGGCACCTGCGGACTCTGCTGCGGGGTCCCCGGCACCCAGGGCCCGGAGGCGGGCCCGTCCTCCATCACGTCTGAGCCCCAGTCCTTCCAGGGCCACTTACATGACTGCCTGCCCTCCCCGATCCCCCGAATCCACTGCTGACCCAGGTGCAGGCTCTTCCCCACCTAGGAGACCTAGACCATCTGCCCGCCGCTGTCGGGGTTTCGCCTGGCGGGCTCCCCCCCGCCAGTGACTTCCACGGCCCGTGACTTCTCCCGCTGTCCCCGCTCACGGAGCCACGCGTCAGTCCACCCGGACTCCTCCAGCTGCCTCTTCCCCTGGCTGCATCCTTGTGCCCAGCTGGGTAGATGCTGCTGCGCTCCCCGCCCCTGTCCCTCACTCGCGAGCGCCCACCGCTGCCGTACCTGGGCCCGCCCCCTCAACGGGCACGCGCAGGGGCTTCCTTGCCAGTCCTCCCATGGGTCCTCTTCCAGGCCAGGCCGTCCCTTAGGTCACTCTCCAAGTGTCTCTGCTGGGTCCACTCTGGCTGCCCGCTCACATCTCCCTGCAGGCGGTTCCACAGCTCTCCCTGCATCAGCGCTGCTGCCCCCAATGGATCATTCTCTCCCTGCACCCGGCAGGGCAGGAGATTTGAATGTGCCAGTGCACTTAGCCCAGCCTGTACTGTCTGTTCCACATCGCCCTGCACCCGGCTGGGTAGGAGATTATGATGTTGCCCACCCAGTGCTTCTGGCTCCTGACTGCTCTGGCCTCCCTGCGCCCGGCAGGGTGGGAGACGGCCACTCCACCCCTTCCAGCTGACTCCTGTACACCAGCATCTCCCTGCGCCCAGCAGGGCAGGGGATGGTCGATCTGCCATGCCCGCCCTCCCCTCACCGCAGACTCCTACTCCTATAAGGTTTAAGGGGGCCAGTGTTGGTTTCACTACGACACCCAGTTTCGCCAAAAAAGGAGTTTTGTTTTGATTGCCAAGACGGTAGCCTGTGGTTGTTACTTATGTGCCCCCACAGGCCTTCGTCCTTTTAGTCCCCGGCCGGTGCTTCCTCTGGAGCGTCGGCTGCCCCCAAAAAAGGTATTTGCTGGCTGTTCAATGAGAGCCACTGCAAATGGTACACTGCGTGCCGTTTCAAGCACGAGTGCTCCAGTTGCGGGGGTGCTCACCCTGCCAGCCGGTGCTTATGAAAGGGGAAACAACCTGTTTCCAACCAGGGAAACAAGCCTGACCTTTCTAAACTGGAGGACGCCAGTGAACGTCTTAGAGATGCTTCCCTGGCTGGGCCTGAGCTTGGTAAAAGTATTGCCCCAGGGAATTCTGGGTCTTTCAAGAAACTTGGTTGGAAGAGCTGCCCACCCTCCCGCCCCTTTTTTTCTTTGGTATGTCACAGCTTGCTGCGGTTTCTTGACCTTGCTAGCATAAAATGGCTGTAATGGTGTCAGACTTGTACATACCAGACTGGTGAGCCCAATGGAGCAGAGGAAGGTCTCCCTTACGTGTCCGACTCGCGGCACCTGGTAGTATGGCCAGGAGGCATGGGAGTGCGGAGTGGTATGAGAGCCTGGCGGGTAGTTGCAGGAGATGCGGCTCTGGGTCCAGGTGCAGAGGAGAAGGTGTCCGGCCGGACAGGCAACAGGAAACAGGATCACAGGCAGATGATGCTGAGCAGGAGCAGAGCGGGATGGTCGGGTCACAGGCAGGGTCGGCAACAGGCAGGCAGAAAAGTACAGAGGGGCAGACAGATTCAAGGTCAAGCAAGCCGAGGTCAGGTGCAGGCAGAAGACAAGGGTAATCCAAAGGGCAGGCCGGGTAATCAGGAGACAAGTGTTCAGACAGGTAACAGGAGCAAAGATCACAGGAAGCTGCAGATCAGACAGCACCGATCCAATGCACTCTGACAGTTTAAATAGGCAGATTGGCGCTAAGCGCCACGCACACCAGCGGGCACAGGCGCGCGCCCCTGCACACTGGCACACACCAGCACACACAGGCACGCGCACCAGCACGCACAGGAACGCACAGGCGTGAGCCAGGATGACCAACAGTGTGTATGCCATGGGAACCTCTCTGACAGTGCCCCTCCCTTAAGGGCAGACTCCGGATGCCCAGTTGGGCCAGTCTAGTAGCATGGGACCTCTTAAAAGCCTGCATAAGCTCCTCAGTATGTATACCATCTTCAGGTTCCCAAGAATTGTCTTCCGGTCTATACCCCTTCCATTTTATTAAGTATTGGATCTGGTTGTACCTCCTTCTACAGTCCAAGATAGCCCCCACCTCAAATTCTTCCTCATTGTTGACTATTATGGGTTCTGGTGGACCGGTACTTCGGCCAGCAAAAGGGGTTAGGAACAACAGGCTTCAGAAGCGTCACATGGAAGACTGGGTGGACCTTCAGAGAGTCAGGTAAGTCAAGTTCATAGGTTACGTCATTAATCTTCCTCTTTACAGAAAAAGGCCCCATGAATCTAGGGCCCAATTTCCTGGAGGGACAGGCCATTTTTAAGTTAGCTGTAGATAGCCATACCTGGTTGCCAGGTTCCAGAATAAGTTCTCCTCGCTTCTTCCTGTCGAACATCTTTTTATTATATTCCTGAGTCTTGGACATGGTTTCCTGTAAAAGTTTATTGTTAGTAAGGAAGAAGTCCATTGTTTCGAAAACTGCAGGAATAGCACATTCAGGTATAGTACTGGGTAGGAAGGACGGGTTGAAGCCGTAGTTAGCGAAAAATGGCATTTGCTTGATAGCGGAATGCAGAGAATTATTGTATGCAAACTCGGCAATAGGCAGTAAAGAGGCCCAGTCATCCTGTGAGAATGAGGAGAAGCAACGGAGGTTCTGCTCTAAAGTTTGGTTGGTCCTCTCCGTTTGAACGTTCGTCTGGGGGTGGTAGGCAGAAGAGAAAGCCAACTCGATCTCAAGAGAACCACAAAGAGCCTTCCAGAACCTGGAGGTGAACTGGACACCTCGATCAGACAGAATGCTGGCTGGAACTCCGTGCAACCTCACTATTTCTTTGATAATGATCTTCACCGTTTCTATAGCCGAAGGTGTGCCTTTCATAGGCAGAAAGTGGGCCATTTTGTAGAAAACCCCTCAGTCAGAAGAAGTTCCATGATGAAATCCACAGAGATCATCTGCCAAGGTCTTTCTGGTACAGGTAGAGGCTTTAATAGACCCCAAGCTCTTGCCCGGCTACTCTTGCTTTGGGAACAGGTATTGCATTACTCCACGTAGCTCTTACAGTCGCTCATTAGCTGAGGCCACCAAAAGGTGCGCTGTTTAAGTTCAGCCGTCTTCAGAGCACCGAAGTGTCCAGCCAACTTATGGTCATTACAAAGCTCTAGCACTGCTACCCTTAGGTTCTCTGGGACCACAATTTTGCCTTTATGCCACATCAGCCCATCTTGAGCCCTTACACAGGTATCAGGAAACAAAGTCAATCCAGCAGAGGCTTGTTTAATTCGGGATATGAGATCCCCTTGAAGCAACAGGAAGTTCCCCCGAAGGGAGGATGGTGTCTGGAGGTATAGATTTCTCGGAATCGTTGAACATGTGGGAGAGCGCATCTGGCTTGGTATTTTTTGACCCAGGTCTGTACGTAATGGGAAACAGGAATCTTGAGAAAAAAGTGCCCACCTTGCCTGCCGTGGTTTCAGTCTCTTGGCAGTTCTTAAGTACTCTAAGTTTTTATGGTCAGTGTAGACCAGGGGTCTCAAACTGGCGGCCCTCCAGCTGTTGCGAAACTACAAGTCCCATCATGCCTCTGCCTGTGGGGAGTCATGCTTGTAACTGTCAGCCTTGCAATGCCTCATGGGACTTGTAGTTTCGCAACAGCTGGAGGGCCGCCAGTTTGAGACCCCTGGTGTAGACCAAGATGGGATGTGCAGCATGCTCAAGTAGATAACGCCACTCTTCTAATGTGGCCTTGATTGCCAAAAGCTCCCGATCCCCCACATCATAATTTTTTTCCACTGTGGAAAGCTTATGAGAGAAGAAGGCCACTGGATAAAGAAGAGAATTGGCTCCTTGCCGCTGGGGTAGCACAGCCCCTACCGCCATTTCTGAAGCGTCAACTTCGAGGACAAACGGTAAAGCAGGGTCAGGGTGTTTCAAGATGGAGGCAGAGGTGAACAATTCCTTAAGCTTTTCAAAGGCGGTTTAAGCCTTGGAGGACCAAAAGAATCGGGTTCCTTGCTTGGTTAGTTTGGTAAGGGGAGCGATTATCACAGAAAAGTTCCTGATAAACTTCCGGTAAAAGTTGGAAAAACCGTTAAAACGCTGAACCCACTTTTTATCTATGGGAGCTGGCCAATCCAGGATGGCAGAAACCTTCTGAGGATCCATTTTGATGCCCTCAACAGAGATAATTAGTCCCAAAAGCTGGATGCATTGCAGTTCGAATTCGCACTTCTCTGGTTTAGCATAAAGTCCATG
The DNA here is from genome assembly GCA_029206835.1 of Rana muscosa. NCBI lineage: Eukaryota > Metazoa > Chordata > Amphibia > Anura > Ranidae > Rana > Rana muscosa. Next base: position 132,494,677 of record CM055126.1, read on the forward strand.
TTGCCTGAGCCGGGTTAAAACATTTCAGACATGCCTGTGGTGGTCATTTACTGTGGGGGAGAAGATCAGGATGTCATCCAGGTAAACTATGACGTACAAGTCCAGATAGTCACGGAAGATGTCGTTGACAAAATGTTGGAACGTGGCCGGTGCATTACACAGCCTGAAAGGCATAACAAGGTACTCAAAGTGCCCGAATCTGGTATGCAAGGCCGTTTTCCACTCGTCTGCCTCTCGGATATGGATTAAATTATAGGCTCTTCGGAGATCAAGCTTAGTACAGATAACTGCGGATCGCAACCTTTGGAAGAGTTCAGGCACAAGGGGCAGTGGATTACGTTTTTTTATGGTAATTTTGTTCAATTCCCAATAGTCAATGAAGGGTCGTAATGAATGGTCCTTTTTTTCGACAAAAAAGATGCCGGCGCCGGCCAGAGAGGTAGAAGGAAGAATAAACACCTTCTTTAAGTTATCATCGATATAGACCTTCAGAGTGCCCAGCTCCTGCTCAGTCAAAGGGAAGATTCTTCCAAACGGAACTTCAGTTCCTGGTAGTAACTCTATAGGGCAATCATAAGGCCTATGAGGAGGAAGGGTCTCTGCCCCCTTCTTGCTGAACACATCCAGGAAGTCATGATAGGGCACAGGGACTGACTGCCGTAGTTCAGAGTCAGTGTGAAGGCATAGCAGTTGTGGGGAATTAACTGAGGTTTGTTGCAAACAGTGCTGCTGGCAGTAGCTGGACAAGAACTTGATCTCCCCGTGGCCCAGTCAATACTGGGGTTATGGGCTTGCAGCCAGGGCATCCCCAAGATGATAGGGAACAGGGGAGAGGAGATAGCATCTAGGCGTAATAATTCCTGATGGTGGGTGGCCAGCAACGGAACAGTTTCCTGTGTAACAAGGCCGGATTTAATGCTGTACCCATCACCAAAATGTACAGCAAGTCCCCGGGTCTTAGGTTGAAATGGGATGTGGAGGTGGGCAGCAAATGATAGGTCAATGAAGCAACTGCATGCTCTGGAGTCAATTATGACGGAGACTGGGATCGGGGTATCCTTTCCTGGTAGCTGCAACATGATGGAAAGAGCAAGGTGGGAAGCTGGTTTAGGTAAGACAGATGCACACAAAGAAGAAGTCGGAAGGCACTTACACATCTTGGTAGGGCAAGACCTCACGTAGTGCCCAGGTTCTCCGCAGTACATACAAAGGTTGTGGACCCGTCTGCGCTGTCGTTCTTCCGGGGTGAGGGAAGGACGAAGGAGGCCCAGCTACATTGGCTCAGGGGCATCAGGGACCAGGATGGCTGGAGTCGGAGGAGTCTGGCTGGAAAAGCTTGTGACCTTGGGAAGCATCCAGGTGGGTCAATATTGGCTGGTGGATCTCTCGGAGCGGCGCTCCCGTAAGCGTCGGTCGATCTGGATCGACAGGTTAATGAGTTCATCCAAGGTTGGAGGAGTACCGATCCGTGCTAGTTCGTCCTAAAGGGCACCAGCCAGTCCCATCCGGAATTGATAATGCAGGGTAGCATCGTTTCAATTGGTGTCGGAACTCCACCGCCTGAACTCTGCCACGTAATCCTCTGCCGCTTGGCGACCTTGTTGTAGAGCATATTGTGCAGACTCAGCAGTGGCAGTCTTTAATTTAGGGATTCTGCTTTTTGCTCGAGGAGGCGGTGGGCCCAGGTTTGAGGTTCACCCGATAGAAGGGAGATTACAAAGCCTACTTTGGTTACTTCCAGTGAAAAGGTGTGAGGTTGTAGAGCAAAATAGAGTCGGCAGGCATTGTGAAAAAAGTCTGGAATTTACTGCGTTCACCGAAAAACCTGTCGGGCGTGGGTACCCTGCGGCAGCGCCTTGTGAGCCCAATGGAGCAGAGGAAGGTCTCCCTTACGTGTCCAACTCGCGGTCCCTGGTAGTATGGACAGGAGTCACGGGAGTGCGGAGTGGTATGAGAGCCTGGCGGGTAGTTGCAGGAGATGCGGCTCTGGGTCCAGGTGCAGAGGAGAAGGTGTCTGGCCGGACAGGCAACAGGAAACAGGATCACAGGCAGATGATGCTGAGCAGGAGCAGAGTGGGATGGTCGGGTCACAGGCAGGGTCGGCAACAGGCAGGCAGCAAAGTACAGAGGGGCAGGCAGATTCAAGGTCAGGCCGGGTAATCAGGAGACAAGTGTTCAGACAGGTAACAGGAGCAAAGATCACAGGAAGCTGCAGATCAGACAGCACCGATCCAATGCACTCTGACAGTTTAAATAGGCAGATTGGCGGCAAGCGCCGCACGCGCATGGGCATGCGCGCCCCCGCTCACTGGCACGCACACCAGCACGCACAGGCACGCGTGCACAGGAACGCACAGGCGCGCGCCAGGGCGACCAACAGTGTGTCCTGCATGGGAACCTCTCTGACAAATGGGCTATCCTCTTGATGGAAATCGGAGGTAGGCGGCCTGTCCAGCACTTATGGTAAGGACAGGCCCCCTTTTGGAATTGTGTGCTCGCAGTACAACTGTGACTGGCACCGGTTGTGGTCACATGTTATGTTTGGATTTAATAAAGCTGTGGCCTAGCCCTTTCCAACCTAATGGTTGTAAGTATGTTTCTTTAATGGGGTGAGGGGGCAAGGGGGAAGGTTTTTCTATACATCTATGTTACAGTTAATTGAACCTGGGCTCATTGCGCCTCAGCAGTCAAGCCCTCACAGCTTCCCAAATTCACTAAGTAATTTGTTAGACCATATAGGGGTAAACCTGGTATAGCCAGTAATACCAAGTAACTCCTTTAATGATGCCCAGACTATCAGACAAACAGTAGAAAATTGTGATGGAGATTTAAGATATGCTGATGTCTCCAAGACATATAATGGACATACCCCTTTAAACAGCCCCTAATCAATTTGTAAGAGATTTTTGTGGAGAAGCGGCCTTCCCAAAGTTCCCAGCCATTATAACATATATATAATAGTTGAGGCATCCAAATCATCTTAACCACTTGCCAACCAGCCACAGTATATATACTGGGGCAGGTCGGCTCTATTACGTGAAACGACGTACCTGTACGTTGTTTCGTGTAATCGATACTGTGGCCGCGTGCTCTCACCGGTCACCCACGATCGCGGTACAGAGAGGCAGAATGGGGATCTGCCTATGTAAGCAAGGCAGATCGCTGTTCTGACAAGGGACAACATGGAGATCTGCTGTTCCTATTGATCCCAGTGAGTCCATCCCCCACACATTTAGAACACACTGAGGAAACACAGCTAACCCCTTGATCGGCCCCTAGTGTTAACCCCTTCCCTGCCAGTGTCATTTATACATTAATCAGTGCATTTTTTTAGCACTGATCACTGTAATAATGTCACTGGTCCCCAAAAAGTGTCACTTGGGGTCAGATTTGTCCGCTGCAATGTCGCAGTCCCACAAAAAATTTCAGTTTACCGCCATTACCAGTAAAAACATAAAAAAATAAAAGTCCAAAAATCTAACCACTATGTAGTAGACACTATAACTTTTGCGCAAACCAATCAATATACGCTTATTGCAATTTTTTTTACTAAAAATATGTAGAATACATATTGGCCCAAACTGATGAATAAATTAGTTTTTTTTTATAAATTTTTGAATATGTCTTATAGCAGAAGGTAAAAATTTTTTTTTTCAAAATTGTCTGTTTTTTTTGTTTATAGCACAAAAAATAAAAACCGTAGAGGTGATCAAATATCATCAAATGAAAGCTCTATTTGTGGGGAAAAAAGGACATCAATTTTGTTTGGGTACAACGTCACACGACTGTGCAGTTGTCAGTGCCGTATCACAAAAAATGGCCTGGTCATTAGGGGGTAAATCCTTTCCAGGGCTGTAGTGGTTAATCACACTGGTACGTCCCACCATACAGATAGGTGACTTACACCAGGACATGAGCTGTGACCTGAAATGTAAAATTAAGGGAATCAGATTAAGAGTAATGCAATCAACTATTTTAGGAGAGATTGTAATACAAAGATATTTAAACTAAGAGACAACCTTAATGAGGGCGAATGGGCCCTTTAAGGTTACTGGAAGGGGATCTAGGGGGAGAAGGGTAGACTTCTGCCAGTTCATTTTAATCTGTGAAAAAACTTCTAATTCAGTAATACGAGGATTGTGTATCAGACAGGAAGAGGGGCATGTTGTCTGCATAAAGAGTAAGCTTCTTCTCCACCTGGCCTCTACAAAATCCAGCCACTCCAGTTGTCTGGTGGAGCAAACATGCCAATGGTCCAATGGCCACTGCAAAAAGAAGAGATGATAAAGAGTAACCATGCCTCGTCCCTCGCTGTAGCAAAAAAGAACATTTGCATGAACTGAAGCTTGGGTTTTAGCATACAAAAGACAGACCCAAGAATAGAAGTTCTTACCAAACCCAAATTTCTCAAGAACTGCCCAAATGTTCACCAATTCTATGCTGTCAAATGCCTTTGAGGCAGGGCTCTATTTCCCAGAGAATCTGCTGGGACTTGAATATATAAAAAAAAACACGTCTAATTATAGCTGCAGTAGACAACTTGGGTATAAAACCTGTTTGATTGGAATGTATAATACTATTAATCAACTGAATCAATCTATAAGCACAATTTTTAGCTTGTATTTTAATATCAACTGGAAGAAGAGAAATAGGTTGATATGAATCAAGTGTCATAAGGGTCTTTTTTAGGCATCACCACTATAGGGGCATTATACTGTATAGTCAGGAAAAAAAACCTGACCCGGATGTCTCATTAAAAATGTGGAGGAGGAAGGGCAGAAGAGTATCCCCATATCGTTTATATATTTCAATGGGCAAGCCATCACAGCCTGGAGGCTTAAAGTTAGAGAAATTTGTCACTAGGGATGAGCCGAACACCCCCGGTTCGGTTCGCACCAGAACCTGCGAACGGACCGAAAGTTTGCGCGAACTTTCGATCCCCGTTAAAGTCTATGGGACTCAAACGTCAGAAATCAAAAGTGCGAATTTTGAAGGCTAATATGGAAGTTATTGTCCTAAAAAGGGTTTGGGGACCCGGGTCCTGCCCCAGGGTACATATATCAATGCAAAAAAAAGTTTTAAAAACGGCCGTTTTTTCGGGAGCAGTGATTTTAATTAGGGCTGTTACTGATTAAAAATTTTGTGTTCGGTTAATCTTTTTTTTTTAAATCGATTAATCAACTAATTTCAATTAATTATAACGCACATACAGATCCAACTACTTTTAGCTGATCTCCTTGCAGGCTGATTCCCAGTGCAGCTACCAACCACTGGAAAAATGGATCGCAGGATACAAAAAACACACAAAGGCAGTGCTCGATGGGAATAGCATTAAAACTTTTATAGTCTTCAAGTAGGTAACACAATAAATATTGCACTGGAGATAAAATCGATGTAGCTACATAAACTGTAAATATGGTGCGAGTAATACCAAACGGTAGCAAAAGAAGTCATAAAAACTTATAGCTAAGTATGATACTGGTATAAAAATGTGTACAACGATACTGTAACGACACCCCAAATACAAAAGGGGTTTAACGCCGTTTAAAGATATTCCCCCTCCTGGACACAAATTCACTGTCGATCCTCCACAGCCAGACGACCACTTCCCATAGGAATTAATCCTTCTGAAAGAACGAGACGCACTCTGTATCTTTCTCTGGATAGACTGACTTTATTAAGAAAAACATTGTGACTTTTATACACATCCAATACTGCATTAACCTAAAATGAACAATGGTCCAGCTCCACCCACAACATAACAAGACCCAATACACATTATTTTGACACCTGTTAGAAGACAACAGGTTAGCTTTTGTCTCCCAATACCCATCTGACCAGACCCAATTTACATGAGTCAATTAGCTACAGCTGCTGTCTCAGACCCATGACCTCTAGACTAGCCTTACTGTCTCCCATCTATCAAAAGACTTCACACAATATTTGCATACGAACTTTCAATACACATCTTACAATGAAAGGATCTGTAGCCACTCTGTCTGCTACAACACCTATAATTACAGGCTTAACTCCCATTATCAAAAGACTTTACACAATAGAAACATAACGAGCTCCCCTATATACATCTCTTAATTTAACCTGTTGAGTTCAGAATCAGTAAATAGTCCTTTACAGATATCCTTGGGAATATGGTGGATAAATATTACATTTTAGGTAGTCCAAGATATATTTCTTAATGTCCATGGTTTCCTGGCTCACCCTGTGTCCAAAGTGACCCTCCTGTCACATATCTCCCCTTTCGGCAGGAAACTAACACAGGAGTAGTGATGAGCCGAACACCCCCGGGTTCGGTTCGCACCAGAACCCGCGAACGGACCGAAAGTTCGAACGAACATTAGAACCCTATTAAATACAATGGATGCGAACGTTCGAATTCTAAAGTGCTAATTATAACAACTATTATGCATGTTATTGTCATAAATAGGGTTTGGGAACCCGGGTTCTGCACCAGGGGACATGTATCAATGCAAAAAGAAGTTTTAAAAACGGTCGTTTTTCGGGAGCAGTCATTTTAATGATGCATAAAGTGAAAAAAAAAAAGTCAAATATTCCTTTAAATATCGTACCTGGGGGGTGTCTAAAGTATGCCTGTGAAGTGCCACGTGTTTCCCGTGTTTAGAACTGTCCCTGCACAAAATGACACTTCTAAAGGAAAAAAAAGCCATTTAAAACTGCTTGCGGCTTTAATGTAATGTCTGGTCCCGGTAATATGGATGAAATTCTTTAAGAAAAATGGCATAGCTACCCCATGACCCCCCCCCCCCTACCCCAGCCCATTACCAGCCCCTTTGGGTCTTGTATGGATATTAAGGGGAACCCCGCACATAAAATAAAAAAGGCCCTATATACTCTGAACAGCCGTATACAGGCGGTGCATACAAGACAGGGACTGTAGGTTTGTTCTTATGTAGAATCTGTTTGTAATTTTGAACAGGTACATTGTTGAAGTGTAGCTCCAGCCCAAAAATCTATTTTTAAACTTTTTGGGAAACATAGGTAAGGGTTATCACCCCTGTAACATTTGTTTTGCTGTCTGTGCCCCTGTTCAGAACATTTCACCTCACTTTCCGTCCCAATGACAACTGTTTTTGAAATGTGGTGTTTTTCTTGAAACAAGGATTGCTGATAAAGCATCAGTACAGATGAGACCCCTTTCTCCCATATTTATTCTTACAGGAGAGAATTTTCCTTTCTAGGGGTAGATTTCCTCTCACTTCCTGTTGTCTTCTTTCGTTTGCAAGTAGGAGTCGTTTGTAAGTTGGATGTTTGAAAGTAGGGACCTGCCGTATATACTCTGCAGAAATAGGCCCCTTAGTTGTTGGTGTTGGCACAACACTGTAAGCACTCAGTTACTCTTGGTTGGTGCTGGAACGCCCTGCTGTCAACTATTATATCAGGAATTTTAATTACATATAATTGTTGAACAGTGGTAGTAAAAATTGGGGCTTTGATGGTGGTGCTGGTGCCACAACACTGTAAGCCCTGACAGTTACTCTTGGTGGGTGCAGCAATGGGCCCTGCTGTGAATTATTAGATCAAGAATTGTAATTACATGCCCCTTTTGAACAGGGGCTGAAAAATTGGGCCTTTTGTGGTGGTGGTGGCGTTGCCACAAGACTGTAAGCCCTCAGAGTTACTCTTGGTGGGTGCAGCAATGGACCCTGCTGTGAATTATTAGATCAAGAATTGCAATTGCATGCCCCTGTTGAACAGGGGCTGAAAAATTGGGCCTTAGGCACTGGTGGCACAACACTACAACCCCTCACAGATACTGTACTTGGAGCACAGCAATGAGCCCTGTTGCAAAGTATTGCTTCAAAAATTGTAATGACACGCCCCTGTTAAACAGGGGCTGAAAAATTGGGCCTTAGGCACTGGTGCCACAACACTCCAACCCCTCACAGATACTGTACTTGGAGCACAGCAATGAGCCCTATGGCAAATTATTGCTAAAAAAAATTGTAATTACACGCCCCTGTAAAACAGGGGCTGAAAAATTGGGCCTTAGCCACTGGTGGCGGCACCCATAAACAAAAATGATCTTCCAAGCTATCATCATCAATCGTATCATTGAGGACTCGGAGGAGGAGGATAGCCAGTCAACATAACAGCACAGGCACTCAGCATCAGCATCAGTCTTGAAGGGATGTGACATGTTAAAATCAATTAGTCTGTTATATCAGCATCAGGTGTGTGGTAGCTGGTGGTGATCCAAGACTGGTTCATCTTGATGAAAGTCAGTCGATCAACCGAGTCGGTGGACAGGCGCACCCTGTGATCCGTGACAAATCCTCCAGCAGCACTGAATGTGCGTTCCGAAAGAACGCTGGATGCAGGACAGGCCAGTAGCTCAATTGCATACTGTGCAAGCTCTGGCCAGTGATCCATCCTCAAGACCCAGTAAGCCAGAGGATTTTCGGTGGGGAAGGTGTCCAAGTCTGACCTTGCCCCTAGATATTCCTGCACCATGTTTATCAGACGCTGGCGATGGTTGCTGGAACCGATCATACTTTGGGGCTGCGGACTAAAGAATTGTCTGAACGCATCGGTCAGACGGCCACCTTCCCCACCGCTCCTTCTTTGACTGGCCGAAGCCTCAGCAACTCGTTGTCCAGGACCAGGAGTTTGTAACCTCCCAGTCTCTGGGAACGCGTTGCACAGACCTTTCTGCAAGGCCTCCCGGAGTTGTCTCATCCTCTGCTCCCTCTGCGACGGTAACATAAGGTCCGCAACCTTACCCTTGTACCGTGGATCAAGGAGAGTGGCCAGCCAGTAATGGTCCCTCTCCTTGATCCGAAGAATACGAGGATCCTTCCGCAGACTTTGCAGGATCAGGGAGGCCATGCAGCGTAGGTTTGCTGAGGCATTTGGTCCGGAGTCCTCTGGGTCACTAAGGACGACATGATCCGCAGCCACCTCCTCCCAGCCACGTACAAGTCCACTGGTTTCTTGGGACTGTAAATCATCCCTAAAAGACTGCTGCTGATGATGCTGAGTGCCAGCCTCCACCTCCATGCTGACACAATCCTCCTCCTCCTCCTCCTCCTCCTCCTCCTCTTCCTGTGCGATGGGTGGGACAGAAGGAACACTGTCTGGGTAAAGGGGGCCTTGAGAGGCAAGGAAGTCCTCCTCTTCCTGCCTCTGTTCTGCCTCAAGTGCCCTGTCCATTATTCCACGCAGCGTGTGCTCCAACAGGTGGACAAGAGGTACAGTGTCACTGATGCATGCACTGTCACTGCTCACCATCCTCGTGGCCTCCTCAAATGGTGCCAGGACAGTGCATGCATCCCTGATCATGCCCCACTGGCGTGGAGAAAAAAAACCAAGCTCCCCTGACCCTGTCCTGGTGCCGTAGTCGCACAGGTACTCATTGATGGCCCTCTGCTGCGTGTGCAGCCGCTGCAGCATGGCCAACGTTGAGTTCCACCTGGTGGGCATGTCACATATAAGGCGGTTCTTGGGCAGGTTCAACTCCTTTTGCAGCTCAGCCAGGCGAGCACTGGCATTATAAGATCTGCGGAAATGCACACAGACTTTCCTGGCCTGCCTCAGGACATCCTGTAAGCCCGGGTACCTGCCCAAGAACCGCTGCACCACCAGGTTAAGGACGTGAGCCACACAGGGCACATGGGTCAGTTGTCCCTGTCGGAGGGCGGAGAGGAGGTTGGTGCCATTGTCGCAAACCACCATTCCTGGCTTAAGCTGGCGTGGCGTCAACCACCTCTCGGCCTGGCCCTGCAGAGCAGACAGGACCTCTGCCCCAGTGTGGCTTCTGTCCCCCAAACACACCAGCTCAAGCACGGCATGGCATCTTTTTGCCTGCGTACTTGCGTAGCCCCGTGAACGGCTACGGAGCACCGCTGGTTCATAGGACAAACCACAGGAAGAGGCCATGGAGGAAGAAGAAGAGGAGGGGGTGGAGGAGAGAGGTGTGTCACAACCAGTAGTAGCATTTTGGAGGCGTGGCGGTGGGACAACCTCCAACACTACTGCACCTTGTCCTGCATCCTTCCCAGCTGCCAAAAGAGTGACCCAATGGGCCGTGAAAGAAAGGTAACGTCCCTGTCCATGCCTGCTGGACCATGAGTCAGCGGTAATATGCACCTTACCGCTGACCGCCCTGTCCAGCGAGGCCAAGACATTGCCTTCCACATGCCGGTAGAGAGCCGGAATAGCCTTCCGTGAGAAAAAGTGGCGTTTGGGAACCTGCCACTGAGGAACCGCACATTGCACAAACTCACGGAAGGGGGCCGAGTCTACCAACTGAAAAGGCAGCAGTTGAAGCGCTAGCAATTTAGCCAAGCTAGCATTCAACCGCTGGGCATGTGGATGGCTGGGAGTGAACTTCTTTCGACGGTCCAGCAGCTGGGGCAGGGAAATTTGCCTGCTAGAATCGGACGTCGGTGTACTGCTAGCAGAGTGGCCGCAAGTACTTGGCTGTGACACACCTAATTCTACACCTTCATTCCTCTCAGTGCATGTTTCAGAGAGGACTGAAGTTATAGTGGGGTTGGAGATCCCAGCTTATGCGGTGCAAGGAGAGGTCCGCTTTGTTCTTTGGTGTGGGTCTTTCAGGTAGGCTTGCCAACGAGCTGCATGGCAGGTCAACATATGTCTGGTCAGGCATGTGGTACCCAAGCGGCTGATGTTTTGGCCACGCGATATACGCTTGAGACATATGTTGCAAACAGCAGCTGTGCGATCTGATGCACTAGCCTCAAAAAAGGCCCACACCAAAGAACTTTTTGAATGACGGGCAGAGGCAGCGCCCTGCACAGGCGGAGCTCTGCGGTGTGATTCCGTCGGTGTACTGCCCTTACGCTGGCCACCAAAGGGCATCCTGCCTCGTTGGAGATGTGCCTCCTCCTCATCCTCCTCCTCCTCCTGTCTCCTATTAGGCACCCACGTGGAGTCAGTGACCTCATCATCACCTCCCTCCTCATCACTGGAGCCAATCTGGCAGTATGCTGCAGCTGCTGGAACATGACTGCCAGATTGGTGTCCTTCTTGAGCATCCCCTCTGTCTGCTCTCACGCTACTGCCTTCCTCTAGCTGGGTTTCATCATCAGACCCTTCGAAACGCTGGGCATCCTCCTGGAGCATGTACCCAACACTGTGCTGAAACAGTTCGGGGGACTCCTCAGGAGGAGGACATGGTGGGTCTAGGGAAGGAGTGACTGATGATGAGTCTGACATTGATACCAGGGAAGAGGACGCTTTGGCAGCTGCTTTTCCAGTACCCTGAGCCTGGGTGAGAGAGGATGAGGAGGAGGAGGAGGGCTTGGTCATCCACTCTACCAAGTCTTCGGCATGATGTGGCTCAACATGTCCAGCTGCCGAAAAGAAGGACAAGCGTGTCCCATGGCCATGTGCTGATGACAATGCACCGCGTCCACGACCAGCACTGTTGCCCCCAGACACAGAGCCTGCTTGCCCTCTTTTATTGCCTCCTGACTGTCTGCCTCTCCTTGTTTGCCTTCCAGACATTCTAATAGATGGCCTGCAGGGAGATGGGAAAAAAGCAATAAGGGCTACCTTCAGGTGTCCTTCTCTGTCCCTGGAAACAAGGACTTTGACAGTGAAAGAAACTGACACACTCTCCCTACCTACAGTTTTCTGTCCCTAGAAAAAATGTTTTTTTTAAGCACAATTTAGCACAAGGACAATTCACTCACTGTCCTTCCAGGTCCCTGGAAACAAGGACTTTGACAGTGAAAGAAACTGACACACTCTCCCTACCTACAGTTTTCTGTCCCTAGAAAAAATGTTTTTTTTAAGCACAATTTAGCACAAGGAGAATTCACTCACTGTCCTTCCAGGTCCCTGGAAACAAGGACTTTGACAGTGAAAGAAACTGACACACTCTCCCTACCTACAGTTTTCTGTCCCTAGAAAAAATGTTTTTTTTAAGCACAATTTAGCACAAGGAGAATTCACTCACTGTCCTTCCAGGTCCCTGGAAACAAGGACTTTGACAGTGAAAGAAACTGACACACTCTCCCTACCTACAGTTTTCTGTCCCTAGAAAAAATGTTTTTTTTAAGCACAATTTAGCACAAGGACAATTCACTCACTGTCCTTCCAGGTCCCTGGAAACAAGGACTTTGACAGTGAAAGAAACTGACACACTCTCCCTACCTACAGTTTTCTGTCCCTAGAAAAAATGTTTTTTTTAAGCACAATTTAGCACAAGGACAATTCACTCACTGTCCTTCCAGGTCCCTGGAAACTAGGACTTTGACAGTGAAAGAAACTGACACACTCTCCCTACCTACAGTTTTCTGTCCCTAGAAAAAATGTTTTTTTTAAGCACAATTTAGCACAAGGAGAATTCACTCACTGTCCTTCCAGGTCCCTGGAAACAAGGACTTTGACAGTGAAAGAAACTGACACACTCTCCCTACCTACAGTTTTCTGTCCCTAGAAAAAATGTTTTTTTTAAGCACAATTTAGCACAAGGAGAATTCACTCACTGTCCTTCCAGGTCCCTGGAAACAAGGACTTTGACAGTGAAAGAAACTGACACACTCTCCCTACCTACAGTTTTCTGTCCCTAGAAAAAATGTTTTTTTTAAGCACAATTTAGCACAAGGAGAATTCACTCACTGTCCTTCCAGGTCCCTGGAAACAAGGACTTTGACAGTGAAAGAAACTGACACACTCTCCCTACCTACAGTTTTCTGTCCCTAGAAAAAATGTTTTTTTTAAGCACAATTTAGCACAAGGACAATTCACTCACTGTCCTTCCAGGTCCCTGGAAACAAGGACTTTGACAGTGAAAGAAACTGACACACTCTCCCTACCTACAGTTTTCTGTCCCTAGAAAAAATGTTTTTTTTAAGCACAATTTAGCACAAGGACAATTCACTCACTGTCCTTCCAGGTCCCTGGAAACAAGGACTTTGACAGTGAAAGAAACTGACACACTCTCCCTACCTACAGTTTTCTGTCCCTAGAAAAAATGTTTTTTTTAAGCACAATTTAGCACAAGGAGAATTCACTCACTGTCCTTCCAGGTCCCTGGAAACAAGGACTTTGACAGTGAAAGAAACTGACACACTCTCCCTACCTACAGTTTTCTGTCCCTAGAAAAAATGTTTTTTTTAAGCACAATTTAGCACAAGGACAATTCACTCACTGTCCTTCCAGGTCCCTGGAAACAAGGACTTTGACAGTGAAAGAAACTGACACACTCTCCCTACCTACAGTTTTCTGTCCCTAGAAAAAATGTTTTTTTTAAGCACAATTTAGCACAAGGACAATTCACTCACTGTCCTTCCAGGTCCCTGGAAACAAGGACTTTGACAGTGAAAGAAACTGACACACTCTCCCTACCTACAGTTTTCTGTCCCTAGAAAAAATGTTTTTTTTAAGCACAATTTAGCACAAGGAGAATTCACTCACTGTCCTTCCAGGTCCCTGGAAACAAGGACTTTGACAGTGAAAGAAACTGACACACTCTCCCTACCTACAGTTTTCTGTCCCTAGAAAAAATGTTTTTTTTAAGCACAATTTAGCACAAGGACAATTCACTCACTGTCCTTCCAGGTCCCTGGAAACAAGGACTTTGACAGTGAAAGAAACTGACACACTCTCCCTACCTACAGTTTTCTGTCCCTAGAAAAAATGTTTTTTTTAAGCACAATTTAGCACAAGGAGAATTCACTCACTGTCCTTCCAGGTCCCTGGAAACAAGGACTTTGACAGTGAAAGAAACTGACACACTCTCCCTACCTACAGTTTTCTGTCCCTAGAAAAAATGTTTTTTTTAAGCACAATTTAGCACAAGGACAATTCACTCACTGTCCTTCCAGGTCCCTGGAAACAAGGACTTTGACAGTGAAAGAAACTGACACACTCTCCCTACCTACAGTTTTCTGTCCCTAGAAAAAATGTTTTTTTTAAGCACAATTTAGCACAAGGACAATTCACTCACTGTCCTTCCAGGTCCCTGGAAACAAGGACTTTGACAGTGAAAGAAACTGACACACTCTCCCTACCTACAGTTTTCTGTCCCTAGAAAAAATGTTTTTTTTAAGCACAATTTAGCACAAGGAGAATTCACTCACTGTCCTTCCAGGTCCCTGGAAACAAGGACTTTGACAGTGAAAGAAACTGACACACTCTCCCTACCTACAGTTTTCTGTCCCTAGAAAAAATGTTTTTTTTTAAGCACAATATAGCACAAGCACAAAACACACTGACACTCTCCCTACCTATCCTTCTCTTTCCCTAAACTAAAGGAATCCAGGTTAAGCAAGAAAGAAATAAAAGTCACTGTCCCTGCCTATGCTGCTCTATCCCTGCTCCGGAACACACTACACTAGGCCGCCGTGCTGGCGGCCTTTTATAGTGTGGGGCGTGTACTAAACACCCTCAGCAATAATTGGCCACAGGCATCCTGCCTGTGGCCAATCATTGCTCTCCTCGCTGCCGGCGCTGTGATTGGCCAAGCATGCGGGGTCACAGTGCATGCTTGGCCAATCACAGCGCCTGGATGACACTGCGATGGCGTAGTGCATTGTGGGCCGTTCGCGTCACTCGAATTTGGCGCGAACGGCCCAAATCGTTCGATCTTCGTCGAACGATCGAACAGCCGATGTTCGAGTCGAACGTATGTTCGACTCGAACACGAAGCTCATCCCTACACAGGAGGTGACCCCAGACGGGTTGACTCCGAAGTTAGTCCATAAGTCCATTCTTCTAATACCGGTATCCACACAGTACCCCAAATAAATTGCTCCAAACAAAACATTACTTACCCAGCCAACCTCTGCCTCTCTCAGAGAACATACCCGCCGCTGGGGAGAAGACAGGGTGACTGGGCTCAGTCCGTCATGTTGTTGGGGATCTGGGCCGACTGCCCAGCATCCCTGGGGTATACAAGTGGAGACTGAAGTCCCATCCACTTGTGGTGGGTGAAAATCCCCCAGTGCTTGCAAAGCAAGGCTGACATCCTCCTGTCCCAGTGTCACACCATTTTCTGGGGTTGTGTCAGTGAGGACCGCAGTCCCATCCAGTACTACAGGAACTCCCTCTTATGTTAGTTGAGAGCAGAGGCCCACGGCACTCTGCTCTGTTGCCAGCTCTTCTGCTGGGTTGCTGTGAGTGGAGACCGCAGTCCCATCCACCAATGTCAGCTCAAGTGGCAGTTGTGTGCAGCGGCCAGTAGCATTCTGCCCTGCTGCCAGTGATTCAGCTGGGGGTAAAAGCTTTACCACCTCAGCTTGTTGCTGGAGAGAGGGGCCAACTGCCCCGGCTCCCTGAAACTCCACAGTTGTTTCCGGTGCTGAGAAGAGGTTGGTAGCACTCTGCCCTGTTGCCAGCACTTCTGCTGGGGACTCCACACCATCTGCTCTGGCTAACTGTTGGGGGGGAAAAAGGGCTGCTTCTCCTCCCTGCATCTCTGAAATCCCCTGGGAAAGAGGACCCATCACCTTCTCACCTCGGGCCTCCAAAACTGCCACGGGTGTAGAGCAGGGGTCTGCAGTACCCTGTCCTGCTGCCAGTACTTGAGCAGGCGATGCATAATCCATAACATCCTCTTCGGCTTTAGGGATGGCAATCTTCAGATTTTCCACTGCCGATTCTTCAGCCAGGCTAGCTCCCTGGAACTCCATATCATCCACTTTGGCTTTAGGGATGGCAATCTTCAGATTTTCCACTGCCGATTCTTCAGCCAGGCTAGCTCCCTGGAACTCCATATCATCCACTTCGGCTTTAGGGATGGCAATCTTCAGATTTTCCACTGCCGATTCTTCAGCCAGGATTCCAGAGTTGTCCACTGGTATTTCCTGATAGTCCCAGGCACAGGTCGCACCACCCTGCTGCTGACCAGGTTCTAGCAGCTGTCTGTAGGCGATCTCCGATTGCCGTATTTCCGCCATTCTCCGCTCATGTTGTCGCTTTAGTTCTCTCTTTTGTCGCTCTAGTTTTTTCTCTTGTCGCTCTCGTTCTCTCTTTTGTCGCGCATCCTGCATCTGGATGCCTCTAATGGCTTCCTGTATGGCGGTCTCTGATGGGTTAGCACCATATAATGCCAAGCGCTGTCGAACTCATTGCTGAAACAAGTCTTCAATTGACCGGGGTCCTGCATCACCATCCTTCTGGTCCATCTCGGCTAGCTCCCTGATAAAGGTGGCCTTGTTCTTTGTCCCACTGGTCCCTCCACGGCTCTCAAGTAGGTCTTTCAGCGTGGCTTTCCTGCCGGCTGCATAGCTGGTCATTCACTGTGGTGGTTTGGAGTGTCCCAGGAACTGGAGAGAAAATCCCACTGCTGCCACCAATGTAATGACACCCCAAATACGAAAGGGGTTTAACGCCGTTTAAAGATATTCCCCCTCCTGGACACAAATTCACTGTCGATCCTCCACAGCCAGAAGACCACTTCCCATAGGAATTAATCCTTCTAAAAGAACGAGACGCACTCTGTATCTTTCTCTAGATAGAGTGACTTTATTAAGAAAAACATTGTAACTTTTATACACATCCAATACTGTGTTAACCTAAAATGAACAATGGTCCAGCTCCACCCACAACATAACAAGACCCAATACACATTATTTTGACACCTGTTAGAAGACAACAGGTTAGCTTTTGTCTCCCAATACCCATCTGACCAGACCCAATTTACATGAGTCAATTAGCTACAGCTGCTGTCACAGACCCATGATCTCTAGACTAGCCTTACTGTCTCCCATCTATCAAAAGACTTCACGCAATATTTGCATACGAACTTTCAATACACATCTTACAATGAAAGGATCTGTAGCCACTCTGTCTGCTACAACACCTATAATTACAGGCTTAACTCCCATTATCAAAAGACTTTACACAATAGAAACATAACGAGCTCCCCTATATACATCTCTTAAATTAACCTGTTGAGTTCAGAATCAGTAAATAGTCCTTTACAGAAATCCTTGGGAATATGGTGGATAAATATTACATTTTAGGTAGTCCAAGATATATTTCTTAATGTCCATGGTTTCCTGGCTCACCCTGTGTCCAAAGTGACCCTCTTGTCACAGATACCACTGCTGAATCCAGATGAGGAGGGGTTAACATCAGTCCGTCGGCATGTAGATGTCCCGTGAAGGGAACTATCACAACTCCCAGTGGATGGCTGTAGAATCCCAGGTTGATAGAGGGAAGTGATAGAGGGAAGTGTAACAGCCCTTGCGTTTGGCAGATAGTAAGGTCCCACCGGCATGCAAATATGAAGGCACAGCAAAGGAGCCCTTAAGATGGACACGGCAAGCCCCGCCGGTGTCCGTGATGTCAACGGATCTCTGACGGAACTCCCTGAAGACCCAGAAGCGGAGAGGTGAGTACCGATCAAAAGAATTTTGATTGATCAAAAAAATTAATCGATTAATCGAGGAATTAATAGTTAACTTCCACAGCCCTAATTTTAATGATGCTTAAAGTGAAAAGATAAATGTGAAATATTCCTTTAAATATCGTGCCTGGGGGGTGTCTACAGCATGCCTGTAAAGTGGCACGTGTTTCCCGTGTTTAGAACTGTCCCTGGACAAAATGACATTTCTAAAAGGATAAAAGTCATTTAAAACTGATTGCGGCTTTAATGTCATGTCTGGTCCGGGCAATATGGATGAAAATCATTGAGAAAAAAACGGCATGGGTACCCCCCCACCCCGCCCAGCCCATTACCTTTGGGTCTTGTATGGATATTAAGGGGAACCCCGCACCCAAATTAAAAAAAGGAAAGGCGTGGGGCCCCCAGGCCCTATATACTCTGAACAGCAGTATACAGGCGGTGCAAACAAGACAGGGACTGTAGGTTTGTTCTTAAGTAGAATCTGTTTGTAATTTTGAACTGGTACATTTTTAAAGTGTAGCTTCAGCCAAAAATCTATTTTTAAGCTTTTTGGAAAACATAGGGAAGGGTTATCACCCCTGTAACATTTGTTTTGCTGTCTGTGCACCTCTTCAGAAGATTGACCTCACTTTCTGTCCCAATGACAATTGGATTTAGAAAATTTGGGGTTTTTAGTGAAACAAGGAACTCTTATGCCGCGTACACACGATCATTATTCATGGCGGTTAAAAAACCGCCGTGAATAATGACAGGAAAAACGAGGGAACCGCTTGGTTCCCTACACACGGTCGTTTTTCCCGTCATTTTTTCTCTTGACAAGAAAAACGACCGTCTGTGGGCTCCGCGGCAGTGTTTCCCTATGGGAAAACTGCCGCGGAAAAAAATGCTGGAAAAAACGACGAGAAAATTTAGAACATGTTCTAATTTTTCTCGTCGTTTTTTATGCCGTTTTTCTCGACGAGAAAAACGACATAAAGCCCACAGACGATCATTTTTATCGGCGAAATGAAAAAATGCAGTTTTTCTCGTCGAGAAAAGCGGTCGTGTGTACGCGGCATAACAGGAGAGAATTTCCCTTCCTAGGGGTAGATTTTCTCTCAGTGTAGTCTCCTTCCGTTTGCAAGTAGGAGTCGTTTGTAAGTTGGATGTTTGAAAGTAGGGGCCTGCTCTATATACTCTGCAGAAATTTGGGCCTTAGGTGTTGGTGTTGCCACAACACTGTAAGCCCTCACAGTTACTCTTGGTGGGCGCAGGAACGGGCCCTGCTGTGAAATATTAGATCAAGAATTGTAATTACATGCCCCTGTTGAACGGGGTCAAAAAAATTGGGCCTTTGGTGGTGGTGGTGGTGGTGGTGTTGCCACAGCACTGTAAGGCCTCACAGTTACTCTTGGCGGGCGCAGGAATGGGCCCTGCTGTAAAATATTAGATCAAAAATTGTAATTACACACCCCTGTTAAACAGGGGCTGAAAAATTGGGCCTTAGGCACTGGTGCTGGTGACACAGGACTGCAACCCCTCACAGATACTGTAGTTGGAGCGCAGGAATGAGCCCTGCTGCAAATTATTGCATCAAAAATTGTAATTACACGCCCCTATTGAACAGGGGCTGAAAAATTTGGCCTTAGCCACTGGTGGCGGTGCCCAGAACCAAAAATGTTCTTACAAGCTATCAGCATGAACATTGAGGAGGAAGAGGATAGTCACTCAGCATAACAGGATAGTCACTCAGCATCAGCATAGGCAGTCTTGAAGGGCTCTCACATGCAAAAAAAAATATTCGGTTACATCAGCATCAGGTGCTTGGTAGTTGGTGATCCAAGACTGATTCATTTTTATGAAGGTCAGCCGATCGACCGAGTCGGTGGACAGGGGCACCCTGTGATCGGTTACAAAGCCTCCAGCAGCACTGAATGTGCTTTCCAAAAGAACGCTGGATGCAGGACAGGCCAGTAGCTCAATTGCATACAGTGCAAGCTCTGTCCAGTGATCCATCCTCAAGACCCAGTAACCCAGAGGATTTTAGTGGGAAAGGTGTCCAAGTCTGATCTTTCTCCTAGGTATTCCTGCACCATGTGAATCAGACGCTGGCGATGGTTGCTGGAACCACTCATACCTTGGGGCTGCGGAAAATTGTCTGAACGCATCAGTCAGACGGCCACCTTCTCCACCGCTCCTTCTGTGACTGACCGAAGCCTCAGCAACACGTTGTCCAGAACCAGGAATTTGTAACCTCCCAGGCTCTGGAAACGCATTGCACAAACCTTTCTGCAAGGCCTCCCAAAGAGATTTCATCCTCTGCTCCCTCTGCAACGGCAAGATAAGGTCCGCAACCTTACCCTTGTAATGTGGATCAAGGAGGGTTGCTAGACAGTAATGATCCCTCTCCTTGATACCACGAATACAAGGATCCTTTCGCAGGCTTTGCAGGATCAGGGAGGCCATGCAGCGTAGGTTTGCTGAGGGAGTCCTCTGGGTCAATAAGGACGACATGATCCGCAGCCACCTCCTCCCAGCCACGTACAAGTCCATGGGTTTCTTGGGACTGTAAATGATCCCTTGAAGACTGCTGCTGATGCTGAGTGCTAGGCTCCACCTCCATGCTGACACAGTCCTCCTCCTCCTCTTCTTCCTGTGTGATCGGCGGGCCAGCAGGAACACTGTCTGGATAAAGGGGGCCTTGAGAGGTAAGGAAGTCCTCCTCTTCCTCCCTCTGTTCTGCCTCATATGCCCTGTCCATTATTCCATGCAGCGTGTGCTCCAACAGGTGGACAAGAGGGACAGTGTCACTGATGCATGCACTGTCACTGCTCACCATCCTCGTGGCCTTCTCAAATGGTGACAGGACAGTGCATGCATCCCTGATCATGACCCACTGGCGTGGAAAAAAAATTCCCAAGCTCCCCTGACCCTGTCCTGATGCCATATTGGCACAGATACTCATTGATGGCCCTCTGCTGCGTGTGCAGCCGCTGCAGCAAGGCCAACGTTGACTTCCACCTGTCACAGATTAGGCGGTTCTTGAGCAGGTTAAATTCCTTTTACAGGTCAGCCAGCCGAGCACTGGCATTATATGACCGGCGGAAATGCACACACACTTTCCTGGCCTGCCTCAGGACATCCTGTAAGCCCGGGTACCTGCCCAAGAACCACTGCACCACCAAGTTAAGGAGCCAAACAGGGCACATGGATCAGCTGTCTCCTTGTCGTAGGGCGGAGAGGAGGTTGGTGCCATTGTCGCAAACCACCATTCCTGGCTTAAGCTGGCGTGGCGTCAACCACCTCTGAGCCTGCCCCTGCAGAGCTGAAAGAATCTCTGCCCCAGTGTGGCTCCTGTCCCCCAAGCATACCAGCTCAAGCACGGCATGGCATCTTTTTGCCTGCATACTTGCGTAGTCTCTTGAATGCCTACAGAGCACCGCTGGTTCCGAGGACGAATCAGCAGAGGAAGAGGCCATGGAGGAAGAAGAGGTGTGTCAGAATCACTACTAGTAGCATTTTGGAGGCGTGGTGGCGGAACAACCTCCAACACTACGGCACCTTGTCCTGCATCCTTCCCAGCTGCCAGCAGAGTCACCCAATGCGCTGTGAAAGACAGGTAACGTCCCTGTCCATGCCTGCTGGACCATGAGTCAGCGGTAATATGCACCTTACCGCTGACCGCCCTGTCCAGCGAGGCCAAGACATTGCCTTCCACATGCCGGTAGAGAGCCGGAATCGCCTTCCGTGAAAATAAGTGGCGTTTGGGAACCTGCCACTGAGGAACTGCACATTCCACAAACTCACGGAAGGGGGCAGAGTCTACCAACTGAAAAGGCAGCAGTTGAAGTGCTAGCAATTTTGCCAAGCTAGCATTCAACCGCTGGACATGTGGATGGCTGGGAGCGAACTTCTTTCGGCGGTGCAGCAGCTGGGGCAGGGAAATTTGCCTTGTACAATCTGACGTTGGTGTACCAATAGCAGATTGCCCGCAAGTACTTGGCTGTGACACACCTAATTCTACACCTTCATTCCTCTCAGTGCAGGTTTCAGAGAGGACTGAAGGTATAGTGAGGTTGGAAATCACAGCTGATGAGGAACAAGGAGAGGTCCGCTTTGTTCTTTGGTGTGGGTCTTTTCTGTATGCTTGCCAACGGACTGCATGGCAGGTCGACATATGTCTGGTCAAGCATGTGGTGCCCAAGCGGCTGCTGTTTTGGCCACGCGAGATACGCTTCAGACATATGTTGCAAATAGCAAAGGTGCCATCTGCTGCACATGTCTCAACTTTTGGAATGACGCGCAGAGACAGCAGCACCCTGCACATGCGGAGCTCTGCGGTGTGATGCAGTCGGTGTGCTGCCCTTAAGATGGCCCCTGGAGGGCATCCTGCCTCATTGGAGATGTGCCTCCTCCTCCTCTCTCCTATCAGGCACCCACGTAGAGTCAGTGACCTCATCATCCCCTCCCTCCCCATCACTGGAGCAAACCTGGCAGTATGCTGCAGCTAGGGAAACATGTCTGCCAGTTTGCTGTCCTTCTTGGGCACCCCCTATCTCTGGGCTCACGTTACTGCCTTCCTCTAGCTGGGTTCCATCATCGGAGCCTTCAAAACGCTGCGCATCCTCCTGCAGCATGTACCCAACACTGTGGTCAAACAGTTCGGGGGACTCCTCAGTAGGACATGGTGGGGCTAGGGAAGGAGTGACTGATGCCATTGAGCTGAGGGAAGAGGCCACTTTGCCAGACAAAGTACCCTGAATCTGGGTGAGAGAGGATGAGGAGGATGAGGACGGCTTGGTCATCCACTCTACCAAGTCTTCAGCGTGTTGCAGCTCAACATGGCCAGCTGCTGAAAAAAAGGACAAGCGTGCCCCACAGCCACGTGCTAATGAGAATGCACCGTGTCCACGACCAGCACTGTTCCCTCTAGACACAGAGCCTGCTTGCCCTCTTTTATTGGCCTGTGACTGTCTGCCTCTCCTTGTTGGCCTTCCAGACATACTTTATTTGATGTATTGGAATAGGTAGGTACACAAGGAATTGTCTGCAGTCAGCTTTAGCTGCACACTGTGGCCAGGACACAGTACACTGACTGAAAATACTGCTGCTGCCTTCCTGTCAGTATATTAGGAAGAGAACACCAGCAATTGTCTGCAGTTAGCTTTAGTTGCACACTGTGCACAGGACACAGTACACTGACTGAAAATACTGCTGCTGCCTGCCTGCCTGTCAGTATATTAGGAAGAGAACACCAGCATTGTCTGCAGTTAGCTTTAGTTGCACACTGTACACAGGAAACAGTACACTGACTGAAAATACTGCTGCTGCCTGCTTGTCAGTATATTAGCAAGAGAATAACAGGAACGTATCTAGCTAAACTGAATACAGTGTGTGTATATATATATATATATATATATATATATATTGTGACAGCAGGAAGGTAAAGTCACCTGGTTGCATCCAGGGGGGTAGGTATATTTCTCCCAGATTCAGGCTTTATGCCGACTTATACAACTAGGGAGAGAGTTGATGAAGCCCAGCTGAGGCTAGTGGGCTCATGGATGAGTCATACCTCTAGGGAGAGGGCTGGGCGTCGTGCAGGCAGGGAGTTGATGAGACCAGCTGAAGCTTGTCAGCTCGTTTAAGGCCTCTATAAAAACTCCCAGATTCATTAGGTGTTTGCTCATGCCTGGACCCAGACCTGTGTGGACTGTCTAGGGAGAGTGAACCCCTGTGCGGTAAGACAAGCCTGTGTGGCTATTTGTTTGGACATTTACTAAACCAGGGACTTAGGGACTAGGACAGCACCAGGCTGATCCCAGTTGTTAGTTAGGAAACCTGCATGTTTAGTCAGAGGTCAAGTTGACCAGGGTTTATTTTGTTTATGTTTCTTTTTGCTTTGCTGTGTTTTTTTTTTGGCACTGTAAATAGAGAAATAAACCGCACCTTTTTGATCTTGAAAACCACAACCTCCGTCTGCTGGGCCTGTTTTTGTGTGGGGAGCCCATCCAGGGGATCACACACACCCGCTACCGAGTTAACCCCTTCACAGTTGGTGGAGAACCAGTGGCAGTTTTTTTTAAGCCAGCATGGAGGAGATACTGAAACAGCTGGCTCTAGCAAATGCCAATCAACAGCAGACAAATGCAGGTTTGCAAAGGAGCCTTGCAGCCCAGCAGCAAGCTCATCAACAAGCCCAGCAGCAATCTGAGGCCCGCTTCATAGACCTGTTACAGAAGCAAGAGCAGAGACTACAACAAATGGAAGCAGTAATGCAGCAACGTCCGCAGACCAGTGAGGAAAGCCGTCCCACTAATACCGCGTCCTTTGGGGTGAGTCGTTTATTGACAAAAATGACTGGAGAGGATGATCCAGAGGTATTTTTGACCACATTTGAAAGGACTGCTGAAAGAGAAAAGTGGCCTGAGGAGCAGTGGGCTGGACTGGTGGCTCCTCTGTTAACTGGTGAATTGCAGAAGGCTTACTATGACCTAGAGCCTGACCAAGCAAAAGACTATGTGATGCTAAAAGCTGAAATATTGGCAAGGCTGGGTGTCACCCTGGCTGTCCGGGCTCAGCGTGTGCATAACTGGACTTTCCAGCTTGGAAAACACCCCAGGTCTCAAATGTATGATCTCATTCACCTGAGCAGGAAGTGGCTACAGCCAGAGACTTTGTCCGCACCAGAGATTGTGGAACGTGTTGTAATGGATCGGTTTTTGAGAGCTCTTCCTACTGCCATCCAAAAGTGGGTAAGCCATGGAGACCCAGAGACGGCCGGTGGTCTTGTGGATCGTGTAGAGAAATACTTGGCTACAGAGAACCTGACGGCCTCTTCCAGAGACTCTCGGACTTTCCACCCTAAGACCAGACCATCCCCAGGGGCGGATAAGAGGATTCCAAGGGGTGAGGGTGGAGAGAGTGAGAGGGTGGGAGCTCTACCCAAAGTTTGGCGAGAACAGCCTGGGAAGTCAGGGGCTCAAGAGGCAGCCAAATGGATTGTTTGCTACCGCTGCCGGCAAGCGGGACATATTGCAGCAAATTGCCCGGTTGTGGAGGAACCCATGCAATGTGACTTTCTGACGGACAGACGTCAGTCGCTGTGTGCGACAGTCGCATGCACTGCCATTCGGGGAACTGAGAAACATTTATGCAAAATGTGTATTAATGGTAGAAATGTTGTGGTATTACTGGATTCAGGTAGCCTTGTGACCCTGATAAAGGCGGAATTAGTTAAAACAGAGGTCTCTGGAAATAGCAAGGTAGCTGTTATTTGTGTGCATGGGGACACCCGAGAGTATCCAGTGACTACAGTGTGTTTCAAGACCCCCAAAGGTACCCTCTCTCATCCAGTGGGGTTAGTATCTCAATTACCGCATGATGCCATTGTGGGAAGGGATTTTCCGAAGTTCTGGGAACTGTGGGATGATCCTGAGCCCCCCACTGGTGCCCCTATGTACCAGGAATGTGATAGCCAGAACTCCTCTGAGAGTGGTGAGGACTCTCCAGAATTTCCCTTGTCAGTATTGGCAGGGGAGACTCAAGAAACTGGAGAGGAGCCCACCTCCTCAGACGAAAACCTACCGTCTGTGGAGTTTTCTGATCTTGAGGTTCACAGGGAAAATTTTGCCACAGAACAGTTAAAAGACCCCGCCCTAATAAAGGCACGGGAAAACGTAGTGGAAATAGATGGCGAGTTAGTGAACCCAGATAATACCTGCACTTACCCATACTTCAGCGTAGAGAAGGACCTACTGTATCGGGTGGCAAAAAGGGCAGAAGAAACCGTTGAGCAGCTTGTGGTGCCCAAACCTTACAGGAAGTTGGTGTTGGAGTTGGCCCATGGGCACATTCTTGGAGGTCATCTGGGGACAGAGAAAACCCGAGAGAGGGTATTACAGAGATTCTATTGGCCTGGGGTGATGAAGGACATAGAAAATTATTGTTCCTCCTGCCCTGTGTGTCAGAGGTCGGCCCCGATGCCACATTTCCGTAGCCCGCTGGTCCCTCTACCCATCATTGAGGTCCCGTTTGAGAGAATCGCAATGGATTTGGTAGGTCCTATAATCAAGTCCGCTAGGGGGCACCAGTACATATTGGTTATAATGGACTATGCCACCCGTTATCCAGAAGCGATCCCTCTCAGAAATACCTCGGCCAAAACCATAGCCAAAGAGCTATCTCTTGTTTTTAGCCGGGTGGGTATTTGTAAAGAACTGCTTACGGACCAAGGTACACCCTTTATGTCCCGGGTTATGAAAGAGCTGTGTAAATTGTTCAAAGTGACGCAATTGCGTACATCTGTGTATCACCCCCAAACCGATGGGCTGGTTGAAAGATTCAACAAAACCCTAAAACAAATGTTGAAGAAAGTGGTGGATAGAGATGGAAAGGATTGGGACTGTCTACTTCCTTATTTGATGTTTGCTATTAGGGAGGTGCCCCAATCCTCTACGGGATTCTCCCCCTTTGAGTTACTGTATGGGAGACACCCAAGAGGGCTGTTGGATATTGCCAAGGAAACTTGGGAAAGTGAGAGTTCTCCCCACAGGAGTGTGATTGAGCATGTCGCCCTGATGCAAGATCGAATTGCACAGGTAATGCCCATCGTGAAGGAACATTTGGCCCAAGCGCAGTTGGCACAGCAGAGAGTGTACAACCGTGGAGCCAAGACCCGTACCTTTTCCCCAGGGGATAGGATATTGGTACTTGTCCCTACGGTTGAAAGTAAATTCCTTGCCAAATGGCAAGGCCCCTACGAGATAATGGAAAAAGTGAGCGAAGTGAATTACAAGGTCAGACAACCAGGAAGGCGAAAGCCCGAACAGATCTATCACGTTAATCTGTTGAAAGCCTGGAGGGATAGAGAGTCCCTAGTCGCAGAAACTTGGTCACCAGCTCAAACTGGTTGCGTGATTCCGGAGGTTGGAATAGCAGCCACCTTGTCACAACCCCAACAACAGGAGGTTAAGGAGTTTGTGCTTCGCAACAAGGAGGTGTTCTCTGAGCTGCCGGGACAAACATCTGGGGTAGAGCATGATATTATTACCCCGCCCGGTGAAAGGGTGAAGTTAAAACCCTATCGGATCCCAGAGGCCCGACGGGAGGCAATACGGGAGGAAGTACAGAAAATGCTGAACTTAGGGGTGATAGAGGAGTCCCAAAGTGATTGGTCTAGTCCCATTGTGCTGGTGCCTAAACCGGATGGGAGCTGGCGATTTTGTAACGATTTTCGTCAGTTGAACAAAGTTACAAAATTTGACACCTACCCCATGCCACGTATAGATGAGTTGATCGACCGGCTGGGAACAGCCCGATACATGACGACTCTTGACCTCACAAAAGGGTATTGGCAAATTCCCCTGGCCAAGTCGGCCAAAGAGAAAACCGCATTTGTAACCCCAGACGGGGCGTTCCAATATAAGAGAATGCCGTTCGGGTTACAGAATGCGCCGGCCACATTCCAGCGGAAAATGGACCAGATACTGAGGCCCCATCGGAAGTATGCTGCGGCTTACCTGGATGACGTAATTGTCCATAGCACAGATTGGGCCTCACATCTGCCAAAAGTGCAAGCAGTCCTAGACTCTATCCGGGAAGCGGGGTTTACGGCTAACCCCAAGAAGTGTACCATTGGGCAGGAGGAGGCCAAATATCTTGGGTACACCATTGGGAGGGGAGTAATAAAACCCCAACTCAACAAAGTCGAGGCCATCCAGAGTTGGCCACGTCCCAACAGCAAGAAGCAGGTACGAGCCTTTCTGGGAATAGCGGGGTATTATCGGCGCTTCATTCCCCACTTTGCTTCTAAGGCTGTGCCCCTAACCAACCTGACGAAAGGGAAAGGGTCGGTCATGATTAAATGGACCCCCGAGGCTGAGGCAGCATTCCAATTCTTGAAACAAGCCTTATGTAGCCAGCCAGTGTTGTACTCACCCGACTTCTCTAAAGACTTTGTCGTACAAAGTGATGCGTCAGATGTGGGGTTAGGAGCAGTATTGTCCCAGGTCTGGAACGGGGAAGAGCACCCAGTCATTTACCTCAGCAGGAAGTTGAAGTCCCATGAGGTAAATTACGCCACGGTTGAAAAGGAATGTTTAGCGGTGAAGTGGGCTCTAGATTCCCTTCGGTACTATCTGCTAGGTAGGCACTTTGACATGGTTACGGATCACGCTCCGTTAAAGTGGATGGCTCAAAACAAGGAGACAAATAGAAGAGTGAATAGGTGGTTCCTGGCCCTACAGGAATTCAACTTCACAGTAAAGCATCGCCCTGGCGTTCAAATGGGGAATGTGGATGCTTTGTCTCGAGTACATGAATGCCTGATTGCTGGTGTTCCAACCCCAAGGTTAAAACAAGAGGGAAGGGTATGTGACAGCAGGAAGGTAAAGTCACCTGGTTGCATCCAGGGGGGTAGGTATATTTCTCCCAGATTCAGGCTTTATGCCGACTTATACAACTAGGGAGAGAGTTGATGAAGCCCAGCTGAGGCTAGTGGGCTCATGGATGAGTCATACCTCTAGGGAGAGGGCTGGGCGTCGTGCAGGCAGGGAGTTGATGAGACCAGCTGAAGCTTGTCAGCTCGTTTAAGGCCTCTATAAAAACTCCCAGATTCATTAGGTGTTTGCTCATGCCTGGACCCAGACCTGTGTGGACTGTCTAGGGAGAGTGAACCCCTGTGCGGTGAGACAAGCCTGTGTGGCTATTTGTTTGGACATTTACTAAACCAGGGACTTAGGGACTAGGACAGCACCAGGCTGATCCCAGTTGTTAGTTAGGAAACCTGCATGTTTAGTCAGAGGTCAAGTTGACCAGGGTTTATTTTGTTTATGTTTCTTTTTGCTTTGCTGTGTTTTTTTTTTGTCACTGTAAATAGAGAAATAAACCGCACCTTTTTGATCTTGAAAACCACAACCTCCGTCTGCTGGGCCTGTTTTTGTGTGGGGAGCCCATCCAGGGGATCACACACACCCGCTACCGAGTTAACCCCTTCACAATATATATATATACAACACCTAGGATGCATATATATACTAAATACACTGACTGCAGCTAACTGACTCGCCTGCCTGCCTGCTCTATCTGACTCAAACGAGATGACACTGTCTGTCTCTCTCTCTCTCTCTCTATCTCTCAGCCTGCCGGAACACACTGCACAAGGCCGACTTTCAGGCGGCCTTATATAGTGTGGGGCGTGTACTAAATTCCCTGAGGCATAGTTGGCCAAAGCCACCCTGCCTTTGGCCAATTATGGCTCTCCGTTCTTACCGCGCTGTGATTGGCCAAAGCATGCAGGTCATAGTGCATGCTTGGCCAATCATCAGCCAGCAATGCACTGCGATGCCGCAGTGAAGTATGGGCGGTGACGCGCCACTTTAATTTGGCGCAAACGGCCCATAATGTTCAAAATTTGACGAACGGTTGAACAGCCAATGTTTCGAGTCGAATATGAGATCGACTCTAACACGAAGCTCATCCCTGTTTTACTGATAGCCTTTTTTTCTATCAATTTTTGTAGGGCCTTCTGCGCTTCCGCCCTTACTACCAAGCAGTGGCGTTGCATGGGTTGTCAGCGCCCAGGGCAAGGCAAGTAATTTGCGCCCCTAACCTGCGGACTTTTAGCACTCCCCGAGCCCCTTCCCTTTCTACAATAGTACTGACCAACCTGATTCCTACACTGACCACTACACTGACCTACCTGATTCCTACACCAGCCACTACACTGACCTACCTGATACATACACTGACCACTAAATGAATGAATGAATGAACCATACACCGACCACTACACTGACCTACCTGATTCCTACACCGACCACTACATTGACCTACCTGATTCCTATACCGACCACTACACTGACCAACCTGATTCCTATACTGACCACTACACTGACCTACCTGACCACTACACTGTCCACTACACTGACCACTATATTGTCCACTACTCTACACTGTCCACTACACTGTACTACACTGACCACTATATTGTCCACTACACTGTACTGCACTGACCACTGTTCTACACTGACCACTACACTACACTGACCATCACACTATCCACTACACTACACTGACCACTATATTGTCCACTACACTGTACTACACTGACCACTATACTGTCCACTACACTACATTACACTACACTGACCACTATACTGTCCACTACACTACACTGACCACTACACTGTCCACTAAACTACACTGTACTACACTGACCACTACACTGTCCATTACACTGACCACTATACTGTACACTACACTGACCATTACACTGACCATTACACTACACTGACCACTATACTCTCCACTACACTGACCACTACACTACACTGAACACTATACTGTCCACTACACTACACTGACTACTATACTGTCCACTACACTACATTGACCACTATACTGACCACTACATTACACTGACCACTATACTGTCCACTACACTGACCATTACACTGTCCACTACACTACACTGTACTACACTGACCACTACACTACACTACACTGACCACTACATTACAATGTACTACACTGACCATTACACTGACCACTATACTGTCTATTCAGCAGAAGAGAACTCATGGGAACCAGCAAGTAACATATATGCCTCTAGACTTTTAACAGGAATTATGCAACAGATATCCTGAAAGATGGGCTCGTTTGGGCATTCTGAGGCTGCCCCTTGGGTGGGGGGCGGGCACTGTCAGGGAAATGGTCAAAGACCTGGCAATATTGCCAATGGCCATCATGGCTGCATCAGGTGTACTCCCAGGCACATTGGCACATGCAGATGCGCTATGGCACAAACGGGCGCAGGCAGATGCATGATGACGCAAATGGGTGCACGCAGATGCGCAACTACACAAACGGGAGCGCGCAGGCGCAATAGCGCTCATACAACATGACCTGGCATATATAAACCTGCTGCTGAGATCTGTGCATTGCTGGATTATCGTCAGCTCTCCTGTGTTCCTGTGCTCCTGTGTTCCTGACTCTTGATTCCCCATTACTGACTCGGTTTGCTCTGACCTGTGATCCTGATCTCCCAGTTTGACCTTGGCTTGTACTACTGACTTCGCTCCTGACTGCCCCCTGTGTTTGATCTTGGCTTGGATTACCAGCTCTGCTGCAAATCTGTCTCACTGTGTATGACCTTGGCTCGTTCCAGTCTTGCTACCTGAACTGATCTTACCGTGTATGACCCCTGGCCTGGTTCTGTCTCCGGTTTGCTCTAAGTTTAGGGATGAGCCGATTCGGTTCACACCAGAACATGCGAACAGGCAAAAAAGTTGTTTGAACACGCAAACACCGTTAAAATCTATGGGACGCGAACAAGAAAAATCAAAAGTGCTAATTTTAAAGGTTAATATGCAAGTTATTCTAATAAAAAGTTATATATTGCTGTGTGCCCGCGCTTAGGATAGGTGTACAAATCAGAAGTGATAGTGATAGGAGCTGCAGCCCCCCCTATTGAAACAACTGAAGTGGGGGGAAAACTGGAAGACACCGCTGACACATCCTGCCCTGCACTAGTGGAAGCCCCTGGACGCTGACCCGGATATCTCTCTATGCTGTTTACCCCCTTGGGGGTGAAGGGAGCTGGTGAGTGGGGACACATGCGGGGGATGAACTGTCTGCCATAACTGAAGATTAGAATTGAACCTTGCTATAGATATTGTGAGGGGGTTAACTCGGTAGCGGGTGTGTGTGACCCCCTGGTTGGGCTCCCCACACAAAAAACAGGGCCAGCAGACGGAGGTTGTGGTTTTCAAAATCAAAAGGTGCGGTTTATTTCTCTATGTACAGTGACAAAAACACAGCAAAGCCAAAAAGAAACAAACAAAATAAATCCTGGTCAGTTTGACCTCTGACTAAACATGCAGGTTTCCTAAACTAACAACTGGGATCAGCCTGGTGCTGTCCTAGTCCCTAAGTCCCTGGTTTAGTAAAAGTCCAAACAAATAGCCACACAGGCTTTGCCTCACCGCACAGGGGTTCACTCTCCCTAGACAGTCCACACAGGTCTGGTTCCAGGCATGAGCTAACATCTAATGAATCTGGGAGTTTTTATAGAGGCCTTAAACGAACTGACAGGCTTCAGCTGGTCTCATCAACTCCCTGCCTCACGACGCCCAGCACTCTCCCTAGAGGTATGAGTCATTCATGAGCCCACTAGCCTCAGCTGGGCTTCATCAACTCCCTAGTTGTATAAGTCGGCATAAAGCCTGAATCTGGGAGAAATATATCTACCCCCCTGGATGCAACCAGGTGACTTTACCTTCCTGCTGTCACATACCCCCCCCTCTTGTTTTAACCTTGGGGTTGGAACACCAGCAATCAGGCATTCATGTACTCGAGACAAAGCATCCACATTCCCCATTTGAACGCCAGGGCGATGCTTTACTGTGAAGTTGAATTCCTGTAGGGCCAGGAACCACCTATTCACTCTTCTATTTGTCTCCTTGTTTTGAGCCATCCACTTTAACGGAGCGTGATCCGTAACCATGTCAAAGTGCCTACCTAGCAGATAGTACCGAAGGGAATCTAGAGCCCACTTCACCGCTAAACACTCCTTTTCAACCGTGGCGTAATTTACCTCATGGGACTTCAACTTCCTGCTGAGGTAAATGACTGGGTGCTCTTCCCCGTTCCAGACCTGGGACAATACTGCTCCTAACCCCACATCTGACGCATCACTTTGTACGACAAAGTCTTTAGAGAAGTCGGGTGAGTACAACACTGGCTGGCTACATAAGGCTTGTTTCAAGAATTGGAATGCTGCCTCAGCCTCGGGGGTCCATTTAATCATGACCGACCCTTTCCCTTTCGTCAGGTTGGTTAGGGGCACAGCCTTAGAAGCAAAGTGGGGAATGAAGCGCCGATAATAACCCGCGATTCCCAGAAAGGCTCGTACCTGCTTCTTGCTGTTGGGACGTGGCCAACTCTGGATGGCCTCGACTTTGTTGAGTTGGGGTTTTATTACTCCCCTGCCAATGGTGTACCCAAGATATTTGGCCTCCTCCTGCCCAATGGTACACTTCTTGGGGTTAGCCGTAAACCCCGCTTCCCGAACAGAGTCCAGGACTGCTTGCACTTTTGGCAGATGTGAGGCCCAATCTGTGCTATGGACAATTACGTCATCCAGGTAAGCCGCAGCATACTTCCGATGGGGCCTCAGCATCTGGTCCATTTTCCGCTGGAATGTGGCCGGCGCATTCTGTAACCCGAACGGCATTCTCTTATATTGGAACGCCCCGTCTGGGGTTACAAATGCGGTTTTCTCTTTGGCCGACTTGGCCAGGGGAATTTGCCAATACCCTTTTGTGAGGTCAAGAGTCGTCATGTATCGGGCTGTTCCCAGCCGGTCGATCAACTCATCTATACGTGGCATGGGGTAGGTGTCAAATTTTGTAACTTTGTTCAACTGACGAAAATCGTTACAAAATCGCCAGCTCCCATCCGGTTTAGGCACCAACACAATGGGACTAGACCAATCACTTTGGGACTCCTCTATCACCCCTAAGTTCAGCATTTTCTGTACTTCCTCCCGTATTGCCTCCCGTCGGGCCTCTGGGATCCGATAGGGTTTTAACTTCACCCTTTCACCGGGCGGGGTAATAATATCATGCTCTACCCCAGATGTTTGTCCCGGCAGCTCAGAGAACACCTCCTTGTTGCGAAGCACAAACTCCTTAACCTCCTGTTGTTGGGGTTGTGACAAGGTGGCTGCTATTCCAACCTCCGGAATCACGCAACCAGTTTGAGCTGGTGACCAAGTTTCTGCGACTAGGGACTCTCTATCCCTCCAGGCTTTCAACAGATTAACGTGATATATCTGTTCGGGCTTTCGCCTTCCTGGTTGTCTGACCTTGTAATTCACTTCGCTCACTTTTTCCATTATCTCGTAGGGGCCTTGCCATTTGGCAAGGAATTTACTTTCAACCGTAGGGACAAGTACCAATATCCTATCCCCCGGGGAAAAGGTACGGGTCTTTGCTCCACGGTTGTACACTCTCTGCTGTGCCAACTGCGCTTGGGCCAAATGTTCCTTCACGATGGGCATTACCTGTGCAATTCGATCTTGCATCAGGGCGACATGCTCAATCACACTCCTGTGGGGAGAACTCTCACTTTCCCAAGTTTCCTTGGCAATATCCAACAGCCCTCTTGGGTGTCTCCCATACAGTAACTCAAAGGGGGAGAATCCCGTAGAGGATTGGGGCACCTCCCTAATAGCAAACATCAAATAAGGAAGTAGACAGTCCCAATCCTTTCCATCTCTATCCACCACTTTCTTCAACATTTGTTTTAGGGTTTTGTTGAATCTTTCAACCAGCCCATCGGTTTGGGGGTGATACACAGATGTACGCAATTGCGTCACTTTGAACAATTTACACAGCTCTTTCATAACCCGGGACATAAAGGGTGTACCTTGGTCCGTAAGCAGTTCTTTACAAATACCCACCCGGCTAAAAACAAGAGATAGCTCTTTGGCTATGGTTTTGGCCGAGGTATTTCTGAGAGGGATCGCTTCTGGATAACGGGTGGCATAGTCCATTATAACCAATATGTACTGGTGCCCCCTAGCGGACTTGATTATAGGACCTACCAAATCCATTGCGATTCTCTCAAACGGGACCTCAATGATGGGTAGAGGGACCAGCGGGCTACGGAAATGTGGCATCGGGGCCGACCTCTGACACACAGGGCAGGAGGAACAATAATTTTCTACGTCCTTCATCACCCCCGGCCAATAGAATCTCTGTAATACCCTCTCTCGGGTTTTCTCTGTCCCCAGATGACCTCCAAGAATGTGCCCATGGGCCAACTCCAACACCAACTTCCTGTAAGGTTTGGGCACCACCAGCTGCTCAACGGTTTCTTCTGCCCTTTTTGCCACCCGATACAGTAGGTCCTTCTCTACGCTGAAGTATGGGTAAGTGCAGGTATTATCTGGGTTCACTAACTCGCCATCTATTTCCACTACGTTTTCCCGTGCCTTTATTAGGGCGGGGTCTTTTAACTGTTCTGTGGCAAAATTTTCCCTGTGAACCTCCAGATCAGAAAACTCCACAGACGGTAGGTTTTCGTCTGAGGAGGTGGGCTCCTCTCCAGTTTCTTGAGTCTCCCCTGCCAATACTGACAAGGGAAATTCTGGAGAGTCCTCACCACTCTCAGAGGAGTTCTGGCTATCACATTCCTGGTACATAGGGGCACCAGTGGGGGGCTCAGGATCATCCCACAGTTCCCAGAACTTCGGAAAATCCCTTCCCACAATGGCATCATGCGGTAATTGAGATACTAACCCCACTGGATGAGAGAGGGTACCTTTGGGGGTCTCGAAACACACTGTAGTCACTGGATACTCTCGGGTGTCCCCATGCACACAAATAACAGCTACCTTGCTATTCCCAGAGACCTCTGTTTTAACTAATTCAGCCTTTATCAGGGTCACAAGGCTACCTGAATCCAGTAATACCACAACATTTCTACCATTAATACACATTTTGCATAAATGTTTCTCAGTTCCCTGAATGGCAGTGCATGCGACTGTCGCACACAGCGACTGACGTCTGTCCATCAGAAAGTCACATTGCATGGGTTCCTCCACAACCGGGCAATTTGCTGCAATATGTCCCGCTTGCCGGCAGCGGTAGCAACCGATCCTTCTTGCGGCCTCTTGAGCCGCTGATTTCCCAGGCTGTTCTCGCCAAACTTGGGGTAGAGCTCCCACCCTCTCACTCTCTCCACCCTCACCCCTTGGAATCCTCTTATCCGCCCCTGGGGATGGTCTGGTCTTAGGGTGGAAAGTCCGAGAGTCTCTGGAAGAGGCCGTCAGGTTCTCTGTAGCCAAGTATCTCTCTACACGATCCACAAGTTTACCGGCCGTTTCTGGGTCTCCATGGCTTACCCACTTTTGAATGGCGGTAGGAAGAGCTCTCAAGAAACGATCCATCACAACACGTTCCACAATCTCCGGTGCGGACAAAGTCTCTGGCTGTAGCCACTTCCTGCTCAGGTGAATGAGATCATACATTTGAGACCTGGGGGGTTTTCCAAGCTGGAAAGTCCAGTTATGCACACGCTGAGCCCGGACAGCCAGGGTGACACCCAGCCTTGCCAATATTTCAGCTTTTAGCATCACATAGTCTTTTGCTTGGTCAGGCTCTAGGTCATAGTAAGCCTTCTGCGATTCACCAGTTAACAGAGGAGCCACCAGTCCAGCCCACTGCTCCTCAGGCCACTTTTCTCTTTCAGCAGTCCTTTCAAATGTGGTCAAAAATACCTCTGGATCATCCTCTCCAGTCATTTTTGTCAATAAACGACTCACCCCAAAGGACGCGGTATTAGTGGGACGGCTTTCCTCACTGGTCTGCGGACGTTGCTGCATTACTGCTTCCATTTGTTGTAGTCTCTGCTCTTGCTTCTGTAACAGGTCTATGAAGCGGGCCTCAGATTGCTGCTGGGCTTGTTGATGAGCTTGCTGCTGGGCTGCAAGGCTCCTTTGCAAACCTGCATTTGTCTGCTGTTGATTGGCATTTGCTAGAGCCAGCTGTTTCAGTATCTCCTCCATGCTGGCTTAAAAAAAACTGCCACTGGTTCTCCACCAACTGTGAGGGGGTTAACTCGGTAGCGGGTGTGTGTGACCCCCTGGTTGGGCTCCCCACACAAAAAACAGGGCCAGCAGACGGAGGTTGTGGTTTTCAAAATCAAAAGGTGCGGTTTATTTCTCTATGTACAGTGACAAAAACACAGCAAAGCCAAAAAGAAACAAACAAAATAAATCCTGGTCAGTTTGACCTCTGACTAAACATGCAGGTTTCCTAAACTAACAACTGGGATCAGCCTGGTGCTGTCCTAGTCCCTAAGTCCCTGGTTTAGTAAAAGTCCAAACAAATAGCCACACAGGCTTTGCCTCACCGCACAGGGGTTCACTCTCCCTAGACAGTCCACACAGGTCTGGTTCCAGGCATGAGCTAACATCTAATGAATCTGGGAGTTTTTATAGAGGCCTTAAACGAACTGACAGGCTTCAGCTGGTCTCATCAACTCCCTGCCTCACGACGCCCAGCACTCTCCCTAGAGGTATGAGTCATTCATGAGCCCACTAGCCTCAGCTGGGCTTCATCAACTCCCTAGTTGTATAAGTCGGCATAAAGCCTGAATCTGGGAGAAATATATCTACCCCCCTGGATGCAACCAGGTGACTTTACCTTCCTGCTGTCACAATATGTTTATATGAAGAGGGATCTGCTATCCTAGTATCAAGTTCCAAACACCTACCTGCCATTATAGACTTTATTTTAGAAGCTAGTGGGCCAGTCACAGAGACTGCTGGTATTTTTTTGGTGTTTTTGCCCGGAGGCACTGCATATTGGACTTATCCGATTTTTATAAAATTATTATATTTTTTATTCATTTTTTACATTTTTTTTTATATTTTCATTCATTTGTATTATAATTAATCTAGCCTGTGTAGGATATTAGTCACACTTAATTTAATCTTTATACACTTTCTTTGTTATCACCTATGAGACTCACTACATGAGGTATTATTGGTCACTGACACTTTACACCTCACCTTCTAGTTTTTTTTGTGTCTTTGTCTTTTGTGTTAAAAGACTCATTCACACCCCTAAAGCCCCGTACACACGATCGGTTTGACTGATGAAAACCGTCCGATGGATGGTTTTCATCAGACCAACCGATCGTGTATGGTACCCATCGGTCTTTTTTCCATCGGTTTTAAAAAATAGAACTTGTTTTAAAATTTTCCGATGGATAAAAAACCGATGGTAATTTCCGATCGTCTATGGGCAAGTCCATCAGTTAAAAAACCCACGCATGCTCAGACTGAATTAGGAGACGGGAGCGCTCGTTCTGGTAAAACTAGCGTTCCTAATGGAGAGAGCACATTCGTCATTCTGCAAGTTATTGCTTCGTTTAATGCAGCGCGTGTTTTGTTGCTTTAGAACGGTGTTTAAAATGTCATTTTTGCTGCAGATCTTTATCACGAGTTCTGACAAACGTATGTCTTTCTTCTTTCTTGTGATCTTAGGAATAATTAGTTTATTTCTTAAAGGCCGACCTCACAAATTACACCTTTTTTTTTGTTTTTGTATTTAAATTTGTTGTGCATTTTTTGGTGTGTCAATTTCTCAGAACAACATTTTTTATTTTCTCGTTTCCTCATGGAGGTTGGTGTCCCTTGTTATTAATTACACATTGTATTTATGAAATGTTATTGCTACTCCAAAAAAAAAAAACACATCAGGCATGTATGTTGGCTGAAATCAAATTTCCATTTATTTTGGAAAAAAAGCAAACAAAAAACGAAGGGCAACTATTCAGAAATTAGCAGAAAATATCAAGTCATTAGATCCCAAATGCAGACCTGACTATGATGAATAATAAAATCAACAACAGCATGAAATCAGGAGCAGCAGCCAAAGACATACATCATCCCAAACTGTGGTACTCCATCAACCTGCAACTTCTGGATGAGCAGCTCGAGGCCAGAGAATCACCTCCTGCTCTTCCCTGTAGCCTTCCTTCCACGCCTCTCTGCAGCGTACTCTCCACTGCCCCGTCCTCGCACCCTTGCAGGCTGGGCCACTGTGGGTGGTGATGTAGCAGGAGGAGGAGGAGAAGGAGGAGAGGGATTGGCCTGATGTGACAGATGGGTGGCCTCAGTCAGCTGCCCCCTCGCCCCCATGTGTACGGCCATGTAGATGAGGTGCTCACAAAGGGCCCGTTGTCCCGCCTCCATTTGGAGCAACTTATCCACCAGATAGCTGCTAAACCCCTCCGTAGGGTTGAGGGGGGCCCTCATGATGGTAGCAGCCTCCCGAATCATCTTTAGTGACTCCTCCTCCACTTGTGTCATTCACCGTTGTTTTGGTGGTCTGACGTGGAGGGGAGCAACTTGGGAGACGGTGCTGCCACTAGGCCTGGGGACCTGCTGAGTCCCACTTGGCCCTGCCTCCTCCTGCCTGCCACACTCCTGAGCCTCTTCCTCCTGGCTTGCCTCATCCTGTTTATAAAATAAAATAAAAAATTGTATTATTTGGGGAATCTATCACACACAATTTTTAATATCATGACTGGTGCATATTTTTTTTTGGGGGGGGATGATATCATTTATGGCTACTCCAACCATTTCAACACAATATTACTTAGTGGACAATAAT
The DNA here is from genome assembly GCA_029206835.1 of Rana muscosa. Taxonomy (NCBI): domain Eukaryota; kingdom Metazoa; phylum Chordata; class Amphibia; order Anura; family Ranidae; genus Rana; species Rana muscosa. The sequence continues at coordinate 132,533,209 of CM055126.1, forward strand.
TATCAGCAAAAATACTATACCTGGCTGAAGATGCGAAGATCTGGCTCTTCAAGTTCAGATGGCTCCTCCTCCGCCTCTGCAGGGGTGGAGGGAAGGGTGGAAGGAACGCTGGAGGGAAGGGTGGAAGGAAGGGTTGAGGGAAGGCTGGAAATAGATTCCCTGGCCTCGATCTGGTCATCCAGAAATTGAAGATGTTTGTAGTACCACCGCTTGGGCTTTACTACATCGTCGGCTGCTGCTCCTGATCTCTTTGACTGGCGGACTTCCTTGTATTTTTTTTTATAGGAATTATGCAGGTTGTTGATTTTATTATTGATCATAGTGTAGTCTGCATCTGGGATCCATGGCTTCATATCCTCTGCTAATTTGCAAATAGTTGCCCGAAGTACATCACTCTTGTGGTACGCTGGGTGTTTCAGTTCCCACAGGTTGCGCTGTTCCTTATATTTGTCTATAAAAATCAGCATCACCTCTGGCTCACGTAGTTTATGCATCTTTTTGGATCAGCAAGTAAAAAAACAAGTAAAAAAAAAAAACTGATCAGATTTGATTCTCCTCAACTTATCACAATATTGCCCTTTACAATCATGAACCATTATAGGCCACTGCAGGCCCGAGTTCCCTTCTTACCTTAGTTGAGTTCATTTGTTTACTTCTGGTCGTCTTTACTCCGCGCATCCCTAATAACTTCTTTCCCCTTTTTATACCCTGCGCATGCGTGTAACTCCGCCCTCGTCGCCCGCCCATGACGGACTTTTTCTGCATTTCCCCGCCCCTTAACGATCGGTGCACAGTGTGAGACGGCGACATGTCGCAGACACAGGTGGCTTCTTTAGTAGAAATTACCGATGAGGAAAGCCCGGAGGCGGAAACGTCCTGATCCAGTAAAAAAAGATACAAGGCGACTAATATGTATTTTGCTGAGATGGCGGAGATGGTGGACATTCTGCGACGGCACGCATGGCCCATACGACACCCCTAATCTCCGGAAGTCACAAATTATGGACAAAGTGGCGAAGACTCTCTATAAAAAATATGGGGTCAGGAGATCCAAGGAACAACTCCGTAAAAGGTGGTCAGACCTAAAGCTGAGGGAGCCGGAGCAGTATAGGAAGCTTCTAAAAAGCATAGAAAAAAGTAAGTTTTTTTACTGTGTTCTTTCACATTGTAATATGTATTCTTCCATGTTTTGCAACATGTGCTTGGCTTGACTGGTTTCACATTTTAAAATGTCAACTTTTATGTTAAGTGGAGAGTCCACTTATTTGTTAAATGTGTGGTAAAAAAAAATTGCTGCTCTTCCCCCAAACATGTTTGGCACATATCCACGTAAACTACATGTGGGCATGCCTCATTTTACTTAAACAATGTTTATCTACACATTGTTGGCTAGATGATGTGTTGTAAGGAAAACTAGAATGTGAATGAAAGGCTAAACTGTATTCTGGGTAAAGGAGATGATACTCCAGCAGTTGTGTACTAATTTTTTATTTCTGGATCAAGATACTATAGTCTGGGCCACATGACCAAATTTATAAACGGTGTCACACACAGGTGGTCCAGTGGATACCTTGGTGGTTATCCAAGTGTATTTGTGAGTGTCCTCCAAAATAACATGTTGCTTTGTAGAGTTTGCAAGATCTCATATGTTCATCTGGAAACTCAGGGCCAAATATCAATTGTACCCCACTTCAAAACAATGATTATCCATTTTCAGGCCTAAAAACTCTGTGTGCTAAAGGATACATTATTTTTGACATTCCCATAGGGGAGAGGAGACTGGGAGGACACCATGCTCAGGAGACGAGGAACCAAACACCACAGAAACTCCCCGAAGATCACAAAGCAGACCAAGATCAGCATGTTCAGGAAGCGGAGGGGGAGGAAGCGGAGGTGGAGTAAGGGGAGGTGGAGGAAGGAGAGGTGGAGCTTATCAGCACAACAGGTCAGTGTCTGTCACCACAACTTCAAGGTAAATACAGATGTAGGCCTGCATAGTTCAAATAATTTTTTTTTTTTTTTTTAGGGACTGAATGTGGGGGTGTGTCAGGAAGTCCAAATCCTCCATTCTCGAGTGCCAGCGCCAAAATAATCATTCAGGAAATCATGGAATGCAGTAGCGAAATGGACATTATGAGAAAGAGAATGAATGTGATTGAGTAAAAATATAAAAACATTATAGATATTTTGGGGAGAATAGTGTGAACCCCCCCTGTTTTTGTGTTTTGTTATGCGTCAGAAATTTGCAATGGGATTTCCACCAGCCCAAATGTGAAGATGCACACAGTGACTCAACATGTGCCATCTGCCGTCACAGGATATCTATGTCCCTGTTTTGGGGGTGCAACCTCTTCCTCCCTACTCAAGTAGGTGAGAGGAAGGGTTTTCACCCCCAAAGCACGTCCATTGATCCCCCATGATGGCAGATAGCACATGTTTACCTTAGCCATGGGATCATGTTGAAGATACCCATTTGAGCCCCAAAAAGAAAGTGTGGTTCTTCACATTTGGGATGGATCAGGGGTAACATCACCCCATCTCATGTTTGTATTTTTCACTGTGTTATTTTGTTACTTTTTCATAAAAATTTTTTTGGCTTTTGACCCATGCAGGTTTCTGCAAAAAAAGCCGCCCAAACAAAAAAAAGGCTTGAATATCGAAAACCACCCAAAAATGTGGTGCAATCAATAAAAACATTCGGGAAGTCTAAAAAAGGTGTGGCTTGTTCTTTCTATGCTCAATAGCAGTTCTGAAGATGCAAAATCAAGGTTTTTACCTGTGAGATTTGAGGCTATTTACTAAGGACAAATACACTTGGCACTACTAGAACCTGGGAGACACATAAACCCAAAATACAAGAATGACAACACAAGTTTGTAGTAAATATAATTTATTTTTTATTTTAAAAAGGTTATAAAATGTCAGATGTGGTCTGGCATTGCGATGGCCCCCCTACCCGTGAAGTACTCTACGTATTTCTGACGTACTTCACGGGCACTTTGGGGGGCCAAGCCAGTACGGGCAGTGTTGAGGCCGGTCAGAATTGTCATTTCGGATGGACCGGCCTCAGGCCCAACTGATGACACATAAGTAGCTGAGAATTTTCTTAAAAAGTTGTGCAATATGCAGCAGCAGTACACAATGTTGTTCAGTTTATATTCCGCCAAATGTATAGCTGTCTGAAACAGGCGGAACCGGCTGGCCATTATCCCGAAGGCGTTCTCCACAACTCTCCGGGCTCTGGCCAGCCGGTAATTAAAAACCCTCCTCTCCGGGGTGAGGGTGCGTTGGGGAAACGGCCGCATGAGGTGTGGTCCAAGTCCAAAAGCGTCATCCGCGATGAAAACGAACGGTAGCCCTTCCACGTTCTCTGCATCTGGAGACAGTGCAAGACCCCCAGCCTGCAGACGGTGAGCGAACTCCGTCTCAGCGAATACTCCGCCATCAGACATCCGGCCGTTCTTCCCCACGTCCACATACAGGAACTCGTACCGTGCCGACACCACCGCCATTAACACAATACTATTAAAACCTTTATAGTTAAAATAGTATGACCCTGAACGGGGTGGTGGCACTATGTGGACGTGCTTCCCATCAATTGCCCCTCCACAGTTGGGGAAATCCCACCACAGGGCAAATTGGGAGGCCACAGTCAGCCATTCCTGTGGTGTGCTAGGGAACTGTGGAGTCAAACAAAAAGAAGACATTAGTACGGTTTATGTTTACAGTGCAAGCAGATTACACACAAAAACATTGTTGACCAACATCATTCTAACATTATTATTAAAGGGAGTATTTCCTACCAATAAACAAAAGGCCCACTTAGCAGATGCCTCACCCCCGCTGAGTGGACATTCTAAAATAATCTAAAGGGGGGGGGGCTTGAGGTGATTGTGGGGGATCCAAAAAAAGGCTCTACCACTCTGCTGAGCTTGATTGAGAACTAAAACTATTTTTACATCTTTAGGGGGGGGGGTTGTCAAACTACGAGGGCACTGACCCCAAAAATTTTAAAAGGAAGATAGAAGGCTAGCTGGGTTTGGGCCCAGGATAGCATGCTGGAGAGGTTAGTGAAGGGAAATTGGCATGTAGGGCCCAAAAAGGCCTTTACAGGTAAAAACATGCATGGGGAAAATGGGGACATTACCAGGATATTACAAACAGGCAAATTTGGGTTAGGAGGAAAAAAAAATAGAACATTATAAAACAATAAAAACATATAATGTGATGTTAAAGGAGCAAAATTACCTTCATATAGTCCGTCTGCAGGACCTGAATAATGGCCGAACACGTCTCAGGGATAATGATCCCGAGAGCCTGGGGGGAGATGCCTGTTGAGAACTTGAGGTCCTGCAAACTTCTCCCAGTCGCCAGGTATCTCAACGTGGCAATAAGCCTCTGCTCGGCAGTGATGGCCTAGCGCATCACAGTGTCCTGCCTCATGATATAAGGGGACAGCAAATCCAACAGACGGTGAAAAACGGGTTCCGTCATCCTGAAATAATTCCTGAAATCATCAGGATTATTCTCATGGATTTCCCGCAGCAGAGGCATATGAGAGAACTGGTCCCGCTGGAGCAACCAATTCTTAGTCCATGAACTCCTCCTCACCCTGTTCACAGACTGAACTCGGGTTACAGTGTTAACTGCAACACCAAGTCCAAAGCCAGCACGAGCTCTAGAACGAGAACGCACTTCAAACATGGTTTTAAACCGGTCGCTTGGTCAGAACGCACTCAAACAGAACGCACCGTGGAACAGCAAGGCCTGAGAAGAACGACCTGAAAAACAGTAAACGAACGACCAAGAAGGCACTGCAAGGCAATAACGACCTGACTGCACGCACTGAATCACGAATACGAACCCACAAGCACAAACTGAACACCAGGAAACGATCTGCAAAGCACGGAGACTGAAAAGCGCGAATCGGCTCTCACCAAACTTTTACTAACACACGGTAACACGAAATCAGCAAAAGCAGCCCAAGGGGTAGCGCCATTAGATTTGTTCGGCCCTTTTATAGCGCGTCGTACGTTTTGTACGTGCCGTCGTTTTCTTGCCGTCGGTTTTTTGACTGATGGTGTGTGGCCAAGACTGATGAAAAACAGTTTCATCGGATTTGCGATGGTCAAATCCATCGGACGAAAATCCATAGGTTATCCGATCGTGTGTACAGGGCTTAACTGAGGGGTATCACACCTTATCTAATTCACATTTTTATTACTGGTCCAAGAGAGGACTAGTGAGCAGCGCCACACCCCATTACTTATATCATTTATTCTAATAAAAAGTGTTTAGGTACCTGGGTCCTGCCCCAGGGGACATGTATCAATGCAAAAAAAAGTTTTAAAAACAGACGTTTTTTCGGGAGCAGTGACTTTAATAATGCTTAAAATTAAACAATAAAAGTGAAATATTCCTTTCAATTTTGTACCTGGGGGGTGTCTATAGTATGCCTGTAAAGTAGCGCATGTTTCCTGTGCCCCTGCACAAAAGGGCATTTCTAAAGGAAAATAAGTCATTTAAAACTATTCGCGGCTATAATGAATTGTCGGGTCCCGGCAATACAGATAAAAGTCATTGAAAAAAAAACAGCATGGGTTCCCACCTTAGTCCATTACCAGGCCCTTTGGGTCTGGTATGAATATTAAGGGGAACCCCGAACCAAAATTTAAAAAAAGTGTGGGGGCCCCCCAAATTCCATATCAGGCCCTTCAGGTCTGGTATGGATATTAGGGGAACCCTGCGCCATTTAAAAAAAAATGGCGTGGGGTTCCCCCCAAAAAATCCATACCAGACCCTCCAAGAATACGTATCGGCCTACACTGAGAAAAAAAATATATTTTTTTTAAATTGGGATATTTATTATAGCAAAAATCAAAAAATATTGTGTTTTTTTCAAAATTGTCGCTCTTTTTTTGTTTATAGCGCAAAAATTAAAAACCGCAGAGGTGATCAAATACCACCAAAAGAAAGCTCTATTTGTGGGAAAAAAAGGATGTCAATTTTGTTTGGGAGCCACATCGCACGACCGCGCAATTGTCATTCAAAGCGTGACAGTGCTGAAAGCTGAAATTTTGCCTGGGCAGGAAGGGTGTTTATGTGCCCAGTAAGCAAGTGGTTAAGGGGAACCCCGCAAAAAAAAATGGTCTGTGGTTCCCCCCAAAAATCCATACCAGACCCTTTTCCGAGCACGCAACCTGGCAGGCCGCAGGATAAGAGGGGGGACGAGAGAGCGCACCCCCGTCCTGAATCGTACCAGGCCCCATGCCCTCAACATGGGGAGGATGTCCCCATGTTGATGGGGACAAGGGCCTCATCCCCACAACCCTTGCCCGGTGGTTGTGGGGGTCTGCGGGCGGGGGGCTTATCGGAATTTGGATGCCCCCTTTAACAAAGGGGACTCCCAGATCCCGCCCCCCCTATGTGAATTGGTAAGGGGTACATTGTTCCCCTACCATTTTACAAAGAAAAAGTGTGAAAATTTTAAAAATGACAGAAGACGGCTTGGGACAAGCCCTTTATTAAAAAAAAAAAAAAAAAAAAAAAAAAATGCACCAAAGGCACCCGGCCTAATGACGCGCAAGCTGTTTGACAGTTCTTATATAACCGAGGGCGGGGCCACCCGTGACGTGGACGTGTGACCCCGCCCCCTCTAACACGTTACAGGAAACCCGTGTGACACAGTAGAGGGGGTGGGGTCACCCCGGGAAGCCCCCGTGATGTGTTAGAGGGGGCAGGATCACCCCCGGAAAACCCCTGTGACGCGTTAGAGGGGGCGGTGGCCCCGTCCTCGCTTATAAAAGAACTGTCAAGCAGCTTGCTTGTCATTAGACCGGGTGCCTTCGGTGCAGGGAGGATCGTGCGTCCTTCCTCACTGGAGTGGAGAGCATCGCTGGAGAATAGATCATCGCTGGACATCGAGAATGGATTACAATGCAGGACAGACTGGATTACATCGCTGGAATGGTTTTTTTATTTTTTTATTTTTTATTTTTAATGAAGGACTTGTCCCAAGCCGCCTTCTGTCATTTTTAACATTTTCACACTTTTTCTTTGTGAAATGGTAGGGGTACAATGTACCCCTTACCAATTCACATAGGGGGGTCGGGACCTGGGAGTCCAGATTCCGATAAGCCCCCCGCCCGCAGAACCCCCGCAACCACCAGGCAAGGGTTGTGGGGATGAGGCCCTTGTCCCCATCAACATGGGGACATCCTCCCCATGTTGAGGGCATGTGGCCTGGTACGGTTCAGAAGGGGGGGCGCTCTCTTGCCCCCCTCTTTTTCTGCGGCCTGCCGGGTTGCGTGCTCGGATAAGGGTCTGGTATGGATTTTTGGGGGGAATCCCACGCCATTTTTTTTTAAATGGCGCAGGGTTCCCCTTAATATCAATACCAGACCTGAAGGGCCTGATATGGAATTTGGGGGGGACCCCACGCTTTTTTTTTTACTTTTGGTTCGGGGTTCCCCTTAATATTCATACCAGACCCAAAGGGCCTGGTAATGGACTAAGGGGGAACCCATGCTGTTTTTTTCAATGACTTTTATCGGTATTGCCGGGACCCGACAATTCATTATAATCGCGAGTAGTTTTAAATGACTTTTTTTCCTTTAGAAATGTCATTTTGTGCAGGGACTTTTCTAAGCATGGGAAACATGCGCTACTTTACAGGCATACTATAGACACCCCCAGGTACGAAATTTAAAGGAATATTTCACTTTTATTGTTTCACTTTAACCACTTCTCCACCGGGCCTATTCTGGCACTTTTCTCCTTCATGTAAAAATCATCATTTTTTTGCTAGAAAATTAATCATAACTCCCAAACATTATATAAATATATTTTTTAGCAGACACCCTAGGGAATAAAATGGCGGTCATTGCAATGTTTTATCTTGCATGGTATTTGCGCAATAATTTTTCAAACGACTTTTTTGGGGGAAAAAACGGTTTCACAAATTAAAAAATAACAAAACAGTAAAGTTAGTCCAATTTTTTTCTATAATGTGAAAGATGCTGCTACGCCGAGTAAATAGATACCTAACATGTCACGCTTTAAAATTGCACACACTCATGGAATGGCGCCAAACTTCAGTACTTAAAAATCTCCAAAGGCGACGCTTAATTTTTTTTTACAGGTTACTATTTTTGAGTTACAGAGGAGGTCTAGTGCTAGAATTGTTGCTTGCACTCTACCGCACGCGGCGATGCCTCACATGTGGGGTTTGAACGGCGTTTACATATGTGGGCGGGACTTACATGCGTGTTCGCTTCTGAGCGCGAGCTACCGGGGCGTTTTACTTTTTTTTTTTACAGAATTTTTTTTATTTTGACACTTTTTTTTACATTTTTTTTTTGATCACTTTTATTCCTATTACAAGAAATTTAAACATCCCTTGTACGGTAATAGGAATAATTGTGACAGGTCCTCTTTATGGAGAGATGCGGGGTCAATAAGACCCCACATCTCTCCTCCAGGCTGGAAAGCATGAGATTGGTGAAAAAAATTCACGATCTCATGCCGACAACCGCAATTGCGGCTTTGTTTACTTCCGGGTACCGGGCGTGACGTCACAATGTCGCGCCCGGGACTCTGACGGTCCTAGAGATGACTGGTGACCTTCTGGTCACCAGTCATCTCTATCGTCGTGAGCCGGCGCCGGCCGATTTGTTCTCCGGGCCCCTGATGGCACGGGAGAGCCCGGAGAAGCACCGGATGGCGGCGGGAGGGGGTGGGTGTCCCCTCCCACCGCCTATGAGAACGATCAAGCAGCGGAACTGCCACTATAATCATTCTTATGGTGAACAGAATCGCTGGCAGAAGAGAAAGATATCTGAATAATGCCTGTAGCTGCAGGCATCATTCAGATATACCACCTCAAAGTCAATCACGTCATATGACGTCCTTGGTGGAAAAGTGGTTAAGCATTATTAAAATCACTGCTCCCGAAAAAACTGCTGTTTTTAAAACTTTTTTTTGCATTGATACATGTCCCCTGGGGCAGGACCCAGGTCCCCAAACACTTTTTATGACAATAACTTGCATATTAACCTTTAAAATTAGCACTTTTGATTTCTCCCATAGACTTTTAAAGGGTGTTCCGCGGCTTTTCGAATTTACCGCGAACACCCCAAATTGTTCGCTGTTGGGCGAAAAGGCAATGTTCGAGTCGAACTCATGTTTGACTCGAACAGATAGCCCATCCCTATCCAAGTTTATCTGATACCTCTCAAGCACACTTGCTCTACTATCCACCTTGCTTGTTCCAGTTACCTTTTGGTGACCAGCTCTTCAAACAATGATACCTTGCAAACCGTGCTTCTTTGGGCATTGCTCTCCCTGTCCCACTTCCAGGAAGCGCTGCACTTAGCTGCAAGGGGAGCCCTCTCTGCATCTCGGCCTCACACCTGGTACATGACAAAAGTAACAGGCTGGTAAGTTCCTCTGCCTCTTTCTTAAAAAATGTATTATAGTGTAATGTTAAATGGCAGAATAATTGGTTGAAATACTCTATACTGTACGTGGTATAGGATTACTGTTTTAACAGCCACAGGATTTGTAATATTGGCCACCTGATCTTGTAATGCAGACATCTCTGCTAGTTAGTGAAATCATGATGCTACTTTCTGATTTACCTATTATATTTTGTTAATTATCCTTTTTACTCCCTGGGTCAGCTCACTGGACTGTCTGTTGAGGAGGCTGGTGGCTTAGTGGTGGCACTTGAAGTTAAAAGTATATCTGAAGCTATTTTTTTTTCTTTATTTTGGACAGAGTATCATAGATTGTTTTGCCTTCTATGTCCCATTAGGGAGATCTTTCTTCATTCTTGTCCTGTAGACTAAACTGGAAGCAGTGGCATAGCGTGGGGGGGCAGGGGGTGCCGTGGCCCCGGGCGCAACTTTGGGGGGGGGGCGAAATTCCACACCAGTTGGTGTCACTTTGCCTCAATTCTCCACACTGTGTCCCCTGCGATCCGCTGCCATATTGCGGCAGCTGGCGCCCTGTGATTGGGCGAGCGTGGTCATGTGCTGCTGCGGGGCTGGCCAGTCCTTGAACACGGTCGGCGCATGTGCGAATGGCTGCTCCTGGAGTCCCGCCCGCTCTTCTGTAAGCCACCGCCGCCACCATCTTCTCCTCCACCCTTCCTTCTGACCGCGCCAGATCTGGAAGTGGGACTTCATCTGGGAATCAATCATGTGGCAGACAGCAGACTGTATTCAATGGAGAACAAAAACAGGTGAGTGCGTGAGCCATCTCAGATGGGAGCAGCCGCCAGTCAGTGAGCAGTTGGGGAGAGTCATATGCTACCGCACTGCCATTCCACATGTTAATCCCAGCCAGCAAGCACACACGCATCATGCCTGCGGGCCTAAACTAAGTTACATGCCAAAAGCCCCCCTCTTCCCCCCCCGAGAGACATGCAGGCTGAGTTACATAGAAGTGTAGTGCTCACAGTGTAGTATACAGTATAGGGGTCAGTATAGTATAGTGTACAGTATAGGGGTCAGTGTAGTGTAGTGTACAGTATAGGAGTCAGTGTAGTATAGTGTACAGTATAGGGGTCAGTGTAGTATAGTGGTCAGTGTAGTATAGTGTACAGTATAGGGGTCAGTGTAGTGTACAGTATAGGGGTCAGTGTAGTATAGTGTGTAGTATAGTGTACAATATAGGGGTCAGTGTAGTATAGTGGTCAGTGTAGTATAGTGTACAGTATAGGGGTCAGTGTAGTGTACAGTATAGGGGTCAGTGTAGTGTACAGTATAGGGGTCAGTGTAGTATAGTGGTCAGTGTAGTATAGTGTACAGTATAGGGGTCAGTGTAGTATAGTGTACAGTATAGGGGTCAGTGTAGTGTACAGTATAGGGGTCAGTGTAGTATGGTGTACAGTATAGGGGTCAGTGTAGTGTACAGTATAGGGGTCAGTATAGTATAGTGTACAGTATAGGGGTCAGTGTAGTATACAGTATAGGGGTCAGTGTAGTATAGTGTACAGTATAGTGGTCAGTGTAGTATATTGTACAGTATAGGGGTCAGTGTAGTGTACAGTATAGGGGTCAGTGTAGTATAGTGTACAGTATAGGGGTCAGTGTAGTATACAGTATAGGGGTCAGTGTAGTATACAGTATAGGGGTCTGTGTAGTATAGTGTACAGCAGGGGTCTTCAAACTTTCTAAACAAAGGGCCAGTTTACGGTCCTTCAGACTTTAGGGTGGGCCAGACTAGGGCCATTGGGTGTAGAAAATGTCCAGTGGGAATACATAATACCATATCTTTGGTGTCAGTGGGAGGACTAGTGCCCCATCGTTGGTGTCAATGGAAAGAATTGATGGTGTCAGTTGGAGGAATAGTGCCTCAATGGTGTCAGCAACAAGAATTATGCCCAATTGGAGTTGGATGGAATAGTGCCCCAAGGGCCGCATTAAGGCAAGCAAAGGCCCGCATCTGGCCCCAGGGCCGCAGTTTGGAGACCCCTGGTGTACAGTATAGTGGTCAGTGTAGTATTGTGTACAGTATAGGGGTCAGTGTAGTGTACAGTATAGGGGTCAGTGTAGTATAGTGTACAGTATAGGGGTCAGTGTCGTATAGTGGTCAGTGTAGTGTACAGTATAGTGGTCAGTGTAGTATACAGTATAGGGGTCAGTGTAGTATACAGTATAGTGGTCAGTGTAGTATAGTGTTCAGTGTAGTTGTCAGTGTAGTGTAGTGGTCAGTGTGGTTCTCAGTGTAGTATAGTGGTCAGTGTAGTATAGTGGTCAGTGTAGTTCTCAGTGTAGTATAGTGGTCAGTGTAGTTCTCAGTGTAGTGTAGTGGTCAGTGTAGTTCTCAGTGTAGTATAGTGGTCAGTGTAGTTCTCAGTGTAGTATAGTGGTCAGTGTAGTTCTCAGTGTAGTGTAGTGGACAGTATAGTGGTCAGTGTAGTGCAGTGGTCAGTGTAGTTCTCAGTGTAGTATAGTGGTCAGTGTAGTTCTCAGTGTAGTGCAGTGGTCAGTGTAGTTATCAGTGTAGTATAGTGGTCAGTGTAGTTCTCAGTGTAGTATAGTGGTCAGTGTAGTTCTCAGTGTAGTATAGTGGTCAGTGTAATTCTCAGTGTAGTGTAGTGGACAGTATAGTGGTCAGTGTAGTGCAGTGGTCAGTGTAGTTCTCAGTGTAGTATAGTGGTCAGTGTAGTGCAGTGGTCAGTGTAGTTATCAGTGTAGTGTAGTGGTCAGTGTAGTGTGTAGTGGTCAGTAAAGGAATCAGGTTGGTCAGTGTTGAAATCAAGTAGGTTAGTATAGTGGTTAGTATAGGAATCGGGTTGGTCAGTGTTGGAATTAGGTAGGTCAGTACTATTGTATTTGAAGGGACTCAGGGAGTGCTAAAAATCCACAGGTTAGGGGGGGCGCAAATTACTTGCCTAGCCCCGGGTGCGGACAACCCACGCTACGTCACTGACTGGAAGTAAGAGGTTATCTTCCCAATGTAAGGGAAATCTCCTCTTAGATAGTTGTCAAGGGAACAAGTGTTCCCATTAAAATATTTCCCTTCTATTCCTGTTCTTGTGGCAACTCAGAATTTTGGATTTATCCTCACTTTCATTCCCTGTTATACCAGTGATCAGTATCCCAGATCTTCCTAGGGGGCCCAGACAGCACTAAAAATCAAACAGTGGTTTCATCCCCTCAACACTCTATCCAAATCTTAAAGAAGCTTTGCCTTTAGGTATACAGTACTTTATATGGATAAATCAGGAAAATAAAGTAATTAACTATGTGTTGCGTAACTCCAAAGTCCGCTGGGAAATCCTTGAAGCTGAGGAAGTACTATTACTTATCCAAGGCAAACTTTTATGCCAGTAACTGGACGACACACAGTTCTGGGAGTAAATCAACACTTTATTTTGCCACAGCTGGCTTTTTATATCATTCCCCATGCAAGGGGTTTCTTAACTCAATTTCCAGGGGCATTCCCTTCAGCAACTAACAGATGACAGTGATTTAATTACCTGGAACTATTTCTAACAACTTGGTATGCGTGAGATGTTTGTCTCCACATATTTACCCATAACAATGAAACCGTGCCAGACACATTACTAGGAGTGTAATTACATCCCGTAGCAGATAATAGGTGGGGTCATTAACACACTGACAATAGATGAATGGAAAGCTACCTCAGACCCCAATTAACCCAATTTACTTATTCAGACATCAGTAGACATTCTGTCTCTACATTTCCTGGAATTAATATTTACTGTCCCCTTTGAAGTGATCCCCACCATATTCTCAGTTTCAGTATTTTGCTACACTGCTCCCCCTTACCCACAAGCCGGCATACACAGTCTGATCCTTAACGGATCGGCTTGGGGATGTCCGGAGAGTACTCACGGATCACTTTTCCAGTTCAGTTTGCCGCAATATTCTGTCAGCATTGCCGTTCTGTTTCCCGGGGCGGTAGTGGATAGTAAAGTCATACGGTTGTAACGCCAGACTCCAGCGCAGCAACCGGGCATTGTCCCCTGCCACTCGATTTAGCCATACCAACGGGTTGTGGTCTGTGAGTAGGGTGAACTGTTGTCCGTACAAGTAGGGCTGAAGCTTCTTTAGGGTCCACACTACAGCCAGGCATTATTTTTCTATGGCGGCGTAGCTCACTTCCCTGGGGAGAAGCTTCCTGCTCAAGTAAACTACGGGGTGTTCTCCGCCATCTGCTCCAACCTGGCTCAATACCGCGCCCAATCCAAACATTGAAGCATCTGTGTGAACAAGAAATCGTTTAGATGGATTGGGAGCAGCTAGTACCGGACTATTAACTAGGGCCTGTTTGAGCTGTTGAAATGCCTGTTCACACTCTGGGGCCCATACTACTTGGCAGGGTAGTTTTTTTTTAGTAAGGTCAGTGAGGGGTTTGGCCAGGGTGCTGTAGTTCGGGACAAATTTGTGGTAGTAGCCAGCCGTTCCGAGGAATGCTAAAACCTGTGTTTTGGTACGGGGGGTTGGCCACTGGGCCACTGCCTCGACTTTGGCGGGTTCGGGCTTTTGTTTCCCACACCCCACCCGGTGTCCCAAGTACTGTACTTCCGCCATCCCAATATGACATTTACTCGGTTTGAGGGTTAGGCCGGCCTCTTTGATTTGGTCTAGCACCGCTCCTACATGGCCCAGATGCTCCTCCCAGGTCTCACTAAAAATCGCGATGTCATCCAAGTATGCACATGCATAATCCTGGAAGCCATCAAGCAGCCGGTTTACCATCCGTTGGAACGTGGCTGGGGTGTTTTTCATCCCAAATGGCATGACCTTAAACTGGTACAGGCCAAATGGGGTGACAAAGGCTGACTTGAGAATGGCATCTGGGGCAAGGGGAATTTGCCAATAGCCCTTACATAGGTCGATGGTCGTGAGGTATTGCCCTCTGGCAATTCGATCTAAGAGCTCATCTATCCTGGGCATTGGGTACGCGTCTGATACTGTTTTGTCATTGAGTCGCCGGTAGTCTACACAGAAGCAGGTAGTTCCATCCCGCTTTGGTACCAAGACCACCGGAGAAGCCCAAGGACTATCCGACGGCTCTATGACCCCGAGACAGAGCATCTCTTGTATCTCCTGTCTCATGTGCTCCCTGACTGCCTCAGGTATTCTATAGGGAGTCTGTCTGAGGGGTGGTTGTTCCGAGGTGTCAACTCGGTGCATTGCCAGCCAAGTGCATCCAGGGATGTTTGAGACAGTTGCTCACTTCGTGACTAGCAATTGCCGTGCCTGGATGCGCTCTTGGGGGCTTAACCGTTCCCCCAGCTGAACCTCATCTAAGTGCCCAGCGTCTCATCCTCCCCCAGAAGGTCTGGTAAAGGAAGACTTTCGAACTCGTTGAAGGCGGGCGCGCATATGGCAGCCACCTCCTCTATTCTCTCATAGTACGGTTTGAGCATGTTCATGTGTAGCATGCATCCACCCCCATTTCCAGAGCAAGGACCTATCACGTAAGTGGTATTGCATCTCTTCTCCACCACTTGGTATGGGCCCTGCCAGGCGGCCTATAGCCTGTCGTGGAGAACAGGTTTTAAAATCAAAACCTTTTGGCCAATCTGAAAGCTACGTCCTCTGGCGCCCCTGTCATACCATTGGCGCTGGCGAGTCTGCGCCGCCTGGAGGTTAGTACGCACCTTCTAAATCAGTTCCTCCAAGCGGTCACGGAACTCCAACACATAGGGTATAAGAGGGGTACCATCCTCCCCTTCTGCTCCTTCCCACTGTTCCCGGATTAAATCTAGGGGTCCCCGTACTTTTCGTCCGAAAAGTAGTTCGAAGGGGGAGAATCCTGTAGATTCCTGTGGCACCTCCCTGTAAGCAAACAGAAGGTGGGGCAGGAATCTTTCCCAGTCCCGACTCGTGTCCGTGAAAGTCTGGAGCATTTGTTTTAACGTGCCATTGAACCTTTCACATAGGCCATTTGTCTGGGGGTGATAGGGGGAACTCATAATTGACTTGATGCCACACAGTCTCCACAGCTGCTGGGTGACTTCCGCAGTGAACTGAGTACCCTGGTCCGAGACTATCTCTCTGGGAAAGCCCATCCAAGAGAAGACCTGCATCAGCGCCTCAGCCACGGTCTCCGCGTGTATATTGGTCAGAGCTACCGCCTCGGGATACCGTGTTGCATAGTACACTATTGTCAGAATGTACTTTTTGCCGGAGGGGCTGGGTTTGGCGAGGGGTCCTACAATATCTACGGCTACCTGTCCGAATGGCTCCTCTATAATGGGTAGGGGTTGTAATTTGGCCTTGTGGGGATCCCCGCGTTTCCCTACCCGTTGAGGCACGCTGTTCCGCCAGCCGGAGTTGGGTCTCCCGTTCTTCTCTCGCCGTGATAAAGGCATCCACTTGGGCTAACGTTGCCTGTACCAGCTCGGTGGAGGGGTTTTCTCCATAAAACGCTAGCCTGCGTTTCACTTCTTTGTCAAACTCGGTCTCCATGGCTTCTGTAGCCATACTGTGTGCCCGATCTCCCTCGGTCAGTTCTGCAATCAGTTCGGCTTTGGTTTTATTGCTGGCGCTCTTCCCTCTTGCTTCCAGCAAATCCTTTAACGTCGCTCGTTTTAATCCAGCATAGTTTGTCTCCATTCACACTTCCATTCGTGTAACCAAATTTGCATGAACGCTGCTTCCTCTTGCTGCAAGGCTTTAATCCCACCGCTGCCAACCAGTGTTGCGGAACTCCAAAGTCCGCTGGGAAATCCTTGAAGCTGAGGAAGTACTAACTTATCCAAGGCAACCTTTATGCCAGTAACTGGACGACACACAGTTCTGGGAGTAAATCAACACTTTATTTTGCCACAGCTGGCTTTTTATATCATTCCCCATGCAAAGGGGTTTCTTAACTCATTTTCCAGGGGCATTCCCTTCAGCAACTAACAGATGACAGTGATTTAATTACCTGGAACTATTTCTAACAACTTGGTATGCGTGAGACGTTTGTCTCCGCATATTTACCCATAACAATGAAACCGTGCCAGACACATTACTAGGAGTGTAATTACATCCCGTAGCAATGCATTTTCGAAAATGTGTGGAAATTACAGGATTGGCTAACCAGAATTAGAAACCATTTGGCAAGTTAACACCCATACAGGCATGCCCCGCTTTAAAGTGGATGTAAACCTGATTCATGAAATTTGAGCTGGGCACATATGGCTGCAGTGTTTTCTTATCTCTTCTCAAAGCCCTATGTTCTGTAGCTTTCTCCTGCTATGTTCTTCTGTTATCAGCCAGATAACCTCTGACAAGTTCTCAGTCAACTGAGATAAAAGCAGCCTAAATTTTGTGTTGGGGAGGGTACTATAAATAGATTAGCAGAAAGCTGAACTATTCAATGACTAGATCTGAAAGTCTCTACCAATGTGGAGAGGGGGAGTGTGCCTTTCCTCCAATCAGCTGTCTTGGCTGTATGCTTAGGCTTCACTGCAGTCTTAAACAGGATGAGAAAATCTCCTAACACGATCTAAACTTTCTAAAAAATATATAAAGCTGAAGACAGCAGATATACATATAAAACTTATGTAGAGAGATTTGTTTCATCTCTGTGTATCATCTGAGGCTGTTCACTCCACTTTAAGTACACTCACTTTACGCACACTCGCGAGTACAGACATACCCACGAGTGTACGTAAAGTATCTCGCATGTATAGACATCATGCGCCGCGCAGCTGCAGTATGGCCTGGAAGAGACGGAGGTGCCGCCCAGAGCTGTTGCCAGTGAAGAGGCCGCAAGTGAAGAGGCCCGCAAGTGAAGAGGCAAAGTTCCCGCCAGCCAGCCCAGAGTTGCCTGCCAGCCAGCCCAGAGTTGCCCACCAGCCATGCTCGCCAGCCAGCCCAGAGTTACCCGCCAGCAAGCCCAGAGTTGCCCACCAGCCAGCCCAGAGTTGTTGCCTAAACATAGGTGGATTACTGTACAGTACTATAAACTTCATTTCCTGACCCTCCCACTACAGTCCATGACCCTCCACTATAGGCCCTGATCCACCCACTACAGCCCCTGACACCCCCACTACAGCCCCTGATCCCCCAGAAGTGAAAACATTTATTGCTTTAGTAAAATAGTATATTTTCATTTTACATATATGCTCTGGTCCCATTGTGTACTTAAAAGTGGAGTATGAATGTACTGTATTTATTACAACTGTGTACCTGTAATTGTTTACCCAGAGTTTTGCTATTACTTCTTCCCACCGACAGTTTGCAGATATGTGGCCATTATCCCAGGGGTCGCATATCTGCGTATCTGTCTTTGTGCCTGGAGCGCGTCACACAGCATGCTTCCAGCACAAAGACCGGGCTCTCACTGTGAATCCCCAGGTCTTGTACTAATGGTTAGGCCCCAGGACTCCTGGTTCTCAGTCACCTGTTTCCCCGTGATTGGCTATAACAGTGATCAGTCACTGTAAAGACCACCCCTGTGTTGTCTTTCTCTTCTGAATGGCGAGAAATATACATTGTAAGGGGCGTGTCCAAGATGGTGACAGTGCTGGATGCCTAGTTGATGAGATCTGCTGCCAGTGAGGGGGATTTATCCTGTTTTACCATTCTTTCTTTATCCTAGATTAGCTGTAACTTCTCCTGCTGTCTCCTTGCAGATGCTGACAGAGAGCCAGAATAATTCTAGGAGACAAAAGGCTGCTCCTGCACCTTCTGATAATGCTTCTGCACACGTGGTGAACAATATGGCGACTCAGATGGAGGCTCTGGAAGCTGCTCCCACAGAACAAGCTAACTTTGCGGCTCTTATGCAGACCATTTCAGGATGCAATCCACCCTGTCTACCCTTACCACCAAAATTGACACCCTGCAGCTGGAAGTCAGTCTCATCAGACAATACTTTGAGAAGGTGCGTCAACGTGTTCCGGAGGTTGAGCGTCGGGTGGGAGATACAGATGATACTGTCCAAGATCACTCAGCCTCGCTCCACACGCTGCAGGTGAGGATTAAGTACCTTCAATCTAGAGCTGAAGATGTGGAGAACCATAATTGAGGCAATAACCTCTGGATCATAGGACTACCTGATACAAATGTATATACGGAGCGGCTGCTCTGCACGCTTTTCCCACAGGCGGTCTTCTCATCCTTCCTTACCGTCGAAAGGGCACATAAGATGCCACCTGCCCACAGCCCTCCTGGGGCACCGCCTCACACCTTCATTTTCCAGCTCCTCAATTTTAGGGATTGCTATCTGATCCTCAGGGAGGCCCGCAAGATTGATATCATCCGCTACGAGGCTGCTCGTCTGATGGTTTTTCCGGATTTCTCAGTGAATACTCAAAAGCTCAGAAAATACTCAAAAATACTCAAAAGCTCAGAAAATCCTTTGACTTCAAGCAATCCCTGCTCACTAGAGGAGTGAAATACAGTATGCTGTTCCCCCCGTGGCTCAGAGTCCAAGATGGGGAATCTGTCTGGTTCCTTACATCGCCTACGGAAGCTTTGCAATGGCTGAATACCTTGCCCAGACTTTAGTGCCATGGTCTCCCGTTTCTTCTTCTCCTGGCCACAGTGAGTAGTGTTACCTGTTATTGTGCCCGTGCACCTATTTGGGCTATCTACCTTACCCTACTTCCCCATACAGTACTTTGTACTGACTTTCATTCCCACATCTGGGATTGGCCCTCACAGGGGGGCTGTTGCTACTAAACGTGGGTCACGTATGCTTCTCCTGGATGGATCTACAGATTTCTGTGCAGGTACCCTGGGTGTGCTGAGACTATGCCTTTTCATCTTAAATTATACCTACCTGCCCACGCTACTTCCAAGCAGCCCCCTGTACTGCCTCTTTTCATGGTCCTGGGAAATGACCCCTTCTGCAAGGGGGAACGACCGTGCAGTTGCTGCAGGCCTGTGTCTCTGAAGATGCTACTGCCTTCAAATGGTCCTGTTAGACCCCCGTTATCTGGGTCTTATTTTTCCCTCTGACGCTGTAGTAACATAAATTGTAAGAATGTGCCCCCGGCTTCGGTCAGGTGATATGTATGAATGGCTACCCCCACTTGTTGGCAGGATCTCCTCCAGACTTGGTCTATTCGTGCCTTAAGTAGACTGTTTCTACTGACTGCCCTTTGTTCATGACCCCAGTTGGCTGATAGCCACGTTTAGTTTTGGGATGAATGCATGCCCTGGTTTGGGGGGTGTGTGGGTTGGGAGGAGACAGGGATGGGGTGCTTGGGGTTACTTGGTTTCTTGGTGAAAGTATGTGAAAATTGCCTCATAGATGTTGATGTACACTGTTGGATGTCTGCTCAATACTTCATTTTCTGTGTATAGTGGGGGGGTGTTGATTTCTCTCCCTCGGGATCCAGATGCTGTTTCCTTAACGGTACCAATATTTTAGCCCCCTTTTCTATGGCTACCCTAACTGGAATGTCAGGGGCCTGAATTCTAAAATCAAGTACTCTTTAGTTTTTAACTTTCTGAAATCACACTACCCAGATACTAGCTGCTCTGATTCATGCTGAGCGGAGGGCCACTTTACTAGAGCGGGGAACTGCAGAGTGCTTTGCGGGAGGTGATGCTACTTTGCATTGGGTCCGCTAAGAAGCTGCTGCTGCATCAGTCGCAGAGAATCTTTGAACAGGGGGAGCGGACCGGTCGCCTTTTGGCGTGGCTGTCCAGAGACCAATCATTGACGACCAGTGTGGCCTGTATTAGAGATGCTGACACCCTAGCTATTAGACTATTGGAAGTTCTCTCTGCATCATTCAAGGCTTCCTCCCTGCTATCCTCTTTGTCTAGCTATTATTGACTATTATTGTGGTGGTGCCCAAACCTGGCAAAGAACTGGAACTCTGTTCCTCATATAGACCAATCTCACTCCTTAATGTTGATGCGAAGATCCTTGCCCAGGTTTTGGCTACCCGCCTCAATAAGGTTATCCTGTCTTTAATACACAGAGACCAGATGGGGTTCATACCAGGAAAGGGAACAGATATTAATCTGAGGCGGCTATACACAGTAATTGCAGACGTAAGGGCTAGGGGGGCACCGGGGTGGTGGCTTACCTGGACGCTGAAAAGGCCTTTGACTCAATGGACTGGGAATACCTGTGGCTTGTACTACAAAAATTTGGCCTTGGGCCTAACTTTATCTCTTGGCTGCGCCTACTTTAATTGGCTCCAACTGCCAGAGTTCGAACAAATGGTATATTGTCAGCGCTCTTTCCCCTCCACTGAGGCGCTAGACAAGGCTGCCCCCTTTCCCTTGCCCTTTTTGCATTGGCCATTGAGCCCCTTGCAGTGCTACTGAGAGCTTCAAATGATGTGCAGGGTCTCTCCTTCCCTCCCATAGTTGAAAAGGTGTTCCTTTACGTCGATAACACCCTGCTATACTTACGAGATGCTCGACAATCGTTGTCAGCTGCTTTTTGAGTATTATTGATCATTTCGGCACCTTCTCGGGTATTAGAGTTAATTGGGACAAGACAATTTTATTCCCCCTGACTGCTGAAACCCCACCTGCAAGTATGACCCCCTCACATGGGTACATATCTTGGTGTACACATCCAAACTGATCCCTTGTGATACCTGGAGCATAATCTGTATCCTATTCTCCAACAATTCATTCAGCGCTGTTCGACGTGGAGGGCCTTGCCACTGACCTCAGTAGGTAGGAAAAATTTGATCAAAATGTCCTATCTTCCTAAATTTTTACCGGTATATATTTTTCGACAAACCTCAGTCCCTATTCCTAATGTTTTTCTTGTCAAATTGGACAGAGCCATGACCTTAATTGTCTGGGCGGGCTCGACTGCCAGAGTAGCTTAAACCACGTTACAACTTTCATTATCAGAAGGAGGGCTGTCTCTACCTAATTTCAGGAAATATTACTGGGCAGCGGTGCTGGTTACTGTGAGGTGGTGGTTTGCTCAGGACAAATCCAATCTGGCGGTAAATTTGGAGGCAGCACTTCTGGACTCCTACTCTGAACTTAGCAATCTGATATACAGAGGGCCGAGATATAGCCCCCAGGTTACTGTACACATGAAAACCCATGAAAATCAAGGGGTGTATATACCGCGCTAATGATGAAAAACAATCTAAAAAAACAAATATTCCTGTGAAAAAGAAGCAGCGACACAAAACATGCGATATAATCATGCAGACAAAATATGTAAAGGGAAAAAGTC
The DNA here is from genome assembly GCA_029206835.1 of Rana muscosa. NCBI lineage: Eukaryota > Metazoa > Chordata > Amphibia > Anura > Ranidae > Rana > Rana muscosa. Next base: position 132,554,854 of record CM055126.1, read on the forward strand.
ACGCTACTATGCTACAAATTAAATCCTCTAGTACCCTAAATTGATTATAATATGGTGCATATACTCAAAAAATAAACAAATAAATAACCATTCAGTGAGCAAATGGCAATTATAAATGTATATAAAAAATGAATATATATATATATATATATATTCATATTGTGACGGTATGCGAGGTGAGATACATGACAATCGCTACATTTCACCTCGCATTCGATCCATTGTAAGGGACTAAACGGGAATCCGGTCTGGTTTTTCCAGCCTCTGTGGCAGGCTGGGTTCCGGTCCTGATGTTCTGGTCCACCTAAGTCCACACTCAGGTGGAAGTTAAAAGTCCAGGAAGAGAACACAGCAGGGCTCTGGCCAGAGACTCAGAGGGGAACCTGAGTCAGAGGAGCTCTGTTTGTTGGATTGGAAAATAAAGGTTTGCTTCACCTTGTGTTTTGTGGGTGACTGGGACCAGCCCCTCACCGTATAGAGAGCGGTTACTGTTTAGTTTAGCGCCAGACGGCAAGGATTTGATTTTCTGTTTTGTTTATTTTGCCTGACTATTGCAAACCACTTGTAAATAAAGCTGGCAATACGCCAGGTTTTAAAGAAACTGCCTGTACGCTGACCTTCATTCTGAGAAAAGGTGATCCCGACGAGCTTATCTCCCACAATATATATATGTTAGTCCACCTATAATGATCAGTGAATCTAAAAGGAAATTAATATATATTGTGAGGGGGTTAACTCGGCAGCGGGTGTGTGTGTGACCCCCTGGATGGGTTCACCACACAAAAACAGGCACAGCAGACAGAGTTTGTAGTTGCAAAAACTAAAGATGCGGTTTATTTACACTATTTACAGGGGAAAAACAACAAAACAAAAAGAAACAAACAAAAAGAAATCCTGGTCAGCTTGACCGCTTACTACACACATTGGTGTCCCTAACTAACAACTGGGTACAGCCTTAAGCTGTCCCAGTCCCTAGCTCCCTGCTTTAAAGTTCTTAGTAATAGCCACACAGGCTTTGGCTCACCGCACAGAGATCACACTCCCCAGATTATCCACACAGATCTGGTTCCAGACGGGAGCATCTCCCTTAGTATGCTGGGAGTCCTTGTAGAGGCCCTAACGAGCCCACTTTCTTCAGCTGGGCTCATTAACTCTTCCCCTGCAAGACTCCCAGCACTCCCCCTAGTGGTATAAATCGGCATAAAGCCTGAACCTAGGACATATATACCTTCCATCCTGGACGCAACCTGGTGATTTTACCTGCATTCTGTCACATACCCCCCCTCTTGTTTTAACCTTGGGGTTGGAACACAAGCAATCAGGCATGCATGTACTCGAGACAAAGCATCCACATTCCACATTTGAACGCCAGGGCGATGCTTTACCGTAAAGTTGAATTCCTGTAGGGCCAGGGACCACCTATTCACTCTTCTATTTGTCTCTTTGTTTTGAGCCATCCACTTTAAAGGAGCGTGATCAGTAATCATGTCAAAGTGCCTACCTAGCAGATAGTACCGAAGGGAATCTAGAGCCCACTTCACTGCTAAACACTCCTTCTCAATCGTGGCGTAATTTACTTCATGGGAATTCAATTTCCTGCTGAGGTAAATGACTGGGTGCTCTTCCCCGTTCCAGACCTGGGACAATACTGCTCCTAACCCAACATCTGATGCATCACTTTGTATGACAAAGTCCCTAGAGAAGTCTGGTGAGTACAACACTGGCTGGCTACATAAGGCTTTTTTTAAGAATTGGAATGCTGCCTCAGCCTCTGGGGTCCATTTAACCATGACCGACTCTTTCCATTTTGTCAGGTTGGTTAGGGGCACAGCCTGAGAAGCAAAGTGGGGAATGAATCGCTGATAATAACCAGCGATTCCCAGAAAGGCTCGTACCTGCTTCTTGCTGTTGGGACGTGGCCAATTCTGTAGGGCCTCGACTTTGTTGACTTAGGGTTTTATTACTCCCCTCCCAATGGTGTACCCAAGATATTTGGCCTCTTCCTGCCGAATGGTACATTTCTTGGGGTTGGCCGTAAACCCAGCTTCCCGGATAGAGTCTAGGACTGCTTGCACTTTTGGCAGGTGTGAGGCCCAATCTGTGCTGTAGATAATTACATCATCCAGGTAAGCCGCGGCATACTTCTGATGGGGCCTCAGTATCTGGTCCATTTTCCACTGGAAAGTGGCCTGCGCATTCTGTAACCCAAACGGCATTCTTTTATATTGGAACGCCCCGTCTGGGGTTACAAATGCGTTTTTCTCCTTGGCCGACTTGGCCAGGGGAATTTGCCAATACCCTTTTGTGAGATCAAGAGTTGTCATGTATCGGGCTGTTCCCAGCCGGTCGATCAACTCATCTATACGTGGCATGGGGTAGGTGTCAAATTTTGTAACTTTGTTCAGTTGTCGGAAATCGTTACAAAATCGCCAGCTCCCATCCGGTTTAGGCACTAAGACTATGGGACTTGACCAATCACTTTGGGACTCCTCTATCACCCCTAACTTAAGCATTTTCTGTACTTCCTCACGTATTGCCTCCCGTCGGGCCTCCGGGATCCGATAGGGTTTTAGTTTCACCCTTTCACCGGGCGGGGTAATAATATCATGCTCTACCCCAGACGTTTGTCCCGACAGCTCAGAGAAAACCTCCTTGTTGCGAAGCACAAACTCCTTAACCTCCTGTTGTTGGGGGTTTGACAAGGTGACTGCTATTCCAACCTCAGGAATCCCGCAATCAGAGTGAGCTGGTGACAAAGTTTCAGCGACTAGGGATTCCCTATCCCTCCAGGCTTTCAACAGATTAACGTGATAGGTCTGTTCGGGCTTTCGCCTTCCTGGTTGTCTGACCTTGTAATTCACTTTGCTCACTTTTTCCATTATCTCATAGGGGCCTTGCCATTTGGCGAGGAATTTGCTTTCAACCGTAGGGACAAGTACCAATACCCTATCCCCCGGGGAAAAGGTACGGGTCCTGGCTCCACGGTTGTACACTCTCTGCTGTGCCAACTGCGCTTGGGCCAAATGTTCCTTTACAATTGGCATTACCTGTGCAATTCTATCTTGCATCAGGGCGACATGCTCAATCACACTCCTGTGGGGAGAACTCTCACTTTCCCAGGTTTCCTTGGCGATATCCAACAGCCCTCTGGGGTGTCTCCCATAAAGTAACTCAAAGGGTGAGAAACCCGTAGAGGATTGGGGTACCTCCCTAATAGCAAACATTAAATAGGGAAGTAGACAGTCCCAATCCTTTCCATCTCTATCCACCACTTTCTTTAACATTTGTTTTAGGGTTTTGTTGAATCTTTCAACCAACCCATCTGTTTGGGGGTGATACACAGATGTACGCAATTGTGTCACTTTGAACAACTTACACAGCTCTTTCATAACCCAGGACATAAAGGGTGTACCTTGGTCCGTAAGCAGTTCTTTACAAATACCCACACGGCTAAAAACAAGAGACAGCTCTTTGGCTATGGTTTTGGCCGAGGTATTTCGGAGAGGAATCGCTTCCGGATAACGGGTGGCATAGTCCATTATAACCAAGATGTACTGGTGCCCCCTAGCGGACTTCAATATCGGACCTACCAAATCCATTGCGATCCTCTCAAAGGGGACCTCAATGATGGGAAGAGGTACCAGCGGGTTACGGAAATGTGGCATCGGTGCCGACCTCTGACACACAGGGCAGGAGGAACAATAATTTTCTGTTTCCTTCATGATCCCAGGCCAATAGAACCTCTGCAATACTCTCTCTCGGGTTTTCTCTGTCCCCAGATGACCTCCAAGAATGTGCCCATGGGCCAACTCTAACACCAACTTCCTGTAAGGTTTGGGCACCACAAGCTGCTCAATGGTTTCTTCTGCCCTTTTAGCTACCAACCGATACAGTAGGTCCTTTTCCGCGATGAAGTATGGGTAAGTGCAGGTCTCATCTGGGTTCACTAACTCGCCATCTATTTCCACTACGTTTTCCCGTGCTTTTATTAGGGTGGGGTCTTTTAACTGTTCTGTGGCAAAATTTTCCTTGTGAACCTCGAGATCAGAAAACTCCACAGACGGCATGTTTTCGTCTGAGGATGTTGGCTCCTCCCCAGTTTCTCGAGTCTCCCCTGCCAATACTGAAAAGGGAAATTCTGGAGAGTCCTCACCACTCACAGAGGAATTCTGGCTATCACATTCCTGGTATACGGGGGCACCAGTGGGGGGCTCAGGACAATCCCATAGTTCCCAGAATTTTGGAAAATCCCTTCCCACAATGGCATCATGGGGCAAGTGAGACACTAGTCCCACCCGATGAGAGAGGGTACCTTTGGGGGTCTCAAAACACACTGTAGTCACCGGATACTCTCGGGTGTCCCCATGCACACAAATAACAGCTACCTTGTTATTCCCAGAGACCTCTGTAGTAACTAATTCAGCCTTTATCAGTGTCACCAGGCTACCTGAATCCAGCAACACCACAACATTTCTACCATTAATACACATTTTGCATAAATGTTTCTCAGTTCCCCGAATGGCAGTGCATGCGACTGTCGCAAACAGCTACTGACGTCTGTCCCTTAGAAAGTCACATTGCATGGGTTCATCCACAACCGGGCAATTTGCTGCAATATGTCCCTCTTGTCGGCAGCAGTAACAGACAATCCTTCTTGCTGCCTCTTGAGCCCCTGACTTCCCAGGCTGTTCTCGCCAAACCTTGGGTAGAACTCCCACCCTCTCACTCTCTCCACCCTCACCCCTTGGAATCATCTTACCCGCCACTGGGGATGGTCTGGTCTTAGGGTGGAAAGTCTGTGAGTCTCTGGAAGAGGCAGTCAGGTTCTCTGTAGCCAAGTACTTCTCTACATGATCCACAAGATTATCGCCGTTTCTGGGTCTCCATGGCTTACCCACTTTTGAATGGCAGTAGGAAGAGCTCTCAAGAAACGATCCATCACAACACGTTCCACAATCTTTGGTGTGGACAAAGTCTCTGGCTGTAGCCACTTCCTGCTCAGGTGAATGAGATCATACATTTGAGACCTGGGGGGTTTTCCAAGCCGGAAAGTCCAGTTATGCACACGCTGAGCCCGGACAGCCAGGGTGACACCCAGCCGTGCCAATATTTCAGTTTTTAGCATCACATAGTCTTTTGCTTGGTCAGGCTCTAGGTCATAGTAAGCTTTCTGTGATTCACCAGTTAACAGAGGAGCCACCAGTCCAGCCCACTGATCCTTAGGCCACTTTTCTCTTTCAGCAGTCCTTTCAAATGTGGTCAAAAACACCTCTGGATCATCCTCTCCAGTCATTTTTGTCAATAAACGACTCACCCCAAATGACGTGGTATTAGTGGAATGACTTTCCTCACTGGTCTGCGGACGTTGCTGCATTATTGTTTCCATTTGTTGTAGTCTCTGCTCTTGCTTCTGCAACAGGTCTATGAAACGGGCCTCCGATTGCTGCAGGGCTTGTTGCTGAGCTTCCATACTCTGTTGGTGAGCTTGCTGCTGGGCTGCAAGGCTCTGTTGATAAGCTTGCTGGTAGGCTGCAAAGCTCTGTTGTTGAGCTGCAAGGCTCTTTTGCAAACCTGCATTTGTCTGCTGCTGATTGGCATTTGCTAGAGCCAGCTGTTTCAATATCTCCTCCATGCTGGCCTTAAAAAAAACTGCCACTGGTTCTCCACCAACTGTGAGGGGGTTAACTCGGCAGCGGGTGTGTGTGACCCCCTGGATGGGTTCACCACACAAAAACAGGCACAGCAGACAGAGTTTGTAGTTGCAAAAACAAAAGATGCGGTTTATTTACACTATTTACAGGGGAAAAACAACAAAACATAAAGAAACAAACAAAAAGAAATCCTGGTCAGCTTCACCGCTTACTACACACATTGGTGTCCCTAACTAACAACTGGGTACAGCCTTAAGCTGTCCCAGTCCCTAGCTCCCTGCTTTAAAGTTCTTAGTAATAGCCACACAGGCTTTGGCTCACCGCACAGAGATCACACTCCCCAGATTATCCACACAGATCTGGTTCCAGACGGGAGCATCTCCCTTAGTATGCTGGGAGTCCTTGTAGAGGCCCTAACGAGCCCACTTTCTTCAGCTGGGCTCATTAACTCTTCCCCTGCAAGACTCCCAGCACTCCCCCTAGTGGTATAAATCGGCATAAAGCCTGAACCTAGGACATATATACCTTCCATCCTGGACGCAACCTGGTGATTTTACCTGCATTCTGTCACAATATATATAGTGATATATAAAAATTATATAAAACATGTGCATGAAGTCCACATATGATGACCAGTAAATCCAATTCAAAAAAGTGAAAAAGAAAAGGAAAAATACGAAGAGGATGGGAAGATGTTCAAGATTTTCCACCACCACCGAGGGGAATTTGAGATGAGCCTCTCCTTGGTGTACACACCGGAAGAAATTAAAACTCTTACCAGATGTATTGGACCTCCTGTTAGTAGTGAGGTCACCAGTGCCTGCAGATATAGCCCTCTGTGGGGTCTGAGATGAATCCGAGTTGCCGGTACCACTGAGCTCCAGATGTCCTCCTCGCTCAATAAGTCACCTTCCGTCCAATATGCTTGGGGAAACAACGTTCTCCCAGACAAGAGCGAAGCATCCAGGAGAATAAAGGCTCCGATAGTGTGTTATAGTTTAAACACAATTCGTTTATTCATAAAAAAGTTCCAATAAAGTATAAAAACTTTAAAAAGCTTGCCGGCAATAAAATACAAACAAACGCCGTACTTCGTGGAGCATGATGACTTCAGAGCGTAGCTCCACCCGTCATGTTTCGTCATACGTGAAGTCTTCCAGGGGCACGGACGACGCGCTGAGCCATCACCTTAAATACTCACAAAGAAGCAACCAAGCCTCTTTCTCATATGACGGCCATATGGAAAAGCCCTTCTTTATCAATTACTCTGTCTAAAAAGGGATGGCTAAAACCAAGCCTCAATTCCATACAGCAGCCATACTGAAAGAAAAAAGCCGGGTATTCAAACCTCACTTAGTTCTATGGCCATATACACAAACTATAACATTAGAGCAGACGTCATATCTCAAATTGACTCTCGAGCCAGTCTGCCCAAAGTGTAGTGGTAAGAATAAATAAAATGGTAATAATAGTAAAAATTTGGGCATAAAATCCGCACTAAGGGACTAAGGTATATATAAAAAGTAACACTACGGAGGAGTTTCTTATATATATAAAGAAAAAACAGGTGGGGGGGAGGGGAAGTCATTTTGAAACAAGACCTCTAGTGGGCAAACAGTATACAGTCATAGCCGAAAATGTTGGCACCCCAGATATTTTTCCAGAAAATCTATTATTTCTCGCAGAAAAGTATTGCAGTAACACATGTTTTGCTATACACATGTCTATTCCCTTTGTGTGTATTGGAACAAAACAAAAAAAGAGAGGAAAAAAAGCCCACTAAATTTGTTTCCAACAGTACATCCCAGGAATTTGATATAAAGTCCTTTATTACCTGTTCTACCACTCATGTGGTCTACCTCCTAATCTGTCCATGTGCATTACAGTTTATAGGGCGCACAGTACGACCTCTCCAAGTGAGACTGAACGAGCACATTGGGAACATTAGGAGAGGCTTCAAAGGCCATTCAGTATCTAGGCACTACTTGGAGGTACACAAAAAGGACCCTAGAGGTACATCCTTTATGGCAATTGATAAGCTAAAGTCTCACTTGAGAGGTGACACTTATAACTTTGCAAAACAAAGTGCATAACAGTGGCCCCTAGTGAGATTGATAAATATGACACTTAAAACTTAAAAAAAAACAAGTCCATATGATAAGTTCAATCTTCTTATGACCGGGTGCAATCCGCAAGGTATCCAACTGTGAATAGATGGCAAGTAAGTGACAGATGGCAAGTAAGTGACAAACACCAAGTGGACCAAAAGGGGAAGGTTCTACTAGGCCTAATTGGGGGCCATTCTGGGAGGTGAGCGCATAGTGTGACTGGTGGAGGGTCCATTTGGTGTTTGTTACTTACTTGCTATCTGTCATGTACTTACCATCTATTCACAGTTGGATACCTTGCGGATTGCACCTGGTCATAAGAAGATTGTACATATCATATGGACTTTTAAAAAAAAAAAAGTTTTAAGTGTCATATTTATTAATCTCACTAGGGGCCACTGTTATGCACTTTGTTTTGCAAAGTTATAAGTGTTATATTTACTACTTCCACTAGGGGTCACAGTTGTGCCCTAATTGTTCATATTGTTAGGTAATCATTATATAAGTGTGATACAAGTAGGGCTCCACCTTTTTTATATATTTTTTCACTTTTACTGCTAATAACAATTGGTGTCTAGCAGCAACCTTAATAATCACACAGACATTTATTATTAGTAGCGCAGAAGTACCCTTATTTATTAATACCTCTAAAATGACAAAGGTGTTTCAGGCATGGCAACGGATATTCCTGCCCTGATGTAGGAAAATTGGGGGGAGGGTCTACTGCAATACCTTCCCTTTATGATCTCAGCTAAAGACCAGTTTGCACAGCTATAGTTCTTACATATGTAGCGATACCCCCAGCTAAGGGAGCCGCTGATATGATTTTCGCGCCTGTAACACACCGCTGTCAACCCCCAGCAATTGTCTTTACACTCCCTTGGCACAGTTAGTAAGGGATGATAGGATTGTGAGGCCTGTAACTTTAGGCAACACAATCCAGCAACAAAAGCACACACACACAGTGGTATAGCTGACACTGACCGTTCTTCTGTACAGTAATAACACCAACGCTAATCTGCTTAATCCTGGTAATTTTACTGAAGGAAATGATTAAACAAATAAACAGTATACTTATACATGCAGAGCCCGGCAATAAAAGGTGTTCAACAATAGACAAATATACAATACTGTGCAAAGATAATTAACAGACTCGCCTTTGCAGCTCTCCTCCCTCGTGGGAAAGATGGCGCCCAGCAATGTCTACACTGATAAGTCAGGCCTGACTGTAACTATGTGTAAGTTCCGCAGAGAAGAATCTTCGCTAGCAAATGGTGGTGCACTTTTGGAGATAATATTGTCATCCACAGGAATAAGGGGCGAACAAGAATAAAGCCACTAATGTTAATACATGCAATGTCCCTCCGGTGTGCGTATGCAAACGGGTGAGTCCAGAACAATAAACATTAGGCCTAGAGGTCCTGTACTAATCTCTGAGCAGGTGCTCTCTCACCCAACCGGACCAGTACACGTCCGTATCTTCCGTTGCTGTGTCTCGGTACACAGGTTCCACGGCACCCGGGTCTTCGGTCCTCCTGGCAGCAGCAGACAGATGGCAGGATGAGACGTCCCTCAGGCTCCTCGGTGGAAACGGAAGGCTCTTTGGTAATACAGGGCCTAGGCTTCAGGCCCTGTCCGGAACAGCAGACGCAGCAGAGAGTTCCACTTGCTGGGCGGGCGATGTCCAAAGAGACCGTACTCCGGTCCGCCCCTCTGTTAAATACCCTGCCCCAGCAGTCCTTGCGCGGGGAAATGCATCCTGGGTATGGTAGTCTCTGGGCCTTAAACCAAACACCCGCTGCACATAGAATGCTGTTTTCTGTCCCCTAGATCAGTAATTTAAATTGGGGTTTGGGATTGTTTCAAACAAGGATTAAAGAGAAGCTATAGTTTTTTTTCTTTTTAGATTTACACATGAAAGAGGTCAGCTTAAAGCGGAGTTCCACCCAAAAATCAAACTTCTGCTTTTCCGGTTCCTCCCCCCCTCCGGTGTCACATTTGGCATTTTTCAGAGGGGGAGCAGATACCTGTATAATACAAGTATTTGCTCCCACTTCCACCGAAAGATCACTGCAGATTCCGTGGTGATCTATGCCATGTCTGGCCCCTCCTCTGTCCCCCCTGCTGTCTTTTGGGAGACACACAGGTCCCAGAAGACAGCAGGGACCAGTGAGGATGCGCAGCGCGACTCGCAGAAGCGCAGTATGGAACCAGGCTGTGAAGCCGCAAGGCTTCAAGGGGTTGTAAACGCTCCTGTTTTTTTCACCTTAATGTATCCTATGCGTTCACTTTCACTTACTGATTCTCTTACTAAAGATGCTGGCGCCTGCACAGATCGGCTTCGGGTGAGGACATCGTGGGCGCCCTGGACAGGTAAGTGTTCTAATATTAAAAGTCAGCAGCTGCAGTATTTGTAGCTGCTGACTTTTATTTATTTTTTATTTGGTAACTCCGCTTTAATGTAAAAGACCGTATGTATTATATGTTTAAAATCCTTTTTTGTACATACATTTTATAATTTTATATATAAACAAGAAAAAAGTTCAGAACGGATAACCTGACTTACATCGAACCCTATGGGAAAATTTGCCTTGGTTTGCAACCAATTAGATTCGTGACCAGAGTCGTTTCACGAATTAAGTTTGTGAACCAAGGTATCACTGTAACATACACATATGTATTGCCCTGCAGCTTCTCTGGATTTTTTTTACTGCGATTATTATATTAAAATGTTCTTTACCCTGGCAGTATAATATACTAGGTATTGCTATTGTAATATAAAGGAATTGCGCAATCCTAAATCACATAGAATTATAAATTAAGGTAATAGCAAGAAATATATAGCTCAATTGTAAAAAAAATAATAATATTTTTTCTATGGCCAGCTTTAGAGGTCTTTTTTTAAAACTGTAGGTGGGACTTGCACCAGACATTTAAACCACATGTCAGGCACTGTCATTTAAACCACATGGACCTGGAAGATTCACCTGCACAGAATGTTTGCTGAATGTCAGATTCTCTGCTTTATAAATATGCCCCTAATGCCCCGTACACACGATCGTTTTTCATGCCGTTAAAACTGCCATTTTAAAAAATGGCCCTGAAAAATGATCGTGTGTATGCTCCAGAGCATTTTTAACGACGTGAAAAACGGCCATTAAAAATTCCGGACATGCTCTCTTTTATCACGTCGTTTTTCATGTCGTTTTTTTTAACGACGTGAAAAACGATAGTGTGTATGCTTTCACGACGTGAAAAAAAACGCGCATGCTCAGAAGCAACTATGAGACGGGAGCGCTCGTTTTGGTAAAGCTAATGTTGGAAATGGAGATGGCACATTCGTCACGGTGGAATTAATAGCATCGTTTTAATGCTGCGCATTCCGTTCTTCTTTTGATAATGCTTTAAAATTACCCTCTTTTGATAATGACATTGAGAGTTATGCCAAACTTGTTTCTAAAGTAATTCCAAATTGCTCTAATGATTGTAAAATATTATTTATAAGCTGCACCTCCCTCCTAAATAATACTAATAATAATAAAATAATGTAATTCTCCTTTTTTCTTTAAATTTTATTTTCCTATTGTGTTTTTTTTTGTGGCCTTTTTTTATTATTTAGGCTTAAATTATTCTTGTGTAAAGTTACCACAACAACCTTCCAAATGTGTCTCATTTGGCCTCAGGGATGTTTGTGTCCCCTGATAATAACAATAATATAATTTGAGATGTCCCTGCCTGCTCCCTAGCAAGCTCTCTTTTGAAATACAAATCACATAGTCAAGTATTTTAAGGGCACTAAATTTTTTTATTTCAGAACATTAACAAATTAAAGTGGAAGGCAGCACTGGAGAGCCTGCTTGCATTTGTGCATCCCTTTGACCCCACAACAACCATCCAAGATGTCCAAACCAAAATAGAGATTAGATCCCCCCAAAAAAGGAGCCCAATCTTGTCTTGAGCTCCCAGAGGTCAGGAGCCACAGCAGATAAGTCCTATATGTCCCCAGTCTGTGGTACTACAGCAGGCATTATTTTCTCCTCTTCCTTGTAGCCTTCTCTCCAGCCTTCTCTGCAGCCTTGGTTGGTTTCTTCCTTGGAGGCTGGGGATCAGGAGGAGAGGTTGTGGCAGGAGGAGTAGTAGGAGGAGGAGGAGGAGGTGGAGGAGTAGGGACAACCTCCGTTATGTCCGTGTACCTAGTGAGTTCACCCAGCACGCCCTTATTGATGACTTTCAATAGCAGGGTCTCACTGAATTTTTTTTGTTGCAACTCCATTTGCCCTAGTTTGTGGGCGAGGACTGCGGCAAATCCCTCATCAACAGAGGGTGCCTCTCTGAGGGCCGCTGTTGCCTCTCTGAGGAAGGCCCTGGTTTCCTCCTCCACCTGCCTACCTCTCCTTGGCCCTCGTGGTTTAACTACCAGGGGAGGCATCTGGGCTCTTGTGCTGGGCCAAGCCTCCTCCTGGGTGCCACTGGGCCCAGCCTCCTCCTGGGTGCCACTGGGCTCTGCCTCCTCCTGATCCCCAACATCACCCTCTTCCTGGCTCTGCTCTGGCTGTAAAAAAAGAAAGGGACATTATTTATTTTGCCACATCATCAATCACAGACATTGTTCACCTCTAGACATTGTTGAAATCAATGCCAAAAGTTATGTCATTTTCATTGATTCCGCATCCTGGTTTTGTTGTCTTGTGCACATAAAATTAGGCCACTACTGTATCTTGCTCTTCACAAACTTTATTGGTAGAAGTGTACATACCTTTAACAATACTAACATCTATTTAAATTCTACAATTTTGTAAGATATAAATATAGATATCAATACTTTACCTGGCTCCATATCTCCAAATCTGCCTCCTCAAGGCCCTGATCTTGATCCTCAGAGGAAGCCAGAGCAGGGTTGACAGGAAGGCTGGAGAACTGGCTGCAGGGAAGGCTGGAGGGTTGGGTACAAGGGAGGCTGGATTGACCTCTGGGGGGAAGGGTGGAGAGAGATTCCCGCACTTCCAGCTGGTCATCCAGAAAAGCAAGCTTACTGTAGTACCACAGACTGGGTTTATAAACCTTATCTGCTGGTGCACCTGACCTCTGGGACCTCAGGACCATAGTCCTCTGGGTCCTGTATGTCCCTCTGATGGTCGCAATTTTGTTTTTGACATCTTGGAGAGTTGTTGTGGGTATCTTTGTTTGCACAAATGCAAGCAGGCTCTCCAGTGCTGCTTTCCTGGCGTCTTTATTTATATTACCGCCACTTTTTGTTTGCCATAATATAGGGAGCTCTTGCCATTTGTCGATGAACTCCCCCATGAAGTCTGGGTTTTTAAAAGTATTCATGATATCTGTAAAAGCGAGAAACCAAAAAAAATATATATTTCAGGCAACATTCCTCAACTGTGCATTGTCTACATATTTTGAGCACACAAATCTCCTCGTCTGATGAACCTCAAAAAGTAAAATTGTTAGGTACCTTCGTCACGACGTTCGTTGCTAACTCCCTCTCCCGACAAATGAACGTATTTCCCAGACATGGATCTTCACTTGATATACACAGCGCATGCGTCAAACTCCGCACGCTTTCCCCGCCCCTGACGTTCGATATTGTACTTTCCCCGCCCTTTCTCGCTCGTAGTGCTGAACAAAACATGGCGGAGACACAGGTGGCTGAGATTACCTCTACAGAGGATGAAATTACAGAGGAGCCCAAATCAAGACCCAGGAGATATAAGGCATCCAACATGTCATTCGAGGAAATGGTGGAGATGGTCGCCATTTTAAAGAAGGAGGATTATGATGCCAAGCATGGTCCGTATAAAAGGCCTAATCTGGTCAAGTCCAGAATTATGGGCAAAGTGGTCAAAAGTCTTCACAAAAAATTTGGGGTGTGCAGAACGAAGGAACAGCTCAGAAAACGATGGTCAGATCTGAAGTTGCGGGAGGCCGACCAATATAAAAGAATCAAGAAAGTTATATTAAAAAGTAAGTAATTTTTTTTTAGTTTCCATGGTACATATTATTTTCTTGTATTCTGTCGTGTATTTTTAACTTTCATATAGTACACTGAAAGATACCATCTTTCATGTTCGTCCGCACAGTAAACGGACGTATTAAACCTCTTTCTCCGTACAGTTCCTCAAACAATGTTTTAGGATCATCCAGTGTGAACACCCATGTATTTTGGTTTATTTGGGGGAGCAAATTTGGGCCTCACTTATTTTTTGGGTGCTAAACCAAAGGACATTTGTTCGTTTGAAAAAACGATATGCATGGTTATGTTAAGGGAGTGAATGCTCAGCAGCTGATGAAACATCTGAACGCAGTAGTACAAGTGTGGGCCTAAAGCCAAAAAGCTTGAGGGTGTCACACACAGGTGATCCTGTGTAGATACTTTGGGGTGTTACAATGTGTCAAATTTGTGTTCAAAATGTATATGCACTGGTTTGGGCTATGTATCCAATCATTTGTCCCGGTTGGCACAGGGGGTAAAATTTAAAATGGAGCATGCTTCAAAAGAATGATTACAAAGTATTTTTTCATGTTTCTTATTTGAGCAAAATTGAGTCGCTACTAATGAAACTATTCCTTTTATTTCAATCTCCCTAGGGATTCGAAAAGCTACCTCAGATGAGACGAGAATTGCAACACCTACAACAATACCCCCAGAACCCCAGGATGGAGAGGAATGTGATGTTGTGGAAGTGGAAAGTGGCACCACCACAGGTCAGAGAGAAACCAGACACATGCATGTTAAATAGATGTAGGCCTACATATTCTATCCTACATATTTCTTTTTACATTTAGGTGCAGTTCTGGCCGAAGACCCCAATAAGTTGACACATCACAGTGCCCAGATCCTGATCCAATACCTGATGGTCTGCTGTCGTGACCTCGAAAAAATTAAGGGAGACTTGCTAGAGATCAGGGCAAATACAAAGCGGGTGGAGGAAAGGCTCCAAAATATCATGGCTGTGCTTGGGCATGTCTAATGTTTTTACACCAAATAACGTTTTACTAGCAGAGTTTTATACGTTTTTTTGTTATTTTACCCTTTAATGACTAGCACATGTTTAGCTTTTTCAAAATTTTGACGAATATAGTTTGTTTATGCATGGCTGGTCATGCGTTTTAATACACCCGAAATTAAGGGAACATCCACATTTCTAAGGAAGTTTCCCACCTAAAAAAAGAAATAAAGGTATTTTTACATAACAAATCATTGTGGCTTCATTATGTAAATGTGGTGCTGAGTGAACTAATCAATGTTTGGTGTTTACACTGACAATGAAGGCTAATTAAAAGATTGTTTAATCCACATGGCAAAACAAGTGCACTAGGTAAACCTACCAGAAACATCAAACATTATACACTAAAAAATCCAAACCAATCTTTACTCAAGAAAAAGTTTTATTTTTTTGCTAGAAAATTATTATAGATTGTCTGGCATTTCAATGGCCCCCCTACCCATAAAATAGTCCACATATTGGTTACGGACCTCACGTCCGGTTGGGGGGGCCAAGCCAGGACGGCCAGGTTCCAGGGCCACCAAAGTTTCTGCATTGATTAAAGAGGCCTCAGGCCCACTCAAAGATATATAACTCGTTGAATGCACCCTTAGGAAATTATGCAGCACACAGCACGTCATAACCACATGGTTCCATTTGTATGGGGCAAGGTGGATGGAGGTAAGGAAGAGGCGAAATCGGCTGGCCATGATCCCAAACGCATTTTCCACCACCCTTCTGGCTCTGGCCAGCCGATAATTGAACACCCTCCTCTCAGGGGTGAGGGTGTGTTGCGGGAATGGCCTCATCAAATGGGGTCCCAGGCCAAACGCCTCATCCGCCACAAACACAAAAGGTAGTCCCTCCACATTCTGCTCCGCTGGTGGCAAGGCCAGCAGATCCAAAAGGAGCCATTTTCCAAACTCCGTCTGGGCAAAAATTCCTCCATCAGACATCCTGCCATTCTTGCCAACGTCCACATAGAGGAACTCGTAGGTGGCCGACACCACTGCCATCATCACGACGCTGTGGAACCCCTTATAATTATAAAAAAAGGATCCCGAATGGGGTGGTGGGACGACCCGAACATGTTTGCCGTTGATGGCTCCTCCACAGTTCGGAAAGTTCCATCGCTGGGCAAACTCGGAAGCCACATTCTGCCATTCATGTGGCGAAGAAGGGAACTGTGGAATTAAAGAAATAACAAATTAATACTTGGAGCCAGAAACATTGAAAGCTGATTTCATACACACATTCATGGCCAACATTGGTAGAAACTGTTCAAAGCATAAAAAATTGGAAGCAAGAAAAAAAAATTATGGGGGGGGGGGGGGGGTTGAAGATGAGTTGGGAATATCACACATGAAGGCTGTAGCACTCTGTATTGAAGTTAACAAAAATGAAACATTCCTAGGCAAAATTTAGGGTGCGTTTTGGGTAAAGCACTACGATGGAACATAGAATAAAAAACATGGAAATGACTAGGCAAGGTAGGTATGGCCCCAGGATAGCATGCTGGAGAGGTTAGGTAAGCCAAATTTACAGGTAGGCCTCAAACCCCAAACTTTAAATAATAAAACATGGGGAGAAAGGGGACATTCCCTGCAGCTAAGAATCATGTGAATTAGGGACTGCAAATAAAGCAAATTAAAATTATCCAAAAATAAAAACCATACAATGTGAATTTTTGAAGAAGAACACTTACCTTAATATAGTCCTCCTGCAAAACTCGAAGGGTGGCAGAACAAGTCTCTGGTATAATGATCCCCAGAGCCTGGGGGGATATGCCTGTGGAGAACTTAAGGTCCTGCAGGCTTCTCCCAGTAGCCAGGTATCGCAACGTGGCGATGAGCCTCTGCTCAGCACTGATGGCTTCCCGCATAACGGTGTCCTGCCTGGTAATATAGGGGGACACCAAAGCCAACAGCTGCTGAAATACGGGGTCAGACATCCTGAGAAAATTCCTGAAATCATCAGGATTATTCTCCCTGATCTCCCGCAACAAAGGCATGTGACAGAATTGGTGCCGCTGGAGCAACCAATTCTTGGTCCATGAACTCCTCCTGACCCTGCTCATGGCATGGAGTCGGGATACAGCATGAACCCCTGCACCAACTACAGCACGAACTCTACGACGAGTACGTAGCCGCAACATGGCTAGATAACGGTCGGCTGAACAGAACGAACTAGAAGAACGCACGGAAGAACAGCAAGGCCTATGAAGAACAAGCTGAAAAACACGAACGTGCAGAGCAGGCCGCACTGAATAAACAGATACGAACTGACTACAAGCAGTGCTAAACAGATACGAACCCACAGGCGCAAACTGAACTCCCGAAAACGATCTTCAAAGCACGAAGACTGAAAAGCGCGAATCGTCTCTCACCAAACTTTTACTAACACGCGGTAACACGGAATTAGCAAAAGCGTCCCAAAGGGTGGCGTCATTCAAACGGAACTTCCCCTTTATAGTGCCGTCGTACGTGTTGAACGTCACTGCGCTTTGCTTGATCGTTTTTTTTAATGATGGTGTGTACGCAAGGCAGGCTTGAGAGGAAACATGAAAAAAAACGAGGAGAAAAACGTCGGTTTAAAAAATGACATTAAAAACGATTGTGTGTACGGGGCATTAGTGTGCTCCACACTTTTGCAATGACTTTGAAGTTCAATTACAGCTCTAGATTCCTGTTTTTTTTCTGCTTTCCCAATATCTATACTGAAATATGTGGCTTCCTATGCATCCCATGATATCATAGCTTTGCTCTTCTACAGGTTCAGTTTTGCGTTGGCAATAAAGTTATTCCTGATGGATGGCTTTTGGCATTGTCTAGAAAAACCTAGAATTACTTACTTTGTTTTATATATACTCCTGAATTCAGGCAAGAGACACACAGCATTACACGGTTGATTTTTCCATAATTAAAAATAGAGTAGAGAAGGTAATTCAATATTTATTTATTTTTTTGCTGCTAATGTTACCTGAAAACAGGTTAATGCAGAAAATACTGTTTACTTATGTAGCGGGTATACACTTTTCTGTGTATTTAAAACTGGCAGAGCGCTGTCGCCTTGGGCTGGGGTTGAACCATTGCTGTGTGCTGTGCTCCCTTTTTTGTCCTCCCTCGGCTGCGGTATGGTGGGGCGGGGAACCCGCCGTGCTTGCTGGGAGAGGGTATAAAGGGGTCGGCCATCTTTGTCACGGGGTCGAGTCCCAGGCACCTTCAGCCTGTGGGCAGTGGTTCGTGTCGGTCCTCTAGGCGGGCCTTGGCCTAGAGGACGTTCGGAGATCGTGTTCCATTTCAGGCACCTTTGGCCTGGGGTGAGGTACTCGGATGGAGGTCTGGAGCTCAGTGCCCAACACTGAGTTCCGCGAGGGAAGGAGATCCTAGGGGACCCTGGGAGAGGGTACCCGAATCCGGAGGGCGTAATGGACCGGTGGGAGATACTTGTTTGAAGACCCGGTGCAGCATATTGCCGATACAGAAAAATTTACGAGAAAGCAGCATTGGCTGCTTGTCAACTGAAGGTAGCCCTAAATCCAGGGATCCCGGATCACCCTGAGGAAAAAAAGACCCAAAAGGGTGGCCCAAGAACAGGCCTTGCCATGGTCGACCAAAGAAGTTGAGTGCACGTGCTCAGTGTCATATCCAGAGGTTGTCTTTGGGAAATAGATGTATGAGTGCTACCAGCATTGTTGCAGAGGTTGAAGGGGTGGGGGGTCAGCCTGTCAGTGCTCAGACCATACGCCACACACTGCATCAAATTGTTCTGCATGGCTGTCGTCCCAGAAAGAAGCCTCTTCTAAAGATGATGCACAAGAAAGCCTGCAAACAGTTTGCTGAAGACAAGCAGACTAAGGACATATATTACTGGAACCATGTCCTGTGGTCTGATGAGACCAAGATAAACTTATTTGGTTCAGATGGTGTCAGGCATGTGTGGTGGCAACCAGGTGGGGAGTACAAAGACAAGTGTGTCTTGCCTACAGTCAAGCATTGTGGTGGGAGGGTCATGGTCTGGGGCTGCATGAGTGCTGTCGGCACTGGGGAGCTACAGTTCATTGAGGGAACCATGAATGCCAACATGAATTGTGACATACTGAAGAAGAGCATGATCCCCTCCCTTCAGGGACTGGGCCACAGGGCAGTATTCCAACATGATAACGACCCCAAACACCCCTCCAAGATGACCACTGCCTTGCTAAAAAAGCTGAGGGTAAAGGTGATGGACTGGCCAAGCATGTCTCCAGACCTAAACCCTATTGAGCA
Organism: Rana muscosa; assembly: GCA_029206835.1. Classification (NCBI taxonomy): domain Eukaryota; kingdom Metazoa; phylum Chordata; class Amphibia; order Anura; family Ranidae; genus Rana; species Rana muscosa. Next base: position 132,573,876 of record CM055126.1, read on the forward strand.
TCTATGGGACATCCTCAAATGGAAGGTGGAGGAGCGCAAGGTCGCTAACATCCACCAGCTTCGTGAGGTCGTCATGGAGGAGTGGAAGAGGACTCCAGTGGCAACCTGTGAAGCTCTGATAAACTCCATGCCCAAGAGGGTTAAGTCAGTGCTGGAAAATAATAGCGGCCACACAAAATATTGACATTTTGGACCCAATTTGGACATTTTCAATTAGGGGTGTACTCACTTTTGTTGCCAGCGGTTTAGACATTAATGGCTGTGTGTTGAGTTATTTTGAGGGGACAGCAAATTTACACTGTTATACAAACTATACACTCACTACTTTACATTGTAGCAAAGTGTAATTTCTTCAGTGTTGTCACATGAAAAGGTCTAATAAAATATTTACAAAAATGTGAGGGGTGTACTCCTTTTTGTGAGATACTGTATATGTATATATATATGTAGCGGCCTCACCCCTCTCCCTTGCTTTATCAGTTATATGGCTGTTGTCTAGGGGTACCTGGGAGAGAGAGATAAAACACACCACGGCCCATGTCCTCCGTAACTGAGAGGTGAAGGCCAGAAGATTGGGCATTTGTGTAGGTGTCCTAGAGTCAAGTCCAGTCCTTCGTCCCTGACTCCTTTGCTTTAGTAACCCAAGTTCCACACAGTGAATAGGTACAACTCAGATTTATTCTTCTTTCCAAGCAATAAAACAATCTTTCTCCTTTGGAAAATGGGGACAGATCGAGGCACAATCCTTTCCCTTCTTGCTGCTGCCCACTGTTCTGTCACCAGTGGTGAATAGTCACTGCCACTGACTAGGTAATATAGAACGTGAATTACCTTCGCTCACTTTGCCCTTGTCAGAGGAAGAAATCCGTCCAAGGGAGAAATGGAGGCCTCTCCGTCACCAGCGATGCTGCGCCGGGCTCTTCAGAGAAGTTACTGCGCACCAGTCCTCACGAACTCAGACAGGGCACCCAAGGAGTTAGGGCCCCTTCGGATTCCTCCACCCTCGCGGAACTCAGTCGAAGGTACTGAGCCCCAGGCATCCGCCATAGTACCTCACCCCAGGCTAAAGGTGCCTGAGATGGACTCCATCCCCGCTCCAGCTAGGCCAAGGGCGCCTAGGCCTGAAACACCGGAACGCCAGCACCCAAGCTGAAGGTGCCTGGGTGCGGCCGCGTCCTCCAACTCTCTGCCCCAAAATCATGGCGTCCGCCCCTTTTATGACCTCTCCCTTTGCGTCACAGCGGGTTCCCTGCCCTGCTGTACCAGCTCCAGGGGAGGACAAAAAGGCACAGTTTGCGGTGTGAGTTCAGCTCCGGCCCAAGGCAACAACGCCACCTGTAGGCCCCAAGGAACTCCACACCACCAGAGTCCTCACATAAATTCAAACACCCGCTACATATATATATATATATATATATATATATATATATATATATATATATATTGTGACAGTAGGAGCTACTGTCATGGTAAAATGGACAGTTTTCTGGACACAGGGTCTGCACATTTGCAAGGTGCAAGACTACAGAGCGTAGATATGGACTGGAGAAGACTGCTTTCACAGCTTTCTCCAGGTTTTGGTATTCTGGAAAGGGGCTTTGTAGTTTGGAGATCCCACAGTGTCTTGGGAGGGATGGGATCTCCAACCCTGTGTCCAGACTTTGCTGATTACCAGCAGGGTGTGTGCTCAGGTGAGCACAGCCCTTATAATGAATGTATGGGAGGACCTCAGGGCTCCCAGTTGGAGACGGCTCCACACCAAGAGACAGGAGGTCTTCAGGAGTCAGAGAGGCTGTAGGAGACAGCAAAGAAGTTGGTGACTGCAAGAGGCAGCCAGAAAGTTGGTGACTGCAAAAGGCAGAGCTGTGGACGCTAAAGGGTAGCCGTCTACTTTGAGGAGTCCGGTGGTCTGGCTGACCAGGATAAAGTGCAGAAGTACTGCTACAGAGAGCCAGGTGGGCTAGCATTTTTCTGTTCTGTGTATTTAATGGAGAAGAACCCCTGCGTGGGAAACCTTTGTTTGGACTTTTATTTTGCCTTTTTTAATAAAAATGGGCTACCGTGCCCTTAAATATAGTTCCTGACTGGCTTGAATCGCTGAAAAAATGCATCTACCACTTGAGCTAAACAACCCCCATCTCACAATATATATACTGGAATTTTAATTAATTAATTTATTTTTATACTAGTAATGGCAGCTATTAGCAACTTATAGTGGGACTGTGATAGTGTGGCGGGCAATCTGACACTAGCTGACGCTGGCTGGGGGGTACAGTAACTGACTCTGACATCAATAGTGACACTAATACAGTTATCAGTGCTAATACTATACACTGTCACTGTACCAATGACATTGGCTGGGAAGGGGTTAACATCTAGGGGCGATCAAGGGGTTAACTGTGTGCCCAACAATGTGTTATGTTTGTAATATGTGCTGCTTTTACTAAACGATCTTGTTATTCTCTTCCCTGCTTTGCAGGGAATAAAATAACAGCAAGATCGCCTGTCAACACAGAGCTCTCTTCCATGAATGATGAAGCCGATCTGTGGTTCCCAGTGATCAGTCATTGCCCAGGACCCACTGATGGGCTTGTGCTTTAACAAATCACAGTACAGCTGGGGTGACGGGTGTGCACCTTACCTGGAAATGCTATTCACGTACCAGATACGTGATCCAGCTCACAGGGACCTTCATGCAACAGTAGATGTACGTGGGGTGGTAACTAAGTGGTTAAAGCCAAACCCAAGGCAGAGGCCTAGTACAATCACAAACCTTGGGCCTCCGAAGACTCAAAGTCCTCTTGAACAAGACAAGTCCTCTTCAAGATGAAGTAAAGCTCCCTACTTTTCAAAATGAGGATTTTGTTTTTGGTCTTTGTGAACACCCAGACAACTGTGTGAACACACCGACAGTACTGGAATATCTAGACCAGTGTTTCTCAACTCCAGTCCTCAAGGCGCACCAACAGGTCATGTTTTTGGGATTTCCTGCAGATGAAACAGCTGTGGTAATTACTAAGGCAGTGAAACTGCTCAAATCACCTGTGAAAATCAATGGAAATCCCAAAAACATGACCTGTTGGTGCGCCTCGAGGACTGGAGTTGAGAAACCCTGATCTAGACCAGTGTTTCTCAACTCCAGTCCTCAAGGCGCCCCAACAGGTCATGTTTTCAGGCTTTCCATTATTATGCACAGGTGATTTGATCAGTTTCACTGCCTTAGTAATTACCACAGCTGTTCCATCTGAGGGAAATCCTGAAAACATGACCTGTTGGGGCGCCTTGAGGACTGGAGTTGAGAAACACTGATCTAGACCAAATATGGGTGAGGGTAAACGTCAGCTCAAATACTTAGGATGGATGCTGAACCTTCAGAAATCAGTGCTGGAACTGATAGATCACTTGAATATCTGGGTCTTCCAACTCTGTAACCCTAGACATAGGCTGCACTGTCCAGAAGCTGTACAGTTTTGCTTTAGAGTTCTGGGCTTGATGGCAGCCTCCTTTGAGCAAGTTCTATTTGCCTATTTCACTCCAGACCCTTTCAACACAATCAATGCAACTTCTCCGCTCTGGCATCTATGTCCCACATTCGGTGTGTTGCACTGAGGGTGCAGGTCAGGCTAGCAGTCTGCCCTGGCTCCATGTATTCCACAGAATAAGCAGAGAAAAATTTCAGCCACCGCACACCATACAAGCCCAGTGTAAAGCAGCCTCAGCTTAACTCCATCCAGGCCATGAATATATTATTGCCACACATGAAGAAGACCAGAATTGGCTGCTAGCTATACAAATTTATTTCAATTTTTTATCCCGTGCAGCGCTCCTTGTTTTCCCTCTCTCCTCCTCCTTAGTCTTTACCTGTTTGTTTGCTAATTAATCACCATAGTGGCCAATGATACAATATATACCTTTCCGACCACAGGGATATCCTTACCTCTATGACTAAGCCCCATGGGTGGGGCAAAACATGTTGGGGGTGTGGCCAGGGTGGAGTTAGGCTGAGGCTGCTATCACTTATTACACGGTGGGTATGGTGTGTGGTGGCTGGGATTTTTCTCTACAATCATGCAACATTGTGTTTTGGTGGGGCAAGATAGTTCAGTCTCTGGACAAACTGACTCAACCTAATAAGGAACACCAGATTTTCTCTGGCTTGGTGGCTCATGAAGCCAACTGTGGAGTTGAGAAATTCTTCCTCTCCCTCACTTGAGTGATCCTTATGATAAATGCCAGTCTAAAGAGCTGGGTTGGAGTCCTACACACTTTTATCAGTGCAGCCGATTTGGGACACTGGAGGAATTCCATCCCCTGATTAATGTGGAATTTATTTCTCTCGCCCAACTAAAAAATCATCTGATCAGAATTCTATCTGACAACACCACAGGAGTGGCATACATCAATCGTCAGGGAGGAACCATAAGGTTTTCTGCTAAGTGAGAGGTGGAAAGGATTCTAGCCTGAGAAGAACACCATGGTCCAGCCTTGTCCACCGTCAACATTACAGTGATAGACACTTGGTAGGCAGACAAACTCAGCTGGCAGTGTCCGGTTATGAATATATTTAAATATATTAAAAATATATGCACTCACTGTATTATCAAAGAGATAGTCATATCTGTCACATGTCACAATCCTCTTGGAAGCAGCTGAGATGTGCAACATTCAGCAGGGAGACAGCTGGTGGACGCAGAGCTACGCTGGGAAACTGCTGGTGTGAGCTGCAGTCATGGAGCCAGGCTGTAACGCAAGATGCTGAGGATGTGGCTAGGGCCTCCTGGACTTGATATCAGCTGTGCTCTGCTCTACGTGGTAGTGCTCGACAGGTGACGTCAGGTTGTCAGCGGTAGGTGTGGCTGCTCCTCCACGCTCACTGGAGCGCTGAGCTGTGGAGGGGTGGAGAGCGGCCGTCTCAGGCTTTATTTTCGCAATGATGCGGTACCTGGACTGATGTCCGTGACATCAACAGAGAGCAGACTTCAGTCTGCTCTCTGCTGAAAATGGGTCACAGGAGTGCAAAACTAATTGAACTCCTGTGACCCATAGGAGAAGCCTAGCCAAACGAGCTTAGGCTGGACTTCTCCTTTAAAGTGGTTGTACACCCTCACTTATACCCAATGAAGTGAACAGCCTCAGATGATACACAGAGATGAAACAAATCCTCCTACATAAGTTTAACTTGTTTATATGCAGTCTTCTCTTCTCTACATCCCTTCAAAAGGAAATAATCTTATTAAAATCCTTCTTTATCTGTAAGTATAACAGAGGAGGGGGCGGAGAGGCTGCAGTTATAGTGTGTGAGAGCTGGTTGGAGGAAAGGAACACACCCCCTTTACACAGCAGAAGAACTGTGTTGTAAATAGACAAGCTGCATGCTGAGCTCTCTCCTCGACACAAATTTTATCTCATGTGTGGGGAAAACTTTTTAGAAGTGACTCAAGCTGATAACAGAGGAACATAGCACTAGAAAGAAACGACACTTAGAGCTTTGGAGAGAGATAAGTAAACACTACAGATATACTGTATGTGATTTGCTCATATTTCATGACTGAGGTTTACAACCACTTTTACTTCTGAAATACCTTTTGTTGGTGATACTTTAAATTGCTTTCTGCCTAAAGAGCCTCCTGATCTTTCCAGGGTCTTATCAAGTTAGCAAGCTACTTGTGGAGGCACTTTCTCTTTCTGGCTGCTATACCTGGTAGTTACTATAATTGATTATCTCTTTGATCCCATAGAGACACTGCTACTTTGCCAGAAATTTCTCTTGAAAGTAGGCACCAAAACTAAAACTCTCCCAAGTTTAGGGTTCTGCTTTTAGCAAATCTGGTAAAAACTCTGACCTTTGCCTGTTAGGGTTGCCACACATGTTTTCGATCTATGGGCATGGCTTCTGATATTTTATCTTGCTTCTGAGTAATGTATTTAAATACACTTTTGTGAGGAGTGGCCTCTTGCTTTCATGTTTCCTGAGCGATATCCAAGGGTACTCAGGGATGTCTATTGTACAAAACTTGGGGAAAAACCCTATTGAGGACTGTCGAACTTCCCATATTGCAAAAATTTGGTATAGATCAGGAAGTCCCTGTTAGGCAGCTTCCCAGAACCTCCTGTTTTACTTGTTATCTGTGGGGTAATGAGTCAGGACACATGCCTTCCAGCTGTGGACTTGTTAGGCAGCCTTCCAGCTCTTCCCAGCATGTACTGGTTGCCGTCCTGTGTTTTCCCTATCTTCTATGCTATCTGCAGGGTAACCAGTCTGACTGGATACCCGACCAGCTGTGAGGAGGCACCTTAATAGAGTGTATCAAATGTGGGCCTAGGAATGGATGCTTTATCCCACCCAAAGCTCTAAAAAGTCTTCGGGCTCTAGGAACCATAACATAACTTAAGATTCTAAGGAAAATAAAAGCTTGGTTTTCTCCACATCATTCATAAACCCTGGAGCCAGTTACCATGCGTATGTGAAAAACATGGGTGTTGCTTTTTCCAATATATTTCAATGAGCGATGAGTCATTTATTTCTCATATGTGTTTTAGGATAATGTGGTGATACATTTATGTGTTTGGAATCCATACATATTTTAACAGTTCATATTGATTGGTTGCTTACAGTTGGCAGTTATTTGCAGTGCAAAGCACTGCATTAAAAGCTTTCCCACATGTCAAGTGCTGAACTCAGGCATCTCCTAGTACCCTCTGATGTTTGGTTTTTAAAAAGCCCAAAGGGTCAACTGTCACAGTTTATTGTTTTAGATGTTATATTGCTGGTGTGTGTGTACCTGCCAGAAGTTTTCTTTTTTTTTTTTCTTATATAAAATAACTCTTTACTAGATGAGGTAGTTTGTTGTAATAAAATGGCCCAGGAGTAAATATAAAATTCATACTCTGTGTAAGAATACTATTATGACCAAAAAAGAAAATGAAACCGGTTCTTCATTCTAGAAAAAAAATTAAATAAAGGTTAGCAGCTATAAATCTGTAATAAAAGGACCTTTACCTGACCAGAGAATGCAGAGATTCAATGCCGTCTTCACCCGGGCAAGTTATTTAATAGCCATCAGGTTTCCAGTGCCAATATCTTTAGTGTAAAAAGCTGGCTGGGACAGCTTGCGGCTTCACAGCCAGCTTTCTACTGCTCATATGCATGCCGCATTGTGCATTGTGGATGGTCCTGCAGCCTTCTGGGACCTGGGATGTAAAGAGGGCGGGGGACAAATTTCCACTCAGAGGCGATCTGAGCGGAAGTGGGAGTAGGTATCTGCTCCCCCCCCACAAAAAAAATTATATGCCAAATTAGCTAGGGGAGGGGGGGAGGGCTTAAAAAAGAAGCTTCCCTTTTGAGTGTCTTTCCGCTTTAAGGTTCAAATATAAAATCTACCAATATTTATATTATAACACATGCTAGCTAAAGTCCAAATCTCTTTAGGAAGTTGGCATGAGACAGGTGATTACAATTATATACATTTTTAAATAATTCAGCATGTGTATGATCAATGCAAACTAGCGGCATTAGGAACAATGAGATCTTGAAAGAAAAAATAACAGATGACACTTGCTGTGTCTCAATTTTAGCTACCAGGTGGCAGCCTGCTGGTAATAAAGAAATGCTTTAAAGATAGTCTGAAATAGAGACACACACAAATTGCCAGGACAAGGTCATCTAGTGCCCAGGGTGAAGATGGAAAACTGCACCTCACCCCCACTGGATGGAGAAGAGATTGGGGCAATATGTCGGCGCATGCCAAAATGTATGTAATGTTTGTAACTTACAATGAAATAGTACCAATATTTGTGGTACGCTGCTGTAAACTGAAAGGTTTAAATTGGTGCACAAATATGGGGCTAACAGTGGAAAAATGTCTCTATGCTGGTGGGTCACTGAAAGTAAAAAAAAGGGGGTTGAATAAAAAAAAAAATGACCTAAATTCCTCCATCCACACATTCGAGGTGGATGAGGGAACCACTGTCACTGAGCTATTGTATTCTGACAGTGGGGGAACTTCCCCACTATCAAATACACTGATTAGCGCTGCCGGTGTTCTGACAAATAGTGCCTCCCATCGAAAAATGCCTCCGATGGGTCAACGCATGTGCAGTACCAAATGTCACTATCTGACGATATGCAGCGAAAGTAGAACGTACTTGTCAGATTATGCCTCGCTGTTGCGGGGTGTGTTTTGTGTGTGTTGCAGGGCGGCTTCAGTGTGTTGAACGGCGGGATTTGCCTGTGTCTAAGGGCGTATTGCAACACACACAAAACCTGCCATTCAACACGCTAACGCCGCCCTGCAACACACACAAAACACACCCACAACAGCGAGGCATAATCTGTACTTTCTCCCTCCGCTGTTTGCATATCGTCGGATAATGCCATGGACGATCTGTGCATCCACTGTGTTCAGGTCCTGCCAGCTGATCAACATATCAGCTGGAGTGACGTTGTGTACTGCGCATGCGCAGACCCATCAGAGGCATTTTTCGACGGCAGGCACTATTCGACAGAACACCAGCTATAGCCAGTGGTGCTGATCATGCAGACATTCACCAACAGGCTGGTTGTACAGAAGTTGATTGGTAGATTGATTCTAAATAAGTAAGCTTGGTCTTTTTCCCTTGGATTTATCCTTGGCCCGGTTTTAACTTCTGTAATATCAACCTGTCCATGCCTGGACAAACAAACAAACTAATTTTGATCCATGTATTGCCAAGTTGAGTGTGCAGTGAATGTTCTGTTCTCAAATGGGGAGATAAACACTTTGCTTCCATGCAATTGTTTTTAGCTGCAGTTAGAAGAATAGGGAGAAGGAAGCTGATGGAACTCCTAGTGTGCCTCTGTCTCTACATGGAGATGCTGCTCCCAGGGCACGTGTCCCTTTTGCCTACACCCCTTGTCAGGGCTCGGCTCACATGCACCCTCCCCATTCCCCTGAGGGCACAGGTGTGCAAAATGCATTGGGACGGAGCCAAGCCATTGACACCATTGACCAACGTATGGTGTGGAGTGCTTTGTATACTCGCTCATATCATTTATGTAAATATAGGTGCACAATCTGTTTTTTAATAACGTTTTTTAATGATTTATGCACTATGGAGGTTTTTCTTCCATATGTGTAATCTGATTGCGGTTACCTTGTAGATACCTTGAGTGGTGTGAGACTGACAGCTTGGAGGTCTGAAAGCCTGTGGCACAGTTTGTTATTTTTAGGAGCCAGTCTGAGTGGGGTGGCGCTGCTGGAATGATTGAAATAAGCTTGTTTGGGCCTTGTGTGTGGGGCCAAACCTTTTTGTAAGCTTCCTGTATGCTTACTGGTGTGGTGGAGGTACACCGAAGTTGTAGCAAAGAGGTAGTTGTAGTAAAGAGGCTACCAGCATTATCTAAAATTGTCTAGATTAACTTTTTAGATCATTCACTTTCTTTATTGCACATGTCACTTTGTGGTGACATGTGATCTGTGAACTGTTTTGCTTGATTGGTTTATTATTTATTTGCTTTGTTTATTTGCATGTGTCACCTTGATTTCGTATTGCACCTTATTTTGCACTTTATATTTGGATTTATGAATTATTTATGGTGCACTGCATATTGAATGAATTTGTATATGATGTAATAATCATCAATGTGGTGAGTTAGCGCATCTATATCCACTTCCCTACTGTGCACGAAAACCCCCTTTCTGCCCAAGCCATTTTTCAGCTTTCAGCGCTGTCACAATTTGAATGACAATTGCGCGGTCGTGCGACGTGGCTCCCAAACGAAATTTGCGTCCTTTTTTTTCCCACAAATAGAGCTTTCTTTTGGTGGTATTTGATCACCTCTGCGTTTTTTTTTTTTTGCGCTATAAACAAAAGAAGAGCGTCCAGTTTGAAAAAAAAACACAATTTTTTACTTTTTGCTATAATAAATACCCATTTTTTTTTTTTAAATAAAATTTTCCTCAGTTTAGGCCGATACGTATTCTTCTACATATTTTTGGTAAAAAAAAAAATCGCAATAAGCGTGTATTGATTGGTTTGCGCAAAAGTTATAGTGTCTACAAAATAGGGGATAGATTTATAGCATTTTTTTTTTTAGTAGTAATGGCGGCGATCTGCGATTTTTTATTGTGACTGTGATATTGCGGCGGACACATCGGACACTTTTGACACATTTTTGGGACCATTCACATTTATACAGCGATCCCTGCTATAAAAATGCATTGATTACTGTATAAATGTGATTGGCAGGGAAGGGGTTAACCACTAGGGGGCGGGAAGGGGTTAAATATGTTCCCTCAAAGTGTTCTTACTGTGGGGGGAGGGGACTGACTGGGGGAGGTGACCGATGGTTGTCCCTATGTACAAGGGACACACCATCGGTCCCCTCTCCCTCACAGGACGTGGATCTCTGTGTTTACACACAGAGATCCACTTTCCTGCTCGTTTCCCGGGCAATCGCGGCCCGCCGGGCACGCGCACCGGGGCCTTGTGAACGCGGCGGGCGCGCCTCCTAGCTCGTTTTAAAGGGAGGACGTCATATGATGTCCTCCCAGAACGAGAGTGTCCTCCACCCGCCGTCTATTGACAGTGGGCGGGGGACAAGTGGTTAAATACATTTTTGATGTTTTTGGGGTGTTTGAGCATTCGGACACAATATAGATTTGCGGTTTTCTTTACTTTGCTAAGTTTGCTTTATTAACTGTTCACTAAGCGCAGAGGTTCACACATATGGTTTTATATTTTCTCTATTGGTTAAATATATTTTAACTCTTATGGTTGGATGTTTTTATGGCTATTTTGTCTTAGGATTGATTGTTAAAGAATGTTATCTTTGCCGAGCAAAAGTCAACACGTAGAAACTGACATTAACCAGTTGTCCACCGCCCACCGTCAATTGACGGCGGGCGGAAGACACTCTCGTTCTGATAGGACGTCATATCCCTTTAAACAGGGATTGCCCGCGATCGCGGGCGCGCATCCCTGTACTGTCGATGGCGGCGTGTCGCCGAGGCACTGCTCGTCACCAACAGGGGTGAACAGCCGCCGGCAAGTGCGGTTTAACCCCTGATCGGCCGTGATAAAGTCACGGCTGATCACAGAGTGTAATGCCCCATTACACGCTGCATGCGCGAGATCGTGAGCACACCCGTCACCCATCAGTAACCTACCCTGTCACCCGTCACCCATCAGTGACCTAACCTGTCACATAAGAGACTGCCATCAGTGACCATCAGCGGTGCAACCGTCACCCATCAGCGACCGTGCCCTGTCACCCTTCACCCATCAGTGACCGTGCCCTGTCACCCATCAGTGACCGTACCCTGTCACCCGTCACCCATCAGTGACCGTACCCTGTCACACATCACCTGTCACATAAGAGACTGCCATCAGTGACCATCAGCGGTGCAACCGTCACCCATCAGCGACCGTGCCCTGTCACCCTTCACCCATCAGTGACTGTGCCCTGTCACCCGTCACCCATCAGTGACCGTACCCTGTCACCCGTCACCCATCAGTGACCGTACCCTGTCACACATCACCTGTCACATAAGAGACTGCCATCAGTGACCATCAGTGGTGCAACCGTCACCCATCACCCATCAGTGACCGTGCCCTGTCACCCGTCACCCATCAGTGACCATCAGCGGTGCACCCATTATCCATCAGTGACCATGGCCTGTCACCCATCTGTGACCATCACCCGTCACCGTCCGTGGCCTGTCACCCATCAGTGACCATCTCCCGTCACACCATCATCACCTATCAGTGAACATCACCTGCCACCCATCACACAGCCCATCAGTGATCGTCACCTGCTACCCATCTGTCACCTGTCGCACAGCTACCTGCCACACAGCCATGTCCAAAAGAGTCTATACCAGTGAGGAGGCATTCCAGATCCTCTCCATGACTGATGAGAGCACTGGGGACTTCTCATCAGATTCCAATTCTGATTCCAAATCAAATTCAGAATTTAAACCGATCGAATACAGTAACGATTCGGATGAAGAATGGGTCCCTCCTAAAAGGGCACGGCACTCTGGAAACCAGGCAGCCGCCAGCAACCAGGATTATATTCCCAGGCCCAGTACCAGCGCTGCCACCACCAATAGGCCCTGGGAACAAAGGCCCAGTACCAGCGCTGCCGCCAGCAATAGGCCCCAGGAACAAAGGCCCAGTACCAGTGCTGCCGCCAGCCAAAGGCCCCAGGAACAAAGGCCCAGTACCAGTGCTGCCGCCAGCGAAAGGCCCCGCGAACAAATGCCCAGGGCCAGTACCGGTGCTGCCACATCACACCCGAGTACCAGCACAGGAAATTTAACTCCCCCAACTACTGGAGTGTCACGTCCCCCAAGAGCCAGTGCTACATACATGCCAGATGGTCTTGCCAACCCAACATGGCTGCCTTCCGACTCGGGATCACCAATTATTCCCCCTTTCACAGCACAGCCAGGTGTGCAGGCCAACACCCAAAATTTCAGAGAGGTTGATTATTTTCACCTTTTTTTGCCCGACACTATTCTGCAGTTCATTGTGGACCAGACAAACTTATATGCCCAGCAGTATATTGCCAACAACCCCCAATCATCTTATGCCCGTCCATTTGAGTGGAGAGATTTGGATTTGGAGGAGTTAAAATTGTTTATGGGCCTCACCATAAACATGGGGCTTACAAAAAAAAATCAAGGACATGCCTATTGGTCCACGAAACCCATCTACCACATGCCTATGTATTCTTACGTAATGCCCAGGACCCGATATGAGATGACAATGAGATTCTTGCATTTTAATGACAACACCCAGTGTCCTCCCCCCAATAATCCAGATTCTGATAAGCTGTATAAACTTTGCCCACTGATAAATTTCCTTTCCAAACGATTTGCAGAACTCTATGTCCCCGAGAAACATATATGTGTGGATGAGTCCCTGGTACCCTTTTCAGGCCGGCTAGGAATAAAACAATATATTCCTAGCAAAAAGGCCAAATACGGTGTAAAATTTTACAAGCTCTGTGAGAGAATCACGGGATATCTTTATGCGTTCCGTATATATGAAGGAAAAGATTCCCAGCTCCAGCCCCCTGAGTGCCCAGCCTACATGGGCACAGCTGGAAAAATTGTATGGGACCTGGTTTACCCACTTCTAAAACAAGGCTATCATTTATACCTGGAAAACTTTTATACCAGCCTGCCCCTTTTCAGACACTTGTACCTTGAAAAAACCCTGGCCTGCGGAACCTCCAGGAAAAATAGGAAGGGCTTCCCACAATCAATTGTGAACAAAAAGCTGCGAAGGGGGGAAAGAGCAACACTGTGGTGCAAATAAGTGCTGGCCTTGAGGTGGAAGGATAACAGGGACGTGCACATGATGTCCACCATTCATGATGACACTGCAGTTGTAGTTCAGCAAAGACGACGAGGTCCCATTGAAAAGCCGACATGTGTCCAGGACTATAATCTCTACATGGGGGGGGGGGGGGGTGGATTTCAACGACCAAATGATTCAGCCCTATTTGTCCATTAGGAGGTCCCGATTCTGGTACAAGAAGGTAGCAATTTATCTCATCCATTTGGCCATGTATAATTCCTACGTAGTTTACACCAAATCCACAGACAACCCAGCCCCCTTCCTACAATTCTCAGAAGAAGTAGTCATATCCCTCATCTATCAACAAAGACCCCCCCAAGAAAACCTTCGCTCTGATGCTGTTAGCAGACTTCATGGCCGAAGATGGCAAAAAAGATGTCGCGTGTGCAGCAAAGGAGGACTTCGAAAAGATACCAGCTACTATTGTCCCCGGTGTCCCTCTCAACCTGGCCTTTGCATTGGAGAATGCTTTGAATTTTATCACACATCCATAAAATATTAGCCCATATTTTTAACCATTCCCCCCCCCCATTTTTATAATCTGTGCTGACCATTTTCCATGCTTCCCCAAATAACCATGCCACTGCCTTCGACGTGAACTGACCCTGGCCTTCTTTTTGATTATGCCTCTGCCTACTACCGTTTGGACTGCTTCCACGTGTACTGACCCTGGCCTGTTTTGTGATTATGCCTCTGCCTACCGTTTGGACTGCTTCCACGTGTACTGACCCTGGCCTGTTTTATGGACTATGCTTTTGCCTACCGCTTGGACTGATCTGTTGCCCTGCTACTGTAGTACACAGGGGTCTCACATATGTGAGGGGCTCCAGAATAGTTTTTCCGGATGGAGAAAACAATTTTTTTGTTTTCTCCGGGGTTAATTTCCGGATTAGGGTCTGGAGTCCGGAGGCTTCATAGAGATTTGGGTGGGTCGAAGCCTCTACCCCTGTGCCCCTGTGCACAGGTCTTACCCGATTACCGCCCTCAGCCTGCTGCTGACTTACTGCCATCATGCCTTTGCCTGCCGCATGAATGGGCCACACCACTGCCTGCTACCTGGACTATGCAAATAATTAGCTGTAGCAAGAGGCAGTATGTTTATGAAGGGCTGGAGAGCGGTACAATAATGAGTGTCTGCAGGTAACGGTGAACCAGGACCAATAATATGGCTGTGCTGGCTATCTCTGCCTGGACAATTTTTATGGACAAATGCTTTGGCTGTGCTGACAATATCCTTGTGCTGACCATAGACAATATTCCTGCCTGCTGCCTGGATAATTACTATTGCTGTTGCTAAGCACATCCCCGACTGCTGCCTGGACCAGTGCTCTCTTCTGTGGACACTACTAAAAGCACAGGTAATACTTTTTTTTTACCCTTTTCGCAATTGAATTTATTTTGGATTGTAATTCTTGGTATGTACATGCTATGTGTTAGAAATATGAAGGGCCTTCAAAAATGATAGGTTGCCAGGAAATGATATATGTAATGTATGCTCCTAGAACACCTGATGGTGCTACTTGAATGTTGGGCCTCTGTATGTGGCCAAGCTGTGTAAAAGTCTCACACATGTGGTATCCCCATACTCAGGAGGAGTAGCAGTCTAGCAGAATGTATTTTGGGGTGTCATTTTTGCTATGTATTTGCTGTGTGTTGGAAATATCTTATAAATGGACAACTTTGTGTAAATAAAATGCGTTTTCATTTTTTTTCCACATTTTCCAAAAACTTCTGGAAAAAAAATAACTGTTCAAAAGACTCATTATGCCTCATAGATTATACGTTGGGGTGTTAGCTTTCCAAAATGGGGTCATTTTGTGGGCAATTCTATTGTCCTAGTGCTCCAGGGCCTTCAAAATTGTAATAGTTGGTTGAGAAATGAGATGTGCAATTTATGCTCGTAGATCGCCTGATGGTGCTACTTCAATGTTGGGCCTTTCTATGTGGCCAGGCTGTATAAAAGTCCCACACATGTGGTATCCCCATACTCTGGAGGAGTAGCAGAATGTATTTTGGGGTGTCATTTTTGCTATGTATTTGCTATGCATTAGAAATATCTTATAAATGGACAACTTTGTGTAAATAAAATGCGTTTTCATTTTTTTCCACATTTTCCAAAAACTTCTGGAAAAAAAAATAACCGTTCAAAAGACTCATTATGCCTCATAGATTATACGTTGGGGTGTTAGCTTTCCAAAATTGGGTCATTTTGTGGGCAATTCCATTGTCCTGGTGCTCCAGGGCCTTCAAAAGTGTAATAGGTGGTTGAGAAATGAGATGTGCAATTTATGCTCGTAGATCGCCTGATGGTGCTACTTTAATGTTGGGCCTTTGTATGTGGCCAGGCTGTGTAAAAGTCCCACACATGTGGTATCCCCATACTCAGGAGTAGTAGTAGAAGGTATTTTGGGGTGTAATTTGTTGTATGCATATGCTCTGTGAGAGAAATAACCAGTTAAAATGACAATTTTGTAAAAAAAATAAAATAAAAATTTAATTCTTAATTTTGCAAAGAATTGTGGGGAAAAAATACAACTTAAAAACACTCACCATGCTACTTACTTAATACCATGGATTGTCTCCTTTCTAAAAAGGGGTCATTTGGGGGGTATTTGTACTTTTATGACTTGTTAGTATCTCAAGAAATGAGATAGGCCATCAGTACTTCAGGTGTCAGATTGATCAATTTTCAGGGATTGGCACCATAGTTAGTAGACTCTATAGCTTTCACAAAGACCAAATAATATACACTAATTTGGGTTATTTTTACCAAAGATAAGTAGCAGTATAAATTTCGACCAAAATGTATGCAGAAAAATTACTAATTTTCTAGCTTTTATGACAGAAACAAAGAAAAAGGCAAATTTTCACAAAATTTACGGTCTTTTTTTATTTATAGCACAAAAAATAAAAAACCCACTAGTGATTAAATACCACCAAAAGAAAGCTCTATTTGTGTAAAAAAAAGGACGCAAATTTTATTTGGGTACAGTGTTGCATGACTGAGTAATTGTCATTCAAAGTGTGAGCACCGAAAGCTGAAAATTGGTCTGGGTAAGAAGGGGGTTTAAGTGCACAGTATTGAAGTGGTTAAACACATATTATGAACAGTATGGGTATTATTTGTTACTTATGCACAAAGAGACATTCACAGAGTAAATTTTTTTGCATACATAGAACCCTTAGTAATCACATAGACTTTAAAAACGTAAGAGCCCATGACTTTTGGAAGGCGATTTCTTTCTGACTTAGGTGGGCTAAAGATGATCTTTCTACTTTAGCTCTTTATACCCTTTCTGCTGCAATATTAAAAATGTTGGGTATTTACGGTACACATTTTGAACCCATGTTTCAGAAATCTGTTTACAATAAAGTATCTAAACTAATCAATATCTTGATCTAGTCAGCAGGAGTTATAAATTTACATTCACATTCACCTCTATGCCAACCTAATTTCACCTTTTGGCAAAATATAAATATACAGTATAAATGCATGAAAATTAATTCTTTATAACTACAGACATCTGTTTCATTAAATATTGAGTTACTAGAGGCATTCCTAGGAATGCTTATGACTGTCAACAGGTCACATTATACCTTTTGCAGAGCTGGGATTTTTTAGTGTTGACACTGTGTAAGTGTTAATCTGCAGGAGTACAGCAATATTTGTTGTGCTATCATATTTTTTTTCCTGTTCCTCTTTTGCTATGCATATAATAATCAGCTTAGAGTTATAGTCTATGTATTTGTGCCATCCAAAAAACAACTAAAAATAAACTAATACCACAAATTTGTTGGTACATACAATATATACCTTTTACCAATTGCACAGAAATAAAAATAACACAATTTATTTACAAAACAATAAAAACATGCTATAAACCAATATGATCCTTCTTGGAAAAATAATGAATGAGTATATTGTAATCCAAATGTATAGTCCTAATTATAAGTTTTGTTTGATGTCAAAAAGCTTGTAAACAAAAAATCCTCATACACCTGCTTTGATACACTCTATCCCCTCAGAATTGCTGGTGATAATATATAAAATGTGTTAGCAATATAATTTGGAATTCTCAATTCAATTTGCTGCATCTCCACAATCTCAAAAGGACTAGTTTTCCCTATACTGTAGACCACAATTTCCTATTGTTATAATACCTGCTCCTATGATCAGGTTCTCTATTATTTTACATTTCTAAGGATATTGAACGTAAGAGGTAACCACAGTTTATGAAGTTGAATATTTCCTATTTCCTTCCAGTATTCCTAAACAAAGGCAGCAAAATCATTTTTCCGATTTAAATAGTAATATACTTTTTTTTTTCAATTTGTATATCCATTTGATTTAATACATACTAACTGTTTCTCATAATCCCTTCCCTCCCTGGTCTGAATGTAAGCTGACCATATTTTCCACAAGCATACCATCTAAGGGGTTTTACAATGCTTTAACCACCTCAATACTCGACACTTTCATCCCCTTCCTACTCAGACCAAATTTCAGCTTTCAGTGCTGTCGCACTTTGAATGAGAATTACTCAGTCATGCAATACTGTAACCATAGGCGTGTGCAGCCTATTGCATTAGGGTGTGCACCTCAAACCAAAGCTTAAAAACACGTGCATCTGTGTGTGTATATAGAGAGAGAGAGAGAAAGAGAGAGAGAGAGATATACACACACGCTCTTATAAACAAACGTTAACAAACATTTTAAAATGTATTAAAACATTTTTATTAAAACATTTATCAATGTAAACAAACATAATTTTTTTAACTTATTAATTAAATAATCTTTTAACATAAACAAAGCTTTTAAATAAATCTCTAAATCAAATAAGCAATTTAAAAAACTGAACGGTAAGTAGGATTTTTTAATATCCTGAATTGTATTTACTGCTTTAAATAAATTTGTTAGATTCCCTCAGCAACAATAGATCCCCCAAGAACAAGACATCTCCCCAGCAACAATAGATTCCTCACGGCAACTATAGCTTCACAAGCAACAATAGATCCCTCCCAGCAACAATAGACACCCCCCAGCAACAATAGATCCCTCCCATTAACAACAGATCTCCCCGCAACAATAGATCACCCCCAGCAACAATAGATCACCCCACAAGAAAATACCCCCCAGCAACAATAGATCTCCCAGCATCCAGTATCAATATATTCTCCAGCAGCCAACAACATAAGCCCCCTCCCTCAACAGTAGTATTCTCCCATCAACAATTGACCCCCCAGAAACAATAGATCCCACCAGCGGTAACAGACTTACCCAGCATCAATAGATCACCCAGTGATAATAGAGACCCCATCAGCCAATATCAATAGACACTCCAGCAAATCCCGCCACCACTTGGCATATACATTCAGTGCTGAGGTGCCGAAACTGTGTTCTCCCGCATTCCTGCTGAAAAAAAGCCCCGAGAATATGTATTTAGACATCAAATTGGCATCAGAAAAGTGGTTAGCATACTACAGATTATTATGGCTTCCTCAACATGTTTTAGAGAAGAAGACGTCGCACAGAAGGTGTTGAGGAAGCCATAATAATCTGTATTGTGCTAACCAGTTTTCTGACTATTCAGGTGCCTGGCCCCTTTTCGGGAGCCTGAATTACAGTGGTGGGGTATTTTTTGGAAGCACCTGATTAGAGGCATAGGCTCTAATAGGCGTCCAAAAAGGTGAACAGCGGGCGCCATGCTGGGCGATCGCAGTTTACTCAGCGTTATGTTAGGAAAGGGAATGATTATTCCCTTTCCTAACACTGAACTGCCTCTCAGCCAATCTGGTGCTCGGGTCTGTTACCTGTCACCTGATTGGCTGAAACGACAGGCGCTCTGATTGGATGCCTATCAGGCGTCCAATCATAGCAGAGGAAGGGAAGAGAGGACGGGAGAAGACATTGAGGAGCGTGCAGGACACCGCCGCCGTGACCCGTTGCCCCACCAAGACAGGTAAATGCCGGGCGGATGGGGGATGCACACTGGCAGCACTTGATGGGCACAGTAGCAGCAATTGATGGGCACAATGTCAGCAATTGATGGGAACACTGGCAGCAAATGATGGGCACACTGGTAGCAATTGATGGTACAGTAGCTGCGGTTGATGGCACAGTGGCAGCAATTTATGGGCACAGTGGCGGCAATTATTGGGCACAGTAGCTGCGTTTGATGGGCACAGTGGCTGCAATTGATGTGGGTTTTTTTCAGCTTGTTTGCGCCCCCCCAAAATTGTTTGAGCACCAGCCACCACTGCTCCAATGTGGGCTGAAGTACAGGTACGTTAACCCACATTTGAAACTGCCTTCCTTACGCCATATATTGGGGCTGTGGGCATATGGGACGTGGTTAATATACACTTGGGATATATTTTTTTTATATCAAAGACATGTAGTATATGTATGTGTATATATATATATATATATATATATATATATATATATATATATATTACATACTTTTTCGCTGACAGGCCAATTGTATATGTGAGATATATATATAGATATATATAGATATATATTTACATAATATATACATATAAATATATATATATATATATATATATATATTGTGTAAATAGATATTGTCAGCGAAAAAATATGTAATATATATATATATATATATATATATACTGTGAGGGGGTTAGCTCGGCAGCGGGTGTGTGTGATCCCCTGGATGGGCTCCCCACACAAAAACAGGCCCAGCAGACGGAGGTTGTGGTTTTCAAGATCAAAAAGGTGCGGTTTATTTCTCTATTTACAGTGACAAAAAACACAGCAAAGCAAAAAGAAACATAAACAAAATAAACCCTGGTCAGCTTGACCTCTGACTAAACATGCAGGTTTCCTAACTAACAACTGGGATCAGCCTGGTGCTGTCCTAGTCCCTAAGTCCCTGGTTTAGTAAATGTCCAAACAAATAGCCACACAGGCTTTGTCTTACCGCACAGGGGTTCACTCTCCCTAGACAGTCCACACAGGTCTGGTTCCAGGCATGAGCAAACACCTAATGAATCTGGGAGTTTTTATAGAGGCCTTAAACGAGCTGACAAGCTTCAGCTGGTCTCATCAACTCTCTGCCTGCACGACGCCCAGCCCTCTCCCTAGAGGTATGAATCATCCATGAGCCCACTAGCCTCAGTTGGGCTTCATCAACTCTCTCCCTAGTTGTATAAGTCGGCATAAAGCCTGAATCTGGGAGAAATATACCTACCCCCCTGGATGCAACCAGGTGACTTTACCTTCCTGCTGTCACATACCCCCCCTCTTGTTTTAACCTTGGGGTTGGAACACCAGCAATCAGGCATTCATGTACTCGAGACAAAGCATCCACATTCCCCATTTGAACGCCAGGGCGATGCTTTACTGTGAAGTTGAATTCCTGTAGGGCCAGGAACCACCTATTCACTCTTCTATTTGTCTCCTTGTTTTGAGCCATCCACTTTAACGGAGCGTGATCCGTAACCATGTCAAAGTGCCTACCTAGCAGATAGTACCGAAGGAAATCTAGAGCCCACTTCACCGCTAAACACTCCTTTTCAACCGTGGCGTAATTTACCTCATGGGACTTCAACTTCCTGCTGAGGTAAATGACTGGGTGCTCTTCCCCGTTCCAGACCTGGGACAATACTGCTCCTAACACCACATCTGACGCATCACTTTGTACGACAAAGTCTTTAGAGAAGTCGGGTGAGTACAACACTGGCTGGCTACATAAGGCTTGTTTCAAGAATTGGAACGCTGCCTCAGCCTCGGGGGTCCATTTAATCATGACCGACCCTTTCCCTTTCGTCAGGTTGGTTGGGGCACAGCCTTAGAAGCAAAGTGGGGAATGAAGCGCCGATAATAACCCACGATTCCCAGAAAGGCTCGTACCTGCTTCTTGCTGTTGGGACGTGGCCAACTCTGGATGGCCTCGACTTTGTTGAGTTGGGGTTTTATTACTCCCCTGCCAATGGTGTACCCAAGATATTTGGCCTCCTCCTGCCCAATGGTACACTTCTTGGGGTTAGCCGTAAACCCCGCTTCCCGGATAGAGTCTAGGACTGCTTGCACTTTTGGCAGATGTGAGGCCCAATCTGTGCTATGGACAATTACGTCATCCAGGTAAGCCGCAGCATACTTCCGATGGGGCCTCAGTATCTGGTCCATTTTCCGCTGGAATGTGGCCGGCGCATTCTGTAACCCGAACGGCATTCTCTTATATTGGAACGCCCCGTCTGGGGTTACAAATGCGGTTTTCTCTTTGGCCGACTTGGCCAGGGGAATTTGCCAATACCCTTTTGTGAGGTCAAGAGTCGTCATGTATCGGGCTGTTCCCAGCCGGTCGATCAACTCATCTATACGTGGCATGGGGTAGGTGTCAAATTTTGTAACTTTGTTCAACTGACGAAAATCGTTACAAAATCGCCAGCTCCCATCCGGTTTAGGCACCAACACAATGGGACTAGACCAATCACTTTGGGACTCCTCTATCACCCCTAAGTTCAGCATTTTCTGTACTTCCTCCCGTATTGCCTCCTGTCGGGCCTCTGGGATCCGATAGGGTTTTAACTTCACCCTTTCACCGGGCGGGGTAATAATATCATGCTCTACCCCAGATGTTTGTCCCGGCAGCTCAGAGAACACCTCCTTGTTGCGAAGCACAAACTCCTTAACCTCCTGTTGTTGGGGTTGTGACAAGGTGGCTGCTATTCCAACCTCCGGAATCACGCAACCAGTTTGAGCTGGTGACCAAGTTTCTGCGACTAGGGACTCTCTATCCCTCCAGGCTTTCAACAGATTAACGTGATAGATCTGTTCGGGCTTTCGCCTTCCTGGTTGTCTGACCTTGTAATTCACTTCGCTCACTTTTTCCATTATCTCGTAGGGGCCTTGCCATTTGGCAAGGAATTTACTTTCAACCGTAGGGACAAGTACCAATATCCTATCCCCCGGGGAAAAGGTACGGGTCTTGGCTCCACGGTTGTACACTCTCTGCTGTGCCAACTGCGCTTGGGCCAAATGTTCCTTCACGATGGGCATTACCTGTGCAATTCGATCTTGCATCAGGGCGACATGCTCAATCACACTCCTGTGGGGAGAACTCTCACTTTCCCAAGTTTCCTTGGCAATATCCAACAGCCCTCTTGGGTGTCTCCCATACAGTAACTCAAAGGGGGAGAATCCCGTAGAGGATTGGGGCACCTCCCTAATAGCAAACATCAAATAAGGAAGTAGACAGTCCCAATCCTTTCCATCTCTATCCACCACTTTCTTCAACATTTGTTTTAGGGTTTTGTTGAATCTTTCAACCAGCCCATCGGTTTGGGGGTGATACACAGACGTACGCAATTGCGTCACTTTGAACAATTTACACAGCTCTTTCATAACCCGGGACATAAAGGGTGTACCTTGGTCCGTAAGCAGTTCTTTACAAATACCCACCCGGCTAAAAACAAGAGATAGCTCTTTGGCTATGGTTTTGGCCGAGGTATTTCGGAGAGGGATCGCTTCTGGATAACGGGTGGCATAGTCCATTATAACTAATATGTACTGGTGGCCCCTAGCGGACTTGATTATAGGACCACCAAATCCATTGCGATCCTCTCAAACGGGACCTCAATGATGGGTAGAGGGACCAGCGGGCTACGGAAATGTGGCATCGGGGCCGACCTCTGACACACAGGGCAGGAGGAACAATAATTTTCTATGTCCTTCATCACCCCAGGCCAATAGAATCTCTGTAATACCCTCTCTCGGGTTTTCTCTGTCCCCAGATGACCTCCAAGAATGTGCCCATGGGCCAACTCCAACACCAACTTCCTGTAAGGTTTGGGCACCACAAGCTGCTCAACGGTTTCTTCTGCCCTTTTTGCCACCCGATACAGTAGGTCCTTCTCTACGCTGAAGTATGGGTAAGTGCAGGTATTATCTGGGTTCACTAACTCGCCATCTATTTCCACTACGTTTTCCCGTGCCTTTATTAGGGTGGGGTCTTTTAACTGTTCTGTGGCAAAATTTTCCCTGTGAACCTCAAGATCAGAAAACTCCACAGACGGTAGGTTTTCGTCTGAGGAGGTGGGCTCCTCTCCAGTTTCTTGAGTCTCGCCTGCCAATACTGACAAGGGAAATTCTGGAGAGTCCTCACCACTCTCAGAGGAGTTCTGGCTATCACCTTCCTGGTACATAGGGGCACCAGTGGGGGGCTCAGGATCATCCCACAGTTCCCAGAACTTCGGAAAATCCCTTCCCACAATGGCATCATGCGGTAATTGAGATACTAACCCCACTGGATGAGAGAGGGTACCTTTGGGGGTCTTGAAACACACTGTAGTCACTGGATACTCTCGGGTGTCCCCATGCACACAAATAACAGCTACCTTGCTATTCCCAGAGACCTCTGTTTTAACTAATTCAGCCTTTATCAGGGTCACAAGGCTACCTGAATCCAGTAATACCACAACATTTCTACCATTAATACACATTTTGCATAAATGTTTCTCAGTTCCCCGAATGGCAGTGCATGCGACTGTCGCACACAGCGACTGACGTCTGTCCGTCAGAAAGTCACATTGCATGGGTTCCTCCACAACCGGGCAATTTGCTGCAATATGTCCCGCTTGCCGGCAGCGGTAGCAAACAATCCATTTGGCTGCCTCTTGAGCCCCTGACTTCCCAGGCTGTTCTCGCCAAACTTTGGGTAGAGCTCCCACCCTCTCACTCTCTCCACCCTCACCCCTTGGAATCCTCTTATCCGCCCCTGGGGATGGTCTGGTCTTAGGGTGGAAAGTCCGAGAGTCTCTGGAAGAGGCCGTCAGGTTCTCTGTAGCCAAGTATTTCTCTACATGATCCACAAGACCACCGGCCGTCTCTGGGTCTCCATGGCTTACCCACTTTTGGATGGCAGTAGGAAGAGCTCATAAAAACCGATCCATTACAACACGTTCCACAATCTCTGGTGCGGACAAAGTCTCTGGCTGTAGCCACTTCCTGCTCAGGTGAATGAGATCATACATTTGAGACCTGGGGGGTTTTCCAAGCTGGAAAGTCCAGTTATGCACACGCTGAGCCCGGACAGCCAGGGTGACACCCAGCCTTGCCAATATTTCAGCTTTTAGCATCACATAGTCTTTTGCTTGGTCAGGCTCTAGGTCATAGTAAGCCTTCTGCGATTCACCAGTTAACAGAGGAGCCACCAGTCCAGCCCACTGCTCCTCAGGCCACTTTTCTCTTTCAGCAGTCCTTTCAAATGTGGTCAAAAATACCTCTGGATCATCCTCTCCAGTCATTTTTGTCAATAAACGACTCACCCCAAAGGACGCGGTATTAGTGGGACGGCTTTCCTCACTGGTCTGCGGACGTTGCTGCATTACTGCTTCCATTTGTTGTAGTCTCTGCTCTTGCTTCTGTAACAGGTCTATGAAGCGGGCCTCAGATTGCTGCTGGGCTGCAAGGCTCTGTTGATGAGCTTGCTGCTGGGCTGCGAAGCTCTGTTGTTGAGCTGCAAGGCTCTTTTGCAAACCTGCATTTGTCTGCTGTTGATTGGCATTTGCTAGAGCCAGCTGTTTCAGTATCTCCTCCATGCTGGCTTAAAAAAAAACTGCCACTGGTTCTCCACCAACTGTGAGGGGGTTAGCTCGGCAGCGGGTGTGTGTGATCCCCTGGATGGGCTCCCCACACAAAAACAGGCCCAGCAGACGGAGGTTGTGGTTTTCAAGATCAAAAAGGTGCGGTTTATTTCTCTATTTACAGTGACAAAAAACACAGCAAAGCAAAAAGAAACATAAACAAAATAAACCCTGGTCAGCTTGACCTCTGACTAAACATGCAGGTTTCCTAACTAACAACTGGGATCAGCCTGGTGCTGTCCTAGTCCCTAAGTCCCTGGTTTAGTAAATGTCCAAACAAATAGCCACACAGGCTTTGTCTCACCGCACAGGGGTTCACTCTCCCTAGACAGTCCACACAGGTCTGGTTCCAGGCATGAGCAAACACCTAATGAATCTGGGAGTTTTTATAGAGGCCTTAAACGAGCTGACAAGCTTCAGCTGGTCTCATCAACTCCCTGCCTGCACGACGCCCAGCCCTCTCCCTAGAGGTATGAATCATCCATGAGCCCACTAGCCTCAGCTGGGCTTCATCAACTCTCTCCCTAGTTGTATAAGTCGGCATAAAGCCTGAATCTGGGAGAAATATACCTACCCCCCTGGATGCAACCAGGTGACTTTACCTTCCTGCTGTCACAATATATATATATATATATACACACACACACTACATACTTTTTCGCTGACAAGCCAATTGTATATGTGATATATATATATATATATATATATATATATATATAAAAAAATAAATAAACAAATTATTATATATATAGCTAGTTAGTGACAAGCCAGGGTAAGGTAAGGTTTATCAATTCAATTCCAATTGGTTGGCAATTTTGGCAGATTTTTTTATATTCTTTTTTGCATGATCATTTGTGCACAGAGACAGACCACAGTGCTGTCTCTCTCACTCGCTCTGTCACGCTCACCTTGATTACAGGCTGCCTGCCTAAAGCCGCTCGTCTTCCGCTGCCGTTAATCAGGCCACTCCGCTGCTTCTGATGGAGTCAGGAGGGGAAAGGCCGGAGGGGGGGCGGAGTGCAGATTTAGATCTCTCCGCCGGCGACTGCGGAACCTGCAGAGCCGGAACTATAGAAGCTGCATCGGCTTATGCGGCTCCCGGCGGTGTTACTCCGCGCTAGTTCCCCCCCCCCCTGCTCCCTTCTCCCACTCACAGCATTTAGCAGCAATAAGCTGTATTTGCCAGCCGGCGGCCGGACATTACCCCAGGCAGTGCCAGTGACTGTTACACACAGCAAGGAGGACATACATTGCAGGCACAGCAGGGATGATTAGGGTGTGCCTGGGCACACCCGGCACACCCCGTGGGCACGCCTATGACTGTAACCAAATTAACTTTTTATTATTTTATAATAGAACTTTCTTTTGGTTTTATTTAATACCACTGGGGTTTTTATTTTTTGCGCTACAAATTAAAAACGACCAATTTTTTTTTTTGCAAAAAAGAAAATTTTCTTCATAAATATTGACCAAAATGTATACTGCTACATTTCTTTGGTAAAAATAACCCACATCAGTGTATGTTATTTGGTCTGTGTGAAAGTTATAGAGTCTACAAGCTATGGTACCAATCATTGAAAATGTATAACACCTGGTGTACTGGCAATCTAATTTCTTTAGGCCCTAACACGGGGTCGGCAACCTGTCGACCGCCGACAGGTGACAGTTGGACCGCGAAGACATCCCACTGTTGTGACGCGGTCCTCTCTCCAGAGTGGCGCATGCACACGCTCACCCGATCCCAGGCTGCAGGGGCAGTCCCCGCCCCATGCATACCTGCGGCTACGGGGCGGGGAAAGCCTCCAGAATACCTCCGTGGGTTCGGGCCCTTCTCCGAACACGCCCAAGCACTTCATATGGATATTGCACACCCATCGCCACCGGCCCTCCTCCCCGATCCAAGGATACCATGTGGGAAGGTAAGAGAGGATTGCCGGTAGGAATCAGTGCCGCACCTTCCCTGCGCCACTCTGCATTTAAAATTTCTGTACACTCCAGCCCTCTGGACACCACAGACCTTCTGTACACTCCAGCCCTCCTGAGACCCCAGCTCACCTGACACCCTAGCCCTACTGACCTCTGTACACTGCCCTGCATACTACTGACCTCTGTACACTACCCTACATAAAACTGACCTCTGTACGCTGCCTTACATGCTGCTAACCCCTGTACACTGCCCTACATACTACTTACCTCTGTACACTGCTCTACATATTACTAACCCCTGTACGCTGCCCCACATACTACTTGCACTGGTCAGAAATCAGATAGCCAAGCCTGAAATCAGTCAAGAGAATCCGCCTGCAGTACCAGATGTTCTGCCTTCATGATGATCTCCAGCATCAGACTTGTGGGGGTAACCAATTACTCCCCAGACATGAAAAAATTGTGAATGAAACTGAATGCTGAGTTTCTCACTGAAGCTAACTTTTAAGGTAAGTTAAGAAAGTGCTGCTGTGCCAGTCTCTGAATTCGAGAGATTTCAGGGCAGGTGCTCGCCCCTCTTATGGCCATGAAGAGGAACAGCTTGCGGAGGCCGGTTTTAGACCTTGCACACCTCAGACAATTTTCAACAAAGGAGAAGTTCAAGGTGGAAACATTGTTCCAGTTTCATAGGGGGTCAAGCCAGGTGACTGGCTTGTTTCCAATAGACTTAAGATGCTTAACTTCATGTGCCCATTGTGGAAGACTTCTGCATGTTTCTTCGGTCCACTGTAGGTCAAGACCATCTCGAGCTCCAGCTCACGCCATTTGGGCTTTCAACATCACCCTGTGTGTTTTCAGGGTCTTTTTGGTTGTAAGTCTTTATCAAAACAAGGAGCATATGCCTGCCTAGTTACGTGGATGTCCTCGTCCTACTGTCCCAAGACAGAGGGCAGCTGCTGGAGCCCAGGTCTTTTCTATGTTCCTCAAATTCGGCTGGCTGCTAAATCTGGCAAGGACACACCTGGAGCCCACTCAGTCTCTTATGGGCCTCGGGGATCTGTTCAATATAATTTTGGATCATTGCCTTGGCTCTTGATTTCGATAGCTTGGATCTGAATACTTCTGGCCCGGGCTTCTTCCCACCTGCGTGCCTTTCAGTGTCTAAAATGATTGGCACTATGATGTCTACGGATCCGAGGACCAAGTGGAAGCTGGAGAAGGCAGCCTTTCTTGAAGGGGTTTCCCCAGCAGTGGGAGCCAAGAAGCAGATTTCAGGCCTTTCACCATAAAACAAGGGAGTGTCAGTGCTCTTAGGTTAAAGCGGAGGTCTACCCTAAAAAAAAAAGAAACTAGCCAAAAAGGCTCCAAAAAAATTTGAAAAAATTAATAAAAATGTTTTATACTTACCAGAAATGGCTGTTGCTAGGCAGATCGTCCTAATCTGCCACTTCCTATTCCGCGGTGATCTTCTCTCTTCTCCTCCTTGTGTTGCCTCCTGGGAAATGGGGCGTGCTGTGTTCTGGGACCTGTGTGTGTCCCAGAAGACAGCCGCCCATTCACAAAGTGTCGCGCGACTCGCGCATGCGCAGTAGGAAACGGGCAGTGAAGCCGCAAGGCTTCACTGCCTGTTTCCCTTTGTGAGGATTGCGGCGCCGGCACACGATCCAAAGGACGGATCGGCCTCGGCGGGCCGACATTGCGGGCACCCTGGACAGGTAAGTCTGCTTCTTAAAAGTCAGCAGCTACAGTGTTTGTAGCTGCTGACTTTTTTTTTTTTTTACACAGCTGGACGTCCGCTTTAAAGTGGAAGTAAACCCTCCTATCATTTTCAGGCAAGGAAGCTGCCATCTTGGCCTCTGTTTAATCTTCAACTGCCATGATACTGCACATGTGATCAGTTATGACACCAGTCATTGGATGGTTTGACAGTTTGGTTGAGAGCACAACCAATGTGACAGTTGGCATTCCCGTAATGGCTTTTTGAAACTGTTAAATCGATGGGTTTACTTCCGCTTTAATATTTGTTGCCAGTGCTTTCAATAATGTGTGTTGAGTTATTTTGAGGGGACAGCGAATTTACACTGTTATACAAGCTGTACACTCACTACTTTACATTGTAGCAAAGTTTAATTTCTTCAGTGTTGTCACATGAAAAGATATAATAAAATATTTTAAAAAATGTGAGGGGTGTACTCGCTTTTGTGAGATACTGTATGTAATAACCCCTTCAGAATCTAGTCCTCCACCCATGTGTATTAACTCCCAAGCACCCAGTCCTTAGCCTCAGCTCTAGCGCATGTATGTTACCATCCAGTCCCCAGCCCATATACCTTAAACCTTTATAACCAAGTACACTACATATGTGCCTTAACCTCTTAGGACCTAGTTTACAGCTTTTGAACTGCATTTCCCATGGGGAGATTGCCAGGAGGAGGGTAAAGAGCTGCATTTTATCAGGTTGTACATTACACAGCATCCTTTTTGCCACGAAGGAGACTGGAAAGTGTACATTGCTGTCCAGTATACACCATCAATGCTGCATGTCGGCAGTCTGAATGGGATCTGGAGTGCTTAGTTTGGGAGTGTCAACAGCCTCAGTCACTTGGGTGCAGAGCAGAGAGTGTACTAATCACTGCATTTGACTGGATGGTGAGCTGCAATAGCGCTGTAACTGGTGAGCTGCTGCTTTTGGGATTTACTGTCTGCTGCTAGAGAGAGACTGAGCCCTTTAGGAACTGACCATACAGTCATATAGTAGCCACATTGCTGTCTGCAGGCTTGATTGGAACGATTCTCATGTGCACCAATGATACACCTGGGCCCCACCACTATTCAACTGAAGAGTTATAAAGATTGTCCTTTACAGCTGCTACACAGAGACCTTCACCTATTGTTTATGCTAGGAGGTACCTCTCAGGGGACATTACACTATATCTTAGCCATTCTCCTAGGGTGCACTCTAGATTAGTTATAGTATTGTTATTCACATTGCAGTTAATGTTTATATGCACTGCTTATTGCTGATCTTGATGATTTATGAGTTGATTCCAGTCTAGTTGTACAGAACTTTAACCTAACCTTATGCTCAAACCACCATTTACTCTAACCTATACCTATATATTAAGTTAACTTACCACTATATGGTCTTGTTTCTATTTCCTGATATAATTCACAGTTGAGTTAAAAGTATCCACAATTGTGTTACTATATGTGCATGGAGTAACTTTTTCTCAACCAGGTGTGTAGAGAGACTGAGGCTGGGTTCGCACTTATGCAAATTGGATGCGGGTTTCCCAATGCTGTCCAAAGAAGCCCCTTGTACTCATTCTTCTAGAATGGGGGCATTCTAATTCAGGAGTATTGTTACTGGCTAGATAACCAGTTGAAAAAAGGGCAAAAGCCAAGGAAAAGTAAACGAATGCAGTCACCAAATCTTGGATTGGTAAGTTGAAATATATTAAATTTTTAGTTTTGGGTTTAATACTGCTTTAAAGGAGAAGTCCAGCCTGAGCTTTTTAGGCTGGCTTCTCCTCTGTATCACAGGAGTGCAATTCATTTTGCACTCCTGTGACCCATTTTCAGCGGAGAGCGGTCTAAAGTCCGCTCTCCGGTGACGTCACTGCCATCAGTCGAGGGCAGCGCGTCATTCCGACTTCCAAGTCTGGATTCGCCAGCTGCCCTGATTGATGGCAGTCTCAGCATCTCAGTGAGTCGATGAGACGGCCGTTACCCGCCCCTCCACTGCTCAGCGCTCCAATGAGCGCTGAGAAGTAGAGCAGAAGCTATGTTGACTGACAGTCAGCATCGCTTTGCTCGAGGAGGAGTGAGAACCGAGCCATCTGCGATGTTCGGTGGCTCGGTTCTCAGTGCAGAGACGCCGGAGGACAGATGCAGCATCAGTCTGATGCTCTATCCACCAAGGTAAGTATGACTAGGGAAAAAACAAACAAACCCATACTTCTCTTTTAACTATGCTGTCTATTCTTACCTGCACTTCTCCTGCCTACTAAGACACTTATTTAGCATTGTTTGTAAGAACCCCAACCAGGCACAACTTTGCTAGTCTTTTTCATCATATAAACAGTCTTTTGCATAAAGCTAACCATACACACACATGTCATTTTGAGTTGATATTATATTCATTTTATGAACGTGTCTAAGTGCCTTCAAGTGGATGCCCTGTCAATGCCCTGTCTAATTGGGCGACTATGTGGCAGATGAGGTTTAATGTTGATAAATGTAAAGTTATGCACTTGGGGGCTAAGAATATGAATGCATCATACATACTAGGGGGAGTACAACTGGGGGGGGATCCGTAGTGGAGAAGGATCTGGGGGTTTTGGTAGATCATAAGCTCAATAATGGCATGCAATGCCAAGCAGCGGTTTCCAAAGCGAGCAAAGTATTTTCTTGTATTAAGAGAGGTATGGACTTTAGAGAGAGAGATATCATTTTCCCCCTGTTCAAATCATTAGTAAGACTTCATCTGGAATATGCAGTTCAGTTTTGGGCCCCAGTTCTCAAAAAGGATATTGGGGAACTTGAGAAAGTGCAGCGAAGGGCAACCAAACTGATAAGAGGCATGGAGGAGCTCAGCTATGAGGAAAGATTAGAGGAACTGAATTTATTCACTCTTGAGAAAAAGAGATTAAGGGGGGATATGATCAACATGTACAAATATATAAGAGGTCCATATAGTGAACTTGGTGTTGAGTTATTCACTTTACGGTCAACACAAAGGACAAGGGGGCACTCTTTAAGTCTAGAGGAAAAGAGATTTCACCTCCAAATACGGAAAGGTTTCTTCACAGTAAGAGCTGTGAAAATGTGGAATAGACTCCCTGCAGAGGTGGTTCTGGCCAGCTCAGTAGATTGCTTTAAGAAGGGCCTGGATTCTTTCCTAAATGTACATAATATAACTGGGTACAAACATTTATAGGTAAAGTTGATCCGGGTAATATCCGATTGCCTCTCAGGGGATAAGGAAGGAATTTTTTCCCCTGCTGTAGAAAATTGGATCATGCTCTGCTGGGGTTTTTCGCCTTCCTCTGGATCAACTGTGGGTATAGAATTAGGTATATGGGATTGTATGATATTATTATTTTATTTTTTTATGGTTGAACTGGATGGACTTGTGTCTTTTTTCAACCTGACTAACTATGTAACTATGTAAACCCGATTCATGAAATTTGATATGGACAAATATATCTGCTGTTTTTTGTTATCTCTCTTCAAAGAGCTAAGTCCCATAGCTCTATCCTGAACTGTTCCTGTTATCAGCCTGATAACTCCTGACAAATTCTCTGACACATCAGATAAAAGCAGCCTGAAATTTCCGTCAGGGGAGGTTGCTAAAATAGATTAGCAGGGAGCTGGCCCTATTACAAAACACCTCTGAGAGTCTCTGCCTATGATGCCTTTCCTCCAATCAGCAATTTTAGTTATCTTGGCTGTATGCCCAGACATCACACTCTGTGTTAAACAGGAAGAGAAAATCTCCTAACACGATCTGAACTTTCTAAACAGTATATAAATGTGAAGACAGCAGATATACATGTAAAACCTATGTAGGGAAATTTGATTCATCTCTGTTTATCATCTGAGGCTGTTCACTTTACTGAGTGTATGGAGGGTTTACATCCACTTTCAGTAAAATGCAGAAAAAAATGCTGTGTGTTTTATGCCTCATGCACACTGGACGTTTTTGGACATTTTTACAGCTGCTGTTTTTGGCTTCAGACATTTTTTTCTACAGTCAATAAACTTTCCAGCATGTTATTCTATGGGGGTTATTTACTAAAGGAAAATCCACTTTGTACTTGAAAATGCACTTGGAAGTGCAGTCATTGTAGATCCAAGGGGGACATGCAAAGAAACAAAAAAAACAGTATTTTAGCTTGCACATGATTGGATGATAAAATCAGCAGAGCTTCCCCTTATTTCAGATCCACCGTCAGATTTACAGTGACTGCACTTCCAAGTGCACTTGCAGTGCAAAGTGGATTTGCCTTTCGTAAATAACCCTCTATGTGTCAGGGGCGGATCCAGAGTCTTTTCTCGGGAGGGGCACTGCCAAAAAATAATTTTTTTGTGGGAAATTTATCGGGGAAATGGTTGGTGTCGGCGCTTCAATCATCCCGGCACCAAGGTTGTTATGGTGTCAGGATGATTGAAGCTCATTATTTCTATTATTACATTGTAATATGAAATTAAATAGTTCAATGCAGAATCAGTGGGAGCCCCGAGTGTGTCACTTGCCACCGTCGCCTGCAATTAGTGGGAGCCCTGAGCGTGTCACTTGCCACATGTTGTGGATTGTCACTTGCCACGTCACCTGCCACACCTTGCGGATTGTCACTTGCCACACCTTGGGGATTGTCACTTCCCACATCACCTGCCACACCTTGCGGATTGTCACTTGCCACGTCACCTGCCACACCTTGCTGATTGTCACTTGCCTGCCGCCAGATGCAGATTGTTATTTGCCACGTCACCTGACACAATTTGCGGATTGTCACTTGCCACGTCGCCTGCCACACCTTGCGGATTGTCACTAACTTGCCTGCTAAGGTGTAGTTTTGGTTGTCTCTTGCTGTGTCCCAGACTCCCAGAGTCAGGCAGCAGAGAGATAACGTAATCTCTCTGCTGCCTGCACAGTGAGGGCGGAAGTCACTGCAGGAATGCAGGGCAGGCACGGGCGGTGAGAGATGATCTCATCTCTCTGCTCCTCCGCTCCCGGCTAGCTGATTGGCCAGCTGCCACACTGAGCCTGCTCTCTCACTCTCACCTGCGCTGCCAACACACTGAGCAGCACGGTCTGCCCACGAACCGCGCCGCCCCCCGACAACAAACCGCGCCGCAAGCGGAGCCGCCCGCTTTCTTACCCGTCTGTGGAGCCGCACGCTATTGCACCTGCCCACAGAGCGGCCTGACGTGACTCACTGACGTCACTCGTTGCTAGACGCCAAGCGGCCCAGGCGTTAGCAGCGAGTGCAGGGAAGAGGCTCCACCCACCTCCTCCTCCGCTCCTGGTATCGTGTCAGTGCGCCACGTAACTACATTAGACGAGTCTCTCTCTCAGCGCCACTGATCGGCTGATGTGAGAAACTGAGAGAGAGACTCAGAGAGGCAGCCGCAGAACAAGTACTGTATATACTCGAGTATAAGCCGACCCGAATATAAGCCGAGGCACCTAATTTTACCCAAAAAAAATGGGAAAACTTATTGACACAAGTATAAGCCTAGGGTGTCCTAGGCTTATACTTGCCTCACTTTGCCTCACTGTGCCCATGCCTCACTGTGCCCATGACTAGACTGATGTTTAACATGGAGGTCTATGGAAGGAGTGCCCGGCTTTAAAAAAATTGGTTCTCCCAGACACCAAACTTTTCAAACTTATAGAGGAGACATGGAGCTACATGTGTGCCAAGTTTGGGGTCCAGAGGACCTACGACCGGCCGGTACCGGGTCCGCAAAATCACTGGAGAAATGACCGTTTAACATTGGAGTCTATAGAAGGGGTGCCCGGTTTTAAA
Organism: Rana muscosa; assembly: GCA_029206835.1. Taxonomy (NCBI): domain Eukaryota; kingdom Metazoa; phylum Chordata; class Amphibia; order Anura; family Ranidae; genus Rana; species Rana muscosa. Next base: position 132,608,297 of record CM055126.1, read on the forward strand.
AAATCAGTGTTCCACGGCCGTAGGTCCCCCAGACACTAAACTTTGCACACTTGTAGAGAAGACATGGGGCTACATGTGTGCCAAGTTTGGGGTCCAGGGGACCTACGACCGGCCTGTACCGGGTCCGCAAAATCACCGGAGAAATTACTGTTTAACATTGGAGTCTATGGAAGGGGTGCCCGGATTTAAAAAATCAGTGCTCCCCGGCCGTAGGTCCCCCAGACACCAAACTTTGCACAATTGTAGAAGAGACATTGGGCTACATGTGTGCCAAGTTTGGGGTCCAGGGGTCCTACGGCCAGCCGGTACAAGGTCCCCAAAGTTCGGGAGATCAGGCGCAAAAAAAAAAACAGAGCAAGCGAGTGTGACAGACAGTCTCGGGGGGGGGGGGGCAAATGCCCTGTTGCCCCCCCCCTGGATCCGCCACTGCTATGTGTCCATGCACACGTAGGCTGTAATTAACTGTTTTTGGCTGGAGCAAATTTTGGCTGTAAAAAACCCCCCAAAAAATAGTCGGTTCTGTAAGGAGCTTTTCAGCTGTAAAAACACTCTAACGTCAAAAAACACCAAAGTAATGCAGATAAACGCTCAAAAACATGACTCACCAGCATTTTTTAATGTTTTTGATCACATTGAAGAAAAAAAATGCAAAAAAACACAAAGAAACTTGGAAAAACGCTATTGCAAAAACGCTGAAAAACTCACTGCAAAGCTACTGCCGTTTTTATAACGTTATTATAATGTCCAGTGTGCATGAGGCCTAAAAGACTTTGTCAGCAAAAGCGGTGTTCATTTTTTTTCCTTATGGCTAAAATGGGTTTCAGACACATAATTGATATCATCATTACACGTGTGCAGCTGAGTTTAATTAAATATATCCAATTATGCTGTTTATGAATACAAAACAGGAATATTAATACGTGTACTGAGTAGGCAGATTAAGGCCCCTTTCACACTGAGGCGTTGAAAAAACGCGTCAAAAATATGACTTTTTTTACCGCGATTTTACCGCGTTCGCGGTAAAAATAGCGCTAACGCATATGCGTTTTTAGCGCGTTTTTAACGCGTTTTTACTGCGTTAGCGTCTGGTAATAACCCTACCCCCTTGCATCATATCCTGTGTACTTCCTGGTTTTGTACAGAACGTGGAGAAGATGGAGTTTCATGAGCTACTGTTGTTGTTTGTGCTCCATGTTTGGGAACATTTTCTGCAACAGCAGAGATCACAACGTCGATTTTGGGTGCATCCAATCCAACAAAGGCACTGTGATAGAGGACAATTTGCCATTCTCTATCATGATCTGAGAGAGCACCCTGACAAGTTCCGAAATTACACTCGGATGAGCATTGCAACGTAAGTATATGCCAGTTCTCTAAACCCACACCTAGTAGTCCCTAAACCCCTAATGCCAGTCTCGGCAGTCCCTAAACTACACCCATCCTATCCCACACTCCCAACCCTAATCCCTCCACTCCTAGTCCCAAAAACCTTAATCCCATCCCATCCTCCCAACCCTAATCCCTCCACTCCTAGTCCCAAAAACCTTAATCCCATCCAATCCTCCCAACCCTAATCCCTCCACTCCTAGTCCCAAAATCCTTAATCCCATCCCACACTCCCAACCCTAATCCCTCCACTCCTAGTCCCAAAATCCTTAATCCCATCCCATCCCATCCTCCCAACCCTAATCCCTCCACTCCTAGTCCCAAAATCCTTAATCCCATCCCATCCTCCCAACCCTAATCCCTCCACTCCTAGTCCCAAAATCCTTAATCCCATCCCATCCCACCCTCCCAACCCTAATCCCTCCACTCCTAGTCCCAAAATCCTTAATCCCATCCCACACTCCCAACCCTAATCCCTCCACTCCTAGTCCCAAAATCCTTAATCCCATCCCATCCTCCCAACCCTAATCCCTCCACTCCTAGTCCCAAAATCCTTAATCCCATCCCATCCTCCCAACCCTAATCCCTCCACTCCTAGTCCCAAAATCCTTAATCCCATCCCACACTCCCAACCCTAATCCCTCCACTCCTAGTCCCAAAATCCTTAATCCCATCCCATCCCATCCTCCCAACCCTAATCCCTCCACTCCTAGTCCCAAAATCCTTAATCCCATCCCATCCCACACTCCCAACCCTAATCCCTCCACTCCTAGTCCCAAAATCCTTAATCCCATCCCATCCCATCCTCCCAACCCTAATCCCTCCACTCCTAGTCCCAAAATCCTTAATCCCATCCCATCCCACACTCCCAACCCTAATCCCTCCACTCCTAGTCCCAAAATCCTTAATCCCATCCCATCCCATCCTCCCAACCCTAATCCCTCCACTCCTAGTCCCAAAATCCCTAATCCCATCCCACACTCCCAACCCTAATCCCTCCACTCCTAGTCCCAAAATCCAAACCATAATCCCACACCTGTATGATTAAAACTTTAAAACATAACCTTTCCCCTACCCTTACCTTACTTTTATCGTCTCTTTAACTTAAAATCTATGTATTTCCATAGATTTGACTTTCTTCTTGACCTGCTGACACCTGCGTTGTTGAGACAAGATACTAATTGTAGGGAAGCAATACCGCCATGTGAACGCTTACTTGTAACGCTGAGGTGAGTAATTTTAGAAATGACAATTTTTTTAATCATTCTGAATTAAAAAACATCTTACAAAATTTTTTGGGTAAAAATATATTTTATTGGTCAATTTACACAACATGTGTAAAAATAAAACATTTTTTTGAAAAAAAAATCAGAAATATTAAATTTTGAACAAGAAATATATTTATTTTGAACAGTAAATATTGAACTAGAAATTTTTTTTTTTTTTGAACAGTTACCGTAATCAATTTTTTTTATAAAACACAAAAATATATATATAATAACAATTTTTTTTTAAACTAATTTACTCTGAAAAACATACAGTAGTTACAAATCATGATAAAATTGGGGGTGAGGGTGTAAATCATCTCTAGTGTTTCCCTGAGGAGTAGGAGTAGGAGCAGGAGGAGGAGTAGGCGGAGGAGGATGAGGAGTTTGACAGCGAGGGAAATAATTTTGGCCCATACCGTATTGGGATGGAAATCTGGGACTGATATGGGGATTTGGGCCATAGGGATTGTAAGATGGTGTTGGAGCATCTTCCCACTGGTGTCTATAAGTTGTATTTGTTGTTTGGGTGCTCAGTTCAAAGGGTTGGCCACGGGAAAGGGGGGATTATTTTTAACTTGGTACGATTTTATTACTTTGAAAATATCTATACGCAAATCGCATTGATGCTCTTTAGGGATTTCTGCGATCTGGGGAACTAAACTCTTAGTAAAGGCTTCAATTTCGGGGTGGTCACTTCTTTGTGAATCCATTAATTTTTTCACCACATCTATAAATTGTTGGCTTTCCTTTGCCTTTGTTGTTGGTGTTCTTGCGATTCGTCTTGGAGGCTCTGGAGCACAAATGTCCCCCTCCTGCTGCTGTTCTATTTGTTCTTCATTTGCCGCTGGTCCTGCCGGTTGACTGTCCTCCTCCTCAGTACTGCTGAAATTATTCTCAGTTCTGTATACAATAAAAAATGAATAGAAAGTGCAAAATTAGTAATGCTCTTATTTATATACATTTATAAAAAAAATAAACACATAGAACATTTTAATACATACTGTCTCTCTTGCATCACCGGTCGCAGAAAGTCCAATTCTTGGAAATGGCAGTAGATTCTGCCTTTTCTTGATCCAGATCCACTTCGGACTTGATTTTGTTTTATTAGTTCCCGCTTGAAATTGTCGCGAAGCGTCTTCCATCGCTTTTTTATTCGTTTTACTGAAATTGAATAAAATTATTTTATTTTGCAGATATCTTGCCACTGGAAATACATACACATCACTGCAATATGATTTTAGGATTGGTATATCGACCATAAGCAACATTGTGAAAGAAAACATGCGATGCCATTTGGAATCTCAAAACTACATTTATGCCTGTCCCGAATAAGGATAAATGGGAAGATGTAGCCCAGCGGTTTTTGAATAAAACTAATTTTCCACACTGTCTAGGAGCTATTGACGGGAAACATATTCGACTTATAAAACCATGCCATAGCGGTAGTCAGTACTACAATTATAAAAAATACTTTTCGGTAGTTTTATTGGCTGTGGTGGATGCAGACTATAAATTTATTTTTGTAGATATAGGATCATTTGGGAGCAGTGCAGACTCCGCTGTTTTCCAGAAAACCAAATTTGGAAAAAGACTTGCCTATAACCAGTTGGATTTACCCGAAAACAGACCTCTGCCTGGAACAGAAGGACCCGAAATACCGTTTGTGTTTGTAGCGGACGATGCGTTTGCCATTCACGAACATTTGATGAAGCCGTATTCGTTAAGAAATCTGGATACCCGAAAGAGGATTTTCAACTACAGGCTGTGTCGGGCACGTAGACCAGTGATGTCGCGAACATAAAATTTTCCGTTCGCGAACGGCGAACGCGAACTGCCGCAAATGTTCGCGAACGGGCGAACCCGGCGAACCGCCATAGACTTCAATAGGCAGGCGAATTTTAAAACCCACAGGGACTCTTTCTGGCCACAATAGTGATGGAAAAGTTGTTTCAAGGGGACTAACACCTGGACTGTGGCATGCCGGAGGGGGATCCATGGCAAAACTCCCATGGAAAATTACGTAGTTGACGCAGAGTCGGGTTTTAATCCATAAAGGGCATAAATCACCTAACATTCCTAATGTGTTTGGAATAACGTGCTTTAAAACATCAGGTATGATGTTGTATCAATCAGGTAGTGTAAGGGTTACGCCCGCTTCACAGTGACAGACCAAACTCGGACAGACCAAACTCCCCGTTTAACGCACCGCAAACAACTGCAAACAGTCCATTTGCACAACCGCAAGGCTTTAATGATCACCTTAGATGATCACAAAGAAAATTTATGTTTTTTCTATGCAAAATTATCAAGCCGATCGCTTTTGGTCTGTTCACAATGAAGCAACGACCTTACCATCTGGGGTGTGCCAACAACGCCATTGCCAACACACTCATAGAGGTGGTCGCTTCATTGTGATACGCAAGCCCCTTCACCACAACAAGGTAACGATCACGAAGGGGAATTGACACAGGTATGTGTTTTTTTGTTTGTTTTTTTTGCAGCCACAGTGCAGCACCAGAGGCCAGAAAAATTAGGCATGTACACATGCCTGTAAAATTAGGTATTGTTGCAGCCGCTGCTGTAGCAGCGGCCAGAAAAAATTATGTTTTTCAGGCAGAAAGTGCCCTAAAACATTGCGGCTTGTGGACCATTTTTAGCCCAAGGCAGCTCATCTCATCAGGCCTTTTTTAGTCAAATGTATCGCCCACTGTCAGTCCCTTCGGGATCCATGCCTCATTCATCTTAATAAAGGTGAGGTAATCTAGACTTTTTTGACCTAGGCGTATTCTCTTCTCACTGACAATACCTCCTGCTGCACTGAAGGTCCTTTCTGAAAGGACACTTGAAGCGGGGCAGGCCAGAAGTTCTATCGCAAATTGGGATAGCTCAGGCCACAGGTCAAGCCTGCACACCCAGTAGTCAAGGGGTTCATCGCTCCTCAGAGTGTCGATATCTGCAGTTAAGGCGAGGTAGTCTGCTACCTGTCGGTCGAGTCGTTCTCTGAGGGTGGACCCCGAAGGGCTGTGGCGATGCGTAGGACTTAAAAAGCTCCGCATGTCCTCCATCAACAATACGTCTGTAAAGCGTCCTGTCCTTGCCGGCATGGTCATGGTAGGAGGAGGATTACTTTCACCTCTTCCCCTGTTAGATTCCCGTTGTGCTGTGACATCACCCTTATACGCTGTGTAAAGCATACTTTTTAATTTATTTTGGAACTGCTGCATCCTTTCCGACTTCCTGTAATTCGGTAACATTTCTGGCACTTTCTGCTTATACCGGGGGTCTAGTAGCGTGGCCACCCAATACAGGTCGTTCTCCTTCAGCCTTTTTATACGAGGGTCCCTCAACAGGCACGACAGCATGAAAGACCCCATTTGCACAAGGTTGGATGCCGAGCTACTCATGTCCTGTTCCTCGTCCTCACTGATCTCACTGAAGGTCTGTTCTTCCCCCCAGCCACGTACAACACCACGGGTACCAGATAGGTGACAACGAGCACCCTGGGATGCCTGCTGTGGTTGGTCTTCCTCCTCCTCCTCAAAACCACATTCCTCCTCTGACTCCTCTTCCTCAGACTCCTCTTCCAGCGTTGCCGCAGGTCCAGCAAGCGATGCTGATAAGGCTGTTTCTGGTGGTGGTGATGGTGACCACAACTCTTCCTCTTCCTCTTCACGCTCATCTACGGCCTGATCCAGCACTCTTCGCAGGGCACGCTCCAGGAAGAAAACAAATGGGATGATGTCGCTGATGGTGCCTTCAGTGCGACTGACTAGGTTTGTCACCTCCTCAAAAGGACGCATGAGCCTACAGGCATTGCGCATGAGCGTCCAGTAACGTGGCAAAAAAATTCCCAGCTGCGCAGAGGCTGTCCTAGCACCCCGGTCATACAAATACTCGTTGACGGCTTTTTCTTGTTGGAGCAGGCGGTCGAACATTAGGAGTGTTGAATTCCAACGTGTCGGGCTGTCGCAAATCAAGCGCCTCACTGGCATGTTGTTTCGCCGCTGGATATCTGAAAAGTGCGCCATGGCTGTGTAGGAACGCCTGAAATGGCCACACACCTTCCTGGCCTGCTTGAGGACATCCTGTAAGTCTGGGTAATTATGCACAAAGCGTTGTACAATCAGATTTAACACATGTGCCATGCACGGCACATGTGTCAACTTGCCCAAATTCAATGCCGCCAACAAATTGCTTCCGTTGTCACACACCACTTTGCCGATCTCCAGTTGGTGCGGAGTCAGCCACTGATCCACCTGTGCGTTCAGGGCGGACAGGAGTGCTGGTCCGGTGTGACTCTCTGCTTTCAGGCAAGTCAACCCCAAGACAGTGTGACACTGTCGTATCCGGGATGTGGAATAGCCCCTGGGGAGCTGGGGGGGTGCTGTTGATGTGGAGCAAGACGCAGCAGCAGAAGAGGACTCAGCCGAGGAGGTTATCGAAGAGGATGGAGTAGGAGGAGTAGAGGAGGTGACAGCAGGCCTGCCTGCAAGTCGTGGTGGTGTCACCACCAACTCCTCTGCAGAGCCACGCATTACATGCTTGGCAGCCGTCAGCAGGTTTACCCAATGAGCAGTGTAGGTGATATACCTGCCCTGACCGTGCTTTGCAGACCAGGTATCAGTGGTCAGATGGACCCTTGCCCCAACACTGTGTGCCAGACATGCCATGACTTCTTTTTGCACAATAGAGTACAGGTTGGGGATTGCCTTTTGTGAAAAGAAATTTCGGCCGGGTACCTTCCACTGCGGTGTCCCAATAGCTACAAATTTTTTGAAGGCCTCAGACTCCACCAGTTTGTATGGTAAAAGCTGGCGGGCTAAGAGTTCCGACAAGCCAGCTGTCAGACGCCGGGCAAGGGGGTGACTCTGTGACATTGGCTTCTTACGCTCAAACATGTCCTTGACAGACACCTGACTGTGGGCAGATGAGCAGGAACTGCTCAAGGCGAGAGACGTAGTGTCAGATGGTTGAGAGGGGGCAAGGAGGACAGCAGTGGTTGACGTGGCTGAAGATGCTGGACCAGGAGGAGGATGGTGGCTTTGAGCTTGTGTGCTGCTTGTACTCGTCATCATGTGTTGATCCCATAGGCGTTTGTGATGTGAGATCATGTGCCTTCGCAAAGCAGTTGTACCTAGGTGGGTGTTGGATTTCCCACGACTCAGTTTCTTTTGGCACAGGTTGCAAATGGCATTGCTGTTATCAGAGGCAGACACACAAAAAAATGCCACACTGCTGAGCTTTGCAATGGCGGCATTCTGGTGGTGGCAACAGCATGCGTTGATTGGCGTGCTGTCTGGCTGACCCCGGGTGCCGATACATGCTGTCTGACTGTGCCACTAGCTCCTTGCGACGACCTACCCCTCCTTCCAACTCGTCTCCTCCTCCTCTCTGTCTCCCCATCTGAACTTTCCCCCTGTTCTTCTTCTCTTCGAGCGGGCACCCACGTGACATCCACATCGTCATCATCAACCGCTTCACTTGTATCTGACAACTCAGCAAAGGAAGCAGCAGCGGGTACAACATCATCATCATCACACCGTACATCCATGTGTGTAATGCTGCCTGACTGAGACATATCCCTTTTATCTACATCCTCTGGCAATAATGTTTGCACATCACTCATTTCTTCCAACTCATGTGTAAATAACTCCTCTGACAGATCAAGTGAAGCAACTGTGGTGCTAGTGTTGGTGGTGGCGGCAGGCGGGCGAGTGGTAACTTGAGAGGTGCCCAAAGCTGAGCTGGAGAAGGATGGTGCGTCAAGGTTCCGAGCGGAAGCTGTAGAAGATTGGCTGTCCTGTGTTAGCCAGTCAACTATGTCCTCAGAACTTTTCGAGTTCAGGGTACGTGGCCCCTGAACACTGGGCATTATTCTAGGGCCAAAGGGAATAACAGCACCACGACCACGACAGCCCCTGCGGGGTGGCCTGCCTCTGCCTGTCATTTTTTTTAGATTAGTTTAGTTGTACTATGCGTGCAAGCTACTGTGACACCAGATATGAGTGGCACTGTGCACTGGCAGAAGTTGGCACAGTAGACACTGTAGGTCTGACACACACGCTGGCAGGCAACTGACTGCTCATCTACTGCAGTCAAAACTGTTGTGGTTTTTTTTATGTAAGCTACTGTGCCGGGGAAAAAAAACAAGCAGACTGGTGTTTTACCAGTCCTAAAAAGGGCTTTTTGGGGTGCTGTCAGGACGCTGTGCTTACAGCAGAGATCAGATGAGTCTTTCAGGAGTGGAGTGAACACTGAATACACTGGCCTAGCCTAGCTTTCCCTATAAAATCAGCAGCAGCTAAACTGTCCCTCCTCTGGCTAACACTGCAGCTTAAGTACAGACTGAATCTAAAATAGATGCTGTCAAGGAAAAAACAAAAAAGCAGACTGGTGTTTTACCAGCCCTAAAAAGGGCTTTTGGGGTGCTGTCAGGACGCTGTGCTTACAGCAGAGATCAGATGAGTCTTTCAGGAGTGGAGTGAACACTGAATACACTTGCCTATAGCTTTCCCTATAAAATCAGCAGCAGCTAAACTGTCCCTCCTCTGGCTAACACTGCAGCTTAAGTACAGACTGAATCTAAAATAGATGCTGTCCAGGAAAAAAAAAAAGCAGACTGGTGTTTTACCAGCCCTAAAAAGGGCTTTTTGGGGTGCTGTCAGGACGCTGTGCTTACAGCAGAGATCAGATGAGTCTTTCAGGAGTGGAGTGAACACTGAATACACTTGCCTATAGCTTTCCCTATAAAATCAGCAGCAGCTAAACTGTCCCTCCTCTGGCTAAGACTGCAGCTTAAGTACAGACTGAATCTAAAATAGATGCTGTCCAGGAAAAAACAAAAAAGCAGACTGGTGTTTTACCAGCCCTAAAAAGGGCTTTTTGGGGTGCTGTCAGGACGCTGTGCTTACAGCAGAGATCAGATGAGTCTTTCAGGAGTGGAGTGAACACTGAATACACTGGCCTAGCCTAGCTTTCCCTATAAAATCAGCAGCAGCTAAACTGTCCCTCCTCTGGCTAACACTGCAGCTTAAGTACAGACTGAATCTAAAATAGATGCTGTCCAGGAAAAAACAAAAAAGCAGACTGGTGTTTTACCAGCCCTAAAAAGGGCTTTTTGGGGTGCTGTCAGGACGCTGTGCTTACAGCAGAGATCAGATGAGTCTTTCAGGAGTGGAGTGAACACTGAATACACTTGCCTATAGCTTTCCCTATAAAATCAGCAGCAGCTAAACTGTCCCTCCTCTGGCTAACACTGCAGCTTAAGTACAGACTGAATCTAAAATAGATGCTGTCCAGGAAAAAACAAAAAAGCAGACTGGTGTTTTACCAGCCCTAAAAAGGGCTTTTTGGGGTGCTGTCAGGACGCTGTGCTTACAGCAGAGATCAGATGAGTCTTTCAGGAGTGGAGTGAACACTGAATACACTTGCCTATAGCTTTCCCTATAAAATCAGCAGCAGCTAAACTGTCCCTCCTCTGGCTAACACTGCAGCTTAAGTACAGACTGAATCTAAAATAGATGCTGTCCAGGAAAAAAAAAAAGCAGACTGGTGTTTTACCAGCCCTAAAAAGGGCTTTTTGGGGTGCTGTCAGGACGCTGTGCTTACAGCAGAGATCAGATGAGTCTTTCAGGAGTGGAGTGAACACTGAATACACTTGCCTATAGCTTTCCCTATAAAATCAGCAGCAGCTAAACTGTCCCTCCTCTGGCTAAGACTGCAGCTTAAGTACAGACTGAATCTAAAATAGATGCTGTCCAGGAAAAAAAAAAAAGCAGACTGGTGTTTTACCAGCCCTAAAAGGGGCTTTTTGGGGTGCTGTCAGGACGCTGTGCTTACAGCAGAGATCAGATGAGTCTTTCAGGAGTGGAGTGAACACTGAATACACTTGCCTAGCCTAGCTTTCCCTATAAAATCAGCAGCAGCTAAACTGTCCCTCCTCTCGCTAAGACTGCAGCTTGAGAATGAATCTAAAATGGATGCTGTCCAGGAGGTGGGAGGGTCTGGGAGGGAGGGTATGCTGCTGATTGGCTGGAATGTGTCTGCTGACTGTGAGGTACAGGGTCAAAGTTTGCTCAATGATAATGAATAGGGGGCGGACCGAACATCGCATATGTTCGCCGGCCGTGGCGAACGCGAACAAGCTATGTTCGCCGGGAACTGTTCGCCGGCGAATAGTTCTGTACATCTCTAACGTAGACTTGTCGAATGCGCGTTTGGAATACTGGCTAACAAGTGGCAAATTTTACTGAAACCAATTAACCTCAGTGTGGACAATGCATGCAAGTTAATCAAAGCCGCGTGTATACTACACAATTTGGTGAGAGAAAGGGATGGAGTTAATTTTGAGGATACACTGTCAAACAGCATTGAACCGGCAAATTTCCTTCATGTTCGTGGGCCCATAGTAGGATCCACAATTCGTGATACTTTTGCAGACTATTTTATGAGTCCGGCCGGTGCACTAAGCTGGCAAGAAAATATGATATAAAAATTCTGTATACAGCCTTCACTTTCTTTCTAATTAGATATTTCATGCAGAATGTTTCATGTATGTTAAGTAAAATCTTTTTTTCATTCTGTAATGTTAAATGCAAAAATAAATGCTTATTCTAACAATGTGTCTTTGTGTCAATTAGATTTAATTACTATATTGCAAAATAAAAGTTCAAAAGAACATGGGGTATACTTTTTTTGGGATGGGATTATGGTTACAGTGGGTTAATCTGGACTTTGAAGGGTGGGATTATGGTTACGGTGGGGGAGTTTGACATTAGGAGAGGTGGGATTATGGTTACAGTATGTGTTTTGGGACTATTATATGCGGGATTATGGTTACAGTGGGTTAATCTGGACTTTGAAGGGTGGGATTATGGTTACGGTGAGGGAGTTTGACATTAGGAGAGGTGGGATTATGGTTACAGTAGGTGTTTTGGGACTATTATATGTGGGATTATGGTTACAGTGGGTTAATCTGGACTTTGAAGGGTGGGATTATGGTTACGGTGAGGGAGTTTGACATTAGGAGAGGTGGGATTATGGTTACAGTAGGTGTTTTGGGACTATTATATGTCGGATTATGGTTACAGTGGGTTAATCTGGACTATGATGGGTGGGATTAAGGTTGTGGTGGGTGGTTTGGGACTATGATGGGTGGGATTAAGGTTGTGGTGGGTGGTTTGGGACTATGATGGGTGGGATTAAGGTTGTGGTGGGTGGTTTGGGACTATGATGGGTGGGATTAAGGTTGTGGTGGGTGGTTTGGGACTATGATAGGTGGGATTATGGTTGTGGTGGGTGGTTTGGGACTATGATGGGTGGGATTAAGGTTGCGGTGGGTGGTTTGGGACTATGATGGGTGGGATTAAGGTTGTGGTGTGTGGTTTGGGACTATGATAGGTGGGATTATGGTTGTGGTGGGTGGTTTGGGACTATGATGGGTGGGATTATGGTTGTGGTGGGTGGTTTGGGACTATGATGGGTGGGATTAAGGTTGCGGTGGGTGGTTTGGGACTATGATGGGTGGGATTAAGGTTGTGGTGTGTGGTTTGGGACTATGATAGGTGGGATTATGGTTGTGGTGGGTGGTTTGGGACTATGATGGGTGGGATTATGGTTGTGGTGGGTGGTTTTGGACTATGATGGGTGGGATTAAGGTTGTGGTGGGTGGTTTGGGACTATGATGGGTGGGATTAAGGTTGTGGTGGGTGGTTTGGGACTATGATGGGTGGGATTAAGGTTGTGGTGGGTGGTTTGGGACTATGATGGGTGGGATTAAGGTTGTGGTGGGTGGTTTGGGACTATAATAGGTGGGTGGTTTAGGACTATGAGAGAGCTCTATTAGGTTAGGGTGGGGGTATGGTTCTATGAGGGGTGGGATTAAGGTTTGCCGGTTTTGGTCATATGGGGATGGGGGTTTGGGACTAACAGCATACTGAATAGGGTAATGAAGGACTAGAGTAGGGACTAGATTGGGATTGCAGCTACTTACTTTTCTCAGTTTTTGACATGCTTGATAAAGATGTCCAATTTTCAATGTGCTGGGCAGCAACATCATTCCATCCTGCTCGTTTTTTTAGACGGTTTGCATAGTGAGGGCTTCTTTTGTCCCATAGTTCAGGGTGCCTCCTCATACTGTCAATGAACTCCTCCGGATCAGAGGTTCTTTCATTTGATTCTCCACATGCTTCTGCAGATGTGGCCTGCATTTCACTATGCTCTGCCATCCTTCTCCTGTTCTCAACAGGATTTCCTGATATCCCACAATCCTCTACTGTACTGCGGTCATGTGACCTTCCCCACAGCTTCTGTTATTTTTTACTGCGTTTTACCGCGGTTTTACCGCGTTTTTACCGCGTTTTTACCGCAGTTCCTATTCATTTCAATGGGGATAGGCGTTTTTACAGCGCTATTTTATGCGCCCTAAAGTTGCTGTAAAAAAGCTGTTTGCAGGATTCTTTTCAACGCCCAGCCAGCAAAACGCCTCAATGTGAAAGCCCTCAGTGATTTCACATTGAGAATGCTGGGGCAGGATTATTTCAGGCGTTATTGCAGCGCTATTTTTAGCGCCAAAACGCTGTAAAAACGCCTCAGTGTGAAAGGGGCCTTAGTTTATGAATAGTGCATAGTGTGTCAACACACAATCAATTAGTGCTTTCACATACAGTACTTATTAATACAGTAGTAGCTAGGTGGAATTATTATTATTCACTGACCCAGAGAAAATATGCAGCCAATGAATTCTGAACTATTGATCCGCATGCTTGTTCTGGGTCAATGAGTTATAAGTGATTTGAAGATACTACATCAGCATGACAGCCAGATAATTAGCATTTAAGAAAAGAGAGGTCAGCAATGGTTGCCTACATTCTTCTTTAAAATGTATCTATAGTCTTATTTGGCTTTTTGGGTAATGCCCGGTACACACGATCGGATTTCCGATGGTATAAAAACCGATGGATTTTTCCATCGGAATTCCGATGAAGCTGACATTCATCAGTCTTGCCTACACACCATCAGTCAGAATTCCGACCGTCCAAAACGCAGTGACGTACAACACGTACGACGGCACTTTAAAGGGGAAGTTCAAATCCAATGGCGCCACCCTTTGGGTTGCTTTTGCTGATTTCGTGTTACCGCGTGTTAGTAAAAGTTTGGTGAGAGCCGATTCGCGCTTTTTAGTCTCTGTGCTTTTCAGATCATTTTCTGCATTTCAGTTTGTGCTTGTGGGTTCGTATTTGTCTTTCAGTGCGTGCAGTCAGGTCGGTTATGTTTTGCAGTGCCTTCTTGGCCACTCGTTACTGTTTTTCAGGTCGTTCTTCACAGGCCTTGCTGTTCCTCGGTGCGTTCTGTTAAAATATGTTCTGACCAGACGACCAGTTTAAAGCCATGTTGGAAGTACATTCTCATCATAGAGCTTGTGCTGCGTATGCACTTGGTGTTGCGGTTAATACTTTGACCCAAGCTCAGTCCATGAACAGGGCGAGGAGGAGATCATGGACCAAGAATTGGTTGCTCCAGCGGGACCAATTCTGTCATATGCCTTGGCTGCGGGAAATCCAGGAGAATAATCCTGATGACTACAGGAATTATCTCCGGATGACGGACCCCGTTTTTCACCGTCTGTTGGATTTGGTGTCCCCCTATATCACCAGGCAGGACACTGTGATGCGCCAGGCCATCACTGCCGAGCAGAGGCTCATCGCCACCTTGAGATACCTGGCGACTGGGAGAAGCCTGCAGGACCTCAATTTCAAGACAGGCATCTCCCCCAGGCTCTGGGGGTCATTATTCCAGAGACCTGTTCTCCGCCCGGGTGGAGCAGAGATCGCAGCAGCAGTAGGCAGGAGTTTTAGACACTCTCCTTCCTCCACATCCTGAGGTTGGGGTTCTCTCTGGTCCCCTTCTTTCTGAGGTTGGGGTTCCCTCTGTTCTTTCCGAGGTGTGGGGTTCCTAGCCTCCTCAGAGTGGTGTGCTCCACGTCTCCGCTCCCCTATGAGAATGAAACAAAACGTATACTTAGCACACAGATATTTGAGGTCAGAAATAGGAATATGAAACATTGCTTGGAAGTGGGGTACAATTGTCTTTTTTGGCAGAGTTACAAGCTGAAGACATGTTTTAAAATGTATTTCTAAACTGGAATCCTGACCTTTTTTGACCAAGTTACACACATGGAGACACCCCCAAAGTATCCACTCTAGCACCTGTGTGGGACACCCTAAAAAGGTTGTTCTGGTGTACCACACAGGTGCTCCAGAGTACAGCTGTGGAACCAGCTGGGGAGTGTCCTCTCCTTTACACTGAATCAAGTTTGCATTTCACATTCTAGTTCAAAACATATCATCTAGACACCAATGTTTATAAACATTGTTTTAATCAAAATAGGCATGACCAAATGTGGTTTACCTGTATCTGCGCAAAATATCTACTTTGGAGGAGGATTGATGTTTACTACGAACGATTATACTTTGGGCACTAGCCTGAAAGTGGCCATTTTCAAATATCCAACCAGTCAATCAAAGCACATGGAGCAAAACATGCAAGTATAATAATCAAATTATTAATAACACAGGAGAAAAACATACTTTTTTAGTAGCATTCTTTTGATCTTCCTGTACTGCTCCGGCTCCCTCAGCTTCAGGTCAGACCACCTTTTACGGAGCTGCTCCTTGGATCTCCGGACCCTAAATTTATGGTAAAGAATCCTTGCCACTTTACCCATTATTTTGGCCTTCCTGAGATTAGTGGTGTTGTATGGCCCATGCTTCCCATCATAATCTCTCCTCCGCAAGATGTCCACCATCTCCGCCATCTCAGCAAAGGACATATTACTGGCTTTGTATCTTGTCCTGGATCGGGAAGTTTCCGGTTCCGGGCTTTCCTCATCAGAAGTTAAATCAACCCGCACCTGCTGTGTCACCGCCATGTCGTCTCCCACTGGGCGTCGAGCGAGAAGGGGCGGGGAATATCCGAGGAAGAACGTCAGGGGCGGGAACATCAGGGGCGGCCGACGTGGGCGGAGTTTCACGCATGCGCAGGGAATATAATGATAACGACGTTGTGTGCGCTGAGTAAGGAGGACCGGAAGTTCCGAACGTCACTGACGAAGGTAAAAATTAAAGTTGGGGCATCAGTGGCCTGTACTGATTCATGATTTTAAAGGGCTAGATTGGGATAATATTAGGACAGTTTAGGCTGACCTAGTGTTTTTGTCTTGTGTTTTATCTTTCAGAAAATATGCAGAGTTTCAAAGATCCTGTCATATTCCGAGCATTCATAGACAAATATAGAGAGCTCACCAATTTATGGGAGCTTAAAAACCCATTATTCCACAATCGTGAGGTCAGGAGGGCAACAATTGAAAAATTTGTGGAATATATGAAGACCTGGATCCCAGAGGCAGACTATAACATGATGAACAATAAAATCAATAATATGAGGAACAGCTACAAAAAACAATACAAAGAGGTCCGCGAATCCCGGAGATCAGGAGCAGCAGCAGACCAAGTACATGTCCCCAAGCTGTGGTATTACAAACACCTGCGATTTCTGGATGACCAGATAGAAGCCAGGGAATCACTTTTCAGCCTTCCCTCCACCCTTCCTTCCAGAGTTCCCTCCACCCTTCCCTCCAGCGTTCCCTCCACCCTACCCTCCACCCCTGCAGAAAGTGCCTAGGAGCTAGCTGACCTTGAAGAGCAGGATCTTCACATATATAGTCAGGTATAGTATTTTTCAACATATTTTTTGTCATAGAATAATTGTTGGGAGCTAGATGTTACTATTCAAAAAGAATTAAAAAAAATAAAACAAAAAAATATAGTGGGCAGAATTGTTTGGGACAAGAATGAAAAATGCTGGGGTCAGAATGATAGTCTTTTCTATTTATTAACATTTAATTTGCAACAGTCATGAGCTGGAAATTGTGTGTGATTGATGAACCAAAAACTCAAACTATGTCCCTTTTTTATACACAGGATGATGTCAGCCAGGAGGACGAGGCTCTGGAGTGTGGCACCCAGGAGGAGGCAGGGGTGAGTGGCACCCAGGAGGAGGCAGGGGTGAGTGGCAGCCATATGGAGGCCGTGCCAAGTGGCAGCACCCAGTCACAGGTGCTTCCCCTCCAGGTGAGACGGAAAAGGCCCAGGAGGTTGACTCGGGTGGAGGAGGAATCCCTGAAAATAATAAGGGAAGCAGCTGAGATCATGAGGGCCCCCTCAACCCAGTCGAGTCCTATGGGTGCTATGTGGCCGATAGACTCCTTAAAGTGGAGGAGGGACAATGTGCCCTCTGTGAGGAGCTTATATCTACGGCCCTTCACAGGGCAGGGAGGGGCAAGCTGACAGAGGCCACACACCTTTGCGATCTGGCCCATCCTTCTCTTCCTTCTCCTCCTCCTCCTGCCACATTCCCACCACCAGAGCCACAACCTGCAAGGGGGCGTGGAGGGAGCCGTGGAAGGAACGCTGCAGGGAAGCGTGGATGGAACACTGCAGGGAAGCGGGGAGGGAAGGCTACAAGGAAGACCAGAAAGTGATTCAAGTTGCTCTGCCAGAAGACGCAGTTTTTTGGAGTACCACAGCTTGGGGACATGTATGACATCTGCTGCTGCTCCTGATTTCTGCGATTCGGGGACCAGATTGTGATCCCAATTCGAGGGACTCCTCATGTTATTGATTTTATTTGCCTTCATGTCTGCCTATGGGGTCCAAATTCGGCATATATTCCACTAATTTCTCAATTGTTGCCTTTCATCTTTATTTGTTTTCCAGAATAAATGGATATTTGATTTAATTTAAATAGTTGCCTATGAGTTTTTCTTGTGAGTAAGAAGGTACATTTCATAAATACAATGTGTAATTAACCACTTCAACCCCGGGCTTTTTTTTACCACCTCAATACCGGGCCTATTCTGGCACTTTTCTCCTACATGTACAAATCATCATTCTTTTGCTAGAAAATTACTCAGAACCCCCAAACATTATATATGTTTTTTTAGCAGACATCATAGGGAATAAAATGACGGTCATTGCAACTTTTTTTCATGCACGGTATTTGCGCAATTAATTTTCAAACGACTTTTTTGGGAAAAAAAATGGTTTCATGAATTAAAAAATAACAAAACAATAAAGTTAGCCCAATTTTTGGGGAAAATATGAAACATGATGTTACGCCGAGTAAATAGATACCTAACATGTCACACTTTAAAATTGCGCACACTCATGGAATGGCGCCAAACTTCGGTACTTAAAAATCTCCATAGGCGACGCTTTAATTTTTTTTTACAGGTTACCAGGTTAGAGTTACAGAGGAGGTCTAGTGCTAGAATTGTTGCACGCGCTCTAACGCACACGGCAATACCTCACATATGTGGTTTGAACGGCATTTACATATGTGGGCGGGACTTACGTGTGCGTTCGCTTCTGATCGCGAGCTACCGGGAACAGGGGCGTTTTAATTTTCTTTTTTCTTTTTTTTTTCTTTTTTTACTTACTTTTTTTTCTTTTTACACTTATTTTACTTTTTTTTTTTTTATCACGTTTATTCCTATTACAAGGAATGTAAACATCCCTTGTAATAGGAATGTGTGTGACAGGTCCTCTTTATGGAGAGATGCGGGGGTCAATAAGACCCCACATTTCTCCTCCAGGCTGGAAAGCATGAGACTGTGAAAAAAATTTCACTGATCTCATACTTTCTAGCCGCAATGGCGGCTTTGTTTACATCTGAGGACCCGGCCGTGACGTCATCACATCGCGCCCGGGCCTCCGACGGTCATAGACCCGATTCTCTCCGGGTCCCCAATGGCACGGGAGAGCCCGGAGAAGCACCGGATGGCGGCGGGAGGGGGGGTTGTCCCCTCCCGCTGCCTATAAGAACAATCAAGTGGCGGAACCGTCGCTATGATCGTTCTTATGGTGCACAGAATCGCCGGCACAGCAAAAGGATATCTGAATGATGCCTCTAGCTGCAGGCATCATTCAGATATCCCCCCACAAAGCCGAGGACGTCATATGATGTCCACCCAGGATGGGAGATCCCATCTGTGGACGTCATTTGACTATGGCTGGGTAGGGAAGTGGTTAACAAGGGACACCAACACCAACCTCCTTGAGGGAAAAAAAATACAAGATAACAATGTTGTTGTGATAACTTGACCATAAAAAATATGGACATCACTATAAAATATTAAAAGGCCAGAAAAAATAGGAGATCTTGATTCAAAACAAAAATAAAAATAAAAAATTAGAATCCTGCCTTCAACCAGTTGTCCACCACCCACCGTCAAATGACGGCGGGCGGAAGACACTATTGTTCTGATATGACGTCATATGACGTCGTCCCTTTAAACAGGGATTGCACGCGATCGCATGCGTGCATCTCTGTACTGACGGTGGCAGCATGTCACTGAGACACCGCTCATCACCGACAGGGGTGAACAGCCGCCGGCAAGTGCGGTTTACCATGTGATCGGCCGTGTTAAAGTCACGGCTGATCACGGATGGTAATGCCCCATTTGACACGCCGCATGTGCACTGCGCGTGTCTGTTGGTGGCAGCGTGTTCCCGGGAAAACACTGCTCGTCACCGACGATAGTACACAGCCATTGGCCAGGGCTGTGTACCATGTGATCGGCTGTGATCCATTCACAGCCTGATCACTAACTGTAAACAAAGATTTGTAACTAACTGTTGCCAGCTCTTCTCTCCTCACACACCGTTTCCAGTGTGAGGAGAGAAGAGCCAGGAGCAGTGAGTTACAGATCTATGTTTAGTAGTGTCTGCACCAACACCACACCTGTCCCATCACCCCCCCCAATTGTCATCTGTCACCCAACAGTCACCCCATAGGTGCACCTGTCACATAAGAGACTGCCATCAGTGACCATCAGCGGTGCAACCGTCACCCATCAATGACCGTGCCCTGTCACCCATCAGTGACCGTGCTCTGTCACCCGTCACCCATCAGTAACCGTACCCTGTCACCCGTCACCCATCAGTGACCGTACCCCGTCACCCATCAGTGACCGTACCCTGTCACACATCATCTGTCACATAAGAGACTGCTATCAGTGACCATCAGCGGTGCAACCGTCACCCATCAGTGACTGTGCCCTGTCACCCATCACCCGTCACCCATCAGTGACCATGCGCTGTCACCCGTCACCCATCAGTGACCATCAGCGGTGCACCCGACAATCCATCAGTGACTGTGGCCTGTCACCCATCTGTGACCATCACCCATCTGTGACCATCACCCGTCACCGTCCGTGGCCTGTCACCCATCAGTGACCATCGCCTGTCACCAATTAGTGACCATCATCACCTATCAGTGAACGTCACCTACCACCCATCGCACAGCTCATCAGTAATCGTCACCTGCCACCCATCTGTCACCTGTCGCACAGCTACCCGCCACACAGCCATGTCCAAAAGAGTATATACCAGTGAGGAGGCATTCCAGATCCTCTCCATGACTGATGAGAGCACCGGGGAGTTCTCATCAGATTCCAATTCTGATTCCGAATCAAATTCGGAATTTGAACCGATCGAATACAGTAACGATTCGGATGAAGAATGGGTCCCTCCTAAAAGGGCACGGCACTCTGGAAACCAGGCAGCCGCCAGCAACCAGGATTATATTCCCAGGCCCAGTACCAGCGCTGCCACCACCAATAGGCCCCGGGAACAAAGGCCCAGTACCAGCGCTGCCGCCAGCAATAGGCCCCAGGAACAAAGGCCCAGTACCAGTGCTGCCGCCAGCCAAAGACCCCAGGAACAAAGGCCCAGTACCAGTGCTGCCGCCAGCCAAAGGCCCCGCAAACAAATGCCCAGGGCCAGTACTGATGCTGCCACATCACACCCGAGTACCAGCACAGGAAATTTAACTCCCCCAACTACTGGAGTGTCACGTCCCCCAAGAGCCAGGGCTACATACATGCCAGATGGTCTTGCCAACCCAATATGGCTGCCTTCCAACTCGGGATCACCAATTATTCCCCCTTTCACAGCACAGCCAGATGTGCAGGCCAACACCCAAAATTTCACAGAGATTGATTATTTTCAACTTTTTTTGCCCGAAACTATTCTGCAGTTCATTGTGGACCAGACAAACTTATATGCCCAGCAGTATATTGCCAACAACCCCCAATCATCTTATGCCCGTCCATTTGAGTGGAGAGATTTGAATTTGGAGGAGTTAAAATTGTTTATGGGCCTCACCATAAACATGGGGCTTACAAAAAAAATCAAGGACATGCCTATTGGTCCATCAAACTCATCTACCACATGCCCATGTATTCTTACGTAATGCTCAGGACCCGATATGAGATGATAATGAGATTCTTTAATTTTAATGACAACACCCAGTGCCCTCCCCGCAATCATCCAGATTCCGATAAGCTGTACAAACTTCGCCCACTGATAAATTTCCTTTCCAATCGATTTGCAGAACTCTATGTCCTCGAGAAACATATATGTGTGGATGAGTCCCTGGTACCCTTTTCAGGCCGGCTAGGAATAAACCAATATATTCCTAGCAAAAAGGCCAAATATGGAGTAAAATTTTACAAACTATGTGAGAGAGCCACGGGATATCTTTATGCGTTCCGCATATATGAAGGAAGAGATTCCCAGCTCCAGCCCCCTGAGTGCCCGGCCTACATGGGCACAGCTGGAAAAATTGTATGGGACCTGGCTTACCCACTTCTAAAACAAGGATATCATATATACCTGGACAACTTTTATACCAGCCTGCCCCTTTTCAGACACTTGTACTTCGAAAAAACCCTGGCCTGCGGAACCTCCATGAAAAATTGGAAGGGCTTCTCACAATCAATTGAGAAACAAAAAGCTGCGAAGGGGGGAAAGAGCAACACTGAGGTGCAACGAAGTGCTGGCCTTGAGGTGGAAGGATAACAGGGACGTGCACATGATGTCCACCATTCATGATGACACTGAAGTTGTAGTTCAGCGAAGACGACGAGGGCCCATTGAAAATCCGACATGTGTCCAGGACTATAATCTCTACATGGGGGGGTGGATTTCAATGACCAAATATATATAATGTTCTGTGCCTGCGCTTAGGATAAGTGTACAAATAAAAAGTGATAGTGATAGGAGCTGCGGCCCCCCCTATTGGGACCCTCACCTAAGGAGAGAGAGAGTCCTAGCAATGAAAAAGTAATATATGTAATGGGGTGTGGCGCTGCTCACTAGTCCTCTATAGGACCAGTAATAGCAATGGTGAATTGGATATGGTGTGATACCCCCTCAGTAAGGGGTGTCTTTTAGCACAAAAGACAGAGACACAAAAATACCTAGAGGGTGAGGTGTAAAGTGTCAGTGGCCAATAATACCTCATATAATGAGTCTCATAAGTGATAGCAAAGAAGTGTATAAAGATTAAAGTGAAAAGAATAAATAAAGTGTGGCTAATAACCTACACAAGCTAGATTGAATAGAATACAATACAAAAGAATAAATGAATATTAAAAGTGAAATAATCAAATAAGTCCAATATACAGTGCCTCCGGGCAAATACACCAGTAAGATACCAGCAGTTTCCGTGACTGGCCCACTAGCTTCTAAAATAAAGTCTATAATGGCAGGTAGGTGATTGGAACTTGATACTAGGATAGCAGATCCCTCTTCATATATACATATATATAGCAAGGTTAGATTCAGTTCTTCAGTTATGGCAAACAGTTCATCCCCCGCATGACCAAATGATTCAGCCCTATTTGTCCATTAGGAGGTCCCGATTCTGGTACAAGAAGGTAGCAATTTATCTCATCCATTTGGCCATTTAGAATTCCTACATAGTCTACACCAAATCCACAGACAACCCAGCCACCTTCCTACTATTCTCAGAAGAATTAGTCACGTCTAGTGATGAGCCGAACACCCCCGGGTTCGGTTCGCACCAGAACCCGCGAACGGACCGAAAGTTCGTACGAACATTAGAACCCTATTAAATACAATGGATGCGAACGTTCGAATTCTAAAGTGCTAATTATAACAACTATTATGCATGTTATTGTCCTAAAAAGGGTTTGGGAACCCGGGTTCTGCACCAGGGGACATGTATCAATGCAAAAAGAAGTTTTAAAAACGGTCGTTTTTCGGGAGCAGTCATTTTAATGATGCATAAAGTGAAAAAAAAAGTCAAATATTCCTTTAAATATCGTACCTGGGGGGTGTCTAAAGTATGCCTGTGAAGTGTCACGTGTTTCCCGTGTTTAGAACTGTCCCTGCACAAAATGACACTTCTAAAGGAAAAAAAAGCCATTTAAAACTTCTTGCGGCTTTAATGTAATGTCTGGTCCCGGTAATATGGATGAAAATCTTTAAGAAAAATGGCATAGCTACCCCATGACCCCCCCCCCCCCCCTACCCCAGCCCATTACCAGCCCCTTTGGGTCTTGTATGGATATTAAGGGGAACCCCGCACATAAAATAAAAAAGGCCCTATATACTCTGAACAGCCGTATACAGGCGGTGCATACAAGACAGGGACTGTAGGTTTGTTCTTATGTAGAATGTGTTTGTAATTTTGAACAGGTACATTGTTGAACTGTAGCTCCAGCCCAAAAATCTATTTTTAAACTTTTTGGGAAACATAGGTAAGGGTTATCACCCCTGTAACATTTGTTTTGCTGTCTGTGCCCCTGTTCAGAACATTTCACCTCACTTTCCGTCCCAATGACAACTGTTTTTGAAATGTGGTGTTTTTCTTGAAACAAGGATTGCTGATAAAGCATCAGTACAGAGGAGACACCTTTCTCCCATATTTATTCTTACAGGAGAGAATTTTCCTTCCTAGGGGTAGATTTCCTCTCACTTCCTGTTGTCTTCTTTCGTTTGCAAGTAGGAGTCGTTTGTAAGTTGGATGTTTGAAAGTAGGGACCTGCCGTATATACTCTGCAGAAATAGGCCCCTTAGTTGTTGGTGTTGGCACAACACTGTAAGCACTCACAGTTACTCTTGGTTGGTGCTGGAACGCCCTGCTGTCAACTATTATATCAGGAATTTTAATTACATATAATTGTTGAACAGTGGTAGTAAAAATTGGGGCTTTGATGGTGGTGCTGGTGCCACAACACTGTAAGCCCTGACAGTTACTCTTGGTGGGTGCAGCAATGGGCCCTGCTGTGAATTATTAGATCAAGAATTGTAATTGCATGCCCCTGTTGAACAGGGGCTGAAAAATTGGGCTTTTCGTGGTGGTGGTGGTGGTGGTGGTGTTGCCACAACACTGTAAGCCCTCAGAGTTACTCTTGGTGGGGGCAGGAATGGGCCCTGCTGTGAATTATTAGATCAAGAATTGTAATTACATGCCCCTTTTGAACAGTGGCTGAAAAATTGGGCCTTTCGTGGTGGTGGTGGTGGTGGCGTTGCCACAACACTGTAAGCCCTCAGACTTACTCTTGGTGGGTGCAGGAATGGGCCCTGCTGTGAATTATTACATCAAGAATTGTAATTGCATGCCCCTGTTGAACAGGGGCTGAAAAATTGGGCCTTAGGCACTGGTGGCACAACACTACAACCCCTCACAGATACTGTACTTGGAGCACAGCAATGAGCCCTGTTGCAAAGTATTGCTTCAAAAATTGTAATGACACGCCCCTGTTAAACAGGGGCTGAAAAATTGGGCCTTAGGCACTGGTGGCACAACACTACAACCCCTCACAGATACTGTACTTGGAGCACAGCAATGAGCCCTATGGCAAATTATTGCTAAAAAAATTGTAAGTACACGCCCCTGTAAAACAGGGGCTGAAAAATTGGGCCTTAGCCACTGGTGGCGGCACCCATAAACAAAAATGATCTTCCAAGCTATCATCATCAATCGTATCATTGAGGACTCGGAGGAGGAGGATAGCCAGTCAACATAACAGCACAGGCACTCAGCATCAGCATCAGTCTTGAAGGGACGTGACATGTTAAAATCAATTAGTCTGTTATATCAGCATCAGGTGTGTGGTAGCTGGTGGTGATCCAAGACTGGTTCATCTTGATGAAAGTCAGTCGATCAACCGAGTCGGTGGACAGGCGCACCCTGTGATCCGTGACAAATCCTCCAGCAGCACTGAATGTGCGTTCCGAAAGAACGCTGGATGCAGGACAGGCCAGTAGCTCAATTGCATACTGTGCAAGCTCTGGCCAGTGATCCATCCTCAAGACCCAGTAAGCCAGAGGATTTTCGGTGGGGAAGGTGTCCAAGTCTGACCTTGCCCCTAGATATTCCTGCACCATGTTTATCAGACGCTGGCGATGGTTGCTGGAACCAATCATACTTTGGGGCTGCGGACTAAAGAATTGTCTGAACGCATCGGTCAGACGGCCACCTTCCCCACCGCTCCTTCTTTGACTGGCCGAAGCCTCAGCAACTCGTTGTCCTGGACCAGGAGTTTGTAACCTCCCAGTCTCTGGGAACGTGTTGCACAGACCTTTCTGCAAGGCCTCCCGGAGTTGTCTCATCCTCTGCTCCCTCTGCGACGGTAACATAAGGTCCGCAACCTTACCCTTGTACCGTGGATCAAGGAGAGTGGCCAGCCAGTAATGGTCCCTCTCCTTGATCCGAAGAATACGAGGATCCTTCCGCAGACTTTGCAGGATCAGGGAGGCCATGCAGCGTAGGTTTGCTGAGGCATTCGCTCCGGAGTCCTCTGGGTCACTAAGGACGACATGATCCGCAGTCACCTCCTCCCAGCCAAGTACAAGTCCACTGGTTTCTTGGGACTGTAAATCATCCCTAAAAGACTGCTGCTGATGATGCTGAGTGCCAGCCTCCACCTCCATGCTGACACAATCCTCCTCCTCCTCCTCCTCCTCTTCCTCTTCCTGTGCGATGGGTGGGACAGAAGGAACACTGTCTGGGTAAAGGGGGCCTTGAGAGGCAAGGAAGTCCTCCTCTTCCTGCCTCTGTTCTGCCTCAAGTGCCCTGTCCATTATTCCACGCAGCGTGTGCTCCAACAGGTGGACAAGAGGTACAGTGTCACTGATGCATGCACTGTCACTGCTCACCATCCTCGTGGCCTCCTCAAATGGTGCCAGGACAGTGCATGCATCCCTGATCATGCCCCACTGGCGTGGAGAAAAAAAACCAAGCTCCCCTGACCCTGTCCTGGTGCCGTAGTCGCACAGGTACTCATTGATGGCCCTCTGCTGCGTGTGCAGCCGCTGCAGCATGGCCAACGTTGAGTTCCACCTGGTGGGCATGTCACATATAAGGCGGTTCTTGGGCAGGTTCAACTCCTTTTGCAGCTCAGCCAGGCGAGCACTGGCATTATAAGATCTGCGGAAATGCACACAGACTTTCCTGGCCTGCCTCAGGACATCCTGTAAGCCCGGGTACCTGCCCAAGAACCGCTGCACCACCAGGTTAAGGACGTGAGCCACACAGGGCACATGGGTCAGTTGTCCCTGTCGGAGGGCGGAGAGGAGGTTGGTGCCATTGTCGCAAACCACCATTCCTGGCTTAAGCTGGCGTGGCGTCAACCACCTCTCGGCCTGGCCCTGCAGAGCAGACAGGACCTCTGCCCCAGTGTGGCTTCTGTCCCCCAAACACACCAGCGCAAGCACGGCATGGCATCTTTTTGCCTGCGTACTTGCGTAGCCCCGTGAACGGCTACGGAGCACCGCTGGTTCATAGGACAAACCACAGGAAGAGGCCATGGAGGAAGAAGAAGAGGAGGGGGTGGAGGAGAGAGGTGTGTCACAACCAGTAGTAGCATTTTGGAGGCGTGGCGGTGGGACAACCTCCAACACTACTGCACCTTGTCCTGCATCCTTCCCAGCTGCCAAAAGAGTGACCCAATGGGCCGTGAAAGAAAGGTAACGTCCCTGTCCATGCCTGCTGGACCATGAGTCAGCGGTAATATGCACCTTACCGCTGACCGCCCTGTCCAGCGAGGCCAAGACATTGCCTTCCACATGCCGGTAGAGAGCCGGAATAGCCTTCCGTGAGAAAAAGTGGCGTTTGGGAACCTGCCACTGAGGAACCGCACATTGCACAAACTCACGGAAGGGGGCCGAGTCTACCAACTGAAAAGGCAGCAGTTGAAGCGCTAGCAATTTAGCCAAGCTAGCATTCAACCGCTGGGCATGTGGATGGCTGGGAGTGAACTTCTTTCGACGGTCCAGCAGCTGGGGCAGGGAAATTTGCCTGCTAGAATCGGACGTCGGTGTACTGCTAGCAGAGTGGCCGCAAGTACTTGGCTGTGACACACCTAATTCTACACCTTCATTCCTCTCAGTGCATGTTTCAGAGAGGACTGAAGTTATAGTGGGGTTGGAGATCCCAGCTGATGCGGTGCAAGGAGAGGTCCGCTTTGTTCTTTGGTGTGGGTCTTTGAGGTAGGCTTGCCAACGAGCTGCATGGCAGGTCAACATATGTCTGGTCAGGCATGTGGTACCCAAGCGGCTGATGTTTTGGCCACGCGATATACGCTTGAGACATATGTTGCAAACAGCAGCTGTGCGATCTGATGCACTAGCCTCAAAAAAGGCCCACACCAAGGAACTTTTTGAATGACGGGCAGAGGCAGCGCCCTGCACAGGCGGAGCTCTGCGGTGTGATTCCGTCGGTGTACTGCCCTTACGCTGGCCACCAAAGGGCATCCTGTCTCGTTGGAGATGTGCCTCCTCCTCATCCTCCTCCTCCTCTCTCCTATTAGGCACCCACGTGGAGTCAGTGACCTCATCATCCCCTCCCTCCTCATCACTGGAGCCAATCTGGCAGTATGCTGCAGCTGCTGGAACATGACTGCCAGATTGGTGTCCTTCTTGAGCATCCCCTCTGTCTGCTCTCACCCTACTGCCTTCCTGTAGCTGGGTTTCATCATCAGACCCTTCGAAACGCTGGGCATCCTCCTGGAGCATGTACCCAACACTGTGCTCAAACAGTTCGGGGGACTCCTCAGGAGGAGGACATGGTGGGTCTAGGGAAGGAGTGACTGATGATGAGTCTGACATTGATACCAGGGAAGAGGACGCTTTGGCAGCTGCTTTGCCAGTACCCTGAGCCTGGGTGAGAGAGGATGAGGAGGAGGAGGAGGGCTTGGTCATCCACTCTACCAAGTCTTCGGCATGATGTGGCTCAACATGTCCAGCTGCGGAAAAGAAGGACAAGCGTGTCCCATGGCCATGTGCTGATGACAATGCACCGCGTCCACGACCAGCACTGTTGCCCCCAGACACAGAGCCTGCTTGCCCTCTTTTATTGCCTCCTGACTGTCTGCCTCTCCTTGTTTGCCTTCCAGACATTCTAATAGATGGCCTGCAGGGAGATGGGAAAAAAGCAATAAGGGCTACCTTCAGGTGTCCTTCTCTGTCCCTTGAAACAAGGACTTGCACAGTGAAAGAAACTGACACTCTCCCTACCTACAGTTTTCTGTCCCTAGAAAAAATGTTTTTTTTAAGCACAATATAGCACAAGGAGAATTCACTCACTGTCCTTCCAGGTCCCTAGAAACAAGGACTTGCACAGTGAAAGAAACTGACACTCTCCCTACCTACAGTTTTCTGTCCCTAGAAAAAATGTTTTTTTTAAGCACAATATAGCACAAGGAGAATTCACTCACTGTCCTTCCAGGTCTCTAGAAACAAGGACTTGCACAGTGAAAGAAACTGACACTCTCCCTACCTACAGTTTTCTGTCCCTAGAAAAAATGTTTTTTTTAAGCACAATATAGCACAAGGAGAATTCACTCACTGTCCTTCCAGGTCCCTAGAAACAAGGACTTGCACAGTGAAAGAAACTGACACTCTCCCTACCTACAGTTTTCTGTCCCTAGAAAAAATGTTTTTTTTAAGCACAATATAGCACAAGGAGAATTCACTCACTGTCCTTCCAGGTCCCTAGAAACAAGGACTTGCACAGTGAAAGAAACTGACACTCTCCCTACCTACAGTTTTCTGTCCCTAGAAAAAAATGTTTTTTTTTAAGCACAATATAGCACAAGGAGAATTCACTCACTGTCCTTCCAGGTCCCTAGAAACAAGGACTTGCACAGTGAAAGAAACTGACACTCTCCCTACCTACAGTTTTCTGTCCCTAGAAAAAATGTTTTTTTTAAGCACAATATAGCACAAGGAGAATTCACTCACTGTCCTTCCAGGTCCCTAGAAACAAGGACTTGCACAGTGAAAGAAACTGACACTCTCCCTACCTACAGTTTTCTGTCCCTAGAAAAAAAATTTTTTTAAGCACAATATAGCACAAGGAGAATTCACTCACTGTCCTTCCAGGTCCCTAGAAACAAGGACTTGCACAGTGAAAGAAACTGACACTCTCCCTACCTACAGTTTTCTGTCCCTAGAAAAAATGTTTTTTTTAAGCACAATATAGCACAAGGAGAATTCACTCACTGTCCTTCCAGGTCCCTAGAAACAAGGACTTGCACAGTGAAAGAAACTGACACTCTCCCTACCTACAGTTTTCTGTCCCTAGAAAAAATGTTTTTTTTAAGCACAATATAGCACAAGGAGAATTCACTCACTGTCCTTCCAGGTCCCTAGAAACAAGGACTTGCACAGTGAAAGAAACTGACACTCTCCCTACCTACAGTTTTCTGTCCCTAGAAAAAATGTTTTTTTTAAGCACAATATAGCACAAGGAGAATTCACTCACTGTCCTTCCAGGTCCCTGGAAACAAGGACTTGCACAGTGAAAGAAACTGACACTCTCCCTACCTACAGTTTTCTGTCCCTAGAAAAAATGTTTTTTTTAAGCACAATATAGCACAAGGAGAATTCACTCACTGTCCTTCCAGGTCCCTAGAAACAAGGACTTGCACAGTGAAAGAAACTGACACTCTCCCTACCTACAGTTTTCTGTCCCTAGAAAAAATGTTTTTTTTAAGCACACTATAGCACAAGGAGAATTCACTCACTGTCCTTCCCAGTCCCTAGAAACAAGGACTTGCACAGTGAAAGAAACTGACACTCTCCCTACCTACAGTTTTCTGTCCCTAGAAAAAATGTTTTTTTTAAGCACACTATAGCACAAGGAGAATTCACTCACTGTCCTTCCCAGTCCCTAGAAACAAGGACTTGCACAGTGAAAGAAACTGACACTCTCCCTACCTACAGTTTTCTGTCCCTAGAAAAAATGTTTTTTTTAAGCACAATATAGCACAAGGAGAATTCACTCACTGTCCTTCCAGGTCCCTGGAAACAAGGACTTGCACGGTGAAAGAAACTGACACTCTCCCTACCTACAGTTTTCTGTCCCTAGAAAAAATGTTTTTTTTAAGCACACTATAGCACAAGGAGAATTCACTCACTGTCCTTCCAGGTCCCTGGAAACAAGGACTTGCACAGTGAAAGAAACTGACACTCTCCCTACCTACAGTTTTCTGTCCCTAGAAAAAATGTTTTTTTTAAGCACAATATAGCACAAGGAGAATTCACTCACTGTCCTTCCAGGTCCCTAGAAACAAGGACTTGCACAGTGAAAGAAACTGACACTCTCCCTACCTACAGTTTTCTGTCCCTAGAAAAAATGTTTTTTTTAAGCACAATATAGCACAAGGAGAATTCACTCACTGTCCTTCCAGGTCCCTGGAAACAAGGACTTGCACAGTGAAAGAAACTGACACTCTCCCTACCTACAGTTTTCTGTCCCTAGAAAAAATGTTTTTTTTAAGCACAATATAGCACAAGGAGAATTCACTCACTGTCCTTCCAGGTCCCTAGAAACAAGGACTTGCACAGTGAAAGAAACTGACACTCTCCCTACCTACAGTTTTCTGTCCCTAGAAAAAATGTTTTTTTTAAGCACAATATAGCACAAGGAGAATTCACTCACTGTCCTTCCAGGTCCCTAGAAACAAGGACTTGCACAGTGAAAGAAACTGACACTCTCCCTACCTACAGTTTTCTGTCCCTAGAAAAAATGTTTTTTTTAAGCACAATATAGCACAAGGAGAATTCACTCACTGTCCTTCCAGGTCCCTAGAAACAAGGACTTGCACAGTGAAAGAAACTGACACTCTCCCTACCTACAGTTTTCTGTCCCTAGAAAAAATGTTTTTTTTAAGCACAATATAGCACAAGGAGAATTCACTCACTGTCCTTCCAGGTCCCTAGAAACAAGGACTTGCACAGTGAAAGAAACTGACACTCTCCCTACCTACAGTTTTCTGTCCCTAGAAAAAATGTTTTTTTTAAGCACACTATAGCACAAGGAGAATTCACTCACTGTCCTTCCCAGTCCCTAGAAACAAGGACTTGCACAGTGAAAGAAACTGACACTCTCCCTACCTACAGTTTTCTGTCCCTAGAAAAAATGTTTTTTTTAAGCACACTATAGCACAAGGAGAATTCACTCACTGTCCTTCCCAGTCCCTAGAAACAAGGACTTGCACAGTGAAAGAAACTGACACTCTCCCTACCTACAGTTTTCTGTCCCTAGAAAAAATGTTTTTTTTAAGCACAATATAGCACAAGGAGAATTCACTCACTGTCCTTCCAGGTCCCTGGAAACAAGGACTTGCACAGTGAAAGAAACTGACACTCTCCCTACCTACAGTTTTCTGTCCCTAGAAAAAATGTTTTTTTTAAGCACACTATAGCACAAGGAGAATTCACTCACTGTCCTTCCAGGTCCCTGGAAACAAGGACTTGCACAGTGAAAGAAACTGACACTCTCCCTACCTACAGTTTTCTGTCCCTAGAAAAAATGTTTTTTTTAAGCACAATATAGCACAAGGAGAATTCACTCACTGTCCTTCCAGGTCCCTAGAAACAAGGACTTGCACAGTGAAAGAAACTGACACTCTCCCTACCTACAGTTTTCTGTCCCTAGAAAAAATGTTTTTTTTAAGCACAATATAGCACAAGGAGAATTCACTCACTGTCCTTCCAGGTCCCTGGAAACAAGGACTTGCACAGTGAAAGAAACTGACACTCTCCCTACCTACAGTTTTCTGTCCCTAGAAAAAATGTTTTTTTTAAGCACAATATAGCACAAGGAGAATTCACTCACTGTCCTTCCAGGTCCCTAGAAACAAGGACTTGCACAGTGAAAGAAACTGACACTCTCCCTACCTACAGTTTTCTGTCCCTAGAAAAAATGTTTTTTTTAAGCACAATATAGCACAAGGAGAATTCACTCACTGTCCTTCCAGGTCCCTGGAAACAAGGACTTGCACAGTGAAAGAAACTGACACTCTCCCTACCTACAGTTTTCTGTCCCTAGAAAAAATGTTTTTTTTAAGCACAATATAGCACAAGGAGAATTCACTCACTGTCCTTCCAGGTCCCTAGAAACAAGGACTTGCACAGTGAAAGAAACTGACACTCTCCCTACCTACAGTTTTCTGTCCCTAGAAAAAATGTTTTTTTTAAGCACAATATAGCACAAGGAGAATTCACTCACTGTCCTTCCAGGTCCCTAGAAACAAGGACTTGCACAGTGAAATAAACTGACACTCTCCCTACCTACAGTTTTCTGTCCCTAGAAAAAATGTTTTTTTTAAGCACAATATAGCACAAGGAGAATTCACTCACTGTCCTTCCAGGTCCCTAGAAACAAGGACTTGCACAGTGAAAGAAACTGACACTCTCCCTACCTACAGTTTTCTGTCCCTAGAAAAAATGTTTTTTTTAAGCACAATATAGCACAAGGAGAATTCACTCACTGTCCTTCCAGGTCCCTAGAAACAAGGACTTGCACAGTGAAAGAAACTGACACTCTCCCTACCTACAGTTTTCTGTCCCTAGAAAAAATGTTTTTTTTAAGCACACTATAGCACAAGGAGAATTCACTCACTGTCCTTCCCAGTCCCTAGAAACAAGGACTTGCACAGTGAAAGAAACTGACACTCTCCCTACCTACAGTTTTCTGTCCCTAGAAAAAATGTTTTTTTTAAGCACACTATAGCACAAGGAGAATTCACTCACTGTCCTTCCCAGTCCCTAGAAACAAGGACTTGCACAGTGAAAGAAACTGACACTCTCCCTACCTACAGTTTTCTGTCCCTAGAAAAAAATGTTTTTTTTAAGCACAATATAGCACAAGGAGAATTCACTCACTGTCCTTCCAGGTCCCTGGAAACAAGGACTTGCACAGTGAAAGAAACTGACACTCTCCCTACCTACAGTTTTCTGTCCCTAGAAAAAATGTTTTTTTTAAGCACACTATAGCACAAGGAGAATTCACTCACTGTCCTTCCAGGTCCCTGGAAACAAGGACTTGCACAGTGAAAGAAACTGACACTCTCCCTACCTACAGTTTTCTGTCCCTAGAAAAAATGTTTTTTTTAAGCACAATATAGCACAAGGAGAATTCACTCACTGTCCTTCCAGGTCCCTAGAAACAAGGACTTGCACAGTGAAAGAAACTGACACTCTCCCTACCTACAGTTTTCTGTCCCTAGAAAAAATGTTTTTTTTAAGCACAATATAGCACAAGGAGAATTCACTCACTGTCCTTCCAGGTCCCTGGAAACAAGGACTTGCACAGTGAAAGAAACTGACACTCTCCCTACCTACAGTTTTCTGTCCCTAGAAAAAATGTTTTTTTTAAGCACAATATAGCACAAGGAGAATTCACTCACTGTCCTTCCAGGTCCCTAGAAACAAGGACTTGCACAGTGAAAGAAACTGACACTCTCCCTACCTACAGTTTTCTGTCCCTAGAAAAAATGTTTTTTTTAAGCACACTATAGCACAAGCACAAAACACACTGACACTCTCCCTACCTATCCTTCTCTTTCCCTAAACTAAAGGAATCCAGGTTAAGCAAGAAAGAAATAAAAGTCACTGTCCCTGCCTATGCTGCTCTATCCCTGCTCCGGAACACACTACACTAGGCCGCCGTGCTGGCGGCCTTTTATAGTGTGGGGCGTGTACTAAACACCCTCAGCAATAATTGGCCACAGGCATCCTGCCTGTGGCCAATCATTGCTCTCCTCGCTGCCGGCGCTGTGATTGGCCAAGCATGCGGGGTCACAGTGCATGCTTGGCCAATCACAGCGCCTGGATGACACTGCGATGGCGTAGTGCATTGTGGGCCGTTCGCGTCACTCGAATTTGGCGCGAACGGCCCAAATCGTTCGATCTTCGTCGAACGATCGAACAGCCGATGTTCGAGTCGAACGTATGTTCGACTCGAACACGAAGCTCATCCCTAGTCACGTCCCTCATCTATCAACAAAGAACCCCCCCAGAAAACCTTTGCTCTGATGCTGTTAGCAGACTTCATGAACGGCACTTCCCGTACAGCATCCCACTATCCGAAGCAGGCCGAAGACGGCAAAAAAGATGTTGCATGTGCACCAAAGGAGGACTTCGAAAAGATACCAGCTACCATTGTCCCTGGTGTCCCTCCCAACCTGGCCTATGCATTGTAGAATGCTTCGAATTTTATCACACATCCCTAAAATATTAGCCCATATTTTTAACCATTCCCCCCCATTTTCATAATCTGTGCTGACCATTTTCCATGCTTCCCCAAATAACCATGCCACTGCCTTCTGCGTGAACTGACCCTGGCCTGCTTTTTGACTATGCTTCTGAGTACTGTTTGGACTGCTTCCACGTAAACTGACCCTGGCCTGTTTTGTGACTATGCCTCTGCCTACCGTTTGGACTGCTTGCACGTGAACTGACCCTGGCCTGTTTTATGGACTATGCTTTTGCCTACCACTTGGACTGATCTGTTGCCCTGCTACTGTAGTACATAGGGGTCTCACATATGTGAGGGGCTCCAGAATAGTTTTTTCCGGATGGAGAAAACAATTTTTTTGTTTTCTACCACCTACTCAGGAGGAGTAGCAGAATGTATTTTGGGGTGTAATTTGTTGTATGCATATGCTCTGTGAGAGAAATAACCAGTTAATATGACAATTTTGTAAAAACAAAAAACAAAAAAAAATCTTAATTTTGCAAAGAATTGTGGGAAAAAAATACAACTTAAAAACACTCACCATGCTACTTACTTAATACCTTGGAATGTCTACTTTGTAAAAAGAGGTAATTTGGGGGGTATTTGTACTTTTATGACTTGTTAGTATCTCAAGAAATTAGATAGGCCGTCAGTACTTCAGGTGTGATCAGATTGATACATTTTCAGGGATTGGCACCATAGTTAGTAGACTCTATAACTCTCACAAAGACCAAATAATATACACTAATTTGGGTTATTTTTACCAAAGATATGTAGCAGTATAAATTTTGGCCAAAATTTATGAAGAAAAATTACTAATTTTCTAGCTTTTATGACAGAAACAAAGAAAAAGGCAAATTTTCACAGAATTTACGGTCTTTTTTTATTTATAGCACAAAAAATAAAAAACCCACTAGTGATTAAATAACACCAAAAGAAATCTCTATTTGTGTGAAAAAAAGGACGCAAATTTTATTTGGGTACAGTGTTGCATGATTGAGTAATTGTCATTCAAAGTGTGAGAGCACCGAAAGCTGAAAATTGGTCTGGGTAAGAAGGGGGTTTAAGTGCATAGTATTGAAGGGGTTAAAATAAAATACGAAGATTCATGAGATCTCAAAGAAATAATTTTGTCCGAACTCTGTGTGAATATCCGCAACGATAATTTTTTGAGGGAAAACCGTTTATAGAAAGAAGAAAAGAATGCGCTACATTTAACAATACAAAAATTTGCGGCATGACGAATGTGCTATGTCCATTATGAACGCTAGTTTTACCAGAATGAGCGCTCCCGTCTTGTAATTTAGTCTGAGCATGCGTGTATTTTTCTCTGATGGAGTTCCCCACAGACAAACGGAATTTGCTATGTTTTTTTTTTTTAAAACAGGTTCTATTTTTTTATACCGATGAAAAAAATCAGAAAAACTGTTTGTGTGTACGCGGCATAAGGCCACTTTCACACTGAGGCATTTTACAGGCGTTTTACTGGGGTGGTGCCATTGCAGGACAGGAAAGAAAATCCTGCAAGCAGCGTCTTTGGGGCGGTGCAGTGTATACATCTCTCCTAAACTGCTCCTGCCATTAAAATCAAAGGCCAGCGCTGCCAAAGCTTTTAACCCTTTTTTGGCCACTAGCAGGGGTTAAAAGCGCCCCGTTGGCGGCCGAAAACCGCAGCTAAAGCGACGGTAAAGCGCTGCTAAAACAAGCTTTACCTGGAGGAAGCGCTGCCTGCGTAACCCCCCCATCAGTCGGGTCACAAGCGCCCTAAGCACCCGCCCCCCCCCCCGGTTGGTCGGTCACCAGTTATCCCATCTAGGTCACGGGCAGTGCTTCCTCCGGGCGGTGGGCACGTCTCCTCCTCCTGATGCTGTAAGGCAGCTTCCCCTGCGTCTCCTCCCTCCTCCTCCTTGCCGGCCAATAGGATCGCTTCACCTGGAGGAGAATCAGGAAGACAATAGTGAATATTAATTTGCTATTGTCACTCAACTGGGTGGGCTCACACTTTTTTGAAGCCTATTAGAGCCTCTGGCTCTAAAAAAACCCATTAGCAATCCATGCTTCTGACGCCCCGCATATAGATTAGGGGGGCGGCGCTCCTGCGCCCTGCATTACGGCCTGTCACTGCTGACCACCCACGTGTCAGTGTGTCACTGTAGCAGGTAGTGAGGAGGGAAACATTTTAGCCTATTGCTTGCTATCAAACGTTACAAAAGTAGGTGCAGTTTCTAAACTCACTTAGCATTTATGTTTGTGTTTCTTTTTTGTAACACATGTTATGTTTGTGTTTCTTTATTCACCTAAACCAAGTAAAAGAGTTATTGTTTAGTGCCTGGTAGTGCTGAAATAATCATGTCTTGTTGGTTTCTTTTTGCTGGTGTTCTTCAGTTTGTTTGTTGTGGTACAAATTTTACCATAAGTGTCATCGACACTAGTAACCAACTGCTTTCTAGCCTAATGTATTTTAAGGCCACTCCTTGCCTTTAACTATAGGCCATGGTTGATTAAAATTTTAATGGAGGAACTGTGGCAGGTTAAAATTATAATGGACATTAAAAACATAAGACTTAAGCAGGGTATACATACAGTATTGCCACATTCAGCCGGTTCAGCAGGACCTGGACAAATTACGGTTATGTGTATACCGCTGTCTGTCCGATAATCTGGTCTAACAACCAGCTTCTGTCAAACTATCCTGCAGCATTTGCAGCCATTCAGATCAGGGCTTGCAGCCTCTGCTACAGCACTATTCTGTGTATTCAAATTGGGGAGTTCCCGCTGTCAGAATACAATAGTGCAGCCAGAGAGATCCCTTCATCCATATCATTTAAGTAGATGCAGGGATCTGTGGGGTTTTGTTTTTTCCTTTTCGACCCACTGGTTGAACGAAAAAATAAAATTAAAACTATACATGTATACTTGCTTTACTATATGTCCAAAAATTAAATGTATCATATCACCTAAA
The DNA here is from genome assembly GCA_029206835.1 of Rana muscosa. NCBI lineage: Eukaryota > Metazoa > Chordata > Amphibia > Anura > Ranidae > Rana > Rana muscosa. Next base: position 132,645,311 of record CM055126.1, read on the forward strand.
TATATGGTATCCCTTAATTTTATTTAGGGATATCCTTTTACTTCTATTTTATCTTCCTTTTTATCACAAGTAATTCTGATGAACCACTTGCCGACCCGCCACAGTACATATACCGTGGCAGGTCAGCACAAGCAGACACTATCACATACCTGTACGTCATGTGTCTGCACCAGGTTAAGGAGCACGCAGCACGGCACACTACCCCCCTGCGTGTGACTGCTGTGTCCGCCAGACATAGTGGGTTGCGGATCCCGGTACTCAGGGCCCCGGCGATAATTTGATGCCCTAGTCATGAAGGGGGTAAAAATCCTGGGCTAAAGTGGTTAAACTATTTCCCCTAGAATAAAAAGACACAGCCTTTTCCCCCCTCCCACCTCATCTCTATAACCCCACGGAAAATAAAACAACAAATTAGCAAAAAAAAGCATTGTACAACGCAACATCAAAATATCAATTTTGAAGAGGCTACTACAGGCCAGGGAACCAAGGTCTTGGTGGTATAAGACTAGCATGGGTAAAGTTAAAGTATCTGGTAATTATTTTACAAACCTGGAAGGCTCAGGTAGATCATTAAATTCCAGGGAGTGGAACAAACCTTGGGTGTAATAAATTCATGTCATAAAAAAGTGTTGTGTTAGTTGAGGATCTTTTTTTGATACTTTGAAAAAAAGTTTGAGCCAAATAGAGTTTCTGCTTTTCTTGAAAAGCTCTATGAACAATACCACACTAGTTTTCGTTACATGCAGTATATACCGCAGGGAGCAGACAACTTAGCAAGCTTACTGGGTTATAGGGTACTTGGTCTTGCGTCCTGATCACAGTGATAACTACAGATTTTGTTCCCATCAACAGGTCAGCATAACTACAAAGAATAGTGTTGTGCGTGAGATGCTGCTCTTTTTGCACTTGGCGTGACATTGGAGGTTACCCTCGTTACACGGCTGGTAAATACCTCCATCTTGCACTGTGGCTACTTTTTGGTCTAATTTCACTCTACCTCAACCCCTGCACCTTTTTCCATTATCCCTCTTCCATACCTTTTCAGGTACTTCATGGGTTACCTTACTCACCTCCTGGTCACCACTTGGCTTCTCTTTTTTTTCCCCTTTTTTTCTGTGTCCTATACACACCAGTAGTGTATTTAGGTTTTGTGCTGCCCTAGGCCTGACTAAACTCGTGCACCCCTAATTAAAATATTACCCACCCCTTCCTGTCAAGGCCACACCCCTTGCTGTTTAAGACCCACCCTGAAATTTTCGAGTGGGGACACTAGTTCTGAGGGCCTGGGAGGGGGGGAATTAATTCCCTTAATTTGCATAGATTTACCCTCACTTCCTGCTTGGCTATGGGGCAGGAAGTGAAGGAAAATCTCTGCAATGGGACAGGGATGGTAAAAAATAAACTGACGGGCTATAACCCTCCCTTACTCTATACAAAATGTGTTGCCTATAGTTCTACTTTAAGCACAAATTTCTGATAATTTTGTGGAGAGGACTAAGAAGATATAACCATGCCAATGGTGCAGCAGAAAACCTATAGCACAGTGAGGAAGGTTTGTGGTCCAGCATGATAGGAAAGTCAAAATAAGAAGCGGTGCCCCCCCCCCCCACAGTTGCGGAATGCCGGCCACCTGCATACCGGAAGCAGTGCGGCCTGTTTATGGGGGCCCTAGACTAATTTGCCTCTCAGCCCAGTCCGCCCCATAAGACTGGCGCTACACTAACAGCCGGCGGGGGCGAACTTTTTACAGTGTATATATGCTATTTGTTTTTAATAAACAATGTGTACATTGATTGATTCATTCTACTTAGTATTGCTGCTTCATATAAAGTCCCACCATCTTTTCTTCTTTCCAATATGACCAGGGATGGAGGTAAATCATAGGTATGGCCTCATACAAAGTCCCAACCCCAATTCTTGATTACAAAGAATAGTTGCTCACTGCCTTGCAAACCAATATAATGGGATAGCATACCTCCCAATTTTTTGAGAACAAGGGATTTTATGGGAACAAGGGATATCTATCAGCAAAAGTATGTAGGCATAGGGCACACCCCCTGCCATGCCCCCTTAAAGGAGGATTAAACAAAAACAAAAATTATTTAAAGCCACAAGTGCTTTTTTTACCACTACTATCCCTTTACATTGGCTATATTGACAAAAACAGATCCCCACCAGTGACAATAGATCCCCATCAATAGACCCTCCAGCACACCCCACACCCCTTTGCTATTACCTACATTCAGTGCTGGAGGTGCCATAACTGTGTCCCCCTGCGTTCCCGCTGAAAAAGAGCCCAGTGGAAGTGTATAAATTTATGTTCACTTTGAGACTAAAGATTATTGCCTAACTGTATTTTATTGTTCCTTTATTGCAAGGTACATTTGTCTTGGTCAAATATACAGTATGCATCATATAGTTATATCTGGTGGCTTGTGAAAGTGTCATTGCCTAACATTTCCAAGGAACAGTTGTGTGATATTTTCCCTCAGAAGCCAAGATGCCTTCAAAACTGTGTAAACAACGTAGATAACTTCTGCTACATTTGTGGTGAGGTTACATTTTCATCTCAAAAGTGCAGTATGACGGCAGTGGTAAAAAAGGCATACCATCTATATTTTGGATGCAAAATAGGGGACCAGGACAAGAGTTGGGCCTCTCATTATTGTTGCAATACATGTGCAACTTATCTGCGTCATTGGTTAAACAAGAAGAAAAAGTCCATGTCTTTCGCAGGGAGCATAAAAATGTTACATGAAAAAACAATAAATGAATGGAAGGTTAGGTTATTGGTATCAATAATTTTTATTTATTTTTTTAGAATGATTGGTGTGGCAACATTCTCATTGCTATATCACATTTTGCAGAAAAGTTATGGAGCATAATCACACATCCCCCTCGTAATTTTGAATTATTTTGATGCAATTTTGACTGTAGCTAATTAATACTCTGGACTTTCCTTCATTAGGGACCCAATTCTGGTAAAATTTAGCTACTTTCATTTCCGAGGTATCCTCCTTGTAGACCAGTGCTGTTCTCACTTTCACAAGCCGGTAACGACTTGTTTACATCAAATGGAAACTGGAAGTAACAAAATCCTCGGTTTCTGATTTTGCAGAGAGGGAGGAACAATGACAGTTCCTCTCTCTCTGGTCATTGCATGGGATACCACTGGCCGGAGTGGTCCCAATGGGATGGGAGAACCCGGGAAAGGTGATGGCGGGAGGGGACCCCCTTCTGCCACCTGTGGACGTGTTTAAACAGCTGTTTAACCACTCAGATCACTTCTACAACAAAGAGAATCGCCAGCTGAAAATTTGATGCACGGATAATGCCTGCAGCTGCAGGCATCGTACCGGTATAACCACTTCAATCTAAGGATGTTATATTACGGGAGGGAAGTAGTTAAGGATGGGTAAGCAGCAATATATCAGATTTTTGCTTTTGGGTTTAGATAGATTTTAAGGCTTCCCTAGACTCCCCCTCAGTATCTGACTTGAGGCGAGATAAGCAGGCAGTTCCTATGGATCTAATGGTTCCTGATATACATGCTTAGCCTCTTAAGGTCTACTGAGAGTGATTTCCTGTTTTCATGTTTGGAAGGGGAATCAAGTTTGATTTCCACGAGCAGTCAGTGCCTGATTTTTTGAGGGGTTCCACTGCCAGATGCCTTGACCTGGATTGCATTGGTCATTAATTTGGTGCTCTAAGACCTTAACCTATGGGAAGGTTTGTAAATTCTGTCTGTGACAGAGCATGTAACCTGGTACATATGCTGGATAGCATTAAAGCGGAGTTCCATCTGCATAAAATAAAAATAAAATGTAAATGTTAAAATAAGGGCACTTACCTGTCTAGGGCGCACGCAATGTCCTCACCCGAAGCCCACCCATCCCTTGGCTCCGGGTGGAGGCGCCGGCATCTTAAATAAGGGAATCAGGAAGTGAAGCCTTGCGGCTTCACATCCTGGTTCACAAGTCACGCTGCGCTTTCTGACTGGTCCCTGCTGTCTTCTGGGACATGTGTGTCTCCCAGAAGACAGTAGGGGGGGCAGAGGAGGGGCCATACATGGCGTAGATTGCCCCGGATACTGCAGTGATCTTTTGCCGGAAGTGTTAGCAAATACCTGTATCAGACAGGTATCTTCTCCCCTCTACCTCCTGAAAGGTGCCAAATGTGACACCGGAGGGTGGGGGGGGGGGGACCAGATAACCAGTGAAGAGAACTGACCTGATTTTCTCCACCACCCATTGGAGGTGGATGGGGATATCTCGCCTGCTGTGTCTTTGTATTCCGATAGCAGGGATTGTTAGGTTTCTGTGGTAGTGAGCTCTTGCAGATCCCCAACTTGGGGTTCCCCAGGGTGCGGAGTCTAAACCACAGCCTACTTCTTCACCAGAGCCCCTGATGGTGGAGATGGATTTACAGCCAGCCCCAGGTACTCCCAGCTGTTGGTACAGAGACCACTTGCATATACAGCGTACAGATGGCAGGAGACCGAAGAGGATCTGGGAAACGAGCTGAAGGTCAGATTGGGTGGCAGACAAGAAAAAATGGTAGACAAAGCTGGGGATTAATACACAGGAAGTCATACTCTAAATACAGATAATACTAGGCAAACAGGAGCTCAGAGAACTAGGAAATTGCTCAAGCAATGTGGGCTGCACTGAGCATATCATATATAGGAAATATATAGTATAGCAGGCACAGTATAGCAGGCGCCGCTCATAGGTGAACACAGGAGCCAAACAATATGTGAATAGAATCACAGAACCACTCCAGCAAGAAAATAATAATTTCACAGTCAGAAAACTACAGGTTAACCACTTCAGCCCCGGACCATGTGGCTGCCAAATGACCGAGCCACTTTTTGCGATTCGTGTTGCTTTAACTGACAATTGCGCGGCCGTGCGACGTGGCTCCCAAACAAAATTTTCGTCCTTATTTTTTCCCACAAATAGAGCTTTGTTTTGGTGGTATTTGATCACCCCTGCGGTTTTAATTTTTTGCGCTATAAAGAAAAATAAAGCGACAATTTTGAAAAAAAAGCAATATTTTGTACTTTTTGCTGTAATAAATATCCCCATTTTTTTATAAAAAAGCAAATTTTTTCTCAGTTTAGGCCGATACGTATTTTTCTACATATTTTTGGTAAAAAAGTTGCAATAAGCATATATTGATTTGTTTGCGCAAAAGTTATAGCATCTACAAAATAGGGGGTAGTTTTATGGCATTATTATTATTATTATTATTTTTTTTTTACTAGTAATGGCGGCGATCTGCGATTTTTATCATGACTGCGACTTTATGGTGGACACATCGGACACTTTTGACACATTGCACTGATTACTGTAAAAATGACACTGGCAGTGAAGGGGGTAACCACTTGGGGGCGCAGAAGGGGTTAAGTGTGTCCTAGGGAGGGATTCTAACTGTAAGGTGGAGGAGCTACCAGTGACACGTCAGCGATCACTGTTCCTGATCACATGTTTACAAAGGCATCTCCCTGTTCTGCCTTTGCCGACCGCAATCGCGGGCCTTCCGGGAACATCGAGTTCCCGGGAGCCGCGGGCGCACTCACGAGGCACGCGGCAGAAAATTTAAAGGGACGTACAGGTACGCCCATTTGCCTGCCCGTGCCATTCTGCCAACGTAAATCGGCACTCATCGGTCGGCAAGTGGTTAAACTGTGACAGGAATACTCCTCCACTATACTCTCATGTCCTGGATCAAGTAGACAGGACTTGCAAGGGGTTTTTCCTTGTTAAGTTCTAGGGACACTGCTGAGTGTCCTTGTGAACAGATCTGCTTGTCCTTAGTGTATTATGGAGCTGCTGCACCAAATTGGGATGATTGTCTTTCCACACCTGTCTGTTTTGGTGGGGGTACTTCTTGCATCCCTTTTGTTTGTCAGTCTCTGACTTAAAGCGGAGCTCCGCCGTAAACAAAATATTAAAATCCAGCAGCTACAAATACTGCAGCTGCTGACTTTTAATATTAGGACACTTATCTGTCCTGGAGTCCAGCGACGTCGGCAGCAGAAGACGAGTGATTGCTCATCTCTCGGCTGCCCCACCGTCATCATGGGTAAGGGAATCAGGAAGTGAAGCGCTGCAGCTTCACTTCCTGGTCCCCTACTGCGCATGCATGAGTAGCGGTGCGCGTCTTTCATTGGTCACCATTGTGTTCTGGGAGCCGTGTGTTTCCCAGAACACAACGGGTGGGTGGGGGGGGGGACTGGGAAATGACGCACTGCCCGCAGTCTACCCGCAGACTGTATACATGGAAGTGGGTGCAAATACCTGTCTTAGACAGGTATCTGCACCCCCCTTCCCCCTGAAAGGTGCCAATTGTGGCACCGGAGGGGGGGGAGAAATCCAATGAGCGGAAGTTCCACTTTAGGGTGGAGCTCCGCTTTAACCACCGTGCCTCTTTCTGAGATTTGTTGTTTACAAGTTAAAAACATTTTTTTTGCTAAAAACTTACTTAGAACCCCCCAAACATTATAATTTTTTTTAAAACACCCTAGAAAATGAAATAGCGGTCGTTGCAATACTTTTTGTCACACCGTATTTGCACAGAGGTCTTACATGCGCACTTTTTTTGGAAAAAAATCACTTTTTTTTATTAAAAAAATAGACAACAGTAAAGTTAGCCCAATTTTTTCATATTGTGAAAGATAATGTTATGCCGAGTAAATTGATACCCAACATGTCACGCTTCAAAATTGCGCCTGCTCGTGGAATGGGGACAAACTTTTACCCTTAAAAATCTCCATAGGCGACATTTAAAAAATTCTACAGGTTGTATGTTTTGAGTTACATAGGAGGTCTAGGGCTAGAATTATTGCTCTCACTCTAACGAACATGGCAATACCTCACATGTGTGGTTTGAACACCGTTTTCATATGCGGGCGCTACTCACGTATGCGTTGGCTTCTGCACGTGAGCTTGGCGGGACGGGGCACGTTTACATTTTATTCTTTCTTATTTATTTTACCTTTTATTTTACATTTTTACACTGTTCTTTTAAAAAAAAAATGTGTCACTTTTATTCCTATTACAATGAATGCAAACATCAATTGTAATAGAAAAAAAGCAAGACAGGAACCTCTTAAATATGAGATCTGGGGTCAAAAATGCAAAAAAAAAAGTCTCTTTAAGAGCTATGGGCGTAAGTGAGCTTTTGACGTCGCTTCCGCCCTGCAATGATATGGAGACGGGTGGGGGCCATCTTCCCCTCACTCGTCTCCATGTCAAGCAAGGGAGCAGACACGATCGCCTCTGCTGCTACCAGCAGCTTCGGTAAGTGGCGCAGGGCTCCGGAGAGCGTCAAGAGGAGGGGGGGTCCCGCCGCCGATAAAAGTGATCTTGCGGCGAATCCGCCACAGAGACCACTTTTATCTTGAAGTGGACCACCCGCTGAAGAAGAGGATACCAGGGTTATGGCAGCTAGATGCTGCCATAACAACGGTATTCCTCTTCAAAATACCAACGTAAAACGACGGCGGACGGTCCGGAAGTGGTTAGAGTAGTTTCATTAAATTTAATTCACCATGCCCTTGGTATATCAATGTTTTTTTTCTGTTTGCCAGTGTTTAAACCTCCTGTAGGTGACAGTATACCATGAATGTTTCAGAATTTCTAAATTCCTGTGTCCTACAATGGATGTCAAGAAAAGATTTTACAGTAAGTGCATAAATCTTATTTTATTTTTTAATGAAAAGCTGCAAAGCTAAACCAAGAAACAGTACACGGATCTGACATCAAAGTGGCAGCAGGTACATGAATTATAAGAATAGCTAAACAGATACAAATCCTCTGGCAGGTAAACCAGTTCAGGCATATGTATTTAGCTGTTTGCCTAGCTATCCACTTTAAAACACTAATAACACATGACTATTGTCTGAGTGATCGAATCCAGGTATACTGTACATAGACCTCTGAGAACAGCTGAGCCCAGCTAGCCTCTTGTTGAGCACAATGCAGCCCAAACTGGAGCCAAAGTGACCCCACCAACCATAGTTTTATTTGTTGTACGATAAAAGCAGCACCCCCCCAGCAATCAGGGCCCATTTATATTTCTCTAGTGTGGGGAGTGGCAGTAACATGGGTGGTAACGTGCTACCATGCATTGTGGTGCCCTGCATTGTCAAAAATCATGCATGTCTCAGTTTTTGGACGTTTGGTGCATTGCCAGCCCATTCATTTTAATGGGCTGCCTTAATATATTGCATTGGCATGAAATTATTCATGTTAACACAGCGCATCAGAATGCCAAAGTCTGAATTGACCTTTCTACACTATAGAAAGTAAGGCGCTGGTGCATCTTGGAGGAGCTCCAAGTTAAGTAATTAAGCAGGCCATAGATGGTTAGAATCTCTGCCGGTTCAGCAGGAATCAGCCAAGATTCAAATCATTTATAGCAGCCCTCAAATTTTCCACTCGCCTACTCGCATTTTGCGAGTGGAAAATTGTATTTGGCGAGGAGCTGGGCTGCCTGGGAGCGTGGAGGGGGGGGGGGCTAGTACAGCCGGCATGCAGGGTTGATCGGGAGCCATTCTCCCATCAATTGCCCCAGGGGAAGAGAGCATGCAGGAAGAGATAAGGGATTACAGAGCAGATAGCCCGCTGTTACAGCAGAGTTTACATTACAAATGCCTCCGCTCTGCTCGTGGTTACACACAGCCCCGCCTCCTGACCCCGCGCCTGTGATAGACAGAATGCCAATCCAATGCTGGGACGTGTTCTGTCTATCACAGGCACGGGGTCAGGAGGTGGGGCTGTGTGTAACCACGAGCGGACCGGAGTCATTTGTAATGTAAACTCTGCTGTAACAGCGGGCTATCCGCTCTGCAATCTTGCGGCTTTTCTCTTCCTGCATGCTCTCTTCCTTGTGATGCTCCTCTGCACAGGTAAGGTAAGGCTGCAATGGCGGGCACAAGTGAGCTGAGGCTGCAATGGCGGGCACAGGTAAGCTGAGGCTGCAATGGCAGGCACAGGTGAGCTGAGGCTGCAATGGCAGGCACAGGTGAGCTGAGGCTGCAATGGCGGGCACAGGTGAGCTGAGGCTGCAATGGAGGGCATAGATAAGCTGAGGCTGCAATGGCGGGCACAGGTGAGCTGAGGCTGCAATGGCGGGCACAGATAAGCTGAGACTGCATGGGCGGGCACAGGTGAGCGGAGGCTGCAATGGCGGGCACAGATAAGCTGAGACTGCAATGGCGGGCACAGGTGAGCGGAGGCTGCAATGGCAGGCACAGGTGAGCTGAGGCTGCAATGGTGGGCACTGGTGAGGCTGCAATAGTGGGCACTGGTGAGGCTGCAATGGTGGGCACTGGTGAGGCTGCACTGATAAAGTTGTTGTTAATATTTATTTTTGTAACTTAATTCTGCATAAAACATTTAAGCGTAATTTCATGAGATAATTTTTTTTTTGGGGGGGGGGGATTAGGGGCAGTGCAGGGTAGGAATCGGTTGGGGCAACTGGTGGCGAGTAACCCTTAAGGCCTGGCTAGTAGCTCAGGATTTTAAATTTTGAGCCCTGATTTATAGGCAGGCTGATTATACCTACGTTGATAGATCGAACAACTTGGGTACAGCCAGCCTGCCAGATTTTTCATGCGATTATTGCCAATGTCTATAACCACTAGCAGTAGTCACTGTGTGTCCTCCCCTGTGTGTCAGCCCCCCCCCCCCCACGCTGGGAGAACACAATAGCTCTGTGGGAGGGATTCCCCTATCAAATCTGACTGTGGTTGCAGGAAAGAAAACTGCACCATCTATGGCTGACTTTAGGTTTTGTAAACCCTGAAAGCAACAAGATGGGATTTGAACAATCAGAATTAAAGTAAGTACAGCTCAGGCAGTGTTACATAGAAACACAGAAAAGTGACGGCAGAAAAAGACAGAGAAGTCCTTTTTTTTTTTGTCTGAGTATAGATCTGTCTGTCCCAAGCATGTTTGAAGCCATTTACTGTTGATTGTCTGACTACCTCTGCTGGTAGTTTTTTTGCAAGTGTAGCGGGTGTTTGAATTTATGTGAGGACTCTGGTGGTGTGGGATTCCTTGGGGCCTACAGGTGGCGTTGTTGCCTTGGGCCGGAGCTGAACTCACACCGCAAACTGTGCCTTTTTGTCCTCCCCTGGAGCTGGTACAGCGGGGCGGGGAACCCGCTGTGATGCAAAGGGAGAGGTCATAAAAGGGGCGGACGCCCTGACCTTAGGGGCAGAGAGTTGGAGGAAGCGGCCGCACCCAGGCACCTTCAGCTTGGGTGCTGGCGTTCCGGTGTTCCGGGCCTAGGCGCCCTTGGCCTAGCCGGAGCGGAGATGGAGTCCATCTCAGGCACCTTTAGCCTGGGGTGAGGTACTATGGCGGATGCCTGGGGCTCAGTACCTTCGACTGAGTTCCGCGAGGGTGGAGGAATCCGAGGGGACCCTAACTCCTTGGGTGCCCGTGTCTGAGTTCGTGAGGACTGGTGCGCAGTAACTTCTCCGAATCGCTGGTGACGGAGAGGCCTCCATTTCTGCCTTGGACGGATTTCTTCCTCTGACAGGGGCAAAGTGAGTGAAGGTAATTCACGTTCTATATTACCTAGTCAGTGGCAGTGACTATTCACCACTGGTGACAGCACAGTGGGCAGCAGCAAGAAGGGAAAGGATTGTGCCTCGATCTGTCCCCATTTTCCAAAGGAGAAAGATTGTTTTATTGCTTGGCAAGAATAATAAAACTGAGTTGTGCCTATTCACTTTGTGGAACTTGGGTTACTAAAGCAAAGGAGTCAGGGACGAAGGACTGGACTTGACTCTAGGACACCTACACAAAAGCCCAATCTTCTGGCCTTCACCTCTTAGTTACGGAGGACATGGGCCGTGGTGTGTCTTATCCCTCTCTCCCAGGTACCCCTAGACAACAGCCATATAACCGATAAAGCAAGGGAGAGGGGTGAGGCCGCTACACAAGCATCAACTACCCTTTCAGTAAAATAATACTGTCTAATGCCCCATACACACGAGCGGAATTTCCGCCAGCAAAAGTCTGATGTGAGCTTTTGCTCGGAAATTCTGACCGTGTGTATGCTCCATCAGACTTTTTCTGGCGGAATTCTCGCCAGCAAAAGATTGAGAGCAGGTTCTCTATTTTTCAGACGGAAAAAGTTCCTATTGGAAATTCCGATCGTCTGTATGCAATTCTGAGGGGAAAAAAAACACGCATGCTCGGAAACAATTCGACGCATGCTCGGAAGCATTGAACTTCTTTTTCTCGCCTCGTCGTAGTGTTGTACGTCACTGCGCTCTTAACGCTCAAAAGTTCAGAGAACTTTTGTTTGACCGTGTGTATGCAAGCCAAGCTTGAGCGGAATTCCGTCGGAAAAACCATCCAACTTTTTGCTCGTGTGTACAGGGCATAAGATTAGTTTTGAACTTTCCTCCAGTTATTTTGAGGTCATGTCCCTCTGTTTTTGATCTTGGTTTCATATTGAAAAAACTGCTCTTCTGATCCTTATTCACCCCCTTGATGTATTGAAAGGTTTCAATCATGTCTCCCCTTTCCCTTCTTCCCTCTAGACCAGGGGTCTCCAAACTGCAGCCCTGGGGCCGGATGCAGCCCTTTGCTTGCCTTTATCCGGCTCTTGGGGCACTATTCCATCCACTGACACCAACAATGGCTAATCATTTTTATTGCTGAAACCACCAATGGCGCACTATTCATCCAACTTACACTATCAAAAGGGTACAATTCCTTCTATTGACACCAACACTGGGGCACTAGTCCTCCCACTGACACCAAAGGAATGGTATTGTTTACTCCCTCTCGACATTTTCTACTCCCAATGGCCCTAGTCCGGCCCTCCTAAAGTCTGAAGGACAGTAAACTGGCCCTTTGTTTAGAAAGTTTGGAGACCCCTGTTCTAGACTGTACATATTAAGTTATAAAGTCGCTCTTGATATGCTTTATCCCCTAAACCTTTCACCATATTTGTTACCCGTCTCTGGTTCTATTTTATCAATATCTCTCTGTAAGGCCCCTTTCACACTGGGGTGGGAGGTGCGCTGTGGGTATAGCGGTGCTATTTTTAGCGCCGCTATACCTTAGTTTTTACCGCGGTATGCGGCCGCTAGCGGGGTGAATTTAACCCCTGCTAGCGGCCGAAAAAGGGGTTAATACCGCCCGCAATGCGCCTCTGCAGAGGCGCATTGTGGGCGGTATTATCGCGGTCTCCTATTGCTTTCAATGGGCAGCAGCGGTAAAGGAGCAGTGAACACACACCGCTCCTTCACCGCTGTAAAGATGCGGCTAGCAGGACTTTTGGAGCGGTCCTGCTAGCGCACCGCTTCAGTGTGAAAGCCTTTGGGCTTTCACACTGAAGACTGCAGGGCACGATTTTTTCAGGCGGTATAGCAGCGCTATTATTAGCGCTAAACCACCTGAAAAAACGTGTCAGTGTGAAAGGGGCCTTAGTGAGGTCTCCAGAACTGGATACAGTATTCTAAATGAGGTCTCACTCAAGATCTATATAGAGGAATCAGAACCTCCTTCCTCCTGCGGGTGATCCCTCTAGTGATAGAACTTAGAATTCTATTTGCTTTTCCCACTGCCCGGTCACACTGTTTGCTCATTTTGCAATCATCTGAAATAAATACCCCCAAATCTTTTTCTTCTGTAGTGCTGGCCAACACAGTACTCCCAATGTTGTACTCTCTCAGGAGATTCTTTTTCCCTAGGTGCATTATTTTACATTTAGAAACAATGAACTGCAGTCTCCACTGCTTAGACCAATCTTCCAGCAATGTCAAATCATGTTCCATGTTACAGACACCTCCAGGGATATCAACCCAATGACACACTTTTGTGTTCATAAATCCACGTATACTGTCTTCATTTTGTATTTTGTTTTAAATTCAATGTATGGTTCCTAATACTCATTCATGCAAGGTAGGTTTTTTTTTTTTTTTTACCTAATTAGCTTTGCTATTTTTTAAAATAGTTTTTATTCACTTTCCGATGACCTACCCGCACAAGTGTTTTCTATTTATTTGTGTTGAAGGAGGTCTAATTTTCATTTATGCAGATAAGCTAATATTTTATGTAGAAAATCAAATGTTCCAAAATCAAAGAATAACAAGCATATTAATTCCACCATTACTAGTTTGGTTGCTTACATGCAGTGCTTAGTGATCCATTTTGCATTTACATTTGTGTTATAATTAGTCATTATTTGTTAATTAATACAGAAATTAGGTATTAGTTAAATCCACAACTTAAACCTGCAGCAGATAGTAGTTTCAAATGACACATGTATTTAGTTCTTTTGTTTTGTCACAGGGTTACACTTTGATAGCAGCTTAGGTTGCCTTGCTATGAATGTAAATAATTTACGCAGAAAGCCCAGGCAGTGTACAGTTACAGAAATCTGCAGCTGCAGGGATTTTATCTTTTGGTACTCAAATGATTGATTTTTGTCCTATGCTCAGCAGTCTCTTTCTGAGAATGTGCTCTCTGTAGTAGGTAGAAGGCTGACATGAATCTCATTAGGAAGGAGCTAACCTGGCCAGAATATTGCATTCAGATATGACCCGCACCCAGAGTATTGATTGTGTTCCAAGAGCTTACCCAATGGAAAGGCAGTCATAATAATATTACAGCATATCGCAGTGCATCACAGATCTGCAGAGGGGGAACGTAATGATTTCACAGCCAGGATGTGCCAGACGCTAGTGCATGCTTGCAACTTGCAAACATTTTGTTCACATTACTGAAGCCTCTTCCAAAGCGTGCTTATAAATAAGTGAGCTTACTGCATTCTAATGAATACGTTTAATCTTTAGGATCTATGTATGTAACATTCAGACACATCCATCCTTTTTTTTTTTTTTTTTGACAGCAGTCAATAGCTTGAGTTGATGCAGTAAAAAAATATTAAAAATATTGATTTATTTATTTCAGGTACTGTATAGCGCCGTCAATTTACGCAGCGCTTTACATATATATTGTACATTCGCATCAGTCCCTGCTATCAAGGAGCTTACAACCTAAGGTCCCTTACTTACATTCATACATATACTAAGGCCAATTCAGACAGGATCTGATGAACCTACAAAAATATGCCCTTTAATACAAAAATGAATAAAGGTATGGGTTTTCTCATGCACAAACATCTCCCTATATGGAACATTCTACAAGATACTACATTCTGTATATATCTATCTATATCTATAGATATTTATAAATATAGATATATATATATATATATATACTGCATTGTGGATCCTTGTATATGTTTAACACTATAATGATGTGGTATGTGAGTGTGATGTCTGGGAGTGTGGTGTGATTGTGCTGCTGGCAGTGAGGGGGTTGACAGTCTGCAGTGCAGTAGAGTTAGTACACGGTAGCTCGGCTCCCTATATGGCTGTGGATTAGCTGTATGCTAATATTGCTAGGAGATGAGTCGCCCAGCACGCTGAGCTGCCAGTGGAGGCAAGCAGAGTCTTAGCAGAGCTGACTCCTCAAGAGCCATGGCTGAAGGGGGCGAAGTGGAGGATGAGATACAATTCCTCCGCACTGTAAGTACTGCTTTCATTTCAAGTCACGTTGTTTTGTAGCATCATCTTTAGGATGTAAATGCTTCATGTTTTCTTTCCATTGATGACTGCAAGTACCATTGTCTACTGTATTCTCTTTTGTGCATGTTGTGCAGCAATGCAATATGCAGAAAGGAGGAATAATGTTGGCAATGCTTTTTTTTTTCATCTATAACTTGCTTAAAATATAGAGTAAATCTGAATTGGTTCCCTTCAGTCCCCAGAGAGACATAAATACATACTATATGCCATTATCACTCAAGCTTCTGGGTAGCTGTGTGATAAGCTTATGTCTGTTCGTATATTAATGTGGTTACCTGTAAACTTTATGTTGTAAAGAGTCAATCCCTGCAGACAAATGATGAGCATGGGCCTTTTGTTTTATCTTTTCTTTCTAAGTGCTGAATGATTATTTTCCTGGTTGGTATCTGTAGGAGAGCACAGCATGCAGTTTCATGTAGCAGGTGCTATGCTCCTACCAGTGTCAGATAGTTTGGCTGCAGATGAGGGAACCCTGTCTAATAATATCTAATATCCACACCGCACAAGGCACATGACCTTTCCTCAAGACTCCAAGGAATCTTTTTTTTTTTTTGCATTGCTTTAGAAAGGACTGTGAATTATACATTTGGCGTGAGCAGCTACATTTGTAATTATCAGTCAAGAGAATTGATTATGGCTGCCAATTTTTTTTTTTTTTTTAATGAGCCATGGCAAAGCTTAAATGCCCATTTCTGTGTATCTCCAGCAGAAAGGACTCCTTCTGCACAAAGATGTATGTGCGCCTCTGCAGAGAGCTTTCCCCTTCCTCACAAAGCACACACATCATGTCACAGCACTGCATTGTTATAGATAATGTCCTTAACCCCTACATGAAGCAGCAATTCGCTCTTTGGAAGTGTTCAGAATTAGGTCTTTCACTTCCAGAATGGAGAGTTATTAAATGTATTTTCTATGTTAGCTGTGTGGCTTCATTTTTCCCATGATGAAGCATGTATAATGCATTTCCTGTTTAATATGTACAACACATGGCTGTTGTTACCACACTTGGCGGTGTACATCTCCAAGCCACAAATCCTTTTCTTACATGATCTGCAAGCTTAGGGATTTAAATATGATACAGCAGGATATTCATACTTAATGCTTGTAAATTCTTTCTCATGTTTTAGTCTTTTGGCCAGTATTTTATTGTAATATATGAGCCATAATGAACCATTTCAATAGGATACCAGAGAAGCCTATCATGCTTGAGCTAAAGGGGGAGGGCAGGCTTGACAAGGATAGGACAGGCTGGTATGTATGGGTAGTTACATACTGCAGCAACATCATTTGATATGTATATAGGTTGTACTACGGCTTTTGCATCTAGTATTTTCTTGTGTCCTTTTTCTTTTATTTAAAGTAATAAGCTCTAAAAAAATACTCCTTGCATCGGAACAAAATACTCAAGTATATTTTTATATCCCTTCTGGACATCAGATCCAACAGACAGACAAGTTTAACAAATAAAATATGTAATAAATGCGAAAGACCTTCTTAAGACTATACTTATTTACATTACTATTCTATAAAAAAAATCAGAAAAATGGGCTTGCTGACTTTAATGAGGGCAACAATAGTTGAACTGGAAACAACTCACAATAGAAGTATAAACATTTTTATTACTGCCTTTTCTGATTCATTTTTTATGCTGCCAGGCCTATAATAATAATAGTAGTAATAATAATAATAATAATAATAATAATAATAAAGTCTGCATTGGTGGATCTCATATTTCTCTTATGGCAGGTTCAGTGTAAAATGGGAAAACTGTGGATTCTGATTGTTTCTGAACAGTCAGACCCTCAGGAGATCACTTTTTAATCAAGATGTACTTCCACTATTAAATGAATGTTAGGCAAGCTGCTTGAAAACTCCCAATAGGCATTTTTGGTGTCAGAGGATGTCCGCAAATTCCTGTTCAGTCAATAAAGTACAATAGGAAGTAGGCTGAAGTTTTCCAATCAGCTAGATCTACTACAAGCATGTTACTAATCTACCATAGCTCAACTCATGGAATGGACTACATTTTGAGGTTGTACATAAAATAATTTGTTTTACATGTAATTTGCTAGTTTATGTATAGAAGAACAAAAATAGGTTGCACAGGCCTGGTGCATTACCTTTAGACGCCGTTTATTAGAAAAGTGAAAATGGGTAATTATACTCACAAACCAATAAAAAGTTACATGCTCATCACAAATATCCAAATACAGAACTGCCAGAACCACTATGCATACTTCTTTCCTGGGAAGATGCCACACTGGTCTCCAGACACTTCCTATGGTTTCTACCGCTGACCTCGCGTCACTACTGGACACAGTAATGTTTCTTAGAGGTTAGCACTGAGCACTCAGGCTTAATTTGGAGGTGCTGGATATACAGTAGTATTGCTCTTAAATAGGACCTGCAAAATAAAGTATATTGTTCAAGGAGCACAGTGCCTTTAACCACTTGACAACTGGGCACATAACCCCCTTCCTGCCCAGGCGAAATTTCAGGTTTCAGCGCTGTCACGCTTTGAATGACAATTGCGCGGTCGTGCGACGTGGCTCCCAAACAAAATTGATGTCCATTTTTTCCCACAAATAGAGCTTTCTTTTGGTGGTATTTGATCATTTCTGCGGTTTTTATTTTTTGCGCTATAAACAAAAAAAGAGCGACAATTTTGAAAAAAACACAATATTTTTTCATTTTTGCTATAATTAATATCCCAATTTTTTTTTAAAAAAACTATTTTTTTCCTCAGTTTAGGCCGATACGTATTCTACATATTTTAGGTAAAAAAAACAAAAAAAACGCAATAAGCGTATAGTGATTGGTTTGCGCAAAAGTTATAGCGCCTACAAAATAGGGAATAGAATTATGATTTTTTTTTTATTTATTTTTTTTTTTTTTTACTAGTAATGGCGTCGGTCTGCGATTTTTTTTTGTGGCTGTGACATTATGGCGGACACATCGGACACTTTTGACACATTTTTGGGACCATTCACATTTATACAGCGAATAGTGCTATAAATATGCACTGATTACTGTATAAATGTGACTGGTAGTGAAGGGGTTAACCACTAGGGGGCGATCGAGGGGTTAAATATGTTCCCTGGGAGTGATTGTAACTGTGGGGGGAGGGGACTGACTGGGGGAGGTGACTGATGGTTGTCCCTATGTACAAGGGACACACCATCCGTCACCTCTCCCTGACAGGACGTGGATCTCTGTGTTTACACACAGAGATCCACGTCCCTGGCTCTGTGACAGCCAATCGCGGGTACCTGGCAGACATCGCGGCCGCCAGGCACGCGCATCGGCACCCGCCTGACACGGCGGGCACAGCTTTTCCCCGATGCGCGCCCGCGGCGGCGCGCATCGCGGAAGTGAATGGGAGGACGTCCATAGACATCCTATCAGCAATTGGCGACCGCTTTGCGGACGTCTTTTGCAGATAGGCCGGGCGCAAAGTGGTTAAGGTAGGCTGCTGCTAAGCCTATTCGGGAATCTCAGAAGGAGTTCAGAAATGTAGATACGTAATAGGGCAACACCAAAGGATGTAGATTCAGAAAGACTTTATTAGATCTTATGTATGTAACAAAAGGAAACAATAAAAGGAGAAGTCCAGCCAACGCACGTTTGGCTAAACTTCTCCTATGGATCACAGGAGTGTAGTTTGTTTTATACTCCTGTGAACCTTTTTCAGCAGAGAGCGGTCTGTAGTCCGCTCTCTGCTGACATCACTGTTTTCAGTCCAGGCATTGCGTCATTGCAACAATAAAGTCTGGATCCGCCAGGTGCCTGGACTGACACCCAGCTCAGCCTCTCAGAGCCTGGGATGGCCGCTCCGCCCCCTCCACAGCCCAGGGCTCCAGTGAGTGAGGAGGCGGAAGAGCAGAGAGCTGTGACTGACAGTCAGCAGCTCTCTGCTCACGGAGCTCTGAAAACCGAGTGATCAGCGGTGTTCGATCGCTTGGTTCTCAGTGCAGAGGCGCCAGGGGACAGATGCAGCATTGGTTCAATGCTGCATCCACCTAGGTAAGTATGAATCTCAAAAAAATTTAATAAAAATCCTGTACTTCTCTTTTAATCCTGCATGTTTGGGGCCAGGCTGTGTATCCCTTTCATACAGGCTTAAATACTGTATATACAGTATGAAAACAAAAGATCTGTTAATTGCTTAGTAGCCATATAATGACTTAAGCACCTGATAGTAACGAGGCTCTAATATATCAGCTGTTTAAACCATTTTACTAACTGATGTGGTGGCTGCATCAGTTTTCTTTTCTTTGGCTTCGGCCGTCTGTTTTCACCTGGTGATCTGGCCAGTAACACACCACCTGTATTAGTGAAACACAACTCTGGAGGAATGAGAACAGGATGCACAGCTCACAGCAGCACTGTCAGTCAGGGGATAGGGTTAAATGTATTAGCAGACTTAGATACACTAACAAATTGAAGCCAAACTCTGGCTCACACTTTATAATCAGTTACAGCAAACGATTTTTCTCCTTTTGGAATAAAGGTTTTGCATGAATAAATAAAAGCTAATCCTTTAATCACCCCTGCTAGTGTTAAGTTTCATTCATGTAAACTGATACGTTCTGCTGGAGAGCTTGTGCTTTTGAAAACAACAGACTTGCTGGCTGGATCACCAAATGAAAAAAGAAGAAAGAAAGCCCTAAAAAGAAAACTAATACAGCCATCACATCTAAGAATTTGTGAGTTGCAAAATAATGTTTGCTTTTGGGTATTAACTGCTTCAAAATAATTCACAGTCTTAAGTTGTCACTTTATTTGAACAGGGTATGACTTATTTTGGAGAAATTTCCTTACATCCTGTTGTGTTTATAGGAAAGCAAGTACAAGTGATTCCCCCACAACAGGACACAGGCATCATAAAACAATCTGTATTCTATCTACAACAAAAAAAGATTTGGCTTTAGATATACTTTAAATAAGGGTTCTATGGACTGAGCTGACAACAGACTAACTAGGTCTTAACCACTTCCCGCCCAGACAATAGGAGATTGACGTCCGGGAAGTGGTTCTGTTATCCACACTGGACGTCTATTGACGTCCTGCAGGATAACAGCCGCCGCGCGCCGGGGAGGGGGCGCGCATCGCGGCGATCGGTGGAGCGGTGGGTCAGTCTGACCCACCGCTACACTGATCTCGGTAAAGAGCCTCCGGCGGAGGCTTTTTACCACGTGATCAGCCGTGTCCAATCACGGCTGATCACGATGTAAACAGGAAGAGCCATTGATCGGCTCTTCCTCACTCGCGTCTGACAGACACGAGTAGAGGAGAGCCGATCGGCAGCTCTCCTGACAGGGGGGGTTCGCGCTGATTGTTTATCAGTGCAGCCCCCCCTCGGAATCACCCACACTGGACCACCAGGGAAGCCCCCCAGGACCACCAGGGAAGCCCCAAGCATGTGGATGGCCAGGTAAGTCCCCCATGGCCATTAACATGCACAAATACATAAAAAACATATGCCAATCAGTGCCCACAAATGGGCACTGACTGGCACCATCATGGCACAGCCAAAATGTATGATGCCAGCAATGCCAGCCACCAGTGTCATCAGTGCCACCTACCAGTGTCCATCAGTGCCACCTATCAGTGCCCATCCGTGCCCATAAGTGCCAACCTATCAGTGCCCGTCCGTGCCACCTATCAGTGCCACCCATAAGTATCCATCAGTGCTGCCTATAAGTGCCCATCAGTGCCGCCTATGAGTGCCCATCAGTGCCGCCTATGAGTGCCCATCAGTGCCGCATACCAGTGCCACATATCAGTGCCCATCAGTGCCCATCAGTGCCGCCTATCAGTGCCCATCATCTGTGCCACCTCATCGGTGCCACCTCATTGGTGCCACCTCATCCGTGCCCATCAGTGTCGCCTTATCAATGCCCGTTAGTGCCGCCTTATCAGTGCCCATCATTGAAGTAGAAAAGGTACTTATTTACAAAAAAAAATGAACAGAAACAAAGAAAAACTTATTTTTTTTCAAAATTTTCGCTCTTTTTTATTTGTTATGCAAAAAATAAAAATCGCAGAGGCGATCAAATACCACCGAAAAAAAAGCTCTATTTGTGGGAACAAAATGATAAAAAAATTAATTGTTTGGGTACAGTGTTGCATGACCGCGCAATTGTCATTCAAATTGCGACAGCGCTGAAAGCTCAAAATTGGCTTGGGCAGGAAGGTGTATAAGTGCCTGGTATTGAAATGGTTAAAGGTGTAGATATGGTTTTAGTTTTGGGTGATATAAATACCTCTATAAGAAACACCAAAAACATCATAAATAATGTTATTACCTATTTGAGCATTTGCATTCATTAGTAAAATAAGTAGTCATACCTTTAACTCTGCCCAGTGATGCCAATTACATTACTTTTTTTTAATCTAAATTTTATTATCCCCTTTTGTTATCCTTTGGTTTGGTTATGCCATGAACTATTTGTCACTGGCTGTGGCACACGCTGGCAGATGTTTAGACACAAGCAGCCCCAATCAGGACTTGAACCTGTGAACCTTAGCATTGGCAAGCAAGCATGCATGCTAACCACTACTCCAAGGGCCGATGCCCCA
Organism: Rana muscosa; assembly: GCA_029206835.1. NCBI lineage: Eukaryota > Metazoa > Chordata > Amphibia > Anura > Ranidae > Rana > Rana muscosa. The sequence continues at coordinate 132,666,519 of CM055126.1, forward strand.
ATTCCATTACTTTAGCTTCAATATAGATACTATATAGTTACATATAATTTTAAAACCTGTTAATGTTGACATGGAATGTATACTTATTACTAGATTTTACAAAATGTAAGTGTGGTATTTAGGGTGAGTTACCTATTCCAGTGTATAGTCCTAATAAACCAAAACGAACATTTTTGATACTTCAAAGAATTAAAATTAGGTTATTATTGGACATTGATTGCTCAGTTTCTTAGGTCTCCAGATCTAAACCTCCTAATCATTTAGCTGATGTTCTGGACATGAAGTGTCTTTTGGCCTTTCTAAAAACCTGAAACTAGAAAAAATCCAATATAGTTATCTGTATTCTTTCAATATTATATATCCATTTAATACACATTTATCTGTTTAAATAGTTCACACACACGCTTCCCCCCTGATAAAGCTTTGCCTTGAGGCAAAATATGTTGGGTTAAGGGATTTTCTTGCTTTTTAATTTTTTTTTTCTTCCCATTAATGAGCCCTTTTTTATTGGGGCAATGTGGACTATGTTGCAGGAGAATTAAGAGAGATCTTTAAGTACTGGCAGAGATAGTGGATTTTTAGGAGAGTATTTCTACCAGGCTGGTATGGGAACTGTGGCATGATTGGCTTTAGGAAGGCAGTCAAGCTTCTCAGTAGCCACATTGACCCTTAGCATTAGTCTATGCCTGTAGGTAGTGGGTTGTAGTCAGGACACTGACCCTACCCTTTATACATATCCATCAAGATAGTAGGAACTCTCAACAACAGCACACAATATGTCTGCTGGTTGCGGATAAGTCTTGTTGAGCCCCCTTAAGATGGAGGTATTTGTAAATATCCTCTAGAATTACTATACAATGCCTCTGTAGTAGTCCTACATTGCTTTATAAGTAAGTTCACACACCTGGCAGTTCCCTGTGACTTTGTTATACTCCCCATGTATGTTTTACATAGTTGTTTAATAAAAGGTATGTTTTAGGCTCGGTGGTTGTGGGACTAGACATGAATACAACCACAGAAATTAAACAGTCATGTGGCCTACTGTCATGTTCTCAATGCTAGTTATCTCCTGCAATAAATAATAACATGGTTTGGTTATATATTATATACTCGCCATGCCTATAACCTGCTAGCCAGCAATTACTACTGTTACTGCACTATATATTTTTGGTCTTAGAAGACCTATGGTCACACCACACAATTTTTTTTTCAGAAATCAACTGTATAATTAGCCAAAGAATGCTTTACACTTAAATAGATGAATTCTCAAATCCTTTTACCTTAGAATTTGAGAAGAATGTATCAATAAGGGAATTAACGTTTCAGTTTTTATATTCAAATATACCTTTTGTTATATTTTCAAGAATTTTTCAACTATATTCAGGACACAAGTTTACAAACATTATTTTTTACTTTAGTAAGGGTATACATATACATCTATATGAACCATACGTATTAATGTGTTTTGTTTCCCCATCCCTTCTGCTGTTGTGCTGTTTAACAAACACAACACCACTTACTGGTGTGAAGGATTAATGCTCTCGGTTTCTTTCTCTCTTGGTACAGTGGTATGGTATGCAGTTTTTCATGACATGGCTGTGCAAAAAAGATCACAAAAAGGATGTCTTGCCTTTGAGTTAAAGATCATTTGGTCTTGTTATGAGTGTACTTGATTTTTGTATTAAACCCCTATTTAGCATTGGTGATATAGAGTCTGTAGACTGGAATCAGCACCAAGTCACTTTAAAGGGGTAGTAGATTCAAATACATAGTATGTTATTAAATTTTATAGATTCCTATTATTGGCTTCTGCAGCTGAAAAATGATATATGTAATCATTGAGGAGTTTGATAACAAATCGGATACATCAAGTCTAGTTTTAAAATGTAACCAGTATAATTTTTTGAAGTTTAAGTTTCTATAAACAGTTAAAACAAGATTAATAATATAATGTATGTGTGGGAATCCGCTTAAGACATCAACTCTACTGTGTGGAATTCTTCATACAGGCCATAACCAGTTTTGCTTTTCAGTTGGCAGGACAAAACAGACATTTGCAAATATATTGCACTGCTCAGTTTTAGGTTTTCAATACACAATGCCAAAAGAGGCCCTCCAGCAACCCCCCCCCCCCCCCCCATATATTCCATAACACACAAGGGCTGATTTACTAAATAAATAAACTGTTAAACTGTTTACTTTGCATGGGAATTTTACCAATGCTTAGTGAATATGCTGAAGCTTTGCCATCTTCCATTATCCAATCACGTGCAAGCAAAAATGCAGTTTTTTATTTTCCTTGCAAATGATTGGGCATTCTGTGTCAAGTGAAATTTTAGAACAAGCGCTTAGCTCTGGGGAAGATTGTCTTACAAAGTGAACGGCCTTTTGCATTTATTAAATCAACCCCAAGTGTCTATTTATTTTTTAGATGGAAATTTTAAGCTTCTACTATTCACTAGATTAATAACTGCAGTACATTTTGCAACTAACTAACAGTTAAGATAATAGAATAATTTTGCCTTGGGGAATATTGCCATAGATTTGTCATGCCTTCCATCTGTTTGTATGTATCGTGCGCCCTTATGTTCTACCCATACTTCTAATGTGACATAATGAATGAAGTGAGCATAAAAAATCTGAAGGCTGCCTACCTTTGCAGAGTGTGTGAAATGTTAAATGACATGCATATTTAGTTCCCTGTCCATTATGTCATTTACAACATATTGATCAACAAACAGTAACAAAATGTTACTACTATAAATTATGAAATATGCTGCAGATCATTTGGAACCCCTAATAGTCCCCTCTATACCTTTTACTTTGGGCATAGGTATCCCCCAACTAAGGATTTATTAGCACCCAAAACAGGGCAATATGTCATGATGACGTAACGCACCTATAAAACCATTTACTGTGTTATTAGTACAATATGAAATATTTTCATTTTCTTTTTTTTGCTTACAAACGATTTTTATTATTGTAAAAGGTCAGTACAAATATGTAACCAAAACATAGGTATATTCGATATTTCAAACATATACTTAATATAAGGTGAATGGTACATATAATAAGAACATAGCAATACAATATAAGATCAACAAAGATACAACTTAGGTATGTATGTTTCCTATCATGTAATATATTTTACAAAACTCAGGTTTATTTTATGATAAACATTATTAGGCTTCACAGTGTGATATTTAAGGAATTGGTATTTCCCATGAGGACCATTTTTTTTAAATGTGCATGGTGTCGAAGAGTGTATGGTATATACATTCTGAGAGTTTAATTTGATCCATTCTATTTAATACCTGGGACCAAGGAACTGTTGGTGAGAGCCAATTAAATGCTATCATCCAGTGGATTGAGTTGAACAGTGTATGTATTATTCTAATATGCTGCGTGGGTACATTTGGTATAGGTGCAAACAATAAACACATCTTAGGGGTGAGGGTAATTTTTTTACCTATGATATGTTCGATCCTAGCGGCTGCTTGTAGCCATATGGGTTTCAAAGCTATGCAGTTCCAGAATGTGTGTAAGACAGTGGCGGCTGGTGCTCAAAATTTTTGGGGGGGCGCAAACAAACTTAAAAAAAAAAAAAACAATTGCCGCCACTGTGCCCATTAAACGCAGCCACTGTGCCCAAACGCCACCAGTTTGCCCCCTCAAATACAGCCAGTTTGTTTCCATATACAGCCAGTGTGCCCCCATATATATATAACCAGTGTGCCCCCATATATATAGCCAGTGTGTCCCCATATACAGCCAGTTTGTCCCCATATATATAGCCAGTGTGCCCCCATATACAGCCAGTTTGTCCCCATATATATAGCCAGTGTGTCCCCATATATATAGCCAGTGTGCCCCCATATACAGCCAGTTTGTCCCCATATATATAGCCAGTGTGTCCCCATATACAGCCAGTTTGTCCCCATATATATAGCCAGTGTGCCCCCATATATAGCCAGTGTGTCCCCATATATATATAGCCAGTGTGCCCCCATATACAGCCAGTGTGCCCCCATATACAGCCAGTGTGCCCCCATATACAGCCAGTTTGTCCCCATATACAGCCAGTTCCCCCCAAATGCAGCCAGTTTGTCCCCCATATTCAGCCAGTTTGTCCCCCATATACAGCCAGTTCCCCCCAAATGCAGCCAGTTTGTCCCCCAAATGCAGCCTGTCCCCCCCCCCAGCCCTGCACTTACCTTCCTCGGTCCGCGCCGTCCTCGATGTGTTCTCCCACCCTCGATGTCGCTTCAGCCAATCAGGTTACCGGTAACCAGATCCGGTGAACCTGATTGGCTGAAACCTCCACACAGTCTTCTCCAAGGAACGCACCCCCGTGCGTACCTGGGAGGAGTTTTTGGAAGCCGAATACAGCGTGAGAGCTGTATTCGGAAAGCCTATCAGAGCCACTGGCTCTGATAGGCACTTCCAAGTTACACCCACCGCCGGCCGCCGCTCTAATTCATAAGGCCGGCGCTCACCAGGAGGCCGGCCATATGAATAGTGGGCAGCGCGGCAGCGGTGACAATACACAGATTCATGCAATGCATGAATCTGTGTATTGTCTTTCAGTGGCGGTGCGGGAGCGAGAGGGGGCGGCGCTCTGGCGCCCTGTATGGACGCACCGCCACTGGTGTAAGATGGTGGCTTGATCTGGACAACCTCTAAAATATGAGGGAGATACCGATGGATAAAATGTGTTTATTTTGTATGGGGTTAGGTACCATCTGGTGTGTAATTTGATGGCCGTTTCTCTCGCTGAAATTGAGCGATTACATTTAATTATTGACAATGTCTGTGATGACGAAACGGGTCTAAGGGGGTACGAGCTGATGTCACCACGCTCATAGGACGGGAGTTTGCTTTCTAGCCGGCCGGCTTTCTTATGTCTTGTATATCGCTTATTGAGTAAGTGTATTTTTAATTTTTTATAATAAATGTTGTGACGATATCACACTATCCAGTCCCCATTTGCTTTTTTGGTACACAACATCTTTATGGGCCCTACGAAGTTACATCTTCAACAGCGAGGAATACACATCCATCCACTATAGCAGCCATATCCACAAGTAAGACGCTTACATCCATCCAGCCATCCACTAGCCTGCGGTTGAATCTCATTGCATATAACCTCTAGTATCTGGTAAGCAGACTCTGTGTGAGGTGGCGGTTCACACTTTGGTGGTTTTGTTTGTGACTTCCTAACACTGTTTAAGGCCTGTTTTTATGTTTTTATCTGGTAAGGAGACTCTATGTGCGGTGATGGTTCACTATAAACAGTAGTCATACACTGGGTGCCGTTCTATCTCCCATACCCCATAGTATTGATCCCATATAGAGACATCTTATGTGGCAGGATCACACTATGTTTTTTCTTTTCTTTTTTGTTTCTTCATATAACACATTTTTTGGGTACACACATCTACACATATTGTGGAGTCATCTTCCCACTGCTGCATCCCATCAACATTGAAGAAATTGGCACTGGTGTGCCAATTAAAGGCCCGGGCTGGGTTATAGCCATTTGTCCATTTTGGCTTATCGTCTGGTAAGCACACATCCTGTCAAGTTTATTTAGGACCCAGGACAAGTGTTGTGTTTTTTGACATCTGTTCCAATATCCCTTAATTGGACTTTCATTGGACCTTATCATTACTTTAAACCCATTAGCGCAATTTTTCTCTTTTTGTTACATTTCATTAGGTTTTGGATCATAGTCGTCCATTCTGGTGGTGTAAAAGATTGGTCCAAGTCAATTTTCCATTGAAGCATTGGTTTTGACTTTTCTAAAAGAGAGAATTAATTCACACAGCGGTAGATACGAGAGATCTATCCCCTATCTGTCGTTGAGGAGATGCAGATTTGTTCAAATTGGGAATAAGGGGGATGCAATGTTAGAGAGAAGTATCTTTGGTAGAATTTTTCAATCTGAGTGTAATGGGGTAGTTCTGAGATTGGGATATTGTATCGTTCACATAAATCTGAAAAAGGGCGAAATTTATTATTAAGGGATAGAGATTTTAAGGTAGTGAGGTTATGTAGTTTCCATATATAGCAAAATTTGCTATTTCTGAAGGCCGGGGAGAGGCGGGGGTCACCAATAAAGAATGTTGGGGGGGAGGTAGGAGAAATTAAGTAAAATGTATCTTTATAATCGTACCACAATTGGTATGATTGAGCCACCACCTTATTTAAGGGAAAGATCTCTCTGGGTTGAATTGACCTGGACCATAAGATACCTTGAAGATGAAATGGTATAATTGACTGTTCTTCAAAATGTAACCATGACACTTGATTCGGGGGGGTAAACCATTGAGCTAACTGTGTAAATCTTGCTGCCAAATAATAACACCATAAGTTAGGAAGGCTTAAACCACCATTTGAATGAGATCTGTGCATAAGAGAGTAACCAAACCTCGGTTTTTTGTTGAGCCATATAAATTTGTTAATTTCCCTCTGAAGGGAGACTAATGTGCTTTTAGGGATCAGTATGGGTAAAGCTCTAAAATAAAAAAGTAGTTTAGGTAAAATCACCATTTTGGTAGCTGTTATTCTCCCTAAAAATTAGATTAGACCATAATTTTTGTAGTGTTTTGATATTTGTAAATAGTGGTGGGTAATTAGTTTGAAAGAGAGTTTAATCAGATGGGGTAAGGAGGATGCCCAAATATTTAAAAGACTGTGAGGTCCAGGAAAAAGAAAATCTCTCTTGCAAAGATGCTGCTAACAGTGGAGGAATATTTATAGGCATTGCGGTACATTTGGATAAGTTAACCCCTAGACCAGTGAGATCATGGAATGTTTCTAATTCTTTCATAAGGTTTGGAAGGGATATTAAGGGGTCTGAAAGGAAAATCAAAACGTCATCAGCTTATAGGCTCAATTTGAAGTCTTTAAGGCCTTTAGAATAGCCTTTAATATTAATATTATTACGAATAGCACATGCAAGGGGTTCTATGGCCAGGGCAAAAAGGAGAGGGGAAAGGGGGCACCCCTGTCTAGTTCCTCTACCCAATGCAAAGAACTCTGAGTTTTCTCCTGGAAGTCTGATTCTAGTTTAGGGATTTTTTTGGGGGAATATTTTCATTTTCGGATTGTGGACGAACTAAAACTCTGGACTGAGTGGCTCATCATTATTCCAAATTAAATAAAAGTCCCCTAGGCACTGTTTGTATGCTCATTGGACATGTTACATAAGTCTCCTTATCAAAACTGCTTTCAGGTCTGTGAAACAGACCTAAATCTTAGATATCTTATGCTTTAATTGCATCCACTCCTTTTCCTCTGCACATCACAGCTGAGCATGTTTGAACCAAGAAAAAGTCCATGGAAACTGACAAAAATGTTTTGCTTAGCTATTCTGTTGGTGGAATAGGCGCGGGCACACAGTTTATGTACAGATATTTCTGAATAATGTGCTGGCTTTAAAATACTTTCACTCGTCTGTGTTTTATTAGAGTAACATTACATCTGACATGTGTACATTGAGAGTTGACCCTTTGTAGGCTAGATTTGTGATTTGTGCATGTGTAGAGGTCTTCTGGAACTTTTAATGGATAAATTATTTATTTTTCTGTGCTATTTCTGTGATCTTCAATTTTGTTTTGGTATCAGCTGACCTTGTCAGCACCCCCTGGAACTTTTTTTTTAAAGCAGGTCCCTGAAAATACTTGCCACCAAGAGCTGAGTTGTTATATAAATTAGAAATGTAGAACAAACAAATCAATGCAGTTACAGCACCAGAAAGACTTAGGGTGGTTTTACACTGCCCCGGTGCGGTCCCACTGTACTATGGGGAAAGCACAGGTAACACAGGGTTTTCGTGCACGCTAGCTGCGGTTTCCCATAGATTTCTATGAGGTCCTGCAGTTTTGGTGCAGTTTTAGGAAGCACACTAAAGATGCAGCTATCAGGTGCACTTTCTGAAACTATACCAAAACCATAGGAACTCATAGAAATAAATGGGAAAATGCAGGTAACCTGCATGAAAATGGCGGGTTAGATGCACTTTAGCACAATTGCAGCAAGGAAGTGTGAAACCACCTCTTAAATCACAGCAATGTGCTGTGTTAAGTCTTTGGAGAGGTGCATACTATTTTAGTTGTGGAATTATTGTACTGTGTAAAGCCCCGTACACACCGGCCGAATGTCAGGCGGCATCGGCCAGTTCAATCGACATTAGGCCCGTGTGTACGGTAACCGGTCTGACAGAAGCTGGCCGTTCTGCTGTCTTCTGTCAACAGGGAATGACCAAAAAAGGACTGCTGAACAGAGTGTTCTGGCGGGGGGCTGTTCCCCTGTCGGAACACAATAGCACAGCAGAGGAGATCGCTGTACTAACATTGCATGGTTAATACAGCTGTCAGTTTTTTTTGTTCAGCCCTCAAGGGTTGAACGAAAAAAAAAATACTAGGCTTAAAGTGGTTGTAAATTCTATGCAGGAAGGTAAATAACCTTCAATGTGCAGCTCCCCCCTCAGCCCCCCCTAATACTGTACTCATCTAAGCCCTATCTCTATCCAGCAATGTGTACAAGACCCAATGCTCTCCCGGGTCTCTCCCTCCTGATTGGCTGAGATGATGGCTCCCACTGCTGTCAATCACAGCCAGTAAGGCAGGAGCAGGGGGGTGGGGCTGAGCCGTGCTCGTTGTGTCTCATGGCTTAGAAACGAATACACATGAGTGCCCCCACAGGAAGTGGCTTGATATGGGGGCACTCGGCAAGGGGGGGAGCCCAGAGCTCCGACGGGGACCCAAGAAGTGGAGGATCGGGGCTGTTCTGTGCAAAACGGCTGCACAGAGCAGGTAAGTATTATATGTTTGTTATTTTTTTTTAAATAAAAAAATCCTTGGCAATCACTTAAGAACAGTGGTACAAGATTTTTTTTGTTAATCTATTTACCTCTGTTTCATATGCACACATTTGGAAACACAATTAGGCACTTGGGAAGATAATATAATTTACTTACTAAAAGATTGCAGTAGTAAAAATATAAATGAATACATTAAAGTTCCTTTGTAAAAAAAAATTCCATCAAGACCATTCTTGGAGTGAAATCTGAAGTTGCTTGTAATTCACAAGAACAGCAAAAATAGTACATAAAATGAGGATGTAGATGTGAAGTTAATCTTGTAGACAGTTTGGATCTGTTACTGTTCATGTGGAAGGGCAATGAGGTGTTTTCCGAGATTGAAAGGAATACCATGCAAAACATTATCTAATTTAAGAGGCTGTGGCAAGATGCATTGTGACAGGACATGGATACAGTGAGATACAGTGTCTCCATGTTACCCATCTTCCAGATAAGACACTTCCTGCTATCAATGCTGTTGCTTGGTAAAGCATGTCCAGACAGACATTACTTACATTTTCCATGAGTAATTTATGACTAGTAGGAATAGGAATAAACAGTAACGTCAAGTATATATTATAATTTTGATATGTTTTCAATGTGTAAATATGAAAGCTACATAATAATTACTAGCTTTGTCCTTGTTTTTCTTCATTTGTGCGATGGGTAGATATTCCTAATAATATGCTGGACAACAAAATCTGATTTGATTGGGGTAAGTTTGGTTTTGCTGCAGAACCTTTCTTGGAGACCAGCAAGGAGGTCTATTGCTAGCCCTATCATGACTATTAACAGACAGGACATTGCTTTTCAACAGGTTTCTCACTGAATAAGATAAATTCTCTTTTAAGTCCTATGAGAAACCCATTAGTACTGTTAAAACATAAAATCTGTAAAAAGAAAGATCTTCTTATGCCCTGTACACACGATCGGATTTCCGATGGAATAAAATGCAAAGGATTTTTCCGTCGGAATTCCGATGAAGCTGACTTCCATCAGTCTTGCATACACACCATCAGACAAAATTCCGGCCGTCCAAAACGCTGTGACGTAAAACACTCCGACGTGCTGAGAAAAATGAAGTTCAATGCTTCTGAGCATGCGTCGACTTGATTCTGAGCATGCGTGGGTTTTTTCTCCAATGAAATTCCACACAGACGATCGGAATTTCCTATCGTTTTTTTTTTCCATCTGTAAAATTTAAAACATGTTCTATTTTTTTACACTGATGGAAAAAAGACCGATGGGGCCCACACACAATCGTTTTTTCCGATGAAAAAAGTCCATCGGCCTTTTTTCATCGGACAAACCAATCGTGTGTACACGGCATAAGGGTGGCGTTCAACTTTAATAGAAATACCAGTTCTTTAAACAGCCTTTCTCAACGTTTTACCTCGTAGGAACCCTTAAAAAGATTCCAGGGCTTGAAGAACTGAAATAATTTTTAGATCTTCGGATCAGAAAACATTAAAGAATAAGTAATTAAATTCACTAATCTAATATGACACTGTACTTTTTTTTTTTGCTACACAATATTCAGATCTGTGGGAACAATACATTGGCATTAGCATTCAGTGGTAAAAACTACTAGAGTAGTATGTGTATGCACCTGACACTGATGTCAGTGGGTGCCATTGACAACAATGTAAATGAGGCATTCATTACTCCAACTGATTCCAATGTGAACTGCTCTGACTGACACCAAAGTAAGGTGCAAAGTATGAGTGTGAATGAGAATATTATGCCTTTGCTTTTTTTGGGCAAAAATAATGACACAACATTGCTTTTGATATACCTTAGCGAGAGCAGTTTCTGTCCCACAATGCTGTACAGGTCTTCTCTCCTTTCCAGTGTCGTGCCATACTTGATATCTGACTCTGTCAAGTGGGTGATATGCATCTGATTGGAACTCAGGAATATTACATACTGCTCTGTGCCAAATTACCTATATGAAGAAAGAACTGGGAATTTTATTTCCGTGTGGGAATGGGATTGGTGAAGTAGAAGTGTGTCTAGAAAGAGAGTTGTGGTACAATTTTCTATCAGCCATATGGTTTTAATTAGCTTTATATGTGATTTTAGGATACACTTAAAAATGTTTGCTTTTTACTTATTCTTTTTGGATTTTTTGATTACATTTACCTGTTTGAGTGTATTCACCCTTCAATATGCCCATCACAACCAGTTTTCCAAGATCTGACTGGAACTCCTCTGTCTCCGTCAGTCCAGCCACTTTCCTCCTTTTGGTTACATTGGCTGCAGCTTTAACTGTTCTGCTATATGCAGTGGTGGAACCCCTGGTTGAAAAACATAATTAGCATTCTGGAATTTCAAGTTAAATTAGTACGCATATGCCAAATTTGTTTTCTTTCACTTTTAATGATAACAGTAAACAGGACAAATAGAGAGGGTGATCCTCCTTAACGGGGGCACAGACAGCAACAAAACAGGGGTTCTAATCCCTCTCCACTCTATTCAAAATAAAATAAAATAAAAGTTTTGCCTTTTAATTATACTTTAAATAATTTGTACATATGCTGCAGATGCAGTTTATACTAGTGCTCTACAATAATGCTTATATTTAAAAGATTAAAATGTTTGTTTTTTATACGGAGGATCCTTATAAAGTTGGTATTGCTTACTGTGCAAAAGTTTACATTAAAGTGGTTCTAAAGGTTTTTTTTTTTTTTCTTTAAAATAATAAACACATCATACTTATCTGCTCTGTGCAATGGTTTTGGTCTTCCTCTTCTTGGGTCCCCCACCAGTGCTTCTGGCCCCTTCCCCTTGTTGAGTGCTCCGATAGCAAGCTGTTTGCTCTGGAGGCACTTGTGCGTGCTCGCTCCTTAGCACAGCTCAGTCTCGTCCCCAGCTCCTTCCTCACTGGCTGTGATTGACAACTGCAGGAGCCAATGGCTCCTGCTGCTGTGTCTCAGCCGATAAGGAGGGAGAGTCCTGGGAGACCCACTGCTCTAGTGGATATTGCTGATTCAAGATGAACCTCAGGTAATTATTAGGGGAGCTCTGTGGGGAAGCTGCACACTGAAGGTGTTTTACCTTTCATGCATAGAATGCATGAAGATAAAAAAACTTAGATTTTTACAATCACTTAAAACAACAATGCTATTTCTATGTGTGGCTGTAGAGTGATTAGCTGTATACATGCTGTATAATATAAATACACAAAATAGTGGTGGCAAAGTATGGGCCTGAAGTCCCTTGAAAAAGGCTTGCTAATGGTACTCTCACTTCTCCCATATTTATATTTGGTACTGGGAACTGACAACCTTTACCAGCATTGTACATTGTGAAGCAAAGCAGTCTGGAGTAGCCTCCATTAGCATTTCATACTGTATGTTGGGCTAAATGTTCTTTGCTTATCTTAGAAAAATGATTCAAAAATCTTTAATAGACACATATGCACTTAAATTTAAACAAAGTAAATATACCATACTACCCTTGCATTACATTTCCCAGGTCTAAAATGTTCCACAATATTGATGACACAGTTCTGTTTTTGTTCACTTGGTAAAAAATATTTAAACTAAGCTAGTTCTTCCAGCACCCATGTGACCTTACAGCTTAGCTCCAAAACTAGCCCTGTGCAGATGTTGTCAAGAAGGGCTTTAAAGAGGAAGTAAAGCCATTAAAAAAATAAAAAAACTGCAAAAGAAAGGCATAATGAGCTAGTATGAATAGCATACTAGCTCATTATGAATGACTTACCTGAGATCGAAGCCCCCACCGCCATCTTGCCTCGATGTCCCATCACTGCTGTCAGTGTATCGCCGCTCCGGCGCTGTGATTGGCCGGAGCGGCGATGGCGTCACACGCATGCGTGCTCGGGCCGGCAAGATCCCATTGAGAAAACCGGCAGTGATGCCGGCCCGCTAGTGCGCATGCGTGTGACGTCATCGGTGCTGTGTTTTACAGAAAATATCTCCTTAACCGTGTAGGTTAAGGAGATATTTTATGCACCTACAGGTAAGCCTTAATCTAGGCTTACCTGTAGGTGCATGTTTTCAAAGTGGGTTTACAACCACTTTAAAGATGCATATGCAAAGAAAAAGGTAATTAAATACGTAACTTGTATAAATCCTGTTAATGACGCACTCATTTTAGCACTTGCTGTTCTCAGAAGACTCAATATCATTGCTAAATAAATCTCAGCCCAGTGGATGCAGATTTAGTTTATATTACTTTCTATTATTGCATCACAATGATTGGAAGGCTTTTTGAGTCCCTTGGTTTTGTGAGGTATTCCTGGAAATCTGGATTCCATTCTTGCATTGCACGCTTGCTTGTTCTGTGAACATTGCCTACAAACAAAAAAAACACTGCTTGTGTTGCAGTCATTTGTTAACACTATTTTGTTCATTTTTAAGAATCGTGTTTTTTCGTTCCATTAGACCCATTTTGTTTTGTTTTGAAAGGTTTAATTTTCAGGACATGGAGGGAGACGCTACACTATCTTTGAACCGGCTAGTGTTGAATCATTGGGGGAGATCTGTCATATTTATCCAGCTTTCAGGGATACTTATCTTGTGTCCAGCTGACCCAAGTTTTCTATTTTATGCAGTCTCACTTGGTGGTTTCTTGTGTCTTCCTGGGAGTAGAAGGTTCCTAGGCAGACTCTTAAGCGTTGGCACAGTCATGTTGTTTGGTGGCGATAAACATCCCTGATGAAGATACGTTTGAAACACGTTGGATGTCCTTTTCCATGTTAAAACTGTTATTAAATCTTACATAATTTACAGTATCATATGGTATTGAGTATCACCACCATTGAAAAATAATTTTGTGCTACAATGTTTTATGATCAATTGAGGTTTTTAATATACTGGGGCCTCATGGAGGTTTTCTTTCTTTTTTAAACTGTTAATAATAAAATTTATAATTTTATATAACAAACGTAGTAGCTTGGTTGCCATATAAAAGTCCTAAAAAAAGAGGAATTAACATTTTTTTATTTGAAAAAATATATTTGATGCTAGTCACCTCTTCTTAGACATTACACAAGACTCCATAGACCCAATTGTTCTCCCTCTGGATACCATTATCTTGCCTCTCTCACGGAATAAAGAAGATGAGGCCAGACTGTCAATCACTACCCGCGTGTTAAAGACCCCTGCTCCCTTATTGTGACAGTAATGGGTCACTGCCTTCTGCATGCATCAGCAGCCAGGATAAGAAGTTAGAGATGGACACAGGGGCTTAGCTGCCAAATGTGGATAGAAGGTCAAGCATTTGCATATCAATAACAGTGCTACAATGTATTTATTATAGTTATACTTTATGTTTTGGGTGCTGCACATTTAAAAATACAGATCAAGTGGATAAGGGAGGTACTTCTATGTGTACCTGATTTATCTATATGTTTAGTTCATTAGACTTTATAATATCTTGGTATGCCAATCTGCAGTATCTAGAACTAGTGACTCAATTTCTTGTACTGTAATTAAATAAAACAACATACCGGTACATTCAATCAGAGAGACCAGAAGCTTTATTTACTAAAGGCAAATCTACTGTGCATTAGAAGTGCACTGCAAGTGCAGTTGCTCTAGATCTGAGCGGAAGCTCTGAAATGAGGGGAAACAGTCATTGATTTATCCACATGTACCCCAAGACTGTACCTATGACCATAGGTTAGGACACTAGAATGTTACAACCTTTCGCCCTGCTGCTCTGCCACCTGAAAGTTATGGGGGGGGGGAGGGACTGTACTTGGCACAAATAAATATAAGGTGACCTATGTTAGATACAAATGGATGTAAGGGGGAACGCTGATGGGCTTTCAGGGATACAAAAGGGGGGGTTGTTTATAAAATTTATTTATTTTCTTCACAAAAATATACTTGTAAAATAAATTCTGTTGTCCTCGTACTCATATCACAAATGCACGTGCAATAGACCATCCCCCTCACACATTACCAGACCCCCCCATTTCGATCTGCACCATCCCAACCAAATACCAGACTGTGTATGTGGACCTCGCTCATCCTCTCTACTCTGGGAGGCAGAAGGGCAGATGCTGCAAAATATGTCTGCACAGCTGTGCAGGAGAAACAAGTTAGTTTTGCTATAGTCAGTCCACACCAGGATGAGGTACTGCATGCGTGGGTGTGCTTGCTAGATCATACAGGATGTCCTAACCACAAGGGGACTTTTTCCTGGCTCCATGGCCACCTGGCAAGCAGAATTTGAAAAACAGCCTTGCCATAGATATTAGATATAGGTTTATGTTCATAATATTTTTTTCATTCTGTTTTTCCATTTCTCTACATTAGTATAGTTATTTTTTTTTTTTAGAGTTTAGTGGAATCTTGATATAACACGGTCATTTACCCCGTAGGGTCCCAACGCACTTGACTAGGGCCAATCTAGACGGGAGCCAATTAACTTACCAGCATGTCTTTGGAGTGTGGGAGGAAACCGGAGTACCCGGAAGAAACCCAAGCAGGCACAGGGAGAACATGCAAACTCCAGGCAGATGGTGTTGTGGTCGAGATTCGAACCAGCGACCCTTTTTTGCTGCTAGGTGAAAGTGCTAACCACTACACCACTGTGCTACTTAACAAATTAATAAAAAATCCTAGAAAAAACTTGCTATGAAAAGATTGATTTTGAGCTTATCCTTGTGTTGGCACAAAGCTTGTCCATCTTTTTTGCATTTTGGAGATTTTTACACAATACTAAAAGAAGGGGGTGAGTTTCTAATACTGGGAAATTAGTGTTTCTCAAGCTTTTCTCAAAATGTAGGTTCAAATACAGACTGCAGCACAGGAATATTCTAGCAATAAATAGAAACTCTAATTGGTGCTTGACCCAAAAATGTATTTCTGGTCCTTTTCTACACTTTGGTACTGTGATCTGGTATTCCTATACTTACTACAGCTATAACCAGGGCATATAATTAGGATAAAGCCCTGTACACACGATAGGTTTAACCGATGAAAACAGTCCAATGGACTTTTTTCATCGGACAAACTGATCGTGTATGGGCCCCATCGGTCTTTTTTCCATCAGTGTTTAAAAATAGAACATGTTTTAAATTTATCCGATGGTTAAAAAACCAATAGCAAATTACTATCGTCTGTGGGGAACTTCATCGGATAAAAAACCCACGCATGCTCAGAATCAAGTTGACGCATGCTCAGAAGCATTGAACTTCATTTTTCTCGTCTCATCGGAGTGTTTTACGTCACCGCGTTTTGGAACGGCCGGTTTTTTGACTGATGGTGTGTAGGCAAGACTGATGAAAGTCAGCTTCATCGGTTTTCCGATGGAAAAATCCATTGGTTAAAAAACCATAGGAAATCCGATCGTGTGTACAGGGCTTTAGTCTGTTTGTTTGCTACCTGCCTTTACTTTTTCTTGCTTTTGAAGAACATGTCCCAAGCCTGACCACAGTTTGTTTATGGACTACATTTTTGTCTGTAAACCCACCTATTCAGGCACATGGAAGCCTCTGTGGTCCTGGGGCCAATTACAGGTAGGTGCTATCCCAGCCTGTAATGGTCCTCAGAAACTTAAGTGCCAGATGATGGCCAGGGTGTTTACAATTTCTGAACATACCCAGGCTAGATTTTGAGTCAGTAGCCAATGCATGAAGTTCAGAATAGTTTCTGTTTCAAGTAAGTAACCAACTGATCACAAATGATTGGGTCACACACTTTGCACTGATACAAATGAGGGACCCTTCACCCAATGACACCAATGAATTTGACCCTTCACTCACTGAACCTCAGTTATTGGGGGCACTTCACTATTGGCCTATCTACCATTGAACACTTGAAATTAAGACATTTACACCAACTACCAATGTAGCGATGAACAATAGTACTGATCTTCATTGTAACAGGAATATTTATACTGACCTCCAACGTAAGGTGGAACTTACACTAACACTAACCTCCAATGTAAAGGGGAAATACACAATAACTTCCATTGTGGTGGGGACATTTAAACACCTTTACACTAGTGGTCTGTGCAAATATACCCATATTTCAATACAGAGGGGAATCTACACTGAACACCATTATGCAGGTGGGGGGTAGGAGTCTAAATTTGCTAGGTAATTTTGAGAGGTGCATGATGGCTAAATAATGTTCTTGGTTATTATAGATCAATTTGCTTTACAATTTTTCCTTTGCTTGGCAATGTAATAGGTTACTGAAAGCTATATTTTTGCTCGGTGATATTATTTGCAGTTGCCTGGTATATGTAATCTGCTATTACAGTGCGATATGTTCTTGTGACAATTTAGGCCGTTTTCTGTAACCGTATGATACAGTATAATGTGCAGTGGCAGTGCAATATCGCATTATGTGACAGTGACATATTAGACTCAATTCATAAACATAGATTCATTATTTGCCTTCATTTACTATTTTATTGCAGGATAATTTTTTCCTACACATTTTTAATTCACAGACTTGAAAACATGTTTGCATGAAATGACAATTGTCTCAAAAATTATTATTTTATCTTCTAATTTAATAAGTTATAAGACATGTGGAAGAGGAGGTGGGACTGTCAGCCACAGCTTCTTTGTTACCAGGGCACCCACCCACTGCTTTTTCAGCCACCCAATGATTACAAGGACAGTGTAGACAAACCCTTAACATGATTTCCCATTAAGAGGACCTGCTCAGGGCAATATAAAATGCTTGCTATATTCAAGCACTTTAAAGCAGACCTGGCAGTAAAAATGCAATGTCCACTAAAAAACATTAGAACCCCCTCCCCAGTCACAAAATCAGCTATACAGTAAAAAAATAAAAAATAAAAGAAAACACTTTATTGCAATTTTTTTTAAATATACTTGCCTATCCCTGGCTTCCATTGGCAAGGGTAATGCAGTCATCCTTCAGGTGTGATCTTGGGAAATGCTGTGCATCCCAAATCATGTGAGAACCTGACCCGGCACTATGGTTCAGCATCTTCTCATAATATTTTTGGTACTTCACTTTCTCCGGGATCTTGCCAGAGTGTGAAGTCTTCCGCTACGGTACAAAAGCTGGGGGAAAGGTAATTATTTGTACTATTTTTGCACCTACAGTTTTACAGCTGCCAAATGTGACAGGGGAAGGAGACCTGATTTATTAGCTGGCCATACTCTACTACTGCCCTGAGCACTCTGCATTTTTGCACCTCCTGGTGTGGGGGAACATGTTACACCTCCTTGCCTTTTCATAATTTAGCAAGATTTTCCCTTTTCTTTTGTAACAGAGAATAAAAGGAAGCAATTTCTTTATATATTCTCAAACACTATTTTGGAGTCTTAATTCAGCAATGTCTATTCTGAAGCTACTGCAAACACCATTTTCCTATAGACTGGTGAACATTTTGATAATGATAGGTTCTGCAGGGAGAATAACATTTGTACAAGTTTGTAAAACAGTGTGGCAAACCAGCGACACGTAATTTTCTGTCAGAGAGAAATAGTATGCCTAGTACAAGGAACGGGAGGGCAGGGAGACCTGGTCTAATGCAGTGAGAATCTATTTAAAACTGATATTTAGTGGGAAAGAAATGTCAAATATTATTCTAAATAAATTTCTAGTGCAGAAGGTCCTTAAGAAAAACTAAACTATAGTAACAACATTTTAACACCCCAAGGGTAATAATATATTTTGTGGCTCCTACTATCCATATTTGCCTGACAGGGCTCTTGTAGTAGATACTGTACATTATACTGGAATTCCATTTTCTTTTAATAATATAATCAGTTTAAAAGAATAAAATAAGAATACATTTTTAGTGTTCCAGATACATTTCTATTTTTATTGTTTTCTATAGATTTGGCACTGCATTCTAAATATAGATCTATGTGTGTTGTAAAACAATGCCTTCTTCAGTCATCTCAGTTATGAGTATGTAAAAAAGTGATTGACAAGGGTTTATATGCAGTTATAAAAAAAGATAGAATTTCATGGTTCAAGAGTATTCTGTTTCTCCATAGTAGAAACAAAAGCATGTAAACAAATTTCAAATTAATTTCTTTATTCCTTTATGATAAAGTACTTTGCTCATAGCTTGATTTAAAGTAGATCTTTTTTCTGTATGAAATGGGAAGCCTGTCTCGGGGTGATGTCTGTCAGTAAATATACCTGAATTTGTTGTTTTGGTGAAATATAACTTTTTTTTTACTAGTAGGTGAATGGTCTGTGTGATGTAAGTTGTGACTCTGATGAGGAATTTAGGTGTGAGTTCCTTCCTTGCAATTTAGGCAAGTTTAACATTTTCATGTCGTCTGATACTTTGCAATATGTGAACCATATTAAAGGTACACTTTACTTATATTGGATATGGCTTCAATTGAGATGTGGTTTAATGTGCATTTATATATTATTATATTATTATACAGGATTTATACTATCTTTACTTGGCCATGCACAGTGCCACTGTTAGAAATCATGGGGCCCCGTAGAGCCTGCCTGAAAGGGTGTCCTTAGACCTGCCCTTGACCCCACCCTTGGCCCTGCCCCTGGTCCCTCCCCTAACCCCACCGTTCAGTTTGTGTCCGTAAGCACATTACAGCAGACAGGGGTGGAATTGTGATGGCTCTATGCAGTGGCAGTGCGTCCATAGGGGGCGCAGGAGCGCCGCCCCCTCTCCTGCACCTGTCAATCTCCAATAGATAGATTCATGCATTGCATGAATCTATCTATTGTCGCCCCCTATTCAGATGTCCGGCCCCTTGTCGGGTGCCGGGCATCTGAATTACAGCAGCAGTTTTTTTTTTAAAGTGCCTGATTAGAGCCATCGGCTCTAATAGGCATCCTTATTAGAGCCGTGGGCTCTAATAGGGCTTCCAAATTGGTAAGCACCGGGCGCACTGCTGTGCGTTCCCTGCTTACGTAGTGCTGTGTTAGGGAAACAATGTATTTGTTTCCCTAACACTGACCCACCTCTCAGCCAATCAGGAGCACCAGGTCTGGGTACCCAGTGTCACCTGATTGGCTGAAGTGACAGGCGCTGTGACAGGCGTCCATTCATAGCAGAAGAGGACGGGAGAAGACATTGAGGACTCGGAGGGAGCGTGGAGGACAGCGCTGACCCGAGACAGGTAAGTGCCGGCCGGGGGGGGGCACACTGGCAGCATTTGATTAGGGAAAACTGGTGGCAATTGATGGGGCAAACTGGCGGCAATTGATGGGGCACAATTGATGGTTACAGTAGCTGCATTTGATGGCACAGTGGTGCCAATTCATGGGTACAGTGGCTGCGTTTAATGGGCATAGTGGCGGCAATTTATGGGTACAGTGGCTGCGTTTGATGGCACAGTGGTTGCGTTTGATGGCACAGTGGCTGCGTTTGATGGCACAGTGGCTGCGTTTGATGGGCACAGTTGCTGTGTTTGATGGCACAGTGGCTGCATTTGATGGGCACAGTGGCTGCGTTTGATGGGCACAGTGGCTGCATTTGATGGGCACAGTGGCTGCGTTTGATGGGCACAGTGGCTGCGTTTGATGGCACATTGGCTGCGTTTGATGGGCACAGTGGCTGCAATTGATGTTTTTGTTTTTTTCAGTTTGTTTGCGCCCCCCCAAAAATTTTGAGCACCAGCCGCCAATGGCTCTATGGGTGACCAGATGTAAGTGGTCTTTAGACTGGTCTGGAAAACCAGAAAAAGACACAGTCCTTTTGCATTTTTTTTGGATCTTAACGGACATAGAGGTAAGCGTAGACCTACATAGTGCTTTCAATTAGGTCCACATGAAAAACTGACAGGTGGTCCTAACTGGAAAGGTGGGTGAAAGGTTCTTAAATAGGAGTGATTGGGGCAGTAAAAATGAGCAGCCCCCCCCCCCTCCAAAGCGCAAGTGTAAAATAGAATCTTACGGTGTCTCATGAACATCAGCCTTAGGATAATCACTCAGCACAGCAGGCGATCTATGGCTCTGTCACAGCGTGTCACATGGCTGTTCAGTGCTGAGTTTGTTATTGCTGTACTGTGCTGCAGTCTGTAACACACAGTACAGCCATGAATTAACATAGTCCGCACCCTAACAGCCATGTGAAACACTGTGAGAGAGCCATAGATATCCTGCTGTGCTGTGCTATGTGTCTATTCTAATGCTGGTGATCCTAAGCCACAGTGAAGATTCTGGGGACCCTATTCACATATTAGTGTGTCACTCACTGTGTGATGCACTGCTGCCATGCCACCTGCCGCCACCGCTGGGAATAGTGCTGCTGCTCCCTGTCAGTGTCAGCAGCCTCACGCCAGTCTCTGCACTTGTCCTGAGGGAGCGGAGCATGTACACACTGCTAGGGAAGGCAGCTGGCCGGAATTATAATTTAAGAGCAGGTTGCAGCGCGGGGTATATACTTATTCCCTAAAAAAGATTAAAAAGTCCCTGCAATGCTCCCACCTTTTAGGCCCCACTGTTGAGATGATAGGTCCCAGGAAAATGTGTTTATACACCTCCAAAGTACGAAGGAGTGGGGGTGTATTTTAGTAAGCCCTATTTTTTTATTTGGCAGACATTAAATATAAAGCTGCCCTGACCCCTCTGTTGAGATGTTGGGGCGGCCAGGGCCCGGTACAACAGGACCGGTTGTACTGCCTTATCAGCGGCCCTGAAAATGCAAGTAGAAGATACGTTTAAATGATTGCCCATGCATGTAAAGATCAGGTTTAACATGGGAATGTTGCTGTGTTGCCAGATGCTGCTACCTGTAGAAGTAGAGCAATGGCATGTTTGACAGATACACTTCTTCCTGAATTGTGAGCCATATTGCCAGAAAGACAGCTGCCTCTGGGAAAATGACCACTATTCTGATGACAGAGAAACTCGGCCCAAACTCGGAGTGTTGTCCTAGGCAATATTTTACTTGTGGGATTTTTGGCGGTTAAAAGGAGGGCAGCTGTTTATTTAAAATAGGACTGTTGCCTGAAACGCTTTAAACAGGGAACTTCTAAACGTGGGAAAAAGTGATCTTACTAGATAACTTTCCTGCATTCAGAAAAGCTAAAAACAGAAGTACAATTGTGCATTGTAGCTTAAGGAAAGCAGAAGCTATGTGATCCTGATTAAGTGGGGGGACGTGGTGTTGAATACCTTCCTTCACTCATGAATGACTGACAAGCAGGCAACCTGCAGCTTTTTACCCCACTCAGATTGTGCTTGTCATTATATTGCTGGCAAATAAAACTAGTAACCAACTCTGCATGGGGATTTTCTGGTAAGCAGGTAAACCATGGACCAAGTAGAAGTTCTAATGTGTTTCCTGCAAACTTTCTGGGGAATTCATAAGGACTGTCTATGACAGTTTTTAATTTCATTGTTCCTCTGTATGACAAATGCCGGTTCTTGCCCCATATTCCTGTACTTATTGAAAAAAGGGGAATTTTTTTTGGGGCAAGCACCCTATTTGTCTTGCAGAGGTGCACTGAGGCAGGGTTTTCATATGGATACTCTGCCCCAAGTGCTCCCTCCCCATGTGTCACACAGACAAAGCAGCAACCAAGGAGTTTTGTAGCTAGGTGGTGTTTGGGAGGATTCCATAGCCAGTAGCAAGCTGTCTACTGGCTATGGAATCTGCACACTGCCTGCTGTCAATCACAAGAAGAGAGTAAACCGGATAGGGAACTAGTCCCTCAGCTTCCACATTAGGCTCTGTCCAGTGTCAACATAACTGGTTGCTAGGCACCTATAGGCTGTGAATCTGACAGCGTCCTTGACCACCAACATGCCACCCCGTTACACAGTTTACAGAGATAGACGCTCTGCTTGTCTCTGCATGTCAACTTAGGCTGGATTCACACCTATGCAGTATTAGTGCATTTTGCAGGTTTGCACAACAGTCTCTTTAACATGGTTTCCTATGGAACACATTCTGTAGTGCAAATCTGCAAAAAGCACTAAAAATGCATAGGTGTGAATCCAGCCTTAGGGTTGGTCTTAATTACCTCCAGTTTCATTCTCCATGAACTGGAGGTATTTGTTTTAATTTGGTGCAGCCATAGTGCCACTTTATAGGTACTTTGGATGGAGGGGAACAGCACTGTTGTGGGCTCTTCCTAGAGCTCACAGCGGCATGATCTATGACCCGCTGTCACGATCAGGCGTCTGGGTTGAAGACCAATTGCAATAGCAGTGGCAGGTCAGGCATACAGGCAGTCACTTCTGGCAGATGACACAGGCTCACCTGTGGTGCGGAGTCTAAGTACTAGCTGGTTTTCCCCAGAGCTCCGGATGGTGGAGATGGATTTAGCTGCAAGCTAGAACCAGGTCGCGGTCCTCAAGTTTGCCCCATCAGGGCGTGAGCAAGCCGGGGTCCAATAGTGGATAACAGACAAGGATTAAACAGCAGCGTGGTCAGAAAACAATCCAAGGGATCAATCACGAGTGGCTGCAGGTTTGGATCAAACCTGAGGCCTCGTACACACGACCGAGTTTCTCGGCAAGAACCAGCAAGAAACTTGCTGGCAGAGATGTCTTGCCGAGAAACTCGTTTGTGTGTATGGTTTCTCGTCAAGAAAACCGACAAGTAATCTCGACGAGAAAATAGAGAACCTGCTCTCTATTTTCTCGTCGAGATTCTCGTCGGCATGTTTCTCGACGAGAAAAGTGAGTGTGTGTACACTTACCTGTCCTCCCGGAAGCCCGCGCATGTTCGAAATGAATTAGACGCATGCGCGGTAGCTTCCTAGGCATAGGTAGGGTATACCAAGATGGCGGCGACGGCATCGAATGTGACGAGCGCATGCTCGTCGTAGTCGATGACGTCACCGCGTACGCTCCATTCAAAGAACCGCGGGTTCTTTGAGTCGAGCGTGTGTACACTCGGCCGGGACAAGTTTCTTGTCCAAGAATCTCGTCGAAAAAAACGACATGTTTTTTTAGACGAGAATCTCGGCCGTGTGTACGAGGCTGTAGAGTAGTAAAAGAACAGGCCGAGGGTCGAACATGGGTGGTTGCAGATTGGGATCAGGTAGCAAAGAAGTCCAGGAACAAGCCAAGGGTCAATCACGAGTGGTTGTAGGTACAGATGGCAGCAGAAAAGACAACAGCACGGCACCGGCAGGGAAGGCACAAAAACCTGGCAAAGAGGAAGTGCTGAGACAAGGCTTATATAGGAAGCTCATGGGAGGAGCAAGGGGTTCAGGGTTCAACAGCAATCAAGACACCAAGCAGAGTAGTCTAATGGATCAGATAGGTTTGTCCAGCAGATCAGGCAGGGAGCTGTCCAGCATCCCAGATAGTTTAGTGGGAAGAGTCAATGGCACACACAGATGAGGTCCCAGGTTCAAGCCCAAGCTGGCCATGCAAGAACTGGGATGTTTTCAGCTTCCAGGAATTGTGTACAGATCCTTGCAACATGTGGCCATGCATTATCATGCTGCAACATGAGGTGATGGTTGTGGATGTATGGCACAACAATGGGCCTCAGGATCTCATCACGGTATCTCTGTGCATTTAAAATGCCATCAATAAAATGCACCTGTGTTTGTTGTCCATAGCATACGCCTGCCCATACCATAACCCCTCCACCACTGTGGACCACTCGATCCACACATTTACATCAGCAAACCGCTCACCCAAACAAAGCCATACGCGCTGTCTGCCATCTGCCCTGTACAGTGAAAACCGGGATTTGTCCGTAAAGAGAACATCTCTTCAAAGTGCCAGACACCATTGAATGTGAGCATTTGCCCACTCGTTGGTTACGATGTTGAACTGCAGTCAGGTCGAGACCCAGATGAGGACAACGAGCATGCAGATGAGCTTCCCTGAGACAGTTTCTGACAGTTTGTGTAGAAATTCTTCGGTTATTCCAACCAATTGTTGCAGCAGCTTTCCGGGTGAATGGTCTCAGACGACCTTGGAGGTGAAGATGCTGGATGTGGAGGTCCTGGGCTGGTGTGGTTACACATGGTCTGCGGTTGTGAGGCCGGTTGGATGTACTGCCAAATTCTCTGAAACGCCTTTGGAGATGGTTTATGGTAGAGAAATGAACATTCAATTCAAGTGCAACAGCTCTAGTGGACATTCCTGCAGTCAGCATGCCAATTGCACGCTCCCTCAAAACTTGCGACATCTGTGGCATTGTGCTGTGTGATAAACCTGCCACATTTTATTGTGGCCATCCTAGGGCACACCTGTGCAATAATCATGCTGTCTAATTAGCATCTTGATATGCCACACCTGTGCTCACTAACACTGATTTAGCCCTGGTTCACACTGGTGCGTTTGACATGCGATTTGGCATGTGAAATCGCATGTCAAAACGGCGATATTTGCTGCAAATTGCCGGAAATGGCACCGTCCTAATCGGTGCGACGCCGCACCGATTTCAAAAAGTAGTTTCTGTACTACTTTTTGCGATTTCGGCCGCGATTTACATTGACATCTGTGCAGAAACCTGCACAGATGTCTTTGTAATCGCGGCTGAAATCGGGACTGCCAGCGAGAGTGAAATCGTGCAAGTTCAGCTGAACTCGCACGGCTTCACTCCCGCAGCCCAGGGTGAACCTGGGCTTAGACAGATTTGTGAACAATATTTGAGTGAAATAGGCTTTTTGTGTACATAGAAAAAGTCTTAGATCTTTGCGCTCAGCTCATAATAAATAGGGGCAAACACAAAAGTGTTGCCTTTACAATTTTGCTCAGTATATATATATATATATATATATATATATATATAGTTAAAAAAAAGAGTTGTCAGTGTCCCTAATTACTGCCGCACCAGTTAGTGTCCCTAATTACCTCTACACCAGTTAGTGTTACTGATCACACCATATCATTCCCACTGCCCTTGATCACTGCCACGCCGGTCCCAGTGTCCCTGATCACTGCCACATCAGTCATATTGTCCCTGATCACTGCCACACCAGTTACGGTATCCCTGATCATTATTAGATGCGTAATTTATGCCCATAAATAGTCTGAAGGTGCTCCTTGAATTTTTGGCCTCTCGATGTGATTAGGCAGTGAGAAAGTCTCACACATGTGGTATCGCCATACTCAGAAAGAATAGCAGAATGTTTTTTGGGGTGTAATTCTAAATTTGAATGTCTTTCCTACATTTTCCAAAAATGTGTGTTGAGTGTTTGCTTTCCAAAATGGGGTAATTTTGTACTGTCCTTGTGCTCCAGGGCCTCCAAAAATTTCATAGGTAATCCAGAAATTAGATGTGCAATTTATGCACCTAGAATGCATGAAGGTGCTCCTTGGATTTTGAACCCTTCTATGTGGCTATGGGCGTCTGCTTCATAGGACAAGGGAGGGCGAATGCCCCCCCTGGAATCATAAGAGAAGACACTTGACTTGCCCCCCTGTGTTCTGTGTTGCAATGGCCGCCGTGGACTTTTTTTCTGCTGCTGCCTGCTGGCCAGGTTGCTGAGGCTGCTCTCCAGTGGCTCTCCACCGCCCCCCCCGGGTGCCACACATTGGAGGGGGGGTCAGGTGGCTCCCCCATCCTCCCCTGTGATCTGACATGCTGACAGCGCAGGGAGAGCTCAGGTGGACTGACCCATTCTCACAATGCTGTGTGTCTCACTCTCAACATCCCAGTGAGTACAACTCCCCCCTCCCTTCCACAGAAATGGAAGAGGCTGCATCGGCTCTGCCCCCTCCCTCCCCTCTGTTCCTGTGTACCGTTGTCCATGCTCTGTGCTGGACACCTCTGGACTTGTGTGCTGCGTCTCAAAGGAATGTGTGGGCGGGAACATTTAAACAAGTAGCCAACAGCTGAGCCGCGGACTAAACTACTAGTGTAAGACTGTGAGCATCCTGGGAATATCAAGTGAGTTATCAGCATTGTCATTGTGTACTCTGCCCTCTCTCTCCCAAATCATTCACTCCCCCTCTTTCCTCTGTTGTCCTCCAGCAGAGTCTTTCATTAACTCTATGCTGATAGTTGGCCCCATTATATTCCTTTAGCCAGGTTTCACTAGTGAGTGATCATAGACATTGCATGTGATTTGCACGGCATTGCTGTGTAAATCACATGCGATGTCTGTGCGATGCAAATTCAGCCATACAAACTGGGTTGTGTAATGTCAAGGAGTCCAGAGGTGCAGGGGGTTGTGTAATGTAAAGGAGTCCAGAGGTGCAGGGGGTTGTGTAATGTAAAGGAGTCCAAAGGTGCAGGGGGTTGTGTAATGTAAAGGAGTTCAGAGGTGCAGGGGGTTGTGTAATGTAAAGGAGTCCAGAGGTGCAGGGGTTTGTGTAATGTAAAGGAGTCCAGAGGTGCAGGGGGTTGTGTAATGTAAAGGAGTCCAGAGGTGCAGCGGGTTGTGTAATGTAAAGGCGTCTAGAGGTGCAGGGGGCTGTGTAATGTAAAGGAGACCAAAGGTGTAGGGGGTTGTGTAATGTAAAGGAGTCAAAAAGGTGCAGGGGGTTGTGTAATGTAAAGGAGTCCAAATGTGCAGGGGGTTGTGTAATGTAAAGGGGTCCAGGAGGTGCAGGGGGTTGTGTAATGTAAAAGGGTCCAGAGCTGTGGGGTGCTGTGTAATGTAAAGGGGTAAAAAAAACAAATGTCACTGCCCTTATCTATGACTGGTCTTCACAGCAAGGAGCATTGGATGGGCGAATCGCATGTAAACAAAAACACAAAAAGACAAACAAAACCCAAGCTCAACTTACCAACCAATCAGCAACCAACCGAAATCACCTGTCTAACAGTGCGTTTAAAAATGTAAAGGGGTCCAGAGGTGCAGGGGGTTGTGTAATGTAAAAGGGTCCAGAGCTGTGGGTTGCTGTGTAATGTAAAGGGGTCCAGAGGTGCAGTTGTGGAGAGGGGGTACACAGTAGTGACAAAGAGATATTGAAAGATGCAGGGGGCACAGTCGGGTGTTTTTACATTTTAACGTGGGGGGCGCGCTTTTAACCCCCACTAGCGATCGAAGAAAGGGTTAAATGCGACTGTGTATCGCTGCTGCTAAAAAAAAAAAATCAGCGGACGCCCATGTATGTGGCTATGCTGTGAAAAAGTCTCACCCGTATGGTATCCCTATACTTGGGAGGAGTGGCATAATGTGTTTTGGGTTGAAATTATAAATATGCCTATGCTGTTAGTGAAAAATAACTTGGTAAAACTTTGTTTAAAAAGTAACTTTTTTTCATTTTCCAAAAAATTGTTACAAAAACAAATACAGCTTCCAAAACTCACTATGCCTCTTAAAAAATATCTTGGACTGTACTAAATAATGCACACAGATTTGTTTGTTTTTTCACCAAAGAAATGTAGCAAAATACATTATGACCTAAATTTATGAAGAAAGATGATTTATTTGCAAAATTTCATAACAGAAGCTAAGAACATTGTTTTTTTTTCCTCAAAAATGTTTGGTATTTTTTCATTCATATAGCCAAAAACAAAAACTCAGTGGTGATTAAATACCATCAAAAGAAAGCTTTACATGTCTCAAAAAATTATACAAACTTAATTTGGGTACAGTGTTGCATGCCTGAGTACCATATATACTCGAGTATAAGCCGATCCGAATATAAGCCGAGGCACCTAATTTTACCACAAAAAAATGGGAAAACGTAGTGACTCGAGTACAGGGGGTCCCCGGGTTACAAACAAGATAGGGACTGTAGGTTTGTTCTTAAGTTGAATTTGTTTGTAAGTTGGAACAGGTACATTTTTAGGGGTAGCTTCAGCCAAAAAAAATTGTTTTTATACTTTTTGGATAGCATAGGGAAGGGTTATCACCCCTGTAACATTTGTTTTGCTGTCTGTGCACCTGTTCAGAAGATTTCACCTCACTTTCCATCCCAATGACAAATGGATTTTGAAAATTTTTGTTTGTTAGGGAAACATGGACTGGTGATAAAGCTCCAGTGGAGGTATCTTTTTCCCATAAAAATGCTTACAAGAGTGAATTTCCCTTCCTAGGGGTAGATTTCCCCTCACTTCCTGTTATCTCCCTCTGTTTGTAAGTAGGAGTCGTTTGTAAGTCGGATGTTTGTAAGTAGGGGACCGCCTGTATAAGCCTAGGGTGTCCATCTGCATGCCTCACTGTGCCTCACTTTGCCTCACTGTGTCCATGTGCATGCCTCACTGTGCCCATGCCTCACTGTGCCCATGCCTCACTGTATCCATGCCTCACTGTGCCCATGCCTCACTGTGCCCATGCCTCACTGTGTCCATGCCTCACTGTGCCCATGCCTCACTGTGTCCATGACTAGACTGACGTTTAACATGGGAGTCTATGGAAGAGGTGCCCGGCTTTGAAAAATCGGTGCTCCCCAGCCGTAGGTCCCCCAGACAACAAGCTTTGCACACTTGTAGAGGAAGAGTGGGGCTACATGTGTGTCAAGTTTTGGGTCCAGAAGACCTAAGACCGGCCGGTACCAGGTCCCCAAACTCACCAGAGAAATTACAGTTTAACATGGGAGTCTATAGAAGGGGTGCCTGGCTTTGAAAAATCGGTGCTCCCCGGCCGTAGGTCTCTCGGACAACAAACTTTGCACACTTGTAGAGGAAGAGTGGGGCTACATGTGAGCCAAGTACCAGGTCCCCAAAGTCCAGGAGATCAGGCGCAAAAAGGCGACTCGAGTGAAAGCCGAGGGGGGCATTTTTAGCACAAAAAAAGTGCTGAAAAACTCGGCTTATACTCGAGTATATACAGTAATTGTCATTCAAAGTGTGACAGTGCTAAAAGCTGAAAATTGGCCTTGCTTGGAAGGGGGTGAAAGTGTCTGGACTTGAAGTAGTTAAGAACTACCTGAATCTTGCGTGTTTTGGTAAAGCTGCTGAAACTAGCAGCAGGGATTTTTTAAATCTGGTGGCGGGGATTTTGCATCATAACATGGCAGCTTCTAGTGCTCATGGTATTTAGTATTAAAAATGAAACTTGCACAGTTTGGAGGTAACTGCTCACCACATACAGCCATGCCCAAGCAGTTATTTATGAATTTACATAGTAGGTGAGGTTGAAAAAATTATTATTAATGTTAAAATTCCAAAGTCTAATTCTAATTCTGTCGTCTGTTAGCCATGAGGGTGCTTCCTGTGATGTGTTACGAGGATAAACACTGCAGT
Source organism: Rana muscosa (assembly GCA_029206835.1). Taxonomy (NCBI): domain Eukaryota; kingdom Metazoa; phylum Chordata; class Amphibia; order Anura; family Ranidae; genus Rana; species Rana muscosa. The sequence goes on from CM055126.1 coordinate 132,696,397, forward strand.
TTTGGTTACTGAAGCCCCCGATTCCCTCAGGAAGACTGAGCAGAAGAATAAATTCAATACTTCCGCCATCTCTACATCCTTTGTAACCAGATGTCCTTCCTCATTCTTTATGGGGCCAATATGGTCTGTCCTCCCTTTTTTACTATTTACATACTTAAAGAATTTCTTGGGATTTTTTTTGCTCTCCTCCGCTATGTGTCTTTCGTGTTCTATCTTAACCGCCCTAATTGCACCCTTACATTTCTTGTTGCATTCTTTATAAAGTTTGAATGCTGATGATGATCCTGCAACCTTGTATTTTTTGAAGGCCTTCTATTTTGCTTTTATATTGGCATTAAGCCATCCAGGACTTTTGTTCACGCTTTTACATTTATTACCCAATGGGATGCACTGGCAAATGCCCTTATTTAATATGCTCTTAAAGCAAACCCATCTCTCCTGCGTGTTCTTTGTTCCAAAGATTTTATCCCAATTTATATCTTCTAGCAAGGTTCGTATTTTAGGGAAGTTGGTTCTTTTAAAATCCAGTGTCCTTGTATTTCCCTTATGTTTCCTATTTGTGTGATTTATACTGAAGCCAATTGATCTGTGATCGCTGTTTCCTGAATTGCCCCGTATTTCCACATCCGTGATCAGGTCTGTATTGTTGGTAATCAGTAGATCTAGTAACGCTTTATTTCTAGTTGGTGCGTCAACCATCTGACCCATGAAATGTCCTGCAAGACATTTAGGAACTGTCAAGCCTTAGACGAATGTGTGGTTGCCTCCGCCCAGTCTTTGTCTGGATAATTAAAATCCCCTATTATGATAACACTTTCCATCCTTGCTGCTAATCCAAATTGTGATAGGAGGGCTGCCCCCCCCTCCTCCCTTAGGTTAGGGGGCCTATAGCATACTTCCAGTATTATTGATTGGATATATATGATATTTCCAGCAGGTTGCTATTATATGCCCATTGCAAGGTGGATGTGAAGGTCAATGCAGAGACGTTACCTGGTTTTAAAAAGGGAGATGTGTGTATATGTCAGCTATTAAAAGAAAAACTGATAACTGTGGTGTCTATGAGTCCTAGAAGATGCAGAGAAATTAACACATTGGGGTTTATTTACTAGGTGAAATAGACTGTTTACTTTGCAAGGGAAATTTCCCCCAGCCTAACGGATGAAGTGAAGCTTTGCTGACATCCATCATCCAATCATGGGCAAGCAAAAATATATATATTTTTACCCTGAACATGATTGGGTGTTCTTTAAAATGTGCTTGCAAATGAGCAGTCTATTTGTCTTTATTAAATAAACCAGCTGAATTTGCAGACACACATGTGCATCACAGCCAGATTATTTGTATTGAAGCACTTGGCACAAATAGTCCTGCTAGCATCGGATAGGGATTACCAATACCCTCTGTAAAAAAAGGCATGCATTCCAGGAAGTTAAAACATTTCACTTTGGGAATTTTGCATTGTCTTTGAAGACCCAGTTCACCTTAGAAGAGCTAGGTATATTTTATGATAGATGTGGCTGATACATGCTTACAATAAAAATATAACACATACCTGCTATTCACACTGCCAAGCAGAACTGTGTAGTGTGTATCCATCATGTTTTGTACACTTTTTATCTTCAGATTTATATATCCTTTGCTGCTTGTGTAACCCTTACAACACTACTTGGTTTAAAAGTGAATGAGCTTAACAGCACAAACTGCCATGTGTAATAGCAAATGCCTTCTACATTCACACTGGCAAAGCTGGAAGATATTATACTAATATGATGTACACTTTGCTGGCCAGAATATATAAAATAAACACATTTAGTGTATAGACTACTTTTGGACATTTAAACCCTATGGAAAATGTTACAAAAAGAGTTTACAATCTGATATTGGAAAGTACTGTAATGTGGAAATTGTGTTACATATTTAAATAATATGCAAATACAAACAATATTTTAAAGATAATAGAATGGCATCCAACATCAGGAAGTATGCAAATTATTAAACAAATTAGAAGGTATGCAGAGAGAGAAGGAAAGTACTCTTTCCTATAGGAGTGGGCAAGTTTTTCCATCCAGCATGCTACATCCAAAAAAGAGCAAGCACAGTACAGGCACTCTTTATTTAGAAGAACGTCTTGCAGTTGAGAGGGCAAGCTGTGAGTGATTGCTTGGCCTGAGTGATGTCATGGCTGTCGGGGAGAACCCAACCCATGATATTGTGTTACAGGATTACAGTGCCAAGTCAGTTGGCCTTAAGGTGCAATTGCTATTTTTAATATGTGTATTTAAGTGGCTAACTGGACAAGCGACGTTGTAATCTGCTGCCTGTGCAGTGATAAGCTAAATCTTCTTGAAACTGTGAATGACAAAGGATTGACTGTCCAATTACATGTTTTTATTAATGAGACAAGCTAAAGATAGGTATTTTGTGTGTGTGTATATATACTGTGTGTGGGTATGTATATATATATATATATATATATATATCCACACACACAAGCAATGTCATTGTATTGCAGTTATTTTATCGTTTTGGATTTGGCTGTTCACCCACAGAAATTAATGCGGGTATATGTCTCTACCTGTATAAACAAGCATTTAGCATACAGGCATATTTCCATACACTATACACCTGCTCACGAGAGTACAGCTTTAAATCAATGTACAGCCATTTATTTCTCAGGGAATACACCCATACGGTATAGCCATTTATCCGAGCATCGACATATACTGGCATACAACTGTGCACAACCAATCATTTACTGGGCAGCTGCATGCAGCATCTGTGCTTCCTGGGTGACCAATGCCCACATTTTACTTTTTTATGAACAAAAGTGACCATGTGTATGAGGCTGTATAAAATTATTCCCTCCCATAGTTTCTAAATTGCAATAATGACGTTGGCTAATCTGGATGACATTTGTGTTCACTGCGTAAGCATTAAACGCTCACATAAACAAATGCAAGATTATTTATATCTTTATTGATTACATACCTATCAAACAGTCATCATCGTGCTAATCTGTGCCCTCATCAACACAACCTAATGTTATCTTAAAGTGATACTAAACACACCCTGTTTAATTTGACATTGTCCCTTCTATTTCTGTATATGGATGATGGCACCATAATTGTTTTAATAAAAAAAAATCTAGCTACCTTTTTCCTAATTGATATACAGCTGTCAGGTGACCCAGATCATTCCCAGCCTGTCTGTAGGGAACCATAAGCAGGAGGAGCTTCCAGTCCTCTGCTTCTAGTAACATGTTCAAAACAAATAAAAACAGCTTTTGGAATACAGGGTAAAAATAAATAAATATTATCAATACACTGTTTTAAATTGGCATACAAATACAAAAGTCTATATTTGAAATCAAATCTCTATTTTTTTGTGGAAATACCATGGTGTGAGCAGATTTCTGCCAGTCACAGGCTGTGTCACCCCCCCTCCCCCCCACCCAGCCTGTGCCTAAGAATGAGAGGGAGGTTAAGCCACCATTAATCTGCATGTACTATTCCACCCCCATAGTGTTTAGCTGGTTAGTGGACATGAAGGAATAGAGAGGGAGTGGGCTGTTATTTACCACTGTGTATACACCCACATGGGTGACTCTATAGTCACATGGGCTGCTCAGGTATGATAGCAAAGATAGGCTCAGCATCGAAACTCACTGTAAACTGAGTATGTGCAAAGTGGCCACCTAAATTGGGGACATGAACAGAAGGTGGAGATAGAGAGTAGCAGGATCAACCAGGTTTTTTGCAGAATACAGAAAATGTATCTCATAGTGACTAACAATTTACACAAAACTTTTTTGACTCCACGTGCATCACAATGTAGCATTAAAAGTGGATCAGAATTCTCCTAAAGTGAAACGCAGACATTCACTTTGAGCTTTACTATTCTGCTATGTTACATAAATATACACTAATTTGATATCATTTTAATCAGTAGACTTTACAGTAACCTAAAAGCAAAATAAATTACAATAACCTAAAAGCAAAATAAATTGCTAATCTGGCACTCATGGAAATTCAATTCAATTACCATATATGAGAGCTGCTACTATAACATAAAAAATCAATAAAAGTCTCATATGTTTTAAAAGATCAAAAAAATAATTAAAATAAAATAAAGCAAAAGCAGCACTCTTCATTATAAGGTAACACTTGTTTCCAAATAGTTCAAACTTAATTACACCCTAAAAGGTGAGTCCAAAATGAAGCTTTATCCACTTAGTTTTTTCTTAGGATATGTCAGGTGCATAGATATACAGATCCTTCACCACACCTTGGGATACCTCTCACCTTAAAGTTTGCACTCACCGAATCAGATATATATATACGCCTTTTAATTGTGTCTTTCATCTCATTGAGTCACTCCAGATTGGGATCTTCCACCAGTCTCAATATCTCATTCTCACTTTCCCTAACTCACTCATGTACAGAACACCTCCAGATAGCCAAATTGCATTAGATTTTACAGAAAATTACAGAGCTGCAGATTGAAAAGGAAAGTTATGAGATACTTAGACTGGAGGAAGATCCCAATCTGCAGTGACTCAATGAGGTGAAAGACATGATTAAAAGGCATATATATCTGATAGATTCGGTGAGTGCACACGTCGAGGGGAGCAGTATCACGAGGTGTGGTGAAGGACATATCCTAAGGAAAAACTAAGTGGATAAAGCTTCATTTTAGACTCACCTTTTAGGGTGTAATTAAGTTTGGACTATTTGGAAACAAGTGGTTCCTTATACTAAAGAGCACTGCTTTTGCCTTTTTGGATTTTAATTCATTTTTTGATTGTTTAAAGCATATGAGACTTTTAATCAGTAGACTTTGTTAATTATATTTTGTAATAAATTTATGAGGGTGCGCAAATTGCCTAAACATTGTGTTGGAAATTATTACAGGAAAATGCATTTTTGTTTCAATTTTTTTACTATCTGTCCTGAAAAAAAAAGTGTAATACGTTAGGGTAAGCATAGTCAAAACAGAACATCGTTGTAGGGCTCAAGGTTCACATTACCATTCTACTACATTACATAATGTTACATCACACTAATATGATATAATTTTAATTACCAGACTTTGTTGATTATATTTTGGGGCAAATTTATGAGGGTGCACAAATTACGTAAACATTATGTTGGGAAACATTACAGGAAAATGCATTTTTTTAAAATTTTGACTATTTATTCTCATTAAGAAATACAAATATATGTATCTAAATTTTCTACCAAGTTAAAGCTATATTTGTTCCAAAAAACAGCAATGTATAATACTTTAGGGTAGAGTACATAATACATTAGGGTGGACTACAAAACCTAAAAGATATAATTTGCAGTACTGAAACATTGCCACAACAGGGCCCTACCACTTCGGAGCCACACCAAATGCACTAAACTGAAAAAAAAAGCCCTGGGACTCAAGGGGGTTTACATAGGTGAAAGATCCTGGGATTCAAGTGTTTAATTGAGTTTTGAATTTTTAATCTTTCTCTTTAAACACTGCTAAAATTGCTGATCCCTACCAAAATGTATTTTTGTTTTTGATTTTGCTGTGATACATGTTCCTCTGGGCATTTTCCAGCCCCCATCCCATTTGTTTGACAATCCCTTGACATTAGCCTAGAAAATGGGCATTACTTTTGGCTCCCGTTGACTTTAGTAGGTTTCAGATTCGGCACCCAAACTTTAGTAGGGGTCACTGAACCTGTCTCGTACCAAACCCTCTTGTATGTTCAGCTCATTCCATCTGTCATGTTTCTTTTATTTTTTTATCTGTTTATTGATTTCAGAACACAAGGTAAAAACAAAACAACACACAATGGTCACAACGACATCAAGGTGACCCTTGCAGGGATCATGTCATCAGGTACATATAAAGCATATTAGGAGAAATGGGTCCCAACAGTAAATACAGTAGACAGGGTTATGGGCTAGTGTAGCTCACAGGTGTACCGGTCGCAGCAAGACATTAAAGATTGCACAGCAGCACACAGTTAGCATCTGACAAGGAGTGTCCTGAAGGATTGAATGTTTAGGGCAGGGATATGCAATTAGCGGACCTCCAGCTGTTGCCAAACTACAAGTCCCATCATGCCTCTGCCTCTGGGTTTCATGCTTAATTCTGTCAGAGTCTCGCTATGTCTCATGGGATTTGTAGTTTGGCAACAGCTGGAGGTCCGCTAATTGCATATCCCTGGTTTAGGGGGTTTCAGCGGCTGTAGAAGGGTCCGCCAGCCATTTGGACCAGACCTTATCGTATTTTTGAGGACAGCCTCGATTAGCATAGGTGTCTTTGTAGAGGGGCAAGCTTTTGTTGATCAATTGTTTCCACAGGGATAGGGTAGGGGGGGTAGGTTTGCGCCTGCAACCCAACGAGGGTGCGTCCCGCGACTGTAGGGATCAGTTGTTCTATCAAGCCCAGCAGGCAGATTGCCATAGATGCTCGAAGTGGTATAGAGGTGACTTGGGTAATGAAAGTTAGTATCTCTGTCCAATACCCAACAATGGTCGGGCAAGTCCAGAAGTTGTGGGCAAAGTCCCCAGGGGATCCCCCGCAACGCCAACACCCAAGGGGGAGTCAGGATTCATTTTGTGCAGTCTGTGGAGGGTGAAGTATGCACGGTGGACTATTTTGAACTAAGGAAAAAAAGTGTGGCGCTCTTACAACTCATAGGGTGTATCCCTTAGAGAATGTGAAAATAAATAAATACAATTCAAAAAATGTGAGTCCTGAATGTAAACAACACACACAGGATATTGCTATCCTAGCCACATATATGTGAACATTGGTGACCGTAAACAATATTACAATATAACAGTGTAAAAAGTCCCTCTGTGAAGAGATGAGTGTATTAAAAATACCACCCAAAAAATATCAACATGTGGTGAATCCACGGTGTAGGAAAAAACTGCACCATGTGATAAATACAAAAAAATTGGTATCATGTGTTGTGTCCACAATAAACAATATAAATATGTTCTGTCTTCACAGTCTCATGAAATAGGTCAATCATTAACCACAGGTCATATGTCAGTCTTTGCAATGTAAATAGAAAAACAGCCTGGGATGGTAATACACCCGGGAGTGCCTCCACCGTCAGATAGGGGGATAAAAGATGGGTACTCTTACCAGATGAAAGGGACCCAACTCACCATATGGTGGTGGATCTTTTGAGCATGTAAACTGGATCAATCAGCAACGGATTCTTCCAGACGCTTACGATTCCTCCTTAATGGCTCAATTCCGTGGTGTGCACACCTTCCAATGTGCTCGGCATACGGGCATCAACCAATGTATCTCGGGGCAATCTGAATCGTTGTTCACCTCGCCAATGATGTTGATAAGGCAAAAGAAAAAAAGGAATGGTTCCTCATAGCGTAAAATGATAAAAATGTATTCCCATAAAATACTCCACAGCCACATACAAGTCAATATAATGACCAAATGCACACAAAAACCAAAAACAAACCCAAAATAAAAATAAAGTAAAGTAAATGTCCAATTGGAATTCCAAAGCGCAGTATTGGGGTGGCTGGAGCCGACGTATTACCCTACGCGTTTTGTCTAATACAGACTTCAACTGGGGTGTACGTCTGCTCCTCCATCCCTCTGCGCTTAAATAGAACCACCAATTAACCGGAGAAAGCCGCTTCCGCGTGACCCCACTTCCGGACTGCAGCGTGCGTTCCAAACGTGCAAAACGTGATGACGCAATAACGTAACCGCGTCAACCGTATGCGTTCCAGAACTCATCCTCGGATTTCACTTGTGTTCTGGGCGTCACACGAACGCAACCCAGAACTCAAAATAAGAGAGAGAAAATAGAGGCCGAAAACTGGAAAAACTATGTACCTTATCTTCGCTTAGATCGTCTGTACTTCCTACTGTTCACACTTTCAAACAGGATGCGCCCAGAGGAAGCCCCTTCTCTGGGATCCCATGGCACAAGATAACCCGGAAGCGCTCCATGGTTGGAGTGTTGCGCCTCACCGAAGGGAAGCGCTCTCCCGGGACCTCCCGGCATAGAGAAAACCCGGAAGTGCTTCACTTGTGCTGCATCCTTGGTTTAAGTGGTGCGTTCCACCCAGTGAGAGTGTGAAAATCGCGCCATACTATGGTGTGAACGGTGCATTGCACCTGATAGGAGTATCTGAGTCATATCTAAGCATGACAAGGATTTGTATATGATAAAAAATCAATATAGAATACAGACAAAATCACTAACCCCTCTCAAAGGGTCACTAATGATTATAATAAATAGTTCTATCTCATTAATATGAGAAAGTACCACACTACCTGAATAGATATGTGTGAACCCATAAAAAAAAAAGAAGGAACAGATGCCCGGGTGAGGTCACGCAGGCACAGGTTATCATCACGTCAAAGGGTGACAAATATGCATGGCATACAATTCAAATGTCAACATCCATTATAAGATATAAATTGTAAAATATAAATATAAAATACAAAATATAAATTTCAAAGGTATGAAGAAAAAACCGATGCTCATAATCACCACATACAGATCACAAAGGGAACTACTACCCATAGTTACCAAGGTCGATATATGTGGTCTTTGGGATCGTTTCCTAATGGATACTAAGACTGAATTCTAATACAATAAACCGATATAATGAAACAAAGGGAATGAAGGAATCGGACGTGGATGGGATCTATGCTTGGTTGATAAAGGCATTAATATCCCAATCCACGTTTAACCCATGTGGCACATAACATTTGAGCTGGTATATCCAAAACGTCTCAAGTCTAAATACACCCCTCAAATTAGATTCCCCCCTCCAATGGGGAACACATTTGTCTATGATTTGAAAACTTGTGCCCATTGGATTTTTACTGTGGTGATGCAGATAATGTCTCGGCACAGTATGATTGGTTCGCCCCTTTTTTATGCTGGTAATGTGTTCACCCACCCTTATGGAAAAAGTCTGTATCGTATGGCCCACATATTGTTTTCCACAAGGGCAGGTGATAAGATACACAATATACTTGGTAGCACATGTAAAAAAATGTTTCATTGGATATTCGACAGAGGTGGACATTGATTTAAAGGTTGTAGTTTTCTTCCGTCCACAAACATTGTGGGCACAAACTTTACATTTTCTACAAGGGTAGAAGCCTTTAGACAAAGGAAAGAAACTTGGAACAATGGGGGGGTCAATCACATTCGGTGCAATCTGTCCCTTTAAGGACACCGCACCTCTGTAGATAACCTCTGCTTTCTCAGGTAGTACGGGACCCAAAACTGGATAATTTTTCAAGACCCTCCAATGTTTCTGTATAATTTCCTTTATTTGTCTATGTTGAACGGAGAATGTGGTGATAAAAGAACTTTTATACTTTGGTTCCACAGCCTGTTTCGGTCGTTCTACCCTAAGAGTATTTCTATCAATTAAAGCTATTCTCCTGACTTCCTCCTCTATGGCTAGAGGTTCATATCCCTTATCGGTGAACCTCCTTTTCAGTATGTCTGCCTGATCGTAAAAATCAGAGATGTTGGACAGTTTCTTCGGATCCTCAGAAGTTGACTGCGAGGCACCGATTTTAACCAAGAAGAGTGATGACAGCTGTCAGTCGATTTCTCAATGAGACGAGGGAGCTGAAAGGGAAGTCCCTAGGATCGTCCCAGTCATCATTGTCAAAATCTGGTATGTCATGCGACCATTTAGTTCTGAGTTTCTCCATAGTCGGAAGGGAGGTGATTATCAGATGGGAATATAGCTGGGAGGTGGGTTTCTTTTCACAGTCCGATCTAAGGAGGTCTTCCAATGCAGATTGGACGAGCTGGGGGAAGAGCGTGGAAATTGGCGGCTGAAGGCATGGGAAAGCTGGAGGAAACGAAAAAAGTAGGACTGTGGGATGTTGAAATCAGAGGTTAATTTGGAAAGCGGGGCCAGGGAATGGTTATCAATTACCTGGGCCATGGTTTTAACATTAAATTTGGTCCAAGCATAGGGTTCGGGCAGTTTGTAAATATGTTCAAGGGTAGGGTTCAGCCATAAAGGGGCACCGGGGGAGATCGCATTTTTAGGGTACCGCTGTATTTTGAGACCTGCTCCCTGTGCGTGTAGTGTGGTACGCATGGAGGGTGTCAATGGATAGGGGGCCCGGGGACAACAGAAGAGCAAGAATTTTATCGCTTCCAGTGACTTCACCACTGCCGCCTCGACCAGGGTCACTGGGTTGGTCCTGTCTGGCCGGAGCCATCAAACTGCGGTCACTAGCTGAGTGGCCAGGAAGTATTTATACAGATACGGGCACGCCAGGCCGCTGTGGGAAGACGGGTGGACCAGCGTGGACCAACTGTATCTGGGGGACTGGGAACCCCATATAAAAGAGGCGAGGAGGCGATGCAGCCAAATGAAAAAGGATTTGGGAATCCATTGCGGGGAGTGGCGAAAGAGGTAAGTAAATTTGGCTAGGATTTTAATTTTTATCAAATTTATACGCCCCAAAAATGAGAGAGGCAGTGATTCCCATGACTTCAGCCGCAAACGAACCTCCTGGACCACTGGGGATAAATTGAGGGCTATAAAATCTAAGGCCTGTCTGGAGACCACCAGACCGAGGTATCTTAAACTCTCAACCCACTGCAGGGGAATGTCAGGGGAAGCAGTGAAATGAGCCACTGATCTATAGGGAACAGAAGGAATTTCGCCCAATTGACTTTGAGGCCCGTGACAGAGAAGAAGGAATTGAGGACCCGCAGGGCCGCCTGGAGAGATGAGTCCGCGTCATTGAGAAACAGAAGGAGGTCGTCCGCGTACAGGGCCACCCTCTCCTCCAGCCATCCAATCCGCAGTCCCTTGACCTGTAGGGAAGTGTGGAGGGCCTCCGCAATTGGTTCCATTGCAATGGCAAATAGTGCCAGTGAGAGAGGGCAAACCTGCCGCGTGCCTCTAGACAGTGGGAAGGACTGTGACAGGCCCCCCCCCAAGTTTTATGGCCGATGTAGGGTCCCAGTAGAGGACCTGCAGCCACCCGATAAAGATCAAAGTAAACTCCATTCTGCTGAGGACCTCCCAGAGAAAAGGCCATTCGACAGTGTCAAAGGCCTTTTCAATATCCAGGGAGGCGATCACCCTGGATCCCTCATTCAGGTGGATGGCGTGTATGTTGGTAAACAGACGTCTCAGATTTACATCAGTCGCTCTGCTCTGTTGGCCATGAACCCAGTCTGGTCAGTCTCGATGACAGTTGGGAGTAGGGGCTGTATTCTCGTGTTTAGTAACTTGGTGAGGATTTTGAAATCTGTGTTGAGCAGAGCAATAGGCCTATATAAGGTGCAAGAGGTGGGGTCCTTAGGAGCTTTGTGGATTAGTATAATATGAGCATGGCTCATGGAGGCCGGGAGGGCACCGTCAGTCAAACATTGGGAATACAGCTTGGCTAGCTTGGGGGCAAGTAGGTCTCCATGAGATTTGTAGAACTCAATGGGAAGACCGTCCAGGCCAGGAGATTTCCCTGAGGGGACGGACCCAATTGCCTCCAGCACCTCCTGCGGTGTAATCGGCCTCACCAGGCACTCCCTCTCTCCATCTGAGAGCCAGCCAAGTGCCAGTGGGTCCAGCCAAGGAGCAAGGTCCCCGGGCTGGAAAACAGAGGGTAGCACAGAGGTGTAGAGGGAGCTGTAATAGTGGCGAATCGCCTCCAGAATGTCTGGTATGGAAGAGACCGATTCACCTGAAGGGGACACTATATTAGGGATCACCGTCAGAGGTTGGTCATGTTATCTGTCATGTTTTTAGTGCTAAAAGTAGAAGCAAAAGGTATTGGGCAGTAGATCTCAGTCTACCAAGTAGAAAGTAGACTGGGTATTTCCAGTCAAGTCCTAAGCATAACATAGAGAATGAATACTCTTAAAACAGCTGTAACATGAGTAGTGGCTAAAGGTCATTGGAGGAAGCCCATCTTCCCATCATTATCCTGGGGGGGGGGGGGATTTTGTTATCCTTTTTCACAGGGACCCTTTAGTTGCGGGGTCAGCTAACAGTAATGCAGTTGGGCATCACCACAACTGTGGCCTACATCAACCATCAGGGAGGCAAGAGAAGTTGCACAGATCAACGGGAATTGGATTTAACCCTCTTGTGGGCAGAACTGCACATTTCAGCCCTGTCTGCTGTCCACATTCCAGGCATGGAAAATAGCTGGATGGACTCTCAGATTTCAGCATCTTAATCGAGGGGAATGGGTTCTCCACCCTGAGGTGTTCCAGGCCCTTTGCTACAGGTGGGGGATGTGGATCTTCTGGCGTTAAAGAGGAAGTAAACCCCCCCCATACTAGCTCATTATGTGGCACTTACCTGAAATCGAAGCCCCCGAAGTCCTCCTCGTTCCCCTCCGCCGCCATGTCCTGGTATCGCCGCTTCGGCGCTATGATTGGCCGGAGCGGCGATGATGTCACACGCATGCGCGCGGGGCCAGCATTCGCCCATTCAGAAAACCTGCGATCCCAGGCATGTCCCATTCATTATGCCGGGACGCTCAGTTCGCCTGCGCCGTTGTCTATGGCGCGCATGCGCCGTAGACATCGGTGCAGTGTTATCTGCAAATATCTCCTTAACCATGTAGGTTAAGGAGATATTTCATGCACCTACAGGTAAGCCTTAAACTAGGCATGACTGTAGGTGCAAGTTGTCAAAGTGGGTTTACAACCAGTTTAAGATGCAAAATAAAGTAAATACAATTGTTGCAAGGTCCAGAGATCCCCAGGCCTTTCATAGTGGATGCTCTGGTGACACCTTGGGACCTATGCCAACTGACCTATGCATTTCTGTCCCTACAGAATTTCCCTTGTCTGCTTTGCAGGATCAAGATGGAGGGTTTTGTGGTCATTGCATCAAACTGTAACAGCATGACATGGTATTCGGACATACTAAAACTCTGGCAGACTCTCTGTGTTTCTCAGTTGCTGGTCTTAACACCATGGACATTGAAGCTCAAATCCTAAGGGATAGGGGCCTATACAATTTGGTTATTCTTACTGACTTAAAGGTGAGGAAGTAAACTTCCTGCAAAGTCTATCATCACTCCTGGAAAGTTAATTTTGTGTATTGCTGGACCAGGGCATTTCATACTAGTAAATATTCTGTGGGATGCATTCTTTCCTTCCTCCAGTCTCATATAGATCAGCATCTGGCCTTGATTTCCATCAAAGGGCAAATATTGGCCTTGGTCTTTCTGTTTCAACAATCATTGGCCTCTCTGTCAGAAACCATGAATCAGACCGAGACAGAAGTACAGTTAAATCACACTTGTTTAACCGCTTCAGCCCCGGAAAAGATTTTACCCCCTTCCTGACCAGAGCACTTTACAATTTGGCACTGCGTCGCTTTAACTGACAATTGCGCGGTCATGCAATGTTGTACCCAAACAATTTTTTTCCACAAATAGAGCTTTCTTTTGGTGGTATTTGATCACCTCTGCGGTTTTTATTTTTACAAAAGAACAGCGACAATTTTGAAAAAAAACACAATATATTTTACTTTTTGCTATAATTAATATCCCAATTTAAAAAAAAAACAAAAAAAAAAACGTTTTCTTAGTTTAGGCCGATATGTATACATATTTTTGGTAAAAAAAATCGCATTAAGCGTATATTGATTGGTTTGCGCAAAAGTTATAGCGTCTACAAAATAGAGGATAGAATTATGCCATTTTTATTATTATTATTTTTTTTTACTAGTAATGGCGGCAATCTGTGATTTTTATTGAGACTGCGACATTATGGCGGACAGATCAAACACTTTTGACACATTTTTGGGACCATTGACAATTTTACAGCAATCAGTGCAATAAAAATGCACTGATTACTGTAAAAATGTCACTGGAAGTGAAGGGGTTAACGCTAGGGGCGATTAAGGGGTTAATTGTGTTCCCTATAGTGTGTTCTAACTGAAGGGGGGATGGGACTTACTAGGGGAAATGACAGATCACTGTTCATACTTTGTATGAACACACGATCAGTCATTTCTCCCCTGAAAGAACTGGGAGCTGTGTGTCACGAGCGATTGCGGGTGCTCGGCGGTCATCGTGCCCGCCGGGCACTCGCATCGGCTCTGGGGGTGAGCAGCGTGCACGCGCGTGCCTCCAGCGGCGCATGCACGCCCCTAGTGGCCACAGGGTGAAGCATAACGTCGTTTCGCCCAGCCAAGCCATGTTGCCGCAGTAAAACTGCGGCAGCTGGTCAGAAAATGGTTAATAATAAAACTAAATAGAACAAACGTAGTCAAAACATAGCCAAAGTTTGGTAACCGGAACAGATAGTCAGACAAGCCAGAAAGTCAAAAAGGCAGGGATCAGCATAGTGGAACAGCAAGCAGGATCTGGAGCCAGAGGGAATGTCAGCCAAGCAAGTCTTTAACAGGAATGCAGGAGACAGTCTCTGTGATGTTGAGGTAAGGCGAAGGCAGAGATCATCTGGGCTGGACGGCTTAGGCCCCTTTCACACGGGACGGATGATCCGCCCCTTGAACCTCTGCTTGCTCAGCAGGGATCGCTCCGTTGATCCCAGCTGAGCCGGCGGATGACAGGGCGGTCCCCGCACACTGTGCAGGGACCGCCCTGTCAGATCTCCGCTCTCCTCTATGGGGGGATTGGATGAACACGGACCGTCTGTCCGTGTTCATCTGATCCGCTCTGCAGACGGATTGAAAAATAGGATTTTCCTCCGTCTGCAGAATCGGAGGATTGCGGACCCGGATGAGATCGGGTGTCAGCGGATGTTCATCCGCTGACACCTGCTATCTCATAGGGACCAATGTATGTCCCTTTTTCATCCGTAAACGGATGGATGAAAAAGCGGACATACGGTCCGCACGTGTGAAAGGTGCCTTAAGTAGGCAGGACTGACGAGCAGGATATCGTCAACAGGTGAGTCACTGTGGAGAGATAGGAGCTGGCAATTAGCCGACAGCTGAGCGGCCAGCTTAGAGAAGGTAGGGCTGAGACCAGCCCTGACGCTCTTATTCCCTAGTAAGGTCTTTTGTGCAGGGCACTTTGAAACTACTATACACCTTTATATTTATAACTTTACTCTCAAAGAGATCTTTCTCCTTGTTTCCTTGCTGTCACCTCCTTGTGGCTGGTCTTTGAGTTAGTAGCCTTATCCTGTTAAGCTGTAAAGAGCCTGTCTTAGTTTTACTCAAAGACCAGGTTGTCCTGAGATCTAAAGCCTCTTTTCTCCCTAAGGTGTTTCACTCCTTCCACTTTAACCAGGACATTGTCCTTACCTTCTTATGTCCTGCTCCAAAATCTTTCTTCATTGTCTTGACTTTGGGTATGTTTGAGAATCTATCTCTTGGTTACAACCTTTTAGGCAATCAGATTCAGTGTTTGTGCTTCACGAGAGGTCCTGCAGGGGGCTCCTATTTCTCAGATTCGCAAGGTTGCCTGATCTTCTGTTCACACGTTTGTTAAGTTTAACTGGGTGAATGGAATATTATATCAATAATTGTAATTACATGCCCCTGTTGAACAGGGGCAGAAAAATTGGGCCTTTGGTGGTGGTGGTGGTGCCACAACACTGTAAGCCCTCACAGTTACTCTTGTTGGGCGCAGGAACGGGCCCTGCTGTGAAATATTAGATCAAAAACTGTAATTACACACTCCTGTTAAACTGGGGCAGAAAAATTGGGCCTTAGGCGGTGGTGGCGGTGGTAGTGGTGGTGGTGGTGGTGGCACAACACTGTAAAGCCTCACAGATACTTTTGTTGAGCGCAGGAATGGGCCCTGCTGTAAAATATTACATCAAAAATTGTAATTACGCGCCCCTGTTAAACAGGGGCAGAAAAATTGGGCCTTAGGCACTGGTGGTGGTGCCACAACAATGCAACCCCTCACAGATACTCTAGTTGAGTGCAGAAACGAGCCCTGCTGTGAAATATTACAGCAGAAATTGTAATTACACGCCCCTGTTAAACAGGGGCAGGAAAATTGGGCCTTAGGCACTGGTGGTGGTGCCACAACACTGAAACCCCTCACAGATACTCTAGCTGAGCGCAGGAACGAGCCCTGCTGTGAACTATTACAGCAAATATTTTAATTACACGCCCCTGTTAAACAGGGGCAGAAAAATTGGGCCTTAGGCACTGGTGGTGGGGCCCTGAAACAAAAATGTTCTTAGAAGCTAACAACATGAACATTGAGGAGGAATAGGATAGTCACTCAGCATAACATGTTAGTCACTCAGCATCAGCATAGGCAGTCTTCAAGGGATCTCACATTCATGGAAAAATGTATCAGTTACATCAGCATCAGGTGCTTGGTAGCTGGTGATCCAAGACTGATTCATTTTTATGAAGGTGAGCCGATCAACTGAGTCTGTGAACAGGCACACTCTGTGATCAAGCAGCCTCCAGCAGCACTGAATGTGCGTTCAGAAAGAACGCTGGATGCAGGACAGGCCAGTAGCTCAATTGCATATTGTGCAAGCTCTGGCCAGTGATCCATCCTCAAGACCCAGTAACCCAGTGGATTTTCGGTTGGAAAGGTCTCCAAGTCTGATCTTGACCCTAGGTATTCCTGCACCATGTAAATCAGACGCTGGCGATGGTTGCTGAAACCGATCAGACCTTAGGGCTGCGGACTAAAGAATTGCCTGTACGCATTGGTTAGTCGGACACCTTCTCCACCGCTCCTTCTGTGACTGACCGAAGCCTCAGCAACACGTTGTCCAGGACCAGGAAATTGTAACCTCCCAGGCTCTGGAAACGCATTGCACAAACCTTACTGCAAGGCCTCCCAAAGATGTTTCATCCTCTGCTCCCTCTGCAAAGGCTGGATAAGTTCCACAACCTTACCCTTGTAACGTGGATCAAGAAGGGTTGCCAGCCAGTAATGATCCCTCTCCTTGATACCACGAATCCGAGGGGCCTTTCACAGGCTTTGCAGGATCAGGGAGGCCATGCAGCGTAGGTTTACTGAGGCATTCGATCTGGAGTCCTCTGGGTCACTAAGGATGACATGATCCGCAGCCACCTCCTCCCAGCCACGTACAAGTCCATAGGTTTCTGGGGACTAAAAATGATCCCTTGAAGACTGCTGCTGATGCTGAGTGCTAGGCTTCACCTCCACCTCCTCTTCCTGTATGATCGGCGGGCCCGCAGGAATACTGTCTGGATAAAGTGGGCCTTGAGAGGTAAGGAAGTCCTCCTCTTCCTCCCTCTGTTCTGACTCAAGTGCCCTGTCCATTATTACACGCAGCGTGTGCTCCAACAGGAAGACAAGAGGGACATTATCACTGATACATGCACTGTCACTGCTCACCATCCTCGTGGCCTCCTCAAATGGTGACAGGACAGTGCATTCATCCTTGATCAGTAGCCACTGGCGTGGCAAAAAAAAGCCAAGCTCCCCTGACCCTGTCCTGGTGCCATACTCACACAGGTACGCATTGATGGCCCTCTGCTGCGTGTGCAGCCGCTGCAGCATTGCCAATGTTAAGTTCCACCTGGTGGGCATGTCACAGATGAGGCGGTTCTTGTGCAGGTTGTATTTCTTTTGAAGGTTAGCCAGCCGAGCACTGGCATTATATATCCGGCGGAAATGCCCACAGACTTTTCTGGCCTGCCTCAGGAGATCCTGTAAGCCCGGGTACCTGCACAAGAACCGCTGCACCACCAAATTAAGGACGTGAGCCAAACAGGGAACATGAGTCAAGTGTCCCTGTCGGAGGGCGGAGAGGAGGTTGGTGCCATTGTCGCAAACCACCATTCCCGGCTGAAGCTGGCGTGGCGTCAACCACCTCTGAGTCTGCCCCTGCAGAGCTGACAGAATCTCTGCCCCAGTGTGGCTCATGTCCCCTAAGCAGACCAACTCAAGCACCGCATGGCATTTTTTCTGCTTGCGTAGCCCCTTGAACGCCTACGGAGCACCGATGGTCCAGAGGACAAATCTACAGAGCAAGAGGCCATAGAGGAAGAAGAGGAGGGGGTGGAGGAGAGAGGTGTGGCAGAATCACCACTACTAGCATTTTGGAGGCGTGGTGGCGGAACAAGCTCTAACAATACTGCACCCTGTACTGCATCGTTCCCAGCTGCCAGCAGAGTTACCCAGTGCGCCGTGAAAGAAAGGTAACGTCACTGTCCATGCCTGCTGGACCATGAGTCAGTGGTAATATGCACCATACCGCTGACCGCCCTGTCTAACAAGGCCAAGACATTGCCTTCCATATGCCGGTAGAGAGCCGGAATGGCTTTCCGAGGAAAAAAAATGGTGTTTGGGAACCTGCCAATGAGGTACCACACATTCCACAAATTTGTGAAAGGGGGCAGAGTCTACCAGCTAAAAAGGCAGCCGTTGGAGTGCTAGCAATTTAGCCAAACTAGCATTCAGACGCTGAGCATGTGGATGGCTGGGACCGAATTTCTTTTGCCGGTTTAGCAACTGGGGTAGGGAAATTTGCCTGCTACAATCGGATTTAGGTGTACTGCTAGCAGATTGCCCGCAAGTGCTTGGGACACCTACTTCTACACCTTCATTCCTCTCAGTGCAGGTTTCTGAGAGGACTGAAGGTATAGTGTGGTTGGAGATCCCAGCTGATGAAGAGCAAGGAGAGGTCCGCCTTGTTCTTTGGTGTGGGTCTTTTAAGTAATGTTGCCAACGGACTGCATGGGAGGTCGACATATGTCTGGTCAAGCATGTGGTGCCCAAGCGGCTTCTGTTTTGGCCGCGCTTGATACGCTTGAGACATATGTTGCAAACAGCAACGGTGCGATCTGCTACACTTGTCTCAAAAAAGGCCCACACCAAAGACCTTTTGAAAATACGCGGGGAGTCAGCAGCGCCCTGCACATACGTAGCTCTGCTGTGTGATGCAGTCGGGTGGCTGCCCTTAAGCAGGCCCCTGGAGGGCATCCTGCCTCATTGGAGATGTGCCTCCTCCTCCTCCTCCTCTCTTCTTTCAGTCACCCACGTAGAGTCAGTGACCTCATCATCCCCTCCCTCCTCATCACTGAAGCAAACTTGTCAGTATGCTGCAGCTGGGGGAACATGACTGACAGTTTCTAGTCCTTCTTGGGCACCCCCTCTCTCTGGGCTCACGTTACTGCCTTCATCCTCAACCTGGGTACCATCATCGGAGCCTTCAAAACGCTGCACATGCTCCTGCAGCATGTACCCGACACTGTGGTTGAACAGTTCTGGGGACTCCTCAGGACATGATGGTGGGGCTAGGGAAGGAGTGACTGATGACATTGAGCCGATGGAATAGGCCGATTTGGCAGCTGCATTGCCAGGCAAAGTAGTCTGAGCCTGGGTGACAGATGAGGATGGCTTTGTTATCCACTCTACCAACTCTTCTGCATGTTGTGGCTCAACACGGCCAGCTGCCGAAAAAAAGGACAAGCGTGCCCCATGTCCACGTGCTGAGGATGCACCTTGTCCATGACCAGCACTCTTGGCTGTAGACACAGAGCCTGCTTGCCCTTTTTTAGTGGCCTGTGAGCGTCTGCCTCTCCTTGGTGGTCTTTCAGACATGCTGTAAAATTGGATTAACAAAACACAGCCTGAAGTTTACCAGAAAAAGTACACCAGAAATGGCCTGCAGTCAGATATAGGCTTGGTATATATATATTTAATGCACCTGCCTGCCTGCCTGAAAGTGTATTTGAACACGTACACCATGAATGGCCTACAGTCAGATATAGGCTTGGCTAGACTAGAATGCAGTGGATATATATATGTATGTAGGAGACTGTATATATATTTAATGCACTGCAGATCACTGAATCATCTGCCTGCCTGCCTGCCTGCTTGAAAGTGTATTTGAACACGTACACCAGGAATGGCCTACAGTCAGATATAGGCTTGGCTAGACTAGAATGCAGTGAATATATATATGTAGGAGACTGTATATATATTTTATGCACTGCAGATCACTGAATTGCCTGCCTGAAAGTGTATTTGAACACATACGCCAGGATTTGGCCTACAGTCAGATATAGGCTTGGCTAGACTAGAATGCAGTGGATATATATATGTAGGAGACTGTATATATATTTAATGCACTGCAGATCACTGAATCACCTGCCTGTCTGACAGTATATTAGAAAAAGTACACCAGGAACAGCCTGCAGTCAGATCTAGCTACACTGGATACAGTGGATATATATATATATATATATATATATATATATATATATATATATACACAAGACTGTATGTATATATATATGTACCACCTATCACAGATGCCCTCTCATCCGAGGCCGAAGACGAGAGGGCATCCGTGATAGGCGGAACACTAAACAGAGGCTCTGCTGGGGAAATTAGTTTTCTGCCTATCACGGAACAGCACGAGAAGGAGGCGCGGCTTTTGAAAAATGGACGGCCGCGGTTTGACTGAGATTCTGCATGTCAGGTACCGGCGTATAAGACGACCCCCTACTTATGAGAAGATTTTCATGGGTTAAAAAGTCGTCTTATCCGCCGGAAAATACGGTATGCATTCTCCAAACATCCGTGAGGCCCAACTCCGTAAGAAGTCGAGCAAAAGGGGTTGCCCTTTTACCTGGCAGTGTAGGTACCAAGATACGGGAGCTGAGTTTGTCTTTCCCATAGTCTAAATAGTTATTGAAATCTCCCAGGACCAACACCGTGTATACCTGGGAAGCGGGATATAAAGTCTGCTAAAATCTATAATATATAACCCAGCCAATATACATTTCGTCCCATAGAGGGAGCACAACAGAAATACAAAGCGACCCTCCGGATCAGTTCTTACATCTATGAAGCAGAATTACGTACCTCGTCTTATCAGGACACTCACCCCCCTCGAGTACACCGATCCTGTAGCGTGGTATTGATGACAAAACTCTCTCATTGCAAATTGTGGGGTAGAAGTCAAGGGAGATGAGTCTCCTGCAGACATATCACATCCGCATCTATTCTCTTGATCGTGCAGAGTACAGCCAGGCGCTTAACCGGATTATTCAAACCCCTGACATTCCAGGACAAAAATCTAGTTAGCTTAGCCATCTTACATATGCAGTTATGTGAACGGTTAGGAGCATTTCAGATATGTTCAGATAGGAACCCACACAAATATAACAGTATACCCAGGGAAATAAAGTTTGGCACATAGCGCATGAGGAGAGAGGGGAGGTCCTCCAACTCCATGTGCAGACATAAAAAATAGCAACACGAATGGTGGACTCGTGAGTGGCATTGTGCACAAAAATTAAAATATAGAAAAAAGAAAAAAAAACTGTAAAAAAGGCATGGTGGAAGTATCATAGTAGTTCGATCCATGGAAACTGGCCAAGAGGGCCAAACAGTCACGTCAAAAATTAGCCAAAGGCCGGTACCAAGTCATCCTGGGGGCAACAGTGGAAGCGCACTTCAGTGTCTTAAGTACTTCTCAGCAGCTGGAACAAAATAGCCGTGATGGTAAGGAAAGAACCGTGTAGCAACAGCATGCTCCGCCTTGTAACAGTAAAGTGGAATTAAACTGGAAACCAGGAAATGTGGTGCGATGACTCTCATGGCAGGGCAGGACGCCTATTGTGCGCCTCACGGATCGATTGCTCTTCTCTATCTAGCCATTGTGCGGCCGCAGATGGTGAATTAAAGAATTGCACTGTTCCCAGTGCTTCCAGGCGCAGGCGAGCAGGATACAACATGGCATATTTCAGGTCAAGGTCCCTAAGCCTGCGCTTGACATCCATAAACTTGGCCTGTTGCTTCTGCAACTCTGCAGAAAAGTCTGGGAACAGAGAGACCTTGGCATTATCCAGTTTCAGGGCTGCTGGTTTTAGTCTAGCATGGCACAAAATGGCATCCCTGTCCTTATAGTTAAGGAGTTTAAACAAGAAAGGTCGTGGAGGTGCTCCAGGTGCCGGAGGCCTAGCAGGGACCCTATGCGCTCGCTCCACCGAGAACATGGGGGAGAATGCTTCTTTGCCAAAGGCATTAACCAACCAGGTCTCTATAAACTCCACTGGGTTCTTGCCCTCGATTCTCTCTGGAAGTTCAATCGCTCTCACATTATTTCTTCTCATCCTATTTTCCAAATCTTCCAAGCGGGAAGAGTGCTGAGAGAGAAGATGGTTATTATAAGTGAGGTCCCTCTGCATGGGTGCCATGTCATCCTCTATGGAGCTCACTCTCCCCTCTAAAGCTGGTGTCCTCCCCCTGAGTTTTTGGTTATCTTGTCTCAGAAAGGTGATTTCTGCCTTGACTCCCTTGATCTCTGTGGTGAGTGCAGCTATAGAGAGGTTGCAGGATGTTACTACCGTGAAAATGTCCCTCAGAGTAGGCTCACTATCGCTGGGGATAATGGGGCCTCGCGGCCTAGCAGAGGCCTCCTCTGGAGTACTCACTGTGTCCCATGCAAAGGCCGCGCTGACCGATTCCTCCAGAGGCACTGTGTCATCCGCCTCCGATCCTCCACCGGGTGAATCATCAGGTGTGCTGGAGGAGGCTATGGGATCCGAGGATAGTGGCATGGAGAACAATTTTTCTGCCCCCTCTCTGTGCCCAGCTTTCGCGGAGCGAGGGCCCAGGGCGCCATGTTGCGCCATGAGGTCGACTGACCGGGATGAGTTCTGCTTCCTAGTGACCGACATCCTGGGACAAACCGGCAGATAAAGGTATGGTGATGCACCGGGGACCTTCCGACAACCGCTGAGCCGATTTTAGAGCAATATTAAGTATATCCACAGGATGATTTGGCGGATTTTCGGCGGAGCTCACTGAGAACACGTCTGGCTACATCCGCTGCCTGGCCACGCCCCCCCTGACAGTATATTAGAAACAGTACACCAGGAACGGCCTGCAGTCAGATCCAGCTAAATTGGATACAGTGAGTATATATATATATATATATATATATATATATATATATTATATATATATATACACAAGCCTGGATGTATATATATATATATATATATATATATATATATATATATACTAAATACACTGCAGCTAACTGGATAATCTGCCTGCCTGCTCAATCTAAATTACACTCTTTCTCGGTCAACACCAGCAACACACTACACAGGGCCGACGTGCAGGCGGCCTTATATAGTGTGGGGCATGGACTTAACCCCCTGTGCCATAATTGGCCAAACGCACCCTGCCTTTGGCCAATTACGGCTCTCTTTGCTGACGGTGCTGTGATTGGCCAAAGCATGCAGGTCATAGTGCATGCTTGGCCAATCATCAGACAGCAACGCACTGCGATGTCGAAGTGCATTATGGGGCATGACGCGCTCGAGTTTGGCGCGAACGCCCAATAATGTTCGTATTTCAATGAACGAATGAACAGCCAATGTTCGAGTCAAGCTCATGCTCGACCCGAACATAAAGCTCATCCCTAGCTGCAAACTGCTTTCTGAGTCTGGTGAGCCTTTCTTGATACATTTGTTACATGGGCCTGTTGGCATTTCTTTGTTGTGTTCCCCATCCCTCAGTTGGACTGCTTTTGGATGTCCTATCATTAAAGCCTTAATTTAACTGAAAAAAAAATAGCAGTAATACAGCTTCTTTGAATAAAACATGATCTATGAATGGAGGGGGTGGACCTTTCTGTTCTGTTTTGTACTTCAAGAAACCGATTTACTGGTATATCAGATTACTAGTAATCCAGTTTTTAACTACTGGAGGCCTTGCTTCCCTTTAATAACCTGAACTCAAACAAAAATCTCCTATGTGATTTTTGTTGATTGACTTTTACATACAGATAAATGCAAACAGTGGTGATTTAACAATGCAGAGGACTGAACTGATTGAGTTATTACAAACGTTAACGTCTATTTCCCCTTTTGCAGCCAAATTGGGATAACACCTACTTTATATTTTTTCTCATTCACATAGTATAACAGACAAAAAATAGAAATTACTGCTTACAATTTTAAATGCTCATTTCTGATAAGTCTGGCACTAAAAAAATTATATTAATTCTCTTTGTTTATAAAGGGACTGGGGAACTGTTTTTGCCATAATTAACTGTCTGTACTGTGCTAGTAGATCTCATTACCTGTTGCAAACTTTATTTGAACACTGTTAATCCTAACAAAGCGTTAAATCTCTAGCAGTTGCATTGTGTGTTAATGAGAGGAGATACACCCTTTTGTTAGCATTTTTATTGGGACAGACTGACTTTGACATTGTTCAGAAATGCTTGCAGTTAGCCCTGAGGCCTTCTCCTGAGAAACAAAAAGCATCTAAAAGTACTGTGAAAAAGTTTTAGGTGTGAAGAAATGTTGTAAAGTAAGAATGCTTTCAAAAATATTTTTTAATATTTAAATTGTTTTTTATCAAGTTACAAAATAAAAAGTGAACAAACAGAATAAAAAACGAAATCAAATCAAATGTTTAGAGTGACTACACTTTGGCTTCAAATCAGCACCAATTCTTCTCAGTCCACACACACAAACACACACACACACACACACACAGACACACAGTTTTTGAAGGAACTCGCCAGGTAGGTTGGAAAAATAACCAGATTTTCTGATGATGTAGGCTGCCTCAAATCCTTCTGTCTCTTCATGTAATCCCAGACAGACTTGATGATGTTTAGATCAGGGCTCTGTGGGAGCCAAACCATTACTTCCAGGACTCCTTGATCTTCTTTAGGCTGAAGGGGTACTTGTCCTGCTGCAGGATAAATTTGGGGCCAATCACATGCTTCACTGATAGTATGTCATGATGGTTAAGTATCTGCATATATTTCTCAGCATCGGGCAACGTTCAGGACCGTAGACTCAGTGGTTGGCCAAAGAAACATAATGCAGCAGATTAAGACACATCATGCTTATGTCCCTGGGACATCAGAAGATGTTCAGCAGTGCCATCAGAACAGAACTTGCAGAAACCAGTGGGACCCAGGAACACTGATCTACAGTCCAGAAAAGTCTGACCAGAACTGAGCTTCATGGAAGAATTGAAGCCAAAAAGCCATACCTCTGATGTAGAAACAAGGCTAAGTGACTTAACTAACATAGGAAAAAACATAGGAACTGGGGTACAGAAAAATGGCAGCAAGGTGTCCTGAAAGTGATGGCTTGGCCTCCACAGAGCCCTGATCTTAACATCATCTAGTCTGTGTGGGATTACATGAAGAATCAGAAGGATTTGTGGCATCCTACATCCACAAAAGATCTGTTGTTAATACTCCAAGATATTGGGAACAACCTACATGCAGAATTTCTTCAAAAACTGTGTGATAGAGAGCAGGATACAAGCAATTATAAAAAAAAGAACATAGATGTATCCTGTTGTGTACTCTATAATTTAAACACTCTAAAATGTTACACTCCAACTGTGAATTACTTATGAAAAAAAGTTGGAAAAAATGTATTGTTGATAATGTTCCTCTGCCTCTAACTGCCAGACCTTGTGCCCTTGCCATGATTGATAGTGATCAGGTACAGAAAAAAGCCAGTCACTGCACAAAGGCATCTTTTACATGGGTGAGCAGCCCCCTACCCCAACTGCTAACCTAAATTCTACTGTTGCCAGGGCAGCTGATAGGCCAGTACAACTGGCCATGTTGTACCGGGCCCGGCCATCAGGGGGGCCCAAGCAACCTGAACAGAGAACTAATTAATGTTAAAAAAAAAAAATCCTCCAGCCACCATTACCAAACATTGTGCGTCCCAGATAGCCCCCCCCCTCTTACTTTTTGGGTCTTTTTATTTTGATAGCTCAATATCTGCAGGTGGCGACAGGGGGAGGGACTATTTCTTCTATTTCTGGCGCGGAAGAATGTCTGTTCCGTGCCCGCTCCTCATGCTGGCTCAAGTCTTGGCCAGCACGTCCTTCCCTGGCGCCGCGGAGTGATTCCTCTCCATCTGCTCTGGTCTTCACTCGGCCTGAGAGTAGAAGCAGTGAGGCGAGCGGGGGCATCTGACTGGAATAGTTTGTGGACACTCGCACTCCTGGGGCCCGGCTAACACAGGTGTGTGCTTGCTTGGGGGGGGGGGGGTTTGGGGTCTACTTCTACTGCAGCAGCATCTATACATTATGGCATTGGCAGCATGGGTGGCACTGTCTCTGCAGGCAGCAAATGCGTTATGGCCCATAACTCATGTGCTGCCTGCAGAGACAGTGCCACCCAATGCCGCCAATGGCATTATGTGCTGCAGATAGTGCCACCCATGCTGCCATTGGCATTATGCCATTGGTGGCACTGTCTGCAGGTAGCACATGCGTTATGGCCCATAACGCATTTGCTGCCTGCAGAAACAGTGCCACCCATGTCACCAATGCCGTAATGTGCTGCAGACAGTGCCAGCCATGCCGCCAATGCTGTAATGTGCTGCAGACAGTGCCACCCATGCCGCCAATGCCATAATGTGCTGCGGACAGTGCCACCCATGCTGCCAATGGCATTATTCCATTGGACGCATGGGTGGCACTGTCTGCAGCACAATATGGCATTGGTGGCATGGCATGGGTGGCACTGTCTGCAGCACAATATGGCATTGGTGGCATGGCATGGGTGGCACTGTCTGCAGTACATTATGGCATTGGCAGCATGGGTGGCACTGTCCCTGGAGTACATTATGGCATTGGAATGTCCCGCTGTCAAGTCGCTGATCGCCACCATTACTAGTAAAAATAAATAAAAAATACATAAATACATCACATAGTCTGTAGATGCTATAACTTTTGTGCAAACCAATCAATAAACGCTTTTTGGGATTTTTTTTTTTACAAAAAATATGTTGCAGAATACATATTGACCTAAACTATTGAAGAAATTCAATTTGTTAAATTTTTTATTGGATATGTTTTACTGCAGAAAATATATATATTTTTTCAAAATTGTTTTTATTTTTTTGTTTAGAAACGCAAAACTTGAAAACCGCAGAGGTGACCAAATACCACCAAAAGAAAATAAATATCACTTGTAGATAAACCTGCACTTTGTTTCAAGGCGGTGTCTTGGGAGGGACCAGGGGCGGAGCCAGGGGTGGGACTAAAGGAGGGACCAGGGGCGGGACCAGGGGTGGAGCTGAAGGGGGCCCCGTCAGGTAGGCTGTACGGGGCCCCATGATTTCTATCAGGGGCCCTGACTGTTGCAGCCAGACAGGGCTGTACACATGCAGCGGTCATGATGCTTTGCTTCACAGCCAAAACAATTTTATCCCAGCTTGCAGCGTTTAACCTCCCTGGCGGTATGATTATGTCAGATTTTTGCGTCTCAAAGCAGCACATTGTTTTGCATAGAAATTTGGCATTTTATATTGTAGGCCTGTAATTCTTAGGAATAACTCACTTAAATCTGTCCAAACCAGAGTCTAGTAGACATCCTGGGTATGAGAAAGTTTGAAACGCGAAATCATAAATTATAATATAATAAATAATTATCAAAAATAATAATATAATAATAATAAAATGTATTCAATAATGTAATCAAATCAGAAACACTGAAATTTGCTCAGTTGCAAAATCGTTGCTGTCGGCACTTTCAGTGTTTGATGACGAATTACCCCACGAATCACTATATCCCAATTCTGTTAGTGTTCTAATTTACTATCGCTGTTTTCTAGCTGGTCTAAAACCACTTTTGACGTAATGGGACACTTTTTGGTTGCCATAGACAATCTCAAATTTCCAGGCAGAAAAAAATGTATGTATTAATATTAGGGCTGTTACTGATTAAAATTTTTGTGTTCGATTAATCGATTTTTTTTAAAATCGATTAATCGACTAATTTTGATTAATTATAACGCACATAGATCCAACTACTTTTAGCTGATCTCCTTGCAGGCCGATTCCCAGTGCAGCTACCAACCACTGGAAAAATCGATAGCAGGATACAAAAAACACACAAGGGCAGCGCTCGATGGGAATAGCATTAAAACTTTTATAGTCTTCAAGTAGGTAACAAAATAAATATTGCACTGGAGATAAAATCAATGTAGCTACATAAACTGTAAAAATGGTGTGAGTAATACCAAACGGTAGCAAAAGCAGTCCTAAAAACATGTAGCTAAGTATGATACTGATATAAAAATGTGTACAACGATACCACTGCTGAATCCAGAAGAGGAGGGGTTAACATCAGTCCGTCGGCATGTAGATGTCACGTGAAGGGAACTATCACAACTTCCAGTGGATGGTTGTATAATCCCAGGTTGATAGAGGGAAGTGATAGAGGGAAGTGTAACAGCCCTTGCGTGTGGCAGATAGTAAGGTCCCGCCGGCATGCAGATATGAAGGCACAGCAAAGGAGCCCTTCAGATGGACACGGCAAGCCCAAAGAATTTTGATCGATCAGAAGAATTTTGATCGATCAAAACAATTAATCGATTAATTGAGGAATTAATAGTTCATTTCCACAGCCCTAATTAATATAAAAGTGCATGCAGGGCACTGGACAAAGCACTAGGGACACAATGGAGGTGAAATGATTTGCAGTGTACTGTATGTGTTATGTATTTTTCACTATTTTGAATTTGCTGCCGGGCTTCGCCCCGTGAGTCGCGACACTCGCAGGGAACGGAGCCCGGCACAGTAATACATTGGACGCAGGACACAGCCCACGACACAGCGGGAGGACATTGCAGGATCCTAGGGACAATGGAAGTAACTTTTCCTGGATTCTGCAATGCAATCACGAGTGTGGCTTAGGGTTACCACTTTTGGTGATGAAAATTCACCCCGAGCCACACTCGGGATTACCACCAGGGAGGTTAACAGAAGACAATGGCAGTCAAACATGTCCATTAGGAACAGCGAGAGCATGCGTTTGGCTCGTAGTTGCAGTGCTTTATTTCAGCACATTAAAAAAAGCCCATACTCAGGAAGCAACAGAATTAACACATGAAAACTGCTGCCCCACCACCTTCTGAAAAGTGATCAACCACTGATCAATTTTCAAAGAGCAGTGGACACAGTTGCCCATGTGAAAAACCTGTAGTGTAAATGGGCTCTTAATGATTTTTATTAGAAAGATAACTTGATTAAAGGGTATTTTATTATTATTTGCCTAAAGTTCTATTCTAAGCAACCATACATATTCTGGGTTGTCTGTTTAGGGTTAGATAATGTGCATAATTGTAGCTAATTCAGAATTCAGATTCAGAATCTGAAAGAACAATGATAATAGGTTGAACTTGGAGATCTAAATAACTCTGCCATTTTAAAATACATAAAAGTTCTAAGCATTTTGTTCTTTATCATGGTCTACACAAGAGAATCCATAATATGTATTATTATGTTTGATTGAACATGTTAATGAATTTTAGTTTGTTTACTTGTTGTTTCTAACTGTTTTTTGGTTCCAACTTCTTCTGCTTTATGTTTCGAAGCCTATAAGTTGAATACTATGGTTCTTGTTTTTTGGCAGGCCATAGGATCGTCCTACTCTTGTTCTTGGGGAGGCTGTAGGGTCTTTTGGTCACAATTTATGCTCAGAGCAGCAAGATGTTCTTGATTACTACAGTCACAAAATTGTATTAGATTAAAACACAACCTAATTTTCAGTTACCATACTGTTACAGGAATTGATCATGCTGATGAATGAATGGGTTCTGGATTTGAAGGGACAGGCAGGGTTTTTAGAGACGGGGTTCATAGATTAATTTTTATTTTTTTTAGCTGGATTTGTGGATTATGTCATTGAATATAGACAACTTGCATTAGCTGTGTCTCGGGCTCATATCTTACATTAGATCCCTAGAGCTTTGGGCAATACAACTATATTATTTTATTAGATTCAACAGTTTACATTGCTATGTATGAAAGACCCTATTTCTTGAATATTACAATACGTATATGCAGAGGGAGAATAATAAGAAGCAACTGTTGGGAATTGTTAGTTTGTTAACTAAAGCCCCGTTCACACGGTCGGAATTTTGCCCAACAAACTTTGTTTTAAGCAAGTTGGACCAACAATCCGACCGTGTGTACGCTCTATCGGACAAACTTTTTTTTGTTTGGTTTTGTTTTCATCGGACAAAAGTTGGGTCTGCAAACGGACAAACTTTTGCCCAACAAAAGTCCGATGGAGCAAAGTCCTACCGTGTGTACAGAAAACCATAGGACTTTTGTCCGATGGACAAAACAACTAATGTTAAAATCAACCAACAATAGCAGAAGTTGACCAAAGGGTGGCGGTAAAGAGCAGAAAAGAGCAGAAAAACCATGTGATGTTGCAAAAAGTTTTGGGAAAGTTCGCAGAAAAGTCCTGTGGTGTGTATGCTATGGGTGTGCCCGGCCAACTTCAAAAATCCACGGAAAAGTCCGATGGAAGTCCGACCGTGTGTACAGGGCTTTAGTCTGCAAAATATAAGGCCTGGTTCATAACTATGCATTTTTTTAGTGCATTCTCAGTTTTGAAGAAACACACTACAGTCCGTTTAACATGGTTTCCTATGGGTCACGTTCACATCTGTGCATTTTATGGAAAGGGCCAGGAACATTTTTCTGGTTTTTGGTTCCATAGATCTCAATGAATCAAAATCGTGTATTGAAAAATGCAAAATGCACCTGGAATATGCAAACTGCAACCTGCATAGGTGTAAACCAGGCATCAATACAATATAATTTTGTTTTGAATGACTTTCTAGATAAAAAACACTTCAATACAAAATTTAGTTTTTTTGTAACAACATCCTTTTATGTTAGAAACAAGTAAAATTATTGTTTGCTTGGATATTTAGCGCTGAAGCTCTAACAGAGCGCATTTCTCTTACAAATAGCCTTCTCAAGTGAATTTTTTTTTTTAAACTGCCAAATCTTCTTGATAGAAAGGTTCATAAATTATTGTTGAGGTTGTGAATTTAAAGGACAGCTATAAAAAGTCTAAGCTCATTCTAAAGAGGTTAGAGATAAAGTAAAACAAATGAATAAATCCTGAAAACAATCAAGTTAAAGTCACCAACAAGACAATGCTAGAAAGAAGATATTCCCAAAAACTCTGACCAGAAAAGTAGACTTGTGGCATAATAACAGAGGCCAATTATCAGTCTGGAAAAGCTACAGCATTCAGCAGCTGAGACACATGGGAAATATGCTATTGTCACTGAAATATTACATTACATTACAATTGCTTGCATTGCAGGAAGACATGAATTAAGCCATTACTCAGAAGGAGCTAAGCAAAAACATGATTGATTCAGAGACAGCACGAGCAAATGTTTTAAAGTGTCAGTCCACTCAAAGAGATAATTTAGTTATAGGTGGGACATGGTTGAGTCACAATTTTTTATAATGTTTGGATATTCCTACAGCGAGATCTCCCGGACATAATTTCAGACTACTTACTGTGAACTTTCAGGCTTACTGTCCACCACACCCTGTTGCAGCACCTGTTCTATTCTCTATAGGAAAAAAAAAATCAGACAGGGCAGACATCTCACAGACATCAAGCTATATAACAACTGTCAGGTGGTTAAATTCTTCAGCATCTACCAATAATTGAAATAACAGTTAGGGTGAATTGACCTTTTAAGGTTAGATGAGGCCAAGGTAGGGTTTAATAAAATATACAAAAGAAAGTTTGCCCAGTTCCCAGGAAATCTTAACTAAGTGCAAAATTAGCCAGTGTCAACAGGAATCAATTCAAATGTTCTAGGTGTTCCAGCTCCCTTTAAATCCACTGGGTGGTGGACTGGAATCTGTAGCAAAAATGAAGAAATAGAGCGCACTGCCGCCCTTGTGTTGAACCGTTTAATGAAAATTAATAAAAACGACAAGACATTGCACTCACAATGGTAAACTTGTAATCAGCCTGGGTAATCTGAATGACACGTGTGCTTCCTCTCCCGACCTGTCCAGTGGACTGTACCCAATACAGTGGTGATCTGGGCTAAGGTGGAAATAGTGATCCCAGATATCCCAGCAATGGTGTGCCACTAAGCAGCTCTGAGAGCCGCGCATGCGCCCGGGCCAACGTCAGTCCAAGCAAAAATGGAAGACAGATATGAGCAGTGTAACCGTGCAATCTCCCAGGGTTGCTATGACAACATGTTTCCGAGGCGTGGCCTCCTTCTTTAGGTCACATTCCTTCCTCAAACATGTTGCTCTATATGGGGAACCCAAAATCCCTGGGCAAACTTTCTTATGTATATTTTATTAAACCCTACCTTGGCCTCATCCAAACGTTTTTATCCATTTTCATTAAACAGTTCAACACTAGTGCTGCTGTGCGCTCTATTTCTTTATTTTTTTGCACAAGGTAGGGTTTTTAACTTCAAATTGATAAGTGTGGTGCAGATCTAGCACTGACCAAACCTCAAAAAACACTGTACCCACAAAGAAATGTTGCAAATATAGCAATATGTTTTGGTGCTGCTTTTGTGTTGTAATATTTTTTTTAAATAGAAAGTGCAGCAGTTATAAGTTACAGAAGTTACAAGTTAAATACCTGGTGGGTTATAACACTATCAAAAAACAAGCATGACAAATGACTGTAATTAGGTACATAGATTGATGAAATGTTACAAATGAATGGTACTCATACCACAAACAGGTGCTGGAGAAATCCATTACAATGTTTGGTAAGCTGAACTTGAAAATAGAAGAGATAGATAAAAGTATATACAGAAAGTATAGTGAGAGGAGGAAAAGAAAGTGAAAACAGTAGAAAGTGAGAGAGAAGGGGGGTCTTAATGCCTGGGATGGTTTGGTCTCATAATAAGAATATTCCACAAAGCTCTAGATAGTGAGAAATGTGTGGTTAAATTCAGAGAGCACAAAGTATGCTATCTAGGGTGTCCAGACTTTGTGGAATCTGTGTAGATAATTATGTAATGTAGTTATAAAAGAAAAATTTGCGCTAGGTGCGAATTATTAAAGTGCAATAAATGAATAAATACCTAAAGGAAAACCTGCTGCTAAACACCAAAAAAACCTTGATATAAGGTACAACAAATATAAATATACAAAAAGGTGTAGTGCTGGATGAGCAAAACTGTGTATGACTATACAGTGAAAAAAATTTGAAAAAGTATCAAAAACATGAGTGAATACTACAAATAAACAATTTTAAAGTTCATATGTGTCAGTGAAAAATATATGAAATCTTCTCCTCTATTTAAAGATGATAAGAGTTCTACAGAGTGCAGGTATCCGATGAAAATCATAGGCAAAATGCTCCAACACTTAATAAAGATCCCGCCACCAAGGTGAAGAATGAAGGCTTACCAGACAGCCTGCGACCACCCTTCTCAGGGGGTCAAAACAGGCTCAGTAGAGTGATGTTTTACTGCATGGAAGGCAGGATGATTCTGCAGGAACGCTTCATCCACAGTGGGAGAGTCTCCAGAGACGTTGATTGAACACCTTGCCAGAACTGGGAGTAGACACACTCTTGGCAGATCAGAGTGAATGTTCCTCAGTGAGTAGGATAAAATCTGCTTTGGTGAAAATGATGTCCTCCTTAGACAAAGACTTAAGAGATGTTGCACTACTGGATAGACAAAGCCTGTTGGTTCCAGATCTTCAAGTTATGAGAGATCATGAACAAGCATGAGATTGCAGAGCTTCCTTATGTAATGTAGCTGGACTTTTTTTTCTTTTTTATCAGGCACCAAGTCATTTTCTGCTTTACCTGTATTACAGGTGACAATGCAGATATCCACGCCTTTGCCAAGCTCTGTTTAGCAGCGTTCAGAATAAAAATTAGAAGTTAATTTGAAGATTATTGCATTATTATAAATTATAATCACCTATCAATGTGTTTTTTTTTAGGGCATTCCCAACAAACAAGTAATAGTGTCCCAGTCAACTATTCCCTGGCACACCATGTACCAGCGTAATTATAATTTATAGTTGGCTTTCACATTGAATGTGATTTTTAATTTATTTAATTTATTAGCTTAGGGATGGCAGAGTCCAGGTGGCAGTTGCATTGGGTCAGATTCTGTTGCTTTCAAACTTACCCAAAAAGGGATATCTGGTGCAGTCTGATGAGAAAGTAAAGGGGCTATCTGGGCTGCATAGTTGTAACTAGACATGTAAAGGACTGAGAGGACACAGTATCTTAGTTGATCTCATACTGCAGGATGAAAAGCATAGGAGGTCCTAGACATAATCATATCAGGAAGTGCTATTTTTCTAGAAGAATTGAAATGAGGACACTTCAAGGTACATTTCTCAGAGTAGGCACAATTAACATTTTAGATGTTGCTTGTATTCTCACTTTTTGAGTATAGGTTCACTTAGAAGAATGGATTATCAAAAACAAAGTTACTTATGGCAAAGTAACTGGTTTCAATCAATGAAAAACAAAACAAAACAAAAAAAAAATGATTGTCCAGAAGGTCAACTTTTAAGAGTATGTAAAATAGAAATACTGGGATTGTTCATAAATACAAAGGTAAATGTCCTACAGCTACCCAGTGTCATGATCTGAATCCAAATTATGATCAGTGCTACTGTTTGAAAACTGGGATTCAAGTATCATGTGACTAACCTGAACAACCTGGACAAAATTTGTCTAGAAGAATGTGAATAATTGCAACCGAGGAAGCAATTGAGAATGATTGCATAAATAATCAACCTAAAAAAAGACACACCTATTCAACTGATATAGAAATACTAAAAAAAGAAACACTGAAAAATAGCATACGCCATTCAGTTTGATAGCACATCCTTGAATATTGTTCTCCTCCTCTCACTAAAGATGTGTGGATACAATTGTACCTTGAACTACTATTGTGTACAGTACATTCCTTTTGTTTACCTGTCCTAATTTCTAGTCCCTTTTTTCTACTATAACTTCATTCTTATGTTACACTATTACTGGCATTTGAGGCGGCTGCATTCGCTGCTTTGTTCACAGCATTGTCATTGTTTTCCTTTCTTTAAAAACTCAATAAAAACTCAATGAAAAAAAAATTAGCTCCACCGCAGACATAAATTCCTTCCTGATCCCCTAAAGCAAAATTCTGTGGATCATTAGTCTTTGGTATTATAACTTGTAAATGTCAATAGTCAGTTATATTCTGTGCATTCATGATTGCATCCAGCATTGTTTTAAAACAATCAATTGAGCTGGTTAGAACTAGTTCCCGAGGGAGTCCATTTCACATTTTCACAGCTCTAACTGTGAAGAAGTCTTTCTATATGCAGAGGATAAATCTTTTTTTTTTTCCTTCAGTTGCAAACAGGACC
This sequence comes from Rana muscosa, assembly GCA_029206835.1. Taxonomy (NCBI): domain Eukaryota; kingdom Metazoa; phylum Chordata; class Amphibia; order Anura; family Ranidae; genus Rana; species Rana muscosa. Next base: position 132,731,506 of record CM055126.1, read on the forward strand.
TTAAAGTGAATAACTTTGCACAAAACTGGACTGCATATACGAGATGAGGTCTAAGTATACTTTTTTTTCTAAATTACAGCTTTCCTGTGTACCAATATACCATTAATGTACTGTACCTCTGCTGAAGGAAAGAAAAAGCTGTCTTTATATTCTAGGGCAGGCCTTACTTAGTGTCCAGGTTTTCCTATAGAAAACTCCTCCATGACTTCCTGGTATACATTCTTTGAATCTCATTAATACACATTCTGCCCTTTCCATCTCCAGGAGATTTATCCCACCCACCTTTGTAGTTACATGCAGTCACTGCCAGTGAGCACCATTCTAACTGAATACACAACCAGTGTCTTCCTCTGCTGATCAATCATTTTGTACCTTACCTTATTCTTACATAGATTGTTCATTTGGCAGAGTATGCAAGAGCTAAGCAATCACATAACAGCCTCTGTGGAGAAGACCTCTAGTACACTATACAATCCCCCATAGATCTACCATCAACTATGTAGTACAAGGGCCTGCTTGTTTGAATACAGAGAGATTGAATAGACAGGTGTGTCCTCTTATTATAAAGTTTTGGTCAATTTAAAGTAGATTGTACAGCAATTATACAATCAGAGTGTGTAGTGTATTGCCTCCTTTATACACCAAAAATGACCTTCTCATGCTTTCGGTGCAATTAATTGTTAATGACACCCCAAACACAGAAGTAAACAGGCATTTTGAAAAAAATGTGCGATAAAAGTGGCAAACACGTAAGTTAAAAATGTGCAAACTGTAACTTGCCAAAATGTCCAATGAGCTACTTTGCCGTGTGAAATCAATGGGCTTCCCTATGCGTTTCACAGGAAAAACACCTCAAAAAACATGCTCTCCCACTACGCTAGGTGTGAATGGGGCCTGGAAGTGAAATCGGTGTGTTTACACAAGAACACTGACAGCCGAGAGCTGAGCGCCACAATTCACTCCCTCCCATGTACTTGTAAAAAGCTGGCCATACACTATGCAATTTGATTGTACAATCTCAGTACAGTTTCCTTTAGATTTGCCAAAACTATGGAATAGGAGGACCCACCTGAACAATCTGTTCAATTTGTTTTAAATCATATAGTGATCAGAGAAGTGTGGTCAAGAGGGGTAAGGCACATCCTATTCTGTGATACAGTAAGGTAGTGCATGATGGGATATGAATTTCCCTGGAAGGTCAAATGATGCTACAGGAAGTCAGGGCTCAGAATGCATTTTTTAACAGAGAGGTGAAGATTCAAATCTGCTGTGGACTACGTAAGTGAGAGATAAGCACATTCTGTTTACTATGAAAAGTGAAATTCTGCCTGGAAAGGTGAACTTAGCCTTTAAGTCCACCAGAACACCCAGATCCTTCTTGATCATTGATTCTGGCGGTTGTACTCCTCTTGGAATGTATAATACATGCATGTTTTTAGCCCTAAAGTGTATATAACCCTTTTGCTGCCATCAACTTATGCCATAGGTTGATAACAGAGGTGGGGGGTTACACACTTACAGCATGAGTGCATGAAAATGTCACATGCTGACTGTTGGCTTTCATGACTCCCCAGAAGAGCTGCCTCTTTCCATGCACCCCACCCTGCCCTGCCTTGCCTTATCCACCCCACCATGTTTTTCATGCTGCGCTATCCCACCTGCATGCCTGGGACCTACATAATGGGTTTTCCTGGGTAGGTGGGAGGTAGACGGCTTTGACACCTTCTCCTCTAACTTTCTCTTGCCACTGTGGCCAATTAAAGAAGCTAATGGATTAAGATCTGTGCTCCATTAGCTTCAGTGGAGTATTTGGGAGAAATTAGGGGTCTAATAGGTCACGTTGGTCCCCTATGTGATAGAAATAACAAAAAACATGTACACCCAAGCACTTTAAAAAAATTCTCCCCAAAATGTTGAGGGAGCTTTTTACGTGTGCTTTTTACATACGCATGTAAAAGCACACATAGGGGACACCTATGTATGAAACCTTGACTGTGCTACACTTTACATATTGCCGTGCATGCTGGAATGAGAGCAATAATATTAGGGCCATTATTTATGGTTTCCTCTAAACTGTTGACCTGTAAGAGCTTTTAAAGTATTGCCTATGGAAATTTTGGGTACCAATGTTTGTTGCTGTTTTAGTAGCACATGCAATTTTATAGCTTGATATGTTGGGTATGTGTTTGCTCAACACAACCTCATCTTTTATATTTTACCTAAAAACAGCGCATTCAGGTCTAACTGTAAGTTGGAGACATCATGTAAGGACTTTATTGAACTACATAGCTTGGATTCATCTGCAGACACAGAAATTGTACTTTTATTCCCAAACTCAAAATCATTTACAAATAGGTTAAAAAGGAAGGGTCCCAATACTGAACCTTGGGATACACCACTAATAACCTTAGTCTATACAGAGTATTAATCATTAATCACTACTCTCTGAATACAAACTTTAAAGCCAACCTCTGGGCGAAAAAAAAAAGATTGCAGAAACCTATTTAAAACAGAGCAAGTTTACCTGGAATTTGCCTGAAAGGTAATTCCTTAATTTTTTTTGTTATAGGAAAAAGTCAGACATGCTCAAGGCTGATGTAGACCTTACAAAGGACCATATCTAGGGAGTACAGTTCCCAAGGCAAAAAATAAAACCAAGCCCCCCTACTCCAGCACATACATATTGAAAGATACTCCCTGTTAACCAGCCCCCAACCATTATCCATTGCAGTAGCACATATATCACAGAAACAATAACATTTTATTAATATTGCTCAAATCAGAGCATGGAGACAAACAGGAAAATCTACTTAAAATATACTGTCATACATTACTTATGTATAAAAAATTTACCCGAAGGGATATAGTTATAGGTACTTATCAAGCAGGCAGCAATAAGAACAGTTGGCTACAATACAGTTGGAAAAATGTGAAACCTTCTTTGTGAGGTGCAATGAATTCCTTAAAAGCAAAAATATTTTTACCTGAATGACATATGGTGTTTCTGTACCAAATAAAGAGCAACTTGTAATACTGTATGTCACATTTCACCATTTCTTATCATTTTAAGGATCCTACAAGTACAGAAAAATATTGCTGTAGGCTGACAACACACAATATTTTTGTGGACTGTGGGCTCAGCCCTATCAGTTTTCTTTTGCTAAACTACTCAGACCCAACCCCTAACCTTTTATCCACAACATAGACACTAAAGCCTTGTACACACGATCGGAATTTCCGATGAAAAAAGTCTGACGGAATTTTTTCATAGGATATTCCGACCGTGTGTGGGCCCCATTAGACTTTTTTCAGGCCGAGTTTAGAAATAGAACATGTTTTAGAAATTCAGATCGTCTGTGTGGAACTCCGACGGAGAAAAAAACCACGCATGCTCAGAATCAAGTCGACGCATGCTCAGAAGCATTGAACTTAATTTTTCTCGGCTCCTCGTAGTGTTTTACGTCACTGTGTTTTGGATGGTCGGAATTTGGTCTGACAGTGTGTATGCAAGATAGCTTTGTAGCGATACCTTCACTTAAGAGGGCCGCAGATTAGTTTGGGCCCTGAAGACAGCTCCGCCAACCCCCGGCAATTTACTCGACCCCCTTCTGGCACAGTTAGTCTAGGGTAACAATATATTTCTTATGCTTTATGATCAAACTCAGACACCAAGGCAATAATAAAGGAATATCTGATTTACTTTAAATTGTGGTAAAAGAATCAACAGTGGTAACAGTTTACATGAAATGGATTGCAGAGCCCTGCAGCAATAAACACACTATATATTAATGAAACAGTAAAGGCGCGCCGTGTGGGCGACCGTTAACTAGGCACAGCAACTAAATTAACTATCTAGCTGGCCAGGCCTGGCTCAGATACTAAGACTCAGTCTCTAGGGGATGATGGTTTCTTCACCGGCAAGTCTTTAAAGGTGGTGTACATAACAGAATAACATTTGTAATCCAGTAGGAAGTCGTAACAGGAACAAAACACTTTACTGAAGATCCTCTGACTCAGTTCTGCTAGGACACCTCCAGAGAGAGTATCAGGTATAAACTAGTGGGCCACGGCAGTCTATAGGCACATCAGTAATAAACAGTATGTGGTCTGAGCATACGCTCGCTCACCCCTCCGGACGCAATCCCAGTCCGGGAACTTCCACCGACTGTGTCTTCACACACAGTGTCTCCAGCGATCGGGTCCCCGATCCAACCAAGGCTGTGGATAAGCGGAGTCAGATGCCACCCATGCTCGCAGCGGGGTGGAAGGCTCTTTGGTAGCTGCGCAAGGCCTCAGGCTTCAGGCCTTGCACACCAGCACATCCGCACAGGAGGATCAGTCACTGAAGTCTCGTGTCCCAAAGAGGCCGAGCCCAGCCTCGCCTCCTCCTTTTATAACTCCTCCCATGAGTCTCTGGGGTGGAAACATCGCCGAAAGGGGTTCTGGGTAAGGTAGTCCTGGAAGTCTTAAAGGGGACCCCGCTACAGCTTGAATGGAGTTCCGATGGAAAATTCCATTTGATTTTATCCCATCGGAAATTCCGATCGTGTGTACAGGGCATAAGATCATATAGTGTCAAAATAACCAGGAGATCTAATTAGACTCCCCAAGATAAAATCGAACGTGTGCATAAGACAGACAACAGCTTTTCTTACATGATCAACTGGTATTTTTAGCACTTTTCAAGCAAAAAAATAATAATTCACTTTTAACAGGCCAAAAGGGATAACAGGAATATTATTGTTTGTATTGTAAATTTTTTGTATTGTAAATATTTCACAATGAAAGATGGCTGCATTCATTACCCGGTAATCAATTCACCAACCAGTAACACCCACTTTTAGATTCATGTAAATCATAACCATATATTTAGTATACCATGCTTTATATACTGTACCATTTAGAACATAATTACACATCCTTTTTGGGGATTTTTCTAAATCCTTTGAAGTATTACACCATATTGTGACTGTTAAGGATTTGTGGGAATATCTTACCCTTCATAAAATGGTGTTCATAGGAGGTTACAGAAAAAATACATTTAATTTCAACAATAAAACTGCTGACTATCCCAAATTAGCCTAGCCAGTTCAAGGCCAGAGCCATTTTCACATTTTAGCTATGAGCCTATTTTTTAAGCAGTAATTTTGTTATTTGTTGTAGAACAGAAGTAAGACATGTATATTTTGGAGGTAAAAAACAAGGCTTTTTGGTGGCAATGTCTTCCAAAAGTTATATACTAGACAATAAAAAAAAAGGAACATAAAATAAAAAAATCTGGTTTGTTCAATGATCATTTTATCACAACTGGTGCTACTTTATCAGAGTAGAAGCAATTGAAAAAACACTGGGAAAAGAAAATCTAACTCATCCCTTCCTTGCTGTGCAGCTGAAACTCCAGCACAATAAAGAGATTAATGCAATTTCTCTATAGAACCTTGACAGCGGCACAAGGGAAGCTTGAAGTCTTAAAAACACAAACAAAAAAGAGAGCACAACAACCTTGTGCAGTAAAACATACCTTTTAAGTTTTAACTCAGCTGTGGGGGGAAGGGTTACATTGAACACAGTCAGAAGGTGGGATGATACAAGCCAGTACAGGAACCAACTACACCGCTGTTGATAGAGCTGTGGTCTTCCTCCTTCAGCTCCCGACAGGCTGTCAGACTGGGCAGCTGGAGTGATAGAAATGTTGCCTGTTCAGCACTCTACATCAGAGCTCATTCAAGGCTGTGTGCACATCCTGCTCAACTTGCTGTTACCACAACACATTTCAGGAGCATATCCCCTTTGTCAAGGCTTGATCAACAATGTGTCAACCTGTGCTTACCGTTCAACTAACACAGAGCAAACACACCTGTTTATGCTGATTAGCACTAAAGAAGCTGTCAAAATGACAGATATATATATTGTGACAGCAGGAAGGTAAAGTCACCTGGTTGCATCCAGGGGGGTAGATATATTTCGCCCAGATTCAGGCTTTACGCCGACTTATACAACTAGGTGGAGAGTTGTATAAGCCCAGCTGAGGCTAGTGGGCTCATGGATGACTCATACCTCTAGGGAGAGTGTGGGGCGTCGTGCAGACAGGGAGTTGATGAGACCAGCTGAAGCTTGTCAGCTCATTTAGGCCTCTATAAGAACTCCCAGATTCATTAGGTGTTTGCTCATGCCTGGAACCAGACCTGTGTGGACTGTCTAGGGAGAGTGAACCCCTGTGCGGTGAGACAAAGCCTGTGTGGCTATTTGCTTGGACATTTAAAACCAGGGACTTAGGGACTAGGACAGCACTAGGCTGATCCCAGTTGTTAGTTAGGAAACCTGTATGTTTAGTCAGAGGTCAAGTTGACCAGGATTTATTTTGTTTATGTTTCTTTTGCTTTGCTGTGTTTTGTCACTGTAAAATAGAAAATAAACCGCACCTTTTTGATTTTGAAAACCACAACCTCCGTTTGCTGGGCCTGTTTTTGTGTGGGGAGCCCATCCCGGGGGTCACACACACCCGCTGCCGAGCTAACCCCCTCACAGTTGGTGGAGAACCAGTGGCAGTTTTTTTTTAAGCCAGCATGGAGGAGATACTGAAGCAGCTGGCTCTAGCAAATGCCAATCAACAGCAGACAAATGCAGGTTTACAAAAGAGCCTTGCAGCTCATCAACAGAGCCTTGCAGCTCAACAACAGAACTTCGCAGCCCAGCAGCAAGCTCATCAACAGAGCCTTGCAGCCCAGCAGCAGACAAACGCAACTTTGCAACAGAGTCTGGAGGCTCAGCAACAAGCCCAGCAGCAATCTGAGGCCCGCTTCATAGACCTGTTGCAGAAGCAAGAGCAGAGACTACAACAACAGATGGAAGCAGTAATGCAGCAACGTCCGCAGACCAGTGAGGAAAGCCGTCCCACTAATACCGCGTCCTTTGGGGTGAGTCGTTTATTGACAAAAATGACTGGAGAGGATGATCCAGAGGTATTTTTGACCACATTTGAAAGGACCGCTGAAAGAGAAAAGTGGCCTGAGGAGCAGTGGGCTGGACTGGTGGCTCCTCTGTTAACTGGTGAATCGCAGAAAGCTTACTATGACCTAGAGCCTAACCAAGCAAAAGACTATGTGATGCTAAAAGCTGAAATATTGGCAAGGCTGGGTGTCACCCAGGCTGTCCGGGCTCAGCGTGTGCATAACTGGACTTTTCAGCTTGGAAAACCCCCCCAGGTCTCAAATGTATGATCTCATTCACCTGAGCAGAAAGTGGCTACAGCCAGAGACTTTGTCCGCACCAAAGATTGTGGAACGTGTTGTAATGGATCGATTTTTGAGAGCTCTTCCTACTGCCATCCAAAAGTGGGTAAGCCATGGAGACCCAGAGACGGCCGATGGTCTTGTGGATCGTGTGGAGAAATACTTGGCTACAGAGAACCTGACGGCCTCTTCCAGAGACACTCGGACTTTCCACCCTAAGACCAGACCATCCCCAGGGGCGGATAAGAGGATTCCAAGGGGTGAGGGTGGAGAGAGTGAGAGGGTGGGAGCTCTACCCCAAGTTTGGCGAGAACAGCCTGGGAAATCAGCGGCTCAAGAGGCGGCAAGAAGGATCGTTTGCTACCGCTGCCGGCAAGCGGGACATATTGCAGCCAATTGCCCGGTTGTGGAGGAACCCATGCAGTGTGACTTTCTGACGGGCAGACGTCAGTCGCTGTGTGCGACAGTCGCATGCACTGCCATTCGAGGAACTGAGAAACATTTATGCAAAATGTGTGTTAATGGTAGAAATGTTGTGGTATTGCTGGATTCAGGTAGCCTTGTGACCCTGATAAAGGCTGAGTTAGTGAAAACAGAGGTCTCTGGGAATAGCAAGGTAGCTGTTATTTGTGTGCATGGGGACACCCGAGAGTATCCAGTGACTACAGTGTGTTTCGAGACCCCCAAAGGTACCCTCTCTCATCCAGTGGGCTTAGTATCTCAGTTACCGCATGACGCCATTGTGGGAAGGGATTTTCCGAAGTTCTGGGAACTGTGGGATGATCCTGAGCCCCCCACTGGTGCCCCTATGTACCAGGAATGTGATAGCCAGAACTCCCCTGAGAGTGGTGAGGACTCTCCGGAATTTCCCTTATCAGTATTGGCAGGGGAGACTCAAGAAACTGGAGAGGAGCCCACCTCCTCAGACGAAAACCTACCGTCTGTGGAGTTTTCTGATCTTGAGGTTCACAGGGAAAACTTTGCCACAGAACAGTTGAGAGACCCCGCCCTAATAAAGGCACGGGAAAACGTAGTGAAAATAGATGGCGAGTTAGTGAACCCAGATAATACCTGCACTTACCCATACTTCAGCGTAGAGAAGGACCTACTGTATCGGGTGGCAAAAAGGGCAGAAGAAACCGTTGAGCAGCTTGTGGTGCCCAAACCTTACAGGAAGTTGGTGTTGGAGTTGGCCCATGGGCACATTCTTGGAGGTCATCTGGGGACAGAGAAAACCCGAGAGAGGGTATTACAGAGATTCTATTGGCCGGGGGTGATGAAGGACATAGAAAATTATTGTTCCTCCTGCCCTGTGTGTCAGAGGTTGGCCCCGATGCCACATTTCCGTAGCCCGCTGGTCCCTCTACCCATCATTGAGGTCCCGTTTGAGAGGATCGCCATGGATTTGGTAGGTCCTATAATCAAGTCCGCTAGGGGGCACCAGTACATATTAGTTATAATGGACTATGCCACCCGTTATCCAGAAGCGATCCCTCTCCGAAATACCTCGGCCAAAACCATAGCCAAAGAGCTATCTCTTGTGTTTAGCCGGGTGGGTATTTGTAAAGAACTGCTTACGGACCAAGGTACACCCTTTATGTCCCGGGTTATGAAGGAGCTGTGTAAATTGTTCAAAGTGACGCAATTACGTACATCTGTGTATCACCCCCAAACCGATGGGCTGGTTGAAAGATTCAACAAAACCCTAAAACAAATGTTGAAGAAAGTGGTGGATAGAGATGGAAAGGATTGGGACTGTCTACTTCCTTATCTGATGTTTGCTATTAGGGAGGTGCCCCAATCCTCTACGGGATTCTCCCCCTTTGAGTTACTGTATGGGAGACACCCAAGAGGGCTGTTGGATATTGCCAAGGAAACTTGGGAAAGTGAGAGTTCTCCCCACAGGAGTGTGATTGAGCATGTCGCCCTGATGCAAGATCGAATTGCACAGGTAATGCCCATCGTGAAGGAACATTTGGCCCAAGCGCAGTTGGCACAGCAGAGAGTGTACAACCGTGGAGCCAAGACCCGTACCTTTTCCCCGGGGGATAGGATACTGGTACTTGTCCCTACGGTTGAAAGTAAATTCCTTGCCAAATGGCAAGGCCCCTATGAGATAATGGAAAAAGTGAGCGAAGTGAATTACAAGGTCAGACAACCAGGAAGGCGAAAGCCCGAACAGATCTATCACGTTAATCTGTTGAAAGCCTGGAGGGATAGAGAGTCCCTAGTCGCAGACACTTGGTCACCAGCTCAAACTGGTTGCGTGATTCCTGAGGTTGGAATAGCAGCCACCTTGTCACAACCCCAACAACAGGAGGTTAAGGAGTTTGTGCTTCGCAACAAGAAGGTATTCTCTGAGCTGCCGGGACAAACATCTGGGGTAGAGCATGACATCATTACCCCACCCGGTGAAAGGGTGAAGTTAAAACCCTATCGGATCCCAGAGGCCCGACGGGAGGCAATACGGGAGGAAGTACAGAAAATGCTGAACTTAGGGGTGATAGAGGAGTCCCAAAGTGATTGGTCTAGTCCCATTGTGTTGGTGCCTAAACCGGATGGGAGCTGGCGATTTTGTAACGATTTTCGTCAGTTGAACAAAGTTACAAAATTTGACACCTACCCCATGCCACGTATTGATGAGTTGATCGACCGGCTGGGAACAGCCCGATACATGACGACTCTTGACCTCACAAAAGGGTATTGGCAAATCCCCCTGGCCAAGTCAGCCAAAGAGAAAACCGCATTTGTAACCCCAGACGGGGCGTTCCAATATAAAAGAATGCCGTTCGGGTTACAGAATGCGCCGGCCACATTCCAGCGGAAAATGGACCAGATGCTGAGGCCCCATCGGAAGTATGCTGCGGCTTACCTGGATGACGTAATTGTCCATAGCACAGATTGGGCCTCACATCTGCCAAAAGTGCAAGCAGTCCTGGACTCTGTTCGGGAAGCGGGGTTTACGGCTAACCCCAAGAAGTGTACCATTGGGCAGGAGGAGGCCAAATATCTTGGGTACACCATTGGGAGGGGAGTAATAAAACCCCAACTCAACAAAATCGAGGCCATCCAGAGTTGGCCACGTCCCAACAGCAAGAAGCAGGTACGAGCCTTTCTGGGAATCGCTGGGTATTATCGGCGATTCATTCCCCACTTTGCTTCTAAGGCTGTGCCCCTAACCAACCTGACGAAGGGGAAAGGGTCGGTCATGATTAAATGGACCCCCGAGGCTGAGGCAGCATTCCAATTCTTGAAACAAGCCTTATGTAGCCAGCCAGTGTTGTACTCACCCGACTTCTCTAAAGACTTTGTCGTACAAAGTGATGCGTCAGATGTGGGGTTAGGAGCAGTATTGTCCCAGGTCTGGAACGGGGAAGAGCACCCAGTCATTTACCTCAGCAGGAAGTTGAAGTCCCATGAGGTAAATTACGCCACCGTTGAAAAGGAGTGTTTAGCGGTGAAGTGGGCTCTAGATTCCCTTCGGTACTACCTGCTAGGTAGGCACTTTGACATGGTTACGGATCACGCTCCGTTAAAGTGGATGGCTCAAAACAAGGAAACAAATAGAAGAGTGAATAGGTGGTTCCTGGCCCTCCAGGAATTCAACTTCACAGTAAAGCATCGCCCTGGCGTTCAAATGGGGAATGTGGATGCTTTGTCTCGAGTACATGAATGCCTGATTGCTGGTGTTCCAACCCCGAGGTTAAAACAAGAGGGGGGGGGGTATGTGACAGCAGGAAGGTAAAGTCACCTGGTTGCATCCAGGGGGGTAGATATATTTCGCCCAGATTCAGGCTTTACGCCGACTTATACAACTAGGTGGAGAGTTGTATAAGCCCAGCTGAGGCTAGTGGGCTCATGGATGACTCATACCTCTAGGGAGAGTGTGGGGCGTCGTGCAGACAGGGAGTTGATGAGACCAGCTGAAGCTTGTCAGCTCATTTAGGCCTCTATAAGAACTCCCAGATTCATTAGGTGTTTGCTCATGCCTGGAACCAGACCTGTGTGGACTGTCTAGGGAGAGTGAACCCCTGTGCGGTGAGACAAAGCCTGTGTGGCTATTTGCTTGGACATTTAAAACCAGGGACTTAGGGACTAGGACAGCACTAGGCTGATCCCAGTTGTTAGTTAGGAAACCTGTATGTTTAGTCAGAGGTCAAGTTGACCAGGATTTATTTTGTTTATGTTTCTTTTGCTTTGCTGTGTTTTGTCACTGTAAAATAGAAAATAAACCGCACCTTTTTGATTTTGAAAACCACAACCTCCGTTTGCTGGGCCTGTTTTTGTGTGGGGAGCCCATCCCGGGGGTCACACACACCCGCTGCCGAGCTAACCCCCTCACAATATATATAGATAACACATAGATGGGCATGTGCCTTGTGGGGGTAGGACTCTTTGTTTACACTTGTGTTGCCCTCTGAAAATCATTCCCTCCTGGAAGCAATTGAAAGTCTTCTGTACCAAAATGCAACCATTGCGGCTTGGTTTCATTTACCTAATTGGGTCATGTTCGGCAGCGGTACTGCCTGCTGAACTCAATACTGTATGTGGTATAACCTTTGTATGTGTGCCACTCCCTCTGACTGCCATGTTGGGTTAAGGCAGGATGTTGGGAACGAGTAAAAATACAGTTAAACTGCCTATTTTTACTGTCCCATGGCCACCAACATAATCAAGGCCTGAGACATACAGTATGAGGTACATCATAGGATCTCAGTAAGTTGATATCACTTGCACAGTACTTTTGAAACAATGCTGTTTAGACAAATGAGACAGACATTGAACTTTTTGATAAATAGATACTATGTTATGTACGGGTCAAACAAATATAACTGCATACAACCAGCAAAACATTATCTGAACGTGTAAAATATGATGGATGCTTTATAATGTTATGGTGTTGATGTTCTGCCTTAGGACAAAGATGGCGTGAAATTGTTAATGGATTAATAATTTTGAATATGTATTAGGAAACAACTGAGTTCCAGGCAGTATGTCAGTGAGTTAAAATTCAAAAGAAGTTGGATTATGCAACAGTGATATGATTTAAAGGAGTAATTTAGAATGGTCTAGTCAGTACTTTAGAACTGGACTATCATAATATACTCATATATTCAGTGCAGCATTTTTACCGTACTGTGAAAGTATCTGATAAGCAGAAGTTCTCTTTCACTTATTGCTACTTGAGTATAATTCAGGTGACCTAGTAAAGTCTGAAGATCTGTGCAGTATCATTTGTTTCCCTGCCCGTGTATCTGTGAACACTTATGTCCCTGTAGAAGACCAGATTCCATGGTAACACGCTTCATGTTTAATGATTTAATCCATTACCTGCTGCTAATGAAAATGGCTGTACAAATACTTTAGGTGTTTTGCAATCTTCAAGTTGCCTTACCATTTTTAAATTGCCCTTATACTACAATTTATCACTAATCCATCAGGCTTATTCGTATTTTACCTTTATGTTACCTAACAACAAATCATATTCTTCACTGAGGCTTCAGTCATATGCATGCTTGAAAGCCACAGGAGGGTAAATTGTTGCATTAATGTACATTATTGATTATATTTCAATTGTTTCAAAAACGAGAGAGAGAGAGAGAGAGTCTGAAAATGATTTGCTCTTACTGTTCCTTTTAGTACTTTTTTTAACCACTTGACCTCTGGATGTTTTTACTCTTTATGACCAAGCCATTATTTGCTATTCAGCACTGTGCTACTTTACTTAGAAATTGCTCAGTCATGCAACACTGTACCCAAATTCAATTTATATAATTCGTTTTTCACACAAATAGAGCTTTCTTTTAGTGGTATCACCACTGGGTTTTGAATTTTTTGCTATATAAAAAATATATTTTATTTCTTAGTTTCTGTTATAAATGTTTGCAAACAAATAATCTTTCTTCATAAATTTAGGCCAGAATGTAGTCTGCTACATTTCTTCGGTAAAAATAACACAAATCAGTGTATATTATTTAGCCTGTGTGAAGGGTATAGAGTCTACAAAAGATGGTATATATATATATATATATATATATATATATATATATATATATATATTGTGACAGCAGGAAGGTAAAGTCACCTGGTTGCATCCAGGGGGGTAGATATATTTCACCCAGATTCAGGCTTTACGCCGACTTATACAACTAGGTGGAGAGTTGTATAAGCCCAGCTGAGGCTAGTGGGCTCATGGATGACTCATACCTCTAGGGAGAGTGTGGGGCGTCGTGCAGACAGGGAGTTGATGAGACCAGCTGAAGCTTGTCAGCTCATTTAGGCCTCTATAAGAACTCCCAGATTCATTAGGTGTTAGCTCATGCCTGGAACCAGACCTGTGTGGACTGTCTAGGGAGAGTGAACCCCTGTGCGGTGAGACAAAGCCTGTGTGGCTATTTGCTTGGACATTTAAAACCAGGGACTTAGGGACTAGGACAGCACTAGGCTGATCCCAGTTGTTAGTTAGGAAACCTGTATGTTTAGTCAGAGGTCAAGTTGACCAGGATTTATTTTATTTATGTTTCTTTTGCTTTGCTGTGTTTTGTCACTGTAAATAGAAAATAAACGGCACCTTTTTGATTTTGAAAACCACAACCTCCGTTTGCTGGGCCTGTTTTTGTCTGGGGAGCCCATCCCGGGGGTCACACACACCCGCTGCCGAGCTAACCCCCTCACAGTTGGTGGAGAACCAGTGGCAGTTTTTTTTTAAGCCAGCATGGAGGAGATACTGAAACAGCTGGCTCTAGCAAATGCCAATCAACAGCAGACAAATGCAGCTTTGCAAAGGAGCCTTGCAGCCCAGCAGCAAGCTCATCAACAGAGCCTTGCAGCCCAGCAGCAAGCTCACCAACAGAGTCTGGAAGCTCAGCAACAAGCCCAGCAGCAATCTGAGGCCCGCTTCATAGACCTGTTACAGAAGCAAGAGCAGAGACTACAACAAATGGAAGCAGTAATGCAGCAACGTCCGCAGACCAGTGAGGAAAGCCGTCCCACTAATACCGCGTCCTTTGGGGTGAGTCGTTTATTGACAAAAATGACTGGAGAGGATGATCCAGAGGTATTTTTGACCACATTTGAAAGGACCGCTGAAAGAGAAAAGTGGCCTGAGGAGCAGTGGGCTGGACTGGTGGCTCCTCTGTTAACTGGTGAATCGCAGAAAGCTTACTATGACCTAGAGCCTAACCAAGCAAAAGACTATGTGATGCTAAAAGCTGAAATTTTGGCAAGGCTGGGTGTCACCCAGGCTGTCCGGGCTCAGCGTGTGCATAACTGGACTTTCCAGCTTGGAAAACCCCCCAGGTCTCAAATGTATGATCTCATTCACCTGAGCAGAAAGTGGCTACAGCCAGAGACTTTGTCCGCACCAAAGATTGTGGAACGTGTTGTAATGGATCGGTTTTTGAGAGCTCTTCCTACTGCCATCCAAAAGTGGGTAAGCCATGGAGACCCAGAGACGGCCGATGGTCTTGTGGATCGTGTGGAGAAATACTTGGCTACAGAGAACCTGACGGCCTCTTCCAGAGACACTCGGACTTTCCACCCTAAGACCAGACCATCCCCAGGGGCGGATAAGAGGATTCCAAGGGGTGAGGGTGGAGAGAGTGAGAGGGTGGGAGCTCTACCCCAAGTTTGGCGAGAACAGCCTGGGAAATCAGCGGCTCAAGAGGCGGCAAGAAGGATCATTTGCTACCGCTGCCGGCAAGCGGGACATATTGCAGCCAATTGCCCGGTTGTGGAGGAACCCATGCAGTGTGACTTTCTGACGGGCAGACGTCAGTCGCTGTGTGCGACAGTCGCATGCACTGCCATTCGAGGAACTGAGAAACATTTATGCAAAATGTGTGTTAATGGTAGAAATGTTGTGGTATTGCTGGATTCAGGTAGCCTTGTGACCCTGATAAAGGCTGAGTTAGTTAAAACAGAGGTCTTTGGGAATAGCAAGGTAGCTGTTATTTGTGTGCATGGGGACACCCGAGAGTATCCAGTGACTACAGTGTGTTTCGAGACCCCCAAAGGTACCCTCTCTCATCCAGTGGGCTTAGTATCTCAGTTACCGCATGACGCCATTGTGGGAAGGGATTTTCCGAAGTTCTGGGAACTGTGGGATGATCCTGAGCCCCCCACTGGTGCCCCTATGTACCAGGAATGTGATAGCCAGAACTCCCCTGAGAGTGGTGAGGACTCTCCGGAATTTCCCTTATCAGTATTGGCAGGGGAGACTCAAGAAACTGGAGAGGAGCCCACCTCCTCAGACGAAAACCTACCGTCTGTGGAGTTTTCTGATCTTGAGGTTCACAGGGAAAACTTTGCCACAGAACAGTTGAAAGACCCCGCCCTAATAAAGGCACGGGAAAACGTAGTGAAAATAGATGGCGAGTTAGTGAACCCAGATAATACCTGCACTTACCCATACTTCAGCGTAGAGAAGGACCTACTGTATCGGGTGGCAAAAAGGGCAGAAGAAACCGTTGAGCAGCTTGTGGTGCCCAAACCTTACAGGAAGTTGGTGTTGGAGTTGGCCCATGGGCACATTCTTGGAGGTCATCTGGGGACAGAGAAAACCCGAGAGAGGGTATTACAGAGATTCTATTGGCCGGGGGTGATGAAGGACATAGAAAATTATTGTTCCTCCTGCCCTGTGTGTCAGAGGTCGGCCCCGATGCCACATTTCCGTAGCCCGCTGGTCCCTCTACCCATCATTGAGGTCCCGTTTGAGAGGATCGCCATGGATTTGGTAGGGCCTATAATCAAGTCCGCTAGGGGGCACCAGTACATATTAGTTATAATGGACTATGCCACCCGTTATCCAGAAGCGATCCCTCTCCGAAATACCCCGGCCAAAAACCATAGCCAAAGAGCTATCTCTTGTGTTTAGCCGGGTGGGTATTTGTAAAGAACTGCTTACGGACCAAGGTACACCCTTTATGTCCCGGGTTATGAAGGAGCTGTGTAAATTGTTCAAAGTGACGCAATTACGTACATCTGTGTATCACCCCCAAACCGATGGGCTGGTTGAAAGATTCAACAAAACCCTAAAACAAATGTTGAAGAAAGTGGTGGATAGAGATGGAAAGGATTGGGACTGTCTACTTCCTTATCTGATGTTTGCTATTAGGGAGGTGCCCCAATCCTCTACGGGATTCTCCCCCTTTGAGTTACTGTATGGGAGACACCCAAGAGGGCTGTTGGATATTGCCAAGGAAACTTGGGAAAGTGAGAGTTCTCCCCACAGGAGTGTGATTGAGCATGTCGCCCTGATGCAAGACCGAATTGCACAGGTAATGCCCATCGTGAAGGAACATTTGGCCCAAGCGCAGTTAGCACAGCAGAGAGTGTACAACCGTGGAGCCAAGACCCGTACCTTTTCCCCGGGGGATAGGATACTGGTACTTGTCCCTACGGTTGAAAGTAAATTCCTTGCCAAATGGCAAGGCCCCTATGAGATAATGGAAAAAGTGAGCGAAGTGAATTACAAGGTCAGACAACCAGGAAGGCGAAAGCCCGAACAGATCTATCACGTTAATCTGTTGAAAGCCTGGAGGGATAGAGAGTCCCTAGTCGCAGACACTTGGTCACCAGCTCAAACTGGTTGCGTGATTCCTGAGGTTGGAATAGCAGCCACCTTGTCACAACCCCAACAACAGGAGGTTAAGGAGTTTGTGCTTCGCAACAAGGAGGTATTTTCTGAGCTGCCGGGACAAACATCTGGGGTAGAGCATGACATCATTACCCCGCCCGGTGAAAGGGTGAAGTTAAAACCCTATCGGATCCCAGAGGCCCGACGGGAGGCAATACGGGAGGAAGTACAGAAAATGCTGAACTTAGGGGTGATAGAGGAGTCCCAAAGTGATTGGTCTAGTCCCATTGTGTTGGTGCCTAAACCGGATGGGAGCTGGCGATTTTGTAACGATTTTCGTCAGTTGAACAAAGTTACAAAATTTGACACCTACCCCATGCCACGTATAGATGAGTTGATCGACCGGCTGGGAACAGCCCGATACATGACGACTCTTGACCTCACAAAAGGGTATTGGCAAATCCCCCTGGCCAAGTCGGCCAAAGAGAAAACCGCATTTGTAACCCCAGACGGGGCGTTCCAATATAAAAGAATGTCGTTCGGGTTACAGAATGCGCCGGCCACATTCCAGCGGAAAATGGACCAGATGCTGAGGCCCCATCGGAAGTATGCTGCGGCTTACCTGGATGACGTAATTGTCCATAGCACAGATTGGGCCTCACATCTGCCAAAAGTGCAAGCAGTCCTGGACTCTGTTCGGGAAGTGGGGTTTACGGCTAACCCCAAGAAGTGTACCATTGGGCAGGAGGAGGCCAAATATCTTGGGTACACCATTGGGAGGGGAGTAATAAAACCCCAACTCAACAAAGTCGAGGCCATCCAGAGTTGGCCACGTCCCAACAGCAAGAAGCAGGTACGAGCCTTTCTGGGAATCGCTGGGTATTATCGGCGATTCATTCCCCACTTTGCTTCTAAGGCTGTGCCCCTAACCAACCTGACGAAGGGGAAAGGGTCGGTCATGATTAAATGGACCCCCGAGGCTGAGGCAGCATTCCAATTCTTGAAACAAGCCTTATGTAGCCAGCCAGTGTTGTACTCACCCGACTTCTCTAAAGACTTTGTCGTACAAAGTGATGCGTCAGATGTGGGGTTAGGAGCAGTATTGTCCCAGGTCTGGAACGGGGAAGAGCACCCAGTCATTTACCTCAGCAGGAAGTTGAAGTCCCATGAGGTAAATTACGCCACCGTTGAAAAGGAGTGTTTAGCGGTGAAGTGGGCTCTAGATTCCCTTCGGTACTACCTGCTAGGTAGGCACTTTGACATGGTTACGGATCACGCTCCGTTAAAGTGGATGGCTCAAAACAAGGAAACAAATAGAAGAGTGAATAGGTGGTTCCTGGCCCTCCAGGAATTCAACTTCACAGTAAAGCATCGCCCTGGCGTTCAAATGGGGAATGTGGATGCTTTGTCTCGAGTACATGAATGCCTGATTGCTGGTGTTCCAACCCCGAGGTTAAAACAAGAGGGGGGGGTATGTGACAGCAGGAAGGTAAAGTCACCTGGTTGCATCCAGGGGGGTAGATATATTTCGCCCAGATTCAGGCTTTACGCCGACTTATACAACTAGGTGGAGAGTTGTATAAGCCCAGCTGAGGCTAGTGGGCTCATGGATGACTCATACCTCTAGGGAGAGTGTGGGGCGTCGTGCAGACAGGGAGTTGATGAGACCAGCTGAAGCTTGTCAGCTCATTTAGGCCTCTATAAGAACTCCCAGATTCATTAGGTGTTAGCTCATGCCTGGAACCAGACCTGTGTGGACTGTCTAGGGAGAGTGAACCCCTGTGCGGTGAGACAAAGCCTGTGTGGCTATTTGCTTGGACATTTAAAACCAGGGACTTAGGGACTAGGACAGCACTAGGCTGATCCCAGTTGTTAGTTAGGAAACCTGTATGTTTAGTCAGAGGTCAAGTTGACCAGGATTTATTTTATTTATGTTTCTTTTGCTTTGCTGTGTTTTGTCACTGTAAATAGAAAATAAACCGCACCTTTTTGATTTTGAAAACCACAACCTCCGTTTGCTGGGCCTGTTTTTGTCTGGGGAGCCCATCCCGGGGGTCACACACACCCGCTGCCGAGCTAACCCCCTCACAATATATATATTTGAAAATTAATCAAGCCTGTCTAATTTTTTGAGGCCCTAAAATGCTAGGACAGTACAAATTCCCACAAATGACCCCTTTTTGGAAAGTAGACAGTCCAAGGTATTTATTAAGAGTCTTGGTGAATTTTTTGAAGTTGTAATTTTTTGTCAAGAAATTTAATAAATTTGTTTTTGTTTTCACATTTTTTTTATATATATACTGTCACCAGTGCAGTCATCATATGACTGGTGTGGCGGTGATCAGAGATGCTAACTGGTGACAGTATGTAAAAATAAATAAATATTTTTTATTACATTTTTAAAAACATTTTTTTAAAGATTTTATTTAACTTTTTTTTTAAATACTACTCTGATGAGAGTACCGGTATTTAAAAAAAATAAAATAGTGACACTGTTCCATTCTGGGGGTGATCAGGAATTTTCTTTTTCATTTACACTGTGATTGCTTGTTAAGTAATCGTTTTAACTCTCACAAATGCCTTTAATTCATGACTAATTGTTTACTATTGTAATGCACAGATGTAAACTTCTTCAGTAAATGAACGACTTATCATTAATTTTTGTATTTTCTTGGCAAAAAAACTAGAAGAACAGTACTGTACTGTAGTATAGTAATTCAAATGAAAACTTTTCACTCTCCTGGTAGATCTTCTCTCATTTGCACATTCCACCTGTAGTCTATGAAAATGAAAATCCATTAGCAACTAACCAGTAATTGACACCATACAGCTCGTATTCCAACAGTTGATTGCATTTAGATGCTAAGCAGCTCTAATAATGATTACCTTTGCCTATATTGGCTTACCTAGGTCACCACATCATAGGTGAAAGGTGAAAATTTTATTTAAATGTCTTCTGAAGTGAAGAATTGGCACTATAGCTTCCACTACATCTACTAAAAACTGATTTGAACTTTTAAGTGATTTTATTTCCAAAACTGTTTTACAAATTGGATGTAGCAGCAGTGTTTTCTCTATATTTTGTATCTCTAATTAGTTAGAGTCTAATTCTTATCTCTTTAGTAACTAATGTATTTAAATTTTGGAGTAGTGTGTGATGCAGATATTCAAGGCATTATATACAAATTTACGTGTTGCAGACACAGCTGTACTTAAAACCCATTTTGTTTAAAGGGGTTGTAAAGGTTCGATTTTCAAAACTGGCAAGGACGGCCCCCCCAGCCCCCCCCCCCGTTTTACTTACCTGAGCCCGGAATCTGCTGTGCGCGTCCCCCGGCGTCCTCTTCTCCTCGGAGTCTGGCCGTCGATTGGCTAAATTTGCTAGATTGATAGCAGCACAGCCATTGGCTCGCGCTGCTGTCAATCACATGCAATAACGCGGCGCGCCAGGGGGCGGGGCCGTGTGATACAGTCGCAGCTATGGCCGCCGGCTGTATCACGGGAGCGTGCCCGCAAGCTAACCCCCTTGGGAGAGCGCTTCCCATAAATGGGGTTAGCTGATGTAGGGAGGAGCCGAGACAGCCGCCCAGGGACCCCAGAAGACCAGGATCGGGGCCACTCTGTGCAAAACGAGCTGCACAGTGGAGGTAAGTATAACATGTTTGTTATTATTATTTTTTTTAACGGGAACCTTTAGTGTCCCTTTAAATAACTAAATATTTCATGTCTGATTAACAGTTATGTCACTTTGTCTGACAGTGTTGTCAGTGGAGCCAGTTGCTGTAAGTCAGAGGTAACTCTATTGTGAAATGGCTTGGTTTCCAATCATTAAAGCCAGCATTCTACTCTGTATTCTACTCTGTAGTTTCAAGCAGCCATCTGCTTTCAGCTCTTTCTCCTGGCATTTTACACAAGAGATTCATTAAGGGTTTACAAAGTGTTTAATCCAAATCCTCTTTATAAAGCTCTATCTCTTTACCGACTGTACATAGTGGATTGGAAGCTTGTAGAACCCTGGCTTTTGACAGCATGAAAGACTATATTGGTGTTTGATATCTTAAGCAGAACGTTATTTACAGTAAATCTAATAGTATCCACAGTACATCTGATGGTATCTATAGGAACAAAATAATATTTTTTTTACATTTTTGTTTTTTGTTAGTGGTATAACTGATTATTCCTGTCTTATTTTACTTTAGGTGCAGTTAAAGTGTTACTAAACCCACAACAGTAAAATCAGTGTGTATATGTAGTAAAGCATGCTTGTTATACTCACTGTGGACCCTAAGAGGTTAATCCTGCGCATTGTGTAAAAAAGCTGTTTGATCCTGTGTTCTCTGATTCTCCCCTTCTTCCACTGTCCCCAATCCATCTCCTGACAGTACAGAGCCTTGGGGACAATCTGCACATGCTCAGTTTTGTGTGTATTGCTAGAGAGTTTTTTTTTTTTTTCTTGGGAGGGTGCATGTGATCAGCCCAGGGTCAATCAGCACTGTCCAGACAGAGGGTCAGGGGTCCTACAGCCTCATAGGACAGCCAGAGTAGAATGAAAAGTCCTTCTACAAGGTTTAACTACACACTGATAGAAGTCAGAAGACTGCTATATACTGCTGATGAGAAAAGGTATTTAGCAGTTTATATATTTACTAAAATAATTGCATTTCCATGTTCTGTGGAAGACCAGATATAGTGGATGCAGGGTCCTGGGTTTAGTAACTGTGAGGGGGTTAGCTCGGCAGCGGGTGTGTGTGACCCCCGGGATGGGCTCCCCACACAAAACAGGCCCAGCAAACGGAGGTTGTGGTTTTCAAAATCAAAAAGGTGCGGTTTATTTTCTATTTACAGTGACAAAACACAGCAAAGCAAAAGAAACATAAACAAAATAAATCCTGGTCAAGTTGACCTCTGACTAAACATACAGGTTTCCTAACTAACAACTGGGATCAGCCTAGTGCTGTCCTAGTCCCTAAGTCCCTGGTTTTAAATGTCCAAGCAAATAGCCACACAGGCTTTGTCTCACCGCACAGGGGTTCACTCTCCCTAGACAGTCCACACAGGTCTGGTTCCAGGCATGAGCTAACATCTAATGAAGCTGGGAGTTCTTATAGAGGCCTAAATGAGCTGACAAGCTTCAGCTGGTCTCATCAACTCCCTGTCTGCACGACGCCCCACACTCTCCCTAGACATATGAGTCATCCATGAGCCCACTAGCCTTAGCTGGGCTTATACAACTCTCCACCTAGTTGTATAAGTCGGCGTAAAGCCTGAATCTGGGCGAAATATATCTACCCCCCTGGATGCAACCAGGTGACTTTACCTTCCTGCTGTCACATACCCCCCCCTCTTGTTTTAACCTCGGGGTTGGAACACCAGCAATCAGGCATTCATGTACTCGAGACAAAGCATCCACATTCCCCATTTGAACGCCAGGGCGATGCTTTACTGTGAAGTTGAATTCCTGGAGGGCCAGGAACCACCTATTCACTCTTCTATTTGTTTCCTTGTTTTGAGCCATCCACTTTAACGGAGCGTGATCCGTAACCATGTCAAAGTGCCTACCTAGCAGGTAGTACCGAAGGGAATCTAGAGCCCACTTCACCACTAAACACTCCTTTTCAACGGTGGCGTAATTTACCTCATGGGACTTCAACTTCCTGCTGAGGTAAATGACTGGGTGCTCTTCCCCGTTCCAGACCTGGGACAATACTGCTCCTAACCCCACATCTGACGCATCACTTTGTACGACAAAGTCTTTAGAGAAGTCGGGTGAGTACAACACTGGCTGGCTACATAAGGCTTGTTTCAAGAATTGGAATGCTGCCTCAGCCTCGGGGGTCCATTTAATCATGACCGACCCTTTCCCCTTCGTCAGGTTGGTTAGGGGCACAGCCTTAGAAGCAAAGTGGGGAATGAATCGCCGATAATACCCAGCGATTCCCAGAAAGGCTCGTACCTGCTTCTTGCTGTTGGGACGTGGCCAACTCTGGATGGCCTCGACTTTGTTGAGTTGGGGTTTTATTACTCCCCTCCCAATGGTGTACCCAAGATATTTGGCCTCCTCCTGCCCAATGGTACACTTCTTGGGGTTAGCCGTAAACCCCGCTTCCCGAACAGAGTCCAGGACTGCTTGCACTTTTGGCAGATGTGAGGCCCAATCTGTGCTATGGACAATTACGTCATCCAGGTAAGCCGCAGCATACTTCCGATGGGGCCTCAGCATCTGGTCTATTTTCCGCTGGAATGTGGCCGGCGCATTCTGTAACCCGAACGGCATTCTTTTATATTGGAACGCCCCGTCTGGGGTTACAAATGCGGTTTTCTCTTTGGCCGACTTGGCCAGGGGGATTTGCCAATACCCTTTTGTGAGGTCAAGAGTCGTCATGTATCGGGCTGTTCCCAGCCGGTCGATCAACTCATCTATACGTGGCATGGGGTAGGTGTCAAATTTTGTAACTTTGTTCAACTGACGAAAATCGTTACAAAATCGCCAGCTCCCATCCGGTTTAGGCACCAACACGATGGGACTAGACCAATCACTTTGGGACTCCTCTATCACCCCTAAATTCAGCATTTTCTGTACTTCCTCCCGTATTGCCTCCCGTCGGGCCTCTGGGATCCGATAGGGTTTTAACTTCACCCTTTCACCGGGCGGGGTAATGATGTCATGCTCTACCCCAGATGTTTGTCCCGGCAGCTCAGAGAATACCTCCTTGTTGCGAAGCACAAACTCCTTAACCTCCTGTTGTTGGGGTTGTGACAAGGTGGCTGCTATTCCAACCTCAGGAATCACGCAACCAGTTTGAGCTGGTGACCAAGTGTCTGCGACTAGGGACTCTCTATCCCTCCAGGCTTTCAACAGATTAACGTGATAGATCTGTTCGGGCTTTCGCCTTCCTGGTTGTCTGACCTTGTAATTCACTTCGCTCACTTTTTCCATTATCTCGTAGGGGCCTTGCCATTTGGCAAGGAATTTACTTTCAACCGTAGGGACAAGTACCAGTATCCTATCCCCCGGGGAAAAGGTACGGGTCTTGGCTCCACGGTTGTACACTCTCTGCTGTGCTAACTGCGCTTGGGCCAAATGTTCCTTCACGATGGGCATTACCTGTGCAATTCGGTCTTGCATCAGGGCGACATGCTCAATCACACTCCTGTGGGGAGAACTCTCACTTTCCCAAGTTTCCTTGGCAATATCCAACAGCCCTCTTGGGTGTCTCCCATACAGTAACTCAAAGGGGGAGAATCCCGTAGAGGATTGGGGCACCTCCCTAATAGCAAACATCAGATAAGGAAGTAGACAGTCCCAATCCTTTCCATCTCTATCCACCACTTTCTTCAACATTTGTTTTAGGGTTTTGTTGAATCTTTCAACCAGCCCATCGGTTTGGGGGTGATACACAGATGTACGTAATTGCGTCACTTTGAATAATTTACACAGCTCCTTCATAACCCGGGACATAAAGGGTGTACCTTGGTCCGTAAGCAGTTCTTTACAAATACCCACCCGGCTAAACACAAGAGATAGCTCTTTGGCTATGGTTTTGGCCGAGGTATTTCGGAGAGGGATCGCTTCTGGATAACGGGTGGCATAGTCCATTATAACTAATATGTACTGGTGCCCCCTAGCGGACTTGATTATAGGACCTACCAAATCCATGGCGATCCTCTCAAACGGGACCTCAATGATGGGTAGAGGGACCAGCGGGCTACGGAAATGTGGCATCGGGGCCGACCTCTGACACACAGGGCAGGAGGAACAATAATTTTCTACGTCCTTCATCACCCCCGGCCAATAGAATCTCTGTAATACCCTCTCTCGGGTTTTCTCTGTCCCCAGATGACCTCCAAGAATGTGCCCATGGGCCAACTCCAACACCAACTTCCTGTAAGGTTTGGGCACCACAAGCTGCTCAACGGTTTCTTCTGCCCTTTTTGCCACCCGATACAGTAGGTCCTTCTCTACGCTGAAGTATGGGTAAGTGCAGGTATTATCTGGGTTCACTAACTCGCCATCTATTTTCACTACGTTTTCCCGTGCCTTTATTAGGGCGGGGTCTTTCAACTGTTCTGTGGCAAAGTTTTCACTGTGAACCTCAAGATCAGAAAACTCCACAGACGGTAGGTTTTCGTCTGAGGAGGTGGGCTCCTCTCCAGTTTCTTGAGTCTCCCCTGCCAATACTGATAAGGGAAATTCCGGAGAGTCCTCACCACTCTCAGGGGAGTTCTGGCTATCACATTCCTGGTACATAGGGGCACCAGTGAGGGGCTCAGGATCATCCCACAGTTCCCAGAACTTCGGAAAATCCCTTCCCACAATGGCGTCATGCGGTAACTGAGATACTAAGCCCACTGGATGAGAGAGGGTACCTTTGGGGGTCTCGAAACACACTGTAGTCACTGGATACTCTCGGGTGTCCCCATGCACACAAATAACAGCTACCTTGCTATTCCCAGAGACCTCTGTTTTAACTAACTCAGCCTTTATCAGGGTCACAAGGCTACCTGAATCCAGCAATACCACAACATTTCTACCATTAACACACATTTTGCATAAATGTTTCTCAGTTCCTCGAATGGCAGTGCATGCGACTGTCGCACACAGCGACTGACGTCTGCCCGTCAGAAAGTCACACTGCATGGGTTCCTCCACAACCGGGCAATTGGCTGCAATATGTCCCGCTTGCCGGCAGCGGTAGCAAACGATCCTTCTTGCCGCCTCTTGAGCCGCTGATTTCCCAGGCTGTTCTTGCCAAACTTGGGGTAGAGCTCCCACCCTCTCACTCTCTCCACCCTCACCCCTTGGAATCCTCTTATCCGCCCCTGGGGATGGTCTGGTCTTAGGGTGGAAAGTCCGAGTGTCTCTGGAAGAGGCCGTCAGGTTCTCTGTAGCCAAGTATTTCTCCACACGATCCACAAGACCATCGGCCGTCTCTGGGTCTCCATGGCTTACCCACTTTTGGATGGCAGTAGGAAGAGCTCTCAAAAACCGATCCATTACAACACGTTCCACAATCTTTGGTGCGGACAAAGTCTCTGGCTGTAGCCACTTTCTGCTCAGGTGAATGAGATCATACATTTGAGACCTGGGGGGTTTTCCAAGCTGGAAAGTCCAGTTATGCACACGCTGAGCCCGGACAGCCTGGGTGACACCCAGCCTTGCCAATATTTCAGCTTTTAGCATCACATAGTCTTTTGCTTGGTTAGGCTCTAGGTCATAGTAAGCTTTCTGCGATTCACCAGTTAACAGAGGAGCCACCAGTCCAGCCCACTGCTCCTCAGGCCACTTTTCTCTTTCAGCGGTCCTTTCAAATGTGGTCAAAAATACCTCTGGATCATCCTCTCCAGTCATTTTTGTCAATAAACGACTCACCCCAAAGGACGCGGTATTAGTGGGACGGCTTTCCTCACTGGTCTGCGGACGTTGCTGCATTACTGCTTCCATCTGTTGTTGTAGTCTCTGCTCTTGCTTCTGCAACAGGTCTATGAAGCGGGCCTCAGATTGCTGCTGGGCTCGTTGCTGAGCCTCCAGACTCTGTTGCAAAGTTGCGTTTGTCTGCTGCTGGGCTGCAAGGCTCTGTTGATGAGCTTGCTGCTGGGCTGCGAAGTTCTGTTGTTGAGCTGCAAGGCTCTGTTGATGAGCTGCAAGGCTCTTTTGCAAACCTGCATTTGTCTGCTGTTGATTGGCATTTGCTAGAGCCAGCTGCTTCAGTATCTCCTCCATGCTGGCTTAAAAAAAAAACTGCCCGCATTCTCCACCAACTGTGAGGGGGTTAGCTCGGCAGCGGGTGTGTGTGACCCCCGGGATGGGCTCCCCACACAAAACAGGCCCAGCAAACGGAGGTTGTGGTTTTCAAAATCAAAAAGGTGCGGTTTATTTTCTATTTACAGTGACAAAACACAGCAAAGCAAAAGAAACATAAACAAAATAAATCCTGGTCAAGTTGACCTCTGACTAAACATACAGGTTTCCTAACTAACAACTGGGATCAGCCTAGTGCTGTCCTAGTCCCTAAGTCCCTGGTTTTAAATGTCCAAGCAAATAGCCACACAGGCTTTGTCTCACCGCACAGGGGTTCACTCTCCCTAGACAGTCCACACAGGTCTGGTTCCAGGCATGAGCTAACATCTAATGAAGCTGGGAGTTCTTATAGAGGCCTAAATGAGCTGACAAGCTTCAGCTGGTCTCATCAACTCCCTGTCTGCACGACGCCCCACACTCTCCCTAGACATATGAGTCATCCATGAGCCCACTAGCCTTAGCTGGGCTTATACAACTCTCCACCTAGTTGTATAAGTCGGCGTAAAGCCTGAATCTGGGCGAAATATATCTACCCCCCTGGATGCAACCAGGTGACTTTACCTTCCTGCTGTCACATAACATTTTAAAGAAAGTTTGTAAACCCTTACAAATTTTCAGGATTCCTGTAGAAACGGTGTCAAGTGAAATGTAATCATCATCTATTCTAAGCCATACTAAAAATTATTAAAGGAAATCTGTTGTGATTTGTGAAGGATAAATGTAGGCTGACATTGCAGACTCACCAACAAATGCTAGTTTTCTGGCTATGATGCTGACTCTCAGGCTACAATAATTTCTATAGCACTGACCTGGAACAAGTATGCAGCTCTGCAGCTCTTATCTCGTTCTTGCTATATGATAGTGATTGAGAAAGTACTGAAAGAAAACAGAGTAGCTAGGGGCCAGGAATCAGTAAGGAGTATTCACATAAAAAACATATCTCACTTACATCAAACTATACTTTGTACTACTCAGAGTACAGAAGGGAACCTTGCAGGTACTGCCAGGAAAACCAAGACCGCTGGATCAGTAAGCATCCATGTAAATGTCAGACCCACCAAATAGTGTAACAACTGGTGGCATCTACGGCATTCCCCATGCAACTCAATGACAGCAACCTGGCTTCAGAGAATTGGTCAGGGAGCTACGCATTTCAGGGGCCCCACCTCCTTTGTCAAGCTAGACAAAGTAGGCAAGGCCTCAGAAACGCATAGCTGCCCGCCCATTTCTCTGATGCCTGGCTGCTGTCATTGAGTTGTATGGAGGATCGCCAATAACGTTGTTAAACTATTTGGCAGGTCCGGCGTTCACATGGAGACTTACTGATCTAGTGGTCTTGGTTTTCCTGAAGTACCTGCAAGATGCCTCTCTGCACTCTGAGCAGTACACAGTATACCTTGATGTAAATGTGATATTTTTTATGTGAGTACTCTGTTTCGATTCCTGTGCCTTGTCTTCTCTGTTTTCTTTAATTTTCATGGATTTGATTATCCCCAGATCTGTTTCTCCTGGAGCTGCAGAATCTTAATACCCCTCATCCAGCCATTTTATTCAACATTATGTTAGACTTTTTGGACTTTGTTTTAAATTTGTTTTTACTTGATAACTGGATTATATTATGTGCAATCCTATACATAATCTACTGTTTTGATAGAAAGAACTGAAGCCTTATTCAAGCATACACTTTCAGAATGAGGTACCAGTTGGCAGGCTATGTATTCTTCTCACCACATGTTTACTTTAGGTTAAGATATCTTTGCTTTTAAAATTATAAATATATGCCCATTGTAATGTTTTGCACATGATTATAAGTTCAAAAAAAAAAAACCTCTGCATCTTGAACAGCCTCTATCAGACTAATACATTTATAATGTTACAGGTGTCGGCATGCTATTTTTCTAAAGCTTTTTTTTTTACAGTTTCAGCACTGGGACTGTGCTCATTTACCTCTGTGATTAGCAAAGGAACCCTTCTAAGAAAAGCCATGCCCCGCTTGACTTTGTATTGTCACTTGAGAAAGACAGATTATTCCCAACTGTGTGCTGCGGCAGTCCCTCTGTTGTCAAATTCTTCTCATTGTTCCAGATTACGGAGCCCCAGTATTTCCTGCTTTATGAAGCAGGTTTAAGCTTCTGATTATACAGCAATAATACAACATACCTGAACTCTATGAGCTAAGTTAACCCCTGTAATCCTGTCAACAACAAATGCACATGGTTCAAGAGGGTATTGGGAAGCTGTCCTTACGTTGACCCAGTATTTCCCAATACAGATACTGCTTGTTACTGATTTGAAATAAAAACAATATAATTCGTTTTTTTTTGTCTTATAATATGACCTAATTTTTATAGATTTTTTATTTTATTTTTATAAAGTATACATAGTTATGTTCACTCTGCTTCTTTATGTTACTCAATGTTCTTGCCCCAGTGTCTGCTTATTCTTGTCTGGCTGCTTATTCCATATAGGCATAATAAAGCTCTCATAGAAAAGCCAATCACTGAAAAGCCTAAATTGTCCAAAATAATTGACATCACACAACAGTTATCTTACAGCAGGGGGTGCTCAACCTGTGGCCCACAAAGCCCTCTGATAAGGGCCGTGACCACAGACCAGGGAGGCACCTGCCCATGTTTTGGGATAGTGGGTTGGCAAGCTCAGATCGCGATCAAGGGGTTGCCGACCCACCATACTAGAGCATCAGAAAGCATCAAGCCGGCGCTGGCAGCGGAGGAAGTATGCAGCCA
The DNA here is from genome assembly GCA_029206835.1 of Rana muscosa. NCBI lineage: Eukaryota > Metazoa > Chordata > Amphibia > Anura > Ranidae > Rana > Rana muscosa. The sequence goes on from CM055126.1 coordinate 132,760,861, forward strand.
TGGATGGAGCAGATTCATAACATGTCATGATTTAAAATTGTGCACACTTGTGAAATGGTGGTACTTCGGTACTTAAAAATCTCCATAGGCTACGCTTTATTTATTTTTTACAGGTTATCAGTTTAGAGTTACAGAGGAGAGGTCTTGAGATCTCAGGCTTTCCAGCTAAAAAAAGGCAGTGTTTACATCTGCACGAAGTGACGTCATGACGTCGCTTGCGGCCTCCGGGGGTCATAGTGATACCCGGGGACCATCTGGTACGCGGTTAGCTCTATGGTAGACTGCTGCCACCAGCTGATTCATTTTGCGGCTCCCCGATCACACGTGCACGCCGGGAGAAGCACCAGAGGGTGGCATGGGGGCTGGGGCTGAACAGAATCATTAAGATACAGTATCGCAACTTCAACCTAAGGACGTCTTATGACGTTCACCTAAAGTTAAGTGTGTCCAAAATCAACTGGAACTAGATACATTAGTTTTCATATCTGTAAATGTAAATTTCCCCAAAATGTTGTTGCTCACCTTCTAAAATCTTCCCCGCTCCCTCCGCCCTGTGTTGCTAAGTCCTTGTTCACACCATGTTCAGAGGCGTGAATTTATCCCCAGCATGGGGCATTATACATATTTCAGGTGGTAATGTGTCAAAAACATGGTAGTTAACATTGATGCAAAAAGAGAAAGCTACCATATAAATGGCAGATCTCAGAAACTGTTTTAAGTATAGGTATTTCATATACTTGCTGCCCACAAGCATTTACAGTAACTATTGATATTTATTTTCAACATTTACTATTTACTTATTTCTCACATGCATTTATTTATTATAAAAATTTTATTGTGGTTACTCACGCAGAACTCCATGCACACTGGCTTAAAAATCGCTGCTTCTTCAGGAGTTTTGTGTTTTGCCTGTAGAAGCAGCTTAATGTTATCCTATGTGTCCATACACATTATGACGATTACAGGCATATTTTGAGCTCAGCATTTAGAGGCAAGAAAAAAAACCCTTCTGGTTTGCATTTCTGATTGGAGCTTTCTGGCAGAAAAAATGCTAAACTCGCCTAGACTATGTACAAAAATGCTCTATATGAGCATTTTTTTCTGCCAAGGTAACTGATGTTTTTTAAAGCCCAGTGTGAAGGGAGCCCCAGACTTATTAACAGTTTCTTTCAAATCTCCAGGACTGGTGGTAGGATCTTGCGCTTGAGTTCCAAAGTCTGAGATAAACAGGAACACAGCTTGTAGCTGTGGAAGGGGAGAGCTCCCCACTAGAGTTCCCAAGAGGTATTATGCCGCATACACACGACCGTTTTTAATGTCATTGAAAAAAACATGTTTTTCTTGACGTGATTCTTCTCAAGCCTGCCTTGCCTACACACTATCATGAAAAAAAATGCTTGAGCAAAGCGCAGTGACGTACAAAATGTATGATGGCACTATAAAGGGGAAGTTCCATTCGGATGGCGCCACCCTTTGGGCTGCTTTTGCTGATCCTTGTGTTAGTAAAGTTTGGTAAGAGACGATTCGCGCTTTTCAGCCTTGTGCTCTTCAGTCCGTTACAGCGCGACGAATGTGATATCTCCATTACGAACGCTAGTTTTACCAGAACAAGCGCTCCCGTCTCATCACTTGCTTCTGAGCATGAGCATTTTTTTCACGTCGTTAAAGCCTACACAGGGGCGTTTTTCATGACGAGAAAAACGACGACGTGAAAAACGACGAGAAAAATTAGAGCATGTTCCAAATTTTTAATGGCCATTTTTCACGTCGTGAAAAATGCTCTGGAGCCCACACACGATCGTTTTTAATGACCAAATAAAAAAAACGAATTTTTCTCGTCATGAAAAACGGTCGTGTGTACGCGGCATAAGAAGTCTGCAAGTTATTCAATTTATTAGCCTCAACCTAAAAATGTCTCTGTTGGTTGGCTGGTTCTTTAAAACAATCCTTGCTTTCCATTTTAAATGTTTGCAGGAATGGTGCACTGATCTGCTCATGTGCAGCTCAGTGTACATTTTAGGAAGTTTGTGAGGAGGAAGGTAAGAATCCTTTATTGTAGAAGAGATATGTATGTCTCTTCTGCAATAAAAAAACAAAAAAACAATCCTTCCCACAAAGGTTTACATTTACACTAAAATTCTGCTTTAAAGTGGAACTTTACTCTCTCACTCAACATGGACTATTTTAATCTATATGCTGCTAGCAGTAGTAATAAGTAGGAAAGTATATCATATTTACTTGTTTTAAACTTTTTCTATTTCTTCAGTTACTTCCTGGTTCCATGCCTAGGTAAATAATGTCATACATTCCAAGAGTCTTCAGGAGGGGATGAGGTGTTTTCTCAGTTAATCACATTCTCCTGCCTGCATGCCTAAACTAAGGGCAGATGGATTCCAGGAAGTCAATTCTACAAGAATCGCCTGCCCCTACTGAAGATGGCCAGAGTCAGAAATGCTAGGAAGTGTTTTTCAAGATTTCTCAGCAAAATAAGACATGAATAGATAGGGAAGTTTGCATTAAATAATAAAAATATAGTGTTTTTGGTTTATGGTACTCCAATGTAGTGTAGTTCCGCTTTAAGTTGGCACCATGGTTCATGTGCATGGAATTGTTTTTATGGCCTCCTATATCCATGCTCCACAGCACAGTGCACAGGCCATACTATTTAGCACCAAGGAGAACCCACATTCTGCAGATTTGCATTTCCTGGATGTCAGCGAGAACCTGGCAGCAGGCCATACACACTGTATTTTGCAAGCCTTGCTTTTCTGCTGCTTTATTGTTTTATAGCAACAGTTGTCTGATAAGTCTGTTGACTACCAAACTGCTAAATTTTTTCTAATGCTAAGAATGTCGGAGAAGCTTCCTTCAGGTATGCCTGCTCTATATTATATATTGACTTTTTAGTCAGTGGTTTAAGAAGTGAAAATCAGGGTATATCAGCAAAAACCTCTGGCAGCTATAATTATAGTTTAACAAAATGCACTAATTTCTGTTTATCTGTTTGTAATTTGTAACTTTACTGTGGATTATAGTGGCTTGTGTTAAATACGCAGTTTAACTACTTGCCGCCCGCCCACAATAGTTTTACTACGGGCGAGCGGCAGAGGCAAAATGTACCTGTACGTCACCCTCCGGTGTTCCGGCTTCGGGGTGTGCATGTGCGCACCCCCTGCAAACCCTTGTTGTTATTGGACGAGTTTGACAGCATATTTCAGTCAATGATTTTTGCCTGAAATCAGCAGTGTCCAATCACAGAGTTCTGTGTTTTTCAAAAACACAGAACTCTCTGTATATAAGAACCGGGGAGTGTCTGTTTTTTTTCTCCTTGCAAAGCAGGGAGAAAAAACAGCCAGATTAAAAAGCAGTACATATTACATTGTTAGGCACACAGTTAACCCCTTGATTGCCCCTAGTTATTAACCCCTTCCCAGCCAGTGTCATTAGTACAGTGTCAGTGTACAGTAATATCACTGATCACTGTATTAGTGTCATTAGCGATGTCAGTGTCAGTTAGTGACCCTCCCAGTGTCTGTTAGAGCCAGATTACCCACCATCTTATCATAGTCACACTATAAGTCGCTAATCACCACCATTACAGTATAGTTTCTATAGCTGTGTAAATTCCAGTATATATACCATCGTTTTTAGACTCTAGGACGTACACACAAACCAATTGTTATAAACGTATTTCGATTTTTTACATGTTGCAGAATACATTTTGGCCTAAATTTATGAAGAAATTTAGTTTTTTGATTGTTTTTACTGTATTGTTTTAAAACAGATAGTAGAAAATATATGTATATTTTTCAATAGTTTTGGTCTTTTTTTCATCTCAATAAAAAAAACAGTGGTGATCAGATACCATAAAAAAAGCTCTATTTGTGTGAAAAAAATGATATAAATTAAATTTGCTTACAGTGTTGCATGACCGTGCAATTGCCAGTTAAAGTAGCACAAAATGCCCATCATGAAGGTGGTAAAACCTTCTAGAGGTCAAGTGGTAAAAATTACCTTACCAATTACAGAAGTTGCCTAAAGTGTTACTGAACCCAGGACCCTGCATTCACTATATCTGGTCCCCCACAGTACACAGAATATAGAAATGCATTATTTTAGTAAATATAAACTGCCAAATACCTTTTCTCATCAGCAGTATATAGTCTTGTGACTTCTATCAGTGTCTGGCTGAGGACTGGTTAAAGCTTGTAGGAGGAGTTTTCATTTCCCTCTGACTGTCCTATGAGGCTGCATGACTCCTGACCCTCTGTCTGGACAGTGCTGATTGGCCCTTTGCACCATCCCAAAAAAACTCTCTCTAGCAATACACACCTAGCTGAGCATGTGCAGAGTGCCCCCAATGCCACCTGTGCTATCAGCAGATGGATTGGGTACAGTAAAAGAAGGGGAGGATCAGAGAGGACAGGATCAAACTGCTTTTTTAAACAATGTGGAAGATCAACCCCTTTTAGGTTACACAGTGAGTATAACGAGCATGCTTTACTGCATATACAGACAGATTTTACTGTTGTGGGTTTAGTAACACTTTAAGCTTTAATTTTTGTGATTTTTTTTAGTTTAAAATTACCTGACAATCAATTTATTATGCAGATAGCTTACAAAAATTGATAACTAGCAGTTTCCTCTGCAATGAGCACAATAAATATTCATTTATTAGTATTAATACATGTCTAAACCAAGAATAAGTTGTGCAAAAAGTGACGCCAAATAGTAAAAAAATAATAATTTCTCAGTGACAGCTGCACTCACAAAATGTCCACATAAACATTCCACATATTATATTATTAATGAAAAACATACTGGCCTATCAATATTAAGTGCATAAATTCATAACAATTACAGTAATCAATCAAGTAAAACATTTTATATATATCAAAAACTGTTAATAAGAATGTGTTAAAAAAAACAAAACATTCATAAATAATCCAGTAAAGTCCATCAGAAAAAAAGAACTGATCTTGTGCATAAAGTTCATTTATACTTGTGTATCAACAAAAATCCATATTTCAGTGCAGATAGCAAAATCTTCATTCACACTTTTGGGTCTTATTCTTTCAACACAGTATTGAGGTGCTGTCATACTTGTTGATGTGCTCCATATGTTTTCATACATACACTGCCTGGGGAGGGTGTTGTACAAGTGCATTAGGTTTGTGTGCTGGATCAACATTGTTGTAAATAATTTTTTTAGAATACAAAAACAATAATACCTTGTACACACGAGCGGAATTTCCGTCGGAATAAACTCCGATGGGTTTTTCTGACGGAGTTCCGTCGGAATTCCGCTCAAGCTGTCTTGCATACACACGGTCACACTAAAATCTGACCGTCAAGAACGCGGTGACGTAAAACCCTACGACGAGCCAAAAAAATTAAGGTCTATGCTTCCGAGCATGCGTCAAATTTTTCCCGAGCATGTGTGGTTTTTAGTCTGTCGGAATTGCATCCAGACGAGCGTAAATTCATCGGAAAAAAGAGAACATGTTCTCTATCTAATTCCGTCGGAATTTCAGACGGAAAAAGTCAGATGGGGCATACACACGGTCGGAATATCCGATGAAAAAAGTCCGTCTGACTTTTTCCATCGGAAATTCCGAGCGTGTGTACACGACATAAGATCATGATTTTTCTATATGTCATCTATATAAACATATTGGATATGTGTGGGTGGAGTGAGAACTGCAGTTGTTCTTTAAACTTCTCTGCCTAACAGTATTTTATTAACTTACTGTAGTTTACTCTTTCATTAAGTACCAACATACTTACCTCAGTAGTTTACAGCTGATCCACTTTACAGGGAACACTTTGTGTTGACCCTTTAAACCTATGTAGTATACAGTGTCATTACTTTATATTTACAGTATGTGGTAGCAATTGTACACTTAGAAATTAATGCATGGGCTATATAGTAAAGGTAAATTACATTTATGGCACATATTGAGCTTAAAGAAAATTATGTCCCATGGTTCACTTCGGGCTGGCCCCTTTTGCAGCTATATCTACAGTATGTGAAACAGTAAAAATAAATGCATATACTGTGTAAAATTCAGTAATGCAATGTCTCATTCTGCTCTGCACATGTTCAGTTGTTGTCTATTCTCAGCACTGTGCCTAAAATCAGAGTCACTAGAGGCTAACAGCTGGCAACTTTAAGATGTACTGTTGCTGAAGGGGGATGAAAGCAACAGGAATGACACAACTGTGCATAGGGAACACAGATTAGGGAGGGAGAAACAAAAATCAGGAGATGTGACAAAACAAATTCTGCTGCTAGGGAGATACAAAACAGTTAAACTTATGTAGCGGCCTCCTCACCCCGCCGTCTGGTTGGCTAGGGGTATGTCACGCGACAGGGTGAGGTGCGCTACGGCCCATGTCCTCCCCATAACTGTGGGTGAGGTGAAGGCCAATACTTGATGTTTCCTCGGGCTGGTGTGTCTTGAGCATGTACCGAGTCTGTTGTACAGAAACCACCAAACCACCCTTTGCTCCCATTAACAGAGTCCATACACCGATCACAGTCCAACTGTTAGGTTTATTTCGTATCTCCACATACAGGCAATGCGATGGCAGGATACGGTGGGATGAGCAGGTCGAGGCACTATACTGATCTGGGTCCCTACACCCCCTGTGCTATGACCAAGGGTTGCAGGAGTCTTGACATGAATACCTCCGTTGCGTTGCAGCCCCTATCAGGGGAAGATGTCCTCCAAGGGAGTTACCGAAGGCCCATCCGTCACCGGGTTGACACTACACCGGGTCTTCGAACGGGTGCCCTCCCCAGCCTCCTCACCTCAGATGCGGGTCTCCTCGCAAGGAGCACCCTGGAATCACTTCACCCTTGCGGGACCCAGTCGGAGTCACTGGGCCCCAGGCCTCCTCAATAGTACCTCATCCCAGGCTGAAGGTGCCTGGGATGGAATCCCAGCTTCATTCCGGCCAGGCCTAGGGCGCCTAGGCCGGAACCTTGAACCGCCCGCACCCAGGCTGAAGGTGCCTGGGTGCGTGAAGAGATGATCCCCGAAGCCCTCGTGGTGAGGGCGTCTCCCCCTTTTATCTCCTCCCGTCGATACCACGGCGGGTTCCCCGCCCCAGCCGTACCATCTCCAGGAAGGGACAAAGAAGGGTAGCACTGTGGTGGCGATTCTACCTGAAGCCTGCAGGTACTCCGCCACCCACAGGCAAAGGAGAATATTACATCCCCCAATCCTCCACGAATAACAAAAAGGGGTCTTAACCCTGACATAATTACACACCTGGGTCACACTACCCCCAGGTGTATCCCACTAAATCTGAAGACCCAGCTACACACTCCCCCTGGTGATTTGACGCTGGTCCCCAGCGTCAGGTGCACACCCATGTCTCCCAAGGAGTGGTAACATGGAGCAAGACCCTGAGGCTGCCCCCTAATCTTGTGAATACTAAGTGTGCCAAGACCTGCTCGAAAGGGAAAGGAAAAATATAAAACGATAAACTTTTGCATAAAACATCTATTCTGTACACATGTACAATCCCTCCCATCGCTGTCTAAGAACCACCCCACTCTCAGTAGTCTTGACCAATGAATCTCCTGCAAAAAAGGAAACAAAGACAACATCCTAACAATCTGTGTTGACTTGAAATGAATAGGTCTGTCGGCCGAGAGACCCACTCACTCCAATAAGCAAAGTGATGCATGTGTAAAATTTTCAAACATTCGTTGCGCAACACTGCCACCTGGTGACAGCGCCGCGGTCATGACACTTGCCGAGATCTTCCTTCTTCCTGCTTTTCTACACTAACTTTTACCCCCAGAGTCTCTGCCTTTGGCACATGAAGAAGAGGGAGAAAGAAAAAAACAACAGCTCCCAAGTCTCCAGTGAGTGAAAGAAAAGCCCAAATCAAAACAAAAGTAGGGCGCAGTTCTGAGCGTCTGGGAATGTTCCTTCCAGAAAGTTCAACAGCAACAGAATAGGAGCTCACTTCTCCTACAAGTAAAACCTTGGATCCGGCAAAAACAGGGGCTTCAGGTGCTTGTCAAACACTTCCACCGAATATTCGACATCCTCTTCTTCTTTCCTGCAGATGAGCACCCTATCGGCATGAATATGGCGCCCCAGTCTCCAAATAGCTCTGCAGTCTCTAAACTTTTTAGATACAGGCGGTGAACATGACAGGTTTTGCCGGGCATGAGGCACTTTGAGCTTTTCCCATACAAACTCGTCGTACCACCTTTGTCGCAAAACCTCGACTTCATACAATAAGTCCCGGGGCAAGTAGGGGTACTCCCACCCATACTCACAGGCGACTCTCTGGGAGAAAAGTCTCTGCAATCTGGCTAGAGGTGGCATCACATCTCGCTCGCCTTCTCCTGGCTGTACAATGGCCTCCGGGTGCCGAGGTACCTTCACCATCTCGAGTTGCTTTGCCTTTGGTGCCCGCAACGAAGCACGCTGCGTCCCCACTATCGGGGCGGGTGATGTGGTTGAAAATGGAAGGTCGGTCGGAGGACTAGATTTCCTCGGGAACTCCAGGGCCTGTGCCCGGAGCGTACTGTCTTCTATGGACATGGGGGAATCCTGCGGTTTACACAGCACAGGTAGTGGGCGTCTGTCCCAGCCCTTCCGGTGAAACAGTTCGTCTATTTCTCCGTCATCACCACAGTCTGACAATGACTCTAGGTCGGAGGTGTCATACATCTCGGCGGGAAGGTAGTCTCTAGTAGACGGAAGGCTACCCTCCCTTGCGGGCTCCACCGGTTGTGGACTCCCGACACCTCCAACCAACACCACAGTCCCAGTCCCTAGCTCACCTGGACCTTCTGAAGAACTGGGATGTCCGGGACTCTCTTCTCTACCGGCGCCATCCAGGCCAGGCAAGCGGCGGGGTGAAACTCGACCACGACCATAGGATGCCTGTACCAGGCCGACTTTCCTCTTCGGGGGTGGCAGCAGGGAATCTGTGGTGACCGAAGCAGTGTCCTCGGATTTTTCTCTCTCAGTCTCTGGTTGGGCAGTCACATCGCCCTGGTCAGCACGTACGGGGACCTCCGCAAAGGCCTGGATCTCTCCCTCCGGAGTGACGGTTCCTGTGATGCAGTTGAGGCGAAGGGCCCGGGGCCTTACTGTGGATGATTCGACCTCAAAAAGAAACTCTTTGCACGCTTCACATCGCCCGAACGGCTTTAGTTGGACCACCAGTCCCGAGCATCCGGGACAGATCACACCGAGGGCCTCCGTGTCTCTGCATGAATACAGAGTCAACTGTCCTCGGGGCCTAAGTCTTATCCCCGTGTCTGTCAGGGGAGCAGCAAATGCAGTCATCTTCGTGGGGTAAGGTACCGGCATCCACGGGGAGCTTGAGGCCATCCCGACCACTTGCTGTTCCATCACGCGCTGACCACGCGCCGGATTCTCCACGTGTATCTCCACACGTGGCCAGACTCCTCCCATGACTTGCACGTTTTCGCGGGCTTCCGCCAGTCTCCGCCCACGAATTGCGCAGTCATGGGGTGCCTCGTGGCGCAGTGCATTAACAGTCCCCACATGTAGTACTTCACACGGCTGGACCTCTCCCTTTTTACGCTCCTCCACGTGGGCCTTTCCCGACTTAGGGTCATGTCCACAACTCCGAGCAGGGATGCACTTTGGCCAATCACATGGCTGACCTGCTCGGAACTCCTCCGGGCAGCAAAGTTCAAACACAGACGTTCTCAGTTCCATCGTTAAGACACACACCATCCCGGACGAGCCCCCACGTGTAGCGGCCTCCTCACCCCGCCGTCTGGTTGGCTAGGGGTATGTCACACGACAGGGTGAGGTGCGCTACGGCCCATGTCCTCCCCATAACTGTGGGTGAGGTGAAGGCCAATACTTGATGTTTCCTCGGGCTGGTGTGTCTTGAGCATGTACCGAGTCTGTTGTACAGAAACCACCAAACCACCCTTTGCTCCCATTAACAGAGTCCATACACCGATCACAGTCCAACTGTTAGGTTTATTTCGTATCTCCACATACAGGCAATGCGATGGCAGGATACGGTGGGATGAGCAGGTCGAGGCACTATACTGATCTGGGTCCCTACACCCCCTGTGCTATGACCAAGGGTTGCAGGAGTCTTGACATGAATACCTCCGTTGCGTTGCAGCCCCTATCAGGGGAAGATGTCCTCCAAGGGAGTTACCGAAGGCCCATCCGTCACCGGGTTGACACTACACCGGGTCTTCGAACGGGTGCCCTCCCCAGCCTCCTCACCTCAGATGCGGGTCTCCTCGCAAGGAGCACCCTGGAATCACTTCACCCTTGCGGGACCCAGTCGGAGTCACTGGGCCCCAGGCCTCCTCAATAGTACCTCATCCCAGGCTGAAGGTGCCTGGGATGGAATCCCAGCTTCATTCCGGCCAGGCCTAGGGCGCCTAGGCCGGAACCTTGAACCGCCCGCACCCAGGCTGAAGGTGCCTGGGTGCGTGAAGAGATGATCCCCGAAGCCCTTGTGGCGAGGGCGTCTCCCCCTTTTATCTCCTCCCGTCGATACCACGGCGGGTTCCCCGCCCCAGCCGTACCATCTCCAGGAAGGGACAAAGAAGGGTAGCACTGTGGTGGCGATTCTACCTGAAGCCTGCAGGTACTCCGCCACCCACAGGCAAAGGAGAATATTACATCCCCCAATCCTCCACGAATAACAAAAAGGGGTCTTAACCCTGACATAATTACACACCTGGGTCACACTACCCCCAGGTGTATCCCACTAAATCTGAAGACCCCGCTACACTTATGTAGCAGAAGCCCTGCATATCCTGCGGCCTGACCAAGCTGGCCGAGGTTTTTCTGTAAGGGAGAAAGGTGCCTGTCAGCATCTGAGGGGGATTCCCCCCCTTTTCTTTCTCCTCACACAGATACAGGGCTGCTCACTCTGCAAACTCCCCTGTGTCTCTATTGGCAGGAGGAGGAGAGCCAATTATAGAAGCCAGTACAGGAGCCAATCAGAGGGACTTTGACAGGAGCTGCTGCAAAGGATTCTGGAATGTGTAGTCCCCTTACCAAATGGCTCCATAGCCTTGTATAGGGACGGAACTACAAGAGCCAGCCTGCTCTAGGAAGTAGGGAAACTAAAGACCCCATCTTGCTTATCTGAGGGAATTCTGACTACACGAGGGAGAGGAAGAGATTAGACCTAGGGGAGGGACTTCCTCCCAGGTCAGTCCACTGTGTGATTTCAGGCATCCACAGCCAGTCGGGACATCCAGCCTGAGAGAATGGGATCCCAGGTCCATATCCAGATGCACCTGCACCGACGGTGTGAAGCGTTCCGGTGTGAGGTGATCAGTCGGGTCACTAGAAGAGCCTGCCTGTTCTAGGACTTTCGTTTGGGCCTTGACCGCATTATTTGGTGAGAGGGCTTTTGCGCGTTTGCAGGAAACAAGTGTAGCACTACAAGTGTCAGCAAGGTGACTAACAGCAATGATGTCTGTATACAGTGTCCATTCAACTCTATCTGTGTGCAGTGTCCTTGTTTCCTGCAAATGCGCAAAAGCCCTCTCACCAAATAATGCGGTCAATGCCCAAACGAAAGTTCTCCCAGATATAATCAGGCCACCCAGATATAAAGACACTGTATACAGATACCATTGTCCTTTCACCTTACTGAGGAAGATCTTGCATTCTTTACTTGATAATGTGGGCCAGTTGTGTTGTTTGGCCCTGCTATTTGGAAGTTGAAGTGCACCAACGAGAGTAGCTAGCTGAAGATACAAGGCTGCATCCTTCAAAGGGACTGAAGTTACCAGTACCATATAGGCCCACACACACACATACTCAGGGCTCTGTATATGAAGTGAATGTGCGGGACAGTTTACCTTGGGGCCTGATCCATTGAATGTTGATTTGAATACAGTGTAGTTGGGCCTGTGGTGTCAGGAGACAGAAGAGAGAGGTCTGGCATAAAGAGGGTCAGTCTTCTGCTCTCATCCTGCCTGGACTCGTAGAGACAAATTTGAGCAGATGTAACCAATCTGATGTGAAGTGTCATATATTGTGATTTATTTGCTCTCTAAGTGTGCCTCAGTTCTTGGGGACATTCTCAGGTTTGGAATCCCTGGAAAGCAGCCTGAATATAGTATTCAGCTATATTGCTCTTAATCTGAGTTATTGCTCTCCAGTTACTGTCTGTTACTTTTCCACAGAAATATTGCAGTAAAGTCAATTTCTGTGTTTTATCATAATGTGTGTGTTTCTCATTGGTCATTACCCTTACACTATTGCCAGGTGTGCCAGAGGGGGCTGAAAACACAACAAACATACTTAAGCGGCTCCTGTGGGGGTAGCGCTACACTTAGAAGGATGATGTCTTATCTTATCTCCCTGATATTCTCTCTTTTCTTGCTCATCAGCCTGTAAAATTCAGCACCGTGGGGCCTCATGCACACTGTTGCTGTTAAACTCAAGTTTTTGTGAGTTTAGGCATTTTTTTTCTGCCCTTGAACTCCCCTAATGTTATCCTATGTGTCCATGCACACATGGACGTTTTTAGCAGTTTAGTAACAGGGGAGTTTAGAGAATGTTTTCTGAATGCCCTAAAATCGCATTCAGGAGAGGGAATTAAGACCACAAAAAACGACCGCTGTTAAACATGTTTAAATACTGTTAAACGTGTCTAAATGCTTATTTCAATGGCCAGAATAAATAAAAATTATGGCCAATAAAAATTAACGCGCAAACTCCAAACACTGATAAACTCTGCTAAACTCTGCTAAACTCACCTAAACTGGTTTGAAAAACTGCAGCTTAGGTGAGTTTATAGCGCTGATTTTCTACTGTCAGGATAAACATAGTTTACAATAAAGCAGTTTGCATGGGGCCTAAAGCTTCCGTCAGCCTTCCTCTCTAACTTTAAAGTGGTTGCAAACCCCTAATTACAACTTTCACCTACAGGTAAGCCTAGATTAAAGCTTACCTGTAGGTACAAGAAATATCTCCTTAACCTACACGGTTAAGGAGATATTTGCTTTTAAAACCGCGCCGATGGCGTCACACGCAGGCGTCACGCGCAGGCGCATTGCGTGTTGCCGGTTTTCTCAATGGAGACTGCCGGTTGTCTCAATGGAGAAAGCCAGCCCTGCGCGCATGCGTGTGACGTCATCGCTGCTCCGGCCAATCACAGCGCCGGAGCGGCGATAACAGGAAGACGGTCGGAGCTGACATGGCGGCAGCGGCGGAGGGGGACGAGGAGCGATTCGGAGGCTTCGATCTGAGGTAAGTGCCACATAATGAGCTAGTATGCTATGCATACTAGCTCATTATGCCTTTCTCTTGCAGGGCGTATGTTTATCTCAAAATGTTGAGGAGGGTTTACTTCCTCTTTAAAAAGACATACAATTAAGACTAGAAAAGTACATATTTTAATTGAAGAAAGCGACATATCGTTTTTAAGACCAAGGAGACAGGAAGAAAAATTTCCAGCACACACTAATTTTGATAGCATAATTATTAATGTGAATTGTGTTTTCTTTTGGTAAAGAATGTTCATTGTTATTAAATTGTTATGGCTTTAGGGTTATTCCTTTTAGTATGTGAAGATGTTTGGCTCTTCCCTTGTGGACATCACAGTAGATAGAATAATGATCAAATCTCAGATACAATGCAGTATGTCCAACATGACAATGATGACATCTTTATATCATTAAAGTTCAACTCAAAACTGGTTCAAGAAAGCATTTATGAAACATTATTGTGTGCATGTATCTGTATGAAATCTATTATTATGTTAAAGTGGAACTATACTCACCTCGGCTCCAGCAATGCGGCGTCTGGGATCTCCCTGCCTGGCCGCTGATATTTTCGCCCGGATTCTGGGTCTCAATCGCCAGCCGCAAATGCGCAGGAGTTCAGTCAGATTCGGCATTGCACGTGCATGTGTGCAATGTGCACGTGCAGGGGCATGGGCCTGTTCTCCCATTTTTGGCCTAAAGTTCCACTTTAACTTAGTATAATTTCTTGCATAGGAAGAGCTGGCAGTATTTATAGAAATCTATTACACATAATGCTAACTCTTACTAGTTTTTTGGAATGTCTTTGCTTAGCTGTAATAAATTAAGGTATCCGGAAGCATGAGATGACACTCATATGATCTAGCTATTGTTATCTGGCAGTTATGTGGAATTTAGGTGGAATTAATATACAGTTACCATTGTTTTGTTTAGATCAGCCGACACTGCAAAAGCATATTCCTTGCCCCTCTGCATGGGCAAAATTATAAGTGTTCCTACTTAACTTTGAAGTCCATTATAAACTAATTGTTAGTACTTGTAAAGTGCAAGTCTTAAAGTCTTTGCTTCTATCCTAAAACAACTAGGTAATGGCAGTTATATGATCTTTACCTGTCTTTGTCACTTTTACATAAAGTTCGTTTATAATCTGTTTCTATGCTTTAGAAAACTGACCACATATACAGTATATGTATAGGTTGGACTATCCCATTTAAAAACCCTATAGATCAGCTTTGTCTTTTATTTTAATTTTTAATTTTTTAAAATTTTTATAAAAAAATTATGCAGACCCCCCCCCCAAGAGTAAGTTGCATTAACACCACTTAACACTACTTAAGGCTTCTTACTTACCTCTGTACAAGAGCCACGTCCTGTGCAAGTTTTAGCTATTCTTAGATTAAGCCCAGGTTCGCACTGGGCTGCGGCAATGAAGCCGTGCAAATTCAGCTTAACTCGCACGATATCACTCCCGCTGGCAGTCCCGATTTCGGCCGCGATTACAGAGACATCTGTGCAGGTTTCTGCACAGATGTCAATGTAAATTGCGGGTCGAAATCACAAAAAGTAGCATAGAAACTACTTTTTTAAATCAGTGCAGCGCCGTCGCACCGATTAGGACGGTGCCATTGCCGGCAATTGCCGGAAAATGCAGCCGATTTGACATGTGATTTGACATGTCAAATTGCACCAGTGTGAACCAGGGCTGAAATCCTTTTATGACACCAGTTCTGTCTCACAAAGACTTATGTGAGGCCGTCCCAGAAACTAGTGCTGCTTCATGGGGTACCCCAATACAAGTCTATCATGGCTTAGTGTGCAGGTATAGAGGGTGCCAATGAGGATTTCTTCGTGAGAATAAAAAAGCATTTCACATGACACAGTTCTGCTGCAGGAGTAAGTAGGAGACTGGGGTGGGGGATGTAAATACCTTTTGAACTCACTATAGTTGTCCTATAGTTGTCCTTTAAACTAGGGCATATCTATGAGAGTTTTACACTGTCATGTACCTGGGTGTATTTGAACCGGGATCTTCCTGGTCCCAAAGCTGCAGCCTTACCTGTTGCGCTACTGAGCAGATCTAGACTTTTGGAAATGTCCTCTCAGTATTAAACATTACCTTGGACTCACTAGCCCCACCTACTGCCAGCTGTGGACAATTTTCAATCAAAGCAGCCCTTAAAAAGGAAGTGATGCTATCTCTCAGCGCCCGTTTGTGTGGAATAGCTCCCTGGGTGTTGTGACTGCTTTTTGATCCTGATTTTCGTGTTGAACTTCTGCCTGAATTCCTGACTACTCTCCAGCCTGCTGATTTTGTACTTCACTGCCAGCTCGTGTATGACCTTTGCCTGCCTGACCACTCTCTGGATTGCGATCGTGTACCATTTTGCCTGATCTGTTGCCAACCTAATCTGCCTGACTACGTTTTCGCCTAAATCCTCAGCACACAAGTTCCACTTCGGACACTACCTATCACAGGTACCTTACATTACAAACGGGCCACAATGACAGTGGACCCTGCTGAGATTGTTAAGGCGATTTCACGTCAGGGACAATTGATTGGAGCTCATGAACAGCATCTTTCTTCCCTGGACGCCAAGTTAGATGAACTTTGTACTATGCTTAAATCTTGTTTGCCTGCTTCCTCTGCAACGGTCCAGACTCTGGATCCTACTCCTGCTACGATCCAACCCACCTCTTCTGTACCACCCAAACTTCCTATGCCTGACAAATTTGGTGGTGATACTGAGGACTGCAGAGGCTTTTTAAATGTTTGCCGTTTGCATTTCCGCAACAACCCTGGGACCTTTAGCACTTCTTCTGCCAAAGTGACTTTTGTAATTTCCTTGTTAAAGGGGAAGGCCCTGGCCTGGGTCTCTCCTTATCTGGAACGCAATGATCCTGTGCTGCAAGACGCTGACAAATTTCTGGCTTCTCTCCAGACTGTATTTGACAAGCCAGATAGAGCTTCTGCAGCTGAGTACTCACTCTTGGACATGCAACAAGGCACCAGGTCTGTGGCACAATATGCTATTGAGTTTCGTACCCTTGCTGCTGAGACTACTTGGGACTCAAGGGCATTACGTGCAGCCTTCCGAAAAGGTCTTGCAGATCGCATCAAAGACAAATTAGTCTATAAGGATTCCCCAGAAGACCTAGAGAAATTCATAGAGCTCTGTGTTCGTCTGGATGTCCGGTATCATGAAAGGTGCCAAGAGAGACTTAGAACTCACAAGTTTCCTCGGCCAGTCTACCGTTTGGCCCCTAACTTCCAAGCACCACCTCAGCCAGAACCTGAAATCTCAGTTGAACCCCAGACACCTGTGGAACCCATGGATGTAAGCCGTCTCCACCTAACTGAGTCTGAGAAACAAAGGAGGCGTGCATTGGGCCTATGCCTATACTGTGGACTTAAAGGACATTTATTATCTGTCTGCCCTTCCCGTCCAGTAAAAGGCAGGGTCTAACCAGTGTTGGAGGAGCTGGCTTAGACCTTACAGGTATATCCTCCAAGACCAAGATTACCATTCCTGCAATTATCCATTTACCCTCTAAACTTGTCTCCTGTGAGGCTTTTGTGGATTCTGGAGCTGGTGGCATATTCTTGGACTACACTTTTGCTAAAACAAATAATATCCCATTTGTTCCAAAATCTAGACCCCTGAACATTACCACCGTGAATGGACAACCCTTGGGAGATGGCATTGTAAAATTTGAGACTATGACAATCACCCTTCAGGTAGGCGTACTCCACAAAGAGGAAGTTGTCTTGTCTCTTATTGATTCTCCACTTCTGCCTGTTATCCTTGGTTACCCATGGTTACAACAACATAACCCTCCTTTTGATTGGGAAAATGGAGAACTAACCTCTTGGGGGTCGTTCTGTCATTCAAACTGTTTGTCTCAACCCAAAAGACTTCCTGCTTGTATGTTGGCTTCCGTGGCCATCCCACCTACCTTGCCTCATGAATACCATGCGTTTGCAGACATATTTTGCAAGCAAAAGGCAGAGGTTTTACCTCCACATCGTTCTTTTGACTGTGCAATTAAATTGATTCCTGGAGCACCTCTTCCCAAAGGAAGGACCTATCCCCTGTCTTTGCCTGAACAAAAATCCATGGAGGAATACGTAAAAGACAACTTGGAAAGAGGTTTTATCCGACCCTCTTCTTCTCCAGTAGGGGCAGGTTTTTTCTTTGTTGAAAAAAAAGATGGGGGTCTTCGACCATGCATAGACTATCGAGGGTTAAATCAAATCACTGTAAAAGACTCCTACCCTTTGCCTCTCATTCTTGAACTGTTTGATGTACTTAAGGGGGCTGTTATCTTCTCCAAGCTAGACCTACGAGGGGCTTATAATCTAATTCGAATTAAAGACGGGGACGAGTGGAAGACAGCATTCAACACTCGTAATGGACATTTTGAATATCTGGTTATGCCATTTGGGTTGTGTAACGCCCCTGCTGTCTTCCAACGTTTCATGAATGAAATTTTTCATGATTTCAGCAACAGTTTTGTGATCATCTACTTGGACGACATTTTAATCTTTTCCAAGTCTCATCTAGAGCACATCTCGCATGTAAAGCAGGTATTGCAACGACTGAGAGAAAACCATCTTTACGCGAAGATTGAGAAATGCAGTTTCCATCAAAGCCGTATTCCTTTCCTTGGATACATTATAAGTGCTGCCGGTTTCCAAATGGACCCTCAAAAACTTTCCGCTGTCTTGCAATGGCCCCAACCGACCACTTTAAGAGGGCTCCAAAGCTTTCTAGGGTTCGCAAATTACTACAGATGCTTCATCAAAGGTTTTGCCTCCATTGCGGCCCCCCTTACTGCTATGACTAAGAAAGGTACAAATTGCAAGGTATGGTCCTCAGAAGCAGAATCGGCTTTCTAGCAATTAAAAGACATGTTCAGCAAAGCTCCAATTCTTCAGCATCCAAATCCCGATCTCCAGTACATAGTTGAGGTTAATGCCTCTGAGGTAGGAGCAGGTGCTGTGCTCTCCCAGAGACAGCCTAAGTCTGGTAGAATCCATCCAGTAGCATTTTTTTCTAGAAAGTTTTCTCCAGCGGAGATGAATTACGATGTTGGGAATCGAGAACTACTGGCCATCAAATTGGCATTGTCTGAATGGCGACATCTTCTGGAAGGGGCTCCCAAACCTTTTTCTATCCTCACTGACCATAAAAACCTACTGTACCTTCAGACTGCAAGACGTTTGAACTCACGTCAGGCTCGATGGGCTCTGTTTTTCTCCCGTTTTAATTTTGTTCTTTCTTATGTTCCTGGGCATAAAAACAAGAAAGCCGATGCTCTTTCCAGACAGTTTGCTACCTCTGAAGAAGACCAACCTACCGAGCAGTATATAATCCCACCTCACAAAATTGTCGCACAGATCTCTACGGCTCTTTCCCAACAGTTACAAGAAACCCAGAATTGTGTTCCCCAAGGCTTGAAGATACCACCAGGTCGCCTGTTCGTAGCCCCTAGCCTCAGAAAACCTGTACTCCTCTGGGCACATGATGGTGTTTTATCTGGTCATCCTGGTGTCACCATCACTCTTAAGACCTTGCAGCGTCATGTCTGGTGGCCTCATATGAAAAGGGATGTTACTGACTATGTGGCTGCCTGTCCAACTTGTGCTGCTAATAAAGTACCCCGTACATTGCCTACTGGACTGTTACAACCACTTTCAGCACCTCGTCAGCCTTGGACCCATTTGACTATGGACTTCATTACAGACTTACCCAAGTCCGAGGGCATGACTGCTATATGGGTCATAGTGGATCGCTTTTCAAAAATGTCTCATTTTGTGCCGCTCCCGGGATTACCTACAGCGGAAGCACTGTCTACTCTCTTCCTTTCCCATATTGTGAGATATCATGGCATACCTACCAATGTCGTCTCAGACCGCGGATCCCAGTTTGTTTCCCGATTCTGGAGAGCGTTCTGCAAGAAACTGGGAGTAACGCTTTCACTCTCTACCTCACATCACCCTCAAACAGATGGTCAAACCGAACGCATGAACCAGACCCTAGAAACCTATCTTCGACATTATGTCAATGCCTTACACTCCAACTGGTCTGAGTATTTGCCTTTAGCTGAGTTCGCCATTAATTCCCGTTGGCACAGTGCTCTTCATACCACACCATTCTACGCAGCCCTAGGCTATCACCCTCAGACTTTTCCCCTACTTCAGCCTTTTTCTGGTGTACCAGCAGCAGATCAGCGGGTTAAAAATATTCTGCTACATTGGAAAAAGATTCGCTTATTACTACGGAAGTCAGCAGGCAAGTATGCACTTTTTTCCAACAAACGAAGACGCCATATACCTCCATATGTGGTGGGGGACAGAGTTTGGCTATCAACCAAATATGTGAGACTGAAACAACCTTCTACCAAATTGGGCCCTCGATTCATTGGTCCTTACAGAATTATTGCTCGAGTCGGGCCAGTCTCCTATCGGTTGAAATTACCCTCCTCTCTCCGGATTCATCCTGTGTTCCACGTTTCCCTCCTCAAAAAAGCAATTTTCAATCACTACTCCAGAACGCAACAGCTACCTCCTCCTGTTCTTGTTGATGGACAAAATGAGTTTGAAGTCTTCAAGATTCTTGATTCTAGAAAACAGGGTCGTGGCCTTCGGTATCTGGTTCATTGGAAGGGATATCCTGTCACAGACCGTTCCTGGGTTCCAGCCAAAGATCTGCATGCCCCTTCTCTTATTCGAGACTTCCATGCCTCCTTTCCCACTAAGCCCCGCTAGGCCCCCGGAGGGGTCCACTGGGGAGGGGGCCCTGTCATGTACCTGGGTGTATTTGAACCGGGATCTTCCTGGTCCCAAAGCTGCAGCCTTACCTGTTGCGCTACTGAGCAGATCTAGACTTTTGGAAATGTCCTCTCAGTATTAAACATTACCTTGGACTCACTAGCCCCACCTACTGCCAGCTGTGGACAATTTTCAATCAAAGCAGCCCTTAAAAAGGAAGTGATGCTATCTCTCAGCGCCCATTTGTGTGGAATAGCTCCCTGGGTGTTGTGACTGCTTTTTGATCCTGATTTTCGTGTTGAACTTCTGCCTGAATTCCTGACTACTCTCCAGCCTGCTGATTTTGTACTTCACTGCCAGCTCGTGTATGACCTTTGCCTGCCTGACCACTCTCTGGATTGCGATTGTGTACCATTTTGCCTGATCTGTTGCCAACCTAATCTGCCTGACTACGTTTTCGCCTGAATCCTCAGCACACAAGTTCCACTTCGGACACTACCTATCACAGGTACCTTACATACACTTTGTTATTGCTAGCGGAAAACCAGGATAACATTTTAAATAAAAATTTGTATTGCAACTGACCGCTACAAAGACATGTTGAAATGTTGATACTAATAGGTCAGCAATTATGTAACTTTGTATGGCTCTTAAGCTCCCCCCTTCAATCTTTCTATTATATTATCTTCCTATTAATAGTGATTTTTTTAAATATAATTCATTTTTCACTCTCTCATTTGTAATACTATTAAGCGATAGAATGTTGTCTAGTCAGTACTGTAGATGCTTTCCATAACATTATAATACATAACTGGCAGCAGGTCACAATGCTGGAATGTATCTATTATCAAGAGAAATCCTAATGACTCGTGTACTTTAGACTGACAGATACACCACCAGCTGTGCCTATAACACAATTAGATTTTAAATATTTGTCATTAATACATGCAGATTGATTACAGCAAATATCACACAGAACAAAGAGAGGCTATGGAAAGGTACCAACTTCCCGAGACAGTTGTGGGAATATCCTGGGGAATTCGGATCAGCTGATATCTGCACAAATGGACTTTGTCCACGATTTATAATGATGTGGCTTTTGAGTGCTAAGCTACACAATTACATCATAAAAAGGAGACTCTCTGTGTAATGAAAGTATGCTAACACAGGAAATTAGCTCTTTATTATTTGATCCCTAATAAAAATAAGGTTGTGAATATGAATAAACAGATATTCAGACAATATGGGTGTGAGGTGTACTAGTGTGAGTTAAGGTTTTGATGAACAATTTAGATTTGATAGTAATTGAAAAAAATGAACACTGAACAAATTGATTCCAGCCTTTACCAAGCAGTTACAGTCCAAAATATACTATGATCAAATTTTTTGTTACTTAAATCAAAATGGTAAAAATTATGCCATATGTTTTATTAAAAACGTATTTATAGGTGCTACCTGTGCTTCAGTTGGTCACATATGTGTTCTGGGCAACCTTAGATGTGAATGTGTGTCAGGAAATTATTTGGCAGGGCAGTCTGTTAAGATAGCTCCAGTTACTTGTAATGTATGTATCAGATTTGTATTCCTTGCACTTCTCTAGCACCTGTTTCTGCCATTTAATAGCCATCCAGGGGAAAAGAGAAACATAAAATAAGGACTTTAAGTAGATGGATGTGCAAGTTTGCTTGCTTGTTTTTATTTAACATTTGTTGTATGCATAGGTAAAACTATGTTACATTCTAGCTATCAGAAATAGATACAAGCTTGTGTCTTTGCTTGAAGTGTTACACGATATGTACATGTATGTTGTGTTTGAGACTGGGGACTTGTCCATTCAGTGTTGGGAACAGACAGTGGAAACCTATACTTTGTTTCCAGGTTTAAGCTTAGAGGCTTATCGGGTGCTGCTCCGTGGATTTTCATCGTATTATCTTCCTGTCGTGGATTGGACTATGTTGTGCTAACAGCTTTTCCATTATTGTATAATATATTCTATTCTTCTGATACTCTTTGTTTTTTTGTTTTTTTCAGTATAAATTATACTTTTTTAATCCTCCAGGTTGATGTGGATAAAATTGCAAATAAGTAAAACGTTTATGTACACCATAAATAATGTAGCAAAACAGTGCTGTCTGGGACATTCTAGAGTTAATTCTGTGACTAAATACATTGACCGATGTCATCTTTAATTATTTTTGAATGGCTATTTCGTCTTGTCATTTAGTTACACAGACATAATTTACTATGAAAATGTCATGGTGACCTATAAGCAAAGTTTAGCGGTATTCTGGGAAGAATAATATTCTAAGAACTAGAATATCTAATTCAAACAAACTGTAGAGCATTAGCAAACTCAACACTGATACCATGATTACATGAGCTTTTTTCCTTTAAACATTTTTTTAAGCTTTTCAGTATATCTCATGATTATTAACTTGCTTTGGTGATAAACCTAATGATGTAACAAATATATCTTTTTTACATTTTTCTTTTTGCCCTTTCTAAATGTTTATGTCTATTTTAGATAAATCAAAGTCCATGTGCGTCCCTGAAGAAGCATAATTTATGCGAAACATGTAGGACGGATAACATATGTGACGTACAGGGAACGAATACACTGCATTGTATTTTCTTTCCTTATTGTTTTTATACCATGTATATCATGTATTAAATATTGATACTTTTACCCAAAACATTTTTTTTGCATCTAATGATTTGGTCACATTCTCATTGAGCACCTTCAAAGTCCCACACACACTGCCCTTAAGGGCTTCTCTATGCAATTTTTTGAGGAAAGAAAATGTCTCTCAAACATTGTAATGTTTACAGCATACATTGTTGATTATGGGGAAAAGGTAGTGAGAAAAGGAGTGCAACAGTTAGGATAGAGTAGGACACCATTACATAACAGTGACATTCAGGGTATTATGTTTGTATATGCATTCGGGGTATTAGGTTGGTCCACAGTTTAGGTGAGTGCACTTTGGTAACTAAAGCTTCAGGTGTAGTTGGTTGAGAAAGTGGGGCTGTATAGAGTTGTCTTAGCAGTCAAATCAAAAATTGATGGTGGAAGGATCACTGATGGATGGGCTGTTGTCGGGTTCATTTAATTCTAAGACATGTCACTTGAAAGCATGAGGCTTGGTCAACTTCCTCAGTAGCAAACCAACTTCATAAAAGAATGTTTGATTTTAGAGAATGTGGCATGTGCTATAGAACAGCAGGTGTCGTCCTGCTCTGTGGTGTTTCAGAAGCTCAAAGTCGCAGCTAAAGAGGTATGAGTCAGTAGGTGCTTGATGCATAAGCTACATGACTGTGTGTGTTGGAGTGGTCAAGAAAAGGATCATCAGTGGCGTTAAAGTCAACAGTTACAATTAGATTTGGGAGATTCTGCTCAAGTAATTTCTGGGTTAACTGTGTGTAGAATGGCAAAACATTGATTTTGGGGGAATAATAAGTGCAGAAAGAAAAGGTAACATCCACAATCTTTAAGACTGTTAATGCATATTTGCTGTCTTGATAATTTTTTGTGTGCAGTAACGTGTAGGGAAAATTTATGCTGAGAATTATTGGGATTCTCCCCTACCTTAGTGGTTCCCAACCCTGTCCTCAAATACCCCAAACAGGCCATGTTTTCAGGGTTTCCTTTATTTTGCACAGGTGCTTTAAATCAGAGTCAATGGCTTGGTATTTTGGACAGCTATTTTATCTAACAAAAATGTTATTGATCTTTAGCACCTATTTGCTATATTTAATTTATAAAACTTTGGGTTATATGCCTTTTAAAGGTCTTATATTTTTTTAACTGGGAAGTGGTCTTTTACAAGAACATTAATCTATCTTACTGTATGCTTCACTTTTTACACATGGAATGTTTGAAACTCTAAAATACACAGACATGTATCAAGCAACTCAGCGACAAAATTAAAAGCCTCTCTCAGGCCTCTTGTTTACCAAAGTACAGTGCCTTGAAAAAGTATTCATGAAATTGAAATTTTCCAAATTTTGTCATGTTACAACCAAAAACTTTAATGTACTTTATTGTTTTTTTTTTTTTTTTGAGATAGACCA
Organism: Rana muscosa; assembly: GCA_029206835.1. Classification (NCBI taxonomy): domain Eukaryota; kingdom Metazoa; phylum Chordata; class Amphibia; order Anura; family Ranidae; genus Rana; species Rana muscosa. Next base: position 132,784,968 of record CM055126.1, read on the forward strand.
ACACAAAGTGGCACATAATTGTGAAGTGTAAGGAAAATGGTTTTCAAAATGTTTTACAATCAAGAAGGCCAGTATGGTGCCCAGTAGCAATACTCAACCAGTTACTGTCTTACCTACACAGCCAGTTGAACTCCAGCCCTTGCTACCTTTTCAGACCAGCCCCCTGAGTGGCAGCCAGTTCGTCAGGTATGTTGTATCCTCCTGGTTAGCCTAGGCCTTGACCCCTACCATGACTTTAAAAAGGTGGGCAGGTGGAAATCAGTCTGCTTCACTCGATGCACTCCGAACCCTCAGGAAGAAAGTCGCAAGCCTTCACCAAGCTTGTTCAATAAATGTCACAGGACCAATAAAAAGTTACTTTCCTATCTGAGTATCTTTGCCCCTTTTTTGGTATACCGGTCAGCAGACCAGGGCACACTTCAGGTCTATATTACGTTGTGAGTCTTGTGGCGTGTTTATGTGGTTCATATCTGCCCCGGTTGAAGGGCTTTGACCATAAATAAGAAGGCCAGTATGGTGGCCTAAATTTATGGAAGAAGCCTGGGGGGTATTTAAGAAGGCCACTCACCTGTGGTCATTGTCGGTTCAGGTGCGTCATACCCTCCCCCATTCCCCTTTTTCAGGGCACTTCTCAGCATATTTCTCTCCACAGTCATCCAATACTTATTTTGGGTATTCCCCCTTTTTGGTATACCGGCCAGCAGACCAGGGCATACTCCAGGTCTATGTTACGTTGTGAGTCTTGTGGCGTGTGAATGTGGTTCCTATCTGTGCCGGTTGAAGGGCTTCAACCATAAATATATATCTGAAAAGTGTGGCGTGCATTTGTTTTTAGCCCCCCAGCAGTGGCGGCTGGTGCTCTTTTTTTGGGGGGGGGCACAAACAAATTGAAAAATTCTAAAAAAAAAACATCAATTGCAGCCTCACTGTGCCATCAAACGCAGCCACTGTGCCATCAAACGCAGCCACTGTGCCATCAAACGCAGCCACTGTGCTCATCAATTGCAGCCACTGTGCCCATCAAACGCTGCCACTGTGCCATCAAATGCTGCCACTGTGCCATCCAATGCTGTCACTGTGCCATTAAATGCTCCCAATGCTGCCACTGTGCCATCCAATGCTGCCACTGTGCCATCCAATGCTGCCACTGTGCCATCCAATGCTGCCACTGTGCCATCCTATGCTGCCACTGTGCCATCAAATGCTCCCAATGCTGCCACTGTGCCATCCAATGCTGCCACTGTGCCATCCTATGCTGCCACTGTGCCATCCTATGCTGCCACTGTGCCATCCTATGCTCCCACTGTGCCATCCAATGCTGCCACTGTGCCATCAAATGCTCCCAATGCTGCCACTCTGCCATCCAATGCTCCCACTGTGCCATCCAATGCTCCCACTGTGCCATCCAATGCTCCCACTGTGCCATCCAATGCTGCCACTGTGCTATCAAATGCTCCCACTGTGCCATCCAATGCTGCCACTGTGCCATCAAATGCTCCCAATGCTGCCACTGTGCTATCAAATGCTCCCACTGTACCATCCAATGCTGCCACTGTGCCATCCATCGCTGCCACTGTGATCCCCCCGCCCCCGCCCACTCGCCATCTGCCCGGCCCTTACCCTGTCTCGGTGGGGCAGCGCGTGGTGGCGAGCGGTGTCTTCTCCCCTCCATGTGTCTTCTCCCCTCCATTTGTCTTCTCCCGTCCTCCTCTCCTATGATTGGACACCTGATAGGTGTCCAATCACAGCGTCTGACATTTCAGCCAATCAGGCAAATGGTAACAGACCCGGGAACCTGATTGGCTGAGAGGCGGGTCAATGTTAGCAAAGCGAATTCCTTTGACTTTGCTAACATTGAGCTGAGTGAGAAGGAACGCACAGCGTTGCGCCCACTTCTTACTTTTTTGGACGCCTATTGGAGCAAAAGGCTCTAATCAGGTGCTTCCAAAAAACACCCCCACCGCTGTAAATCAGGTGCCTGGTGACCGAAAAGGGGCCGGACACCTGAATAGGGGGTGTCAGCACCGACCATAGATAGATTCATACAATGCATGAATCTATCTATGGTAATTAGATAGTGACAGGAGAGGGGGCGGTGTTTCTGCGCCCTTAAGGACGCACTGCCACTGCCCCCCAGAGTCAATACTTTGTAGAACCACCTTTTACTGCAATTACAGCTTCAAGTCTTTTTGGGTGTCTCTACCAGCTTTGCAAATCTAGAGAGTGACATTTTTGCCCATTCTTTTTTGCAAAATAGCTCAAGCTCTGTCAGATTGGATTGAGAACGTCTGTGAACAGCAATTTTCAAGTCTTGCCAAAGATTCTCATTTAAATTTAGGTCTAGAGTTTGACTGGGCCATTCTAATACATGAATATGCTTTGATCTAAACCATTCCATTGTAGCTCTTGCTGTATGTTTAGGGTCGTTGTCTTGCTGGAAGGTGAACCTCCGCCCCAGTCTCAAGTCTTTGCAGACGCTAAAAGGTTTTCTTCTAAGATTGACCTGTATTTGGCTCCATCCATCTTCCCATCAACTCACCAGCTTCCCTATCCCTGCTGAAGATAAGGATTCCTACAACACATGTTTCACTGTGGGGATGGTGTGTTCAGGGTGATGCGCAGTGTTCGTTTTCTGCCACACATGGCGTTTTGCTTTTAGGCCAAAAAGTAAAATTTTTGTCTCATCTGACCAGAGCACCTTTCTTCTACATGTTTGCTGTGTCCCCTACATGGCTTCTCGCAAACTGCAAATGGGACTTCTTATGGCTTTCTTTCAGCAATGGCTTTCTTCTTGCCACTCTTCCATAAAGGCCAGATTTGTGCACGACTAATAGTTGTCCTGTGTACAGATTCTCCATCCTGAGCTGTGGATCTCTGCAGCTCCTCCAGAGTTACCATGGGCCTCTTGGCTGCTTCTCTGCTTCTGTGATTAATGCTCTCCTAACCCGGCCTGCCAGTTTAGGTGGACGGCCACGTCTTGGAAGGTTTGCAGTTGTGCCATACTCTTTCTCTTTTCAGATGATGGACTGAACAGTGCTCTGTGAGATGTTCAAAGCTTGGGATATTTTTTTTATAACCTAACCCTGCTTTAAACTTTTCAACAACTTTATCCCTGACCTGTCTGGTGTGTTCCTTGGCCTTTGTGATGCTGTTTGTTCACTTAGGTTCTCTAACAAACCTCTGAGGGCTTCACAGAACAGCTGTATTTATATTAAATTTACTAATTAGGTGACATCTGAAGGCAATTGGTTCCAGTAGATTTTAATTAGGAGTATCAGAGTAAAGGGGGCTGAATACAAATGCACGCCACAGATTTCACATATTTATTTGTAAACATATTTTGAAAACCATTTATCATTTTCCTTCCACTTCACAATTATGTGCCACTTTGTGTTGGTCTTTCACATGAAATCCCAATAAAATACATTTATGTTTTTGGTTGTAACATGACAAAATGGCGAAAATTTCAAGGGGTATGAATACTTTTTCAAGGCACTGTATATGCAACAGGTTTTTTTTTTGTGTGTATTTGCAGCTTATAAATCTGTAATCCTTGGCAGCAATTGAGAAAGATTTGCAAAGTTCTGAGACTTATTTAAGTACATCTCTAGGCAAAAATATAGGGATTAATATCACTTTAAGACTTTTATTCAATATTGTACAGGATCTCACAAAAGTGAGTACACCCCTCACATTTTTGTAAATATTTTATTCTATCTTTTCATGTGACAACACTAAAGAAATTACACTTTGCTACAATGTAAAGTAGTGAGTGTACAGCTTGTATAACAGTGTAAATTTACTGTTCCCTCAAAATAACTCAACACACAGCTATTAATGTCTAAACCGTTGGAAACAAAAGTGAGTACACCCCTAAGTGAAAATGTCCAAATTGGGCCCAAAGTGTCAATATTTTGTGTAGCAAACCATTATTTCCAGCACTGCCTTAACCCTCTTGGTCATAGAGTTCACCAGAACTTCACAGGTTGCCACTGGAGTCCTCTTGCACTCCTCCATGATGACATCATGGAGCTGGTGGATGTTAGCGACCTTGCGCTCCTCCACCTTCCGTTTGAGGATGCCCTACAGATTCTCAATAGGGTTTAGGTCTGGAGATATGCTTGGCCAGTCCATCATCTTTACCCTCAGCTTCTTTAGCAAGGCAGTGGTCGTCTTTGAGGGTCGTTATCATGTTGGAATACTGCCCTGCGGCCCAGGTTCCGAAGGGAAGGGATCATGCTCTGCTTCAGTATGTCACAGTACATGTTCGCATTCATGGTTCCCTCAATGAACTGTAGCTCCCCAGTGCAGGCAGCACTCATGCAGCCCCAGACCATGACACCACCATGCTTGACTGTAGGCAATACACACTTGTCTTTGTACTCCTCACCTGGTTGCCGCCACAAACGCTTGACACCATCTGAACCAAATACGTTTATTTTGGTCTCATCAGACCACAGTACATGGTTCCAGTAATCCATGTCCTTAGTCTGCTTGTCTTCAGCAAACTGTTTGCGGGCTTTTTTGTGCATCATCTTTAGAAGAGGCTTCCTTCTGGGATGACAGCCATGCAGACCAATTTGATGCAGTGTGCGGCGTGTGGTCTGAGCACTGACAGGCTGACCCAGGGTGGGGGCCTTCAATCTCTGCAGCAATGCTGGCAACACTCATATGTCTATTTCCCAAAGACAACCTCTGGATATGATGCTGAGCATGTGCACTCAACTTCTTTGGTTGACCATGGCGAGGCCTGTTCTGAGTGGAATCTGTCCTGTTAAACCGCTGTATGGTCTTGGCCACCGTGCTGCAGCTCAGTTTCAGGGTCTTGGCAATCTTCTTATAGCCTAGGCTATCTTTATGTAGAGCAACAATTCTTTTTTCAGATCCTCAGAGTTCTTTGCCATGAGTTACCATGTTGAACTTCCAGTGAACTTCCAGTGACCATTATGAGAAAGTGAGAGCGATAACACTAAATTTAACACACCTGCTCCCCATTTACACCTAAGACCTTGTAACACTAACGAGTCACATGACACTGGGGAGGGAAAATGGCTAATTGTGCCCGATCTGGATATTTTCACTTAGGGGTGTACTCACTTTTGTTTCCAGTGGCTTAGACATTAATGGCTGTGTGTTGAGTTATTTTGAGGGGACAGCAAATTTACACTGTTATACAAGCTGTACACTCACTACTTTACATTGTAGCAAAGTGTCATTTCTTCAGTGTTGTTACATGAAAGATATAATAAAATATTTACATAAATGTGAGGGGTGTACTTACTTTTGTGAGATACTGTATATGTAAAGGCAACACTTGTTCTACCAAAGGCAGTTTTGTTTAACAAAATATTTTAAACAGGAGATATTGTTAAAAAGAAGTGTGTATTGAGAGCAATACATTGACTGCAATTTCTAAAATCTCCAGAAATTGCTAGTTTCCTGGCTGTCATTTGGATCCATTGCTTTCAATACTTTATACATTAGAGATATGGAAAATGATTCACTGACCGTAAACAAAAACTAAATAATGATTCAAAGGCAGCCAAGCATCTACCATTATTAGAAAAAGGTCAGCAATGTCAGTTTACATATTTCAATAATTGTTCCCTACTTTACTTAGAAAGCCTGTCTTTCCTTTCAAATAGACCCTTTTGCATTGTAGGCATGGTCACAATAATGGACTGTGCTCCAAATCCTGTGAAACTCCAGAGAATGCGTGTGGTATGAGATATGTGATGTGACGTGTATAAGGTCCTTGTGCCATTTCTTAATGTATTCTTAATTTGCACAATGCACTTAGAGTGCCATTACCCAGTACATACTGTATAACAACCAATGTTAAATCGCTTCCCAAACATGGATGGCACCTAAAATTGCGGTGTGGTTCTTCCGTGATTGTCACGCGATAAAACGCGCTGAACTTGTGGTAAATATTAAGCTTGTCGCCCAAAGAAAATTCAGAAGCTACTTTTGGGCAACGTGCTTCACGTGATGCGGGTTGCCGCGATTGCAGCGAGATTTATCGTGTGTCAATCGCGGCAGAACCACACTGCGATTTTAGGTACCATTCAAATGAATGGCATCTGAAATGTGCATTTTGCGATTTGTCATTCACACCTCTGTGCTTTGAAACCGCAGGTAGAATCAAGGCAAATCTGCCCGCGATACAAAACCCTGAGGTGTGAATGCAGTCTTATTGCTTTGGCATCAGGGTACAAGCTTACTAACAAACATATAATGTAACAATGTAACATATTGGGGTTGATTTATTAACCACTTGAGCCCCAGAAGGGTTTACCCCCTTCCTGACCAAGCCCTTTTTTTGCGATACGGCACTGCGTTGCTGTAGCTGACAATTGCGCGACGTTGTACCCAAACAAAATTGATGTCTTTTTTTTCCCCACAAATAGAGCTTTCTTTTGGTGGTAGTGATCACCTCTGCAGTTTCTATTTTTTGCGCTATAAACAAAAAAAAGCGTAAATTTTGAAAAAAAAGAAAAATATTTTACTTTTTGCTCTAATAAATATACCAAAACAATATATAAAAAACTAATTTCTTCCTCAGTATATGCCAATATGTATTCTTCTACATATTTTTGGTAAAAAAAATCTATATAAGCGTATATTGATTGGTTTGCGCAAAAGTTATTGCGTCTACAAAATAGGTGATCAATTTATGGCATTTTTATTATTATTTTTTTTATTAGTAATGGCGGCGATCTGCCATTTTTATCGTGACTGCGACATTACGGCAGACAGATCGGACACTTTTGACACTATTTTGGAACCATTGACATTTATACAGGGATCAGTGCTATAAAAATGCACAGATTACTGTGTAAATGTCACTGGCAGGGAAGGGATTAAACACTAGGGGGCGATCAGGGGGTTAAGTGTGTTCCCTCAGCATGTTCTAATTGTAGGGGATAGGCTCACTAGAACATGACAGAGATCACTGGTCCCTATCACTGGGAGCAGTAGATCCCTGTCATGTTGCTAGGCAGAAAAGGGAAATGCCCTCCCCCTTCTGCCTCTCCTTGCCAAGATCGCAGGTCACCGGCGCGCCCGCTAGCAGCCGATGACGGAGTGACATACGGGTACATCGTTTTGCGCACAACCTTGCCACTTTGCTGACGTATATCGGCGTGAGCCGGTCGGCAAGTGGTTAAAGATGGACAGCACAAGATCTGGTGCAGCTGTGCATGGTAGCCAATCAGCTTCTAACTTCAGCTTGTTCAATTAAGTTTTGACAAAAAATCTGATTGGTTTATGCATAGCTGCACAAGATTTTTCAGTTTTAGAAAATCAACCCTCTTGAGTTTATTATACCCATTATTGATTTTGAGAACACTTACATATGGCAGCCAAATTAGGAATCCTGGCATGTGTTCCACGTGCATGCTGAGAGCTCCCAGACACGGAGACAGTTTAGCTGGCACAGGAGTTTTGAAACATGAGTGCTGGGTGCACTGTGCCCTGAGACTCCCAACATCTCGGCAGCATAGTACAAGCTGAACAGTTTATACAGTGGCTTATATTTTAGACGGTGAAATTATTTTCTCTTTTTGTATGTTATCAGCTAGTTATCCTTTTCATTTCTTTGGGTGGTATTATATTTTTGTAAATCATCTCTCCTACTTATATAGTGTACACACATACAAAATGTGCAGTTAATGGATTGAGATGCACAACAAAAGCTTCCACAATGGTATTCCAGTAATATGAAAATAACTATATCAACATATTACACAGCATCTTAAAAAGTACATATATCTATTTAGATAAAGCAACATTAAACCAAAACCAAAAATGTAATATATTGCAGCTTTCCAATTCCCAAATGTGGTGGCTGCATTAGTTACATTTTTTTATTAGCCTTTTTTTCCCTTTATTTTCACCTGGTGATTTGTTCGATAACACACTTCCTGTCATTCTAAAGCCTTGTACACACGGTCGGACTTCCATCTGACTTTTCCGTGGATTTTTGTCCGAACGGAGTTGGCCGGGAACACCCATAGCATACACACCACAGGACTTTTCTGCAAACTTTCCCCAAACTTTTTCCAAAATCACGTGGTTTTTCTGCTCTTTACCGCCACCCTTTGGTCAACTTCTGCTATTGTTGGTTGATTTTAACATTATTACTTTGCTCCATCGGACTTTTGTTGGCCAAAAGTTTGTCCGTTTGAAACCCAAAAAATTTAGTTCTATGGAGCGTACACACGGTCGGATTTTTTGGCAAACTTGCTCAAAATTAAGTTTGTTGGCAAAAAGTCCAACCGTGTATACGGGGCTTTAGGGTGTCTCCATTCTGGGTAGAGGCGCAACAGAGATAACGTACAAATTAAAGATGAACTCCAGAACTCCAGATGCAATATTTTTTTCACCTTTGGATTAAAGGTTTTACATAAATGAATAAAAACCAACCATTTTAAACACTCCTGCCAGTGTTAAATGAATTGTCTCAACCCTCTACCTGCTAACTATTTGTTTTGGGGTCTATACAGATTTAAGGCTCTCTCTATCCGTCCTGGGGCACAGGAAGCTCACCTGTAGGAGCTGCAAAACCCATACACACTATACAACTTTTGTTGTCAGATTTCCTTTAGATTTACCAAAACCATGTAGTGCAAGGGCCTGCCATATTGCATACAAATAGAAACTCTTGAGGTTTGACCTCATATTATATGGTTTTGGTAAATCTGAAGGAAAAAATCTACAGCGAATTCTATAGTGTGTATCCAGCTTAAAGTGTTACTAAACCCAGTAATATGAAAATTGTTCATCTGCCCCCCCCCCCCCCCACAGTGACCACAGCTTATAAATCTTCTTTTTACATTAAAATACTGCCACTATATACCTTTTTGGATGATCTGTATACCACAGTTTCATGATAAACTGCACAGTTTCTCCAGTACTAAGAGTTTAGGAAGGAGGAGATTTCCACTGCAGCCTGTATACATGCCCACATGTGTGATGTCAATATCATGTGACCTGGCTATCTCTGAGAACAAGTAACTGTTCTCTCCAGCATAAAAGACACAACTGAGCATGTGCAGGTTGGCAACTCTGCCTGTGTTACCTGGCCTTCCCCAGATAGACAGTGCAGGAGGGGGAGGATCTATGCATACAGGATAAAACAGCCTTTTTACACAATGCAGAGGAATAACCCCTTAAGTTCCACAGTGAGTATAACAAGCATGCTTTACTGCATACACACAGTTATTTTACTGTGGTTGCTTTTAGTAACACTTTAAGTAAGGATGCTGGAAACTTTGTTTTTTATCTTCAGCTGGCTGGGTCTACATGACTTACAGATGCTGAGATACTTTTGTATGTTTATTTAGTGCCTGAGCAGCTGGGATTTTTTTAATGTTTTATTTATTTTACTACCTGTAGCCTTTTATATTAAAGCTGGTTATGTGTGAGTTTTATAGGCCCCATGTACACTGCTGCTGCTAAACGGACGTTCAGAGGCAGTTGGACACTTTTTTCAACTGCCCCTGAACTTATTCAATGTTATCTTATGTGTACATGTACACAGGTTCGTTTACTGTCGTTTTTAGGCAGTTGCGTTTATAGGCCTTTTTTTTAAGGCAAAAAAATTAGTTGACGCCAAAGTTTCCGACATTTCAGACACCAAACGCTTCTAAACGTGGCTAAACGCGGTAACCCGCGTTTAGCAGCATTTCATTTATAGGCGTTTTTAGTTTTTGCCCATTTAAAAAAAAATGTTTGAAACGCTTCTAAACGCAAACATGGCAAAATGCCGCTAAACACGGCATGTAAACGCGGCAAAACAAACGTTTTAAACGTGGGTTACTATCTGTCAAGTTAAATCGTGCAGGAGAGGTTGTAAAAACGTCCCGTGTACATGAAGCCTAAAAGTAACTGCTACCTGCTGTTTGCTTGTGCCTCCTCCATATGCCTTTACCGCAGAAAAGGTGATCTCACAAAAGTGTAATGTTACAAAGCTTTTTACAAAACGTGACATTTTTTTTTTTTAAATATACTATAAACCACAAAAAGGAGAACCATTTCCAAACATAATGAAATTGGTGCCATTTTTCTTTTCCAATCATTTTTATTGATTATTTCAAGGAGAATACAAGACTTCAACAGTTACACATGAAACAAATGGTAACTCAATAACGCATACCAATGTTCAATGTTTTACAAAAAGGAGAAACAATATAGTTTCCAATCTGCACAGCATTCTCAGAACATGACTCAGGACGTGTACCTTTTTAACAATACGGTATTTTAAACATTAGCTTAAGTGCACACCACCCTGCCTAAAATGATGCAACAGAGCTTAAGAAAATACCACAATAATACAATAATAATCCTTCCCAAGCTCTGTAATGGTAGCGGGTAAGGGGTAGAATGCAGACCAGTGGCCAGTGTGACCTAGGTCTATGGTCATCACATATTTTAAATTACCTCATAATTAGTGAGTCACTTTATACTTCTCATAAGGTGTCCGACAAATATTTGATCTATGGTTCCAGGTCTTATCGAAGAAGGCCTGTTTGTCGCTTAATATTGCAGAGAGTTGCTCATGCACCATAATCCATGACAACTTGGCCTTAACAAGGTCGAGTGGAATTGTGGGAGACTTCCATGACCTGGCAATAGAAATTCTAGCCGCTACAAAAATGAATGCTATGAGTCTCCTCATGTGTCCCGAGATTCCCCCAACCAGGTGCCCTGGTAATGCCTGACGTGTTAATTTAGAGAGATTTATCTGAGTAAGGAAGTAGATGAGATTATAGATGCGGATTCCAAAACTGGGCACGTTCACCATATATGGAACACTGTACCTTCCATGCCACAGCCTCTAATGCACAATGGGGAAGTACCCGGGACACAAGGTGCCACTCTCACCTTCACCATGTACCGCCGCAAGAAGACTTGATAATATACTTCAATCAGGGAAGTATTAATATACGATTTGGATGCCATTTTATACCAGTCATCTACCTCCAGTATCTCATCTACAGTAAGTCTTGTTCCCATGTTTCCATATAAAACAATTTATCAGAACTAGAAGTCAATATATTATAAACTTTATATATGTGACCAGTGTGCTTGTCAAAGGTCCCACATAGGTGTCCCGTCAATGTGGAAGAAGTGAGATCAGAAGAACTGTTTAGGTAGCTAAAAATGCCCTATCTGAGTATAGTGATAAAGTTCAGAATTTGGAAGCTCCTGTAGGAGTTGCTTCAACAAGACACCTCTGTGGTCACACATGTCCGCTGTATGTATCAAGCCTTTATTTGTCCAGTAAGTAAAATTTTCAGGGTAAGACCCTGAGTGAAGGCAGGATTGTGAATCAATGAGGCCATGGGCGTGTGGGGAGATTTGCAGCCATGCGTTATCGTTAAGCTGACCCAAAAATTCGGGGAAAAGGGCAATGTTAGACACAATATCTTTAGGCTGCAACCGCATTAAATGACTAATCAGTCTAATAAGATAAAGGGATGATTCTATTTTCATCCATGAGGGATGTGACTTTGTCAAATGATAATGAATTAACTATGCCAACTGCATGGCATAAAAATGTTTTTCCAAGTTAAGTACTCCCAGGACACCCGGCAATTAAGGTGAGTACAATGTACATTTATTCACTCTGGGTCTCTTATCCCCCAGATATATTTACCCGTAATCCGTTTCTGTTGAATTTTTTTTAGGTTAGACATATTGACACAGTTAGGGTTGTAAACAAATATAATAGCCTCAGCAGAAGATTCATTTTTATTGAGTGCAAGTGACTGAGCCATGATAATGAGTCACTCGTCCACCTATGGAACTCCTCCACAAACTTTTTGTATAATGGAGGGTAATTATTTCGTACAATGTAAAATAAGGGGTTAAAAAGATTCCGTAAATAAGAGCTTGAAATTGGTGCCATTTCTCAAAATAACTTTATATTTCTGCTAACAGCTTCCCAAGTATAAAAATATACTGTGTCACTGATCCAAACTATATTTACCTATTGTATTTTAAAATCTTTAGTGGTTGTAAACCTCAGACATGAAATATCAACAAAGCATATCCCTGTATTGTGTGTGCCATTTCTGTCTGATGCTTTATTCCTCTGCTATCAGCATGAATCACTTCTGACAACATTTCCTGACACTAATAGAAAAAAGGTGGCAGGAAAGGGAGCACCAGTGCAAACCCTGTGCGTGACAGCCTCAGCTCTATTCTTGTGTGCAGTGCGAAGGGTGGTATGTCCCTTCCCTCCACTCAGCTGTCAGAGCTCTTATCACTGAGCTCTGGACTGTGTAATTTTAGCTCCCCATCCCTTTTTTCTGACCGCTGAGACAAGCTTTATAAATGATGGACTTTAAACAGATGTAGAGAAGAGAAGACCGCAGATAAACAGGTAAAACATATGTAGGAGGATTTGTTTAATCTTTCTGTATCACCTGAGGCTAGTCACTGCACTGGGTATATGCAAGGGTTTACAACCACTTTAAGTGAATTATTATATTTTATTGGGGCATGCAGACCTTGAAAAAAATGTGCATGAGTTCACATGGTGACTGCAGCTTGAGCAACTATTGCCATACCGACTTACTATTGGTACAAAAAGGAATTAATAAAAAAAGTCTAAGACAAGTTCTGTCTCTTCTATCTCAACTACTTCTGTTGGCAACAAATTCGCTTCTAATTTAGCTGTGCCCCAGATGAGACTGAAGAATTGATTTTCCAAAGGCAATTAGTCTGCTCACTATGCAAAGAAATTTTCCCCAGAGCTTGGTGAATGTGGTGCAATTACACTTTTCAAAAAATTGGCACTCAAGTGCAAGGAATGTGGGGAAAAAACAGCACTTTTGTTTGCATGTGATTAGATGATGGTAGTCAGCAGAGCTTAAGCTCTGGGGATAATTTGCTTGCAAAGTGCAGCTTCCCAAGTAAAATAGACAGTCAATTTGCAAACTCACATTTAAAAGTGCCCTCTGACCGGCACTAAGTCTATCCAGCAATTCGTATCCATGGCTGTCACGCCGTTCCGTGCAGTAAAGCCAGCGTGCATTCTAATCTTCAGATGGGGTGTTACCCAGGGACAGGAAGTGACATATGCATTGCTCCACTATGCCTCAACACATTTCGCATGAATAATGCGTCATCAGAAAGCTAGTGGCACCATCTTTGTTAAGGTATATGTGCCCTCACTGACCAGAAATCATCCAATCATGTTCCGATTACCGGACATATACGTCTCGCCATATTAACTAATCTCCAAGTGTGTGTGAATGAGTGCAATGCCCTTACTTCCTTGTGACTGGTGTACTAATGTATTAACTTCTTCTGGTATGATATGCCCTGTTTTATCACATTTGATATTCCAAGGAACGAAACTTCAGTCTCCCTAAATAATAATAAACCTCTTACCAGTGTTAATATTGGTACAATTCCCTTACAATGCCTTATAATAATAGCCCCTTATAAAATAGACTTTTACCATATCAAAACCCAATATACCTTTAATATCATACACAATCTATGGATTCCCTCCCCTATTTAAACCTAGATTGCCCAAAATTCAACATATGCATAAAATATCTACCCATTCTGTATACCATCCTATGGGTATGTGAGCATTGTGTAAACGCTGAAAACTCTTAACACTATAAGCGCCTGCAATTAATTCCATTTTTTTTAATTATCTATATAAAAATGTATATCTAATTCTACATTTGGCCCATAAGGCATCATGGTATTTAAAATAAAAATCCAGTAGGTCTCATTACATGAAACCTCCCTCTTTAGGTTTGAATTTCTCCAATGTTTATTTATTTTGTCTATCACATGTTTTAGCCTAAAATTATTGGATACACTATGGTATTTAAATCCTTTAAATAGATTACTAATATGTTCCCCTATTCTGGTGTATAATTTTCTAGTTGTTCTCCTCACATACTGGAGTCCACAATTGCACGTAGTATGGGTACTGTTACATGTAATACATTTTTTAATAGAATATTCCTGCTTTGTTTACTTTGATTGGCATCATACTGTTTCGCTTCATGGTTGTGCTACATGGCTTACACTTACCACATTTAAAAAAATATTTTTCATGAAAGAAGGTAACCATCCTCTTAGGAGTGTCTGGTACATTCTGTACTATACTGTCCCTAATTCTTTGTGTCCGCCTATAAACAAACTTTAGCTTGTTGGGTAATATTTTACTCACATGGGAGTCCCTGCATATAACCGTCTAGTGTTTTTTATGATCTTCTCTAATTCTTTATATTCCGTATTAAACCCCTGGATTTGTCTATTAGCATAGATTCCCTATCCATATCACTTACAATTTATCTTGTGTGTTCCAACATATTTCTCTTATATCCTTTAGTAACTAATCACATCAATATACAGATGTTCTCATAAGTTTACATGCCCTGGCAGAATTTATGATTTCTTGGCCATTTTTCAGAGACTATGAATGATAACACAAAAACGTTTCTTTCACTCGTGGTTAGTGTTTGGCTGAAGCCATTTATTATAAACCAACTGTGTTTACTCTTTTTAAATCATAATGACAACAGAAACTACCCAAATGGCCCTGATCAAAAGTTTACATACCCTGGTGATTTTGGCCTGATAACATGCACACAAGTAAACACAAAGGGGTTTGAATGGATATTAACGGTAACCATCCTCACCTGTGATCTGTTTGCTTGTAATTAGTGTGTGTATAAAAGGTCAAGGAGTTTCTGGACTCCTGACAGACCCTTGCATCTTTCATCCAGTGCTGCACTGACGTTTCTGGATTCTGACTCATGAGGAAAGCAAAAGAATTGTCAAAAGATCTGCGGGAAAAGGTAATTGAACTGTATAAAACAGGAAAGGGATATAAAAAGATATCCAAGGAATTGAGAATGCCAATCAGCAGTGTTCAAACTCTAATCAAGAAGTGGAAACTGAGGGGTTCTGTTGAAACCAAACCACGGTCAGGTAGACCAACTAAAATTTCAGCCTCAACTGCCAGGAAAATTGTTCGGGATGCAAAGAAAAACCCACAAATAACTTAAGGTGAAATACAGAACTCTCTGAAAACATGTGGTGTGGCTGTTTCAAGATGCACAATAAGGAGGCACTTGAAGAAAGATGGACTGCACGGTCGAGTCGCCAGAAGAAAGACATTACTTTGAAAATACCACAAAGTATCCCGCTTACAAGCCAAACAGCACAGAGACAAGCCTCAAACCTTATGGCACAGAGTCATTCGGAGTGATGAGACCAAAATTTAGCTTTTTTGGCCACAACCATAAACGCAACATTTGGAGAGGAGTCAACAAGGCCTATGATGAAAGGTACACCATTCTTGTTGTGAAAAACGGAGGTGGATCGCTGATGTTTTGGGTATGTGTGAGCTACAAAGACACAGGAAATTTGGTCAAAATTGATGGCAAGATGAATGCAGTATGTTATCAAAAAATACTGGAGGAACATTTGCATTCATCAGCCAGGAAGCTGCGCGTGGGACGTACTTGGACATTCCAACATGACAATGATCCAAAACACAAGGCCAAGTCAACCTGTCATTGGCTACAGCAGAATAAAATGAAGGTTCTGGAGTGGCCATCTCAGTCTCCTGACCTCAATACCATTGAGCCACTCTGGGGAGATCTCAAACGTGCAGTTCATGCAAGACAGCCCAAGAATTTACAGAAACTGGAGGCTTTTTGCCAGCTTTACATCCTGAGAAGATAAAGAGCCTCATCCACAAATACCACAAAAGACTTCAAGCTCTCATTGATGTTGAAGGGGGCAATACATGGTATTAAGAACTGGGGTACTTAAACTTTTGATCAGGGTTATTTCGGTAGTTTCTGTTGTCATTATGATTTAAAAAGTGTAAGTTGATTGATAATAAATGGCTTCAGCCAAACACTAACCATGAGTGAAAGAAAAGTTTTTTTGTTATCATTTATATTCTCTGAAAAATGGCCAAGAAATCATAAATTCTGCCAGGGTATGTAAACTTATGAGCACAACTGTAGAGATTTTTTAAGAAAATTATAGAACAGGATATTACTGGTAATAAACCAAAGAGAGCAAGGAAAAAAATAGAATATGGTATTAAATCAAACAATTCGAAAAAAGAAAAAATATAGTTGTGAGACCCGCCGATAAGGGATTATCCTAAAAAAGAGACTATGGGGCAGGAATGGAGAAAATTATTAGTGATACTACCACATATAAAAAATGAAGGGGTAACCCAACTAAGGAGCTCAGGAAAAAAACTAAAAGAGCTTTTAACCACTTCAGCCCCGGAAGGGTTTACCCCCTTAATGACTAGGCCTTTTTTTGTGATACGGTGCTGCAACACTTTAACTGACAATTGCGCAGTCGTGCAACGTTGTACCTAAACAGAATTGATGCCTTTTTTTCCCACAAATAGAGCTTTCTTTTGGTGGTATTTGATCACCTCTGCGGTTTTTATTGTTTGTGCTATACCCAAAAAGACCGACAATTTTGAAAAAAAAACATATCTTTTTACTTTTTGCTATAGTAAATACCCCCCCCCCCCCAAAAAAAAAACAAAACAAGTTCTTCATCAGTTTAGGCCAATATGTATCGTTCTACATATTTTTGGTAAACAAGAATCGCAATAAGCGTATATTGATTGGTTTGCGCAAAAGTTATAGCAACTACAAAATAGGGTAAAGATTTATTTCATTTTTATTATTATATATTTTTTGTACTAGTAATGGCGGTGATCAGTGATTTTTAGGGAGACTGCGACATTGCGGACAGATCGGACACTTTTGACACTTTTTTGGGACCAGTGACATTTATACAGTGATCAGTGCTATAAAAATGCACTGATTACTGTTAAGTCCAGGTGATTTACCAAGTACCAAAGGTACATAAAAATAAGATAAATCCACCTGGGAGGCCAATTATCAGTGGAATTGATTCCATTTATTCCAGATTAGGAGAATACCTAGATGTATTCTTACAACCAATTAGCCGGCAAAGGGAAAGCTTTTATAAAGGATAGCAGAGATATTATCAACCACTTAAAGAGGAAGTAAACCCTGATGGGTTTTACTTCCTCTTTAGCCCGCTGCTACAGCCTGCAAATGAAAAGCATAATGGGCTAGAATGCATCGCATACTAGCCTATTATGTGACACTTACCTGCAAAAGAATACAGCGATGTCCCCAGAGTAGGCAGCGTCCATCTTCTCTTCCTTCCGGGTCGCTGACTCCGGCGCTGTGATTCGTGACGTCACTCCCACGCATGCGCATGGGAGCCGCAATTCACGGCACAGGCTGGGGAAGAAACGGTACTTTGTTTTGTTTCTTCTCCGCGCATGCACAGTGAAGATTTTCAGTGGACTACAAGTGAAATATCTCCTAAACGGCGCACGTTTAGGAGATATTTCCACTACCTATAGGTAAGCCTTTATTTAGGCTTACCTATAGGTAGAGGTCTAACAAGTGACTTTACAACCACTTTAAAAGGAATAAGTATTACTGACTCCAGTCTGTTGGTGACAATAGACGTGGAGTCATTGTACACTAATATCAAGCAAGCCAATGCACTGGCAGCAGTAGCCTTGGCATTTAAAAATCAATCAGAGCTCAAGTTAAAACAGAGTAAGTTTATTCTAGAAGGTTTGAGAACAGCTATGGAAAAAAACGTTTTTTTTTTTACATAAGAAACTGCACTATAAGCAAATAATGGGGGTAGGTATGGGGAATAAATATGCCCCTAGTGTGGCCAACACATTACTGAAACAAGTGGGAAGAGGAGGAGCTATTTGGAAAACACTGGCCCCAAATATCACTATACAAGAGATTTATAGATATTATTTTGATATGAAATGATAAATAGGAGGCATTAGATGAGTTTGTAAAATTTTAAAATGCAAACAAATATGGAATAAAATTCACTGGTAATGTACATACCAACAGTAAAAGTTGGTTTTAGTGATATTTAAAAATGGAGGTTAACTTAATCTCTGTACTTACTTTAACGAAACAGAAGCAGGTATATCCCTAACAGTAGCTGTCACCAACCACAATGGAAAAGAGCCATGCCAAAAGGGCAGTTTATCAGGATATGGCAAAGTTGTGACACAATGAATGATTATTGGACTCAAACAGCCATTTTAATAGATGGATTTGTTAATAAGGGATATAAGAGAAATATGTTGGAACACACAAGAAAAATTGTAGGTGATATAAATAGGGAATCTATGCTAATAAACAAATCTAAAAAAACAAAAGAACAAAATGAAGTACCCTTTATTACAGGGTTTAATACAAAATATAAAGTATTGGAGACGATCATAAAGTACTGGCCAATTTTATGCAGGGACCCCCATTTGAGCAAAATATTACCCAACAAGCCAAAGTTTGTTTATAGGCGGGCACAAAGAACTAGGGATAGTATAATGCAGAATGTACCAGACCCTCCTAAGAGGATGGTTACCTACTTTGATGAAAAAGTTTTTCTTTAAATGTGGTAAGTGTAAGCCTGTGGAACTACCATGAAGCGAAACAGAAGAACAGTGGGATTCCAATTAAATCAAACGAAGCAGAAATATTCTATTAAAAAATTGATTACATATAACAGTACCCATACTACATATGTGCTGGAGTGGAGTTGTGGACTCCAGTACGTGGGAAGAACAACTAGAAAATTATCCACTAGAATTGTGGAACATATTAGTAATCTAATTAAAGGATTCAAATACCATAGTGTATTTAATCATTTTAGGCCAAAACATAATAGAGATCTGGATGGATTTTTATTTTAAATACCACAATGCCTTATGGGCTAAATGTAGAATTAGACATAAATTGTTACATAGATAATTGTTTATTTTTTTGGGGATTAATAATTGTAGACGCTTATGGTGTAAAGAGTTTTCAGCGATTAAACAATCCTTACATACCGATAGGATGGTATACAGAATGGGTAGACATTTTATGCATATGTTAAATATTGGACGATCTAGTTTTAAATAGGGGAGGGGATGAGTAGATTATGTATGATATTATATGTATATTGGGTTTTGATATTGTATATTCAGCCACCCTATCTTCACTTTTCATTGACCCATAAGGGGCTATTATTATAAGGTAATTGTACCGATATTAACACTGGTAAGAGGTTAATTATTATTTAGGGAGACTGAAGTTCCGTTCCTTGGAATATCGATTGTGATAAAACAGGGCATACAGTATCATTTCAGAAGGGGTTAATACATTAGTACACCAGTCACAGGGAAGGTGTGGCAGGAGGTGTATTTCTGGTAATTGGAACATGATTGGATGATTTCGGGTCAGTGAGGGCATATACCTTAACAAAGATGGTGCCACTAGCTTTTTGATTACACATTATTCATGTAAAATGCATTGAGGCATAGTGGAGCGATGTATACGTCACTTCCTGCCCTTGGGTAACACCACATCCGAGGATTGGAACGCCCACCGGCTTTACTGTACGGAGCGGCGTGACAGCCATAGATACGGATTGCTGGATAGACTTAGTGCCGGTCAGAGGGCCCTTTCAAATGTGAGTTGGCATTTTAAACTGGATGTATTTTTATATTGAATAAATATGTTGCGCAATGATGGTATTTTCTGATTACATGATTGAATGAGAGGGGAGATCATACCATTGGATACAGGATCCCTGGTGGATTGGATGATCAAGTTTTTAACTTATGGTTATCTGGTGAGTGAGAATTCTGGATGGTGGAGGATTATACACTACACATGGAATTTCGTTTTCGTCCGAAGAATAAATATATTTAGTCACTCCCGAAATTCGTTTTTATTTATGTAGTTTCGGTAAAAAATGTATTCGTCCGAATATCCGAATTAATTAAGGTTGAATCTGTCAATTGAAGGCTTATGGTGTCTGTCGAATGTTCTAAGAAGATTCGACGCAGCAGCTAAACTGTACGACGCCGCAATCGTACATTTCCGGTCGAATGCTCCGCCCACAAGCTATAGTAGAATTCTAATGTTGTATGACTAGTAATAATTATATTTATTAATTATTATTACCAGTCAACCAACATTAGAATTCTTCTATAGCCTATGGGCTAAGCATTTGACCATAAATGTCCGCTCGTGACGATCGTATGTTCTTAGCTGCTTCATCGAATCTTCATGTCTCTATAATGTCAAATCTTTTCTCTCTATGTCGAATAATCTTGGACTAATAGAGTTAGGCACATTCAACCGCAGGTTCGATAGACACAGATCGCTATTGTCACCGTCATGTTGAATCTTCTATCTGTATCGAACTGTTGTCACAACGAAACGAAAATAATGCATTTTTTTATGTCGGATCTTTCGGATTTTGGATTCTGCGCGTTCGTTATCATTTGTTAAAATGAAAGCGAAAATCCCTGAAATTCGAACGAAAATGCATTCGGATGAAAATGAATGCACATGTCTATTATACACTATATTTGTGGTGGATTGCATGCTAAGCAGGGAACTTGAGAATACTATATAAAGGAGTGTGAACATACACAAGGAATCATGATCCTGTACGGATGGACATTTTTATTTTATTAATTTACTTTTATATTTTGGATTATTATTTAAATATTTGGCACAGTGCACATTAGTGTTATTATAATATTTGGAAGTGTAGATTAATGTGTAATTAAAGTTAGTGCGGCTATCTATACATATAATATTATTAATATCTCTTCTTGCTGAGCTATCTGAAATGCTGGACAGTTTCCTGGACAATTCCTTGAATGATCCTGTCTTGAACCTTGTTTATCTTGAACCCTGTACTCTTTGCTCCTCCCATGAACTTCCTGGTTTAAGCCAAGTCTCTGCACTTCCTGTTTACCTGATTATTGTGCTCTCTCCAGACAGTATCTTGCTCCTGTTTTCCCAGCTGCCATTCATATTTTTCTACCGCTCGTTATTGAACCTTGGCTTGTTCCTCGACTACACTTATGCCTGATCCCAACCTGCAACTACTTCTTATCGACCTTTGGCTTGTTTACTGACTACGCTTCTGTTTGATCTCTACCTGCTTATTCGCTACTGGATTCTGGCTTGCTCACCTCTTGGTGGGACGATCCTGAGGACTGCGACCTGGTACTAACACACAGCTAAATCCATCTCCAACATCAGGAGCTCTGGTGAACACCGCTTAGTATTTAGACACCGCATCCCAGGTGAGCCTGTGTCATTCACCAGGATGACTGCCTGTGTATCCACCATATCTCACAAAAGTGGGTACACCCCTCACATTTTTGTAAATATTTTATTATAACTTTTCATGTGACAACACTGAAGAAATTACACTTTACTACAATGTAAAGTAGTGAGTGTACAGCTTGTATAACAGTGTAAATTTGCTGTCCCCTCAAAATAACGCAACACACAGCCATTAATGTCTAAACCGCTGGCAACAAAAGTGAGTACACCCCTAAGTAAAAAATGTCCAAATTGGGGCCAATTAGCCATTTTCCCTCCCCGGTTTCATGTGACTCATTAGTGTTAGGTAAGGTCTCAGGTGTGAATGGGAAGCAGGTGTGTTAAATTTGGTATAAATAAAAAAGTGTTGAGCGCAACTACCTATATAAAGGATATGAATGTGCAAATAAGCGAATGTGCAAACACAATAATGAAGTGCAAATGTGCAAATACAATGATGTATCCAATATTATAACTAATACACTCCAATGTGCAAATGAACTAGTAAAGTGCAAAGTTCGTGTGCAAAATATTGCTGCAAGATAAATGAATATTTCTTGAATAAAGTGGTAGTGTCTTCAACCATATGTTCTTCTAAACATCTTCTTATTGGACAAATTCTTCCAGATATACGTGCTCACAGAGTGCTTACCTCAATGCTGATGGAATAACGCTTTAGTGAATATCCTAGCTCCTCCGGGATCTGATCCTGGTTGTCCTCCTCTTTATCAGCTCCCCTCAATGGCGTGGATGCTTCCAGATATCACTGCGGTGTCCGTGGAGTTCCGTGAATGGATAACTCAGCATGGGGGTGAAGATAAGTAAATATAGCCTCCCATAGCGTAGTAAAGTTATTAAAAAGGAATTTATTCAAAAAAATATAGTGATGTTCTTACATCAAACAGGGGAAATGAACAGAAACACGATGAGTGCGTCTAACTCCGCGTAATACGTCACCAAAGAAGTTGAGTGCACGTGCTCAGCGCCATATCCTGAGGTTGTCTTTAGGAAAGCCTGTCAGTGCTCAGACCAATACGCTGCACACTGCATCAAATTGGTCTGCATGGATGTCATCCCAGAAGAAAGCCTCTTCTAAATTTAATGCACAAGAAAGCCTGCAAACAGTTTGCTGAAGATAAGCAGTCTAAGGACATTAATTACTGGAACCATGTCCTGTGGTCTGTTGAGACCAAGATAAAGGTATTTGGTTCAGATGGTGTCAAGCGTGTGTGGCGGCAACCAGGTAAGGAGTACAAAGACGAGTGTGTCTTGCCTACAGTCAAGCATGGTGGTGGGAGTGTCATAGTCTACGGGTGCATGAGTGCTGCCGGCACTGGGGAGATGCAGTTCATTGAGGGAACCATGAATGCCAATATGTACTATGATATACTGAAGCGGAGCATGATCCACTCCCTTCGAAGACTGGGCCGCAGGGCAGTATTCCAACATGATAACGACCCCAAACACATATCCAAGACGACCACTGCCTTGCTAAAGAAGTTGAGGGTAAAGGTGATGGACTGACCAAGCATGTCTGCAGACCTAAACCCTATTGAGCATCTGTGGGGCATCCTCAAATGGAAGGTGGAGTAGTCCAAGGTCTCCAAACATCCACCATCTCTGTGATGTCATCATGGAGGAGTGGAAGAGGACTCCAGTGGCAACCTGTGAAGCTCTGAACTCCATGCCCAAGAGGGTTAAGGCAGTGCTGGAAAATAATGGTGGCCACACAAAATATTGACACTTTGGGCCCAATTTGGACATTTTCACTTAGGGGTGTACTCACTTTTGTTGCCAGGCTTTAGACATTAATGGCTGTGTGATGAGTTGTTTTGAGGGGACAGCACTCACTACTTTACATTGTAGCAAAGTGTAATTTCTTCAGTGTTGTCACATGAAAAGTTATAATACATTTTTTACAAAAATGTGAGGGGTGCACTTACTTTTGTGAGAAACTGTATACTGCTGGTTGGTGGTAGTTCCCCTACTGCTATAGCAACTCATCTTCGAGCCTGATCGTGACAGTGGGATTACTCTAAATGCTTGATTTCCTTCACACTGTTTAAACACATATGGCAGCTATAGGCTTCCTCCCAGACAACCTCTAGTGTGTATAGGAGTGTAGTGTGGACATTAGGGGGCAGGAACTTAAAGCTGTTGTACATGTACTCTCAGCAACATGTACTCTCAGCAACATGTACTCTCAGCAGTGGGCACATTCTGCAGATCCTTTAATAACAGACTGAAAGAAGCTATCCATTCATTGCATGGGCAGATGGAACACTACACTCTGTGTGGAAGTGATCATGAATTTGCCTGTTACAGGTACAAAAAAATTCACACAAATGCAAAATTCATAATGAAGGTGCTTGTATTTCAGAACCGTATTAACATATTGTTGTACATCATACAGACAGCACACATTCTATATATGACCTTAGAAGGTTCAGTATTCAGTATTCTAGTCTGCAACCAAGCATCCAAAGAGCCCCAGATCAAAGTCTGTGGGAAAAGGACAAGTTGTCAGAGGTATCCAAGGTACATAAGTTAGATTGCAATGATTTTTTTTATCCTTTTTTTGGCACTGAAAGCCTCACGCTGAAAACCAATTTACAGAATAAAGTGCCCTCACTCAGCAAGGGGATGACAGCTTTAATCATGCAGTAATGCTTGTAGTAGGTAATACATTTATTATTTAAGTTGTCCACTTATATGTACTGACAGCTGAACATGACTGTGCGGGATGAATGATGTCATTTCCCTAAATAACATTTGGCTTGCAAGAGTTAAGTTCATTATATTTACACCAGACAAAACATTCTATCTCTGACTGTATGTGTTTTAACAACCTGTTAGTGCCAGGGGGCCATTTTAAAATGTTGCAAAGCCCCTATTTAAAATCTACCTGATACGGCCCCCTTTTATCCTTCTGATTGGTTTGCCACTAATAAATAATGAATGCTGTAAAATTCAGTTTGCCCAGATCAGATCTAAGCTTTGGGCTAATTGCAACAAAGGCAAGGTTTGGGTAAGCTAGGCACTACCATCAGGGCCACCATCAGGAATTTTGGGGCCCCTTACACAGCTTCAGGCATGGGCCCCCTGGAGCAGAGGAGAACCGGGGGGATGCTGCTGCTGCCGCGAATTGAGAAGCGGGGGGGGGGGGGGGCTGCCGCAAATTGAGAGGCGGGGGGGTGCCACAAATTGAGAAGCGGGGGGGGTGCTGCCGCCGCAAATTTTTGAGGTCGGGGGGGGCTTTGGGTGCTGACGAACACAAAAAAAAAAATTCAAAAAAATTATAAAAATAATAATAATTTTTATAAAATAAAAAAAAGGGAGGTTGCCATCTGGGGACCTCTGGGCCCTTACAAAAATAAAAAAATAATAAAAATAAAAAAAAAGGGGGCTTGACATTCGGGGCCCTGGGGGACTCCGGGCCCCTGGGGACCACTGGGACCCTTACAAAAAAAAAGGGGGGCCTCCGGGCCCCTTACAGGTGTACTGCCTGTACCACCCTGATGGCGGCCCTGACTACCATTAAAGATAAGTGCCAATTCCCATAAACAAAAGAAAAAACACATTTCATTGGCTTTAAAGGTGACATAAAAGTATTCAAATCCTTTCGGTCACAGATTTGGGGAATGCATCAAAGTTGTGTTGTAGTTTTCATCAGAACAGAGTGAATTTTTAGGGACAACCTCAGTGACACTATACCTTGGCAATGCTGATTTGGCTGTGGTATTGCTTTTTTTTTTTTTTTCTTCTTTCTTCTGAGTGCTTAAGGGGTTCTCAGATCCAGTCATGCTCAATATACAGGTCACAACCCCAAATAACAAAGTGAAAATTGTGCACACAGACCTATAGACAAGAGGAAAATCACAGGCACATAGAACTTTCACCAACTGCTACTTTATACAGTATGTTGGTGGTGTTTGTTTTTCTTTAGACATTTTATTAATACAGCATACAGTATATTAAATTGGTTGTAAACCCTGTCAGAAAAATAAAACAAACACCTGCAAGACAAAGGCATAATGAGCTAGTATGCATAGCATACTAGCTCATTATGTAATACTCACCTGGGATCGAAGCCCCCACTGTGGTGCCCGACATAGCACCGGCCGGCGACATGTCGTCCCAGAGTTACTCCCGAGTATCGCGGCTCCGGCGTTGTGATTGGCCGGAGCCGCGATGACTTCACTCCGGCGCATGCGCGCGGGAGCCACCGGTAACGGCACCCTCAATGTAAGCAACTTCACGTACGTGCCATTGCTTCAGTGCGCATTTGCCGATTACAATACAGGGGATATCTCCTAAACCATTCAGGTTTAGGAGATATCCAGGGTAGCTACAGGTAAGCCTTATTATAGGCTTATCTGTAGCAAAAAGTGTGTTGTAAGGTGTTTACAACCACTTTAAAAGGTTAATTCACCTTTACCAAAAAACTACATATACAGATAAGGGGTGTCTGTAGAAAAAAGCACCGTGCAGGTGCAGCTTTGACTAAAGTTGAATAATGCTCTTGCTAAAACTGTAGGCTATTTACGTACCTCATGAAGCCTGACCTGAAAATGCCCAGGGTGTTGCTAAGTGAGGTCCAGCTATTACTATTCATCTTCAACATCACAGGAGTGGGTTCTTAAACTCCGAGCTCAGAGCTACTGCATTAGGGGAGAGAAAGTGCATGTGATGGTGACGGTGAACATTGATATCTGGTCCTCTCTTGGCAATGTCCTCAGAGTTTTCAGGTTAGGCTTCATGAGATACATAAATTACCTATACCTGTAGCAAGGGCATCATTAAATTTTGGTCAAAGTTGCACAGCTTGTTTCCATCTACAGACATCCCTTATCTGCATAAGCAGTTATTTGGCAAAGGTGAATTAGCCCTTTAAGCAGACAGGCTTCATGCTAGTGGAAAGTATGAAGTGGGGTTGACTTACTTAAGGAGAGTTGCACTTTTCAAGGGAAGCTCCCCCAAAGTTTAACAAATGAGGTAAAACTCTGCTGACTTTCTGCATCAAATCACATACAACAAAAATGCTGTTTGCAGTTTTTCTGTCTATGCGAAGGGGAAATTTTAGCAAATTCACTAAGCTCTGGGGAAAATTACCTTGCAAATTGCAAATTCTCTTGCAAAATGAACAGCCTATTTTAGTAAATAAACCTCAGAGTATCTTGTTATCAAAGAGATTGGCACTTACAGTATCTCACAAAAGTGAGTACACCCCTCACATTTTTGTAAATATTTTATTATATCTTTTCATGTGACAACACTGAAGAAATGACACTTTGCTACAATGTAAAGTAGTGAGTGTACAGCTTGTATAACAGTGTAAATTTGTCCCCTCAAAATAACTCAACACACAGCCATTAATGTCTAAACCGCTGGCAACAAAAGTGAGTACACCCCTAAGTGAAAATGTCCAGATTGGGCCCAAAGTGGCAATATTTTGTGTGGCCATCATTATTTTCCAGCACTGCCTTAACCCTCTTGGGCATGGGGGTTCAACAGAACTTCACAGGTTGCCACTGGAGCCCTCTTCCACTCCTCCATGACGACATCACGGAGCTGGTGGATGTTAGAGACCTTGCGCCACTCCACCTTCCATTTAAGGATGCCCCACAGATGCTCAATAGGGTTTAGGTCTGCAGACATGCTTGGCCATGTCACAGTACATGTTGGCATTCATGGTTCCCTCAATGAATTGTAGCTCCCCAGTGCCGGCAGCACTCATGCAGCCCTAGACCATGACACTCCCACCACCATGCTTGACTGTAGGCAAGACACACTTGTCTTTGTACTCCTCACCTGGTTGCCGCCACACACACTTGACACCATCTGAACCAAATATGTTTATCTTGGTCTCATCAGACCACAGGACATGGTTCCAGTAATCCATGTCCTTAGTCTGCTTCTCTTCAGCAAACTGTTTGCAGGCTTTCTTGTGCATCATCTTTAGAAGAGGCTTTCTTCTGGGATGACAGCCATGCAGACCAATTTGATGCAGTGTGCGGTGTATGGTCTGAGCACTGACAGGCTGAACCCCTACCCCTTCAACCTCTGCAGCAATGCTGGCAACACTCATACATCTATTTCCCAAAGACAACCTCTGGATATGAAGCTGAGCACGTTCACTCAACTTCTTTGGTCAACCATGGCGAGGCCTGTTCTGAGTGGAACCTGTCCTGTTAAACCTCTGTATGGTCTTGGCCACCGTGCTGCTCAGTTTCAGGGTCTTGGCAATCTTCTTATAGCCTAAGCCATGTTTATGTAGAGCAACAATTCTTTTTCTCAGATCCTCAGAGAGTTCTTTGCCATGAGGTGCCATGTTGAACTTCCAGTGACCAGTATGAGAGAGTGAGAGCGATAACACCAAATTTAACACACCTGCTCCCACACTTGAGACCTTGTCATGTGACACCGGGGAGGGAAAATGGCTAATTGGGCCCAATATGGACATTTTCACTTAGGGGTTATACAAGCTGTACACTCACTACTTTACATTGTAGCAAAGTGTCATTTAAAATATTTACAAAAATGTAAGGGTTGTACTCATTTTTGTGAGCTACTGTATAAGCTGAGCCTAAAGAAGATGTTTGGGGTACTAAAAACACAAACATACATACTTACCTCCATGCTGCAGCATCCCTGTGATGCCACAGCTGTCCTAATAGGTTTAAAGACCCGAGAACTGAGTGATCCCATGACCGCTGATTGTGATTGCTCAGTTCTTGGTTTCCCAGAGTAGAGAGCAGTGACTGTCAATCACCGCTTTGTGATCTTCTCCTTTAGCACTCACTACAGTGAAGGGCAGGGCTGGGGAGGGTGTGGGTGGTCGGCTGGCTCAGGCTCTCAGCGGAACCTTGAGAGGCTGAGCCAGCTGTTGATCAGACATTTGACCTGGTCCTGACATTATTGTTGGGATCCTTTTAAAGCCTGAGGCTGCTCTGTAATAGCAATAGGCTTTAGCCCATTGTTGGCTGATTCCGAAACTAAGTGCACTCTTGTGACCCAGAAGTATGGCCAAAAAACTTAGGCCATACTTCTTTTTTAAAAGTCACTGGTTAAAAACCACCTGCATTTTTTACTAGGGATATTTAAGACAACATGGTTGGACCGTAAGGCTAACATTTACGTCTGTTTTTAGTCCACAATCCAATCATTGCTACCTGTATGTTTTAGGATTCTCATACAAGGGGGACTGTTACCCTTATTTAAGTGCCTTTGGGCTGTCATGGAATTTTACAGCATTGCATTTTGGTTATTTTTGCATCCATTAAAAGACCATTTTAACCATATACCGTATATACTCGAGTATAAGCCGAGGCACCTAATTTTACCACAAAAAACTGGGAAAACGTATTGACTCGAGTATAAGCCTAGGGTGTCCATCTGCATGCCTCACTGTGTCCATGTGCATGCCTCACTGTGCCCATGCCTCATTGTGCCCATGCCTCACTGTGTCCATGACTAGACTGACGTTTAACATGGGAGTTTATGGAAGGGGTGCCCGGCTTTAAAAAATCGGTGCTCCCCGGCCGTAGGTCCCCTGGACAAAAAACTTTGCACACTTATAGAGGACAAAAGGGGCTACATGTGTGCCAAGTTTCGGGTTAGGGGACCTACGACCGGTCGGTACCAGGTCCCCAAAGTCACCGGAGAAATGATTGTTTAACATGGGAGTCTATGGAAGGTTGAAAAATCGGTGCTCCCCAGCTGTAGGTCCCCCGGACAACAAACTTTGCACACTTGTAGAGGAAGAGTGGGGCTAAATGTGTACCAAGTTTGGGTTACATAGATCCTACGGCTGGCTGGTACCGGGTCCTCAAAATCTGGGAGATCAGGCACAAAAAGGTGACTCGAGTATAAGCCGAGGGGGACATTTTCAGTGCTGAAAAACTCGGCTTATACTCAAGTAAATACGGTACTCTGTATATTAAAAAAAAGGTCACATTGATGTGCCTGGGTCCTGTAAGTTGTATATTACAATAAGGATATCTTTTTGTGTTCATGCCAAGATTTATTTTTAGAGTATCCCATTTATACTTTCTTAAGTGTGCCTCTGTGTCCCATTTTCAACTAGTAACTTTATGGATGTAAATAATAAATCGAGTCAAGGGAATAAAGCAAAGTCCACCTAGGCGATTGTTTTTATTATACGCAACAAAAAAAAAAACATATGTTGAAGTCTCAGTGATTGTAATGAAAATGACATTTTTAAAATGTATTTACTCTGATATTAGATTGACCTATGCGTCTAACCTTCAATAAAAGTGTCATTAGTTCTGGTCTCATCATCAGAATATGAAAAATGGAGGAAATAAAAAGTGTTGACCATAGCAATCATATTCTGTAGCTGATCTGCTCATTTGTAACCTGCCCTAGAAAATGACAGTGTGGATCTGGTTGTTCTTGGCATCAAATTAAAATGTCCTTACCTTTAGATTTAAAAATCAGCCTGTTTTTTTTTTGTTTTTTTTGTATGCGTAATCATGTTAACTCTGTAATAGACATGTTTTCCCTAATCATTCCCAGTATCAACAGTCTAAACATTTTGTCAGCTTCAGCAGATAACCTTCTACAGTTGCCAGTGGCCCATAGACAGTGAATATTTCACATTCTATGATATAGTTACATAGATGACATAGATGAAAGGTGTATGAGTAATGTTGCCCTGAAAACAGATGGTGTGAAATTGGTCTCCAACACTGTCATTTATCACACAGTGTGTTGTACCTCATGAGGATAGAAGTGCAGTAATACATTGGCAAGTTTCTTTTCATGTTATATGTACTCGGGTTTCTATACTATGTTTAGAGAATGCAGATCTTCAGAATGTGTGCATGTGTCATTCCGTTTAGAAGACAATATTAGCCTCTATATGTGCCTGTCCCATTTCTAAATATGGAGAATCCTACATGCAGATTTAAAGTAACATCCCCCAAGGTAAAATGTTCAATTTGTACTAGGAAAAATTCAGCTTTTCTGTGTTAACCACTTGCCGACCGCCTTCTGTACATTTACGTCAGCAAAATGGCACGGACAGGCACATCAACATACCTGTACGTCCCCTTTAAGTGCCTGTCCGTGTGGTAGCACTGATCGCTGTAAAAATGACAATGGTCCTAAAAATGTGTCAAAAGTGTCCGATGTGTCCGCCATAATGTTGCAGTCACGAGAAAAAACACTGATCGCCGCCATTACTAGTAAAAAAATTTTTTTTTTATAAAAATGTCTTAAATATATCCCCTATTTTTTGTAAACGCTATAACTTTTGCGCAAACCAATCAATAAATACAGATTGATTTTTTTTTTACCAAAAACATGTAGAAGAATACGTATCGGCCTAAACTGAGGAAAAAAAATGTTTTTTTTTATATATTTTTGGGGATATTTATTATAGCAAAAAGTAAAAAATATTCATTTTTTCTTCAAAATTGTCGCTCTATTTTTGTTTATAGCGCAAAAACCGCAGAAGTGATTAAATACCACCAAAAGAAAGCTCTATTTGTGGGGAAAAAAGGACGTAAATTTTGTTTGGGAGCCACGTCGCACGACCGCGCAATTGTCAGTTAAAGCGACACAGTGCCGAATCGCAAAAAGGGGCCTGGTCCTTTAGCTACAAAATGGTCTGGGGGTTAAGTGGTTAAGCTACAGTAATAAGCATTTTGAGTATGGTAGTAAATGAGGAATGCCTTTTCACGTGTGAATGATATAGGCTAATACATTTAAAACATCTGGGTAATTCTGCACTGGCACAGTTGGAAGCTGTTTCTGCTTTCTAGGAACAATTTTAGATTGTGCAGATTTGACACAGAAACTGTCCCTGGATGTACTAGATTCTAGATTTTTAAGTATTGTATCAGCTGTATAATATTTAAAGTACACAAAACATGATTTGTTTTATCCAACCAGGACACGAGACACCAGCTAGAGCTGGTGTGCTTGTCCCCGGGGAGAAAAAGGCTGGGTTCAGGTAAGTAAAGCAGGGGCACTGGGGGGGGGGGGGGGCTGCAGGATGAGAGGTTTTTCACCCTAATGCATAGAATGCATTAAGGTGAAAAAACATGATGGTTTACAACCCCTTTAAAGTACAACTGTAACTGTGAATGACAGCTAGAAATATGCAGATAATAGCAAACTAGCTGGTGGACTGTGCCAATTGGCCACAGCTCTCTGCTCACGGAGCTCTGAAAACCGAGTGATCGGCTATTTTCGATTGCTTGGTTTTCAGTGCAGAGGCGCCGGGGGACAGATGCAGCATCGGACCGATGCTGCATCCACCTAGGTAAGTATAAATCTCAAATAAAAAAGATTCCCATACTTTTCTTTTAATAAATCACAATGAAGATTGATAAAACAGTAGTGACTGTAGAACAATAGGGAGCTGCAAGAACTACAACAGAAAAACTACCATAGACTCGAATAGCGCACAACACTAAACCATGCAGCTGATTTCCCAAATGTTCAAGATGCATGGTGGCAATAATGGAATGTCTGAGATTAAACAAGTGTTCTCAACCATACATTTCTAACTGTGCATCTTCATGACCCCCTGTGTGTGATCACTTACATAGCTGAAGGTTGGAATTGCTTTAATGCTTTAAAAATTGGAAAGTACATAGGGCCACAGATTGGTCACCTCCCCCAGTCAGTCCCCTCCCCCACACAGTAAGAATCACTAATAGGGAACACATTTAACCCCTTGATCGCCCCTAGTGTTAACCCCTTCCCTGCCAGTCACATTTATACAGTAATCAATGCATATTTATAGCACTGTTCACTGTATAAATGTGAATGGTCCCAAAATAGTGTCAAAAGTGTCCGATATGTCCGCCGCAATATCGCAGGCCTGACAAAAATTGCAGATCGCCGCCATTACTAGTAAAAAAAAATATATATATAATAAAAATCTCATAATTCTATCCCCTATTTTGTAGGTGCTATAACTTTTGCGCAAACCTATCACTATACGCTTATTGCAATTTTTTTTACCAAAAATATATAGAAGAATACGTATCGGCCTAAATTGAGAAAAAAATATCTTTTTTTTAAAAACAAATGGGATATTATTATAACAAAAAGTAAAAAAAAAATATTGTTTTCTTTTCAGAATTTTCTGTCTTTTTTTGTTTATAGCGCAAAAAATAAAAACCGCAGAGGTGATCAAATACCACCAAAAGAAAGCGCTATTTGTGGGAAAAAAATTATAAAAATATCATTTGGGTACAGCATTGTATGACCGCGCAATTGTCATTCAAAATGCGTCAGTGCTGAAAGCTGAAAATTGGTCTGGGTACGAAGGGGGTTTAAGTGCCCAGTAAGCAAGTGGTTAACCTAATACATGTGTACATATTTCACTAGTATCTACTAATATGAATTAGAAAATACTTGCTCTGAGTTTCTGACGATAAGTACCGTGAATTTCTGATAAGTACGAGTGTTCCACCTTGTACTCAGGGTCCTTTTAAGACATGTGGGTCCAAAACAAGGACCCTTCAAGCTGGTTTCACCACATTTGTAAAACAGTTCAAGCACATTTCACATTCTGAAACAATTTTCTTTTTTTTATGAGTTTTCTTACTTTAGTTTAGAAACATGAGTAGGCCATTAACCACTTCAGCCCTGGACCATTTGGCTGCCCAAAGACCAGAGCACTTTTTGCGATTCGGCACTGCGTTGCTTTAACTGACAATTGCGTGGTCGTGCGAAGTTGCTCCCAAACAAAATTGACGTCCTTTTTTCCCCACAAACAGAGATTTCTTTTGGTGGTATTTGATAACCTCTGTGTATTATATTTTTTGCG
This sequence comes from Rana muscosa, assembly GCA_029206835.1. Lineage (NCBI taxonomy): Eukaryota > Metazoa > Chordata > Amphibia > Anura > Ranidae > Rana > Rana muscosa. The sequence continues at coordinate 132,817,986 of CM055126.1, forward strand.
CTATAAACAAAAAAGCGTAAATTTTGAAAAAAAAAAGCAATATTTTTTACTTTTTGCTATAATAAATATCCCCAAAAATATATAAATTTTTTTTTTTTCCCTCAGTTTAGGCCGATATGTATTCTACATATTTTTTGGTAAAATACCAAATTTTGGTTAATGAAACTAAACGCTCTTACTTTTAAAACATATACAGTGGGGAAAATAATTATTTGATCCCCTACAGATTTTGTAACTTTGCCCACTTACAAATAAATGGAGGGTCTAGAATTTTTATCATAGGTGTATTTAAATGATACAGACAGAATATGAGCCAAAAATCCAGAAAAAACACATGATACAAATGTTATAAATTGAGTTGCATTTTTGTGAGTAAAATAAGTATTTGATCCCCTATCCCAACCAAAAATAACTCTGGACTGATTCCAGTGACCTCAGCAGAGAGCGAACCTCAGACCGCCCTCTGCTGAAAACAGGTCACAGGAGTGCAAAACGAATTCAGATGAAGCAACGGCAAAAAACGAGCCGTTGCTTCAGTGCGCATGTGCCGACATCCTGATACAGGGGATAACTCCTAAACTGTGCAGGTTTAGGAGATATCCACGGTAGCTACAGGTAAGCCTTATTATAGGCTTACCTGTAGTGAAAAGTGGTTGTAATGGGTTTACAACTTTAAATACTGATGTATTACAACAATAAAAAATTCTCCATACACAATGCTCCCTGGTTTCCAATTATATCTCCATAATAGAAGGCTGAATATTGGCTTCTGTTATATGGTAGACGGAGTGATAGACTGTGCTGTAATTTAGTATTGTATATTTACTAGTTTGTGTCAGGGAAAATCATACCCATATTGGAAAATGTGTGCCCATAACATTTCTGTTGCTGAGAAATGCAAATGTGCTTATAAGGGTTATTTTAGGCTATGCAAATTGACAGAATGGATTCACCTGTTGTCATAGTAATGCGGGAGTAGAAACAAATCATACGCAACAACAAAGATAAAAAAAAAAATATAACTATCATTAGAAAGATCATTCATCATGCTAACATTTTCAAAAGCTGACCTATTACAGGGAATACAATACAAATGTATTCTTTTATTCTTATGTTGCACATAATTTTTTTACATTCACTGATATCTATCATATATCTATCATACAGCTACTACCTAAGATAAAGCTTCAGTCTGTAGATCAGGGGTAGGCAAACTTTTGAGCATGGTGTGCCAACATTTTTTTTCAAAGAAATTGTGAGTGCCGGCTACATAAAAATAAATATCTACTTCTATGTGAACACACATATAAGAAGATCCAAATGCAGATAGCATTGCCAAGGCTACCCTCACAAATTTTTTTCCCCTTCACCATAGTTGCCAACATTGCAAAAAAAAAATCCGGGACACTTTTTTTGCATGGTGGCGGAGCCTTGCAATAATTAGGGGGCGGGCATTTGTTTGTAGGCGTGTCACATCCTAATAGGAAAATGGCGAAAAATGGGTGAGGTTTACGCACGGTAGTGGACGTGGCTTAAATGGGCGTGGCTCAGAAGGGGTGTGGTTAGAGTCCGAGATGAAGAAAGAAAGAAAGAAAGAAGCCAGATCCTACACCACAATAGAAATATGTGTATTCCAGAAAGTTTAACAAAACCGGCAGATAAAGATACTCCAAAACACCTGTTGTTGGCGCTTCAATCATCCCGACACCAAGGTTGTTATGGTGTCAGGGTGATTGAAGCGCATTATTTCTATTATTACATTGTAATTGAAAATGAAATCATTCAACTCACCATAATGCCAAATCAGTGGAAGCGTGTCACCTGCCACGTCGCCTGCCACCAGATGGCCAGCAGATTCCGTCCTTGCATCAGGTGCCTCCCCAGCAGAGTCCGTCCTTGCATCAGGTACCTCCCCAGCAGAGTCCGTCCTTGCATCAGGTGCCTCCCCAGCAGTCCCTTCTTGAATCAGGTGCCTCCCCGGCAGAGTCCCTCCTTACATCAGGTGTCCCCAGCAGAGTCCCTCCTTACATCAGGTGTCCCCAGCAGAGTCCCTCCTTACATCAGGTGTCCCCAGCAGAGTCCCTCCTTACATCAGGTGTCCCCAGCAGAGTCCCTCCTTACATCAGGTGTCCCCAGCAGAGTCCCTCCTTACATCAGGTGTCCCCAGCAGAGTCCCTCCTTACATCAGGTGTCCCCAGCAGAGTCCCTCCTTACACCAGGTGTCCACAGCAGAGTCCCTCCTTACACCAGGTGTCCGCAGCAGAGTCCCTCCTTACACCAGGTGTCCGCAGCAGAGTCCCTCCTTACACCAGGTGTCCGCAGCAGAGTCCCTCCTTACACCAGGTGTCCACAGCAGAGTCCCTCCTTACACCAGGTGTCCACAGCAGAGTCCCTCCTTACACCAGGTGCCCGCAGTAAAGTCCCTCCTTACATCAGGTGCCCGCAGCAGAGTCCCTCCTTACACCAGGTGCCCAGAGCAGAGTCCCTCCTTACACCAGGTGCCCAGAGCAGAGTCCCTCCTTACACCAGGTGTCCGCAGCAGAGTCCCTCCTTACACCAGGTGTCCGCAGCAGAGTCCCTCCTTACACCAGGTGTCCGCAGCAGAGTCCCTCCTTACACCAGGTGTCCGCAGCAGAGTCCCTCCTTACACCAGGTGTCCGCAGCAGAGTCCCTCCTTATACCAGGTGCCCGCAGCAGAGTCCCTCCTTATACCAGGTGCCCGCAGCAGAGTCCCTCCTTACACCAGGTGCCCGCAGCAGAGTCCCTCCTTACACCAGGTGCCCGCAGCAGAGTCCCTCCTTACACCAGGTGCCCCCAGCAGAGTCCCCTCCACACTTGTGTCCCCAGCAGAGTCCCCTCCACACTTGTGTCCCCATCAGAGCCCCCTCCACACTTGTGTCCCCATCAGAGCCCGCTCCACAGTTGTGTCCCCATCAGAGTCCCTTCACAGTTGTGTCCCCATCAGAGCCCCCTCCACACTTGTGTCCCCATCAGAGCCCCCTCCACACTTGTGTCCCCATCAGAGTCCCCTCCACACTTGCCATCAGAGCCCCCACCACACTTGTGTCCCCATTAGAGCCCCCACCACACTTGTGTCCCCATCAGAGCCCCCACCACACTTGTGTCCCCATCAGAGCCCGCTCCACACTTGTGTCCCCATCAGAGTCCCTCCACAGTTGTATCCCCATCAGAGCCCCCTCCACACTTGTGTCCCCATCAGAGCCCCCTTCACACTTGTGTCCCCATCAGAGTCCCCTCCACACTTGCCATCAGAGCCCCCACCACACTTGTGTCCCCATTAGAGCCCCCACCACACTTGTGTCCCCATCAGAGCCCCCACCACACTTGCCATCAGAGCCCCCACCACACTTGTGTCCCCATCAGAGCCCCCACCACACTTGTGTCCCCATCAGAGTCCCTCCACAGTTGTGTCCCCATCAGAGCCCCCTCCACACTTGTGTCCCCATCAGAGCCCCCTCCACACTTGTGTCCCCATCAGAGCCCCCACCACACTTGCCATCAGAGCCCCCACCACACTTGTGTCCCCATCAGAGCCCCCACCACACTTGTGTCCCCATCAGAGCCCCCACCACACTTGTGTCCCCATCAGAGCCCCCACCACACTTGCCATCAGAGTCCCCTCCACATGCGGGTCGTACTACAGCGATCCAGTGGCTTTACAGGCAGCGGCGGCAGCGGCGGGATGATGATAATCTATCACAGTCACTCTGTGTGAAGAGCGGGGAGGGGCTGTTGAAAGAGAGAGAAGCCACGATTGGCTGCCCCTCTCCTGAGTCCTCACACTAGAGGTAAGAGGAAAGAACTCTTGTGGTGGCGGCGGCCAATTTGGTGTAGCCGCCGTCGTTTTTAGCCTTAAACATTCCCGAATTTACATTACCGGGACAAAATGGGACAAAACGGGACAAAAACAATTGGGCTTGTCCCGAATCAGAACAAGCCCAATCCGGGGCAAGGGTCCAAAAATCGTGATTGTACCAGAAAATTCGGGACTGTTGGCAACTATGCTTCACACCTCGGATCAGTGCAAATCCTGTACCTTAAGCTCTCATGTGAGCCTAAATGCATGCACCTTCATACCTCAGATCAGCCCAAATTTTTTGCACCATCACAAATTAGGTCAGCCCCAATTTCTGCACCTTCATACTTCAGATCAGCCCCAATTTCTGCACCTTCACACCTCAGATTAGGCCCAAGTTCTGCACCTTTACACCTCAGATCAGGCCCAACTTCTGTACCTTTACACCTCAGATCAGGCCCAACTTCTGCACCTTTACACCTCAGATCAGGCCCAACTTCTGCACCTTCTCACCTTAGATCAGGCCCAATTTCTGCACCTTTACACCTCAGATCAGGCCCAATTTCTGCACCTCTACACCTCAGATTAGGTCCAACTTCTGCACCTTCACACCAGAGATCAGGCCCAATTCCTGCACCTTCACACCTCAGATCAGGCCCAATTCCTGCACCTTCACACCTCAGATCAGGCCCAACTTCTGCATCTTTACACCTCAGATCAGGCCCTTTTTCTGTACCTTTACACCTCAGATCAGGCGCAACTTCTGCACCTTCACACCAGAGAACAGACCCAATTTTTGCACCTTCAGAATTCAGATCAGCCCCAATTTATGCACCTTCACACCTCAGATCAGCCCCAATTTATGCACCTTCACACCTCAGATCAGGCCCAATTTCTGCACCTTTACATCTCAGATCAGCCCCAATTTCTGCACCTTTACACCTCAGACCAGGCCCAGCTTTTGCACCTTCACACCAGAGAACAGACCCAATTTTTGCACCTTCAAAACTCAGATCTGGCCCAATTTCTGCACCTTCAGATCTTAGATCAGGCCCAACTTCTGCACCTTCACACCTCAGATCAGCCCCAATTTCTGCACCTTCACATCTCAGATCAGGCACAACTTCTGCACCTTCACACCAGACATCAGACCCAATTTCTGCACCTTCAGATCAGCCCCAGTACATGCACCTTCACACCTTGGATCAGGCCCAACTTCTGCACCTTGACACCAGACATCAGACCCAATTTCTGCACCTTCAGATCTCAGATCAGCCCCAGTACATGCACCTTCACACCTCGGATCAGGCCCAGTTTCTGCACCTTTACGCCTTAGATCAGCCCCAATTTCTGCACCTTCAAAACTCAGATCAGGCTCAAATTCTGCACCTACAGATCTCAGATTAGGCCCAGTTTCTGCAGCTTCAGATCTCATATGAGTCCCAATGCATGTACCTTTTACACTTCAGATCAGGCCCAATTTCTGCACCATCACACATCAGATCAGACCCAATTTCTGCACCTTTATCTCTCATATGAGCCCCAATGCATACACCTTCACACTTCAGATAAGACTCAACTTCTGCACCTTCATGCCTCAAATCAGACTCAATATCTGCACTTTCAGAACTCAGGGTCGGGCCCAATTTCTGCACCTCCAAATCTCAGATTAGGCCTAAATTCTGCGCCTTCAGGTCTCGTATAAGCCCCAGTGCATGCACCTTCAAACCACAGATCGGGACCAATTTCGCACCTTCAGATCGTAGATCAGGCCCAATTTCTGTACTTTAAAGCTAGATACACACTATACAATTTTCTTTAGATTTTTTCCTTTAGATTTACCAGAACTATATAATATGAGGTCAAACTTAAACACTTTCAATTTGTATGCAATCAGGCAGGCCCTTGTACTACATAGTTAACAGTAAGTCTAAGGGAAATCGAACAACAAAAGTTTTATAGTGTGTATCCAGCTTAACACCTCAGATCAGCTCCAATGTTTTTACCTTCAGGTCTCAAATGGGCCCCAAATTCTGCACATTTAGAGCTCAGATCAGTCCCATTGCATGCAGCTTCAAAACGCAGATCACCCCCAATTCCTGCAGCTTCAGAACCGAAATCAGCCCCAATTCATAACATTTTGGCACACACATTTTTTTAATTAAAGCTGAACTCCAGGAAAAATGTTTATTGTAACTATTATTTTAGAACAGTTATTGGTAACTACTACAGTAACTTAGCCCTATTAATAAGTACAAGAGGTGCATATGGCTGCTGCTTAATGCAAAATTCATACCTAGCTAAAAGTTGGCTACTAAAAAAAGGACTATATTGACAGTGGTATCCCCTCCACCACATTTCTTGAACTTAATATTAGGGCTAAGTTACTGCACTTGTGCATTTCTTTAAATAGTTTTTCACAGCCTCAAAAAAAAAATCCTTAATATTCCCACTGAAAATGTAGTTAGGACCAGGTCCATTAGGGAAGCAGTGGCGCCGCCCCCTATCCATGTGTCCGGCCCCCTAATCTACATTCGGGGCGCCGGATGCATGGATTCCAATGAGGTGGGTTTAAGCACCCCGCCAATCAGGAAGTGGGTCGTGAGGCCCCCTTTCCCAATTGGCCAAACAACAAACGATCCTTTTGGACCACGACGAGGAAAGAGGAGGAGGGAAGAGACGTGGAGGCCGCTAGAGGAGACGCAGGGAATGAAGTTGCCACCCGGAGGAAAGCGCTACCTGCGGGTAAGTGCGGGGCTCATCGACCGACCGATAATTGTGTTCGGACCCAACCGACCCACGTGGGTGGGGGTTGCGGGTGCAATGTTTGTTTGCCGCCCCCTCTTCCCCTCCAAATATACCAGCATGCAAACCACTTGTTAGGACTTCTATTAATGTAAGGCTGGTTCTCATAGGATTTCACAGAAATGTGTAGGTTCCCGTGTGATTTTTGCACGTTTCCATGCAGTGTTTTGAGTAGTGCACTGGACCACGCAAAAACGCACTACACCAAAACCACATTGTAATGTGTTTGCTACCTGCGTTGCAATCTGTGGTGCCATTAACAATACAGTGGCGTCACTAGGGTTGGTGTCATCTGGTGCGGAAAAACATGGTGTGACCCCCCAGGGATATTACCATGTTGTCCTGCCACTGCTCCTAGCACAAATCCTCCCTCCGCACAAATCCCCCCTCCTCGCAAAAAAACCCCAATCCCCTCTCCTAGCACAAATCCCTCCTCTTCATACAAATCCCCCCAATCCCCTCTCCTAGCACAAATCCCCCCACTTCATACAAATCCCCCCAATCCCCTCTCCTAGCACAAATCCCCCTCTTCATACAAATCCCCCCAATACCCTCTCCTAGCATAAATCCCCCCTCCTCACACAACTCCCCCCAATCCCCTCTCTTCGCACAAATCCCCCCAATCCCCTCTCCTAGCACCCCCCCCTCCACCATCTAGCACAAATCTCCTTCCCTCCTAGCACATATCCCCCCATTCCTGCTCCTATTGCAATCCCAACCCCCCTTCATATCCCCAATACCCTTCACAGCACAAATAGCCCCTATCCCCCTCATGCACAAACCTTTCATCTCAGCAGAAATTATTGTTACCCTCTCCCCCTCATTCTGTAATGACCCTCAGGGGGATGAGCAGGCATACTGACAGGAAGGTTCAGGCTACAAATGTGCTGCAGTCCTGTAATTACCTGTTCTAAGCCAGAGCACAAGAGCAGGCAGCTGGGGCATCAGTCTCCACATTACCTCAGGCTCAATTCTGGTGCAGAGTGAGGCAGGTGGGTCGGAGCTGAAGTGGGCGGGTGGAGACTGTGACCATCCCTGCAGTGTTCTATGCAGGTGGGCGGGAGCTAAGGCGAGGGGCGGGATCTGAGACCTGCGGGAACCAACCGCGCTACCTTGAATACATAGAGTCGGGCAGGAGCTATAACCATCCCTGCTGTTACCTTTGCAGGTGGGCAGGAGCTAAAGGAGGAATGGGAACTGAGCTTGGGGAGCCAACCGCACTGCCTTGTACTGTATGCAAAAAGCCGGTCTTCTTGCTATTTTCTATGGGCGTGAGCTAAGATGGGGGGGGCGGGAACTGAGACCTGCGCTGCCTTGTATGCATAGAGCCGAGCCGAGCAGGAGCTGTGACCATCCCTGCTGTTTCCTATGCAGGTGGGCAGGAACTAAAGGGGAGACGGGAACTGAGACCTGCGGAAGCCAACCTACTGCCTTGTATGTATAGAGCGCAGCCGCTTTGTTGTATGGGAGATAGGTCTCCTCCTAGGTTTCCCTTGGCGTGCCAACATGAATGCCGCTGCGTGCCACCTCTGGCACCTGTGCTGGGGGTTGCCGACCCCTGCTGTAGATGCTGAAAAAGAGTTATGGTTTCTAAGGCTACTTAGGCCTCATGCACACTGCACCTCAAAAAACGCCTGTTTTACAGGTGTTTCATGTTTTTTTTCTGCCTCTAAATACCCTTCCATGTTAGCCTATATAACCATGCACACATAGCCCTTTACAGGAGTTTAGAGGCAGGAGCGTTCAGAAGCAGGAAAAATTAATAAACGTCACTTGTGAATTCAAGAAATTTAAAAAAATGCAAAAGATGTGCCTAAACATATGTAAACGTGCCTAAGCGCTGGGCACATTTATCGCTTGAGCATTTATTCATTTTAATGGCCAGACTAATTTAATATTCTGCCCAATTAAATTAATAAATGCGAAAGCACTTAACTTTCCTAAACGCATTTGCAAAAACGTGGCTTAGGCATGCTTTTGAAGTTGCTTTTCTCCTGCCAGGAGAAAAATGTTTAGAAGAGTCCCAGTGTGCATGGGGCCTAAATGATACTTGTAAAGTGTTCCCACTGGGTTCATACCCTTCAGCATTCTACTACAGCGGTTTGCTATTGAGTTGTCATTATTATTAAAAAACATTTTTGTTAAAGCAGACCATGCAGTAAAATACAAGGTCTGCTATATTAGATGAGGGACCTTTCCCCCTGTAGAAATTGCTTAATATTAGAAGGGCAAATGTTTGAATTAATGTTTAATCTGTATCCCCCATTGCCAGATATGACATCACTATACTTCCAGCGTGGTTCTCTTCGAATGATCAGTACCCTAAATCCCAGACACCTTAGCCACAGGGAAAAGTGTTTTTTTGTGAGATTTGGGACCATGACATTACCCTTGCCTAGGTGCAGTGAGCGATTGGAAAGAATAAGGTCAGAATGTACCTGTAGTCTATTTTTTCTTATGGGTAATATTTTTATTTTTTTAAACTCTAAAGCCCTGTACACACGATCGGATTTCCTATGGATTCTAATCCGATGGATTTTTCCATCGGAAATCCGATGAAGCTGACTTCCATCAGTCTTGCCTACACACCATCAGTCAAAAAACCGACCGTCCCAAACGCCGTGACGTAAAACACTCCAACAAGCAGAGGAAAATGAAGTTCAATGCTTCTGAGCATGTGTCGACTTGATTCTGAGCATGCGTGGGTTTTTTCTCCGATGGAGTTCCACACAGACGATTGGAATTTGCTATCGTTTTTTTCCCCATCGGATAAATTTAAAACATGTTCTATTTTTTCTCACCGATGGAAAAAAGACCGATGGGGCCCATACACGATCGGTTTGTCTGATGAGAAAAGTCAGTCGGACTGTTTATCTGTAAAACCGATCGTGTGTACACGGCATAAGAGTATGTTTTATTTTGGAAATCACATTCATATACCATTAGAAGCATTGATGGTTTCTTTTCTTTTTTTTTTTTCAAAAAAAGGTTTTTATTGGAAGTAGTGAACAGAGATATAACAATATCATACAGGTGATAACATAGTTATATGCATTCTGGGTTACAATCAGGCAATTGTAGTAGATGTACATAAACCTCAATGGGTGTAGAAGTTATTGAGTCTGAAATCTAACAGTAAATCACGTAGAGAGTTGAGACGGAACGTCAACATTTAGTCTGATGATGAATAGTTAAAGCTATATATATATATTAAAAAAAAAAAGAAACATCAATCGTGTCTTGAACTTTTGTCTGAGACTAAGGGAAGGGGATAGAGAAAAATAAAGAGACACGCAGAGGGAGCACTAAGCACATTCCGTATGCTTGGTTGAGTCTACAGTCAGTTGTATGATATTGTATAGTCATTCGAGGCACAGGTTGCCGACCGAGCTTATCAGCCAGCTGGCCCCAAAATTTGTATTGGAGTCGATTTGTTTGAACTAAGGTAGGTTGTAAAGAGGGGGTGAGAAGAGAAGGAGTAGGGTGATGACATGAGAAGGAAGAAAAGGATGGGGAAACATGTGAGGAGAGGTGTAAAGGGGTATCCTCTCCTCAGTATCCGCTCAAGGTTTGGTGTTGCGTACATGTGGTGGATTGGTGTGAAGAGAGGGGGTTTAAGGGGGAGGAAGTCCCCCTTCATAGTAAATGGGTAATATTTTTGCCCATCCAGTATGTAGTGATTTCTACTTGGGGAGGTGGCCCTGATCTAATTAGCAGGCCTTGCTTTTTACTACTTTAAAGTGCATGTATAGCCAAACGTAATTTTTTTTTTTAAATAGAGCAGGAAAGTTTAAAACGCCTGCCATTTTTTTTCCCACTTGGGATTTTTTTCACTTTCTGTCCCAGAGATGCAACAGGAAGTTAGAAGAAATCTCCCAAACTTAGCAGAAGATTTCCCCTGTGGGAGAAAGTTTAAGATTACCGCTATCTCTCACTTTCTGTTTTGGTAACAGTCGTGATCAGGACAAACAGGGAGGTGAATCTCCCTAATGGGTGACACAGACAGCTAAAACCTTTTCCCAATCTATCCAAAATTCTAAATAAAGTTTTACCTAGAGATTTTCTGTTTCAGTAGTTGTTTTTGAACATTTGAAAAGTAAAGAATATACAATACGAAGCAGAGCAGCGAACAGTCCTCGCTAAGCTCTGTACCTCCAAAAACATACATACATAATATAAAGAGACAAGTGAAAAAAGAGGGGACGTAGAAGAGCCATGGCCAAGAGGAGAAACTGACCATGGGATCCCCTATTATGCCTCACAAAGAGGAAGATCACAACACTTTAATGGATTTTATGTAATTTTGGGTGCAGATCAGATGCAGTTAAACTGTTAATTATGGTTTTCCCTTCCCAACTACTGTATTTATTGGCGTATAACACTCACTTTTTTACCCTGAAAATGGAGGGTAAACTGTGCCTGTGTGTTATACGCAGGGGGCTGTGGAAAGTTTTTTTCCTGAAACTTCCCTCTTAAAGTTAGGGTGCGTGTTATACGCCGATAAATACGGTATATTTAATTTTGAAGTAACCCTTTCTTTTGGCCATGCAGCACAGAGTAAAGGGTCACTTAATCCCTCCTCCTCCTCCATATGTACATACTTGTGCTTCTGCACCTCTCCTCTCAGCCTGTCAGAACTGAGGAAAGAAAGCCGAGTCTACAAACGGACTTTTCTGAGCTCACACAGCACGATGGCTCCATGGCTGCAATACATTTATTTTTTTAGGATTTCTTTCCCTTTATTTTCACCTGGTGATCCTGGCAGTGACACATTTCTTTCCTTCGCTGACCACACTGACTGTATCCATGGAGGAACAAGCCTTGTCACCCTAAGCTGCTGTTCTGATTTAGACTACAAACACCACCCTCTCGCCTCATCTCCAGGAGGAGGAGAGGTTGTGTAGAGTACAGACCATAGCTTGGAAAGCTGATAAAATTATTTGAGATTCTAGCTGAGTACACAGGATATTAGGATCCTTGATTTCAATCAGTATCAACAAGAAGTTTTTTTGTACTTGAAGAAAATGCACTTTGCTTAAAAAACATTGATTGCCGCTATTACATCTAAGTTGCTTTAAATTACATTTTCTTTCTTGAATCAATTTTTTAAGTGTCCCAATTATTTGGCCCGGTGCATGCAAAGGAAATAATTGTTTAAGTAAATTTCAAGATGCAAACATCACAAAGTTGATAGACTTATATAAGTTGTTTACCTGTTTGCCTAAAGGGAATAACCTTTTTTGTTCCTCACTGCCAGCGTTGGGCCCGCAGCTAAAGAGTTTTTGCCACCTGCTGCTCCTGAAATTGGATTATCTGAGCATCACCAATTGATAAATGGGCCTTTCTTTACCTGTAAGCTTTCTGAACATCTCCCTCCCCAGTTCCCAGTTCCTAAAACATATTAGGATGATTGTATTGTGCAGCATAATATTTAGGTTACAGTAATGGCTATTTTACTATAGCCTCATATAATAAAAGACCCATTCCATGCATTTTTTTTTTGTTCTTACCTACCTGTACAGGTCATTTTTATGTCTGGGATGGCCTTTACCGAATGTGCAAATACAGATTGCCTGGTTCTAAGAAAACTGCTGCAACAATATTTGAAGGATGTCTATAGACTTGTCTCTGTCTTATCTGCTTTTATGCACAAATTTGGGTCAGTTTCAGTAAAAACAAAAGTCAGTGTGAGGTCTGCTAAAGGCTATTTTAAAATGGAATTTCTCATAATCAAAAGTATCAAGATCTTTAGAATGCTTTTAGATCAGCCTTTCTCAACCTTTTCAACACAGAGGAACCCTTGAAATAGTTCTCCGGTCTCAGGGAACCCCTGCTAAAAATCTGAAATCTACAACTCATGATACATTAGTGTGATGGTCAGTGGGAAGAATGCTCCTTACACTTGTGGTCATTGGGAAGAATTACCTCCTTACAGATAGCTAAAAAGATCAATGGTGTCAGTGGGAACTTATCTGAGGCCAAAATTGCCCAATGCTGAAGGAACCCCTAGTAACCTCTGGAGGAACCCTAGGGTTCCACGGAACCCTGGTTGAGAATCACTGTTTTAGATATTGGTAGTGATTTCTGGTTTTGATGGACAGTAAAAGGAACAAAATTAGCTCTGTCTGTTCTCAAAAATCTTGTGTGTCATTTAAAAAAAAATATATATATATTTGAGCCATTTCATTTGGTGTTGTGTAGCAATGAATATAATGACAGATATTTGTTTGTGGTTGGAAGTTCTGAAGTATATGTTATTCAGTACTTTTCTGTTATTCTCTCAATTATGGGTAAATTAGATCCATTGTGGAATAAGCTCAAAAAGTCTAAGAGGTTCCTGAAGCACACTATATTTGGCTTGGCTTGCCTTGTGTATTTTCTTTCCTCCCTGAAAGGGACAGAACAAATTGAAACAGTAATTACTTGCCAATATAAGAGGACGTAGGCTGCGAGTAAATCAGGGAATACATTGAACAAAAAAAATATATATATATTTTTTTATTCTCTTATTAAGGGCACTGTGGTAATTTCTTATTTTTTTCCCCCATACATTTTTATTAAAGGGGTTGTAAAGGTTCGTTTTTTATTTTCTAAATAGGTTCCTTTAAGCTAGTGCATTGTTGGTTCACTTACCTTTTCCTTTGATTTACCTTCTAAATGTTTTTTTTTCTTTGTCTGAATTTCTCACTTCCTGTTTCTCCTCACTAAACTTCACACCATCATCCGAGTGGTGTTTAGTCAGCCAGAACAGCTTACTGAGGAGGAACAGGAAGTGAGAAATTCAGACAAAGAAAACAAAGAAAAAAAATAGAAGGGAAATGGAAGGAAAAGGTAAGTGAACCAACAATGCACTAGCTTAAAGGAACCTATTTAGAAAATAAAAAACGTACCTTTACAACCCCTTTAAGGATAATGAAACATACAAGAAACATATCTCACATTATGACGTTAATACAGCATTAATTAACAGGTAGTTCATTGAAACACGTGAACTTTGGGAGGTTTACAAGTATCATGTAATAAAGAATATTAAATTTTCAATATTCAATATTCAAATATTCAGTTTTCAATATTCAATTCAAAAACTAACAAAAAAAATTTAAAATAAATTTACGCAGCCAACAATATCTCTTAGAAATTGACACAGACCTAGATTATGTACAGACGTTAACTAGCTGAATCTCTTCTATGGTTATTTTTGATCTGAAAACATTTCAGGTAGCCGCTCACGCTCAGGTATGAAAATTAATATTCTTTATTACATGATATTTGTAATTTCTTAGTTTTTTTTTTTACTCCAGTCTAATGCCGCGTACACATAACCGTTTTTCATGACGAGAAAAATGCAATTTTTTAATTTGGTCATTAAAAACTATCGTGTGTAGGCTCCAGAGCATTTTTTTGCGACGTGAAAAATGCCCATTAAATTTTTTGGAACATGCTCTATTTTTTCTCATCGTTTTTCACGTAGTCGTTTTTATCGTCGCGAAAAACGGCCGTGTGTAGGCTTTAACGACGTGAAAAAAACGCGCATGCTCAGAAGCAAGTTATGAGACGGGAGCGCTAGTTCTGGTAAAACTAGCGTCCGTAATGGAGATATCAGATTCGTCACGCTGTATTGGACTGAAGAGCACAAGGCTGAAAAGCGCGAACCGTCTCTCACCAAACTTTACTAACACGAGGATCAGCAAAAGCAGCCCAAAGGATGGCGCCATCTGAATGGATCTTCCCCTTTATAGTGCCGTCGTACGTCACCGCATTTTGTTTGAGCATTTTTTTCACGATCGTGTGTAGGCAAGGCAGGCTTGAGAAGAATCACGTGGAGAAAAACATTGTTTTTTTCAATGACATTAAAAACGGTCGTGTGTATGCGGCATAATTGTTTTTTCTTGTCCTATTTTAGACTTGTGTACCTCTGTATAAGTATGCTTCTCAGCATCCTGTGGTCACCGTAGCGTTTTGTGTTCCATTCTATAATATATACATAAATGGGAAACTTAAAGAAACTTAAAGCAGATAGCTATAATGTGTAGGTGGAACGCATGCCGTATACAGAGGTGGCCATATCGGAACAGTTCCCCGCCAGCATACAAATTGACAAGCCAGCAGCCCCAGTGCCGGGATAAGGCACTTTTAAATGTGAGTAAGCCAATTGGCTTTCTGTTTTACATTTTTTTTTATCCATTAAATGGTTTTACGCTATGGAAACTTCTTATTATTTCTGCATATGATCCGGCCGAAACTTTGTGAGGAGGAAGGGTGCTGTACGTCTCCAGTATCATATATGTGAGCAGGCACAATCCTGCATAAGCTCTAATTGACCTACTTTTTGGCGAAAGTGGTCATACAATTCTGGTAAGCAGAATCATAATCAGACACATTGGGTGTGTTCTCTATATCATTGGTGGAGGATTCATTTCCTATATCACTGCAACTTTTTATCAGAGACATTGAATGGGCACGTCTGATGTCTGAGGAGTCTCATCACATCTTTCTTAACCACTTCTCTACTGTGCACGAAAACCCCCTTCCTGCCCAAGCCTTTTTTCAGCTTTCAGCGCTGTCAACTTTGAATGACAATTGCGCAGTCGTGCGACGTGGCTCCCAAACAAAATTTGTGTCCTTTTTTTCCCACAAATAGAGCTTTCTTTTGGTGGTATTTGATCACCTCTGCGGTTTTTATTTTTTGCGCTATAAACAAAAGAAGAGCGTCCAGTTTGGAAAAAAACCACAATTTTTTAGTTTTTGCTATAATAAATACCCATTTTTTTTTTTCAAATAAAATTTTCCTCAGTTTAGGCCGATATGTATTCTTCTACATATTTTTGGTAAAAAAAAAAAATCGCAATAAGCGCGTATTGATTGGTTTGCGCAAAAGTTATAGCGTCTACAAAATAGGGGATAGATTTATAGCATTTTTATTTTTTTATTAGTAATGGCGGCGATCTGCGATTTTTTATTGTGACTGCGATATTGCGGCGGACACATCGGACACTTTTGACACATTTTTGGGACCATTCACATTTATACAGTGATCCCTGCTATAAAAATGCATTGATTACTGTATAAATGTGATTGGCAGGGAAGGGGTTAACCACTAGGGGGCGGGAAGGGGTTAAATATGTTCTCTCAAAGTGTTCTTACTGTGGGGGGAGGGGACTGACTGGGGGAGGTGACCGATGGTTGTCCCTATGTACAAGGGACACAGAGATCCACTTTCCTGCTCGTTTCCCGGGCAATCGCGGGTGCCCGGCGGCAATCGCGGCCGCCGGGCACGCGCACCGGGGCCTTGTGAACGCGGCGGGCGCGCGCCTCCTAGCTCGTTTTAAAGAACGAGAGTATCCTCCGCCCGCCGTCAATTGACAGTGGGTGGGGGACAAGTGGTTAAAGATATATCACAACAGAAAACGAGTGTCTATGTTGGATATGGACTGTGAATGTCAAAATTCGAATCACTAATTGGGACTATAATAATTTCACAATATTTGGTTAGATAATTTATTTTTGAATTATTAATTAATATAATCCACGGAGGTTATTTTTATTTTTGTTGCATTGGTTACACGTATAATATTTAGCGCCCCCTATATTCAATACTATAATGTGTATGTACATCATTCTTGCACATTATGGTGGACTTACATTTTAGGGTACTCTCCTGATGAGTTTTCTGTGATACCTCTCATCACTCTGTCACCACTAGGGATGAGCCGAACACCCCACGGTTCGGTTCGCACCAGAACATGCGAACAGGCAAAAAACCATATGAGGCCACATGCCCTCAACATGGGGAGGGTGCTTTGGGGGTCTGTGACCCCATGTTGATGGGTCAAGGGCCTCATCCCCACAACCTTTGCCCGGTGGTTGTGGGGGTCTGCTGGCGGGGGGCTTATCGTAATCTGGAATCCCCCTTTAACAAAAGGGACCTCCAGATTCTGCCCCTGTGAATTGGTAACGGGGTACATTGTACCTCTACCATTTCACCAAAAAAGTGTCAAAAAAGTAAAAAAAAAACACACAGACAGCTTGGTAAAAGTCCTTTAATAAAAAATAAAAAAATAAATTCCAGCGATGTACATCCTTCCACAACCCGGACCCGCGCTACCCGCAGCTACGAACGTTACAGCCTCCTCCATAGAAGTCTCCCGGGCGAATGACGCGTGAGCCGTGTGACATTTCTTTTATACCCAAGGGCGGGGCCACCCGTGACGAGTGACCCCGCCTCGTTCTGACGTAACGGGGATTTCCGGCAGCTTCCCCATGGTGTCACGGGTGACCCCGCCCCCTCAGGCGCGTCACGGGGTTTCCATACAAAATTTCCATGCAAAAAAAACAAACTTTTAGTTCCAGTTCTTAGTGGCATAACATTAGCCATATCAGGCCAAGCAACTGCTATGGGGCCTGGCAATGGTAGGGGCCCTATCTCGGGGCTGTTGAAACAATTTAAACAGAAAATCTGTGTGCTTGTGAAGATGACACATATCCATCACTTTTTTATTATAGATTGCAGAGGTTGCTGCTAACACTGACTCTGTAACCTGTGACATTTCCAGTCAAAAACAGCTGACTGAGATGTATAGGAGGAGATGTTAGAATCATTGTCACTAGTCACAGATGTCCTTTCCTCTAGTAAGGAAAATGTATTTAGCTGTCTTAGCAGTGTAGATTTATTGTCCTCAGAACTTCTGGTCATTCTGTCAAGCTCTGAAATGTATCCTGTATTCTTAACGCAAATCTCAGAGTGTCTCTTCAGCTAAAACTGAAAGCTGTTTGTAATTTATTTATTTTTTCTTTAACTGCTTCAGCCCCAGAAGATTTTACCCCCTTCCTGACCAGAGCACTTTTTACAATTTGGCACTGCGTTGCTTTAACTGACAATTGCGCGGTCGTGAGACGATGTACCCAACCAAAATTTGCGTCCTTTTTTTCCCAAAAATAGAGCTTTCTTTTGGTGGTATTTGATCACCTCTGCAGTTTTTATTATTTTGCGCTATAAACAAAAGAACAGCTAAAATTTTGAAAAAAAAAAAAACACAATATCTTTTTGCTATAATAAATATCCCCAAAAATTTTTTTTTTCTCAATTTAGGCAGATATGTATTATTCTACATATTTTTGGTAAAAAAACTTGCAAAAAAGTATATTGATTGGTTTGCGCAAAAGTTATAGCGTCTACAATATAGGGGATAGAATTATGGTATTTTTTTTTACTAGCAATGGCGACGATCTGCGATTTTTATTGGGACTGCGACATTATGGCGGACACATCGGACACTTTTGACACATTTTTGGGACCATTGACAATTTTACAGCGATCGGTGCTATAAAAATGCACTGATTACTGTAAAAATGTCACTGGCAGGGAAGGGGGTTACCACTAGGGGGCGATCAAGGGGTTAACTGTGTTCCTTCTCTGTGTTCTAACTGAAGGGGGGATGGAACTGACTGGGGGAAATTACAGATCGCTGTTATTACTTTGTATGAACATACGATCAGTCATTTCTCCCCTGAAAGAACCGGGATCTGTGTGTTTACACACACAGACCTCGGTTCTTGCTGTGTCACAAGCGATCGCGGGTGCTCGGTGGTCATCGCGCCTGCTGGGGGCGAGCAGCAGGCGTGCCTCCGGCGGCACGCGCGCCCCTCAGGGTTGCCAACTTTCAGTAAATATACAAACAGTTTGTAAAATCTGTACTTTTTGCATCTGTCCTTGAATGTCCATTGCGGACATGTAGGCTGCATGTTCGTAACTGACATTCATGGACAGATGAAACAATTATGAATTTTACAAACTGTTTGTAAATTTACTGAAAGTTGGCAACCCTGGCGCCCCTAGTGGCCACAGGGCGAAGCGACGTAACATAACGTTGTTTCGCCCAGCCGAGCCATGCTGCCGCAGTAAAACTGCGGCGGTTGGTTGGCAAGTGGTTAAAAACTTACTTTAAAGTAGTTTGGATTGGGTTATAGAGTTATTATGTGCAGGAGTATTACCAATCTTGTCATAACGTAAAATGTTTTGGTGGTCATTATTATAGCTTCTACAACTTTTGTTTTTGTTTTAAGTTTTTTTCTTTTTCTTTATTTCTTTTTCCTGACTACTACAAATAAATGCTGTGGAGGTGGAAGGGTGGGAATGCTTAGAATTTACACTAAGATTCTGAGATCTTATGCCGTGTACACACGATCGATTTTCTCGACTGTGAAAACACCGCCGAGAAATTCGACATGAAAAACGAGGACCGGCTTGGTCCCCTACACACGGCCGGTTTTCATGACATTTTTTCTCTTGGTCGAGAAAACCGACCATGTGTAGGCTCCCTGGTAGGGATGAGCTTCGTGTTCGAGTCGAACATACGTTCGACTCGAACATTGGCTGTTCGATCGTTCGACGAAGATCGAACGATTTGGGCCGTTCGCGCCAAATTCGAGTGACGCGAACGGCCCACAATGCACTACGCCATCGCAGTGTCATCCAGGCGCTGTGATTGGCCAAGCATGCACTGTGACCCCGCATGCTTGGCCAATCACAGCGCCGGCAGCGAGGAGAGCAATGATTGGCCACAGGCAGGATGCCTGTGGCCAATTATTGCTGAGGGTGTTTAGTACACGCCCCACACTATAAAAGGCCGCCAGCACGGCGGCCTAGTGTAGTGTGTTCCGGAGCAGGGATAGAGTAGCATAGGCAGGGACAGTGACTGTTATTTCTTTCTTGCTTAACCTGGATTCCTTTAGTTTAGGGAAAGAGAAGGATAGGTAGGGAGAGTGTCAGTGTGTTTTGTGCTTCTGCTATAGTGTGCTTAAAAAAAAACATTTATTCTAGGGACAGAAAACTCTAGGTAGGGACAGTGTCAGTTTCTTTCACTCTGCAAGTCCTTGTTTCCAGGGACCTGGAAGGACAGTGAGTGAATTGTCCTTTTGCTATATTGTGATTAAAAAAAACATTTATTCTAGGGACAGAAAACTCTAGGTAGGGACAGTGTCAGTTTCTTTCACTCTGCAAGTCCTTGTTTCCAGGGACCTGGAAGGACAGTGAGTGAATTGTCCTTTTGCTATATTGTGATTAAAAAAAACATTTATTCTAGGGACAGAAAACTCTAGGTAGGGACAGTGTCAGTTTCTTTCACTCTGCAAGTCCTTGTTTCCAGGGACCTGGAAGGACAGTGAGTGAATTGTCCTTTTGCTATATTGTGATTAAAAAAAACATTTTTTTCTAGGGACAGAAAACTGTAGGTAGGGAGAGTATTTTTTTTCTTTCACTCTGCAAGTCCTTGTTTCCAGGGACCTGTAAGGACAGTGAGTTAATTGTCCTTGTGCTATATTGTGCTGAAAAAAACATTTATTCCAGGGACAGAAAACTCTAGGTAGGGACAGTGTCAGTTTCTTTCACTCTGCAAGTCCTTGTTTCCAGGGACCTGGAAGGACAGTGAGTGAATTGTCCTTTTGCTATATTGTGATTAAAAAAAACATTTATTCTAGGGACAGAAAACTCTAGGTAGGGACAGTGTCAGTTTCTTTCACTCTGCAAGTCCTTGTTTCCAGGGACCTGGAAGGACAGTGAGTGAATTGTCCTTTTGCTATATTGTGATTAAAAAAAACATTTATTCTAGGGACAGAAAACTCTAGGTAGGGACAGTGTCAGTTTCTTTCACTCTGCAAGTCCTTGTTTCCAGGGACCTGGAAGGACAGTGAGTGAATTGTCCTTTTGCTATATTGTGATTAAAAAAAACATTTTTTTCTAGGGACAGAAAACTGTAGGTAGGGAGAGTATTTTTTTTCTTTCACTCTGCAAGTCCTTGTTTCCAGGGACCTGTAAGGACAGTGAGTTAATTGTCCTTGTGCTATATTGTGCTGAAAAAAACATTTATTCCAGGGACAGAAAACTCTAGGTAGGGACAGTGTCAGTTTCTTTCACTCTGCAAGTCCTTGTTTCCAGGGACCTGGAAGGACAGTGAGTGAATTGTCCTTTTGCTATATTGTGATTAAAAAAAACATTTATTCTAGGGACAGAAAACTCTAGGTAGGGACAGTGTCAGTTTCTTTCACTCTGCAAGTCCTTGTTTCCAGGGACCTGGAAGGACAGTGAGTGAATTGTCCTTTTGCTATATTGTGATTAAAAAAAACATTTATTCTAGGGACAGAAAACTCTAGGTAGGGACAGTGTCAGTTTCTTTCACTCTGCAAGTCCTTGTTTCCAGGGACCTGGAAGGACAGTGAGTGAATTGTCCTTTTGCTATATTGTGATTAAAAAAAACATTTATTCTAGGGACAGAAAACTCTAGGTAGGGACAGTGTCAGTTTCTTTCACTCTGCAAGTCCTTGTTTCCAGGGACCTGGAAGGACAGTGAGTGAATTGTCCTTTTGCTATATTGTGATTAAAAAAAA
Organism: Rana muscosa; assembly: GCA_029206835.1. NCBI lineage: Eukaryota > Metazoa > Chordata > Amphibia > Anura > Ranidae > Rana > Rana muscosa. The sequence continues at coordinate 132,838,990 of CM055126.1, forward strand.
CATTTATTCTAGGGACAGAAAACTCTAGGTAGGGACAGTGTCAGTTTCTTTCACTCTGCAAGTCCTTGTTTCCAGGGACCTGGAAGGACAGTGAGTGAATTGTCCTTTTGCTATATTGTGATTAAAAAAAACATTTTTTTCTAGGGACAGAAAACTGTAGGTAGGGAGAGTATTTTTTTTCTTTCACTCTGCAAGTCCTTGTTTCCAGGGACCTGTAAGGACAGTGAGTTAATTGTCCTTGTGCTATATTGTGCTGAAAAAAACATTTATTCCAGGGACAGAAAACTCTAGGTAGGGACAGTGTCAGTTTCTTTCACTCTGCAAGTCCTTGTTTCCAGGGACCTGGAAGGACAGTGAGTGAATTGTCCTTTTGCTATATTGTGATTAAAAAAAACATTTATTCTAGGGACAGAAAACTCTAGGTAGGGACAGTGTCAGTTTCTTTCACTCTGCAAGTCCTTGTTTCCAGGGACCTGGAAGGACAGTGAGTGAATTGTCCTTTTGCTATATTGTGATTAAAAAAAACATTTATTCTAGGGACAGAAAACTCTAGGTAGGGACAGTGTCAGTTTCTTTCACTCTGCAAGTCCTTGTTTCCAGGGACCTGGAAGGACAGTGAGTGAATTGTCCTTTTGCTATATTGTGATTAAAAAAAACATTTATTCTAGGGACAGAAAACTCTAGGTAGGGACAGTGTCAGTTTCTTTCACTCTGCAAGTCCTTGTTTCCAGGGACCTGGAAGGACAGTGAGTGAATTGTCCTTTTGCTATATTGTGATTAAAAAAAACATTTATTCTAGGGACAGAAAACTCTAGGTAGGGACAGTGTCAGTTTCTTTCACTCTGCAAGTCCTTGTTTCCAGGGACCTGGAAGGACAGTGAGTGAATTGTCCTTTTGCTATATTGTGATTAAAAAAAACATTTTTTTCTAGGGACAGAAAACTGTAGGTAGGGAGAGTATTTTTTTTCTTTCACTCTGCAAGTCCTTGTTTCCAGGGACCTGTAAGGACAGTGAGTTAATTGTCCTTGTGCTATATTGTGCTGAAAAAAACATTTATTCCAGGGACAGAAAACTCTAGGTAGGGACAGTGTCAGTTTCTTTCACTCTGCAAGTCCTTGTTTCCAGGGACCTGGAAGGACAGTGAGTGAATTGTCCTTTTGCTATATTGTGATTAAAAAAAACATTTATTCTAGGGACAGAAAACTCTAGGTAGGGACAGTGTCAGTTTCTTTCACTCTGCAAGTCCTTGTTTCCAGGGACCTGGAAGGACAGTGAGTGAATTGTCCTTTTGCTATATTGTGATTAAAAAAAACATTTATTCTAGGGACAGAAAACTCTAGATAGGGACAGTGTCAGTTTCTTTCACTCTGCAAGTCCTTGTTTCCAGGGACCTGGAAGGACAGTGAGTGAATTGTCCTTTTGCTATATTGTGATTAAAAAAAACATTTTTTTCTAGGGACAGAAAACTGTAGGTAGGGAGAGTATTTTTTTTCTTTCACTCTGCAAGTCCTTGTTTCCAGGGACCTGTAAGGACAGTGAGTTAATTGTCCTTGTGCTATATTGTGCTGAAAAAAACATTTATTCCAGGGACAGAAAACTCTAGGTAGGGACAGTGTCAGTTTCTTTCACTCTGCAAGTCCTTGTTTCCAGGGACCTGGAAGGACAGTGAGTGAATTGTCCTTTTGCTATATTGTGATTAAAAAAAACATTTTTTTCTAGGGACAGAAAACTGTAGGTAGGGAGAGTGTTTTTTTTCTTTCACTCTGCAAGTCCTTGTTTCCAGGGACCTGTAAGGACAGTGAGTTAATTTTCCTTGTGCTATATTGTGATTAAAAAAAACATTTTTTCTAGGGACAGAAAACTGTAGGTAGGGAGAGTGTTTTTTTTCTTTCACTCTGCAAGTCCTTGTTTCCAGGGACAGAGAAGGACACCTGAAGGTAGCCCTTATTGCTTTTTTCCCATCTCCCTGCAGGCCATCTATTAGAATGTCTGGAAGGCAAACAAGGAGAGGCAGACAGTCAGGAGGCAATAAAAGAGGGCAAGCAGGCTCTGTGTCTGGGGGCAACAGTGCTGGTCGTGGACGCGGTGCATTGTCATCAGCACATGGCCATGGGACACGCTTGTCCTTCTTTTCGGCAGCTGGACATGTTGAGCCACATCATGCCGAAGACTTGGTAGAGTGGATGACCAAGCCCTCCTCCTCCTCCTCATCCTCTCTCACCCAGGCTCAGGGTACTGGAAAAGCAGCTGCCAAAGCGTCGTCTTCCCTGGTATCAATGTCAGACAAATCATCAGTCACTCCTTCCCTAGACCCACCATGTCCTCCTCCTGAGGAGTCCCCCGAACTGTTTCAGCACAGTGTTGGGTACATGCTCCAGGAGGATGCCCAGCGTTTCGAAGGGTCTGATGATGAAACCCAGCTAGAGGAAGGCAGTAGCGTGAGAGCAGACAGAGGGGATGCTCAAGAAGGACACCAATCTGGCAGTCATGTTCCAGCAGCTGCAGCATACTGCCAGATTGGCTCCAGTGATGAGGAGGGAGGGGATGATGAGGTCAATGACTCCACGTGGGTGCCTAATAGGAGAGAGGAGGAGGAGGAGGATGAGGAGGAGGCACATCTCCAACGAGGCAGGATGCCCTTTGGTGGCCAGCGTAAGGGCAGTACACCGACGGAATCACACCGCAGAGCTCCGCCTGTGCAGGGCGCTGCCTCTGCCCGTCATTCAAAAAGTTCTTTGGTGTGGGCCTTTTTTGAGGCTAGTGCATCAGATCGCACAGCTGCTGTTTGCAACATATGTCTCAAGCGTATATCGCGTGGCCAAAACATCAGCCGCTTGGGTACCACATGCCTGACCAGACATATGTTGACCTGCCATGCAGCTCGTTGGCAAGCCTACCTCAAAGACCCACACCAAAGAACAAAGCGGACCTCTCCTTGCACCGCATCAGCTGGGATCTCCAACCCCACTATAACTTCAGTCCTCTCTGAAACATGCACTGAGAGGAATGAAGGTGTAGAATTAGGTGTGTCACAGCCAAGTACTTGCGCCCACTCTGCTAGCAGTACACCGACGTCCGATTCTAGCAGGCAAATTTCCCTGCCCCAGCTGCTGGACCGTCGAAAGAAGTTCACTCCCAGCCATCCACATGCCCAGCGGTTGAATGCTAGCTTGGCTAAATTGCTAGCGCTTCAACTGCTGCCTTTTCAGTTGGTAGACTCGGCCCCCTTCCGTGAGTTTGTGCAATGTGCGGTTCCTCAGTGGCAGGTTCCCAAACGCCACTTTTTCTCACGGAAGGCTATTCCGGCTCTCTACCGGCATGTGGAAGGCAATGTCTTGGCCTCGCTGGACAGGGCGGTCAGCGGTAAGGTGCATATTACCGCTGACTCATGGTCCAGCAGGCATGGACAGGGACGTTACCTTTCTTTCACGGCCCATTGGGTCACTCTTTTGGCAGCTGGGAAGGATTCAGGACAAGGTGCAGTAGTGTTGGAGGTTGTCCCACCGCCACGCCTCCAAAATGCTACTACTGGTTGTGACACACCTCTCTCCTCCACCCCCTCCTCTTCTTCTTCCTCCATGGCCTCTTCCTGTGGTTTGTCCTATGAACCAGCGGTGCTCCGTAGCCGTTCACGGGGCTACGCAAGTACGCAGGCAAAAAGATGCCATGCCGTGCTTGCGCTGGTGTGTTTGGGGGACAGAAGCCACACTGGGGCAGAGGTCCTGTCTGCTCTGCAGGGCCAGGCCGAGAGGTGGTTGACGCCACGCCAGCTTAAGCCAGGAATGGTGGTTTGCGACAATGGCACCAACCTCCTCTCCGCCCTCCGACAGGGACAACTGACCCATGTGCCCTGTGTGGCTCACGTCCTTAACCTGGTGGTGCAGCGGTTCTTGGGCAGGTACCCGGGCTTACAGGATGTCCTGAGGCAGGCCAGGAAAGTCTGTGTGCATTTCCGCAGATCTTATAATGCCAGTGCTCGCCTGGCTGAGCTGCAAAAGGAGTTGAACCTGCCCAAGAACCGCCTTATATGTGACATGCCCACCAGGTGGAACTCAACGTTGGCCATGCTGCAGCGGCTGCACACGCAGCAGAGGGCCATCAATGAGTACCTGTGCGACTACGGCACCAGGACAGGGTCAGGGGAGCTTGGTTTTTTTTCTCCACGCCAGTGGGGCATGATCAGGGATGCATGCACTGTCCTGGCACCATTTGAGGAGGCCACGAGGATGGTGAGCAGTGACAGTGCATGCATCAGTGACACTGTACCTCTTGTCCACCTGTTGGAGCACACGCTGCGTGGAATAATGGACAGGGCACTTGAGGCAGAACAGAGGCAGGAAGAGGAGGACTTCCTTGCCTCTCAAGGCCCCCTTTACCCAGACAGTGTTCCTTCTGTCCCACCCATCGCACAGGAAGAGGAGGAGGAGGAGGAGGAGGAGGAGGAGGATTGTGTCAGCATGGAGGTGGAGGCTGGCACTCAGCATCATCAGCAGCAGTCTTTTAGGGATGATTTACAGTCCCAAGAAACCAGTGGACTTGTACGTGGCTGGGAGGAGGTGGCTGCGGATCATGTCGTCCTTAGTGACCCAGAGGACTCCGGAGCGAATGCCTCAGCAAACCTACGCTGCATGGCCTCCCTGATCCTGCAAAGTCTGCGGAAGGATCCTCGTATTCTTCGGATCAAGGAGAGGGACCATTACTGGCTGGCCACTCTCCTTGATCCACGGTACAAGGGTAAGGTTGCGGACCTTATGTTACCGTCGCAGAGGGAGCAGAGGATGAGACAACTCCGGGAGGCCTTGCAGAAAGGTCTGTGCAACGCGTTCCCAGAGACTGGGAGGTTGCAAACTCCTGGTCCTGGACAACGAGTTGCTGAGGCTTCGGCCAGTCAAAGAAGGAGCGGTGGGGAAGGTGGCCGTCTGACCGATGCGTTCAGACAATTCTTTAGTCCGCAGCCCCAAAGTATGATTGGTTCCAGCAACCATCGCCAGCGTCTGATAAACATGGTGCAGGAATATCTAGGGGCAAGGTCAGACTTGGACACCTTCCCCACCGAAAATCCTCTGGCTTACTGGGTCTTGAGGATGGATCACTGGCCAGAGCTTGCACAGTATGCAATTGAGCTACTGGCCTGTCCTGCATCCAGCGTTCTTTCGGAACGCACATTCAGTGCTGCTGGAGGATTTGTCACGGATCACAGGGTGCGCCTGTCCACCGACTCGGTTGATCGACTGACTTTCATCAAGATGAACCAGTCTTGGATCACCACCAGCTACCACACACCTGATGCTGATATAACAGACTAATTGATTTTAAAATGTCACATCCCTTCAAGACTGATGCTGATGCTGAGTGCCTGTGCTGTTATGTTGACTGGCTATCCTCCTCCTCCGAGTCCTCAATGATACGATTGATGATGATAGCTTGGAAGATCATTTTTGTTTATGGGTGCCGCCACCAGTGCCTAACGCCCAATTTTTCAGCCCCTGTTTAACAGGGGCGTGTAATTACAATTTTTGAAGCAATACTTTGCAACAGGGCTCATTGCTGTGCTCCAAGTACAGTATCTGTGAGGAGTTGCAGTGTTGTGCCACCAGTGCCTAAGGCCCAATTTTTCAGCCCCTGTTTAACAGGGGCGTGTCATTACAATTTTTGAAGCAATACTTTGCAACAGGGCTCATTGCTGTGCTCCAAGTACAGTATCTGTGAGGGGTTGCAGTGTTGTGCCACCAGTGCCTAAGGCCCAATTTTTCAGCCCCTGTTCAACAGGGGCATGTAATTACAATTCTTGATCTAATAATTCACAGCAGGGCCCATTGCTGCACCCACCAAGAGTAACTGTCAGGGCTTACAGTGTTGTGGCACCAGCACCACCATCAAAGGCCCAATTTTTACTACCACTGTTCAACAATTATATGTAATTAAAATTCCTGATATAATAGTTGACAGCAGGGCGTTCCAGCACCAACCAAGAGTAACTGTGAGTGCTTACAGTGTTGTGCCAACACCAACAACTAAGGGGCCTATTTCTGCAGAGTATATACGGCAGGTCCCTACTTTCAAACATCCAACTTACAAACGACTCCTACTTGCAAACGCAAGAAGACAACAGGAAGTGAGAGGAAATCTACCACTAGGAAGGAAAATTCTCTCCTGTAAGAATAAATATGGGAGAAAGGTGTCTCCTCTGTACTGATGCTTTATCAGCAATCCTTGTTTCAAGAAAAACACCACATTTCAAAAACAGTTGTCATTGGGACGGAAAGTGAGGTGAAATGTTCTGAACAGGGGCACAGACAGCAAAACAAATGTTACAGGGGTGATAACCCTTACCTATGTTTTCCAAAAAGTTTAAAAATAGATTTTTGGGCTGGAGCTACACTTCAACAATGTACCTGTTCAAAATTACAAACAGATTCTACATAAGAACAAACCTACAGTCCCTGTCTTGTATGCACCGCCTGTATACGGCTGTTCAGAGTATATAGGGCCTTTTTTATTTTATGTGCGGGGTTCCCCTTAATATCCATACAAGACCCAAAGGGGCTGGTAATGGGCTGGGGTAGGGGGGGGGGGGGGTCATGGGGTAGCTATGCCATTTTTCTTAAAGAATTTCATCCATATTACCGGGACCAGACATTACATTAAAGCCGCAAGCAGTTTTAAATGGCTTTTTTTTCCTTTAGAAGTGTCATTTTGTGCAGGGACAGTTCTAAACACGGGAAACACGTGGCACTTCACAGGCATACTTTAGACACCCCCCAGGTACGATATTTAAAGGAATATTTGACTTTTTTTTTTCACTTTATGCATCATTAAAATGACTGCTCCCGAAAAACGACCGTTTTTAAAACTTCTTTTTGCATTGATACATGTCCCCTGGTGCAGAACCCGGGTTCCCAAACCCTTTTTAGGACAATAACATGCATAATAGTTGTTATAATTAGCACTTTAGAATTCGAACGTTCGCATCCATTGTATTTAATAGGGTTCTAATGTTCGTTCGAACTTCCGGTCCGTTCGCGGGTTCTGGTGCGAACCGAACCCGGGGGTGTTCGGCTCATCACTACTCCCTGGCAGTGTTTCCCTGTGGGAAAACTGCCACGGAAGAAAATGCCGTGAATCACGACGAGAAAAATTAGAGCATGTTCTTGACGTTTTTCTCGTCGGGAAAAATGCTGGAAAGCCCACACACGGGCGTTTTTCTCGTCAAAGAGAAAAAAATGAAATTTTTCCCCAACGAGAAAAATGGTCGTGTGTACGCGGCATAAGATGCTGAAAAAGACTGGTGAGGTACTGCAGACAGAGCAATTAGCTGGAAAATGAATGTTTCAAGGTAATTCTCTGCACTGTTACTCCCTCATTTCCTGACACCTTCTGTCCACAGCACTGAACTATAGAAGTGCACTAACTATGAAGACAGCTCTCCTCTCCTCTACTTTATCTAGACACCATTTTTGTTAAGATCAATGACTGTAGGGAGGTCACTTGGGGCCCCATTGAAATTTACTGAGGGGCTCCATTATCTTTAGCTATTCCCCTGGGTCCAGTATATTGTAAGCCTGTCACAAACTTGGGCAATTCATACTGACTATATGATGAATTTAAATGCATAAGTAGGGGTTACTACAGATGTAAACTGTATGCCAAAATATGAAATAGATCCATAGTTATATGCACATCCCAACATTACTCATAAATATCAAGTTTCCTTCCACTCCTCCAACCTCTTCATCCTCCTCTGTGGTCACTGGTCAAAGACGCCATCAGTCTAGACAAAGGATAATTGGGAGGGGGGTACAAACTTATACTTTTATGTAAAAAGTTTATCTTTACATATTAGTTAAATTGGTATTTAACCTAAAACCAAAAATGAAATACATTGCAGCTTACCAGTCATTAGCTGTAGTGGCTGGATTATCTTATTTTTTTTTTGGCTTTTTTCCCTTTGTTTTCCCCGAATGATCTGGCCAATAACACACCTCCTGTATTAGAGTTCCCCCACTCTGGATGAATGCGCACAGGGGGCAGATTTGGACAGCAGCATTGTCAGTCTGGGGTGAGGGAAGTGCTAGCAGATTTAAATACACTAACAAACCAAAGCTGAACTCCAGCTCACCTTTTATAATCATTTACAGTAAACTGTTTATTTCTTTTTAAGGTAACATTTTTACATAATTATCAGTTTTGATAGTTTTAAGCACCCCTGGCAGTTTTAAATGGTCTCTCTTATTCCTGTAACTGCAAGGGAACTTTTCTGTTGAAAACCATCAGACTGGCTGGATCACCAGATGAAAATAGATGAAAGAAAGCCTAAAAATGAAAACTAATGCAGCCATCACATATAATAATTGGTAAGCTGCAATATAACAAATGTTTGTTTTTCGGTTTGAGTTCTATTTAAAAAAAATAACAAACATACCATACTTACCTCCACTGTGCAGTTCGTTTTGCACAGAGTGGCCCCGAACACCGTCTTCTGGGGTCCATCGGCGACTCTCCTTCCTGCATCATATAACCCCCTAGGAGAAGCCGGACTTGCTCCCCCCCGGCGCCCGCGTCATTTCATTTGATTGACAGCAGCGGGAGCCAATGGCTGCACTGCTATCAATCTATCCAATAAAGAGCCGAGAACCCTGGGCAGAGAAAGAGCATGTCTCTGCTGGGTGGAATTCCAGGGCTCAGGTAAGTAAAATGAGGGGGCTGGGGGGCCGGTCACTGCCAGGTGTTTTTTCACCTTAATGCATTGGATGCATTAAGGTGAAAAAATACAAACCTTTACAACCCCTTTAAACTTCAGCTTATAAATTAACATTTCCCTACATTTAGAGATGGGCTTAAAGTTTCCAGTGTCTTTGGATTCATGATCTAGAGTACCTTGAAAAAGTATTCATACCCCTTGAAATTTTCCACATTTTGTTATGTTACAACCAAAAACATAAATATATTTTATTGGGATTTTATGTGATAGACCAACACAAAGTGGCGCATAATTATGAAGTGGATAGAAAATGATAAATGATTTTCAATTTTTTTTACAAAAAAAATCTGAAAAGTGTGGTGTGCATTTGTGCTCAGCCCCCTTTACTCTGATACCCCTAAAGACCCCTAACTAAAATCTAGTGAAACCAATTGCCTTCAGAAGTCACCTAATTAGTAAATAGATTCCACCTGTGAGTTTAATCTCAGTATAAATACAGCTGTTCTGTGAAGCCCGCATAGGTTTGTTAGTGAAGCGTAGTGAAAAAACAGCACCATGAAGGCCAAGCAACACACCAGACAGATCAGGGATAAAGTTGTGGAGAAGTTTAAAGCAGGGTTAGGTTATAAAAAAAATATCCCAAGCTTTGAACATCTCACGGAGCACTGTTCAATCCATCATCCGAAAATGGAAAACGTATGATACAACTGCAAACCTACCAAGTCATAGCCGTCCACCTAAACTGACAGGCCGGGCAAGGAGAGTATTAATCAGAGAAGCAGCCAAGAGGCCCATGGTAACTCTGAAGGAGCTGCAAATTTCCACAGCTCAGGTGGGAGAATCTGTCCACAGGACAACTATTAGTTGCGCACTCCACAAATCTGTCCTTTATGGAAGAGTGGCAAGAAGAAAGACAGTTTTTTAAAAGCAAAAAACACATGAAACACTAAAACATTTCCATACAATAAACCCACCCAACATCAATAAAAAAAAAAGGCGCAAACCCCTTCCATATTTGCGCTCACCAAACTATATTTCAGTCATTACTCAAACCTCTCCAACACATTACTACACCTGGATGGTGCATATATTCATATTTGATTATTTCCCCCCCAAGACTCTATCTTATAATTAACTTTCCATATTATGATTAATATACTCATCTTACTGCTTAGACAGGTTGGAAGCTAACCACCATTGCCAAATTTTTTTTATTTTTTTTTTGGACACCTCCTATGTTTATATGTATGTCCCTCTCATCTTAAATTAAAATGAATTAATTTGATCCGTTCAGCTATCGTTAGCGAGTAGTTTGATATCCATTTTTGTAATATAAGTTTGTGGGCCATATACATAGTTCTTAGCCATATCACATGCATTTCAACTGGGAGTGTATCGTCCTGTATAATCCCTAACAATGCAATTTTTGGATCAATCTGTACTTGTGTAGAACACAGGAAATTGAAAGTATCACCAGATGAAAATAGATGAAAGAAAGCCTAAAAAGTAGCGATGCAATTTGGGACATCGCCACAGCATATGTATAAGTGTACCTGTGCCAGTAGTACATCTTGGACAGTTTAATATAATTGCTTTACCCCAAGAGTACAGTTTTAAAGGAGTATAATGGGCTCTATGAATGACGAATAGCTGAGTCAAACACTGTGAGGAGGATAAGGATATTTTAAATACATTTTTCAAAGCTTGTCACCACTCCTCATCACTAAGTGTCTCTAAATCTCTTAGCCACCGTCCAAAACTACCCACTTGTAGATTATTTCCAACTATCATTTGTATAGAATTATATATATTTCCTATGAGTCCCTGTTTAGTACGTCTTATGCCGCGTACACACGACCGTTTTTTCTTGACGAGAAAAATGCAATTTTTAAAAATGGTCGTGAAAAACGGTCGTGTGTATGCTCCAGAGCATTTTCCTCTACAAGAAAAATGCCCGAAAAAAAATTAGAGCCTGCTCTATTTTTCTCGTTGTTTTTCACGTCGTTCTTTTTAACGTCGTGAAAAACGGTCGTGTGTATGTTTTAACGAGGGGGAAAAAAACGAGCATGCACAGAATCAAGTATGAGACGGGAACGCTCGTTCTGGTAAAACTAGCGTTCGTAATGGAGATAGCACATTCGTCACGCTGTAACGTACTGAAAAGCACGAAGACTGAAAAGCGCGAATCGTCTCTCACCAAACTTTATTAACACGAGGATCAGCAAAAGCGTCCCAAAGGGTGGCGCCATTCGAATGGAATTTCCCCTTTATAGTGCCGTCGTACGTGTTGTACGCCACCGTGCTTTGCTTGAGCGTTTTTTTTTCACGTGTGTATGCAAGGCAGGCTTGAGAGGAAACACGAAAAATCACGTTGAGAAAAACGTTGTTTTTTTTCCATGACATGAATAACGGTCGTGTGTAAGCGGCATTACAGTTACTGCCAAAACTAGAATTGATGAAGGATTGTATTTTAATAGAAAGGTCCTTGCTTGACTCTGCAAAGCATGCCTTAGCTGCAAATATTGAAAAAATAATTTATTGGACAAATGATACTTCGCCACCAACTTATCAAATGATTGCAAAACATCATTATCATAAAGCTGGCTAAGAAAAAGAATGCCAGACTTTTTCCATTAATGTAAAATTTTCAAGCTTCGCCACTTTAGGCAATTGTAAATTATTCCATATGCTTTTCTTCAGCAAGCACAGGGAAGCTGGTCAGAATTGATGTGAAGATGGATGGAGCCAAATACAGGGCAATCTTAAAAGAAAGTAGAGTCTGCAAAAGACTTGAGACTGGGGCAGATGTTCCCCTTCTAGCAGGACAACGATCATAAACATACAGCCAGAGCTACAATGGAATGGTTTAGATCAAAGCATATTCATGTGTTAGAATAGCCCAGTCAAAGTACAGACCTAAATTCAATTGAGAATCTGGGGCAAGACTTGAAAATTGCTGTTCACAGACGCTCTCCATCCAATCTGACAGAGCTTGAGATATTTTGTAAAGAAGAATGGGCAAAAATTTCACTCTCTAGATGTAAAAAGCTGGTAGAGACACCCCCATAATTGCAGTGAAAGGTGGTTCTACAAAGTATTGATTCAGGGGGGCTGAATACAAATGCACGCCACACTTTTCACATATTTATTTGTAAAAGAAAATGAAAACCATTTATAATTTTCCTTGTCAATCACATAAAACCCCAATAAAATACATTTACGTTTTTGGTTGTAACATGACAAAATGTGTAAAATTTCAAGGGGTATAAATACTTTTTAAGGCACTGTATATACATTTTCACATTGTGCACACATGTTAACGCATGATATATTAAGGAAGCCTGTTCGTGTTGACGTGACATTTAGAATTAATGGCATCGCAGTGCACGCATGTTGCCACGCATGATGATAATACAATAAGGCCATTGATTGTGTACAATGCGACAACGTGAATCCAGCCCTCCTGATAGTTTTTGTTGTTGGTTTGTCTTTATTAATATTATTCATATAATACAGTATTTATATAGCGCTAACAGTTTATGCAGCGCTTTACAACTTGAGGGTAGACAGTACAAATACAATACACTTTAATACAGTAGGAGTCAGAGGGCCCTGCTCCTTAGAGCTTACAATCTAAGAGGGAAGGTCAAGAGATACAAGAGATAATGACTGTGGGGGATGTGCTGATGGAGAAAGTAAATGTACAGTTGTTAGGTGGGGGCCAGATAGGCTTCTCTGAAGAGATGAGTTTTCAGGGATCGTCCGAAAGTGGACAAAGTAGGAGAAAGTTGGACAGATTGGGGTAGAGCATTCCAGAGGATGGGAGAGGCTCTGGAGAAGTCCTGAAGGTGAGTATGGGATAAGGTGACAAGGGAGTTAGAGAGCAGGAGGTCTTGGGAGGAGCGTAGAGAACGATTAGGTTGGTATTTTGAGTCTAGGTAGTGATGTAGCTGGGGGCCAGGTTGTGGATGGCTTTGTAAGTTATTTTTAGTATCTTGAATTTAATTCATTGGTTGAGTGGCAGCCAATGGAGGGATTGGCAGAGGGGTATAGTAGACGCTGAGTGTTTTGTGAGGTGGATGAGCCTGGCAGCAGCGTTCATGATTGACTGAAGTGGGGATAGCCTATTTAGAGGTAAGCCAATGAGGAGAAAGTTGCAGTAGTCAAGGCGAGAGATGACCAGGGAGTGGATTAGAAGCTTTGTGGTGACATTGGTTAGAAAGGGGCATATCTTGGAGATGTTGCAGAGGTTGAGGCGACAAATTTTGGATAGCGATAGGACGTGGGGCCGAAAGGTTAGTTCGTAGTCCAGGATTACACCTAGGACCTTGGCGTGGGGGGGCAAGTTGATAGTTGAGCCGTTGTTGATATTGACAGAGAAATCAGGGGAAGTGGCACCTGGGGGAGGAAACATCATGAGCTTGGTCTTTATGCATAACTGTGGGCCATATCCTGTGTGGACTGAATGAAAAATTATTGCACAGAGCAGGTAACTATAACATGTTTGTTATTAAACAAAAAAAAAAATACCTTTACTATCACTTTAAGGCCTCATGCCCACTGGCGTTTTTACAGCTGCGTTTTTTGCAGCTTAAAAACGCCTGTCCATGTTATTGTAAATATATATTTTTTTTTTTTTGAAAAAAAAAAACAAAAAAAAAACAAAACAAAAAAAAAAAAAACGTCGGAGCTAAAAACGCGAACGCGCGTTAGTACGCGTTTTTTGCGCGTTAGTGCGCGTTTTTGCGCGTTTTTTGACGCTCGCGTTTTTTCCTGCCAAATTCTGACGCTGAGGAACGCACTGGCCCTGGGTTTTTTTTACAGCTTACAAACGCCTATGCTCTTTACAGCTCAAAAACGCCTAGGTGGGCATGAAGCTATAGACTAACATGGACAGGCGTTTTTAAGCTGTAAAAAACGCTCAAAAACGCGGCTGAAAAAACGCCCGTGGGCATGAGGCCTAACTCTCTGGATCAGCATTTAATGAAGTTTCTGACACACTGACATCAACATGCTGAAAATACTAAGGTGTGCTTTAACGCAAGTTTTAGCTAACACAAATTTGTTCAGTGAAAATAAATTTTGTGCGAGATTTAAATGTGATGAAAATCCATTGATTGCAATCTTATTTGAAGCTTAACTGGGTAAGCTTTGTAGATTGCTAGGATTTTAAAAAACATTGGAGCAGAGTCCTCCCTTTATTCCGTTTTGTCCTTTCAAGACTGTTTTCTGAATGTGAGGGTCTGCGCTCATAAACACTAAGTGCGCCCACAGCATCTGTCTTGAGGGGCAGAATGTGGCCTGGCTGATTTGTACCCAAATGCGGAGGCTTCCAGGAAGGATGGTGTGTATATGCTCTTTCCTTACTTGCCTGGAACCTCTCCCTGCTGCTAATTACTTTCCCTGACAGCTGGATGACTCGTCCCTCACTACCCACTTGCAAAATGTGTGCCAAGCCTGGGAGCCATGGTCTTAAATAGACTCCGCCTTACCCAAGATGGCGGGCAGAGTCACATGGAGTGCCAGCATACAATCAAATAGCTTTCCCAGTGACTCAGGAAAACCATAGAGGAACAATGTTGCTCTTCATTTCCTCTTCCTCTGCAATGCCTATGTGGTTGAGTGCCATCTGCAGTGCAGAAAGTGGACAGCACCCGCCTACACACTGATGATTGATGCAATGCTTTGCAGGCTCCTGCCAGAAAGGTAAATAAATGCACTGAGCCTTTAAATTACCCAAAGACAAAAATATGCTACAAGGGAAGAACTTGGAAAGGTTTTAGTGTATTTAGGAAAGGTGTTGTTAAGTCCCACAATAAATGCCATTAGGATTATCTCTCCTATGAATGTAAAAGCTATCTTTGCAGTTCTAGAAGGTTAGCTTGTGGGGATGGGTCATATATAAGGATGTTTTTAGGACCTGAAGACTTGCTTTTGGTAGTGGTGTGTAGCCTCCTGGTCCTAAACTGGGGCTACTATGTAAATTTTGTTTTTGGCTGGGCTGTAGGCAGTGCAGACTGATTGCATAGTTTGTATTTGGCCTTTCCCTAAGCTCAGTTGGGTTGTACATTTCTTACTGTCACCAGTAGGTATCATTGACACCACAGGTCATAGTATGACATTGTATAACTAGACTGAGTTATGAATACTCATATTTCTTCTTGCCAGCCCACTAGGAGGTTGTTGGCCACTGGTGCATGCTGGAAGAGGATATACATATTTGTGGTGGACCATGTGCTTGTTCTCTTGCCTCAGACTTTGGCCTGAGGAATTGCTGCTGGAGTGAGCCAAAGTAGGCCCCAGAAGCCTATCCGGGGCCTACGTATGCTGAGGTGGTTCTGAGGCTGTTCATCCAAGTGTGGAGGAGGCAGAGCCAAGGTGAGAAGATCCAGGAAAAAGCCCCTTGCTAGTGAGAGCTAGGATGAAGGCTGGTCTTTCTAAAGGGCCTGATGACTCGCTTGGGGGATACCCTAGTATTTGAAAACAGGCTTGCAGTATTTCCAGGTCAGCTTAAAGGTTCTAACACGTAAACCTGTACTTTGTTCTGGATCCGAGGCGTCTGTAAATGATCTGCTGGGGTACCCCTAACCCTCTCTCTTTCTACCTCCCTTTAAAGTGGTTGTAAAAGTAAAGAACAAGTTATAGCCAGCTCCTCTGTTCTTTTAATCCCTCCTACACTGTGTAATTGCTTTTTTAAAACGATGCCTGTAAATACCTTATCTTTGCTGTTTTATGGGCGGTCACATGACCTCCGGCTTCTCTATTCCTCTACGGGCTACAGAGGGAAGGGCCGAATTCCCCCTCTGACGTCAGCCAGGGAGGTCACATGACTGCTGTGACCGGCCAGAAGATATCTAAGGTAAGGTATTTGCAGGTTTCATTTTACAAAAACATTTATACAGTGTAGAAGAGATTACTATAATAGAGGAACTGGCTGTAATTGTTCTTCACTTTTAGAGCCCATTCACACAGGGACGACTTTGGATCCGACTTCAATTTGCCCCAAGTCGCCCCTAGTCACCTCAAGTCGCGCTGCATGAGAAAATCAATGTAAGTGAATGGAGCCGTCTTAATGCACACTACTGCAGTCGCTCCGACTTCAAAAAAGGTTCCTGTACTACTTCAATCCGATTTCTAGGTGACTTGTACCCATTGATTTCAATGGAAGTCGCCTCCAAGTCGGATCCCCCGTCTTAACTGAAGCAACTTTACAGGAAATAAAAATAGTTTTCTCGGCAAACCCCTCCCTCACCCCTCCCTCCCAACTCCCTCCCTCAGAGCTGATTACTCTTTGATTGGCCACTGGCAAAATCCCCTGTCCTGGAGGCGACTTCAATCGTGTTGTAAGTCGCCCCAAGTCATGCTGAAGTCGCCCCAAGTCGCGCTGTGATTCAAACTCAAGTCGTTTCCAAGTTGCCTCCCAAAGTGGCGCTGGAAGTCGTGTTGCCCCTGTGTGAATGGGGTCTTACTGCCAGCTACTAATAGCATCAGGAGGGGGCTGAGAGTAGGAGAGACACACACAGGAACTGACAGGAAGGGAGGGAGGGAGGGAGAGGGAGAGAGGAAAGCAGCGGGATGACAGAGGCACGTAAACTGACCACGGTAATCAGGGATCAGCAGCCATGATTACTGTGGTCAACACACAGAGGGGCGGGGGGGGCACAAGAACAGGCAGGATCAGCCTGTTTATTTACAGCTCAGAGAGGGGCAGATTAGACAGCACAAGCACTGTGCTGTTTAATCTGCTGTAAGGGAACAGAAGCTCTCTCTTTTTCTTTTGGGTTACACCACTTTAACCACTAGCCGACCAGCTCACGCAGATATACTGTGGCAGGTTGGCTCTCCTGCGTGAATCGCCTTACCTGTACGGCGCCTGCGCAGGTGCGGTCGGCCGTGCGTCGCTGCCGGCGCGCTCTTGCTCCCGCTGCACGTTGCGGGAGCCCGTGGGTTGGGCGGAGTCGATGTTCGCCCGCGACCTGTGATCGCCTAGTAGAGAGGCAGAACGGGGATCTGCAGATTGCCACCATTACTAGTCTAGCACACGGATCCTCTTCCCTCTCTTACCTCCTCAAGCAGGGGGAGAAGACACACCATGCCACATGCCCGTGTCCTTTAAGTTATAGAGGTCAGGCGGTGTTAAATACTTGGGTCCTGTAGTTGAAAAGTCCCCTTCTTCTGGTTCTCCCCTCTATGTTTATAGAGGCGAGTCTTTAACTTTCCCCAATGAGGTCAATGTCCACACAACATATCAACTCCAACGTGAGTTTATTTTATCTTGCTTTCAGGAACCAGAGAGTTTAAGTGAGAAGAAAAAGGTTAGCAGATAGAAGTGGATTCAGGCACACTATTGGCTACAGCCGTGTTCCTACAAATTTTTCTATTATACCAAGGAGACAGGGGTTGCATTTTTTTTTTTTAAGTGGGAATTAATACCTTTAAAAAATACACCAGTGGATTCATATTTAAAAACGAATGTGTTGCCTATTCTCCCCACATTTTTCTATATTAGCATGTTGTTTGCTTATGTTCTATTTTAACAGGAAACCTCCAAAAAGAAAACACATATCCAGGTTTCTAGCCTGTGAGGGTTTGCACATTTTGATAACAATAAATACGTATCCATGAAAAGGCAAATGCTGTGGATAAAACAACGAGCTCTGATCATAAAGGGCAGTACAGTATGACATGTTTTATTATGGCATGTGATTAGTAGCATATTTTGAAATCTAATTGGAGACATGGTAGGTAGGCTGACGGAACAAAACTGCAGTGCCAGTGGTGTGTAAGGACATGTCTTGCCTGCAGGCATACCTAACATGACATGTTATACTGCACTATTGTTTATTACAATAGCGGTTCTGTTTTGCAGTGAAAATATATTGTGTGTGGCAAGTAAGCCCCAGTCTTTTTTTTAGGCAGGAAGAGAGTTAAACTACCAAGACTATCAAGCTACCTAGCTGGAACAATATGGCATAGTCATCTGTCTTGATATGGAGTCAGAATTAACAATCAGCGTAACTACCTACTTGAAATATGGTTACTTGGAGTTTTTCCTCCCTGCAACTCATGTATTATTCAAGGCACATTCTCCACTGAAAGATGCAGTAGAAACTGCATGATCATTTCATGTGACAGAGACATTGCAAATTGTTCTCTAATCTCAGCAACATATTATCTTCTTGCGCTTTAAAACTGAAGGCTTTTGATATTTTTAACATTTTGTTTGGGTTATAAATGCATGAAAATACGTTTCAAAAACATAATACATTATGAATATAATGTTTACTGAATATGGTCTCTCCTTTTGTTCTAGTTTAGACCTGTGTCATTCCTCCTAGTTGCCTTTATTTTATTGTACCATATTTGATTACTTGTTAAGCCTTCTCCATGTAGCAGTCTTTCTGCTATCTTATGCCCCATACACACGATCGTTTTTCATGCCGTTAAAAATGCCATTTTTAAAAATGGCCATTAAAAATGAACGTGTGTATGCTCCAGAGCATTTTTAACGACGTGAAAAACGGCCATTAAAAATTTCGAACATGCTCTCTTTTTTCACGTCGCTTTTCATGTCGTTTTTTTTAACGCCGTGAAAAACGATAGTGTGTATGCTTTAACGACGTGAAAAAAAACGCGCATGCTCAGAATCAAGTATGAGACGGGAGCGCTCGTTCTGGTAAAACTAGCGTTCGTAATGGAGATAGCACATTCGTCACGCAGTAACGGACTGAAAAGCACCAGGCTGAAAAGCGCGAATCGTTGCTCAACAAACTTTACTAACATGAAGGGTGGCGCCATTCTAACGGAACTTCCCCTTTATAGTGCCGTTGTACGTGTTGTACGTCACTGCGCTTTGCTCGAGCGTTTTTTTTAATGATCGTGTGTACGCAAGACAGGCTTGAGAGGAAACATGAAAAAAAATGACAAGAAAAACGTTGGTTTAAAAAATGGCATGAAAAATGATCGTGTGTATGGGGCATTAGATTCTATAGTGACACGCAGTACAATGCAGTTCTTGCAGAACAGAATTAGGTTTACAGTAAAACCTTGGATTGCGAGCATAATTTGTTCCAGAAACATGCTTGTATTTCAAAGCACTTGTATATCAAAGCAAATTTCCCCATAAGAAATAATAAAAACTCTGATGATTTGTTCCACAACCATTTATTCATAAGTCCTTCAGTTTATAGTCCATATAAAAGGATTATAGCAATGTGATCAGGTTGTGTAACAGTAAAATGTCCATCCACAAAAATGAAAGCCTCCACAAAGGGGATTAGAAGCAAAATCCAGGAGGAGCTACAGAGTATAAAAGAGAAGAGAGGCGCCTCTAAGTGTAGCAATATGGTTACATTTAATGAAGGTACAACATTTAGCAACTCATATGGTTGATGGTTAAAACAGGCACATGGCACAGGCATTCGGTGTAAAGCTGTCCACATAGTCCATCCTCTGCACCACCGGCTCTCCCCGCTGTCAGTCTGCAATTGTGACTACCCTGCAGTAGAGTGATCTGAAAGCGAGGCTTGAAGTGATTGTGGAGCGCAGCGTGGAAGGGACAACGTCGTTGGCGGTGCTGAGGATGGTCTATGTGGACAGCTTTACACTGGATGTCTGCATACTTAGATGTGCCTGTTTTGATCATCAACCATGTGAGTTGCTAAAAGTTGTACCTTCATTAAATGTAACCATATTGCTACACTTAGAGGCGCCTCTCTTCTCTTTTATACTCAGTTGTGACATGACGCTATTCTTATATCAAGACATCGCTTGTATATCAAGTCAAAATGTATTTACACATGTTGCTTGTCTTGAAAAACGCTCTCAAACCAAGTTACTCTTAAACCAAGGTTTTACTGTATTTAAAATGTATGGATTGTCATTTTGCCCAAAATAAACCGTCCACAAGTTAGACTGATTATTAAGAGCTTATTATTTGATTTAAGTAGTAATAAAAATAATTGCTTATTATATTGCTACTGTATGTTACCCCAGGTAATTCCGTATTCTCACTGAGAGGACACAGTATTATTTTGCGAGCTCAGGAAGAGCTGGTTCTCCCCATGTTAATCATTTGCGGTGACATATGTCATCTTTGCCCATGTGAACTGTGGCATTACTCTTATTATTAAGAGGATTTTGAATCTGAAGCCTCGTACACGCGGCCGAGATTCTCGTCGAAAAAAAACATGTCGTTTTTTTCGACGAGATTCTTGGACAAGAAACTTGTCCCGGCCGAGTGTACACACGCTCGATTCAAAGAACCCGCGGTTCTTTGAATGGAGCGTACGCGGTGACGTCATCGACTACGACGAGCATGCGCTCGTCACATTCGATGCCGTCGCCGCCATCTTGGTTCACCCTACCTATGCCTAGGAAGCTACCGCGCATGCGTCGAAGTCATTTTGAGCATGCGCGGGCTTCCCGGCGAAAAGGTAAGTGTACAGACACACAATTTTCTCGCCGAGAAACAGGCTGACGAGAATCTCGACGAGAAAATAGAGAGCAGGTTCTCTATTTTCTCGTTGAGATTCTTGTCGCTTTTCTTGACGAGAAACCATACACACGAACGAATTTCTCGGCAAAAAATCTCTGCCAGCAAGTTTCTTGCTGGTTTTTGCCGAGAAACTCGTTCGTGTGTACGAGGCTTCAGGTTGATCTTTTGACACCAATGTACTGATACATATTTGCCTAAGGAATCTGTTATGCTGTCATTACACCCAATGGGTTGTTGTGTGTACTTTTTGTTTTTTATATTTAATGTATCTTTTTGACAAAAAATAAAGAATTTCTAAATAAAGAATGCATAAAAAAGGCCTCATGCGCACTGGACGTTAAAATAACGTTATAAAAACGCTAGTAGCTTTGCAGTGAGTTTTTCAATGTTTTTGCAATAGTGTTTATTAGCGTTTTTTAGCGTTTTTCCGCTTTTAAAAAAAATAAAATTGAATGGATAAAAAATGCTGGTGAGCCGCATTTTTGAGCGCTTATCAACGTTTATCGACATTTATAAGCGTTGGAGGGTTTTTACAGCTGAAAAACCTCTCTCAGAACCCACAAGTTTTGGGTTTTTTTTTTACTGCTCAAAAACGCCACTGCCCAAAACTGCTGATAACAGCCTATGTGTGCATGGACACATAGGATAACATGATGGATTGTAGAAAAAAACAACTACAGCCAAAAGCAGCTGCTGTAAAAACGTAAAAAAAAACTCCAGTGTGCATGAGGCCCTACGGATTAGAAATCATTTTCTGAAAAGAGACTAAACAAAGCCAAGGTTAGGTTAGTCATAAATTACATAATATGAAAGCATATCAAATAAAAAGGCTTATGCAATTAAAGTTTAAACTGCTCATTTTTGCCTTCCCTCCTTCCTCCCTTACCTCCTCATTAACATACTAAATAAATCAATTAAAGGGGTTGTAAAGGTTCATGTTTTTTCACCTTAATGCATCCTATGCATTAAGGTGAAAAAACATCTGACAATACCGCCCCCCCCAGCCCCCCCGTTTTACTTACCTGAGCCCGTTCACCTGCTGCGCTCGGCCCCGACGTCCTCTTCTCCGCTCAGCCTGGACATTGATTGGCTAGAGTGGATGGATTGAAAGCAGCGCAGCCATTGGCTTGCACTGCTGTCAATCACATCCAATGAGGCGCCGGGGACCAGGGCCGATTGATACAGTAAGTGGCTATAGCCGCCGTCTGTATCACGGGAGCGCGCCCGCAAGAACTAACCACCATGCGAGAGAGCTTGCATATAGGTCGTAAGTTCTTGCGGGGAGGAGCCGAGACAGCCGCCAAGGGACCCCAGAAGACCAGGTTCGGGGCCACTCTGTGAAAAACGAGCTGCACAGTGGAGGTAAATATAACATGTTTGTTATTTAAAAAATAAATAAAATTGCCTTTACAACCCCTTTAAGTAAACCCTTTCCTTTTTCATTGCATACCTTGATAAAGACCCAGTGGCATCATGGCTGGTGGCAGGGTGCTGTATATAGCTTCCTGAAAGCCTAAAGCTGTAGTAAGTTGCACATATGATCCTGAGACTTTTTGATTGAAAGGACTGAAATCAAATGAATAAAAGGGGTGGGGTGTTAGATGACGTTGGACATCCTCCAGCCAGGAAATGATCTGAGCTCTATCTGACTTGCTGCAGCTTCTAGTGGGCACTGTGAGAGTCTCAGAGTGTGCAGTGTACACTACTCTAGATCTAGCTTAAAAAGTCTGAAATCCCAATCAATCTGACTCACATAGGTTTTTGGGAAACCAAACCTCCATTAAATTTTTTTCTGTCTTTTGGATAGGTTTTCCATTATGGATCTGTGAAGTCTGACTAGACTAGATTATTTGGACTGCTGTCTGTCTTGGACATACAGTATACATTAACAGTTGAGATTTAGCCCAAAAAAATAGCAATCTCTGAATAAAAAGAACACATTCTATTAACTGGGAATATCATTGTAGCTTCTCTTAAACCTTCCACACACTGATGAAAATCCAACTAGTCACCCCTAAGCTGGCTGAATTCGATCAGTATGTGCCCATCCCTGCTCAACAGAAGTTAATTGATTGGCTAACTGCTGTCAAAGGAACATGTTAGAAAATTTTCCTCGATCAGCTTCTGCAGACAATGAGCTGCATCTGCTATTTTTTTAATTCTGACAGCAGCATGAGCTACTTTTAGAATACAGTATACCTTCAGGAGGGATTCCTCCATCCACGATCATCCACGTCGTTTAAATGGATGGAGGAATCTGCGTTTCCTTTTTTATTGCCAGCTTTACTTTTGTCATTGCATACTCATATACACAGACAACAAATACTTCTAGATCAGTTTTTGTTACTTATAAAGTAGATTTAAACCCTAACTAATTGACATTTAGTTTGCTAAGGCTAAACCTACCCCCACCTTTATTCCAAGACTATTCTATCTACCCTGTAAAAGAAAAAATCCTTACACTTACTGTGAAGGAACTGTCCAGCACCCAGCTTATGTGCCTCCGTCAAGCTAGAGCTTCCTCCAGTCTGGACCCTGGAACCAGATATTAAAGCTGAATATTGCACCCAAGAACCTAGACAACACTAGCTTAGGTGCTCTGGAACTGGAACTCACACAGAATTTTATATTGCACACAGGACCAGGTAGTACGTGATCACATTACCCTAACAATACAAACTGTAAACAGGAACATAATTAACATAGCTAAGGAAAAACCAACATAAACATAATCTAAGTAAGCTAATCAACATAAACATATAACATTCCACAATGGTTCGATAACAAGGTACAATGGTCCCAATTTTAATCTAACCTCCAAAAGATGATCAAACAGACAGAGACAATAGGTGACTCAATTAACAATGGGAATGCCAACCTAGGAGGCATACAATGGGACAAAGACACTTAACACATAACACCTTAAACAGATTATACTGTCAAGAGACCCCAGAATCAGGTTGCTTTGAGCTGATGATATTAACAATCTAAAGCAGTCATTTTTGGACCCCAAATATATATATGGGTCATTCAGTTCCCAGAGTCTGTGAGTTTTGGGGAAACATGAACTTGAATCCAAAGCAAGGGTCCCCCAGGAACACACCTCCCAAAGAGAAGTGTTCCCTTAAAAGCCATGGCCTATAGTCAGTAGGCAAGAGGCCACCCTGCAGTACCCTCCAAAAGCCCCTGTCCTGGTTGGGTCTGTCACACTTACCTATTCTGAAGCCATCCTGGTCCAGTCACATGATCGGGGCCCAGTACCAGTTTCAGTGCGGAGGAGGGGCAGTCAACAATGGATGCCCCATAGTAAGCCTATGGGTGATGTCACTGCATGGCGTTTGCAACCCTTGTTGGCGATCTCTACTCTTCACTGAAGCCGTTGCTGAAGAGATCATATGACCGGAACCGGAGCAGCTTCAGAATAGGTAAGTATAAGCATATTTTCTTTCACAGAGTAGATAGAATAGTCTTAGAATGGAGTTGGAAGTAGGTTTAGCCTTAGTTTTTGACTTAACATTTTTCATCCTTAGTTGCATATCAGCGCTGCTACTCTGCAAATCATTTCATTTCTCAGGGTGGGTTTTCTGATGCTGACAACAATGTACCATACCTGCGCACCACCATGACTACTTGTCTTTAATAGGAGAACATGTGACAGGGTGACAATGCAGGAGAATAACTGGGAGACTAGGACACAGTGTTAGGATTGCCAGGTATTATTTAATAAAAGCAGCAGATTTTAGAATATTACAAATTATTTTAGAATTTAACAAGTAAAAACTTGTATGAGGTCTTAGTGATCAGTTTTACATCTACTTTAAGTTGTCACAAAGCTGGATGTCAGCTTTCTTTCATGGTTTCTGAAGAGCTCTCAGCTTCCTAAAGTTAGCGGTGCAGATGGACTGCAAAAATAAAAGTGCTGTGTCTACACTCCATGCTGTATCAGGTGTGGCTGCAAGAATGACATCCTCTGACATATGGCCTAGCCATAATTATAGTAGTGCATCTTTAGCAAAGTCCAGAATTTATATTAACCACCATAAGACGATACAAAGGCCACTGTTTGAATATGCAACTAATGTGTTCAGCAAACACATGACAGCAGATGTTGACATGTCTATTTTGGACATCTGAGTAAGTGTCAGTAAGGAATGCTTGCACACTCCCAGTCTGAAGGAAGCACATGTATGACAGGAATCTCTTTTCCATGTCACTGGTATACTGAGATTGATGTTCTTTTTTTTTTTTTTTATTCAGTAAAAAAAAGAAAATTAAACAAACCACTCAGCCCAACTGACTGATATTAGTGTACAAATGGTCCATACACACTTAAAGCAGTAATCCTTCTAAAATAGTAAATGATTTCCTGGTTGTCATATTGATGCTTTGGCTTCGATACTTTGAGTCAATTACTTGGAACACAGGTAAAATATATTTTTTTAATTGTCTCTGACTCTCATTACTGTATGCCTGTTCTAAGTGTGTGACTAAGGAGTACAGAAGCGAAACACAGCCAGGCAACTAGTCTTTTCAAAAGAAAGTGAGCAGTGGCAGCCCCATATTTTACCCATAGCAGATATTCTTTAACTAGTATTTTAACCATTCAGATTTGTTCATTGTGTATATTACATACAATTTGCTAAAATGCGTTTGTGTTCACCTACGCATGCTTTTCAGTGAGGCATTCAAACTGTTTCGATTATTGTGCTTAGCAAATGTTTAACTTATAAATTCATTATTAACTAGTGACTTAATGGTGAAAGGCACAGTGCAACATTAACTTTACCATTTCTAAGTAAAATGATTGACCTTATTGTTGAAATCATAAGACCCGTATAAAAGAAAAGTTGCTGAAATTGTGGAAGTGTTTGACAGTTTATTAATTTTTTTTACATTATTCAATTCGCTTGTTATATTATTATTATATTATTATACACGATTTATATAGCGCCAACAGTTTACGTAGCGCTTTACAATGTAGAGGGGAGACAGCACAATTACAGTACAGTTCAATACAGAAGGTACAGGAGGGCCCGGCTCGTAGAGCTTACATTCTAAAAGGAGGGGGTGGTGGTACAAAAGGTAATAGCTGCAGAGAATGATTTGATGGGGGCGGCTCTGGGACAGTTGTTAGGTGGGGGTGGGATAGGCTTCCCTGAATAAATGAGACAACAAATTATTGTAACCTCAAATACCATATTCACTAATTGCAAGTGGCAGTGAGATACCTATAGATATAAGATCACATATTCTCAGTGCCTGCAGTGGATTCTTCAGTTATTTCTTAGGAAGAATCCAGCAGGGAGGATATGGGCACAAAAGCTCTGTACAAAGATGAGTGAGATCATTTGAGTGCCAAACTTGTGTAGAAGTTATATTTGTGTCCGAGTTTTGTGGTTTTGCAAACTGAAGACCCGCTAGTGGGTTGTTCTGTTGCCCTCTCCTACATAGTACATTACCTATCCCATTATACGATAATAAACTCTTGACAAGGCCTGTGATCTGATACTTGGCCAAAATACAGTTGTGTATGGAGGATGTTCTGGTTTGATTGATGTTTCTTCATCACTTAATATAGAAACATTTATATATCATAACTTAAGACAGCGTTTGTAAAGTCATTATCTATATCAATGTGTCCAGTCTTCATTCCCAATCACATGATTATAGCTTATAAACCTCCAATCTGGTAAAACATATTTAAGCCAAAACTTTTTATTTTTAATTTTGAATGGAGAAAGGAGTGCTTAAAACCAATGTATTTTTTATTTTTTTGCTGTCTGTGTCCCTTTTGAGGAAGTTTTTCTTTACTTGCCGCCTTAAAGTCATTGTAAAGGCTTGTTTTTTTGTTTTTTTAAATAACAAACATATTATACTTACCTCCTGTATGCAGTTGGATTTTCACAGAGCAGCCCCAATCCTCCTCTTCTCGGGTCCCTCTTCTGCTCTCCTGGCCCCTCCCTCCTATTGAGTGCCACCTCAGCCAGCAACTTGCTACAGGGGGCACCCGAGCTGAATCAGAGCTCCGTTTATGCATTCAGACACGGAGCCCGACCTGGCCCTGCCCGCTCTCTCCCTTGATTGGCTGACTGACTTTGATTGACAGCCGCGCTGCTGCTTTGTCTCAGCCAATCAGGAGGAGTGTCTGTGACAGCTAAGACACTTGTGGACATCGCTACAGTGAGAAGGGGCTCAGGTAAGTAATTGGGGGTGCTGGGGAGGCTGCTACACACAGAAGGTTTTTTTTATCTTAATGCATAGTATGCATTAAGATAAAAAACCTTCTGCCTTTACAACTCCTTTAAGAATCAACCGGATGTGCAAATAGATCTCCCCACAGGACAAGAAATCCTCTCTTAGACAGTTGACATTGTAACAAGCTTCCTGTCTTTCACATTTTCTGAACCTCCACCAATAGGAACAGAGGCAGAAATAAAAACCTATCAGAGGTTCTAACGCTTCCCTACATTGAACGTACAAGATTTATTTTCTTATTTACAATAGACATGTGCATTCGTTTTCGTCCGAATGCATTTTCGTCCGAATTTCAGGTATTTTCGTTATCGTTTTAACAAACGAAAACGAAAATGCAGAATCCGAAAACCGAAAGATCCGACATAAAAAAAATGCTTAATTTTCGTTTTCGTTGCAACAACAGTTCGATATAGATAGGAGATTCGACATGAGGCTGACAATAACAATCTGTGTCCATCGAACCTGTGGTCGAATGTGCCTAACCTTAACTCTATTAGTCCAAGATTATTCTACATAGAGAGAAAAGATTCGACATTATAGAGAGAGAAAAGATTCGACATAGAGAGAAAAGATTCGACATAGAGAGAAAAGATTCGACATAGAGAGAAAAGATTTGACATTATAGAGAGAAAAGATTTGACATTATAGAGAGAAAAGATTTGACATTATAGAGAGAAAAGATTCGACATTATAGAGAGAAAAGATTCGACATAGAGAGAAAAGATCACTGCTGGAATTGGGTGGGGGAAGTAAAATAAAAAAATGATGATGATGATGAATGTTATTGGCTGATTGTAACCAAAGAGGAGGAGCAGTAAAATAGCTAGAACTAACTCGGCAAATTCGAAAAATCTATGGGAGAAATCGAAAGTGCTAATTATAAAGGCTTATATGCAAGTTATTGTCCTAAAAAGTGTTTGGGGACCCGGGTCCTGTCCCAGGGGACATGTATCAATGCAAAAAGAAGTTTTAAAAACGGCCGTTTTTTCGGGAGCAGTGATTTTAATAATGCTTAAAATGAAAAAATAAAAGTGAAATATTCCTTTAAATTTCGTACCTGGGGGGTGTGTATGATATGCATGTGAAGTGGCGCATGTTTCCCGTGCTTAGAACTGTCCCTGCAAAAAGTAGGATTTTTAAAACAGCTTACCTGTAAAATCCTTTTCTTGGAGTACATCACGGGACACAGAGCAGCATAGTCATTACTATGTGGGTTATATAGAATTACCTTCAGGTGCTGGCACTGGCAACTTCCAAAACAGGAAGTACCCTCCCCTATATAAGCCCCTCCCATCCGGGAGTACCTCAGTTTTGTAGCAAAGCAATACGTGTCCCCAAAAGAGGGGTGGGAGCTCTGTGTCCCGTGATGTACTCCAAGAAAAGGATTTTACAGGTAAGCTGTTTTAAAAATCCTACTTTCTTGTTCATACATCACGGGACACAGAGCAGCATAGTCATTACTATGTGGGACGTCCCAAAGCAATGCCACATGAGGGGGGGGATACACCATACATAAGCTGGGCGCCATCAGGCATGAGGATTTTTTGCGGCCTGCAACACACTGCGCCCAAAGGCGACATCCTCCTGACTTTTAACGTCCACCTGGTAGAACCTAGTAAACGTGTGTACTGAAGACCATGTTGCGGCCTTACAAATTTGCGCCAGGGAGGCCTGGTGATGCACTGCCCATGAAGTTCCAACTGCTCTCGTGGAGTGCGCCCTAACTTTGAACGGAGGCGGTCTACTTCTCAAGCCATAGGCTTGTATTATGACCTGTCGAATCCACTTGGCTAAAGTAGATTTTGATGCTGCCTGACCCTTTCTGGGGCCTTCCGGCAGAACAAACAAAGAATCCGTTCTACGAATCTGAGCAGTGGCTTTTAGATAAGCTTTAACTGCTCTTACTACATCCAAAGAATGCAATAACTTTTCCTCTACCGAGCTTGGTTTGGGGAAAAAAGAAGGAAGAACCACATCCTGGTTCAAGTGAAACCTCGATACCACCTTAGGAAGAAAGGCTGGGTGAGGACGTAATACTACTCTGTCCTTATGGATAACCAGATATGGCTCTTTACAGGACATGGCGGCTAATTCCGACACTCTTCTAGCCGAGCATATGGCTACTAAAAATATCAATTTCCTGGTGAGTAGAACCAAGGAAATGTGCCGCAAAGGTTCAAATGGCTGCTTCTGCAGAACCGACAGAACCAAATTTAGATCCCATGGGCATATGGGAGCCTTAATCGGTGGAATAATACGAGTCACACCTTGCATAAAGGATTTGACAAGTGAATGCATAGCCAGGGGCCTTTGAAATAGTATTGACAAGGCCGAAACCTGGCCCTTGATAGTACTTAAGGCAAACTTCCTGTCTACAGCCCACTGCAGGAAGTCCAGAATTCTGCCTATAACGTACTTACGTGGATGCCATTTTCTGGCCTCGCACCAAGTGATGTACGCCTTCCAAACTCTATAGTAGATCTGCCTGGATACAGGCTTCCTGGCATTGATTATAGTTGATACCACAGAGTTAGAGAGACCTCTCTTCTTTAGGATGTGGGATTCAATAGCCAGGCCGTTAAACTTAGAGTTAGTAAGGAAGGGTGGTATATCGGTCCTTGCGAAAGCAGGTCCGGACGACGTGGAAGGGTCCAAGGACTCCCCACAGACATTTTGATGATCTCCGCGTACCAGGCCCTTCGGGGCCACGCTGGAGCCACCAGGATCACCGGCTTCTTCTCCAACCTGACTCTGCGAAGGAGTCGAGGCAACAATTGTAGCGGAGGGAATGCATATATCAGTCTGAACTGATCCCAAGGGAACACCAGAGCATCCGAGCCGCAAGCGAGGGGATCCCTTGTCCGGGAGACAAATCTGTCCACCTTTGCGTTGAATCTGGATGCTAGCAGATCTACATCCGGTGTTCCCCACCGCTGACATATTGCTCGGAAGACCTCGGGATGAAGGGACCATTCCCCTGGGCATAACTGTTGGCGACTCAGAAAGTCCGCCTTCCAATTCTCCACCCCTGGAATGAAGACAGCTGATATACATGGGACATGCTTTTCTGCCCATTCCAGGATGTGACTTACTTCCCTCTGGGCTGCACGACTCCTGGTGCCTCCCTGATGATTGATATATGCCACTGCTGTGGCATTGTCTGATTGAATTCTGACAGGGGACCCTTGGAGTCTGGATGTCCAGGCTACTAGGGCGTACCGGGCTGCTCGTATCTCTAAGAGATTGATGGGCAGGGTTTTTACTACATTTGACCATCTGCCCTGGAGAGACCATTGCTCCAGTACTGCCCCCCAGCCTATAAGGCTGGCATCTGTAGTGACCACCTTCCAAGATATCGGGCTGAAGGGTTTTCCCTTCTGGAGATTCTGGTGATTCTGGAGAACCACCAGCAGAGACTCTTCCGAACGGAAGGGGACAAAGCCATCGGGAAGTCTAGAGCCTGAACTTTTCCGTTCCAGGCTGACAATATGGCCCTTTGTAAATTCCTTGAGTGGAATTGGGCGTATGGTACAGCTTCGAATGATGCTACCATCTTTCCTAGCAGCCTCATGCACAGGCGTATGGACGGCTGTCTTTTTGCACAAAGCAGACGGACCAAGGCCCTCAAAGAGGATACCTTGTCTAGAGGTAAGAAAATCTTCCTCTGGTCTGAATCCAGCCGTAGCCCTAGATATACCAGGTTTTTCACTGGCTGTAGGGCTGACTTGTCCAGGTTGATGACCCAACCGTGAGATTCTAGATACTTGATTGTATCGATAATTACCACTTCTAGCTTGGCAACTGAGTGGTCCATCAACAACAGGTCGTCTAGGTATGCCATTATCGTTACACCCCGTGTTCTTAGATCGGCCAACAGTGGGGCCAGAATTTTTGTGAACACTCGTGGTGCTGTGGCCAGACCGAATGGTAAGGCTCTGAACTGAAAATGGCGCCCTTCTACTGCAAAGCGTAGGAATTTTTGATGACCTGGAAAGATGGGAACATGCAAGTAAGCATCTTTGATGTCGATCGAGGCTAACCATTCCTCCCCTTGTAGGGCAGCGGTGACCGATCGGATCGACTCCATCCGGAAAGACCGGACGTTTAGAAATTTGTTTAGACTCTTTAGGTCCAATATGGGTCTTATGTCCCCGTTTGGCTTCGGGACTGTGAAAAGGTTTGAGTAGAAACCCAACCCCCACTCTTCCATAGGAACCTCCATAATTACTCCTTGGAGCAATAGTTGTTCTAACGCCAATAGGAGAGACCCTCTTTTCAGAGGGTCTCTTGGCATGCCTGACCACATAAAATGGGACGGAGGAGACTCTTTTAACTCCAACTTGTATCCCAGAGTTACTGCGGAGAGCACCCATCTGTCTTTGATCGTCTCCCGCCAGGTCTCTGCGAACAACTGAAGTCTTCCCCCCACCCGTTTGAGTGGGGGCAGCCCTTCATAGGCTTGACTTGGAGGCTGGTTTAGTACCTCTTCGGATCCAGGGCTTTTTATTACCCTGTGGCTGTCCCTGATTTTTACCTCCTGAGTTTGACCGAGGAGGCCGTCGGAACTGCTTAGTAGCAGACGTCGCAGGGATAGGAGAGGTAGTCCTCTTAAAAGATGGACCCCTAGACCTCTTTTTACTCGGTAAGAGAGTACTTTTACCACTGGAAATCTTCTGGATATACTTATCCAGGTCTTCGCCAAAAAGGCATTCCCCATGAAATGGGAAGCTAACTAAGAGCTTCTTACAGGGAGCTTCAGCAGACCAGTTTTTGAGCCACAGAAGCCTACGCATATGTACCAAAGACAGCGTGAGGCGGGAGGCCTGATGGATAGAATCCTTGATGGCGTCAACCGCAAAGCATAATGCTCTAGGCAGATCAGCCAGAGCCTGGGCCTGCTGGTCTGGCAAATCCCTCAGGACCATTTTCATTTGATCCTTTAAAGCTTGGCAGACCCCAATAGCTGCCACTGCTGGCTGTGTAACAGCCCCTGCTGTGGAAAAAGCAGATTTTAATAAAGATTCCAATTTTTTATCCACTGGATCTTTGAACATTTGAACATTATCTACTGGACATGTCAGTGATTTGTTCACAGAAGAGATGGCTGCATCCACCGTAGGAACATTCCATCTCTGGGTGAACTTTTCCTCCATGGGATAGATCACCGGAAACCTTTTAGGCGGAAAAAATAGTTTATCAGGATGTTCCCAGTCCTGGTATATAAGTCCTTCCAATAATGGATGTATTGGAAAGGAGCAATTAACCTGGGGAGCTTTAAGCGACCCCAATGAGGAGACAGCAGTAGTTGATGGTTCAACAAGAGGCATTTTAAATGCAGATCGAACCATGTCAGTTAGGGTCTGGACCCACAATCTTTCAGTCTGCGATGCTGAAAATGGTTCATCTACTGTCGATTCCTCAAAAACAGAGCTAACCTCCTCCTGATCCGCTTCAGGTAGGTCGGTCCCTTCCTGGGACTGTTGCTCTGCCAACAGGCACTCTAATGGAGGTGATGGAGATCTGGCGCGCTTTCTTTCCTGTAGAGAAGAAGCGATCAATGCTGCCAATCTCTGCTCCAATCCCTCCAGAGTTGAGGAAAAAACCTCCTCTGTTATATATGCAGGAGCAGGTGGACTGAGGACAGCCGCAGTACCTGGCACTCCCGGGGGTTCCTTATGGGTATTAACCTCTGATTTCTCAGGGGAGGAGGGTGCAGATGACTGCTCCAGATCCTCAGAGCCCGATGGAGACCCCCTACACTTCCTGAGAGGTATATCTCGGAGTTTTTTAGGCGGCATATTCCTTAGTTCAAAGCTGAGGTATTCCAGCCGCAATACACCCCTTACTGAAATAGTCTAATGCAATTTGCTGCTATGTACATCAGTGGGTGTCTACTAATGCGTCTTTCTGGGGATGCCTGTATCAACCGCCCGCTGTAAGCCCCTATACCATGCTACCAGCTCCTTTTCATGCTCTGTGTCCATAGCAAGCAGCGTGGACTGAGTCCTTTTATCTTGCTGGGACGCCCGCACATGCGCAGAAGCGCTGGGCGCACAGAGCGCGTCATCCGCCAGGCTCCGCCCCCTTTTTTGAAGCTAAACCTTATAAAAGGAAAGCATGTGTGCGCGCGCGCGTGCACGTGTGCGCTCTTGGCGCCATGTAGGGAGAGGAGCCAGGGTCCCTGTTTCACCAGGACTCGGGGATGGAAGGAAACTACTTGGCAGCATGACAGAGGAATGCAGCTTCCCTGATAGAGAGCTCACTCATCTGCCTGGACTTTCACCATGGAAGGAATAGTCCCAAGAAAAAAGACGTTCCACAGCGGCCTCTAGTGGACAAACACAGGTACCGCACCTTTGTCTTTTTTTTTTTTTTTTTAAAACCTCCTTTATGAAAAAACATTTCCAGGTTTACAGTTTTTTTAAAACTTCCCTTATGAAAAAACATTTCTAGGATTTCTTAGGCATATACAGCTATTAGCGGGAATACCCTTTAGGTAACAGGCAGAAAGACATATTAGGCTTGGGGGTCCCCTCAATAGAACCAAGTTCCTGAGGGGCCCCCACTTACCTTTTTCCCGCCGCAGGACTTTGTTTGGTCCACAGAAGCCCAAACTTCACCTCTCACGGCAGGCATTGTACTAGACCTTCAGGGACCGGGTTCCCAAGGATTCCACTCCCCTGGACCTGTATAGCACCCTGCACAGATAGCCTCTTGGTTTTGGGTATGACCAGAGCTCTGGATCCCAGGGTCCAGCCCTCCTAAGAGAGGCATTACAGGCAAAACCCTGCTCTTCTCTGCAAGGCCCGGGTACCGACCGTTTAGCTATGAAGCTTTTTTGGTCGGATCCGGAATAGCTTGCTAAGGCCCAGAGAACCTGTACACAAGCCCAGATGAATACATGTTAACCTTGGCCAACACCTTAGACACTGGCAAAAAACTGAGGTACTCCCGGATGGGAGGGGCTTATATAGGGGAGGGTACGTCCTGTTTTGGAAGTTGCCAGTGCCAGCACCTGAAGGTAATTCTATATAACCCACATAGTAATGACTATGCTGCTCTGTGTCCCGTGATGTATGAACAAGAAATGTCATTTTTGAACACTTTAGATTTCGAACGTTCGAGTCCATTGTATTTAATAGGGTTCTAAAGTTCACACTAACATTTTGTCTGTTCGCAGGTTCTGGTGCGAACCGAACAGGGGGGTGTTCGGCTCATCCCTGTTGACTAGTAATAGTAATTAAAAAATATAATTATTACTAGTCATACAATAGAATTCATCTATAGCTTGTAGGCGGAACATTCGACCAGAAATTTATGATTGCAGCGTCGTACAGTTTCGATGCTCCGTCGAATCTTCTTTGAAAATTCGACAGACACCATAAGCCTTCAATGACAGATTCGACCTTAATTAATTCAGATTTTCGGACAAATGCAATTTCTAACGAAAAACGAAATAAATAAAAACGAATTTCGGGAGTAACTAAATAAATTTATTTTTCTAACGAAAGCGAAATTCCGAAACGAAATATTTCAGTGTGCACATGTCTAATTTACAATAGTTTGGCCAAATCTTGGCCTTTCATCAGTATAAAATTACTTCCGTCTCACACTGCCTTGTGTAAATAATGTGCTATCCCTACCTTTTATGATTCTACAGCCTTTACTTTAATTTTTTTTTAGGATGATGAAGTTGTCCTTCAGTGCATTGCGACTATCCATAAGGAACAGAGGAAATTTTGTTTGGCAGCTGAGGGACTTGGGAATCGACTTTGCTTCTTGGAGCCAACATCAGAAGCCAAAGTAAGAAAAAAAAAAAATCAGTAATAATGTTCTTTTCTAACAAATAAGAAATATGAAAACTACACAATTTCTGATGTGCCATGGACCCAGATACACTTCAAAGTATTTTTCCTTAAACTTTTAACTTTCCAAACAATGTAGAATTTTCAGAAATACTGACCATGAAAAATACATAGCAACTATGATAAAGAGGTTGCATTGTGGATTTGGGCAAATAAATGCTTGATATGTACATTTTTCTAATGAATTTTCAAATTTTTCTAATTCATTTAAACTAAGATAGGCCACAATAGTAACTATCGCAGCTTATCTCCACCGTGCAGCAGTTAAATAAGCTGCAATGAGGAGTGGGGATGCTGGTCTCTGCTTCCCATCACAGCTCAGTGAGAAGTTGACATTGGAGTCAATACAAACAGACACTTTTAATAGGTGCGATGTAAGCACCCGACTGGCCGTTTGTGTAAATTATCTCACTCTCTGCTTTTCTAACTGAGAGGTGATGATAGCAGGGAGAGAAGAGGAGACCAGCTATGAGGAAGCAAAGGAATTACCGTATTTATCGGCGTATAACACAGGACAAACAGTGCCTGCGTGTTACACAGCGATACTATGTTTTACCAACAGGGGGCGGGGATCGGGCGGTCCGCCCCGGGAGCCACCCATTGGGGGGGTGTCAGGCTGGCCGTCCTGCCTCTCCTGGCCCTGGGACAGCGCTTCCTGCATAGTCCGAAGTTGATAAAAAAAATCACTTGCCAGCCCCTTCTCCTACACCGCTCCTCCTGTGTCAGTGTCATTGTAAAAACAAAGCTTGTAAATATATCAATAGCTCAGTTTTTTCTGGCTGCTCTCCTCCTCCTGCTCCTCCTCCGAGTGTAGCTTTAGATTGGAGGAGGAGAGCGGTCACATGACCATCTGTGTAACATCAGAGGACAGCAGTCATGTGACCAGGTCAGTGAAAAAAACTGAGCTATTGAGGTATATGGAAGCTTCATTTTACAATAGGAGTGACACAGGAGGAGCAGTGTGGAAGGTGCTGGCAGTGATTTTTTCTAAACTGTAGAGAATTCTGGCAGTGCTGTCCCAGGAGACTGGGAGTCTTCTGGGAGTGCAAGGGGGGGGCTGTGCACTTTGCAGGGGGAGGGGGCTGTATACTGGAAAGGGGCTGTATAATGGATGGGGGCTGTGTACTGTGCAAGGGGAGGGGGGCTTTATACTGGATTTAGGAGGGGGCTGTATACTGGATGGGGGGCTGTGTACTGTGCAGGGGGAAGGGGGCTGTATACTGGATGGGGAGGGGGCTGTATACTGGATGGGGGCTGTGTACTGTGCAGGGAGATAGGGGGCTGTGTACTGTATGGGGGGCTGTGAATTTTTTTTCCCTAAACTCCCCTCTTAGAATTGGGGTGCGTGTTATACGCCGATAAATATAGTATGCCCTCTGATTCATTTGTCACTGCTCGACAGCCTCTGTAAAATATAGAGCAGGTTGTATATACAGTTTGTGTGTATGTATGTAAATATACTCTGTATATATATATATATATATATATATATATATATATATATATATATACACAGAGTATATATACACACACACACTATTGTATATACTGGGTCATGCCTCCTATGGCCTCTAATAGTTATGGACCTTTAACCGCTAAAAATCCCCTAATGCTTTGTTGGACCTGGAATCTAGTGTAGGTATTTTCCTACACCAGATCCCAGGATATTTCTGTCTGTTAATATAAAGTTATCAATAGAGGGGGACTATGAGAGGGACCATTCATAAATAATTTAGTTTTTCTTGAATATCAGGATATTCCTGTAAAACTTGTAACTGAGTGTATTTGTGAATACACTCGGTTATAGGTGTCACAGAGATGTCTTGATATATAAAAAAAAACACAATTAAGTATTTTATTATAGGTCCTTTATTAACTTTCATTTTGTTTTATTTTTCTTATTTTGTCAATTTTTATAATCTACTTTTCAAACAAGAATATTTGAGCCTGTGATCTTGCGAGACCATTCATCACATATTTCATTCCCTTCTCTTCTCAGTAGGAGAAGGGAAGTACAAATGATAATAAACAGAGAGCTTTGCACACGTTGAAGAACAATTTGTAAAGGCAGGCCAGATCACGCTTTAAATAAAAGCACACCTTAAAACAGAAGTTTTTTTTTTTTTTAAATAAAGATTTATACTCACCTAGGTGGATGCAGCATTGATCCAATGCTACATCTGTCCTCTGCCGGCTCTAAGACCGAGAACTGAGCGATCAAACACCACTGATCGCTCAGCTCTCATCTTCAGGCGGGAAAGAGCTGGTGACTATCAGTCCCTGGCTCTCTGCTCTGCCCCTCCAACACTCACTTGAGCTCTGAGCTGTGGAGGGGGTGAGAGCGTCTGCATGAGGCTCTCGGCTCTCTGAGATGCTGGGCCAGCTGTTTGTACAGGCATCTGGGTGGGTACCGAACATATGGCGTCAGCTGACTGTGGGCTTTAACGTGCTGTTGGCTGAAAATGGGTGACAGTTATGCAGAACGAACTGCACTCCTGTGTCCTGTGATCCCCAGGAGACGTATAGGTAAATAGCTTTGGCTATACTTATCCTTTAATTTATGTGTATGTGTATAAATGCACAGAAGTGTCCTATGCTTTAAAAACATGGCATGTTGCAGTGCATAGATATACTATCCCCAAAGGAATGTTTGAAGTTTCGCTAGAACAAAGGGAAAATTGAAAATTAGTCTGCGGAATCATAGGAAATGTGCTTACATACTGTATATTTATTTCAATATTCTATAGATGTATAATTATTATATGCAACAATTGAATACATGATGTATACTGTACATAACTAACAAAGACTTAATACAAACAAGCCTGCTGAGAAGAGTCTTCATAGAGGAAAACGGGGTTCAGATGAGCAGATCAGCTTTTATTATTATAAAACATATTCTCTTAACATAGGAGACTGGTTAAAAAAATTGGGGCAAGGTTAAAGTGATTGTAAAAGATCACCTTGTAAAACAACCCATTCAGTTTAAGCCCTTCATACCACAAATGGTTGGCTTTCTTGGCTTAACAACCGATGCAGCTAAAAGCCGATTGGCTGTTATCCCAAGCAGCGGGAGGTGACGTTCCCCCCTCCTGCTGCCTTCTACGGTACGCCCTGGCTCTCCTGTCCCACCGGAAGACCCAAACGACTAGCAGGCACTTCCGCCGGCTGGTTGGAGACCCGAACGAAGCCGGAATTGGCTTTGATCGGGTCTTGGATCTAGTAACCCGGAAGCGATGTCATAACATCATTTCCGGTTTACTGAAGATTTAAAGGCACCAAATTTAAAAATATTACAGCATTCAAAACTGCCAAACGGTGTTTTGAATGCCTTTAAGTGCAAAGGAGGGATTTGGGGTCTTATAGAGTACCTGCCACAACCTATTACTGTCGCAGGGCATGTTTACATTCCTGGTGACAGCAATAAATATTATCATAATTTAGAAACAGTGTAAAAAAAAGAAAAAAAAAAGTAAAGTGCCCTGTCCCTCCCGATGCTCGCATGCAGAAGCGAACGCATGCTTAAGTCGCACCCGCAAATGTAAACAGTGTTCAAACCACACATGTTAGGTATCGCCTCGATCGTTAGAACGAGAGCAATAATTCTAGCACAAGGCCTCGTCTGTAACTCTAAACAGGTAACCTGTATAGAAATTTAAGCTAGCTAGCTGCCATAACCCCGGTATGCTCTTCTTCAGCAGGCGGTTTGCTTTCAGATAAAAGTGGTCTCTACAGCGGATTCGCCGCAAGATCACTTTTATTGCCGGTGGGAAAGCGGCGCTCCCTCCCGCCGCTTACCGGTGCCGCCGGCGGAGGCGATCGCATCTGCTCCCGTCTGTGGTTTGGAGCTGAGTGAGGGAAAGATGGCTCCCACCCGGCTCCATACCATTGCAGGGCGGAAGCAACGTCAAAACGTCACTTCCGCCCATAGCTCTTAAAGATACTTTTTTTTTTTTTCATTTTTTAAACAAATTTTTTTTTTTATTATTGTATTTTAGTGTAAATATGAGATCTGAGGTCTTTTTGACCCCAGATCCCATATTTAAGAGGTCCTGTCATGCTTTTTTTCTTTTACAAGGGATGTTTACATTCCTTGTAATAGGAATAAAAGTGACACAATTTTTTTTTTAAAAGAACAGTGTAAAAACAAAAAAATAAAAGGTGAAATAAATAAGATTTTTTTTTTTAAACGCGCCCAGTTCTGTCGAGCTTGCGTGCAGAAGAAAACGCATACGTGAGTAGCAACCGCATATAAAAACGGTGTTCAAACCACACATGTGGAGTGTCGCCGCGATCGGTAGAGCGAGAGCAATAATTCTAGCCCCAGACCTCCTCTGTAACTCAAAACATGCAACCTGTATAATTTTGTAAACGTTGCACATAGAGATTTTTAAGGGTAAAAGTTTGTCGCCATTCCACGAGCGGGCGCAACTTTGAAGCATGACATGTTGGGTATCAAGTTACTCGGCGTAACATCATCTTTCGCAATATAAAAAAAATTGGGCTAACTTTACTGTTGTCTTATTTTTTTATTCAAAAAGACCGCTACGCAAATACGGTGTGACAAAAAGTATTGCAACGACCGCCATTTTATTCTGTAGGGTGTTAGAAAAAAATATATATAATGTTTGGGGGTTCTTAGTAATTTTCTAGCAAAAAAAAAATATTTTAACTTGTAAACAACAGGTCTTAAAGTGGTTAATGTGCAGTAGTAATGTTCCCACGCCATGAGTCAGTATACTGAAACTGTTGTACAAACATACAAATGTTTCATAGTGTGAGAAGATAAAGGATTCTGCTAAACCCCAGTAAATGTGAATTGTGATTTATTATTTATAGTCTGTAGTGAAAGAAACTTTCAATAAATTTTTAGCATGACAATTTTTACATCGTTAAAGTTGAACCCACATATCGGTCACTGTAAATTACATTCTGATTCAGGCAGAATGCAGTTGAACTGTCCTTTGCAAGTGGGAAGTTTTTACAGGGGTAAATGACAGCTACATTTGATATCACTTTCAAAATGTCTGAAAGAAATGTTTGTGTTGTCTAAAGTAACCAGTCAAATTTTTTCTTTCAGTTTCATAGTGTAGATTATAAATATGATTAACTAATTTGTTTTATCAGGCTAAAACAACAGCTGCTTTTATTGTGCTTTTCTTTATTGTATGTGAAATGAACAGAATGCGGAATCATTGTAATCATTTTGGGTGCGGCAGATAACTGGACATAGAAATTCTAGTATGGAAAAACTAAGCCTCATTCTAAAAACTGGCTAAGACAATAAGAAAACTTGCCTCTAGTGACCAGTCAGATATTTTAATTCCAGAGACTAAAATATGAACAAGTTGTTGTAAATTAGAATTTTTTCGACATATTTATAAATATTCCATAATATGTTAACTATCATGAGCATCTTAGTCTTTGATGGAATAATACATTATTTTTGTTCATTTGGATCCTGTATATAACACCTTTTTTCCAGATCCTTTGAGCAGGATGTCTTCATTTTTGACAGTGTGTAACTAAAGCCCTGTACACACAATCGGATTTCCTATGGATTCAAATCCGATGGATTTTTCCATCGGAATTCCGATGAAGCTGACTTCCATCAGTCTTGCCTACACACCATCAGTCAAAAATCCGACCGACCCAAACGCTGTGACGTAAAACACTCAGACGAGCCGAGAAAAATTAAGTTCAATGCTTCTGAGCATGCGTCGACTTGATTCTGAGCATGCGTGGGTTTTTTCTCCGATGGAGTTCCACACAGATGATCGGAATTTGCTATAGTTTTTTTTTTCCATTGGATACATTTTAAACATGTTCTATTTTTTCTCACCGATGGGAAAGACCGATGGGGCCCATACACGATCGGTTTGTCCGATTAAAAAAGTCCATCGGACTGTTTTCATCGGTAAAACCGATTGTGTGTACAGGGCATAAGACTGCTGCATGTGGGCAGCATATCCAAAATAATTATAGCTACAAAAAAAAAATGTTGACCGGTTTGTATTTGTATTAGGTGGTTTTAAAGAGTCAGGCCCTGAAAACTGAGAATGACATTTTTAGTAGGTGCTGATAAGTTAAATCAACTGTCAGTTTCATATAATTCTGGTGGACTTAACAGAAGAAAATGGGGGCACATAGATGAAGGACACTCAGAACTCCTTGGTAGACAGGAGTTGAGAATCATGGCAGGGATAACTTTCCAGTGGAGTATCTAATTCTATAGGAAGCTAGGGGTTGACTCAGTCTACTAAACTAAGGCCAGCCATACACTGTTCGGCCTTAACATATCTTAAGGTTTATTCATTTAATTAGACAATTGTCTTATATCCTGCAGATATGAAAATAAATTTAGCAAGAAAATTGTTTATATATTGGAAAGACTGAGATTCATATGCAAACCTGCAGACCTGTGTAGCAATACCCCCGAAGGGGCCGCTGGTTTAAGATTTGGGCCTGTCGTTACCTTACTGTTCACCACGTCCGTCCTAGTGGTCTTCCTTGAAAAGTTGTTAATAAATGTCTGCACCAAACACTTAAGCCCTGTACACACGATCGGATTTCCTATGGATTCAAATCTGATGGATTTTTCCATCGGAATTCTGATGAAGCTGACTTCCATTAGTCTTGCCTACACACCATCAGTCCAAAATCCGACCGTCCCAAACGCAAAACACTCAGACGAGCCGAGAAAAATGAAGTTCAATGCTTCTGAGCATGCGTCGACTTGATTCTAAGCATGCATGGGTTTTTTCTCCGATGGAGTTCCACACAGACGATCGGAATTTGCTATCATTTTTTTTTTTCATCAGATAAATTTAAAATGTTCTATTTTTTCTCACCGATGGAAAAAAGACAGATGGGGCCCATACACGATCGGTTTGTCCGATGAGAAAAGTCCATCGGACTGTTTTCATCGGTAAAACCGGTCGTGTGTACAGGGCATACGTCTCTTTTTCTCAAGGGTTTATTTCAAGAACTTCAGACAGAGGGGTTTTGCGGATCACGGGTACTTTCCTTTATCCAGAGGACCAATAACTTCCACACTGGATCTATCATCCACCGGATAGGCCTCTCTCACTGACCTAGCAGCCGGTGCGAGCTCGTTCAAAAAGTCTCTGCCACAGACTTGTGTAACCACACACTTGGTGAAGTTCCGAAACACAACACACAGCGCCAGGATCTTTCAGCCAGGCCGGCAGCACTGTGAGGTAGATTTTTGATCCCGATGCGTCCTCCAATTGAGTCCTCAATTGCTCGGTCCCTTCCCGCAGGCAAGGCGACACCGGACCATCTCTGGATCAGTAGGCCCCAGCAACTTCTGGGCCTACTCTCAGAAACGGAGCCTCGGGGGGTCCGCATGCCCCGAGGCATAAAACTGCTAACACATCCGTGAGGCCAGGAGGGTAGTCAGGTCAGGATCGCAAGACCCCGCCAAAACAATGTCTTTCCCTAAGTACCCTCTCCCAGAATGCACAGCGGGGTGACCAATACCACTGAGCTGCCTCTGGGCAAGAGGTACCCAATACATCCAGCCAGCTGCAGTTCCAACCCTGACCTGTGGTGACAACGACACCCAGAGGAAGGTGGAAAATGTGCAACTCAGTTGAACTGGAACAGAGACCCATAATTTGGTACAATTATTCTGAGTTGAACCATTACTCAGACAACTAAATTTACACTAGCGCTTACCCAATAGGAACAGGGCACTACACCTGTGTAGAAGGCATATGGGTCTAGCTTATCTTTAAAGCATAATTCCTCAAATGTGATTTCAATATGCAAATATAAATCCTCGTCAAAGCAGCCAGCCATCCAGAAAACATAGGTGTGCAGTGTGTCTGTACAGATTATTACAGAGTAACAGAGACGCATTAGCATGTGAAGCAGCATAATTGCTTTTTTGCAACAAATTAATTGCATGAAAAAGAAAACTAGCACAAATAAATGTATACAGCCATGGATAATCTAAATCTCTAAACAGCATACTGTATTAATAGACATTTTATATTTTACCTGGAATATCAAAGCCCACAAGAAAAATATATATGTATTTCTCAAAATTGAGGTATCATCAATGTTAAAAAGAGAAAAGGAATAAAAATAAAAAAAATTATTGTATATTCAGCATTTGAAATTGTATTAAGAACATTTCAGAAGAACGAGTGATGATTTCTGCCATTTGTCAAAATAAGCTGGGGAAGTTCTACTAGACACACCAAGACAACGTCCTACAGCTCTGAATAGGGCACATTTTGACAGAGAGAGCTCTACAAGTTTTACACATCCTTTCTGAAGCACCATGATGTTTGAGGCAAACTGAGGAAAATAAGTGTAGCACACACCACCCTGTTTCTGCTTTT
This sequence comes from Rana muscosa, assembly GCA_029206835.1. Lineage (NCBI taxonomy): Eukaryota > Metazoa > Chordata > Amphibia > Anura > Ranidae > Rana > Rana muscosa. The sequence goes on from CM055126.1 coordinate 132,881,680, forward strand.
CTGCCATTTCTGCAGTCAGGGCACACCTGCTACTTGCCCGGTGATACCCCCGTGATCCAGCCTGTGCCGGCGGTGACAGTGCCACCTTCAGGCAAAGGAGAATAACACTGCTGGGCAGTATCACACCCAGAGCAGAGCAAACAATTTGAACCATAATTGGTCTGAGTCCAACTACTGGTTCAGACTGCCCCTAAACTTACACATATAGCGCCCCAAAATTGGGGTGGGCGCTACATAAGGAAGATCTAATAAGGGGGTTATAATATAAGAAGAAATGAGACATGAAAAAATATGTAACAAGAATCTTCAAACAGCAGAATACACCATTGAAATGCATATATGTTTACGCAGGGCTTTTTTTCTCAGAGAATAGGTGCAAGTCACCCTTGACTCCACCCCCCCCCCCACCCACCTCCGAGCACCGTTCCTTGGTTCCACCCATTACCCACCTCCCAGTACCACCCTATTTTAGAGAATACAGGATAAAGTATCATTTTGTGGTGCTAAGTATTTTGTATAGAATTTGTTAATGATAACAAGAAAGGCAGTAAAATAGATCTAGCAACAATGAACACCCCAGCGACAATAGATCCACCCCAGCAACAATGGACTCCCAACAGCCAGCATCAATAGACCCTCCAGCAGCCAGGAGATCCCTCCCAGCAACGATTGACCCCCTGCAACATTAGACCCACCCCCAGCAACAATAGATCCCCACAGCAACAATAGACCCCCCTGCAAAAATAGATCATCTCCAGCAACAATAGATTCCCCAGCAGCAAGCATCAATAGACCCTCCAGCAGCCAGCAACAAAGACCCCTCCCTCAACAGTACATCCTTCCTAGCAATGACTGACCCCCCCCCAGCAACAATAGATCCCCCACGAGCAACATAAGAACTCCCCAGCAACAATAGACTCACATCCTTCACAAAATAGATCCCCTCCAGCAACAATAGATCCCCCAGCAGCCAGCATCAATAAACTCTGCAGCACACCCCAGCACCTCTTTCCTTTACATACATTCAGTTCGTGAGGTGCCGGAAATGCGTTCCCCCGCGTCCCTGCTGAAAAAAAGCCCTGTGTTTACGGCTTTACCTGCCAAAGAATCTGTACATTTTGTTCAGCTACTTTTGTGTTTATATGCCTCTGCTGCACTGCATATCTTAGAACAGTATGCAAAATCTCAAGGCACCCCCATTTTTCCAAAATGGATAAAACTAATAATGTTACTTATCAATGGGAAGCTTGTGCCTGGGAGAATGCACACAACCGTCTTGATGAAATTAACTTCACATAAAAAGCCCCCCTTCTTATCAGAAGTCTCCCCATCACTTCGGAGGTCCCCACTTTACATCAGAATCCCCACTTCATATCAGAGACCATCCATCACATCAGAGGCCCCCATTCTTGTCAGAGGTTCCCCATCACATAAGAGTCCCCCTTCATGTTTTAGACATATTTTGTTTATACATCTAATCCCCCCATACATGAGAGCACCCCATTACATAAGTAACCATATACAGTACATTAGAAGACCTCTATACATGAGCCTCTCGATCACAGAGCCCCCCAATCACACAGCCCCCCCATCAGAGAGCCCCCTTTCCAATCACACAGTCCCCTCTTTACATCAGAGCCCTACTTTTTGGCTGCAGCCATGCTGCAGAGGGTGGGAGGCAGAGAAGTTCTGAAGAAGATGGACTTCCATATTCTCCTGAATGCCATAGCAATAAATGACGCCATGCATTCTGACCCTAGACCATTGTTGGTTGCTTTGGTGCTGGCAGCCAGCCTGCACCATGGCAACTTATGACAATGATCCAGGGCAAACTGTGTTCTTTGCTAGCAGCACCCCAGGGTAACCCAGATGACATCCCAGTTGAGAAACACTTTCCTAGAAGATACACCGGTTCATCTTTACTACTTCCTGAATCCTCTTCCCCCTAATTGGACAACAGTGGTCATGCTGATTCATTGTCCATTGTGCTGTCTGTATGCGGAGAGGTGACATTGGAAGCAGAATCCCTGGACATGCAGTCAGTTTGATATACTTCTGTAAATAAATAATTGGTTTCACAGAGAGCATTCAATTATAGACACTTACAAGTTTATGTACTGTTCCTTCTTGTCTACACTTTTGGCAGCTCTTTTTACAAACAGGGGTTTGTTATTTGATGTTTGATTAAATACCATTGTGCCATTTCCCGGTAAAATGTGGGCTGTTGTTATGTTGACCAAAACCCATCTGTCCTCCAAGTTTCTTCCAACTAGCTAGTTATCTCTAGTTTACCCAGGTTATGGATACCCTTCTTTTACAACCTGGCAGTCAGCTGAATTCCAAAGTGCTACACATTCTAATGTCTTTTATATTATGCATAATATGCATTAAAGTGGATGTAAACCCGATTCATGAAATTTGACCTGGGCACATATATTATATATTGTGAGGGGGTTAACTCGGTAGCGGGTGTGTGTGACCCCCTGGTTGGGCTCCCCACACAAAAACAGGGCCAGCAGACGGAGGTTGTGGTTTTCAAAATCAAAAGGTGCGGTTTATTTCTCTATGTACAGTGACAAAAACACAGCAAAGCCAAAAAGAAACATAAACAAAATAAATCCTGGTCAGTTTGACCTCTGACTAAACATGCAGGTTTCCTAAACTAACAACTGGGATCAGCCTGGTGCTGTCCTAGTCCCTAAGTCCCTGGTTTAGTAAATGTCCAAACAAATAGCCACACAGGCTTTTTCTCACCGCACAGGGGTTCACTCTCCCTAGACAGTCCACACAGGTCTGGGTCCAGGCATGAGCAAACACCTAATGAATCTGGGAGTTTTTATAGAGGCCTTAAACGAGCTGACAAGCTTCAGCTGGTCTCATCAACTCCCTGCCTGCACGACGCCCAGCCCTCTCCCTAGAGGTATGAGTCATCCATGAGCCCACTAGCCTCAGCTGGGCTTCATCAACTCCCTAGTTGTATAAGTCGGCATAAAGCCTGAATCTGGGAGAAATATATCTACCCCCCTGGATGCAACCAGGTGACTTTACCTTCCTGCTGTCACAATATATATATATATATATATATACATATGCAGTGTTTTGTTATTTCTCTTCAAAGCACCGTGTCTTGTAGCTGTCTCCTGCTCTGTTCTTCTGTTATCAGCCTCATAACTTCTGACAAGTTCTTCGTCACATATGCCGCTTAAGTCGTGTCCTAGAGGCGACTACCTGCCCGAGAATGTCTCCAGCGCGATGCGATTGCGTGGTTCTCGGGACAGGGTACTGCAAGCCTCGCGCTTGCTGTCCCCTGTGTTTGGTATGAATCATGAAGGGGAACTCCAGGCCAAATTTTAATTAAAAAAACGGCATGGGTTCCCCCCCAGGAGCATACCAGGCCCTTAGGTCTGGTATGGATTTTAAGGGAAACCCCCTACACCAAAAAACGGCATAGGGGTCCCCCCAAAATCCATACCAGACCCTTATCTGAGCACGCAGCCCGGCGGGTCAGGAAAGGGGGGGCGAGCGCGCCCCCCTCCTGAACTGTACCAGGCCGCATGCCCTCAACATGGGGGGGTGGGTGCTTTGGGGCAGGGGGTGCCCTACGCTACCCCACCCCAAAGCACCTGCCCCCATGTTGATGGGGACAAGGGCCTCTTCCCGACAACCCTGGCCGTTGGTTGTCGGGGTCTGCGGGCAGGGGGCTTTTCGGAATCCAGGAGCCCCCTTTATAAGGGGGCCCTCAGATTCCGGCCCCCCACCCTATGTGAATGAGTATGGGGTACATTGTACCCCTACCCATTCACCTGGTGGAAAAAAAAGTCAATAAAAAACAAAACACAGGTTTTTAAAGTCATTTATTAGGCAGCTCCGGGGGTCTTCTTCCGACTTCAGAGGTCTTTCTGCCGGGGCCCCGCTATCTTCTTCCAGCTCTTTTGCTAGCGGGGTCCCGGTCTTCATCATCGCCTTCTTCCGACTTCGGGGGTCTTTCTGCCGGGCGCCCCCGCTATCTTCTTCCAGCTCTTTTGCTAGCGGGGTCCCGGTCTTTATCGTCGTCTTCTTCCGACTTCGGGGGTCTTTCTGCCGGGCGCCCGCTATCTTCTTCCAGCTCTTTTGCTAGCGGGGTCCCGGTCTTCATCGTCTTCTTCTGACTTGGGGGGTCTCTTGTTCTGTTCTCCGGTGTCGTCTCTGCGCTCTCCGGTTCTTCTCTCGCTCTCCGGTGCCTTCTTCACGATCTCCGGTCCTTTCTGCCTTCTGCCGGGCGCCCCGCTATCTTCTTCCAGCTCTTTTGCTAGCGGGGTCCCGGTCTTCATCGTCGTCTTCTTCCCTCTTCTCTCTGCCCGATGTTGCCTCGTCGCTGTCTGCCGCTACAATGCTGTGTCCGCGGAGCGCACCCACTTATATTGGCATGGGGCGTGGTCACCGGGTGATGCCACCCGCTGACCCTGTCCCCGTATGACGTCACACTCCCGGGGAATGATGGGACTGTGGCGTGATACGGGGCGGGGTCAGCCGGTGGCATCACCCGGTGACCACACCCCATGCCAATATAAGTGGTTGCGCTCCGAGAACAGAACAAGAGACCCCCGAAGTTGGAAGAAGATGACGATGAAGACCGGGACCCCGCTAGCAAAAGAGCTGGAAGAAGATAGCAGGGCGCCCAGCAGAAAGACCCCCGAAGTCGGAAGAAGACGACGATGAAGACCGGGACCCCACTAGCAAAAGAGTTGGAAGAAGATAGCGGGCGCCCGGCAGAAAGACCCCCGAAGTCGGAAGAAGACCCCCGGAGCTGCCTAATAAATTACTTTAAAAACCTGTGTTGTGTTTTTTATTGACTTTTTTTGCCACCAGGTGAATGGGTAGGGGTACGATGTACCCCATACTCATTCACATAGGGTGAGGGGCCGGTATCTGGGGTCCCCCCTTATTAAAGGGGGCTCCCAGATTCCGATAAGCCCCCCGTCCGCAGACCCCAACAACCAACGGCCAGGGTTGTCGGGAAGAGGCCCTTGTCACCATCAACATGGGGACATCCTCCCCATGTTGAGGGCATGTGGCCTGGTACGGTTCAGGAGGGACAGGGGGCCGCTCTCTCGTCCCCCCTCTTTTCCTGCGGCCTGCCAGGTTGCGTGCTCGGATAAAGGGTCTGGTGTGGCTTTTTAGGGGGAACCCCACGCTATTTTTTTTTTACGTTTGGTGCGGGGTTCCCCTTAAAATCCATACCAGACCTGAAGGGCCTGGTATGGATTTTGGGGGGACCCGCACGCCATGTTTTTTTCATTTTGGTGTGGGGGGGTCCCCTTTGAATCCATATTAGACCCAAGGGCCTGGTATGGACCTGGGGAGGGACCCCACGCTGTTTTTTTTCTAGATTTTTTTTTTAGAGCCGGCAATGTTTATTTTTTTTACATTTCCTTTAACAACCAGCTATAAACAGGTTAAAAAAAACACAAATCGCCGCAAAATCGCGGTACTTGCGTTTTGGATGCGGGTCCATTGAATTCTATTACATCCAAAACACTGTTTTTGGCCTGGAAAAAAAAAAATCTGCAGTTGTGTTTAACCTCGTTTTTCACAAAGCCAAAAAATGCCTTCAGACGCCAAAGATTTCCACGTTTCAGACGCGGGTACCGGCGTTTAGCCGCATTTTAGTTTAGAAGCGTTTTTAAAGGTGACCTCTTTTTTTACATTGATAAACTCAAAAATTATGGCAAATGAGGAAAAACCATCAAAAATAAATATATATATATATAAAAAATGAAATTGCTTCCATTGCATTGTGGACAATCCACAACTTGGGGCACGTGACGTAGCAAGTGGACAATCCACAACTTGTGGTAGCTGACGTGGCAAGTGGACAATCCACAACTTGGGGCAGGGGACGTGGCAAGTGGACAATCCACAACTTGGGGCAGGTGACGTGGCAAGTGGACAATCCACAACTTGTGGCAAGTGATGTGGCAAGTGACACGCTAAATACAAGTACACTGCTGCTCTTTCAGCTGCTGATACTCACTCTGTGAAAAGTGTAAAAATACTGCGCTGTCTAAGAAAAATTTAGAAAATTGTGTGATAACTTAATATCTGTGCAGCAACCAAAAAATGTGGGACACACACAAATAACAGATATATAAAAGAACTAAGGTTGCGCAACTAAATACAAATACAAAAAACCAGAAATGTCCTGAAAACACAATATGATAATAACTGTATAAAACGTGAATAAACAATATAAATGATGGAGTAAAAATATTGCTCTATACGTCTCTGGGTAATGGATGGTACTTGAACTATATTCCTTAATATTGGCATGCAAAAAAGGATTCAGAGATAGTCCATAAATAACAAAAAGTCCCCAGAAAGAAACAGAAGATTCCAAGGCTCTTCAAAACTGCATAAGTGACTTCAAAACGTTGGAACACCATAGAAGGAGTGATGATATGATAGAAAAGGAATCCACCACCTTATCACTTTTAGGCTGCTTACCGGAAGTTCTGATCCCTGAAAGAGATCAGTCTGAATGGGTGGCTGTTATCCCCGCCAAGGGCTATAATTGGCTCTCCCTGTGCTCTCTGTTCCTCTAGGTTCCAATCTGTTAGTTCACCAGGCAGCTCCGTGGGTCACATTTAGGGTAAAAGAGAAAACCCCATAGCGTAATCCAGTATGTAAAAAGCATTTATTATAAAAAATTGCACTTACAGTGTATTGTAGTAAAAACAGCGGTGGTTTAATGTGCGACCGGCCGGCTCTCACTACCCGTCGCTTCCGGGATTCGTATCGTGGTGACGTCAGCATGATACGAATCCCGGAAGCGACGGGTAGTGAGAGCCGGCCGGCCGCACATTAAACCACCGCTGTTTTTACTACAATACACTGTAAGTGCAATTTTTTATAATAAATGCTTTTTACATACTGGATTACGCTATGGGGTTTTCTCTTTTACCCTAAATGTGACCCACGGAGCTGCCTGGTGAAATAACAGATTGGAACCTAGAGGAACAGAGAGCACAGGGAGAGCCAATTATAGCCCTTGGCGGGGATAACAGCCACCCATTCAGACTGATCTCTTTCAGGGATCAGAACTTCCGGTAAGCAGCCTAAAAGTGATAAGGTGGTGGATTCCTTTTCTATCATATCATCACTCCTTCTATGGTGTTCCAACGTTTTGAAGTCACTTATGCAGTTTTGAAGAGCCTTGGAATCTTCTGTTTCTTTCTGGGGACTTTTTGTTATTTATGGACTATCTCTGAATCCTTTTTTGCATGCCAATATTAAGGAATATAGTTCAAGTACCATCCATTACCCAGAGACGTATAGAGCAATATTTTTACTCCATCATTTATATTGTTTATTCACGTTTTATACAGTTATTATCATATTGTGTTTTCAGAACATTTCTGGTTTTTTGTATTTGTATTTAGTTGCGCAACCTTAGTTCTTTTATATGATACTCACTCTGGTCTCACAAAATAGCTGAAATGGTTAATAATACTGTTTTTGGAGCTTAGGGCGGCTCCTTATGATGTTTCCTAACTAAACGCATATAGACGCAAATGTGGTAAAACGCGCCATGCAAACGCGACAAAGCGCGCCTTTCTAAACGCTGCTTTCAAGATTAGTTCTGAAGACTTTGCACCAGCGTCCCGTGTACATGGGGCCTAAAAACGCCTATGCCATTTACAGCTCAAAAACGCCATGGTGGCCATGAGGCCATAGGCTAACATGGAGAGACGTTTTTAAGCTGTAAAAAACGCTCAAACAAGCGGCTGGAAAAAAGTCTGTGTGCATGTAGGCTTATATTAACCACTTGCTTACTGGCCACTTAAACCCCCTTCCTGCCCAGACCAATTTTCAAATTTCAGCGCCGACACACTTTGAATGACAATTGCGTGCTCATACAACACTGTAACCCAATGAAAATGTATTATTTTTTGCACACAAATAGAGCTTTCTTTTGGTGCTATTTGATCACCTCTGCGTTTTTTTTTTTTCTATAAATACAAAATTTTTTGTATAATGTGAAAGATGTTGTTATGCTGAGTAAATAGATACCTAACACGTCACACTTTAAAATTGCGCACACTCATGGAATGACACCAAACTTCAGTACTTGAAAATCTCCCTAGGCGATGCTTTAAATTTTTTTACACGTTACCATTTTCGCATTACAGAGGAGGTCTAGTGCTAGAATTGTTGCACTCGTTCTAACGCACGCAGCAATACATCACATGTGTGGTTTGAACAGCGTTTACATATGTGGGCGGGACTTACGTGTGTGTTTGCTTTTGAGCGCGAGCTACAGCGGACATGGGTGTTTTTTTTTTATTATAATTTTTTTTGTTTTTTACTTTTTTTTATTTTTTACTCTTTTTTTAACTTTTTATTTTTTTTGATCGCTTTTATTCCTATTACAAGAAATGTAAACATCCCTTGTAATAGGAATATATTGTGACAGGTCCTCTTTATGGAGAGATGCAGGGTCGATAAGACCCCACATCTCTCCTCCAGGCTGGAAAGCATGAGATCGGTCAAAAAAATTCACAGATCTCATGCTGACAGCCGAGATCACGGCTTTGTTTACATACGGGAACCCGGCGTGATGTCATAACGTCGCGCCCGGGCCTCCGACGGTCATAGAGATGACTGGTGACCATCTGGTCACCAGTCATCTCTATGCTTCCCATCCGGCGCCGGCCAATTCGTTCTTCGAGCCCCAGATGGCACGGGAGAGCCCGGAGAAGCACCGGATGGCGGCAGGAGGGAGGGGAACGTCCCCTCCCGCCGCCTATAAGAACGATCAAGCGGCGGAACTGCCGCTATGATCGTATTTATTGTGCACAGAATCATCGGCTGAAAAGAATGATATCTGAATAATGTCTGCAACTGCAGGCATCATTCAGATGTCACTGCACAAAGCCAAGGACGTCATTTGACGGTGGACGGTAGGGAAGTGGTTAATATTTCGAAAATTTAGAAAAAAGGTAATTTTTCTCCTTCATTGATGTACACTGATGAGACTGCACTGATGGGCTGCACTGATGGGCACCGATAAGGTGGCAAGGGTGGGCACTGAGAGGTGGCATTGCTAGTTGGCACTGGTGGGCATTGAGAAGTGGCACTGCTAGGTGGCAACGATAGTTGGCAGTGATGGGCACTGATAGGCAGCACTGCTAGGTGGCACTGATTGGCACCAGTGGTGGGCATTGATAGGTGGCACTGGCAGGGGCTACTGATTATCACAGATGACGCAGAATTGCCTCTTCCTCTTGGGCCCGATGTCCCTTGCACATAAGCCGATGATTGCCTTTTTTTATGCTCACGCTGTCAGCATAAGGAGAAAACAAAAACCATTACCCAGCTTTTGTTTACATCACGTGATCAGCTGTCATTGGCTGACAGCTGATCACCTGGTAAGGGGCAGGGATCGGCCCCTTCCTCGGATCTGTCATCACCCGAGTCTCAGTGACTCAGTTACCACAGCGCGCGCGTGCGAAGGGGAGGACGTCTATTGACGGACTCCCGGCAATTGAGGACCGTGCTGTGGCCGTCAATCAGTTATAGCGCTGGTCTCAAGTGATTAAAGAGGGTCTAAATGGGCCATTGACATGCATCACAATTCAACTTAGGAATGTGTCTTTGCAAAGTTAAACTAAATTAAATCCTTTCTTATTTTTGCTTTGGGATAGAGTGCAGAGGGATTACAAGTCTAGACAGTTTTTAGGGATGTCTGAACCCCTGATACGGTGAAGACAACTCCCAAATTTGGCCACTTTATCCTTCCAAATAATTCACTTCCTGTCACATAGCCACACAGGAAGTGAGGGGAAATCCCTACCAATGTCTTTCCTTGGGGACACACAGGTCCATCTAAATAGTTTCCCCATTATGTACATTGCACTCCAGCATTTTGCGGGGTACACCCCAAATTATTAGGTATTTTGGACTTTGGGGTTTATTTACTAAAGGCAAATCTACTTTGCACTACAAGTGCACTTGCTGGATATCCGAGGGGGACATGCAAGCAAACAAAAAAAAACACCATCTTTGCTTTTACATGATTGGATGTTACAATCACCAGTGCTTCCCCTCAGATTTTAAGCAGCTACACTTTTACTGCAGAGTGGATTTGTCTTTACTAAACCCCAAACTACCCAATGATTTGGGGTGTACACAACAAAGTGCTAGAGTGCAATTTGCTTAATGGGGACACTAGTTAGATTGATCTGTGTGTCCCCAAGAAAAGACATTGGTAGGGTTTTACCTTCACTTCCTGTTTAGCTGTGTGACAGGAAGTGAAGCCAATTTTACTAAAAGGGACACAAAGCCCAACCTAAAAAAAAACAAACAAAAAAACAAGCAGGGGTTCTAACACTTACTTGGTTTCCCTCAAAATGCCCACAATTAGAATCGTATTGCCTTGAGCTAGTTTTAAGTGCAGTGCTCTAAATCAGTGCTTCTCAATAACCCCAACAGGCCATGTTTGCAGGTTTTCCTTCATCTTGCACATGTGCTTTAAATCAGTCAATGGTTTTGTATTTTGGACAGCAATTCTCGATAAGATAAATTCACAAAACATGTCCTGTTGTGGGTACTTGAGGACTGAGGCTGAGAACCACTGCAATAAAAAGGAAAATTGAATACTTACCGCTCTGTATTTTTCATTTCCTGGTGACTATCCATGGCAGCACACAAGACATGCATATGCTAGCATGAAGGCACCAGGGTAGACAAATCACACCTGTTTTGTTTTGACATGCCAATCAGCTGTCACATTTGTTGCATAGAAAACAAAAAAGAAGCATCAAAACTTTGCATCAAATTTCATTGGTCAACAAAACAAAGGGAAGCCAAAATAAAAAACAGGGTCAATTTGAAACAGTCACATCTTGAGAAAGATTTAGCAAAATAATTCAGCACAGACAATTAAATCAAAGTGAACAAACAACACACATTAACAACATCAAAATTATTTCAGGGGAACATTTCCCCCACACAAAAAAATACACTCAACAAAAGTAAAACAAACATCTGTTTTGCAAAGACATAACAAATAAAATACATGTGTTACAAACTCAATAAGGACTCCAAAATGTACTTTTTGCCGAACACACGCACGCACACACACACTTGCCGCTTTTCAGGGCAAGGGAGAGAATGCTATCTGCGAGCTTTATATAACATAGGTTTGTGAGCTAATGAGGCAATTGAAAACACATGCACAGTCCATGAAACACCCAAAATGCAAGTTCACCCAATGTAGAGACTGAACTTCAAAGTGGGTACACCTGTTAAGGATGTCCTTCAATTACTAACCCATAAAAACACTCTCTGAGCATGCCCAGAAATATCCAGGTGCTGTTCACACACAAAAAGCACCAAAAAAAATAAACTAACTGCCTGGGCATGCTCAGACCAACACAAATGCAGCTAGCAGAAAATAACCCCCCCCCCCCGTCCAAAATTAAGCACATCATCCAGCATGCTACAAAATTAGAGATGGGACAAACACCCCCCCCCCCACCAACAAATACCATTGCAGTCTATGGGAACTGACTTGTCAATTTTGCTAGTCCCCACTTGGCTGGCTTATCTTCTAGTTATTGGCCTTAAAATGGGGGGCCCAGGTCCCACCCTAAGGGACATATATCAATGTCACCAATTTGGACAACACCAAAAACAAAACAAGGAGAAGTGCCTTTAAATATGCCAAATTGCTTAAGGGACATTTCACACCACATGCAGTCCATTGCGTTTTTTATGCATCAAAAATGCACGGAAAGTTGGTTATATGGTTCTAAATGGCAGTGTTTGTTCCAATGCGTTCCAGTTCCACAAAAAAAGTAGAACATGCTGCATTTTACCTGCACTGGACTGTACTGGAACGCAGCAAAACGCATCATAAACACACTGGAACGCACAGGAACACACCTAAATGCACCAAAAACGCACTGGAACACACTTGTCCTTATCTATGGTTAATAAAAAAGAGGGGTGAAAAAAAAGCACTGGACTGCATCAAAAACGTAACAAAAATGCACTGGAACGCATCAAAAATGTGCATGCAAAAAAGCACCTGGAACGCATCCGGATTGCGTTTCTATGGTGTGAACTGGCCCTAGTTCACACCATAGAAACGCAGTCTGGATGCGTTCCAGGTGCTTTTCTGCATGTGTGTTTTTGACACGTTCCAGTGCGTTTTTGATGCGTTTTTGATGCCGTCCAGTGTTTTTTTCCCCCTCTTTTCACTTAGGACAAGTGTGTTGCAGTGCATCTTTGGTGCATTTAGGTGCATTCCAGTGCGTTTTTGATGTGTTTTACTGTGGTCCAGTACAGTTCTGTACATAAAAAATGCAGCATGACCAATTTTTTTTCCTTTCTGAAACACACTGAAACGGACTGCAGTGGTGTGAACTATGCCATTGGCATTAATGTGGTCAACTTTCTTTGCATTTTTCATGCATCAAAAAAATGCACTGCACTGCATCCGGTGTGAACTGGCCCTAAATATCATACCTGGGGGGTGTCTATAGTATGCCTGTAAAGTAGCGCATGTTTTCCATGTTTATAACAGTTTGAGAGCAAAATGACATTTCTAAAGTAAAATAATAGTAATTTAAAAGTACTCGCGGTTGTAATGAATTGCTGGTTCCCGTCAATACAGATAAAAGTAATTGAAAGTCTTTGAAAAAAGAAAAAAATGCGTGGGGGTCCCCCAAATTCCATTACCAGGCCCTTCAGGTCTGGTATGGATATTAAGGGGAACTCCGCGACAAATAAAAAAAAATGGCGTGGGGGGTTCCCCACAAAATCCGTTCTAGGCCCTTCAGGTCTGGTATGGATTTTAAGGGGACCCCCACGCCAAACTTAAAAAAAAATAGCGTGGGGGTCCCCCTAAAAATCCACACCAGACCCTTATCCGAGCACGCAACCTGGCAGGCCGCAGGAAAAGAGGGGGGGGACGAGAGAGCGGCCCCCCCACCCTCCTGAACCCGCACGTCATTTTTTTTTTTATTGGCGCAGAGTTCCCCTTAATATCCATACCAGACCTGAAGAGCCTGGTAATGGAATTTGGGGGGACCCCACGCATTTTTTTTTTTTTATCAATGACTTTTCTCTATATTGACTGGAGCCGACAATTCATTATAGCCACGGGTGCTTTTAAATGCCTTTTTTTTCCTTTAGAAATGTCATTTTGCTGGCGCACTGTTATATAACGGCAAGTTCAGAGCTGCGCCTGTTCAACTTATGCAAATTGATTTACGTGACTTGACATTTACGAAGATTTTGCCGGCGCAGTGTCCCGGTGCGTTTGAACAAGTGAAATTCCCGCGCTGAGCACAAAAAAACCTCTCGCAGTTCTAAACGTAATTGCCGGCGCAGCGGGCTGGTTCTGAAAAAGTTACTTTCTCACTCTATTTTGGGCATATTTGTTACTTGGACAGGTGTCACTAAACTTCCTCACATCACCGCACATCACCCCATTATATTGGCACTTCCAGCTTCTTTATATTTAGATTTTAAGATGCCGTGCACCAGGCATCCTCCCGTGCGCCGAGAACACTATAGTAAATGGGGAATAGCGCTGCTCTACCGACGCAAATGTTTTGTAAATACCAAAACAGCCGTTGTGCACGCAGATGTGCCGATACTCATGGCGCAAACGTTTCGTAAATCAGCCCCAGTGTCTACTTTCTAAACAGTATATAAAATGAAGACAACTGATATGCTTGTAAAATTTATGTAGGGAGATTTGTTTTATTCCTGCGTATCATCTGAGGCTGTTCACTTCACTGGGTATATGTGAGGGTTTACATCCACAGCCCCCCCCTCCATATTTACCTGAGCCTAATCTCGATCAAGCGCTGTGCTGGAGAGCACTGTCCCTCTCTACTCTCTCTCTTCGCACTCGACATGGGGGCGGCAGCAGGAGCCATGGGCTTCTGCTGCTGTCAATCACAGCCAGTGAGCAGAGAGCTAGGGGGGCGGGGCTGAGCAGTGCTCTATGTGTCCATTGAGCTAGCATGAGTGCCCCCATAAAAAGCGGCAAATGGGAGGAGCCAGGAGCACCGGCTGGGGACCCAAGAAGCAGGGTCAGATCTAACCTATCTGATGTGGGGGTAGGGTTGCCACCTGTCCGGTTTTGACACATATAGCAACAGTTCAACTGTTACCAAGCCTAACACCATCAATATACACTGTCACATACACTGCCTGTGCGAGAGCTGGGCAGTGGGTAGCGGACGCCCTGTGACTGGCTGAATGAGTCATGTGCGTGCCGCACTGTGATTGGCCTGTTGGAGCTGGTAAATGGTCACATGTGGAGGCGGAGCTGGGCTGTGGGTGATTGCAGCCGCTCGGAGTCCTGCCTCCCTGCCTGGCGCGCTGTTTCTCCTGACTGAGGTGAGGTCTCTGTGCCATCTGCTCTTACACACACCCGTCTGTCAGCCCCCCCTTCTGTCAGCCCGCCCCTCTCTATAAGCCATCCCTCTTTCAACCCGCCCTTCTCTGTAAGCCACCCCCCCTGTCAGGCCCCCTCTCTATCAGCAACCCCCCCTGTCAGCTCCCCTCTCTGTCAGCAACTCCCCCTTCTCTGTCAGCAACCCCCTTCTATCAGCAACCCCCCTGTCAGCCCCCCTCTCTGTCAGCAACCCCCCCTGTCAGCCCCCCTGTCAGCAAACCCCCTGTCAGCCCCCCTCTTTATCAGAAACCCCCCCTGTCAGCCCCCTCTCTGTCAGCAACCCCCCTTCTATCAGAAACCCCCCCTGTCAGCCCCCCTGTCAGCAACACCCCCGTCAGCCCCCCTCTCTGTCGGCAACTCCCCCCTCTCTGTCAGCAACCCCCCTTCTATCAGAAACCCTCCCTGTCAGCCCCCTGTCAGCAACCCCCCCTGTCAGCCCCCTCTCTGTCAGCAACCCCCTGTCAGCCCCCTCTCTGTCAGCAACCCCCCCTCTTTCAGCAACCCCCCTTCTATCAGCAACCCCCCTGTCAGCCCCCCTCTCTGTCAGCAACTCCCCCCTCTCTGTCAGCAACCCCCTTCTATCAGCAACCCCCCCTGTCAGCAACCCCCCCTGTCAGCCCCCCTCTCTGTCAGCAACTCCCACCTATTTGTCAGCAACCCCTGTTCTGTCAGCCTTCCTCTCTGTCAGCAACCCCCCTCCTCTGTCAGCCTGCACCTCTCTGTAAGCCACCCCCTCCTCTGTCAGCTACCCACCCCCCTCTGTCAGCTACCCCCCCAAACAGCATGAAAACCCCCCCTTTCTTCCCCCGCTCCAGCGGGGCTAATGTCCTGCAGCCGGGTCACGCTTCACTGTCTGTCTGTGCGCTCTCTCTCCCCAGCCCAGCCGCCTGCGCCGATGCCACCAGAGACAGTGAATGGAGGGCCACTGGACTGGTGTCCTAGCAACCAGGGATGCTTTTGCAGGAGAAAGCATGATACTACAGACTCCGCCCCCTAACAGGTTCACACACACATCTTTACAGCGGCTCCTGGAAGGTAAGGTTTTTTTGTCTCGCTGTAATGGAGGTCTCTATTGGGGAGGCACAATATTTGTGCCTCCCCAATAACTGATATTAAATCAGTTATTTTCTTCTCTATTTGTGGGTGCCTGTGGATTGCTTTTGAAATTTTGGGGCTTTTTTTGTAATTAAAAAGTGCTTGAAAGGGTTGTAGATTTTACAGTGCCACTTTGTGAACAGTTTGTATGGGGTTGGGTTCAGTAGAGCTGATTCAGGTTTTTGGATGGAGGTACACTGCTCTACTGACACCTTCCACTGTTCTAATGTCCTACTGACACCGTCCACTGTTCTACTGACACCGTCCACTGTTTTACTGACACCGTCCACTGTTCTACTGATGTCTATCACATGAAATCCCAATAAAAAACATTTACATTTTTGGTTGTTGCATGACAAAATGTGGAAAATTTTAAGGGGTAGGAATACCTTTTCAAGGCACTGTAAATGGCGGCTGGTGTTGGTGGCTTCTGCAGGACGCCCTCAGCATGTAGGCTGAAGCCACCAGCTGTCAGTGAGAGCTGCGGTCCAGGTAGTTTAGGAGGTGAAACAATCAGCTCTTGGGCTCAGTGGCAGCTGGTGTCTTTTTTTTTTTGGGAGGGCTTAATTGGGGGGGGTGGTTGTTTGCCCCCCCCCCCAAAAAAAAAAAAAAACACACCAGCAGCCACTGAGCCCAAGAGCTGATCTAGGTGGCAGGCAGCAGGCAGCGGGCATCGAGCAGCAGCTCCTGTGTCCTCTCCTCCTCCTCGCTTCCGTGCGTCTCCTCACCTCCTCCTAGGCGTCCAATAGGATCGCCTGTCCTTTCAGACAATTGGGTAACGATCTCAAGACCCGCTTCCTGATTGGCCGGGAGGAGGATCAGTGTTTCAGTGGCGAATATTGCAATACAAAAGATGTAGACAGTTGTGTCGTGGCACAGGCACTGCTGTTACCTGTAGTTCTTCAGTGATAGGGCAGGCACTGGCAGCGTATTCAGTGTGAAACTTGAAAAATTTGAATATCGTGCAAAAGTTCATTTATTTCGCTAATACAACTTAAAAGTTGAAACCAATATATGAGATAGACTCATTACATGCAAAGCAAGATAGTTCAAGCTGTGATTTGTCATAGATGTGATGATTATGGCTTACAGCTCATGAAAACCCCAAAACCACAATCTCAGAAAATTTGAATATTACATGCAATCAATAAAACAAGGATTGTACATAAAACAATATCTCAATGCGGCGTGGCATGGAATCTATCAGCCTGTGGCACTGCTGAGGTGTTATGAAAGACCAGGATGCTTCAATTGCGGCCTTCAGCTCTTCTGCATTGTTTGGTCTCATGTCTCTCATCTTTCCCTTGGCAATGCCCCATAGATTCTATATGGGGTTCAGGTCAGGCGAGTTTGCTGGCCAATCAAGCACAGTAATCCCACGGTCATTGAAACAGGTTTTGGTGCTTTTGGCAGTGTAGGCAGGTGCCAAGTCCTGCTGGAAAATGAAGTCAGCATCCCCATAGAGCTCGTCTGCGGAAGGAAGTATGAAGTGCTCCAAAATCTCCTGGTAGGCGGCTGCATTGACCCTGGACCTAATGAAGCACAGTGGACCAACACCAGCAGATGACATGGCTCCCCAAATCAACACAGACTGTGGAAACTTCACACTGGACTTCAAGCATCTTGCAGTGTGTGCCTCTCCATTCTTCCTCCATACTCTAGGTTCTTGGTTTCCAAATGAGATGCAAAATTTGCTCTCATCAGAAAAGAGGACTTTGGACCACTGAGCAACAGACCAGGTCTGTTTTTCTTTAGCCCAGGTAAGACGCTTCTGACTTCGTTTGTTGTTCAGGAGTGGCTTGACAAGAGGAATACGACATTTAAAGCCCATGTCCAGGATCCGTCTGTGTGTGGTGGCTCTTGACGCACTGACTCCAGCCTCAGTCCACTCCTTGTGAAAGTCCCCAACACTTTTGAATGGCCTTTTCCTGACAATCCTCTCCAGGCTGCGGTCATCTCTGCTGCTTGTGCACCTTTTTCTTCCACACTTTTCCCTTCCACATAACTTTCTAATAATGTGCTTTGATACAGCACTTTGGGAACATCCAACTTCTTTTCCAATTACCTTTTGAGGCAATGATGGTTTTCTGCACAACTGTCAGGTCAGCAGTCTTTCCCATGATTGTGATTCCTACGGAACCAGACTGAGAGACCATTTAAAGACTCAGGAACCATTTGCATGTGTTATGGCTTAATTAGCTGATTAGAGTGGGACACTTTGAGCCTATAATATTTCATCTTTTCACAATATTAACATTTTCTGAGATTGTGGATTTGGGGTTTTCATGAGCTGTAAGCCATATTCAGGGCTTTTTTTCTCACACAATAGGTGCAGGAACTCCCCCTTTCCAAGTCCCCCCTTTTCTCCGCCCCTACCCACCTCCCAGTACCGCCCCTTTTAGACAATATAGAACCAAGTATCATTTTGTGGTGCTAAGTAATTTGTATGGAATTTGGTAATGATATCAAGAAAAACAGTAAAATAGATCCCCTGCAGCCAGCAACAATAGATCCCCCTAACAACAATGGACCACCCACAACAAAATTTCCCCCCAGCAACAACAGACTCCCAGCAGCATCAATAGATCTCCGCACAGCCAACTTTAATAGATTCTCTGGCTGCCATCAACAATAGACCCCTCGCCCAACAGTAGATCTCTTTCAGCAACAACTGACCCCCCAGCAACATAAGACCCACCCAGCAACAATAGGTCCCCCACCATCAACAATAGACCTCCCCAGCAACAATAGACCCCCCCTGCAAAAATACATTCCCAACAGTGAACATCAACACCCTGCATCACACCCCAGCACCCCTTGCCATTACATACAGTCAGTCCAGGAGGTGCCGGAACTGCGTTCCCCCGCGTTCCCACTGAAAAAAAGCCCTGGCCATAATCATCACAATTATGACAAATCACAGCTTGAACTATCTTGCTTTGCATGTAATGAGTCTATCTCATATATTAGTTTCACCTTTTAAGTTGCATTAGTGAAATAAATGAACTTTTGCATGATATTCTAATTTTTCGAGTTTCACCTGTAGTGCACCTGTTCATTAACACCAAAGCAGCTGAAACTGATTACTAACACCCTCTGCTACTTGACTGACCAGATCAATATTCCAGGAGTTTTATTGACTTGGTGCTATACTCTGATTAAAAGGTGTTCCTTTCACTTTTTTGAGCAGTGTGTATATATATATATATACCTTTCCTTCAATAGTCCATGGCCCTTGCTGGCATTGGCATCTTCTACTGGGTTCCAGTCTTTGGCTGTCTTCATTGGCTGGCTCAGGATGACGTCAGTCCTGCAAATACTTACAAAGCTCAATGTACATAAAAAAAAAAGAAAAGATTTTCGAGCAGGCAGGTAGGTTTCTTTTATTGCAGAAGAGACATTCCATGACTCCTCTACAATAAAGAGCCTGCCTGCTTGCAGATTTTGACAGCGAGGCTTTAGTTCCTTTTTTTTTTTTTTTTTTCACATAACAGCCATTTATGAAAGAAAGCTACAATAGTGGCATTCAAGCAAAAACAAATGTAAAAAAAACTTTACAGCTTGGTCCTGCAGATTTCACAGGTAGAATGTGGCACAAAAAGCTCATGACACAGAGAGGGTGGCTGTCACACTGGTTAAATTGCTGCTGAATTTCTGTCATCATTGTGCAGCAGGCCATTGATGCTCTGCATAGAGATGCTTCTGGGACAACTACCTTATCTTAAGGTACTGGAGGTCCTCATAGTGAACCCCCCATATAGCAATGGGAAGCAATCTCTAGATCTCTTCTTTTGCATGTCATTTATAGATCTTGAAACCATATGGACACATGCAGCCTTGGAAAGGTTGCCTGGATGAGGTCTTGGTATAGATATTCATCTTGCATCCTTTCTTACTGAAATATGTTTATCAAGAAATAATGTTTTAAAAAGGTGATAGTTCCATATGCATTTACTGAATATGAATCAAAATAAACTTGGGACATTTAGACATTTAGACATTTTGCAATGTTTATAAATAAAGCACAGTTATGGTGGATCCTTCAGGTAAGTTGTATGTTCTCTTTGGCTAGATTTACATCTATGTGGTTTCCCTGTGGATGCATTTGCACGGACACAGCAGCCCACTCATTTGAATGGACTGCTGTACCTGTGGGAAACACAGAAAAAAAGCCACTGAACCTTTTCTGAAATTTCAGCCACAAGGAAACAGCATGGCACTATGCCTTTCTGTGCATGGGAAAATGCACTGCATTTTCCAATATGTGGGGGTACCATTAAAAATTAATGGCACCCCCATGTGTTTATTACAAAGCAGCAGGTTTTTGGCACAGGAACGTGTGCGATTTACTCGCAGTCCTGCACCCACATAAATGTGAACCTAGCCTTCAAGTCAATATCAACATTCTTTCTTCAAACAAAATATGAAAATATTGACTGGAAATTGGAAAAATGTGATTGATTTACTAAAGGCAAATAGACTGCACTTCAAAAGTGCAGTTGCACTAATGTTCTCCAAAGCTTAGTAAATGTGGTAAAGCTCTGCTTATTTCCTTTTAAAATTTTCCTTGCACCTGGTTATGTATTCTTTACAAAGTGAATCTTTACTACATTTGTATTTGGTAAGAAAAGTGTAAATGCACTTGCAAGTGCTATTTGCCTTTAGTAAATCAACCCCAATGTTAAAACTAAGCATTAGTGTGCAGTCTTTCTGTAGCAACGATCGGTCATTTTGTTCACACATTAAGTTCCCATATGCTTACTTGTATACGCAGTCATATTTCATCATACAGTGGAAAATACAATAATGATAATCTCAATATTACAATTTCTTCAATTTCCAAGCCTTTGGTCCTGTGGTTTCCTCAGCACAAAGTGCTGATTGTTCCATATAGACATGAATAAACCTGTCTGCTGAAGATCTGTAATTATTACTGGTCCAATAATGCAGACTGTAACTATCATGGACTATACACAACTGGCAATGTATAGCTATAGTTCAGTTTTAGTCTGTGTTGGTGAGTCACAATAAACTATTACATGCATATAATGGGTTATTTTTATTACAAAGGTGTGAATCAAAATTTCAACCAAGTCAACAAATTCAATTCAAAGAATTGTCAAAATAAAGAATGTTTTTTCTTATGAGAGAGAAATTATATTTTCCGAACTTGTCGTTTGACAAGTCTGCCAGTTTATGAGATGTATCTTTTCAAATGTGCTTTGCAATTTTTTTTACCATACTCTGAAGTTTAAGAGCCCATTCACACAGGGGCGTCTTTGGATCCGACTCCAAATCGCCCCAGGTCGCCCCTAGTCGCCTCAGGTCGCGCTGGCTGAAGAAATCAATGTAAGTTAATGGAGCCGTCCTTATGCACACTACTGCAGTCGCTCCGACTTCAAAAAAGGTCCCTGTACTACTTCAATCCGACTCCTAGGCGACCTGTAACCATTCATTTCAATGGGAGTCGCCTCTCCCTGTCTTAATAGGAGCGACTCTCCAGGAAGATAACATACATTTCTCCTGCAAAACTCTCTCTCCCCCCTCCCTCCCACAGAGCTGATTCTTGTTTGATTGGCCACTGGAATGTCTTCTGTCCTGCAGGCAACTTGGAGTTGCCTTGTAAATAGCTCCAGGTCGTGCTGTGATTCATACTCAGGTCGTGTCTGAGTTGCCTCATAAAATCGCGCTGGAAGTCGTGTTGCCCCTGTGTGAATGGGCTCTAAGAGTCAGAGTGCATTAAACAGCAAAGAGTATAATAACGCACTGCAGAGAGGGTCATGATGAATTAATTGAACTGGCAACAGTAGGATGTTAGAAGAACTAGCTTGCTCTGCAAATGGCTGCAGTAAAAGATTTGCTTTCTCTTCCATTATTTAGTTTAATTACATCGGGAATTTTTTTTTCTTCTATATATGAACTCTATGTAGTAAACTGTGTGTAAGAATTCCAGAGCAGATATTCTTTCAGTAATAGAAACTAGGTACTAGGCTGGGAAAAAAAGACACGTCTAGCATATTATTTACTAAATATGATTGCGACTTAAAAGCAAATGAGTCCTCTGTGTGCATTCTTCTGGAGTGGTTAATATGTACGTGTCATTTTAAACAGAAACTGGATTTCAAAAGTAATAAATACAGTCAGGTACCACAAAATGTATTCTGCTCTGATTTGTGTCCACTTTTTCAAGAAGGAGCTTTTCTAGCTATTAAAGTGTGCTTTGCATAGCGTTCACCTAAAGCTTACCTGAATACAGTTAGTGACTAATAGTGGTGTTCTCATAATTAAACCACAGGCAGAGAGCTGCAAGTATTTTCAGTTAGTGTACTGTGTCCCTCTCTGCACAGTTTTCACCTAAAACTAACTGAAGACAATTGCTGCTTTTATCATACTAATACCACAGCAGGCAGTTGATTCTGATACTGTAGCTGCATTATAAGTACAGATATATATATATATATATATTTATATGTATATATACATCCCACCTTTGTGCAGCTACATCTCACTGCAGGCCATTAGTATGTCTGGAAGGCAAACAAGGAGAGGCAGACAGTCACGAGGCAATAAAAGAGGGCAAGCAGGCTCTGTGTCTAGAGGCAACAGTGCTGCTGGTCGTGGACACGGTGCATCCTCATCAGCACGTGGCCATGGGACACGCTTGTCCTTCTTTTTGGAAGCTGGCCATGTTGAGCCACAACATGCCCAAGACTTGGTAGAGTGGATGACCAAGCCGTCCTCATCCTCCTCGTCCTCTCTCACCCAGGCTCATGGTACTTTATCTGGCAAAGCAGCTGCCAAAGCGGCCTCTTCCCTCGGCTCAATGGCATCAGTCACTCCTTCCCTAGCCCCACCATGTCCTCTTGAGGAGTCCCCTGAACTGTTTGAGCACAGTGTTGGGTACATGCTCCTGGAGGATGCCCAGCGTTTTGAAGGCTCCGATGATGGAACCCAGCTGGAGGAAGGCAGTAACGTGAGCCTAGAGAGAGGGGGTAGTAACGTGAGCCCAGAGAGAGGGGGTGCCCAACAAGGACAGCTATCTGGCAGTCATGTTCCCCCAGCTGCAGCATACTGCCAGATTTGCTCCAGTGATGAGGAGGGAGGGGATGATGAGGTCAATGACTCCACGTGGGTGCCTGATAGGAGAGAGAAGGAGAAGGAGGAGGAGGAGGCACATCTCCAACGAGGCAGGATGCCCTCCAGGGGCCAGCTTAAGGGCAACACACTGACTGCATCACACCGCAGAGCTCCGCACGTGCAGGGCGCTGCTGTCTCTGTGCAATATTCCAAAAGTTCTTTGGTGTGGGCCTTTTTTCAGACGTGTGCAGCAGATCACACCGTTGCCATTTGCAACATATGTTTTAAGCGTTTCTCGTGTAGCCAAAACATCAGCCGCTTGGGCACCACGTGCTTAACCAGACATATGTCGACCTGCCATGCAGTCTGTTGGCAAGCTTACCTAAAAGACCCACACCAAAGAACAAAGCGGACCTCTCCTTGCTCCTCATCAGCTGGGATCTCCAACCCCACTATACCTTCAGTCCTCTCTGAAACCTGCACTGAGAGGAATGAAGGTGTAGAATTAGGTGTGTCACAGCCAAGTACTTGCGGACAATCTGCTATCGGTACACCGACGTCCGATTGTACCAGGCAAATTTCCCTGCCCCAGCTGCTGCACCGCCGAAAGAAGTTTGCTCCCAGCCATCCACATGCCCACCGGTTGAATGCTAGCTTGGCTAAATTGCTAGCGCTTCAACTGCTGCCTTTTCAGTTGGTAGACTCTGCCCCCTTCCGTGTGTTTGTGGAATGTGCGGTTCCTCAGTGGCACGTTCCCAAATGCCACTTTTTCTCACGGAAGGCAATTCCGGCTCTCTACCGGCATGTGGAAGGCAATGTCTTGGCCTCGCTGGACAGGGCGGTCAGCGGTAAGGTGCATATTACTGCTGACTCATGGTCCAGCAGACATGGACAGGGACGTTACCTATCTTTCACGGTGCATTGGATGACTCTGCTGGCAGCTGGGAAGGATGCAGGACAAGGTGCAGTAGTGTTGGAGGTTGTTCCGCCACCACGCCTCCAAAATGTTACTACTGGTGATTCTGACACACCTCTCTCCTCCACCCCCTCCTCTTCTTCTTCCTCCATGGCATATACCTGTGCTTTGTCCTCGGAACCAGCGGTGCTCCGTAGGCGTTCAAGGGGCTACGCAAGTACGCAGGCAAAAAGATGCCAGGCGGTGCTTGAACTGGTGTGCTTGGGGGGCAGGAGCCACACTGGGGCAGAGATTCTGTCAGATCTGAAGGGGCAGGCTCAGAGGTGGTTGACGCCACGCCAGCTTAAGCCAGGAAAGGTGGTTTCCGACAATGGCACCAACCTCCTCTCCGCCCTTCGACAGGGACAACTGACCCATGTGCCCTGTTTGGCTCACGTCCTTAACTTGGTGGTGCAGCGGTTCTTGGGCAGGTACCCGGGCTTACAGGAGGTCCTGAAGCAGGCCAGGAAACTCTGTGGGCATTTCCGCCGGTCATATAATGCCAGTGCTCAGCTGGCTGACCTGCAAAAGGATTACAACCTGCCCAAGACCCGCCTAATCTGTGACATGCCCACCAGGTGTAACTCTACGTTGGCCATGCTGCAGTGGCTGCACACGCAGCAGAGGGCCATCAATGAGTATCTGTTGCAATTTGGCACCAGGACAGGGTCAGGGGAGCTTGGATTTTTTTCCCCACTCTAGTGGGCCATGATTAGGGATGCATGCACTGTCCTGCCACCATTTGAGGAGACCACGAGGATGGTGAGCAGTGACAGTGCATGCATCAGTGACACTGTCCCTCTTGTCCACCTGTTGGAGCACACGCTGCGTGGAATAATGGACAGGGCACTTGAGGCAGAACAGAGGCAGGAAGAGGAGGACTTCCTTGCCTTTCAAGGCCCCCTTTATCCAGACAGTGTTCCTGCTGGCCCGGCTATCACACAGGAAGAGGAGGAGGAGGTTTATTGTGTTAGCATGGAGGTGGAGCCTAGCACTCAGCATCAGCAGCAGTCTTCAAGGGATCAATTACAGTCCCAAGACACCCATGGACTTGTACGTGGCTGGGAGGAGGTGGCTGCGGATCATGTCGTCCTCAGTGACCCAGAGGACTCCGCACCGAATGCCTCAGCAAACCTACGCTGCATGGCCTCCCTGATCCTGAAAAGCCTGCGGAAGGATCCTCGTATTCGTGTGATCAAAGAGAGGGATCATTACTGGGTGGCAACCCTCCTTGATCCCCCTTGCAAGGCTAAGGTTGCGGACCTTATCTTGCCGTCGCAGAGGGAGCAGAGGATGAAGCATCTTTGGGAGGCCTTGCAGAAAGGTCTGTGCAACGCGTTCCCAGAGACTGGGAGGTTACAAATTCCTGGTCCTGGACAACGTGTTGCTGAGGCTCCAGTCAGTCAAAGAAGGAGCGGTGGAGAAGGTGACCGCCTGACCGATGCGTTCAGACAATTTTTTAGTACGCAGCCCCAAGGTGTGATCGCTTCCAGCAACCATCACCAGCATCTGGTTTACATGGTGCAGGAATACCTAGGGGCAAGATCAGACTTGGACACCTTTCCCACCGAAAATCCTCTGGGTTACTGGGTCTTGAGGATGGATCACTGGCCAGAGCTTGCAGAGTATGCAATTGAGGTACTGGACTGTCCTGCATCCAGCGTTCTTTCGGAATGCACATTCAGTGCTGCTGGAGGCTTTGTAACCGATCACAGGGTGTGCCTGTGCACCGACTCGGTCGATCGACTGAACTTCATAAAAATGAATCAGTCTTGGATCACCACCAGCTACCAAGCACCTGATGCTGATGAAACCGAATAATTTTTTGGGAAATGTCAGATCCCTTCAAGACTGCCTATGCTGATGCTGAGTGACTATCCTGTTATGCTGAGTGACTATCCTCTTCCTCCTCAATAATCATGCTGATAGCTTGAAAGAACATTTTTGGTTCTGGGCACCTCCACCAGTGGCTAAGGCCCAAATTGTCAGCCCCTGTTTAACAGGGGTGTGTATTTACAATTTTTGATGCAATGCTTTGCAGCAGGGCTCATTGCTGTGCTCCAACTACAGTATCTGTGAGGGGTTGCAGTGTTATGGCACCAGCACCAGTGCCTAAGGCCCAATTTTTCAGCCACTGTTTAACAGGGGCGTGTATTTACAATTTTTGATGCAATGCTTTGCAGCAGGGCTCATTGCTGCACTCCAAGTACAGTATCTGTGAGGGGTTGCAGTGTTGTGGCACGAGCAGCAGTGCCTAAGGCCCAATTTTTATGCCCCTGTTTAACAGGGGCATGTAATTACAATTTTTAATGCAATACTTTGCAACAGGGCTCATTGCTACTCCAACTACAGTATCTGTGAGGGGTTGCAGTGTTGTGGCACAAGTGCCTAAGGCCCAATTTTTCTGCCCCTGTTTAACAGGGGCATGTAATTACAATTCTTGATCTAATAATTCACAGCAGGGCCCATTCCTGCGCCCACCAAGAGTAACTGTGAGGGCTTACAGTGTTGTGGCAACACCACCACCACCACCACCAAAGGCCCAATTTGTCTGCCCCTGTTCAACAGGGCCATGTGATTACAATTCTTGATCTAATATTTCACAGCTGGGCCAATTCCTGCGCCCACCAAGAGTAACTGTGAGGACTTACAGTGTTGTGGCACCAGCACCACCATCAAAGGCCCAATTTTTCCTACCACTGTTCAACAATGGCATGTAATTACACGCACATTAACTTTAATGGCATCCCAGTCTTAGTCCATAGGGTTCAATATTGAGTTGGCCCACTCTTTGCAACTATAACAGCTTCAACTCTTGGAAGGCTGTCTACAAGGTTTAGGAGAGTGTCTATAGGAATGTTTGACCATTATTCCACAAGCTCATTTGTGAGGTCTGTCACTGATGTGGACGAGGAGGCAGGGCTCACAGTGTCCGCTCTATTTCATCCCAAAGGTGTTCTATCAGGTTGAGGTCAGGACTCTCAAGTTTCTCCACCCAAAACTCACTCATCCATGTCTTTACGGACCTTGCTTTGTGCACTGGTTCGCAGTCACGTTGGAACAGGAAGGGGCCATCCCCAAACTGTTCCCACAAAGTTGGGAGCATGAAATTATCCAAAATGTCTTGGTATGCTGATGCCTTAAGAGTTCCCTTCACTGGAACTTAGGGGCCAAGCCCAACCCCTGAAAAACAACCCCACAACATAATCCTAACCTCAACCTGATAGGAAACCTTTGGGATGAATTAGAGCCGAGACTGCGAACCAGGCCTTCTTGTCCAACATCATTGCCTGACCTCACAAATGCGCTTCTGGAAGAATGGTCAAACATTCCCATAGGCACACTCTTAAAAGTGGAGGTTCACCCTAAATCCTGACATTATATTATACTAATCTATGTAGCAGATACATATACATATGCCTATTGTTTTTTTTTTTTGCGCTTGTACTTACCGTGAATCAGTCGTTCCGAATCAGGACTTACGGGTATTCCTCCCGCGGGAGTGGGCGTATCTTTTTCTTTCCCCGGCGCCCTTTGAATGACGTCACCCGTTATCATGGCAACCTCGCTCGCTCGCCGACAATACTGATGATACAGCGGTGAATGCTGGGATGCATTCACCGCATCCCGGAAGTCTCTGCTTGTGGGCTTCACAGTGCCCACAAGCAAAATGGCAAAAAGAAGATCAATTTATAAAAGTCAGAATTTATAACTGAAATAGACGGGGGTTGTTTCTAATCGCAGGACAAGTGAGTGCTTACATGTTTTCTGTAACCCCATTACATGCACCTAGAAAAAAAAAAACGAGGGACCGCGGAACCTCCGCTTTAAACCTTGTGGACAGCTTTCCAAGAGTTGAAGCTGTTATAGCTGCAAAGGGTGTGCCAACTCAATATAATACCCTATGGACTAAGACTGGGGTGCTATTAAAGTTCATGTGCATGCAAAGGCAGGCGTCCTAATACCTTTAGTAATATAGTGTAAGCGGATGGTCACCTGGCTTTTTAACCTCTGAGGCAGGTGGGGACATAATCCTGATAAGGGGCAAGTTTTGCAGGCTGGTGATCTCAGGCTTCCTATGTTACAATGTGTCCATCACTATACATTCCTGAAATTCTTTATTCCAATCACCATAGAATATGTGGAGGCTGATTGCCCAAGAACAAGATGGGAGGTGTGAAAGTTGTGAAACCACTATGTTCGAGTTACAAAATCCTATTTTTGATGCCAGGAAGGCTGTACAGGTGTTAATTCCTTGATTTACATGGCTAAAGGTGTGAATTGTTGTCAAATCACCAGTGTGGAGATGTAGAAATGGCATTATATGTGGAAAACAGATGGCGTTGAAGGTCCCCACCCCTATTTAGGGATGGCTTTTCCAGTGTAACATTGATGCCCTCTTTTGACTGCCACAGACACAGGCCTCTGCTGATAGCAAGATAGTGCAAGCCACTTCTGCTACCAGCACACAGCATTTGTTTGCCCTACTAGCTTTAAAACCCAAGGCACTGTTTTGGGGTAAAGGCTACCTGTGATTCCCACCCCTTGATGCTCTCCTCACTTCCCTTTTGACTACAAAATATAATGAACACTCTCACTACCCAACAGGGAGACCAGAATGATATTTTTGACTATGAAAGTTCTGGTTTCTCTTTTTCATTTAAAGTGACATTAAACTCAGTTTTTTTGTGCATCAATTGTTCTAAAATATCAAGTATAGCTCTGTTTTCTTTTTAGGTGTCTTACCATTGTTTTCCAGTTTCATTTTTTGTCCTGTGCACACTCCTTATCATCCACTGATGCACCTTACAGCTACTAGTGTAGAGCGAATAGTGCAATTGCTTTGGGTCACATGCTCCACTCTATGTGTACTACAATTCCCGTAGAGCTGAATGTGTTTGTAGGACTGTACTATAGAACAGATCCAGAGGGATAATAGAGTGCAGGGAATTAATATGGTTTGTCTGCTCCCCTGGACTTCAGGTACCATCTTCCCCAGTACCTTGGTCCTTATTGGGCAGAGAACATGGGATTAAAGGGCTTTAGGGACATATACTTTTCCTATAAATACTGTACAACATCATAAAGCCTTGGAGAGTGCTGCAGGAGAGAACATGGTGTTTGCACTAATGTGTACCCACCAGATAGCCCATTGACCTACATACTTGCCAGGAGCAAAGGTAATGTGAAAAGCTTTACAAACATTGCTAGCGCCACTGCTGGAACCGATGAAAGAAAATTTGTACAAATTTTTTTACGAATATTCTCGTACGACAAAGGCTTTTTTTGTTGTTTCTGATCATGCAGTCTTTCTTTTCAGATTTTTCTTGTATGTAATAGACCTATTACAAAAAAAAACTTTAAATCAAATTATCAATCTCTTAGTGTTCTTCACAAAATATATATAAAATAAAATACCATAAAAAATATATTTCACAAAATATATATAGATATAAATATATAGAAGACTTGCTGATGACGCCATATTGGTGAAATGCACTGAGGTCTGGTCGCTGCTGTGATATCCAGGTTGTTGGTGACGTCTTATATGGTCGAGGTGGAATGCACGCTGATTCCCTGGAGAGATTGGTGGATCGGCTTCTATTTAACATAGGCTGATTGAGCTACTGGCGGTCTGGGCACAACTAAATGTAAGTGCAATAGACTGTTTGTATTTTAATTGCTGATTTTTAATAAACGTACTGCACTATTAACCTATCATTGTTTTCTGGGGATCTGTGATTCCACACTGGATGTAAGAGAGGAGATCACATTGGATGACTTTTTCCTGCTGGTATACCTGTAATTACTAAGGCTGTATCCTGTAGGTCTTTATGTCCAAGTGGATCTGGTGAGTGGCCCCCTAAACCACATGTGGTGTAGCACTTTGTAGTTGAAAATTAAGAAATAGAAGAAGCAGGAGACCAATCTATTCATTGATGAGCACAAGTATTGCACAGAAGATCTTTTTTTTTATTTTTTATTTTTGTGATTTGCGGCACAAGATGGACACTTTTTGAAATCTATGTGGACATTATTATATTTATATATATTTTGTGAAATATATGTTTATGGTATTATATTTTATATATTATTTGTGAAGAACACTTAATGGATTAGTAATTGGAATTATAGTTTTTTGAAACAGGTCCAATATTACACTGTAATGCCGCGTACACACGATCGCAAATTCCGACAACAAATGTTCGATGTGAGCTTTTTGTCGGAAATTCCGACCGTGTGTAGGCTTCCATCGGACATTTGTTGTCAGAATTTCCGAGAACAAAAATTTGAGAGCTGGTTCCGATCGTCTGTATGCAATTCCGACGCACAAAAAAGCACACATGCTCAGAATCAAGCAGAAGAGCCCAACTGCCTATTGAACTTCATTGATCTCGGCTCGTCATACGTCTTGTACGTCACCGCGTTATTGACGTTTGGAATTTCCGACAAGATTTGTGTGACCGTGTGCATGCAACACAAGTTTGAGCCAACATTCCGTTGGAAAAAAATCCACGGTTTTGTTGTCGGAATTTCCGATCATGTGTACGCGGAATAAGGATTATTTTGTTTTGCACATTTTTGTACAGTATTTACTGCACAAATAGGAGAAGCACCTTACTTCACTTATTCACAATTTTTTGAGTGAGATGTTCACTTAAAGGGGCAGCTGCTGTATGGTTTGTGGAGATTCAGAGGTTGGCGCCATTTGTACTTAAAAAATATTTGCAGAATGTTCAGTTGATCCAGAGATGTTTATTGGGGATCTTGACATTTCCTAAAAAAAAAAGAGTGTTGTCCCATTCCCTCATGCTTTCCAAGTTTCCTTTTTGGCTACAAAGACAACCAGTCATTAATAGAAAGACCTGGCAGTCAATAGGACCAAACTTTACTGTTAATGTTCAACTCCGGGCAACTAAAAAATTATCCCTTGCAATGGGGCTGTGCCTGGAAAGCAGGAGTTAATAGTTCATTATGTCTAGGGGAGAAAAGAAACGGTTTTAGGCCTCATGCAGACAGGGCATTGCCCAGCTCGCCTTAAAAGTTTATACGCGTATAAACACTTTTAGCCATGTTTAGGTGCATCAAGCGCTTGGCTGTTCATTTTATTGGCCAGAAAAATAATTTATTCTGGCCATTTAAATTAACGCTCAAGCACTAAACGTGCGTAGTGTTAAAACGCATATATGTATTTACACGCATCTAGCATTTTCTCTGCCAAAACGCTGCAGCTCCTGGACGCACTTACAGTGTTTTTTTTTCTGCCTCTAAACGCCTCTCCCTATAACATGGAGGGGTGTTTAGAGGCAGAAGAAAAAACAGACATCCCTAAAAGCAGTGTTTTTAAAGCTTAAGCCTTACTTACACGATCCTCCGCTCCACTGGCAGATACCACCCCCCCAAACTTAAGCAGTGGACTGTTCCTCAGTGTCAATGCAATGCTATGGACCCGGATTTGGTCTTGATGACACAAACAACAAAAAAGAGGATAGCCATGGATTGTGTGTAGACATATGGAGAAAACAACAACACAGGCATAAAATCAAGAAATTTATTACAACAATGATTAAAAATTACACAAGTAGAAAATATTGCACAACATAAAATATGTCTATCTTAGTTCATATTGGATGAATAAAGATTCAAGAGACTCTACATGCGATCGCAACATGTTTTGAACATTCTTCTTCAGGTGTACATTAGAGCTGCACGATTAATCGTTAGAGTGCCTGACAGCTGACCCACCAGGCACTAGTACCTTTCTGCACTCCCGAGCCCCCTGTCTGCTCTATCAGGGGCCATGAGTCAGATACATAAGGGAGGCCTTCCTCTGCACTATCGGGCTCATCCGTTAGGTACATAGGAACGTGACAGTGATTCTCATTTTGTCCAGAATCATGCAGCTCTAGTGTACATGTGAATAGAATCAAAAGAAGTACAATCCCCAAATCACCATTCTAAGGGAAAAACCTCTATCCCATAGGGGAAAATATCCACAAGGAGGAGCAGGGTAGATTATAATTCATCAGATCAAGTGGTTCCCAACAGAGTAATCACATTGCATCAATCACTTGGTAGTGTGTGTCAGATACTGTATTACAGGTGATCAATAGTCCACAATGAATCTTTGGACAGCAAATGTGGGTATCATAAAATGCGAACCCCGAGAGCCCCTACACACACAAGGGGAACCACAGGTCTTCCATAGATCACATGTTTAGTAAGATTAATGATCAAATCATAAAGGCATAGCAACTGCGGTCTAAGGTTTGTGATACAGCTGAACCTGAGACCACGGGTGCTATGCCTTTATGATTTGATTATTAATCTTGCTAAACAAGTTTTGATATATGGGAGACCTGTTGTTCCCCTTATGTGTGGAGGGGCTCTCAGGGTTTTCATTTTTTGATACCCATATTTGCTGTCCAAAGATCCATTGTGAGCTACTGATCTAATGTATTGCAGGATCTGACACACACAGTCAAATGATTGATGCTATGTGATTACTCTGTTGGAGACCACTTGATCTGATAAATTATAATCTACCCTGCTCCTCCTTGTAGATTTTTTAATCCAAAACTTGTACAGATCTTCCCAGATGATCATCAGGTAGGTAAAAAATAAATAAAATGTCATAGTATGTCAAGCTCCAGCAATTATATGTACTCAGAACAGACACTAAAGACACACTGAAAAGAAGGTGTGACTATCTATACCAGGGGTGCCCAACCAGAGGGCCACTTAAGCAAATTGGTAACCAGTCGCGGGCCGTAATTAGTGGAGTGGGCGAATGACAGGTCTGTGTCCACTCTGCATATGCAGAGGAGACACAGCCCACTCTACTCTATGGGTCCACTGAACCTCCCGTTCTGTTTTTTTAGCAGATCGGATTGGAGGTAGGTGGGTGTAATCAGACAAAAGACTGTTTACATCTGCAGCTCCATAGAAGTGAATGGAGGGTCCGCATGGGTCAGACCGATCGTGTGAAAGGGGCACAGCACAGTGCACCCGTGGCTTTCCTGCGGGTTAGCTGCACTTTGCCATAAACGTCTATTATAACCTGCAAGTGTGGTGCACTTTCTGAAAGTGCACCAAATCCGCAGGTAATAACAGAAGTCTATGATTCAATGAAGGTAACCCGCAGGTGCACTGCTCTGTACCTGCGTATCAGTTTGAAAGCAGGCCAGTAATCACTGCAGAACAGATATGCCCATACAGTATATACACTGTGATTTTAGTAATAAACTTACCTGTAATAACAGTATTCCATTCAGGTATCGCCGGCTGTTAATGTCCCAGGCAGAGTGCATTTGGTATCACTCTGCCTATGACAGGAGCCAGCGCTATGCAGGAAGCATCGACTTATGCTGCTCTGTTTTGCAGCCGCTTTCTTCTTTTACCACTGACTTCATTCACAAAACTGATGCTCTGGGATCAGGGGTCAGCGATCGGCAATCTGGGCTGGGATCCGCCATCCCAGAGCAGGAGGCCGCAGGCCACATCAGAGAGCTCCGCGGGCCACATGTGGCCCCCGGGCCACTGGTTGGGCACCCCTGATCTATACAGAGCATCTCCTAGCTATGGAGGGACAAAGGGACAAAACAACAATGCATGTGTAACATGATATGACCAAAACTGTATTTTTATCAGAATGGATTCCCCAAATGACTGTTATTGTTCCTTTAAAGTGGTAGTAAACCTCTGTTTATTTATTTTTGAAACCTGCATACTAGCACATTATGTGAAACTTACCTTAAAAAGAAGCTCTCCAGTGGTGCACTGTCACTGCTGACAGGGTTTCCATCTTCACCCGGTCTTCCTTCCAAGTTGGCGGGCTCCAGTCTTTTGATTAGACGAGCCTCGTGGCATCATGCGCGTGGGAGCTGCTGTTCATGGCACAAGGCTCTGAAAGAACGGCATGGGTATGCTTCACAAGTAAATATCTCCTAAATGTTGCATGTTTAGGAGATATTTACTGTACCTATAGGTAAGCCTTCCTACAGCTATGAGTAAGCATCTCACGATGTGAAACGCGTTAGCCATTTTTGTCCTTGTTTTGTCCACTTTCATTTGACTGTACTATACTAGATTGCATTTGATTTTATACAATAAAGACGCCATTCAACAGAGTGCGGCAGTCCAGGATGTGTTCTTACTTCATAAGCCTTCCTATAGGCTTACCTATAGGTAAAAATCATCCATGGGAGTTTACTTCCACTTTAAGGTAAGGTCAGCACCAGGAGTATATGCTCAGTGTAAAAAAAAAAAAAAAAACATAATTTTAACTACAATTCTTGTGGATGTTCATGGAAAGATCTGACTTAAATAAGAAGCGGTTCAAGCACTCATGTTTAAGGTTAGTCTTGGGTCACGTGCCTGTGATCCGCTTAGAAATACAGTATTCTTGATAAGGTAGTTTCCCACAGACTACTACACTTTGATGAAATAGTGATTATGAACTCAGTTAGGATCTTTAATGGATTGTTTTTCAACGATAGACCTAAACTGTTTACAAGTTTTATGTTGTGCTTTTGAACTCTGAGCAATGGGGTGCAGAAAGGTGATTTGACTATGCAATCAGAATTTATTTTCTTTTGATCAAATCATTTTCAGGGAGCCTTTTAGCACACATCTGTCCTTGAGAAAAGTAATCTTGGGGATATACATGTATTACTTCTGAAAATGATAGTTATGTAGCTGACCCTAGCATTAAAATGTCAGACTCACAGAACTAGAATGAAAATGAAGCAAATACAAATCCTAAATTCATTTAGTTGTTACACCTTAGAAACCAATACATCAACATGGTACATAGAGGCTGACATTTATAGAAAGATGTCAGCATAGTTACATAGTTAGTCAGGTTGAAAAAAGACACAAGTCCATCCAGTTCAACCATAAAAAAAATATATATATATATATATATATATATATATATATATATATATAATGTCATACAATCCCATATACCCAATTCTATACCCACAGTTGATCCAGAGCACAGGTGTCAAACACAAGGCCCGCGGGCCGAATCCGGCCTTCCAGGCCATTTCATGTGGCCCTTGCCCTCCTTTGGTCCTCCTCAAGACCCTTACTTTCTGCTTTTAAGCAATGCATCCAGCTTCTTCCCAGTAGCAGCTTAATCAAAGGGGGGAGCACTGTGATGTAAGGGAGAGTGGGGGACTCAACTTCTGATGGTGGGGTGCCCTTAACATCTAATGTAAGGGGAGGAGGATGCGCTGGACATCTAATCTTACAGATAAAACCGGCCCTTTTGAGGGCAATCATAATGCTAATGCGGCCCTCGAGGAAATTGAGTTTGACACCCCTGATCCAGAGGAAGGCGAAAAACCCCAGAAAAGCATGATCCAATTTGCTACAGCAGGGGAAAAAATTCCTTCCTGATCCCCCGAGAGGCAATCGGATTTTCCATGGATCAACTTTACCTATAAATGTCAGTACCCAGTTATACAGTATTATGTACATTTAGGAAAGTATCCAGGCCTTTCTTAAAGCAAGCTACTGAGCTGGCCAGAACCACCTCTGGAGGGAGTCTGTTCCACATTTTCACAGCTCTTACTGTGAAGAAACCTTTCTGTATTTGGAGATGAAATCTCTTTTCCTCTAGGCGTAAAGAGTGCCCCCTTGTCCTTTGTGTTGACGTAAAGTGAATAACTCAACACCAAGTTCACCATATGGACCCCTTATATATTTGTACATGTTGATCATATCCCCCCTTAATCTCCTCTTCTCAAGAGTGAATAAATTCAGTTCCTCTAATCTTTCCTCATAGCCGAGCTCCTCCATGTCTCTTGTCAGTTTGGTTGCTCTTCTCTGCACTTTTGCAATTGCAGCATACATATTTTTCTCAGTATGAATGCGCATTAGTAGCATGTGGTTACCCCCTCTCTGTATGTTCATTGAAGTCCGTTAGGCAAAGTGTTCAGCCTGCTGGCAGCGCCTAAAGCCAAGAAAACAGCCCATGTTTAACTCCCCTATAATCCTAATCATGAAAAGAACCAAGTACAACCTTTACCTTAGCTAACCTCTTATACACCCACTCTCAAAATGAAAAGTACACTTTAAAATATTATTTGTGCTACAACTTTAATATGTATTGCATGAAATGAATACAGTTAAAATCTAGTAAGTATCTCTGTTTTTAATAGTAGTCTCAAAAAAGTCAAACCTACATTTACTACAGCCCCTATTTTACGACAAAACATTTACAAGGTAGTTTAAACATGTTTCACGTGTCACTTTGTAGATTGATTGCACTGCTATGAAATGAAGTGTTAAACACATTAGCATCTGTTGAATTCCACAGTAGGCTTATTAAATCGGCATCTCATAGGTTTCTGTGCCAGTGTCTAGCCCCAGAATGACCTAACACCAACAGCAGACCTCCATTCATGACATGCATTAGGTCTGGAAAGATGCCAGCTTTCAAGAGAACTGATGTTTAAATAAGGACAGCTTACCCATTATGGTTCCAAATTGAAACTGGTATAGTTTGCATCTGGTTTTGAATGTCTTTTACAAATTGTTAACAAAAGCACATAGAATAGACATTACATTGGCTGATCCAATTTTAACCCCCCTCCCTTCTATCATCACATAGACAAGTTTACATGTGGCTAATGCAGTGTTGCTCTGTCAGGTTCTAATTTTACATTGCAAGGGAGGGTAAAGTACTTGATCAAGGTCACCAAGTAAAGATACTGTGTCAGAGTT
Source organism: Rana muscosa (assembly GCA_029206835.1). NCBI lineage: Eukaryota > Metazoa > Chordata > Amphibia > Anura > Ranidae > Rana > Rana muscosa. Next base: position 132,917,997 of record CM055126.1, read on the forward strand.
TTAAAAGGAAATGCAGACTACATGACTGTAATGAAACATAGTTTATAATTTCGATTTTTGTTCTGGAAAAAAAAAACAAGTCTGGGGTAAACATAGTCTTTTGTATAGAAGACTATTCACAGGCTTTTCCGACAAACATATGAAAATATTCAGCATTAGCTGACGTCACAGGGTTTTCCCCGGCAAGCGAGGAAAGCCGTGGCTTACCCTATGATGTGACAGGTGACCCCGCCCCCTCTTATGTCATGGGGGTTTCGTGTGGAGTGGAGAGTGAGGCTGCAGCATCACTGGACGTCAGAACAACGCTGGACAGACTGGATTACAGCGCTGGAATGGTTTTCTGATTATTACTTTTTTTTCATGTTTAATAAAGGATTTATCCCAACTGTGTCTGTGTGTTTTTTTTACAATTTTTTATACTTTCTTTGTGAAATGGTAGGGGTACAATGTACCTCGTTACCAATTCACATAGGGGGGCGGAATCTGGGGGTCCCCTTTGTTAAAGGGGGCTTCCAGATTCTGATAAGCCCCCCGCCCGCAAACCCCCACAACCACTGGGCAAGGGTTGTGGGGATGAGGCCCTTGTCCCCATCAACATGGGGACATCCCCCCCATGTTGAGGGCATGTGGCCTGGTACGGTTCAGGACAGGGGGCGCTCTTTCGTCCCCCCTCTTTTCCTGCGGCCTGCCAGGTTACCTGTTCGGATAAGGGTCTGGTATGGAATTTGGGGGGACCCCCACACTTTTTTTTTTTTTGGTTCGGGGTTCCCCTTCATATTCATACCAGACCCAAAGGGCCTGGTAATGGACTGTGGGGGGGACCCCTGCCGTTTTTTCAATGACCTTGATCTGTATTGCCAGGGAGCCAACAATTCATTATAGCCGTGAGTGGTTTTAAATGACTTTTTTTCCTTCAGAAATTACATTTTGTGTAGGGACAAGTCTAAACACGGGGAAACATGCGTGACTTCACAGGCATACTTTAGACACCCCCCAGGTACGAAATTTAAAGGAATATTTCACTTTTATTGTTTCACTTTAAGCATTATTAAAATCGCTGCTCCCAAAAAAACGTCAGTTTTTAAAACTTTATTTTGCATTGATACATGTCCCCTGGGGCAGGACCCGGGTCCCCAAACACTTTTTATGACAATAACTTGCATGGTAACCTTTAAAATGAGCACTTTTGATTTTTCATGTTCGTGTCCCATAGACTTTAACGGTGTTCGGATGTTCATACGAATTTTTTGTCTGTTCGCATGTTCTGGTGCAAACCGAACCGGGGGATGTACAGCTCATCCCTACTCAGCATAAGCCAATGCTCACAGACCTGTATAAATCAACTGTTTATCAGTATCACCTACCAAAAATAGTCATGTATGTGATAATATGGCTTACTGGTGCTAACTACTTGTTAAGTACACCTTGGTAACACAGTTCTGAGCCTCCTCACATACTATACATGCATCTGGATGTGCATATACAGTTGTGCTTTTTAAGTTTACATACCCTGTCAGAATTTATGATTTCTTGGCCATTTTTCTGAGAATATGAATGATAACACAAAAACTTTTCTTTCACTCATGGTTAGTGTTTGGCTGAAGCCCTTTATTATCAATCAACTCTGTTTACTCTTTTTAAATCATAATGACAACAGAAACTACCCAAATGACGCTGATCAAAAGTTTACATACCCTGGTGATTTTGGCCTGATAACATGCACACAAGTTGACACAAAGGGGTTTGAATGGCTATTAAAGGTAACCATCCTCACCTGTGATCTGTTTGCTTGTAATTAGTGTGTGTGTATAAAAGGTTATGAGTTTTTGGACTCCTGACAGACCCTTGCATCTTTCATCCAGTGCTGCACTGACGTTTCTGGATTCTAAATCATGGGGAAAGCAAAAGAATTGTCAAAGGATCTTCTGGAAAAGGTAGTTGAACTGTATAAAACAGGAACAGGACATTAAAAAGATTCCCAAGGAATTGAGAATGCCAATCAGCAGTGTTCAAACTCTAATTAAGAAGTGGAAAATTAGGGGTTTTGTTGAAACCAAACCACCAGACGAACTAAAATTTCAGCCACAACTGCCAGGAAAATTGTTCTGGATGCAAAGAAAAACCCACAAATAACTTGAAATACAGGACTCTCTGAAAACATGTGGTGTGGCTGTTTCTAGATGCACAATAAGGAGGCACTTGAAGAAACATGGGCTGCACGGTCGAGTCGCCAGAAGAAAGCCATTACTACACAAATGCCCCAAAGTATCCCACTTACAATACGCCAAACAGCACAGAGACAAGCCTCAAACCTTCTGGCACAAAGTAATTTGGAGTGATGAGACCAAAATTTAGCTTTTTGGCCACAACCATAAACACTACATTGGGAGAGGAGTCAACAAGGCCTATGATGAAAGGTACACCATTCCTACTGTGAAACACGGAGGAGGATCACTGATGTTTTGGGGATGTGTGAGCTACAATAGCACAGGAAATTTGGTCAAAATTGATGGCAAGATGAATGCAGTATGTTATCAAAAAATACTGGAGGAACATTTGCATTCATCAGCCAGGAGGCTGCGCATGGGACGTACTTGGATATTCCAACATGACAATGATCCAAAACACAAGGCCAAGTCGACCTGTCATTGGCTACAGCAGAATAAAGTGAAGGTTCTGGAGTGGCCATCTCAGTCTCCTGACCTCAATATCATTGAGCCATTCTGGGGAGATCTCAAATGTGCAGTTCATGCAAGATAGTCCAAGAATTTACAGGAACTGGAGGGTTTTTGCCAGGAGGAATGGGCAGCTTTACCATCTGAGAAGATAAAGAGCCTCATCCATAAATACCACAAAAGACTTCAAGCTGTCATTGATGTTAAAGGGGGCAATACACGGTATTAAGAACTGGGGTATGTAAACTTTTGATCAGGGTCATCTGGGTAGTTTCTGTTGTCATTATGATTTTTAAAAAGAGTAAACACAGTTGATTGATAATAAATGGCTTCAGCCAAACACTAACCATGAGTGAAAGAAAAGTTTTTGTGTTATCATTCATATTTTCTGAAAAATGGCCAAGAAATCATCAATTTTGCCAGGGTTTGTAAACTTATGAGCACAACTCTATATGCTGGGAAATTAAAAACATTAGTGTAAAGACATTCTATAGGCACAGGTAAGTGTTCCTGCAAATTTAAATGTGTATACCAGTACAGTAAGAATTTCTATTCAGACTGAGTATAGCTTCCTAAAACTCTCAAGAGATGAGATCTCTGTACCTGGAATCCTGGGTCAACCAATTCACCATAGCAGTTTTGAGATTGAAGTGGATGCATAGCAAGATACCTGCAGAACACTATAGAAAGCTATTGTGTAATTTCAAATCCTTGGAAACCACCAACTAAAGTATTTGTTTTGTGTAAAATGACCATTTAATATGTGCTGTAATACAGGTTTGGTAACCCAAAGTTCAAAACAGAACTGACAGTCATAGGTTCAAACTCGTAGATGGCAGTCAACACTGCCTCCGTCCAGTGAGGAATGGCAGAATAGCATGAACGGGGTAATTCTTAAAGAGAAATCGGTTTATATAAGGCAAGGCGCTCCAACAACATATGATAAGATCTGGAAACCTTGGTGGGAAGCAAGAGGGATCAGTATGTAAACCTTAATAAGTGCAAGATAAAACACCTAAAACGGTGAGCAATGGCCCAAGAGAAACCCTTGGATAAGGGAGTGGAAGTTGTGGAACGATAGAGATGAATGAATGTTGTGAAAGGGTATGAATCTTAGCATTAGAACGGAAGTTTTTACAGATAGCCCCAGGGGTGCCCCCTTCATCAGGTCTCTCCCCAGGGATACACCTAGTATGTATAGTCTATCGAACCGGTGGAGGGGAAATTGTTGGAGGGTTGGGGCAGTATGGGGAACATTGTTTTCTTAATTGCCTGTAAACCGTGAAAAACTTAATAAAGAAATAAAGTTATAAAAAAAAAAAAAAAAACTCTGATAGGTTGAAACTCAAAATAGAAGCTGTGGCCAAGGCAGTCGTTTAAATTTGAGTAGAACAGAGCATGGGGGTTGCAAACAAGGTTAGGAAAAGCCATGACCACAACCAGAAAGGAACAAACACCTAACTCCATAACTAAGGACCTCCTTTCTAAATGTTGTTAAATTCTGTGATTGAATGCTGAATCCTCATTGGTTGTTAGTTCTAATCTTTGATTTCTCGCTGCCTCTCTCAGTAGTCACTCATTTACTCCATATCTATTATTTACACAAAAGGGGGACCATTTATAAAAATAGTAAACTCTCCACGGTCATTGCTGTCAATGTTTCATATAGCACTCTCATCTTGTATTTTTAAATGTAGCCAAAATGTCTCTATATTTTTTTGCCACAGAGTTAGGTAGGGCTAAATCTTCTGTGGTGTTTATATTGCTGTCTGGACCCCTATTGAGTACATTTTTAATTAAGTTATAGACAGCAATAAAAGCATTACAGAATTTTTAACCCTTCTCTACTCTAAAATGTAATTAGGTGAAACTGTTTGTCTTTTAAGGTAGTTGTGTTATGCACACACTTGAAATCATGAGTACCACCAGAGAATGGCAATTAGTCTACAGAAAAGTTTGGGCATAGAATATATATATATATATATATATTTTTTTATTTCTGTATGCCAGTAACTGATCAATAGTAAACAAGGAATCCCTGAAGAGAACATGACCAATGTTAAATTAGAACTATAGGCTATATAATCCCTGTCAGATTTTTTTTTTTTTTTTTCGCCATCTGTGTCCCATTGCAGAGATTTCCAATACTTCCTGTCCAACGGGAAGTAAGAGGAAATCCCTGCAAATTAAGGGAATTTCTTGGGGACCCCCAAGTCACCAGAACTAGTGTCCCAATTGGAAGATTTCCCCTCTGTTACTTTTCTGGGAATTTGGGATTTTCGTTTACTTTCATTTTCAACGATAATGGTGATTAAGACAAATAGAGAGGGTGAATCTCCTTAATAGGGGAACACACAGCAAAAAAAAACATTGATGTTCAAATCCCTCTATAAAACAAAAAAAAAGGTTTTCCTTTAGTTATAATTTTAGTGTAAAGCAAGAAACATATGGAATCCTGGATTTTATTGTGTGCATTTTAGTTACACTTTAAGTATATTCTCTATATGTGAAAGATGTATCTCCAACCCAAATGTATTTTTTTATTTTTTGTTTAGCATGAAGGATTACAAATACAAACCACAGTTTTTACTGCCACCTGTAACTCCATTGGGAAGATTTCCCCTCACATTCCCCCTCCAATTTTATATGGCATTTTGGACAGGGGCAGCTCTCTATAACCTGATGGGCCTAGACATAGAACTTGAGATAAAAATCTGAAAATTTGTTCAAATAAGAGAGAGTGTCAAGTTGTAGTCAACAGTCTAGATACATGTCAATGTAATAGTTAAAAATATCCACCCTGTTTCAGAGGTTACAAGAGACCCCCTTCTTTAGGGCATGTGATAGTAGGCTGGGGTGACTCGACAGAGGTCAAGTATTCTGGAATTGATTAGTATATTTAAGTCTGGAATACACGGGCCTGAATATCGGCCTAACGGCCAACTTTTGTAGAACGGGCAGGCTGGAAAATCAGCATCTGATCAGCATCGGGTTAGTGCTGGCAGCCAATGACTGTGAGGGCTGACCGGTGTGTTCTGACAGGAGCAGTCTCCCTGTCAGAACACAATAGCTCAACAGGGAGACCGCTGTACTAACGTTAAATAGTAAGTACAGCAAACTCCTCCCGAGATCCTCAATTTTTTTTCTTTAAAGTGGATGTAAACCCAATTTTTTATTTTTTTTTGCTGTCACAATGTAGGGTATAAGATTTCCTATCATTTGTGCCAGGTCTTGCCACAAAGACTTAATCCAGCTCTGAGCAATTCTCTTTTATTGTTCAGTGAGATAAAACGGACAAACAGAGAAACACCTTTGTCTGTTCCGCCCCCTCGCTTTGAGTGACAGGTTATTTACATATCTCGTGCACTAGCTTTAGACGCATTATTTTTTAATTCCCACCCCCACTCCTTTTCTGAAGTCATGTGGTTACTTTTCTGGATTTTGACTGGATGTTAGTGATCATAGCAGAAGGAATACACAGGATAAAATGCATGTTGACAAGGGGAGTGTAGAGGTGGGCGGGGAGTCTACTGACATCACGACTCCACCCACCGAGCTCCAGACAACAGATCCACCCACAGAATCTGCAGTTTTTCAGTTCTTATAACAGACAGAGGGGAGACATTTGACAGATAAGGATACATGCAGGAGGCATCTATAGCCTTATAGATCAGCACTATGGCAGTAGTTTACAAAGAATGAGAGTGGGTTTACATCCACTTTAAGCCCTCTGGGTTAAGTGAAATAATAAATTAAAGTGTGTAACAGACTTGGATTGCTCGGGTTGCTGGCATCTCAATGAATTGTAGACAATAGTATGCTTTTAGGTAAACACTGCTTTAATACTGCATACTATAGAGTCACTGATAGTACAGTACACTTTCCCTTAGAAGAAAGAAGATTAGGTCAATGTACACTAAACAGGTATGCCATATAATAAAGATACAATTAGTTTATGAATCTGGATGTAGTTTTAGTCAGTGGATGATTACTGAGATTATTACATGCAAGGTGGATGGCTATGACCTTGACATATTAGAATTGTGTCATAGACACAGATATAATGGTAGAAACATCATGTGTGAAGCCTTGAGTAGGAGTGTGGAACTCACAAGGGGGTTGGTGATGATAAATTCAGTTTGATATATAATGTATTATGTTTCCTGTGGCAAAGAACACCCAGAGGGGCATAGCTGTAACAGATTCATAATATGACCTATCACAAAAAGATTAAGAAGACTTGATATATCTTTCTATGATGTTCAAATCTGGTATTTTTGTTTTCCAATATTGATTGTACACTATATGAGGATATATTTTTTACTGTATTTAAAAACTTACAGTTATTTTATATTTTAGGTTTTGTTCATATGTGCAGGTAGGTGGTAGTAAAACCAGGCGTTTGAGCCATGGTTTTACTGCCCCCTAACCGCTCACTTGAACCTGGGCATGCAGCCACTCAGGTCTGTACACAATCTGCTGCCACTATACTGTGCTTTGCAGCCTTGGTAAAAAGAAAAAAGCATGTGGCATTTGGCCAAACGAGACCAATGAAAGTCAATGGGGCTGCAATGCAACCACCCTGCAAATGCGTGCAATTCAAGTGATTGCAGCGTAGTGTGGCATTTACAGGGTTAAATCAGGTGGCAAGGAGGCAACATAATGCCTCCTCACTGTCTGACAAATATTCTCTGTAAAGTGATTCAACACGTGTCACTCTTCAGACAGGACTGTATGTGTGAACGACCCCCTAAAAAGACTCTAAAGCATATTTACAAAACTTGTCTTTTTGCTTGTAGATGTTATTAAAGTAATATTAAAGTCAGATTTTTTTTCTATATATAGCGGTACCCCCAGTTAAGAGGGCTGCTGATATTGATTTCTTGGGCCCTGTAGTGCACCGCGGTCAACCCCTGGCAATCGGCTCTACCCTGCCGTGGCACAGCTAGTAAGGGGAGATAGGACTGCGTGACCGGCAACTCTGGGTGACACAGTTCTATGGCAAACACACACAGTAAAATGTTTAAACTTCTGTATAAAGTAAAAGAAACAGACACCAATGTACTTGACCCAGGTATATTTACTGAGAATAATGGGCAAGTAATAAACAAGAGTATACGATTATTTTCAGCTCCCTGCAATAAACAGTATTCAAACAAACAGAATAGACAGGTATTGCTATGAAACTCTACCGATACCCTTTTTCAGCTACTTCCCCTCGTGGGCAGACTGACGCCCAGCAATGTCTACCTATGCAGTCAGGCCTGACTGAACTAAATTGAAGTTCTGTAAGGGAATCTTCGCTAGCAAAACTCGGTGGTGCACTTGATGAACAAAACTTTGTAATCCAACAGGGTAGTAGAGATACAGTATTTGTCTGTGAGCAAGTGCTCTCTCACCAACCGGACCAGTCCCAGTCCGTCTCCTCCGCCGATGCGTCTAGGCACATGGATCCATCGACATCCGGGTCTTCGGTCCTCCTGGTACAGTACAGCAAGGATGAAAAGATGTCTCTCAGGTTCCGCTAGGCTGGCGGAGGGCTTTTTGGAGGAAAATGTCCAGGCTTCAGGCCTGGGTTTTCAGCAGTCTCAGACAGAGTTCTTGCTTGCTAGCCGGGAGGTGCCCAAAGAGACAGAATAAACTCCGCTTCCCCTTTATAAAGTCCGCCCCAGCAGTCCTTGCTCCGGGGCAATGCACCCTGGGTGCTGTAAGATGTCTTGGGAAATGTAGTGTCCGGATATTAAAGGGGAATACCCCGCTACATATATAACAAACATGCTATACTTACCTGCTCTGTGCAGTGGTTTTTCCCAGACCAGCCCCAATCCTCCTCTTCTCGGGTCCCCCGCCAGTGCTCCTGGCCCCTCCCTGCCAAGTGCCCAAGCGCGCTCACTCCCGAAACATGGCTCTGCGTGTCCATTCACACACAGAGCCACGTCTCAGCCCCGGCCCCTCCCTCTCCTGATTGGCTAACTGGCCCAATGGCTCCCGCCGCTGCCTCAGCCAATGAAGAGCAATAGTCCCCAGATAGCTGAGGCTTTAATGCACATTGCAGGATTGAGATAGGGCTCAGGTAAGTATTAGGGGGCTGCTGCACACAGAAGGTTTTTTAGCTTCATGCATTCTAGGTAAAAAAAACTGAGCCTTTAGAACCACTTTATTTTGCCCTTATGTTTATTTTTTTAAACAAGTTGGACACAGATTACATTTTTGCTTGCATTTTATGTAATAAATTGCCTTGTATGAAAATATAAAACATATGTTATGCTACAGCCAGGTAGGTCTAGATCAGTGATGGCGAACCTTTTTGAGCCCGAGTGCCCAAAACCAACTGATGTATTTCAAAGTGCCAACATGGAATTAAACCTACCAGCGGCTCTGTACAGAGGATGAGACTGATTATCTCTCTGAATGAGCCCTAAGGAACCAAAAACGTACGATTCTGCCAAGAAAAAAACTTTTGTGCTTTTTTGAAGGTGTGCGTTACGCTCAGAATGCAGGGATCAGGGATGCATTTTGCTCAGAATACAGGGATCAGAGATGCATTGTGCTAAGAATACAGGGATCAGAGATGCATTGTGCTCATAATACAGGGATCAGAGATGCATTGTGCTCAGAATGCAGGGTTTAGAGATGCATTGTGCTCAGAATACTAGGATCAGAGATGGATGCATTGTGCTCAGAATAAAGGGATCAGAGATGCATTGTGCTCAGAATAAAGGGATCAGAGATGCATTGTGCTCAGAATACAGGGATCAGAGATGCATTGTGCTAAGAATACAGGGATCAGAGATGCATTGTGCTCAGAATACTGGGATCAGAGATGGATGCATTGTGCTCGGAATACAGGGATCAGAGATGGATGCATTGTGCTCAGAATAAAGGGATCAGAGATGGATGCATTGAGCTCAGAATACAGGGATCAGAGATGAATGCATTGTGCTCAGAATACTGGGATCAGAGATGGATGCTTTGTGCTCAGAATACTGGGATCAGAGATGGATTTATTGTGCTCAGAATACAGGGATCGGAGATGGATGCATTGTGCTCAGAATGCAGGGATTAGAGATGGATGCATTGTGCTCAGAATGCAGGGATCAGAGATGCATTGTGCTCAGAATACAGGGATCAGAGATGAATGTGTAGCGGGTATTTGAATTTAAGGGAAGCATCTGGGTGGTAGTGTAACCCAGATGCACTGATTGCTAGGGAATCTGAGACCCTTTTATGGTTCTTGGTGGACTCTGGTGGTGTGAGGTTCCCTGCGGCCTGCAGGTGGCATTGTCGCCCTGGCCGGAGTTGAACCAACACCGCAAGACTGTGCCTTTTTGTCCTCCCCTGGCGCTGGTATGGCGGGGCGGGGAACCTGCTGTGACGCAAAGGGATAGGGGATAAAAGGGGCGGATGCCCTTACCACGGGGTTCAGAGTTCGGAGTCGGAGGACGCGGCCGCACTCAGGCACCCTCAGCCTGGGTGCTGGCGTTCCGGTGTTCCGGGCCCAGGTGCCCTTGACCTGGCCAGAGCGGGCGATGGAGTCCATCTCAGTCACCTTTAGCCTGGGGTGAGGTACTATGGCGGATGCCTGGGGCTCAGTACCTTCGAATGAGTTCCGCGAGGGTGGAGGAATCCGAGGGGGCCCTAACTCCTTGGGTGCCCGTGTCTGAGGTCGAGGAGACTGGTGAGCAGAACTTCTCTGGAGAGTCTGGCGCAGCATTGCTGGTGACAGAGAGGCCTCCGGTGACTCCCTTGTACGGACATCCTTCCCATGACAGGGGCTGTGCTAGCGAAGGTAATTCATGTTCTACCTCATATAGTCAGTGGCAGTGACTATTCGCCATTGGTGACACCACAGTGGTGAGCTATACTTTAAAGGATTGTGCCTCGGCCTACTCCCATTAATACTGAACTGTTGCAAAGGTCCCAACTTGTCTGTGCTGTACGTTTATTCGTTGAGAAGAATAAAACTGTGTTGGACCTATTCAGTGTGTGGGACTCTGGTTACTAGGAGCAAAGGGGGAGTCAAGGACGGAGGAAAGGATTTGACCCAAGGACACCTACACAAAGCCCGATCTTTCTGGCCTTCACCTCTTCACTATGGAGGACATGGGCCGTGGTGTATCTCATCCCTCCCCCCAGTACTAACAGCCCTAGACAAAGACAGACAAGCCAAGAATGAGAAGGGGAGAGAGGGGTGAGGTCGCTACAAATGCATTGTGCTCAGAATACAGGGATCGGAGATTGATGCATTGTGCTCAGAATACAGGGATCGGAGATTGATGCATTGGGCTCAGAATACAGGGATCAGAGATGCATTGTGCTCAGAATACAGGGATCGGAGATTGATGCATTGTGCTCAGAATACTGGGATCAGAGATGCATTGTGCTCAGAATACTGGGATCAGAGATGGATTTATTGTGCTCAGAATACAGGGATCGGAGATGGATGCATTGTGCTCAGAATACTGGGATCAGAGATGCATTGTGCTCAGAATACAGGGATCAGAGATGGATGCATTGTGCTCAGAATACTGGGATCAGAGATGCATTGTGCTCAGAATACAGGGATCAGAGATGGATGCATTGTGCTCAGAATAAAGGGATCAGAGATGGATGCATTGTGCTCGGAATACAGGGATCAGAGATGGATGCATTGTGCTCAGAATAAAGGGATGAGAGATGGATGCATTGTGCTCAGAATACAGGGATCAGAGATGAATTGTGCTCAGAATACTGGGATCAGAGATGCATTGTGCTCAGAATACAGGGATCAGAGATGGATGCATTGTGCTCAGAATAAAGGGATCAGAGATGGATGCATTGTGCTCAGAATACAGGGATCAGAGATGGATGCATTGTGCTCAGAATGCAGGGATCAGAGATGGATGCATTGTGCTCAGAATACTGGGATCAGAGATGGATGCATTGTGCTCAGAATACAGGGATCAGGGATGGATGCATTGTGCTCAGAATACAGGGATCAGGGATGGATGCATTGTGCTCAGAATGCAGGGATCAGAGATGGATGCATTGTGCTCAGAATAAAGGGATAAGAGATGGATGCATTGTGCTCAGAATACAGGGATCAGGGATGGATGCATTGTGCTCAGAATGCAGGGATCAGAGATGGATGCATTGTGCTCAGAATAAAGGGATCAGAGATGGATGCATTGTGCTCAGAATGCAGGGATCAGAGATGGATGCATTGTGCTCAGAATACAGGGATCAGAGATGGATGCATTGTGCTCAGAATGCAGGGATCAGAGATGGATGCATTGTGCTCAGAATACTGGGATCAGGGATGGATGCATTGTGCTCAGAATACAGGGATCAGGGATGGATGCATTGTGCTCAGAATACAGGGATCAGGGATGGATGCATTGTGCTCAGAATGCAGGGATCAGAGATGGATGCATTGTGCTCAGAATAAAGGGATAAGAGATGGATGCATTGTGCTCAGAATACAGGGATCAGGGATGGATGCATTGTGCTCAGAATGCAGGGATCAGAGATGGATGCATTGTGCTCAGAATAAAGGGATGAGAGATGGATGCATTGTGCTCAGAATACAGGGATCGGAGATGGATGCATTGTGCTCAGAATACTGGGATCAGAGATGAATTGTGCTCAGAATACTGGGATCAGAGATGCATTGTGCTCAGAATACAGGGATCAGAGATGGATGCATTGTGCTCAGAATAAAGGGATCAGAGATGGATGCATTGTGCTCGTAATACAGGGATCAGAGATGGATGCATTGTGCTCAGAATGCAGGGATCAGAGATGGATGCATTGTGCTCAGAATGCAGGGATCAGAGATGGATGCATTGTGCTCAGAATACTGGGATCAGAGATGGATGCATTGTGCTCAGAATAAAGGGATAAGAGATGGATGCATTGTGCTCAGAATACAGGGATCAGGGATGGATGCATTGTGCTCAGAATGCAGGGATCAGAGATGGATGCATTGTGCTCAGAATAAAGGGATGAGAGATGGATGCATTGTGCTCAGAATACAGGGATCGGAGATGGATGCATTGTGCTCAGAATACTGGGATCAGAGATGAATTGTGCTCAGAATACTGGGATCAGAGATGCATTGTGCTCAGAATACAGGGATCAGAGATGGATGCATTGTGCTCAGAATAAAGGGATCAGAGATGGATGCATTGTGCTCGTAATACAGGGATCAGAGATGGATGCATTGTGCTCAGAATGCAGGGATCAGAGATGGATGCATTGTGCTCAGAATGCAGGGATCAGAGATGGATGCATTGTGCTCAGAATACTGGGATCAGAGATGGATGCATTGTGCTCAGAATACTGGGATCAGAGATGGATGCATTGTGCTCAGAATACTGGGATCAGAGATGGATGCATTGTGCTCAGAATACTGGGATCAGAGATGGATGCATTGTGCTCAGAATACTGGGATCAGAGATGGATGCGTTGTGCTCAGAATACAGGGATCAGGGATGGATGCATTGTGCTCAGAATGCAGGGATCAGAGATGGATGCACTGTGCTCAGAATGCAGGGATCAGAGATGCATTGTGTTCAGAATGCAGGGATCAGAGATGAATGCATTGTGCTCAGAATACTGGGATCAGAGATGGATGCATTGTGCTCAGAATACTGGGATTGGGGGGGGGGGGGTGATATGAAGGCCCTTTACAAAGCAGTGTCCTCTGTCCCCTTCACATCCCCCCCACATACACAGCAATGTCCTCTGCGCCTCTTACTCTTATTTTTGTATCCCAAATTCCTAACTTGAAACAGCTATGAGCTTTTGAAAATTGTTATTATGAGAATGCAACCTGTGCTAATTGGGTAATATGCAGCAGTCAGCAATTTCTATCCAATTGAATAGTCAGAGTGAGTGGCAACTCACTTTAATCTCTAAGGTAGAAAAATAGAGATATGCAATCAAATCTTCAGTTCATACAGTATCTGAGAGGTCTAGTCTATGTGGGTGGGTGGGGGGGACATGGTCTGCACGTTCAACCAACCACCGAAGCAGGAGAAGTAGAATTTCTGCAAGTCTAGGCTCACATCTGGCAGCTCAGATTTTTGTGGGCACAAAAGCCCATTCATTTGAATGGGCTGTTGTACCTGCATTTCCCGCAAGGAAAAATTCCCTGACTCTGTGTTTAAAACACAGCCGCATCGCACCACACAGTGCTTTAACATCATGCGGTTTCACACACACAAAAATATGCCATGTAATATGCCATTAAGAATTAATAGCACCCCCGCACATCTGCAAAAGAGCACCACGTTTTGGCTATGGGTGCCTGCAGGTGCGGAAAAGCATGCAATTTACACACGGTCCTGTACTTGCAACAGTGTAAACCTAGCCTAAGTCTTATTCCTTTTATTTTTCCATACTGATTGCTTGTGTATGCCTCACTTTGTAAGTTATGTATTTTGTAACTGTCTATGCACTGTGTGCCTGGGGACATTAAATATAAAATTAATAAGATGGTTTTTGTTTGCTCTAAAGAACACACAAAGACTGTTGTGTGTTTTGGTGTATTGTATCATCTGTGCAAGTACTTTAAGTTGGATCATAAGTCACTGCAAATCTGTGTGAGATTGCATTGTGTTGCTATGCCCTTGAGAGATCTCATTGCCAGCTACAGGGAGTTGTGTGTATATATGTGTGTCTGTGATGGCAGTGGGAAAGGTGAATGATTTAGGATTTTTGCTAACAGGATAGCTTGGGGAATCTCAGAGGTCTGGGGGAAACTCCTAGCTGACATGCAACCAGTGCACCAGTTTGTATACAAGGTGGTAAAAGACTGGGAATGGTTGTGCGTACTAACCATAAAAATAATGTCTGACAGCTTTTGTTGGGTGTAAAGGATACTGTGTGCATTCCTTCTGATTGAATACCTAATAGGCTCTACAGATACTTGTTTGAATACACATAAACACTGATGTACACCCTCTCTACTTCCTAATGCATGGTATCCACTATTAGGGCTTACAATTTGAATTTATGTGGTGGCAATTCAGGCATTGGTGGTTCACGTAGATTACAATTTTATAGGATTATTATTGATTGTGATGATTTTGTACACATGTAATCCTGAAGAAGACAAATGTATTTGAAACGCGTTGATTTTCTTATGTGAACTCTTCCATCCTTTAACAACCACCTTGTATAATGGATATGTAATTTCTGTCCGTAATGTGTAGACATGGTCGTAAGTCTGTATTTTGTTTAACCTTGTGAAATAAATGAAATTTCTAACTGTATGTACAGGTGCATGCTCATAAAATTAGAAAATCATCAAAAAGGTAATTTAATTCAGTAATTCAATTCAAAAAGTGAAACCCATATATTTTATATATATGATATATTTCAAGCATTTCTTTCTTTTAATTTTGATGATTATGGCTTACAGCTAGTGAAAACCCAAAATTTATTATCTCAGAAAATTAGAATATTACATAAGACCAATAAAAAAAAAGATTCAGAAATGCTGGCTTAGTGAAAAGTAGTATGTCCATGTACAGTATAGTATGCACTCAATACTTGGTTGGGGGTTCCTTTTGCATGAATTACTGCATCAATGCAGCGTGGCATGGAGGCGATCAGCTTGTGGCACTGCTGAGGTGTTATGGAAGCCCAGGTTGCTTTAATAGCGGCCTTCAGCTTATCTGCATTTTTGGTACTGCTGTCTCCTGTCTTCCTGTTGACAATACCCCACATATTCTCTATGGGGTTTAGGTCAGGAGAGTTTGCTGGCCAATCAAGCACAGTGATACCATAATCATTAAACCAGGTATTGGTACATTCGGCAGTGTGGGCAGGTCCCAAGTCCTGCTGAAAAATTAAATCAGCATCTCCACAGATTCTTTATGGTGTTTAGGTCAGGCAAATGTTCTGGCCAATCAAGCATACCATGATCATTAAACCAGGTATTGGTACTTTTGGCAGTGTGGGCAGGTGCCAAGTCCTGCTGGAAATGAAATTAGCATCTCCATTAGGGATGAGCTCGGTGTTCGAGTCGAACATACGTTCGACTCGAACATCGGCTGTTCGATCGTTCGCCGAACAACGAACGATTTGGGCCGTTCGCGCCTAATTCGCGGCCCACAATGCACTACGCCATCGCAGTGTCATCCAGGCGCTGTGATTGGCCAAGCATGCACTGTGACCCCGCATGCTTGGCCAATCACAGCACCGGCAGCGAGGAGAGCAATGATTGGCCACAGGCAGGATGCCTGTGGCCAATTATTGCTGAGGGTGTTTAGTACACGCCCCACACTATAAAAGGCCGCCAGCACGGCGGCCTAGTGTAGTGTGTTCCGGAGCAGGGAAAGAGAAGCATAGGCAGGGACAGTGACATTTTTTTTTCTTGCTTAACCTGGATTCCTTTAGTTTAGGGAAAGAGAAGGATAGGTAGGGAGAGTGTCAGTCTGTTTTACTGTGCTAATCCTTGTTTGTAGGGACAGGGAAGGACAGTGAGGGAAATTCTCATTGTGCTATACTGTGCTAAAGCATTCATCATCAACCATCTTTAAAAAAACATTTTTTATAGGGACAGAAAACTATAGGTAGGGAGAGTGTCAGTGTGTTTTACTGTGCTAATCCTTGTTTGTAGGGACAGGGAAGGACAGTGAGGGAAATTCTCATTGTGCTATACTGTGCTAAAGCATTCATCATCAACCATCTTTAAAAAAACATTTTTTATAGGGACAGAAAACTATAGGTAGGGAGAGTGTCAGTGTGTTTTACTGTGCTAATCCTTGTTTGTAGGGACAGGGAAGGACAGTGAGGGAAATTCTCATTGTGCTATACTGTGCTAAAGCATTCATCATCAACCATCTTTAAAAAAACATTTTTTATAGGGACAGAAAACTATGGGTAGGGAGAGTGTCAGTGTGTTTTACTGTGCTAATCCTTGTTTGTAGGGACATGGAAGGACAGTGAGGGAAATTCTCATTGTGCTATACTGTGCTAAAGCATTCATCATCAACCATCTTTAAAAAAACATTTTTTATAGGGACAGAAAACTATAGGTAGGGAGAGTGTCAGTGTGTTTTACTGTGCTAATCCTTGTTTGTAGGGACAGGGAAGGACAGTGAGGGAAATTCTCATTGTGCTATACTGTGCTAAAGCATTCATCATCAACCATTTTTAAAAAAAACATTTTTTATAGGGACAGAAAACTATAGGTAGGGAGAGTGTCAGTGTGTTTTACTGTGCTAATCCTTGTTTGTAGGGACAGGGAAGGACAGTGAGGTAAATTCTCATTGTGCTATACTGTGCTAAAGCATTCATCATCAACCATCTTTAAAAAAACATTTTTTATAGGGACAGAAAACTATAGGTAGGGAGAGTGTCAGTGTGTTTTACTGTGCTAATCCTTGTTTGTAGGGACAGGGAAGGACAGTGAGGGAAATTCTCATTGTGCTATACTGTGCTAAAGCATTCATCATCAACCATCTTTAAAAAAACATTTTTTATAGGGACAGAAAACTATAGGTAGGGAGAGTGTCAGTGTGTTTTACTGTGCTAATCCTTGTTTGTAGGGACAGGGAAGGACAGTGAGGGAAATTCTCATTGTGCTATACTGTGCTAAAGCATTCATCATCAACCATATTTAAAAAAACATTTTTTATAGGGACAGAAAACTATAGGTAGGGAGAGTGTCAGTGTGTTTTACTGTGCTAATCCTTGTTTGTAGGGACAGGGAAGGACAGTGAGGGAAATTCTCATTGTGCTATACTGTGCTAAAGCATTCCTCATCAACCATCTTTGAAATCCTTGTTTTTTGGACAGTCAGGGAAATTGTCATTGTGCTATTCTGTGCGAAAGCAATCATCCTCAACCATATTTAGAAATCCTTAAGTAAAGGGACAGAGAAGGACACCTGAAGGTAGCCCTTATTGCTTTTTTCCCATCTCCCTGCAGGCCATCCATTAGAATGTCTGGAAGGCAAACAAGGAGAGGCAGACAGTCAGGAGGCAATAAAAGAGGGCAAGCAGGCTCTGTGTCTGGGGGCAACAGTGCTGGTCGTGGACGCGGTGCATTGTCATCAGCACATGGCCATGGGACACGCTTGTCCTTCTTTTCGGCAGCTGGACATGTTGAGCCACATCATGCCGAAGACTTGGTAGAGTGGATGACCAAGCCCTCCTCCTCCTCCTCATCCTCTCTCACCCAGGCTCAGGGTACTGGCAAAGCAGCTGCCAAAGCGTCCTCTTCCCTGGTATCAATGTCAGACTCATCATCAGTCACTCCTTCCCTAGACCCACCATGTCCTCCTCCTGAGGAGTCCCCCGAACTGTTTGAGCACAGTGTTGGGTACATGCTCCAGGAGGATGCCCAGCGTTTCGAAGGGTCTGATGATGAAACCCAGCTAGAGGAAGGCAGTAGCGTGAGAGCAGACAGAGGGGATGCTCAAGAAGGACACCAATCTGGCAGTCATGTTCCAGCAGCTGCAGCATACTGCCAGATTGGCTCCAGTGATGAGGAGGGAGGGGATGATGAGGTCACTGACTCCACGTGGGTGCCTAATAGGAGAGAGGAGGAGGAGGATGAGGAGGAGGCACATCTCCAACGAGGCAGGATGCCCTTTGGTGGCCAGCGTAAGGGCAGTACACCGACGGAATCACACCGCAGAGCTCCGCCTGTGCAGGGCGCTGCCTCTGCCCGTCATTCAAAAAGTTCTTTGGTGTGGGCCTTTTTTGAGGCTAGTGCATCAGATCGCACAGCTGCTGTTTGCAACATATGTCTCAAGCGTATATCGCGTGGCCAAAACATCAGCCGCTTGGGTACCACATGCCTGACCAGACATATGTTGACCTGCCATGCAGCTCGTTGGCAAGCCTACCTCAAAGACCCACACCAAAGAACAAAGCGGACCTCTCCTTGCACCGCATCAGCTGGGATCTCCAACCCCACTATAACTTCAGTCCTCTCTGAAACATGCACTGAGAGGAATGAAGGTGTAGAATTAGGTGTGTCACAGCCAAGTACTTGCGGCCACTCTGCTAGCAGTACACCGACGTCCGATTCTAGCAGGCAAATTTCCCTGCCCCAGCTGCTGGACCGTCGAAAGAAGTTCACTCCCAGCCATCCACATGCCCAGCGGTTGAATGCTAGCTTGGCTAAATTGCTAGCGCTTCAACTGCTGCCTTTTCAGTTGGTAGACTCGGCCCCCTTCCATGAGTTTGTGCAATGTGCGGTTCCTCAGTGGCAGGTTCCCAAACGCCACTTTTTCTCACGGAAGGCTATTCCGGCTCTCTACTGGCATGTGGAAGGCAATGTCTTGGCCTCGCTGGACAGGGCGGTCAGCGGTAAGGTGCATATTACCGCTGACTCATGGTCCAGCAGGCATGGACAGGGACGTTACCTTTCTTTCACGGCCCATTGGGTCACTCTTTTGGCAGCTGGGAAGGATGCAGGACAAGGTGCAGTAGTGTTGGAGGTTGTTCCACCGCCACGCCTCCAAAATGCTACTACTGGTTGTGACACACCTCTCTCCTCCACCCCCTCCTCTTCTTCTTCCTCCATGGCCTCTTCCTGTGCTTTGTCCTCTGAACCAGCGGTGCTCCGTAGCCGTTCAAGGGGCTACGCAAGTACGCAGGCAAAAAGATGCCATGCCGTGCTTGCGCTGGTGTGTTTGGGGGACAGAAGCCACACTGGGGCAGAGGTCCTGTCTGCTCTGCAGGGCCAGGCCGAGAGGTGGTTGACGCCACGCCAGCTTAAGCCAGGAATGGTGGTTTGCGACAATGGCACCAACCTCCTCTCCGCCCTCCGACAGGGACAACTGACCCATGTGCCCTGTGTGGCTCACGTCCTTAACCTGGTGGTGCAGCGGTTCTTGGGCAGGTACCCGGGCTTACAAGATGTCCTGAGGCAGGCCAGGAAAGTCTGTGTGCATTTCCGCAGATCTTATAATGCCAGTGCTCGCCTGGCTGAGCTGCAAAAGGAGTTGAACCTGCCCAAGAACCGCCTTATATGTGACATGCCCACCAGGTGGAACTCAACGTTGGCCATGCTGCAGCGGCTGCACACGCAGCAGAGGGCCATCAATGAGTACCTGTGCGACTACGGCACCAGGACAGGGTCAGGGGAGCTTGGTTTTTTTTCTCCACGCCAGTGGGGCATGATCAGGGATGCATGCACTGTCCTGGCACCATTTGAGGAGGCCACGAGGATGGTGAGCAGTGACAGTGCATGCATCAGTGACACTGTACCTCTTGTCCACCTGTTGGAGCACACGCTGCGTGGAATAATGGACAGGGCACTTGAGGCAGAACAGAGGCAGGAAGAGGAGGACTTCCTTGCCTCTCAAGGCCCCCTTTACCCAGACAGTGTTCCTTCTGTCCCACCCATCGCACAGGAAGAGGAGGAGGAGGAGGAGGAGGATTGTGTCAGCATGGAGGTGGAGGCTGGCACTCAGCATCATCAGCAGCAGTCTTTTAGGGATGATTTACAGTCCCAAGAAACCAGTGGACTTGTACGTGGCTGGGAGGAGGTGGCTGCGGATCATGTCGTCCTTAGTGACCCAGAGGACTCCGGACCGAATGCCTCAGCTAACCTACGCTGCATGGCCTCCCTGATCCTGCAAAGTCTGCGGAAGGATCCTCGTATTCTTCGGATCAAGGAGAGGGACCATTACTGGCTGGCCACTCTCCTTGATCCACGGTACAAGGGTAAGGTTGCGGACCTTATGTTACCGTCGCAGAGGGAGCAGAGGATGAGACAACTCCGGGAGGCCTTGCAGAAAGGTCTGTGCAACGCGTTCCCAGAGACTGGGAGGTTACAAACTCCTGGTCCTGGACAACGAGTTGCTGAGGCTTCGGCCAGTCAAAGAAGGAGCGGTGGGGAAGGTGGCCGTCTGACCGATGCGTTCAGACAATTCTTTAGTCCGCAGCCCCAAAGTATGATCGGTTCCAGCAACCATCGCCAGCGTCTGATAAACATGGTGCAGGAATATCTAGGGGCAAGGTCAGACTTGGACACCTTCCCCACCGAAAATCCTCTGGCTTACTGGGTCTTGAGGATGGATCACTGGCCAGAGCTTGCACAGTATGCAATTGAGCTACTGGCCTGTCCTGCATCCAGCGTTCTTTCGGAACGCACATTCAGTGCTGCTGGAGGATTTGTCACGGATCACAGGGTGCGCCTGTCCACCGACTCGGTTGATCGACTGACTTTCATCAAGATGAACCAGTCTTGGATCACCACCAGCTACCACACACCTGATGCTGATATAACAGACTAATTGATTTTAACATGTCACATCCCTTCAAGACTGATGCTGATGCTGAGTGCCTGTGCTGTTATGTTGACTGGCTATCCTCCTCCTCCGAGTCCTCAATGATACGATTGATGATGATGATAGCTTGGAAGATCATTTTTGTTTATGGGTGCCGCCACCAGTGGCTAAGGCCCAATTTTTCAGCCCCTGTTTAACAGGGGCGTGTAATTACAATTTTTGAAGCAATACTTTGCAACAGGGCTCATTGCTGTGCTCCAAGTACAGTATCTGTGAGGTGTTGGAGTGTTGTGCCACCAGTGCCTAAGGCCCAATTTTTCAGCACCTGTTTAACAGGGGCGTGTCATTACAATTTTTGAAGCAATACTTTGCAACAGGGCTCATTGCTGTGCTCCAAGTACAGTATCTGTGAGGGGTTGGAGTGTTGTGCCACCAGTGCCTAAGGCCCAATTTTTCAGCCCCTGTTTAACAGGGGCGTGTCATTACAATTTTTGAAGCAATACTTTGCAACAGGGCTCATTGCTGTGCTCCAAGTACAGTATCTGTGAGGGGTTGCAGTGTTGTGGCACCAGTGCCTAAGGCCCAATTTTTCAGCCCCTGTTCAACAGGGGCATGTAATTACAATTCTTGATCTAATAATTCACAGCAGGGCCCATTGCTGCACCCACCAAGAGTAACTCTGAGGGCTTACAGTGTTGTGGCAACGCCACCACCACCACGAAAGGCCCAATTTTTCAGCCCCTGTTCAAAAGGGGCATGTAATTACAATTCTTGATCTAATAATTCACAGCAGGGCCCATTCCTGCACCCACCAAGAGTAACTCTGAGGGCTTAGTGTTGTGGCAACACCACCACCACCACCACCACGAAATGCCCAATTTTTCAGCCCCTGTTCAACAGGGGCATGCAATTACAATTCTTGATCTAATAATTCACAGCAGGGCCCATTGCTGCACCCACCAAGAGTAACTGTCAGGGCTTACAGTGTTGTGGCACCAGCACCACCATCAAAGGCCCAATTTTTACTACCACTGTTCAACAATTATATGTAATTACAATTCCTGATATAATAGTTGACAGCAGGGCGTTCCAGCACCAACCAAGAGTAACTGTGAGTGCTTACAGTGTTGTGCCAACACCAACAACTAAGGGGCCTATTTCTGCAGAGTATATACGGCAGGTCCCTACTTTCAAACATCCAACTTACAAACGACTCCTACTTGCAAACGCAAGAAGACAACAGGAAGTGAGAGGAAATCTACCCCTAGGAAGGAAAATTCTCTCCTGTAAGAATTAATATGGGAGAAAGGTGTCTCCTCTGTACTGATGCTTTATCACCAATCCTTGTTTCAAGAAAAACACCACATTTCAAAAACAGTTGTCATTGGGACGGAAAGTGAGGTGAAATGTTCTGAACAGGGGCACAGACAGCAAAACAAATGTTACAGGGGTGATAACCCTTACCTATGTTTTCCAAAAAGTTTAAAAATAGATTTTTGGGCTGGAGCTACACTTAAACAATGTACCTGTTCAAAATTACAAACACATTCTACATAAGAACAAACCTACAGTCCCTGTCTTGTATGCACCGCCTGTATACGGCTGTTCAGAGTATATAGGGCCTTTTTTATTTTGTGTGCGGTGTTCCCCTTAATATCCATACAAGACCCAAAGGGGCTGGTAATGGGCTGGGGTGGGGGGGGGGGGTCATGGGGTAGCTATGCCATTTTTCTTAAAGATTTTCATCCATATTACCGGGACCAGACATTACATTAAAGCCGCAAGCAGTTTTAAATGGCTTTTTTTTCCTTTAGAAGTGTCATTTTGTGCAGGGACAGTTCTAAACACGGGAAACACGTGGCACTTCACAGGCATACTTTAGACACCCCCCAGGTACGATATTTAAAGGAATATTTGACTTTTTTTTTTTCACTTTATGCATCATTAAAATGACTGCTCCCGAAAAACGACCGTTTCTAAAACTTCTTTTTGCATTGATACATGTCCCCTGGTGCAGAACCCGGGTTCCCAAACCCTTTTTAGGACAATAACATGCATAATAGTCGTTATAATTAGCACTTTAGAATTCGAACGTTCGCATCCATTGTATTTAATAGGGTTCTAATGTTCGTACGAACTTTCGGTCCGTTCGCGGGTTCTGGTGCGAACCGAATCCGGGGGTGTTCGGCTCATCACTAATCTCCATAAAGCAGGTCAGCAGTGGGAAGCATGAAGTGCTCTAAAATTTCCTTGTAGACGGCTGAGCTGGCTTCGGACTTGATAAAACACAGTGGACCAACACCAGCAGGTGACATGGCTCTCCAAATCATCACAGACTGTGGAAAATTTTGCATTTCATTTGGAAATTAAGGTCCCCGAGTCTGGAGGAAGAGTGCGGAGGCACAAAATCCAAGTTGCATAAGGTCCAGTGTGAAGTTTCCACGGTCAGTGATGATTTGGGGAGCCGTGTCATCTGTTGGTCCAC
Source organism: Rana muscosa (assembly GCA_029206835.1). Taxonomy (NCBI): domain Eukaryota; kingdom Metazoa; phylum Chordata; class Amphibia; order Anura; family Ranidae; genus Rana; species Rana muscosa. The sequence continues at coordinate 132,941,395 of CM055126.1, forward strand.
TGTGTTTTATTAAGTCCAAAGTCAGCGCAACTGTCAGGGACGTGCTGGGCTTGATCCTGGGACCTCTTCTGTGTCTGGCATTGACTCTTCCAGCGGAGCTATCTGAGATGCTGGACAGTTCCCTGCCTGATCTGCTGGATAACCTATCTGATCCATTAGACAACTCTGCTTGGTGTCTGATTACTGTTGAACTCTGAACCCCTTGCTCCTCCCATGTACTTCCTATAAAAGACATTCCAGAGATGTTGCCCCTTGCGGTTTGATCTGCTTCTGTTCCCTGAGTTCCTGATTCTGTGCTTGTAGCCTGTTCCTGTGTTTGACCCGGCTTCCTGACCACGCTTCTGTCTCCAGTCCTGACCTCGGCTCGTTTGACCCTGCTCAGTTATCTGCCAGTCTGCCTGTTGCCAAGATTCGGCCTGGCTTTTGACTACTCTCTGCCTGCCACTTGTGATGTTTACCTTGATGTGTATGACCCGGCTTGTCTGACTCTGCAAACCTGCACCAGCTTACCTGCATCCTCTGCTCTGCAAGCTGCACACGCTGACCTGCATCCTTTGCAATGCAAACCTGCACCTGCTGACCTGCATCCCTGCTCTGCAAACCTGCACCTGCTGACCTGCATCCCTGCTCTGCAAACCTGCACCTGCTGACCTGCATCCCTGCTCTGCAAACCTGCACCTGCTGACCTGCATCCCTGCTCTGCAAACTTGCACCTGTTGACCTGCATCCCTGCTCTGCAAACCTGCACCTGTTGACCTGCATCCCTGCTCTGCAAACCTGCACCTGTTGACCTGCATCCCTGCTCTGCAAACCTGCACCTGCTGACCTGCATCCCTGCCCTGCAAACCGGCACCTGCTGACCTGCATCCTCTGCTCTGCAAGCTGCACCTGCTGACCTGCATCCGCTGCTTCCGGAACCAGCCGTTCCAGTCTCCACTCGGCTTCACCACTCCAAGCAGTGAGGATCAGACAGGCACCCTTACCTCACCGTGCTCTTACCACCACTGTCCCCACTCCAGTGGTCTCCAAGCCGGGGTTGTACGGGAGGTCCCTCTCTGCACGTCAGGCTCACACCTAAGGTACGTTACAGTACCAAACCGCCATGCCTGAGCCTGCAGGAGATACCTTGCCTATGGACAATGTCTATCAACACCTTACAGCTCTCACTCAGATCGTGAAGTCTCTGCAGGGCAGCCATGTCCGAATGGATAAGCAGACACAAACTCAAGCCACCTCTGCAGATTCACCTCCAACCCCAACTTCCTCTATTGGAATGTTACCATCTCCTGAGCCCAGGGTCCCTGTTCCTGAAGTTTTTCGGGGATCGGAGTAAATTCCGTGCATTTCGCAACGCATGTGAACTTTACTTTTCGTTGCTACCTCTGACTTTTTCATCTGAAGCCACCAAGGTGGGCTTCGTTATCGCTTTGCTGCAGGGGGAACCTCAAGCTTGGGCCCATCACCTACTTGAAGTCCGCCATGTAGTTCTAGACTCTCTGCCCTCTTTTCTTGATGCCATGGCCCGACTTTATGATGATCCACAGCGGACTTCTACTGCTGAGGCTGCTCTCCATGCGCTCCAGCAAGGCCGCAGAGCGGTCGAGGACTATGTGACTGATTTCAGACGCTGGAGCGCGGATACCCAGTGGAATGAGGCGGCTCTGCGGCATCAGTTCCGTCTTGGTCTCTCTGAAAGCCTGAAGGATGAGTTAGCACGGGTCAGTGTTCCTGATGTTCTAGAGACTTTAATTAATTTGTCTATCCAGATAGACCGACGACTCCGGGAGCGCAGAGCAGAAAGGTCTACCCAGCAGCTCCGCCCAGCTTGGATGCTACCCCGGATACGAGCCACTGTGTACCCTGCCAGTGCCAGTACGGTTCCAACTGAACCCTCATCCCTCAACCAGACCGTCAAGCCAGGGCAGCTTGGACTAATGAAACATTCCCTATCGGCCAAGGAACGACTTCGTCGGCTGCAGAATTATCTATGCCTGTATTGCGGTGAACCCGGTCATTATGTCTCTTCTTGTCCTGCTAAGCTGCGCAAGGTCCTGGCTACCTCTTCTCCCAACTACTCACCTCCATCTACCAATGCTACTCACCTGGCTCTTCCTATCTCTTTCCAACTACCAGGGAGGACAATACCAGTAACTGCAATAATCGACTCAGGTGCATGTAGTTGTTTTGTCGATCTAGACTTTGCAGCACAACAACACATCCCACTCCAACCTAAGACTCAGGGACTTTCCATTTTCCTGGCAGATGGGTCTCGCATTAAGTCCGGAGTAGTGACCCAGGAGACCCCTCCTTTGCCTATGATCACCTCCATGGACCATAAGGAACTATTGACTTTGGATGCTATTGCATCTCCCATGTTTCCAGTTATCCTGGGTCTACCCTGGCTTCAGGCACACAATCCACAGATTGATTGGGGAACCGGAAGTATTAAGTTCCAGTCACCATACTGTCAATGCCACTGCATGTTTCCACGTCCCAGCACCTTGGGGCCTCTGTTATGCCTGGATTCAGATCCAGAGATACGAGCTTCTGTACCCAAATAATATCATGAGTTCCTGGACGTCTTCAGCAAACGAGGGGTCGAAGTCCTCCCACCTCATCGTCCTTACGATTGTCCAATCGAGCTTCTTCCCGGTGCTGAGATTCCTTTCGGACAAATCTTCCCCCTATCTGAACGGGAGCTTGAGGTACTGAAAGAATACGTTGATGAGAACCTTAAGAGGGGTTTCATCCGTCCTTCCACTTCTCCAGCAGGGGCAGGAATCTTCTTTGTGGAGAAAAAATACCATTCTCTTCGGCCCTGTGTAGATTACCGGGAATTAAATAAAATCACGGTCAAGAACCGGTACCCTCTGCCTCTGGTACCTGAACTTTTTCAAAGACTCAGGACTTCCTCTGTGTTTACCAAATTAGACCTGCGGGGGGCGTACAACCTGGTACGCATCCGAGCAGGGGATGAATGGAAGACTGCCTTCCGCACCAGGTTCGGCCATTACGAATACCTAGTAATGCCCTTCGACCTATGTAACGCCCCTGCCACCTTTCAGCATCTAGTCAATGATGTTTTCAGAGACTGTCTGGACATTTATGTAGTTGTCTATCTTGATGATATTTTGATTTTTTCCTCCTCTCTTGAGCAGCACCGGAAACACGTCAAGAGTGTACTCTGTCGTCTCCGCCAGCATGGACTGTACGCAAAACCAGAAAAGTGTGAATTCGAGCGACAGAGTATCCAGTTCCTTGGCCTAGTGATCTCTACAGAGGGATTCAAGATGGACCCACAGAAGATTTCAGCCATTCTGGATTGGCCTGCACCTTCAGATAAAAAGGGGGTGCAGCGCTTCGTTAGCTTTGCCAATTTTTATCGGAGGTTTATCAAGGGATTCTCTGCTATTATTTCCCCGATTACGCAGCTAACGAAGCAAAATGCTTGATTCCAGTGGACATCTGAAGCACAGGCTGCTTTCACAAACCTAAAAATACTTTTTACGTCTGCTCCTATCCTAAGTCATCCCGATCCTGCCCTACCGTATCTACTTGAGGTAGATGCCTCAGAGACAGCGGTTGGAGCTGTTATCTCCCAGCGCCAAGGTCTCAAGGACTTGATACACCCGGTAGCCTTCTTCTCCCGTAAGCTTACCCCATCCGAGAGGAATTATGATGTTGGAGACCGGGAGCTCCTGGCCATTAAATCTGCCCTTGAGGAGTGGAGGTACTTGTTGGAGGGAGCAGCGCATCCTATACTCATTTACACAGACCACAAGAACCTAGAGTATCTGAGAGCTGCCAAACGTCTGAGACCACGGCAGGCACGTTGGGCACTATTTTTCTCTAGGTTCTCGTTCCACATAACTTACTGGCCAGGCTCCAAGAACACCAAACCAGACGCTCTTTCCCGCATGTTTGATGATCCAAAAGAGGTGTCCGCTCCAGATACCATTCTATCGGAAGGCAACTTCTTACTTTTACAAACTAGCCTGATGTCTGTCTTGAAGCAAGCTTCTACAGGTGTGTCTGGTCCCTCTGGAATCACTCTGGTACCCAAGGACGGGTTACTTTGGAAGAATGACAAAATCTTTGTGCTAGAAGAAGTTCGAGTCACAGTGTCAAACTTGTGTCATGATCATCCCCTGGCAGGCCATTTCAGAATGCATAAAACCCTTGAACTGATTCAACGCACGTTTTGGTGGCCAGATCTTGAAAAAGACTGCAGGGAATATGTAGGTTCATGTGCCACCTGTATCCGTAGCAAGACCACTAGAAGCAAGGCCTGGGGTCTGCTCAGACCCTTACCAGTCCCTGACCATCCCTGGAAAATGATTGCCATGGACTTCATAGTGGAACTCCCCCCCGTCTTAAGGTTGCACAGCCATCTTTGTAGTGGTTGACCGTCTATCCAAGATTGCCCACTTCGTGCCTCTCAAAGGCATGCCCTCTGCCATGGAAACTGCCCAGGTCTTCATTAGGGAAGTAGTAAGGCTACATGGGGTCCCTGCGGACATCGTTTTGGATAGAGGGGTGCAGTTCACCTCTCGCTTTTGGAAGGCTTTGTGCAAGGTCCTGAAGATTGAGTTGTCCATGTCCTCGGCCTATCACCCCCAAACTAACGGGCAAACCGAAAGAACGAATCAGACGCTCGAACAGTACCTCAGATGCTTCACCACCTTCGTTCAAGACGACTGGGTAGCGTTACTACCCTTGGCAGAGTTTGCCTTTAACAACGCCAGTCATTCGGCTACAGGTCAATCGCCATTTTTTGCCAACTATGGGTTTCACCCGACCTTCTTACCTGATCTCATCCCTGATTCAACAGTCCCAGCGGTCCAGAGTATTGTTGATTTCCTGACCCGTAACAGCAGGATATTGCAGGAAGCCATGACTAAGGCACAAGCAGCCAATAAAAGGATCTTTGACAGGAAAAGGAGAGGGGAATTATGCCTGCAACAGGGTGACCAAGTATGGTTATCGACCACCAACCTTAAGATGGCTTGCCCCGCAAGGAAACTGGCACCCAAGTTCATCGGTCCTTTCCCAGTAAAACGGAAATTAAACTAGGTCTCCTATGAACTTGCCTTACCGGAGTCGTTGAAGATTCACCCAGTCTTTCACGTTTCCTTGCTGAAACCCGCAGTGCCCGACCCGTTCCCAGACAGGGGATCGGGACCACCCAAGCCTGTAATCATTGATGGTGATGAGGAGTTCGAGGTGGAGGCCGTCTTGGACTGCCGAAGAAGAGGGAACCAGCTTCAATTCCTGATCAAGGGGTACGGTCTGGAGGAGAACTCCTGGGAACCCCAACAGAACATCCACGCCCGAGAGTTAATCCAGGCCTTTTTTCGCAGTCACCCCCAGAAAAGAGCTCTATTGGGCCCCCGGAGGTTGCCCTTAAGGGGGGGGGGGCACTGTCAGGGACGTGCTGGGCTTGAACCTGGGACCTCTTCTGTGTCTGGCATTGACTCTTCCAGCGGAGCTATCTGAGATGCTGGACAGTTCCCTGCCTGATCTGCTGGATAACCTATCTGATCCATTAGACAACTCTGCTTGGTGTCTGATTACTGTTGAACTCTGAACCCCTTGCTCCTCCCATGTACTTCCTATGAAAGACATTCCAGAGATGTTGCCCCTTGCGGTTTGATCTGCTTCTGTTCCCTGAGTTCCATGATTCTGTGCTTGTAGCCTGTTCCTGTGTTTGACCCGGCTTCCTGACCACGCTTCTGTCTCCAGTCCTGACCTCGGCTCGTTTGACCCTGCTCAGTTATCTGCCAGTCTGCCTGTTGCCAAGATTCGGCCTGGACTTTGACTACTCTCTGCCTGCCACTTGTAATGTTTACCTTGATGTGTATGACCCGGCTTGTCTGACTCTGCAAACCTGCACCAGCTTACCTGCATCCTCTGCTCTGCAAGCTGCACACGCTGACCTGCATCCTTTGCAATGCAAACCTGCACCTGCTGACCTGCATCCCTGCTCTGCAAACCTGCACCTGCTGACCTGCATCCCTGCTCTGCTGACCTGCATCCCTGCTCTGCAAACCTGCACCTGTTGACCTGCATCCCTGCTCTGCTGACCTGCATCCCTGCCCTGCAAACCGGCACCTGCTGACCTGCATCCTCTGCTCTGCAAGCTGACCTGCATCCGCTGCTTCCGGAACCAGCCGTTCCAGTCTCCACTCGGCTCCACCACTCCAAGCAGTGAGGATCTGTATTTAATATTGCCACTTTTCTTGTGAATGTGTCCTAAAAATTTCCTTTGCTACACATACTGTACTTTTGTACAGTGTATGGAATGTAGGATGTGGGAACATTAGCATAGAACTGCCTCTTTCTTGTGAATGGAGCCTAAAGTTTAAGCAGGTCCAGAGCTGAGGAGTGAGAAATATATTAAACAAAAAAAAAAAAAAAACTCAAAGGCCGTGTAATAGACAAAAATATCTCTTTCTTTAAATATTCTTTATTTATATTTCAAAAAGGGATACATACAATACATCGTTTATACATTTTCCATTACATTTCTATTCATATTATTTTCCTCATCCCATTCCATTAATTAGATCCTCTCACCTCTAAACCTCAATGTCAATGGGTTCCCTTCCCTTTTGGCCTTCACGTGTCTCCCCGTGACAGGAGGGACACATAAAGTTCCTTTCCTCTATTAAACGTCTTTGATTCTCACGCCCTTGTTTTCTTCTCCCTTACATTTTTATCCATTCCCCCTCTACCTCCCTCCCAAATCAAACCCCAAAAAAGAAAGAAAGAAAGAAAGGAAAAAAAAAAAAAAAAAAAAAAGAAAAAAAATTAAATAGATAAGTAGATAACTAAATAAATCTCTCTCTCCCCTCCTCACCCCAACCTCCTCCCCCGTTAGGTAAACCATAACCTCCTCAATACTTCTCTGGCTAGGTGGACGAACTTACTTCCCCATTAATCTTTTCCCTTCTTCTGTCTGCGTAAATTTTTCCCATGTTGACCAGATTTTAATATGTTGCTCTTTTCTGTCTTGGGCCGAAGCCACCAACTCCTCTATCGCCCCCACTTGTCTGACCCTGTTGAGCCATTCTGCGATTGTTGGAGGGCTAGAGCTTTTCCAGCATCTCGCTATACACGCCTTAGCCTCATTGACCAAGTGACATAATACTGACTTTTTATAGGTCTGTGTGGGTATTTGCGTTATATGCAATAAAAATATCTCTTTCATCTCCTTTCTTATCCCAGTGTGACTGGATGACAGATATAAGGCCATACATGTCTCAAATGAAACTTCTCAATCAAACACAAAGCTAATCTAAAATGTACTGTATGTAAGAAGATAGAAAATACAATTTTAACAGATTTGAAATCATTATTGATGAGGGATATTGGGCGGTTGTTAGCATACTGTCCTAGGCTCTCATCCCTCTTAGATAGCACATTGATTTGTGCTGTGCTGTTCTCAGGTTGCAGTGGAGTGTCTTGGGTGACTGAACAGTATGTAAAGGTGAGGTGTAAAGTTGAGGTACAAAAATATCCACAAACTTTTTATAGTACAGTCTTGTAAGCTTATAAGGATAAGGAGTCTTCAAGAGCTTATCACATTTAGGATGTTGATTTGATAATTTTTTTGACCAAGAGAATCCCAAGCTAATCTCTAAATTTATGACTAGCTGAGCACTAACTTATTTTTGGTGTGCCTTGTCAGACTCAAGTTAAACTCCATACAAGCCTCCTCAATTGTAGCATGAAAATTCATCTTGGGTATATTTTATGTTCTCTCAGTATGTCAAAAATATTTTTCCTTTTTTTAAATCACGCTTGTGTTCTCGGCAGAATAATCCATTTATATCAGATGGCCACAGACTGTAGCTTGGAATGAAACCCAGTTTATAGAAGTTGATATGTCTTTGGGTAAATATTAAAGCTACCAAACTCTTGTAACATTCGGGACATTTCTGTTGGGTTACTTAAAAGAGATATTTTTCCCTTATATAGTTGTGTCTTCAATATATACCATATATTGTGGACAGAGACTAGGGAATTGTTAGACCAAGAGGTATCAGCATTTTTGAGGAAAAATATTTAGTTGCTTGAAGTAGTGAAAATATGTTCTTTTGTATAGAACAAGTTTTAAGAATGTGAGATAAAATTCACTATATTATATTGGGCTGTGTGTGAGAAATAACTTGTTATTATGACAATTTTGTGAAAAAGAAAAAAAGAAAAAATAATCTTCATTTTGCAAAGAATTGTGGGAAACAATTACAACTTCAAAGAACTCATCATGCCTCTGACTAAATACATTATAATGTCTACTTTCGAAAAAGGGGTCCTTATGGGGGTATTTATACTTCCCTGGCATTTCAGGGCCTCAAGAAATTAGATAGGCTGCCAGTACATCAGATGTGATCAATTTTCAGTGATTGGCACTATAGCTTGTGGACTCTATAACTTTCACAAAGACCCAATAATATGCACTTATGTGGGTTATTTTTTTTACCAAAGATATGTAGCAGTATACGTTTTGGCCAAAATTTATGCTGGGAAAAATTACTAATTTGAAAAATTCTATAATCGAAAAGAGGAAAATGCATTGTTTTTACCACATTTTTGGTCATTTTTAATTTATAGCGCAAAAAAAAAAAAAAACTCAGCGGTGATTAAATACCAACAAAAGAAAGCTCTATTTGTGTGAAAAAAAGAACAAAAAATGTGTATGAGTACAGTGTTGCATGACTGAGTAATTGTCATTCAAAATGTGAGAGCACTGAAAGCTGAAAATTGGTCTTGTTTGGAAGGGGGTTTAAGTGCCCAGTGGGTAAGTGGTTAAACCATTCTCTGCATTAAGGTAAAAAAAGCTGCTCCCTCTAGCCCACTCAATCCAACGCTGTGCCCATCTGCAGCATCTCTTCTCCCTTCTCTGTCTTCTCACAGAAGACCCAGCAGCAGCGAGAGTCATTGGCTTCTGCTGCTGTCAGACAAATACTGTGAGGAGGGAGCTGGGCTAAGCTGTGCTGTATGTGTCTATGCATGCACACAGCCAGACTCAGGATCGTGCCGCACAAGTGCCCTTATAGCAAGCAGCATGTTAAGGGGCACTTAGAGAAGAGGAGGAGTCAAGATCGCCAGAGGTGAAACTGCAGAAAAGGAGGTTCGGACCACTCTGTGCAATGTCACTCTGTTCAGGTAAGTATAATATGTTTATGATTTTCAGGGGGAAAAAAGAAGCTTCACAGCAAAATGCAAAATAGGTACATGTCAAGCTAATGTACATGGAGTCTCAAGATACTGTATATTATACACTGCAATTCCCTGTTCTTTATGAATAAAGATATTTGAACTAAAATGTAAATGGTATATACAGTATATATATATATATATATATATATATATATATATATATATATATATATATATATATATGGCCTTTCAAATTTACAATGTTTGTGATGGAGTGAGAGTGTCCACACAAGACTAAAATAAATTTTACTGTATTTTGGGTTTTGTTGGTCTTTCTAAATTACAACGAATCAATAATATATTTTTTTGAACCAAGTGAAAGCATGTCCTTGATATCTATTTATTTCCTAATCTTCTTTAGTGGTACATTCTCTGAGTCTGTAATTAGCAACTGAATATACTGTATTTTTGCATATTTAGGCCTCACGCACACAGGATTTTTTTTCCTCCCTCTGGATGCTGATGCTCCAGGGCAAGAAAATGCAGCAATAAAAACATCCCTAAAGCCACATTTTGCAAACACGTTTAGGCGCGTTAAGTGCTTGAGTGTTCATTCATATAATTTTCCAGAATGTTAATTTATTCTGGCCATGGAATAAATGAACACTCAAGCGCTAAAAGCATTTAGGCACACTGGGTCTCTTGAATGTGCTGGCTTTGGGGGGTGGTTCTAAACACTACTGCCTGTAAATGTCTGTAAGCGCCTGTGGGTGGCTAACATAAAGGGGTGTTTAGAAGCAGAAAAAAAGACAAATGCCCCTAAAAGTGGGGCCATATAGTTATTGTCGTCACTATATTGTATGGTAAATGTTATGCTTCTTCTTTTACAGTATGTCCCTCCTGACCTGTGCATTTGTAATTTTGTGCTGGAGCAGTCCCTCTCTGTCAGAGCCCTTCAGGAAATGTTGGCAAACACAATAGCAAATGGCAATGAAGGGGTAAGTCAATTTTCACTTTTGTTATAGTGAAGCTTTAATAAAAAAAAAAATCCTAACACTTGGTCATGAATGGAGAAACCCAAAAAAAATTTTAATATTACCTAACTTACAAAGTACAAGATGAACATTGTGTTGTCACAGTAAATGTTGTATTTCTTCCGTATTAGTTAATTACCTAATTAAAATATCAATTGTCAATAAAGTAAATGATTTCATGGGATGTTTATATTAGCTTTGCATGTCAGCTTGTCTGCTTTTGTATGTTAAATATTACATTGTTCCTAAATTTATTGAAACATTTTATTTTTAGTAGAGTTTTATGTCACATTTAAACTATGTATGATGTACTGTATGCATGTTTTCATGTGCAGTGTGTGTCTATATATATAACTAGAATGTTATCCCCTATTAAGCAGAAAGTAGTGTTATTATAATTTTCCTTAAGGCCCGGTTCACACAGGGGCGACTCGTCAGGCGACTCGGTCGCCTGACGAGTCGTGTCCCACACTGTTCAATGGAACCGTTCTAATAGGAGCGACTCAGGTCACTCCTACTTAGAAAAAGGTTCCTGTACTACTTTTGGGGGCGACCCAAGGGGACCTGCATTGACTTCTATACAGAAGTCTTTATGCAAATCGCCTCGGCGGGCGTCTCAAGTCATCTTGAGATCGCGCCGCCGAGGTCGCCCCCAGAAGTTGTGCCGTGTCGTGCCGCCCCTGTGTGAATGGGGCCTAAAGCAACCATTTTCTTTCCCAATGAATATATAAACTGCTAACATATTTGAAACAAATTGGTGCATGATTAGCAAACAAAATCTGTTTGTCTGTTCTTCAAGTCTCATTTTTCTCCCATTGGACACTGCCATCTTGTCACTCGCACAGCACAGAGAAAGAAATTTTCAGAGTATGAGACACAGCTTGCACACCAAAGATTCCTCCATCCTTTAAATAATAGTCAGCAGGGCACATATGTGATTGCCAGGGGAAGCGATCAGAGATGGAGATGAAGATGTAGCTGTTGTAAATTCACAAAAAGTTAAATTGTGTATATTAGTAGTGAAAGAGCTGTTTGATCTGCCGAGGCTGCAGATTTTGGGGAAAGAAGGTGTGTTTAAAACAGCTAGTGGGGCAAATTAAGAAGGTACCAAAATGTTTAAGTTTGGGGAATTGAAAGTTTCACTTTAAGGCTGGGTTGGGTTCACACTAATGGGAATTGGATGCAGGGTTGCCCACATCCAATTTGCATGTTAGGGGATTGTGACCGGCTCTCTATGGAGCTGGTTCACACATCTCCAGAGCGGCTCCAGAGTAAATTACACAGAAGTCCTGTGCATCATCTGGTCCGTTTAAGATCCGAATTCAGCCAAAAATTCAGGCTGAAATTGGACCTGAGAACAGGGACGCAGTGAACCCCTGCTGTGAGCCGTTCTGTGCGGCAGTGTGAACACCTATTAGCAAAAGTATATAGGCATAGGGCACACCGCCATAAAGGAGAATTATACAAAAAAAATATTAGTTAAACCCACTTTTTATTAACCACTACTATCCCTTTATACTGGCTTTTGGAATTTACTAATGTAGAAATTTAGAAACTGGATGCATGGTTTAGCACTGGGAAACACTTTTTGAAAGATAAATAGTGCATTTTATATACAACTATAGATCAGACCAAAATGAGGGACAAATAAGGAAGAAAGAGGGACAGAGGCACTTTGTTCTAAATCAGGGGCATTCCCTCGAATTGAGGGACAGTTGGGAGCTATGATAGGCATTGTACTTTCTGTGCCTTCCTTTCTAAACCCCTTGACTTGCAGTTCTCTGTTATAACTTATGCCTCTTCCCCTCTTTCTTTGCATCAGCAAAACGGGTGCATGTAAGCTCAGACTAAGCATTGTATTTAATTACCAAAAAAAGAGCGAGAATGTCATTCATAAGAGTGGGCAGAAAGTTGTATAGGTTTACCTTGTGAGCACCCAGATCATCAGAGAACAATCATAAGTGTGAAATGATCTTTCTGACTGTTCTTTAAACACATACAGATCTTATGAATACCAACAGCGGTCATGTCTTCAGTTCTATAAAAGTGACCTTGACAACATGTTTTGATTGTTTTTTTCGATATCAGGAAATCGTACAAATTCATATAAGGACTATATATAAGCTTTATATATGAAAATGAAACGAATATGCAATTTCTATTCTATTTTCCATGCATAACAAATATTACAGATTTTTTTTTTAATGTTTCAAAGATATTTATTGATTTTACATAGAAAGTACAACTAGCTATAAGAATACATGGTAACAAGGCCATCAAATAAGCATTTGTAACAAAAAATATCAAGAAGATACATAAGGCTGAGGAGTAATACAGTTGTTAGACTGCACATATAGTATCAAGTAGGAATTCAACTAACAAATGTTGAATGATCCCGTTATGGTACAATTTACAAATGTTGGGCCTCAATGGCATCTTAAGAACAGGACATCTGTACCTATGTGGAACTATTAGAATGAAAGAGAAGAGTAAAGCTGGCCACAATTGAATTGACATTTTGCCTGTTGGAAGAAAACAGAAGTAACCCCCATAGGTACTTATAGGACTTTAAGGGCAACAGAAATAGAGAACATTTTTATATATAAAAAATGTATTTATTTGTACATCATAAAAAATATAATATAACATCAGTATAAAAAATCGACAGTGTGTTTATTGATTGGATAAGGAAAATACACAAACAGTGACACTCCCCTCTAGATGCCTGACACGTTTTGGGAAGATTTCAATCCTTTTTTTTTTAAACCCTGAAGAAAGGATTGAAATCTTCTGAAAACCACGTCGGGTATCTAGAGGAGCGTGACACTGTTTGTGTATTTTCCTTGTCCAATCAACAAACTCATTTTTTATACTTATATTATATTATATTTTTTATGATGTATAAATAAAGTAATTTTTTATATATATTATTATTATATTATTATTATACAGGATGTAAACATTTTTTCTATTTCTGTTGCCCTTACAGTTCCATAAGTACCCATGTACTTACTCCTATTTTCTTCCATTAATCTTGGGATGTTGGCAGCACACTGTTTATGGCTTTCTGAGGTGGGCCAAGTTCTATGACATTTGGCCTGTTCAGCGGGGACTGGGCGAATCTTGATCCATGTATGGTTGTCCCTGTTGGACCGAAGCCGATCTAGTGATCATCTTCTGTAGAAAGGGAATGTTCCAACACCTTTGTCAATCAATGGCTTCAGCCACTGATCAGTGTAATCTGACAGCAGAGGAGTCATTCTGTCAGAATACAATGTCTCAGCGGGGAGGGTTCCTCTATCCACCTGTGTGGTTTGAGGAATCATTTTGTTTTCTTTTTTGATTAGCTTGCTGGTTGATCAAAAAAAGATGAGTCATCTATGGCCACCTCAAGGATTATAGAGGACAGGGGGGGAAAAGAAAAAAAAGGGGGGAGGGAAGGGGAAAGGTAGGGGAGACAGGAGCGCCTGAGGCCGTTGTTGAAGGAGTGTGCTGCAATGTCCCAAATTGTTAGTCAACAGGTATATAATATTTTATCCACGGCATTCAGAACATACAGAATTTGTGCATGGAATAATTTACCTATCCTGAGAGTTTTTTCTTTGTCAAGTACCAAGACATTTTTTTCCTGAGTTAGGCCATAGAGGGCACAACTGATATTTACTCCTTAGGTAAGGTTTGTTTAGCAGCTGTTAAAAAAAAAGAAGTAGTGACATATTTACTCTTTGGTAGGTTTTATTAATTATGAACCAAATGTTGTCAGCTACTGTTTGCTCTGATGATAGAATTGTGGAAACGTATTTGTCAAGGCCTATAGAGAAAAACACTTACTTAATCAACATTGGCATACTAGAAAAACATTATTTAAAACAAAAATACAGTGGTATTACATATAAAAGATGGATTGTAATTACATCCAGACATGTAGTTCCTTTTTTCACTTTCAGACTTTCGACCGTAAAATGGGTTCACACTGATGAAATGTTGTGTAGTGCTTCTATCTGCAAAGATGCAGCATGCAGGACTTTGATGCACTTTCATGAAAACACACAGTCTAATAGAAGTCAATGGGAGCGCACCTAAAACTGTGTGTAAAATGTGCATAAATTGCACTGAACCCCAAACCTTGGTGCACCGGTGTGAACCTGCCTTAAAATCTGTACTGAGAGAATACCATTGCTGACCTCTTTTCTCAACAGTGCAGGTTGTTTGTGTAGCATACTCTATTGGCCTTAATTCAGGGTCCCTGACTTGAAACATGCATGTTTATCAGGAATTCTGGTATCAGCCTCACTTAGAAGCTGCATAAATGTTGTGGGTTAGTACCGTATATACTCGAGTATAAGCCAAGTTTTTCAGCACATTTTTTTGTGCTGAAAATGCCCCCCTCGGCTTATATTCGAGCCACCTTTTTGCGCCTGATCTCACGGTTTTTGGGGACCCTGGACCGGCCAGCCTTAGGTCCCCTGGACCCCAAACTTGGCACACATATAGCCCCAGTCTTCATCTACAAGTGTGCAAAGTTTGTTGTCCGGGGAGCACCGATTATTCAAAGCCGGGCACCCCTTCCATAGACTCCCATGTTAAACGGTAATTTCTCCAGTAAGTTTGGGGACCTGGTACCGGCCGGCCGTAGGTCCCCTGGACCCGAAACTTGGCACACATGTAGCCCCACTTCTCTATAAGTGTGCAAAGTTTGCTGTCTGGGGGACCTACGACCGGGGAGCACCTATTTTTCAAAGCCGGGCACCCCTTCCATATACTCCCATGTTAAACGTAAGTCTAGTCATGGGCACAGTGAGGCATGGACACAGTGAGGCATGGACACAGTGAGGCACAGTGAGGCATGGACACAGTAAGGCATGGGCACAGTGAGGCATGGGCACAGTGAGGCATGGGCACAGTGAGGTATGCACATGGTTACAGTGAGGCACAGTGAGGCATGCAGATGGGCACCCTAGGCTTATACTCGAGTCAATAAGTTTTCCCATTTTTTTGTGGTAAAATTATGTGCCTTGGCTTATACTCGGGTCGGCTTATACTCGAGTATATACGGTACCTCACAAAGTGTCAATGGCAGAAACAGGACAAGCAACGGCTGTCTGTATATAACTCAGTACAGGATTCCTTTCAGTTTTTTGTTGCTTGATAAATAAAAAAAACACTAGTAAGAGCAGCATTTTTAGGTAAAGCTTAAAATGTTGTATGGTTGTATGGGGTGTCTTTTTTAACAAAGGGACAGAAGTCTGGAGCTCATGCATATTTTAAATTATGTTGATATGCCTAATTCAAGTGCAGATGTCTTTTGCACAAAGTTTTCTGCCCCAGCTGTCCAAACTGGTACTGTGAGCAGTTTCATATTATCATTTTCTTTCCGCCAAGAAAAAAAAAAGGGAATTTTCTGGAACTTTCCCCAAGATTTACACTTGAGTTGATAGAATGTGTTGAGGATGCAACAATATCAGTGTCATGAAACTTCCTGCAATATGTTTTAATTTACTTCTCCTACGAACCTGCCTGTGGAGATTTATGGTACAAATGGAGAAGCAGCAGTAGGCTTAAAAAAAAAAAAAAAACAAGGGCCCCAGGAGCCATGTTAGAAACATTTTTCCTAGTCTCTGCTTAAAAATCTATTGGGAAGAGCTTTTTCACATTAAAATGTGGTAACAAGATCTACACGTGAAAGTATACAGCTCTGAAACCTTTGTTTTGTTTGGTGTGTTCAATGGAATTAAAATGCTGCACAATCCAGAAGGTATCCAGTTTCAAGAAAGTACAACCAATTCACTTATTTTTTTCAATACACAAACTGGAAATGTTCTGTAAAATTCAGGTCACTTTTGAGACCTATGTCAAGGTAAAATCAAATTTTTCTCTTTTTCTATGAGTTACCCACTGGCTGCACATGGTGGATTAATTAATCATATTGGTTTCAAGGACACAGTGTAACAGTCAGCTTATTTTTTTCATGATGTTTCATGATCATATCAGCAAGGGCAAAAAAATCACTTGCGTTAACATGTCCAACAATATATTAGCCACAAGCTACACCATTATTCACAGAATTAAATAGTTAGCAAGTATTGCAAGAAAAAAAAAGTGATCAGCTTAACAACTATTTTTCCCATGAAAAGAGGAGGTATGGTAAATATTCATAATATACCGGTATATTTTTAGCAAGTTTCTGTTGCATTAAAAAATGCTTTCATGCTTTTATATTACCTGCAGAGGTAAACACAGTTAGGCCTATTTACTGCAACAATGCAATGAACAAAAATTGTGATCAATGCACATTAACTTGTATTAGCCAAATTTAAGAATGCAGGATTTTATTACCGTTTGATATGCATTTATGCACAGTGTATTTATTTTATTTTTTTTGTGTTTTCTATTATGCCTATTCTAATGTATGTAACAACAACCAATTTTTTGTGTTTGTGGTGCTTATTTCCTTATCAACAAATGTGTTTCTGCTTGTAAACAAAGTTCTCTTCTTTTGCTTATGTACTGTATAAGCTAGAAGATAGTACATGTTTATCGAAATGTTTCTATTGAAACACATTCCAGAGAAAGCAGAAAAAAAATGCCAGACCACAGCAAATGTCAAAAGACAGTTCAATAAAAGCTGATATACTTATTATTGAGAAATGCACACGGTAATTACAGTGTACAGTGGAACCTCGGATTGAGAGTAACACGGTTAACGAGCGTTTCACAATACGAGCGCTGTATTTTTAAAAATCATAACTCGGTTTGCGAGTGTTGTCTCGCAAAAGGAGCACGATTAAGGCCAAAGCGGTGTGCAGTACCGTTCGGAAATACACGGAAAGGCCCGAGGACAGCACGGCTGACCTCTGCAAATAAAGAGTCCCACATGGGTGGACCCATTCACACACATCGCTCTTGCATTTTGTGATATGCCTATGATGTTCTTCCAAATGTGAGTGTACATTTTTTAATCTTTTTTTAAATAAATACTTCCTTGTACGGTATCACACTATGTGAGTTTTTTTCCCCATTACGCATGTTATGTGGTTACCGTATCTCTGGCTCCAACAAGACTATATGTATTCACACTTCCTGGTGTTTACGGGAATTTGCGGTGCCGACTGATATGCGGATTCAGGACCAGCTGGATGCACCTTGCTGACTGATTATTTAAGCCTGTTTTGACTTGGGTGGTATACACCTTACCAAGTCAATACCATCTGGTAAGCCTCCTCCTTATATCGGTGGTGGTGTCTCTATCCTTTCACAGAGAGGGTCATATCCATGTGGGACTCTTTATTTCAACCTTGCAGTTTTTTCTACACTTTTGGACTGTTATTTGTGTGTGGTCACAATAGAGGACTGTTTCGTTCTGATTTATTTACATATAATATTTTTTTTCACGAATCACACTCAGTCACTTGGTGTCACTGAAATTAATATATATGCATGTTTGCAACATTTGTTATGTGTTGGTAACTGACTCTTTCACAAAAATAAGCGCTACACTTTTTCATATTCTCGTTTCCATTGACTTCAATGGGGAAACTCACTTTGATATGCAAGTACTTTCGATTAAAAGCATTCTCCTGAAACGGATTATGCCCGTAATCCGAGGTTCCACTGTATATGACTTTTTGAGGCAAAGGTTTTTAGTTGATAGAGCCTACTGTATGTAAGAGTGTTCTATTTTTACAAAAAACGCTCACGGGAAAGTCCGCAAAAAGACTGTCACTATAAAGGATCACAGAGCTTATTAAAAAAAATAAGTGTGTGTGGTGTGTTTGGGGATGTCCCACACATGACGACGTTGTCAATTATGCTTTTTTAAGGGGGGTGGTTTGTCTATATGTTAAACTTTTGTCATATATTGTTTTAAATTGTTGATATTTCTTGAATAAAGTATTGTACTTATTTATAATAAACTCTGTGATCCTTTATAGTGACTGTCTTTTTGCGGTCTTTCCCACAAGTTTAGTTGTCCAGTCATAGGATCACCCCAGGGGAATGAGCACATACTAAATTGACACCATATTTAAAAAAAAAAATTGTGTGCTTTTTTTACTGCTGACTACGTCTGTATGTTATAAGTGGAATAGAAAGTGGTGGGAAAATCAAAAAATTTTAAAGTTGGCAAAAAAAAAGTTTTGCCTTCAAAAAAATATTTATTTTTTCATCTTAGTAATGCCTATTTAATAACTTTCAGGCTTTGCCATTTTCAATTAATTAATGATAAGTTACGTGTTCAATGACAGTCTGGTTATTTATTTATTCCTGTTTTAATTTATTTTTTTACAAAAATCAGGCTATACTGATATGATTATATTTGAAAGAGCAAGCCACTTCACAGATCTTCCCCACTCCTCACATTACAGGACTGAGGCTTATGTGCACCGGAATACACTACCACATTTATGCATGTTGGCACTCCTAGAAATGAAAAGATAGGACGACAGGAAATGGATAGTTGTATCAAATGGGATTCATTTTGTTCCTTTTGTAAATTAATCTTATGTTGTTTATTATTAGTTACATGCATTCTGTTGCTGCATATGAGTTGAAATTGTTGCAAGGAACATAGATTTCATTTTAAAGAATAGTGATTTCATCACTCTGTGATCTTAAAATGCTCTGCAGAATTATCAAATTAACATTTGCTTTATGATTTTCTTTTTACTTTAATAGCCTAGTGACCTCTCAAGATGGGTATGTTGTTCTCCGTCTCTTGCCTTTATCCAAGATTTTTTTTTCTGCATGGAGATTGTGACTTTTTCAATTGAGAGTACCTAGCCCAACATCTGTCATCGTCCATTTTTAAATCACCATGTAATGTAAAAGCAAAAGAGGATAATAGTGCTGTGCAAATATTGTATGGAAAAATTAGATGCCTTTTTTTGTACTAATATATTTAAATTCAAAATAACCAAATACCAAGAGTTCTAATTGACATTGGGGACACCATTGCATGACTAAATGCCAAATGGACCAGTTGGACATCAATTTAATTCTTTATTTTTCTGTAGCCACCCTGGCGGTATGATTATGTCAGATTTTTGCTTCTCAAAGCGGTACATTGTTTTGCATAGAAATTTGGCGTTTTATATTGTAGGCCTGTAATTCATAGTAATAACACACTTAACCACTTCCCTACCGGGCACGAAAACCCCCTTCCTGCCCAAGCCATTTTTCAGCTTTCAGCGCTGTCACAATTTGAATGACAATTGCGCGGTCGTGCGACGTGGCTCCCAAAGGAAATTTGCGTCCTTTTTTTCCCCACAAATAGAGCTTTCTTTTGGTGGTATTTAATCACCTCTGCGGTTTTATTTTTTGCGCTATAAACAAAAGAAGAGCGTCCAGTTTGAAAAAAAACACAATATTTTTTACTTTTTGCTATAATAAATATCCATTTTTTTTTTTTAAATAAAAATTTTCCTCAGTTTAGGCCGATACGTATTCTTCTACATATTTTTGGTAAAAAAAAATCGCAATAAGCGTATATTGATTGGTTTGCGCAAAAGTTATAGCGTCTATAAAATAGGGGATAGATTTATAGCATTTTTTTTTTTTTTTTACTAGTAATGGCGGCGATCTGCGATCTTTATTGTGACTGCGATATTGCGGCGGACAGATCGGACACTTTTGACACATTTTTGGGACCATTCACATTTATACAGCGATCCCTGCTATAAAAATGCATTGATTACTGTATAAATGTGACTGGCAGGGAAGGGGTTAACACTAGGGGGCGAGGAAGGGGTTAAATGTGTTTCCTAGATGTGTTCCAACTGTGGGGGGAGGGGACTGACTGGGGGAGGTGACCGATAGTTGTCCCTATGTACAAGGGACACACCATCGGTCCCCTCTCCCTGACAGGACGTGGATCTGTGTGTTTACACACACAGATCCACTTTCCTGCTCGGTTACTGGCCATCGCGGCCGCCGGGCACGCGCATCGGGTCCCCAGCAACGCGGCGGGAGCGTGCGCGCCCCCTAGCTCCATTTAAAGGCAGGACATCATATGACGTCCTGTCAGAACGAGAGAGCCTTCCGCCCGCCATTATTTGACGGTGGGCGGTGGACAAGAGGTTAAAGAGGAAGTAAACCCTGATGGGGTTTACTTCCTCTATGTCTCCCTGCAAAGGTAAAGCATAATGGGCTACTATGCATCGCATAGTAGCCCATTATGTGACACTTACCTGCAGTAGAACCCCGCAATGTCGTCATCTTCCTCCATGGCAGCGAGCATCCATCTTCACCCCTCTTCTTCCGGGGGCCGCGAACTCCGGCTCTGTGACTGGCCGGAGTCGTGTGACGTCACTCCCGTGCATGCACGTGGGAGCCACCTTTAATGGCATGACCCCGGCTTGAAACGGCACAGCGTGCTCTTTCAAGACGGCGCATGCGCAGAAGAAGACGTCGCTCTGGGAATTGCAAATATCTCAGAGACCGTGTAGGTCTCGGAGATGTTGCAAGCACCTACAGGTAAGCCTTAATCTAGGCTTACCTGTAGGTGTAACTTCCCCCAAAGGGTTTACAACCACTTTAAATCTGTCCAAACAAGAGTCTAGTAGACATCCTGGGTATGTTAAAGTTTGAAACACGAAATCATGAATTATAATATAATAAATAACTATAAATAATTATACAAAATAATAATAAAATAATAATAAAATCAATTTCCTCATGATTCACTATCGCTCAATTCTGCAAGTGTTCTCATTTACTATCGCTGTTTTCTAGCTGGTCTAAAACCACTTTTGACTTAAAGGGACACTTTTTGGTTGCCATGGACAATCTCATGTTTCCAGGCAGAAAAAACGGTATATATAATATAAAACTGCATGCAGGGCACTGGACAAAGCACTAGGGACAAAAGGGATGTGAAATGATTTGATACAGTAATGTAATCTTACAGATTACAGTGTACTGTATGTGTTATGTTTTGTGTACTTTTTCGAAGGGAACGAGCCCGGCACACAGAGCATCGGGCGGAGGACACAGTCCACAGACACAGCGGGGGGACATCGCAGGATCCTGGTGACAAGGTAAGTACGTTGCACCAGGATTCTGCAATGCAATACCAAGTGTGGCTTGGGATTACCGCTAATGGTACTGAAATTTAACCCTGAGCCACACTCGGGGATGCCGCCAGGGAGGTTAATAAAAGTATAGGGGCGTATTTATACCAGAACAGATATTGATGTCTGCACTCAACTATAAACCACTAGGTTGTCCCACACCAAGGCCTGCAGAGCAAACTCTGTGATTTAGATCTCTTTATCATCCCTGCCTGCTTTTTTTACTCATGTGTGTAGAGCACACCACTTTGCTTTTATAAATGTGCCTTTTTGGTTGTTTGGTCACTGCTTTTTTTTTTTGCACTCCTGTGTTTGTTTTTTTAAATCCTTTTCCACCCACAATCTGTATATTGACATTCCCCAGCACAGGTTAATAAACATGTTTCCATATGAGAGCTAGCCGACAACACTTGACGTGGTCAGAGACAATGACAGCTGGGGTCCCCACTGACGATCAGGTACTGATCAGAGTAGTTCTCCATTATTTGATCAGTAAATCAGCTTTGACATACAGCAATGATCGCATGCAGACTGGAGGCTCCACTGACAAAAATGTAAAGTTTTAAATCTGCAGAAGAACATTGCCACCTTCAGGCTACCATCTTTTTTTTTCATATGTAGTGCTATGAATTTAATAGTTTAAATGTTAAACACAGATGCATTAGAGCCGGTTCACACTGGGGCAACACGACTTCCAGCGCGACTTCCAGAAGCAACTCAGACACGACATGAGCATGAATTACAGTGAGACTTGGAGGAGACTTCAGCGCGACTTGTGGTCATTAACAACACGACTTGAAGTAAATTCCTTGTGGCTTCTGGGCAGTGGCGTAACTAGAACCTTCAGGGCCCGGGTGCAAGAAACCATAAAGGGCCCCCCTGACCACCAGCCGGGGCACACCCATGGTGGCAGAGCGCCAGAGCTTGGTCGCAAGTGCGACCTTTTGGGACCCTGGTAGTACCGACACTGGTGTCAGTATTTTTTTATTTTAGTTATTTTATTTGTTAGCATTTTATTTATTTATTTTTTCACAAGAAAAAATTTAGGAGCCCGTTGGGGGTGTGGGGGGGGGGGGCTTGGGTGAGATACCATATGTGGATATTCGCCAGCACACCATGGATCGTCAATTTCGTCCAAACGTTTTTTTATTCAAGCAAGCTCACATCACAAAACAATGTAGTGCAACTTTTCGGAGCCACGTAGGACCCCGTTGGTTCCTCTATATGCCAGTCCTCCTATCCAGGTGTACAGGGGACTGCACGGGAATCCTGGAGCATGCAAATGTGACCCCGGCAACTCCTGTACATACACCCTGCTGGTGGGATGGGATGAGTGACAGTGTTGGGGGGGATGGGATGAGTGGGATTGCTGGGGGGAATGGGATGAGTGGCAGTGCTAGGGGGGGAGGAATGAGTGTCAGTGGTGGGGGGGTGAGTGTCAGTGCTCGGGGGATGAGTGGCAGTGGTGGGGAGGTAGGGATGAGTGGCAGTGGTGGGGAGGTAGGGATGAGTGGCAGTGGTGGGGGGTAGGGATGAGTGTCAGTGGTGGGGGGTAGGGATGAGTGGCAGTGCTGGGGGGATGAGTGGCAGTGCTGGGGGGGATGAGTGTCAGTGCTGGGGGGGTAGGGATGAGTGTCAGTGCTGGGGGGATAGGGATGAGTGTCAGTGCTGGGGGGATGAGTGTCAGTGCTGGGGGGGAGGGATGAGTGTTAGTGCTGGGGGGGTAGGGATGAGTGTTAGTGCTGGGGGGATGAGTGTCAGTGGTGGGGGGTAGGGACGAGTGTCAGTGCTGGGGGGATGAGTGTCAGTGCTGGGGGGATGAGTGTCAGTGCTGGGGGATGAGTGTCAGTGCTGGGGGGATGAGTGTCAGTGCTGGGGGGGTAGGGATGAGTGTTAGTGCTGGGGGGATGAGTGTCAGTGGTGGAGGGTAGGGATGAGTGTTAGTGCTGGGGGGGATGAGTGTTAGTGCTGGGGGGGATGAGTGCCAGTGGTGGGGGGTAGGGATGTGTGTCAGTGCTGGGGGGATGAGTGGCAGTGGTGTGGGGGGGTAGGGATGAGTGTCAGTGCTGGGGGGATGAGTGTCAGTGGTGGGGGTATGAGTGTCAGTGGTGGAGGGTAGGGATGAGTGTTAGTGCTGGGGGGATGAGTGTCAGTGGTGGGGGGGTAGGGATGTGTGTCAGTGCTGGGGGGATGAGTGTCAGTGCTGGGGGGATGAGTGACAGTGCTGGGGGGATGAGTGGCAGTGGTGGGGGGGTAGGGATGAGTGTCAGTGCTGGGGGGATGAGTGTCAGTGGTGGGGGGGTTAGGGATGAGTGTCAGTGCTGGGGGGATGAGTGTCAGTGGTGGGGGGGGGTAGGGATGAGTGTCAGTGCTGGGGGGATGAGTGTCAGTGGTGGGGGGGTAGGGATGAGTGTCAGTGGTGGGGGGGTAGGGATGAGTGTTAGTGCTGGGGGGGATGAGTGTTAGTGCTGGGGGGGATGAGTGCCAGTGGTGGGGGGTAGGGATGTGTGTCAGTGCTGGGGGGATGAGTGGCAGTGGTGTGGGGGGGTAGGGATGAGTGTCAGTGCTGGGGGGATGAGTGTCAGTGGTGGGGGTATGAGTGTCAGTGGTGGAGGGTAGGGATGAGTGTTAGTGCTGGGGGGGATGAGTGTCAGTGGTGGGGGGGTAGGGATGTGTGTCAGTGCTGGGGGGATGAGTGTCAGTGCTGGGGGGATGAGTGTCAGTGCTGGGGGGATGAGTGACAGTGCTGGGGGGGATGAGTGGCAGTGGTGGGGGGGTAGGGATGAGTGTCAGTGCTGGGGGGATGAGTGTCAGTGGTGGGGGGGGTTAGGGATGAGTGTCAGTGCTGGGGGGATGAGTGTCAGTGGTGGGGGGGGTAGGGATGAGTGTCAGTGCTGGGGGGATGAGTGTCAGTGGTGGGGGGGTAGGGATGAGTGTCAGTGGTGGGGGGGTAGGGATGAGTGTCAGTGCTGGGGGGATGAGTGTCAGTGGTGGGGGGGTAGGGATGAATGTCAGTGCTGGGGGATGAGTGTCAGTGCTGGGGGGATGAGTGTCAGTGCTGGGGGGGTAGGAATGAGTGGCTGTGCTGGTGAGGGGGTGGAATAATTGTCAGTGCTGGGGGGATGAGTGTCAGTGCTGAGGGAATGAGTGGCAGTGGTGGGGGGGTAGGAATGAGTGGCTGTGCTGGTGGGGGGGTGAAATAATTGTCAGTGCTGGGGGGATGAGTGTCAGTGCTGGGGGGAGGGATGAGTGGCTGTGGTGGTGGGGACGGGATGGAATCAGCGGTGGAGGTGGGGACTGGGTACATTGGCAGCGCTGGGTGCCGGGATCAGAGACACTTACTTGCTGTCAGTGTCCACTCGGTTTCCCCTGCATTGCTCCATGTCTTTCTCGGCTCCACGTGTTTCTACTCTTCACACAGCGGCCGCGACCTCCTGCAGCTCCTCCCCCACCTTCTCTCAATTGGTGTCAGCAGTGTCTGCCCCACCCCCCTACATTCTCTCTGTCTCTGGATAGGCGGGGGGCGGGCGGTCCACAGTCTCAGCACTGCCTCTGCCTTCTCTCTCTCCCCTTAGCTGACGAAAGCCCCCCTCCCCGCGGCGCAACGAACTGACACATGCAGCCCTCACAACAGCAGCCAGAGTGGACACACACAGTGACAGGACAGTCAGGTGGCCCCTCACACACGGGCGGCGGTGGGTGGGCCCCCCTGAATTGGCGGAACTACAGGGCCCAGTCGCAAGTGCGACTGCTGCGACCCTGATAATTCCGCCGCTGCTTCTGGGTAAATTCCTTTCTGCTTCCTGTAAAGTTGCCTTCAAAATGAACAGTGATGAGACTTCTAAGCGACTTCTATTGAAATCAATGGGTACAAGTTGCCTACAGGTCGCCTAGAAGTCTGATTGAAGTAGTACAGGAACCTTTTTTGAAGTCGGAGCCACTGCAGTCATGTTCATTAAAACATCTCCATTCACTTCAATTTGTTTTAAAAATAGCGCGAGTTCGGGAAACTCGGGGCGACCTAAAGTTGTGTCCGGAGTCGCCCCTGTGTGAACCGGGTCTTATTAAACATAATAAATTCATTTAAAAAAAGGAATTTATTTGTTTAAATTTTTGTACATATATTGTAAATGTTGCAGTTTTTAAAATCTCTTCAGTCCTGGAGGATGGGAGCATAGCATGTCCCATACCACATTCATTCTCTGACCTCTTAACAGTAAAATTATGATTTTCTATGTGTTGTGTGGAATAGCAACTTCCTAACAGGGACATCATCTTAACTTACTGTACATGCCAAAGTGTGGCATACTGAACATGTCAGTCCCTGATTGTAATTCTTGAGGCGGGTGTAAGTAAAAGTTTTATATTTCCTTCTGCAATATCCACTGTGATACTTGCTTCTGCCACAAAAGTCATACTGTTAGCATCCATAAAGGGTTCATTGGTGTGCACAAGGGTACATTTAAGTGAAAGGAGCCTGCATACACTTGAAGCTGAATGAGTTTAAATGAGGCTTAATAAGCCAATGATAATTGTGAAAAGGTTTTGGAAAGCTTCCCACTTTGATGTCTCTACAGACAGTGAAAGCAACAGTCAGAAAATACATAATGGTTAAGGTCATGGGTATAGATCAGTGAAACAGAGATTGTATTTTGCCCCAGGCCCCAATTTCAGTAAGTCAGTGATTTTCAATAGTTTGTGTGATCATAGGCTCCTCAATATGAAATTAAATGTTCCCCTCTTTGAGACAACTGAATATTTACAGTATCTCACAAAAGTGAGTACACCCCTCACATTTTTGTAAATATTTTATTAAATTTCACTTTGCTACAATGTAAAGTAGTGAGTGTACAGCTTGTATAACAGTGTAAATTTGCTGCCCCCTCAAAATAACTCAACACACAGCCATTAATGTCTAAACCGCTGGCAACAAAAGTGAGTACCCCCCTAAGTGAAAATGTCCAAATTGGGCCCAATCAGCCATTTTCCCTCCCCGGTGTCATGTGTCTTGTTAGTGTTACAAGGTCTCAGGTGTGAATGGGGAACAGGTGTGTTAAATTTGGTGTTATCGCTCTCACTCTGTCATACTGGTCACTGGAAGTTCAACAATGCACCTCATAGCAAAGAACTCTCTGAGGATCTGAAAAAAAGAATTATGGCTCTACATAAAGATGGCCTAGGCTATAAGAAGATTGCCAAGACCCTGAAACTGAGCTGCAGCACGGTGGCCAAGACCATACAGCGGTTTAATAGGACAGGTTCCACTCAGAACAGACTTTGCCATGGTCGACCAAATAAGTTGAGTGCATATGCTCAGCATCATATCCAGAGGTTGTCTTTGGAAAATAGATGTATGAGTGCTGCCAGCATTGCTGAAGAGGTTGAAGGGGTGGGGGGTCAGCCTGTCAGTGCTCAGACCATATGCCGCACACTGCATTAAATTGGTCTGCGTGGTTGTCGTCCCAGAAGGAAGCCTCTTCTAAAGATGATGCACAAGAAAGCCTGCAAACAGTTTTCTAAAGACAAGCAGACTAAGGACATGGATTACTGGAACCATGTCCTGTGGTCTGATGAGACCAAGATAAACATATTTGGTTCAGATGGTGTCAAGTGTGTGTGACGGCAACCAGGTGAGGAGTACAAAGACAAGTGTGTCTTGCCTACAGTCTAGCATGGTGGTGGGAGTGTCATGGTCTGGGGCTGCATGAGTGCTGCCGGCACTGGGAGGCTACAGTTTATTGAGGGAACCATGAATGCCAACATGAATTGTGACATACTGAAGCAGAGCAGAGACATACTGAAACATCACCCCTCCCTTCGGAGACTGGGCCGCAGGGTTAACATGATAACAACCCCAAACACACCTCCAAGACGACCACTGCCTTGCTAAAGAAGCTAAAGAGGGTAAAGGTGATGGACTGGCCAAGCCTGTCTCCAGGCGAACCCTATTGAGCATCTGTGGGGCATCTTCAAACGAAAGGTGGAGGAGCGCAAGGTCTCTAACATCCACTAGCTTCAGGATGTCATCATGAAGGAGTGGAAGAGAACTCCAGTGGCAACCTGTGAAGCTCTGGTGAACTCCATGCTCAAGAGGGTTAAGGCAGTGCTGGAAAATAATGGTGGCCACACAAAGTAATGACACTTTGGGCCCAATTTGGACATTTTCACTTAGGGGTGTACTCACTTTTGTTGCCAGCGGTTTAGACATTAATCGCTGTGTGTTGAGTTATTTTGAGGGGTCAGCAAATTTACACTGTTATACAAGCTGTACACTCACTACTTTACATTGTAGCAAAGTGTCATTTCTTCAGTGTTGTCACATGAAAAGATAGAATTAAATATTTACAAAAATGTGAGGGTTGTACTTACTTTTTGAGATACTGTATAAGTTAGGCTAATTCAAACATTACACTCTGAAATATGCAGTATTTTATTTTCAATATTGTTACATGCTGGCAAAGCAGTGAACTGTATCTTGCCATCAGTGCATGAGTTATTTTAAGTACATATAGCAGATATAGAAATGTTGAATTTGAATCTTGCACCACATGAATGGCAGGACCCAAGTTTTCCCAGCAGAACATTGCCCAAAGCATCACGCTGCCCCCATCGGCTTGTCTTCTTTCTATACTGCATCCTGGTGCCATCCTTTAGTAAGGTAAGCAACGCACGCGCACCCATCCATCCACATGATGTAAAAGAAAGTATTATTCATCACACCAGGCCACCTTTTTCTATTGCTTCACAGTCCAGTTCTGATGCTCACATTCCCATTGTGGGTGCATTTGGCTGTGGAAACGGGTCAGCATGGGCACCCTGACTGGTCTGTGGTTATGCAGCTCCTTACGCAACAAACTGCGGTGCACTGTGTGTTTGTGTGTTCTGACACCTTTCTGTTGGAACCAGCATTAACTTATCCAGCAACTTAGGCTACAGGAGCTCTTCTATTGGATTGGACTATACAGGCCAGCCTTCCCTCCCCAGGTACACCAATAAGCCTTGGCACCGCCTATGACACTGAAGCCAGTTCGCTGGTTTTCCTTCCTTGGAGCACTGAATGTGGGGTTGGATGTTCAGACTCTTATGTGACCCGCCGGTCTTCTTCCCCCTTCTGTTTTTTTTGTTGCCTTCATGTGGGTGTCCTTCCAGGAGCTCATTATACCAACATGTTCTTTTTTTTGTTTTGTTTCTTATTTCTTCCTTTTTATCCAAGAATTTGTGTACATTTTTATTTAAATTTTTCTTTATTTTATATTTATATACTATTATTATTATTATTACAATTTTTACTTGAATCCACCAATGTTCTTAATGATTAGCTGCTATTGATTATCAATTACTATAGCAACAAATCTTTATAGATTTTTTATTAATTTTTGTAGGGTTGGCTTTCACGTACTCCATGGCTCAGCGCTTTTCAATAATTGTTACACATTGGGGAATCATTATTGTTGTGCAAAATTATTCGCAATAAAAAATGTAAATGTTTTTTTTTTTTTATTATTAAATTTTATTTTTTATTTTTTTATTTTTTTATTAATTCACTATTCCCGAGTGGTCCAGTTCTGTCAGGGAATTTTTAGTTGTTTTTTGAATTTTTTAATAAAATTTTTGAAAAGTTTTTTTTTTTTTTTCTTCCATCTATCTTTGTCCATTCATGTCCATGGGGACACTGTTGTAGTGCTCCTGCACCGGAAGTGATGTCACTTGTTGTCATCAGGCATCTTCCTGAGTTTCCAGGAAGTGGATTCCCCCTGATGCTGAGCTGGTTCCCTGGTTTCCTAGTGTGTGGTTTTTGGACACCTCTAAATGCCCAAAAAACCCCATCCCCCCACAGCTACTTCAGGCATGTAGAGGTGAGACATGGATTGACCCATTTATCAATCCTGCATTCCCTTTTTGCTTATGTGTTCCTACACCTGTTTTCATCTGACTAGATATAAATGAATGTGTAATATATCATGGATTTGAATTAATTATCTTTATTTATTTATTTGTGCATTTATGATGGAGTTTTTTTTTTATTTTTATAACGGTTTTTGATATGGATTATGTTGTTTTGAATTCTTTTTATTTTTTTATTTTTCTGCTCCTTTGAAGGCGTGGCTCTTTTTGAAACAGAATTTTCAGCTCCACCATTCCCTATAAAAGCGCTTGCCCATGGTGTGCGAGACTAGCCTAGCTCTGAGGAAGGGGGTGCGCCCCCGAAACGCGTTAGATGTACCCCATGTTCTGTGCATGTCCATGCACTGTGTTTATGGCCTTTTGTCAGTTGCATTTTGTGAGTACCCACTTTTACACAAAAATTTCTTATTGTTAACTTATCTCTGGTAATGCACTAGGTGTGCGCGCCTTCCATTTCTGTTTTTCTTGTACTGCCACTTCCTGTCCTGACGCCACATCCGGTTGCTGCGTAACAACACGCCAATGCATTTTGTCATATCCACCTTCGTCACAGGGGGTGGCTACACGGCTCTGCAACCTGGCTTTTGCATCATCCTCCTCAACCTTATCCATTCATCAGCCACTCCACTCACCATTGAATGACAGGAATAGTCAGCCACAGAGAGCACATGACCAGATATTATCTGTCTGTGCCCTTAAAACCTAGAGTGCCATTTAAGATTGAATTAAGATGAATAAAATGTCAAGACATCTAGCGCTTTACCAAATAATTGATAGTAGCGGCTTAAACGAGTTAGTGTTGTCTCTAGCAGGTAATAAACAATGCCTTGAAAAAGTATTCATACCCCTTGACATTTTCCACATTTTGTCATGTTACAACCAAAAACGAAAATGTATTTTATTGGGATTTTATGTGATAGACCAACACAAAGTGGCACATATTTGTAAAGTGGAAGTAAAATGATCAATGGTTTTCAATTTTTTTTTTAAATAAATATTTGAAAAGTGTGCCATGCATTTGTATTCAGCCCCCTTTACTCTGATACCCCTAACTAAAATCTTGTGGAATCAATTGCCTTCAGAAGTCACCTAATTAGTAAATTAGTAAATAGAGTTCACCTGTGTGTAATTTTAACTCAGTATAAATACAGCTGTTTTGTGAAGCCCTCAGAGATTTGTTAGCAAACTTTAGTGAACAAACAGCATCATGAAGGCCATGGAACACACCAGACAGGTCAGGGATAAAGTTGTGGAGAAGTTTGAAGCAGGGTAAGGTTATAAAAAAATATCCCAAGCTTTTACCATCTCACGGAGTACTGTTCAATCCATCATCCGAAAAATATAAAGAGAATGGCACAACTGCAAACCTTCCAAGACATGGCCGTCCACCTAAAATGACTGGCTGGGCAAGGAGAGCAGCCAAGAGGCCCATGGTAACTCTGGAGGAGCTGCAGAGATCCACAGCTCAGGTGGGAGAATGTGTGTGGCATAAAACTAACACTGCACATCACCCTGAACACACCATCGTGAAACATAGTGGTGAAAGCATCATGTTGTGGGGATGCTTTTCTTCAGAAGGTACAGGGAAGCTGGTCAGAGTTGATGGGAAGATGAATGGAGCCAAATACAGGGCAATCTTAAAAGAAAACCTGTTAGAGTCTGCAAAAAAATTGAGACTGGGGAGGAGGTTCACCTTTCAGCATGACAACAACCCTAAACATACAGCCAGAGCTACAATGGAATGGTTTATATCAAAGCATATTCATGTGTTAGAATGGCCCAGTCAAAGTCCAGACCGAAATCCCATTGAGAATCTGTGGCAAGACTTGAAAATTGCTGTTCACAGACACTCTTTATCCAATCTGACAAAGCTTGAGCTGTTTTGCAAAGAAGAATGGAAGAGACATACCCAAAAAGACTGCTGTAATTGCAGCAAAAGTTGGTTCTACAAAGTATTGACTCAAGGGGGCTGAATACAAATGCACGCCACACGTTTCAGATATTTATTTGTAAAAAAAATTGAAAACCATTTATCATTTTCCTTCCACTTCACAAATATGTGCCAATTTGTGTTGGTCTATCACATAAAATCTCAATAAAAGACAATTAAGTTTTTGTTTGTAACATGACAAAATGTGGAAAATTTCAAAGGGTATGAATATTTTTTCAAGGCATTGTAAGGTTAAGTCCTGATTTTTCTTGGACTACAATATCCACCTGTACCCTTAACCCTATACCTTCTTAATCTCAATGCCAAGCAAATACCATGGTCCAAGGGTGATTTGGAGGAGAAGGAATATAATCTTACCAAACATGTTTAGTATAGACAGCATACATGTTTCAAATATATATAAAATAACAAACCCCATTGTAAAAAAAATTCTAAATAAAATATAAAATTGTAAGATTATATATAATTAAACTCATACCCATCTGATACATTATATCCTAGTTTAGTTATAACTAATAAAACAATTATTGTAAAGTTTGAGAGACAAAGTATGTAAAGTATAAATCCATTTGGTCTCCCTTCTAGAGAGGTCCCTTACCCTATTTGAGCCCCTTCCAGGAGGGAAGCACCCTCTCCACACCCCAAAATTGAAGGAGGGATCCCTAGCATGGACACGCCCATAATGGTCTGAAACACTATGATGCCGATATCCTTTCAAGATATTCTGAATATACTCACCAATTCTCTTTTTAAGAGTGCGTTTGGTGCATCCTATATACATTAACCCACACGGGCAGTATATACAGTGGTGAAAATATTTATTTGATACCCTGCAGATTTTGTAAGTTTGCTCACTGACAAAAAAATGAAAGGTTTATAATTGTTATCATAGGGGTATTTTAAATGATAGTGACAGAAAAACACATGTTATAATTTGAGTTGCAGTTCAATTAGTAAAATAAGTATTTAATCCCCTACCAACCAACAATAATTCTGGCTCCGACAGACTGGCTATAGTATTTGCTCATGTGATTAGTCCTGGCAATTTAAGAAGGTGCTCCTACCAACAACTGGTTATGTGTATAAAAGACACCTGTCCACAGAATGCCTTTCTTTCATTCAAATCTCACCATCATGGGCAAGACCAAAGAGCTGTCAAAGAACATCAGGGACAAGACTGTAGACCTGCACAAGGCTGGAATGGGCTTCAAGACCATCAGCAAGAAGCTTGATGAGATGGAGACTATTGGAAGAAAAAAAAAAAAAGAAAACATCAATCGCCCTCGGTCTGGAGCTCCATGCAAGATTTTGCCTCATGGGGTAAGGTAGAGCATGAAAAAAGTGAGGGATCAGCCCAGAACTACACGAGAGTAGCTTGTGAATGATCTCAGGGCAGTTGGGACCACAGTCTCCAAACAAACCATTGGTAACACAATACGTGGCCATGGATTGAAATCCTGCAGCGCCCACAAGGTCCCCCTCTTCAAGAAAGCACATGTTCAGGCCTGTCTGAAGTTTGCCGATGAACAGCTAAATGATTCAGAGAAGGATTGTGAGAAAGTGCTGTGGTTAGATGAGACCAAAATTGAGCTCTTTGGCATCAACTCAGCTTGCCGTGTTTGGGGGAAAATAAATGCTGACTATGACCCTAAGAACATCATCCTTACACTCAAGCATGGAGGTGGAAACATTATGCATTTGTCTGTTTCTCTGCTAAAGCCCATTAGGGTCATGGAGTGGCCTAGCCAGTCTCCAGACCTTAATCCTATGGAACATTTATGGCGGGAGCTGAAACTTTGAGTTGCCAAGCGGCAGCCAAGAAAGTGATTGTATAGGCAGAAGGTTCTATGTATTAAGATAAAAAGCCTTCTGTATGCAGCAGCCCCCCATCAGCCCCTCTAATACTTACCTAATACTTACCTGAACCATATCTAGATCCAGCAATATTGTAGGAGTGTCTCAGCTGCCCGGGACTCCCCTCCCCATTGGCTGAGACAACAGCGTGGCACCATTGACTCCCGCTGCTGACAATCAAAGCCAGTCAGCCAATGAGGAGAGAAAGGGAGCGGGCCAGGCCATGGCTCTGTGTCTGAATGGACTCAAGGAGCTGTGGCTCAGGTGCCCCCATAACAAGCTGCTTGCTGTGGGGGCAATCAACAGGAGGGAGGGGCCAGGAGTGCCAAAGAGGGACATGAGAAGAGGAGGATGGGGGCTGCTCTGGGCAAATCAACTGCATGGGGCAGGTAAGTATAAAATCTTTGTTATTTTCTAGCTAAAAAAAACGATTTTTAGTATCACTAACCACATCCCGCCCGGCCTATAGCAGAATGACGGCTGGATGTTTTTTCATTATCCTGACTGGGCACCATATGATGTCCAGCAGGATAAGCAGCTTGCGTGCGCCCCCGCATCTCCGGTCTCGGTAAAGAGCCTATGATGTAGGCTCCTTACCATGTGATCAGCTATGTCCAATCATATCGTAACCAGGAAGTGCCAGTTATCGGCTTTTCCTCTATTCGCGCTGACAGGGCGCAAGTAGAGGAGAGACAATCAGCAGCTCTCCTGACAGGGGGGTAATAGTCAGGGCATTGATATTCAGTGAAGACCCATCAGCAGTGCCCACAAGTGCCCACCAGGGATGCCAATCAGTGCTCATCAGTAATGTCTGTCAGTGCCTCCTCATCAGTGCTGTCTATCAGTGCCATCTATCAGTGGTCATCACTGCCATCTGCCACCAGTGCCCATCAGTTCTGCATATCAGTGACACCTATCAGTGCCCATCAGTGCCACCTATCGGTGCTGCATATTAGTACCTCATCATCAGTGCCTGTCAGTGAAGGAGAAAATGTATCTACAAAAATTTATAACAGAAACAAACTTTTTCAAAATTATCGGTCTTTTTTTATTTGTTTAGCAAAAAATTAAAAAAACTGTGGTGATCAAAATGCCACCAAAAGGAAGCTCTATTTGTGGGAAAGAAAATTATAAAAAATTTATATGGGTACAGTGTTGCATGACCGCACAATTGTCAGTCAAAATGCGACAACACTAAAAGCTGAAAATTGGCCTAGGCAGGAATGAGGTGAAAGTGCCCAGTATTGAAGTAGTTAAGGATTTAGAGAAGAACTATGAAGAAGAGTGGACCAAAATCCCTCCTGAGATGTGTGCAAACCTGGTCACCAACTACAAGAAACGTCTTACCTCTGTGCTTGCCAAAAAGGGTTTCTCCACCAAGTACTAAGTCATGTTTTGCTTGGGGATCAAATACTTATTTTACTCACTGAACTGCAACTCAATTTATAACATTTGTATCATGTGTTTTTTCTGGATTTTTGGTTGATATTCTGTCTGTATCATTTAAAATACATCTATAATAAAAAATTATAGACCCTTCATTTCTTTGTAAGTGGGAAAAATGACAAATTCTGCAGGGGATCAAATAATTATTTTCCCCACTGTAATGTATATAGGATGCTCCAAACGCACTCTTAAAAAGAGAATTGGCGCTACTGTGGGATAATATTGGATTAGTACTGGTGATCTTTCACCTTTATGGATATGTGTAATTTTATAGTATCTGAATAAATTGTAGTAGTAAGGATGGATAAATTAATGTAACATTTAGGGGACTAGGCTATGGGGGTTATTTACAAAAGACAAATCTACTTTGCACTACAAGTGCAAACTACAAGTCCAAAGTGCACTTGAAATTGCACCAAAAGTGCACTTGGAAAGTGCAGTCACTGTAAATCTGAAGGGTAGATCCGAAATGAGGGGAAGCTCTGCTGATTTTATTATCCAATCATGTGCAAGCTAAAATGCTGTTTTTTATTTTCCTTGCATGTCCCCCTCAGATCTACAGCGACTGCACTTCCAAGTGCACATTCAGTGCAATTTCAAGTGCACTTTGCACTTGTAGTTTGCACTTGTAGTGCAAAGTGGATTTGCCTTTCGTAAATAACCCCCTATCTGTCTTCATGCTTTAGCTGAAAGAAATAGAAATTGTTAAACATAGACACAGATTTACAGTTTGGGTTTCATTGACTACTTAGCTGCTGTTCTTTTTTCAGCCTTCATTATATCATAGTACTCACTAATTGAGCGCTGCTTTTATTCTTTTGTCTTTTGTTAAACCAATTGTAATATCTGGAAAACAAGATGATTGCAGTTAAGGTGCTCTCAATTGAAAAGAATTGTCCACCAAAGTCAGTAGTATGGTTTCTCTCCTTTTTTATTCCTAACTTTCTTCTTCACCAGTTCTTTACTTTGCCTGATCAGGTTCTTTTCTAGATGGATCTGTGTGCTGTCTGCCCGCTGTGTTTTAAAAACTTTTCTAACCAGTTTGCAATTTTTTTTTACGCACCAGGACATGAATGTCTCAGGATTAACCAACCAGTAAAGGCCTGACTCTGAGTTTGCTTTACAAATATACAATTACTTTTCACTTAAATGTAAATCTTATACAAAAAATATTGTAACAGTCTTACAGCAATATTTGTATCTTACAAAAAAAGTTTAAAAACAAGTGTGTAATTATGTTTTGTTGATAATGTTTGTGATATGAAAATGCTTATGCAGTATTAACATACACTTTCTTTCTGTACCTCTTGTTTATATCATACAAATAAACCATATTAAAAAAAGTAAATCTAAGATAAAGAAATTAAAAATATAATTTTCAAAACCAAAGTGTGATTTACAAACAAACCAAAATAGCCTGCTTATTGGTTATCTTATCTGTGTATTTACTGCAAACCTAAGAGTCAGTTCCCTGTTACTTTTTTTTACCATTGGCCATTGACAACCAAATTTCTTGTTTACAATGGTCAACAATGTGAGTGATTTTTCTAACGCCAATAAAAATTTTATTTTTTGCATACACCATTTGACTGATGGACAAGATTTTAGCTAAAGAATACTTGGGATATAACATACAGTATAACAATGCCATATGTTGAAATAGGATTAAAACAATTCTCCTCTTGTTAATATACTTTAATTTCTTAGCTACTGGCATAATATGTAACTCAGTTTGTTTCTTAAACCAAGGGGTAAAGAGGGCATACAATTTCAATTGTGAATGCTGACATTAGTATCCAAATAATTTAGACTCAGAATAGTAGAAGTATACAGTATCTCTTCTAAAATGTAAATCTGTTTATTTTATTATTTGTCTTTCAACAACTTTTAACTGTATTTAGGAGATTGTATGTTTAGTTTTTTAACAGTCTAAAATCATGCAACTAGCTCCGTTATATAAAAGCAGTCTGAATCATATAATAATATTGCTTTGTTAATTAAAATATAACTAAAGGCAAAATTGTTTCTTTCGTTTTGGACAGAGTGGAGAGGGATTAGAACACCTGTCAGTTTATAGTGCTGTCCGTGCCCCTGTTAGGGAGATTCATCCTCTCTATTTGTCATTTTTACCATTAGCATTGAAAGTGAAACTAAAAGAAAATAACAAATTCTGGGTTGTCCTAAGAAAATTAGGGGGAATCGTTCTATGGGGACACTAGTTCTGGTGACCTGGGGGTCCCCAAGGGATTACCTTAATTTACAAGGATTTCCTCTCACACTTCCTGTTTTGGCTGTGGAAACAAGAAAGTGAAGGGAAATCTCCCCAATGGGATACCGATGGCAAAAAATTAACCAACGGGGGTTAACCCCCCCCCCTACTCTATCCAAAATGAAAAAAAAAAGTTCTACTTTAAGCATTGCTTATTTTGTTGTAGTCAGCCATAGAAACTTTGTGACATCTACCCATTGGTGCCCAAGTCATGGAATGCGTTACCTTGAGTTTTTACCATTCATCACAGTTGAGAACAACTGCTTGCAAATTCCCTAACCTTGCTGTATTCTCTTGAATCCTTTCTTCTAATTGTTGCTCAAGTCCTCTGTTTGGTGTAGTCTTTGGGGCTCACTTACTGAAATGTTATTGGCAGAGTCATTTTCACTCAGTCCTGACCTGCCCATCTAGGCCTGCTGAAGTTTATACATTTTACAACATCAAAGATATAACTTTTATAGCTTAAGTAACTAAGAGTATATTTGCTTATAGTGCATATGGGTGCACTTAACAGCTTTTTTTCCAACCCAGATAAATGTTGATGTAGTCTAAAAAAATAATGTAAGGGATTTCATGAAGTGTTCAAAAAAATCTGTGGGGTATGCAGAAATATTATTACAAAGCTGTAAAAATTCTGAAGCTAATGAGAAGGCAGAAGAAAGTCTTAGGAATACCTATTTAAAGACAGGGAACATCTACCTGGATTGGGTATTTGGTTGAAGTTCCACTGCCATTTGTATAAAAAGAAGAGGTCTGTCCAGAATATGTAGGCCGTGGTAGATATGGATAATGATAATGAGGGTTGAGTTGGATACTATAGGCTGGTATGCAATAAGTAATTTTTGGTTATTCAAAATGGCTTTTTCACTATATATTGTTTGTAAAGTAGCAGCTGATAGGGTGTTTTTAGTCTGAATTGAGCAGACTCGTTCCCGAAGCGCAGTGGAGTGTATAAGGGAAGAAGAGGGGAGTTTATTTCTCATTGTACACTGTTATATTTATGCAATAAGTATGTTAGGAGGAATAGAATCAGTAACCCCACCTGTTCTTAAAACAGATGAGGAGAAAAGTTAATATGACTATATGTAAATAATGCTTTCTCAGGTACAATATAGCGTGGAAGCCCTCCACCCCCTCGTTTTTTTCCCATTTCTTTTCCCTGGTTATTGTTATTGTTGGTGGGGTGTACGTAGGAGACAATGTGCAGGTTTAAGTACTGTATATAAAATGTAAATCAGATGTCAGAATTTCTGTTTATTGTACAATATCAATTCTAAAACTGTGTAAAATCAAAATTTTCAAATCTCCTAAACCCATATTTTATGAACAATATAAAATAGAAAACTTATCAAATGTTTCAATTGAGAAATTGTAAAAAAATAAGGTCATTTTGAAATTGATGGCAGCAACACATCTCAAAAAAGTTGGCACAGGGCCATGTTTACCATGGTGTAGCATCCCCTCTTCTTATAACAATACTCTGTAAAAGCCAGGGAACTGAGGAGACCAGTTTCTGGAGTTCTGGGAGAGGAGTGTTGTCCCGTTCTTGGCTGATATAGGATTTGAACTACTCAGCAGTCCTGGGTCTAAAAAAAATAATTTCAAGATGTGCCAAATATTTTTAATTGGTGAAATGTCTGGACTGTAGGCAGGCCAGTTAAGCACCCAACAAAAAACAACAGAAGTGATCAGGCTCCTTCTATGGAGACCTACACAAGGGAAGGAGCTGAAAGGATGACAGTTCTGTAGATCTTAGCTGCTGGGAATGACTCCTGGGAAGGAGTGTCGTAGAAGAGCTGCAGAAAAAGATCCATAAAGCGCTTAGACCCAGGTATATTACTCAGTGTGGATGTATGAGAAATCTTGCAGTCTCTCAAATTGCATGTGGATATCAGCCTCTAAAGTTCCATGGTTAAAAGGTAGTTTATTGAAACATCAATGGTAAAACTTACATTAATTCTGTCAACCAAGTGAGCCAGTCTCTAACCACAAGTCCCAGTGACTGTGTGACCATGCCTATCTTCAGATGGAAGGGTCCTGGATGTGTCTCTATGCCTGCCAGTAATGCCGTTGATGGTAGTGGCTTATTGGATCTGGAGACAAGGTAGGTGGATGGGGTGGGGAAACCCTTGTGTCATTCCGGAGATTGTATGTGGTCAGCCGGAGGCTGTGCAGATCTCCCCACAGTGAGGGGTGGCATGGGGAGGCAGGTCATGAACGTGGTCCCGTCATCATGACGACATCTTTTGCGCTCTTGCGCCTTGTCAATTTGAGAGTCTAATCAATATTCCTGTCGCATACGTTACTGGTAAAATGGCTCATAAAAAATGGTGGGTGCTGCAGCGATTACCAGTTGGGTCCTGGAGACATCAAACAATCGAACATATTCGCCAGCACACCATGGATCGTCCAATCACATCCAAAAAAGTTTTATTGTAGAAAAATCGCATCACAAAGGTGCAACGTGCCTGACAAAGGGGTCCTGCGTGACTTCCGAAACCTTTGATGTGATTTTTCTGCAATAAACCTGTTTTAGACATGATTGGACGATCCATGGTGTGCTGGCGAATATGTTCGATTGTCAATTTGAGAGACTGCAAGTTTTCTCCTACATCCATACTGAGTAATATACCTGGGTCTAAGCGCTTTATGGAACTTTTGCTGCAGTTAAGCACCCATACTCTTCTACTACAAAGCCATGCTGTTGTCATAGATGCTGTCATGGGCCGGGCAGGCGACTATAGAGGAGGCAGGAGGTGGATCCACTGTACCAGAGAGGGGATGGTACGAATCGCACCGAGGGACCGGTTCTAAGCAGCTACCGGTTTTCACCAGAGCCCGCCGCAAGGCAGGATGGACTTGCTGCGGCGGTAGCAACCAGGTCGTGTTCCCCAGTAGCGACTCCACCTCTCTGGCGGCTGAGGCTGGTGCGGTACAAAAGGACTAGGCAGAGGCAAGGTCAGACGTAGCAAAGGTCAGGGCAGGCGGCAATGGTTCGTGGTCAGAGACAAAGGCAGAAGGTCAGGTACACAGGCAAGGTAAACTCAAAATACTTCCGCAAGGTACTAGGACAACAAGATCCGGCAAGGACAGGAAGGGGAAGTGGGTTTAAATAGGTTTTGGGTAGTGGAACCGTAATTGGACCGGGCACCAATCAATGGTGCACTGGCCCTTTAAATTTTAGAAGACCGGCGCGCGCGCGCCCTAGAACACAGCGGGGCCGCGCGCGCCGGGAGGAAGCAGGAAGAGGAAGGTAAGTGGAGAGGAGAGCGGAGCAGCGCCCACGGCCAGGGGGGCTGGCCGGAGCGCCGCAGAGGGGACGACGCCGTGAGTGCTCCGGGCTGGATGGGACACCCGGAGCACTCGGCGTTACAGATGCAGTATGCGGTTTAGCACTGTCCTGCTAAAATATGCAAGGCCTTCCCTGAAAAAGATTGTTGTCTGGATGGAAGCATATGCTGCTCTAAAGCTTGGGTATATGTTTCAGCATTGATACCAAAATAGACATGAAAAATGGACATGGAAAATTTGAATATTGTGCAAAACTTAATTTATTTCACTAATGCAACTTAAAAGGTGAAACTAATATACAATATAGACTCATTACATGCAAAGCAAGATAGTTCAAGCCGTGATTTGTCAAAATTGTGATGATTAGGGCTTACAGCTCATGATAACCCAAAATCCACAATCTCAGAAATTAGAATATTGTAAAAAGGTGCAATATTCTAGGCTCAAAGTGTCCCACTCTAATCAGCTAATTAAGCCATAACACCTGCAAAGGGTTCCTGAGCCTTTAAATGGTCTCCAGTCTGGTTCAGTAGGAATCACAATAATGGGAAAGACTGATGACCTGACAGTTGTGCAGAAAACCATCATTGACACCCCCATAAGGAGGGAAAGCCTCAAAAGGTAATCCAAAAGAAGTTGGATGTTCCCAAAGTGCTGTATCAAAGCACATTAATAGAAAGTTATGTGAAAGAAAGAGGTGCACAAGCAGCAGGGATGACTGCAGCCTGGAGAGGATTGTCAGGAAAAGGCCATTCAAAAGTGTTGCAGACTTTCACAAGGAGTGGACTGAGGCTGGAGTCAGTGCATCAAGAGCCACCACACACAGACGGATCCTGGACATGGGCTTCAAATGTCGTATTCCTCTTGTCAAGCCACTCCTGAACAACAAACAAAGTCAGAAGCGTCTTACCTGGGCTAAAGAAAAACAGACCTGGTCTGTTGCTTAGTGGTCCAAAGTCCTTTTTTCTGATGAGAGAAATTTTTGCATCTTATTTGGAATCCAAGGACCCAGAGTGTGGAGGAAGAATGGAGAGGCACACACTGCAAGATGCTTGAAGTCCAGTGTGAAGTTTCCACAGTCTGTGTTGATTTGGGGAGCCATGTCATCTGCTGGTGTTGGTCCACTGTGCTTCATTAAGTCCAGGGTCAATGCAGCCGTCTACCAGGAGATTTTGGACCACTTCATGCTTCCTTCCACTGACGAGCTCTATGGGGAGGCTGACTTCATTTTCCAGCAGGACTTGGCACCTGCCCACACTGCCAAAAGCACCAAAACCTGGTTCAATGACCATGGGATTACTGTGCTTGATTGGCCAGCAAACTCGCCTGACCTGAACCCCATAGAGAATCTACTGTATGGGGCATTGCCAAGAGAAAGATGAAAGACATGAGACCTAACAATGTAGAAGAGCTCAAGGCCGCCATTGAAGCATCCTGGTCTTCCATAACACCTCAGCAGTGCCACAGGCTGATAGCTTCCATGCCACGCCGCATTGAGGCAGTAATTGCTGCAAAAGGGGCCCAAAACAAGTACTGAATACATATGCATGCTTATACTTTTCAGAGGTCTGATATTGTTCTATGTACAATCCTTGTTTTTTTGATTGTATGTAATATTCTAATTTTCTGAGATTGTGGATTTGGGGTTTTCATGAGCTGTTAGCCATAATCATCACAATTATGACAAATCACGGCTTGAACTATCTTGCTTTGCATGTAATGAGTCTATCTCATATATTAGTTTCACCTTTTAAGTTGCATTAGTGAAATAAATGAACTTTTGCACGATATTCTAATTTTTCGAGTTTCACCTGTAGTAGCTAATAGTGTGCCAACATCCCTAAGATATATACAGTACATGGAAAAAGAAACCCTCATAATGTGACTTTAGCAGCAATAGGTCATTTTAAATTGAATAGAAAGTATCTTCAAAAATATTTTAAAAATTAACAACTTCTTTATTATTACAAAAATGTACAAAATTAGTTACAATACATATTAAAATCGGGTTGGATAATATTCTAGACACAGTGTACTCGAAAAGGGAATCACCAAACAGGAGGTGAAGATGGAGAACACCCAACACATTTCTAAATAGATTTTCTTCTTATGGGGTACATAAACATTAAAGAAAGAGGATTACCTTCTTTTAAAACAATGAGTACATCTAGAAGTAATAACCACGATTAAAAATTGCCTGCAAATTGTCCTCTAAACATCACCAAAAAGCATCAGAACCAGCGCCCAACCCGTAATTCACTGAGGTCAGATAATTCACAGCAGAAGGAGTTTTCATACCGTGTTTCCCCGAAAATAAGCCCGGGTCTTATATTAATTTTGGCAACAAAAGACCCAGTAGGGCTTATTTTTGGGGTAGGGCTTATTTCCCCCCAATCTCCCTCTCTGCCTGTCAGGAATCTCCAGTGGTCAGTGGATACGGATAAAAGTGCCTGCAAAACTCAAGAATTTTCTGTATTACAGTATCAGATAATGAAAACTGTACCTTTCTGCAATCCATGTGTGACAAACACCTTCACATAGCGCCGCACCCGTGTCCCACCGGAGCATTGTAAATGGAGGGGGGCCCGATATCCCCCGCTGTCAGAAGAGAGGAGAAGAGCAGCGGGACATCCGCTGAGCGCCGCTATGCGCTTCCATGGCCCGCCGGAGCTCTTGTTCCCGCTCCGAGCACTGAGGGGGGGTCAAAATCCCCCGCTGACAGCTGGCTGAAGAGAGAACAGCAGCGGGACATCAGCTGAGCGCCGAGCGGCGCTAAACTGAATGCATCCAGCACACACAGGCCACATCACATACCGCGCTAGGTCATATTTTCGGGGTAGGGCTTATATTGCAGCCCTCCCTGAAAATCACAATAGGGCTTATTTTGGGGGTAGGTCTTATTTTCGGGGAAACACGGTATATGTGGTAAATCTGGAGCATCCATGCAGAGCCTGCAGCGTTAGAGTTCATCTTGTTACACGGTCACCAAAAAAGGGGGAGTACTGTGTTAAATATCATTCAAATTGTGTTGTATCATCTGTATACTTGAACCATACAATTGGACATCATAAATTGGTCATGATGCATTTGTCCAAGGAACTATAGGTCAGTGTATAGACAAACAGGTCAATAGAGGGGGGTCTATCCCAAAGTCATGTCTCCAAAAGCTGGAGTATCAGAATGCATATGTGAAGATGGTTGCGTGGTCAGAGGGCAGATAGAATATCTTTCAGCATTGATAGTGCCTTTCCAGATGTGCAAGCTGCCCAATCTATACGCATTAATGCACCCCCATACTCTCAGAGGTGCAGGCTTTTGAACTGGACACTCATAACAAGCCCCAAGTTTCCTCTCCTCTTTAGTCTGGAGGATGCAGCACCTATGGTTGCCAAAAAAGAGTGTCAAATTTTGATTCTTCTGACCACAAACATTTTCCACTTTGCAACAGATCATTTTAAATAAGCTTTGGCCCTTGCACCAGAGCTTTCTCCAGATTCTCTGAATCTTTTTATGATATTATATACTTTATATGACAAATTAGTCTTTGCAATTTTACATTGAGGAACATTATTCTAAAGTTGTTTAACATTTTTCATTGCTCATTGTTACTTCTGACTCCCTAAGATGCTCTTTTTATACTTAACTACTTCCTTACTGGGCACATATACCCCCTTCCTGCCCATGCAAAATTTCAGCTTTCTGCACTGTCACTCTTTGAATGACAATTGCGCGGTCGTGTGACGTGGCTCCCAAACAAAATTGACGTCCTTTTTTTCCGCACAAATATAGCTTTCTTTTGGTGGTATTTGATCACCTCGGCGGTTTTTATTTTTTGCGCTATAAACAAAAATAAACAAAAATAAAGCGACAATTTTGAAAAAAAAAGCAATATTTTTTGATTTTTGTTATAATAAATATTCCAATATTTTTTTTTTTTTATATTTTTTTCCTCAGTTTAGGCCGATACGTATTCTTCTACATATTTTTGGTAAAAAAAATCGCAATCGGCTTTTATTGATTGGTTTGCGCAAATGTTATAGCGTTTACAAAATAGGGGGTAGTTTTATGGCATTTTTAGATTATTTTTTTTTATTAGTAATGGCGGCGATCAGTGTTTGTTTTTTTTTGTGACTGCGACATTATGGCGGACACATCGGACACTTTTGACACTATTTTGGGACCATTCACATTTATACAGCGAACAGTGCTATAAATATGCACTGATTACTGTATAAATGTGACTGGCAGGGAAGGGGTTAACACTAGGGGGCGAGGAAGGGGTTAAATGTGTTCCCTGGAGTGATTGTTACTGTGGGGGGAGGGGAGTGACTGGGGGAGGTGACCAATCTGTGTCCCTATGTACAAGGGACACAGCATCGGTCCCCTCTCCCTGACAGGACATGGATCTCTGTGTTTACACACAGAGATCCACGTC
Organism: Rana muscosa; assembly: GCA_029206835.1. NCBI lineage: Eukaryota > Metazoa > Chordata > Amphibia > Anura > Ranidae > Rana > Rana muscosa. Next base: position 132,985,811 of record CM055126.1, read on the forward strand.
CTGCCTCTGTAACAGCTGATCGCGGGTGCATGGCGGACATCGCGGCCGCCAGGCACGCGCATCGGCATTGCAGTGACGTGTCGGGCACGTGCGCGCGCCACCGGCGGCGCTCGCGCGCCCCCCAGTGGCCAAATTAGAGGAGGCCGTATAATAACGGCCTCCCGGCATTTGACAACCACCTTGCGGCCGTATATACTCGTACGGCGGGTGCGAGGTGGTTAATCATGTTACTGACCTGTTGCCAATCAACCTAATTAGTTGCAAAATATTTTTCCAGCTCTTCCTTGTTAACACAACTTACTTTGCCAGCTTTTTGTTGCCCCGCCCCAACTTTTTGAGACATGTTGATGCCATCAATTTCAAAATTACTTTCTCTTTCTTTCTTAAAATTTTACATTTTCTCAGCTTAAACATTTGATGTTTTCTATTTTCTATTGTGAATAAAATATGGGTTTATGAGTTTTGCAAATCATTGCATTCGGTTGTACATTATTTGAGCACCCTGTACATTTACCTCAAAATATAAAACATCACATTAGTGTGACTTTTATGTAACATGGAGGAATAGTAAATGTATGCATTTTACTTTAGGAGAGCTTTATTCCCCTTCCAATGCTACGTTGCAATGCAAAAAGGGGAAAAAAACTGTGAGGGCAAAACAAACCACAATGGCAACTTTTTTACAGGTTTTTGATCACTAAAAATTTGAATGACATTCACTTACATTAGTTTTTATGTTGAACCTCTGTAATGACAGTAAGTAACATGATGTTACTACACTCCTGATATAAACAAAAAATATGCAGCGCTGTGATAAATATGAACGTGAGTTACAAAAAACAGAGAAAAGTCCTTCTGTGTATAACAAAAAAAGTCCAATGTTCCCACTCAGTAAGTGCAAAAAAAGGTGTCCCTTGAGGATGCATTTTCATGCGAATCGCGAAGGGTAGGATTTCAGGGCCAGAACGTTGCGCCGCTACAGCGGAGGTCCATGTGGCAGTGTTATATGTGACTCTGGTGATATGATATATTGTTTTTATGCAATTTTACCTATTCATTGTATGTCTTTTTAATAAATCCTACACTATGAGGCATATCTTTTGATTATGGCCTTTGGTATTTTGGAACATATGAATGGAGCTCTACCCTGTGAAGTGAGATAATATGAGAGGAAATCCTTGCACTGAAACCTGTGAACATCCCCGTTTTCACCTTTTGATGTTTCTTATGACCCTTTGTTCGTTTTTTCTTTTTCCGGCCTATCTGGAGTTCCAGAGATAAAGATAAAAGAAGAGGATTCATCATACTCCACATGAGTGACATTATCAAAGCGTATTTGCTGCACTTAATAGTGTAGCCACAAATTCTGGTAAGCCTTCAATCAATATGGTGGTCGGACACCCTCTTTTGCACTTACTGAGTGGGAACACTGGACTTTTTTTGTTATACACAGAAGGACTTTTCTATGTTTATGGACTTCACGTTTATATTTATCACAGCGCTGCATATTTTTTGTTTATTGCTTTGGAGGATTGGATATATTGCCTTATTTTGCTAGCAGCTGTTATTTAATTTTTCTGTTTAGCGCTCACTTTATTTATTTTTTCAGTTTTTGTTACACTCCTGATATAAACACAATGTGGAAGCGTGCTCCTATGTGGTGATATATAGAAGGGTCTGAAGCCCAGGAACTAATAATTTCTACTGCCCCTCAGTGGCGTCACTAGGGTTGGTGTCACCTGGTGCGAAAAAAAATGGTGTCACCCCCCACCAACTATAGTCCCCCCTCAGTACAGACCCCCCTCCACTAACTACAGACCCCCCTCCCGCAGTATAGATCCCCCTCCCTCAGTACAGCCCATCCTACTAAGTACAGACCCCCCCTCCATCAATATAGACCCCCTCCCTCAGTACAGACACCCCCACCTCAGTGCAGACTGCTCCATAAGTACAGACACCCCCACCTCAGTGCAGACCCCCTCAGTGCAGACCCCCCAGCAGTACAGACACCCCCTCAGTTAGAGACCCCCTCAGTTACAGACACCCCTCAGTTACAGACACCCCCAGTTACAGACACCCCCTCAGTTACAGACCCCCCAGTGCAGACCTTCCTCAGTTACAGACCCCCCCAGTTACAGACCCCCCCAGTTACAGACCCCCCTCAGTTACAGACCCCCCTCAATTACAGACACCCCCAGTTACAGCCCCCCCCTTGGTGCAAACCCCCCTAGTGCAGACACCCCAGTTACAGCCCCCCCTTGGTGCAAACCCCCCCTATTGCAGACACCCCCAGTTACAGCCCTCCCTTGGTGCAAACCCCCCCTAGTGCAGACACCCCCAGTTACAGCCCCCCCTTGGTGCAAACCCCCCCTAGTGCAGACACCCCCCCTTACCTTACAGAGCAGCAGAATGAGCATACACACAGCGGTGTGTCCCTCGAGCGTGGGCTCCGCCTCTTCCTCCTCTGTGGATGTAAACAGAGAGGAGGAGGGGGCGGTGGCTTTCTTCCGCTCCGCTGAGGGACACAAGCAGCGGCGCGAGGCACGAGGCACAGGGCAGCGGGCGGTGTTAGCGTCGTGCTGCTACCCACGGGTGTCACCCCTCTGGTGGGTGTCACCCGGGTGCGGCCGCCCCCCCCCCGCACCTGGCTAGCAACGCCGCTGCTGCCACTGACAGCTGACATGAAGCAATGCAAAGTGAACAGGATACTTTTTCATGCAAGTACATGATACAGCAGACCCATATCAGGAAAATTAAATGTTGGGGGTAACATAACCTTTAAGGACTTGGTTCACCAGTGATAACCTTTTCTAATGTAATGTAAAATAGCAATTATAATATAAGCAGGCATCCTTAGTTGTACATGTGTCAGTTGAGCCCACAGGGTACTTTGATATGCCAGTCTCAACTTTTGCTGAGAAACCAAGGGTTGCCCTACAGCTTTCAATGTCCTCAGATCCCCTACAGGACATAAAGATTGCCCAACAACCAACACAGAGTTTCATAGGGTGAACTAGCCCTTGCAAGCAAGGAGATAAACATATCAGTGTTTGTTGGATTTAGGCCTTTTAGAAAGTTGATGTAGGGCTAAGGTATGGGCAGGCACATGTGAGTTCATACATTTAGTGGCTAAGTGGTTAGCACGTCTGCCTAGCAGCACTAGGGTCAGTGGTTTGAATCCCAACCACAGCACTATCTGCCTGGAGTTTGCATGTTCTCCCTCTACCTCCCTGGGTTTCCTCCCACACTCCAAAGACATGCTGTTAGGTAATGGGCCCTAGTATATGTATGAATGCGAGTTAGGAACCTTAGATTGTAAGCTCCTTGAGGGCAGGGACTGATATGAATGTACAATATATACAGTATATTTAAAGTGCTGTGTAAATTCCCAGTGCAATATAAGTACATTTTAATTTATACATTTTATCTTCTACTTTGAATTTCCTTTGCTACAGGCTGCTGACCACCATGGTTGTATCTCAGATTATTGCTTTTGAATATTATGTCCTGATATTGTACACACAATCATTAAAATTAGGCATACTGTCTGCGTAATACAAATATGTTCATTTAAAAAAAAAAGTATTTTCTTTATAGATTTAAAGGCCCCATGCACACAGGGCGTTTTTGAAGCTGCTAACAGCAGCGTTACACGTTTTTTTTTTACAGCTGCAAAACGCCCATCCATATTATTCTATTGTGTCATGCACACATAGAGCTCTTATGAGCTCCAAGTGGCATAGGTGTCGCAAAAACGCGCAAAAACGCAGCGATCTGCGTTTTTGAGCTCCAGGATTTTTTTTTTCTTTTTTTTTTTTTTTTAAAAAAGGTCAAAAAATTTTTACAAAACATGGACAGGCGTTTGGGTTTTAAGCTTTAAAAAACGCGTCTGTAAAAACGCCCTGTGTGCATGGGACCTAATTGTATATGTAAACAGAGGCAGTCAAGTTTCTTGATTACATTGGTATGTTGTGTTTCCTGTGTAGTAATACAGCAAGTGACATAGGCTCCATTCACAGTTTTTACCAATTTTATCATGTGGTTCCATGAGGTTGATTTACTAAAAGCAAATAGACTGTGCAGCTTAGTAAATGAAGTAAAGCCTCACTTTGTAAAGAATAGCTGATCACATGCAAGGAAAATGAAAAAGCAGCATTTTTGCTTGCACATGATTGGATGATAGACGTCAGAGCGATCCCCCTCATTTACTAAGCTCTTGACTACTTTTCTCAAAGTAGTCAAAACGGAGACTGATTGGACTTTTGCTAGACAGTGCAACTACTAATTCAAGGTACAAGATTTTTATTTGGTTTTATCAAATTTATATATAAAATATTGTATTAAACATGTTTGTGCAAGCATATAAAATTGCGAGAGCTACATCAAAAAGATTTTTTGCTAAAATGTACAATACCCATTCAAAATGAAAACAACTGAACATATACAGTAACCTCCCTTTAATTTTTTATATAGGACTAATGTTGGACCTTTGGTCCCTCTGTAAAATACATTAGATCTCTGTATTATACATGAAATGTAACACTGTGTTCAGAAAAAGCTCTTCTGTGCAATCTTTGTTACTAAAATGCTCCCCTTGGCATCTGCGTGCACTGAGCTGTCAAAATGAAAGTGGTGATGCAGCCTATTTTATCTGCACCTTTAATTAGTGTGTTGCAGACGCAGTGGCAAAGAAATGACCCATGGGACAACATACAGCTCGGACAGTTGGTCATTTGAGTGGGTTTGAGCTGAGAAAAGATAATCCTGCTGAGTGTGCACAACTCTGATCTACATCATACAGCTGATATATTGTGCCTTTGCTTTAATATAGCTGTTAATTTTTTTATTTATTTTTTCTGTTCCTGGGCCGTGGGATGTATGCCTTACCCTTAAATTCATGGGAAAAAATGTATACATCGAGGTCTGATGTTAATGTTGCTGCTAAAAGATTAATTGATGGAATGCTTTCATACTGGACACTTAGCTGATGAAACCTCTAATGAGGTTCATAGGGTAATTACCAGTGGCAGCTGGTGCTTAAATTTTTTGGGGGGGCGCAAACAAACTGAAAAAAATTATTTATCAATTGCCGCCACTGTGCCCATTAAACGCAGCCACTGTGCCCAAACGCCACTAGTTTGTCCCCAAATGCAGCCAGTTTTTCCCCCCATAATACAGCCAGTTTGTCCCCCATATGCAGCCAGCTTCTCCCCCATAATACAGCCAGTTTCTCCCCCATATGCAGCCAGTTTGTCCCCCATAATACAGCCAGATTGTCCCCCATAATACAGCCAGTTTGTCCCCCATAATACAGCCAGATTGTCCCCCATAATTCAGCCAGTTTGTCCCCCATAATACAGCCAGTTTCTCCCCCATAATTCAGCCAGTTTCTCCCCCATAATACAGCCAGTTTCTCCCCCATATACAGCCAGTTTGTCCCCCATAATACAGCCAGTTTGTCCCCCATAATACAGCCAGTTTCTCCCCCATAATACAGCCAGTTTCTCCCCCATATGCAGCCAGTTTCTTCCCCATATGCAGCCAGTTTCTCCCCCATAATACAGCCAGTTTCTCCCCCATAATACAGCCAGTTTCTCCCCCATAATGCAGCCAGTTTCTCCCCCATAATACAGCCAGTTTCTCCCCCATATGCAGCCAGTTTCTCCCCCATATGCAGCCAGTTTCTCCCCCATATGCAGCCAGTTTCTCCCCCATAATACAGCCAGTTTCTCCCCCATATGCAGCCAGTTTGTCCCCCATATGCAGCCAGTTTGTCCCCCATATGCAGCCAGTTTCTCCCCCATATGCAGCCAGTTTCTCCCCCATATGCAGCCAGTTTCTCCCCCATATGCAGCCAGTTTCTCCCCCATATACAGCCAGTTTCTCCCCCATAATACAGCCAGTTTCTCCCCCACATGCAGCCAGTTTCTCCCCCATATGCAGCCAGTTTCTCCCCCATATGCAGCCAGTTTCTCCCCCAATATGCAGCCAGTTTCTCCCCCATAATACAGCCAGTTTGTCCCCCATATACAGCCAGTTTCTCCCCCATATGCAGCCAGTTTCTCCCCCATATGCAGCCAGTTTTTCCCCCCCCCAGCCCTGCACTTACCTTCCTCGAGTCAGCGCCGTCCTTCTTCCGTCCTCGATGTCTTCTCCCGCCCTCGATGTCTCTTCAGCCAATCAGGTTACCGGTAACCAGACCCGGTGAACCTGATTGGCCAGGGAACGCACCCCTGTGCGTCCTCTCATTAGATATTTAGAAGCCGATTACAGCCCTCAGGCTGTAGTCGGGAAGCCTATCAGAGCCTGCTGGCTCTGATAGGCACTTCTAAAGGGCAATCAGACGCTGTTATTCATATGGCCGGCACTCAAGGGGCCGGCCATCTGAATAGTGGGCGGCAGCAATACATAGGTTCATGCAATGCATGAACCTATGTATTGTGAGTGACGGCCGGGCGCAGAAGCGAGCGGTAGCGGCGCTTCTGCGCCCACTATGGTCGCGCCGCCATGTGTGAAAAAAAGACATAAAAAAAAAAAAAAAACTCTTATGCCGTGTACACACGACCGCTTTTCTCGACGAGAAAAACGATCGTCTGTGGGCTTTATGTCGTTTTTCTCGTCTAGAAAAACGGCATAAAAAATGCAGAGAAAATTTAGAACATGTTCTAAATTTTCTCATTGTTTTTTCCAGCATTTTTTTCCGCTGCAGTTTTCCCATAGGGAAACACTGCCGCGGAGCCAACAGACGGTCGTTTTTCTCGTCAAGAGAAAAAATGACGGGAAAAACGACCGTGTGTAGGGAACCAAGCGGTTCCCTTGTTTTTCCTGTCATTATTCACGGCGGTTTTTTAACCGCCGTGAATAATGATCGTGTGTACGTGGCATTAAAGGGCCCGTTTTGTAATTATTTTTTTTTGGTGACCACAGGAGGGGGGGGGCGGCGCCCGGGTGCCCCCTATGGACGGGCCGCCACTGGTAATTACCCTAACTAAACAATAATTGAGAGGGTGCTGCTTTTACTAGCATTTTTATCTGGCATATGTCTTATTCAAGAGCTGGCAGTTTGTATACAGTAGAAGGATTGTCAGTAGGGATGCACTGAATGGGTTTTTTGGTGCCGAAACCGATACCGAAAATGAAAAATACAAGATCCCGAAAACCGTAACCGATACCGAAACAGCACTGAAACCGAAAGTGACTGTTTTAAAAAAATATTTTTATACATAGAGATGGTCAGAGACTGGGGACATGGTACAGGAGATTGTCAGAGACTGCAGACACATTACAGGAGTTGGCCAGAGACTGGGGCCATGGTACAGGAGATGGCCAGAGACTGGGGCCATGGTACAGGAGATGGCCAGAGACTGGGGCCATGGTACAGGAGATGGCCAGAGACTGGGGCCATGGTGCAGGAGATGGCCAGAGACTGCGGACATGGTACAGGAGATGGCCAGAGACTGCGGACATGGTACAAGAGATGGTCAGAGACTGCGGACATGGTACAGGAGATGGTCAGAGACTGGGGATATGGTACAGGAGATGATCAGAGACTGCGGACATGGTACAGAAGATGATCAGAGACTGCGGACATGGTACAGGAGATGATCAGAGACTGCGGACATGGTACAGGAGATGGTCAGAGACTGGGGACATGCATTGTACAGGAGATGGTCAGAGTCAGAAGGATCCCAATCAGCTTTCATTATACCACTGCAGCGCTTCTATGTGTGTTTAAAAAAAGAGTGTGGTGCCTTAATTTCCCTGTCACATTTTCTATGCACGTTTTTAGACATGCTACCATTAGATCAGTATGCGTGTTTTATGAAGGCGCATCAAAGAGGTGGTATGCAGGAGTTTGATGCACTTTCATGAAAACATTTACTTTTACTATGCCATGGCATGCTGGGAGTTGTAGTGCTACCTTAAACTTGTTGCTCCTCTTGCTCAGTCAGGGCATGCTGAGACCTGTAGCCCCCTCTACCATCACCTCTCCAGGCAGCCCTCGAGGTCCCAGATTTGGAGTTTGTAGAACTCCTTGTTCTCCTCAGTGACAGGCTCCCCTCTGGTCCTCTCCTCCACTGCCTTCTCCTTCTTCCCGCCCACACTCTTTTTTTTCCCTCCTCCTTGGACGCCGTGACGTCATGGTACCTTCACTCACCTCTTCGCCGTCTACAGTGTCCCGTTGCTAGGCAACCACAGGGGAGGAGCCGCAGCCGGACACAGACGCTGGGATGGCTGATTGGGCGGGCTGAGGACAGGGTTTTTCTGAGCAGGGAGGGAATGCTATGATGAAGCAGGCGGCGGTCAGCCCACCCCTGGGTGGGTGTGCCCACACTAGTGTTCCTGCTAACACAAAAAAAGCAGGAGGAAGGGACACTCCCACAATGGGCGGCACCTGGGGCGGACCACGGCCATTTCGGTATCAGACATTTTTCTCTTTCGGCATTTTGCCGAAAAGGCCATTTTCGGCCGATATGTTTCGGTGGCTGAAATTTCGGTGCATCCCTAATTGTCAGTATATTATTAGATATACTATTGTTGAAAGTATTGGGACGTCTGCCTTTACATGCACATGAACTTTACTGACATCTCAGTCTTAGTCTGTAGGGTTCAATATTGAGTTGGCCCACCCTTTGCAGCTATAACCGCTTCAATTCTTCTGGGAAGACAATGTCCACAAGGTTTTGGAGTGTGTCTATGGTACAATTTGACCATTCTTCCAGAAGCGCATTTGTGCGGTCAGGCACTGATGTTGGACAAGAAGGCCTGGCTCGCAGTCTCCGCTCTAATTAGTCCCAAAGGTGTTCTATCAGGTTGAGGTCAAGACTCTGTGCAGGCCAGTCAAGTTCCTCCACCCCAAATTCGCTCATCCATGTCTTTATGGACCTTGCTTTGTGCACTGGTGCGCAGTCATGTTGGAACAGGAAGGGGCCATCCCCAAACTGTTCTCATGAAGTTGGGAGCATGAAATCGTCCAAAATGTCTTGGTATGCTGACACCTCAAGAGTTCCCTGTACTGGAACTAAGGGGCCAAGCACAACCCCTGAAAAACAACCCCACACCATAATCCCCCCTCCACCAAATGATTTGGACCAGTGCAAAGGTCCATAAAGGCATCAATGAGTGAGTTTGGGGTGGAGAAACTTGACTGGCCTGCACAGATTCCTGACCTCAACCCGATGGAGCAATTTTGGGATGTATTGAGGGGAGACTGCAAGTCAGACCTTCTCGTTCAACATCAGTGCCTGACCTCACAAATGCACTTGTGGAAGAATGGTCAAACATTCCCATAGACACACTCATAAACCTTGTTGACAGCCTTTCCAGAAGAGTTAAAGCTGTTATAGCTGCAAAGGGTGGGTTAACTTAATATTGAACCCTAGGAACTAAGACTGAGATGCCATTAAGGTTCGTGTGCGTGTAAAGGCAGGTGTCCCAATACTTTTGAGTTTATACTCTGGATTAAGAATGATTTTTTCCCAAACAGCGGACCATAGATAAAGCATATTGCTCTATGGAGCCTTTTTTCCTAATTATGATAAATGGAATGACATGTTTACAGTGTCAGTATGTAGATTTTATAAGTCAGTGTTTCTTAACCTTTTTCCAGTCAAGGCGTCCTTGAAAGGCATTTTCAGTCTTGAAGGACCCCAGTCTAAGGCTTAGTTCACATTACTGTGGATGTCGGGGAATGTGTGCGAAATTGCGTGCGTTCCTGACATACAGACAAATGCGCTGCTGTTTTACAAAAAGCCCATCTTACAGACAATGTCTACTTTCCAATGCACAAGTTATGGGTGGATGAGGTAGTGGGATCTCCGTCAGATGGAAGACGAGCAGGGATTACTCATTTTATTAAACAAAAATCTACCATATGTTTTAAAATCACACATGCACAACCATATTGGGCGAAAAGTCACAGCCTGTGTAGATGTCTATAATGATGAGATCACCATCACTACCAAACTAACAACCAAATTCTAACTTTTTCTATGACACTGCCCAGTGCATTCCCCACAACCCTTCTCCTAGACACATCATTGGGGGTGATTTCAATAAGTGAAGTAGAAGACAGGCGCTCACAAAAAAAACACATTTGTTACAACACCTCCAAACATCCGCTGTTGGCACCCCCTTAGCTGACATGATCTCAACTCTAAATCTATTAGACCCTTAGAGGATGAACAGGAAATATACCCCTTTCTCACTGGTCCATAGCACCTTAGCTAGACTAGACTATTTTGCTCCCCAGGTCTCCTATCACTCATTGCTGACGTGGACATCCACAAAAGTGTTATTTCTGATCATCCCCCCCCCCCAAATCTCACTATATGTACAAGACTCTCCACATAAGGGTAATACAGTACCTTTGTGTGGCACTTAGTAGTTATTTACTAAACAATAACTCTTTTTGGAGCATGCTGAAGACTGCATAGTTAGAATTTCAGAAAACAAATGCTGAACACTTTTCCAATCTAACCTTGTTTTGGGAAGCAGGCAAGGTGTACCCAAGAGACATAATAATATATATTTTGCTTCTGCCTACAGAAAAGATAATGAACCAATATCTCCAAGCCAGTGCTGAACTGAGAAAGGCCCAATTAGACCTCAACAGCATAACAACATACTTGCACAAACAAGATTGGCAAAACGCAAAAATAAATTTAGACCTCTGGCTAGATAAATACGAACAGATCAAATCTTCATACCGTGATCTGCAATTCTATAAATACAGTAATACAACAGGAAAACTATTAGTGCGCTTAGTAAAGGGCACATATACTCCCACATTTGTACAAAAACTTACCTCACCAACAGGCAATCAAGTACCCAAGTACTACCCCTTTAGAAATCAATGCTGTTTTCGAAAACATTTACTAAAATCTATATGCTCTGACTCCCTCACCCACTACAAATGGGACTAACTTTTTATTGCAGCTATTCTTTTTTTTTAACAGAAAATTATGCTTCTATTCTTAAGTCAAATGCCACGGTTGCCACCTGCTCAGTTAGATGCAATCCATAGGCCCATTATTACAACAAAAATACCACAATTTCCAGCCTCACTAGCCCCAAGGCCCCAGGACTGGATCAATCTAGATGCCATAGACACTCAACCATATCTGAAATGGGGCCCCCTACCCACTTTCTGTTAATGAAGCAAAAAAAAAACATAAGGATCCCACACTACCAGGGTCTTATCATCCCATTTCACTCATAAACATTGATGTTAAGATATTATCCAAAATAATAGCAAACAGACTTGCCTACATACTGCCATCATTAATTCACCTAGCTCAATCAGGCTTTATAAAAGGCAGAGCAGTAGTCTTAAATATAAGAAAAGTCCTCTTAATACTAGACCATGCTAAAAGACACCCCACCACTGCAATCTCAGTCATTATCTTTAATGCCGAAATAGCTTTTGATAATGTTAACCTTAAAGCGGAGGTCCACCCTAAAAAAAATAAAAAAATAAAATAAAAAATAAATGTCTTACCTACCAGAAATGGCGGTTGCTAGACAGATCTTCCTAATCTGCCTCTTCTGCGCGACTTGCACATGCGCAGTAGGGAACAGGCAGTGAAGCCGCAAGGCTCCACTGCCTGTTTCCCTTAGTGAGGATGGCGGCGCCGGGACCTGCCGCGATCGAGGGATCGGCCTCGGGGGCCCGACATCACGGGCCGCTAGGACAGGTAAGTGTCCTTATTAAAAGTCAGCAGCTACAGTGTTTGTAGCTGCTGACTTTTAAAAAAAAAAATCGCCACTGGAACACCACTTTAACTGGCTAGTTGAGGTGCTGACAGCATTCAGCTTCAGAGGTAAACTCCCTCCTTTCGTCAATCAACATAGTCTGCTTCCATTGCCAATATTTGTACTCTTGGATATCTGTCAAATCCTTTTACCCTCCAAAAAGGCACCAGGCAGGGTTGTCCACTGTCCCCACCCCTTTGCAAATTATCTTTGGAACCTTTCTCTAGGTACCTATTGCAGACACCCAAAATCCAGCAGGTCACTTTTGGAAAAAGAGAAATACGGTTTTCACTGTTTTCAGAGAATATCCTCCTATTCATGTCTCAGCCCATGACTGATATTCTTAACATACACATTATGAAGATTATAGCTCCTTTACAGGGCTACACATAACTTTCTCAAAGAGCGGTGCTTGCATATATTATCTTTATGTTATGTTTATTTTTCTTGTTATAATTGTTATTATCTTTCTATAGATAAGTTAGTTTGCCCTCTAATACTCCTGAAGAAGCAGATAATTCCACAAAACTTGTAGAGATGCTTTAGATGCATGCTATGTGATAGGTTTTAAGTATCAGCTTTTTGTCATCAATGTTATGCATCAATCAATATTATGCATGTAATAGAGAGCGCCCCTAGTGCCCTATTGTAGCACAACTTATTTTTTATTCATGAATGTTTTTATTCAATTGTTGTAATAAAAATACATTTTTATAAATCATATATGTGTTGCTGTCCTTGTATAGTACCATGTTTACCTTCAAACAATATATTTCTCATAAATGATTCAAGGACGTAGGTACTTATATTGTGATATTTTTGTTGGCACATATCTTTTGTATGCTCTAAACTGACAGAAATCCCCATCTGAAACCAATCAGCTTCCAGGTTTTATTGTCAAAGCTTAATTGAAGAAGCTGATGTTATAAACTGATTGGCTACCATGCACAGCAGCACCAGATTTTGCACTCTCCAGTTTTAGTAAATCAACCCCAATGTTTCTCTAGCCTTTCCTTTACTTCTTACGCCAATACCAATCTTGAGATATAAACATTAATTGTTAATTTGCCATAATGAATGCAGCAAGAGCCTGCATCCCTATCTTTTAGAAGCAGGTCTCCCCAGGGCTGGACTGGGACAAAAATTTGGCCCTGGACTTCATCCAGGCCGGCCCACTTTAATTTTGCAAACACGCACAAAAACAGTATATATACTGTTGGTGGGTGGAGGACACAGTGGGACACCATGAGGGGGTGGAGGACACAGTGGGGGGTGGAGGACACAGTGGGACACCGTGGGGGGTGGCACAGGGAGACACCATGGGGGGTGGAGGACACAGGAGGACACCGTGGGGGGTGAAGGACACAGTGGGGGATGGAGGACAGAGTGGGGGGTGGAGGACACAGGGGGACACCATTGGGGGTGGAGGACACAGGGGGACACCGTGGGGGGTGGAGGACAGAGGGGGACACCGTGGGGGATGGAGGTCACAGGGGGACACCGTAGGGGTGGAGGACACAGGGGGACACCGTGGGGATGGAGGACACAGTGGGGGGTGGAGGACAGAGGGGGACAGCATGGGGGGTGGAGGACACAGGGGGGTAGAGGACAGAGGGGGACAAGAGAGTATCATGGGGCCTCCTGCGATCCTGTTGGGGCCGGGGCCCCCTACATCTGTACTGGCTGCCTCTGCTCCCCCCTCCCCAGTGATGGCGATAGTACACAGCCTCACCCGAAGACTGCAATAAGACCTCTCATGGCGCACTGCTCTCTTCCGGCCCCTCCACTCTTCTCGTCCGTTCCAGATGATGTCAAGTACAAGCACCTGGGGTGGAGGGGAGGGAAGGAGGGGCCGGCGGGAAACAGCACGCTGTGAGAGGTCCTATTGCAGCCGCTTCCAGTGCTAGTGTTGCAGAGCCTGTCATGGGGCCCCACAGTGCCCGATAGGTCAGTCTACCCCTGCAGTACAGCAGTGCTCAAAGTAATGGCTGCACGAGCTACGCAGCCATTACTTTGACAGGCTGTCACTCAACCCGGCCCACTGAGCCATCGGCCCACCGGGAAACTCCCGGCAGTCCAGATGGCCAGAACATGCCTGGGTCTCCCCGCTTACTGTGTCACACTGGCTTGGCCAAGTTAATGATATTATGCAGATGGAAGATCTAATTGCCTCCCTCTATCACGAGAGGAGAAATTCCAAAGAACTTCTGTTGCTCTATGGAATATGGTTCCCATCTTTTCCAGGATCATAAATCAATATTTACACAATTTTGGTGCTGATAATTGACACAAAAAGATGACAGCACTCCTCAATACCCTTTTCTCTATCCTAGAAAGGAAACAAGTCTCAACCACTTAATCTTGCATCAGCAATGGTGGACAATACTGTCCCAGCTTACTGTGTTCCAAGCCTCTTTCTGGATAGCTTTTCCAGCTACAGGTATTCAACTGAGCAACAAAACCAAAGAAAATTCCCAGCTCAACTTACCTAACAGCCTGCAATGAACCAAATTATCTTGTATACCGTATGTTAAAAACAGGGGTTTAGTTTGCACACATTTGCAAGTACATACGTAAGCTGCAGAGCCACTTGACGGCACCCCAATATTGTCTGCAGTCCTTTTTTAGAGCCTCCATAATAGAAGCACATGAATATTAACCACTTAAGGACCGCCCCACATACATTTACTGCAGCAGGGTGACCCTTAAAGTGGATGTAAACTCACTCTCATCCTTTCCAAACTACTGCCATTGGTTATCTACTAGACATGTGCGATTAGTTTCGTACGAATCAGAAATTCGTACAAATTTTTTGAAATTCGTACATTTGTATGAATCCGAATTACGAATTTTTATGAATACGAATTCTGTACGAAATACGAAATTTTGTTTACGAATTTCGGATCCAAATTATCCGAATCCAAACCACCAAATAACGAATTTCAACTAATACGAAAGAAACAAACAAAAAAAAAGTTACGAAAGTAGGAGTTGTGTCCAGAATCAACGAAAACAATGTACTCTACCCCGTCCGAAAGTACGAATTATGGTATTGAGCTTCCCTTTAATAGTGCCGTTGTACGTCTTATACGTCACCGTGTTCTTGGCGTTCGGAATTTCCGACAACATTTGTGCGACCGTGTGTATGCAAGACAAGTTTGAGCCAACATCCTTCGGAAAAAAAAAATACACGGTTTTGTTGTCAGAATTTCCGATCGTCTGTACGCAGCATGAGTCCGTAGAGTTCAATATTAACGATTCGTACGAAATTCGTATTTCGTACGAATCCGAATTAAATTCCATACACAAATTGAGAATTACAATTTTTTTTTAATACGAAACGGAACGGAACGAAAGGAAACAAATTTTTTGACGGCTCCCATGTCTATTATCTACAGGTATCCTTACCTGTCAAATGTCTCCCTTATGTCTGTTATGAGACCCGAAAAACTGCAGATTCTGTGGGCGGGTCTGTTGTCCGGAGCTCAGTGGGTGGAGTTGTGATGTCAGTAGACTCCCTGCCCACCTCTACTCTCCCCTTGTCAACATGCATTTTCTCCTGTGTATTTTTTACACTGAACTCCTGCTATGATCACTAACATCCAGTCAAAACCCAGAAAAGTCACCACATGACTTCAGCATGCCCAATCATGCTGAGATGTGGAGCAGCCAATCCTGAGAGAGCTGGAGAAGAAAGGAGGAGGGGATCTGAAGTACAAAGAATGTCTCTCAGGCTCGTGCATGAGATATGTAAATCAACTGTCGCTCACAGCAAGGGGGAAAAACTGACTACTATTTCATTGTGTGTCAGTTTTTATCTTACTGAAAAAATATAAGAGGACTGCTCAGAGCTGGATTAACTCTTCGTGGCAAGACTGGGCACAGATGACATGAAATCCTATACTGTACAAGGTGCAAGCCTTAATTCATTTTTTTTCCGGGTTTACATCCACTTCAAGCGCAAATACACGTACCTGTTTGTGATTCTTGTGCATGGCTCTGGGGTGCGCGTGTGCGCTGCCGGAGCCATGCTCCCGCTGTAATTGGACACCCGCAATCGCTTGCTGGAGAGAAAGAAGGACGGTCTGCCTATGTAAACAAGGCAGATTGTCCTTCTATCAGACAGGAAGAGAGACATCTGTGATTCCTGCTAATCAGGAACACAGATGTCTCTCTTCCTTGCGTGCATCCATCCCCCACACAGTTATAAAACACTCATAGGGAACACAGTTAACCCTTTG
Source organism: Rana muscosa (assembly GCA_029206835.1). Classification (NCBI taxonomy): domain Eukaryota; kingdom Metazoa; phylum Chordata; class Amphibia; order Anura; family Ranidae; genus Rana; species Rana muscosa. The sequence continues at coordinate 133,001,806 of CM055126.1, forward strand.
ATTGCACCTGATGTTAACCCCTTCCCTGCCAGTGTCATTTATACAGTGCTAGTGCATTTTTTTTTAGCACTGATTACTGTATTGGTGTCACTGGTCCCCAAAAAGTGGCACTAAGTGTCAGATTTGTCTGCCACAATGTCACAGTCCCGCTAAAATGTTGCTGATCGCCGCCAATACTAGTAAAAACATAAAAAAAAGTCCCTGAATCTATCCCATAGTGTGTAGACGCTAAAACTTTTACGCAAACCAACAAATATATACGCTTTTTTTTTTTTATTATTATTAATTGATGAAGACATTCGATTTTTTTAATTTTTTAATTAATTATTATTATTTTTTTCAAAATAGTCGGTCTTTTTTTGTTTATAACGAAAAAAATGAAAACCACAGAGGTGATCAAATACCACCAAAAGAAAGCTCTATTTATGGGAAAACAAGGAAATCAATTGTATTTGGGTCAGTTAAACAACGCAGTGCAGTATCACAAAAAATGGCCTGGTCAGGAAGTGGGTAAAACCTTCTAGAGCTGAAGTGGTTAAAGGGTAGAGAGAGGGCAGGTGAGCCTGGAGGGGGCCCACCCCTCCTTAAACTGACCTGGACCGCCGCAATCTCCAGTTCTAAGCGTCAGGAACCCGGGGGTTAGAAATACTCTTTCCATCCTCGCATCTTCTCCATTGCTGACAGGACGGGCTATGCGGCTACTGATTGGTTGGCGCCGCCCATGTGACAGCGCTGACCAATTAGAATGCCCCAAAACATCCCCCTGACGGGGGAACCCTTTGGACATTCAGCTCAGGGGATTTCTAAGCCCCGGACACCTGGCACGGATATACCGGAGCTTAGAACCGGAGATTGCCGTGGTCCAGGTCAGCAGAAACGGGGGGGGGGAGAGAGGACTTACTCTGTGTAAGTTCAATTTACAGAGTTTTCTGTAAAGGGGAACCTACCCTTTAAAGGCTATAATAGGATGCCATGAAGTGGCTCTGCAGCTTATGAATTTATTTGCAAATGTGTACAAACTAAACCCCTGTTTTTAGCGTTAATTGATAGACAGGATAATTTGGCTGGTTGGTAAGTTGAGCTGGGGATTTTATTTGGTTTTGTTTAAAAGCTTAATAAACAATGGGCCCCATTGGTATTCATCCCAGACTTCTAAGAGAACGTTGAGGTGTAGTTGTTGGACCATTAACTGATCCTTTTCAATTAGGGACTTAGGAGCTAAATTAGGGACTTAGGAGCTAAATTGAGGAAAAGGACCTCCAAGTATTCTCAGAAATACTACTGGTACCTCGAGCCACACTAGAAAGGCAGAGGGAGATTAGGGAAGTAAACAAGTGGCTGAGGAGCTGGTGTAGTAAGGAGGGGTTTGGGTTCCTGGAGAACTGTGCCGACTTCTCAGTCGGTCACCAGTTCTATAGAAGGGACAGACTGCACCTAAATGATCTGCTGGGAGTGAAGATGGCCGAAAAGTTAGAGGGGCTTTTAAACTAGGCGGCGGGGGGGGCATTAGTGGTAGGTTGACTAAAGCACATAAACCCAAGGTAAGTATAGTAACAGGTCTATTTGCAACCTAGGAACACCCAATAAGAAGACAGTATGCGACTGGTCTAAACTACGTGGCATGTTCACCAATGACAGGAGCCTGGCGGACAAGATGGAAGAACTAGAGGTACTGTTGTACGAGAAGGATTAAGATTTTGTGGGAATTTCAGAGACTTGGCCAGCTTTCATGATTGTCTGGCAACCATTCAAGGGTATTCCCTTTATCGTATAGCCTGCTACCAGATGCAGTGTCCCTTGCCAGTGCCATCCCACAGCCTGCCACCAGTCCGACACACCAGAGCCCTGGAAATGTGAACGTTTCTCCCGCCACTTGCTGCCGTGGTGACTCCTCCCACACAGGGTCAGAGAGTGTCACATCTTCAGCTTTGAGGGGTCCATCCTGGGACCTGTAGTCCTTCACTTTTGGGGGGTCAAAGCCCCCAAAAGTTAAGGACTACAAGTCCCAGCATCTAGCATGAACCCCTGATATCTAATGATGTGACCCCCAAATAAAGAACTACAAGTCTCAGCAGGAACTCCTGAGATCTAAGGGTGTGACCCCATAGATTCTACGGGTTCATCCTGAGACCTGTAGTTTTTCACTAGTTAGGGGGGTGAGGGCAGGGGGGGCTGTCACATCTTCAGCTCTAAGGGGTTCATGCTGGAACCTGTAGTCCTTCACTTTTGAGGGGGTCAAATCCCCCAAAGTGAAGTACTACATGTCCCAGCATGAACCCTGCCCTGATATCTAAGGGTGTGTCCTCCTCCCATCCCTCAGAGGGTGTCATCCCATATGTCCTCTCATTTTTGCCAGCATACTCTTCTGCCAACCATCCTATCTGATCACCGTCCTCTCTGCAGTCTGCACTGCAGTGAGTGCCTCACAGTGTTTCATCTGCATCCTGCCGGAGAAGATACAGTGAGGAGGTGGGTGGAGCTAAGCACTAGGCATGGAGGGAGAGGAAGTTAAATCCTCCTCCGCTCTGAATGCTGGGGCCTCATCCTTGCTCTCCTCCTCATGATTTCACTGGTTGCTAGACGCCAGGCGGGCCACAGCTAGCAACTAGGGATGAGCTTCGAGTTCGAGTCGAACTCATGTTCGACTCGAACATTGCCTGTTCGCCCGTTCGCCGAACAGCGAACAAATTGGGGTGTTCGCGGCAAATTCTAAAAATCTATGGGAGAAATCTAAAGTGCTAATTATAAAGGCTTATATGCAAGTTATTGTCCTAAAAAGTGTTTGGGGACCCGGGTCCTGCCCCAGGGGACATGTATCAATGCAAAAAAAGTTTTAAAAACGGCCGTTTTTTCGGGAGCAGTGATTTTAATAATGCTTAAAGTGAAACAATAAAAGTGAAATATTCCTTTAAATTTCGTACCTGGGGGGTGTGTATGATATGCATGTAAAGTGGCGCATGTTTCCCGTGCTTAGAACTGTCCCTGCAAAAAATTTCATTTTTGAAAGAAAAAAAGTAATTTAAAACTCACTCGCGCGGCTATTAATGAATTGTCGGCTCCCGGCAATACATACAAAAGTCATTGATAAAAAAAAAAAAAAAAGCGTGGGGGTTCCCCAGAATTCAATTACCAGGCCCTTCAGGTCTGGAATGGATATTAAGGGGAACCCCGCCGCAAATTTAAAAAAAAAATGACGTGGGGTTCCCCCAAATATCCATTCCAGGCCCTTCAGATCTGGCATGGATTTTAAGGGGAACTCCACCCCAAATAAAAAAAAATGGCGTGGAGTCCCCCTAAAAATCCATACCAGACCCCTTATCCGAGCACGCAACCTGGCCGGCCGCAGGGGAAGAGCGGGGGACGAGAGAGCGGCCCCCCTCCCTCCTGAACTGTACCAGGCCACATGCCCTCAACATGGGGAGGATGTCCCCATGTTGATGGGGACAAGGGCCTCATCCCCACAACCCTTGCCCGGTGGTTGTGGGGGTCTGCGGGCGGGGGGCTTATCGGAATCTGGAAGACCCCTTTAACAAAGGGGACCCCCAGATCCTGCCCCCCCCTATGTGAATTGGTAAGGGGTACATTGTACCCCTACCATTTCACGAAGAAAGCGTAAAAAAATGTTTAAAAAAACACACAAACACCTTGAAAAAGTCCTTTATTAAAAAAAACAAACAAAAAAAAAACATTCCAGCGGTGAAATCCAGTGTCCCGCGGCGATCCCGTTGTCCAGCGCTGTCCTTCATTGGTTGTGCCTGAGCGGACCTGATTGGGAACTCCCTCTCAGTGTTTTAAATGTATAGACCCGCCCCTTCTAAAGTTCCCCATCAGGTCCGCTCAGCGGACCAGATGCGGAACATGAGAAGGGGCGGGTCTATACATGTATTACCAAAGTGAGAGAAGTTCCGCATCAGGTCCGCCCCCTCGGTATGTCAGACCCCGCCTACGTCATTGGCCTGAGCGGGGAAACTTCCTTCACTGTGTAAATTTTAATTACACAGTGAAGGAAGTTCCCCGCTCAGGCCAATGACGTACGTACGTACGGGTCCGACATACCGAGGGGGCGGACCTGATGGGGAACTTCTCTCACTTTGGTAATACATGTATAGACCCGCCCCTTCTCATGTTCCGCATCTGGTACGCTGAGCGGACCTGATGGGGAACTTTAGAAGGGGCGGGTCTATACATTTAAAACACTGAGAGGGAGTTCCCCATCAGGTCCGCTCAGGCACAACCAATGAAGGACAGCGCTGGACATCGGGATCGCTGCGGGACACTGGATTTCACCGCTGGAATGTTTTTTTTTTTTTTTTTAATAAAGGACTTTTTCAAGGTGTTTGTGTGTTTTTTACATTTTTTTACGCTTTCTTCGTGAAATGGTAGGGGTACAATGTACCCCTTACCAATTCACATAGGGGGGGGGCGGGATCTGGGGGTCCCCTTTGTTAAAGGGGTCTTCCAGATTCCGATAAGCCCCCCGCCCGCAGACCCCCACAACCACCGGGCAAGGGTTGTGGGGATGAGGCCCTTGTCCCCATCAACATGGGGACATCCTCCCCATGTTGAGGGCATGTGGCCTGGTACGGTTCAGGAAGGAGGGGGGGCCGCTCTCTCATCCCCCCCTCTTCCCCTGCGGCCGGCCAGGTTGCGTGCTCGGATAAGGGGTCTGGTATGGATTTTTAGGGGGACTCCACGCCATTTTTTTTTAAATTTGGGGTGGAGTTCCCCTTAAAATCCATGCCAGATCTGAAGGGCCTGGAATGGATATTTGGGGGAACCCCACGTCATTTTTTTTTAATTTGCGGTGGGGTTCCCCTTAATATTCATTCCAGACCTGAAGGGCCTGGTAATTGAATTCTGGGGAACCCCCACGCTTTTTTTTTATTTTTTATCAATGACTTTTGTATGTATTACTGGGAGCCGACAATTCATTAATAGCCGCGAGTGAGTTTTAAATGACTTTTTTTCTTTCAAAAATGACATTTTTTGCAGGGACAGTTCTAAGCACGGGAAACATGCGCCACTTTACATGCATATCATACACACCCCCCAGGTACGAAATTTAAAGGAATATTTCACTTTTATTTTTTCATTTTAAGCATTATTAAAATCAATGCTCCCGAAAAAACGGCCGTTTTTAAAACTTTTTTTTGCATTGATACATGTCCCCTGGGGCAGGACCCAGGTCCCCAAACACTTTTTAGGACAATAACTTGCATATTAGCCTTTATAATTAGCACTTTAGATTTCGAACGTTCGAGTCCATTGTATTTAATAGGGTTCTAAAGTTCACACGAACATTTTGTCTGTTCGCAGGTTCTGGTGCGAACCGAACAGGGGGGTGTTCGGCTCATCCCTGCTAGCAACCAGTTCAGGCAGTGAGCCAGCGGCCGGTGGTGAATAATGTAAAGCGAGTCTCCGTCGGCCAGGAGTCCACCAGGACACAGACTGACAGTAAGTGACAGTGGGGCTGCGGCGGCCTTCAGATCCGCCCAGGGGGCAATTCCGGGACACTGTTTTTGTCCTGGAATGAAGGTGTCCGGAAACCGATCTGGGCGTGACCTTACGGCGACCGGAAGTTACGCATTCGTGTCACAGCCAGCGAGAGACAACCAGGGGGGAATTGGCACGGCTGTGTAATCTCCACTGGCGGTCTCCTGTATCAGCGGACTGGTGTCTACGTTTTGTATTTTATGCTCATTGCTTTTAAACTGTTTGTAAGTGCAATCTTTAGGGAGTTGGGTTATGCAATAAAAGTGTTAAACAGGATCACACTATGTGGAATCTTTCTTTTCTATGATTGTCTATACATGGAGTGATTTGCAGCTCTAACCAGACCTATATCTTGGATGACTTTCTTACGATTATTTCAAGTCTTGTGATTTACTATTTTCTGGTGAGTTTGAACCCCCTCGGGGAGTGTGACTCACGCGTTGTGGATCTGGGTGTAGGTGCACGCTCATAATTATCTACTAGGACCACCGTCTTTCTTCAGAACTGTTCACCAAGTGTCGTCCTTCTATCCCTTATATGTTCAAACATATAAATGCAGGTCATGTTTAAATGGACTGACAGGAGCGCTGCTATAGTATTGTATTTTACAGTGTTTCAGGACTGGATTCTTTGCTATCTTTATAATGTTTATTTTTTATAGTAGCTGCTATTGCTGACAATAAATTTAGAGCTGTTTGTGTATCTGTACAAAACTATTCGTTGATTGTTATAGGTAGAATGTTTTAATTTTAATAGCAAATTAGTGCTGAGTGCTGTTGAAAGGCGATTTATTACACTGAGTTTAACACAGCCATTAATGTCTAAACCGCTGGAAACCAAAGTGAGTACACCCCTAAGTGAAAATGTCCAAATTGGGCCCAATTAGCCATTTTCCTTCCCAGGTGTCTTGTGACTCGTTAGTGTTACATGAACTCGGGTGTGAATGGGGAGCAGGTGTGTTAAACTTGGTGTTATTGCTCTCACTCTCTCATACTGGTCACTGGAAGTTTAACATGGCACCTCATGGCAATGAACCCTCTGAGGAACTGAAAAAAAGAATTGTTGCTCTACATAAAGATTGGCCTAGGCTATAAGAAGATTGCCAAGACCCTGAAACTGCAGATGCAGCAAGGTGGCCGAGACCATACAACGGTTTAACAGGACAGATTCCACTCAGAACAGGCCTCTCCATGGTCAACCAAATAAGTTGAGTGCACATGCTCAGCGTCATATCCAGAGAATGTCTTTGGGTAATAGACGTATGAGTGCTGACAGCATTGCTACCGAGGTTGAAGGGGTAGGGGGTCAGCTTGTCAGTGTTAAGACCATATGCCTCATCGCTGCATCAAATTGGTCTGCATGGCTGTTGTCCCAGAAGGAAGCCTCTTCTAAAGATGATGAACAAGAAAGCCTGCAAACAATTTGATGAAGACAAGCAGACTAAGGACATGGATTACTGAGACCAAGATAAACTTATTTGGTTCAGATGTTGTCAAGTGTGTGTGGCGGCACCCAGGTGAAGAGTACAAAGACAAGTGTGTCTTGCCTACAGTCAAGCATTGTGGTGGGAGTGTCATGGTCTGGGGCTTTAGGAGTGCTTCCGGCACTGGGGAGCTACAGTTCATTGACGGAACCATGAATGCCAACATGTACTGACATACTGAAGCAGAGCATGATCCCCTCCCTCTGGAGACTGGGCCACAGGGCAGTATTCCAACATGATAACGACCCCAAACACAGCTCCAAGACGACCACTGCCTTGCTAAAGAAGCTGAGGGTAAAGGTGATGGACTGGCCAAGCATGTCTCCAGACCTAAACCCTATTGAGCATCTGTGGGGCATCCTCAAACGGAAGGTAGAGGAGCGCAAGGTCTCTAACATCCACGAGCTCTGTGATGTCGTCATGGAGGAGTGTAAGAGGACTCCAGTGGCAACCTGTGTAGCTCTATGCCCAAGAGGGTTAACTCCCTTGGCGGTATTCCCGAGTCTGGCTCGGGGTGAGTTTTTAATGCTAAGAGCGGTAACCCCGAGCCAGACTCATCGCAGTATCCAGGGGAAGTTACTTACCTTGTTCCCTGGATCCTGCGATGTCTCCCCGCAGTGTGTGCAAGCTGTGTCTCGCTCGATCCACACTGTGGAGTGCCGAGCTCCGTTCCCTGCAACGTTGCGACGCACGGGGATGGAGTTCGGCACCAAATTCAAAAAGTGAAAAACATAGTATAGATACAGTACACTGTAATCTTACAGATTACAGTACTGTATCAAATAATTACACACCCCCTTTGTCCCTAGTGGTCTGCCCAGTGCCCTGCATGCACTTTTATATTATAAAAACTGTTCTTTCTGCCTGGAAACTGGAGATTGTCCATAGCAACCAAAAAGTGTGCCTTTATGTCAAAAGTGGTTTTAGACCAGCTAAAAAATAGCGATAATAAATTAGAATCACTTGCAGAATTGAGCGATAGCGATTTGTGGGGAAATTCGTCATCAAACATTAAATCTAATGACAGTGACAATTCTGCAACTGAGCAAATTTTAGTGTTTTTGATTTGATTACATTATTGAATAATTTTTATTATAATTACATTACTATTTGTTATAATTATTTATAGTTATTTATTATATTATAATTTATGATTTTGTGTTTCAAACTTTATCATACCCGGGATGTCTACTAGACTCTCTTGTTTGGTCAAGTTTAAGTAAGTAATTACTAAGAATTGCAGGCCTACAATACATAACACCAAATTGCCATGCAAAATAATTGTACCGCTTTTGGTACATAATTCCAGACAGAATCATACCGCCAGGGAGGTTAAGGCAGTTCTGGAAAATAATGGCGGCCCCCCAAAATATTGACACTTTGGGCCCAATTTGGAAATTTTTTACTTAGGGGTGTACTAACTTTTGTTGCCAGTGGTTTAGGCATTAATGGCTGTGTGTTGAGTTATTTTGAGGGGACAGCAAATTTACAATGTTATACAAGCTGTACACTCACTACATTGTAGCAAAGTGTAATTTCTTCAGTGCTGTCACATAAAAAGATATAATAAAATATTTACAAAAATGTAAATGTAAGGGGTGTACTCACTTGTGTGAAATACTGTATATTATTCACTTATGAAGTATGTAAGTGCCACACTTTTTAATACTAAAGGCCCGTACACACAATACAAAAAGCTGTCTGACGATTTTCGATTCATTGGTACAGTGCTTTTGACAGCCGATTTAGCTTTTTCGTCAGACAAAAGCTGGATGTGCAGCCTATAAAATTTTTGTCAGATGTGAACTCAAAGTCCGATGTTCGTTTCATTAGTACAGTTTTCGTACAAAAAAAATCATAAGAGCAAGACTACGCATGCTCAGAAACGAAAGAATACATACAAAACTTTAAAATACATTACGTCACAGACGTATTCTGTCTTACGAAAATTTTCGTATTGTGAGTAACCTATTCACTTTCGACATGAGACTAGCATGCTACAAAAGGGGACGTTTAGGCATGTGTACGAGGCTTTAGTCTTTTTTTCTGCCATCACTTTTCTGTTTTTCTATGTTTCAGATTTGAAGGATAGCTATAAAGCAATACAAAGATTTCCATTTGGTTTAATTTACTAAAGTCAAATAGGCTGTTCACTTTGTAAAGGGAATTTTCACTTTAGTGAAATGAGATGAAGCTCTCTGACTTATCCAATAATGTTTGTTTCATTTTCCTTGCACGTAGTAGGGTATTCTTTGCAAAGTACATTTTCACCACATTTACTATGTTAAGGGAAAATTCTCTTGCAAAATCAACACCATTGTGTCTGAAATGCCCGCTGTCTGCTGTATATGTGTAAACAACAAACAAAATGTAAACATTTTGCAATGGATACTATACATTTCTATGACTATACTAAAGTAATGAGATATATAATGCTATAAAAAATAGAATTGATTATCCTGTCAATAAATGAACCTGCGGCCAGGCGATTGTACATATTATTATATTTTTAGCAAGCCATAAATTAGCTTTAAAACAAGCTATAAGGGTACCACCTGGTGCAGAACCTTAAAGTGGAAGTAAACCCATTGATTTAACAGTTTAAAAAAAACTGTAAAATTCCCGGCATGCCGGAAATGCCAACTGCCACATTGGTTGTGCTCTCAACCAAACTGTCAAACCATCCAATGGCTGGTGTCATAACTGGTCACATGTGCAGCATCATGACAATTGAAGATTAAACAAAGGTCAAGATGGCAGCTTCCTTGGCTGAAAACGATAGGAGGGTTTACTTCCACTTTAAGTTGGTCTTCATCAAAGTACCTGATGATGAAAAAGGGCTAGCAACTTTAGTTGACCTTGGAACTCCACACTGCAGATGGCTGTAGTTCAGGGCCCCTGTTCAGTCATGTTCAGGCTGGGGTCTTGGCAGGCAGCAAGCAGAGGGTTGTCAGACAGTCTAGATCAGCAATGAAGAAAACAGACGAAAAGGCAGGACAAGGGATGTATATGTGTGCACTGCGCTTTAGAATATGTATTTAAATAATTGTGCCACTACTTATACCCAAAATATAAAAAAAAAGAGAAAGTATATATTACAATCAAACAACATACCGTATTTTGCGGCGTATAAGACGTCTTTTTAACCCATGAAAATCTTCTCAAAAGTCGGGGGTCGTCTTATACGCTGGTACATGACATGCAGAATCTCAGTCAGACCGCGACTGTCCATTTTTCAAAAGCCGCGCCTCCTCCTCGTGCTGTTCCGTGATAGGCGGAAAAATCATTTTCCCAGCAGAGCCTCTGTTCAGTGTTCCGCCTATCACTGATGCCCTCTCGTCCTCGGCCTCGGATGAGAGGGCATCTGTGATAGGCGGAACACTGAACACAGTGTCTGCTGGGAAGCTGAGTGTTCTGCCTATCACAGAACAGCACGAGGAGGAGGCGCGGCTTTTGAAAAATGGACGGCCGCGGTCTGACTGAGATTCTGCATGTCAGGGATAAGGTATGGGATCGTCGAGGCATTCAATGGCACAGTGAGGTATGCAATGGCACAGTGAGGTATGCAGTGGCACAGTGAGGCATGTAATGGCACAGTGAGGTGAGGTGAGGCATGACTATTCGGAAGGGGGTCGTCTTATACGGCGAGTATATTCCAAAACCAACATTTTAGCTGGAAAATTAGGGGGTCGTCTTATACGCCCAGTCGCCTTATACGCCGGCAAATACGGTACATTTCACAGTAGCCCTCAAAAAAACTCAAAGAATATATATTAAAGTGTCATGAAATATAATTCAGTGTCAATAGAAATGTGAAACAATATCTTGCAGTCTCATGCAAAAAACATTGATTCCAATCCACTCGAATGTGATAAAGTAATTGTAACAAACTAGTGTTACGACACCAATAATCCTCCTCATAGTTATGTGTGCCACTTCCGCTCCCTTAAAGTGGATGTAAACCCGATTCCTGAAATTTGAGCTGGGCACATATATCTGCAGTATTTTGTTATCTCTCTTCAAAGAGCTAAGTTTCTTAGCTCTCTCCTGAACCGTTCCTCTGTTATCAGCCTGATAACTCCTGACAAATTCTCTGACACTTTAGACAAAAGCAGCCTGAAATTTCTGTGAGGGGAGGTTGCTACAATAGATTAGCGGGGAGCAGGCCCTATTACAAAACACCTCTGAGAGTCTCTGCCTATGATGAGAGGTGGTGTGTGCCTTTCCTCCAATCAGCAATTTTAGCTATCTTGGCTGTATGCCCAGACATCACACTCTGTGTTAAACAGGAATAGAAAATCTCCTAACATGATCTGAACTTCCAAAACAGTATATAAATATGAAGACAGCAGATATACATGTAAAACCTTTGTAGGGAGATTTGGTTCATCCCTGTGTATCATCTGAGGCTGTTCACTATACTGGGCGTATGGAGGGTTTATATCCACTTTAAGAAAAAAGCTCACCAGATGCTTTTGCATTCACTCTCGTGTGTGGCAAATATCGCTTATGTGTAACATTGAAGAGCTGTTATTGGACGCCAGACTCTATCCAGATACTAACTTCAAACTCCACAAGTAGGGATAAAAGAAGAGACAGAGCCTCCATTGGTGTAAAACACCTTAAGGTAACAAATTTATTAAAAGTATATCACGTACATCATATAAAACTCAAACAAGCCTTCATATTGTGTTCTCACTGTCCCTTCGTTCACATGCCCAGGGTCAACGTTCCAGCATCAGAGTACAGTTGCTGGGTAGCCTTGCACTCGAAGGGCCCTTTCACACCTAACGCAGTTGGATGCAGTTGGCTGCAGTTGGATGCATTTTGAACAGCACTCCAACTGCAAAGACAGCCCAAAATCAAAGTAATCATATAGGCATAGTTCACATCATTGCAGTGCAGTTCAGCGCAGTTAAAAAAAAAGTGGATCATGTTGCACTTTTCCGCACTGCAAATGCAGGTAACATGCTACAAACGTGCTTCAAATGCACCACGCCCCTAAACCAAGAAAGCCAAGCCCAAAAACGTATAGAAAAATGTACTGCACACGCAGCAAAAAATACATGAAAAAACGTACATCAAGTGCGCTTCAAATGCTTGTAAACATGTAGTGAAAACGTTTTATGTGCAGTTTTTGGTGTGAATGGGCCCTTATACCCGAGTTGTATGCAGAAACTTACAAGAAAAATGTAAAACCAGGGAGGACATTTGTTTTTGCTATTAATTATAATGATGAGGCTTTGAACTAAAGAAAATCAACTTATAAATTGTTCCACAATCTGCAATTTGGAATTTTATGTGTACAAATGGAATATACCGTATATATATATATATATATATATATATATATATATATGTATATATATATATGTGTATATATATGTATATATATATATATATATATATATATACGTATATGTATATATGTATGTGTATATATATATATATATATATATATATATATATATATATATATGTAGCACACTCACCCCCTTCACCTGCCTTTGGCTCCTCGCGAATAGAGAGGGCACACCACGCTAGAAGCCCGTACCCTCCTGTGTAAAGAGGTTGAGCGGTGTTGTTGGTGGGACTCCACGGCCAGAAACCAGAATCCTCCAGAGAATGGTTCTCACCTCTATAATTGACAGAGATAAGTCCTTGTTCCCCCCAGTGACTTGAATGTCTACACCAGCTGCAACTCCAACGTAGAGTTTATTTTCTCTTTGCAAATAACAGTCTCTGGTAGGTAAAGGTTGGAGCAAGAAGACAGGACAGCATAAGGTGTGGGAAAGGTCCAGGCACAAACGTAATCACTCCACTGCTCGGCTTCTCAAGCAGACTCAGCCCAAATGGATAGTCTCCCTAGGTAGGGACTAGCAGCCAAATGGTACTCTAACTTAACCGCACAGTCTCTGCCACAGACTGGATGAACTCGCTCTCTGCCACAAACCTGGTGAACTCGGTCTCTGCCACAGACCTGGTGAACTTGGTGTTTCAAAGCTTGACCTCTTTGTAAGGAGAAGACATCCCTTCAGAGAGTTACCGGGCCCCTTCCTTCACCGTGACTACTCACCGGTCCCTCGGAACAGTTCCTCCCCCGACCTCCTTGTCCAAGATACGGGTCCCCTTGCAAGGCGGCACCCTGGGATTCCTCGATCCTTGATGGGCCCCAGCCGAAGGTGCTGGGCCCAAGGCTTTTGCTGCAGTCCCAGGGCTAAAGGTGCCTGGGACTGATTCACGACCTCCGCCCCTGGGCCAAAGGTGCCCAGGGCGGACAGGAACACACTCCCTGGGGTAGGACCCAAGGCCACGACAGACCATGCAGACAGAACCCTGAACAGGCAGCGTCTGCCCCTTTTATATCCTCTCCCAGCATGCACAGCAGGCCTGCCACACCCACTGTACGACTGCTGAGAGGGGACACACAAGGCACAGCACTGTATCAGCGGTTCAACCCTGGCCTACCATGGCAGCGCCACCTGCAGGCCACAGGGAACTACACACCGATACTCTCCCTGCGTACAAAAATGGTTGATAGAATCGTGACAATTGGGGTGTTTGAGCATAACTACCACTCAAACACTTCCCCTAAATTTAGGACCCCATTATATATATATATATATATATATATATATATATATATATATATATATATAGGAAGGCCAGTATGCTGGCCTGAAATGATGGGAGGAGTTCGAGGGGTACTTAAGCAGACCGTCCACCATCGTCAGTGTCGGCTCTAGTGCGCGGTATTCGTCGTCATCAGCCGACGCCATATGACTCGCAACGTCCGTGTAGTTGCTTTCTTACCTTCCAGCTTCACTCGCAGTTGATCGTATCCCCGCTCGCTGTCGCAGGTAGGACCAGCCGTTACCATTCGTACGAATCTTAGCGCCGGTACACGGTTTTTCTTTTACAAATCACACGGTTCATAACCCCGTGTTTCCGTCTGCATCGTATGTTTACCGACTAGTCCAGTTGTCTTTCGAACCCTGTCGCACGTACGTTACCACCGTAACAGCCCGCCTAGACACTACGTCTCACAGAGCTGTTGTACGAATCACTCGCAGCTCGCAAGCCTCTTACCTCTAGTCGCACATCCGATACCCAGTCGTCGGACTGGTATCCCACACTTCACTTCATCATCCCTAGTCACTGATGCCCTACACCTCCTACGATACTCTCCCTTCACCTTACTGATGCCCCACACCTCCTACTACACACACCATACACCGAACAGTCCGGTCCGGCCCTAGTCGCAACAATCGACACTACAGGTCGGACCCTCGGCAATCACAAGTCCCTTCAACTTCGAAACACCGAACAGCCGTCCGAGTCCAGCCGTATCTCCGGCGCTATGATTCGGACCCGGCAATTCAAACTCCCTCCTCTTGCACCCGTTATCAGCCCGAAAACAGGCACAGCATCGGCTCAGAGATTCGGATCTCTGGCATCCACGTTTGTTCCGAGCACAGTCGCACCACCTGCTCATCGGCTCGGATCTACAAACATCAAACTTCTAACCATCCGAATTCAGTCGTAGCATCGGCTCAAACTTTCGGACCTATGTCATTCCCAATCGATCCGAGTCCAGTCGCAGCACCGGCTCATCCAACTCGGATCTTTAGCAACAAACCGTTCTATCCGATCCAAACGCAGTCGTAGCATCGCCTTGACATTCGGTCCTCTGGCATCTACGAACGATCCGAGCACAGTCGCACCACCGGCTCATCGACTCGGATCTATAAACATCAAACTTCGAACTGATCCGAATTCAGTTGTAGCATCGGCTCAAACTTTCGGATCCATGGCATTTACAATCGTTCCGAGTCCAGTCGCATCACCGGCTCAGTCGACTCTGATCTCTAGCAACAAACCCTCCTATCCGATCCGAACCCAGTCGTAGCATCGGCTCAAAGGTTTGGATCCTCCGCTAACATGACCGATCCGAGCACAGTCGCACCACCGGCTCATCGGTTCGGATCTACAAACATCAAACTTAGAACTGATCAGACCCATCCAACCGATCCGAACCCAGTCGTAGCATCGGCTCAAAGGTGCGGATCCTCCGCTAACACGACCGACCCGAGCATAGTCGTACCACCGGCTCAAATGGTTGGATCCGCAGCATCAAACTTTCTAACCCATCCGAATCCAGTCGTAACGTCGGCTCTAAGATTCGGATCCTTTTCAAACACTATCAATTCAAGTACAGTCGCACCTCCAGCGCAGCAACTCAGCTTCCCAGCACTACAGACCCATCCTAACGATCCGAACTCAGTCGTAGCAGCAGCTCAGACGTTCAGTTCATTGGCCATTCGAAGTGCTAGTACATTACCGGTCGCACTAGCGGCGCCTCACGCTCGAATCGTTCCCCGAAAAAAATAAAAAAAAAATAAAACATAAATAAATGAATAAATAAATAACAAATAGTCGAATATAAATAAATTAATAGTAATTAAATGCGACTTTCTTACTTAGCATACCAGACTTCAGCCACTCGCCCCAGCACGCCCTGGGGGCTCTGGTTCATTAGTCTGTGCCGAGCACAGACGGCACCTGAGCTATCGGTTATCTAGCCAGTCAGCTCCTGGCTCACCTCAGTTGCCTCGCATTCTTTTGAGTTTTCCAAATTTCACTTAACCGCGCTCGTACGCAAACTAATCTGTCATCTACGCCTATCGCTCCTTGCCCTGAGCTCACTGCTCTCCTTCTTCCTCCCCGTTTTCTTAAACCCTTCTATCCCCTCCAAACCTCGCAAACTTATTTTAAACATATGCATTCCCCTCCTTTTAGCCGACACCATGCCGCGAGCCGACAGCAAACTTTTGCCTCACCATCAACCTTTGCAGGTCCGGCGGACGGCAGTACACAGTCCCCCAGACCTTGGACCACCCCCAGGCCATGGCCAAACTACGACGTATGGGCATCCCCTACCTGGCCTCAGCCAGGAAAGCCAAGCTTAGGCTGCTGTTTCCACAACCAGCGGCAGCCTTACCAGACACACAAGCTCCATCGCAGTCGATATCCTCTGCAATTATCCAGCTGCACGCCTTGGCGACCACACTGGCAACTGCAGTCACCGATGTCCAGGCTAGAGTAAGGGGCCCTGGAAACACGACCAGCCACGCCCCCCTTAGCCCCAGTCTCCACCGGCTGGCACAGTGCCATCTAACACCAACTGGAGCACTATTGACACAGAACCATTCTACCGCCACTTCACCGACCTTCGCTCCCCACTCTGTACAATCTGTCAATCTGCCACCCTCACGATTAATTGGTGCTCCGAGCTGAGTCGCAGACAATACGCCTCATAGATTATCAGCAAGCCACTCAGTCCTCCCAGTCGGGCACACTAGGATGTCTAATTCGTGCACCGGGGGGGCGCAGCCATCTCCAACAACTTTCTAGGGTTGATTTTACCCACACTGCAAACCTCTGCACATCTGTCTCCTACTCCAGACGGCTCCCCTCGAAGTACCTCCGGCACCGAGCAGCAGAGCCCAGCTTGTCTAGGCCGCATGCATGTCGGGCGGCTTGGCTTCTCTTCTCACATCCAACTCCCCCTCTAGCAGCCTTTCTAGGGCAGGAGTTCACTACAGGGTTCCACACCGGACTCATCACATTACCCAACTCTACCCATAAAAAAAAAGAAAAAAAAAAGGAAAACACGCTCTCAGTAGCCCCGACATAGAAGTTATCAGCACTCCGCTTCAGATCAAAATGGACCGGGGGCATGCGATCAGCCCCTCCCCTCTTTTTGCAGTCACCGTTCACAGTACGGAGAGTCAGTCTTCGATCTTGTTGAGGGCAAGTTTCTAATAAACTTTGATTAGTCTACTACTTATCCGCGCCTCATTCTTCTAACGTACCCAGTTAAACTCCCTCATACCCTCACAGGAGTTCTCACTAAATACTAAACCCCCAGGAGTCCTAGGAATTCTAAAAGAGGTCTTTTAAATCAATATGCCCGTAACTGAGAAAAACGTAGGAAGCCCGGCTTAGCTCATCTCCTTCCGGACATCATCCTAGACAAACGCGCCATGCAGGCCAGCCCACCTCTCGGTAGATTGACCCGCAACAGGACTGTCGCCCATACGTTACCGTCATGCCAGGGTGCACCAAACACCCAGCTACAATCCCTACTGGGCATGCTCAACTTCACGATGAGCTTCATTACTCAAGGGCGATCCTTTATCTCACGCTTCTTAGTGTTCCTCTCCCAGGCACAAGACCCTGACCAAGTCATTAAGCTAGACACAGCCGCTATAGCGGATCTGGCCATCTGGGCCCCTTTTCCTCGAGAACTAGCATAGTAGACCCACGTTCATTCCATCAGCATCCCTTCGTCACCACAGGTAATCAAGGACATAGCAGCTTCCACAAGCTTCATTGCAATTTTTGGCCATCATTGGTTCGCGGGTCCGTGGCCGTCAGAGATACTCACAAATCCGCGTTTAGTCAGTCCTCCTCTCTATTCGAGATCTACCCCATAGTTGCAGCGGCTCAAGTATGGGGCCGCACCTGGGCAGGACAGGCCGCCACGTTCACCACAGATAACCAGGCCACAGTCACTGTCGTTAAAAGAGGCTGGTCAAAATCGGTGGCCACCATGGCCTTCCTACGCAGGCTGTTGCTACTGTCCCTACAACATCAGCTCAGTATCCCCAGGGTCCACATCCCTGGTAAATGCAATACCTCGGCCGACGCACGTTCCCGCCTAACTATGCCTCATCCTTTCACCGGAGACCGGAGCCGACCATGTCCGGCATCCCACGTTAGTCGCAACCAACTCTCCTTGGTGCTACCTCCCTCATCAATGTGTTCTATTCTTCCAATACACTAAAGGCCTACCATACTGCCTGGAAGACCGGCAGGTTCCTGGCCGCTAACCCCGGGGCGGTTCCAGGAAACTCAGACATATCTGGCCTTCGTTTCCTACTGTCACACAATACCATCAGACTCTATTCAGCCGGCATCCAGGATTTATCTCTCTACTAGACCCTACCAAACCTTCCCTGTTCGCCGCTCATGCGGTCAAAATCATTCCACGTGGCATCCACAGGCAGCAACCACACACTGGTACCTAACGCTTACCAGTGACCAACGCCGTATTCCAGGACATGTCTGCTATGCTTCCACGTTCCCCCTTCGGTTATGGCCCAGCCTGGTAATTCGAGCAGCCATTTCCTAGCCTTTCCCGGTTTTCTGCGGCCCAGCGAATTTACTGTCACCTACCCGAATACCAAGTACTACGCAGGCACCACCTGACTCACCACCAGAGTCGTTTCATCCTACACCCGACGGTGTCGGGAAACGCTACAATCCGGTCCCAGAGTAGACGTCAAACTTTCCAGACGCACAACGCCTGGTGCCCTATGGCCGTTCTAAAGCAATTGGTATACTCTACTGCCCGACCTATCAGAGGACAGCCTCTACTACGTTTCCCAACTGAACCCCTAAGCAAGTATCAGTTCATCAGTTAAGTCAGAACGCTCCCATGCATCTTAGGCCTTAAACCCAGGTCGTTACTCAGGACATTCTTTCGCATGGGAGCAGCCTTAGCCGCATCGCGTAACAGAGTTCCAGACCACACAATCAGGATGATGGGCAGGTGGAAGTCCACGCGTTTCGCCCGATACATCCCCAATCCTCAAACAGATCGTCACGAGTCTCCAACAGACTCGCTCTGTTGTTATTGCCTTGTACAATAAAACAATTCCTTCCCTAACCAAGTGTATTTTTGGCCCCTTCTCTTGGCATACCGTCCAACAGGCCAGGCCACACTTCAGGTCTTATCTGTGTTGTTAGTCTTGTGATGTGTTTATGTGATCCATATCTCTTCTGACTGAGGGCTCCGACCATAAATAGGAAGGCCAGTATGCTGGCCTGAAATTATGGGAGGAGTTCGAGGGGTACTTAAGCAGACCGTCCACCATCGTCAGTGTCGGCTCTAGTGCGCGGTACCCACCCACCCATACCCCTTTTTAGGGCACTTCCCTTCAAACAATTCTCAACAGAATTATTCATTACTTCTATCTTAGGTATGGCCCCTTCTCTTGGCATACCGTCCAACAGGCCAGGCCACACTTCAGGTCTTATCTGTGTTGTTAGTCTTGTGATGTGTTTATGTGATCCATATCTCTTCTGACTGAGGGCTCCGACCATAAATATATATATATACTGTATAAACCTGTCTTTCTTAAAATAGCATTAAGCAAATTAGTAAATACACAAACTTACCACCTCTTAATGTGAAACTTGTGCTTGCTTTTTTTCACAGATGCTAAATTCTGGGTCATACCTAAAATAAGCAGCATACAGGGGGTCAGCAGGGCAGAGCACAGGGGAATAAAGGAGGGAACAGTACAGGAGGGGGTGAAGAGCACAGCACAGTACAGGGGGGCCAGGATGGAACTGTATAGTACGGGGGGGACAATGAGGGAACAGTACTGGGAGAGGGGGGCTGGAGAGAATATTACAGGCGGTCAGGAAAGAATAGTACAGGGGGGCCAGGAGAGAATGGCACAGGGGGACTAGGAGAGAATAGTACAGGGGGCAGGAGAGAACAGGGGGTCCAGGAGAGAATAGACATGAGGGAACAGTACCGAGGGGCAAGAGAGAATAGTACAGGGGGGCAGGAGAGAATCATATAGGGGCCAGGAGAGAACAGTACAGGGGGGCTAGGAGAGAACAGTGCAGGGGGCAGGAGAGAACAAGAGGGCCAGGAGAGTACAGGGGGCAGGAGAGAATAATACAGGTGGGCAGGAGAGAACAGGAGGGCAAGGAAAGAATAGTACAGGGGGCCAGTAGAGAATAGTTCAGAGGGGCATGATAGAATAGTACAGGGAACCAGCAGAGAATAGTATCAGGGGGCCAGAAGAGAATAGTATAGGGGGGCCAGGAGAGAATAGTATAGGGAGGCCAGATGAGAATAGTATAGGGTGGACAGATGAGAATAGTACAGGAGGCCAGGAGAGAATAGTACAGGGGGCCAGGAGAGAATAGTATACGGGGGGCCAGGAGAGAATATTACAGGCAGTAAGGAAAGAATAGTACAGGTGGGCCAGGAGAGAATGGTACAGGGGGACTAGGAAAGAATAGTACAGGGGGCAGGAGAGAACAGGGGGGGCAGGAGAGAATAGTACAGAGGGCCATGAGGGAACAGTACCAGGGGGGGCAAGAGAGTATAGTACAAGGGGCAGGAGAGAATAGTACAGGGGGCCAGGAGAGAATAGTACAGGGGGCCAGGAGAAAATAGTATAGGGGGGCACGAGAGAATAATATAAGGAGGCCAGGAGAGAATAGTATAGAGGGGCCAGGAGAGAATTGTATTGGAGGGCCAGATAAGAATAGTATAGGGGGAGATGAGAATAGTACAGGGGTCCAGGAGAGAATAGTACAGGGGGCTAGGAGAGAATAGTACGGGGGGGCCAGGATAGAATCGTACAGGGGGGCCAGATGAGAATAGTATAGGGGGGACAGATGAGAATAGTACAGGGGGCCAGAAGAGAATAGTACAGGGGCCAGGAGAGAATATTATACGGGGGGCCAGGAGAGAATATTACAGGCTGTCGGGAAAGAATAGTACAGGGGGGCCAGGAGAGAATGGTATAGGGGGACTAGGAGAGAATAGTACAGGGGGCACGAGAGAACAGGGGGGGCCAGGAGAGAATAGTACAAAGGGCCATGAGGGAACAGTACCAGAGGGGGGCAAGAGAGAATAGTATAGGGGGTCCAGATGAGAATAGTATAGAGGGGACAGATGAAAATAGTAAAGCATTATACTGGACTGAAAAGAAACATGTAATATCCTTGTAACATTCTTTGTGAGCTGCTGAACTTCTCCTTTTATTCATTACTTGAATTTATTTGGAACAGGCAGTGAATGCTAGTTGTCATTTGCACTGCTCTATGCACATCACAAATCCCATAGTCCCTAGTCTATCTCAGAAGTAAACAAGAGAGGGTGGCTCCAATCATACATACAGTGGGACCATGGAGAAGGAATGTAGCCACCCTCTAACAGGAAGATGGGACACTGCAGCAAAAAAAAAAAAAAGGAATTTGGAGATTAGTAGAAGTCTGAGAGCTGTAGAAAGCACTTTTTTGAGTTAGGAATACGTATCTGAATAGATTTAAACCAAAGGTTAGTGTTACTTTCAATGTTTGTTACATCATATATATTTTAGTCTGTTTATAGTTGAGGCTTTTTTCACAAGTAGGCCCACTCTTTGTCATATTGGACATAACGCACCCTCACTTTGAAGAATGTTGTTTTCCAGTATTAATTATTCAGAAATTTTATGTGGCATTTGTTCACTTTTTTTGGACTTAGATGATCACAACAGAAAGCAATAGGACCCCAAATGTGGTACCTTCTTCTATTAGAGCAACGGTAAAGGTTCCTGACAGCAGAGTTTACATTTCCTAAGCGTAGCTGTGGAAGAGGGGCTGGGAAGAGCAGGAAGTCAGGTATCCAAACAAGATCAGTCTGCCTGTATGTATTGGGGAGTTTTTCTGATAACCATAGATGGGTCTTGTAGTCTGATCTGTCCAAAATCACTCAATGCAAGAGTATTCTGAACAGATGAATGACTCCGGTCTCTTTGTATTAATTAAGATAGCCATGGTTCATTATTCAATATTCTCTCTCTCTCTCTCTTTATATATATATATATATATATATATATATATATATATATATATATATACAGATGGTTCAACAAAATCAAAACCTGATATGCTGTATGAAAACAAGTAAACAAGTACACCTTTTAGTCTGTATGGTACATGAGCAAATTGACCAACTTTTCATTAATCCAACATACAGAAAAAAAGAACCTCACAGACCTCATGAAAGCTGGCATTAATACTTTAATGCTCTAATAGATGTGGCCTTTATGGCTTCTTCACTTATATATATTTTTTTCTTATGCTTTCAAGAAGTTTACCAGGAAGGTAAGGATCTTTTTTTGTCATGAAATAAAATTTAGATAACCTCTTACTGAAAATGCGTCCAGTCTGAGTATATATCAAGCAGCCAAGGCTATGATGGCATGCTCATTTAAAAAGACACCTTATAACATTTAATTACTATGAGGCAAATCTATATATAAAGTGAAAGGAAGAGCAGCGCCATTCTAAGTGTACCATCTAAGCATTATGTATTTGGAAACAACAAATTGGCACTTCACAATGAGATAAAAGCGCTCATCTAGTCATTTAACACTGCTGCAAGAAGTGGTGGGCATGGCACGGCGCGCATTCAGACCATCAGGCCATGAGGGGGGCCATCTTGGAAGTGGTATTTATGGGCAGGAGCCAGTTGATGGACTAGAATGTGCAGCATGCCAGGTGCAATACCCAAAACAGGGCACAATTAGTTGGTACATGATGCAACTGGTTTCTGGAAACAGGATAACCTCCCTCCATGCATAAAGACTAAGATGAGCATATATTACAAATAAAAAATATGAAGCAAATCACTAGAATAAAATAAATAGGCGGTACTGCATACATCCTATAATAGGAGTATTTAAAACTTGCCCACTAAGTCCATGTATTATATTCATTATTTGCTGTTGGTGTTTATTCACATATATTTTTTCACAGGTTTCTATTAATTTGGCATACCGCCATCTATGTCCATCTAGCATAAATTGTGAACATTTATCATTTATATATTTTTATTTACAATTTTTTTTCACATGTAATTTGCACTGTTGTGATCTGCAAGTTATATATTTGAATTCTCATATGTTGGACTCTGCGCTACCTCAGATTTGCTAAAAAAACTTGATGTGCGAGATCAAAATGTGGATGATAAAGCGAAGACAATAAGGCCCCTTTCACACGGAGGTCCGTTCAGGTCCGCCTGTCAGTTTTTTAGGCGGACCTGAAACGGATCCTCCATGCACCCCTATGGAGGCACGGATGTCAGCGGAGACCTGTCCGCTGACATCCGCTCCGCTCCGCTCCGCCAAAGTGTGACGGAGGAAAACCCTATTTTTCCTTCCGTCGGCGGAGCGGATCGGATGACAACGGACTCTACGGTCCGTCATCATCTGATTCCCCATAGGGGAGAGCAGCGCTCTGACAGGGCGGTCCCTGCACAGTGTGCGGGGACCGCCCAGTCATCCGTCGGCTCAGCGGGGATCAACGGAGCGATCCCCGCTGAGCAAGCGGAGCTTCACGGGGCGGATCTGCACGGATCCGCCCCGTGTGAAAGGACCCTAAAAGGGTCCTGCACAAATAAATAAACGAATACCATGATTATTATAACAAAAACATAATGTACAGGCAGAGTATAAATAGTATATGAAATACATGTACAAGAGTACCTAGGTTCTAATGAAGTATACTAACAAAAGAAAATAAAAGAAAATGAGAGAAATAGTAAGATGTGGAGGGATGGTGGCACCCTCCATTAGGAATATGGGTAGGAATGTAAAAAAAAGTGAACATGTGGTATAAGGTTTACTAATGGTCTCGTCTTAAGGATTATAATGGGACTATCACCAGTATATGGCTCTCAGTCAAAAATAGAATGGGGACATCAGTGTAAGTAAATTACTTTGGACTGTAAAAAGGTAAGTTGGTATAGAAAATAAATGAGGTTCTTGAGTTACAGATAAAAAAATGGAAAATAGAAAAAATGCAGTATAGGAGGCATTATGCAAACCTTCTACTAAGATCTATATACTATTTACAGGTAATTACGGGTATAGGACCCTAGACACACAAAACATATCTTGGAACTACTAAGCATTAGCGTAGTGGCAAAATCAAATAGTTGAATATGAATAAAGCTAATAAATTATACTGATGTATAGAGTCAATGAAAATACATTTGGGTGGGATGTGTTTGGAGGGCTGTGTTAGAGGACCGTATTGACTTCTATTTCCTCATTTAGGCTACTTGGAAATAAGGTATCTAAGGTATAAATTTAAAACGTCTCTCTCTCTCGGCTGTCGGTAAATTGCAAGTAATAGCTTCAACTACCCAGACACTCAGATCTTCAGAGGATTTTTGCTGAAACTCTAGAAAATATCTAGGCACACTGTGTATGTCAGTGCCCTCCTCAACCAGGCATCTGTGTTCCCTGAACCTCTTTCTAACTGTCCGAATGGTGCGACAGAGACAGTAGATAACAAACTTTGCCGCAGAGGTAAAAAAGCAGAGGGTATAAATTCCATACCCAGTTTAGGAGCATGGAGCACATTATGCAAAAACATTGAACTATCCTGATGAAGGATCCCCACTTGAAAACATCCCTCACTACTAAGCCAAATATTTCCTACAGACAGGCTTGAAACTTCAAGAGCCAGATAGCTCCCAGTAAGATTAAATCAGCTTATACCACCATTAGTCCTCAGTTAACACTTTTCAACATCAACGGTATGTTTTGGTGTAAAAAATCCAGGTGTCTGACATGCAGCGGCGTAGCGTGGGGGGGATGGGCGCAGCCGGTCTGCTCACCCTGGGGCGCAAAATTTTGAGGGGGCCCAAAAATAAGTTCCCTTTCCCCCGGAAAACTCATGGCTCCATCTACCTGCTCCTCTTCTCCCGCTCCTCCGATGGCCGCTCGGTCCTCCTGATCATCCTTGATCTCAGTGTGCGAGTGACAGCTGGCTCAGGAGGTGTAGCTGTCCTAGAAGAAGGGGACCTCCTCACTGCTCCATCCTCTCCACCTTCACACACAGGCCCCTCTCTCCTTGTCCCCCTCTCTCTCTCTCTCTGTCCTCCCTCTCTCTCCCTGCCCTTCTCTCTCTCCCCCTGTCCCCCCCTCTCTCTCTCTCCCTGTCCAATCTCTCTCTTCCTGCCCCCTCTCTCATTTTCTCTGCCACTTCTCTCTTTCCCTGCCTCCTCTGTCTTTCTCTCTCTCTCTCCCTGCCCCCTTTCTTTCTTTTCCTCTTCTTGCCCCCCTCTCCCTCTCTCTGCCCTCCACTCTCTCTCTCCCTGCCAGCACTACAAATAGCTTTACCACAGTCTGTTTATTAAACTCCTTCCTTCCCATCATCTACCTATGATGTATAACAGTATAACCTTATTAACTTTATCCACTTAAAGTGGTAATAAACCCTGAAGCAAACATTTATTATGTTGCAGGTCACCAATTCTTAGATGTGGTTGGCTGCATTATTATTATTTTTTTTAGGTTTTCTTTCTTTTATTTTCACCTGGTGATCCTGCTAGTAAGTCCATTGTTTTTAAAAAAAATAGCTGTCTTGCAGATGTAGCAGTTAAAGGATTGAATCAAACCATTTAATACTGGCAGAGATGCTCACAATGATCCATTTTAATTTATTGATGTAAAACCTTTATCCCAAAAGGTAAAGAAAAATGTTTGCGGTAACTGACTATAAAGTGTGAGCAGGAGTTTGGCTTAAATTTGTTTAGTGTACTTAAATCTTCAAGTACATCTAACACCCCACCTCCCTGCCCCTCAAACTGATGTCCAAATGGGTCTCTGTTGCTCTTTCATCCAGAGTGGGGGAACTCTGATACAAGAGGTGTGTTACTGCTCAGATCACCAGGGAAAAACAGAAAATAAAAATCATAAAAAAAGAAAATGAATGCAGCCACCGCATCTAAGTATTGGTAAGCTGCAATATACGGTATTACATTTTTGGTTTGGGTTTTTATAACACTTTAATTTGTTGCATGATATTGTTAATATTTGCACTGGAAATTGTATTCCTCTGCATTCACAGTCTGAGCCCCTGTACCCCCCATGGCTCCAGAAGAGAGAGTAAAAAAATATATGAGGAAAAAGGGACAGCCCTCACTTTCTCCCATCCCCAGGTGTCTCATCTATAATTCTCTCTACCTTACTTTCGGGTTATTATTGGCTGCCCGCTCTTCTGTATATAAGGGCTCCTCGTTATTTACAGCCTAAACCTCTGATTGGCTGCCCGCAGCCTTTTATTATTCTTTAAATCTGGGAAGATACCTAATTGACTACTGCAGTCAAAGAGAAATGTCAGATTCAACCAATAATAAAACAAAAGGCTGCCGGCAGCCAATCTGAGGCTCAGGCTTTGATTGGAGGAATCTTTTGCATTTCCACGGCCACAGTTCAATACTGTACTAGGGGAAGGGACTCAGGGAGTGCTAAATGTCCACAGGTTAGAGGGTGAAAATTACTTGCCTTGCCCCGTGCGCTGACAACCCACGCTACGCCACTACTGTAGCCATATCTGGCATGGACAAAAAGATTTCACCACTAAAGGTAAAACTTATACCCTCCCTGACTTTTTTTTTTCCATAAAGATTTTATTGAAAATTTAACAGACATTACAGAAATTTCAAAACAAGCGGATATAGCTCGAGTTTTATAACTGTCCATTGTAATATACAAATAACATAGCCCCCAAGAGCACTGTGCATATTGTAAACTCCCTGACGTTTTTACCTGTTCTTCAGAGTTTGTTATCTACTGTCTCTGTTGTCCATGCGGACTACTGTACATCGGTTGCACCATTCGGACAGTTAGAAAGAGGTTCAGAAAGCACAGGCGCCTGGTTGAGGAGGGCAGCGACATACACAGTGTGCCTAAACATTTTTTAGAGTTTTACCAAAAAGCCTCAGATGATCTGAGGGTCTGGGTTGTTAAAGCTATTCCCTGCATTTTACAAGAGACGTTTTGGATCTATACGCTAGATACTCCATCTCCAGGCAGCCTAAATGAGGTAATAGAAGTCAATACGGTCCTCTAACACAGCCCTCCAAACACATCCTACCCAAATTTATTTTCATTTATCTCATAAATCAGTATCATTTATTAGCTTTATTCATATTCAACTATTTGAATTTGCCACTACACTAATGTTTAGTAGTTCCAAGATATTTTTTGTGTGTCTAGGGTCCTATACCCTAATTTCCCATAAATTGATCTTAGTAGGAGGTTCACACCATCCCTCCCATACTGCATTTTTTCTATTCTTTATTTTTTTTTATCTGTAACCATGTACTCAAGAACCTCATATGTTTTGTATACTGACTTACTTTATTACGGTCCAATGTAATATACTTACATTGATGTACCCATTCTTTTTTTGACAGAGAGACATATATGGGCCATTGTCCCATTATAATCCTTAAGACAAGGTCATTAGTAAATAATAGTGGATGGTGAGGGCGCTAATTAGCGATAAAAATAAGAAAAAAAGGAAAAGAAAAAAAGGAGTAACCCTGGTGTAGTAAACACAAAATTGCTCCTTGCACCCACCTAATATTGTGCTAATAATGGGTGTAAATACACCAAAAAACACATTCCGCGACTGTAAAATTAAATAAATGAAATATGTGTAAAACTGCCAGTGAAGTTACCAATAAAGTGAACACACTTTGATCAATAGTGAATGAAGTAGTGCAGCAAAACCAAAATTGGTCCCAATAGAATCTACATAAAATAAAATAAATAAGTCACCACATGAAAAATAAACAGATCTAATCAAAGAAACTGTTTCTCCATGTGAGAAAACAAATGTCCGACAAAATCCAAAATAACCCAATGCAATTGGCAAAGAAAGGAGGGACCCCCCCCCCCCAAAATGGTGATGAACAGTCCTGGATAAGAGAAAAACTTGTGCTGTGAATATAATAATTCCTCCAAATGATAATTCCTCCAAATGATGAATACTACGTAGAATAAATTCTTGTGACTTTTAGAATCCACCTTCACCAAAAGCACTGTCACCCGAGGTGTTGTGATAAAGATGGCAGCTTACCCCAACAAATTGACCCTTTTAACTAAAAAAGAGGTCAAGCAGGCTGTCTGCAAGTCTCAACTTGCTTGGTGGCTGGTGAAGAGAATATCAGCTGGACAAACAATGTAGTACGCTGGGATATGGAAAGCTCCGGTGGTGTGAGAATAGAAAAGAGAGGCCAAAATAGTGTAATCCTATTTATTGCAAGTAAAACATAGTATAAAAAAGCCAAATGAGCGCTTACTTAGAAAGTGCCCCGAACCCGGCACTGAGGCTGAAATCGCGTGGACAAGGTGAATGGCAGTCCCAAGCACGTAGAAGCTGGCGTGCGTTCCACCTCGAGGAACAGACAGCCAGCAGGGACCCTGGCTGTCTGTTCCTCGAGGTGGAACGCACGCCAGCTTTTTTAGTTAAAAGGGTCGATTTGTTGGGGTAAGCTGCCATCTTTATCACAACACCTCGGGTGACAGTGTTTTTGGTGAAGGTGGATTCTAAAAGTCACAAGAATTTATTCTACGTAGTATTCATCATTTGGAGGAATTATCATTTGGAGGAATTATTATATTCACAGCACAAGTTTTTCTCTTATCCAGGAAAGAAAGAAATCACTGGTGAGCTCATCAACACCAAAAGACCCGGAAGACCACGGAAAACAACTGTGGTGTATGACCGAAGAATTATTTCCCTGGTGAAGAAAACACCCTTCACAACAGTTGGCCAGATCAAAAACACTCTCCAGGAGGTAGGTGTATGTGTCAAAGTCAACAATCAAGAGAAGACTTCACCAGAGTGAATACAGAGGGTTCTCCACAAGATGTAAACCATTGACGAGCCTCAAAAACAGGAAGGCCAGATTAGAGTTGGCCAAACAACATCTAAAAAAAGCCTTCACAGTTCTGGAACAACATCCTATGGACAGATGAGACCAAGATCAACTTGTACCAGAGTGATGGAAAGAGAAAAGTATGGAGAAGGAAAGGAACTGCTCAAGAGCCAAAGCATACCACCTCATCAGTGAAGCACGGTGGTGGTAGTGTCATAGCGTGGGCATGTATTGCTGCCAATGGAACTGGTTCTCTTGTATTTATTGATGATGTGACTGCTGACAAAAGCAGTAGGATAAATTCTGAAGTGTTTCGGGCAATATTATCTGCTCATATTCAGCCAAATGCTTCAGAACTCATTGGACGGTGCTTCACAGTGCAGATGGACAATGACCCGAAGCATACTGTGAAAGCAACCAAAGAGTTTTTTAAGGGAAAGAAGTGGAATGTTATGCAATGGCCAAGTCAATCACCTGACCTGAATCCGATTGAGCATGCATTTCACTTGCTGAAGACAAAACTGAAGGGAAAATGCCCCAAGAACAAGCAGGAACTGAAGACAGTTGCAGCAGAGGCCTGGCAGAGCATCACCAGGGATGTAACCCAGCGTCTGGTGATCTCTATGCGTTCCAGACTTGAGACTGTAATTGACTGCAAAGGATTTGCAACCAAGTATTAAAAAGTGAAAATTTGATTGATGATTGTTAATCTGTCCCATTACTTTTGGTCCCTTAAAAAGTGGGAGGCACATATACAAACTGTTGTAATTCCTACACCGTTCACCTGATTTTGATGTAAATACCCTCAAACTAAAGCTGAAAGTCTGCAGTTAAAGCATGTCGTGTTTGTTTCATTTCAAATCTATCGTGGTGGTGTATAGAGCCAAAAAGATTAGAATTGTGTCGACGTTCCAATATTTATGGACCTGACTGTACTTCATTAGAACATAGATACTATTATACATGTATTTTATATACTATTTATATTCTGCTTATACATTATATATGTATTATCATAATCATAGTACTTGTTTATTTATTTGTGCAGGACCCTTATGGTCTTCTCTTTATGATCCAAATTTTAATACTGTACATCAAGTTTTAAGTACTCCTAGTATAAGATGTATGCAGTATCGCCTATTTATTTTATTCTAGTGATGTTTTTTATTCTTGTGATATGCTTCTTATTTTTTATTTGTAATATATGCTCCTCTTAGTCTTTATGTATGGTTGGAGGTTATCCTGTTTCCATGAGCCAGTTGCCTCATGTACCAGCTAATTATGCCCTGTTTTGGGTATTGCAACTGGAATGCTGCACATTCTAGTCCATCAACTGGCTCCTGCCCATAAATACCACTTCCAAAAAGGCCCCCTCATGGCCTGATAAAGGAGCATGCATGCTCCGAATGCATGCTATGCCCACCGCATCCTGTTCCTGTTCTGATGTCACTTCCACCTTCCAGTGGACCCGGACCTACCAGGAAGTGCTGAGAGCCACCAGCACTTCCAGGAGCTCCTTTTGTGATCCAAGACAGCGGGATCAGCGGGACTGGACTGGCTTGTTGCAGCGGTGTTAGATGACTAGATGAGCGCTTTTATCTTCATTACATTGTGAGGTGTCAATTTGTTGTTTCCAATAAAGAATGTTTAGATGTTACACTTAGAACGGCGCTGCTCTTCTTTTCTGTTTGTCCCAATGCAGAGTCCCTTATAGCCCTTCAGCAGCGGCAGCCACTTAAGGAAGCATACTGATACCATTTGGACTTTTAAATACTTTTTCTTTTTTGCCTTAAACCACTGAACCCACTTGGTCTCTGTTTCTATCAGTGCGTTAGAAATCTCCTTTCCTTTTAAATGTCCCCAAAGCACCACTCATTATCATGAAACTGATTTTTTTTCTGTCCTTTGTATTTTCTTGTCATTTTATATTTTGCTAAATGTGCTTGGTATGAAGTCTAACTGTTCTTGGTCTGCTGCATGTTTTTTTTTTTTTTTTTTCTTTAGGTCTGAGCATCGTGTAAAGCATATGCAGTTTTGTATCAAAGAATGGTGTTGTACTTTTTTAGAATTTTTTGCTGAGACATTGGATTTGTTCCTGCATATATTTTCTAATGTAATAAAAGTTGTATGCATAATTAATACTATTATAAGACATCCCTACCTAAATCATGTATAAAATGTCCATATTTAATATCTAAGAAATGCATTTACTTACCTTCCAGAGACAGTAATACCTTTTTATTATACCACAGGCATCGCAAGGAGGCGGACACAGGACTTTACTCTATGGCCATGCAATTTTACTTAGACATTCATTTAGTGGAATGGTATGTATCCATTTTTTTAAATAGTGACATACAGGTTAGCATTTATTTTTATTTTATTTTGTTATTTATTTGTGTTATTTTAATACTGCATGTCTATTGTCCATCATTTAGAAACTGTATGTACATACTGAATGTTCTTCCAGTCTCATGGTGCTTAATAATACATAATTAAACCCAAATACAAATATGTAATACTGTATATATCAACATACCAGCCCTTCGATTAAGTGGCTGCATTTTTTTTTTCATTCAGGCTAAGAACAATTTTAACAAGAGGTGTATCCCATGGGCCACACATCAAAAAGGACCCGCTGTTGTGAAGTGAATGGCAGTGCCAGCCTGGGCTCCTGCCAGGTTACGCCCCCAATGTGTTTCACTCCACCCCTCAGAGCCTAATCATGGGGATCCCCATGATTAAGCTCAGAGTTGCTGAGCGAAACACATTGGGAGCTGGGTACACCTCTTGTTTACACTTACTACTGGGGCTGAGACAAGCTCCTTCCCTGGCTGGCACTAACAGCAGTGGGCACAGGATCAGCATCCATTTACAGCCTATCACATACCTGGTGCTGGAGACCTGAAAGTGTGAACAGGAGGAGTCAGGCTCAAAGTAGCACAGGTCGCCAGTGATATTGTTTGCAGAGGAACTCAGAAGGGTTTCTGATGTGCTAAGTAGTGGCTGCAGACAGATGGCGCCTGTGAGACGTGGCAGGTCTGTAGTAGCACTGAGATAATGGGAAGTCCGTTCAAGCCAGAGTTCGGAACAAGGAGGATAACAGAGCAGGCAGGGTCAAATTAATAATAAATAACTGACGTCAGACACAGCAGACAGTAGAGAATATCCACGGACAAGCCGAGGTTAGGAGACAGGTAGGCGAATAGTCAAGGACAAGCCAGGTTGGTAGCAAAGAACTTTCAGGAACAAGGATCACAGGAACACGGTACAAGCTGAAGATCAATCAGCAGCTTCAACCACTAACACACTTTCTTATAAAGACCCATGTGGCGTGCTGGTAGAGATACTGGGTCCTAGAGCCCTTCTGTTGGTGTCTTGACAGATTATTTACAAGATTACCTGGTGAAATAAATGAGGAAACATTCTGAAAAAACCTTTTATGCAGCCATCACACGGACGGGTAAAGCAACAATGTATTACATATTTGTTTTTGGATTTAGCTATACTTTACAAGGTTTTTAAAGTTAATTGATTATTATAATCATATAACAAATAATAAAAAGAAAATTAGTGTTTTAAATAGATGTTATCAACACACTCTGTTTTAGCTTATTTTTCAAAATATGGCATGAACTATCTGAAAAGATGTGGTTTAAAGTCGTTTGACATGTCAGCAAATATCGATTTGTGTTTGTTAAACTGTTTGAAAAGCTCTTAAGCCTAGTACACATGACCGAGAATCTTGTCGTAAAAAAATCCCGTCGTTTTTCTCGACGAGATTCTTGTCAAGCTTGACGAGATTCTTGTCAAGCTTTCCTTGCATACATACTGTCAATTCCAAATCTCGTCGTTGTAAAGCGCGGTCACGTACAACACGTATGGCGGCAGTATAAAGGGGAAGTTCGATTCCAATGGCGCCACCCCTTGGGCTGCTTTTGCTGATCTCGTGTTACCGCGTGTTAGTAAAAGTTTGGGGAGAGACGATTCACGCTTTTCAGTCTTCGTGCTTTCAGTTTGTTTTAGTGTGACGAATGTGCTATCTCTATTAGGAACGCTAGTTTTACCAGAAGGAGCGCTCCCATCTTATACTTGATTCTGAGAATGCGTGATTTTTTAAGACTCGGAAAAGCATACACACGACCGGTTTTCTCGTCGGGAAACAGGCCGACGAGAATCCCAATGAGAAAAACGAGAATCCTGATGAGAAAATAGAGGGCAGGTTCTCTGATTTTCTCATTGAGATTCCTGGCAGTTTTCTCGACGAGAAACCATACACACGAACGGTTTTCTCGGTAAGAAAGCTCTCCCAACAGTTTTCTTGTCGTTTCCTGATGAGAAAACCGGTCGTGTGTGTGAGGCTTTAGCCTTGAGACCTCTTAAATACAGTTTTGGTATTATATAAACACACTACTTTTGTGAAGCATTTGATAACAGTACTAACAGTACTCTTAATTTTTATCTTCGATTCTTTTACATTTTAACAGTACTTGACATGTTTGACTACATCCAGATCTCTCACAGACAAACTTGCATTTGATGTTGGACTGCAGGACACAGCAACAGGTATGACTTTTTTTTTATTTTCTTTTTCTATATTCATTCTATTCATTTTTAAGAATTCTTTTTTAAAGTGGAAGTAAAGGCAAATAAACTAACTAAACCTACTCCCACCCCCATTCTTAGCCTAATCTATCTACCCCTGTAAAGAAATAAATGGCTATACATACCTATTCTGAAGCCGCTCCGGTCTGGTCCCAGGTTGAGCTGTCAGCTGTGGCTTCAGTGTGTAGTAGAGGCAGCCCACAAAAGAAGCCCCATGGGTTCCCGCTGAACTAGCCGAGATTCGAACCGTGTATGGCAGGCTGAATGTAGATCGATAAACTTGGGTACAACCAGCATCCCGGGTTTTACCTGTGATTATCGCTAGAGGCTGCTATAGCCTCTAGCAATAATCATTGTCTTTTCCTGGCGGGGACGACTTCCTCTGCACCACCACCCCCACCAGGAGAAAACAATGGCCCGGCAGGAGGGATTCCCGCATCAACACTGTCTGTGTTGATGGGGGAATCAAGTGAATTTCTGACCTGTAACTCGTGTTTGCAAGAAGGAAACTCGCTCCATGTATGGCCAGCCTTAGTCTATGGGTGACGTTATCCAAGTATTTCCACAGCCATTGACGGCTTTCTCCTGCACACAACGGATGCCACTGGAGACTGGACCGGAGCGGCTTGAGAATAGGTAAGTCTAGTGATATTTTCTTTACAGGGTTCGATAGATTAGGCTTAGAAAGGGCGTGGGAGTAGGTTTAGAGTAAGTTAGGTTTTGTCTTTACTTCCACTTTAGCGCACATAGCCACCTTTGCTTTACTCCTCTACTGCTTCATTTAGTCACCATTAACAAGCAAAATATCTGGTATTTCTGTCTATGCAGAAGCATGTGATTTACTTTCTTTCTTGTGACACAGGCTTATTTTCCTTGCTGCCAGTGGCTGAAGTATGGTGTCCAGGTGTGGGCATTAACTTGAATCGGTTGTCTTGCCCTGCATGGGCAAATTTTTTTTAATTGTATCCACATTTACCATATTTTCCTTTTCTGGCTTCAGTCTACTTCCACCCACAGGGCCAGTGCAAAGCTATATTTTATACAATTTTCCGCTTTCCTGGTGCCAGCATGACAACATACATGGGGTAGACCAGTAACTAGCTATCAGGGTGGAAAGCTTAAGCAAATGCTACCTTATAAGAAAGCGAGGAAGCTACCGCTTTCCAGCCAAAATCAGTTCTAGTGGGGCTTACTGTGCCCATTATCAGTGCTGAAGGAAACCGCCGTACGAGGACCTTTTTGGCTGCCCTGCCTGTTGTGTCGGTTGAAATATCTGCGTAAGTTGCCCATGATGTTCAGATGCTACTGTTTGTATGTGCAGCAATTACTTACGGCGACTCCATCCCAGCTGTATAGTGGGTTCTTTGAATTATCTTTAGGAACCATTAGGCGAATGTGCGCTGATGCCTTCTATCCTTGTTGGTTTCTAAGGATCTAGGTATAGCTGTTATAGCTCCCTAAATGACTGTTGTTTGCAAGGGAGCTATCTTTAAACTAGATGTATTGAGGGAGTATTTAACCGAAGGATGGTCAAAGGCAATCCCACTGTGAATTAGGCAAACAAACACCCACAGTAATACGATGACAACAGCAAATCTGTGAACTGTCTGCATCTCGAAGAACCTGCCCAATGGGTCTTACACCAGAAGCTGTCTTAAAATGAGGCTGAATGTCCACCTGGCAGAACACAGGTGAAAGTGAGGAGAGAAGCCCATGTGGCAGCCTTGCAGATCTAGTAAACAGTTTCCTAAAGCTCAGGAAGCACCTTTTTATTAATAGAGTGCATCTTGTCAGGAGGAATGGAACCTGAACCCTAGACAGTGGGCTAAATGATGGTCTGCTGAGTCACCGCGACATGTTAGAAGTGGAAACCGGTGTATCAGTACATAGTTACATAGTTAGTCAGGTTGAAAAAAGACACAAGTTCAACCAAAAAAAACAAAACAAAACATACAATCCCATATACACAATCCTATACCCACAGTTGATCCAGAGTACAGGGTCAATCTTTAAAAACAAAAGGATATAGCCTGCCTGAAAGAAGCAAAAACTGAGACATAGACTCTCCATCCCGACCACATCTAGAAGGAAATCTTATTTGGGTGAACTGGAGGCAGATTGAAGGACTAGATAAGTTAGTTCTGTTTGGGGATACAGATAGAAACTACTACAGGCAAAATGAAGAACTGGGTCTTATGCAAAAACCAGGAATGGTTCCATGCTGGATAAGGGTGCAAAGGCTACAAGTGAACTACTTTAGATCCCATGGAGTCACTGGGTCCAGCATCCTGACTAATATCCGATGTGTTGACATTATATCGGTGTACAATGGTCGGCAAGTGGCTAAAGAAAAACAAAAGGGGGTGAGATGCCTATTTGCTCATTTTGCTCATATTGTGATAAGGTTTTACTCCCCATCTCTCCATGCTTCTGTGTAGTTATTACCTTTCTGAACTGCTAGATAATTATACCCTTAACAAGAGCCTTCATGTACCAGGATACGTTGGAAGCCTTTTCCTACAAATGCTCCTGAGCCAGTTCTTTGACCATAGGCCCAAACATCCCTACGGATGACACTGCACCTTCTCTGTCTTCTCCCCTGACCTTGTACTACTTATTATATCTGGGTCTAATCCTTATATATGTATCGGGGTCTCCTTTAAGGCCCCCGGGACTGCGTTACCCAGAACCCCGTTCGGCACCCAGGGTGCATGGAGCCACCGCAGAGACTCATGGGAGGGGCTATATAGGAAGGGGGCGAGGTTGAGCTCGGCCTCTTTGGACACCGCGCTGCAATCAACAGGTCTTCCTGTGCGGATCTGCTGCAGTGCAGGGCCTGAAGCCAGGGCTTTGCACAACTTCCAGAGAGCCTTTCACCCCACTGCGGAGCCTGGGTGGCACCTGACTTTATCGAGTCTGAACATCAGTTGGACCGGAGACCCGGCCGTTGCAGACACTGTGTGCGGAGACACAGTAGGTGGAAGTCCCGGACTGGGATCGCGTCCGGAGTGGTAAGCGAGTACCTGCTCATTCATATAAACAGTACTTGACTAGGCCTAGAGACTGCCTTGGCCCTCCGGGTTCAACTTTACTGTCCCGCAGGAGACTGGTGGCGGAACTGAGTTGAGTTAGTCTCCTGTGAGGGGTTCATTCTGCCTTTTTCATTTTTCTACCCTTTGGATTACAAATTACTGTTCCTGTTGTGCACCACCAGTCAAGTTGCATGCGAAGAAACTGTTCTTCTAGAGACTGAGTTTAAAATCTGGATCAGGCCTGATCTGTAGTTAGAACTTAAGTTGCTGCGCCATAAGGGCGCATTGATAGAGGTAGCAGTATTTGGCGGGTAATCGCCTGTGTTAGATTTTCTGCTGCAGTGCTATACAAAAATATATGTGTTATGTG
Source organism: Rana muscosa (assembly GCA_029206835.1). NCBI lineage: Eukaryota > Metazoa > Chordata > Amphibia > Anura > Ranidae > Rana > Rana muscosa. The sequence goes on from CM055126.1 coordinate 133,038,330, forward strand.
TTAACCTTATGCCTTTTTCTCAAAGTAAAGAAACATTATATCTTGTCTCTTGCTATCAGTGTGTTACCTTTATGCAGGGAGGTTACCCATGCAATACAGATGGATTGTGTGCATACACTGTTAGATTGTGATATTAGAGAAATCCCTAGACTAACTTTGCCAGAGTGGGTCGAGTAAATTGCCGGGGGTTGGCGGTGCTGTACACAGGGCCCGAAAAAATCCAGCGGCTCTCTTAACTGGGGGTAGCGCTACACGTGGGGGCTCTCGAGTCCGGGATCCTGTTACAGCAAGTAACGCGCCAAAAGTACCAGCATGGACCCACTGGAAGTAGAACAGTGGTGCAGGGCGGCCTACACAGATTCAGCCGCGGCAGTAGTCATAGAACTCCCAGGGACCTGGCAAGAAGAAGCGGTGAAGCGGTTAGTAACCTCACTGTCCCCGCAACAGAAGGTATGGGTGATGGATATCAGGATGAATTCCACACTGACCCACGCACTAATAGCTTGGATGAAGGAAATCCCAGAACATTTCAAGGGTCCAAGTATAAAAGCAATGGATGATCAGACCTATAGCTTAATACATGCGCTGCCACTCATACCAGGAGGATGGGTTCAGACATCTAAACCATCATCTCCACAGGTATCTCCACCGCAGTCCCCAAAAGCAGAAAACCGGAAGGCTAAAGAGAGCTCCGGGTCACCGCCTGCCACCCTCAGCGCAGAGTTATGCGCGGTCCTGGGGGAGATTGTAGCCCAGTGTAAGAAGGATCCTAAAGACTATCAAATGTCGGGATACAGAAAACTCAGAATATTCTCTGGGAGGAAACCTGTACCTTCGGGTGAAGAAGGGTTTGAGGAGTGGTTAGACGGTGCCACTCAGGCCTTAGAAGAATGGGAAGTCCCAGATCACAGAAAGAAGCAGAGAATCGCTGAGAGCTTGAAGGGACCTGCGCTAGAGGCCATACGCAACCTCAAGATGAGCAAAACAGACTGTGATGCGCAGGATTATCTGGACATTCTGCAGAATGTGTTCGGTGGGACAGAGAAAATCACTGAGCTCACTTACCAGCTGGAGCACTGCTACCAAAAGACAGGAGAGAAACTGTCAGAGTTCATGAGGCGCCTGGAAAAGATCCTGCATAAGATAATACTGAAGAAGGGGATAGACCCACGGAAGGTGGATGAGGCCGGATCTCAGCCCCTGGACCCCATCGCATTGGCGCTACGTACAAGACGGAGGGGGAAGAGGATGACTCGGGCCCCAGGAAGCCAGGGGAGTCAGTTAAGGACCAGTGGAATGAGAGGTGTGAAGGTGCTTTTCAGATGTTGAAAAAAAAACGTAACCACTGCCCCTGTCCTGGCCTACACAGACCCTAAGAAGCCTTATGAACTTCACGTAGATGCCAGTCACGATGGTCTGGGAGGAGTGCTCTACTAGGAGCATGAAGAGCAACTGAGGCCCGTTGCGTATGTGAGCAGAAGTCTGACTCCTTCTGAAAAGAACTACCCCACCCATAAGTTGGAGTTCCTGGCCCTTAAGTAGGCGGCAGTTGACAAACTCAGAGACTATCTGTATGGGGCAGAATTCACTGTGAAAACCGACAACAACCCCCTCACCTATCTTTTCACCACAGCAAAGTTGGATGCCACAGGACATAGATGGCTGGCGGCACTGTCTGCCTTCAATTTCAGCCTAAAATACAGGCCTGGGGCTGGAAATCGAGATGCAGACGCCTTGTCTAGAAGATCTCATGTCCCCACCTGCAGTACAGAAGATTGGACCCAAGTGGCACCCGACGGGGTGCGGGCCCTCTGTCAAGGGGCTGAACTCCAAGCCAGTGGCGGCTCAAGAGCAGAAGAGATAGGGGTTACCATAGTAGGAGTTCCCAAGCAGTACTGTGGGGTAACCCAACTGGGGGAAGATAACTTGCCAAAATTGTCCAAAAAGGAGTTGAGATCTGACCAATTGGAAGACCCCATGGGGAGATTGGTTGTAGAGGCCCTGGAGAATCAGGATCCGAATAGACTCTTACGTAACCCTTCAAAGGAAGCTAGCCTGTTGAGGAAGGAGTGGGACAGGTTGCAGGTGCATCAGGGAGTGGTCTACCGAAGGGGCCCCTCTGATGACCTGGAAGACAAATGGCAATTGTTCCTGCCCGAGAAACACAGAGAGACTGTCATGGTTGCTCTGCACGACAACCATGGCCACCTAGGGGCGGAAAGGACCTTCCAACTCATTAGGGACTGTTTCTATTGGCCCTGCATGAGGGCTGAAGTTGAAGAATACTGCCACTCATGTGCACGATGCATCCAGAGAAAGACTTTACCCCATCAAGCTGCCCCAATGGGCCATCTGCAAAGTCAAGGCCCACTTGATCTGGTATGCATTGATTTTCTCTGCCTCAAACCCGACCTGAGTGGACTAGGAAATGTTCTGGTAGTAACCGACCATTTCACCCGGTATGCCCAGGCCTTTCCAACCAAAGACCAGAAGGCTTCCATGGTAGCCAAAGTCCTTATGGAAAAATACTTCGTACACTATGGGCTGCCACAACGGCTTCATTCAGATCAAGGAAGGGATTTTGAAAGTCGGTTGATCCAGAAGCTCCTGGATTCCTTGGGGATCAAGAAGACAAGAACTACCCCCTATCATCCACAAGGTGATGCTCAGCCGGAGAGGTTCAACCGAACCCTGCTCAACATGCTGGGGACCTTAAGCAGTGAGAAGAAACAGCATTGGAGCAACCACATAGCGGCAGTTGTGCATGCATACAACAGCACCACCAGTGACGCCACAGGGTACTCACCCTATAGACTTATGTTCGGAAGAGAAGCAAGACTACCGGTAGATCTGGCCTTTGGCACCTCCATAGACCATTGTTCTGCCACTTCTCACAAAGGATATGTTGATAGACTCAGACAAAATTTGAAATTGGCCTATGAACAGGCCCAGGCGGCCTCAGAATAAAGAAGGGCCCGCAACAAGAAAAACTTTGAACTGAAAGTTCGAATTCAAGATTTACAACCTGGAGACAGAGTGTTGCTACGGAACTTGGGGGTCCCTGGAAAACACAAGCTTGCAGACAGAGGGAGACCTGAACCCTATGTTATTTGCAAGAAACTACCAGGCCTACCCGTTTACAGACTGAAGCCAGAGGGAAGGGTGGGGCCCTTAAAGACCTGGCATCGGAACCACCTACTCCCACTAGCTGAAGCAGTTGAGATTCCCCCTGCGATGAGTTCTCCCGAGCCAATTTCCATCCTGGATACTCCCAGACCGAACACTCGGTCCCAGACCCCTCAGATTGGGGATACAGAGACCTCGGAGCTAAGTGAAGATGAGGGAGAAGAACTTGATTGGCTTTGGCCTTCCCAGGCCCCAGAAACTTCCACTATTGATCTTCCACCTGAAGAAGACACCATAGACGAAACACTGAATGCAGAAGCTACTGAGTTCATCCCGTCCAGTCCTTTGTCGGATTCTTGGGAAAATGCCTGTGACGTACTCTCAGACGAGGATCCAAGAGATTCCATGTACCTCCCTGCTCCGGAGTCAAGTGTTCCTGAACCTATGGAAACTCCCAAGTCGGTTCCAGAAGGGGAACCTGTTTTAGCAGGAACAGAAAACCCAAGAGGACAAAGGATGCGGAGGGCCATAAAGCCTCCCAGGAGATTGACTTATCCACAGATGGGGAGGAGCTCGGAAGACACTGTGGTTACTGCCAGGAGGAGTATGGAAGACCCTAATCCCTCCACTGTTCATTTGGTGGGGGGCAACCCCAACTCACTCTCTGGCACAGTTAGGCAGGACACTAATGATAGTGTGACCTGTGGGCAGGGAAGTTCACCTCCTTGTTTTTGGTGGGAATTTCCTCTGCCAACATCATACGCAACTTTGGTTGATGTTGTGCGTGCTATAATTTGATGTTATCTTTGGGGACCAAAGAGTTTAAGTGGGGGGGAGTGTGTAGTGGGGTCTCCTTTAAGGCCTCGGGACTACGTTACCCAGAACCCCGTTCGGCACCCAGGGTGCATGGAGCCACCGCAGAGACTCATGGGAGGGGCTATATAGGAAGGGGGCGAGGTTGAGCTCGGCCTCTTTGGACACCGCGCTGCAATCAACAGGTCTTCCTGTGCGGATCTGCTGCAGTGCAGGGCCTGAAGCCAGGGCCTTGCACAACTTCCAGAGAGCCTTTCACCCCACTGCGGAGCCTGGGTGGCGCCTGACTTTATCGAGTTTGGACATCAGTTGGACCGGAGACCCGGCCGTCGCAGACACTGTGTGCGGAGACACAGTAGGTGGAAGTCCCGGACTGGGATCGCGTCTGGAGTGGTGAGCGAGTACCTGCTCATTCATATAAACAGTACTTGACTAGGCCCAGAGACTGCCTTGGCCCTCCGGGTTCTACTTTACTGTCCCGCAGGAGACTGGTGGCGGAACTGAGTTGAGTTAGTCTCCTGTGAGGGGTTAATTCTGCCCTTTTAATTTTTCAACCCTTTGGATTACAAATTACTGTTCCTGTTTTGCACCACCAGTCAAGTTGCATGCAAAGAAACTGTTCTTCTAGAGACTGAGTTTAAAATCTGTATCAGGCCTGATCTGTAGTTAGAACTTAAGTTGCTGCGCCATAAGTGCGCATTGGTAGAGGTAGCAGTATTTGGCGGGTAATCGCCTGTGTTAGATTTTCTGCTGCAGTGCTATACAAAAATATATGTGTTATGTGTTAACCTTATGCCTTTTGCTCAAAGTAAAGAAACGTTATATCTTGTCTCTTGCTATCAGTGTGTTACCTTTATGCAGGGAGGTTACCCATGCAATACAGATAGATTGTGTGCATACACTGTTAGATTGTGATATTAGAGAAATCCCTAGACTAACTGTGCCAGAGTGGGTCGAGTAAATTGCCGGGGCTTGGCGGTGCTGTACACAGGGCCCGAAACACATCCAGCAGCTCTCTTAACTGGGGGTAGCGCTACATATATATACAGTGCCTTGAAAAAGTATTCATACCCTTTGAAATTTTGCACATTTTGTCATGTATAACCAAAATCGTAAATGTATTTTATTGGGATTTTATGTTCTAGACCAACACAAAGTGGCACATAATTGTGAAGTTCAAGGAAAATAATAAACGCTTTTAAACATTTTTTTTACAAATAAATATGTTAAAAAAGTGTAGGGGGCATTTGTATTCAGCCCCCCTGAGTCAATACTTTGTAGAACCACCTTTCACTTCAATTACAGCTACAAGTATTTTTGGTTATGTCTCTACCAGCTTTGCACATCTAGAGAGTGAAATTTTGCCCAAGCTTCTTTGCAAAATAGCTCAAGCTCTGTCAGATTGGATGGAGAGCTTCTGTGAACAGCAGTTTTCAAGTCTTGCCACAGATTCTCTATTGGATTTAGGTCTGGACTTTGACTGGGCCATTCTATCACATGAATATGCTTTGATCTATACCATTCCATTGTAGCTCTATATGTTTATGGTCGTTGTCCTGCTGGGAGGTGAACCTCCGCCCCAGTCCCAAGCGTTTTGCAGACTCTAACAGATTTTCTTCTAAGATTGCCCTGCATTTGGCTCCATCCATCTTCCCATCAAATCTGACCAGCTTCCCTGTACCTGCTGAAGAAAAGCATCCCCATAACATGATGCTGCCACCACCATGTTTCACGGTGGGGATGGTGTGTTCAGGGTGATGTGCAGTGTTAGTTTTCCGCCACACATTGCTTTTAGTCCAAAAAGTTCCATTTTGATCTCATCTGACCAGAAAACCTTCTTCCACATGTTTGCTGTGTCCCCCACATGGCTTCTCACAAACTGCAAACGGGACTTCTTATGGCTTTCTTTCAACAATGGCTTTCTTCTCTCCACTCTTTCATAAAGGCCAGATTTGTGGAGTGCACGACTAATAGTTGTCCTGTGGGCAGATTCTGAGGCCAATAGAAGGAGCAGTGGCTCCGAGCGCGTAGCCTGCCTATCCAACCCTTCTCACTCTATGGAGTCCTCCCCCGCAAGTGATCCTGTGACCCGTGACCTCAGCCCCAGCTTCTTCCTGATGGCCACAGGATCTGCTCCAGGCTGAGCAGCAACAATGACTGCAGCTTTCCATCTCTGCATAGAAAAACTGATCGGGATCTGAGGCTTCCCTACGGACCACTGACACACAGATGAGCCTTTGTATTTCCTGTTTCCTACTCTGCATCTGTGCAGCACATGGACCCAGGACGAGGACTACAGGATCTTTACAGATGAGCCTTCCTTTGCTTCCTTTCCTGTAAGTGTGATTGATATTTGTGTCATTAAAAGAATCTTTTAATACTGCACTTAGGTGGCGCTTCCCTTTTCTCTACCCTTTTTTGTCTACCACAGAGCCAGCTCTCTGAGGACAGCAGACGCCATCCACCAGCCATATTATCTACCTTTTAACCCTTGAACTGCCTGTTACCATTATTATTTTAAACAGACTCATTGCGCTAACAGTTACCTTTTCCATTGTGGACAGATTCTCCCACCTGAGCTGTGGATCTCTGCAGCTCCTCCAGAGTTACCATGGGCCTCTTGGCTGCTTCTCTGATTAAGGCTCTAAATACAGCTGTATTTATCCTGAGATTAAATTTCACACAAGTGGACTCTATTTACTAATTAGGTGACTTTTGAAGGCAATTGGTTCCACTAGATTTTAGTTAGGGGTATCAGAGTAAAGGGGGCTGAATACAAATGCACGCCACACTTTTCACATATTTATTTGTAAAAAAATGTAAAAGCCATTTCTCATTTTCCTTTCACTTCACAATTATGTGCCACTTTGTTTTGGTCTATCACATAGAATCCCAATAAAACACGTTTACGTTTTTGGTTGTAACATGACAAAATTTGGAAAATTTCAAGGGGTATGAATACTTTTTCAAGGCACTGTATAAATATATTTACAGTATATATATATACTGTAGATATATTTTATATTACTTCCCCTTTAGCATGACATTTTCTGAATCTAGCACTATCACCATATTCACAAACATTCTGCCACTGGCACTCTTCAAGTACATCTCCATGAGAATTTTCCTCAATTCTGCTGTCAGACTCCTTCAAGAAAGCCAGTGCCTAGTTTCTCCTCTTCAGGTCACTGGCACTATAATCCTCACAATGTATGAAAGCTAGCTCCATTACTTGTCCTTCCTTTTCTACACAGGCCTCCCTTGCCCACAACACTCAGACTCAACCCGAGTATTGATATGTCCTGCCTCTCTGTAACAAGGTTAGGGATCACTGGGTCACCTACTCTACTAGCTGAACAGTCTTCTGATCTTGCATCCTTGAAAGAATTGGCCTTGACACCAGTCGACATCTGTCAACCTAGTGCTAGGAAAGGACGCATTATCCCTGTCCTCAGTATCCCCTTTATGTGCTTGTCTGCCTGCACATGCCATTTTTAGAAACCTCTGCATTTGTCTGCCCATCTCACCAACCACATTCAATATTGTGACGGTTCTATGGACTCTGGCTTACAGATCTCCCAGCACCTCTAATCCCCTGATATGAGTTAGTTAGGCACATCCAAAGTTCCCAAATACAAAAAACATGCTGCTACAACCAGATCAAACTATGCCCCATGGTAGATCTTGTGGTTCACCATGCCAGACTAGCAGTATGGATATGCTTGTTGTGACAGTAGGAGCTACTGTCATGGTAAAATGTCCAGACTTTGCTGATTACCAGGGATGAGCCGAACACCCCCCTGTTCGGTTCGCACCAGAACCTGCGAACTGACAAAATGTTTGTGTAAACTTTAGAACCCTATTAAATACAATGGACTCGAACGTTCGAAATCTAAAGTGTTAATTATAAAGGCTAATATGCAAGTTATTGTCCTAAAAAGTGTTTGGGGACCGGGGTCCTGCCCCAGGGGACATGTATCAATGCAAAAAGAAGTTTTAAAAACGGCCGTTTTTTCGGGAGCAGTGATTTTAATAATGCTTAAAATGAAAAAATAAAAGTGAAATATTCCTTTAAATTTCGTACCTGGGGGGTGTGTATGATATGCATGTGAAGTGGCGCATGTTTCCCGTGCTTAGAACTGTCCCTGCAAAAAATGTCATTTTTGAAAGAAAAAAATGCATTTAAAACTGACTCGCGGCTATTAATGAATTGTCGGCTCCCGGCAATACATACAAAAGTCATTGATAAAAAAAAAAAGCGTGGGGGTTCCCTAGAATTCAATTACCAGGCTCTTCAGGTCTGGAATGGATATTAAGGGGAACCCCGCCGCAAATTAAAAAAAAAATTGACGTGGGGTTCCCCCAAATATCCATTCCAGGCCCTTCAGATCTGGCATGGATTTTAAGGGGAACTCCACCCCAAATTTAAAAAAAAAATGGCGTGGAGTCCCCCTAAAAATCCATACCAGACCCCTTATCCGAGCACGCAACCTGGCCGGCCGCAGGGGAAGAGGGGGGGACGAGAGAGCGGCCCCCCCTCCCTCCTGAACCGTACCAGGCCACATGCCCTCAACATGGGGAGGATGTCCCCATGTTGATGGGGACAAGGGCCTCATCCCCACAACCCTTGCCCGGTGGTTGTGGGGGTCTGCGGGCGGGGGGCTTATCGGAATCTGGAAGACCCCTTTAACAAAGGGGACCCCCAGATCCCGCCCCCCCTATGTGAATTGGTAAGGGGTACATTGTACCCCTACCATTTCACGAAGAAAGCGTAAAAAAATGTTTAAAAGAAACACACAAACACCTTGAAAAAGTCCTTTATTTAAAAAAAAACAAAAAAACATTCCAGCGGTGAAATCCAGTGTCCCGCGGCGATCCCGATGTCCAGCGCTGTCCTTCATTGGCTGAGCCTGAGCGGACCTGATGGGGAACTCCCTCTCAGTATTTTAAATGTATAGACCCGCCCCTTCTAAAGTTCCCCATCAGGTCCGCTCAGCGGACCAGATGCGGAACATGAGAAGGGGCGGGTCTATACATGTATTACCAAAGTGAGAGCAGTTCCCCATCAGGTCCGCCCCCTCGGTATGTCGGACCCGCCTACGTCATTGGCTTGAGCGGGGAACTTCCTTCACTGTGTAATTTAAATTTACATAGTGAAGGAAGTTCCCCGCTCAAGCCAATGACGTAGGCGGGTCCGACATACCGAGGGGGCGGACCTGATGGGGAACTGCTCTCACTTTGGTAATACATGTATAGACCCGCCCCTTCTCATGTTCCGCATCTGGTCCGCTCAGCGGACCTGATGGGGAACTTTAGAAGGGGCGGGTCTATACATTTAAAATACTGAGAGGGAGTTCCCCATCAGGTCCGCTCAGGCACAACCAATGAAGGACAGCGCTGGACATCGGGATCGCCGCGGGACACTGGATTTCACCGCTGGAATGTTTTTTGTTTTGTTTTTAAATAAAGGACTTTTTCAAGGTGTTTGTGTGGTTTTTTTAAACATTTTTTTACGCTTTCTTCGTGAAATGGTAGGGGTACAATGTACCCCTTGCCAATTCACATAGGGGGGGCCGGGATCTGGGGGTCCCGTTTGTTAAAGGGGTCTTCCAGATTCCGATAAGCCCCCCGCCCGCAGACCCCCACAACCACCGGGCAAGGGTTGTGGGGATGAGGCCCTTGTCCCCATCAACATGGGGACATCCTCCCCATGTTGAGGGCATGTGGCCTGGTACGGTTCAGGAGGGAGGGGGGGCCGCTCTCTCATCCCCCCCTTTTCCCCTGCGGCCGGCCAGGTTGCGTGCTCGGATAAGGGGTCTGGTATTGATTTTTAGGGGGACTCCACGCCATTTTTTTTTAATTTGGGGTGGAGTTCCCCTTAAAATCCATGCCAGATCTGAAGGGCCTGGAATGGATATTTGGGGGAACCCCACGTCAATTTTTTTTTAAATTTGCGGCGGGGTTCCCCTTAATATCCATTCCAGACCTGAAGGGCCTGGTAATTGAATTCTGGGGAACCCCCACGCTTTTTTTTTTTTTTTTATTAATGACTTTTGTATGTATTGCCGGGAGCCGACAATTCATTAATAGCCGCGAGTCAGTTTTAAATGCATTTTTTTCTTTCAAAAATGACATTTTTTGCAGGGACAGTTCTAAGCACGGGAAACATGCGCCACTTTACATGCATATCATACACACCCCCCGGTTACGAAATTTAAAGGAATATTTCACTTTTATTTTTTCATTTTAAGCATTATTAAAATCACTGCTCCCGAAAAAACGGCCGTTTTTAAAACTTCTTTTTGCATTGATACATGTCCCCTGGGGCAGGACCCGGGTCCCCAAACACTTTTTAGGACAATAACTTGCATATAAGCCTTTATAATTAACACTTTAGATTTCTCCCATAGATTTTTCGAATTTGCCGCGAACACCCCAATTTGTTCGCTGTTCGGCGAACGGGCGAACAGGCAATGTTCGAGTCGAACATGAGTTCGACTCGAACTCGAAGCTCATCCCTACTAGGGATGAGCTTCGTGTTCGAGTCGAACATACGTTCGACTCGAACATTGGCTGTTCGATCGTTCGACGAAGATCGAACGATTTGGGCCGTTCGCGCCAAATTCGAGTGACGCGAACGGCCCACAATGCACTACGCCATCGCAGTGTCATCCAGGCGCTGTGATTGGCCAAGCATGCACTGTGACCCCGCATGCTTGGCCAATCACAGCGCCGGCAGCGAGGAGAGCAATGATTGGCCACAGGCAGGATGCCTGTGGCCAATTATTGCTGAGGGTGTTTAGTACACGCCCCACACTATAAAAGGCCGCCAGCACGGCGGCCTAGTGTAGTGTGTTCCGGAGCAGGGATAGAGTAGCATAGGCAGGGACAGTGACTGTTATTTCTTTCTTGCTTAACCTGGATTCCTTTAGTTTAGGGAAAGAGAAGGATAGGTAGGGAGAGTGTCAGTGTGTTTTGTGCTTCTGCTATAGTGTGCTTAAAAAAAACATTTATTCTAGGGACAGAAAACTCTAGGTAGGGACAGTGTCAGTTTCTTTCACTCTGCAAGTCCTTGTTTCCAGGGACCTGGAAGGACAGTGAGTGAATTGTCCTTTTGCTATATTGTGATTAAAAAAAACATTTATTCTAGGGACAGAAAACTCTAGGTAGGGACAGTGTCAGTTTCTTTCACTCTGCAAGTCCTTGTTTCCAGGGACCTGGAAGGACAGTGAGTGAATTGTCCTTTTGCTATATTGTGATTAAAAAAAACATTTATTCTAGGGACAGAAAACTCTAGGTAGGGACAGTGTCAGTTTCTTTCACTCTGCAAGTCCTTGTTTCCAGGGACCTGGAAGGACAGTGAGTGAATTGTCCTTTTGCTATATTGTGATTAAAAAAAACATTTATTCTAGGGACAGAAAACTCTAGGTAGGGACAGTGTCAGTTTCTTTCACTCTGCAAGTCCTTGTTTCCAGGGACCTGGAAGGACAGTGAGTGAATTGTCCTTTTGCTATATTGTGATTAAAAAAAACATTTTTTTCTAGGGACAGAAAACTGTAGGTAGGGAGAGTATTTTTTTTCTTTCACTCTGCAAGTCCTTGTTTCCAGGGACCTGTAAGGACAGTGAGTTAATTGTCCTTGTGCTATATTGTGCTGAAAAAAACATTTATTCCAGGGACAGAAAACTCTAGGTAGGGACAGTGTCAGTTTCTTTCACTCTGCAAGTCCTTGTTTCCAGGGACCTGGAAGGACAGTGAGTGAATTGTCCTTTTGCTATATTGTGATTAAAAAAAACATTTTTTTCTAGGGACAGAAAACTGTAGGTAGGGAGAGTGTTTTTTTTCTTTCACTCTGCAAGTCCTTGTTTCCAGGGACCTGTAAGGACAGTGAGTTAATTTTCCTTGTGCTATATTGTGATTAAAAAAAACATTTATTCTAGGGACAGAAAACTCTAGGTAGGGACAGTGTCAGTTTCTTTCACTCTGCAAGTCCTTGTTTCCAGGGACCTGGAAGGACAGTGAGTGAATTGTCCTTTTGCTATATTGTGATTAAAAAAAACATTTATTCTAGGGACAGAAAACTCTAGGTAGGGACAGTGTCAGTTTCTTTCACTCTGCAAGTCCTTGTTTCCAGGGACCTGGAAGGACAGTGAGTGAATTGTCCTTTTGCTATATTGTGATTAAAAAAAACATTTTTTTCTAGGGACAGAAAACTGTAGGTAGGGAGAGTATTTTTTTTCTTTCACTCTGCAAGTCCTTGTTTCCAGGGACCTGTAAGGACAGTGAGTTAATTGTCCTTGTGCTATATTGTGCTGAAAAAAACATTTATTCCAGGGACAGAAAACTCTAGGTAGGGACAGTGTCAGTTTCTTTCACTCTGCAAGTCCTTGTTTCCAGGGACCTGGAAGGACAGTGAGTGAATTGTCCTTTTGCTATATTGTGATTAAAAAAAACATTTTTTTCTAGGGACAGAAAACTGTAGGTAGGGAGAGTATTTTTTTTCTTTCACTCTGCAAGTCCTTGTTTCCAGGGACCTGGAAGGACAGTGAGTGAATTGTCCTTTTGCTATATTGTGATTAAAAAAAACATTTATTCTAGGGACAGAAAACTCTAGGTAGGGACAGTGTCAGTTTCTTTCACTCTGCAAGTCCTTGTTTCCAGGGACCTGGAAGGACAGTGAGTGAATTGTCCTTTTGCTATATTGTGATTAAAAAAAACATTTATTCTAGGGACAGAAAACTCTAGGTAGGGACAGTGTCAGTTTCTTTCACTCTGCAAGTCCTTGTTTCCAGGGACCTGGAAGGACAGTGAGTGAATTGTCCTTTTGCTATATTGTGATTAAAAAAAACATTTTTTTCTAGGGACAGAAAACTGTAGGTAGGGAGAGTATTTTTTTTCTTTCACTCTGCAAGTCCTTGTTTCCAGGGACCTGTAAGGACAGTGAGTTAATTGTCCTTGTGCTATATTGTGCTGAAAAAAACATTTATTCCAGGGACAGAAAACTCTAGGTAGGGACAGTGTCAGTTTCTTTCACTCTGCAAGTCCTTGTTTCCAGGGACCTGGAAGGACAGTGAGTGAATTGTCCTTTTGCTATATTGTGATTAAAAAAAACATTTTTTTCTAGGGACAGAAAACTGTAGGTAGGGAGAGTATTTTTTTTCTTTCACTCTGCAAGTCCTTGTTTCCAGGGACCTGGAAGGACAGTGAGTGAATTGTCCTTTTGCTATATTGTGATTAAAAAAAACATTTATTCTAGGGACAGAAAACTCTAGGTAGGGACAGTGTCAGTTTCTTTCACTCTGCAAGTCCTTGTTTCCAGGGACCTGGAAGGACAGTGAGTGAATTGTCCTTTTGCTATATTGTGATTAAAAAAAACATTTTTTTCTAGGGACAGAAAACTGTAGGTAGGGAGAGTATTTTTTTTCTTTCACTCTGCAAGTCCTTGTTTCCAGGGACCTGTAAGGACAGTGAGTTAATTTTCCTTGTGCTATATTGTGATTAAAAAAAACATTTATTCTAGGGACAGAAAACTCTAGGTAGGGACAGTGTCAGTTTCTTTCACTCTGCAAGTCCTTGTTTCCAGGGACCTGGAAGGACAGTGAGTGAATTGTCCTTTTGCTATATTGTGATTAAAAAAAACATTTTTTTCTAGGGACAGAAAACTGTAGGTAGGGAGAGTGTTTTTTTTCTTTCACTCTGCAAGTCCTTGTTTCCAGGGACCTGTAAGGACAGTGAGTTAATTTTCCTTGTGCTATATTGTGATTAAAAAAAACATTTATTCTAGGGACAGAAAACTCTAGGTAGGGACAGTGTCAGTTTCTTTCACTCTGCAAGTCCTTGTTTCCAGGGACCTGGAAGGACAGTGAGTGAATTGTCCTTTTGCTATATTGTGATTAAAAAAAACATTTATTCTAGGGACAGAAAACTCTAGGTAGGGACAGTGTCAGTTTCTTTCACTCTGCAAGTCCTTGTTTCCAGGGACCTGGAAGGACAGTGAGTGAATTGTCCTTTTGCTATATTGTGATTAAAAAAAACATTTTTTTCTAGGGACAGAAAACTGTAGGTAGGGAGAGTATTTTTTTTCTTTCACTCTGCAAGTCCTTGTTTCCAGGGACCTGTAAGGACAGTGAGTTAATTGTCCTTGTGCTATATTGTGCTGAAAAAAACATTTATTCCAGGGACAGAAAACTCTAGGTAGGGACAGTGTCAGTTTCTTTCACTCTGCAAGTCCTTGTTTCCAGGGACCTGGAAGGACAGTGAGTGAATTGTCCTTTTGCTATATTGTGATTAAAAAAAACATTTTTTTCTAGGGACAGAAAACTGTAGGTAGGGAGAGTGTTTTTTTTCTTTCACTCTGCAAGTCCTTGTTTCCAGGGACCTGTAAGGACAGTGAGTTAATTTTCCTTGTGCTATATTGTGATTAAAAAAAACATTTTTTCTAGGGACAGAAAACTGTAGGTAGGGAGAGTGTTTTTTTTCTTTCACTCTGCAAGTCCTTGTTTCCAGGGACAGAGAAGGACACCTGAAGGTAGCCCTTATTGCTTTTTTCCCATCTCCCTGCAGGCCATCTATTAGAATGTCTGGAAGGCAAACAAGGAGAGGCAGACAGTCAGGAGGCAATAAAAGAGGGCAAGCAGGCTCTGTGTCTGGGGGCAACAGTGCTGGTCGTGGACGCGGTGCATTGTCATCAGCACATGGCCATGGGACACGCTTGTCCTTCTTTTCGGCAGCTGGACATGTTGAGCCACATCATGCCGAAGACTTGGTAGAGTGGATGACCAAGCCCTCCTCCTCCTCCTCATCCTCTCTCACCCAGGCTCAGGGTACTGGAAAAGCAGCTGCCAAAGCGTCGTCTTCCCTGGTATCAATGTCAGACAAATCATCAGTCACTCCTTCCCTAGACCCACCATGTCCTCCTCCTGAGGAGTCCCCCGAACTGTTTCAGCACAGTGTTGGGTACATGCTCCAGGAGGATGCCCAGCGTTTCGAAGGGTCTGATGATGAAACCCAGCTAGAGGAAGGCAGTAGCGTGAGAGCAGACAGAGGGGATGCTCAAGAAGGACACCAATCTGGCAGTCATGTTCCAGCAGCTGCAGCATACTGCCAGATTGGCTCCAGTGATGAGGAGGGAGGGGATGATGAGGTCAATGACTCCACGTGGGTGCCTAATAGGAGAGAGGAGGAGGAGGAGGATGAGGAGGAGGCACATCTCCAACGAGGCAGGATGCCCTTTGGTGGCCAGCGTAAGGGCAGTACACCGACGGAATCACACCGCAGAGCTCCGCCTGTGCAGGGCGCTGCCTCTGCCCGTCATTCAAAAAGTTCTTTGGTGTGGGCCTTTTTTGAGGCTAGTGCATCAGATCGCACAGCTGCTGTTTGCAACATATGTCTCAAGCGTATATCGCGTGGCCAAAACATCAGCCGCTTGGGTACCACATGCCTGACCAGACATATGTTGACCTGCCATGCAGCTCGTTGGCAAGCCTACCTCAAAGACCCACACCAAAGAACAAAGCGGACCTCTCCTTGCACCGCATCAGCTGGGATCTCCAACCCCACTATAACTTCAGTCCTCTCTGAAACATGCACTGAGAGGAATGAAGGTGTAGAATTAGGTGTGTCACAGCCAAGTACTTGCGCCCACTCTGCTAGCAGTACACCGACGTCCGATTCTAGCAGGCAAATTTCCCTGCCCCAGCTGCTGGACCGTCGAAAGAAGTTCACTCCCAGCCATCCACATGCCCAGCGGTTGAATGCTAGCTTGGCTAAATTGCTAGCGCTTCAACTGCTGCCTTTTCAGTTGGTAGACTCGGCCCCCTTCCGTGAGTTTGTGCAATGTGCGGTTCCTCAGTGGCAGGTTCCCAAACGCCACTTTTTCTCACGGAAGGCTATTCCGGCTCTCTACCGGCATGTGGAAGGCAATGTCTTGGCCTCGCTGGACAGGGCGGTCAGCGGTAAGGTGCATATTACCGCTGACTCATGGTCCAGCAGGCATGGACAGGGACGTTACCTTTCTTTCACGGCCCATTGGGTCACTCTTTTGGCAGCTGGGAAGGATTCAGGACAAGGTGCAGTAGTGTTGGAGGTTGTCCCACCGCCACGCCTCCAAAATGCTACTACTGGTTGTGACACACCTCTCTCCTCCACCCCCTCCTCTTCTTCTTCCTCCATGGCCTCTTCCTGTGGTTTGTCCTATGAACCAGCGGTGCTCCGTAGCCGTTCACGGGGCTACGCAAGTACGCAGGCAAAAAGATGCCATGCCGTGCTTGCGCTGGTGTGTTTGGGGGACAGAAGCCACACTGGGGCAGAGGTCCTGTCTGCTCTGCAGGGCCAGGCCGAGAGGTGGTTGACGCCACGCCAGCTTAAGCCAGGAATGGTGGTTTGCGACAATGGCACCAACCTCCTCTCCGCCCTCCGACAGGGACAACTGACCCATGTGCCCTGTGTGGCTCACGTCCTTAACCTGGTGGTGCAGCGGTTCTTGGGCAGGTACCCGGGCTTACAGGATGTCCTGAGGCAGGCCAGGAAAGTCTGTGTGCATTTCCGCAGATCTTATAATGCCAGTGCTCGCCTGGCTGAGCTGCAAAAGGAGTTGAACCTGCCCAAGAACCGCCTTATATGTGACATGCCCACCAGGTGGAACTCAACGTTGGCCATGCTGCAGCGGCTGCACACGCAGCAGAGGGCCATCAATGAGTACCTGTGCGACTACGGCACCAGGACAGGGTCAGGGGAGCTTGGTTTTTTTTCTCCACGCCAGTGGGGCATGATCAGGGATGCATGCACTGTCCTGGCACCATTTGAGGAGGCCACGAGGATGGTGAGCAGTGACAGTGCATGCATCAGTGACACTGTACCTCTTGTCCACCTGTTGGAGCACACGCTGCGTGGAATAATGGACAGGGCACTTGAGGCAGAACAGAGGCAGGAAGAGGAGGACTTCCTTGCCTCTCAAGGCCCCCTTTACCCAGACAGTGTTCCTTCTGTCCCACCCATCGCACAGGAAGAGGAGGAGGAGGAGGAGGAGGAGGAGGATTGTGTCAGCATGGAGGTGGAGGCTGGCACTCAGCATCATCAGCAGCAGTCTTTTAGGGATGATTTACAGTCCCAAGAAACCAGTGGACTTGTACGTGGCTGGGAGGAGGTGGCTGCGGATCATGTCGTCCTTAGTGACCCAGAGGACTCCGGAGCGAATGCCTCAGCAAACCTACGCTGCATGGCCTCCCTGATCCTGCAAAGTCTGCGGAAGGATCCTCGTATTCTTCGGATCAAGGAGAGGGACCATTACTGGCTGGCCACTCTCCTTGATCCACGGTACAAGGGTAAGGTTGCGGACCTTATGTTACCGTCGCAGAGGGAGCAGAGGATGAGACAACTCCGGGAGGCCTTGCAGAAAGGTCTGTGCAACGCGTTCCCAGAGACTGGGAGGTTGCAAACTCCTGGTCCTGGACAACGAGTTGCTGAGGCTTCGGCCAGTCAAAGAAGGAGCGGTGGGGAAGGTGGCCGTCTGACCGATGCGTTCAGACAATTCTTTAGTCCGCAGCCCCAAAGTATGATTGGTTCCAGCAACCATCGCCAGCGTCTGATAAACATGGTGCAGGAATATCTAGGGGTAAGGTCAGACTTGGACACCTTCCCCACCGAAAATCCTCTGGCTTACTGGGTCTTGAGGATGGATCACTGGCCAGAGCTTGCACAGTATGCAATTGAGCTACTGGCCTGTCCTGCATCCAGCGTTCTTTCGGAACGCACATTCAGTGCTGCTGGAGGATTTGTCACGGATCACAGGGTGCGCCTGTCCACCGACTCGGTTGATCGACTGACTTTCATCAAGATGAACCAGTCTTGGATCACCACCAGCTACCACACACCTGATGCTGATATAACAGACTAATTGATTTTAAAATGTCACATCCCTTCAAGACTGATGCTGATGCTGAGTGCCTGTGCTGTTATGTTGACTGCCTATCCTCCTCCTCCGAGTCCTCAATGATACGATTGATGATGATAGCTTGGAAGATCATTTTTGTTTATGGGTGCCGCCACCAGTGCCTAACGCCCAATTTTTCAGCCCCTGTTTAACAGGGGCGTGTAATTACAATTTTTGAAGCAATACTTTGCAACAGGGCTCATTGCTGTGCTCCAAGTACAGTATCTGTGAGGAGTTGCAGTGTTGTGCCACCAGTGCCTAAGGCCCAATTTTTCAGCCCCTGTTTAACAGGGGCGTGTCATTACAATTTTTGAAGCAATACTTTGCAACAGGGCTCATTGCTGTGCTCCAAGTACAGTATCTGTGAGGGGTTGCAGTGTTGTGCCACCAGTGCCTAAGGCCCAATTTTTCAGCCCCTGTTCAACAGGGGCATGTAATTACAATTCTTGATCTAATAATTCACAGCAGGGCCCATTGCTGCACCCACCAAGAGTAACTGTCAGGGCTTACAGTGTTGTGGCACCAGCACCACCATCAAAGGCCCAATTTTTACTACCACTGTTCAACAATTATATGTAATTAAAATTCCTGATATAATAGTTGACAGCAGGGCGTTCCAGCACCAACCAAGAGTAACTGTGAGTGCTTACAGTGTTGTGCCAACACCAACAACTAAGGGGCCTATTTCTGCAGAGTATATACGGCAGGTCCCTACTTTCAAACATCCAACTTACAAACGACTCCTACTTGCAAACGCAAGAAGACAACAGGAAGTGAGAGGAAATCTACCACTAGGAAGGAAAATTCTCTCCTGTAAGAATAAATATGGGAGAAAGGTGTCTCCTCTGTACTGATGCTTTATCAGCAATCCTTGTTTCAAGAAAAACACCACATTTCAAAAACAGTTGTCATTGGGACGGAAAGTGAGGTGAAATGTTCTGAACAGGGGCACAGACAGCAAAACAAATGTTACAGGGGTGATAACCCTTACCTATGTTTTCCAAAAAGTTTAAAAATAGATTTTTGGGCTGGAGCTACACTTCAACAATGTACCTGTTCAAAATTACAAACAGATTCTACATAAGAACAAACCTACAGTCCCTGTCTTGTATGCACCGCCTGTATACGGCTGTTCAGAGTATATAGGGCCTTTTTTATTTTATGTGCGGGGTTCCCCTTAATATCCATACAAGACCCAAAGGGGCTGGTAATGGGCTGGGGTAGGGGGGGGGGGGTCATGGGGTAGCTATGCCATTTTTCTTAAAGAATTTCATCCATATTACCGGGACCAGACATTACATTAAAGCCGCAAGCAGTTTTAAATGGCTTTTTTTTCCTTTAGAAGTGTCATTTTGTGCAGGGACAGTTCTAAACACGGGAAACACGTGGCACTTCACAGGCATACTTTAGACACCCCCCAGGTACGATATTTAAAGGAATATTTGACTTTTTTTTTTTCACTTTATGCATCATTAAAATGACTGCTCCCGAAAAACGACCGTTTTTAAAACTTCTTTTTGCATTGATACATGTCCCCTGGTGCAGAACCCGGGTTCCCAAACCCTTTTTAGGACAATAACATGCATAATAGTTGTTATAATTAGCACTTTAGAATTCGAACGTTCGCATCCATTGTATTTAATAGGGTTCTAATGTTCGTTCGAACTTCCGGTCCGTTCGCGGGTTCTGGTGCGAACCGAACCCGGGGGTGTTCGGCTCATCACTAATCCCTACTGATTACCAGCAGGGTGTGTGCTCAGGTGAGCACAGCCCTTATAATGAATGTATGGGAAGACCTCATGGCTCCCAGTTGGAGACGGCTCCACACCAAAAGACAGGAGGTCTTCAGGAGTCAGAGAGGCTGTAGGTGACAGCCAGAACATTGGTGACTGCAAGAGGCAGCCAGAACATTGGTGACTGCAAGAGGCAGAGCTGTGGACGCTAAAGGGAAGCCGTCTACTTTGAGGAGTCCGGTGGTCTGGGTGACCAGGAAAGTGCAGAAGTACTGCTACAGAGAGCCAGGTGGGCTAGCATTTTCTGTTATGTGTATTTGATGGAGAAGAACCCCTGCATGGGAAACCTTTGTTTGGACTTTTATTTTGCCTTTTTTAATAAAAATGGGCTACCATGCCCTTAAATATAGTTCCTGACTGACTTGAATCACTGGGAAAACGCATCTACCATTTGAGCTAAACAACCCCCATCTCACAAGTGGTGGATTCAGCGGGCACAAGACGGTGGAATCCGGGTCCTTGCTCCACAATGAGTTCAGGTCAGGAACTGTTGGCTGTGTGTGGAAGTGCAGCCAGGCAAAAGGCATTGCGTGTTGCAGGTGGTGTACCTGTGAATGAAAACTCAATTTTTTTTTCTGCGGGGAACTGCTGCTAGCTGTGTGTGGCAGCCAGGCGAACTGCATTGCACAGGATTTCAATTGATGGACTGTGTTGCATACAGGTGGTGTACCTGTGGAAGTGAGCTCAGCGTGGCCTGAGAAGATGTCTCCACCTAGAAGGGTCAGTCCAAAAGGCCTAGTGATGCGTGAGACAGTGCATGGATGGTTTAAGCAGAATCGCAAAGACTGGGATGCAGTGCAAGGGGCTGTGATCGTGGCCTCTGACTATATGCAACCCATGCTGCCTACAGAGGAGGTTGGGGACTTCCTGCTAAGATTTGAAAAAGTTGCTGTAAAGAGAAAATGGCCTAGGAACCGGTGGCCAAAATTGCTACAAACATTGTTACGGATAGAGTACCGGTCGGTTTACAATTTGATGGATGGGGACCAGGATGACTACCGCAGGTTTAAAGAGGAAATCCTTCTCAGAGGAGAGTTCCATCGTATCATGGGCCGCCAGCAATGCTCCAGGATGGGAGAAGTGTCACCGATAGACTTCGGTTTTGGAAATCCAGAGTTACCTGCTACAGGATATGGTAAGACTGTTGCAATTTGTGGGTCTGATCCCAGTGAAGTGGCATTGTGTTCGGTGGGGAGATCCGCAGGTGTAAAAATGGACTTGCTGCAGTGTGCTACCCAGATCAGTGGGGAGACACAGGTTAAAACCCAGCTTGCAGCAAGGTCAAGGACTGAAAAGGACATGTGGACTCTGTGTGCACCTAAGGTAATCCAGCAGAGTGCTGGGAGAGATGTGCTAGGGGTAACCAAAGCAGTTGGTGTGCCATGTTCTCTAGTGGCAGGTGCTGCAGAGTTGCCAAGGGAAACCGCCAAGGAGCCTGCAGTGGTGAGGCAAGTGGTTTCCCAGGACAACTGTGAAGCCGCCCTAGTAGGAAAAATAATTCCTTTGGAGAGGAAGGGTGGTGTGCTGAGTGGCACGCAGGGTGCCATGCGTTATGACAAAAGAAAACCTGATAGAGCTTATGAAACTGCTATGTTTATGAATGCTGATGATACATGTACTTATGGTGATGTGTTCTTTAGTAATGAGAAAAGGGGGATGTCTCCCTTGGCAACCAGAAGCGGAGCCACAGTGTTGTCCATGGAAATCTCTGGGGGTCTCCAGGTGTTGGAGCCAGAGATTGTCCAGGACAGCCCTGATATTGCTCTGATGGAACAAACTGGGTCTACACCATGCAGTGAGAGTTTGTGTGAGCAGTCCATTTATCATATGTGTAACCCAGTTGGTAAGGGGTTAAGTCAGCTGGCCAGAGCTGAAAGTACACAGCTGAGTGTGTTAGCGCCCCCAGAGCAAGGTAGTGATGGTGTATTGCAGCCTGCCTTGTTTGATGAAGCTTTAGCAAAGAGTAAAAGCGTGTGGTCAAAATGTGATTTATATAGAACTGACAAAGTTACTGTTTGCGCTGCAGAATCCCAGGTGCCTCCTAGAGCCGATGATGAGGTACTGCTGAGCCCTCATAATGGAAGCACAACGGATTGGGACAGTTGGGCCAAACAATTACTAGCCATGATAGACAAGGCTATGTTGAGCTACAGGGGTGTGAATACAACAACTGCTATGCCAGACAGGGAAATCAAGGAGCGACCGATGGTTGAGGGTGCGTTGGTCCCTACAAGAGTTGTTTCCCCCCAGTCGGAAAGGACCAGATCAGGGCGCATGCATGGCAGATGTGGTGTTCACAGCCCAGCCACTGAATGTCAAGTGAGAAGGTGACAATGTAACAAATGTTTACGTGCAGGGGCTCATTGTTGAGTTGGAAGGGATGAGTGGGAGACATGCGTCTGACAGTGATCCAGAGGAGCATCAGGCTGTGATGGGTACCGCCAGTGAGGTGGAGGCCTGTTTAAATGTCTCGGCCCCTCAAGCCGCAGTGAATGAGCCCCTTCATGTCTCTGATAAGGTTAAGGTCACCAAAAATGTTTTGCATATTGATGTGGAGTGTGTAGACATTACAGATATGTTAGTGGAACTGCTTGAAATGGTGAAAGCACAGTCCTTGTATACCTGGGTGCCTCCATTACAGTCGGATGTGGTGGTGCTGCGTGGTACCAATGGATGGAGTCAGGTAGTACAACCTGTGCTGGTTAAAATTAATCACCAGTGGAACTGGTTGGTACAATGCTTTCTAATAGTGTGGCAAATGATCTCCCAGTTTCCTGTGAGGGTGCTTCTGGATACAGTTCAGTACGGAAGGCGATCTGGGGGGCTGCTGGAGACAGAGGTCTCTCCGCCTGATACGGTGATGAACATGTCTGCTAGTGCGGTCCGAGGTGCGGCTGAGCAGGGATTAGTAAATGGCGCGGATACTGCCTCACCCGCTAGACCTCCTAAGAAGGAAGGGCCAGATATGGACGTGGCAAAAGCAGAGATTTTGTCTGTCACCTGCAGAGAGGTACAAGTTGGGGTACCCGGAGACGCTCTCAAATATAGTATGGAGAGGAACAAAAATTGTAACATGGAAAAGTGTGAGTTGGCAAAGATTGGTACTGCTAGAAATGGGTCATGCGTTGTTCAATGTCAGTTGTTGGGACAACTGCCCACAGAGATTTGGACAACAGGTGAAGTGAAGCCTTGTGAAGGTCTCATAGGGGATAGCTGCTCACCTGTGTGTTGTCCCTCCTTGGGCTTGGCCCTAACAAACCCATAACAAGAAATAACTTATGATATTGATAATTGGAGAAATGGTGACTTATTACTGAATGTTAATGTAAATAATGGCCTGGATATGAAAATGAATAATTTCTTGGATAATGAGTGTGATACACAGATGTTGAGCCCTAGGGAGTTGGTAGTCAAGGGCAAAGGAGTTGGTAAACCCAAGGGACCTATTGTGATGGGGAAAACGGGTGCCAGTGAGGGAAAAGGTGGTTCCTCATCAGGCGTAGTGTCTGGAGCAGGTTCCTTACAGAATCAAGAAACTGAGTTTGAAGGAAGTAGCAGGAAAGGCAGGGGGCTGCCAGAAAAGAAACGTGAGCTCAGGAACCCCAAAGACAGAGGGAGTAGGCTGGGGATACAGAAAGATAGGACCCTGTTGCGATCCTGGGTAAGGCGTGCCTGGAAACGCACCCGAAAAAAAGATTGGGCCTACGCAGCGAACAGCTGGCACAGAGGTGCCCCAATCAAGGATTCGGGCTTGTGTGTTCCGCCCCCTTCGGGTCCGAAACATGGGGGGGAGATATGTGACAGTAGGAGCTACTGTCACGGTAAAATGTCCAGACTTTGCTGATTACCAGCAGGGTGTGTGCTCAGGTGAGCACAGCCCTTATAATGAATGCATGGGAAGACCTCATGGCTCCCAGTTGGAGATGGCTCCACACCAAGAGACAGGAGGTCTTCAGGAGTCAGAGAGGCTGTAGGTGACAGCCAGAACATTGGTGACTGCAAGAGGCAACCAGAACATTGGTGACTGCAAGAGGCAGAGCTGTGGACGCTAAAGGGAAGCCGTCTACTTTGAGGAGTCCGGTGGTCTGGGTGACCAGGAAAGTGCAGAAGTACTGCTACAGAGAGCCAGGTGGGCTAGCATTTTCTGTTATGTGTATTTGATGGAGAAGAACCCCTGCGTGGGAAACCTTTGTTTGGACTTTTATTTTGCCTTTTTTAATAAAAATGGGCTACCATGCCCTTAAATATAGTTCCTGACTGACTTGAATCGCTGGGAAAATGCATCTACCACTTGAGCTAAACAACCCCCATCTCACATTGTATATAGTGATCCAAACCACGATAAAGTCAGCAACATGGCGATTATAAAAAATTCATTCAAACTTTTCATCTTCTAGGTTGATTGTCCTTCCATCTTGAGAGCACACAGATCATCCCCCCCTAACATACTGTAATCTATCACATGAGGTACAGTTGTCACAGTGCGATGATAAGGAAACTGTAACTTAAAAATTGTTTGCAATCCTCTTCACTTTCCTCTGTTGGACTTGCAAGACACCTATCCCTTGCTACCTGGCAAGTCTTGGCTAAAGATGTATAGCTTTTGGTTTCAAATCCCCTTTTGTCCAATCCACGATCTGTTTACTTCTTTATCAGAGGAGCTGACTTGTATGACACCGATCTTGCAATCTCTCATAATCCACTATGTATTTGTTATCTTGATGTAATGAGAAATCTCAACTGGAATGGTCTCTCCATAAATCGGTGTTGCTTTGTTGCATTTATATGTAGCACCCTGTAGTGTGTGCTACTTGAAGCGAGAGTAGGTAAAAGCATTTTCTGGCCAGGAATAATTGGGTCAAGGTTGGATGACTCATCCTGACGGCTCTTTGGTGCCCCCCCCCCGGTATTTGGAAGGTTGGAGAACCTTCTAGTACTAGTGGGCAGAGGTTAGGAGGGGCTGCCTTGAATATTCATGGGCTCTCAACCAATCTCCAAAAGTGGGCTGGCAGGGAACTGGGAAACCCATAAATAGACATGGGCCATGCCAGCAAGGGAGTCGAGTGGAAGATGAAGAAGCAGTTCTGAGAAGAGGCTGATGGAGGGATTCCTTACTGGGGGGGGGGGGAGGGTACCTCACGCTTGAAGCTCAGGAAAGCTGGCCTGGAAGGATCATACCACAGGAGGCAGTTAGGATTTATGCCAGAGCGGCAGCAGGAAGGAGCAAGCAGAGACAGTGAATAGATCAGCACGGTGCAGGGACAAGTCAATGGGAAAGATTGTCAGCTGTAACAATGCTTTCTTGAAGACTGCGTGCCAAGTTTTTATCTAACCTTGCTCTGGGAGCTCTCCATTAGTGCATCAATTGGGAGGACTGGTCGAAAGAGCAGCCAGGTGCGGCTGGTGGCAGCCAGGCGGGCTAGCATTTCTGCAAGCAAGTGGAACTGGGAGCAGTGACCACAGGAAGGCAGAAGGAAGTGTGTTTGCTATTCACTACAACTTTGTACTGTGCCAAAAGGGGCTGTGAGTTCCTGCCTATAATGGGCCTTTGCTAAACAAGCTAAAACTGTTAGTTCCCTCAGGAGTGATCAGCAGGTGCTGTACAAAGGAACCAAGTTTGTACAGGAGGAAGGAAGAAGAAGATGTCTGTGTTCTGGACATTTTTCAAGTTGGGCATCCCATAATTCCCTACCCCATCCAAGTTATCATCCCTAATAAAACAACAAAAACAAGCCAAGGACTGATTTCTGTGTCTGAGTGAATGAAGGAAATGTTAAGTGACTGGCTGTGCAGCAGTGGGGACCCGGATATAAGCGACATCTTTAATGTTACCTTCTGAACATTGATAAAAACTGATTACCATGTAATAATTACCCTTGTAAAATTTGTAAGAGCCTCCCTATGACCCTATGACTTTGCCAGTCATAAACGTCTACCCCTATGTTCATGCAGATTAGGAGAAGGGTCCTTAAAGGCTAAGGGCTGGGACACCTGATTTATGGCCATGGCAATTGGGACCCGTAAAGACCTCACAAATCTTCTCTGTGTAAAAGGAGTACTGTGAAATAACTACCACAGGAATTCAGCTATTTCTCTTGTATATCCACTTATGGACTGAATGTTACATGTATTGCAGAGAGTCCAGATTTCCTCATGTTGTAGCAGGGTAGCCTACGTGCATTTGAAAATGAAAATCCTACAGTTATTGCTTCTGTCTTCTTAGTCCTGTGCCAAATGGCTGCCCTGCTGCATAGCGAACACAGCAGGTCACTTGCTTGGCATGGGCGCTATTCACAGAACACTATGCATTTTTCTGCAAAGCATACTCTGACTGGATGGGCTGGAGATTGTGACATCCCCTCTCCACCTGCCCCAGTCAGAGAACCCCTTGCAGTCATTGAGAATTTTCATTATTTACTGTGTTTCTCTACTTCCACATTGGCCCCACAGGTATGGCATATGCATGCTTACAGTGGGCTTTTTAAAGTTATTAAAGGTGATTAAGTGGCTGTGTTTGGAATTGAATGTAATGTGTGCATCCTTTCATTTTGCATATTATTCTGAAGTTGAACATTTTTCACTCTACTTTTTTTATCTCTAAACAAGTTCATTTAGGCCATTTCCGTTTAACTACCAACTTAAAAAGCTAGATGTCCGAAGGGATGCAGACTAAGGGTCTATTCACACTTCTGCAACTTAAAAATTGTGTGATTTCTATTGCAAATTTACCCTGTGGCTTTGATGCGATTTTGATGCGATTTTGATACGACGTTGACCAAACTTTTGATGTGATTGTTTTATTTGTGCTCTACAAAGTCGTTGGATATGTGCAGAATGGAAAAAAAATGTTTTTTTCATTTAGTTTCTAAATTCCAAATTTTCAGAACAATTAGAATTGGAAATGATCAAAAATTGATCGGCCAATTCGAATTCTGTGTGAAGAATAGCTGGTTGTTAAGGAGCGGGCTGGAAGTAATGACTCATCAGCTGTCACTGGGTTTCCCCAACAAAAGAATGCCGGCAATGAAAAGTAAATGAAAAAAACACATGGGGTCCCCCCCACCCATACCAGGCCCATACCACGGCAAAATTAAAGAAGAACCCCAGCCCCAAAGCACCCCCCATTCTGGAGGGCATGTGGCAAGTTATGGTTCAGGAGGGGGGCTGCTCGCTTGTCCCCCCCTTTTCTGAACTGCCGGGCTGCATGCTCGGATAAGTGTCTATTATTGATTTTTTTGGGGGGGGGGTGGTCCACGGCATTTAAAAAAAAATTGTATGGGGTCTCCCTTAAAATCAATACCCCCACGCTGTTTTTTTCATTTTTTTTTCTTTGCTGGCATTCTGGCATGTATATAATGCAGGTGCGACTTCGATGCAACTTTTAAGGGTTTAATTTGAAGTCTATGCCCTCAAGTCGCATGAAAGTCGGACCAAAGTACTGCAAGAACTACTTTAATGTCACTGAGACTTTATGTCGCACAGATATGAACAGTAAAAACATGGGAAACAGGGTGCAAGTTGCCATGCAACTTTGAGGCACAAACTTGCAAGACGAGTTAAACAAGTGTGAATGAGGCCTAAAACTACATGGACCTGCATCCCTTCATAGCACAATCATGAACCAGCACAATTGTGAACCAACCATTGGCTCTAAAAATCATGCTCACCCATGAGTCAAGTCCTTATTTTATACAGTGTATCCAGATCAGTTTGCTGTGGCTCAACGTGTTTTTTGGAAGTCATCATTGCACATTTGAAAAGGATTCTTATGGTGAAACAATATTGAAGCATATTTTTATTACAGGAGAAGCCTGTTGGTGGACAATACATCCTGCATCCAAACAGAGATCTGAAGGAGAAAAAGTTCGAATTGGAGATGATCTGATTTTAGTCAGTGTTTCTTCTGAAAGATACCTAGTAAGTATTCTTCTTTAATGTGCAAATAAGATATTGGCCAAAATATAAAATTGTTACAGGTAGAGATATATAACAAGATAGGTGAAAGCGTTATGCTAACTTCAGCTCAGTCGCAATGTCTCCTGGATAGCTTTAGCAGTTCAGTTTTCACTTGTTCATTAAAAGTGCTTTTACAGCTTTTAATCTCGTTGCTCAACAGTTATATTTGAATTTAGTTTAGGTGGGTTGGCAGATTTAATCATGCCCAGCAAAAACAGATTTTTAGTTCCTTTATTAATTGATGTTGGCATATGTCTACAAATATTTGAATCAGTCATTAGATTACTGTTCTTTCATCTAGGGACATAGCTGAGTCTTCAGCTGATGGTAGACACATGTATGGGTCTACCGGTAGGTTCTTTTAGTACCACCTTCACTCTTCTCTGTTATGTAACCAGTACAATTTACTGAAACAGTGTTGGGTTTTTCCTCTCCCAGCCTTTTAAACAAGCATGTCTGCTTGAATCCTCTACAGCTGTTCCAGCCCAGAGCATTTTGTCTATTAAATGAATCTGTTAATTAAAACTTGATAGACTCTGTAATACAGAACACAGGCTGTTTATTCATAAAGACCTTGCGTTATAGACTGGTACTTTCAGGTAAGTGGACAGTGGCAAACTTTTGAGGACATGCTCACTGATAGGGATGAGCTTCGTGTTCGAGTCAAACTCATGCTCGACTCGAACATTGGCTGTTCGGGCGTTCGCCGAATTTCGAACATTATGGGCCGTTCGCGCCAAATTCGAGTGGCGCGTCACGGCCCATAATTCACTTCGGCATCGCAGTGCATTGCTGGCTGATGATTGGCCAAGCATGCACTATGATCCGCATGCTTTGGCCAATCACAGCACCGTCAGCACAGAGAGCCATAATTGGCCAAAGGAAGGGTGCCTTTGGCCAATCATGGCTCAGCGGAGTAGGTTCACGCCCCACACTATATAAGGCCGCCTGTGTGTCGGCCTTGTGTAGTGTGTTGCGGCGTGTTAGAGAGATAGAGAGAGAATCAGAGTGTCATTTAATTTCAGTTAGATAGAGCAGGCAGGCGATTCAGGTAGCTGCAGTCAGTGTATTTAGTATGTATATGCATCCCAAGAGTTGTGTGTATATATATATATATATATATATATATATATATATATATATATATACACTGTATTCAGTTTAGCTAGATCTCACTTCAGAGTGTTCCTGTTATTCTCGCTGCAGTATATAAAGTCAGTGTACTGTATACTGGGCACAGTGTGCAGGTAAAGCTGACTGCAGACCATCTCTGTTCTCTTCCTAATAATATAGGCAGGCAGTTGATTTAGCTAAGCTGCAGTTTATTAAGTCAGTGTACTATATACTGGGCTCAGTGTGCACGTAAAGCTGACTGCAGACTATCCCTGTTCTCTTCCTAATAATATAGGATGGCAGTTGATTGAGCTAAGCTGCAGTTTATTAAGTCAGTGTACTATATACTGGGCACAGTGTGCAGGTAAAGCTGACTACAGACCATCTCTGTTCTATTCCTAATAATACAGGCAGTTGATTGAGCTAACCTGCAGTATATTAAGTCAGTGTACTGTATACTGGGCAGTGATGCTGATGTAACCAAATATATATTTTTTTAATGTGAGATCCCTTCAAGACCTCCTATGCTGATGCTGAGTGACTATCATGTTATGCTGAGTGACAATCCTCTTCCTCCTGTTTATGTTGATAGCTTGTAAGAACATTTTTGGTTCTGGGCACCGCCACCAGTGCCTAAGGCCTAATTTTTCTGCCCCTGTTTAACAGGGGCGTGTAATTACAATTTTTGCTGTAATACTTTGCAGCAGAGCTCATTCCTGCGCTCCAACTAGAGTATCTGTGAGGGGTTGCAGTGTTGTGGCACCAGTGCCTAAGGCCCAATTTTTCTGCCCCTGTTCAACAGGGGCATGTAATTACAATTCTTGATCTAATATTTCACAGCAGGGCCCATTCCTGCGCCCACCAAGAGTAACTCTGAGGGCTTACAGTCTTGTGGCAACACCACCACCACCAAAGGCCCAATTTGTCTGCCCCTGTTCAACAGGTGCATGTAATTACAATTCTTGATATAATATTTCACAGCAGGGCCCGTTCCAGCGCCCACCAAGAGTAACTGTGAAGACTCACAGTGTTGTGGCACCAGCACCACCACCACCACCACCAAAGGCCCAATTTTTCTACCATTGTTCAACAATGGCATGTAATTACAAGTCTTGATATAATAGTTCACAGCAGGGCGTTCCAGCGCCGCCCACCAAGAGTAACTTGGCCCAAATTTTTGCAGAGTACATAGGGCAGGCCCCTACTTTCAAACATCCGACTTTCAAACGACTCCTACTTACAAACGGAGGGAGACAACAGGAAGTGAGAGGAAATCTACCCCTAGGAAGGGAAATTCTCTCCTGTAAGAGTTAATATGGGAAAAAGGTGTCTCCTCTCCACTGATGCTTTATCACTAATCCTTGTTTCCCTAAAAAACCCACATTTTCTAAATCTAATTGTTATTGGGACAGAAAGTGAGGTGAAATCTTCTGAACAGGTGCACAGACAGCAAAACAAATGTTACAGGGGTAATAACCCTTCCCTGTGTTTTCCAAAAAGCTTAAAAATAGATTTTTTGGCTGGAGCTACACTTTAAAAATGTACCTGTTCCAAATTACAAACAGATTCTACTTAAGAACAAACCTACAGTCCCTGTCTTGTTTGCACCACCTGTATAATGCTGTTCAGAGTATATAGGGCCTGGGGGCCCCACGTCTTTCCTTTTTTTAATTTGGGTGCGGGGTTCCCCTAATATCCATACAAGACCCAACAAAGGGGCTGGTAATGGGCGGGGGGGGGGGGGGTACCCATGTAATTTTTCTCAATGATTTTCATCCATATTGCCGGGACCAGACATTACATTAAAGCCGCAAGCAGTTTTAAATGGGTTTTATTCCTTTAGAAATGTCATTTTGTGCAGGGACAATTATAAACACGGGAAACACACGCCACTTTACAGGCATACTATAGACACCCCCCAGGAACGATATTTAAAGGAATATTTCACTTTAAGCATCATTAAAATCACTGCTCCTGAAAAAACGTCCGTTTTTAAAACAGTTTTTTGCATTGATACATGTACCCTGGGGCAGGACCCGGGTCCCCAAACCCTTTTTAGGACAATAACTTGCATATTAGCCTTTAAAATTTGCACTTTTGATTTTTGACATTCGAGTCCCATAGACTTTAACAGGGTTTGAAAGTTCGCGCAAACTATCGGTCCGTTCGCATGTTCTGGATGCGAACCGGGGGGTGTTCGGCTCATCCCTACTCACTGGGCATCCCCCTATAATCCTACCCTATTTCGTGGGTTCTCAGTTCTTTGCTAGTATCCTAAGGTCATTGAATTCTTAACAGAGAAATCACTAGCTTAATTTGTTTATTGTTTTTCTTTGGATTCTTCAATCAATCTTTTCACTGTCTTCTAATACAATAATAGGCAATAATAGGAGCTGACACGATGGGGAAGGCCTCTGTTACACCTCTGACTCGGGGCCCCTGATAGTGCAGACAGGTAGTGCAAGATTACAGAGTGGCATGAGTGCCTATTGGTCTTGCTAGCAGCAGGGCTGGATGGATTCTCAGGATCAAGCAGGGGAAGACAGTCAGTAGACCACAGCAGAGCAGGAGTGCCAGATGAACACCAGTGTGAGCAGAAGACAGGAACAGGCTGGCACATGAAGTAGTGGTCAGGCACAGACTGGTAGCAGACAGATGGTGAGCGGGCACCAGTGGAATATAGGCAGAGGCTCACAGCAGGCAGTCCAGCAGGGATGGGGACAGAAGCAGAGTCAGACGAACCGGATCATACACAGACAGACAGATCAGGTGCAGATGCGTTAGAAGCAATGTTAGGATGCAGGCCGAGTCAGTTACAGATCAGTGGAGCAACAGCAAGGAGAACAGACAGAAGTGTGGTCAGAGGCAAGTCAGGGTCAATGTAGGCAGAAAAAAGATAAAAAGAAGAGGGCGCACCAGCCTTGTGCATTATCCCAAGGCAATTTATTAAAAAATATAATTTAACCACGATTTTTAAAACGCTTCGTTTACAAGTTAAAATCATTTTTTTGCTAGAAAATTACTTAGAACCCCTAAATCTTAATTATATATAAAAAAATTCTAACACCCTACAAAATAAAATGGCGGTCGTTGCAATATTTTATGTCACACCGTATTTGCGCAGCGGTCTTACAATCGCACTTTTTGGGGAAAAAATACACTTTTTTGACTTAAAAAATAAAACAGTAAAGTTAGCCAAATTTTTTTTGTATTCTGAAAGATAATGTTACGCCGAGTAAATTGATACCCAACATATCACGCTTCAAAATTGCGCCCGCTTGTGGAATGGCGACAAACTTTTACTCTTAAAAATCTACATAGGCCATGTTTAAAAATTTATACAGGTTACATGTTTAGAGGTACAGAGGAAGTCTAGTGCTATAATTATTGCTCTTGCTCTAACAATCGTGGTGATACCTCACATGTGTGGTTTGAACACCTTTTTCATATGCGGGCATGACTTACGTATGTGTTTGCTTCTGCGTGCGAGCTCGGCGGGATGGGGCGATTGATTTTTATTTTTTCTTATTTATTTTACTTTTTATTTTTTTTATTTTACGCTGTCCTTTTAAAAAAAAATGTGGGTCACTTTTATTCCTATTAAAGGGAATGTAAACATTCCTTGTAATAGAAAAAAAGCATGACAGGCCCTCTTAAATATGAGATCTGGGGTCAAAAAGGCCTCATATCTCATATTTACACTAAAATGCAATAAAAAAAAATGAAATTTAATTTTTTTGTTTACAACAATTTTTTTCCACCCTTTAAGAGCATTGGGCGGAAGTGACGTTTGACGTTGCTTCTGCCCTCCAATGCTATGGAGCCGAGCGGGGGTCATCTTTCCCTCATCGCCATCCAGGCAGTGAGGAGAAAGGATGCGACCGTCTCTGCCGCTACCGACGGCTCCGGTAAGCGGCGGAGATGACCTGAGCACAGCAGGAGGGAGGGGGGCCCTCTTCCACCCCCGATAAATGTTATCTCATGGCGAATCCGCCGCCAAGACCACTTTTATCTGAAAGAGGACCGCCGTCCGTTTTTAAAAATGCCGGGGTTATGGCAGCTAGTAGCGACGTATAATGACGGAGGTCAGTCCGTAAGTGGTTTAAAACTACTCACAAACATGTAGAGAATTATTGCTTGTAAAAGCCACCTATTTGTGGCAATCAGTCCTGGAACCAACAGTCTCCAGATAGAAAAAAGGACTGCTGCTGGCTGACGTGTTTTGAAGAAGTACCTTCTTCCTCAGAGCCTAGCAGTAATGGTTCCTACTGAAGCATAGCTTAGGCTCAGTTTAAATAGCCCGCTTGGTGCCAATGTGAGCAACAGATGAGCACTCATGCACACGCATATGTGCATGTAAAGGAACATGAATTAGCCTGTGCCTATACACAGGACGCTGTCTAGAAGAGCCATCTTTGTCTACTGGTATGTCCTTCCTGCAGGGCCGGTCCTAGACGGGTGCGCCGCGTGCACCGCACCCAGGCGCCTGCAGAGGGGGGGGGGGGGCGCTGAAGTGCCAGAGTGCTCCCCTCCCGCCTCCCCCTTATTGTCAATGTCTCAATGCTGTGGTGAACCCCTAGCTGGCAGAGAGCCAGAGACCCATTTTTACTTTATTTACTATGCCGCTGGCTCAGTGCCCAAACTGGTTGCTACTTGACGCCCGCTTGGCGTGTAGCAACCAGTGACGTCAGAGCAGGAGAGAGGCAGAGACCTATCAGAGCGGAGGAGATTTAACTTCCTCCTCTGCACCTTCTGTTTAGCTCCACCCACATCCTCCCTGTATGTTCGGGACTCCAGCCAGGCAGCGGCATGCAGAAGGAAACTCTGAGACAGACTGCAGTGCACAGATGAAAGGAAGAGATGGTGAAAGGCAAGTGACATGCAAAGCACTGATTGACCAACATTACACATCCATTGAGGTTAAAATCCTGTCATCTCTCCCCCAGCAGCCACAGTTCAGCACTTCTCAGAAACTCGAGTGTGTGTGTGTCAGTCTGCCTGGAGCCTGGAGGAGCCTCTTAGTGTAGTGTGCAGAATAAGGAGATAAGGGTCAGATAAGGGGTCGGCACTCTGCAGGAGAGGACACTGACAGATTACACCCTGGATGGAAGGAGGACACATCCTTAGATATCAGGGCAGGGTTCATGCTGTGACTTGTAACCCTTCACTTTTGGGGGATGTGACTCCCCCCCCCCAAACTGAAGAACTACAGGTCCCAGCATGAACCCCTCAGAGCTGAAGATGTTTCCTGCATCCCTGCACACAACTCCTCCCACTCGGCCCTTCTGTCCAGCTGCTCACTGTCTCTTCTCTCTCAATACTTGTTTGCCTCTCACTGCAGCAGCCCCCCCCCCTCCTCCTTCACCCTCATTTGGAGCAATGTCCCTCTGTCCCTCTTTCCTCCTTGTTTGTCCCTCATTTTGGTCTGATCTATATAGTTGTATTAAAAATGCACTAATTATCTATTAAAAAGCATTTTACAGAGCAAAACCTTTAACCCATATTCCAAATTGCTGCATTTGTAAATCCCAGAAGCCAATATAAAAGAATAGTAGCGGTAAAAAGCACCTGTGGGTTTAACCAGTTTTTTTTTGTATAATTCTCCCTTAAAGGGGGCGTGTCCTATGTCTACATATTTTTGCTAATAGGTGTGCCTCATTCCCATCTCAGAAAGTTGGGAGGTATGCTTCTATCCATCCCACGGTCCCCCTGTCCATCCCACGGTCCCCCTGTCCATCAGTCCCCCTGTCCATCCCACGGTCCCCCTGTCCATCCCACTGCCCCTCTGACTACTCTGCGGCCCCCCTGACCACTCTGTTGTTCTTCTTGATGCCTAGAGCCCACTTTTGATCTTGCACACAGGCCCGCTGATTTCATACGCCCCTGCCCCAAAAATATGCAAAAAAATATGTCAAAAATCATCTTTTTTGGGGGGGTGTCCCTGAATGGCAGTTTGGAAATGTGGTCACCCTAGCATAAATAAAACTACTTCCGAACTGTCCCAGCTTTGGAACAGCATGGACAGTTCATGGCCGAATCTAGGGAGGTGTGCTGTGTGCCCGCCTCCCAGGCAACAACTACCAGGATGTAGATTGTGCCTGGGCAGTGATGCTTAATTTCAGTGAGAAGAAGCTGTCTCCGGGCATGGCATGGCAGGGCGGGGCGGGATGGACAGGCTGGCTGCACCTGTGTGTGTTGATTTTCCCCCAAAGCCATGCCAGGACACTCCCCCTTTCTGCAGAGACGGGACAGGAGAGGAGAGAGATATTGATTTGCTCATCCTCCTCCCGCCCCTCTCCTCTGTGTCTGCCCCGCCCACACTCCAATCCCTGGCTTAGTACTGTGCACGAGAAAGGGGTGTGGCGGGAAATTTTAAGCAATGGAGGAGACAGATCCACCTGAGTGTATGATTGTCACTGTCAGAGCCTGCAGAGACCAGCCCTGGAGTAAGTGAGTTCTACATGACTACTGGGCTCTCCCCAGGGAGTGAGTGTATGGGAGGGGTGGAAGACTGCAATCTCCTCATGCTGTGTGGAGGACTGGTGGCAGCCCACTATGCTGGGACTTGTAGTGCCCTCTGTGGGGGGACTGAGGAATCTTCAGTTCCTCACAAAGGGCACTACAGGTCCCAGCATAGTGAAATGCATTCTTCAGTCCCCTCTAGGGCACTACAAGTCCCAGCATAATGGGAATGCATTCTTCAGTCCCCTCTATTCTAGTGCACTACAGGTCCCAGCATAATGGGAATGCATTCTTCAGTCCCCTCTAGTGCACTACAGGTCCCAGCATAGTGGGAATGCATTCTTCAGTCCCCTCTAGTGCACTACAGGTCCCAGCATAGTGAAATGCATTCTTCAGTCCCCTCTAGAGCACTACAAGTCCCAGCATAATGGGAATGCATTCTTCAGTCCCCTCTATTCTAGTGCACTACAGGTCCCAGCATAGTGGGAATGCATTCTTCAGTCCCCTCTAGTGCACTACAGGTCCCAGCATAGTGAAATGCATTCTACAGTCCCCTCTAGGGCACTACAAGTCCCAGCATAATGTGAATGCATTCTTCAGTCCCCTCTAGTGCACCACAGGTCCCAGCATAGTGGGAATGCATTCTTCAGTCCCCTCTAGGGCACTACAAGTCCCAGCATAGTGGGAATGCATTCTTCAGTCCCCTCTATTCTAGTGCACTACAGGTCCCAGCATAGTGGGAATGCATTCTTCAGTCCTCTCTAGTGCACTACAGGTCCCAGCATAGTGGGAATGCATTCTTCAGTCCCCTCTAGTGCACTACAGGTCCCAGCATAGTGGGAATGCATTCTTCAGTCCCCTCTAGGGCACTACAGGCCCCAGCACAGCAGGTTGCTCTGACAGAACAGAAGGAGCCTGAGAAGATTGGCGCCGCTCTGCGTGATCCAGGGGCACTGGCAGACTTAATTTGCTGGGCACTGCTAGGCTGCAATTGAGGTATTGATCTCTTGTATCATATCTGCAGTCTCTGGCCATGTCTTGTATCATGTCTGCAGTCTCTCACCATCTCCTGTACTATGTCTGCAGTATGTCTGGGGGCTCTTTCTAACAGCCCTCTCTGTGTCCGTTAGAGAGACCCCCCTTCCAGTTCCCATTAGAGCACTCTCTTCCTGTATTTTGTTTATTGTTAAGAGATCATATGAGGATCCCAGGGTATCAAAGACTTCTTAGGGGAGCATCTCTGTGTTTAATTCGTTGCCATAGAAACATTTGTAAAGGGGAGGAGTTAGTATAATGAACACACCCATGCGAGGGCGCAGAAATATTTTTGCACCCAGGCGCCTGTGACCCTAGGATCGGCCCTGCCTTCCTGACACTATCCAGTAAAACAAGAGTTCACTATACTAATTCAAGATGTTCCTTCATTCAAAGATTCTGCAAACAGGACAAACCTTTAAAGAATCTGTTTACTCTCACAGGCTCAGCTTTGGAACCAACTATTGCTGCTATTTTTTTGTACTAAAAACAGCTAGGTGGACTTTTTCTGGGTCTTATGCTTGCCTTTTTCGGGACTGTCCTATTCACCCAATTT
Organism: Rana muscosa; assembly: GCA_029206835.1. NCBI lineage: Eukaryota > Metazoa > Chordata > Amphibia > Anura > Ranidae > Rana > Rana muscosa. The sequence goes on from CM055126.1 coordinate 133,075,113, forward strand.
CATTTTGAGACTGCTTTGAGACCATTTTCAGAAGTAGTAGGCTCCTTCTCTCAACCTACTCATGCTCCTATTCAGCCAAGCAAAAAACTCCCAAGCTTGGCGGATTTCTAACCCAGCCTTGACAATGGGAAAGTAGTTTCTGTCACATCAATGGAATGTGATAATGACAGATGTCAGTCTTTTAGCCTGAACAGGAGTGTTCAGGGAACATGGCCACCAGTGGAAGCCACGCTCCCCATCAGCATCCTGGAGCTTAGAGCTATAAGAATTTCTATGCGCCGTTGGACTCTCCTTCTGCAAGGACACCCATTTAAGGTGTAATCATATAACACCATGGCTGTGGCCTACATCATTCACCAAGGGGATACCGGGAGGCATGCTTCCTTGAAGGAAGCAAGCCCGTTCATCTCATGGATGTAGAAACACTGTCGAGCAATGTTTGCTGTCTACATCCCAAGAGTAGATGATTGAAAGGCAGTCACTGCCTTGACCAAGATGTATGGGCCCTTTACTTTAACATCTTCAACTTGATATGTTAAAGATGAGTGACCCTGGAACCCTGGATAAGGCCCCCAGATTCAACAACGAGTTACCTCGGTTTGTTGCCTGGATCAAGGACTGGCTTTGGATTCCATGATAATTCCGTGGTCTCAGTCCAGGTTAAGATATGCCTTTACTTCATGAAATGTTGCTTCAACTGCTCTGCAAAATAAAGCAAGAGAAGAAACTGGTTATTCTCATTGCACCAAACTGCCCCAGAGGAGCCTGGTATATAAACATATTTAGACTGCTAGGAGATGACTCTTTGCCTCTTCCCACCAGGCATGACCTGCATTCTCAGGGCCCCCTATTCTATCTTGTTTCTCAGTCACTGGCTTTAATGATATGACCATTGAAGCCCTTGTCTTAAGAGACAGAGAGGTCTCTAAATCTATCAAACCTACTTTGCTAAAAGCAAGAAAAATCACTTCTAAAATGATATACTATTGGTGTGAACACAGGCAATTAAACCCCAGAGATTACTCTGTGCCGTATATTCAGGCTTTTCTATGATCAGGACTGGACTGAAATTGAAAGGTCAGACTTTGGTCTTGACTATTATTTTTCAAAAACCCTTTGCCTCGCTCTACCTTTTCAAAACATACAAGGTATATCTCCAATCAGGCCCCCCTTAAAGCACCCTTTTCTTCCTTGGGACCTCAGTCTGTTTCTCTCTGCTCTGCAGAAACCACCATTTAAAGCCATCAGGGAATTCCCCTTAGATGATCTCTCCTGTTGGCCTTCTTGGTTGCTCTCACATTTGTCAGATGTGTCCAGGGCCGCCATCAGGGGGTACAGGCAGTACACCTGTAAGGAGCCCGGATGGCAACCCCCCCTTTATTTATTTATTTTTTTATTTTTATCTCTTTTTTTTGTAAGGGGCCCAGAGGTCCCCAGGGGCCCGGAGGTCCCCAGGGCCACGGATGGCAACCCCCATTTTTTTGTAAGGGGCCCAGAGGTCCCCAGGGCCCCGGTTGGCAACCCCCTTTTTTTTTATAAAAAAACATTTTTATAAAAAAAAAAAAAAAAAATTTGTAAGGGGCCCAGAGGTCCCCAGTGCCCCCGGGTGGCAACCCCCTTTTTTTTTGCGCTTTTTTTTTTGTTCGTCACCACCCAAAGCCCCCGACCTCAACAATTTGCGGCGGCAGCAGCACCCCCCGCTTCTCAATTCGCGGCACCCCCCCGCTTCTCAATTCGCGGCAAGGCCATCCTTTCTTCCTAGGTTGGTATCAGTCTTTCACTTTAATGAGCAGTGCCCTGCTCCAAAACACCCAAAAATGCTCTTCACTTCTTATATTAGAAAGACAGACTCCAAATGTAATTTTGAAGCTTAATGAGGTTTCGTCCTGAAGGTTTTGTCTTTTTATGTTGCTATCTTTGGGTTGTGTGCTTGACCCTGGTGACTTTGTATGACTAGGAAAAAATGTAATAAAGAAGTGAAAAAAAAAAAAAAGGACAGGTTCCCTATTCGCCCTACCCTCAATACCTTGCAAGCGACATCCTGCTTCAAAGTCCACCTATGCTAGATGGATAAGATAGCTCATCACAAGTGCTTACACTCTAAAGGACAAAACTCCTCCTGTGCGTTTATGCACTCATTCCACCAGATCGGTGGGACTTTCCTAGGCATTCAGACATCAATCCTCTGTTGCCCAGTTTTGTAAGGCTGCCACCTGGTTCTCTGTTTATACCTTTTTTTTTATTTTCTACCAGTTGGACGTCCAGTCTACTGTGGATACAGCTTCTGCCCACAAGGTTCTTACAGAAGCATACTGAATTGGGGTCTTTTGACCCTTTTTGTTGTTGGCACAGTTCTGTTTGCTAGTTGTACAGTACACAGGCCACACTTCCTTCTACTCCTGTGTCACTCTGCATTGCTTGCTACAAAACGGAGGACTGACAGAGTGGGGTAGGATTATAGGGGGGTGCCTAAGGGGCATGTCCTTAAAAGCTTGCCAGTGTCCAGTCACCTTCCAGGCCATTTTTCAGTTTTCTGCTCTGTGATAGTTTGACAACTACTCTGTTAAGCAACATTGTAGCCAAATGAGTTTTAGATCATATTTATATAATTTTTTTGAGACAGAACTTTCTTTTGGTGGTATTTAATAACCACAGTTTTTTTACAAAAAAAAGAAAAAACAACCAAAAATGTTGAAAAATAAAAATGCCTGAATAGTACAAAAACTCTGAAATTACACTTTTTTGGAAAGTAGAGACCCCAAGTTGATCTCATTTTTTTGCCAAAGTTTTTTTTGGAATTGAAGAAAAATGTTGCTACCAAGTTTAAACACAGAGCTTAAGAATGGTGTACCAGATATCCATTATTGTACAGGTTAGAGGAAGGTGGAAGTGAAAGGGTTAATGTACAGGTCACATACAGTGGTATCATGGAGATGAAGAGGTTAATGTTCAGATGTGCAGGATAAGGGAAGAAAAAGGGGAAATATATAGGTCACTAGAGAGACAATATGGAGCTAGTATGTGTAGGAGAGGAGGGGACATGAAAAGGTTTATAAAAACGATCCTTGTGTCAGTGAAACAGGATGAATGGATCTGCAGCTGCTGATTCACAATTACACAATCTTTCTCCTTTCCCTTTTGTAAGGAGAAGGGGAGGAATCAGTACTATAAACAGTAACATGTGAGCACTTTAATGACTGATCACAGTAATCACATTTTTACTCAGCCCCTCAGAGTACAGTGTCTCTGTGTACCCAACTGTCTAATGACAGGCACCTGGTTACACAGCGACTACCTGGAGTATTAGTCACTTGATGATTAGTTATCCAGTGCTGTACATAAACAACACTGTGAAAAAAGGCCCACTGATCCAATGTTGAAAAATTTACAAAAGTGGTGAAAGCTGAATTCCAGCAATTCAGCAACAAAAAATGTCACTTTTATCTATATGTGATTGGTTTATTGCACTCCCAGAGGACACACTCTGGCTCTGAAAGGATAGACAGACGCACAGAGCAGTTATACCCGACCCTCCCCTCTACTACCCATTCACAGAAGTCTTTGTATTTTTTCAGAAAGTGTACACATGTTACAAAGGCTTCTGTGAATGGGCAGAAGGAGGGAGGGACATGGTTAGCAGTTCCAGCGACTCTGCTCTTGAAGGAACTGAGACCACAGTGAGCAGCCTTGGAGTCCAGAAGTTATCTTCCTGAGACACAATAAACCTGTCCGATGTAAATAATAGAGATAAGTCTATGAGGTGGCAGGCATCTTATTATACTTAACTCATGGTATGCCTGCAGGCATGCTGGAATTCAGCTTTAAGAACTCTAAAAGTGATTGTGCATTTATAAAAAGTGGAATGATTGTCACTGAAGTAAACTACTGATTGAACTAGCATTTTAAACAATAAAAGTTGTGTTAAGTGGTGTTAACTGAGATTAGAGACAACACAAATTTTTATTTACCTTAGCCTTTACCTTAGGTGTGCTTAGGGTGAGCTGAACGGGCAAAAAGATGGTCTGTTCTGCTAAGGCTGGTAGTATTCCTGTTTATTTGAATAAGTCGTTTGTTGAAAGGGAACTTTGTCGAAATTACTTTTAGTTGTTTGTGCCAGCAATTGATAAAAGGGGACCCTGTTTCTCTACACTCAAGATGCCATCATATTGTTTTACCCCACACAAGATAAGACAAGGTAAATTGTATATATGTCTTTTGCAGAATCAGTGCAATGTTGTACTCAACCTCTCTTTAGAAATATGTTTACAACACATGTAAATAATTCTTAATTTTTTCCCATAGCATCTCTCCATATCTAATGGAATGGGAAATATTCAGGTGGATGCTTCTTTTATGCAAACACTGTGGAATGTCCATCCTACGTGCTCCGGGAGCAGTGTGGAGGAAGGTTTGTTTTAAGTCATTTGAGTTATTGTTGACTATTTCCTGATTGCGCTACATTTTGCCATGATAATTCACTTTTTACTCAGTGCAAAGTTCTGTATGTGGTCACTGCTATAGACAGGATTAGATTGACACTAATGACAAGCAGAATTCCAGGAATTCAGCCACTTTGATAAATATGCAGGCATACTATGAGTTAAGTCCAACGGGGTGCATGTCGCTTTGTGAACTTATCCCTTTAATTTACATCTGCCAGTTTTATGGAGCTCCAGAACGATGCTCGTTCTGGAGCATCAATGCTGTACCTTCTTTTCTCAGCTGGTCTCAGCTCCTTCAGCACCTACGTCCTGCTGTGCCTGCCCCTCTCCTCTGCTGCCAATTCACAGACACCATTGTATTTTGTGAACTCATTCAAAAAATAAAAAAGCTTCTGTGATTAGGCAGCAGAGAGGAGGGGCAAGCAGAGATGCTGTGTCTGAAAACACAGAATCTCTCATCTCAGAGCCCCAGAGTGTAGCGGCTGGAAGGCTGAATAAACCTCATTGGACTTAAAGCAGGCCATAGATGGAGCGATTTCCTTTCCTGCAACAACCTCGATTTCCACATCAACACAGTTAGTGTTAATGGGGGAATCCCTCCCGCTCAGCCATTGTGTTCTCCCGGTGGCAGGGCCATCCACGCTGAGAGAACAAAGTGATTATTGCTGGCAGCTATAATAGCCACTAGCAATAATCGCATATAAAATCCAACAGGCTGGTTGTATCCAAATTGATAGATCGATCAACTTGGGTAAATTCAGCCTTCCCAAACATGGATTCGAAAAGCCTATGGCTGGCTTTACACACAGCATACCGGAACTTTTATCAGAGTGGCTGGATTCCTGGAGTTCAGCTTTAAACTGGAACAAAAGCAAGGATTAAAAGATGAAGAAGATACATACTTGGTAAGTGAGTAAAGGATAAGTTCACCTTTTAAAACATGTTACATGTTACACCGGTATTCAGGGTGTAACATGTAACATGTTACTGTTGTACCTGCCCCCGCACCCCTGGTGCCCACTATGACAGCAGGCCGGGGCCATGTCATTGAGTTCTGTGAATGGGAGAACTACAAATATGGACAGCCTTTGCAGGTGTTGGCATGTAGTTCTCAATGAACTACCAGGGTGCTGTTTAGCGGGTGGTTCATTGATGCTTCCTGTCAGTGTGTAACTGACTACCCGTATGAGGTACGAGCAGACAGCTTACACTGGCAGTCTGCAAGAGCCCTACATCGTACCCATGATCTGCTGATCCCAGGTGCAATGCTTTACAGGCTCTTAATAAAAAAAAAAAAGATGTGCATTTATAATTTTTTTAAGGTGAACTTATCTTTTAAATTGGTTGGTGAAAGTGCATAAAAAAAAACTTTTAATATCACTTTAATATTCCTATTTTTGTAATGTTTACAGGGTTGATTTAGGTGCCCTTGAGATATAACTTAGATTAGAATTTCCTGCTCTTTGGTTGTGAGGCAGAACTTGTATTTCTGAACTACAGTTAAATGGCCTGAAACGCCAGATTTACCATTAGCATTGACAGCAGCAGCAAAGCCTCTCTGTCTTATCTTTATCATGTTGAGCTCAATGCCCTAAGGATCTAAATATGACGCACATTGATAAGTGCCATCTCTATGTAACGTTTTTCTTTTAGTTTTGTGTTATACTGTTCACCTCTTCAGTAAATTGTGTTAAAGTGGTTGTAAACCCTCCTAAATTTTTTTATTTTTTTTAACTAGCTGTAAGAGAAAGGCATAATGAGCTATTATGACTAGCATAATAGCTCATTATGCATCACTTACCTTAGATCGGGGCCCCCGAAGCCGTCCTCGTCTCCCTCTTCAGCCGCATCCATCGCTGCGGCGATAGCCGGAAGGTTACTTCCGGCTATCGCCGCTGCAGCCAATGACAGCGCCGCTCCGGCGCTGTGATTGGCCGGAGCGGCGAAGACGTGACTCCGCGCATGCGCGCGTGAGCCGTCGAATTCGGCTACGTCGTCGAATAATGCGACCTAGCCGAATTTGTAAATGGGGTTAACCCCATGCGCATGCGCGTGACGTCAGCGTCGCCGCATTTAAATGCAAATATCTCCTTAACCATGTAGGTTAAGGAGATATTTCATGCACCTACAGGTAAGCCTTAATCTAGGATGGTCACCAGATGGTCACCAGTCATCTCTATGATCGTCGGAGGCCCAGGCGCGATGTGATGACGTCACGCCCGGGTCTCAAATATAAACAAAGCCGCCATTGCGGCTGTAAGTATGAGATCAGTGAAAAAAAATTCACTGATCTCATGCTTTCCAACCTGGAGGAGAGATGTGGGGTCTTATTGACCCCGCATCTCTCAATAAAGAGAACCTGTCACACACATTCCTATTACAAGGGATGTTTACATTCCTTGTAATAGGAATAAAAGTGATCAAAAAAAAAAAGTAAAATCATTGTAATAAATAAATAAGTAAAAAAAAATAAAAATAAAAAAATTTAAACGCCCCTGTCCCCGGTAGCTCGCGATCAGAAGCGAATGCACACGTAAGTCGCCCACATATGTAAACGCTGTTCAAACCACGCATGTGAGGTATCGCCGCGTGCGTTAGAGCGCGTGCAACAATTCTAGCACTAGACCTCCTCTGTAATTCTAACCTGGTAACCTGTAAAAAAAATTAAAGCGTCGCCTATGGAGATTTTTAAGTACCGAAGTTTGGCGCCATTCCATGAGTGTGCGCAATTTTAAAGCGTGACATGTTAGGTATCTATTTACTCGGCGTAACATTATCTTTCATATTTTCCCAAAAAATTGGGCTAACTTTACTGTTTTGTTATTTTTTAATTCATGAAGCCATTTTTTTTTTTTAAAAAGGCGTTTGAAAAATTATTGCGCAAATATTGTGCAAGAAAAAATGTTGCAATGACCGTCATTTTATTCCCTAGGGTGTCTGCTAAAAAAACATATATAATGTTTGGGGGTTCTGAGTAATTTTCTAGCAAAAGAATGATGATTTGTACATGTAGGAGAGAAGTGCCAAAATAGTTCCGGTATTGAAGTGTTATAAAAAGCCCGGTATTGAAGTGGTTAAAAAAGAGGTCAAAAGCTCTTGCAGCAAGCACCCTTGCTTAGGTTAAATGGAGAAGATGATACCAGACCGGAACCACTGCCTCATGGAGGCTCAGATCAGAATATGGAATAAAGAATAAAACGGCAATAGCGTAATTCCGTTTATTGAGCCAAACGTGTACAAAAATTAAAAAGCCAAATGCCTGCTTACTTGAACAGGTGCCACAGACCCGGCACTGAGGCTGGATGGCGTATCAAGGAGAGAGAAATTATGTCCCATCTGTAGGTAACTGGCGTGCGTTCCACCTACGATGGCGGAGAGCCAGAGGGACCGGAAGTAGCGTCTGTACGTGACCTAGTACCGCCTCGACGTACGTTTCGTATAACACGTCATCAGGAAGCGTACTAGGTCACTGGTAGGAGAAGACTTTTAACTGGTATATCACTGGTATACCTTAATTTACTGTGGCTAACATCAAATACCAAAAATAAACATATAGTGTAAATATAACAAGTGCTGCAAATATATGACATTCAGCCCAGGTTCACACTGGGCTGCGGGAGTGAAGCCGTGCGAGTTCAGCTGAACTCGCACGATTTCACTCCTGCCTGTTAGTCCCGATTTTGGCCGTGATTACAGGGACATCTGTGCAGGTTTCTGCACAGATGTCAATGTGAATCGCGGCCCGAAATCGCAAAAAGTAGTACAGAAACTACTTTTTGAAATCGGTGCAGCGCCGCAAATGCGGCGTCGCACCGATTTGGATGGTTCCATTGCCCGCAATTCGCAGCAAATACCGGCATTTGGACATGCGATTTGGCATGCCAAATCGCATGTCAAAACGCACCAGTGTGAACCAGGGCTTAAGTAGATTCTTCAAATAAAGTGACAAGTGCTGATTAGTGTGAAAAATGACATAAAAACCATCAATAATAAATAAATAGATGAACTGAAATCAATTAGTCAATTGGTAACTGGTGAAATCCCAGTGATTCATATCAGTGTATGAATAAAAATGAAAATAATAATCAGTCTTTCGTATGTTGAAATGATGTAAACCGACATTCAAAATCAAAAGTGACTAGTGCTTTTTATCCGTGCTTGTAAACATATTGAAAGTGCAGGTGCTCCAATCCGTGCTCCCCTATGTTATTGCACTCACCAGAGAGCTCTCCCCTCAGGCTTTACAGCCAAACTGCTGTATTTAGGACACAGATCCTTGCTGGTGTATATCCTTGTTTCCTAATGTCATCGGTCCCTTCACCTCGGTACATACATTATATGCAAAGAGAAAAAACATTCCATAGTGCAATATCGTTTTAACTTCTTTTAATCCGTATAAAACATACATATATGCACTTACATTGTTTAAAAAGTAATTTTAAATTAAAAACCGGGAGGTCTGGGGCACCCATGCGGACCAAACAGGAAGTGATGCAATGACGCTGAAGCTCCCGCTACGTGTTTTGTCAGAATGACGTCATCAGTAGCGCTCCCATAGAAGGAAATAACCGGGAATTCACATCTGAACCGCACCGCAGTACTCAGAAAACACAAAGGACTCTTTTTCAATTCACAGCAAATTTGCACTGCCACTGCACCCCATATATGTTGTAACAAAATGTCCCACACCCGCTTGAGTGCTTTCGTCATATACCACTTCCTCCCAGTCTGAACATAGATATCAAATATTCCAACCGCTATCAACAACAAACAAGACGATACTCGTTTGATTGTTGAACATGGACTGTTTATTAGAACCAGAATACAAGTCTTATATACAGTAGAAGAGGAAGTTCCCCCCCTCCTGCTCAAATTACTCTAACAATACACCTGTAACCAGAAACCTAATTAACATGAGCTAATTAACTAATCCCTTAAAGCAGCTAATGTGACTCCGTGCCCTCCTGGGCATTGTTATGATTAATCAGGATTTCACTACAAGTCAGACTTGTTGTCACAAGCTTCACAGAGTAGATTATACTTTATCATAAGTATAAACACAGGACACCTTCTCACAATAGCAGAGCACAACATTCCTACGCATGCTCGGAAGCATTGAACTTAATTTTCTCGGCTCATCGTAGTGTTGTACGTCACCGCGTTCTTGACAGTCGAAAGTTCCGAGAACTTTTGTGTGACCGTGTGTATGCAAGACAAGTTTGAGCGTAATTCCGTTGGAAAAACCATCCAAGGTTTTTCTAACGTAAATTCCAACCGTGTGTACGTATCATTAAACATAAGAGGTGAGGAGCTGAAACATAGGTTTTCCCAACCTTTCAAAGGGATTCTGGGTTCCACAGGCCCTCCCGTCACATCTCTCCCCTTTCGGCAGAAGACTAACACAGGAGGAGACCCCAGATGGGTTGACTCTGAAGTTGTTCCAAATTGTTCCAAACATAGCATTACTCACCCAGCCAACCTCTGCCTCTCTCATAGAACATACCCGCTGCTGGGGGGAAGTGCGGACTGGTCCTTCCCCCTGGAGTCCCTTCAGCTGCAGGAGACAAGACAGGGTGGCTGGGCTCAGTCCGTCATGCTGTTGGGCATCTGGGCCGACTTCCCAGCATCCCTGGTTTATACAGATGGAGACTGAGGTCCCATCCACCTTTACCGGAAATCCGTCCTCTGCCCTGTTGCCAGCCCTTCTGCTGGAAACCCCACACAATCTGCCTCTGCTAACTGTTGGGGCAGGAGGCTGGATTCCTCCACTCCCAAACTGTGTAGCTGCCATTGGGGAGGTGAGCCGGCTGCTTGCTTTTCCATTCCCTCGTCTGGCTGCTGGGATGACATGTCTTTGGTACTGTCTCCCAGGTGCACGGATCTTTGCTGGGGAGGAAAGACTACTTTCTCCACCCTGGCCGACTGTTGGGGAGGGACAATGAACACCTCCTCTTCCTTCTCCCCTTGTATCTGCTGCTGGGAAGTGATCGCCACCTTCTCACCCTGAGCCTCCGGAACTGCCACAGGTGTGGGGCAGAGGTCTTGGACCCTCTGTCCAGTGACCAGCGCTTTAGCTGGGGAAGTTCCTTGTAACTCCACAGATACTGCTGTTGGTGCTGGGCAGAGCACAGTGAAGTTATGCCCTGATACCAGCTCTTCTGCTGGAGGCTCATCAGGTTGTTCTTCCTCAGCAGAAAAATCTATCAAATCCCCTGTCTCTGCAACTGGTGTCTGGGGATAGAGGTTCACCATCTCCTGTCCGTGGAACCCGAAAGATGCTATCGGTGCTGGGCAGAGGTTAGCAGAACTCTGCCCTTTTGTCAGCACTTCAGCTTTGGGGATGGCAATCTCCAGATTTTCCACTGCCGATTCTCTGGCATGCTGCTGGACAGGCACATTCCTCCATCCAAGGTCATCCCATGCAGAAACAGGATCATCAAGATCAGTCAGCACTTGCTGCATCCGCCATAAGACCTCCGCATCCATAGCTGTGGGGCCAGGTTGGCAAAACACACTGTTACTCTGCCACATTGCCGACTCTTCAGCCAGGATTTCAGAGTTGTCGACTGGTATTTCCTGATAGTCCCAGGCAAAGGTAGCCCAGCCCTGGCGCTGAGCAGAGTCTAGCAGCTGTCTGTAGGCGATCTCCAGCTCCCATTCCTGAACAGCCAGAAAATCTATATCTTCCAGTGCCCAGTGCACTTCTGAGACGTTCAGTAGCCCTTCTCTAAAATCCATGATTTCGTCCAACCGCCACTCCAAATCACTCCCAAAGTTAGGGTCCCCTTTCAGCTTAACATACAACAGTCCCAGGCTGCTGTAGCCAAAGCCTTCTTTTGGGCTGTCATCCGCTATCCGAGGGCATGCTTGGGATACATGCCACTGAAGGGCTCTGTAGCTCTCATCCAGCCGTATCTCTGCCCAGACCAGCCTGCTTAATTCAGCTGTCTGCTCCTTGTGCATTTTTTCTCCCAAAAACAGCATCCACAATCCATACTGCGACCAGTACATTTCCTGAATGGAGGGGAGAACTTTTCCCTGGTGTTGCTGCTCACCCGCTAGCGCTTCCTTCCAGAGTTCGCAGCGGATAGAATCAAACCATCCCAGCAGGACCTGCTCTGACACTGGTCTTCTGTGCTGTATCTGTGCTGTATCTGCATCTCTCGCAACCTCCTTCTGAATTATAAAGGTAAGTAACTCCTGCACTGTCAAGATGAAGGTTAAGATAGGGGGTTAGATACACTGCATCAAGCACCTGATTAACTGATCCTAAGCAAAAAAAAATATATAAGTGTATACGTGATGGCGGTGCACTGTGTGTGATATACAAATGTGTATCAACTCAATATACAAAATATTTCAAATTACTATGTGATGAAAAAAGGTAATGAACAAAAGGTCTAAAACCAAATATATGAAATCTATATAACAAAATATGACATTGAGTGAATAAGTGAACAAATAAATAATCAGTGTGATAAAGTCCAAAATAGACCACTGAGTGTGCAATAAAGGTGAACAAGACCAATATAGTCCGGTAATGAGAGTGATAAATAAGAAACAAATTCCACTGTAACAGTCTGAAATAATGTTCCACACAAATAGTGAATACCTCCACCGTGAGCAATTAAGCGATCAGTGCCCAGCTAATCTTCTACTGCCATAAGGTATACGGCATAAAAGGAATTATAGGTGATCTTCATAAATCCTTTTGACCAGCTCCAGTGGACTTAAACAATTGTGGTCTCAGTATGTGGGGTTTAGATACGTAAGAAAAAAAGACAACCCATAGCGTAATCCCATATGAGGTAAATTTCTGAGACACCCATAATAAATGAACTCACTTATTATATTTAATAGCTGGCATCAATCCACGAGCGCCAAGCTCGTATCCTTCTGCCCAGATTTTGTAGTTATATGTTCAGGTCCCTCTGTTGATATCCTCAGTATGCAGAGGGAGTTTTAGGCACAAAGAAAGGAAATGCCCATAGTGTAATCCCGTATAACAAGGTTTATTAAACACAAGCAGAGTAAAAGCAAACACTCACGTTAAAAAGCAGTAAAATAGCAGCAATCTACAAGCACCGAAACCTATTGCTCCAATCCTGACGTGTATCGTCACATCACGTGACTTCATCTGAATTCCTCTTCTATGGCGACTGGTATCTGTACCTCTCCTCTCCTGCTATCCGGACTTTGGATCCAGGTGGAAGTTTGGATGTCCCAGACTGCAGGAAGCGTCCCACCGCTTGCCACCAATGTAACGAAATGTCCCACACTCCACTTGAATGCTTTCGTCATATACCACTTCCTCCTAGTCTGAATATAGATATCAAATATTCCAACTGCCATCAACAACAAACAAGACGATACTTGTTTGATTGCTGAACATGTATTGTTTATTAGAACCAGAATACAAGTCTTATATACAGTAGAAGAGGAGGTTCCCCCCCCTCCTGCTCATATTACTCTAACAATACACCTGTAACCAGAAACCTACTTAACATGAGCTAATTAATTAATCCCTTAAAGCAGCTGATGTGACTCCGTGCCCTCCTGGGCATTGTTATGATTAGTCAGGATTTCACTACAGGTCAGACTTGTTGTCCCCGAGCTTCACACTGTAGATTATACATTATCATAAGTATAAGCAAAGGTCACCTTCTCGCAATAGCAGGAGCTCCAGTAGGAGTCGGCCCGTCTCCTACATTGTTCAGAGGCCAACGTGATCAACTCTCTCAACTAACATGTTGAGTTCAGAATCAAACAAACCAAGAATAGTCTTTACATATATCCTGGGAGATATTGTGGATAAATATAACTGTCCCATTTTAAGTAATCCAAGATATATTTTCTCAGTCACCCTGTGCCAGGATGGTACAGGGTGACTTAGACATAAGAGGTGCATGGGGAGCTGAAACAAGGGTTTCCCAACCTTTCCAAGGGATTCTGGGTTCCACGGGCCCTCCCGTCACATATGTAAACCAGGTTTACCTTTGATGATGTCAGTGATATACTTAAAAGAAAACCCCACTCAAAAGCGCATATTTCATGTTTGTGTGGTTGCTGAAAAGTTCAGCTATATGTTGGTGACACAGTCCCCAGGGAATTTTACATGTTGCTGAACAAGTAAACACAGTAACAGATTTGATCTGTGAAAGTATGAAATCTTAATTGTGAAATCTTAGTTTTGATTCTGTGAAAAGTGTTGGGACAAAACTACTACTTGGGAATTAAACCAGATTCTCAGAAACATATAAGGACCTGCTGAGTGATTCTATCCATGGGTGTACGCAGAACTGGGTAAAATGATTTTGCACCCTTCTAACATCTAAAAAGCTTTTTCTTGGTAAATTTGTGGGTTACTTTGTAGCAACTGCATGATTGCTTAAAGGACTTAATTCCATCATTGTTCTGGGTTACTACTGTACCATTGATTCTTTCAAACCCTGAATGACTTGAAGAAAAAATCTAAAGCAATAGTCTAAATATTTATAATTACTAAAAGAAGAAGAATATGTTATTCTGTACTGATTATTGAGTTGTACTTTTTTTTTTTTCCTGTTCTCCTACCTATTATTTGCTGATGATTTAATTAAGTTTTAATAAAAAGTACATAGGTTGCAATATATTCGCTCATTAACATATTTAAAAGTGATTGTTGATTAAACTTATTTTACATTTTTTATTGACTGTTTCATACACCTTATTATGTCTTATTATGTTTTACGTGTATTTATATTTCAGGGTATCTTCTTGGTGGACATGTTGTCAGGTTTTTCCATGGTCATGATGAATGTTTGACGATTCCATCTACCGACCCAGCAGAGGCACAGCATAGGTAAGGTGACATATGCTTAACAAAATGTATGCACTTTTTGTCCCTCAAAAGTGTTTTGCTCAGCAATATCCTATTGAGGAGGGTTTCTTTCAGAAATGGACATTCCCTGTTTTTTACCTACCCATTTCTTACCCTAAAAGGACCTTGGCAGTTTCCGTGGAAGATATTTCTGTTTTTAAGAACTAGTTGGACAAGAGGTTGGGAGCCCACTTTAAGGCCTTGTTCTCTCTAGCATGTCTTGCCATCAGTCATCTGCCAGACCCTTGCTTTCTGGACTAAGCTCGAGACCCTGGCTCTGTTTTAACGGATCCCTCTGTGTTCATGACCACCTGTAGCTCTTGCTGTTGGCCTTGCACTACTGAGTTGATGACTTTGTAGATACAAAGTAGATGTAAAGAAACAAGAAGCTTCTTGACAAGACACCCTTTGAGGGAGAGTGCCTATTTGGTACCTCGCTGTACAAGTACATTAAGGAAATCACAGGAATAAAGTACTCTCCTCCCCCAGAAAAATAAGGCTTCCTACAAGTAGGGCTTTGGTTTCTGAAACTAGTAAAAGATCCTTTTGCCCCTTTCATGCTTTGAGCTGCAACTCAAAACCCGTAGCACACTTCTGTATGAAGATGGTTCAATTTCCCTTACCAATGATAATGGGACATCTACTGGCCAGCAGCCAGCATCAATAGATCCTCCAGCAACTAGCAACAATAGATATCTCCCTCAACTGTAGATCCCTACCAGCAACATAAGATCCCCCCAGCAACAATAGACCCTCACACAAAAATAGATCCCCACCAGTGGCAATAGATCCCTCAACAGCCAGAATCAATAGACCCTCCAGCACACCCCACACACCTTGCTATTACATACATTCATTGTCCGAGGTTCCCCCACATTCCTGCTGAAAAAAAACATGCTCTTCGGTATCAAAGGAACTGCTGGCCCCCTTGGACATCCGGGCTACTTACTTCCACATACCCATCTTTAATTTTCATCAATGCTACCTGCATTTTTCCATGTGTAAACAACATTACTAATTTGTTGCCCTTCTCTTTGGCCCTTCCACATCAACCCTGGTCTTTATCAAGGTGCTTGCCCCAATCCTAGGTCTTCTCTACTTTTAAGGTATCCACATATTAGGATACCTGGATGATCTCCTGTTAAAGAAACAGTCTATGCAAACCTTTTCAGCCAATGTCAGACAGATTGTGCAGACAAGGCAAAGAGTCTGATGGATCTCCAACCCTTGGAAGTCATTGATGGAACCTCCCTACCGATTGAAGCACCTTGGCCTGATGTTGGATACAGCCCTGTCTAAGATCTTTCTACTCTAGGACAAACTTCTATCTCTCCATTCACATGCTCAGACACTTTGGTCCCAGAGTCAGCCCTCAAGTTTCTACCTGCACGAGGGTCTTAGGACTGATGACAGCCCCCTTCGAGGAAGTACTGTACACCCAGATTCAAACCTTTGCAATTCAACATTCAACATTCTGGCTGCATGAGGCAAACAGACTCATTCCTTAGACTGCCCTATGCATCCAGCTGGTAAAGGCAGTGTGGTGGATTTCCTGCCTGGTGATGGAGTCAGGGAAACCTTTTTCCCTGAAGATGTGGAACATTCTTACAATAGAAGCAAGCCACTCAGGCTGGGGAGGAGTCCCGGATGCCCTCTGTGTAGGGGGCTTGTACATTTAAGGGCAATTCCATTGTCCCTTCAATGCTGGATCTCTCAGCTGTGGGATCACCCAGCTAGATTCTAATTGAACAATGCCAAGACAGTGGCCTACATCAAGAAGACAGTAGAAGTTGAGCCTCTCAACAAGAATCAGACCTGATTCTCACTTGGGTGGAACTGCATATTTCTGGTCTGTCAGCTGTTCAGGTCCCAGGCCTGGAAAATTGTCAGGTGCACTTTCTCAATTGTCAGTGTCAGTATACGAAAAAATGGTCTCTTCATCTGAAGGTATTCCAGGCTCTTTGCTGCCGGGTCCAGGGACCCTTGGTACTTCACAATGGATGCTCTGATGACGCCACAGTATAATTCCAGCCTGATCTGTGCCTTTACACCTCTACAGCATCTTGCTCATCTGCTTCACAGGATCCAGATGGAGAACATTATGGTGATCCTCATACAGCAAACTGGCCCTGGAGAATGTGGTACTCGGACACACTCTGACTCCTGGCAGACTTTCCATATGCACCATCCTAAATATTAGTTCCTGAGTTTAACAACATGGCTGATGAAGCCCAGGTGCTGAGGGACAAGGGACTATTGTATTCAGTCACCCATACACTCCTAAAGCCAAGAATGTAATTTGCTCGCAGAGCCTACCATCTCACATGGAAGGCTTGCTTTGTGTGGTGTGGGGCTAGAAAGTTCCATTCTAGGAAGTATTTCATGGGATGCATCTTGCCCTTTGTACAATCTGTCTAGACCAGCATCCTTCCTTGAGAACCATCAAGATGCAAATATTGTCCCTGGCTGTTTCAGAGACTGTTATCTTCCTAATTCTAAGATAAGGCTTCTGTGCAGAGTTAGCACACGTTGCTCCCCCTGTGCGTCCTCCTGTAGCTCCATGGGATCCTAACCTGATTCTTTCAGCCCATGTTTGTTCTCACTCACGGGGTTTTTTTTTCTCATTGCTATCACATTTGCTGAATTTATGGCCTTATCTTGTAAATAGCCTTTCCTTGTGGACTGATGAATAAGGTTGTTCCGAGGCCTAAGGCCTTCATTCTTCCTAAGGTGTACTCCTCCTCCTACCCTAACCAGGGCATTTTTCTTCCCTCCTTATGTCCAGTTCTGAAACATCCAAAGAAAATAGGATTTTTGACTTACCTAAAAAAATAATTTACTTGAGTATAAACTAGGACACAGGTCCTTCCTTTGTGTTTTTTATGATCTCCCTTTAAACTAATTGTAAATGCTATTTTTTACTATTTTTAAAATAACAAAGGCTTATTCTAATAACAAACAGGCTTATACGTACCTGCTCTGTGCAATGAAATAGCACAGAGCAACTCTGATCCTCCTCTTCTTGGGTCCCCTGATGACGTCCTGGCTCCTCCTCTTCTAGGTGTGCCACCATATCAAGCTGCTTCCTATTGTGGCACACCTACTCCTAAGCTTCACTACCTGTGTCTATAGACACAGACAGCGTTGCTCGATCCCACCCCCTGCTCTTTCGTCATAGGATTTGACTGACAGCAGCAGATGCCAATGGTCAATGGCTCCTGCTGTTCTCAGCAAAGCCTGTGAGGTGAGAAGAAGGGAGAGAGCTGCTACAGAATGGCGCTATGCTAGATCGAGTGAGGGCTCAGGTAAGTGTAAAGGAGGGGGCATACTGCTAGCTAAACATTTTTTATCTTAATGCAAGACATGCATTAAGGTAAAAAAAAAATTGGGTTTAGAACTACTTTAACTTTCTACAAAACTGAGTCTTGCTGGGAGTGGGAGGGGTTGTATAGATGTCTCTACAGCTTTTTTTTTTTTTTTTTGCCTGTGTCTGATCACCTGAAAGTAGCTGCAAATAATCCATGGTTAAGACAAAAGATCCTGTGTCCAGTACTGTACTCCAAAAAAGGATTTTATAGGGAAATTTAAAAAAAATCCTAATTTATTAAAACCTAAAGTAAAAATGTACCACCATCGCTATACATTCACTTTAAACTACATTACACTTTGGAAAACACAGATAGAGATAAATGTGTAATATATATGTTCTATTATGTATTATTAGCCAATAGCTCAGATTTTTATGTTAATGGCATGCACATTTTGTTTTTCTGAACATTTTACTTTATTAGGAAAGTAAATTATGAAGCAGGTGGAGCAGGTATTCGCGCCAGGTCATTATGGAGAGTGGAACCCCTCAGAATCAGGTAACCTTGTTAAAAATGTTTATAAACTACAGTATTTATTAAACCTACAGTACAGTTTGGTAAGTAGATGTCAATGCTTTCCTTTTATCATCTCAGTTGGAGTGGAAGTCACATCCGATGGGGTCAGACATTCCGCCTTCGCCATATTACAACTGGGCAGTATTTGGCACTGACAGAGGACCAAGGACTAGTGCTACAAGGCCGAGCAAAGTCGGATACTAAATCATCAGCTTTCTGCTTCAGAGCATCCAAAGTGAGTGCAATTTTCTACTAATCCACACTTGTTTTTTCAGTATGTTATACACTAAAAAAAGAGGTTTGTTGTATTGAGAAAGAGCTCGACATAAAGATATACATGCTTTAAATGCATACAGTATATATGTAAAATAAATAACATATCGGTTACAAAGATTGCTAATATTAATAAACCCTTATAGCAGCAGATAGAACGTTCATTCCAGTTTTGTTAAATCACTGTTGGACTGAATAGGTGAAGTTGCCACATGTAAAAAAAGCTATGAACTGAACGTAAAAAAAAAGTAATCACAGAACAGGAAGGACAATATTATAAACAAACTGTTTAGGAATTCCTTTTAGTGTAACATAAAATCTTGGCGTCTCTTAAAGCAGTTGCTGGGCAGAGTTTTTATTATGTACTGTATTTATTGGCGTATAACACTCACTTTTTTACCCTGAAAATAGAGGGTAAACTGTGCCTGTGTGTTATACGCAGGGGGCTGTGGAACGTTTTTTTCCTGAAACTTCCCTCTTAAAGTTAGGGTGCGTGTTATACACCTGTGCGTGTTATACGCCGATAAATACGGTAATTATGTTTATGAATTTTAAAGTAGATCATTCAATTTTTACCACTATCATTGTAATAAAAACACGTTCTAGGCACAACTATTTAATGGCCGATATGTGTTTGCTTGTTGAACTTTCAGAGCTATATTAGAATCAAAGTGTTAGCCAAAAAGAAGTAATGACATTAAGTATTTAACTGCCTCTTTCAGGGATCCTCACCATATTGCTCACATCGTTTAATAGTGATGTGCTATTACATTTTGTTGCTTTTTAGCTACCAGTCACCAATATATCTTACATTTGTCTGCACCCAGCAGATGCCTGACATTTAAATAATACAAATAAAAAAAAAAAGCAGTTTATAACTGTTTTTTTGGAAGTAGAATTTAACTCCCTATAATTAACACACTCTATAATGGTCAGCATCTATGTCTTTGTTGGACTGTTTTAACAGAATGACTTGATGGAAACCCATGAGTCACAGACCACTGATGTATGCAGTGTGAGTGTTGCTAGGGTTATAATTATCCAAATAGCACACAAAGTTGGAAAAACAACTATGCTTTATGTGGCAACCTATGAAGAGTTTAGACATTTGTGAACATAGAGATTGGTCTGGAATAGTGTGCATGCGGAATAACAAGGGAACAATAGCAACATTTGTTTTGTTATAAATAATGATGCTTGAAAATGCAAATTGCAATTCCTTCAGTGCAATAGAACCTTTTGTACATTCCCACTGACATTCTTCCTTTTGATTTAGGAAAAATTGGATTCTGGGCCTAAGCGAGACATCGATGGAATGGGAGTAGCAGAAATAAAATATGGAGACTCTATTTGCTTTATCCAGCATGTTGACAGTGGCTTGTGGCTGACCTACAAAGCCCAAGATGCCAAAACAGCAAGACTAGGACCACTAAAAAGAAGAGTAAGAAAACAAGTTACAAGTGAATACTCTAAAATGTGAATAAAGGGAAATAATGTTTAATTCAACAAAGTAAATAAAAGTCCCAGCCCATTTAGTTTTAGATGTATGTTAACATAAAAAAATTACATCCAATTTTGGGGGTCTGCACTCTCTTTTGAGGTATATCATTCTAATATTCTCAGTTACTGCTCCGTTTACTGTATGCACCCTTGCAATATATATATATATATATAATTTATTTATATAATTATTATTATTATTATTATTATTATACACAATTTTTATAGCGCCAACAGTTTACACAGCGCTTTACCTTTACAATGTATAGGGGGTATATATACACACACACAGTGTATATATACACTCACCACCCACTTTATTAGGTACATCTGTTCAATTGCTTGGTAACACAAATTGCTAATCAGCCAATCACATGGCAGAAACTCAATGCATTTAGGCATCTAGATATAGAGAAGATGACTTGTTGACGTTCAAACTGAGCATCAGAATAGGGAAGAAACAGGATTTAAGTGACTTTGAACATGGCATGGTTGTTGGTGCCAGATGGCTGTTCTGAGTATTTCAAAAACTTCTGATCTACTGGGATTTTTCAGACACAACCATCTCTAGGATTTACAGAGAATGGTCCAAAAAAGAGAAAATATCCAGTGAGAGGCAGTTGTGTGGACGAAAATGTCTTGTTGATGTCAGAGGAGAATAGGCAAACTGGTTTGAGATGATAGAAAGGAAAATAAACCAATAACTCAAATAACCACTCATTACAACCAAGGTATGCAGAATACCATCTCTGAACGCACAACACATTGAGCCTTAAAGCAGATGGGCTACAGCAGCAGAAGACCACACCGGCTGGCACTCCTGTCAGCTACGATGTCAGGAACTAATGCGACCAGAATTGTGTGGACTGCGACAGAGTGAACCAAACACGTGTAAAGTGAAAAGTAATATAATTTATTATAAGAAAAGTAAATGAACAAAAGTAAACACACCTCCAATATGACAAACAGTGAGTAAACAGCAACCAACCCCAGTGACACATAACAAATAACTGCCTAAACCAAAAGTATATATAGAAGTAAGATGTAATCATAAACAAGCCAAGGTCATACATAGGAGATCAAGCAGATTGGATTGGGAACAGGACAGGGCAGGGAGAGGGTAACAGGAGACAGGGGAAACAGGTGGAAGGATTCAGGCTGCAGGGCAGGGGTCCAGGAACGGATACAGGGTCACAGGATACAGGGTCACAGGATACAGGGTCAGGAGGATCAGGATCAGGATCACAGGTTAGCAGACACAGGTCAGGGCTCAAGGAACAGTACCAAGGCAAATGTGTGCATCATCTGCTGGGTATTTATACACACCTCCTGCAATCAGTCTCAGGTGATGCCTGATTGCAAGAGATATCTGCGCCAAACTGCCGGGAGACACCTGCTGGTGTACACCAGTACAGCGGCCCATAGATCTGACAGTGTCATCAGTAGGGATGTGCCGAACACCCCCCTGTTCGATTCGCACCAGAACCTCCGAACAGACAGAAAGTTTGCGCGAACTTTAGAACCCTATTAAATACAATGGACTTGAACGTTCAAAATCAAAAGAGCTAATTATAAAGGCTAATATGCAAGTTATTGTCCTAAAAAGTGTTTGGGGACCCGGGTCCTGCCCCAGGGGACATGTATCAATGCAAAAAAATGTTTTAAAAACGGCAGTTTTTTCGGGAGCAGTGATTTTAATAATGCTTAAAGTGAAACAATAAAAGTGAAATATTCCTTTAAATTTCGTACCTAGGGTGTGTATATAGTATGCCTGTAAAGTTGCGCTTGTTTCCCATGTTTAGAACTGTCCCTGCACAAAGTGTCATTTCTGAAGGAAAAAAAGTCATTTAAAACTCACTCGCGGCTATAATGAATTGTCGGCTCCCGGCAATACATAGAAAAGTCATTGGTAAAAAATAAAAAAAATGCGTGGGGGTCCCCCCAAATTCAATTACCAGGCCCTTCAGGTCTGGTATGGATATTAAGGGAAACCCTGCCGCAAATTTTAAAAAAAATACGTGGGGTTCCCCCAAATATCCATACCAGGCCCTTCAGGTCTGGTATGGATTTTAAGGGGAACTCCACCCCAAATAAAAAAAAAGGGCGTGAAGTTCCCCCAAAAATCCATACCAGACCCTTTATCCGAGCACGCAACCTGGCAGGCCACAGGAAAAGAGGAGGGGACGAGAGAGCGCCACCCCCTGAACTGTACCAGGCCACATGCCCTCAACATGGGGAGGATGTCCCCATGTTGATGGGGACAAGGGCCTCATCCCCACAACCCTTGCCCGGTGGTTGTGGGGGTCTGCGGGCAGGGGGCTTATTGGAATCTGGAAGACCCCTTTAACAAAGGGGACCCCCAGATCCCGGCCCCCCTATGTGAATTGGTAATGGGGTACATTGTACCCCTACCATTTCACAAAGAAAGTGTAACAAATTGTAAAAAAAAGCACAGACACCGTTGGGAAAGTCCTTTATTAAAAATAAAAAAATAAAAAATAAAAAAAAACATTCCAGCGATGAAATCCAGTGTCCCGCGGTGATCCGATGTCCAGCGCTGTCCACACGAAAAGTCATTGGCTGAGCCTGAGCGGACCTGATGGGGAACTTCCTCCACAGTGTAATAAATGAATAGACCCGCCCCTTCTAAAGTTCCCCATCAGGTCCGCTCAGCCAATGATGTAGGTGTAAGGCTAAGCGGACCAGATGCGGAACGTGAGAAGGGGTAGGTCTATTAATTTATAACACTGCAGAGGAAGTTCCCCATCAGGTCCGCCCCCTCGTATGTCAGACCCCGCCTACGTCATTGGCTGAGCGGATCTGATGGGGAACTTCCTCCGCAGTGTAATAAATTAATAGACCCGCCCCTTCTCACGTTCCGCATCTGGTCCGCTTAGCCTTACACCTACGTCATTGGCTGAGCGGACCTGATGGGGAACTTTAGAAGGGGCGGGTCTATTCATTTAATACACTGCGGAGGAAGTTCCCCATCAGGTCCGCTCAGGCTCAGCCAATGACGTTTCGTGTGGACAGCGATGGACATCGGATCACCGCGGGACACTGGATTTCATCGCTGGAATGTTTTTTTTTTATTTTTTATTTTTAATAAAGGACTTTCCCAATGGTGTCTGTGTTTTTTTTTACAATTTGTTACACTTTCTTTGTGAAATGGTAGGGGTACAATGTACCCCATTACCAATTCACATGGGGGGTGCGGGATCTGGGGGTCCCCTTTGTTAAAGGGGTCTTCCAGATTCCGATAAGCTCCCCGCCCGCAGACCCCCACAACCACCGGGCAAGGGTTGTGGGGATGAGGCCCTTGTCCCCATCAATATGGCGACATCCTCCCCATGTTGAGGGCATGTGGCCTGGTACGGTTCAGGAGGGGGGGGCGCTCTTTCGTCCTCCCCTCTTTTCCTGTGGCCTGCCAGGTTATGTGCTCGGATAAAGGGTCTGGTATGGATTTTTGGGGGAACTCCACGCCATTTTTTTTTAAATTTGTGGTGGAGTTCCCCTTAAAATCCATACCAGACCTGAAGGGCCTGGTATGCATATTTGGGGGGAACCCCACGCATTTTTTTAAAAATTTGCAGCAGGGTTCCCCTTAATATCCATACCAGACCTGAAGGGCCTGGTAATTGAATTTGGGGGGATCGCCACGCATTTTTTTTTTTTTTGTTTATCAATGACTTTTCTATGTATTGCCGGGAGCCGACAATTCATTATAGCCGCGAGTGAGTTTTAAATTACTTTTTTTCCTTCAGAAATGACACTTTGTGCAGGGACAGTTCTAAGCACGGGAAACAAGCGCGACTTTACAGGCATACTATACACACACCCCAGGTATGAAATTTAAAGGAATATTTCACTTTTATTGTTTCACTTTAAGCATTATTAAAATCACTGCTCCCGAAAAAAACTGCAGTTTTACAACATTTTTTTGCATTGATACATGTCCCCTGGGGCAGGACCCGGGTCCCCAAACACTTTTTATGACAATAACTTGCATATAAGCCTTTAAAATTAGCACTTTAGATTTCTCCCATAGACTTTTCGAATTTGCCGCGAACACCCCAAATTGTTCGCTGTTCGGCGAACGGGCAATGTTCAAGTCGAACATGAGTTCGACTCGAACTTGAAGCTCATCCCTAGTCATCAGCAGGTAGGGTCAGAATTTGCCATAAGCAACATAAAAGCATGCATCCATCCTGCCTTGTATCCACGGTTAAGGCTGGTAGCGGTGGTATAATGGTGATATTTTCTTGGCACACTTTGGGCCACTTAGTACCAATTGAGCATCGTTTAAATGCCACGGCCTACCTGAGTATTGTTGCTGACCATGTCAATCCCTTTATGACTTTAGTGTACCTATCTTCTGATGGTTATTTCCAGCAGGATAATGCACCATGTCACAAAGCTCAAATCATCTCAAACTGGTTTCTTGAACATGACAATGAGGTCACTGTACTCCAATGGCCTCCACAGTTACCAGATCTCAAACTAATAGAGCACCTTTGGGATGTGCTGGAAAGGGAGATTTGCATTATGGATGTGCAGCTGACAAATCTGCATCAACTGCATGATGCTATTATGTCTGAGAAATGTTTCCACAAAGAATTAAGGCAGTTCTGAAGGCATTTTTGTAAATATTTTATTACAACTTTTCATGTGACAACACTGAAGAAATTACTTTGCTACAATGTAAAGTAGTGAGTGTACAGCTTGTATAACAGTGGAAATTTTCTGTCCCCTCAAAATAATGTAACACACAGCCATTAATGTGTAAACCGCTGGCAACAAAAGTGAGTACACCCCTAAGTGAAAACTGCAAAATCGAGCATCTGTGGGGCATTCTTAAACGGAAGGTGGAGGAGCACAAGGTCTCCAACATCCACCAGCTCCGTGATGTCCTCGTGGAGGAGTGGAAGAGGACTCCAGTGGCAACCTGTGAAGCTCTGGTAAACTCCATGCCCAAGAGGGTTAAGGCAGTGCTGGAAAATGATGGCCACACAAAATATTGACACTTTGGGCCCAATTTGGACATTTTCACTTAGGGGAGTACTCACTTTTGTTGCCAGCGGTATAGACATGAATGGCTGTGTGTTGAGTTATTTTGAGGGGACAGCAAAATAACTCTGCATTTTTGGAAAGGGTCTGGGACTTTTTTTCCCTGCAAAATGCAGCGTTTTGCATGTAATAGACTTTGATGGACCCGCATCCAAAACACAAGTACCGTGTTTTAATGTGATTTTGCCGCAATTGCTTTTTTTTTACAATGTATTTACCTGGTGGCTAAGGAGGGGTCGGGAAGCCGGCCACCATGTCCTTAACAACCGATAAATCATCAGCTGCCATTTTGGCTTTAGATATATTTTAATTGATAGAATAGAGTATAATAGAATAGAATAGAATAAAATATTAGATAAAGTGAAAAGTTTGAATTCAGTTTTGTAGAGATTTAAATCCAAAGAGTTATGCTAATAAGAACATTACAAAAATTACACCTGAACTTACCTACTATATATCTTTTTACATTTGAACAGGCAATCCTGCACCAGGAAGGTCATATGGACGATGGCGTTACCTTACAGAAGTGCCAGCATGAAGAGTCCCAGGCTGCTAGAATCATTCGTAACACCACAGGCCTGTTTAGTCAGTTCATTAGGTATGAAAACACAGCTGTGTCTAAATGTAACACTTTAAACACTGCTTTGCTCTTGTCTTCATGTATCATCTTAAAGGGGAAGTACATATTTTGCCCCACAGGAGGTTTTGTCATAATCAGTGGTGGCTGAAGAAATTACACTTTGCTAAAATGTAAAGTAGTGAGTGTACAGCTTGTATAACAGTGCAAATTTGCTGTCCCCTCAAAAAAACTCAACACACAGCCATTAACCCGCCTAGCGGTATTCCCGAGTCTGGCTCGGGGTAAGATTTCAGTACCTAAAGCGGTAACCCCGAGCCAGACTCGGGATCGCATTGCAGGATACAGGGGAAGTTACTTACCTTGTTCCCTGGATCCTGCGATGTGTCCCCGCTGTGTGAGAGAGCCGTCATCTTGCTCGATCCACACTGCCGAGTGCCGCCGATCTCCGTTCCCTGTGACGTTGCGGCGCACAGGGGCGGAGTTCGGCGACAAATTCAAAAAGTGAAACACACAATACACATACAGTATACTGTAATCTTACAGATTACAGTATTGTATCAAATAATTACACACACCCATTGTTCCTAGTGGTCTGCCCAGTGTCCTGCATGCACTTTTATATAATAAAAACTGTTCTTTCTGCCTGGAAACTGGAGATTGTCCATAGCAACTAAAAAGTGTCCCTTTACATCAAAAGTGGTTTTAGACCAGCTAGAAAACAGCGATAATAAATTAGAATCACTTGCAGAATTAAGCGATAGTGATTTGTGGGGAAATTGGTCATCAAACACTGAAAAACACTTTTATTATTATTATATTATTATTTGTTATAATTATTTTTTAGTTATTTATTATATTATAATTTATGTTTTTTGAACTTTATCATACCCGGGATGTCTACTAGACTCTGGTTTGGACAGATTTAAGTGAGTTATTCCTAAGAATTACAGGCCTACAATATAAAACGCCAAATTTTCATGCAGAATAATGGTACCGCTTTCAGCACCTAAAATCTGACAGAATCATACCGCCAGGGAGGTTAATGTCTAAATCGCTGGCAACAAAAGTAAGTACACCCCTAATTAAATGTCCAAATTGGGCCCAATTAGCCATTTTCACTCCCCAGTGTTACAAGGTCTTAGGTGTGAATGGGGAGCAGGTGTGTTAAGTTTGGTGGTATCACTCTCACTCTCTCATACTGGTCACTGGAAGTTTAACATGGCACCTCATGGCAAAGAACTCTCTGAGGATCTGAAAAAAATTATTGTTTCTTTACATAAAGATGGCATAGGCTATAAGAAGATTGCCAAGACATTGAAACTAATCTGCAGCACGGTGGCCAAGACCATACAGTGGTTTAACAGGACAGGTTCCGCTCAGAACAGGCCTTGCAATGGTCGACCAAAGAAGTTGAATGCATGTGCCCAGCATCATAGCCAGAGGTTGTCTTGGAGAAATAGACGCATGAGTGCTGCCAGCATTGTTGCAAAGATTGAAGGGGTGGGGGGTGAGCCTGTCAGTGCTCAGATTATATGTCCCACACTGCATCACATTGGTCTGCATGGCTGTCGCCCCAGAAGGAAGCCCCTTCTAAAGATGACAAACACAAGTGTGTCTTGCCTACAGTCAAGCATGGTGGTGGGAGTGTCATGGTCTGGGGCTGCATGAGTGCTGCCGGCACTGGGGAGCTACAGTTCCTTGAGGGAACCATGAATGCCAACATGTACTGTGACATACTGAAGCAGAGCATTTTCCCCTCCCTTTGAAGACTGGGCTGCAGGGCAATATTCCAACATGATAACGACCCTAAAAAAAAACTCCAAGATGACCACTGCCTTGCTAAAGAAGCTGAAGGTAAAGGTGATCGACTGGCCAAGCATGATTCCAGACCTAAACCCTATTGATCATCTCTGAGTCAACCTCGAACGGAAGGTGGAGGAGCGCAAGGTCTCTAACCTCCACCAGATTTGTGATGTCATCATGGAGGAGTGGAAGAGGACTCCAGTGGCAACCTGTGAAGCCTGGTGAACTCCATGCCCAAGAGGGTTTAGGCAGTGCTGGAAATAATGGTGGCCACACAAAATATTGACACTTTGGGCCCAATTTGCACATTTTCAGGGGGTTGCCAGCGGTTTAGATATTAATGGCTGTGTGTTGAGTTATTTTGAGGGGATAGCAAATTTACACTGTTATACAAGCTGTACACTTACTACTTTACATTGTAGCAAAGTGTTATTTCTTCAGTGTTGTCACATGAAAAGATATAATAAAATATTTACAAAAACGTGAGGGGTGTACTCACTTTTGTGAGATACTGTATATCAGTTTTAAATAACTGCCTTTATGCAAAATATACCAAACACAGAAGGAATAGAACCGGGGTTATCTTCTCGTCTATAAAATACTAACAGAAAACCGATGTATAAGGAAAGTGCAACACTGAGAGACGGAAGCTCCCCTGGGGGCATCATTTCTGGGAGCTGTGGCAGCGCGCGGCTTAAACATGGCCCATACATGGCAACACCAAGGGCAGGCTATAGTCCATGAAGGGGTGATCCCTGAGAGTAACCGTGAATGTTTACACAACATCTTGGGGGCTTCTAATCGGAATATAAACGTGTATATTAGCCAATGCGCCATGTTTTCCGATCTCTAATGTGGAACAGGGTGGGTGCAAATGTAGCCATAAGATATCAATAGGACCCAGCCAAGAGAAAGCGAAGGAGTAAGAGGAATAAGGGGATGAATAAAGACCATACCACCAAAATAAAGCATATAAACCCAATGATAAAATGCCGAGGTGAACTGGGGGTATAGCAGGTTCTACTAAAGTACCTGATGCTAAGACGTAAAACAGCCATGATGTCCAGTAGTGATAGTTATCAGGAAGTGAGGGAGAGACCAACAGGATGGATAAGCCACCCCGGATGGGACCTATAAGGGCTCGCGCACCACACACTGCAAAATGCCACGTGAGCGTGCAAGATGAGGGGAGGCGCCAACACCTGAGTGGCGAAGTCACTCTGCATTTGGCACCAAATTCCCTTTAGTGTGCCGCAGATGGAAGCACAATTGGCGTGATGGTGCTCAGAAATGGCGCCACACGCACAATGTGTGCAACGTGACGTTGATGCATAGCGTGGAGGCATCCTCCCACCCCAGATGAGGGGGAGGAGGGAACGCCCACATTATGCATGATAGCTCCCGAAATAGATTTAAGCCGTGACGGCTCATGGATCCAGATCATGTAGCACTGACCACCCAGCGTGTGAGAATAGCCAGATGTCTAAATGTGTCCTATACCTGATAGGAGACTGAGTTGATGAGGTCGGCCTCTCTTATATCTCCTGTCCTGGCCCCACTGAGGATGAGACAGAGGAAGTCGAGGGACAGGATGGACATGAGTGCCTGATGTTGATGATTCCGGATTGACAACTTGTCAGGGCTCTGGAGACTGGAGCATGCAGCGGTACCTCAGGTAGAAAGAAAGGGTGATATGCGTAATTGGCATAAAAGGGTGACTGCTTGATGGCAGTATGAACTGAGTTATTATATGCAAATTCTGCCAAAGGATAGAGGGACACCCAATCATCTTGCGAGAAAGACGAGAAACATTTTAAATATTGTTATAGAGTTTGATTTGTCCACTCGGTCTGTCCATTTGTCTGTGAATGGTAAGCAGAAGATTGACAAAGTTCAATATTCAATGCTTCACACAGGGCCTTCCACAATTTGGAGGTGAACTGGACCCCACGATCTGAAATAATACTGGCTGGGATGCCATGTAACCTTACAACCTCCTTGATAAATGTAGAATCAGTTTCAGTGGCAAAGGGGGTTCCTTTTAAAGGTATGAAATGTGCAATTTTTGAGAAACGGTCAACTATGATGAAGATAGTGGTGAATGCTTCAGATGGGGGAAGTTCCACAATAAAGTCCATGGAAATCATATTCCATGGTTTTTCAGGTACTGGAAGGGATTCCAACAGGCCCCAGCTCTTGGCATGATCAGACCTGTTTCTGAGGCATACAGAGCAGGATCTGACATAATCTCTACAGTCCTTTAATAAATATGGCCACCAAATGGAACGGGAAAACGGATCTGAGGTTTTATGGATCCCAAAGTGACCCGCAAGAGGGTGGTCATGGCACTTCTTGAGAATGGGAACCCTAAATTGTTCGGGAATAAAGACTTGTTCCTTGTGGAAGAAGAAGAGTTCATCTTTTCATTGAAGATGTAAATCCAGAGGAGGAGGGTGGTTAGTGACCGCCTCCTTGATTTGTGACATCACATCTGCTTGTAGAAGTAGAAAGTTCTTAGCAGGCAAAATAGTGTCAGGTTCAGAAGGTGGAACTGATTCAGGAAACATGCGTGAGAGGGTTCCCCCCAAAATCCATACCAGACCCAGACTCTTACCTGAGCATGCAGCCTGGCAAGTCATGAAAGGGGGAGGACGAGCGAGCACCGCCTGCCTCCTGAACCATACTTGGCCACATGCCCTCAACATGGGGGAGGGTGGGTGCTTTGGGGCAAAGGACCTTGTCCCCATGTTGATGGGGGTCTGTGGGCAGGGGGAGCTTATCGGAATCTGGAAGCCCCCTTTAACAAAGGGGCCCCCAAATACTGTCCCCCCATTCACCTAAAAGGAAAACAGTGTAGTGTAATAAAAACGTGAGACGGTTTTTAACAAGTTCTTTATTAAAAATGACTAATGTCCCCCGTGGTAGCTCCAACGTCAATCACGATATCTTTTGCTGCGACCAGCTGAAAAGAAAACCGCTCCTCCTCCAACGCTGGCTCCCTCCATTATGGCAGCTCCGTTGTCTGACAGTTTTTATATAACTTTGGGGTGTGGTCATCCAGTGACATTATCTGGAGACCCCACCCCTCTGTGACATTCAATTCTATGGGCTGAAATCGGACAGAAGTCTGACCAAAGTAGTGCAGGAACCTTTTCCAAAGTCGGACTGACACAAGCCGGACCAGTTAAGACAGCTCTCAATGTCGAAACAATTGTCGCATCAGTGTTAACCAGGCCGAACTGAAACAAAAATAGCTGTGTAGGAGGCTTGAAACTGGGCGAGGATTAGCAAAACTCTACTACTAAGGGAAGGTTGTGGAAGACAGTTTCATGTCACAGGCCATACTTTTCATGCTTTTCTTGCTTTTTAAAGAAACAAACAACAACAAAAAAAAAAATGAAAAAACAAAACGAAAAGAAAATGCTTATTGGGTTCAGACTTGAGGAAAGAGTATGTCCAAGCTTCTACTTCATATCTAAGGCCTCGTACACACGACCAGTTTTCTCGGCAAGAAATGACAAGAAAACTGCTGGCAGAGATTTCTTGCCGAGAAAACCGTGTAAGAGGCTTTCAGGTTTCTCGTCAAGAAAACTGCCCAGAATCTCAGCGAGAAAAATGGAGAACCTGCTCTCTATTTTCTCTTCGGGATTCTTGTCGGCCTGTTTCCCGATGAGAAACCCGAGAGTGTGTATACTTACCTGTGGCCGTGGAAACCCGCGCATGCTCTAAATGACTTTTACGCATGCGCGGTAGCTT
Organism: Rana muscosa; assembly: GCA_029206835.1. Classification (NCBI taxonomy): domain Eukaryota; kingdom Metazoa; phylum Chordata; class Amphibia; order Anura; family Ranidae; genus Rana; species Rana muscosa. The sequence goes on from CM055126.1 coordinate 133,106,277, forward strand.
CATAGGCATAGGTAGGGTGTAGCAAGATGGCGGCAACGGCATCGAATGTGACGAGCGCATGCTCGTCGTAGTCGATGATGTCACCGCGTTCGTTCCATTCAAAAGAACGGCGGTTCTTTTGAATGGAGTGTGTGTACATTCGGCCGGGACAAGATTCTTCTCAAGATTCTTCTCAAGAATCTCGTCAGTAAAAACAACGGGTTTTTTCCTGACGACATTCTCGGCCGTGTGTACTAGGCTTTAGAGTCAGGTTTTGTATATGGAGTACCCTGGGTTCTGCTCTTAATTCACAGCAGGTTTGGAAAATAAGTGGCTTATACTGATAATCTATATACAAACTAACTTTTCAGTTGCTTAAAGACCATCATTAAACTTATAGATTATTTATAAATGTATTTTTTTATTGTTTTTATTTTAGCGATTTAGATTCTCTAACGGGGAACAATCGGACAGTAACAACCCCCGTCGCCCTGCCTATTGAGGAGGTAGTTCAAACCCTGCAAGACTTGATTGCTTATTTTCAGCCTCCAGAGGAAGATCTAGAACATGAAGATAAACAGAATAAACTCCGTTCACTAAAGAATAGGCAGAACCTTTTCAAAGAGGAGGTAATATAAAGAGTACTATTACTGAAAGCAGTACACAAATCTTGAATTTGGGTACATTCATTTTGTTCCAATTTGTGCTTTATTATGATCATTCATATTTTAGGACATGCCTGTAGGCAGGTGTAGGTTGACCTCCCTACACAGGTGGCATTGTCCGGTACCACCATGCAGGGACAGTAGAGGACAGGGGGAACTCACACTCAGCTGCCCCCCCCTCACACCTATAGACACTCAGCTGCACCCTCACACCTGTAGACAGTAAGCTGCCCCCCCTCACACCTGTAGACACTCAGCTGCCTCCTCACACCTGTAGACACTCAGCTGCCCCCTTCACACCTGTAGACACTCAGCTGCCCCCTTCACACCTGTAGACACTCAGCTACCCCCTACCCTACACAAACACCTGTAGACACTCAGCTGCCTCCCCCCTCACACCTGTACACACTCAGTTGCCCCCCCTCAGGCCTCCCCGCACACACTCATTTGTAAACACACACACAGCTCTGTCCCCCCCGTACACAAGCAGCCTCCTCCCTTGTACTCACAGCCCCCACCTGTAAGGTGGTCTTCCTTGTCGGAGGTCTTGATTCCACATGTCCCTGTGAAAATACATTACTGGAAGCACACATGAGGGGCGCACATACATGAAGCAGCCAGAGGTGGCAGTATAGAGCCTGATGTGAGCTCAATGATGCTGAACAACAGAAGCTGCCGACTCACACGAACACAGAGAGCCAGCACAGCTACAGAACACCTCCTGCACCTGCCACTGCCTTGTCCCAGCTCTGATAGCCAGCCTGACACCCTCCAATGTGTAGCACCCGGGCCGAACTGCCCCCCCCCGCTAGGTACGTCACTGCTCCAGCCTTCTCTTCACTTGGAATACTTGGATCTGGTCCTCAACACATTCCAAACAAAGGTTATTCTACCAGAAAATAAAGTTCTTACTCTAAGAGCACATGCTTTAGTTTTGAAACCCATGAAACATCCCACACACAGATTCTCCATGAGTGTTCTAAGCCTAATAGTAGCTTCAGCAATACCAATCGCCTGGTTCTTTTTATCTACTTCCCACTCGGCCACTGTACATATACGGCCGGGTGGGCGCTCTCTCCTTCTGAGTGGACGTTCAGGAACGTCCCTCAGAAGGAGGGGGATCGCGCGCGTGCCGTTCAGCGGCACGATCCCGATGCACTCGTGTCACCCGGACAGGGCGCATCTCCGATCGGCAGGAAGGCTCTGTGATTGGCCCTCCCGATCACATGACGGCCGTGTCCAATCACAGCCATCATGTGATGTAAATAGAGAGCCGTTTGCTAGGCGATCGTCTCTCCTCACACAGAAGTTTTCGGTAAGGAGAGGAGAGCAGATCGCTGCAGGCGGCTGGTGATCAGTGAGTATGAGCTGTTTATTACAGCTTTTTACTCACTGATCACCAGTCTAGTGTCCCCACAGTGTAAACACACAAAGTTAACACACATGTCCCCAAAACACATGTCCCCACACCGTAAAAACACCTGTTCCCCCACATATGTAACAGTAAAATCACATGTCCCAATGATCATCTGCACACATATGTCCGTGATCACCTGCGCACATCTGTACATGAACTTCTGCGTACATCTGTCTGTGATCACACAAACCAATTATTATACACTTAACAGGATTTTTTTTTACCAAAAACATGTAGCAGAATACATTTTGGCTTAAATTTATGTCGAAATTCGATTTTATTGGATTTATTTTCAAATTGAAAGAAGAAAATATTATTTTTTTCCAAATGTCCACTCTTTTTTCGCTTATATCGCAAAAAAGTCGTGAATAAATACCACCAAAAGAAAGCTCTATTTGTGTGAACAAAATGATATAAATTTCATTTGGATACAGCGTAGCATGACCGCGCAATTATCATTGAAAATGCGAGAGCGCTGAAAGCTGAAAATTGGTCTGGAAAGGAAGAGGGCGAAAGTGCCCAGTATTGATATGGTTAAAAACTCTCTAACAAAATATCTTGTCAGTGTGGAACGAGAAAGCTCCTTGCTCAATTTGCCAATGCTCCTGTCCAGCAAAAAAATTAGCTCCCTATCTTAGAGGGAGTCCTTTCTTCCCTATCGCATGAAAGTTATCACAACAGACACTCTAATGCAGGGGAGGAGTGTTCCAATCCCTAACAGTCCAAGGAACATGATTCCTGAGAGAGGCCAAGCTTCCCATCAATATCTTGGAGCTCAGCGCAGTCAGAACAGTCAGGTTGGCCTGGCAGGCCTGGACCCCCCTTTTGAAGGGTGCAATCAGACAATGCCACAGCAGTTGCCTACATCAACCATCAAGGAGACACCAGGAGTATGGCTATCTTAACCCCTTAAGGACCGGAAGGATTTGCCCCCTTAATGGCCAGGCCATTATTTGCGTTATGGCACTGCATCGCTTTAACTGACAATTGCGTGGTCGTGTGACATTATATCCAAACAAAATTTATCTCCTTACTTTTCCCACAAATAGAGCTTTATTTTGGTGGTATTTGATCACCTCTGCGTTTGTTTGTTTTTTGCGCTATAAACAAAAAAGGAGCGACAATTTTGAAAAAAAAAAACTATATTTTTTACTTTTTGCTATAATAAATATCCAATTTTTTTCTTTATTTCTTCATCAGTTTAGGCTAATATGCATTCTTCTACATATTTTTGGTAAAAAAATCGCAATAAGCGTAAATTGATTGGTTTGCACAAAAGTTATAGCATCTACAAAATAGGGTATAGATTTATGACATTTTTATTATTTATTTATTTTTTACTAGTAATGGCAGGGATCTGCGATCTTTAGCAGGACTGCGACATTGCGGTGGACAGATCGAACACTTTTGACACTTTTTTGGGACCATTGGCATTTATACAGTGATCAGTGCTAAAAATAGCCAATGATTACTGTATAAATGACACAGGGAAGGGGTTAACACTAGGGGGCGATCAAGGGGTTAAGTGTTCCCTAGGGAGGTGTTTCTAACTGTGGGGGAGTGTACTGACTGGAGAAGGAGAGAGATCGTTGCTCCTGATCACTAGGAACAGCAGATCTCTCTCTACTCCCCTGTCAGAGCGGGGATCTGATTGTTTACATACACATATTCCCGTTCTGACATCGTGACCGCCGGCCACACGCATCGGCTCCTGCGTCACGCCGCGGGCGCACGTGTCCCCTATTGCTCTTAAAGCGGCGGACGTACACCTACGCCGATTCGCGCAGATGGTCAGCAAGTGGTTAAAGGAAGTGAACCAGACCGTCTCTTGGACGGAAACTCAGTCATTGTCCGATTTCTGCGGTTCACATTCCAGGAGTGGACAACTGGAAAGTGGATTATCTCAGCTGCCATCACCTGGATCAATGGGAATGGGCCCTTCATCCAGATGTCTTCAATCTGATATGCCAAAAATCCCAAATGTGAACATCCTAGCTTCCAGATTGAAAACAAACTGCCTATTGTCAGAACCAGGGATCCTCTAGCTCCAGCCTCAGATGCCTCAAGAATCCCACGGTCTGCATTCAGATACATTTTTGCCTTCCCTCCAGTGCGAATCCTACCTCGCCTGCTTAAGAAAATAGAGCAAGAGAGGAAAACCGTGATTCTAAATGTATCAAACTGGCCCAGAAGAATCTTGTACACAGACATACTTGGTCTTCTAGCAGATGACCCCTGGACTCTTCCCAACAGACCAGATCTGCTATCTCAAGACCTTCTATCCTTCTATTTCATCTTGGTTCTCAGTCTCTGGTTTTAGAAACGTAGCTGTTGAAACCCAGGTGTTAAAGAATAGAGGGGTTTCTGAGTCTGTGATTCCTACCTTGCTAAAAGCAGGAAAAGCTTCCAGGAAGACGTATATTCATACCCGTAATTTTATTTATTTTTTATTACCTGGTGTGAGTGCAGGCACTTTAGTTTCAGAGATTACTCTGTATCTCCCATATGGCCTTCCTTTAATCAGGTCTTGACCCAAACTTGGCCTTAAGTACTCTAATGCCTCGTGCACATGACCGGTTTTCCCAGCAGGAAAACTGCCATGACAGTTTTTCGCCAGGAAAAACGGCCGTGTGTATGCTAAATTGCAGTTTTCCCGGAAGAAAAACTGCCGCGAATCGCGGCAGGAAAAAAAAGAACATGTTCTCTATTTTCCTGCCGCCATTCCCAGTGGTCTTTTTCCCAGCAGTTTCCCTATGGGAAACACTGCGAGGGAGCATACACACAGCCGGCATTCCCGGCCAAAGCTGTCATGGCAGTTTTCCTGCCGGGAAAATCGGCCGTGTGTACAGGGGGGAAAGTTACCGAGCAGGTTCTCAGTTTTGCCCCCGGGATTCCCGGCGGTCTTTTTACTGCCGGGAATCCTGGTCGTGTGTACAAGGCATTAAAGGTCAAATCCTGGCCTTATTTATTCTCTTTTAAAGGTCTCTGGCTTTTTACACAGTTGTCTTACTCCCAAGGCCATTCTTTCTTCAGAAAATGGTTTCAGCATTCTACATTAGTGAGGATGTTGACCTCCCATCCCTCTGCCCTGCTCATAAGTATCCAAAGGAAATCTCTCTACATTGCCTGGACATAGTCAAATCCATTAGAATATACCTCAGGGCTACTGCTCCAATTAGACAGATTTTCTCTTTGTCCTGTTTTCTTAACCTCGCTAGGGAGACGCTTCAAAGTCCACCATTGCACGATGGATATGAAATTTGACTGCAAGAGCCTACATTCTCAAACAGAAATTTTCCCTGTGCTTATTACACCAGATTGGTGGATTTTTCGTCAGCCTTTTGGCACCAAGCTTTTGTAGCCCAGGTATGCAAGGTTGTCCCCTGGTCTTCTGTTCATACTTTTTCAAAGTTTTACAAGGTGGACGTTCAGTATTCTGCTGATGCAGCTTCTGGCTGTTGTAAGGTTCTTGTAGCAACTCTCTGAGGTTTGGTCTTTTGACCCTTGTCATTGGGACTGTTGGCACAGTTCTGTTTGCCTCATTGTTGCCCACCCTTCCTATTCATTGCTTGGGGAGTTCCCATGGTGTATGAATATTCTACCTGTGTCCTGTGTCCTGTACTGTACGTTGGAGTACAGTACAGCACATGGGCTACATTCCTTGATTCATTGCTTGCTACAAAACTGAGGACTAATGGAGTGGGGTAGGGTTATGAGGGAAGTGCCCAGGGTGCATGTCCGCTAAAACTTTGCCAGTGTCCAGTAACCTGAAGGTACATGCCTATATCCCATGGTGTATGAAAATTCTGCCTGTGACCTGTATTGTACTTCAGTATATTGAAATTACAAGTAAGTCAAAATTCCTCTTTTTATCCTGAGAAAAGGGAGTGGCCATGCACAATTCCTTTTTTTCTGTAGTCTTTTATATGGCCCTCATTGTTTACATGGTTACGCTATAGATAATGAAAATTATTATAGGCCTTTTTCAGATGTAAACATTGTTTAACAGTTTATTTTAGTGTCTCATATAACATTTTGTACATTGAACTATTGTGAGCATAGGTGAAAATTGAAAGTGGTACAATTACAATTCCAGTAATTAGCAGAAAGCAAAATGCCCTCTTATTGATCCTTTCTACTGCACAGAATTAAATTATTATTTGATTAATCCATTTGTTGTTCCAACAATTGACATTTCTGCATCTTCTTTAGGGAATGCTGGCTTTAGTACTAAATTGCATTGATCGCCTAAATGTGTACAGCAGTGCGGCACACTTTGCTGAAATTATTGGAGAAAAAGCTGGGCCAGCATGGAAAGAAATACTGAACCTCTTCTATGAATTGCTAGGTAAGTGATCATTTTAAAAACATGAAAAGTGTTTGCGAGTAGCTTCAGGTTTTGTAGCTAGCTGCTTAAAACCATAGTCTGCTCATGCTAAATTGTACATTTATTCCTCTTTTTGACCTCATTAGCTGCCATGAAACAAGCAAGAAAAGTTAAAGAAATGGCAGATGAACAGGCAGGGATCACAGGTGAACAGGCAGGGTTCTCTGAGCCATGGCCAGCATTGAGTTAACTTCTACTTAGACAATAAACTTCTAAGAGGCCTTAAAGATTGCCTTTTTTAGTTTTTACTGGGAGCTGGGGGCTTTGCAAAGTCTAGTTAAGTCCCTAAAATCAAATATAGGTTTTAAGGAGACACAGAGATAAACAGGTATGTAACCAAGTATGTTTCTGTCAAGCAATCTGAATATGCATTGCTGACTTCATCTTAAAGTTCAAAGTTCATGCATCCCACATTTCCACCCTCCCATAAAAGGCCGTGTCAAGGCCCATAATCACTGCACAACCTCCCAGTTTATAATAAGAGCTCATGTAAAAGCCTTTTTAGGGTCATCTGTACTGCTGTTGAACACATTTTCTTTTTAATAATTTCATTGATAAAGGTTTTCTGAGCACCGATGTCTTTTTCTAGCAGTCCCACAGCTGTGCATCAGTCTGCAGTAGAGGGGAAAGTATAGAGGGTGCTTCAGGCTGACTGAAATGTATTGAATTTATTTTATGATGTCTGCTGATATTAATAAAAACCTATTGGACGTGCTTGGAACTTGTATGGCACTTTCATGATTCCACCTTACTTACTCTATATTTTGATCACAAGAAGCTGGGTTTTAAGGGTCATGCGCCCTCTTCAAGAGGTCTAAAAAATTTATAAAAAAGAACAAAAACATACAAGTCTGTATAAAACAACATTTTGTTCAAATATAATAAACCAAAAACAAGGATTATTTCTTATATAATCATATTAGTTATTCATATCTAAGTTTAGTAGTCTTTTCTCCAAGAACCATATAGCCATGGTCATAAAACAGTTATGAATCTACGGTATGTTTCTTGCTTTGGAAACATAAAGCATACAAATAATATACAAACTCTATAAAAGGAAACAATTGTGATGATAACTCTGATAAAAAAGGCTAAAGACCTTTTTTTTATTTTTTATATTTGCCACTCTTTTTGTAGATGGGTGCTTGTCACCTCTTATACTGTATGTACCATAAGCTATTTGTTGACAGGATCTGTTCTTTTACAACAAATGTATGAACCACCTGTACGCATTATCAAACTGTAAATCTCTTCCCCTGCAGAGTTTTACAGCCTACATTGTTGCTTTTTTTAATTGTCAAGACTTTTTAATACCTGCTAGTCATTACTGGTATACATAGTATAAGGATGTGGCCAATTATGCAACATTTTATTACTTTTCTTATGCTTACCTTTTTTCAGTAATATTATTCTTATTCTTTTAGCTGCCCTGATTCGTGGAAATAGAAGCAACTGCGCACAATTTTCCTATAATCTCGATTGGCTTATTAGTAAATTAGAACGTCTTGAGTCTTCTTCAGGTATGTCCACACAATTCATTTTTTATCAAGAACTATCTGTTACTTGTATCAGCCAAGGCCCTCATCCAGTGCTAGTGGTCTCTGTTGCCTTGTTGCTGGAATGGTTTTCCTTTCAGGGCATATATCTCTCTGTGCTGTATTGATGTGCTCTTTACCAGATTGTTGGGTTATGGTTGTTGGGAAAATGGGAAAAGGCCCTTGTCCTCATTAACATGGGAACAAGGTGCTTTGCCCCAGCAAAGCACTCACCCATGTTGAGGGCATGTGGTCTGGTATGGCCGCATGCTCGTCTCCCTCTCCCCCCTTTCCTGACCTGTCTGTCTGTAAAGGGTCTGGTATGGACTTTGGGAGAAACCTCATGTCTATTTTTTTTTTGGCGTGAGATCCCCCAAAATCTATACGAGCACCCAAAGAGTCTGATATGAATGGGGGGGGGGGGTGTAACTGCATACTGTATTTTTTGTTGTTGTTTTGTTTTGTTTTTTTGATCTTCTGTCGGCTCTTTTGTTTACATTCAGCTGTCAGTGGGGAATCAATTTCTGACAGCAGGGATGAGTCATGGTTGTTAGGACACTGGCGGGTGCTGGCTTGTTAACAACTAGCATCTCAGAGCTGAACTGTCAATTTAGCAGTGGTTGGAATAGCTATGCTAAATGTTTCAGTTCCAGCTGCAGCCGGAGGTCCAGTCTTTAGTAAATTAATGTGGAAGAAAACACTTAAATATGACAAAATAATACATTTAACGCAGATGGTATTTTTCATGTGAATTTACTGATTTTGAGATAACTACCACAAGAGTTATTTTAACTCTTTACTCATGTGGTATTAAACTCTTGTGAATTAAGCCCATAAGCAGATAAAATAATAATAATTACATATTCAGATATACTGTATGATACTTTAGTTTTACTAACTGAAATAATTGCAATACAGTATCTGTATATAAAACATTGCTTAGGCTGTATTTCATCATGAAAGGCATTGGGAATAATTTGTTTACATGTTCATTTTAAGGAGCACCTGCAATAGAAAGAAAAATATATAATTACATTCCGACAACATCTGCTTCCCATTAAATCATATATCATTCTAAGGGAAAAAAAATTATTTAACTTTGTCTGTCCTTAAGTCTGTTTACTTCTTTTTCCGGACTTTTATTCTTAAATTTTAGTGATCCTTTCCTGTAACGCAATTACTGTCCTAGGCTGACAACACTTACTCACTGTATTGTATCTATGGAAGAACAGCATTAACACCATAGGCTGCCATTTTGATTTGGGCAACAAACACCTCCTCCTTTCATCTCCATAACATAGGGTACTGTCCTGTAGTCCAGAGAAGAGAACTTGGAAGACTGACAAAATGGTTTGAGATTTTAGTTCAGGGAACAGGAAGTTACAAGAATGCTGCTTTTCTATCAGGACCAAGATGTATTTTTCTTTACCTGCAGAAAATGTATTTAAACTGAAAATACAATGCAGCCACCACATTTAAGGACTCATAAACTGCAATACAATACATTTTTGCACTTGAGTTCAGACACATTTTAAAAATTAGGATTTTGTTTTAACGAGAAGTTTCAGTTTAGGAGTAGTAGTTAAGTAGGCAAAGTTTGACATTGATACAGTCTTGTCATTTTTAAGCAACAATAATACCATACGTTTCACGCCTGTGGTTGTTAAGTCTAAATAATTGTAGGTGCTTTTTTTTTTTTTGAGAAGGAGCAACTACTTTATTAATGCAGGAGTACACCCTTGTATAACTAGATTTGGAATATACCTAAAACAAGCTATGTCCAGTCACAGCGTTACACTGGTACCAGAAGTGTATTGAATTATCTGACTCCTGTCTGTCCTTGTACAACAGTTTTAAATTTTGAAATGGCATTAACTGATTCAACATGTTTCCTGTATGAATTTTCAGGGTAGGGATGCAAAGCTTCTGTCAAACTGGTGCTGAATGACAAAATAGCATAATACAAAGGTTATTTATACAACTTTCTTTTTTATCTTGCTAAAGGAATATTGGAGGTTCTGCACAGTATCTTGATTGAAAGCCCAGAGGCTTTAAACTTAATAGAGAAAAGACACATTCGCTCTGTCATTTCCCTGTTGGACAAGCATGGAAGGAACTACAAGGTAATATCAAAGAATACTTGCTAATTTTTATTTTATTTTATGACCTCAGAGTAGAAGATAGACAATATATATGGCTCTACATTCATTAGTACAAAAACATTAATGTGGTTTATGCATATGATATGAGATCCCTAGTACATACGTGTTTTGTGAGACTACCTAAATGCTCATTTATTTTTGGTGAATTGGTTCCACCTGTATATAAAAACAGACCAAAAAGCAGACATTGCCACTGACATTTTGATTGAAATGTAGAATAAGTAACCAAAATACCTTTCTTTCTCGTACATCACGGGACACAGAGCGACATAGTCATTACTAATGGGTTATATAGATACCGTCAGGTGCTGGCACTGGCAACTTCCAAAACCGGAAGTACCCTCCCCTATATAAGCCCCTCCCATCCGGGAGCACCTCAGTTTTTTGCCAGTGTCTAAGGTGTTGGCCAAGAAGAAACATGTGTTTTTCACTGAGCTTGCGTACAGGTTCTTTTGGGCCTCAGTAAGCTATTCCGGATCCGACCAAAAAAGCTTCATAGCTAAACGGTCGGTACCCGGGCCTTGCAGAGAAGAGCAAGGTTTTGCCTGTAATGCTTCTCTTAGGAGAGCTGGACCCTGGGATCCAGAGCTCTGGTCATACCCACGACCAAGATGTTTTCTGTGCAGGGTGCTATACAGGTCCAGGGGAGTGGAATCCTTGGGAACCCGGTCCCTGAAGGTTTGATTACAATGCCTGCCGTGATAGGTGAAGTTTGGGCTTTTGTGGACCAAACAAAGTCCTGCGGCGGGGAACAGGTAAGTGGGGGCTCCCAGGAACTTGGTTCTATTGGGGGACCCCCAAGCCTAATTTGTCTTTCTGTCTGTTACCTAATGGTATTCCCGCAAAATTCTGTGCATGCCTGTAACTACTAAAAAAATGTAATAATTTTTAATGGTGGTCAAGAAAAAAAAAAAAAAAATTTTATATATATATATTTAATATATTAGACTGCGGTACCTGTGTTTATCCACTAGAGGCCGCTGTGGAATGTTTTCTTGTCATGTGGACTAGCTTCTTCTCAGCAGAGCAAAGTCCAGGCAGATGGTGAGTTCTCTTATAGGAAACTGCTTCCTCTGCCATGTTGCAGTGCTCGTCCATCCCCCGGCCTGCGGCAAAGAGGGGCCCTGGCTCCTGTCCCTTGTTACCATATTTTGAAATTAGCGCCGAAGGCGCACGTGGCCGCGCGCGTGCGCGTGCACGCGCCTCTATATATAGAGGTGAGCCGGGAAAGGGGGCGGAGCCTGGGGGATGACGCTCTGTGCGCGCCGCAGCGCTTCTGCGCATGTGCGGGCGTCCCAGCAGTTTAAAAAAACCACAATATTGTAGTGAGCTGGCTATGAAGTACAGAGACAGAGCTGGCAACATTTAAAGGCATACAGCAAGCGGTTGATACAGGCATCCCCTAGAAAGGCACATTAGTAGACACCAACTGTGATATAGCAGCAATTGTGCTAGACTATTCTCAGTAAAAGTGGTGTATTACGGCTGGAATACCTCAGCTTTAGGCTTAGGAATATGCCGTCCAGAAGCTCCGGAACTGAATCTTCCAGGAAGCGAAGGGGGTCTCATCGGGCTTGGAGGATCTTGGGCATACTTCTGCTGCACCAGTCTCCCCTGAAGTTCAGAGGTAAGTGACCGTAGAGACCCCGCAGGGGTACTTGGTACTGTGGCTGTCCTCAGTTCACCTGCTCCTGTGTATGTAACAGAGGAGGTTTTTTCCTCAGCTCTGGGAGGATTAGAGAGGCTGCCTCCCTGTCAGGGAAAGCACGCCCGATCTCCGTCTCCTCCTTCAGAGTGCCTGTTAGCAGAGCAACAGTCCCATACAGGGATCGACCTGCCTGAAGGGGATCAGGATGAGGTTGATTCTGTTATAGAGGAATCAACAGTGGGGGAACCTTTTCTCAGCATCTCAAGCTGAAAGATTATGGGTTCAGTCTCTGACTAACATGGTCCGATCAGCATTTAAAAATGCACCTTGCGGAACCATCAACCACTACTGTATCCTCGTTGGGGTCGCTGGAAGCCCCCAGACTGTGTGTTCTTTTCCACTTCACCCTTTACTGAAAGGGCTCATTTACCAGGATTGGGAACGTCCTGAGAAAATATTTATTCCCCCAAGAGATTTCCGGTGGTCTATCCCATGGAGGATAAGTTCATCAAAAAAAAAAAAATGGAAGGTCCCTACAGTGGACGCAGCCATCTCTTGTATGTATAAATCAATGACATGTCCAGTGGATAATGTCCAAATGTTCAAGAACCCAATAGATAAAAGATTGGAGTCCTTATGAAAATCTGCTTGGTGATACAACCAGCTGTAGCAGCTATTGGGGTCTGCTAAGCAGTGAAGGATCAGTTGAAACAGGTCTTGAGGGACTTGACAGATCAGCAGGCTTTGCCCTAGCTGATCTACCTAGAGCCTTAGGCTTTGCGGTTGACGCCATAGAGGATTCAGTCCATCAGGCCTCCCGCCTTACGCTGTCTATAGTACATATGCGTAGGCTCCTATGGCTCAAAAACTGGTCTGCTGAAGCTCCCTGTAAAGAATGGCTGGTTAGCGTCCCGTTTCATGGTGAACGCTTATTCAGGGAAAACCTGGACAAATATATCCAGAAAATTTCCAGCGGTAAAAATACGCTCTTGCCGGTTAAAAACAGAGTTAGAGGTCCCTCTTTGAGAGGCCTGCTTCTCCAGTCCCTGGGGCATCGGCTGTGTAACAGTTCCGACGGCCTCCTCGGTCAAATCCCGGGGGTAAAAAACAGGGACAGTAGCAGGGTAATGAGAAACCCTGGGTCAGGGGAGGTACAAAACCTTCCCCAAAGTTAAATTCATTGAAGCCCCCACTCAGTCGGGTGGGGGGAGGACTCCAGTTGTTCGCTAGAGACCTGGCGGGACACGATCAAGACAGATAGGTGCTCTCCGCAGTAGGTTTGGGATACAGTTTGGAGTTAAAAGACTCTCCTCCTTCCCATTTTTGAGGTCAAACGTGCCAAGGGATCCCCGGAAGAGAGAGTCCCTCCTGTTGGCACTAGAACAACTATTGCTCCAAGGAGTAATTATGGAGGTTCCCCTGGAAGAATGAGGGTTCGGGTTTTACTCAAACCTCTTTACAGTCCCGAAGCAAACGCGGACGGGAGGCCCATATTAATTCTAAAAGGGCTATACAAATTCCTGTATATCAGGACTTTCCGATGGAGTCGATCCGATCGGTGGCCACTGCCCTACAAGGGGAGGATTGGTTAGCCGCGATCGACATCAAAGATGCTTATTTGCACATTCCCATCTTTCCAGTCCACCAAAAATTTCTACGCTTTGCAGTAGAAGGGCGCCATTTTCAGTTCAGAGCCTTACCCTTCGGTTTGGCCACAGCACCACGAGTGTTTACAAAAATTCTGGCCCTTTATTGGCCAATCTAAGAACACAAGGTGTAATGATAATGGCATATCTGGATGACTTATTGCTGATAGACCACTCAGTGAAAAAACTAGACGTGGTCGTTCACAAGACAATCAAGTATCTGGAATCTCACGGTTGGATTATCAACCGAGACAAGTCAGCCCTAAAAACCAGTCAAAAGTCTGGAATACTTGGGGCTAAGGTTGGATTCAGGCCAGAGAAAAATATTCTTGCCTCGAGGAAAGGTGTTGTCTTTGAAAGATTTGATCCACTTAGTGGGTACAAAAAAGACAGCCGTCCATACGCCTGTATATGAGGCTGCTGGGAAAAATGGTGGCATCATTCGAAGCAGTACCCTACGGTCAATTCCATTCAAGGAATTTGCAAGGGGCCATACTGTCAGCCTGAAACAAAAAAGTTCAGGCCCTAGACTTACAATGTCCTTGTCCCCTTCCGTTCGCAAGAGCCTCCGTTGGTGGTTGGTTCCCCAGAATCTGGAAAAAAGGAAATCCTTCAGTCCGATTTCTTGGAAGGTGGTCACTACAGATGCCAGCCTTATAGGCTGGGGAGCAGTACTGGAGCAATAGTCTCTCCAGGGCAGATGGTCGGATGCAGAAAAGGCCCTGCCCATCAATCTCTTAGAGATACGAGCAGCCCGGTATGCCCTAGTAGCATAGACATCCAAACTCCAAGGGTCCCCTGTCAGAATTCAATCAGACAATGCCACAGCAGTGGCATATATCAATCATCAGGGGGGCACCAGGAGTCGTGCAGCCCAGAGGGAAGTAAATTACATCCTGAAATGGGCAGAAAAATATGTCCCAGCCATATCTGCGGTATTCATTCCAGGAGTGGAGAATTGGAAGGCGGACTTTCTAAGTCGCCAGCAATTAGGCCCAGAGGAAGGGTCCCTTCACCCCGAGGTTTTCTGGACAATATGTCAGCGGTGGGGAACATCGGATGTAGATCTTCTAGCATCCAGATTCAACGCAAAGGGGGACAGGTTTGTCTCTCGGACAAGGGATCCCCTAGCTTGCGGCTCGGATGCCCTAGTGTTCCCTTGGGATCAGTTCAAGCTGATATATGCATTCACACCGCCACAATGGTTACCTCGATTACTCCGCAGAATCAGGGTAGAAAAGAAACAGTGATTCCGGTGGCTCCAGCGTGGCCCCGAAGAGCGTGGTACGCGGAGATTGTAAAATTTCAGTGGGGAGTCCTTGGACTCTCCCACGTCGTCCGGACCTGCTTTCGCAAGGACCGATATACCACCCTTCCTTACCAGCCCTAGGTTTGACGGCCTGGCTATTGAAGCCCACATTCTAAAAAAGAGAGGGCTCTCTAATGCTGTGGTATCTACCATGATCAATGCCAGGAAGCCGGTATCCAGGCAGATCTACTATAGAATCTGGAAGGCGTACATCGCGTGGTGTGAGGCCAGGAAATGGCATCCACATAAGTACGTAATAGGTAGGATTCTGGACTTCCTACAGTGGGCTGTAGATAGGAAGCTTGCCTTGAGTACTATCAAGGGTCAGATTTCGGCCTTGTCAATATTTTTTCAAAGGCCCTTGGCTTCGCATTCACTAGTCAAAGCCTTTATACAAGGAGTGATGCGTATTAGTCCTCCGGTTAATATTCCCATATGTCCATGGGATCTAAACTTGGTTCTGTCGGTTCTACAGAAACAACCATTTGAACCATTACAGTATATTTCCTTGGTGCTTCTCACCAGGAAATTTATTTTTCTAGTAGCCAATTGTTCGGCTAGAAGAGTATCGGAATTAGCAGCTATGTCCTGTAAGGAGCCATATCTGGTTATCCATAAGGACAGAGTAGTGTTACGTCCTCATCCAGCCTTTCTTCCTAAGGTGGTATCGAGGTTTCATTTGAACCAAGATGTGGTTCTTCCTTCTTTTTTCCCCAAACCTACTTCGGTAGAGGAAAAGTTATTGCATTCTTTGGATGTAGTAAGAGCAGTTAAAGCTTATCTAAAGGCCACTGCTCAGATTCGCAGAACGGATACTTTGTTTATTCTGCCGGAAGGCCCCAGAAAGGGTCAGGCAGCGTCAAAATCTACTTTAGCCAAGTGGATTCGACAGGTCATTATGCAAGCTTATGGCTTGAGAAGGAGACCGCCTCCGTTCAAAGTTAGAGCGCACTCCACGAGAGCAGTTGGAACTTCATGGGCAGTGCATCACCAGGCCTCCCTGGCTCAAATCTGTAAGGCCGCAACATGGTCTTCAGTTCACACGTTTACTAGGTTCTACCAGGTGGACGTTAGAAGTCAGGAGGATGTCGCCTTTGGGCGCAGTGTGTTGCAGGCCGCAAAAGATCCTTATGTCTGATAGCGCTCAGCTTATATATGGTGTATCCCCCCCCTCATTTGGCATTGCTTTAGGACATCCCATTAGTAATGACTATGTCGCTCTGTGTCCCGTGATGTACGAGAAAGAAAATAGGATTTTTATAACAGCTTACCTGTAAAATCCTTTTCTTGGAGTACATCACGGGACACAGAGCTCCCGCCCCTCTTTAGGGACACTTATTGCTTTGCTACAAAACTGAGGTGCTCCCGGATGGGAGGGGCTTATATAGGGGAGGGTACTTCCGGTTTTGGAAGTTGCCAGTGCCAGCACCTGACGGTATCTATATAACCCATTAGTAATGACTATGTCGCTCTGTGTCCCGTGATGTACTCCAAGAAAAGGATTTTACAGGTAAGCTGTTATAAAAATCCTATTTTTTTTATGTTTTATTTTGTGGACTGTCATAGTCCCTTCTTTAAATAAAAAAATGTAAATTAAACATTTGAACTCAAAATACTGAATACATTACATTTGTGTGCATCATGTTTAAAAAGCAATTTTTTTTAATTATTAAAATTTTTGTTTTTAAATGGATAATGTTTATCAACTTTCAGCCTGGGTTCACACTACTGTGATGAGATGTACTGCAAATTCAATCAGTTTTTTTGTCCTGTGTGAGGTGCGAATTTGCCTTGCGTTTTGAGGTGGACAGGTGCGAATTTATCGTGATTTTACTGCAAATTTACTGTGATTTTACAGCGATTTTAAAGCAAATTGTCTCATGAACAGAAACTCATTGTCCATCTATTTCTGAAGTCCAAATCTCAGAACTGGACAAGTGGCAGGCAGAACTTAGCGACCACCACTTGAACTAAGAGAAATGGTCTCTTCATCCAGGTGTAAGTTATCTGATATGTCTAAAATGGGGTACTCTGGATGTGAACACCCTAGCCTCCAGATACAACAAACCACATCTGTTTGAATCCAGAACAAGGGACCCTCTTGCTCTGGCTTTAAATGCCCTAGATATCCCATGGACTCAGTTTAGTCTAATCTTTAACTTCCCATCACTGGGCATTCTTCCTTACCTGCGTCAGAAAATAGAGCTAGAGAGGAAGACAATGGGGAAGATTTACCAAAACTGGTGCACATGGAATCTGGTGCAGCTGTGCACAGTAACCAATCATCTTCTAACTTAAATTGAAATTGTGCTACTTCACTTGAATTATCACAATTTCAAAGTAGTGCTACTGCAGGTGCTACTTGCAAGACATATGTGATTTCATGCACAGATGTCTATGCAAGTGTTACCTGTTCTTGCAAAAGGTAATGCAAGAACTACTTTCAAATTTGTTGCGACTCAGATGGAGTCAGAGTTACATGGATTTGACTTCTTCCACTGCGGACAATAGGGTACGACTTGTCATGCAAAACTATCATATCCCATGACAAGTCACACTGGTGTGACGGGGCTAAAACCTAGAAGCTGATTGGTTACTATGGACAGCTGCACAAGATTCTCTGTGCAACAGTTTTAGTAAATCTCCCCAATGTTTCTTATGGCATTGAACTGGCCCAGAAGAACCTGATACACAGACATACTCAGACTTTAGTCTCTTCCCAACAGGCTTGATTTGCTATCCCAAGTCCTCTGTTCAACCCTGCTTCACAGTCTCTGGCTTTAATGGCATGAATATAGGGGTTTTAGGGTCTGTGATTCTTACCTAGCTAAAAGCAAAAAAAGCCTCTTACAGGAAGACATATTATTTTGCCTGGTGTCAACACAGGCACTTCAAGTCCAGAGATTACTCTATACGTCACATTCTGGCCTTCCTACAATCAGGCCTTGACCAGAACATGGCTCAAGTACTTTTAATAGTCAGGTATTGGCTTTATCGTTCTACTTTGTAAAAACCTTTATTTTTTGGAAAATTTATTTATCATACCTGGAAATCTTACTTTGCCTGGTGTGAATGCAATCACTTTAATCCCAGAGATTACTCTGTTCCCCGCATTCTGGCCTTTCTACAAACAGACCTTAACCAGAATCTAGCTTTTAGCACCCTGAAGGGGCAAATTTCTGTTTAATCTATCCTTTTCCAAAGGCCTTTGGCTTCTCATTCCCTTATAAGAAAAAACGTTATTCAAGGCGTTTCTCGTGTCAGGCTCCATTTGAAGCTTCCCTGGGACCTTAACTTAATTCTCTCTACCTTGCAGGAACCTTCCTTTTAATCCAGCATGGATATTCCTTTGGAGATTCTTGTCCGCAAATTAGCCTATCTGGTGGCTGTCAGTATTCCATCTCAATGCGAACATTGTTCTACCATCCTTGTGTCCTGCTCCTAAGCACCCAAAGGAAATCTTGCTACATTGCCTGGATATAGTCAGAACCTTTCGAGTGTACGTAAAAGCTGCTACTTCCATCAGACAAAGAGATTCCCTATCTGTCTTTTCCTTGGGTACTTGTAAAGGGCACCTCGCTTCAAAATCCACCATTCAATGGTTGATAAGGGATTTGATTGCTACAGCTTATGCTCTAAAACAAAAACCTCTGCCTGAGCACTTACATGTACACTCGACTAGATCTGTTGAAGTATTCTGGGCCTTTCAAGCCTCTGTCGCCCAACTTCTTTTCATACTTTTTCAAAAGTTTACCAGGTGGATGTCCAATCTTTTGCAGTTTCATCTGCAAGGTTCTTGCAGCGGCACGCTAAACCTGGGTCTTTTACCTTTATTGTTTTTGGGTCTGTTGGTAAAGTTCTGTTTTCCTAGCTGTTACCCACCATTATATTATTTGCTTGAGGAGGTCCCATGGTATATGTAATGCTTTACGTCTATCTAAGAAAAAACTTGCATGTCTCTCCGTGCTGTCCTGGGAAGCACACAGGCCTGCTGTTGTCCAGTCTTCACAGCATGGCATATGTAGCGCCCTCCTCACTCCCCTCTCTTTCTTCAGCTCGTCTGTCTCTTGTCTAGGGGTACCTTTCAGAGGGGAAGAGAGCGGGGCAACCACGCCTGGCCTTCACCACAGATGTCAGTGTGATAAAAGCAAAGTTCTTTTACCTTCGGGTCAGTGCTGTGCACCTGGAGCCTCCACCAAGAGTTACCTTGAACAATGTCTGTCAGGAAATGAGCCCCACACCATCAAAGTTCAACACTCCTTTATTCTTCCCGAATGAACACAATCAGTTGAACTCCCTTGGTAGAAACAGAACAGAAAAGGAGGTGTGGATGCGAGCAGGCCCAGACACAATGTGTTCTCCACTTTCCTCCCTGAAAGTGGGTTGCGGTCTCCGAGGGAGAGGAATTTCCTTCCAGGCGGTCTCCGATGAGAGGCTCACCCGTCACTGGCAATCTGCTGCACCAGGTCTTCGAGTGAGGAGCTCCCCCCGGTCCATTACGCCTTCCGGATTCGGGTACCCACTCCCGGGGTTCCCTAGGATCTCCTTCCCTCGCGGAACTCAGTGTTGAGCACTGAGCTCCAGACCTCCATCTGAGTACCTCACCCCAGGCTAAAGGTGCCTGGAATGGAACACGACCTCCGGCTGTCCTCTAGGCCTAGGCCTGCCTAGAGAACCGACACAAACCACTGTCCACAGGCTAAAGGTGCCTCGGACTCCCCCGTGACAAAGATGGCCGGCCCCTTTATACCCTCTCCCAGCAAGCACGGCGGGTTCCCCGCCCCACCATACCGATGCCGAGGGAGGACAAAAAGGAGGCACGACACACAGCAATGATTCAACCCCAGCCCAGGGTGACAGCGCCACCCGCTGGGCTGCAGGGAATTACACATCACCAATGTCTCTGTCAGGTTCAAATTTACACCCGGGAAAGTACATACCCGCTACACTCTCCCCCTGGTGGTTTGACACTGGTCCCCAGTGTCTGGAGTAAATCATGCCCTCAACGGCTGACATAATCCAATCCAGAGACCAACTAACAATTGCACAAAAATAAAACTTTTAGAAAAACTACCCAACTAAAACACTGTGTCTGAGCCCTGTAATAAAAAGGGAAAAAAGACAGAAGAGAAAACAACAGCATTAAATCATAACTTTGAATCACATATTCACATTTTACTTCCCCCCCATCCTGACTAAGACCCACCCCATCCTCAGTGGTCTTGATGGGATGTTCTCCTGCAGAGGGAAAAGAAAGAAATCAACACACGTAACCCTGACGCCTGTATTCGTGTGAGAGAAAAGAAACTTCTCCGGGCAGAAATCCCTTTTCTCCAAAGAGTGAGTGCGTGAAAAGTGTTTAACGTTGCGCAACACTACCACCTGGTGACAGCACCGCGGTAACTGCACTCGTGGAACTTTCCTCTCTTCTTTGGCCCTATCTACCCAGAGTCCATGATCTCTTGCAGAAAGTGAAGAACAACAGGAACAGTCCTTCATTTCTTTGGGCACAAAAGCAACGGCCCCAGAAAGTTCAGCAGCATGATAAGAACGGAGTCTCTTCTCTCCTACAAGTAAAACCGGGGATGCGGCAGAACAAGTGGCTTCAAGTGTTGACCCATGGTCTCCAGATGATACTCCACATCTTCTCCTTCCTTGCGCCGGATCAACACCTTGTCTGCATGAATGTGCCGTCCCAACATCCATTCTGCCTTGCAGTCTTTAAAACGTTGAGAGGCCTTTGGAGAGCATGCCAGGTACCTGCGGGCGTGGGGAACCTGAAGGTGGGTCCACACAAAGTCATCGTACCAGCGCTCCCGGCACACTTCCACCTCATAGAGCAGTTCCTTCGACAAGTATGGATACTCCCATCCGTAGTCCGCAGCAACCTTCTGGCCAAATAGGCGTTGTAGTCTCGCCAAAGGAGGCATGGTAGCTTTGTCCCAGCCCTTTTCTGCAAACAGTTCATCTATTGCAACGTCGTCTCCCATGTCCGAGAGCGACTCTAGGTCAGAGGTGTCACACTCCTCCGCAGGCAGGTACCCTGTAGTGGAGACCGAGCTTTCACCTCTTCCCACACACCAAATCTCCCCGCCAGGCTTACCTCGGCCTTTACTTGAAACGGGACGTCCGGAACTCTTGTCGACGGATCCATCTGGGCCGGGCGTAAGCGGGCGAGACGGTCCACCACAACCGCTGGTCGGGGCTACCATGCCGGTCTTTCTCTTCGGTGGTGGACGCTGCGAGATCGTGGTGACCAAGTCAGCATCCTCGGATTTCTCCCGTTGAGTTTTTACGACCTCCTCCGCGGTCGCTGCAGTGTGCGTAGGGATGGCTGTCACAGCAGTGATTCCTCCTCTGTGAGTGGTGTTGCCCGTAGCACGGCCAGGGTAGATGGTTCTCGGCTTCTCAACCGCCGGATCCACTTTGAACAGGAACTCCCCGCAGGCCTCACATCGCCCGAATGGCTTCAGCTGGCACATCAGTCCCGAACAGCCGGGACAAATCACACCCAGGGCCTCAACGTCCATGCACGAATACAGGGCGAATCGACCCCTTGGCTTTAGCCGGATCCCCGTATCTGTTACCGGAGCAGCAGCAGTCAATGTCGTGGTGGAAGGGTGAACTGGAATCCACGATGTATGTCAGAATATGGCGACCTGTTGCTGATCCATCGCACACTGCAAAGTTTTTGCGCCAACGTCCCACGTGTAGTCCTTCACACGTATTGGACTCCTCCCCTTTGCTCCAGTTCGCGGGCTTTTCTTCTTTTCTGTTTCTGAGTCACGCCCACGAACTAAGCGATGGGGGTGTGCCTGGTGGCGCAGTGCAATAGAAGACCCCACGTGTAGTACTTCACACGGCTGAACTTCCCCCTTTTTCCACTCTTCTGCGCGGGCCTTTCCCTTCATTGGGTCATGTCCACGACTTCGAGCAGGGATGCACTTCGACCAATGAAGGCCTGCCTACTCGCATAACTCTTCCAGCAGACACGTTCAATACTGTGGTGCACAAACACTATACCGGACCCGAGCCCCCACGTGTAGCGCCCTCCTCACTCCCCTCTCTTTCTGCAGCTCGTCTGTCTCTTGTCTAGGGGTACCTTTCAGAGGGGAAGGGGGCGGGGACACCAGGCCTGGCCTTCACCACAGGTATCAGTGTGATAAAAGCAAAGTTCTTTTACCTTCGGGTCAGTGCTGTGCACCTGGAGCCTCCACCAAGAGTTACCTTGAACAATGTCTGTCAGGAAATGAGCCCCACACCATCAAAGTTCAACACTCCTTTATTCTTCCCGAATGAACACAATCAGTTGAACTCCCTTGGTAGAAACAGAACAGAAAAGGAGGTGTGGATGCGAGCAGGCCCAGACACAATGTGTTCTCCACTTTCCTCCCTGAAAGTGGGTTGCGGTCTCCGAGCGAGGGGAATTTCCTTCCAGGCGGTCTCCGATGAGAGGCTCACCCATCACTGGCAATCTGCTGCACCAGGTCTTCGAGTGAGGAGCTCCCCCCGGTCCATTACGCCTTCCGGATTCAGGTACCCACTCCCGGGGTTCCCTAGGATCTCCTTCCCTCGCGGAACTCAGTGTTGGGCACTGAGCTCCAGACCTCCATCTGAGTACCTCACCCCAGGCTAAAGGTGCCTGGAATGGAACACGACCTCCAGCTGTCCTCTAGGCCTAGGCCCGCCTAGAGAACCGACACGAACAACTGTCCACAGGTTAAAGGTGCCTCGGACTCCCCGTGACAAAGATGGCCGGCCCCATTTATACCCTCTCCCAGCAAGCACGGCGGGTTCCCCGCCCCACCATACCGCTGCCGAGGGAGGACAAAAAGGAGGCACGACACACAGCAATGATTCAATCCCAGCCCAGGGCGACAGCGCCACCCGCTGGGCTGCAGGGAATTACACATCACCAATGTCTCTGTCAGGTTCAAATTTACACCCGGGAAAGTACATACCCGCTACACATATTTTTGCAAAATGCCCCATTTTATGGCAACAGAAACACTAAATCTATCATTCCCAACCATTTGCTTCCACTTCTTAAACAATGCTGGTGTAGGAATCCCATCTATTTCCTCTCTAGGGACCCCCACCTTAAGTAAATCCATCCACATGTGTTTCCTGGAGATCATAGGTCTTGCCTTCCTTGTATCTGAAACAAATATAAACATCAACAGTAACGCATGTCCTACTTCTGCTTACAGGCTTTGGGCCTTTGTCCTGTGCTAGAGCATCATTAGACTTGGTCATGAGGGCTGCACACCGCTCATTCAAATCTTCAGCTCGGCCTACAGGGGTTTTAACACACTTCAAAGCCACTGCAGGTCTAACTTTGATTACCCTTCTTTCTAAATCTTTTGCCTTGCTTGCAGTTTCTTCCAAACACTTGGATGCCACTGCAAGCTGCTCCTTCAGTAAATCTATTTCTAATTCTGCCTTTTCGCTCTTTTCAGATTCAATATGTAGAGCATGCAGGAAATGCAAACCACACACAGCAACTGCCCGCATCTCTCCCTTACTGAACCCAAAACTTTTGAGACTAAATCTGAGGAAAGATAAGAGACTCCATCCCCCCAAGCTCTGTTCAAAGGAGAAGTATATCCAGCCAGCTCCTTTGCAACAGACATCCACTGACTATTTCTGGCCCAGATAGGAAGGGTGCACGCCTTCAAGTTCTCCTGGACACCAGAAACCTTTGCAGCCTTACTCTTCCTAAACAGTGTACGCAGCATTTTTCCCCCAGCACAAGCAACAAAACACACCACAGAAAACAGGTCTGCTTCTGTTTAAATTTTAGCACAAATCCAGGCCTCGAGCCCCCATTGTAATGCTTTACATTTATCTATTAAGTTCTTGTGGTAAAGCCAAGGAAGCTTAAACTTCTGTAGTGTATCAATGCTTTATTAAACAAGGAAAAATCTGCACATACAACTGTAGGATGCACAATACAACACAATTCATAGCTTAAAAAATATATGCCTACAAATATAAGCATGTACAATATGTACACATTAAGTAAACTAAAGATGTACTCAACTTAGGGGTCAAGATGTAATGTCCATGGTTCCTTGCTCAGTCCAACTCAAAAGTTCTCCAAAACTCACCAAGCTTCGGGCAGCCATGTCTTCCTCTTTGCCCTTCCAAAACACTTCTCTGTTGTCCAAACACATGTTTCTACAAAAGCTCTCCAAGCCCCTCCCACCCATTTCCTGCTTCGTGCAAAGAACTTCCGGTCTCAGTTATTTACATATCAATGGAGGGGGAGGGAAGGGCCTCTGTAAACATTTGCTGTTACTAAACCTAACTCTATATTGCAATAAAGTCACTGAATAAAATGCCAATGTTCTGTACTGTATGATTAAAATCAGAGCAATTTAACTTACCTGTAAATACCATATCTTTGCGTACAGTACAGACCACAGGCTATACTCTCTAAACTCTTCTAATTATTCTGAATTGTTTGCCTCAAAACTGAAGACTAAAGAAGTAGAGTATGGTTATAGGGGAGGTACCCATGAGGAGTGTGTCCTCAAAAGCCTGCCAGTGTCCAATCACCTGAAGGTACAATCCTTTACCCCATGGTATATGAAAATGATGCCTGTGACAGCGTGTCCTGTATTATACTTTAAGAAATAGAGTTTACAGGTAAGTCACAATTTCTCTGTTTTTGTTGTCTTTATGAGGCCAGTGCCTCACATGCTCTTGGATATTTAAAGAGGTTGATTTACTAAAGATTGATGGTCTATTTATTTTGTAAAAGAAGTTGCACTTTGCAATGGAATCTTCTCCAGAGCTTAATGAATGAGATGAAGCTCTACTGACTTTTATTATTCAGTCATGTACAAGCAAATATGTTGTCTTTGTTGTTGTTTTTTTCCCTTACATGTGATTGAATATTTTTTGCAAAGTGCAATTTCACCACATTCACTAAGCTTTGGGGAAAATCCCATTCCAAAGTGCAGCTTCTCATGCAAAGTGAACAGCCTATTTGTCTTTAGTAAATCAACCCCAATTTCTGGAGGCAAAAATGATTCATAGTGGAAAAGAAGTGATAACTGTTACTTGACTCTACACATACTGATCTTTTTCTTGTTGCTTTATGTATTCTTCATAATTTGCTTAATTTTTCAGGTCCTGGATGTCCTTTGCTCTCTGTGTGTTTGCAATGGAGTTGCAGTACGTACAAATCAGAACCTAATTTGTGACAACTTGCTGCCCAGGAGAGATTTATTGTTACAAACCCGCTTGGTTAATGATGTCACCAGGTAGAATTTGAACTTCTTTTGTTGCATTAATTGATCTTACAACGTTTTATATTTTATTTATCTTCAGTTGGCTTTCTTTTCATAATGTTTCAGGTGTTCAGCCAGTTTTATTTTACAGATTATTAGCATTCTATTAATTGAATTCATAGTTCGTTGTTCATGATCAAGCCAATATTTTGAAAACATTTTTGTATTGATTGAATCGCCCACTATTCTGTCAATATAACTTGCCAAATCCATGTCAATCATCCTCTCTTTTGATCTTCACAACCACAAAAATCTGAAGTACCAGTGTTTTTACAAAATATAAAAAATTTAGCATTCTCAATTTAAGTGTATTTAAACATAATCACTAAAATCTCATGTAAGCTTTACCATGTTAACATACTTTTAAGTGGTTTTCAAGAGCCTAAAATTTGAAACTTTTCTTTAAAAAAAAATGCTGATTATCCTCCTGTGAGGGTCCTTGTTCAGGCCTTTTATGTTATAAGTTGTTCTCTGATGTGCTTCATTTAGTCAGGCTCTGCCCCTGCACTGCAGGATACAAATGCTCAATAACGTCTGGGGGGCTGGGAGACACCATTTTACTTACCCAAACCCCTGCTCCCTCAGCAGCCAGCACTCTCCCCTATGCTTTGGCTTGTGAACAATTCCTTGGTGTCCTCATATCCAGTGTAAGACTATGGGTCTTGTAGTGTGCAGAAGAAAAGGCTGTGGGGACCAGTCTAGCAGCATGGACGAAGCCTTCTGGAGCGAGCAGAAGATCAGGTAAGTAAAACTGCTTTCTCCTTAATCCTGAGGTTCACTGGTTGTCCAATAATACGTGTCAACAACATGCAGACATTGATGTAGAAACCCGAAGAAGGGCCCATGCAGGATGTAAACAGACGAGAAGGCTTAGGACGGTGCATTACATGACCACGGATACAGGTAAGTATAAAGAGCTTTAAAAAAGGGTTGCTATTTTTTTTAGCAATTAGTTAGAGGTTGATGAGAGCGAGTAGGTGGGAGGCAGAATGATTCTAATGCCCCGTACACACGGTCGGACTTTTGAACGGCCAAAATCACATCAGAATTCCGACAGAATTCCATCGGAGTAAAATAGTTCTCTATCTTAACTTAACGGAATTCCTCGAAATTTCCGATGGAAAAAGTCCGATGGGGCATACACACGGTCGGAATATCCGATAAAAAAATTCCGTCAGACTTTTTCCATCGGAAATTCCGATCGTGTGTACAAGGCATTAGAGTGTGGCTTCAATATACATGATAATTATGTATTGAGATAAGCTTTATCATAATAATACAATGGTGATTTTTGCTAATTATTAGACATATTGTTGCTCACTCAGAAGTTAGAATATGATTGAATGTTCTCAGCTTACCTTTTTTATATATTTTTTTCTTTTTTTACTATAACAACTTTCCTTCTTTTCCTGTCCTTGGATTATAAATTTGTTTCTCATCAAAAATATTTATTTTACTTTAACATGCATTATCTACTGACTAGTCCTATAATGTATTTTAATCTGTAATGGCTGAATAAATGTGATAAACATCAGCACAATTCCGAAGAATCTTGTCATATGCTGTTATATAATTATCTTGCATGATCATATGTGCCCTATAGTGGCCATAATGTGGTATTTGTTTTTAAATACTTCAAACAGGAAAAAAAAAAGAATTTTGCACACTAGTTGTCAGATATCATTTATAATCATAGAAGATAATTATATAACACAGAATACAGCCAGTTTTGTTGGAACTATGTGGATGTGTGTCACATTCATTCAGCAAATTTGTTTATACATAGATCCTATAGTGTAAGTCTTAAAGCAGATCTTCAGCCTCCCCTCCCCCTTTTTTTGTTTTTAACCTCTGCTTACCTGATGTTAGGGTTCTTCACAATTCAGATATTCATCCACCCAGTGGAATCAGCATTGTCCTGCTGAGATGTCCGCAGCCCCTGCTCTGTCCTGCACTGCCATATTCATGTGTGACATCATAGGGAGATGGCCAGCTGTTCCGGGTTCAGCTGATGAGCCTCCCGATAGGTCCAGCCCTCTCCTCCTTTGTCAATGTAGGGCTATGCCTCCTGGGATATGTGATGTGCAAATCCCTGGAGGCACAGGGAGCATAGAGCACCTCGCCTAGGCAAGTGACATGCATAGGAAGGCAGGGTGGAACCTTTTATTGAAAAAAAAGGTAAATAAACATAAAAAAGTGCTCTATTTGTGTAGCTGGGGGGAGAAGGGGTGGATAGGAAGGAACTTTCATTTTAGGGTGAAGAGCTGCTTTAAGCACGTGTGGAAATTTGCACAATATTAAATACAATTTCCTTGAAATTACTCTAATATTCAGGTATAACCATATGGGTGTTTGCATATGTCTTTCAGCATGAGACCAAACATCTTCCTGGGTGTGGCAGATGGCTCAGCTCAATACAAAAAGTGGTACTTTGAGATGATTATTGATCAAGTAGATCCCTATTTGACACCAGAGCCAACACATTTGCGTGTTGGCTGGGCTTCAACCTCGGGTTACGCTCCATATCCTGGAGGAGGTGAAGGATGGGGAGGCAATGGTGTAGGTGATGACCTTTTCTCCTATGGATTTGATGGTCTCCACTTATGGTCAGGTGAGTGTTTTTCTACATTATTTTAAATATTGATAATTCAAAAAGTTGTAATAGTTTAATATACAGTTTGCAGGTAGTGACATTTGTTTTAAAATTGTCTGCTGTTACATCAATTGTTGAATTATTAAATACTGATTAATTTGCAGAAATCATTGACATTCTATTTCTTCTGCACAATAACAAGTATACAATAGCTCAGCAGATTGGACATATAAACACTATCATCAACATAGAGTACATGGTCCGCTCAAAGAAAAGGAGGCAAGTTCAATACAATGTGAGGTGGCAATCATTGATCTTTTGCAAGGGTGCTGTTGATTGGAAAACATTGCTTGGTGTTAAAAAATAAATAAAACAGTCTTAATTAGGCAATGTTTGGTGGCCCTTTTTGAGGCACCCACCATGTTCCCATTAATCAGTTCTTTTATGGCTGTACACCTGCACATGTTGTCAGGAGATCGCAAAGGAGACTGACTTTTCTTAAGCCACACAATATTTAGTTTCCTAGTATTCCTGCACATTGTGACTCATAACTGGAATACATACATACAGAACTGTACCAACACAATGGGAGAGATTTTTCTAAAACTGGTGCACGCAGGATCTGGTGCAGCTGTGCAAAATAACCAGTCAGCTTCTAGGTTTCAGGCCGGGTTCACACTGGTATGCTAAAATATGTATAAATCAGTGCGCAACCTGTTTAAATAAGCCTACACAGTGCTTATAATTATACAAATGAAAAGTGAAAATAAACATGTGAATAAATGGACACTTAAACAAATGTCCTATAGTACCACCTAATTGGCAAGTGAAAAAAAGGGGGAAAAAACGGAGAGGAACAAAAATCAAAACCACAACAATGAATATTAACCCCTGAAACTAATATACTTCGGGGTACACGGTTCAAGTGTGTTTAAAGTTCGTATAAACTGAAATGTCGGCATCAAACGATTTCCATCAAACAAACAAAACCCGATCCTGTGGTGCAGATGAAGCGAGACTTTTTCAACTTGCTGGAATAATTGATAAAGGCAATGGAGGCTTACCAGCTCAGGTGGATCCCGATTACAGAGATCATATGGGGCTCATGCATGAATAGAGACATCCACTGACATGCCGCAGTTCTGTACCTCCAGTCGTCCGATAACCCGATCCTCCAGGGGCCCTCAGAGCAAGATGATCATAAAAAGGACTCCCTCGCTCGTACAGCAGAAAAAGATGTTGAAATAAAAAAGGAAAAAAACCTCATGGTGCAATACTTTGGTTTAAAAAAGAGATACCCTTTATTAATTTCGGGCAAATAAAATCGCTTCACATGAAGTTTTAACACGAGGAAAGCGGTAAATTCAAAAAACTGATCGTACTCAGCTGCTGTGTTGCAGTCAGCTGTAGCGTAGTGATGGCCCGATCAACAGCTCCACCCGACGCTGCGTATCGTCATACAAGGCGTCCACTGGGAAAGGAGGCTGGATTGGGACATCACTCATCACGCTTATATTCTGGCAGAAAACAGTGACACCGGAAGCCGGGAAGAAAACTCAAATCCCCCAGGCTACCCGTGTTAATAGACATCTTCCTTTGACTCCTGCAATACGCGGAATGTTCGCCGGAAAAAAGTCTACACAAAAGAGATAAAATATTTTACATGTCCCTGTATGGTATGAAGGGCATGGCTGGTCCTCCACATCTGGACATGACAAAAAATATATATATATTGTGAGGGGGTTTGCTCGGCAGCGGGTATGTGTGACCCCCGGGATGGGCTCCCCACCCAAAACAGGCCCAGCAGACGGAGGTTGTGGTTTTCAAAATCAAAAAGGTGCGGTTTATTTTCTATTTACAGTGACAAAAACACAGCAAGGCAAAAAAAACATAAACAAAATAAATCCTGGTCAACTTGACCTCTGACTAAACATACAGGTTTCCTAACTAACAACTGGGATCAGCCTAGTGCTGTCCTAGTCCCTAAGTCCCTGGTTTTAAATGTCCAAGCAAAATATAGCCACACAGGCTTTCTCTCACCGCACAGGGGTTCACTCTCCCTAGACAGTCCACACAGGTCTGGTTCCAGGCATGAGCTAACATCTAATGAAGCTGGGCTTTCTTATAGAGGCCTAAATGAGCTGACAAGGTTCAGCTGGTCTCATCAACTCCCTGTCTGCACGACGCCCAGCCCTCTCCCTAGAGGTATGAGTCATCCATGAGCACACTAGCCTTATACAACTCTCCACCTAGTTGTACAAATCGGCGTAAAGCCTGAATCTGGGCGAAATATATCTACCCCCCTGGATGCAACCAGGTGACTTTACCTTCCTGCTGTCACATACCCCCCCCTCTTGTTTTAACCTCGGGGTTGGAACACCAGCAATCAGGCATTCATGTACTCGAGACAAAGCATCCACATTCCCCATTTGAACGCCAGGGCGATGCTTTACTGTGAAGTTGAATTCCTGGAGGGCCAGGAACCACCTATTCACTCTTCTATTTGTTTCCTTGTTTTGAGCCATCCACTTTAACGGAGCGTGATCCGTAACCATGTCAAAGTGCCTACCTAGCAGGTAGTACCGAAGGGAATCTAGAGCCCACTTCACCGCTAAACACTCCTTTTCAACGGTGGCGTAATTTACCTCATGGGACTTCAACTTCCTGCTGAGGTAAATGACTGGGTGCTCTTCCCCGTTCCAGACCTGGGACAATACTGCTCCTAACCCCACATCTGACGCATCACTTTGTACGACAAAGTCTCTAGAGAAGTCGGGTGAGTACAACACTGGCTGGCTACATAAGGCTTGTTTCAAGAATTGGAATGCTGCCTCAGCCTCGGGGGTCCATTTAATCATGACCGACCCTTTCCCCTTCGTCAGGTTGGTTAGGGGCACAGCCTTAGAAGCAAAGTGGGGAATGAATCGCCGATAATACCCAGCGATTCCCAGAAAGGCTCGTACCTGCTTCTTGCTGTTGGGACGTGGCCAACTCTGGATGGCCTCGACTTTGTTGAGTTGGGGTTTTATTACTCCCCTCCCAATGGTGTACCCAAGATATTTGGCCTCCTCCTGCCCAATGGTACACTTCTTGGGGTTAGCCGTAAACCCTGCTTCCCGAACAGAGTCCAGGACTGCTTGCACTTTTGGCAGATGTGAGGCCCAATCTGTGCTATGGACAATTATGTCATCCAGGTAAGCCGCAGCATACTTCCGATGGGGCCTCAGCATCTGGTCCATTTTCCGCTGGAATGTGGCCGGCGCATTCTGTAACCCGAACGGCATTCTTTTATATTGGAACGCCCCGTCTGGGGTTACAAATGCGGTTTTCTCTTTGGCCGACTTGGCCAGGGGGATTTGCCAATACCCTTTTGTGAGGTCAAGAGTCGTCATGTATCGGGCTGTTCCCAGCCGGTCGATCAACTCATCTATACGTGGCATGGGGTAGGTGTCAAATTTTGTAACTTTGTTCAACTGACGAAAATCGTTACAAAATCGCCAGCTCCCATCCGGTTTAGGCACCAACACAATGGGACTAGACCAATCACTTTGGGACTCCTCTATCACCCCTAAGTTCAGCATTTTCTGTACTTCCTCCCGTATTGCCTCCCGTCGGGCCTCTGGGATCCGATAGGGTTTTAACTTCACCCTTTCACCGGGCGGGGTAATAATGTCATGCTCTACCCCAGATGTTTGTCCCGGCAGCTCAGAGAATACCTCCTTGTTGCGAAGCACAAACTCCTTAACCTCCTGTTGTTGGGGTTGTGACAAGGTGGCTGCGATTCCAACCTCAGGAATCACGCAACCAGTTTGAGCTGGTGACCAAGTGTCTGCGACTAGGGACTCTCTATCCCTCCAGGCTTTCAACAGATTAACGTGATAGATCTGTTCGGGCTTTCGCCTTCCTGGTTGTCTGACCTTGTAATTCACTTCGCTCACTTTTTCCATTATCTCGTAGGGGCCTTGCCATTTGGCAAGGAATTTACTTTCAACCGTAGGGACAAGTACCAATATCCTATCCCCCGGGGAAAAGGTACGGGTCTTGGCTCCACGGTTGTACACTCTCTGCTGTGCCAACTGCGCTTGGGCCAAATGTTCCTTCACGATGGGCATTACCTGTGCAATTCGATCTTGCATCAGGGCGACATGCTCAATCACACTCCTGTGGGGAGAACTCTCACTTTCCCAAGTTTCCTTGGCAATATCCAACAGCCCTCTTGGGTGTCTCCCATACAGTAACTCAAAGGGGGAGAATCCCGTAGAGGATTGGGGCACCTCCCTAATAGCAAACATCAAATAAGGAAGTAGACAGTCCCAATCCCTTCCATCTCTATCCACCACTTTCTTCAACATTTGTTTTAGGGTTTTGTTGAATCTTTCAACCAGCCCATCGGTTTGGGGGTGATACACAGATGTACGCAATTGCGTCACTTTGAACAATTTACACAGCTCTTTCATAACCCGGGACATAAAGGGTGTACCTTGGTCCGTAAGCAGTTCTTTACAAATACCCACCCGGCTAAAAACAAGAGATAGCTCTTTGGCTATGGTTTTGGCCGAGGTATTTCTGAGAGGGATCGCTTCTGGATAACGGGTGGCATAGTCCATTATAACCAATATGTACTGGTGCCCCCTAGCGGACTTGATTATAGGACCTACCAAATCCATTGCGATTCTCTCAAACGGGACCTCAATGATGGGTAGAGGGACCAGCGGGCTACGGAAATGTGGCATCGGGGCCGACCTCTGACACACAGGGCAGGAGGAACAATAATTTTCTATGTCCTTCATCACCCCAGGCCAATAGAATCTCTGTAATACCCTCTCTCGGGTTTTCTCTGTCCCCAGATGACCTCCAAGAATGTGCCCATGGGCCAACTCCAACACCAACTTCCTGTAAGGTTTGGGCACCACAAGCTGCTCAACGGTTTCTTCTGCCCTTTTTGCCACCCGATACAGTAGGTCCTTCTCTACGCTGAAGTATGGGTAAGTGCCGGTATTATCTGGGTTCACTAACTCGCCATCTATTTTCACTACGTTTTCCCGTGCCTTTATTAGGGCGGGGTCTTTCAACTGTTCTGTGGCAAAGTTTTCCCTGTGAACCTCAAGATCAGAAAACTCCACAGACGGTAGGTTTTCGTCTGAGGAGGTGGGCTCCTCTCCAGTTTCTTGAGTCTCCCCTGCCAATACTGACAAGGGAAATTCCGGAGAGTCCTCACCACTCTCAGGGGAGTTCTGGCTATCACATTCCTGGTACATAGGGGCACCAGTGGGGGGCTCAGGATCATCCCACAGTTCCCAGAACTTCGGAAAATCCCTTCCCACAATGGCGTCATGCGGTAACTGAGATACTAAGCCCACTGGATGAGAGAGGGTACCTTTGGGGGTCTCGAAACACACTGTAGTCACTGGATACTCTCGGGTGTCCCCATGCACACAAATAACGGCTACCTTGCTATTCCCAGAGACCTCTGTTTTAACTAACTCAGCCTTTATCAGGGTCACAAGGCTACCTGAATCCAGCAATACCACAACATTTCTACCATTAATACACATTTTGCATAAATGTTTCTCAGTTCCCCGAATGGCAGTGCATGCGACTGTCGCACACAGCGACTGACGTCTGCCCGTCAGAAAGTCACACTGCATGGGTTCCTCCACAACCGGGCAATTTGCTGCAATATGTCCCGCTTGCCGGCAGCGGTAGCAAACGATCCTTCTTGCGGCCTCTTGAGCCGCTGATTTCCCAGGCTGTTCTCGCCAAACTTGGGGTAGAGCTCCCACCCTCTCACTCTCTCCACCCTCACCCCTTGGAATCCTCTTATCCGCCCCTGGGGATGGTCTGGTCTTAGGGTGGAAAGTCCGAGTGTCTCTGGAAGAGGCCGTCAGGTTCTCTGTAGCCAAGTATTTCTCCACACGATCCACAAGACCATCGGCCGTCTCTGGGTCTCCATGGCTTACCCACTTTTGGATGGCAGTAGGAAGAGCTCTCAAAAACCGATCCATTACAACACGTTCCACAATCTTTGGTGCGGACAAAGTCTCTGGCTGTAGCCACTTTCTGCTCAGGTGAATGAGATCATACATTTGAGACCTGGGGGGTTTTCCAAGCTGGAAAGTCCAGTTATGCACACGCTGAGCCCGGACAGCCAGGGTGACACCCAGCCTTGCCAATATTTCAGCTTTTAGCATCACATAGTCTTTTGCTTGGTTAGGCTCTAGGTCATAGTAAGCTTTCTGCGATTCACCAGTTAACAGAGGAGCCACTAGTCCAGCCCACTGCTCCTCAGGCCACTTTTCTCTTTCAGCGGTCCTTTCAAATGTGGTCAAAAATACCTCTGGATCATCCTCTCCAGTCATTTTTGTCAATAAACGACTCACCCCAAAGGACGCGGTATTAGTGGGACGGCTTTCCTCACTGGTCTGCGGACGTTGCTGCATTACTGCTTCCATCTGTTGTTGTAGTCTCTGCTCTTGCTTCTGCAACAGGTCTATGAAGCGGGCCTCAGATTGCTGTTGGGCTTGTTGCTGAGCCTCCAGACTCTGTTGTAAAGTTGCAAGGCTCTGTTGATGAGCTTGCTGCTGGGCTGCAAGGCTCCTTTGCAAACCTGCATTTGTCTGCTGTTGATTGGCATTTGCTAGAGCCAGCTGTTTCAGTATCTCCTCCATGCTGGCTTAAAAAAAACTGCCCGCATTCTCCACCAACTGTGAGGGGGTTTGCTCGGCAGCGGGTATGTGTGACCCCCGGGATGGGCTCCCCACCCAAAACAGGCCCAGCAGACGGAGGTTGTGGTTTTCAAAATCAAAAAGGTGCGGTTTATTTTCTATTTACAGTGACAAAAACACAGCAAGGCAAAAAAAACATAAACAAAATAAATCCTGGTCAACTTGACCTCTGACTAAACATACAGGTTTCCTAACTAACAACTGGGATCAGCCTAGTGCTGTCCTAGTCCCTAAGTCCCTGGTTTTAAATGTCCAAGCAAAATATAGCCACACAGGCTTTCTCTCACCGCACAGGGGTTCACTCTCCCTAGACAGTCCACACAGGTCTGGTTCCAGGCATGAGCTAACATCTAATGAAGCTGGGCTTTCTTATAGAGGCCTAAATGAGCTGACAAGGTTCAGCTGGTCTCATCAACTCCCTGTCTGCACGACGCCCAGCCCTCTCCCTAGAGGTATGAGTCATCCATGAGCACACTAGCCTTATACAACTCTCCACCTAGTTGTACAAATCGGCGTAAAGCCTGAATCTGGGCGAAATATATCTACCCCCCTGGATGCAACCAGGTGACTTTACCTTCCTGCTGTCACAATATTAATGATCAACCCCTTATAATGAAGGTGAATCAATAACACTAATAATAATAAAAATAAGTCAGTACTCCGGAATTAACCTTAAAACTGACAAATAATTAAAAATAATAATAATAAACACATTAAGATGTTAATGTATATTATCAAAAAAACTTGATATATGACACCATACAACAATTTGAAAATTACAACATGTAACAGCCTATACCTCCAACTCAAGGGTTTCAGTTAATATACAAACGGGTTCACACTGGTACAACACGACAGTCATACTACTTTGGATTTGACTTTGCCCTGCGACTTGAAGTCCGACATGCGTCCAACTTCAATGAACAGGGATCCGACTTCGATCCCCGACAATACCAGGCACTCTGGTATGAACCTTTAGGAAGAACTCCACGCCAAATAAAAAAAAATGGCATGGGTTCCCCCCTCTAAGAGCAAACCAGGCCCTTCAAAAAAACGGTGTGGGGGTCCCCCCAAAATCCATACCAGATCCTTATCCGAGCACGCAGCCCGGCCGGTCAGGAAAGGGGGTGGGGATGAGCGAGCGCCCCCCCTCCTGAACTGTACCAGGGCCCATGCCCTCAACATGGGGGGTGGGTGCTTTGTGGCAGAGGGGCCCTGTGCCCCCCACCCTAAAGCACCTTGTCCCCATTTTGATGAGGACAAGGGCCTCTTACCGACATCCCTGGTCGTTGGTTGCCAGGGTCTGCGGACAGGGGGCTTATCGGAATCTGGAAGCCCCCTTTAATAAGGGGGCCCCCAGATCCCGGCCACCCACCCTATGTGAATGAGTATGGGGTACATGGTACCCCTACCCATTCACCTAAAAAGTGTCAAAAATAAAACACACTACACAGGTTTTTAAAGTAATTTATAAGGCAGCTCCGGGGGTCTCTTCCGATTTCTTCTGCCCTCTCCGGCTCTTCTCCGCTCTCTCTCCAGTTCTTCTCCCTCTGTCCGGTGTCTTCTGCCGGGTCTCCTCCGCTATCTTCTGCTCTTTTGTCTGCTCTTTTTCTCTGTTGTCTTCTTCCCTCTTCTCTTCTTCCGATGTTGACACAACGCTCTCCCCGCTCTAATGCCCGGTGCGCGATGCGCCACTACCTATATTGGCATGGGGCGGGGTCACAGTGTGATGTCATCTGGAGGCCCCGCCCCTTATGATGTCACCACCCATCATGACCCAGGCGGTGACGTCATAAGGAGCGGGGCCTCCGGTTTAGCAATGCATTTTTAAATTATCATATACAAAATTTTTATGGTTTATTATTGTCTGAATTGTGTGTTAATTTTATAATGTCATGCTTTTTATTTTGAGTCCCAATCACTAAATTAGGACAGCAGAGGAACATAAACTGTCTCTTTAGTTGCCTGTGTTTAATCCTTAGGTGCATGATTCACAACATGACACCTGTGTTTCATTCCATGTGCCGTCTGTCCTGCTCTTAGCTTTGACGTGTGAAGAGTAAAAATTAGCCAACACGCTTTATTGTTGACTCACATGAAAGAGGGAAGATTATGATGCTGTTTGCAATCAAATTGTCTATGTATTTTGTGTTTAAAATATCCTGCTGTGACGAACGCGGGTGTCAGATACCCGCCCTCTGCGCTAACTTGCGACGAAGGACAGGCCAACCTCACACCACGCTGTCACTTGCGTAACAATGCCACTCTTAACTGCGCCCAGCACAAAGATTTTCCAGCTTGCGGGGCCACAATTTAAGTGCCAACAGCCTGAGAGCGATTGTCACTGGGCTAATTACACAATTAAACCTTTAACTGCCACCACTGACATTTGATGAGGGAGGGTCAGTACTCCCATTAATTAGCAATACCAATCATAATTTTAGAATAAGCGTCTGCAACACACACTGCCACCACAGACAGGTCTGCTCAGAGGCCTTACTCTACAACAGTAGCACCCTTTAAGAGGCAGGGTCGTTTATAGCTTGCATTAAGTGCTTTAGAGACAAGGTTAACACTTTTCAACATAAGGGTTTATTATGAAAAGGGTAAAGTTGGTGCAATAAAATGTTTACAGAAAAAAAATGTTGCAAAAGAGATAATGACAATATACAGCCACAAAGTAATAAGGTAGAATTGAGGAAGAAGAATACCTGCAATTAATGTCCAAAGGTTGATCAGAGTTCGATCGATGAGCTGGGTAATCGGTTCTCAAACTTGGCAGATGTTCCTGCTTGGATGGTAAAAAGGAGAACTCTCCATTGACTTGGCCTCTCCTCTTTTCTGTCAGATCAAAGGGGTGTTGACAGCGACCAGTGACCAATCGTCTAGTCATCTTATTTAGGGGTTGGTTGCTGGGAGGGGTCTACATTCATGCCCATGTCCCAGGTACACTTTGTGATACATATTCATATCTCTTCAGCTATAATGTTTACAGACTAACAATATCCATTTTATTGTTCAGCGTGACATTTGCTTTAAAACAAGTACAGACTGTCAGGGTCACCTGTGGCCAGGTGACAGATGCACACCGTAGGGGGACAGGAGTGCACCGCGAGGTAGTGAACCCTATGGCTGGCTTCTGTGGATAGGAAACTGGGTGGTTGTGGAAAGCGGGACCAGAGGAGCACAACCGGGATCCCAACGGAAGCGAGAGCCAAGATTCCCCAGGGCGCGGAGTCTAAGACCCAGCTGGTCTTCTCCAGGGCCTCTAGTGGTGAGGATGTTACGCTGCAGGCTGGGACCAGGTCGCGGCCCCTGGAGTTTCCTAGCTCACGCCCCGTAGGATAAGGGGAAGCAGCAGCACACGATAGAGAGAACCGAATAACAAGCCGAAGGTCAGGGGCCACAAGCAGACAAGGATAACGAAGAACGAGCCGAAGGTCAAGGGTCACGAGCAGACAGGGATGGTCGGGGACAAGCCAATAACGTAACAGAGAGACAGACGTAGCACACGGCAGGCAGGAACCCAAACACACAATGCCTAACAAACACGTTGATCAGCAAAGCAGGCTTGCAGTGCACAGGTTAATATAGTGTTCTGTGATAGGGCCTGGGGTGGAGTCAGGCTGGGAGGAGATTATAAAGGAAGCCAGGTGAAAGGGCTCAGGCCTCTAAGATGAACACATGGGAAGGAAGGTAAGCTGACAGACAAACACTGCTGCATATCCATGACAGTACCCTCCCTCTTATGGGCCCTCCCCCGCCTGGACCCAGGCTTAAAGGGAAATCTCTGATGAAACCTTCTCAACAGATGAGGTGCAGCGACATCAGATGCAGCAATCCAAGACGCCTCCTCAGGACCAAAACCTCTCCAATGCACAAGGTACTGAAGAATGCCTCTGCAGAGCCGAGAATCCAGAACTTGTCTAACCTCATACTTAAGATTATCCTCAGAGACCGAAAATGAGGTAGGGAGATGACAAGAAGATCTATTGAGGACCAAAGGCTCTCTAGGAATAAGCAAGGGCATGAGAGGATCAACAGGAATCTGAGGGGGGTCCCCTAGACCCTTAAAGGGGAACTGGTCATCTTGCACAGGACCATCAGACTGGGCAGATGTCAGTGGAACCCTGAAGTCAGGTTGGTTAGAAGGTGACATGTCGCAGGAGTCAAGCTGAATAGCTGAAGGACAAGCAGAATGTCCCGAACAAGAAAAAGTAGGAGGCTCACTGGGCATGGGCTGGACTGGCATAACTAGTACAGAGGCAGAGTGAATAGCTGAGTCAGGTGTAGCGACTACCTGAATCGCATCGCAAGACGTAGCGACTGCAGGACTTGTAGACAAGCTAGCCTGGCTGTGCGTCCAAGGGTGGTTAGGGACAGAGAAATGTAAATGGTTATGCAACCTGGAATGAATGACCGGCTCAGATTCACAGGGGGCAACCTTGGGTAGGCAGGACGAGGAACAGGAGGGACCCCAAGCCAGGATCTGTCCAGTAGTCCAGTCCACATGAGGAGAATGGAGCTGTAACCATGGGAGACCCAAAATTATAGGCGTTGAGGCCTTGGGTAAGATAAGGAAGGATATCCACTCCTGGTGGAGTGTCCCTACCGACATCTTAACAGGGAGGGTCTGGAAGCGGATAGGTCCCCCTGGGAGAACAGTACCATCAATCGCCAAGACCACCAATGGCGTGGTGAGGGGCAAAAGAGTAAGTCTCATGGACGATGCGATTTCCCAGTCCATGAAATTACCAGCGGCTCCGGAATCCAGATATGCTGAGACCGAATGAGAAGAAGCACCAACATGAAGGAACACAGAAAGCAGAAGACGAGAAGGGGAAGGTGATATTTCTGGGTCCAATACTCCACTTTCCAGATGAAGTGGACCCAAACGTTTTTCTGGACAAAGAGAGCAAGTGTCACGAAAATGACCTTTGCCCCCACAGTAGAGACACAGGCCTAGATTTCTGCGCCTAGCACGTTCCTCTGGGGATAGCCTGGTCCTGCCCAGCTGCATGGGTTCCTCAGCTGGCAGGAGATGCTCCACGGGTCGAGGAGAGGGGAGCTCAGGCTGACTAAGGACCAAGGAGTGCTGGCGCCGCTTTTCTAGGGTCCTTTCCTGAAAGCGAATATCGATCTGGTTACACAAGGAGATAACTCCGTCCAGATCAGTGGGGATGGTTCTTCCTGCTAATTCATCCTTCACTCTATCAGAAAGGCCATGCAAAAAGGTTGCGACTAAGGCCTCATTGTTCCAGCTCAACTCAGCCGACAGTATGCGGAAATTAAGGGCGTACTGTCCCACTGAAGCAGACTCTTGGCGGAGACGTAGAAGGGCGCTGGCCGCTGAAGAGACACGAGCCGGTTCTTCAAAGATATTCCGAAAAAGTTTCAAGAAGCCAGACAGGCTAGAAACCACTGGATCATTCAGTTCCCACAGAGGGGCTGCCCAGGCTAAAGCTTCACCGGAGAGGAGGGAAATGATATAGGCTACCTTTGCCCTATCAGACAGAAAGTTTTGAGGCTGAAGCTCAAAATGAATCGTGCATTGGCTAAGAAACCCTCTGCAGGCCTTGGAGTCCCCAGAGAAACGGAACGGAGCTGGCAGTATTAGTGAGTGTGTGGCTGCGACTGGTGCGATAGGTACCACCGCTGGTTGTACTTGAGGTTGCGGATTCGGGGTTCCCAAGGAGGCCTGAAGCTGCTCGAAGCGAGAAGCCAGATCCTGGAGGAATCGCATCACCTGAGTCTGATTCGATTCCTGGGTTTCAAGTCTGCAAACTATGCCCTGCAATGGATCATCCGCGGGTAGCGGGATGTCAGCCGGGTTCATGGCTGATCAAACTGTCAGGGTCACCTGTGGCCAGGTGACAGATGCACACCGTAGGGGGACAGGAGTGCACCGCGAGGTAGTGAACCCTATGGCTGGCTTCTGTGGATAGGAAACTGGGTGGTTGTGGAAAGCGGGACCAGAGGAGCACAACCGGGATCCCAACGGAAGCGAGAGCCAAGATTCCCCAGGGCGCGGAGTCTAAGACCCAGCTGGTCTTCTCCAGGGCCTCTAGTGGTGAGGATGTTACGCTGCAGGCTGGGACCAGGTCGCGGCCCCTGGAGTTTCCTAGCTCACGCCCCGTAGGATAAGGGGAAGCAGCAGCACACAATAGAGAGAACCGAATAACAAGCCGAAGGTCAGGGGCCACAAGCAGACAAGGATAACGAAGAACGAGCCGAAGGTCAAGGGTCACGAGCAGACAGGGATGGTCGGGGACAAGCCAATAACGTAACAGAGAGACAGACGTAGCACACGGCAGGCAGGAACCCAAACACACAATGCCTAACAAACACGTTGATCAGCAAAGCAGGCTTGCAGTGCACAGGTTAATATAGTGTTCTGTGATAGGGCCTGGGGTGGAGTCAGGCTGGGAGGAGATTATAAAGGAAGCCAGGTGAAAGGGCTCAGGCCTCTAAGATGAACACATGGGAAGGAAGGTAAGCTGACAGACAAACACTGCTGCATATCCATGACACAGACATGACAAGTCTCCCATTTCTAGTTTACCTAGGAGGAATAAAGGGGACCAGGGGCTTTCCGTATATTGATGTCTGGACTTGAAATGTTACAAATTATCTGAGGAAACTAAATATGTCCGTATTATGACGGTGCTATTATTTATTTGGAAGTTATGAAACATGTTGAACTTTCATACTTATTCCACGGTTTAAACTCTATGTGCACTAAAGATATTTACTACAACTGTCTGTTGGTTCTCTAAATTAAGGGGGTGACAGTTTTATGATAGGCCTGTAGCTGTTAGCTTTGTTTTTTCCGGCCTAGCTTTCTCTGTTGAGATAACAGCTCGTTTGAAGTATTAAGCCTATGAATTCCTGAAAATAAGGGAGGAGGGAGTGAGTTCAGTTGTACTGCAAACTTACACTGTTAGCTAAGCTGTCATGGCTGCTGTACGGTTTTGAACAACATGGCCCCTAGCTACAGCTCTTTGTGTGTCCAGTACGTGATATCGTTACACCTGCAGCTTTAGAACTTCAGCACATAGAAAAACACTCTACTTTAGTGACCTAGCTATTATTCTTCAATTTCTTGATATAGGTC
Source organism: Rana muscosa (assembly GCA_029206835.1). Classification (NCBI taxonomy): domain Eukaryota; kingdom Metazoa; phylum Chordata; class Amphibia; order Anura; family Ranidae; genus Rana; species Rana muscosa. Next base: position 133,147,755 of record CM055126.1, read on the forward strand.
GAGTACCAAGAGCAGTGGCTTCAAGTAACCAGCACTTACTAGCTTCTGATGATGTGGTCAGCTGCTGCTTAGACCTAGGAGTGCCCAGCATTTCATTTCGCATTAACGGCCAACCTGTCCAAGGCATGTTTGAAAACTTCAATACTGAAGGCTTATTTTTTCCAGCAGTGAGCTTCTCTGCGGGAGTCAAGTGAGTTTTATATCCAAGACAATTTTTAATGGTCAAAGAGATTTATTGATGTTACTACTGCGCTGTACACCGTTCTTCTTTCTGGTGAGGAAGCTGTACACAAAGGGCACCAGGATTCAAGTAATAATACACTGTATATAGATTGTATTTGCTTTTCCTGGATTTCAGCTTTATTTTTAACTTTCATTCTGTCAGTTTAAGCAAAAAATTGTCAACAGGTATAATGTGCAGACATCAAAACCAGCAGTGACGGGTTGTTCTAATCAGACAAAACTTTGTCACTTTCTGGTACTCTCAAATCTTGTATGCCTCTCCCTCTTTCCATACATTCCAATTGGCCATCAAGGCAGCCCACCATAGTGACTGGAAAATGGGGGCAGAAGAGAGCAGAAATGACCAGTAAGTGGCTGAGCATTTTCTGACCAGAATGACCCATAAACTGTACCAGTGAAAATAATAGTACCTAGCTTTAAAATTTGTTTTAGGCACAGTATATTATTGAAAATAGTCCCTTAAAATAAACTAGTCAAAACAGCACCCCTTCATCAGACATGTGATGTGATCACATGCTTGGACAAAGGGGTCTGGCATGGCCTCAAATTGCTGGACTTTGTCCCTGTGATGTGAAATGTTTGGATGTTATCTTGAATACCCATGGTGTGCTGATGATATACGCTGTTACTATATGCTCCACGCATTATAACAAAAAAGAGTCTGCTCGTCCCATAGCCAACATGTAAAAACATCAGCAGGACTCACTATACGCTCAGTAAAATACAGTGGATTCCATGTTTGTTATGTTTGTTGCTACAATTTGTCATTTGAAATGCAATATTACCTATGTCTTTTGCCGCCCTGAGGTAATTGATAGGTAGAAAATCTCTTTCAATCTATCTCAAATAGAATATTGATACCTCTGTGCTTTAAACATGAGTTTTTTCTTAAATTATTAATCTTTTGCTTCAATCTAACATTAATCTCAGAATTAGTCAGGAGCAGTAGTTTTGGTGACAGTGAGCAGAGCTCACCCTGTGTGCAAGGGAGAGAAAGTCTTGTTGTCCTGTCCCTATGTGATCTGAACCTTTTAATGCAGCCTATGAGTGGAAAGGGAATAGAACCCCTGTCAGTTTTCATTGCTGTCAGAGGCTCCATTAGGGAGCTTCTCCCTCTCTATTAGTCATGTTTACCATTATCATTGAAAAAAAAAAAGAAAAGCCCAAATTTTGGGTTGTTCCCAGAAAAGTAATAGAGGGGAAACCTTCCAATGGGGACACTAGTTAGGTCCCCAAGAGATTCCCTTAATTTGCATGGATTTCCTCTCATTTCACGTTTACCTATGGGACAGAAATTGAATGGAAATCTCCCCAATGGGACAGAGATGGCAAATAATAAAATGACAGGGGTTATAACCATCCCCTACTCTATCCAAAATGTAAAAAAACAAATTCCCTAAAGTTCCACTTTAAGGGCCTATTTTTAAAGTGATTGTAAAATCTAATTTAAAAAAATTAAAAATAACAAACATGCTATACTTACCTGCTCTGTGTAGTGGTTTTGCACAGAGCAGCCTGGAGCCTTTTCTTCTCAGGTCCCTCTTTGCTGCTCCTGGCCCCTCCCTCCTGTCAAGTGCCCCCACATCAAGCAGCTTGCTATGGGGGGGGGCACCCGAGCCAAGCTGCAGCTCCATGTGTCCATTCAGACACAGAGCTGTCGTTCGGTCCGCCCCTTTCTTCTCCCAATTGGCTAACTGACTTTGATTGACAGCTGCAGGAGCCAATGGGCGCCACTGCTGTGTCTCAGCCAATCAGGAGGGAGAGTCAGGGATGGCCGAGGGACTCATGGACATCGCTGGACAGAGATGAGGCTCAGGTGAATATTAGGGAGTGCTGGGGAGACTACTGCACACAGAAGGCTTTTTATCTTAATGCATTGAATGTATTAAGATAAAAAACATTCTGCCTTTACAACCACTTTAATTCAGAATTTTAGGTATTCCTTCACACGCCGTTAAACTGTGCCTAAAACTAATTTGAGAGCTTGGTGTTATTATTTTCAGTGGTATTGTTTCAACCAATGCTATAAAATCCTGTTTGCTGCAAATTATGTACAGTACTGTTTCCAGCAGAAGAATCAACAGGTTTGAATTGTCAACAAGACATTTGTTAACTGTTCCCAGAATGAAGAATGTTTCATCTACATGATATAAATGCATGTTTTAACTTCAGAAGTGGAACTGGGCCTTGAAGCTGTTTTTACTGCTGGCATGATAAGACTAATGCCCTATACACACGGTCGGTTTTTTCGATGAAAAAAGTCAGATGGACTTTTTTCATCTGAAAAAACGATCGTGTGTGGGCCCCATTGGACTTTTTTCCAAAAAATAGAACATGTTTTAAATTTTTCCGATGGGAAAAAAAAACGATAGAAAATTCCGATCGTCTGTGTGGAACTCCATCGGAGAAAAATCAACGCATGCTCAGACTAAATTACAAGACGGGAGCGCTCGTTCTGGTAAAACTAGCATTCGTAATGGAGATAGCACATTCGTCATGCTGTAACGGACTGAAAAGCACGGAGAATGAAAAGCGCGATATGGCTAACACCAAACTTTTACTAACACGCGGTAACCCGAAATCAGCAAAACCAGCCCAAAGGGTGGCGCCATTGGATTTGAACTTCCCATTTATAGTGCCGTCGTACGTGTTGTACGTCACAGCGTTTTGGACGGTCTGAATTTTGTCTGATGGTGTGTAGGCAAGACTGATGAAAGTCAGCTTCATCGGAATTCCGACTGAAAATTCCATCGGAAATCTGATCGTGTGTACAGGGCATGAGAGCAACTTGTAGCAACTAAATGCGTGTTAATGGTTTTTATGTATTATATTTTAGGGTTCGCTTTCTTCTTGGTGGCCGGCATGGTGAATTCAAGTTTTTACCTCCTGCTGGCTATGCCCCATGCTATGAAGCCTTGTTACCAAAAGAGAAGATGAGAGTGGAGCCTGTGAAAGAGTACAAGAGGGATTGTGAAGGAGTTCGAGATTTGTTGGGCACAACACACTTTCTTTCACAAGCCTCATTCATCCCATGTCCTATTGACACCAGCCAGGTATAGCATGTTATTATTTATTTCACAAACAGCTTTATTCATGAGGTGAAAGCTAAATTAACAGCAAAAAAACTGCAGAATATCAGCCAAATTTTTTTTTTCTTTTTTTTTTTCGATTTTGGAAAACATTTGTTGTTGGAATGGTATGTGGGGGAAACCTCCCTACTGGAGACACAGCCATAAAAAACAACAGAAGTTTTCATTCTACTAAAAAAAAGTTTTTTTTTTTCATTGTGGCTGTTAGAGAGATATCCTCTCAATGCCGATTACCATGACATAACAATGACTAAGGAGAATTCTTTGCAAAAATATGTGAATTTTGTTCACAATGGAAGAGCATTACAAGTTGTACATGTACCATGCTTCCTAATGTGAAATTAAGCTAAATGGGTATCTGAAAACATTCTTTTAGCTTTGATAGCCCATTAATTTTTCATTTATATGTTATGTTTTATGTGTTAGACAGTACTTTTATGTAGAAAGATATTATTCCTAGTACATAAAAATGTGAATGTTCAGTTTCATGTCTCATGAACTATAATGTACTATTTATAAGCAGACTATTATTTGCTCAGGGGTTCTAGGGGGAAGCAAACCAAATGTATTTGTAAATTAATTTTGAATGTATTAATACATATTTATGAATCTGTTTGTAAATCAGCCTATAATTCTTTTTTGTGGCTGTTGGTAAATACACCACTCAAAATGCTTATTGAGAAAGCTTGCATGTTTTGTAGATTGTTTTACCACCTCACCTTGAGAAGATTCGAGACAAGCTAGCAGAAAATATTCATGAACTTTGGGGCATGAACAAAATTGAGCTTGGATGGATATATGGAAAGGTACCAATATGTTGATTATTTCCTGTTAGTTTACTGTTGTTCTGTAATATATGAAATGTACTATTGATGTTATTAACTTATAATAACCTCTTCTTTTAAGTATGCTTGGTACTTTCTGTAAATTGAATTTTGTATAAACAGCACATTCTCTCATACACTGTTTGTACACTCTCTAACAACTTTGATCACTGTCTGCTCACTTTATAGCTACTGTACATTAGATTTAATGTGAATTTTCTAAATGAGTGAGGTTTTTCATATGTACTGTATATGTTACCAGTTTACTCGGGAATGTCTTTCTGTTCTTTACTGTCAATTTCTATCCATCAATATACTATACATGCAGTATCTATTGCAGTCTGTGCTTGTTAATGTCGCTCATTCTGTGTCCATTTATCACAGTATATAGTCATCATAGTCATTTTGTGCATCTACATCAATCTGTATCTATTAGTGTCTGTTGTTCTGTGTCTATCATGATCAGTCATTCTGCATAAGTATTCGTTTTAGGGAATATAGGTGTAGCCTCCCTGAATTAAAGGGGCATCTAGTTTCCTGGGTAGTAGTTTGCCTGAGACAGTTTATAGCTTCTCATATGGCTTCTCACCTATGTTCTCACCTATGGAGGAAAGTTCAAAACTAATTTTAGAAAGTATTATTTTACTGAAAGTGTAGTTGATGCTTGGAATAAACTTCCAGCAGAAGTAGTGAGACAGTAAACAGTAAATGGCTTCAAACATGCTTGGGACAAACACGGTTGGCACAAACTCAGACAAAAAAGTTAGCGTTAAAAAAGAAAACAAAAAAGAAAACTAAAACAAATGGGAAGACTCGATGGACTACTTGGTGTGCTATGACTTTTCTATGTTTTTAAAATTGTTGTGGTGCCCTGCTACCACCACTAGGTGTCACTGTCACTTAGGGCCATAGTTCTGGGATGGTAGCAAATGTGCTGTTGAGTCTTTATATCCCTTCTGTCTCCCACTAGTAGTTTCCTACAGTGGCACATGCTGTGAGAGGCTATAAAATCTTGGGGAGTGACCTGGTGAGTCTCTCTTTCCCCTGGGCTGTGGCCTGGGGAGGATGCGTGCAAGTGTTTGTGCTGCGTAGGTTCGAGTCCTTTGGGGCACAGGATTCTTCAAGCTGCCCTGCCTGATTGAGGAGGGTATGCCTTTCAAGGTGAAAGAACCTGATAGATGTCTGCTGGAGGGAGATCAGAATCCACCCTCAGCGGATCTTGGCAATCCCTTAAATTAATGGAGTCTGGAAGCCCTTGTTGCTTTGTTGTTTGACGCTCTGGATCCACCCTGAGATAAATGCTAGCCTTCTCCCTGCTGTAGGGGAATCCACTCCCCATGCAGGAGGGGTGCTAAATGTTTGCCATCCAATGTGGGGCTCGATCCGATGAAAGTCATCACCACCATTGCCCTTGACAACAACAATGGCTGTGGGAATATTCATTGTGGCTCTCTGGGACCGCATGACTAAATTACATCTCAGAGGCTTGTCTCTTTATTGACTATCTGTGAGGAAGAACCTAAAGTGAGATACAGAGAGCGAGAAGACTGCTCCCAGGCTTTGTCACTTTCCCCGGGAGCAAGAGGGTTAACTGAGTAAAGGAGAAGGTCCAGACCCCACGTCACTAGGATTCGCCAAATACCTCTACGATCCTTTCAAATTCACTTGGTCTGTGGCTTTGTATATTTTATGTGGTCTTCAAACTTCTCATTTTCAGAAGTAGAAGTAAGAAGAAGTAAGAAGTAGTAGTAGCTGAAAAGGTGTCTGAGCATAATATTGTGTGAATATTTTACATTTAAATGAATGATTCTCCAAATGTGTTGTAGGTGCGGGATGATAATAAACGCCAGCATCCTTGTTTGGTAGAATTCTCAAAGCTACCAGAAACAGAGAAGAACTACAATCTACAAATGTCAACAGAGACTTTAAAGTATGTTTTCATCTCTAGTAAAGATATGCACTCTGAATTGCAATTTAAGTGGGCTAATATGTATATTAGATACCTGCATTAGCACAATGATTTGAATTTACCAGAGCTACACATTTTCTGAATTTATTGCGCTCAAAAGCTAGTAGCTACAGTTCCCAAAATTGTTGTCATCTTGAAATGACAGTGTTAAAACTGAAATACTTGCCTAAAATATATTATTCAGTGCTGGTGTTGGGTTCTTGATAAGATAATGCCTTTTAAATTAAACTCATGCAATCTAAAACAAAATGCATGCAGTCAATAAAATTATTCAATTTATTTAAACTACTTCTGCTGTGATAAATTAGATAAAACATAGTGCACTGAAATATTTCCTTGGATGCAGTTTAAAAGGAACCCTAGTTTAAAATGTACCAAAGTAACCTGCAGTGCCTTTAACTTCCAAAGCTAGTATTTAGACTATCCCTTTTCCATAGTGGCACCCTTTCATCCAAGGGCTACACTATACATAGGGCCTTGCTATCTTGCCAAGCAGAGTTTACGCCCCAGCTGCTATTCAACTGATAAATCAAAAAACTTTGGTGCTTAGTAGGGAGTCTGGCTTTTGACAGTGGCAACTTTTAGGAGGAAGAGAAGAGTACAAAAAGGACCTCAGCAACGTGGCAATACTGTTTCATAGTCCCCTTGCAGGAAAGGTACAAAGTAAGGTAGGAAATAATGGTATTACCTTTCTGGCTATACATTTAGCAAAGATTATAAATCAAGAGTGTCTGAACAGAATAAAAAAAAAGAATGACATTGTTTTTCTACATATCAATATTCAATATGAGTTGAAGATTGGGTTTAAAGTGATTGTAAAGGCTCGTTTTTTTCCTATAAAAATAATAAACATGTTATACTTACCTGCTCTGTGTAGTGGATTTGTACAGAGCAGCCTGGATCCTCCTCTTCTCGGGTCCCTCTTCTGTGCTCCTGGCCCCTCCCTCCCGTTCAGTGCCCCCACAGCAAGCAGCTTGCTATGGGGGCACCTGACCTGAGTCACAGAGCCCTGACCTGGCCCTGACCTGCCCCCCCTCCCCTGATTGGTCCCCTGACTTTGAATGACAGCAACGGGAGCCAATGGCGCCACTGCTGTGTCTCAGCCAATCAGGAAGGAGAATCTCAGATGGCCAAGACACTCGTGGACAGAGAGGGACCTCAGGTAAGTGTTAGGGGGGCTGCTGCACACAGAAGGCTTTTTATCTTAATGCATAGAATGCATCAAGATAAAAAAACTTTTGCTTTTACAACCCCTTTAAATCAATACGCATATAATGCCATAACATATCAATTGTAAAAGGCACAAACTATAAGTGGTACGAAATTCAATTTACATAAAATAAGGGCAAAGGCCACATATCCTTGTTTTATGCATTTCCACAGTATTGCCTTATAACCTGCAGAAATATGTTTAAACTGTAAATTGTTCAATAAAAACCTTTTTTTCAAAAAATAAATAAATAAGGGCAAAGGAATCTCAAAATTGCTTTTTGTCTGCATAAAATGGATTTTCCAACTTTTTCTGTAGGTACTTCTTTCCATAATCAGGGTATGTAAAGTAACAATATTGTGTAACAAATAAATCTATGTCTATGTTGGGGTAATTGTAAACCTGTTAAAGGATATTGTATGCAGATAGGAGAAGGATATTTGAGATCTTTTTGTTCTTGTAATTATTTTATGTGAAGAATCTTGTACCAATAATAAACTATCCATTTTACGATTAATATGTTATGGCATTATATTTGTGTTGAGCTAAACCCCATCTTTAATTGATTTTGAATATTATGATGGAAAGTATATATACAGGGGGTGGTCAACATATTAATTATGTTAGACTTTTAAGGACATAATACTGTACATATTATTTGCAATACTTATTTACCAGCAATCCTTTTTTTTTCTCTTTACAGGACTTTACTTGCTCTGGGATGTCTCATTGTTCACTCAAATCAAACAGCTGAAGAAAATCTTAAGAAAGTAAAACTCCCAAAAAAGTATGTGACGGAAACTATTATAGTAAACTGTTCATTTGGTGCTATCATAGACTTTTTAAAGCCTTAGTTTAGGGTACTTTTTGACATAACTCATCACATTTTTTAAAGCACATTTACTGGTAACGTTCTCCTGCACTTGAATTAACTTATGCAACATTCTCTGATATTAAACAGACAAGATAAAAAAAACAGGGAAGTGCACACCCTTGGCAGTTAAACCTTTAATGATCAAAATATTAAAATCACCAATGTTTATACATATTTTATATACTAATAGCGCCTTAAATGCAGCCCCATCCTGTAGAAGTTGTAGAACCACTCACATTGTGGCCAGTGATTTCTAGTGGTTGCTCAGGATTAAGTTTGAATCTCTCACTGAAGGCTGACACGCTGAAGGGAGGCAGGCAATTTAGCTCCACACTGGGCTCAACTGCACATCAGGGCCTGCTGTTAGAGATCAGGGGAACCGCGTCTACCTTGATTTTCTTTAGATCTGCGTCTATGCTGCAGTATGCCTTATGAATTTTGTCCTGCATAGCCAGGCATGCAAATGCAAGAGGGGAGGAAGACTACAAGTAAGACTACAAGCGGTAGCCCTGCCAAAAAGACCTGCCCACACGTAAGATTTTGGATGTAGGATTTTGACACTCCGCCTCCTTCAATGACATTGACCACAAGGAGACATAGTTAACTTTTTTATTATGGCAAAGCCCAGGGCAGGAAGCTGCTTTATAAGTGGCACTGCTGCTTGTTCTCGAAAAAATGAAAGTGGCCACATCTATAGGTCACAAAGTAAAGTAAGATAGATGCAAATTTTGGCATTTTGCTTTAGGGACAGATGTCTTTGTTATGATCTTGTTTTCTTTGCTTCCCTTCAGTTCCAATGCAGTGTTAAATGCTTGTATTATGCTTTCTATGTTTTGAGTAAAGCCTCGTACACACGGCCGGTTTTCTCGGCAAGAAAATAACTGGTAGAGCTTTTTGCAGAGAAAAATGGCCTTGTGTATGGTTTCTCGTCGGGAAAACTGCCGGGAATCTCGACGAGAAAAATAGAGAACCTGCTCTCTATTTTCTCATCGAGATTCTCATCGGCCTGTTTCCCGACGAGAAAACCGTGCGGGTGTATGCTTACCTGTCTCCAGGTAAACCCGCACATGCTCGATGAGACTTCGACGCATGCGCGGTAGCTTACAAGGGTAGTGTAGGGTGAAGCAAGATGGCTTCGACAGCATTGAATGTGACGAGCGCATGCTCGTCGTAGTCGATGACGTCACCGCGTTCTTGCCATTCAAAAGAACGGCCGTGTGTACCGAGAAAAGCTTGCCAGGAATCCCGTCAGGAAAACTAACGTTTTTTTCCTGACGGGATTCCCGGCCGTGTGTACAGGGCTTTAGAGATGTCTCCCTCTTCAAGTGGATCATGCAGAAATTATTCAGAATATTTTTGGGATTGTTAAATTACACTTTCGATTCCAATCAAATCTCCTAATGTATTTGAAAATCTTAATATTAGCAACTCTGATATTGCAAGCTTGCCTGATATCTATACAATAATGAATAATTTGCAGTCACTGTTTTAAAGTGGTTCTAAAGCCTTAAAGGCTAAGTTCACCATCTTTTTTTTCTAAATTCCAGCTCCCCTATGTACCAATATACCATTAATATACCGGTACTTCTTTTGCAGAAATAAAACAGCTTTCCATTTATTCTACACACGCTTACCTCACTCTTCCCATGGCTGTTTAAAAACACTTCTCTATTACCTCTGCCTTACTTTCTGGACAGACTTTAGGTCATGACACAGGAAGGAGTTGACCAGCTGTCCCTTATTAGCACACACCCTGCATCATCTACCTTCCAAACTACCACCCACTTCCAGGTGCACGTTTTTTAAATGAAACGCAATCAATCGGTGATCACTGTTCTCACTAAATACACAGGCATTGGTTTTTTTTCTACCTTAACTTTTATCTTGCATAGATCATTCATTTGGTGTGTACTGAGAGATCAGATAACAGCCTATGTGAATAGAGCTGTAGTATTGAAATCAGGAGAATTGTGTTCTGGGTTCTGTAAAGTTCACCATACACTACACAATCTGATTTTACAATCTCCTTTAGAAATACTATCAACTATGTAGTACAAGGGCCAACTTAATTGGATACAGAATGAATGGGTAGATAGGTGTGTCCTTTTAGAGGGAACTGGAAAAAATAAAATAAAAAAGGTGAACAAAGGCGAACTTAGCCTTTAAGGTTTTTTTTTTTTTACATAAATGTATTCTCTGCATTAAGGTTAAAAAACCTCTTGCGCATGATATTTGGGGGGCACCATTTCAGTGTCTCATCTCTACTAGGGATCGTCTGATCCTATATACATTTTTGCACAGAATTTATCTTACTCCAGCTAGGTTAGCTACGATGTTCAAGAGCCACCACTCTGTCTGTTGGAGGTGTTCGGCGCCCCTTGCAAACTTCATGCACATTTTTTGGGACTGTCCTCATATCAAGCCCTACTGGCAAGATATTTCAGAATGTGTCCGGTCGGTCACATCCCTTTCAGTCCCCCTTACGGTTGAGGTGTGCCTGTTAAGCTTGGTTGAGACCTTGGCTACCACTAGGGCTATACGAACTCTACTCACCCTCCTGCTGTTCTACGCCAAAAAACTCATTATCCTGTCCTGGAAAAAGTCTACTGCCCCGACACTGGCTTCTTGGAATTCCCTGATCAACAAGGCAATTCCTTTTTATAAGGCAACTTATTTGAGTAGGGGGGTAGAGGCCAAATTTGAAAAGGTTTGGGGGGGCTGGATGGCATCCGCAGACACAGTTTCTGATTAAACACATAGGCAACTTGGAGAGTGATCCTTATTAAACTTACATGAACAAGTGGATTGAGATCCTGGGGTGGTGGGTGATTTTGACATAAATACACTATAGATCAATAATGTACTGACGGCTGTAGGGTCCATATTTCTCCTGATGGGGTGGAGGGTGGGGGGGGTGGAGCTGTAATATGTGCAACACCTCCTCTGGTGGGCGGGGGCATCATTGCCCTGCCGGATTATGTATCTGTCTCCTTCGGGAACTCAAAGTCTGTGCATACCTTTGTTTTCCTCCTTAAGGGGTTTTTTTTTTGGGGGGGGGGTGGGGGGTTGATTGTTTTTTGTTTGTTTTTTTGGGGACATTGGTTCCACCTAACGGGACCTGGTTCGTTGTGTTGCTGCGTTGTGCGGCTTATGTTTGTATGTCTGTATCAAAATCTTCAATAAAAATAAATGTACAAAAAAAATAAAAAACTCTTGCGCAGACAGTTCCCCGGCCAGCCCCCCCCCCATACTTACCCGAGCCTGATTTTGACCCAATGCTGTGCCCCGCTGTTTGGGTCTATGAATGCAAGAGATTGAGCCCGCAGGGGGGTACTTGGAGGGGGGGAGAGGATTGGGACTGCTCTGTGCATAACCATTGCACAGAGCAGGTAAGTATAACATGTTTGTCATTTATAGAAAAATAAAATAAAATAAAGGTTTTAAATCACTTTACAAATTAGTGAACTTTACAGCTTTTATTTGCCTTTTTCATTTGCATGGGTGATCCATATTGAACCTCTGATGATTGAGACACGTGTGGCTCATAAACTTGGACAGGTTCTGTATAGCATCTCTCAACAGCCTTTCCATGATTTTCAATGGGCTTGAGGAGCCTATGATGTAGGCGTCTAGGCTTGCCTCCAGTGCCCTCCATTTGAATGTCATAGAGTGGTACACCTAGAATAGGTTGCTGCGAGATGATTCCTAGGACTTCTTCCCACATGACATGTGCCAGGTCAGTGGTGGCACTTGAGTCCAAGCCCCCTTTAACACTGACCAGACCACACTTGTTCTATCAACTGGAATAGATCCACACTCATGGCTTTTCCCTTTAACTTGGTGAAAGTTTTGAATCCTAATGCCCCATTTCCGTTTCAATCGTTTTTTTATTATTATTTTTTGAAAAGAACAAAAAGTAAGTGATCACTTTCAAAAGCAGCAAACAATCCTTGCTTGCTCTGTACATAAAACATGAATGATACATAAGTGGAGATGAAAGCAACAAATATACCAAAAGGGGAAACCAGAGAAGATCTTGGTAGTTAGGTTTAGTCCTTCCTAAGGCAACAGGTATATATACTCAAACTCCATATAGCACAAATTTTGTTAACATTGGGAGTTAGCTGTCAAGACAGCTGCTCTTAAAAACGGAATACAAAGCAACAAATCATAAGGATCTGGAGGTCAACACCTCACCAATGTGTAATTACTATAAGGAAGCCTGCGAAGTAGAAATCTAATCCAGTGAGTATAGCTTCCTGAGTATTTCCCGTTATCGTACAATAAAACAATCCCACATAAGTAACTCAAACCCCCCAACTGTAAACATGAGAAGCTCTGTTAAGAAAAGAGCAGAAGAGCTACTAGAGCATAAAGACAAGACTGGCAAGAATCAAAAGAACAATAGAAAAGGTAAGGATGCAAAAAATAATAAAGAAAGAAGTGCTTTCGTCCGGGGATCCTCCATACAATATCAGCCGCGTTCATTCGGGACCTGCAGGTAGGCTAACCAAAGAGACCATATTTTATCAAAAGTGGATTGTTTGTCTCGTAGGACACTCACAATTTTTTTGTTCAACATGATCCACGTAAGTTTCCTTTTCACTAATGCAATGTCTACAACAGAGCTTTTCCATGCTGTGGCAATTTTTGCTGCTAGAAACATGAAGTAGATTAAGGTCTAGGTATGTAGTGGAACATTTTCAACAGGCTTATTTAGTAAGTCTATGCTTGCGTCTTTAACGATGTTAATCATCGTGACTGAAAAAATAAATGAGTGAACCCTCATCCAAAAGCGGCGGACATTAGGGCACGCCCACCAAACGTGCAATGGTGTGCCTATCTGGCCACAACCCCTGAAGCAGGCAGCTGAGGTGCCTGGATACATTTTGGATAAACGCTCCGGTACAAAATACCATCTGGCGTGTACTTTATAGACTGCTTCAATCAGGACACTAATGCCCTATTTCCATGTGGATTCTCTCTGCCATGGAGAAGATTTTAGCCCTTGACAGCACAACCAGCCAGATCATCAACAAGTCACAGGGAAACATCATTCTGCAGTACAGAGTCTTCTGTCTCTGAAGACAAGGCAAGGCCAGTAACTCTGCAGTCTGCTGGTTTCTGGCAAGCGTTTCTATCTAACGCTGGAACTGCCACCACTGTAACCACTGTTCCTGAATTAGAGGGGCAAGTACTGGGCCTTCTCTGTTGGTTTCTGCCCAGTAATACTATTCTAGTACATGGAGACAGTTCTCCTAAAGTCTACTCTTGGATCTCCCTTCAGCCAAGTCTAATGCCCCATACACACGATAGTTTTTCATGCCGTTAAAAATGCCATTAAAAAAAATGGCCATTAAAAATGATCGTGTGTAGGCTCCAGAGCATTTTTAACGACGTGAAAAACGGGCATTAAAAATTTCGAACATGCTCTCTTTTTTCACGTCGTTTTTCATGTCGTTTTTTTTAACGACGTGAAAAACGATAGTGTGTATGCTTTAACGATGTGAAAAAAAACGCGCATGCTCAGAATCAAGTATGAGACAGGAGCGCTCGTTCTGGTAAAACTAGCGTTCGTAATGGAGATAGCACATTCGTCACGCAGTCACGGACTGAAAAGCACGAGACTGAAAAGAGCGAATCGTCGCTCAACAAACTTTACTAACATGAAGGGTGGCGCCATTCGAACGGAACTTCCCCTTTATAGTGCCGTCGCACGTGTTGTACGTCACTGCGCTTTGCTTGATCGTTTTTTTAAATGATCGTGTGTACGCAAGACAGGCTTGAGAGGAAACATGAAAAAAAACGACGTGAAAAACGGCAAGAAAAAAAATGGCAAGAAAAACGATCGTGTGTATGGGGCATAAGATTTCTTCCTCTTTAGCATCTTCATCCATGTCTTCATGGGGCTGGTTTAGAAGATACTGGGACAGGGCAGCTGTCACCTGATTGATCTGTTTGGAGTGATAATGGAAGCAGAATTCAAACTGCGTCAGTGGACAACCCTATGGCATTCTAGAGTTCAGCTGTTAGGAGATGTACCAATGAATTGTGATCCATCCAGACAGAAAACCTGACCTCTATCAGGTGCTCTGCAAAGCGTTCAGTGACTGCCCATATCAAAACCTTAAAAGAGCTGTAGTTTGCAGGTTTCTCCTAACAATTATTTGCAGTGTTGCCTGGAGGCTCCCAGATGCTCCCACACAGCTCCATGCAGTCAGACACCTTCAGGAGTGTATGGAAACTCCCCTCTGTATTTCATAGTGACTTGATTATTGAAATTACGCTGTAATTGAGCAAACCTTGTCAATCTACAGTCTTGTTCATTTCTGAGGAGAAAATAGGTGTTAATTGTCCCTTGGTACAATCCCCAAAGTTTTCTCAGTGTTGAGGGGAACAGGGAGCTCTTCTTCTGATCCCCTGCCAGGTTGTTATGTGGAAAGTGTTAATTGCCCTCGGGATACAGTGGCAACTTCAACATATTTAGATCAAACTTCGTTTCCACACCAGCTATTGCCTTAGCCAACACAAACTACCTGACAGTAGCATCTGCTCCCTATTTAAGTGGTGTACCTGACTGCAAGCCCTCTTGGAGGGCTTGCTTGTAGCAACTGAACTCTCCCAGGGATAGGTAGTCACCCTGTAGAAAGGTTGCCTTGCAAAATTGGCACAGCTCTGCCTAACATACCTGTTGACAGGACAGGGATCATCTACTTTTCCATGGTTATACCACCCATATTCACCATCATCTTGGGAGGCCAGCGAATTCCCTGTGATATCTTGAGGTAGTATGTGGCAGGGTGGGGGATCAAAATCAAGCACCCAGTCTCCTCTACTTCATGGATTTGTCCTTTCTCATTCTCCAAGTGGGGGTTTCAAGGATTGTACCACTCAGAAAAACTGTGGTAGTAGTCAACAAAATCTGGTGCAGTGGGCCCAGGGGTTATCTTTGCTTAGATCAAAAAGCATCCTAGAGAAACAGGCCAAAGAATTCCAGTAGTTCCCCTCAAACAGTAAGCCAGGTCTCCAACTGTAATCCAGTGTCCTGAATATAATCCAGCCTCATGAGCGTTACAGATGACATATTTAGCACGTGACCTTGCAAGTAGCAGTGTCCCTCTCTCTCTTTTACCGTTATGCCAGAGGGGTAGCTCCTTCCCCTTGAAACCAAATCTATCAAACAGGGCTCCAAAATCATCTTTGTGATGCCATGTTTTGTGTAGCGAGGACACGTGCAGGCAAGTTAACTTTTTTCTGTCACTCAGATGGGTTTCCTCAAGCCCAGTCTTTCCAAAGACACAAGTTCACGCCTGATAGTAGTCCCCCACTGGAACAGAATAAATGTCCCCAATAGATTCCTCTGAAAGTGATGTCAACTTTACTGTAAAATGGTAAAAGTTTAACAGTCTTAAAAGCTGATGATGGCACAAACAAGTTTACAAATAAAGTGCAGTGCTATATATGCATGTTGAGTAAAACGTGTCCTGAAAAAATAATACATATATAAATGTAGCGGGGTCTCTAAATTTAGGTAGAACACTCAGGTGTGTATGTATGGGAATAATGGACCATTTCTGTTTGTGGAGGATTGGACGGTGTAATAATCTCCTTGGCCTCTGGGTGGCAGGGTACCCGTAGGCTCAGGGTAGATTGGCTGTCACAGAGTGCTACCCTTTTTGTCCCTTTCCGGAGATGGTACGGCAAGGGCGGGGAACCTGCCGTGGTGTCGATGGGAGGAGATAAAAGGGGGAGACGCCCTAACCACGAGGTCTTTTGGAGGATCTTCTTCACGCGCCCAGGCACCTCAGGCCTGGGTGCGGGCGGTTCTGGATTCCGGCCCAGGTGCCCTAGGCCTGACCGGAATGGAGTTGGAGTCCATCCCAGGCACCTTCAGCCTGGGGTGAGGTACTAAACCAGGAGGCCTGGGGCCGGTGACTTCGACTGGGTCCCGCGAGGGTGGAGAAGTCCGAGGGTCCCTGAAGTGGATGGGGCCCATGTCTGAGGTGAGGAGGCCGGGAAGGTTACCCATTCGGAGAGTCTGGAGCAGCATCAACCCAGTGACGGATGGTCCTCTGGTAACTCCCTTGGAGGGACATCTTCCCCTGACAGGGGCCGCAGCGCAGCGAAGGTACTCCTATCTACGTTCCCTTGAGTCGCTGGTAGAGACTCCCAAGTTCTAAGTCCTTCCTAGCTAACGCTATAGTAACCGCTGGCGAGATCGCAGTGGTTTAGCTGATAACCAGGATAGTGCCTCGACCTGCTCACCCCCGTATCAAAATGTTATCAAGTCGCAACCAGTTGGCTACTGAAGCACTGTTTATTGTGAGATATGCAATAAAACAAGAGTTGGACTGTGATCGGTGTGTGGAACTCTGGTTAATGGGAGCAGAGGGAAGTGTTGGTACAACAGGACTTGGTTCTAGACAAAAGCACACGGGCCGAGGAAATATCTGGTACTGGCCTTCACCTCACCCACAGCTATGGGATGGACATGGGCCGTAGCGCATCTCACCCTGTCGTGTGACATACCCCTAGACAAAAGAGATGGGGTGAGGCCGCTACATAAATAATAATCAAATATGCAAAATATGACCGAAAATCTAATGAAAAAATCTTCTCAAAGTGTCCTCTCAAGTGTATAAAGAAAGTGACAGCGTGAGCCACTATTATATAAAGTGCAAACAACCAAAAAAAGAAAAGTCAGTCCTCACAAGTGTCTTCAAAGAAAATGTGAACCACTATTTGATATAGTGTAACATCACTTGAGAAAACACCAATAACATTCTTCAATAAAAATAAAAAAGACCACCAGGAAGTGTCCACCTCAGTGGGCGTAAAACTTTCTTACCAGATGTGTATAACCACCTGTTTAAGTATAGCCCTCAAGTATTTACAGCCGCTCGGCCTCCATGGGCCTCCACATGCATCACATTTCAGGCGCTCTAGCAATCCCCAATACCAATAGTATACAAAGAGGGAAGCTCATATAGTGTAGCAAGCTAAACCAATAATTTAATAAAATAATGAAAAGTGCGCACTCACATAAATAATAGGCCAAAAAGCAAAATCACATCATAAGCATCCGATAGATAACTATCTTTGTTTGGTTTCGCTTCTGGTATGGGTGTGCATGCATGATGACGTCACTTTTGCTGGGCCCGTCAAATGCATTTTGTCATAGCAGACATTAGGAGGAGTGAACAAGTTGCAAACATTTGTAGGCACTAGGGAGAAAGAGGGACCTGTGACCACATCACTGGTCTGACAATGTTCTGGCATTTGTCATAATTAGGCATGCTAATGATCTTACCTCCTATTAAGAGGCAGTCCTAGCACTTCCTCCCCCTAAGGGAGAGTTCATGGTAAGGTGACCTGCTGTTATATTGTCCTTTAGTAGTAGTAATAGATACTTCTTTTCTTCCCTTCTATGGTATGTTAGAAACGGGCTGGTGAGGTATGTTTATCATAATTAACCATGTTTTTACTGTGCTGGTAGATCTTCATTAGCAGTTTTAACCTAGATATTTACACCGTCTGTACTGCTAAAGGGTTAAAGATATCAAGGTTTAGGCTCTACATTGTATGTTGTTGCATTTTTAGTCCAATCTGTCCATGAATTGTCCCTGCCTATTGCAGTTTATTCTAAACAATACAGTTTTCATATCGAGCTCTGTGTACAGTATAATCCTGCTCCAAAGAAAGCAACTAGAAGGGCAAGAAATATTTTTGTTAAATATTTTAGGTATGCTGTTTGACTAGGGACACATAACAAACTTAGCGGGGGATTTCTAAAATTTGACTGCAAAGGTAGAAAGTCAGTGCCACCTTTTAATTTTGTGCATTCTTGGAGATATAGAAGCACTATGCAGTGACATCTGGTTAGAAGTGAATTATTTATATTGTGATTCTTCCTTTTGGAGTTATACTTATCAATATAGTGTTTAGTTAATATGGTCAAGGCTGTTAGATGATTTCTGCATTGTGTTTTATGAACTTGATAGATGAAAATCTATACATAAAATGGCAACTAAAGCTATGGACATGATTATTTTCACAAAAATAAGCCAGTATTAATGTAAAAATTTATGTAATAAAAAAAATACACTCATGTGTAGGCTTGCAGAAGATCACTTGCACAAATATACAGATACATTCTTCTTCTGCATAGATAAATGATGATACTGAGTTTTAAGAAGATATTTTAGATTTTATTTTGCACTATAGCGTATATGCATTGTATATATTATGTAAGTGTTAACTTTTTGATTCTTCGCTACTTATATAGAGTGGGTTTTTAGTTGGGTAGTGCTGCACCTGGTCTTTGTGTTTCTGATTGAATGGAATGTTATATTCCTATGAGGCTGACAGCTGATATAGATATTTTTTTATTTATTTCATGGCTCACATGTTATCCACATGTGTGATTATTAAATAATTGTAATTTGCAGTGTACTTTAATGTGCATTGTAGGTGACACAATTTTTTTTTGTGAACGTTTTTACTGTAAAGCCCCATACACACGATCTGAAAATCGTACGAAAAATACCACATTTGAATCGATCGTACGATAATCAGATCGTTAGTACAGGGCTTTCGAGAGCCGATCAGGACAGTTCATCCGATATTATTCTATCGGACATGCACGTAATTTTCTTTCGTACGATGTTAGATCGTACGATTTTCGTTTAAGCAGTACAGCCGTCATTCGAAAATGCAATACAAATGCATTACAACACAATGACGTCACTTCCGAATTTTTATTCTGTCGTACGAGAATTTTCGTGACTTTAGCATACTCATCAGATTCGACTTGAGATTAGCATGCAAAAAAAAACGGTAATCAGATTGTGTGTACGGGGCATAAGGACTGTTTATTTATTAATTTTTTTGATGATCATTTACACAATATTATCAACACCCTGGAGAGATGGCAAAATATTTTGGTGCAGCTATTGCCAAAAATATCAATATTTATTAAAACCTGTATCCATCAGCTGCCCATGCTCTGCAACTGGGAACGGCTAAGCTTGGTGAGGTGGCTCTGAATGTTTTGACGTGAACTCATGAAGATAAATCATTAGCCAATAAATTAGTTATATGAACCAATATCTATCATACGTCATGATTGCACATTATAACATTGAATCTATAAAGGCAGCTATGATTCATACAGCTTCTTTGAGATTTACTTTATTATCAGCATTGGTTCTGGTTGTCATTTCCCTGATATTAATGGTGTAATACATGCATATGATTTCCCCTGAAGCTCAATCTATTTCTGAAAAAGGAGTAAAATAATTTATATTCATGCATTAAGACTAAAGATATTTGATTTATAAGCCCTCTGTGTGGTAACCATTAACTTTTAATTAACTAAATATTATAGTGGGGAGTCTTCTTCCATTAATTAGTATGAAACCACAATGAACAGCAAAATTTCAGTACTATGAACTCTGCAGTAAACCTCAGTTCACGTCTACTAACATACAAACTGCCATTAAATTTACAGCTATATGATGTCCAATGGTTACAAACCTGCCCCGTTGGACCTATCTGATGTAAAACTGTTACCAGCCCAGGAAGTTCTTGTTGATAAACTTGCAGAGAATGCACACAATGTCTGGGCTAAAGACAGGATAAAACAAGGATGGACCTATGGCATTCAGCAGGTAAGCTATCATGAAGTGCTGCATTGTATTTATAAAATAAATGCTACATATATGTCATGACATTTTGTGCAACTGCAAAAAAACAACTTATTGGGTTCTGAGGAAAGAAATCCAATTGGCTGTGACAGGAATTTTTGATTCTTTTGCTCTAGCTTTATTTACTCAAGCTTTTGAAAATGAGCACTAATGGGTTTATTCCTCATTTCTTGTTATTGGGCTGAGCTATTAAGATAATTATTTTATGTCCTATTGGTCACTTCTGCATCTAGAACCACTGTTTCCCAAACAGTGGTGTGTGTAGTCCTAAATACGATTTTGATGGCTTCTAGGATCACTGCTGTTTATTAAACTATAAGTAACTGTGACTGTTGATGACCAAACACAACACAAGGTTTATTTTATCTCAAATCAAGCATAAAAAAAAAAAAAAGGATTACTAAGGTACTGTCAGGTCACCTGAGTCCAGATGACAGATGCCCTCCGTTGAGGTCAGGAGTGCGCCGCTACAGTAGTGGACCCTACGGCTGACTGCTGCGGATGAAACTCTGGGTGGTTAAGGAAGGCAGGTCCATGGAGAACCAACACGGATCCCACAGGGAGCTAGAGCATAAGATTCCCCAGGGCGCGGAGTCTAAGAGCCAGCAGGTGTTCACCAGAGTCTATAGTGGTGAGGATGGACTGGGCTGCAACTGGCTCCAGGTCATGGCCCCCAGAGTCTTACCAGCTCACGCTCACAGTAGGCTACAGGAGGATAGTAAGGGGATAAGCCAAAGGTCGGGGCGGCTAGCAGACAAGGATAAACATAGAACACGCCAAAGGTCAGGGTCACAAGCAGGCAGGGATAGTCGAGAACAAGCCAAGATCGGTAACTGGAATCAGACGTAGAAGACACAGCAAATCACACACGAAAGCTAACATACAATGTTGATCAGCAGGGTTTGGCTTGCAGTGCACAGGTTAATATAGAGTTCTCTGATAGGGGCTGGGGTGGAGCCATGCTTGGAGGAGAGATTACTTAAGCAGCTAGGTGAGAGTGGCTGGCCTCTAAGGTGAACACATGGAGGAGAGGTAAGCTGACAGACAAACATTACTGCATATCCATGACAGTTATCTACTAAGGTACCCTAATAACTGTGCTACCATTTGTAGACACACCTACAAAACCACACCTCACTATTTGGAGACACACCCACAAAATCATATCCAATTTAAACACACCCACAAAATCCTGTCCCCATTTTAAACACGCCCTAAAACAATCATTCATTGACTTTTGGAATAAGAGGTGTAAATTGATGGTATATAGACAAAATGTCTCGGGCACCATGAGAAGAGACATTATGAATTGTGGGTGTGGCCAAATTTTGGAAACACTATATCAGGGACTTAAAGAGGAAGTAAACTTCCCAGGATTGTTTGTACCTTTAGGTAAGCCTATAATAAGTCTTACCTATAGGTACTGTAAATATCTCCTAACCTAGCACCGTTTAGGAAAGATTTACTGTATACGCTGCTGATGACATCATCGGTGCATGCACTCTGAAGGAACGGCCGCCCGTGCCATTTCTTCAGAGCCCTCTGCCATGACCGGTGGCTTCTGGCTCTGGCCAGTCACACAGCCAGAGTCCGCGGCCTACATTGATGACAATGAGGGCCTCAATTGCAGGTAAGTTTCACATAATGTGCTAGTATGCGATGCACACTAGCACATTATGCCTTTACTTTGCAGGTCAGCATAATGAAAAAAAAAGAGGCAGCCTGCTCTGCACTGGATCAAGAGTATAATTTATAAAAGGTTCTCTACAGTAATGATCAAGAAGTTTGCTAATTACAATCCCAGCTGGCGTACACCAAACTATAATCTGCAGATAATGATATATATATATATATTTTTTTTAAGAAATAGGTGCAGCTCTCTAAAAAAAGAAACAAATGTTCTCAATACCAAATTCACAACTTACAATATATAGTGTATTCAATCACTAATAACCACTTCTAGTGCTCACAATACTTCCTGCTTATCAGTGCAAAACATATTTCTTTCTAACAAAAATTTTAATTTAATGTGCTTCTAAAGATCAAAATTATTATTATTGTGCCCCAAAACAATTGATGTAATCCAACTAAGTTCTGCAATATACCCACTCTTCTGTGCAGGTTATTACAAGTGTTCCCTAATCAATATTTAATGCGCCATACACAAACTCCAGTGGTTGTGAATTTAATGTGCCACTCCACTCCATGCTTCCGTTTGGGAAAATGCACTCTCTGGTCTGTATGACCCCTTAAATTATAAGTAGGCTTCAATGCATTGTTTAAAAGTTTTTTCCAACTCCACATGGCTTCCTCCTCTCCCACTCACTCCTCCAGTTACACCGCTCAATATCAGCCTCTAACTCCCCCCATGCCACCATATGATAAATATTAAAAGAGCATATAACAAAAGTCCATAAATACGATAGTCCAATAGTGAAATGATCCAGTGATCCCAATAATCTTCACCACCATCCAACACCTTGAAGAGTGATCCTGTGAATTAACACCACCACCAGGAGCTGAAGGGCTTGCTTACCAGAATAAATGGACCTCTTATTACAAAAGGTCATAAACACCTGTGGCTCCATACCCAGACAGGGCCTTTACTCCAGTCAGTCTTCTAAATTGGGACATCAATCCTCCCCATAGGATAATTACAGGTGTGCATCAAAATAGAAAAGACTCCACAGTGTAAAATCTTCAAAACCTTAATATACTCGAATAAAGATTGCAATTACAAGATTGTGGTAAAAAAAAGCCTTAATTCTTATGCGTAGGCGGCACACATACATAAAACCCATCCTTCCGGGACACGGGTACACCAGTGACATCAGCGCGTCGCTCCACCCTATTTCATCATACGTTGCCCCTGGACAACGTCAAACGTATGACAAAACGCATAGGGAGGAGCATCGCGCTGACATCACCGTTGTACCCATTTCTGGAGTCTTTTCTATTTTGGTGCACGCCTGTGATCATCCTATGGGGAGGATTGATGTCCCAATTTAGAAGACTGACTGGAGTTAAAGGCTCTGGCTGGGTATGGGGTCACAGGTGTTTATGACTTTTTGTGATGAGAGGTCCAGTTAATCTGGTAAGCAAGCCCTTCAGCTTCCAGTGGTGGTGTTATTTCACACAATCGCTCTTCAAGGTGTTGGATGGTGGTGAAGATTTATTGGGATCACTGGATCATTTTACTATTGGACTATCATATTTAGCTCTGGTTCACATTGCAGAAATTTGGCATGCGATTCGACATGTCAAATCGCATGCCAAATCGGCGGGTATTGCCGGCAATGGCACCGTCTCCGAATTGTGGCGCCGCACCAATTCCCAAAGTAGTTTATGTACTACTTTTGGTGACTTTGGGGTACGATTTCAATAGACATCTGTGCAGAAACCTGCACAGATTTCTCTGAAATCGCCACTGAAGTTGGGACTGACATGCGGAAATGAAATTATGTGAGTTCAGCTGAATTCGCACAATTTCATTGCTGTTGTCTGTGTGAACCTAGGCTTATGGACTTTTTTTTATCTATTAACACAACTTTATAGAGCTTTATTTTATTGGGACTGTTAATATCTCACAGAAAGTTGCTTGGTGACGTTTTATGCTATACATAGCGTGTTTTTTTTTCACATTTAACCACTTGCCGACCAGGCCATAGCCGAAAAACGGCTACAGCGCACTCAGGTAACTCTGGAAGGGCATACTATAATGTCCTCCCAGAATCGCGCTCCCACACGCCCCCTGGGGTGTGCACCCAGGAATGTCCGTTACCGTCGGGCCTTTCAGACCCGGCGTGGCACGGATCGGGGTAAAGGGCCAATGGCAGCGGCCCTTTGCCACATGATCGCTCCATCCAATGACGGAGCAATCAGATGTCAACAAGCCGGAGCTTGTCTGGATCAGCCCCTCCCCTCTCTTCACACCAATTGGCACAGCGTGCAAGGAGAGGAGGGAGGCGGTGCAGAAGCGCTGTGGGCTGGATGTGAAGTGCCCACATCGCTGATCTGTGCATGCATACATGTCTCATCCATCCATCAATAGCTCATCCATGCTCCCTCCATGGCTCATTCATGCTCCATCTATGGCTCATCCATGCTCATCCATCCCCATTCATGGCTCATCCATCCATCCATGCGCCAACCATGGCTCATCCATCCCCATCCATGGCTCATCCATTCCCATCCATAACTCATTCATGGCTCATCCGTGGCACATCCATGATCATCCGTGCCACATCAGTACTCATCCATGCCAGATTCATGCCACATCAGTACTCATCAGTGCCACATCTATGCAACATCAGTACTCATCCGTGCCACATCAGTGATCATCCATGTCACATCTATGCCAAATTAGTACTCATCTGTGCCACATCCATGCCACATCAGTGCTCATCTGTGCCACATCAGTATGCATCCGTGCCACATCCATACCACATCAGTACTCATCCTTGCCTCATCCGTACCACATCAGTGCTCATCCTTGCCTCATCCGTACCACATCAGTGCTCATCCATGCCACGTAAGTGCCCATCAGTGCCACTACAGTGCCTCACAAAAGTGTAATAGGTAGTTAAATTAGATTTGAAATGTATGTCCCTAGAACACCTGCTGGTGCTCCCTGCATGTTGGGCATCTGTATGTGGCCAGGCTGTGTGAAAGTTTCACACATGTGGTATTGCCATACTCCGGACGTGTAGCAGAATGTATTTTGGGGTTTCATTTTTGTTATGTACATGCTATGTGTTATAAAATCTAACTAAATGAAAATGTGTTTTCATTTTCTTTCCACATTTTCCCAAAACTTGTGGAAAAAAATGACATGTTCAAAAGACTCATTATGCCTCATAGAATATGTGTTGGGGTGTTTGCTTTCCAAAATGGGGTAATTTTTTGTGTGTTTCCACTGTCCTGGCGCTCCAGGGCCTTCAAAAATGTAAAAGGTAGTCAAGAAATTTGATATGCACTGTAATTTATGCTCCTAGAACGCCTGATGGTGCTCCCTGCATGTTGGGCCTCTGTATGTGGCCAGGCTGTGTAAAAGTCTCACACATGTGGTATCCCCATACTCAGGAGAAGTAGCAGAATGTATTTTGGGGTGAAATTGCAAGTATGCATATACTGTGTGGGAGAAATAACTTGTTATTATGACAATTTTGTGGGAAAAAATCGTCATTTTGCAAAAAATTGTGGGGAAAAATTACAACTTCAAAAAACTCACGCAAAGCAAAAGCACAAAATCTTCTGGACAACATCACTCCAAATAAAATGCCTTTATTTGTAAAATCCAAAATCCAAAAACCACACTGCAGATCACAGCACACTGGTCAAGTTGACGCGTTTCACACTGTACTAGTGTTTAATCATAAAAAATCAAAAAACTCACCATGCCTCTTACTAAATACATTGGAATGTCTACTTTCCAAAAATGGGTCAATTGGGGGGTATTTGTACGTTCCTGCCATTTCAGGGCCTCAAGAAATGAGATACCGTAGGCCGTCAATACTTCAGGTGTGATCAATTTTCAGTGAGTGGCACCATAGCTTGTGGACTCTATAACTTTCACAAAGACCAAATAATATGCACTTACGTGGGTTATTTTTACCAAAGATATGTAGCAGTATAAATTTTGGCCAAAATTTATGACAAAAAATTACTAATTTGCTAAATTTTATAACCGAAACAAAGAAAATTTAGATTTTTTACGAAATTTTCAATCTTTTTTAATTTATAGTGCAAAAAATAAAAAACTCAGTGATCAAATACCACCAAAAGAAAGCTCTATTTGTGTAAAAAAAAGAACAAACATTTTGTATGGGTACAGTGTTGCATGACTGAGTAATTGTCATTCAAAATGTGAGAGGACTAAAAGCTGAAAATTGGTCTGGTTAGGAAGGGGGTTTAAGTGCCCAGTGGGCAAGTGATTAATATGATAAATATTGCAAAGATCCTTACATAGTGTGATATTGTTTCTATCTTAGTTAAAACAACAACAGCCAATTGTGCACTTACAGTAGGTAGTATCACATTGTTCTGCCTTATAACATACTCTGCGCTACCAGCCTCTACCAAGGCCGTGCACTCCACACAGCAGAAGTGACGTCATGGGTATGGGCCCACCCAATGTGTTTCATCTACTGGAATTCTTCAGGGATCAGTGATGGAGTACGTAAGGCAGTTCAGGGGTCAGGTGTGTATAAGGTACAAAGTGCAGAGGTCAGGAATAAGTAATGCACAGAGTGCAGCAGTCAGGAATAAGTAACACGCATAGGTCTGTAGTAGGTTATACGCAGAGTGCAGAGGTAAGGAATAAGTAACGCACAGAGTACATAGGTTAGGAATACGTGCAGAGGTCAGGAGTGTGTAATGCACAGTGTGCAGGGGACAGGAATAAGTAACACACAAAGTGCAGTGGTCAGGAGTAAATAAAGCACATAGTGCCCAGGTCAGTAATAAGTAATGTGTAGAGTGTAGAGGTCAGGAATAAGTAACACACAGAGTACATAGGTTAGGAATAAGTACCACAAGTGCAGAGATCAGAAGTAAGCAACACATTAAGTGCAAGGGTCAGGAGTAAGTAATGCATATAGCGCTGTGGCCTAGTGCAGAGTTCAGAGGTCGGTAGTAAATAATGCCCAGAGTGCAGAGGTTAGTAGTGAGTAATGCACAGAGTGTAAGGGTCAGATGTAGGTAATGCTCAGGTCAGGAGTAAGTAATGCATAGAGTGCTGTGGTCTGAAGTAAGTAAAGCACAGCGTGCAGATGTAACACATAGTGTCGAGGTTAAGAAGTAAGTAATGCACAGAGTGCAGGGGATAGAAATAAAGAATGCTAATAAGTAGTGTATTTGGTATTTATATGCTCAGTACGCAGCTTGTCATCTATGGAGTGCATACAGTACATACATACATACATACATACATACATAGACACACAGACACTTATATACATTTATACACACACACTCAAACTCACTGTACCTGGCTGACTCAAGTGTCTCGATTTGGCTCTCTCAATTAAGGTGGGTTTCAGCAGGGCATGGTGGAGGTTTTGGATGCATGGCCAGAACATGGGAGGCAGAACAGATACAGCCTTCCCTCAATTCTATTAATGCTGGCCTGGGGCCAGTCTCTGGAGTGGTGGAGACACTGATCGGTGTGCAGGCGACTGGCGACAATGCTGGGGATCTTTGTTTCCCAGGGACAGACTCCTTAATATGGTGATTGTCCACAGGAAATGGGGACAAATGGTAACCATAAAATATGTACAAAATGTATAATATACTGACAATAAAGGTATTGATAATTGACATGCTTGACAAAATAAAAACCCTATATTGTATGCTTTTACTAATGCTGTAAATCATCTGTAGGATATTTGTTTCCCATGTCTTTATAAAACAAAAAATATGCAGGGCAGCTAATTAGAATAACTGAACTGGTTTTTGAATTCAAGAACAAGATTACTGAATTTTCTAAATAATCAGCAAAACTGGTGAACTGGAATACAGTAGCAAAGTAGAACAAAACCACAAGCTAATGAGAGGCTTATTTAAAAATATAATATATGCTAACCCTAGATTTTTATTTATTTTTATAAATTCCAATTTGCAACTTTTCAAGTGTGTTGAATTTCAGTAGAGTATGAGGAAATGTTTAAAAAACTGTTAAATCCTAGGTGTTACACTCATGAAAGAATTGGGAAAACTGAGCTTAAGGTGGACCTTCAGTCATTTTTCAACTTTCCATCTATTAAATCTTCTGCCCTTGTTGTTTTAACTTTGGATAGTAAATCATTTTTTTTTCTGCAAGTAAATACCTTATACAGCCCACTTCCTTTTTCTTGTCTGGTAAAAAGCCTTATGCCATCATGCACAGTTGTCTCTCTCACTCTCGTTAGAGTTTGCCAGAAAGAGAGGGGAGATGAGTCATAAGAGGGCCAATGAGAGCTGCAGGGCTGCAGAACTGGAGGTGTGCCTCTGTGTGTCTGTATAAATCCAGGAAGTGAACAGGCAGCAGCTTTAGCAGTTAAAATGGATGCAGCTTGACTCAGTGGAGGGAAATTTCTGCAGCATATTTGGCAAGTACGGAATCACTGTATATATAAAATAATATGCAAAGTGGTTAGAGGGAAGCTTCAGAATGGCAAAGATGTTTTTATTACAAATTATGTGAGTAGACTGCAGTTCCTCTTTAAGTGACAGTTTTTTTTTTTTTTTAGAAGTTTGTTCTATCTGTAACGTGCAGTTTTAGTAACTAGTGCGATTTCAGATGTGACTTGAGTTGTACAGAATCGCACGACAATGGAAATCTCACTGTTTTTTCAATGGTGCCCACTCAAATCAATGCATCTTGGCAACACATGATTTTGGAAAAGGTTCCCATACCAATTTGGTGCGATTCCAGCGCGATTTTGGCCCCATAGAATCTAGATGTAAAGTTTTCAATAATTTCAAAAGTGTAGTGTCCCAAAATGCATATGTAAAAGAGAAATATTTTTGTGAAGATATGTATTAAAACTTATCAACTTTTACTTTATCTTATAAATTACATACATACAATTTGCATAGATAATATTAAAGTTAGGTTTGTACCGATTCCGGTACTAGGCACTCGCGAAAATGCTCCGATACCAGAAGTGATGTCAGCTTGGGAACGGACCGCCTCCTCCCCTCTGGCCAGTGCCATCCCCACCTCCTCCTCCCAGTGGCGTCGCTAGGGGCCACTGGGCTGCCTGTCCTAATAGCCCACCATCCTTGTCTCCTCGCTGCACACCTCCTTCCTTCAGCTCTGACTCCTAGCCACACAGCACATAGAGTGCTGGACCTGGGCTCTCCTTGGCTGGATGCTGAGGCAGAGAATGGGGGGCTCTGTATATAGATACTGTACGGCGGTATCCTGTTGTACTGAACAGCGGGGCTCTCCCCCTCCTCTGTGTGCTGTCTGGCCACCTCCTCTCCCGCGAGAGGCAGAATATGTGCCCTCTCTTCATGGCCGGATATATGGAGGTGCTACCTAGATTTCAGTTGTGACCCTCACCATGGACATTGTGGCCGCCGAGCTTCTGCCCAATCCCCGCACTCAGGGCAGGGACAAGAGGCGGAGGACAGGAGAAGTTTCAGCAGCAGAGAGGAGAGAGCCGGGAGGAGGTGCGGGCTCTCTCGCATCCTGTTAGTGGAGCGCTCCTCTATAGGGTGGAAGGACATCTCTTGTACCATGTCTGCAGTCTCTGACTATCTCCTGTACCATGCCTGCAGTCTCTGACTGTCTCCTGTACCATGACTGTGGTCTCTGACTGTCTCCTGTACCATGCCCGCAGTCTCTGACTGTCTCTTGTACCACGCCTGCAGTCTCTGACTGTCTCCTGTACCATGCCTGCAGTCTCTGACTGTCTCCTGTACCATGACTGTGGTCTCTGACTGTCTCCTGTACCATGCCCGCAGTCTCTGACTGTCTCTTGTACCATGCCTGCAGTCTCTGACTGTCTCCTGTACCATGCATCTAGTCTCTGACTGTCTCCTGTACCATGCCTGCAGTCTCTGACTGTCTCCTGTACCATGTCTACAGTCTCTGACTATCTCCTGAACCATGCCTGCAGTCACTGCTGTAATTTATGCCTGTTGCCTCCTCCTTCCCTCCACAAGCTGACACCACTGCCTCCATGTCTCCCAATAACTCTCCTATTCCCATCCTCTTCCCCCCAGCGATCACAGCCTTTTCCATCCCAACTCTCCCACCCTCAACTACCTTGCCCTCACTTACCCCTCTACCCCCCCCACCTCACCCAACTCCCTAATATCCCCTTCCCCCCACACCACCCCTCTACCTACTCTTCCTAGGCGATAGGTATCGGTAATTGGTATCGGC
Organism: Rana muscosa; assembly: GCA_029206835.1. NCBI lineage: Eukaryota > Metazoa > Chordata > Amphibia > Anura > Ranidae > Rana > Rana muscosa. Next base: position 133,177,543 of record CM055126.1, read on the forward strand.
GAGTACTTGAAAAAAAGCATCGGTACTCGTACTCTGTTAAAAAAATGGTATTGTTGCATCCCTAATTAAAGTGATAGTTTGAGAATTATAACAAAAGCATGTGTGCTATTTTCAGTTTCTTGTTGCAGTCTGTGTGCCATAAACACTGTGTTCATTTTTCTTTGTTTAGGACCTGAAGAACAAACGAAACCCTCGCTTGGTGCCATATGCTTTACTAGATGAACGGACTAAAAAGTCTAATAGAGACAGCTTGCGTGAAGCTGTGAGAACATTTATTGGCTATGGCTATAATATCGAACCACCAGACCAAGAAATCAGTAAGAATACATCCTGCTCTTTTGCTGCCAAAAAACAAGGATCATGTATGATCCCGCAATGATTACATAAAATATAACAATACAAATAATTAAATTACTGCCCACCATTTATTGATAGGGACATAAATATGTAATGATAAACTAGCAATCACCAGTAACCTTAAAATTGGTATAAGTGCATTTACAGTGACACATGGCTGTCTAGTTTATCCAGCACACTTTAACAGTAATGTGTGGAGCACCATCAATAATTGACTAGAAGCTCTAAATAATATCCAGCTTAAAGCTGTATTAGCCCAGGTTCACACTGGGCTGCGGGAGTGAAGCCGTGCGAGTTCAGCTGAACTCGCACAATTTCACTCTCGTTGGCAGTCCCAATTTCAGCCGCGATTACAAAGACATCTGACACAGATGTCAATGTAAATCGCGTCCGAAATCGCAAAAAGTAGTACAGAAACTACTTTTTGAAATCGGTGCAGCGCCGCAGATGCGGTGTCGCACCGATTAGGAGGGTGCCATTGCCCGCAATTTGCGGCAAATATCGCCAATTTGACATGCAATTTGACATGTCAAATCGCATGTCAAATTGCACCAGTGTGAACCAGGACTTAAACCCAAAACCAAAAATGTAATATACTATATCGATCATTAAATGTGGTGGTTACATTCATTTTTTTTTAAGTTGTTTTCCCTTTGTTTTCACCTGGTGATCTGACCAGCAACACACCCCCTATATTAGAGTGCCCCCCATGCTGGATAAATGAGCACAAGGGGCACCTTTGGACAGGAGCATTGCCAGTCTGGGTGGGAGGGGAGTATTAGATGGACTAGCAGATTTAGATACACTAACAAATTTAAGCCAAACTCCAGCTCACACTGCAGTTACACAAGCAGTTACAGCAACAGTTTTTTTTTTTCTTTTGGGATAAAGGTTTTACATGAATAAATAAAAGCACCTCTGTAAATGGTTTGTCCCAACCTTCTACAGCTTTTTCTGCTGAAAAACAACAGACTTACTGGCCAGGTGAAAATAAAGGAAATGATTCCTAAAAAAGAAAATTAACTTGGTCATCACATCTACGAACTGATAAAATGCAATATAATAAAGATTTGCTTTTGTGTTTAATACTGCTTTAATAAAGTATTTTAACACTTATTTGAAAATTTAGATTGTAGAAAGGATCAATAACCACTTGTTGCCCACCATATAGCAAAATTATGGCGGCAAAGTGATTGTGTTATCCTTTCATATGACGTGATCAGGATAACAAGCCGCTGGGGGCGAGCATCGCGGCGATCGTTGTTGCGGCGTGTCAGTCTGACACACCGCAACTCCGATCTAGGTAAAGAGCCTATCAGTGCCCATCAGTGTCGCATATCAGTGCCCATCATCAGTGCTCAGTAGGGATGAGCTTCAAACAGCGAACAATTTGGGGTGTTTGCGGCAAATTTGAAAAACCGCAGAACACCCTGTAAAAGTCTATAGGAAAAATCGAAAGTGCTAATTTTAAAGACTTAAGTTGCAAGTTATTGTCATAAAAAGTGTTTGGGGACCCGGGTCCTGCCCCAGGGGACATGTATCAATGCAAAAAAAAGTTTTAAAAACTGCCATTTTTTCAGGAGCAGTGATTTTAATAATGATTAAAGTGAAACAATAAAAGTGAAATATTTCTTTAAATTTCATACCTGGGGGGGGGGGGGGTATAGTATGCCTGTAAAGCAGCGCTTGTTTCTCTTGCTTGGAACTGTCCCTGCACAAAATGTCATTTCTGAAGGAAAAAAAGTCATTTAAAAGCACTCGCGGCTTTAATGAATTGTCGGCTCCCGGCAATACAGAGAAAAGTCATTGATAAAAAAAAAATGCGTGGGGGTCCCCCCCAAATTCAATTACCAGGCCCTTCAGGTCTGGTATGGATATTAAGGGGAACCCTGCGTCAAATTAAAAAAAAATGATGTGGGTTTCCCCCCAAATATCCATACCAGACCCTTTATCCAAACATGCAACCTGGCAGGCTGCAGGAAAAGAGGGGGGGACGAGAGAGCACCCCCCTCCTGAACCGTACCAGGCCACATGCCCTCAACATGGGGAGGATGTCCCCATGTTGATGGGGACAAGGGCCTCATCCCCACAACCCTTGCCCGGTGGTTGTGGGGTTCTGCGGGCAGGAGGCTTATCGAAATCTGGAAGACCCCTTTAACAAAGGGGACCCCCAGATCCCGTCCCCCCCTATGTGAATTGGTAAGGGGTACATTGTACCCCTACCATTTCACGAAGAAAGTGTAAAAAAAAAAAACGAAACACACAGACACCTTGGAAAAGTCCTTTATTAAAAATAAAAAAATAAAAACACATTCCAGCAATGTAATCCAATGTCCCGCTGCAGTCTGCACTCGAAACGTCATTGGCTGAGCGGACCTACACTGCGGAGGAAGTTCCCCATCAGGTCCGCTCAGCCAATGACGTAGGCGGGGTCTGAGGTACTAGGGGGCGGGGGCGCCCTCGTATCTCAGACCTTGCCTACGTCATTGGCTAAGCGGACCTGATGGGGAACTTTCTCTTCAGTATAAAAAAACGAATAGGGCCGCCCCTTCTCAAGTTCCCCATCAGGAGCGGACCTGATGGGGAACGTGAGAAGGGGCGGGTCTATTCATTTTTTTACACTGAAGAGGAAGTTCCCCATCAGGTCCGCTCAGCCAAGACATAGGCGGGGTCTGAGATACGAGGGCATCCCCGCCCCCTCGTACCTCAGACCCCGCCTACGTCATTGGCTGAGCGGACCTGATGGGGAATTTCCTCCGCAGTGTAGGTCCGCTCAGCCAATGATGTTTCATGTGGAGTGGAGACTGCAGCGCTGGACATCGGATCGCCGTGGGACATTGGATTACATCGCTGGAATGTGTTTTTTATTTTTTTATTTTTTAGGGGTCTTCCAGATTCTGATAAGCCTCCTGTCGGCAGACCCCCACAACCACCGGGCAAGGGTTGTGGGGATGAGGCCCTTGTCCCCATCAACATGGGGACATCCTCCCCATGTTGAGGGCATGTGGCCTGGTACGGTTCAGGAGGGGGGGGGCTCTCTCATCCCCCCCTCTTTTCCTGTGGCCTGCCAGGTTGCGTGCTCGGATAAAGGGTCTGGTATGGATTTTTGGGGGAACTCCACGTCATTTTTTTTATTTGAGGTGGAGTTCCCCTTAAAACCCATACCAGACCTGAAGGGTCTAGTATGGATATTTGGGGGGAACCCCACGTAATTTTTTTTTTAAACTTGATGTAGGGTTCCCCTTAATATTCATACCAGACCTGAAGGGCCTGGTAATTGAATTTGGGGGGACCCCCACAAATTTATTTTTATTTTTTATCAATTACTTTTCTCTGTATTGCCGGGAGCGGACAATTCATTATAGCCGCGAGTGGTTTTAAATGGCTTTTTTTCCTTCAGAAATGACATTTTGTGCAGGGACAGTTCTAATCAAGGGAAACAAGCGCTGCTTTACAGGCATACTATTCACCACCTCAGGTACGAAATTTAAAGGAATATTTAACTTTTTATTTTTCACTTTATGCGTTATTAAAATCACTGCTCCCGAAAAAACGTCTGTCTTTAAAACTTTTTTTTGCATTGATACATGTCCCCCTGGGGCAGAACCCGGGTCCCCAAACCCTTTTTAGGACAATAACTTGCATATTAGCCTTTATAATTAGCACTTTTGATTTTGAACGTTCGAGTCCATTGTATTTAATAGGGTTCTAAAGTTCACGCGAACTTTAGGTCTGTTCGCAGGTTCTGGTGCGAACCGAACAGGGGGGTGTTCGGCCCATCCCTAGTGCTCAGCAGTGCCACCTCATTGGTGCCACCTCATCCATGCTCATCATTGCCACCTTATCAGTGCCCGTCAGTTCAGCCTCATCAGTGCCCATCAGTGAAGGAGAAAACATACTTATTTACAAACTTTTATAACAGAAACAAAGAAAAACTTTTCGGTCTTTTTTTATTTGTTTAGCAAAAAATAAAAACCACAGAGGTGATCAAATACCACCAAAAGTAAGCTCTATTTGTGGGAACAAAAAGATAAAAAAAAAATTGGGTACAGTGTAGCATGATCGCGCAATTGTCATTTAAACAGCGACAGTGCTGAAGGCTGAAAATTGGCTTGGGCTGGAAGGAGGGAAAGTGCCTGGTATTGAAGTGGTTAAATACCCCACAGTTATTAGAATCTGTGAACTATTGGATAATATAGCAGCCATGCCAGCCAGTGAATCTGGAGCCTATAATTCAGATATTTGTTCAGTGTTGATGTCATCTGATATTACGTGATATAGCGGTATTATGAATATTAAATTGTTTTTAATTTATTCTTTAATATAAGTGTCTGCTGCCATACTCTGCCACCCTAATACATTTTTGCCTGTTTTTACATTCTATACACTTTATCGCTGGGAATGATGGGCACACTTTGTTAAGGTTTGTACTTACTTTTTTTTCCTGTATATATTTTTGTAGCTGACCAAATGACGTCGCGAGTCAGCATTGATAAGATTCGCTTCTTTAGGGTGGAGCAGACATATGCTGTCAAATCTGGGAAGTGGTATTTTGAGTTTGAAGTGGTGACTGGAGGCGATATGCGAGTAGGCTGGGCTCGACCCACTTGCAGGCCAGATCTTGAACTTGGAGCAGATGATCGGGCATTTGTGTTTGAAGGAAGCAGAGTGAGTATTTTTCTTTTTGCTGCTACACACCCTGCAACGATTTCATTGTTCCTAAATATCAACTCGCCCTTGGACTAGCATGCCTATGTAATGGATATTGGATAGCACTGGATATTCAGTGACTTGTGGGCCCTTAGATATTTAAACTACAAAAAATATGATTTGGGATGTTGACAGACTTGGTAGACAAGACTAATCAAAAATAAATTTATTCGTAAGAACATTTTTCTTACACTGTTAAATTTTACGTTTTTTTCCATATATTAAAAATAAAACAAAAGCCTTCTCGAGCACATGCAACCTGTAATGTAGGTACAAGAGTTTCAACCACAAGCAGGCCTTTTTCACTTTGAAGTTCTCAAGCCCTTTCGTTGCTTAACAACTATAGTCTTACTGTGGTATTTCAAATCAGCATAAGTAATCTGTAAATAAGCCTACAGTGATGTTGTCATACTTTTGTGAGTTTATCTTAAAGTGGATCTGGAAATTTACTATGTTATGGGAACAATTTAGAAATGCAAATTGTACCTAAGCAGTGCTCTAAAATGTGTACCTTTTGTCTTTAATTCCTCCTGAAAAAATAGCACTGCACTTCCTAGTATGTGAAAGTGCCTAGGCACTTCTGTGCCCACAGCCTTATAGCTTTGTATCTGCAGTGTAAGATCGAATGCACTGCTACCTTAGCCTTCTTATACATCAGGCGATTTTAAGTGAGATTTAGTGATGTCACTACTGTGCTGCTCACAGTTCTCCTTGCTGGAGATTCTAACATGAGGAAGCAAATCCCTTCCTCTACCAAGATGGCCCCCTACATACAGCAGGCTATTTACAGTGCCTTTAGGACATGCTAGATTTAATTCAGCTTCAATTTAAGGATCTCCATAAAATGTTATTCTTATTATATCACAAATCATTCAAGCCCAGAAAAAGGGGGTCCTTATTCCCCTAAACACGTTGTCTGTTTTTGATGCTCTTATGAAACAAATTTCTAGAAAGGTGGAAGTTTGTACTAGGTACTTCTAAGTGCACATCCAGAAGCACAGCAGCACAGTGTAGAAAATACATGGTAAGTCAGTACACAGAGATCAGCTGCAGGGGGACCACAGGGAAAACTAGTGACTAGTCATTTGCCCCCTACCTGCCTTGTTGTGTTAAGTCTCCAATAAGTATTCAACCTGTCTGAATAAAAAGGCACTCACACAGCATCATTATACAGTATCTTAATAACTTCCTTGATCATAAAGTCCATAATGCAACTTATGATAGCCCTGGTAATCTTTGTTCTAACTGTGTAGTAATGTGCACATATTAATAATGCATTCATCTTTATAGGGCCAGTGCTGGAACATGGGAAGCTCTTTTTTTGGTCGCAACTGGCAACCAGGAGATGTGGTGGGATCCATGATTAATTTGGATGATAAATCTATGATTTTCACATTAAATGGGGAACTTCTAATAACTAATCAAGGGTCTGAACTGGCATTTGCAGATTTTGAAATTGAAAATGGTAAGTGATACATTTCACAAAAGTAAACATAATTATAGTTGAATATATTTTTTTTAATCATAGAGAAACATTTTCCAGAAAGGAAAATAGTTATCAGCTAGAATCAAGAAACCTTACAATTCTAACATATGGTATAAATAATGAGCTGAAACATCAATAGCAATGATATAGTCTAAATAGTTCATATCGTGTAAAAAGTAAAAAATTGAAATGACAATAAAAAGATGATTTTAAATAGATTGTCATGGGTATAGCATAGCGTATGGCTCGCTTTGGAAGTAGAAGTAGGGAGAGGATGTAGAAAGTAAGAAAGATGAAAAAAGGAAGTGAATGCTAGTCCACGTGAGCCTGGTGTGACTGGGCACTTGCTCAAGTGGTAGCTATGTGGCAGTAAGACACCATACATTGCAGTCTCTTAAAGACAGAACTTATCACACGTTTATTTTAAGGTGTCTAAACAAAATAAAACAGCTTGATATCAGCTTAAAACAGAACAAAAAAATGGGCTGCTTAATTTAGCAAGTGTTAGAGGCCATCCATTAGACTTCCGCTTAGCCTCAAAAGTCCCAAACTGGTGGGTGAACCCTTCAAGTGCTTTTTAATCAGCACACAGCAAAAACACAGTCAGTCAGCCCATCATGCACACCACAACTTTCTTTCCTATGAGAGCTTCAAAACCTTTAAATGAAACAGGCATGCAGGCAGGTAATAGCCGACAAGGCTGCTGTCCCACCCAAACTTTTCTGCAGCCCAAACTCCAGGTCTGAGAGAGGATTAGAAACTGGCCTGTATTCCTCACTAGGCTTCTCTGGAGCTCACAACCACCCAATCCTCATTTTGGTTGACAAATATGTCCCACCTGCAATCTGGTGTGCCACATTGGTCCAGACTCCATCACACTGCATAGTTGTCTCCCCATACACTGTTCTGAGGAAAATAGCTGCCCAAATAGTCAGCCTAGAGATTTTTATTCCCCCCTGAAATACACCAATCAGATTTAAATGAACAGGTTTCTGCTGTCTTTGCAGGGTGAGTTTCCATTTGATTGGTGGTTGTGTAGGAATAACAGCACCTTCAGAACTGACACAAGACATAAGTCACATCATGTCTATAAAAGAACCTTGGGTTCATTGTTAATTTCCTCCGAGGCAATTATGCTTAGTGCTGTTATATTGGCATATTTCAGAAGTGTTTTTAGCTGTTTCTTTCAACTGCTGCATTCCATAAAAGCCTAGAGATTAATTACTACCCTGCTCTTTTCAGGACAATCACTTATTCTCTAATAAGCAAATGGATATGCTACATCCTCCCTGGCAAGCAATACATTACATTACTGATTCAAACCCTAGTATGCACCGAATTATTGGGTTACAATGAATTCATTTTGGTTGGTGCCAAAATAATTCAGGCTCTTTGCAATGTAATTTTCCTCTAACAGTCTGCCTTGATATACTGTATATGTTTAAGTAGCATGTGGACTTCAAATGATTCTGAAGCATTGCATACATGTTTATTTCTAAACAATTAATGTCCTCTGAAGTTAGCTGATCTATGAGATCAACCATGGATGTTTGGAAATCTAAAATCATATTGAAAGGAAAATAACTGTAAAGCCCTGTACACACGATCGGTTTAACCGATGAAAACCGTCCAATGGATTGTTTTCATCAGACAAACCGATCGAGTATGGGACTCATCGGTCTTTTTTCCACCGGTTTTAAAAAATAGAACATGTTTTAAATTTTTCCGATGGATAAAAAACCGATCGAAAACTCTGATCGTCTATGGGCAAGTCCATCGGATAAAAAACCCACGCATGCTCAGAATCAAGTCGACGCATGCTCAGAAGCATTGAACTTCATTTTTCTCGGCTCATCGGAGTGTTTTACGTCACGGCGTTTGGAACGGTCGGTTTTTTGACTGATGGTGTGTAGGCAAGACTGATGGAAGTCAGCTTCATCGGATTTCCGATGGACAAAACCATCGGATTAGGATCCATAGGATATCCGATCGTGTGTACGAGGCTTTATAGTATTACGAGTGATTAGAGTAAGAGGTCAAGTCTATGCCTTATTGCTCAGGAAAAATATCCATCTGCAAAATGTGTGGCTGTCAAAGTTCTTTTGTGACAGATTGATGAAGGATTTTTCCTGAGAGCACACCATCTTTAATATCACACAGATTGAGCTTCTTGTAATTGTGTTTTGCAGGTTTTGTTCCGGTCTGCTCCTTGGGACTGTCTCAGATTGGTCGCATGAACCTCGGAAAAGATGCCAGTACTTTCAAATACTACACAATGTGTGGTCTTCAGGAGGGCTTTCAACCATATGCTGTAAATATGAACAGAGAGGTTGCCATGTGGTTCAGCAAACGCTTACCTACCTTTGTCAATGTGCCAAAAGATCATCCTCACATTGAGGTAATTGAGTATCTTTAAACGGTATGTAATAATTACAACCAAATAGATCAATTACCCAATTATTGATTTTGAATTTTTAGGTGACAAGGAAAGATGGTACTGTAGAAAGCCCTCCATGCCTAAAGGTTACACACAAAACCTTTGGAACCCAGAACAGTAATGAAGACATGATATACTGCAGGTTGAGTATGCCTGTTGAGTTCCATTCTGCCTTCATCAATGAAGAAAATTTCCAAAAAAGGTATAATGCTTTGTCTGTAGTCCCCTTTCAAATTGTTTTCTTCGTTATGCAGTTTTTTATTTACAACAAATATCCTACAAAAAAACCAAATATAAAGTACTTGCTCAAAACTTTAAAAAGTAACAGAATGTCTAAACACGTCTGTACAGACATTAAAGTGGATGTAAACCGGATTCATGAAACTTGAGCTGGGAACATATATCTGCAGTGTTTTCTTATCTCTCTTCAAAGGTCTCCTGCTGCCTTCTTCTATTATAAGCCTGACAGGTTCTCCACCACATATGATAAAGGCAGCTGGAGTTTTGTGTTAGGGAGGATGCTATAAATAGATTAGCAGAGCCCTTAACTATACTACGAATGGAGCTGAAAGTCTCTACCTATGAGGAGAGGGGGTGTTTGCCTTTCCTCCAATCAGCTGTATTGGCTGTATGCCCAGGCTTCACAGCAGTGTTGAAGAGGAAGAGAAAATCTGCTAACACGAAGATCACTTTCTAAAGGATATATAAAGTTAAAGACAGCAGATATACATGTAAGACTTATGTAGGAAGATTTGTTTCATCTCCGTGTATCATCTGAGGCTGTTCACTTCACTGGGTATATGTGAGGGTTTACATCCACTGTAACGCTGACAGACAATAACAATATGTTAATTCTTCTGACCAGCAGCGACAAACAAATAGATTTTATATTTTTTTAAGGATAACTATATAACTAAATATATTAAAACTATGGGCCCACTCTTGTGTAATAAAGAAGAACAAAACATTTTAATGGTCTGGCAGCACTCCGGAAAAGACTAAAAAAAGATATTTGACCCTTTTTAGCACACCATAAGGCACAACATGTAATTTGTGATGCACCGCAATGTGTATGTGTTGCCTACTAATGTAATAGGGTGATAAGGCAATATTCTGTATGAATGGCACCATAATGGATCACACTGCAGTTTACGTACGAACGTGCCATAGGGTAGTTTGTGATAAAACCCACAAATGTATGAGCTACATGCAATTTAACAAGATGTCATAATACCGTGAATACACTGGGTCTCCCACCTTAGCTGATATTATCTACAATATGTTAGTAAATCCCTTCCAAGATAAACTAATACCATTCTTTTTGTAAATAGTTAGAAGTATTAAGAAATTTGTTATTGCTAGTCAGTAAATATCAGATTTTACCAGTATCGTGCACTATTTGCAGCTGTATACCCAAGTGACATTGTCAAGCCAAAAAGCACCAAAAAAATTATTTAGAAACTAAAAATTTGAGTCCTTTAATAAATGTAATCAATACAAAAAACTTGTGTTAGTGCCCTTATTCACACTTCTTTTCTCTTAACCACTTTCTGACCGGCTCACGCTAATATACGTCGGCAGAATGGCTCTCCTGCGCAAAGTGACATACCTGTACGTCAGTCAGCAATAGTAGGATAGCGGGCACACGCGGGAGTGTGCCCGTGGGTCCCGCAGACTCGATGTCCGCCGGCGGCCCGTAAGCGCTGAGGAGAGGCAGAATGGGGAACTGCCTATGTAAACAAGACCTTTCCCTGTTCTGCCTAGTGACATGACAGAGATCTTCTGTTCCCTGTGATCGAGAACAGTGATCTCTGTCGTGTTTCAGTAAGCCCATCCCCTCTACAGTTAGAACACGCTGAGGGAACACACTTAACCCCTTGATCGCCCCTAGTGTTTACCCCTTCCCTGCCAGTTTTTTAGCACTGATCAAAAAGTGTAATTTGTGGTCAGATTTGTCCGCCGCAATGTCGCAGTCCCGCTAAAAATAGCAGACCGCCGCCATTACTAGTAAAAATAATAAAAAATAATAAAAGTCACTAAATATATCCCGTAGTTTGTAGACGCGTTAACTTTTGCGCAAACCAATCAATATACGCCTATTGCATTTTTTTTTACCAAAAATTTGTAGAAGAAAATATATCTGCCTAAACTGATGAATACATTTTTTTTTCACTCCTTGAAAGGCAATGCGCCGGGTCTTCCAGGCCTGGGCTATGGTCCATTTAGCAGATATAAAAAGAAAAGTAGTCAGCTTTTGCTGAGATGCGTATAGGCCCGGGAATCGGGCAAAGCAATAGGGCCAACTTTGCGTCCCTGTGGACCGTTATATGGAAGAGGGTCTGGAGCAGGCTAAATACCCTGGAACAGAACCCCACCAGTCTCGGGCAGGACCACCAGGTATGCAGGACACTTCCCCTTTGCCCACAGTTACGAAAGCATCTATCATTATTCCCCGGGTAAGCATTGGCGACCCGGCAGGGACCCAGTACCACCTAAAAATAAACTTATACGCTGCTTCTAGCGTATTTTTATTGAAAGAACATTTTGAAATTGTTTTCCAAGCCTTACTCCAGTCCTCTAAATCTATCGGGGACTGGAGGTCCTGCTCCCATTGAGACATGTAGGAGAGGGATGCTGATGACAGGCATCCGTTCAAAGATGCATAGATGGCTGAGATAAGGCCAGCGGCCCCTGGAGCATGCTGGCACGCATGTTCGAAGAAGGTTTTCCGATAGGGGTAGGTGGACGTGTGGCGCAGGGAAGCAATCCAATGTTTTAGTTGAAGAAAGCGAAAATGTTCCCGGGCTGGAGCCTCGTGTGTCTCACGAATGGCCTCCCAAGATGGGAAGGAGCGGGAGGAGGGAAAATCTTGGACCCACGTGAAGCCCCGGAAAAGCCACCAGGAGAACGCCCGGGATTCCGTAAAAACTGGGGGAAAGAGGGGATTATGCGTGATAGGCAGCAGCGGCAGAAAGGAAGACATTAAGTTGCCCGAGCAGCGGACCGAATCCCATACCCTTAGACATCATTGGGCTCAAGGAGGGGGGACGTGATTTTTGGGAAGCCAAAGCAAGGCCTGTATTGAATATGGATCACAGTTGGGCAGTTCAAGCAACACCCTTGGCTATTAAGCATTCGCCTATTGTCAGCATATGCTGCTGATTAAGATTTAAGCTTTGCAGTTTTTATTTTCACAGTATATAACTGGTTGCCTTTACAACCGATGAGTCATCAGCTGTGGGATTCCCCACTGACAGTTGAATGTAAAAAAAAAAATTGCAAGCAAAAATTTTTGAAGGGGAAAAAAACGGCATGGGGTCCCCCCCAGGTCCATACCAAGACCTTCAGATCTAGTATGGATTCGCCCCCCCCCAAAATCCATACCAGACCCTTATCCGAGCATGCAGCCTGGAGGTCAGGAAAGGGAGGGGACAAGCGCCCCCCCTCCTTAAACATACCAGGCCGCATGCCCCCCACCTCAAAGCACCTTGTCCCCATTTTGATAGGATAAGAGCCTCTCCCCGACAACCCTGGGCTGTGGTTGTCGGGGTCTGCAGGTGGGGGGGATTATCGGAATCTGGAATCCCACCCCCCCATGTGAATGGGTAGGGGTACATCGTACCCCTACCCATTCACCCCAAAAAGCAGTGAAATGTAAAAAAAAACAAGAGCCGGTTTTTGACAAGTCCTTTATTGTAAAATAGCTCTGAGCTGTCTTCTCCTCGAGACGTCTTCTCCTGCCGCTGTCTCTCCCGCTGTCGTCTTCTCCTGCCGCTGTCTTTCATGCTGCCATCTCTTCCGCCACCATCTTCTCCTGCTGCTGTTTCTCCTGCCACCGTCTCTCCCATCGCCGTCTTCTCCTGCTGCTGTCTTCTCCTGCCACCTTCTTCTCCTGCCACTGCCTCTCCCGCTGCCGTCTTGTCCTGCTACCGTCTTCTCCTGCTTCCATCTCTCCCACCGCCATCTCCTCTTGCCGCTGTCTTCTCCTGCCGCTGTCTCTCCTGCCACTGTCTTCTCCTGCCGCTGTCTCTCGCCGATGTCTCGCCCGCCGGCGTCTTCTCCTGCCACTGTCTCTTCCGCTGCTGTGTTTATCCTCGCCGCCGGTTACCCGCTAAATAAAAAAAAGCTTCTCCTCTGTGGCTGTCTTCCTCCATTGTGTTGTCGCCCGCTGTCTGCCATCTCTTATCTAGCCATGGGGCGTAGCCATCCGATGATGTCACCCAGAGAGCTCGCCCCTTGTGAGTTTTTTTTTTTAGCGAGTAACCGGCGGCGAGGAAGAACACAGCAGCGCGAGAAGATGGCGGCAGGAAAAAATTGGCGGTGCGAGAGACAGCGGCAGGAGAAGATGGTGGCAGAAGAGACGGCGGCAGGAGAAGATGGTGGTGGAAGAGATGGCGGCAGGAGAGACAGCGGCATGAGAAGATGGCTTCGGGAGAGGCAGCGGCAAGAGAGACAGCTGCAGGAGCTATTTTACAATAAATATTTTTTTTTTTTTACATTTCACTGCTTTTTGCAGTGAATGGGTAGGGGTATTATGTATCCGATACCCATTCACATAGGGAGGGGGCGGGATATGGGGGCCCCCTTGTTAAAGGGGGCTTCCAGATTCTGATAAGCCGCCCGCCCGCAGACCCTGACAACCACCAGCCAGGGTTGTCGGGAAGAGGCCATTGTCCCCATCAACATGGGTACAAGGTGCTTTGGGCCCCCCTATCCTGACCTCCAGGCTGCATGCTCAGATAAGGGTCTGGTATGGATTTGGGGGGGACCACACGCCAATTTGTTTTGAAATTTTGGCGTGTAGTTCCCCTTAAAATCCATGCCAGACCCGAATGGCCTTATATGGATTCTAGGGGAAACCCCACTCCAATTTTTTGTTAAAATTTGGCATTGAGTTTCCCTTAAAATCCATACCAGACCCAAAGGGCCTGGTAATGATTTTTTCTTGGGGGGGGGGCACGCCAAATTTTGTTTAAACTATTGTTTTTGTGGTAGTTTTTCTTAATTAAGGTTTGCACTTATAAAATATGTATTTTGAGTCTGCAAAAGTCAAACATAAAGCAAAAAACAATCAACTTTTTATTTCAACATTAGTAAAAACATTTGTCACATTATTGTACGTGGGCCAAAAATAAATAAAAGGCATGGAAATTAGGCTTGTGCAATTCGTTTCGTAACGAATCGAAATTCGTCCGAATTTAGCAACTTTCGGACATTCGGAAGCATTCGAATTTCCGAACAAAGCAATTACGAATAAAACCGAATCCGAAATAAATTATACCGCAAAATAGCGAATGCCCGAATGTCTTCGGCATAATTCGTTATGAAAAAACTTACGAATGTACAAATCCATTGGAAACACAATAACACTCACTCTGCTCTGCTCTCTGCTTCTCCTTCACCGTGCTGAACTCCCTCTCAAAATGGTGTACAGGGGCGGAGGCTATAGCCGCATGTAAAAAACGAAAGTAAAATACGAGATTTCTAATCCATTCGAAGCACAATAACACTCTGCTCTGCTCTCTGCTTCTCCCTCACCGTGCTGAACCCTCTCAAAATGGTGTACAGGGGCGGAGGCTATAGCCGCATGTAAAAAACGAAAGTAAAATACGAGATTTCGAATCGTTACAAATAACCGCTATGTATTTCGAAAAGTACAAATCCATTCGAAGCACATTAGGCATAATAGTCAGCGTCGTCGTGAGAGAGACACAGAAAATTACGAATCAACGAACCCAAAAAAAGTTACGAAAGTAGGAGTTGTGTCCAGAATCAACGAAAAACAACGTATTCTACCGAAAGTACGAATTATAAAGCAACAAAAAATTCAACGAAAAATGTCGCTTGCAAAAATACGAATGAGTCCGAACACGAAAAATCCCGTCTAGCAAAATTACGAATGATTACGAATCAACAAGACCGGAAAGAAACGAACCGAAACGGAACGAATTTTTCCGTTGTGCACAAGCCTAATGGAAATGATGCTCCAGCATTTGACAATATAGTTATAAGGACCCTGCTCAAAAGAGCTTACAATCTACAAGGGTAGGGCACTAAAAAATAGACACATTAAACAAATCACATTAGAAAAGCAGAGATACAAATCAAGAAGTCCTCGCCCCAAACTCCAAAAAAGTTAAATGGCAGGATTATCATAAACAAAATTAACACAAAAGCCAAAAAGGCAGCGCACAAACTAAATTGACACACACAGCAAGAATGAATTAGCAGGAACCTTCCTTTTCATTGAAACCATTACATAGCAGTTGTAAGACTAACGTGAGATTTAGAAGCAATCATCAGACAACAACCTTAGTGGGGTGTGATTCAGGAATTATGCACACCCCCTCCCCCCCCCCCAAAAAAAAATATCTATTTGTAACCCAATCTGCACTGCAAAGAAAGATTCAGGCCTGTCCTTAGGCCAAACACCCTCCACAAATTCAGGCCTTTAACCACTTCCCGCCCAGTCAATAGCAGATTGACGTCCGGGAAGTGGTTCTGTTATCCACCCTGGACGTCATATGACGTCCTGCGGGATAACAGCCGCCGCGCGCCCGGGGGGGGCGCGCATCACGGCGATCGGTGGAGCGGTGGGTCAGTCTGACCCACCGCTACACTGATCTCGGTAAGAAGCCTCCGGCGGAGGCTTTTTACCACGTGATCAGCCGTGTCGAATCACGGCTGATCACAATGTAAACAGGAAGAGCCGTTGATCGGCTCTTCCTCACTCGCGTCTGACAGACGCGAGTAGAGGAGAGCCGATCGGCGGCTCTCCTGACAGGGGGGGTTTGCGCTGATTGTTTATCAGCGCAGCCCCCCCTCGGTTACCCACACTAGACCACCAGGGAAGCCCCCCAGGACCACCAGGGAAGCCCCAATCATGTGGATGGCCCCCATGGCCATCCACATGTAGTAAAAAGAAATAAATAAAATAAAAACATTAAAAAAAATATGCCAATCAGTGCCCACAAATGGGCACTGACTGGCACTTTCACAATGTGTGGTGGCTGGCATTGCTGGGCACCAGTGCCACCAATGCCACCTACTAGTGTCCATCAGTGCCACCTATCAGTGCCCATCTGTGCCAATCTGTGCCCACCTATCAGTGCCCGTCCATGCCACCTATCAGTGCCACCCATAAGTGCCCATCAGTGCCGCCCATGAGTGCCCATCAGTGCCGCCTATGAGTGCCAATCAGTGCCGCCTATGAGTGCCAATCAGTGCCGCCTATGAGTGCCAATCAATGCCACCTATGAGTGCCCATCAGTGCCGCATACCAGTGCCCATCAGTGCCGCCTATCAGTGCCCATCATCAGTGCCCATCAGTGCCACCTCATCAGTGCCACCTCATTGGTGCCACCTCATCGGTGCCCATCAGTGTCGCCTTATCAGTGCCCTTCAGTGCCACCTTATCAGTGCCCGTCATTGAAGTAGAAAAGGTACTTATTTACAAAAAAATTAACAGAAACAAAGAAAAACTTAGTTTTTTTAAAAATTTTCGCTCTTTTTTTATTTGTTGTGCAAAAAATAAAAATCGCAGAGGCGATCAAATACCACCGAAAGAAAGCTCTATTTGTGGGAACAAAATTATAAAAAATTTGTTTGGGTACAGTGTAGCATGACCGCACAATTGTCATTCAAATTGCGACAGCGCTGAAAGCTCAAAATTGGCTTGGGCAGGAAGCTGTATAAGTGCATGGTATTGAAGTGGTTAAATAACTTAGCTAGGATTGCTAACACACCCAGTAAAGGACACACCCACCAGTGTAATTGATTCTGTCTCTTCATGTATGCCTCAAGTGCTCACACCTGTTCATTAGGAATACACACTCTTTACAAATGAAAAAAATGCATCATAATATATATCTGTGCTAGGTAAATCTCAAAATAACAAATGTCCAAGGCTCTGGCCATGATCAGTGATCCCAAAAATCTCCAAATCAAACTTGTACGTTGTTGGGCACGTAGAGGGTACAAAACAAGAAATAACAACTTTGTGAGGGCTGTTTCACACAAATTGGTGACAAAGTGCATTTGTCATTCATCATAACCATACAACATTAAAATATGTGTGCAGGATCACACCAGACTTATACATCCATATCTGCCCAAAATACCACAGTTATAGATTTGGTGCAAACCCACACTTGCTTGAATTATAATGTGATTTCATGGGGTTCCATTATATGAAACCCATCAAAAATGTCATCACTGGTGAAAAATAAACTTTTACAGCACAACAGAGGAAGAGCATAGAAACCTCTAGCCAGAGAGCAGGATTGGGATTTCAACCAAGAACCTCAGTGTTGCTAGGCAGAAGTGCTAACCTGTTAGCCACTGTGCTGCTACATGTTTGTAGCCTGCATCTCTTTGGTGTCAAACTGTCCTAAGTCCTAGGGGTGCAAGAAGTTAATCAATGCAGATGTACTGTGGAAGGCCAGAGAGACATTGAACAACCGATTTCTGGCATATGCCTTCTGCTTTGAAGGCTGGTTATGGCCGATTACTGTCAGCATGCTGAGAGATAAACAGCCGTCATTTTGTGGGTTTAGGCTTGGTAAGAGGCTGCAATAAGTGCTGTTGGGGAAATGGTAAGGCAGTGGTTCTCAACCTTTCTAGTGCCGTGACCCCTTGATAAAATGTCCCAAGTTGTGGGGACCCCTAACAGAAAAATTATTGTTGTAAAGTGGGTTGTCACTCAGCACCCAAGGCAAGACAAGTAATTTGCACGCCTAACCCACGGACATTTAGCGCTCCCTGAGTCCCTTCCACTCCTACAGTATTTAAACCCCTTATGGTACATTTTGGGATGTACCACTCTTTCTTTTTGTTCTCCTTTCTTTCCCTTTTATCTCTCTCTCTATCTTTTTTTCCCCCCATCCCTCTCTCTAGCCGTTTTCTTGTTCTTTTTCTTATTCTTTCTCTCCCCTTTTCTTTGTTCCTACCCCTCTTTTCCTCTCCCTTCCATGTATTCTCTATTTTTATTCCTTCTCTTACTCCTTGGTGGGGGGGGGGATGTGGGATGAGTGGCAGTGCTGGCGGGGAGTGGCATCAGTGGCAGTGCTGGGGGGTTCTGATCAGCCAACTTAGGTTCTCCTGATCAAGGTCATTTGCTGATCTGAGAACTGTAGTGGGGACTTTTAATGGCAACTCTAATCACAGGTAGTGTTACTTCCTGTGTCTCCAGCTTCCCTGTGTCTCCGACTGTGTGGTGTCTCATAGCAGTGACACCTATGCTGAAATCAGGAGATAGGGTCTCCTCCAGGCCCTCCCACTTCACATTCCTCACCAGTCAGCTGACCTCTAGTCTCTGTCCCCCAGCCATGCCGTGAATTGAATGGGCGGCTGCAAAAAGGCTGAGTGGGCGGCCGCGGGCTCCAGGAAAAGCCTAGCTGGGCGGACACAGGCTCCAGGGACAGCCCTGCTGAGCAGCCGCAAAAAGGCTGGGAGAGCAGCGTGGGCTTCAGGAGCAGCCCAGGATTTGGTGACCCCTGGAAAATCATCATTTGACCCCCGAGGGGGTCCCGACCCCCAGGTTGAGAACCCCTGTGTTAAGGCTTATTATAGTCCTTGCCCATGGAAAACATATGACACGATTTGCAATGGTGGTAGAATCCTCCTACACATAAATACTACATTTAGACATAATTTATGCAAGGACCTGAGTCAGGAGTTATGTTTTAACAACATAGGGAGAACAGACAACTTCTCTACATGAAGTGGCATGTTTGGGATTAGAATCAAGAACCTCAGTGCTGGTAGGCAGAAGTGCTAACCTGTTAGCCACTGTGCTGCCACATGTGAAACCCTCCTACACATAAATACACATAAATACTGCATTTCTTTGGACATATAGGTGGTGGAATTACATTAGTCAGGAGTTATTCTTCTTGATTTATTCTGTGATATTTGGTGGTTCTTGGTGTGTGAGTGTAGAATAGTGATGTTACCCTCTGATTTTTGGGAATCACATTTTGATTTCTGATGTTGGTACACATATCAAATGTTTTGGGCTCAAATTATGATCATTTGGAAATAATAAAAAACACACAAAATTGTGACTCATTTTAAAATTACATCAGCAATGGTATTGTTTGTGGTTTGTAAAGACACCTGTGTAAGTTTGGGTAAAGAAAGATTCAGAGAAAAATATATTTTATAAAAACATGAAAACATTACACATTCTTGAATTCTTAAAAACAAAATAGATAAAGAAGAAGCAACATTGTTGGAAGGACAATTTCTTTGAGAGAAAGATACAGTTCATCTCAACGCTCATTTTGGAATTTACTATAACTCTTGGTAAAAAAGGCATGGGAGAGTGGTTTGCAGGTCTGAGGATGCTCAGTTATGCTGGCACCTAGTTGTAAAGACTTTTAAAGATGTTTCAGTGTATATAACACTTTTCCAAGCAATTTAAAAGCAGATTATCTTTAAACAATATGCATTAAAAATTATTTTTACGTGCAATACTCCAGGTTCTAGCAGAGTAAGGGTTTGGGCGCTATCTGTTTTCTGGGAGCTATAGTAAATTCGGTTTTGGGAGTACTTTTTTACCAGCGCTACTGTGAATTCCATTTTAGCGCTAATTACCACGATCGCAGTAATTTGAGTGCTAATTACCACTAATTAGCACGCGGTGCTACAGTAAATGACTCCCCTTGAGGCCCTTCAACCCTGCAGGCACTGATGGATCTACGGCGGGGATATGCAATTAGCGGACCTCCAGCTGTTGCAAAACTACAAGTCCCATCATGCCTCTGCCTCTGGGTGTCATGCTTGTGGCTGTCAGAGTCTCGCTATGCCTCATGGGATTTGTAGTTCTGCAACATCTGGAGGTCCGCTAATTGCATATCCCTGATCTACGGGAAGAAGGACACACTGACACTCAACCAATTTAAGAGTGGTTTGATCCACCAATTGAACATAAAAAATTTCCGCCCTAACTCAGGGCCTTTCATCAAAACTTTTTATCAACTCACATATAATGATTTATTAAAATGATGTAATCATAAGCCCCATAAAACAAACGTTAATCTAACTCTTGCAGAACATACCGCACTGAAGGACCTAGAGAAAATTCAGGTATTATCATTAAACAAGCTGATAAGGGAGGCAGTACAGTTATTCAGAACAAGAAAGATTATTTAGCTGAATCATTTCAATTATTATGTGATTCTCAGACCTATATAACTCTCAAACATGATCCTCTTCCTGAACATCAAATGACACTTAAACAGTCGGTAGAGGAAGCTGCAAGATGGGGTTTTAACCGCTTGCCGACCCGCCGCTGCAGTTATACTGTGGCAGGTTGGCACGGCTGCGCAAACCGCTGTAGGTGTACGTCGGCCGCTTTAAGAGCTATAGGGGCCGCAACGCCAGAGCCGATGCACGTGGCCGGCGACCGCGATGTCCACCGGTGACCCGCGATCACTCCTCAGAGAGACAGAACAGGGATCTGTCAATGTAAACAGATCCCTGTTCTGTCAGGGAAGTAGAGAGTGATCTGCTCTTCCTAGTAATCAGGAACAGCAATCTCTCGCTACTCCCTGTCAGTCCACTCCCCCAACAGTTAGAAACACCTCCCTAGGGAACACCTAACCCCTTGATCGCCCCTTAGTGTTAACCCCTTACCTGCCAGTGACATTTATACAGTAATTAGTGGCAATTTATTGATAACTGATCGCTGATTTACTGATCGCTGTATAAATGTCAATGGTCCCAAAAAAGTGTCAAAAGTGTCCGATCTGTCTGCCGCAATCTCGCAGTCCTGCTAAAAATCGCTGATCACTGCCATTACTAGTAAAAATAAATAATAATAATAAAAATACCATAAATATATCTCCTATTTTGTAGATGCTATAACTTTTGCACAAACCAATCAATATAGACTTATTGTGGATTTTTTTTACCAAAAATATGTAGAAGAATACATATTGGCCCAAAGTGATGAAGAAAATTATAATTTTTTGGGATATTTATTAAAGCAAAAAGTAAAAATATTGTTTTTTTTTAATCGTTGCTATTTTTGCTTTATAGTGCAAAAAATTTAAACCGCAGGAGGTGATCAAATACCACCAAAAGAAAGCTCTATCTGTGGAAAAAAAGGACATACATTTTGTTTGTGTACAACGTCGCATAACCACTCAATTGTCAGTTAAAGCGACGCAGTACCGTATCGCAAAAAAATAGCCTGGTAATTAAGGGGGCAAATCCTTCCAAGGCTGAAGTGGTTAAACAAAAAATAACTAAAATTCCTTCTTCCTTCTCAATATAACACCCCTTTACTTCTGCCACCTACCAAAGGTGCATAAATCCTTAGAAAACCCCCTAGGTAGACCCATCTTAGCAGGAACTAACAGTTTCCTCAGTGGCTTATCTCAATATATTTCTAAAACCTATTGTTTTTCAATTACCATCATTCATCTGTGATTCTAGCCATGTCATTGAGGTCCTTCACAATTATAGATGTGTGAGTCATTATCTAT
The DNA here is from genome assembly GCA_029206835.1 of Rana muscosa. NCBI lineage: Eukaryota > Metazoa > Chordata > Amphibia > Anura > Ranidae > Rana > Rana muscosa. The sequence continues at coordinate 133,199,024 of CM055126.1, forward strand.
GGGCCTCCCTTCATGTTTGCTCTCTTTACACGTAAATTCCTTATGAGGTGGGACTAAGAGCCCAGACTTACTTTCTGTATAAGGACCAGAATCTTAATTCTTGTAAAGCACAATTCTTGGTAGAAGAGACTAAATTCTGCCTAGAACATAATTATTTCCCTTCCGATTTTACCTAAAGGCGAGAAGGACCACGATGGGCGCCAACTTCGCCCCCTGCTACTCCAATATCACCATGGGCTACTGGGAGGAGTTACTGGAGCAACAACCATATGCCCAACACCTTCTATGAGCAATACATACAGTAAATGATGTCTTGGTGATTTGGGACAGTAGCAGGGAGACGTTTTTGGCCTTTGTGGAACATTGCAATAACAATGGGTTAGGTCTAACTTTTACACATGTAATTAACTCCACAAGTTTATTATTCATCATGGATCTAGAATTAACACATGATGATGGTCGAATCATTACAAAAAACGATTGTAAACCAACAGCGGGTAACTCATACTTGCACTATGGAAGTTGCCACCATCCCTCATGGAAAAATAATATATCGAAAGGTAAGTTCGGGTCAAACGAGAAATTGTACTTGGGTCCAAAACTATGTTTCACAAAGTGGTGATCTCTGGGTCAAGAGAAAGGTTATCCAGATGAACTCCTTGAGGAGGCATAAAATACCTTTCTAAATGAACAGGAGAATGTTAAAGCAGAGGTCCACCCACCCCACGAAAAATTAAAAGTCAGCAGCTACAAATACTGCAGCTGCTGACTTTTAATATATGGACACTTAGCTGTCCAGGGAGCATGCAATGTCAGCACCCAAGCCGATCTCTGGATCAGCTGTCGGGTGCAGCCGCTGAAATTACAGTAAGGGAATCTGGCAGTGAAGCCTTTACCCTACTGCGCACACCAAAGCGTGCTAATTGGCACGGTGGCTTTGCCGCAACGCCGCCTTCGGAGGTCAGGAATGGGACCTGACAAATGTGGCACCATAGGGGGGGAGGAGATGAATAAGCTGAAGTTCCACTTTTGGGTGGAACTCCGCTTTAAGACGTGAGATTTATTACCACTTATAATAATGACTATAGAAGCATATGTAACATTGTCAAACGACACTGGCACATTCTTCAATCTGATCCTAAGTTAGGCCCCCACCTACCTGAAACTCCACAGATAACATTTAAAAGAGCCAGTACACTAAAGAACCGTATTGCAGCAAGTAAAATAAAGGGTCCCTCTGTTAAACATATAGACATCAGAACATATTTTGATGATATAGTTTCAATGTAAGAAGCAGGGGTGCCTGATGTGTCGATTTGTATATTATGGGCAATACAATTTATCACCTGCTCCACGGAATTCGTGGTTTATGTTTTAAAATGCACGGGTCGCACTACAAGCACTCTACGAAAAAAGGTTTGTGAACATAGGAGGTTAATACAAAATGGCAAGGATAAACACAACATTCCACACCATTTTGCCTCCCACCACAAAAAAAACCCAAGGGCTCTTTCCGTACTGCCCATTGAATATATACCAGAAGGTTCCCTTACTGCCAATGAGCGTTTTACGCTACTATGCAAAAGAGAAACCTTCTGGATCTGCAGGTTGGGGAGTTTAACCCTACAGGGCCTAAATGAGGAGTTAGAGATCCATATCATTATGGACTGATAATGAATGAATTGCTTACATTTTTGTATATGTAAGAATTTTTAGGTTTCCTATTTATCTATATATATTTACTGTTTGCCTAACTATAGTGACATTGATGGTCTCTTGTATTTTTTTATTTTTAATTTTAATTTTAATATTATTTTCATTTTTTTTATTACTTTTTTTTTTATTTTGATTCATACATATTTGTATTTCTCGATCGCTATTTCATGTATTTTAATAAGAGTTCATTTTAACTTCAAATGTTTTATTGAATAGAGCCATTAGGAGGTTAATCAAGATAGGGGGGTCCTTGTTGACTTACATCCCCCAGTTCCCTTTAAATAGCATGTAATGCTGGATATTCGATTATGACCTGAGGAAAGGGCGTGGCCCGAAACATGTTGTCATAATTTCTGTCTCTAATCACTCCACTTGGCAGGCAGAATTCAACCACAGCTTTGCATGAGGACGATTTGTCACTTCCGGTTTGCAGGCATAGTCTCTCTGCACTCCAGTGTAGGTTCCTCCCCAGCAGCGTGTGACATCTTCCAGCCTTACGGCCGCATGCACTTCTTCTGTGTCCCCAAGCGGCTTCCTCCTACCCCCCTGGCGGCCACTGGATGTATTGGCCAGGCATTCCACACCAGCTCCATTTTTTCTCTATGGAACATGGTCTGTGAGTCATCCAATACCTGCCTTCTCTCAACAGGGCATGCAAGTATTCCCCCTATCTGGACCCAGCTTGTTTTTATGTGGGACTGCTCTTATGAATAAATTGTGGATTTCTTATTTACTTACGCTTCCCACTGGTTTTAATACACAACATAGGCGCTCCATGGTTTAGTCTTTTTGTCTCTCTCTCTTCTGGTCCTTGAGCATGTGAGCAGCCTGGTTTGTGGACCCCACAAATTATCGGTAATCCACCACCTTTTTGCGCCCACCTTGAAGTTTTTTTTTTTATGTTTTAGAATGAACATTTTAGATAACAGCAGCTTTTTGTGGTGGGTATTCAGTCCAGAATTATAGTTACACCTAAAAAAATTGGGTTTTTAATAAACATAACCCTTCAAAAACTGTCACAAATTTAAAGCTGGCCATATACGAATAGATTTGTTTTTGTTTTTTTAGATTTTTGAATGCTCATTCGTACGAACATTCAAACTAATATTTTATGAAAAATCTCATAGTACATTATTTGGTTTTCTTTTAACTTTCAGTTTTAAAAACAATATCATTTCCCAAATGAAAACCAAATTTGTTCATGCTCCTTCAAATTTTCTCGTCACTGCATTCAAAAACAAAAGATTTGGGCTCACTAACCATTCAAAAACAAACAAATGAATGAAGCAAATGTTTTCCAACTAATTTGTTCTAGTGTATGCCCAGCTTTAGCAAACACCAACTTCTGGTCAACAGTGGAAATCAGAAATAATCTATACCAGTTAGAAGCTATATATATACTTACAAGTACTGCAACCTTCTTTGCTACCTATTGTGAAGTACAGTAGGGTTACAGACATTGCGCTTTCATGGTACCTTAAAGTAATACTAAATTCTTGTTTTTTCGTTAAAAATAACAAACATGTCTATACATACCTGCAATATGCAGTGGTTTTGCACGGAGCAGCCCAGATCCTCTTCTTCTCGGGTCTCTCTTTGGTGCTCCTGGCCCCTCCCTCCTGTTGAGTGCCCCCACAGCAAACAGCTTACTATGGGAGCACCCGAGCCAAGCTACAGCTCCCTGTGTCCATTCAGACACTGAGCCGCAGCCCGACCCACCCCGCCCCCTTTCTTTCCTCATTGGCTCACTCACTTTGATTGACAGCAGCGGGCGCCAATGGCGCTGGACTGTTGTCTCAGCCAATGAGGAGGACAGCTGAGTCTCTTGTGCAACATTGCTGGATCTAGATGGACATCAGGTAAGTATTAGGGGGGCTGGGGAGCTGCTGCACACAGAAGGCTTTTTAACTTAATGCATAGAATAATTAAGATTAAGATGCATTAAGATAAAAAAAAAACTTCTGCCTTCACAACCACTTTAAATATATAGCTTGATATCCGTAAGCTTACGAAATCTCTTTTCCTGTTCAATGTCTTTGGCTTTCTTTTCAGAAACCTATCTGTAATCTTGTTTATAAATAAAGAATGAAAAAAAAAATATATATATATATGTATATATATATATATAGTATATATTTACAATTCAGCTGTTTGTTATCCATTTTCTTTTTTAGAAACCAGTTACAGGATGCATCTTCACATACTACCACGGTAAGAAAATGTTATGTCACATTTTTATTAATTCTTGTCAATTGAAGTGAAATTTAGATGTTTAGATTGTGTTTTCAACATGGAAAAAAAGCCTTGAGTCCTAGTTTTGAATTAGATTCTTTATTCTACTTTGATTATAATATTTGCATGTTGAGTTGTATATTATTACCTTTAACAGATACATTTAGGTGTGTCTTTATTTCTTCCTTCCAGTTGTATTATTATTCTGTACGAATATTTGCTGGTCAAGATCCCTCTTCTGTATGGGTAGGATGGGTGACTCCTGACTACCACTTCTATAGTGAGAATTTTGACTTAAGCAAGAACTGCACTGTGACTGTCACTTTAGGAGATGAACGAGGCAGAGTGCATGAAAGGTATGGCTTTGTCATTTTTCTGTTCTCGTGCACTGTAAAGATATATGTGGCTCTGTCGTTTTTAGAACTTAGAGGTATTGGGTTCTACAGCAGTACAGTTTCTTGAAGTTTCCCTACCAAAGATGTAAAAGTTTGGCTCTCATCTGCTGCCTGTGATTTAAAATGTGTAAATCCTTACAAAAAAAAAGCACAATTTAACACCATAGGCAAACTTCATGCCAGGAATTTTTTTTTCAAAAAAGTGACAGTAGTTTTTCAGTCAATCAAATTATCAGTCTTTTGGCTAAAATAAAGTTTATTATCTCTGTGTTAAATATTAGTAAATTTAGCCTACATTGCTAAATGTTGTTATTGTTCTTCCAATGCTTTGATTCTACAGTTCTGATATCTAACCTGCCTAATTGTGTTTTTATTTTTTGTAAAACATCTAGTGTAAAACGTAGCAATTGTTACATGGTGTGGGGAGGGGACCTCTCCACAGGCTCTCAGAGGTCAGGCCGCAGCAATGTAGATATAGACATCGGGTGCCTTGTTGATCTGGCCACGGGGCTGCTTTCATTTACAGCTAATGGAAAAGACCTCGGAACCTGCTACCAGGTATGTTTATATATTTAATATTCTCTATTATATCTATCTTACTTATAGATTACTTACAAACTATTTGGTTATTTTCTGTATGTGAATGAAGGGTTCGTAGGGGTGTTGGTTTACACATATAATTAGTTAATCAATCAAATTTGTTTTTAAATACTTTGTAGTCGTCAAAGTGCTTGTAGCCAAAAACATTGCTTAGAAATGTTGTATGCGATAATGGTATTACCCATTCAAGATTTGGGCAACCAGTTATTCCAATTTACTATGTGGTTCAAATTACCAAATGTAAAATTCAAAGGCTATTTGTTCAAAGCACATTTAATTTACCAATTTTTGAGAGATTATAAGTTTTAAATATATGTTAGTTATTATGTCTAAATTGTCACATAATCAATATCAATATAGTCTTACACTATAGGTATTCTAGTTATAAGTTTAGATCATTTGAGGTGTCTTGCTGAGCTTGAATAATGCTTTAAAGAGAATTGCTTGATGGTAACATCCTGATTTTTTACCAGTAAATACATTTTTCACATATTAGGTTGAACCAAACACCAAGCTGTTTCCAGCAGTCTTTCTGCAGCCAACTAGCACTAATCTCTTTCAGTTTGAACTTGGAAAATTAAAGGTATTGTATTTTTTGTTTTTGCTAAAGATAAAAGATAAACTTTGTATTATGTAAAAAAGATAAGCATACATTGTTAGGTTATTACTGTACATTGTAAAATCTATGCTGATTGTAAATGGAAACCTAGTGTACTCTATAAAAGTACTAATTTTATGCTGGTAATCTAATGTTTACCTAAAAAAACACATTATACAGTGGTCTGTTTTTTATTACACTAAGCATAACAGACTTGAATTAGGAGAGAGAAATAATAAAGTAAACTCATAGTGAAACACTACTTCAGCCTCGTACACACGGGCGGGAATCTCGTTGGGAAAAAAAAAACGTTGGTTTTCCCAACGAGATTTCCGGTAAGCTTGCCTTGCTCGCCGAGTTTACATGGCCATTCAAAAGAACCGCCGTTCTTTTGAATGGCAAGAATGCGGTGACGTCATCGACTACGACGAGCCTGCGCTCGTCACATTCAATGCCGTCGCCGCCATCTTGCTACACCCTACACTACCCTTGTATGCTACCGTGCATGCGTCAAAGTCTTTTCGAGCATGCGCGGGTTTACCAAGGACAGGTAAGCATACACACTCACGGTTTTCTCGTCGGGAAACAGGCAGACGAGAATCCCGATGAGAAAATAGAGAGCAGGTTCTCTATTTTTCTCGTCGAGATTCCCGGCAGTTTTCCCGACGAGAAACCATACACACGACCGGTTTTCTCAGCAAAAAGCTCTCCCAGCAGTTTTCTTGCCGAGAAAACCGGTCATGTGTACGAGGCTTTAGGGTCATTTACTGAAGCTGGATAGTGCAAAATCTGGTGCAGCACTGCATAGAAACCAATCAGCTTCCAGATTTTCTTGTCAAAGCTTAATTGAACAAGCTGAAGTTAGAAGCTGATTGGCTACCATACACAGCTGCACCAGATTCTGAGTGCACCCGTTTTAGTAAATCTCCCCCAATGTCCGTATAATGATGTTTTTTAGAATGTAACTTGCTAATTTAACATTAATAGTATTTATATTCTGTGTTTAATTTTGGCTCAAACAGAACACCATGCCACTATCAGCAGCAATATTTAGGAGTGAAGAGAAGAATCCTGTTTCACAGTGTCCACCTCGTTTGGATGTGCAGACTATAACCCCAGTGCTATGGAGTCGCATGCCGAATATTTTCTTGAAAGTGGAGACAGAACGTGTCAGCGAACGTCACGGCTGGGTGGTGCAATGCCTAGAACCCCTGCAGATGTTGGCCTTGCATATACCTGAAGAGAATCGGTATATCCCTGCTTTACTTTCCATATTGTCACATTAAACAATAAAGAATTATAAATGGATGTAAGATATGGGTAATATTGTGTAGTATATAATATTGTATAGAGTGTAGCAATAGACCACAACCAATGGGCAGTGAGCCACATGAAGCTGCTGAATCCCTTCCAGGTTCCTCAGTCTGTTTGAAGAACTGCCTAATTGTATGCTTTCCAGAAGCAACAAGTTCACTATAATAGAAAATTTAATGTATATACAGTAGATGCATTTGTGTGTATAATTATTTCTAATAATTTTATCTAGATGTTACTTAGACCCCTTTCACACTGGTGTGCTTTTCAGGTGTTTTAGCGCTAAAAATAGCACCTGTAAAGCCCCTGAAAAGCGCCTCTCAAGCCATCCCAGTGTGAAAAGCCCAAGTGCGCTTGCAGGACGGGAAAAAAAGTCCTGCAAGCAGCATCTTTGGGGCAATGCGGGAGCAGTGTATACACCGCTCCCAAAATGCCCTGCCCATTGAAATTAATGGGCAACGCCTGCAAAGCGATTCGGCAGTGCCGCAACACGGGCACTATTAACCCTTTCTTCAGCAGCTAGCGGGGTTAAAAGCACCCCGCTAGTGGCCGAAAATCACTGCTATAACAGCGCTATGACAGTGGTAAAGCGCCGCTAAAACTAGCGGCGCTTTACCGCACCGCCCCAGTGTGAAAGGGGTCTAACAAGCTAAGACTTGTGATTTTTTTGCTGTACAGTATTTGTGCAAAGTCTATAGCGCCATGTCTAAAGTGCCACTAGCAGGACATGTTCATGGCATTGTTCAGATTAAACAGTATGTTAATTACGGAGTAAATTAGGCAGTAGTGTTCGACTTAGAAAGGGCCCAACGACCACATTTGAATCTACGAGTCAAGGGAAGGGTTGCATCTAAATCAACAATTTTTTTTTTAGTATTACATTTGTTTCTAATTTCCATTTAAAAGATATGAGGCTACAGTCAAATATGCCGTTATAAAACCAGGCAAAGATATGCATAAACAAGGGAAAACTCACCTGTATATTACTAATGTATCCCCCCACTAACACCTGCCTGAATGGAAGTATAGTGCTGCCATAGATATGGCCTAAACAGTTTCTGGAGAGTGGCATTTAGCTTGATGTGGAAGCAGCAGTAATAACCCCCACCTTTTCATTAGGTGACACAAATAATAAACTCTTTCCATTGGTGTCTGCAATTGACCACTAATAGCTGTGGGAATTGTCAGCCTCCCCTTTGCTTTCAGTGGAGTCTCCCACCCACAATGAATCACAGGGAACCCCCCACTGGGTCCAAAAGCTAATCGCAGAAGGCTCCATTCACAAGTTTGAATGAGGCCACAATCTACCTTTGAAAGGAAATTTATTGCTGGAAATTATGAAAACTGGAGCAGATAAAAACTGGAGTAGCTGTGCAATTTGCATGGAAGCCAATCAATAGATAGGAGATGATTGGTTGTTATGCGCAGCTGTTTCAGATTCTGAATGCTCCAGTTTTGATACATTCCCCTCAGTTATAGCAGAACTTTACCCATACCAGTTTGATAGCAAATAATGTTCTTTAACAAAAGAACATACATTTTACATTAGTAATAATGATACCAAAATGAATGTGTGTTGTAAATTGCCTCCAGCATTGTTCCTGTTCCTTCTTGCCAGAGGCCTCAGTTTGTTGTAGCCCAGAGAATTCACTTCCTTACTGAGTACTATCCCCTTCTCCTTAAGCCCCATACACACGGTCGGACTTCCATCTGACTTTTCCGTAGATTTTTGTCCGAAAGGAGTTGGCCGGGCACACCCATAGCATACACACCACAGGACTTTTCTGCAAACTTTCCAAAAACGTTTTGCAACATCACGTGGTTTTTCAGCTCTTTTCTGCTCTTTACCGCCACCCTTTGGTCAACTTCTGCTATTGTTGGTTCATTTTAACATTAGTTGTTTTGTCCATCTGACAAAATTCCTATGGTTTTCTGTACACACGGTCGGACTTTGCTCTATCGGATTTTTGTTGGCCAAAAGTTTGTCCGTTTGCAGACCCAACTTTTGTCCGATGAAAACACAAAAAAAAGCAAAAAAGTTTGTCCGATGGAGCGTACACACGGTCGGATTGTTGGTCCAACTTGCTCAAAATGAAGTTTGTTGGCCAAAAGTCCGACCGTGTGTACGGGGCTTTAGACTCAGAAACTATATGTCCCTTTCTGCAATTAAAATGTGTGCATTTCCTGCCTCAATTGTATGTCTTGGTTCACCTAGAGAGGAAGGCTGCAGAAGCTTTACAGGGCTGAAGTTCATAGTGCTGTCCCTGTTGAGAGAAAGGAGAAAATAACAAGGGAATAAGATAAGGCACAATACATGTAATGCCCTGTACACACGATCGGAATTTTCGATGAAACAAGTCCGATGGACTTGTTTCATCGGAAATTCCGATCTTGTTTGGACCCCATCGGACTTTTTCCCATCGGTGTAAAAAAATAGAACGTTTTAAATTTTTCCGATGGAAAAAAAAAACGATAGGAAATTCCGATCGTCTCCATTGGAACTCCATCGGAGAAAAATCCACGCATGCTCAGACTAAATTAAGAGACGGGAGCACTCGTTCTGGTAAAAATAGCGCTCGTAATGGAGATAGCACATGCGTCATGCTGCAAATTATTGCATCGGTAAATGTAGCGCATTGTTTTCTTCTTTCTAATGCTAGAACAAATTTTATTTTTCGCTGCAGATATTCACACCGAGTTCTGACAAACGTATTTCTTTGTTTCTTGTGATCTCATGAATCTTCGTATTTTATTTTAAAGCCAGGTCTCCAAAAATATCTTAATATTTATTTTAAGCGCGATTCGGCTAACACCAAACTTTTACTAACACACGGTAACACAAAATCAGCAAAAGCAGCCCAAAGGGTATCGCCGTTGGATTTGAACTTCCCCTTTATAGTGACGTCGTTCGTGTTGTACGTCCCCATGTTTTGGACGGTCGAAATTTGGTCTGATGGTGTGTATGCAAGACAGCTTTGAACGGAATTCCGACAGAAAAATTCCATCAGATTTTAGCCCATCGGAATTCCAATCGTGTGTACAGGGCATAAGTTTCCTTACTCAGCAGAGTGTGTCATTCCTGTTGCACCGCTCAGCAGCAGTAAATCTTCAGGCTTTCAGCAGATTGGCCTCTAGTGACTCACTGATTATCAACATAGTGCAGATAATACAAGACAAATGGTACAGAGCAGGGTAAGACATTGCCTTATTGGATTGTGCATAGTATAGACAGTTATTTTTAATGTCTCTTATAGCTGTACCTGCAAAAGGGGCCAGCATGAAGCCATCTATCAGGACTTAATTTTCTTAATAAAGTTCTACTTCAAGTGCATTTTCAGTTACTCAGTCTTTAATCCATTGTTCTAAAACAATGGATGCATTTAATCACTTTTCATTCAGCTTTCTTTCCTTCTTTAGATGTTATTTCACTGGTCATTGCACTAAAAATATACTAAACAAGTGATAAGATTCCTGTGTGCACATCAATTTTCAAGATATAAATGTTTTACTTTATACATGTACTATTTTCTACTTTTCATTCTAATTATTTATTTTTACTTATTTATTTATTCTTACTATTTATCAGGTGTATTGACATCCTGGAACTGTCTGAGCAAGAAGATCTCATGAAATTTCATTACCACACTCTTAAACTATACTGTGCTGTATGTGCACTGGGTAACAACCGTGTTGCACATGCCTTGTGCAGTCATGTGGATCAGTCCCAGCTACTCTATACTATTGATAACCAGTACCTGCCTGGCCTCTTGCGTTCTGGTTTCTTCAACCTTCTTATCAGCATCTACTTGGAGTCTGCCAAGGAGGGCAAGCTTATGATGAACAATGAATTTATCATACCTATCACTGATGAGACACGGCAAATTCGACTGTTCCCTGATAAGTCAAAGAGGCATGGCTTACCTGGTGTTGGTCGTAGTACTTGTCTGAAGTCAGACCTTCATTTTACAGCACCTTGCTTTGTGCTGACCGGAGAGGAGAGGCAACAACATGGACCGGAAATTCCAGTAGATATTCTTAAGTCCAAAGCTATTAGCATGCTTACAGAGGCTGTGCAGAGCAGTGGGGATCACATCAGAGACCCTGTTGGGGGAAAAGCAGAGTTCCAGTTTGTGCCAATACTCAAGCTTATTGCCACTCTTCTTATTATGGGAGTATTCGAGGATGAGGATGTGCGTCATATTCTACTGCTCATTGACCCAAATGTATTTGGTGACCACAAGGAAGAGGAAGCAGAGGAGAATGGGGAGAAGGAAGATGTTGCTCAGGTTGAAGAGAAAGCTGTAGAGGCTGGTGAGAAACCAACAAGAGATGCCAAGGCTCCTGCCAAGGGTCTACTGCAGACACGACTTCCAGAGTCTGTGAAACTCCAGGTGAATTTTTTAAACAAATAGTTCTTTTAGGACAGCATTTTACACTTTAGTCCTTTGGGGGTCAACCCACAGTCCTGATTGTTAAACTGGTTTTAAAGGCTGTGTGCTTTTTTACCTTAATGCATTCCCTGCATTAAAGTAAAAACACCCCACTAACTTTTTCCCACTCCCTTACCTTAAGCACTTACCTATCAGTCAAATGGTGTCAGGGCGTGGGGCAACCCTCACTGTCTGGTCAGTGGACACAGGCAGCGCGGCTTGGGAGCGAGCCTGCACGCCTGCCCCTATAGAAAGCGGCTTGTTATGGAGGATCACAGAGAATCAGAGGAGCCTGAAGCAACAGTGGGGGACCTCAGAAGAGTAAGATCGGGGCTGCCCTGTGCAAAAACATTGCACAGAGCAGGTTAGTATAACATGTTTGTTAAAAAAAAAAAAAAATCCAGGCTTTACAATCATTTTAATATATGTCTAAGCATCAGAAGCACAATATCATAAAGTGTGATTTTCTGCGATTAAGATGTTTATGAAACTTTTTACGTTTTTCTTCAGTCTAAAATTACTTGAATTGGGCCTTGCGAACATGACTTATTTGTATTGTTTATTAATGTCTAATTCTCCTAATAAAACAGGTCATTGCACTGTGTGATTGGTTAACTTGCTATCTGGTAACTTTTTTCTAGATGTGCGAACTTCTTCATTACTTCTGTGACTGTGAGCTGAAGCACCGCGTGGAATCCATTGTTGCCTTTTCAGATAAATATGTTTCAAAGTTGCAATACAACCAGAAATTCCGATACAATGAGCTTATGCTGGCATTGAACATGTCAGCAGCTTTAACTGCCAAAAAGACTAGGGAATTTCGCTCTCCTCCACAGGAACAGGTAATACTATGGTTACAATATATACCAGCTATGTTAAGCTCAAAAGAAGCCACTTCTCAGGGGCTGTATTTATTTTTTTGAAAGTCGTAATTACCTGATTTCAACAAATATATAATTTTGGGAATAAACATACTCATTATAAAATGTTTAAAAATATTAAGTGATTGATTCTTTACATCTATCGCAATTGTTTATTCCTGGTAAAGTTATAAAAGTGCAGTTCCTAAAGTATTGAACTATAAAATCATGCACAGAAGCCTAGTATTAAAAAGTTGTAGAACAGCTTGAGCCTCAATAACTTTAAAGTGTATATAGCAATTTTTTTTTTGGGGGGGGGGGGTTTAATAGAGTAGGGAACAATTACAGCTCATGTCAAGATTTATTTTGCTGTCTGTATTTTTGCTGAATTATCGTTCTCTTTTTGCCCTGGTGACCATTGTCATGGATATTGAAATGGTGATAGAAAATACAAATTTTACAGCTGTCACCTTTATAAAAGGATAGGGTAATCTGTCCAAAGGGGGCCATTTCCAGTACAAAGTTTCCAAGGAGAATGTATCTAATTTTGCAAATGGTTTCAGTTTTATTCTGTTGAGTCTCCAGGACAGGAATTGAAGGAAAATCTCCCAAATGGCACACAGAAAGCAAAAAAAAAAAAAAAAAAAGAGATTTTTTTTTTTTTTTTTTATAGGGTTTTATATTGATGGAGTTTTAACCTTTCTCTACTCAATCCAAAACTAAAGTAAAAAGTCTTGGCTATATGGATATACATACAGTGTTGGAAGTTACGATTTAATACCTTAAATCGGTTCTACGCCACAAAGAAAGTGTAATCATAGCCACGAAAAAAAGAAAAGTTTGTCATAGGTGGTAAATATGCTACTGACAAGCAAATCTAAGCTTAAAGCGTTTGCTACCCCACCACTTCATATTCCTAATATGTGCCTGCTGTACCATGTACTTGTATGAGAAAGTATCCTGGTCTTTTTGTATTGCTTCCTTTATGTGAAATCTGTGGTGTTCCTGCCAGTCACTCTACTTTCCTATTAAAAACTGTCCAAACTAAGCAGGAGAACACACCGTGGTCAGTTCTCTAGCTATGTTGGGAACTCTGTGTACTCTCCTCCAATGATCAGACTTGTCCTGACATGCCTAGGCTGCACAGCCATTCAATGGGATAGCTCAGTGTGCTGCTGCTTCTCTTCCCCCCAGCTCTTATGCAGCTGAAAACAGAGGGAATATGATCACTTATAAAAAAAAGGGGCTATCGGTCATATGCTACAATATTGGTCATGTTGCTTTCCATGCTTTGGCATCCTCCATGTCGGACGGTCAATCGGAGCTCATGATGTATACCATGCTTATCTGCTTATCTGAGCTGGTTTACCCTTTTCATACTTTCTCTATGCTTATTTTCAAATTGTGTTTTTTTTTTTTTTTCATGCAAACTACTTATACAAATAAAGATTATATAGTGTCTTGAAAAAGTATTCACACCCCTTTGAAATTTTTGCCATTTTGTCACGTTACAACCAAAAACGTAAATTGTATTTTATTGGGATTGTATGTGATAGACCAACAGAAAGTGGCACATAATTGTGAAGTGGAAGGAAAATTATAAATGTTTTTTAAAATGCTTCACAAATAAATATGTGAAAAGTGTGGGGGTACATTTGTATTCAGCCCCCCGGAGTCAATACTTTGTAGAACCACCTTTTGCTGAAATTACAGCTGCAAGTCTTTTTGGGTATGTCTCTACCAGCTTTGCACATCTAGAGAGTGACATTTTTGTCCATTCTTCTTTGCAAAATAGCTTAAGCTCTGTCAGATTGGATGGAGAGCGTTTATGAACAGCAATTTTCAAGTCTTGCCACAGAATCTAAATTGGATTTAGGTCTGGACTTTGACTGGGCTATTCTAACACATGAATATGCTTTTATCTAAACCATTTCATTGTAGCTCTTGCTGTATGTTTAGGGTCGTTGTCCTGCTGGAAGGTGAACCTCCGCCCCAGTCCCAAGCCTTTTGCAGACTCTTATGCCCTGTACACAGATCGGTTTTAACAATTAAAACAGTCCGATGGACTTTTTTCATCGGACACAAACCGATCGTGTATGGGCCCCATCTGTCTTTTTTTCCATCGGTGAGAAAAAATAGAACATGTTTTAAATTTATCCGATGGAAAAAAAACGATAGCAAATTCCGATCGTCTGTGTGGAACTCCATCGGAGAAAAAACTCACGCATGCTCAGAATCAAGTCGACGCATGCTCAGAAGCATTGAACTTAATTTTTCTCGGCTCGTCAGAGTGTTTTATGTCACGACGTTTGGGACGGTCGGATTTTTGACTGATGGTGTGTAGGCAAGACTGATGGAAGTCAGCTTCATCGGAATTCCGATGGAAAAATCCATCGGATTTGAATCCATAGGAAATCCGATCGTGTGTACAGGGCTTAACAGTTTTCTTCTAAGATTGCCCTGTATTTGGCTCCATCTATCTTCCCATCAACTCTGACCAGCTTCCCTGTCCCTGCTGGAGAAAAACATCCCCACAACATGATTTAGGGTGATGTGCAGTGTTAGTTTTCCACCACACATAGCGTTTTGCTTTTGGGCCAAAAAGTTACATTCTGTTCTCACCTGACCCGAGCACCTTCTTCCACATGTTTGCTGTGTCCCCCACATGGCTTCTCGCAAACAGCAAATCGGACTTCTTATGGTTTTCTTTCAACAATGGCTTTCTTCTTGCCACTCTTCCATAAAGGCCAGATTTTGGAGTGCACGACTAATAGTTTCTCCCACCTGAGCTGTGGATCTCTGCAGCTCCTCCCGAATTGCCATGGGACTCTTGGCTGCTTCTCTGATGAATGCTCTCCTTGCCTGGCCTGTCAGTTTAGGTGGATGGCTATGTCTTGGTAGGTTTGCAGTTGTGCTATACTCTTTCCATTTTCGGATGATGGATTGAACAGTGCTCCGTGAGATGTTTAAAGCTTGGGATATTTTTTATAACCTAACCCTGCTTTAAACTTCTCCACAACTTTATCCCTGACCTGTCTGGTGTGTTTCTTGGCCTTCATGATGCTGTTTGTTCACTAAGGTTCCCTAAAAACCTCTGAGGGCTTCACAGAACAGTTGTATTTATACTGAGATTAAATTACACACAGGTGTCTATTTACTAAGTAGGTTTAATAAGTAGGTGACTTCTGAAGGCAATTTGTTCCACTAGATCAGGGGTCTTCAAACTACGGCCCTCCAGCTGTTGCGGAACTACAATTCCCATCATGCCTAGTCATGTCTGTGAATGTCAGAGTTTTGCAATGCCTCATGGGATTTGTAGTTCCGCAACAGCTGGAGGGCCGTAGTTTGAGGATCCCTGCACTAGATTTTAGTTAGGGGTATCAGAGTAAAAGGGGCTGATTACAAATGCATGCCACACTTTTCACATATTTATTTGTAAAAAAAAATTAAAAACCATTTATCATTTTCCTTTCACGTCACAATTACTGTATGTGAAAATTTGTGTTGGTCTATCACATAAAATCCCAATAAAATACGTTTTTGGTTGTAACATGACAAAATGTGGAAAATTTCATAGGGGAATGAATACTTTTCCAAGGCACTTTATATATAAAAAAAAGTATTTATAATGTTTTTTTTTATATCTATACAAAAATGTTTTGCCTTTCATTTCTATTTTAAACGGAATGGGTTGTTTTACAAGGTGATTGTTTATAACCACTTTAAAACTAACTACGGTTTCTTTTTTCTTGTTTAAATAAAAGATTAACATGCTTCTGAATTTCCAAATGCAAGAAGAGAGCCCTTGCCCAGAGGAAATACGGGATGAGCTATATGAGTTCCATGAAGACCTTCTCATACACTGTGGTAGGTATCATATGTTATATTTCAAATTGTTTGAACAAGATCTGGTTATTTAAGTAACTTTATACTGCTAAAGAACATTATTTATTATTTAATTTCAGGCATTTAGCATTTGTAGGGTGTTTCCATCTGTATCCATATAAGCTTAATCTTTTTAGCGTAGTTTAACAAAAATCCAAGAGATTTACTAAAACTGGAGTGTGAAAAATCTGCGGCAGCTCTGCATAGAAACCAATCAGCTTCCAGATTTTATTGTCAAAGCGCAAAGGGGTTGTAAAGGTTCATGTTTTTTCACCTTAATTCATCCTATGCATTAAGGTGAAAAAACATCTGATGATTACTGGCCCCCCAGCCCCCCGGTTTACTTACCTGAGCCCTCGAAAGTCCAGCGTCGCGAACTCGCTCGATCGTTGCCTGGGCTTCTAGGCTCTTCATTGGATAGATTGATAGCAGCGCAGCCATTGGCTCACGCTGCTGTCAATCAACTCCAATGACGCAAGGGCCGGGGGGGCGGGGCAGAGTCCTGTAGTCGGCGGCTCCCAAGGTAACCCCCTTGGGAGACCGCTTCCCAGAGGGGGTTATCAAAAGCGGGGAGGAGCCAAGAGAGCCGCCGGGGGACCCCAGAAGACGAGGATCGGGGCCAATCTGTGCAAAACGAGCTGCACAGTGGAGGTATGACATGTTTGTTATTTAAAAAAAAAAAATTGAAGCTTTAGTATCACTTAATTGAAAAGTTGAAGTTAGAAGCTGATTGCCTATCATGCACAGCTGCACCAGATTGTGAGTGCTCCAGTTTTAATACATTTCCCCCATTGTTTCATTATTAGTAAAGAGTATTTTTTTTTTTTACATTAGATGTCCAGTTTATGTTCATTAAAGCACCTGGTACTGGCTTTTTCAGTTAGTTTGCATACTAATATTTCTTGTTATAGGTATTCCTCTTGAGGAAGAAGAACAGGAGGAGGAAGATACATCATGGACAGGTCGCCTTCGATCTCTAGTGTATAAGATCAAGGGCCGGCCAAAGGCAGAAGAGCAAGCACCTGCAGAGGAGGAGGAAAAGTCTCCTAGTAAGTAACTTGTGTACCAATCTTGTGTGGGAGCAAATAATGATCAGTGAAGTCATAACTGTTACATATGGAGATAGTAAGAATGGAGAAAGTGGTGCTGGCAAAAGGCTATTACATTATCCTCAGAATGTGTTAATAGGAAAGCAGGAGTTTATTGTAGTCCTAGTCCCCTAACATAAATGTCCTAGTGGTTTAGAAAATTGGCAATGAGTAGCTGGAATCGTCGGGTTTGGAAGACATATGACACTTGGGGTTAATCCTATACAATCTCTGTTAATATCCAAAGGTAAACTAACATAAAAATCATAGTGGCTTTTTATGGTAACAGTAAGCCTTCCCAAACAAACCCTCTCACAGATCGGAGTCAGCTTCAAGTGCTAATTTTAAGCTCGTCTTAGGGCATCTGATTTCAATAACGCTAGACATTCAGTGTGAAAAAATAACCACATGTTTATAGCTATGGAGGAGATGATACCACCTGTTGGTACCCCCTGAAGCCTCTGCAGAAGGAGATGACTTGGATGCCTTGTGCTCCACATATGTGTTTAGCTTCATAATTCAAATGCTCACAAATATGTTTTTTAACTCTAGGGTATGGGCTGACCTAAGCATATTATGATTGGATATTAGCACTGGAGACATTTCTGTAGGTGGTGGCCATAAATCTTTGCTAACATAGATGCCAACTTTTCAGTATGATAAGCATGTGGATAATGTATCTTCCGTCCATCTCCCCACACTTCCCAGCCAGACAGCTTTCTATGAACTTTTCACCTGCAATGCCCCTCAGCTATGTCACAGTGATATTATTAACCTTTTAATATGACAGCTGATTGAGTTGACAGAAATACAATTTAAAATGTTTATACATGGAATTTTCTGATAGTTCAGTGAAATTCAATAACTTTTTTTTTTTTTTTATTAAAATGTTCAATTAGAATAATACAACAGGACTGAAATAAAACACACACACCAGTCCACAGTTGCCAATTCAGTACTATTGTAAGGGCCAAAAGACAGGAAGATCGTTTATTACACTTCTCTGATTTTTTGCTCTGTGTTACCCTATTACTTATCATTTATATGTGCATCACAACAGACTAGTCTAAATGTGACAGCACCTATTGTTAGAAAGATTGAACACCTACATATTGGAATTCAATTCACCTGTAATACTGTATCTTACTTTAATCAACTAGGATGAATGCTGACTCTTCTGTGAGCAAAGCTACAGCCATTTATGATGAAGAGCTAATATATAACCTAATACTTTACTTAAACTTTAATTTGCTAAGCTGATTGGCATACTGGATTTTATTTACTCTATTTTTTTATTGTCTGTTCTCTTCCATCCAATATAATAGACTGACACTCTACCTGTTGGTGATTTATGGTGCGCACAGTGGTGTAGTGGGTAGCACTCTCGCCTAGCAGTAAAAAGGGTTGCTGGTTTGAATCCCAACCACAACATTACCTGCCTGGAGTTTGCATGTTCTCCCTGTGCCTGCATGGGTTTCCTCCAGGTACTCCGGTTTCCTCCCACACTCCAAAGACATGCTGGTAGGTTAATTGGCTTCTGCCTAAATTGGCCCTAGTATATGAATGTGAGTTAGGGACTTAGATTGTAAGCTCCTTGAGGGTAGGGACGGATGTGAATGTACAATGTAAAGCACTGCGTAAATTGATGGAGCTATATAAGTACCTAAATAATAATAATGGTAAAATAAACACATGCTGCAGTGTTACAGCCTGATTTTATCCCCCTTATTTTATATCTAAAGTATAACATTATTAGCCATAACTTCTATTTAAATTAATTGTCAAAGAGTATAGAGATAGCCACTCGACTGAAGATTTTTTAAGGCTTACCAGGATCAAGACAGTGGGGATCTTATGGTTATAGCTGTTTTTTGTGACCAGCGGAGAACATTTCTGCACTTTTTTTATACTGATTTATTTAGAGAAGGAAATGAGTGGTGGTTGTAGGGGGTGACAAATTTCATTGGGGCACATTGTCAGCCCCCCAGTGACCCCCTCCCCCCCCCCATATTTAAAAAAAAAACAAGTTGTGAACTGCTTTTTTTTTTGGTATACCACTACATCAGGGGTCTCAAACACAATTTCATCCCAGCCTGCATCAACATTATGGTTGTCCTCAAAGGGTGGGTTGTATCTGTAAGACTAAATAAATATATCTACTCTTAACCACGATCCGACCACCCGCTGTCATTCTACTGCGGCAGGTCGGTTCTCCTGCGCAAATCGCTGTAGCTGTACGTCAGCCTTTTAAACAGCTATAGCGGGCGTGTGTGCCTGCTGCACGGCTGCGATCGTGGGCACGTGAGCCAGAACGGGGATGTATGTGTGTGTGTAAACACACAAATCCCCGTTCTGTCAGGAGAGGAGAGACAGATTGTCTGTTCCTACTAGCTAGGAGCAGCGATCTGGCTCTTCTAGTCAGTCACATCAAACACTCACGAGGGAACACATTTAACCCCTTGATCGCCCCCTAGTGTTAACCCCTCCCCTGCCTGTGACATTTACACAGTAATCAGTGCATTTTTATAGCCCCGATCTCCATATAAATGTCAATGGTCCCAAAAATGTGTCAAAAGGGTCTGATCTATCCGCCGCAATGTAGCAGTCCCCCTTAAAATAGCAGATCGCCGCCATTACTAGTAAAAAAAAAATTATAAGAAAAAATGCCATAAATCTTTTCCCTATTTTGTTGACGCTATAACTTTTGCGCAAACCAATCAATATACGCTTGTTGAGATATTTTTTAACAAAAATATGCAGAAGAATATTCGTCGACCTTAACTGAGGAAGAAACTTGTTTTTTATATATTTTTTTTGGGGGGGGGTATTTATTATAGCAAAAAGTTTAAATATTACTTTTTTTTCAAAATTGTCACTTTTTTTGTTTATAGCGCAAAAAATAAAAACCGCAGAGGTGATCTAATACCACCAAAAGAAATCTCTATTTCTGGGGAAAAAAAATACGTTAATTTGGACTAATTTGGACTAATTGTTTGGGTACAGTGCCATATGACCACGCAATTGTCAGTTAAAGCGATGCAGTGCCGCATCGCAAAAAAATGGCCTGGTCATTAATTGGGCAAATCCTTCTGGGGGTGAAGTGGTTAATCATATTAAATATTTTCCTCTGCATTTGATTATTACTGGTTTTAGTTCAGGGGTACGCTGTGTACAGAGTGCAGTTTCACGTTTGCCCTATGCAACTTTGAGATGTGCTTCTGCTGGCTACCGTTGGTGCTCTTTTTGAGCATCTTTGCACTTATCAACAGTCCTAGTTAACCTGCATGCAGTTTACGTACAGTGTAGTCTCTCAGGACAGGTGCAAGGTAGATATCATTCTGGTGCGGTATTGGTTCGGTTTAATGCAGTATAAGGGTGGTATAGGTGCAGTCTAGGTGTGGAATGAGTGTGGTATAGAGTGCAGTATGGGTGCGGTATGAATTGGGTAAACTTGATGTCCTGCTCTCAGTGGCTTAGTCCCTGCTAGCAGTATCAGCAATGGGCAAATAGCTCTCTCACCAGTCCCCAGGATGCTGCGGTGTCCCCTCGCTGTTGAAGGGGGGAGCCCCTCGTATAAGTCTCTGCTGATAAGCAGTGGAAAGCAGAGGATGAGTGGATGCTCCAGCCTACCTACTGCAGCGGTGCAGGCATTGGAATGTGGTCGGTGCTGCGCTACCCCAGGGTGTCCTCATTTTCAGTTTCACGCTTGGATCTCCGCTGGTTTAGTCTCCCACTGGCAGATGAATATCCATACAGAGATGCTCTCTCTTTAACTCCCTCGATGCCAATAAGAAGAGCGTTACTGGGCAGTTTAATAAAATGTATCTCTCCTCTCCTCCTAATGCACAATGCCTATTGGAATTTGTGTTGTAAGTAGTCCATTCGTCCCATTAAATGGCTGCAGTCTCAAATTACTACGCCTAGGATTCTCGGCACTCTGCATAGAAGTTTGTGGGCTCGCTTGGCTTTATCTCTCCCCTTGCTGGTTGCTGAGGATGATGGTGCAGCATAACATCAGTATGTCAGTAGGGGGAGAGAAGAATAAAGGACATTGTCTCCATCTTGATAATGCTGTAGCCCAGCACCTGGCTACATAGATAATTACAGATTTTACAGATAATCGAATGTGAAAAACTAGGAGCGCATAAAGAAAGCACATTGAAGCCGATGCTAGCCATGCACACATAGATTCAGCCTGCAGGTTGTTGAACGTGGATGAAGGAGTCTCCCTGATGGCCTTTAGCATTCAGAAAGCCGCAGCACCTGAGGCTGTCTGAATATCTGAACGGTGACTGACTCTGATAGGCTGCAGTCATTGTTCCGCTGACAATTTTCCAGCTGGCTCCTTTACTTTTTCAGTTTCATTTTGTCAAGCCAGGTGGTTCCAACAGGATCACCCACAGCTCAGATTTCAGCCAATTCAGGAGCAATCAGTTGAAATTCTAGCAATGTATGTACTAGCATAGTAGAAGAGGAAGTGATATAGTGTAAGGGACCTTTGCAGCTACGTCCACCAAATAAGTTTGTATAGTTCTGTACGATTACTGTACATTTTGAATTAAAATAGGACGTGTTAACTCACAATAAAAAAATTCTAGCTTGCACCTTCGTTTTTTTTTCCATCCGAACAGCTGGAATCGGCTGTCAAAAGCACTAATGAACAGATAATTAACTGATTGTTCCTCTTTTGAAAATGTTCTTATCATCTGTACTGACCATATAAGTCCCAGCCTCCCATTGGCAACACAGCTTTATCTCAGGCTCTTGTCACTTGCATGCAAATTCCTGCATCTAGTGAGGCTCTACAACAGTTAAAGATTTTTGTGTGTGTTTATCATTGGAGCAAAATCTGTCTTTTTTTTTTTTAGCACAAGTCTGTTTGACTGCAACTGTAACTATAACCAGAGCTCATATTTTAAAACTCAATTAGGAATTTGAATTCTATTTTTGTATAAATAAAGATGTAACATTATTTCTAAAAAAATCTTTTTGACTTATACACTTTTCTGCTAAAAACCTCTTGGGGAATCATCCATATTTGCTGAAGTATGTTAACCCCTCAATGCCCATAGGAACCAGTGTGGCATCATTGGCTTTTTTAACTCAATACATTTTTTCTTATCTCTTTTAACAAATTATTTTTGCTCATTGAGGAAATAAACATTTATCTTTATTCATGATATGATTGACTCTTGTGACTCTCCCTACTTAATTATCCAGTCCATTGAGCGCTGTCCATCTGTTTGTTGTTTTGTTCTGTGCTACATTTTCCACATGTCATTGGTCAGCTGCACTGGTTCCGGATGAGCCCTATCTACTTGGTCACTTCACATCACTCTTTGATCCACATGTTCTAGCGCTTGAGAAACAGCATTTCTTTTTTTTTTGTTGGTGCTAGAGTTTTGAACTACAGTGGGTATAATTACGTTTTGTTGCTTTGCAGCCTGAAATAAAGAAAGAGACAGTTTTTGTTTTATCCAGCTGTATTTACTAGTGCAACTTATTACATTGAAGTGAAAGATATAACACCAACAAGTCAGAAGAAAAAAATATTCAAAAACAGAATCAACGAGTTAAAAAAAAGGATCCCCCCCCCCCCCCCCTTATGTCAGTATTTTGTTGGATCACATTTTGCTTTAATTGCAGCCTTTAGTCTGTTGGGATTTGTCTCTACTAACTTTGCACACATAGACTTTGCAATATTTGCCCACTCTGCTTTGCACAACTGCTCAAGTTCAGTTAAATATGATAGTGACCATTTGTGGACTGCAGTCTTCAAGTCATTCCACAAATTTTCAATGGGGTTTAATTCTGGGCTCTGACTGAGCCATGCAAGGACATTCACCTTTTTCTCCTTCACCCCTTGTGTTGTCATTTTTGCTGTGTGCTAGGAACACACAGCAAGTATATGCAGGGCTGGATTTCCCACAAGGCCACCGAGGCCAGGCCTCGGGGCGGCACTGGGTGCAGGGGCGGCGCCGCCCTTCCTCCCGCGGCCGCCTCCCGCACTAATGTAGCTACCGGCGCCTGCTGGAGCGTGGCGCCGGCACAGCAAATGCTAATATTGGCCTGGGGAGGGGAGTGACATGCGCCCCCATGACGGCCGATGACTGGCCAGAGTGGTGGAAGCAGAGCCTAATGCTCCGCCTACCCTCGTCTGCGCGCCATCATCTTCTCCCCGAGCGGGGAATGTGACGTGAGGAGAAGAGAGGACGGGAGAAGGAATGTATGGCAGCCCGATGGGGAACCCCCAGCAGCAGCAACAAGGATAGCAGCAGCCAGGTACTACTTCTTGAGCCTTGTCATCATATTCATGTGTGCCACTGCCAACCAGAAGCAAGCAGAAAAATATAATGCTCAGTGGATTAAATATATATTCATAGCCATATCATAAATAAACTGTAATAAAGTGATTTTTGAACAGCTGTTGCACAAATCACTTTATTACACTTTATTAATGATATCTATGGCTATGCATATTTATAATTTATTTAATCCATATTGAGCACTATATTTGATGCCTGGCATACACGCACAATCGCACATGGTGATGGCTTAAAGTCATCATCATATGCGATTGTGCGTGTGTGCCAGGCATCAAATATAGTGCTCAATATGGATTAAATAAATTATAAATATGTATAGCCATAGATATCATTAATAAAGTGTAATAAAGTGATTTGTGCAACAAGCTCATTAAACAGTCCACATTCAGTGAAAGTTCATGTACTGCAAACTTTGCAGTGCATTAACTTTCACTGAATGTGGACTGTTTAATGAGCAGGGGCTATTGATGGGTACATTAGCTGCGCTTGATGGGCACAGTGGCTGCGTTTCATTGGTACAGTGGCTGCGTTTGATGGGCACAGTGGCAGCAATTGATTGTCACAGCGGCTGCATTTGATTGGCACAGTGGCTGCGTTTGATGGGCACAGTGGTGGCAATTGATGGCACAGTGGCTGCATTTGATATGCACAGTGGCTGCGTTTGATATGCACAGTGGCTGCGTTTGATATGCACAGTGGCTGCGTTTGAGTGGCTGCGTTTGATGGGCACATGGCTGCGTTTGATGGGCACAGTGGCTGTGTTTGATATGCATAGTGGCTGCGTTTGATGGGCACAGTGGTGGCAATTGATGGCACAGTGGCTGTGTTTGATAGGCACAGTGGCTGCGTTTGATGGGCACAGTGGCTGCGTTTGATATGCACAGTGGCTGCGTTTGATGGGCACAGTGGCTGCGTTTGATGGGCACAGTGGCTGCGTTTGATGGGCACAGTGGCTGTGTTTGATATGCATAGTGGCTGCGTTTGATGGCAATTGATGGCACAATGGTTGCGTTTGATATGCACAGTGGCGGCATTTGATGGGAACAGTGGATGCGTTTGATGGGCACAGTGGCTGCGTTTGATGGGCACAGTGGCTGCGTTTAATAGGGGCGGATATGGTTAGAAGAGCCCCTTGCTGTATTGAGAAAAGCATCCGCCCCTTGCTGTATTGAGATCCGAGTGTTTGAGAAAAGCATCTGCCCATTATAAAGCCCTGGCCATCATGCTATTTCTAACCATATCCGCCCATATACGCCCCTTTGAGAAAAGCATCCGCCCCTTGCTGGGGAGTGGCATTGAAGGACCCGGCCTTGGGGCGGCAAAGGGAGTAAATCCGGGCCTGAGTATATGCTAAGAACAGGCTGAGGGAAGCATAATGATTGATTTACTAAAGGCAACTGCAGTTGCCCTCTGCATGAGCAGTTGCTCCAGAGCTTAGTAAATGAGCAGAAGCTCTGCTGACTTCCATCATCCAATCATTGCAAGCAAAAATGCAGTTTTTTTTTATTTTTTATTGCACATGATTTGGTATTGTTTGCAAAGTGAACCTTTACCTCATTTACTAAGCTCTGGAGAAACTTCTCTTGCAAAGTGCACAGTCTATTTGCCTTTAGTAAATCACCCCCATAGTCCCCAGGTAAATTTGCAGTGAATCAATAAATTTTTATTCAGCAAATTCATTAATCAGCCATAGAGATCAGCTGATAAATTTACACACTGAATAATTTGTCATATGTTTTATAGAGGTTGTTGAAAATATGTAAAACATGTTAAGGAATTATGTTACACTTACTTCCTGGGGAAAGGAACACTCAGGGGATGTAATGAGAGGATGCAGCAGGCATGGCATGAACTGAACTCCTGCCCCTTTGCATAGTTGCCAACAGTCACGGATTGGCCGGGACATTCCCGGGATTCAAACCCTTTTCCCGGATTTATTTTGTCCCGGCCAATGTCCCGGCCAATCCGATTTTTCCCGTTTTCCCCGAATTTGGACGCCGCAGGCCGCCGCCGCCGCTAGAGGTCCACGGCTGGCGGAGACAATGTCTCCGCCGGCCGCCATGTTCAAGAAGACCAAAACACGGATGTAGTACAATAGAAAATAAAGCCGCTGCGGCGCCGCCCACACCCCGCACCTCCCCGGGGGTGGGCGGCGCCGCAGCAGCTTTATCTTCTATTGTACTACATCTGTGTTTTGGCTGGCCGGCAGGCCACCCCCCCGCCCCGCTGCAGGTCTGTCTGTAATGGAAAGGGGCGGGGGTCGGCAGCGCCACAGTTTAATTATTTTTTTTTCAGCCACACTGTCGGCTCCGCCTCTATTTTGTTCCCCTTCGGGGAAGGGGAAACAATAATGGCGGCCGAGACAGGAGACGCCTGTGGTTAAGGGGGGACTCCGCTGGGGATGCCTGTGGTAAGGGGGGACTCCGCTGGGAACGCCTGTGGTAAGGGAGGACTCCGCTGGGGACGGCTGAGGTAAGGGGGGACTCCGCTGGGGACGCCTGATGTAAGGGGGGACTCCGCTGGGGACGCCTGATGTAAGGGGGGACTCCGATGGGGACGCCTGATGTAAGGGGGGACTCCGCTGGGGACGCCTGAGGTAAGGGGGGACTCCGCTGGGGACGCCTGAGGTAAGGGGGGACTCCGCTGGGGACGCCTGAGGTAAGGGGGGACTCCGCTGGGGACGCCTGAGGTAAGGGGGGACTCCGCTGGGGACACTTGATGTAAGGGGGACTCCACTGGGGACGCCTGATGTAAGGGGGGACTCCGCTGGGGACGCCTGATGTAAGGGGGGACTCCGCTGGGGACGCCTGATGTAAGGGGGGACTCCGCTGGGGACGCCTGATGTAAGGGGGGACTCTGCTGGGGACGCCTGATGTAAGGGGGACTCCTCTGGGTACACCTGATGTAAGGAAGGACTCCGCTGGGTACGCCTGAGGTAAGGAGGGACTCCTCTGGGGACGCCTGATGTAAGGAGGGACTCCGCTGGGGACGCCTGATGTAAGGAGGGACTCCTCTGGGGACACTTGATGTAAGGGGGGACTCCACTGGGGACGCCTGATGTAAGGGGGGACTCCACTGGGGACGCCTGCATAGTTACCAACAGTCCCGAATTTCCCGGGACAATCATGATTTTTGGACCCTTGTCCACAAGTGTGGAGGGGGCTCTGCTGGGGAGGCACCTGATGCAAGGACGGACTGCTGGGGAGGCGCCTGATGCAAGGACGGACTGCTGGGGAGGCACCTGATGCAAGGACGGACTGCTGGGGAGGCACCTGATGCAAGGACGGACTGCTGGGGAGGCACCTGATGCAAGGACGGACTGCTGGGGAGGCCATCTGGTGGCAGGCGACGTGGCAGGTAACACGCTCAGGGCTTCCACTGATTCGGCATTATGGTGAGTTGAATGATTTCATTTTATATTACAATGTAAAAATAGAAATAATGCACTTCAATCATCCTGACACCGTAACAACCATGGTGCCGGGATGATTGAAGCGCCAACAGGTGTTTTGGAGTATCCTTATCTGCCAATTTTGTTACACATTACTATTGTGGTGTAGGATCTGGCTTCTTTCTTTCTATTTCTTTCTCTCTCTTTCTCTCACCTCGGACTCTAGCCACACCCTTTGAACCACGCCCATTTAAACCACACCCACTATCGTGCGTAAACCACACCCATTTTTCGCCGCGGCGCACTTCGCGCGCCGCATTTTTCACTCCAACATGACACGCCTACAAACGAATGCCCCGCCCCCTGATTATAGCAAGGCTCCGTCCTCAATACAAAAAAAGTGTCCCAGATGTTTTTTTGCAATGTTGGCAACTATGCCTTTGTAACACTAAAAAGTTCACAAGGTGGAAAGGGGCAATTACAAGCAGTTCCCTTGCAGCAGAGAGCTGCTAATGATCACAGCAGAGTGCAGGATGCTTCTCTGTGTGCCCCCCATGATTAGTCATGTGATCTGGTCTATCACATAACCAAACATAGAGGATACATGAAGAAGTGGCCCCATGTCAATCATCAGTAGCTTCCCTACTGCTGAGATTTTGTTGCAGCACTTCTGTAATAAGGGTTGTGACAGGGTTCAAGATTGGAGGATTGGAGGTTTCCACCACTATTCATACAGTATTATGTGTATCAAGATTGCACAGTACACTGTATATGGAGGTTTCCACCACTATTCATACAGTATTATGTGTATCAAGATTGCACAGTACACTGTATATGTTTGAATAAGATTGGAGTGTGTTAAAATTAAATTACCCTTGGGGGGTTTCCACCATCATTCACAATTATTTTTCACACATATGAATTAATATAATTATGGGGGGAGGGTGTGCTGCATTTTTTTAACTTTTAGTTTTTTGGGTCTCTAAGAGAAGCACTGATATAGGGGGTCTCTGACCTAATGGGGGGGGGGGTCTCTATTGAAGGGGGAGGTCCCTGATTTAGGGGAACTCTAACAGTGGTCTCTATGGGGGGGCTGTTTTATGAAGGGGGTGACACTGATCCCTGTATTATTGGGGGGGGGGGGTGACACTGTCCCCTGTATACAGACAGTCTTTCAAAGCCAAAATAGTGTCTTTTTACAGCAAATATTTTGGAAAGTTGGGATTAATTCCATACAATTAGAAAAGTTATTTAATCACAAAATACTGTATTTGCATACTGTATACTACAAACAAAAAATAATTGCTGTGCGTCGCTAAAGTGTTCGGGTTTGGCTAGTAGAAACGGTGGCAACCCTACTCGGCAAGCCTTTTTTTTACCTGGCAGTATGCCCATTGTTTAATGCAAGCCAGAGGATCTCCCTATTAAAATTTTTAACCACTAGCCGACCAGCTGCCGCAGTTATGCTGCAGCAGGTTGGCTCGGCTGCGCAAATTGCCGTAGCTATACGTCGCTCCTTTAAGACGTCATAGCAGGCGTGCGCGCGCCGCGTGTACCTGAAGCCAATGTACGTGCCCGGTGGGCATGATGTCCGCCGGGCACCCGTTATCGCTCGTGACAGAACGAGAACGGGGTTGTGTGTGTGTAAACACACAAATCCCGGTTCTCTCAGGGGAGAGGAGACAGATCGTGTGTTCCTACTAAATAGGAACACTGATCGGTCTCCTACCCTAGTCAGTTCCATCCCCCCTACAGTTAGAACACACCTAGGGAACACAGTTAACCCCTTGTTCGCCCCCTAGTGTTAACCCTTTCCCTGCCAGTGACATTTATACAGTAATCAGTGGCTATTTTTAGCTCTGATCGCTGTATGAATGTCAATGGTCCCAAAATAGTGTCAAAAGTGTCCGATCTGTCCGTGGCAATGTAGCAGTCCTAATAAAAATCGCAGATCGCTGCCAATACTAGTAAAAAATTAAAAATAATAATAAAAATTACATAAATCTATCCCCTATTTTGTAGACGTGATAACTTTTGCGCAAACCAATCAATGCACGCTTATTGCGATTTTTATACCAAAAATATGTAGAAGAATATATATTGGCCTAAACTGATGAAGAATTTTTTTTTCTTATTTTTTGATATTTATTATAGCAAAAAGTACAAAATATTGTGTTTTTTTTCAAAATTGACGCTTTTTGTTTTTAGCAGATGTGATCAAATACCACCAAAAGAAAGCTCTATTTGTGGGGGGAAAAAGGTCATATATTTTGTTTGGGTACAACGTCACACTAAAAGCGACGTAGTACCCAAAAGGGCCAGGTCAGGAAGGGGGCAAATCCTTCCGGGGCTAAAGTGATTAAAGAAATAATGGGGACACACAAAATGATCTGTCCAATGTCATTGTTTTTGTTAACAGAAGCGATAAAAACAACGAACAATAAAATCGAATCTGATGTTTGTTTTTTAGTTTCCTGGTCTTTGTGTTCTGGGCTGTTCATGCTCTATATCAGTGGTTCTCAACCTGGGGTCGGGACCCCCTCGGGGGTCAAATGATGATTTGCCAGGGGTCACCAAATCCTGGGCTGCTCCTGAAGCCCACGCTGCCCTCCCAGCCTTTTCGCGGCTGCTCAGCCTGTGGCCGCCCAGCTAGGCTTTTCCTGGAGTCCGCGGCCGCCCACTCAGCCTTTTCGCAGCCGCCCATTCAATTCACGGCATGGCTGGGGGACAGAGACTATAGGTCAGCTGACTGGTGAGGAATGTGAAGTGGGAGGGGCTGGAGGAGACCCTATCTCCTGATTTCAGAATAGGTGTCACTGCTATGAGACACCACACAGTCGGAGACAATGGGAAGCTGGAGACACAGGAAGTAACACTACCTGTGATTAGAGTTGCCATTAAAAATCCCCACTACAGTTCTCAGATCAGCAAATGACCTTGATCAGGAGAACCTAAGTTGGCTGATCAGAACCCCCCCAGCACTGCCACTGATGCCACTCCCCGCCAGCACTGCCACTCATCCCATCCCCCCTCCCACCAATGAGTAAGAGAAGGAATAAAAATAGAGAATACATGGAAGGGAGAGGAAAAGAGGGGTAGGAACAAAGAAAAGGGGAGAGAAAGAATAAGAGAAAGAACAAGAAAACAGCTAGAGAGAGGGATGGGGGAAAAAAACAAGAAATTAGGATAGATAGAGATAAAAGGGAAAGAAAGGAGAACAAAAAGAAAGAGTGGTACATCCCAAAATGTACCATAAGGGGTTTAAATACTGTAGGAGTGGAAGGGACTCAGGGAGCGCTAAATGTCCATGGGTTAGGGGTGCAAATGACTTGTCTTGCCTTGGGTGCTGAGTGACAACCCACGCTACAACAATAATTTTACTGTTAGGGGTCCCCACAACTTGGGAAATTTTATCAAGGGGTCACTAGAAAGGTTGAGAACCACTGCTCTATTTACACAGGGATACTTGTTC
Organism: Rana muscosa; assembly: GCA_029206835.1. Lineage (NCBI taxonomy): Eukaryota > Metazoa > Chordata > Amphibia > Anura > Ranidae > Rana > Rana muscosa. The sequence continues at coordinate 133,229,331 of CM055126.1, forward strand.
ACATTACTAAAAACACTCGCATTATGCAGTAATCACTACACACACGTGCTGCTGAATGTTTTTCTGTGAATCTGGGACCTGTGTGAATCCCATCTGTCACTAGACCTACATGAATACTTTATGTGTTTGGATTCATTTTGTGGATTAGTGTAGGTCTTTTTGTACTTGTCAGGATTATTGAGTGTGATATTGACATCTAGTGGCCAACTGTGTATACTACATTTTATTTTATGAGGATTTTGGACTTTTAATACTTCTTCTTCAGTGTGGCATTTATGCATCTAGGAAGCTAAATATGTAAAATTTCATTTATTACTATTGTACTTTAGTTAATTTTACTGTTAAATTACAAGAGTATTGCATCATTTTCAACAAGTTATAAATCAGTACCACAACCCTTCACAACAGGGCTTTTAGTTCCTACATCTGTTTTGCCAAGGATTTCAGGGCTTTGGCATGTACGCCACCTTAAAATATGTACTTTGGGTTTTGAGATGCTTTCAACATGGGACTGCTTGCTATTGACAGAGAGAATCCCAATGCAGGGCAAGAGAGCTGTGTTGCATAATAGGTGTTTAGAAATTAAAGGTTTGTTTAAAGTTAAACTACCCTGCATCTGACCACCACAAACTGAAAATACTATTTATTTCATTTTTATATTTAATATATATAATAATATTAATATATAATATGTACTACTCAATGTATACATTTTAAACAGAACAGGAGAAAGATGAAATGATACTGTTCAAATGACAATATTACAAACAAACCAACAATAAAGTGAAAATTACATTTTACACTCATAATCATATCACCACAAAACATGAAAATAAAGTCCATGTAACCAACATTGGAATGACATCCCAAACAATATCTTGATGCGATAAATCAACAGAAGTGATCCACCAGGAAGTGCAGAAAAATCCAGAGACAATACTTGTGCTCTCCTGCACCTGTGTGCAAAGGCCGCTCACCTCACCAGCGGGTAAAAATCAGCAGTTCCCCTCTGGGGATGACAGGTTAATCTGGCGTGGTGTTAGCGTTCTGGTCTTCTATCAAACACACATCCTATGCCTATGCCTGGCTCAATGAGCCTTGTTATCACTCCCCAAAGGCAGATATGTGGAGGAAGAAATTACCATTTTGGTGCAATTGTCCATGACCGAATGAGTCGCTACCTCACGGACTACAACCTTCTCGACCCCCTACAGTCTGGCTTCCGCCCACAACATTCTACTAAAACTGCCCTACTAAAACTCACCAATGACCTACTAACTGCTAAAACCAATGGCCATTACTCCATACTAATACTCTTAGACCTCTCTGCTGCCTTTGACACAGTTGACCACCTGCTCCTCCTTAGCAAACTACACTCCCTTGGCCTCCGTGATTCTGCTTTATCCTGGTTCTCCTCCTACCTATCTCAGCGCACTTTCAGTGTCACTTACAACTACATCTCCTCCGCCCCTCTTCCTCTTTCTGTTGGGGTACTCCAAGACTCCATCCTTGGGCCCCTCCTATTCTTACTCTATACCTCTTCTCTGGGCCAGTTGATAACCTCCCATGGCTTCCAATACCACCTCTATGCTGACGACACCCAGATCTATCTCTCCACTCCTCAACTCACCCCCTTAATCTCCTCACGGATCTCAAACTTACTGAATGACATATCGGTATGGATGTCACACCACTTTCTCAAACTCAATCTTTCTAAAACTGAGCTTGTTATATATCATGTGACCTGGCTAGCTCTGAGAACAAGTAAATGTTCTCTCCAGCATAAAAGATACAACTGAGCATGTGCAGGTCAGCTACCCTGCCTGTGTTAGCTGGCCTTCCCCAGATAGACAGTGCAGGAGGGGAGGATCTGTGCATACAGGATAAAACAGCCCTTTTACACAATGCAGAGGATTAACTCCTTAACGGGTAAGTTCACCTTTGTACACTTTTTTCCCCTAAATTCCAGCTCCCCTATGCACCAATTAAGCATTCATGTACTATTTTGGAAAAAATATCAAAGCTTTCCATTTAATCTACAGTCACTTACTTTTCTTGTCCTAATCCACATTTCCAGACGTTTCCATGAGTAATGTCTTTCTTCCTTACAGACGGTAGGTCATGACACAGGAAGGAGTTGACCAGCTGACCTCATCAGCACACACCCTGCATCATCATCCCACCCATTCCCAGGTGCACGTTTTTTAAATTAAATGCAATCAATCATAGTTACATAGTAGGTGAGGTTGAAAAAAGACACAAGTCCATCAAGTCCAACCTATGTGTGTGATTATATGTCAGTATTACCTTTTATATCCCTGTATGTTGTGGTCGTTCAGGTGCTTATCTAATAGTTTCTTGAAACCATCGATGCCCCCCCGCTGAGACCACCAACTGTGGAAGGGAATTCCACATCCTTGCCGCTCTTACAGTAAAGAACCCTCTACGTAGTTTAAGGTTGAACCTCTTTTTCTTCTAATTTTAATGAGTGGCCATGTGTCTTGTTAAACTCCCAGTGATCACCCTTCTCACTAAATACACAATATACAATCAGATTGTATAGTATATGGCCATGTTTATACACCTAATATTACTAGTTGCGTTTTCAGTGCCATTAATTGTTAACAGCACACCAAACACAGAAGCAAACACACATTTTGCCATGTGAAAAAACGAGGGGCAATTACTGCAAAACGCACAGTAAATAACACGCAACCCACAAAACGCTAAAATGCCCCATTAACCACATGCATATAGTGCAGCTAATTGAAATCAACAGGCTGCCCTATGCGTGTCACAGGAAAAACAAGACACAAAATGTTCACTCCCACTATGCTAGATGTGAATGGGGCCTGAAAGTGAATTTGGTGCGTTAACACAAGAACAATGAGGCTCCATTCACATCTGTGCGTTTCCTTGCATTTTAGAAAAGTGAGAAGGGTGATCACTGATTGATTGCATTTCATTTAAAAAATGTGCACCTGGGAATGGGTGGGTGGATGATGCTGGGCATGTGCTTATGTGGTCAGCTAGTCAACTCTTTCCTGTGTCATGACCTACAGTCTGTAAGAAAGAAAGACATTACTAATGGAAACGTCTGGAAACGTGGATTAGGACAAGTAAGTGACTGTAGATTTAATTGAAAGCTTTGATATTTTTTTTAAAAAAGTACATGAATGCTATATTGGTGCTAAGGGGAGCTGGAATTTAGAAAACAAAAAAAAAGTGTACAAAGGTAAACTTACCCTTTAGGTTCCACAGTGAGTATAACAAGCATGCTATGCTTCATATACAGACTGATTTTATTGTTGTGGGTTTAGTAACACTTTATATCAAAGTTATCCTAGATAATTTGGCATGTCTCCAGGGGAAGATTTATATTTAAAACTTTAGATTTCTGTTGACATGATGCCTTGAAATAGAGGCAAGTTCTCACAAAAGACTAAATAGGTTGGCAAGAGATAAGATAGGTTTCATAAGTAGCAGGACTACATGATCGGTAAACATCCATCATTTGTGGCGATAACCCACTATCTCAATACCTGTACTATCGGGGGAATGGCGAAGGAGATCGCCCAATGATTCAGTCTCAGCACAGCACAGGTTTCTGCCCTTTCTACCTTGTTGTAGAGACCGCTGTCCTTTCACTTCTTGATTAAAACCTTTGTACAGGGAGTCTTCAATATAGCAACCCCTGTTTGCTCCCCTGTAACTCTGTTGGATATGAATCTGGTTTTCTCTGTACTTCAGAAATGGCCATTTGAACCCATTATATACATTTCTCTCTTTCTACTGTCCCCTACACCTCACCTCTCTGAGGTGACTGTCTGATCTAGTTAAAAAAAAACATTAAATAAAATATTGCAGATGGAAATCTAAATCTAAGGACATTTCCACAAGATAATATAGGGGAGGAGGATCTCTATAGCTTTTAGATATTTTTTGGCTGCTACTTTTTCTATTTAATTCAGGCCTATTACCTCTGAATAAAAAAATCTGAGGTCTGTCAAGGATGCGACTGCACCAGTGTGGATCCTCTAGCTTCACTGTAACGGATACTTTAAAGACAGATGGTAGGCTTCCCAAAGAGGTGTAGGCCAACAGATGGTTGACAGTAAATCAGGATGCCACAGGCAAATCAGACCAAACAGTAGGATCTAGACTTGCAGAAGTGGCAGATGGTCCCAAATGAGAATAGGTAACACTGAACCCTCAGGGCATGAAGTCTAAGGGCCAGCTGATTTTTACCAGCGCTTCTGAATGTGGACATGGCTTTCTCTTCATGCTGACCCCAGATCACACCCCCCAGGCACACCTATTTAAGGCTAGGAACTCAAATACAAGATGTAACAAGAACTAGGAAGAAGAAGAAAAGTACACTGCATTGCCAGTCCAGTGTAATTTCAGAGCTCATTGCAGACACAGTAGGGACGGTAAAAGTCAAATTTCAGGTCTGGAAGTAGAATCAAATAACCAGAAACAAAGGCAAGGATGAGGGCAGGTAGCACACTTGGAAAGCCAGGAGAGAAGTTAAGGGTTAAGTCAGGTAGCAGGATCGGATAGCCATGAATGGAACCAATTTTCAGGTAGCAGACTTAGACAGTAAAAAAGCAGAGGTCAGGAAAGGTAATGGACATGAACAGCCAGGAAAACAAGCAAAAGGTCAGTACACAAGAATCAATTGAGGAAAGCAGGCTGGATAGCAGGCAGGTACAGGGCTCAGCAGCTAGCATGCAAAAGCATTACTTCAGGCAGTGTTCCAAGAGCTGCACTGAGTTTAAATAGACAAGCCAAGAGGAGGAAGCCTTTCTGATTTGCTGCAGCCCTACAGGAGGGAAAAGGTGCTACTCTGGCTGCAGCATGACTGAGAGACAGAAAGCCAGGCTTCACAAGAACTAGCGATGTGACTGATTATATTAATCAGCAGATGGGACTGATCATGCCTATAGCACTTGTGCAGGAACAAGGTAAGAACAGAGCACTCATTCTGAGATTACAAGAACCATAACAGCTTTGAATGTTAGAGCTGTGGAGCTATAAGTAAAATATTGGCTTGCCTGCTGGTCTGTCGGACAATAAGTAACAGCTTTCCTGCTGGTCTGTGGAACCACAAGTTTACTACTGATCTGTGACAATGTGGAAGCCAAAACTACCTGAAAAAGCCCTTGGTGTTTAAACCAAGCTAAATTTAAAAGTAAAAAAAAATCCATTGAATCTCTGAAATACAGTATGTATTGCCATAATGAGGTATTTTTCCATGACACCATTTACAACTTTCCCAAGTTTGTTATTGAAGCATAGTCTTTTTCCCTATCACCCTCAAAGTTACATTAAAATGAGGACCTTCTCTGCAGTGTACAGAAGTTTTTTTTTTTATATATTGGTGCAGTGTTCATTGTCCTATTTGACAATACCTTGCCTAGTAGCCTTGAAAATGGCCAGAATTTAGTATCAAGATTTGCCTCCCCCCTAAAGAATTCAATGATGTTTACTGTTAAGTTTGGGGTTTACAGATTTAAAGCTAGGAATATAGGGAAGTTGGTCATTCCTCTAACAACAGTGTAATAGGTAATTTTTCCGAGTTAATATTGCCAGCATCACTAGTTAAGCTTAGTGCCATACACCATGACATTTTCTGCCTACCAACAGAACCACCATGAACCAATAAATATATTGCATTGGTCTGCAAAGTGTGTAATATGCATAAACAGGGTACCATTCCTGCTGACATCATAACCTAAGTCCAACAAGTACTTCTATGTTATATTATTATTATGATATTACTCTGCATGTGAGAGTGCATATGAAATGTGTACATACTTTTATTGCTTCAGTATTAGATGTCCTTTTTTTCTTTAATCTGTATTTCCAGCCACACTAAAAGAGCTCATCTCACAAACAATGGTGCGCTGGGCACAAGAAGATCATATCCAAGACCCCGAGCTTGTGCGTATCATGTTTAGCCTGCTCCGCCTACAGTATGATAGCATTGGAGAGTTATTACGGGCCATGCGGAAAACTTATACGATCAGTGCTGCATCTGTGGAAGATACCATCAACCTCTTGGCTTCCTTGGGTCAAATACGGTCCCTCTTAAGTGTGCGTATGGGCAAGGAGGAGGAGATGCTCATGATTGATGGCTTAGGGTATGGCTTTCTATTTTTCTGCTGCATAGTTTACTGCAGGGTGTTTATTCTATATATTCAAAAATATTTATGTTCAGACTATATAGTCTTTTCTTTTCAATACATCTTATCTTATCTTTTACTTGTAAACTTTGCATTCAAATAGAAGTGGAATTATATTTAAATGTTACTTTAGCTACAACACAAGGGTGTGTATCCCACCGCACCTAAGCCAACTGGTTTAAAACCAAACTTTTTTTAGCTCACAAATAAAATATTGAAAAAATGTGTGAAAGAATGTTTTGTGCTTTTACTTAAAGGGGTCACCTAAAAAAAAATGAAAGATGAGAGATTTAATACTGCAAATATCTTCCCTGCTCCTAGTCTGAACAGGATCTCTCTGGCTGTATAGTAGGACTATTTGATCTGCCGGCTTTGCGGTAAACTGTCCATCTGCAGGAGGCTACTTTAATACCCTACCTGTCAATATGATAGATAACCTGACAGATGCCTATAAACTGTTTATAGTCTGATAAATATATATCTTTCAAAGTTTCTACAGCTCAGCTCAGATAATTATATCATTAGTTCTATCTGTAGTATCTGCTTAGTATCTTCTATCAAATATACAGCTCTACTCCAGCCAATCTATATTGGTAGTTCTACAAATGCTACCTTGTTATAGATCATATGCCCTCTCTAATGACAATCCCATCCTTGAGGCATTGTCTATAAAAAGGAGAGAAAAAAAACAAATCGGCCATTTTATGATTTGCCATGTGGGGATAATTTTCTCCCTTATTATTTTTGAGCACTATGCACTCCCTTTCTATATTTTTCACTTTAACCCTGATTAGGCTTTCTTTTAAGCGAAACATGTAGGTTATTTTGGGCTTTTAGTTAATTTGGGGAGTTTTTTGTTTGTGGGTATACATGACCTCAGTTTGATGGGAGATAAATGGTGGTCATTAGAGAGGGCATATGATTTATAACAAGGTAGAACTACCGATATAGACAGTTTGCCTGGAGAAGAACTCCAGACTATAAACAGTTTATAGACATCTGTCAGGTTATCTATCATATTGACAGGTAGGGTATTAAAGTAGCCTCCTGCAGATAGACAGTTTGTTGCAAAGCCAGCAGATCAGTAAGTTCTACTAAACAGCCAGAAGATCCTGTTCAGACTAGGAGCAGGCAAGATATTTGCAGTATTAAATCTCTCATCTTTAATTTTTTGATTCTTTAATTTTTTGAGGTGACCCCTTTAAGTAAAAACACAATAGATTCTTTCACACACTTTTTCAATATTTTATTTGTGAGCTAATAAAAGTTAGGTTTTAAGACCAGTTGGCTTAGGTGCGGTGGGATACGCACCCTTGTGTTGTAGCTAAAATAGTATTGCCCGAAGTTGGTCACTATAAAATGAAGGCATTGTTAGTGGAAAAAATGTATTTAAATGTTAACAAGATAAAGATCATAAAAAATCTTTGGTAGGATGAATAAGTAAAGATGAATAGACGTGTGGAAAACTATTTTGAGAAATTGACACTTCAGTAATGGTTATAGGATCAAATGCAAAGGATAAAGCCAGAGTCAAAGCTGGTTGATCATAATTTAGTAGAGATGATTTGATCAAAAAGGCCAAGGTATATCATCATATGGCCACATCTGAAAGGAGACTTTATTTAGCTTCCATTTCAGCAATACCGTTTTTATATACAGTATTTAACATCAATTTAAGGAACTATTAGAATCTAGTGGAGTAACATATGCTGCTGCAAGGGTTCTAATTGTTTTTTTTCATTCAAGGGTAATTTTTCATGTGTGCACTACCTGTGATGATATGTAAAGTTGTCTTAGCAAGATACCTTTGTTTAGAATAAAGTGTTATTAAACCCTCAGTTTTGTAAGCATATTCAGCAGCTGATCTTACTACCTACTGAGTATGAAGCCTTTTTGTCATTTAATCCTTGCCTGTGTTCCTTTTTAGGCTGGTGCCATAACTGCTGACATGGGTTTCTTGTTTAGGTTGACTCCTTTACATTGCAGTATCATATGGAGCCACCCTTGCATGCAGGGACTAGAGTTCTGTCTCTGTACACTGTGTGCATCAATAGAAACAAACAGCCATTCAGCCTAGGATGGAAAAGCACTCCCCTGATCCTCCCCCATTCCTTTTTCAGGGTTACTGACTGACTAAACACTGTGCTGTCCACTGTCAACAAATAGTACTGGGGAATGCTTATTTTATTGTGCTCAATGTGTTAAGTTTAAAAATGCTGTGGGTTTAATAGTACTTTAATTATATGGTTTATTTACAATCATGCCTATTTTAATTGTTGCTTGCACCGTTGTGTCCAGGTTAATTTTTGTTATCTTAGATTTTTTATTTTTTTCTCTGGAGTGTACAGTATCTAACACTGCTAGATTCTGCTCTTGTGCAAAGCAGGCTAAAGTAGTCTTGAGGAAGTCAGTGTAAAGATTTACAAATTAACATGTTAAAAGAGAGGGGGCAGAAGCAGTTAGTTCTGTCAAGCTATCTGAGTTCCTTTTATTACCCATTGGCTGAAAAGGTTGCTGCAAATTTGCTTCACCAGGTGTTTTTTGCAAATTCTTTGTAAAGGTATCCCTAATGGAAATTTAAAGATGGGACTGGTGTAGGGTGACCAGACATCCCCGGATTCCGGGGACAGTCCCCGGATTAAGGACACTGTCCTCGGACCAAGTCTGTCCCCAGTTTTGTCCCCGGATTAGATTTGAACAGGGACTGGGGCAATTTCAAAGACAGTCAGTGCAGAATAAAAAAGAAAAAAAATCTGAATTACACCCCCCCCCCGTGCCGCCACTCCTACTAGCTTAGGGGGGTGTATTTTTTCCATTTTCTGTGCCCCTTTCTGATGATGATGTGCTGGTCGGAGCGGAGGGAATATTTCTTCAGTTTCGGGCGCATGCCCATTCAGCTCCGCTCGCATGTTCTTCTGCCTGCCTGTTTATCTCCTTGCCTTCCCTGGCGGAGTGATCTTCCTCTGCTCCCCACTCAGTAGTAGCCGCGGCCCAGAGAGTAAAGCCTTATACACACGACCGGTTTTCTCGGCAAGAAAACTGCTGGGAGAGCTTTTTGCCGTGAAAACCGTTTGTGTGTATGGTTTCTCGACAGGAAAGCTGCCGGGAATCTCAACGAGAAAAATAGAGAACCTGCTCTCTATTTTTCTCGTCGTGATTTTCGGCAGAGTGTTTCCTGCCGAGAAAACCGGTCGTCTGTATGCTTACCTGTCCGAGGCAACTGCGCGCATGCTCGAAAAGACTTTGACGCATGCGCGGTAGCATACAAGGTTAGTGTGGGGTTTAGCAAAATGGCGGCGACGGCATCGAATGTGACGAGCGCCAGCTCGTCGTAGTCAATGACATCACCGCGTTCTTGCCATTCGCCGTCTGTACACAGGGCTTGGCAAGACAAGCTTGCCAGGAATCCCGTCAAGAAAAAACAAAGTTTTTTTTTCCGAAGGGATTCCCGCCCGTGTGTACAGGGCTTAAGACTTGACAGGCTTAGGCGGGCGGCGACGGACAGAGAGTCGCTGATTGCCGCTAATTACTAGTAAAAAAAAAATGTCCCCGGATTTCATTAAAAATCTGGTCACCTTAGACTGGAGTCCCATAACAAACCTTCACAGTACTTTATCTGGTAAGAGATAAGCAATCTGGGTCACCCAAACAAACCCAACAGAACACTAATGTATTTTAGCCAAAGCATTCGTCAAAGCTTAATAGAAACACTAAAAACTCTTATTTGCTTTCAGTGACATTATGAACAACAAGGTCTTCTATCAGCATCCAAACCTGATGCGTGTTTTAGGGATGCATGAGACTGTTATGGAGGTAATGGTGAATGTGCTAGGAGGGGACAAGTCTCAGGTAATCTCTCTATGATAAGAATACAGTATTGTCTATGAAAATGTGGATTCTTCTGTCTGTGGTTTAGTAAAACATGCGATAACATCTGTTTTACAGCAAATTGCTTTTCCCAAGATGGTGGCAAGCTGTTGCAGATTCCTCTGCTATTTTTGTAGGATTAGTCGGCAAAATCAAAAGGCAATGTTTGAGCATCTAGCTTACTTACTGGAGAACAGTAGTGTCGGTTTAGGTATGTCTTCATCATCCTATTTTTTTTATTCATACAGGGAATGTTTATTTTGAACTGGAAATTCTGTTTTGTATAAATGCCTAATGGTCCTGTTACCAAATATTCGAAGCTCCACAGCTTCAAAATTTAAAAAAAGCTGTTAAGTACTCAAACCTCCACCAGCGTCACCCTAGAACTAGGTTGAAAGCACCCCCTGGTGCGTGCAGCCCACCCAGTCTGATACTTAACTCTGCCCACATTCCAGCGGTCTTTATTCTGCAACCCTGCTTGGAGCCAGCCTATTTTTAGAAAGAGTATTTCCCAAGTTCTCTTTATTCTTTACATTTGCACCATGGTCCCACTCATTCATTTAAGTGGAGAGCTGTACTCTGCAGGACTACTGGAGGCCCCCATAAGTATGGCTCCCCATAGGAATTATTAGGGCTACGACACACATGCCCAGAATGAGGAGGATCCAATCAGAACACTTTCTGAAGAAGGGCTGTGCTCTGAGCAGGGGTGCACAGTGAAAATTGAGACAGGGGTAGATATCAGAGCAGGTGGGCTGCATTCAGGGGATGGGACTGTGACCAAACAGTACAGTTGTCCTTTCATGTAAGCCCTATTATTAAATGAACTCATTGATGTTTATACCTTCCTTATTGGATGCTGAACCTAATAATGCTAAAACACACACTCGTTGATAGAGATTTAACACTACTACGAGTAGATAATTAGAGAACAATGCATTGAAATAGTTACCTCTCTGCCGAAATTGTTGCTATTCATTGCCTTCATTGCTGAAAGCAGTGCAGGGACCAGGCAACCTAGAACTTAGGCCAAACTGCATCCCCTCTCCAAGATGTATGAGCAGTAAGTGTTAGCAAAAATCCCCCCCCCCCCAAAAAAAAATAGACCACTAATCTGTATGCTTACCCCCTAAGCATAAACTCTGCCCAGTACAAATCCACCCCCCTTCTGAAATCCCCCCTCCCAGCACAAACCTTGCCCCCCCATCTCCCCTCCCAGCTCCAATCTCCTCTCTCCCCAAATCCCCCCAGCAACCCCCCCCATGTCCCCTCCTAGCACAAATACCCCCCAATTATCCCCACTGACACACACACCCCCAAAAAAACAATTTCCCCTTCTAGCACAAACCCCTCCCCCTCTGCCATATCACCTCTTCTAGCACAAACACCCCAAATTTCCCCTCCTACCACAAATCCTCTTCCCAGTCCACCTCCCAACACAAATCCCTCCAAATCACCTTTCCTAGCACCGCCAAACTTCCCCTACTAGAACAATTCTTACCCCCCCACCCCAGAAAAATCCCCTCCCCCTTCTCCCTATGTTGCCCCCCCTCCCCATCTCACATGATAACAAAGTGCCCAGGGCAGCCGCCCCTCATACCCACCCCTTGTCCCGACCCTGGCTGGAAGCCTAGGTTTTTGGACATGTCATCTCTAATGGGAAAGATAAGAGTTTAGAATGGCTGCTCCTTTTCTTTAGCAGAGATCACATAACCAAGTAACTATACAGAGCAGTTACTAAGATGTGTCAGCAGCACTGAAGATAACTCGTGCATCATTTTTTCTTGGCAAGGTAAATATTTCAGTATTTGTATCTCTCTTTATCCATACTAATAAAAAGATTACCACTCATTTTCTTAGCTTTCTAATCCACATTTTGATGCTTTGCTTCATGGAATTCAAATTTTATTGGAGTGTGTACACGTGAACAGACCTTACAGCAGCAAAAGCCTAATACAATGTAGAAAGATTTTCGTGTACTGGTTTTCACTACTGTATTTCATGCAATCTCTCTATAGCATCTCCTTCTATGAGAGGATCTACACCACTAGATGTCGCTGCTGCATCTGTAATGGACAACAATGAGCTTGCTTTGGCTTTGCAAGAACCAGACCTGGAGAAGGTAAATTATCCGTAAATAACCACAGAAATAATGAATTGTCATTGTGTTCCTAACCTTAATAAAGGAATAAAAATTGCATGTGGTTTGCTAAATTGTTGTTATTTGTTGTTGCATCATAGTGACTGATGATTTTTATATGCAGGATATAGACTGCCAAAGACATTGGTAAAGATTAGGAAAATTACAGCTTCTATTAGAATTTAGATGGTTATAACTGAAAAAAATGTTGTCCTTGGAGAATAGAAAAAAATCTTCTTAAAGCCTTCTTGGGATTGATAACATGCTCTGATATATATCTTACCATATCAGGTTACTTGTGTTTGAGGCAGTTATATTGACCGCTGTAGAGCCTATCAGATCCTTTGAGACCATGCTCTGATAACAATTACTATCATGGTTTGCCAAACCTTACAGAAACCATGGTGCTGTCGACTCAATGGGGGTCGTTTCAGGATATGAGGGTACGAGTCAGGTTGGATACAGAACTTTCATCCTTTTTCTTTATTAAAAAAGGGTAGAGAAAAAGGAAGCGCCACCTAAGTGCAGTATTAAAAGATTATTTTAATGATACAAATATCAAATCACACTTATGTGTCATTAAAAGAGGACAGCAACCACCATCCACCAGCCATATTATCTGCCTTTTAACCCTTGAACTGCCTGTTACCATTATTATTTTAAACAGACTCATTGCTATATCCCCATTTACTCATGCACTTTGTGTTTGCGCTAACAGTTACCTTTTCCATTGTACACCTTTTTCTTTATTAACTCGTCCACCAAGGGTTTGTCTATGAACATCTGGGAAGATCATAAGTGTGTTATTAGAGGTGCACTAATATATTTTGTGACCAGACATAAGAGAGAAAGGCTAGATAAATGTTCTACTTTAATTGCCCAAATACGATCATTGGAATGTACACATAAACAATCATTGGCAGTGGCAAAGGGGGTTGAGCTCTGCATGACTCGGACATTCATACCTCAAAACATCACTATACAAGGCTCTAAATATATAAAGTCACATGACATAGCAGATTGTTTCAGGGGATTCGACAACTCTCTAAATAATTTACCAGAATCACAATGTCAGTCAAGGGAGGATCTTATACTGTAGATCCATACCTTCCAAAGGCAGGGTTACCCAAATTATCACCTCAGGCAAGGGATTCAATGGAGGATCCCATAACTGCAGAACTATCAAAGGGCATTCAAGGCATGCCAACAGGGAAAGCTCCTGGGCCTGATGGCATCTCTCTTTATTACTATAAAACTTTTAAGCAGAGTTTATCGACATGGTTTCTAAGGGCTTATAACTCTATTTTAAGAAGATGCCCTCTGCCTGATATAACTATAGTAGGAAAAGAGAATAAAGACCTGTCTCTTTGTACCAGTTACGACCAATAGGGATGAGCCCAATGTTCGAGACGAATGTAAATGCAGAATACCAAACATCATGGGGCGTTCGCGGGAAATTTGAGTGCCTGCGGAAGGCCCCATAATGAACGGCAAGACTGTTAAAGGGGTTGTAAAGGTTCGTTTTTATTTTCTAAATAGGTTCCTTTAAGCTAGTGCATTGTTGGTTCACTTACCTTTTCCTTAGATTTCCCTTCTAAATATTTTTTTCTTTGTTTTCTTTGTCTGAATTTCTCACTTCCTGTTCCTCCTCAGTAAGCTGTTCAGTAAGCTGTTCTGGCTGACTCAACACCACTGATGATGGTGTGAAGTTTAGTGAGGAGAAACAGGAAGTGAGAAATTCAGACAAAGAAAAAAGACATTTAGAAGGTAAATCAAAGGAAAAGGTAAGTGAACCAACAATGCACTAGCTTAAAGGAACCTATTTAGAAAATAAAAAATGAACCTTTAAAACCCCTTTAATACACTGCGAGATTGCAGTGCATTGACGGATGCTGATTGGCCAAAGCATGCACCTGACCTGCATGCTTTGGCCAGTCACAGCGCGCTTTGCTGTGAGAGCCATGATTGGCCAAAGGCAGGGTGCCTTTGGCCGATCATGGTTCAGGGGGCTGAGTCCACGCCCCACACTATGTAAGGCTGTGCACATGGAAGCCGTACATAGTTTTATGAATGAGAGCAGCAAAATTACATTTGTAAAGGAAAACATGTCTTTTAAAACTGCTTGCAGCTGTAATGTATTGCCAGATTCCGGCAATATACATAAAAATCATTAAAAAGAATGGCATGGGTCCCCCCCCCCAGTCCATTACCAGGCCCTTTGGGTCTGGTATGGATATTAAGGGGAACTCTGCGCCAAAATGTAAAAAAATTGTGTGGGGGTCCCCCCAAAATTTATATCAGGCCCTTCATGTCTAGTATGGATTTTAAGGGTAATTCATGCCCCGAAATAAAAAAATGGCTTTGGGTTCCCCCCAAAATCCATACCAGGCCCTCCAGGTCTGGTATGGATTTTAAGGGGAACCCTGCACCGAAATAAAAAACAAATGGCCACATGCCCTCAACACGGGGAGGGTGTTTTGGAGTCCCCCCAAAACACCTTGTCCCATGTTGATGGGGACAAAAGCCTTTTCCCCAGATCCCTTGCCCAGTGGTTGTGGGTGTCTGCGAGCAGGAGGCTTATCGGAATCTGGAACCCCCCTTTAACAAGGGGACCCCCAGATTCCGCCCCCCTATGTGAATGGTTATTCGAGTACATTATATTCCTACACATTCACCAAAAAAAGTGTCAAAATGGTAAAAATGACAGGAAACCGTTTGGGACAAATCCTTTATTTAAAAAAAAAAAGTGTCCCGCGATGTAACTCCATCTTCGATGACAGTGCCGACGACCCAAAACGTCACATGATGTCAGAAGGGGGCGGGGTCACCCGTTTACGTCACCGGGTGGCCCCGCACTCAGCTATATAATAGCTGTCATTGCAAAAAGCCTGCAGTCGTGGGATGCCTCCGATCGCGGCAGAGTTTTTCCTTTTTTATTTCTTGGGTAGTCGGTGCTGTCATCGAAGATGGAGTTACATTGCGGGACACTTTTTTTTTTTTAATAAAGGACTTGTCCCAAACTGTCTACTGTAATTTTTACAATTTTTACACTTTTTTTGGTGAATGTGTAGGGGTACAATGTACCCGATACCCATTCACATGGGGGGGCAGGATCTGGGGGTCCCCTTGTTAAAGGTGGCTTCCAGATTCCAATAAGCCCCCCACCCGCAGATCACCACAACCAACGGCCAAGAGTTGTGGGGAAGAGGCCCTTGTCCAAAACACCCTCCCCAAGTTGAGAACATGTGGCCTGGTACGGTTCAGGAGGGGGGTGCTCTCTTATCCCCCCTTTTCCTGCGGCCTGCCAGGTTGCATGCTCAGATAAGGGTCTGGTATGGATTTTGGGGGGACCCCCCACACCATTTTCTTTTATTTTGGCACGGGGTTCCCCTTAAAATCTATACCAGACCTAAAGGGTCTGGTACGGATTTTGGGGGGGACTCCCATGCCATTTTTTAAAAAAATTGGTGCAGGGTTCCCCCTTAATATCCATACCCCAGACCTGGAGGGCCTGGTATGGATTTTGGGGGACCTCCACACAATTTTTTTTTATTTTTTTTGGTGCGTGGTTCACCTTAATATTCATACCAGACCCAAAGGGCCTGGTTATAGACTGGAGGGGGGGGGTCAATGCTGTTTTTTTCAATGATTTTTATCTATATTGCCGGGACTCGACAATTCATTAGAATTTTAATTTTGCTGTGGGACTGTTCTAAAAATGGGAAAGATGCGCTATTTTACAGGCATACTAAGGACACCCCCAGGCATGATATTTAAAGGAATATTTCATTTTTATTTTTTTACTTTAACTATTATTTAAAATCACTGCTCCTTAAAAGACGGCAGTTTTTAAAACTTTTTTTGCATTGATACATGTCCCCTGGGGCAGGACCTGGGTCCCCAAACACTTTTTATGGCAATAACATTCATATAAGCCTTTAAAATTAGTACTTTTGATTTTTCATGTTCGTGTCCCATAGGTTTTAACGCACAAATTTTTTGCCTGTTCGCAAGTTCTGGTGCAAAATGAACCGTGGGGTGTTCGGCTCATCACTACCGACCAATATTGATTTAACACTTTTTGCCAAAATGTTATCTACACGCTTTCTTCCTCATTTATCTCGTATGACACAGAATGATCAAGTTGGGTTTATGCCTGGTAGAGAGTTGTCAGGAACCATGAAACAGACGGAGACAGTAAATGCAGTAAAAATCACACCTTATAATAAAATGGTAAAAATGGTACGACTGGTAAACGTAGTCAAAACATAGCCAGGGTTCAGTAGCCAAATCGGGTAGTCAGAACAAGCCAGGAAATCAGGAAGCCAGAAATCAGCGTAGTCAGAGGCAGCTTTGACAGGATCAGGAACCAGAAGGGACATCAGCCAGTCAAGTCTTCAACAGAAACACAGCAGAGAGTCTCTAGATATGTTAACAAAGGCGAAGGCATTGAAAAAATTAACCAGGCAGTTTAAATAGCCAGAAGGGGCTGGCTGTGGGCTTGATTGACGAGCAGGAGATGATCAACAGGTGAGCCACTGTGGAACGATGAGTACTGGCAATTAACCGACAGCTGGGCAACCTGAGCACAGAGAAGGAAGGGCTGAGAGCCCAGCCCTGAGAGTACCCCCTCCTCAATGACCCCTCCCCCTCGGAGGACCACCAGGTTTGAGCGGAAAATGTCTAAGGAAAGCATGGAGGTGGACAGGAGCATGTACATCCGAGGATGAGACCCAAGAGCATTCCTCCAGACCGTACCATTTCCAAAGAACTAGGTACTGTATGCACCCACGGAACCTACGGTAGTCAATGATCAATTGAATCTCATACTCCTCATGGTTCTCGACCTGCACCAGATGAGGACGTGGTACCGAGGTGGTGAAGTGGTTGCACACCAAAGGTTTTAATAAGGAGACATGAAAAACGTTTGAAATACGCATGTTAGAAGAAATGTCTAATGCGTAAGCCACTGGGTTGATCCTACGGAGACTACAGAAAGGCCCAATAAATTTCAGTGAGGAAGCACGGAGTCAGAGGTTATGAGATGCCAGCCAGACCCTCTCCCCAACCTGGTAGGAAGGCGTAGGTAGGCATCAGCGGTCAGCATGGAGTCTGTACCTCTTACTGGCATGTTGCAAGGACTCTTGGACCTGCACCCAAGTGGAACGAAGATCCCGGAGATACTCCTCTAACGCAGGAATTCTTCGAGGAACAAATGAGTCAGGCAACATGGATGGTTGGAAGCCATAATTCGCCATAAACTGAGACAAACAGAAAGCAATATTGACGGCACTATTGTGAGCAAACTCAAGGTAGGAGGTCTGACCAGTTGTTATGGTGGTCAGAAATATAGCAGCGTGGAAACTGCTCCAAGGCTTGATGGGCTCGTTCTGCGGCCCCATTGGACTGCGAGTGATACGCATAGGAGGAGGAAATCTAAATTCCTAACTGTGCACAAAAGGCTCACCAAAACCTGGAGAAAAACTGGGTACCCCTGTCAGAGATGATAACCTTGGCTAGCCCATGTAACCAAAAGATCTCCCAAGCAAAAATGGATGCCAGTTCTTTGAATGTTGGCAACTTTTTTAGTGGAATACAATGTGACATTTTCAAGAACCGGTCAACCACCATAAGAATAACTGTGTTGCCCTGGGAGTTGGGTAACTCCACAATAAAATCCATAGACAGGTGGTTCCAAGGCCTCTCTCCATTGGGTAAGGGTTGTAGGAGGCCCACTGGAAGGTGTCATGGTGTCTTACTCTGTGCACACACAGAACAAGCGGCTATAAAGGTGGTTACATCAGTGTGGAGACTAGGCCACCAAAATTGTTGAGAAATAGCCCAAATTAGTTGATTCTTCCCTGGGTGGCCAGCCGCCTTGGGAGAATGGTAAGTCTGGAGCAAAGCAGTGCGGAGATTCTCAGGGACAAAGCAATGGTCCCCAGGTTTCTCGGGAGGAGACTGGACCTGAGTGGCACATATTCTGTCACCCAAAGGTGAGGTGAGACTGGGGCGTACAGTAGCCAGAATACGTTCGGGAGGTAGTACAGGAACAGAGGGTCTCCCCCAGGCGTGTCCAGAAGTCAACTCCATTTTCCCAATGGGAGCTGTGAAGGGGTGGGGAGATGGTAACAACGTGGTGTTGTTCACAGATCTTGCAACCTGGTGGTCAATGTAAATGCAACCAGAGGAAGGAAAAAACGCCACACACCTGGAAACATAATGGTGGTGTTTAATATATGGGTAAAAAATGTGCTAATGACAAAAAGAAGGAAAAATAGGTGAAGTGATAAAAAAGTGTATGTGTGTCACCAATAAGGATAGAAAAATCCCAATATGTGACAAAATAAACACAACAAACACTATATACCTATTAAACCAATACCCGGTCCGCAGTTGCTGAAAGTTTTATATATATATATATATATGTGTGTATATATATATATATATATATATATATATATATATATATATATATATATATATATAGTAGTAGTATTCCATTAATCTACCATACTAGTTAATTCATAAAAGTGCAAAGCGTGGTCAAATATATATGTGCCAGTGATAGCGAGCAGGTGTGGCTAAAATAAGCCCTCAAAAAATGAAATAAATTGGCATAGAAAAGCTATTTAGACATTAATCAGGTAAATTAGTGAGTGAAAGTGCAAAAGTAGTGATGGTGTGTGGCCCCAGTGTATAATGAAGACTTCAAGTGGAAAGGGGAATCTATCTGAACAACAAAACACCAAACATGCAGTGAAACCCTGACCGCCCAACAGACACAAACAGTGAACACAAATTACAAAATGAAAAGGTACAGCATCAATGTCAACCGTGGATGAACTTTACAATGTGACTTACCCCTAGGGGAAGAAAGACCAATACGGGACAGCCACGTTCTGTACTGCTGGAAGCACAGCACTGAACCCATGTTAGAGCCTGGACTAAATACTCCTGGTCTCCAATTGAGCCCCGCCCTTTCAGCATCATCATGGTTGAAATCAACCAATGGGCTCGCAAAGTGTGAGGGGATGGGCACAGTGGTACCTTCAAGGAGATGCCTCCATTCTTTAAGAGCAAAAATGATAGCTAACAATTCTCTGTCCCCAATCTCGTAATTGCATTCTGCAGGAGACAATTTCTTAGAAAAGTAGCCACATGGATGCATAGCGCTCTTAGAGGTGGGACTTTGAGACAGAAGGGCGCCCACTCCAGTCTCAGATGCATCAACCTCAAGAATGAAGAGTAGCGTAGGATCAGGATGTGCCAGAACAGGAGCTGAAACAAAGGCAGACTTGAGATACTCAAAGGCTTTAATGGAATCCAGAGACCAATTCTGTGGGTTACCGTAGTTTCTGGTCATATTAGTCAGGGGTTTGACCAGTGAAGAGAAGTTCTGATTAAATTTCCGATAATAATTGACAAAGCCAAGGAAACATTGTAACGGACGTAGACCTACGGGGCAAGGCCACTGTAGAACTGCAGATAATTTCTCTGGGTCCATTGAAAAACCGGTAGTAGAAATGTCATAACCCAGAACTGTAACCTGTTCACGATTGAACTTGCACTTCTCCAAGTTACAATACAGATTATTATTTCTCAGCCTCTGTAGCACACGAGGGACATCTGTGTTGTGGCTCTCTAGGGATTTAGAATATATAAGATTATCATTGAGATAAACCACCACACATTGCTGCAACATATCTCGGAGGACATTGATGATGAACTCCTGAAAAACGGCAGGAGCGTTGCAAAGACCAAACAGCATTATGAGGTACTCGTAATGTCCTGTCCTGGGGTTAAATGCAGTTTTCCATTCATCACCCTCCTTGATCCTCACAAGATTGTATGCCCCTCTCAGATCGAGCTTTGTGAAAACCGTTGCTCCCTTGAGACGGTCAAATAATTCCATAATCAACGGAATCGTGTAGGCGTTCATAATCATGATGCGATTGAGACCCCTGTAATCGATACAAGGTATCAGTTCACCACTCTTCTTTTCACAAAGAAGAAGCCAGCACCATCAGGAGACGAGGATTTGCAGATGAACCCTCGATAAAGTGCATCAGCAACATAGTCCTCCGTGGCTTTATCCTCTGAGACAGACAAAGAATAAACCCGGCCACGGTAAGGCATAGCACCAGGTTGAAGGTCAATTTCACAATCATACGACCGGTGTAGAGGCAAACCACCGGCTTGACCCTTGTCAAAGACATTGCTTAATTTGCAGTACTCCTCTGGCAAGGAGGAGAGGGAAGAGGTTCACAGGACCATAGCCACTTTCCCAAAACATGTCTTACTGCATTGTGGCGACCAGGAAAGGACCTCAGCACGAAGCCAATCAAAAGAGGGTTAGTGCCTCTTTAACCAAGGATAACCAATAACCACCAGATAATGAGTAGAGGAAATTACTTGAAATTGGATTATCTCATGGTGAAGAGCCCCTAGTGCCATGGTCAATAGAGCAGTCTCATGAGTCTCATGGGCAGGCTGTAGAGGTCTCCCATCAATAGCCTCATTGGCAAGTGGAGTGGCATGAAGCTGCAGCAGAATCGAGTGCTTAGACACAAAGGCACTGTCTATGAACTGGCCTGTAGCCCCAGAGTCGATTAGAGCCTGTGTACCGATGGACAACTCAGACCACGAAAGGGTAACTGGAATTAGAGGCTTATCCTTCACGGTATCTGTGGATGTAGCAACGCCACCTAAGGTCTGTCCCCTACAGGACCTCAGGTGCAAGCGTTTCCCGGGTGGGTAGTACAAGACTTCAAGAAGTGACCTGCCTGGCCACAATAAAGTCACAATCTCTCCCTCCTCCTAAAGGTCCTCTCATCCGCAGAAAGATGTGTGAAGCCCAACTGCATGGGTTCTATTTCACTGGCAGACTCTGTACCAGGAGGCATGGAAGGTGAGGGAGGCAAGGGTTGGACTGCACTGCTCAGAGCGAAACGTACAGGAGGCTTCCGCAAGAGCTCCATAAAGGAAGGTCTCTCTCGGAGTCTTGAGTCAATGAGAATGGCAAACATGATCAACTTCTCCAGATCTGTAGGGATGTCTCAGGCTGCTATCTCATCTTTCATGTTATCTGAGAGACCATGAGAAAAAGCAGCCATGAGGGCCTCATTGTTCCAAGCGACCTCTGCTGCCAGAGTACGTACAGTTCTCATACTCTGGTGGACATGAGGCTCTTGGCAGCAAAAGTGGAGCGTGCAGGAACATCAAATATCCTTTTACAGGAAGCCACAAACTCTGGGTAACTCAGGACAATGGGTTTTTGTGTCTCCCATAGAGGGTTTGCCCCGGCCAAAGCTCTATCAGAAAGCAAAGAAATAATGAAGCCTACCTTGCTTCTCCCTATGAGGAACACCTGGGGCAGCATCTCAAAGTATATCCAAACCGGTTGAGAAACCCTCTGCATGGATCCATGTTTTTCTTATCATGTATCTTGCTGGCAATTTTTCATGATCCAGAGGATAAGCAGAACTTTCACTTTTAGGTGAAGTTCCGCTTTAAGAACATATTATTTTTTAGGGCTGCTATGCATACCCGAGGCTTCTGTTTTAGCAGGTGAAGGCTCCAGTATCTCTCCTGAGCATTAAAGCAGAACTAAACCTACCAATTCAACTGTTTCTCAAAACAGTTAGATTCAAGGCATGCAGTGAATGATAACTGTCACCGTAAGCTTGTGCTCTCAACCAAACTGCCAAGCCATTAAATGGGTGGTGTCATATCTGATCACATGCAGCAACATGGCACCTGCAGATCAATCAGAGGCTAATATGGCAGCTTAGTTCCACTTTAAGGGAAGGTTGGCAAGGGGGTAAATTATGTCTGGGCAACTACTGTTTTGATTTTTGTGTGTTGATGTCATAAAGATGAGAGGCTCTTATTTAGTGCTGCATGGGTTTAGACCAGGGGTCTCCAGACTTTTCAGTAAGAGGGCCTCATCGTTTATTCACGGACTGCAAAAAATTACCATCAGAATACCTCATATATCAAAACCCCACCTTACATCAGGGTCCCCATCAAAGTCCCCCATTACATCTGAAGTAAAGATTATAGACACCCTCTGCTGACCTTAATCCTCAATCAGTGCACATTGAGGATACGCCACTGACCCTAGCTGTCGGCCAGATAAAATGCTGTAGCCCACAAGCTATAGTTGAAGACCACACAGCAGTAAATGCTATATTTTGACTAATTTGATTACAGTTGATTATAATGTATTACAATTTTCATGGCTAGATCACAGTCAGTACTCTATTAGCCTAGGTTCACACATATGTGGTGCAGGAAATGCAGAAATCCCTGCATGATTCCTGCACTGTGTTTGCGATCTGCCGCGGGTGTCAGTACAAAGTTACCTTTGGTGCAATGCAGTGGTATTTGAGCCCAATCAAAATGAATTGGCTCAAATTGCGCAACACTGAACCACATGTCAGTTGCGCAGGAATGCGGTGCAGCTCCTGTGTGTTTAACATGCGAGTTATAGTGTGAACCGGGCTTAGTGGAGATTGCATTATCTCACAGAAATCCATGTTTTTTTGGAGGAAAGGAACTCCTACTGCTGTGGAGTCAGTGACTACCTACAGGAGTATAAAGCCAGCTGAACTCTTCATATGTGATAATCCACTGTTACTGGTAACATGGAGAAGGATAAAGCTGGTGAGCCAACAAGGCATATTACCGCTGATCAATTCTCATAATCTCTAGTTACAGAGATACTACAGAAAAAAAACTATTTGGTTACTCCCCTAGACCCAGCCAATCAGTCTGTTATTTTTCAACGTTTTTTAATAGACCAAGCTGTCCAGACAAAGTGGCTGTTCAAAGGTTGAAACAAACCATTTACCACGGACAGGGGTGGTTACAATAGTCAACCTTCTGTCAAAGGAAAACAATTGTTACTGACTATTCCAGTTAGTAAGTTTAAAAATTAGGAATAAAGTTAACATGGCTAAGTTCTTTTAGGACTCTCAGGTCTACACCATCTGGTTCTGGTGATTTGTTCACATTAAGTTTTTCTAGTCTTTTTTGCCTTAGTTGAGTGCGCAGTTCCCTCTGCCTAATTAATATCTGGATAATTAAAGTCCCCCATTATTATAACCTTTCGCTGCCTCTGCGCCATCTCTAAGGCTAGGTTCACACTTATGAGGTGTGGGAAATGCAGCGATCTGTGCGCGTTTCCCACATCATGTGCAAAATGCACTGTCCTTGCAATCTTCTGCAGATGTCAATACAAAGTTAACAACAATCCTAACGCAGGTTGCAAATCGCATGGCAGATTTTCAGTTTGAATGGGCTAAAAATGCACCGCACTGCGTCGCATGTGAATTGCATTGGAATTTGGTTCATATTGTGAACTGAGCCTAACTGTGAAAGTAGATGGGCATCTTCCTCCTCCTCAACGTTAGGGGGCCTATAGTATACACTCACAATTAATTTACCATTTGTTTCGTCCGTTTGAAGCTCCAGCCATAAAGACTCCACTTCCTCGCTATCCCTGTTAGCAATGTCATCCCTCATATTCACAATCAAAATGCTCTTGATTTACAGGCACACCCCTCCCCCTCTTCTACCTACCCTGTCCCTTCTATACAAGGAGTACCCCTGGACAGTCGCAAGCCAGTCATGTGAGCCGTCAAATCAGGTTTCAGATATTCCCAGAAAGTCAAAATCTTCCTCATGTACCAGAAGCTCGAGTTCTTCCATTTTATTAACCAGAATTCTAACATGTGTGTGCATGCTTTTTAACCTGCACACGTTATTACATCCTTGTTCACTCTTAGGTTACTGTAAAATGAATCCAGCCTACGAGTATTGGTCCTGGATACTAATAGTTGCAAGAAAAACTGGCTGCATCTCCTCAATACTCCCTGCAGATTGCAGTGATTTAGTATGAAGCGGATCTTTGGAAACATTGAGCCTGTGGAATTGCATGTGTCTGCTCTGTCTAAGGTTTACAGGTTTATCTGACATCTATATATATATATATATATATATATATATATATATATATATATACTATATTGTCAAAAGTATTGGGACACCTGCCTTTACACGCACATGAACTTTATTGGCATCCCAGTCTTCGTTCGTAGGGTTCAATATTGAGTTGGCCCACCCTTTGCAGCAATAACAGCTTCAACTCTTCTGGGAAGGCTCTCCATAAGGTTTAGGAGTGTGTCTATGGGAATGTTTGACCATTCTTCCAGAAGCGCATTTGTGAGGTCATGCACTAATGTTGGACAAGAAAGCCTGGCTCACAGTCTCCGCTCTAATTCATCCCAAAAGTGTTCTATTGGGTTGAGATCAGGACTCTGTGCAGGCCAGTCAAGTTCCTCATGCGCTGTTATTTTGGAACAGGAAGGGGCATCCCCAAACTGTTCCCACAAAGTTGGGAGCATGAAATTACCCAGCATGTCTTGGTATGCTGACACCTTAAGAGTTCCTTCACTGGAACTAATGGGCCAAGCCCAACCCCTAAAAAACAACCCCATACCATAATCCCCCTCGACCAAAATATTTGGACCAGTGCACAAAGCAAGGTCCAAAAAGACATGGATGAGCGAGTTTGTGGGGGAGAAACTTGACTGGCCTGCACAGAGTCTTGACCTCAACCCAATAAAACACCTTTGGGGTGAATTAGAGCAGAGACTGCGAGCCCTGCCTTCTCATCCACATCAGTGCCTGACCTCACAAATGCACTTCTGGAAGAATGGTCAAACATTCCCATAGACACGCTCCTAAACCTTGTGGACAGCCTTCCCAGAAGAGTTGATGCTATTATAGCTGCAAAAGGTGGGCCAACTCCATATTGAACTCTACAGACTAAGACTGGGATGTCATTAAAGTTAATGTGCGTGTAAAGGCAGGCGCTCCAATACTTTTGACAATATAGTATATATATATATCTATAGATGTCGGATTGTCAGATAAGCCTTTTGACAATATAGTGTATATAAATAAAATCTTTTTCTAAAACCTTCAAAAAATTAGGAATCCATCCATTTTTTTATTTGTCAGCTGTGGGAGGTAATTCAGGTCTCTGCGTGTGTACAGTACATGGTTTTATTTACACTGTGGAATTTTTTCTTTTGCAGGTTGTGACATATTTGGCAGGTTGTGGACTGCAGAGCTGTCTAATGTTAATAACCAAAGGATACCCAGATATTGGATGGAATCCTATAGAGGGAGAGCGTTACCTATCATTCCTACGTTTTGCTGTCTTTGTAAACTGTAGGTATAGACATTGGTTCCTAAGTGAAGAATGCATGAAACCGTTCTCTGTGTGTGCAATCAATATAAATGACTCACTGATTTTCTTCCATTTATGTAAATGTTGTTTTATGATGACAACAAATCAAGGAAATATTCAGATTAACTGTGGCCAGATAGAACTCCCAAATGATAGATGATGATGATCTCCTTTTGTGAATTTGATTAAACAGGTATATTATATACTGTTACTCAGCATAGCTGGAGTTCGAGAGCTAACAGTTTAGGCAAGAATTGGTCACCATACCATCGGTCAATGTTGCCAACCTTCCGCAGCATTTTTTACTTTTTTTAAAAAAAATATGACATTTTACTGACGGAGCACATTTTTTACTAACAAACCTGAAAAATTACAGAACTCCTATTAAAACCTAGAACGACAGATATTTGAACAGCATAAACATAATATAGAAACACAATGGGGGTTATTTACGAAAGGCAAATCCACTTTGCAATACAAGTGCAAACTACAAGTGCAAAGTGCACTTGAAATTCCACTGAAAGTGCACTTGGAAGTGCAGTCGCTGTAAATCTGAGGGGTAGATCTGGAATGAGGGGAAGCTCTGCTGATTTTATTATCCAATCATGTGCAAGCTAAAATGCTGTTTTTTATTTTCCTTGCATGTCCCCCTCGGATTTACAGCAACTGCACTTCCAGTGCAATTTCAAGTGCACTTTGCACTTGTAGTTTGCACTTGTAGTGCAAAGTGGATTTTCCTTTCGTAAATAACCCCAGTATCTTTTACTTTTTGCTATAGCAAATATCCCAATTTAAAAATATTTTTTTTTCTCAGTTTAGGCTGATATCTATTCTTCTACATATTTTTGGTAAAAAAAAGTCGCAATAAGCGTATATTGATTGGTTTGCACAAAGGTTATAGCGTCTACAAACTATGGGAAGGATTTATGGGAATTTATATGGCGTTTTTATTATAATTTTTTTTACTAGTAATGCCGGTGATCTGTGATTTTTAGCGGTATTGCAACATTGCGGCGGACAGGTCGGACACTTTTAAAACATTTTTGGGACCATTGACATTTATAGAATGATCAGTGCTATAAATATGCACTGATTACAAACCCCTGTGCTGCCACTCGTGCATGTGGGTACCATGCAGCTTGCTCAATGTTCAAGCAACATGTCCACATGACATCAGCCAGCCCCCCCCCCCCGTTTTCCCTAGTGAGCTCTCCTGCGATCCTTAGTGCATTCTTGCATTGTCTCAGTGACCCCAGCATTTCCCGGTGCTCTGTCATTCCTGCATCCAGCCTTGTTATTCCTGTGTATTCCAGCCTTGTGATCCATGTGTACTTTAGCCTGCACCTTATGCCTGCTGTGACTCCAAACCTGCTCCCATAACTCTTGTGTTCCCCAGTCGGTATCCTACTTCAGTGACCCCATACACTCCTGCCAGCATCCAGTCATCCTTTACTACCATGCCTTCCTCTGCACTCCAGTCAGCTACCTGCTCCCCAGCACCAGTGTGATTACCAGTGTGAACGGCGTTTACATTTGTGGGTGGAACATACGTTTGTGTTCGCTTTTGAGCGTGAGCTACCAGGGACAGGGGCGTTTACATTTTTTTTTATTATTATTTTTTTTTTTTTACTTATTTTTTTTTTTTTTGCACTTTTTTTTACATTTACATTTTTTTGATCACTTTTATTCCTATTAAAATGAATGTAAACATCCCTTGTAATAGGAATCTATTGTGAGAGGTCCTCTTTATGGAGAGATGCAGGATCAATAAGACCCTACATCTCTCCTCCAGGCTGGAAAGCATGAAATCGTGAAAACAAATTCACTGATCTCATGCTGACAGCTGCGATCGCAGCTTTGTTTACATCCGGGAACCCGGGCGTGACGTCATAACTTCACGCCCGGACCTCCGACGGTCATAGAGATGACTGGTGACCATGTGGTCATTGGAAATCTCTATGATCCTCATTAGGCGCCGGCCGATTGTTTCTCCGGGTCCCCGATGGCACGGGAGAGCCCGGAGAAGCACCGGATGGCGATGGGAGGGAGGACATCCACTCCCATCGCCTATAAGAACGTTCAAACTGTGGAACTTCTGCTATGATCGTTTTTTTGTGCACAGAATCGCCGGCTGGAAATAATGATATCTGAATGATGCCTGTAGCTGCAGGCATCATTCAGATATCCCCGCTGAAAGTCCAGGATGTCATATGACGTCCTTGGGCTGGAAGTGGTTAAATAGCCCACTAGGCACCGATCTAGTGGTGTGCGTGCCCACGTGTCCAGCCAACAGGTATTCTCCACCTGTGCATTACTATGTACCTGGACACATTTTGCAATTCCTGCAGTGTTAATTTTGATGTCAAATTTCGATTTAGAGGTACCGAAAGACATGGGTCCCATACATGGCGTACAGGAAAGAGACGAGAGTTGATGAGTAAGGGAATATGATGGTCGGTAGGGAGGGGGGGAGGAGCGAGGCACTGCAAAGGATGGGTCTTTTTCCCTTTTCTTTTTTTTTTCTTTTTTTTCAGGTTTTCGGGGAGGGGGGTCGGAAGGTAAAAGGGTAGAGGGGAAAGAAAGGGAAAAGGAAAGAGGAGTCTATAATAAGCTAAGTAGTAACTTAGGACTTAACAGAATGTATACAATCAATAGAGTGTAATATAAATGTTATACCAAGACTATGTAAGATTAACTGGAATTGTGTTAAGAAACCTATTAAAAATAAAGAATTTATAAAAATAAAATAAAAAAATTATTTAGTTTTAGTCATAGTCTTTCGACTAAAATTCCATTTTAGTATTAGTTGTATTTTAGTCATCTGAATTGTTTTAGTTTTAGTCGACTAAAATCTCCATGACGTTTTAGTTGACTAAAATCAAATGGGTTTAGTTACTGTAAATTGTAATGCATTATTTAAGCATTTCTCTAGAATTGCCAAACTCATTATATACTCCTGGAGTGAAAATCTATTATGGTATTGAGGTTTGAACATGCACTACAAACACAGATTTAGCCCCTGTGATATATTATATCTTTTGTAAATAAAACCAAGTTTCATAAACAAACAAAAATATTGCTTTGTTGACATGCAGAAGTGCGACTTTCAAATGTAAAAAAACAAAAAACAAACTGTAAACTCTATGGGGTGTAATGCCATTGCATATATTACCTGAATATATTACAAGCATTAAGTATTAAGAAATAAATAAGAAAAGCATTTTTCTTATTTTTTGTTTCTTTCAGCAGGTTAATAGATGTCCCCTACTTATTTTTATGTGTTAATTTTGACATCAAAATTTCGATTCAGTTTTAGTCATAGTCTTTTGACTAAAATGCCATTTTAGTTTTAGTCGTATTTCAGTCATCTGAATTGTTTTATTTTTATTAAATATTGTTAATTTAGACCCTATGCAGAAACTTGACCTGCATAAGTTTGTATGGAGGAGGTGAACAGATTGTGACCCTGTTCCAAATAGTCCTCCCAGCCCTCTTTATTCAGAGAGGGAATATCTTAGGGGAGTTGACACACAGCAGTGCACCATACAAGGAGGATAGAGGATAGAGGTCCCTGGACAAGTAACTCTTCAATAGGATCAGCCTGGAGGATTAGTGGTTGTGGAAATTGTGCCCTGGCCATGTGCCACAGCTGAAAATACAGAAATAACATCTCCCACAGCAAGTGTTACAGACAAGAAAGCTAAGGGAAGGGTAGCAAGACCCCATAAGGCATGACATCAGCCAAAGTCTTAACACCATGTCTCACCCACAATAGTGGGTCAGGGATAGATTGCAAATGATGGAAAGTAGCATTCCCACAAGGAGGTTGGGCTGGTGAGATATGGCTAGGCTTCACAAATTGGCACCAAGGTATTATCCAAACTCTTAAAGTGGTCTGTGTTGGATCTAGGACGGTATCATATGCTCTGCGCCCCCGATACACTATATTATGAAGATCAGCTAAGGAGCCCAGAAAGGTTGCTTCCCAGCAGACAGCAGCATTGGACATAAAGCCCCCAAACCACCAGTAAACTGTTACCAGCATCGCCGCACAACAGTACACCTTAAAGTTTGAAAGGGCCAACCCCCCTAGACTAGTAGGAATATATAATGTGGATTTTGCCGGACGAGAGAGAGCACCATTCCAAAAACGGGGAACACAGCAATCTATAGCCCAGAAAAAGGAGGCAGGGATCCACACTGGACAGTTCTGAAAAACATAGTTACATTTAGGAAGGATCATCAGCTTTCTCGGGTGTTCCTGGGAAAGGTCTCTTCTTGTCCCCATTGTCGAATATACTTGGGATCCTTTTTGCACATGTTTTGGATATGTCCCAAGCTCAATCCTTATTTGTCAGAGGTTTTTGAGTTGATTAATCTTCACTTACAATTATCATTACCTGTCTTACCAGATTTGGCCTTGCTAGGACTTCATGACAGGGGAGGGCTGGGCCAGGGGGCAGGGTGGCAATTGCCTCCCAGGCTGCCCTATCTTTTTTCAAAATGGCCGGCAGCCGCTGCCCGCTACCATTTTCTTTTTAATTCTGGTCTAGGAAGTCGGGCCGGGGGCACGGCCATGGCGGCCAACCACTAGCTATTGCATTCTGTGAGTTGTAGTCCGCGCTCAAGCTTCCGGTGGGTGGAAAACACAGCAGCGCAGAGGAAACTACAACTCCCTGGGACCGGATTCTTGGAAGCAGACAGAGGCAGGGCGTGCCAGGGAGTCGGGACGCAGGGCTGCAGGGCTGGGCGCTGGCTGCAACTTGACCCCAGGATCAGGAGCGTGACCCCCCCAGGAGACCGTGGCGTGCAAGGACCTGCTGAGCTGAGATCGCTGAGGTGAGAGACCCTGACACCCCTAGCTGACCCCCCATCTCCCCACCATACACCCCATGTAACCTGCCCCAGTGATCAGGCTTCATTGATGGGCACTGGAGTTGGCTGCACTGATAAGCACTGGTGAGGCTGCATTGGAAAAACCAGGTGGGCCATGGATGGTGAGCTGATTCGGCGGTTCAGTGGGCCACTTGACTGGACTTGCCCCCCAGGCCTAAGGCTACCAGCCCTCCCCTGCTTCATGATGATGTACAACAGCCCCATCATTTGAAATTGTTGATCTCTTACCTCCTGTATTATGCTAAAAAGGAAATCCTGCTGAAGTGGACTTCAGCAGAATCACTTCCGGTGGCGTCCTGGGAGGCCATGATAGATGCTTCTCCTTCTATGTATACGCTTACTTACACAAATAGTGGATGTCCATGGAAATATGATAAGTGTGGCTTCCCTGGACATCCAGCTAGTGGGGTTTACATTTGTGTATTGCTCCCTTCTGTACTTTGGGCTTTACGCCATTAAATAGTATTTTGATGGATCCTTTTAAACTGAATGGGTTGTTTACAAAGTGAGGGTTTACATATACAGTACATTAAGATTTGACAATAAAACCTGGAACCTGATTGGTTTCTATGCAGAGCTGCACCCTTCTATGTCATTTAAAAGTAATTGGGTCACTGTAGAGATGCTTATATCACTTTTACAGTAAAGCCCTATGCTGGCTGCAAATTTTGATACCAGGATTGTGGCTGCAGCTGCAAGCAAGATCCTGGTTTAACCACTCGTACGAGTATGTCCTAGGAATGGGAAGTAGTTAAAGTGAGACATTTTTTTGTTTAGGATTGGGGCATGTAGTATTTTCTTGGAGCAAAGGCATAATTGTGCCTTCTTCAGCATGCATATTGCAGCATGCATATGCCAATTGCCAGTGCCATCGTGTTATACACAGAATTGTATAGTACTTGAAGCATAGCTCGCAACTGTCCCTGATTTGGAAGGCACAGTGGTGTAGTGGGTAGCACTCTCGCCTAGCAGCAAAAAGGGTTGCTGGTTTGAATCCCAACCACAACATTACCTGCCTGGAGTTTGCATGTTCTCCCTGTGCCTGCGCGGGTTTCCCACGGGTGCTCTGGTTTCCTCCCACACTCCAAAGACATGCTGATAGGTAAATTGGCCCTAGTATATAAATGTGAGTTAGGGACTTAGATTGTAAGCTCCTTGAGGGTAGGGACCGATGTGAATGTACAATGTATATGTTAAGTGCTGCGTAAAATTAAAATTGACGGCGCTATATAAGTACCTAAATAATAATAATTTGGAAGGACTGTTCCTTTTTTGGAACAAAGTTCCTCTGTCCCTCTTTTCTCCTCATTTGTCCCCTATTTTGGTCCGAAGTATATACCTGTATAGAAAAGCCACTATCTATCTATCAAATTTTGAAATTGTTGCATTTGTAAATTTCAAAAGTCAGCATAAAGGAATAGTAGTGGTATAAAAATTTCTTGTGGGTTTAACCAGTCATTTTATGTGTATGAATTCTCCATGTAATGGGGGTGTTACAGGGTTGTGCCCTTTGCCTAATACTTTTTACTGTTACAGTAGGTGTCTCCCTTTCCCATTTCAGAAAATTGTGAGTTATGCTTTAAGGAGAAGTATGCAAAAAAAAAAAAAACCTTATACTTACCTAGGTCATCTCCCCCTGCCGGCTCTGCAGTGAGAACTGAGCGATCAAAAATCGTGATTGCTCAGTTCTCCCCCTCTTCTCTGAGCAGAGAGCCAGGACTGTCATTCTCTGTCTCTCTGCTCTGCCTCTCCAGTGCTCACTGGAGCACTGGGCTGGGGAGGGGGTGGGAGGGACTGGCTCAGGCTGAGCCGGATGCCAATCAAAGCTTTTGGGTGGATCGCTCCCATCTTTTCAGAGCCTGGACCGGCTTTGCAACGTCAGCTGACAGCAGGCTTTAGCCTGCTTTTAGCTGAAAACAGGTCCTAGTAGTGCAGAACAAACTGCTCTCGTGTGATCCATAGGAGAGTTACAGCCAAAAAAGCTTTGACTGTACTTCTCTTTTAAAGACATTGTACTCTTTCAAATCTTCTTGTTGTTTTAACTAGGTATTAGTGTAGTTATATACCCTGTGTTGTTTGTTTACCTAACCTTATGATGGGCTCACATATTGTGGCTGCAGGCTGTAGTGCGATGGCTGATTGATCCCTCTATCCTATGTCCATGTACTCCTTCATCTAGCTTTTCCCTATTCACCAAAAGTTCAAGGTCATGCAATGTCCAATCAATGCCTTGCCATTTCCACAGTGTTAAATCACAAATGTAGGATTGCTAATGTGATTAAAACATCGTTCTTCCCTTCATTGCTATGCATGCTTGTGTTTGTGTCAGATCTAATTACCAGTTTTCACCTGCAGAAAATTAAACTGCGAGACTTAAAGTGATTGTGAACGATCACCTTGTAAAACAACACATTGAGTTTAAAATTGAAATGAAATGCAAAACATTTTTGTATACATATAAAAATACATTATAAATACATTTTTCCCTATTTTATAAGTGATCACATTCCCTCTGTTTTCAGCTGCATAAGAGCTGGGGGGGGGGGGGGGGAGGAGAAACAGCAGGACACGAGCTTCTCAATAAATGGCTGTGCAGCAGGAGCATGTCAGGACAAGTATGATCATTGGAGGAGAGCATACTGAGTTCCCAGCACAACTAGAAAACGGACCACGTGTGCTCTCTTGCTTAGTGTGGTCAGTTTTTAATAGGAAAGCAGAGGGACTGGCAGGAACAGCAGGGATTTCACACAAAGGGAGCAATACAAAGAGAACAGGATACTTTCTCATACATGTACATGGTGCAGCAGGCACATATCAGGAATATGAAGTGTTGGGGTAACAAACGCTTTAAGCCTAGCACACATAATAAGAATATCGAACAAATGATCATCCATTTTTTTGTTGCATGCTAGTCTGACATCGAAAACGAAGAGGTTACTAAAGTTATGAAAATTCTCGTACGACAGAATACAACTTCGGAAGTGTGTAATGGGTTGTATTGGATTGTAATGTATTCTTTATTTTCTGAGCTAACGTGGTTTTAGTCTTCCAAATATTTTTTGGACGAATACTGTACTGATTAAACACAAATCGTACCATCTGGTATGGTACGAGAGAAGTTTTGTGCTTGTCCCTTCGGATATTGTTGGATGAACTGTCGTAAACGGCTTTCGAAAGCTGTGTTCTAACGATCAGATAATTATATGATCACTCCGTTTTTCTGCTTGTGTGTACAAGGCATTAGGGATTGTAGGATATGTAGTTTCTTAACAAAAAGTGTCAGTTCTTAGACTACAGACAGAGGTCAAGTGTTAACCTGTGCAGTGCCATGCCTGTATGCCATGTTTAAACACAAACACAATTTGGTGACAAAGGAATGTCTAGATATACTCTAATATAGGTTGTGCCTACAGACTAAAAAAATTACGCCATAAAACTACATGTTCAATGCACATGCTATGCAGGTGAAAAACAAGGTGTAGAGAGAGGAACATTTATAATGTCTTTATGCTAAAGGCAAAATACCGTTTTAATTTATGCTGATCTTAAAACAAAATTACTTTTGGAAAAATTACTAGTAGGGTCACATTTTACAAAAAAAAAAAAAACTTAGTTTATTATTTTCCTAGAACTTTAAACTTTACTCAGACATTATAGCTTTGCTGATTGTTTGCTTTCAATCACCTTTTAGCAAGGCATCAAAATAACATACAAAAGCCCAGCTGGCCTTTCAGTGACAAAATATGGAGAATAATTGCAGATATTAATTGATTTAGGTAGACAAAGAAAAGAGTGAACAAGTCAGTGTGAGGTGTCAATATATGCAGAGCTGGCATTCACAAACTAATGTCATCTTCTTCATTATACTTGATATGTGGTGTTAGAATGAATTACTGGTCAGTTTTCAATAGCCTGAAAAGAATCAATGAAGTTTATATTAATCAGTATGTCCTTGCAAAAGCAAATTTTTGCCATATACTTGTATGAAAAAGTATCCCGTTCTCTTTGTATTGCTTCCTTTGTGTGAAATCCCTTGGTGTTCCTGCCAGTCCCTCTGCTTTCCTAATAAAAACCAACAGCACTAAGCAGAGGAAGACAACCTGGTCAGCTTTCTAGCCTGCTCTCCTCCAATGATCAGACTTGTCCCCCCCACCTGCACAGCCTTTGACTGGGAAGTTCAGTGTACTGCTGCTTCTCTTCCCCCAGCTCTTATTCAGCAGAGAACTGAGGGGATGTGATCTCCTATAACAATAATATATATATATATATATATATATATATATATATATATATATATATATATTTTTTTTTTTTTTTTTATTTTTTTTTTATTTTGTATTTTATATCTTTACACACATGTTTTGCCTTTCATTTCTATGTTAAACTGAATGAGTTGTTTTACAAAGTGTGGGTTTACAATCACTTTAACCACTTAAGAACCGGAAGGATTTGCCCCTTTAATGACCAGGTCATTTTTTGCGATACGGCACTGCGTCGCTTTAACTGATAATTGCGCAGTCATGCGACGCTGTACCCAAACAAAATTTACGTCCTTTTTTTTCCCACAAATAGCGTTTTCTTTTGGTGGTATTGTATTTTTCGGCGTATAAGACGACCTTTTACACCGGAATTACAAAACCTGGGGTCATCTTATACGCCAGGTGAAGCAGCTGCCCGATGGATATCAGCCCGCCTAGTGCTCTGTAAAGCTGTATGTATTCAGCCACTCAGCCAATCCCGGCAGGCAATGCACTCTGTTGATGACTAGTTTCTACATATTTTTGGTCCAATATTGATTGGTTTGCGCAAAAGTTATAGCATCTACAAAATAGGGGATAGATTTATGGCATTTTTATTAATATAATTTTTTTCTACTAATGCCGGTTATCAGAGATTTTTAGCAGGACTGCGACATTGCAGTTGACAGATCGGACACTTTTGACACTTTTTTTGGGACCGGTGACATTTATACAGCCTTTAGAACTAAAAATAGCCACGGATTACTGTATTAGTGTTAACCCCCTCCCTGTCACTGGCAGGGAGGGGGTTAACACTAGGGGGCGATAAAGGGGTTAAAGTGGATGTAAACCTGATTCATGAAATTTGAGCTGGGCACATATATCTGCAGTATTTTGTTATCTCTCTTCAATGAGTTAAGTCCCATAGATCTCTCCTGAACCGTTCCTCTGTTATCAGCCTGATAACTCCTGACAAATTCTCGGACACTTTAGACAAAAGCAGCCTGAATCTTCAGTCCAAGGAGGTTGCAAAAATAGATTAGCAGGGAGCAGGTCCTATTACAAAACACCTCTAAAAGTCTCTGCCTATGATGAGAGGGGGTGTGTGTTTTCCTCCAATCAGCAATTTTAGCTATCTTGGCTGTATGCCCAGACATCACACTCTGTGTTAACCAGGAAGAGAACATCTCCTAACACGATCTCAACTTTCTAAACAGTATATAAATGTGAAGACAGCAGATATACATGTAAAACCTATGAAGGGAGATTCGGTTCATCCCTGTGTATCATCTGAGGCTGTTCACATCACTGGGTGTATGGAGGGTTTATATCCACTTTAAGTGTTCCTTAGGGAGGAGTTTCTAACAGTGGGGCAGTGTAGTGACTGATGGAGGAGACAGATCGCTGTTCCTAATCACTAGAAACAGCAGATCTGTCTCTCCTCCCCTGACAGAACGGGATCTGTCTGTTTACATTGACAGATCCTCGTTCTGTCTCTCTCAGGAGTGATCGCGGGTGACCGGCGAACATCGCCGCCACCCGCCACGCGCATCGGCTTTGGCGTCGCATCACACGCACCACCTAGTGGTCTTAAAGCGGCCGACGTACAATGACGGCGAGTTGCCCAGGAGAGCCAACCTGCCACATTGCAACTTGCCACTGGCGTTCATTAACTGTTTGAAGTAAAGAGTACTGACAGCAATTATGTTTACGGTTGTAAATTCCAATGCCCCCAGTATTTGTTTACTATGGCTGTTTTTGTTTTGGGGATCTCCTTGTTCTATATGTAATGTGACTACTCACTGCTTATTTAAAGTTAGTAATTGCTGGGATTTGCCAGTCTGATGACACTAAGGAAACATAGGTAGGTACCTTTTGATGTCATTGGGGCCCTGCAAAATTTATGCTGCAGACTCCTTGATCCCCTGAATCTTCCCCTAGAAAACCTGAAATTGGTATTATTAGCACATTCTTCATAAGTACAGGGTTTCCTGGGATCTCTTCCCCTAGCCCGTCTTATTTGAGACAGTGCCAGTGTGGTGTGTGGAGTGGCATTGGGGAGATAGTTATTCAATAGCTAAGGTAAGTAGAGTTGAGCGGACACCTGGATGTTCGGGTTCGACGGGTTCGACCGAACTTCGGAAAAAAGTTTGGGTTCGGGACCGTACTTTAACCCGAACCCGAACCCCATTGAAGTCAATGGGGACCCGGACTTCTAAGGACTAAAAAGGCTCTAAAAAAGTAATGGAAAGGGCTAGAGGGCTGCAAATGGCAGCAAAATGTTGTTAAGAGCATGGCAAGTGCTCTGCAAACAAATGTGGATAGGGAAATAACTTAAAATAACATAAAAAAAATAAAAAAATATGCTGGAGGCCCCCTTTTCAGCAGAAGAGGTACAGGAAGTCATTAAGAACCTCAGAAACTCAACGGCACGATGCCACGCATATGGTGGGAATGCCCCAGAATACGCCCTTTCTGGAATAAATTATTCAATTTAATGGATAAGCTAGTGGGAAAATAAAATACTTTGAAATAAAAATGTAGCGGGGTGCTAAATTTAAGGGAAGTGTTTGAGTGGTAAATAGGCTCAAACACCCTAATTCTGTAGGATTCATGGACCATTTTGTCCTCGGGGGACAGTATTGGTGTGCAGTTCCCTGCGGCCTACAGGTGGCGCTGCCATGGTAGGCTAGGGTTGAACCGCCGATACAGTGCTGTGCCTTTTGTGTCCCCTCTTGGCAGTAGTACAGCGGGACGGGGAACCTGCTGTGCATGCCGGGAGAGCATATAAAAGGGGCAGACCTTTGGCCTGGGGGCTGATGTTCAGTGGGGTCCGCGCCCAGGTGCCTTCGGCCTGGGTGCATGTGTTCCTGTTCCATCTCGGGTACCTTTAGCCCGGGGTGGGGTACTATCCTGGAGTTCCTGCTGCCCTGGGTATGGAGGCCTAGGTGTGGGAGTAAAGCCTGAAGTCCAGAGCCTTCGTCTGGAGTCCGCTAAGGGTCGAGGAGTCTTAGGGAGCCGCCTCGTGTAGGGGACCATGTTCCAGGGAAGGGAGGATCATTCTGATGGACCGATGCGGGAGTCACGGTGAAGGAAGGGTCTGTTGACTCCCTGGAGAGATGTCTTCCCCTTGATATGGGCTAGGTTCGTAGAAGGAGAAGCTCAAGGTCATCTTGACTGTATCAGAGGCCTTTTTCACCCGGCCCGTGGCAGGGGCCTTATACACCCTGGTCTGTGGCAGAGACCAAAGTGCTCCAAGTCCGTGGCAGGGGCCTTGTACACCCGGTCTGTGGCAGAGACCAACCTCAAGGTCTGTGGCAGAGACCGTGCACCTAAAACTGTTTGAGAAACCTAAGCAGTGAAGTGAATGTGCTACTTTTGTGCCTGGACCTCCTCCACACCTTAAGCTGTCCTGTTTCTTTGCTCTAACCTTTTCTATCCGAGTACAATTTATTTTGCCATGAGAGAATAAGAGTTGTAATTTCAGCTGGTGTGGACATTGACTTTACTGGGAATTAAAGGACTTGCCTCTACCTACAGTAGAGGTGAGAATCATC
The DNA here is from genome assembly GCA_029206835.1 of Rana muscosa. Lineage (NCBI taxonomy): Eukaryota > Metazoa > Chordata > Amphibia > Anura > Ranidae > Rana > Rana muscosa. Next base: position 133,267,478 of record CM055126.1, read on the forward strand.
CTCTGGAGGAGTTTTGACTCCGGCTGTGGACACGGCCCGTCAAGTACACCGCTCAACCTCTTTATATAGGAGGGTACGGGCTGGTAGTGTGGTGTGCCTTTCTCCCTCCTGCGAGGAGCCAACAACATAAAGGCAGGTAAATAAAATAAAAATTATAATCTTGACCTAGGAGGACGAGGTCCATATGGAGTAGGAGGTTGAGGTGGCGGTGGATGTGGCTGTGTAGGTGGAAGCGGCGGTGGAGGAGGACGAGGTAGCCAACACTGGTTCAAAAATACAACAATGGCTAGGTAAGGCCAGTGATGTGTCGAATTCTGTCCCCCGTCAAATAGTGTCCACCCTGTACTGCGCTTGCTCAGTATGTAGGACAAGTGGATTTCGAAAATCTCCCAAGACGAACGGCGCCTGCGTGGTGAGTTCAGGTGAAGGCCACACCATCCGTGGTTCAAGCCGAGCCAAGTGAGGCCATGCCCGAAGCGTGGCGATCGAAGCGAGCCCGTGAGGGGCCCTGTTACTATGTGCTACCGTATGTCCACTTGGATGGTGGGGCTTGAACCTGCACTCACAGCGCAGGCGCCGTTCATCTTCGGAGATTTTGTGAATCTCCTTGTCCTCTGTACTGCGCAAGCACTGCGCCTTCGCAGTACGGGCCGGACACAATCCGATGGCCGGACAGTTTTTGTCACAACACCGGTATACATGTCTATTCTGCAGAAGGTACGGACAAGTCCTGTGGGATCCATGCCTGGTTCATTTTAATGAACGTGAGCTTGTCCACATTGGCTCTGGACAGACGGCTGCGCTTGTCTGTGATAATGCCCCCTGCCATGCTAAATACACGTTCAGATAATACACTGGCTGCAGGGCAGGCCAGCACCTTCAAGGCATAAAGGGCAAGCTCAGGCCATGTGCCCAATTTGGAGACCCAGAAGTTAAAGGGGGCAGACCCGTCATCCAGTACGTGTAGGCCTGTGGACACATACTGCTCAACCATGTTGGTGAAATGCTGCCTCCTGCTAAGACGTTCCATCTCAGCTGGTGGTGCTGGTTGTTGTGGCGTGCTGACAAAGCTTTTCCACATTTCGGCCATGCTAACCCTGCCTTCTGAGGTGCTGCCGGTGCCCTAAATGGCGTTTTTTGGAAGACCACAATAAACCCACAGTACGTAACCGCTGAATCGCACAGCTACAGAACTGCAGAAAATGCTATTAAAAAAAAATGTTGTTTTTTTAGTATAGCACAGTAGAAGAAAACTATATATAAATTGTTTATTTCACACACCTCCACATATGTATAACACACTGCAAAATATTTTTTGTGGCCCTAAATGGCGTTTTTTGGAAGACCACAATACACCCACAGTACGTGACCGCTGAATCGCACAGCTACAGAACTGCAGAAAATGCTATTCAAAAAATGTTTTTGTTTTTTTAGTATAGCACAGTAGAAGAAAACTATTTAGAAATTGTTTATTTCACACACCTCCACATATGTATAACACACTGCAAAATATTTTTTGTGGCCCTAAATGGCTCTTTTTGCAAGCGTACATTAAAGTGCAATTTTTTTTTTTTTAGCCCTAAACGGGTCTTTTTTTGCACGAGCAAAATAAAATGGAATTTTTTTTTTTTTTTTTTGCCCAATGGGTCTTTTGGAAAAAAACACAATAAAGTGCCTTTTTTTTTTGTCCTAAATGGATCTTTTTCCAAGAGCAGAATACACCCACAGTATGGAAACGGTGTATCTCTCAACGTAATATATGCAGTGCTGGTGCACTGAGCTTGCAGATAAAAGGTAGATTTTCTCTGACACTGGGCTCATGGCAGTGTAAAAAGACTGCACTGCAACACAAACAGGTAAACCTATGCAGATCGCTGAGTTATATCTCTGAATCTGGACTCCTATTCCTATATAATATATCTCTCTCCCTAAAAGCAAAAAACAGGAACCTGGCCCTACACTACACTGTCTCTCTATCTTTTCCCTCAGATTCCAGAATCAGGACTAACTCATGTATTTTTCTATCTCTCCCTAAAAGCAGCAGCAGCAGACTAGATCCTCTCCCTATCTATTCTGAAGCAGAGTGACGTGTGTGCTGTGTGCCTATAGCTTATATAGAAGCTGGGTCACATGTTGCACTGACCAATCACAGCCATGCCATTAGTAGGCATGGCTATGATGGCCTCTAAGGGCACACCAGCTAATCAAAAGGTGATTGGCTGGCCCCTGAAGCATTTCTAACTGCGTAATTAGATTGCCGAACTCGAACCCGGACTTTTGCGCAAAGTCCGGGTTCGGGAAAAAGCTAAAGTTCGGTACGGACCCGAACTTTACAGTTCGGGTTCGCTCAACACTAAAGGTAAGTATTAGGAAAGATATTTTATGAACATTATATTTGTTATAACAAGAGGGTTCCTCTTTCAAGTAGACTCGTAGTCTTTTTTAGTCTAGAGTTTACTCACAAATTCTTGGAGAAACCGTAACGTCATGGGGTTCTTTTCTTTGTGGTTTATAGCATTAGGAATGGTATTAGCTATAACAATTGCTTTTAAAAATCAACCTGCTGTGCACATTTACCTAGTTAGTTTCCTTGCATTCTCTTTCCTAATTATCTCCTGAAATCTGTATATTTCATCCTAAGGGAAATACACCTCTAAGTGCTTCTGGTGTTACGATACAGCAGACCCATGAGATTCAGACTGGTAACCATTGACTACTTTGTGTCACTTGTTTTCCAGGTGAGAGTGTTGAAGAAAACGCCAGTGTGGTGGTGAAGCTACTAATCCGTCGCCCAGAGTGTTTTGGACCTTCCCTTAGAGGAGAAGGGGGCAATGGTTTGTTGGCAGCTATGCAGGAGGCTATTAACATCTCTGAGAACCCAGCTTTGGACCTTCCTTCTCAGGGGTATCAGAGGGAAGTGTGAGTACAAAGTCCCTCATTCATTTTTATTTATACACAAGGTGTACAGTATGTATTATTACTATTCTACTTTGAATTTTTTCAGGTTGTGCCATTTCTATACTTTTTAAGGTGGCTATAAATCACAAGATATTCTCATATCACACAGCCATTCATCAGACAATGGCACAATGAAAAGAATACTAAGGAGACCAGTAGCTTCATCACAGACGATCAAGCTGTTGTACCATATTGTTGTTAACATTTTCTCAGAGTTTTTATAAAATCAGTGTGGCTGTGAGCAGAAATCAGGTATAGAGAGACATATACTTTAAATAAAATTGGGCTGTACAGCAGAGGTGAGATAAAGTCTGTTAAAAAGGCAGAAAGAAAGGGGAATCCTCAGATATGTGCTCCACCCTGAGAGGCAACTTAGCTGCATGGCATAGAAGACTCACGAGAAGTTGGCAATTATTCCTGATGGTTACCTATCAAATATACTATATATTACCTATTAAAATAAGAAAATAATCAGGCTCAGAATATTCACATACACAGTATTGTTATCTGTATTTAGGGTCGAGGAAGATGAAGAAGAAGAAGAGATTGTACACATGGGAAATGCTATAATGTCATTTTATTCTGCACTCATAGATTTGCTGGGACGTTGTGCACCAGAACCACATGTAAGTAACACAAAAAAGGAGAAATAGTTACATAATTTAGTGTTAGTTTCAAGATAATCAGGTGCTGAGAGTTTAAAGATGTTATAAAAATATAAAATGTGTCATGAATACATCAGCTAGTTGAACAGCTGTGGAGCAATTATGTAATCTATAGAAAAAAAAATTGTAGCATCTTTGGTATAGCTTGCGTTTTCTGATATGCCTGAAAAGTGAACTCTGGGGGAAAAAGCTCCAAATAAAATATATTTCTCAATGGCCACAAAGAATAAAAATCTACTTTCTGTGCACAAGTGCCTGTGCAAATCCAGATATTACCTTGTAAACGTGGAGTCATCACTGTGTTGTACAATGCTTGTGCAGAAAGCAGAGCTGTGGTAGTAGAAAAGTACAAAAGGGGCAGAGACAAGATCTGTCACCCTACATAAAGAAAGAGAGTAGCAACATGGGCGTCCGCTGAACTTTTTCAGGGGGGGGGGGCATTATTTTAAGGTCATCCATGCATCTTTGAGGCAGTGGAGCAGCGCTGTATACACCACTCCTCCACCGCCCCTGCCCATTGAAATAAATGGTCACCGCTGCCGAAGCGCCTGCAAAGCACTTCGGCAGCGGCGATACACAGTTGCATTTAACCCTGTCTTCGACCGCTAGCTGGGGTTAAAAGCGCCCCACTAGCGGCCGAATAGCGCCACTAAAACGATAGTAAAGCGCCGCTAAAACTAGCGGCGCTTTACCGATAACGCGGCCAGCTGGCAGTGTGAAATAGCTCTTGAGTATAATTCAGCTTCACTCCACCATGTCCATATAAATATAGCCTAGAGAATGTACATCTTTCTATATTGCAATACACCTGTTGTGGCCATATTTTGATCTTTAAGAAAACAGCCTATACTGTATAGGTTGTTTTCATAAAGATCAAAATATAGCCGCCCACAACAGATGTATTGCAATACATTGCAACACAAAAAGATGTACACAGTGGTGTCGTGGCACAGGCACTGCTGTTACCTGTAGTTCTTCAGCGATAGGCCCAGGGCAGGCACTGGCAGCGTATTCTCTTGTCTCGGCCACTGCACCTGTGGGAGGAGCCGGCGCATACATTTACACAGGCAGAGTTAGGCTGAGACAGCAGCCAATCACAGAACAGCCGGGTCATGGACGGTGATGTAAAGCAGAGGTCTGAGCGGCAGAGCCAATCCGATGCTCGGGCCGGGGGTGAGGAGGGAGGGACGGATGTGTCGTCGGAAAAGATAGAGCAGCCCCAGCCCCCAGGCCAGCAGCAGACTTAGAAAAAAAAGTCCACAGCTGCCGCGGAGGCAGCCATTGCAACACAGGGGGCAAGTGTCTTCACTCTGACTTCTGATTCCAGGGGGGGGGGGCAATTGACCCCCCTTGCCCTATGGAGCGGACGCCCATTAATAGCAATGACCAGTCTTTATTACAGGAAACTCCCGCACAGAGGGACAGTTTCACACTGAATTACTGCACAGGTGTAGAAGAAATACACAAAGCAACCCAAGATTCCAGTAAGAATACACAATATACGGTACATGTATTTAGACAATATTTGCGTATTGCAGAGTTCAGCTTCATTTTTATAACTAGTTATCTATAATTAACTGAACTGCAAACCTCCTTTTCTTATATTGCGAAATTCTAATGTATATAAATATGAAGAATGTACATAACAAGCCAACGTATGTAGCGTGTAGGGACAAAACATTTACAGTAAATCATGCTGCAATTACTGCTTTACTTAATGGATTCTTAATTATAAGTGTTGTAAACAATGAAAATACCTGTGTGAATGTGTGTTAAGTGCTGGATTACTGTTGTGCCCATAGTTGATCCAAGCTGGTAAAGGTGAAGCCATTAGAATACGCGCCATCCTGCGATCACTTGTACCTACAGAAGATCTTGTTGGGATTATTAGTATCCCTGTAAAGCTGCCTGCTTTTAACAAAGGTAAAATACCTAAACAATACTGTCTTTGTGATTTTATCTGCAAGATTATTTTGTCAGTTGCTAATTTCAGTCCATATAAGCTTGGATATCTCTTTCTAGTTTTTATTCACTGCATGTATTCCTTTTTATCATTTAGATGCATTAATACCATTTGATTTTTTTTTTCTTTTTTAATTGAAGGCAGTACATCATTTTTACAATAATTGTTTGGATACTTAGTGAGGCACTTAAAGTTTCTTATTGTAATATATAACCTGCTTATTTATTTTTTACACTTTTAATTTGTGTGCTACTGTTTCTATTATATCTGGGAATTTCAGTTAGGCTATTTGTAACAGTAAATGAGCAATTGTGTGCAACAAACTCTAACCTGCTCAGAATTTCACCTTCTGACACTGCATCACACAGTAGAAATAAAATAAAAAGTTATGTTACTAATTGGTTGTTGTGAACAACTTTGCACATGCATTGCTATTTGGACATTGTATTACAATATGTGACACAAATGGTCATAGTTTAAACTCAAACTTAGATGTCAGCTTACCTATGTTAAAGAGCAGTTTTATGTAAGGAAACCAATCAGTGAACTGCTATCCAGCCAACACTGCAATTTTCCAGTATGTTACTTTAGTTTGCTTTAGGCCCCTTTCACACTTGTACGACTTGTCCCACGATTTGGGACTGCAAAGTAGCATGACAAATCGTTCCCCATGATTTCCAATGACAACCATTCATATTAGTACGACTTCAAGTCGTGCCGACTTCAAAGTAGTCCCTGCACTACTTTGGTCCGACTTTGATGGGAGTTCAGGTTCATAGACCTCAAGGCTCCCTGAAATCGTGGCAAAATCCCGGCCGCGAGATCGTGGTAAAATCACGCGACTTTGAAGTAGTGGTAGTGTGAAAGAGGCCTTAGCCTGAGGCCTCGTACACATGACCGGTTTTCTCTGCAAGAAACGACAAGAAACCTGTTGGGAGAGCTTTCTTGCTGAGAAAACCGTTCGTGTGTATGGTTTCACGTCGAGAAAAATGCCGGGAATCTCGACGAGAAAAATAGAGAACCTGCTCTCTATTTTCTCGTCAGCATTCTCGTTTTTCTCGTCGGGATTCTCGTCGGCCTGTTTCCCGACGAGAAAACCGGTCGTGTGTATGCTTTTCCGAGTCTTAAAAAATCGCGCATGCTCAGAATCAAGTATGAGACGGGAGCGCTCCTTCTGGTAAAACTAGCGTTCGTAATGGAGATAGCACATTCGTCACGCTGTAACGGACTGAAAAGCACAATGCTGAAAAGCACGAATCGTCTCTCCCCAAACTTTTACTAACACGCGGTAACACGAGATCAGCAAAAGCAGCCCAAGGGGTGGCACCACCACGACTAGGCTTGGAGCCTAGTACACACGGCCGATAATCTCGTCGTAAAAAAAAATGACGTTTTTCTCGACGAGATTCTTGTCAAGCTTGACGGGATTCTTGTCAAGCTTTCCTTGCATACACACTGTCAATTCCAAATCTCGTCGTTGTAAAGCGCGGTGACGTACAACACGTATGACGGCAGTATAAAGGGGAAGTTCTATTCCAGATGCTTTAGGTCTTCTAGTAGATGCAATAGTGACAGTTCACACTTGACCTACAGCATATATTGATAGCCTGAGTCTCCCCATTTGTTATACAGTATATACAGTACATATGAATACATTCTGTAAGGGGAACATACTCTACTGGTATTGGCCAGAGTAAACTATACATGGGGCAGGGACACCTGAAAACAGTCCCAGAAGGTTTGCCCTGCATGTATATTTAGCAATGCAGCAAACAAACAGAGCTTTCAATTCAAGAGGACTTTGTTACTGCAAGTTGATAACATGAAATTAATAAAACATCTGTTCATCAGAACCACTAACTAAACTCAGGCCAGGTCCTGACTAACAAGATGCGTCCTAATGGCTATCCCAAAGCAGGCAACAAATGTACATTTTCTAATGTTTTGTCTGCAGTCAGCATTTTCACACAGCATTAGGCTCCCAAAGCAGAGAGAGCAAGAGAGGGAGAGCCATAAGCATTAGTCAACTTACATATAAATAAGCCTGTGAACAACTGAGACTGAAAGGTCTGGCTATCAGTTAAGACATTAACCTAGGAATGCAAGATTTACCCCACAAAGTCTTTGGGCTCCAGGACACAGAACAGAACTTAGGGTTCTAAAAAAACAAAATTTGTATTCTCCACATTCGTCTTTACCCTGTGTATGTGAAAAATCTCACCATGTGTATGTGAGAAATCTAGGTGACATGCACACAGTCCACAATCCTACCAGCCAGTGCCTCACAGTATTCATAGCACTAATAACGGTTTTATTGTGTTTTATAGAACTGTAATATGAGTTATATGTTCCCTTCAGATGGCACAGTGTTTGAGCCGGACATGGCTGCCAGTTTTTGCCCTGATCACAAGGCTCCCATGGTGCTTTTCCTGGACCGTGTCTATGGCATCAAGGACCAAAGGTTCCTTCTCCATCTGCTAGAGGTGGCCTTTTTACCTGACCTAAGAGCATCGGCATCACTTGATACAGTAAGCAATTGGAATTACTCGTAGTAAGTCTAAGGTACACCACTAACAAAACTCCATTCTAAGCATCTCAACTGCTGCATTTTGTCTCAAAGGAAGAACTTCCTTTAATATAACAATTATCTGCTGCTGTCAATCTGAAACAGAGAAAGCAGAAATCAGAAGAAAATGTGAGTTTATTTGAGATGCTTCTCCTTGTTTATGTCAGCAGAGGGCACAAAAAAAATAGTTTTTGTTAATTTCTTGGAAAATATTGTCGTGATACAAAAGTTTAGCCATGTTAATAAACCTAAAAGAATAATTCTAGGAATTGGCATGTTATACATGGTTACATTGGTCCAGCTTGGACCAATGTAACCATGTATATGACATACCTGACCGATGCTGCTGAAAGCTACAAAATTACTGTAGTAGATACTGCTACTTCAGTGATCTCCTCTAGCTTCTGGGTCCAGCACCTGGCGGATGCTCTCCCACATTGTAAATACAGAAGGTCAGCCACTCAGCACAGGTGCAAAGCATTCTAGGATTTGATGAGGTGGGGAGAAATGCCATGCTATCCAATCAGAGAATGCTTTGCATTCATTCAGACAATGCATTCTCTGAATAGTGCCTGTGCTGAGCGGCTGACGTGTATTCACAATGCATCAGGCCGGCCGTTCAGCACGGGAAGTGGAGATTACAGGAGTAGCAGTGCCTAATTCAGTGGTTTACAGCTTCAGGGGCATTGGCCAGATTTGTCATATACATCAGGGGCAGCTGGTCCATTAAGGGCGCACGGGCGCCGCACCCCCCCTCACCGATGCGTTCGGCCCCTTGCAGGACGCCAGATGCATGTATTCCAATGGGGGGGAGGGGGGTTAAGCACCTGATTAGAGCCAGAGGCTCTAATAGGCTTCAAAATTGGGTGGGCTCAGGACGCAGAGAATGCAAACCGAGCCCACCCAGGTGTGTTACAATAGCGAATGAATATTCACTATTGTAACACTGATCCTCCTCCCGGCCAATCAGGAAGTGGGTCACCCGATTGGCTGAAAGGGCAGGCGATCCTATTGGACGCCTAGGAGGAGGGGAGGAGCCGTACAGCGGAAGCCACCCTGATGGAGGAGAGGACACAGGAGCTGCTGCCCTCCACCTGCCACCTAGATGGGGTAAGTGCCAGACCCACCAGCAGACAGTGAGCTGGGGGGGGAGGGCGGATGGATGGTTTGCCCCCCCCCAAAAAAACACCAGCCGCCACTGATATTCATAGTTACTTTGGTCCAAGCTGGTATAATATGCCAATGCTTGGAATTATTGTTTAAGCAGAATTCTAAACAGAAAATATAGTATTCAAAGTTTCATTCATTCATTTAATCATTGGGCAGTAATGTAGCTTGAGAGTAGCAGTAGATTTCACGTACTGATTTTCCACAATGAATGTTTCCATGAAATCAAAAATGGAAAGTGAATCTGCATTTGATAACAATTATTACATAATGATGCATGCCATTCCTTGTCAGTCTGTCCATTTTCCAGTATGTGAAATGTTTAATCATCGTTTATCTCTTGCGAATCTGTTCCAATTATTGACCATGTTTGTTTCTCTTTATTATATTATTTATCTAAAATAATTACTTGGTTTGGTTTCTTTCCTCATAAAATGTTCTGTCCTGCAATGCAACCAGATACATGTGCATGTACAGCATGGGGAAAACTGTACCTGTTGTGTATTGTTGCCCATACCAGTGAGAATTTATTCACAGACATATATATGTTACAATTTACTATGGTGCTTAACAACTAATACAGAATAAAAACGGTGAAGTCCTGTAGGAGCAGCTTTCAATCAACAGGTACTTCGGTCCCATCACCCTGTTTATGTAGGAAATTTAAGTTGTAGTAAGGCCTCATGCACACGGGCTTATGAATATAAGCAGCATTTTTCTGCCAGAATTTGGCAGAAAAAACACCTCTGAAGTTACAATATGTATGCACAATTATGTGTGTATTTACACACATTTTTGCATGTATGGTGTTTGCACGTAAATGCATTCTACTGGCCAGAATATTAATTTATTTTGGCCATTGGAATACACTTACACACATACCGTATATACTCGAGTATAAGCCGAGTTTTTCAACACATTTTTTTGTGCTTAAAATGCCCTCCCCCCCCCGGCTTATATTCAAGTCACCTTTTTGTGCCTGATCTCCCGAACTTTGGGGACCCGGTACCAGCCAAACTTGGCATACATGTAGCCCCACTCTTCCGCTATAGGTGTGCAAAGTTTGTTGTTAGGAGGACCTACGGCCGGGGAGCACCGATTTTTCAAACCCGGGCACCCCTTCCATAGACTCCCATGTTAAACGGTAATTTCTCTGGTGAATTTGGGGACCCGGTACTGTCCGGTCGTAGGTCTTATGGACCCGAAACTTGTCACACATGTGGCCCCATTTCTTCTCTATAAATGTATAAAGTTTTTTGTCTGGGGGACCTACGGCCGGGGAGCACCAATTTTTCAAATCCGGGCACCCCTTCCATAGACTCCTATGTTAAACGTCAGTCTAACATGGGCACAGTGAGGCATGGGCACAGTGAGGCATGGGCACAGTGAGGCATTGGCACAGTGAGGCATGCACATGGACACAGTGAGGCAAAGTGAGGCACAGTGAGGCATGCAGATGGACACTCTAGGCTTATACTCGAGTCAATACGTTTTCCCAGTTTTTTTGTGGTAAAATTGGGTGCCTTGGCTTATAATCGGGTCTGCTTATACTCGAGTATATGCGGTACACATGCAAAAATACATGAATTTTTGATGCTCAAAAGCTCCTCACGGAACATGCCTTTGGTGTGTTTTTTTTCTTTTTTCTGCCTCTTCTTCAATGCGCCTGTAAATACCTATGTGTGCATGGCCACATAGGCTAACATAGAGGTGCTTCAAAAGGCATAAAAAAAACAAAAAAAAAAGCGAACACCTGTATAAACTGCATTTTTTAAGCTCCATGTGCATGAGGCGTAAATGTTGTACTTGTTTTCTTTTTGCAAGTGTTTACTCCTTAATAATCTAAGTAAGTGTATTAAGTAGTAGTAAGTGAATAGGAGCACCTAATGTTGTGATTGTTACAGGCAGTACCAGGCAGCCGTTGGTTTCTTGGTGCACATCTGTGAAAAGGAAAGGTCATTATGTCTGATTATCATCCAAAACAGAATTGGAAAAATGGAGGTGTTAGAAGTTAATTCAAATATATACTACTGCACAAAAGTTTTAGCCAGGTGTGAAAAATGCTGTAAATTAAGAAAGATTGCAGAAATAGAAGTGTTTATTTTTATAATTTACCTAAATGGAAAGTAAAACCAAATCAATATTTGGTGTGACCACCCTTTGCCATCAAAACAGCATAAACTTTTCTAGGTACACTTGCACAGTTTTTGAAGGAACTCAGCGGGTAGATTGCTCCAACATCTTGGAGAAGTAACTACAGATCTTCTGATGATGTAGGCTGCCTCAAATCCTTCTGTCTCTTCATGTAATCCCAGACATTCTTTATGATATTGAGATTTGGGCTTTGTGGGGTCAAAGCATCACTTTACACTGCAGATAGTTTTTAATGACATTGATTGTATGTTTGGGGTCATTGTCCTGCTGCAGAATAAATTTGGGGCCAATCACACACACCGCCCTGATGGTAGACATGTGCGGCTCGTTTCGTACGAATCGAAAATTCTTACGAATTTCAGAAGATTCGTACATTCGGAAGCATCCGAAATACAAATTTCTATGCTTCTGAATTGTATACTAAATTTCATTGACGAATTTCGGATCCAAATTCCGTTACAACGGAAACGTGACTGGTGTTTTGTTGACCAATCAGAGGGTTGGGAAAATTACCTTTTTTAATATGGGAGTGGGAGACTGGTACTGGTAGTCGATGGGAGATTCAGAATCGGACAAAATAAGAATGTTCATTAATATCGTTTTATTATTGTCATAATAATTACGATTATTCGTTTCGATGAAGTTAAAAACCCAGGAAGTCAGCACAACACAGGGATGGTGGGCGCCCCTCATAATGAGCACAGCAGGAGTACAAACCCAGGAAGTCAGCACAGCACAGGGATGGGGGGAGCCCCTCATAATGAGCACAGCAGGGGTACAAACCAAGGAAGTCAGCACAGCACAGGGATGGTGGGAGCCCCTCATAATGAGCACAGCAGGGGTACAAACCAAGGAAGTCAGCACAGCACAGGGATGGTGGGAGCCCCTCATAATGAGCACAGCAGGGGTACAAACCAAGGAAGTCAGCACAGCACAGGGATGGTGGGAGCCCCTCATAATGAGCACAGCAGGGGTACAGCCCCAGGAAGTCAGCACAGCACAGGGATGGTGGGAGCCCCTCATAATGAGCACAGCAGGGGTACAAACCAAGGAAGTCAGCACAGTACAGGGATGGTGGGAGCCCCTCATAATGAGCACAGCAGGGGTACAAACCAAGGAAGTCAGCACAGCACAGGGATGGTGGGAGCCCCTCATAATGAGCACAGCAGGGGTACAAACCAAGGAAGTCAGCACAGCACAGGGATGGTGGGAGCCCCTCATAATGAGCACAGCAGGTGTACAGCCCCAGGAAGTCAGCACAGCACAGGGATGGTGGGAGCCCCTCATAATGAGCACAGCAGGGGTACAAACCAAGGAAGTCAGCACAGTACAGGGATGGTGGGAGCCCCTCATAATGAGCACAGCAGGGGTACAAACCAAGGAAGTCAGCACAGCACAGGGATGGTGGGAGCCCCTCATAATGAGCACAGCAGGGGTACAAACCAAGGAAGTCAGCACAGCACAGGGATGGTGGGAGCCCCTCATAATGAGCACAGCAGGTGTACAGCCCCAGGAAGTCAGCACAGCACAGGGATGGTGGGAGCCCCTCATAATGAGCACAGCAGGGGTACAGCCCCAGGAGGAAGTCAGCACAGTACAGGGATGGTGGGAGCCCCTCATAATGAGCATAATGAGTCGACGACTGCCATATTGAGAAAGGTATTTTTTGCTTTTTAAATTCATCATAACGAACGTTCGTAATTGTTACGAAAAGTTAACGAACCTAACGGAAATTCGTATTTCATACGAATCCAAATTGAATTTCGGACACGAATTTCGAAATACGAATTAACGGCTAATACGAAACGGAACGAAACAAAACAAATTTAATAACGGCGCACATGTCTGACTGATGGTATGGCATGATGGATAAGTATCTGCCTGTGTTTCTCAGCATTGAAGACACCATTGATCCTCACCAAATTTCCAACTCCATTTGCAGAAATGCAGCTCCAAACTTGCAAGGAACCTCCACCATACTTCACTGTTGCCTAAAGACACCCGTTATGGTACTGCTCTTCAGCCCTTTGGTAAAGAAACTGCCTTCTGCTACAGCCATATATTTTAGATTTTGACTCATCAGTCCAGAACCATTGCTGACATTTTTCTGCACCGCAGTTCCTACGCTCTCATGCATAGTTGAGTTGCATAGCCTTGTTTTTACATCAGAGGTATGGCTTTTAAGCCACAATTCTTTCACAAAGACCACTTCTGGCCAAACTAGATGGATGTACCTGGGTCCCACTAGTTTCGGCCAGTTCTGTGCTGATGGCATTGCAGGACATCTTCCAATTGTTGAAGGGAAGTAAGCAAGTCAGAAGTAAGTCTTCTGCTGCATTAAGTTTCCTTGACTGACCACTGCATCTACGGTTCTCAGTGTTGCCAGTTTCTTTGTGCTTCTTCAAAAGAGCTTGAACAGCACATCTTTAAACCCCAGTCTGCTTTGAAATCTTTGCCTGGGATAAACCATACGGATGCAGTATAACTACCTTGTGTCTTGTTGCTGCTCTCAGTCTTGCAATGGTGTATGACCTGTGACATGAAACTGTCTTCCACAACCTCACCTTAGTAGCAGAGTTTGGCTGTTTCTCACCCAGTTTTAAGCCTATAATTGGTTAATCATACACCTGTCTTTAACCCTATAAAATCCATGACTTTGATAAGTGTACAAAGTGTATAAATGTAAGAATTTATGCTGGTTTGAAGCCAGAGCGCAGTCACACAAAATATCAATTTGATTTAGATTTTTCTTTTGTTTGCTCACTTTGCATCTTGTAAAGTGATAAAAATAAACAATTAAAATATATATTTTTGAAAGCATACTTACTTTACAGCATTTATTCACACCGCCTTAAACTTTTGCACAGTACTGTATGTTTAGTTATTGGTCTGTAGGTCATGTTCTTTTACTTGACCAGTCTATTTATAATTTTGCCCTTAAATCGTTTTACTCTTGTTTCACCAAATCAGTTTTAAAATTTTATTGGTTGAACATTTGCATGTTGGTCTCTGCTCACTATTTAGTCCTACTTTATGCATGAAACACTAAGTATCAGTTTGTTCTGTCTATGTTTATAAATATACATTCATTTTTCTTGAGGTTAATATTTTTTAATTGCATGTTCTGCCATGATTATTGGGCAAATACATACACTCACTCTAGTTACCTTTCTCTACAGGCTTCCCTGAGTGTCACTGAGATGGCTCTTGCTTTGAACCGATATATCTGCTCTGCGGTACTCCCATTGCTTACTCGCTGTGCTCCCCTCTTTTCCGGCACAGAGCACTATGCAGCACTAATAGATTCCACCCTGCATACTATATACAGACTGTCCAAGGGGCGCTCTCTAACCAAAGCTCAGAGAGACACAATTGAAGAGTGTCTGCTGTCAATATGCCAGTAAGATATTTTTCCTTGCCACAAATGAGGAATACAATTAGTTGCTCTGTGATCATGTTCTAGGGCATCTATGTTGAAATGTCTTGGGAAGGGCCCTCAAGTGTCAAAGTGACTGTTTACTGGGACTACCAACTGTCAGCTAGCCCTTGTTTTGGAATCCACAAATTATAGGTTTTCTACTAAAAACAAGTTTATTAAATTATATGTCTGATAATTTGATGGCACCTAACACAAACCCACAGTATGAGCTTAGCCATCTGCATTAAAAATGTAAAGTTATACACTAAAGAGTAAAAGACATTTACACCTATTTATACTGTAGAACGTAATTATCTTGGTAACAGCTTTATTCATTTTATTAATAGATGATGATTGTGCTGGTATGTGGACATGAACTGGATTTAGTATTTATCTAAGTACCCACATTTAGTACCCAATACAGTCCCACTGCACCTAGTGTGTTAATAGGGGAATCAAGCAATTTTCTTTCCTGCAACCCATGGTTGCAGGAAAGAAAATCACTTCATCTGTGGGGCTAGCTTGAGTGTGTATGTGTGTGTGTGTGTCTGTGTGTCTGTGTGTCTGTGTGTGTGTGTATGTGGGGGGGGGGGGGGCATTTGGATAGAAAAAAAAGCCCATCCGTCACTGCAGTCTTTTTTTTTTTTTACAAGTGCGTGCCTGTTTAGTGGTTAGTATCCCAGCTTTGCATGGATTCTGTTTATCTGCACACTACAGATTGACAGCCAATATATTCCAAGCAAAGTTTATATATTTAGCAGCAGCGGTCACATACAAAATACAAACTGATAATACCAATATAATTACCATCCTTCCTGCATATAAAGAAAGGCACATCAACACACAGATTGCTGTTCTTACTTTACACATTTTCCCAAAACTTAGAGCTCACATAGATTACCAGAGTCCAGGGGTCACTAGTGAATAATGTAGAGTTCAGTGGTTAGTAGTAATGCAAAGTTCAGTGGTCAGTAGTAAGTATTGCAGGTTTCAATGGTCAGCAGTAAGTAACACAGAGTTTAGTGGTTAATAGTAAGTAGCACAGAGTTAAGTGGTCAGTAGCGAGGAACACAGTGTTCAATGGTCAGTAGTAAGAAACACAGATTTTGATAGTTAGCAGTAATGTAAAGTTCAATGGTCAGTAGTAAGTAATGAAGAGTTCTGTAGTCAGTTGGAAGTAATGCAGAGTTCAGCGGTCAATAGAGAGGAACGCAGAGTTCAGTGGTTAGTAGTAAGTAATGCAGAGTTAAAAGGTCAAAAGTAAGTGACACACAGTTAAGTGGTCAGTAGTGGGGAATGAAAAGTCAATAGGCATACTGTTCCTATCTTGTACAAAGAAGCTATTTTATCTCCATCTAACGTAACTCAAGCATCACTTCTTGAACCATGTTAAGAGAGTTGGAAAGCTGTTACTAATGCCATTACAATGAACAATAATAAATAACATGATGCACTTTTTTTTATCATTTTAAATATTGCAAAATAAGGTTAATTGAGCAGCATTCCATGAGCCGTTTGTCAACTAATGTAATATACCCCATGATAAAAGATGTATCAGTACAAAATAAATGAGTTCAAAGAATTCATAGAGTATTACCTTTTATAGCAGCAATCACTGTACAACTGCAGTGCTACTAGGATACCTATCTTACAGCTTAGAGAAGTGGGCGTTGCAAGATTGTATTTTCATTTAGTCTTGAAAAGGTAATGCCCACTTATGAAGTGGCGTAGCGTGGGGGGGCAGCTGGTGAGGCAATAATACCCAAATTCCTAGCCACTTGCTGGGGATTTGGATTCTTAAAATACCTTTCCCCCCAGCGGGCCTCTCTTTTTGGGCGCATCGTGGAGGTTTTAGTTTCCCTACTGTTTAGCTGCTGTCACAGAGAAAGCAGGGAAAACGTATCCAAGCATGCAGAAGAGGGTGGAGTGGTGGGCGGATCCTGATCCCGGGTGTGTGCAGGCAGTGAGTGCCACACTGTGTGGGAGGGGGGTCAGGCTGGGGGTGCCGGCGGAAGAGGAGGTCAGGGTGGAGGAGGCTCCCCACTGGTTGCTACAGCTGCCACCTCCGCCAGAGGTCCTGTTGGAGATATTTTCCAGCCTGCACAGGACTCAGCTAACCCTCCTGTCCCTGGTGCTGCAGGACCGGTGAGATGAGGAAGGATTGTGTGTGGGATGGGGGAGGGAGGTATTTGGGGGGGGTGATCAGAGTGGAGAAATTTGGTGGAGTATGTCAGGGTTACATGTACCTGATCGACGAGCCCAATGGAGCAGAGGAAGGTCCCCCGTACGGATCCGACTCGCGGCCCCTGGTAGTGCAGACAGGAGGCACAGGAGTGTGGAAGGGTAAGAAAGCCTGGTGAGTAGTTGCTGGAAGACATCTCAGGATCGGGATGAATAAGGGAAGATGAACCACACAAGCTACAGACAGATAGGCAGGTATAGTGGAGAGTGAAGCTGAGCAGGTGCAGGGAAGAATGGTCAAGTAACAGGCAAGGTTGGCAATGGTCAGACAACGTGGTACAGAGAAGCAGGCAAGTTCAGGGTCAAAGGCAAGCCGTGGTCAGATGCAGGCGGAAGGCAGTAGAAGTCCAAGTAACAAGCCGGGTGGTCAGAAGGTCAAGGTTCAGGCAAATAGCAGGGGCAGGGTACACGGGGAGCTGCAGATCAGACAGCACCGTTCTGAAGTATTCTAGGGGTTTAAATGGACTGTTTGGCACGCATCGGCGCACACGTGCGCGTATACATGCCGCGCGCACACATGCAACCGCGCACAGGCACACCATCACGCACAGGTGCGCGTCCGCAGTCTGGGACGTGAACCAGTGCGCACAGGAGCATGCACAACAGCGCGCACTGGAATGCACACATCAGCATGAATTGGTGCACGCGGGCGCGCACCAAGGCGACAAACAACACGTCCGGCAAGGTGAGTTCTCTGACAGAGTATCTGGAGGTGTGTGGAGGGATCTGATGGGGTATATGGAGGTGTGATCAGAGTGAAGGAATCTGGTGGGGGATCTGGGGGTGTGATCAGAGTGGAGGGATCTGGTGGGGATCTGGGGGGTGTAATCAGATTGAAGGAATTTGGGAGTGGGGGAAATCTGGGCGTGTGAGCAGAGTGGAGGAATCTGGGGGGGTGGGGGTATCTGGGGGTGTGATCAGGGTAGGAGTATCTGGGGGTGTGATCAGGGTAGGGGTATCTAAAAGTCCATGGGTTAGGGGGCGGGCGCAAATTACCTTGCCTTGCCCCAGGCGCTGACAACCCACACTAAATAAAGCAAAACAGCACCATGTGATGTTTCACACATAAATCACACCCACACATGATCAAATGAAGTCAAGATTTACAGATTCAGGCAGCCTGCTGGCATTGAGGAGTGGAAGCTCTTGGTCTAAGAGAGGACTGCCTGATGAGTGGAAGCTGTTCACAGCAAAGGTTGGGTGGGTTTATGGGTGGTTCCTGAAGTTTGTACATTAACTAATGGTAAAAGTTAATTGTGCAGGAAAATTATAGTAGTATATGTCAGCACAGGAGGAGACTGGCTGTAGATAAGACAAGCCTGAAATTCCACTTTAAGAAGTGAACCTTTCCTGTTGTATAACCAGTGCTACTTTGACTTAATAAAACATGCAATATGTACCTATTAAGAATGCTCCAGTGTTTAAGGATCCAGCTAATAAATGTTTGGAAAGCTCTTGCTTTCCTACATTATTGTGTTTATAGATTTTTTGGTATTATCGTATCTCCCAAAAGAGTCTCCTGTCTGTGAATATAAGGAGATCTCTGGCTGGTTGGTCTGCGGAACAGCAATGTAAAAACGTCTTGCTGTGCCTTCCTTTTGATGGTAAACATCTCTTTGGTGCTTTGCTGGACAACTTCATAAATGACATCACTGGTGGTAGGAGTACTCATTTACCCCAGATGAAGAAGCCTAAGTCCTAAACTGGCAAATCTTCTCTCGCCTTGCTTTTCCCAATCAATTTCATAATCCAAAGCCATACCTAGGGGAAGGGCCCAGAACATTCACAAGCCTTGGACCTTTTAATCCTCCAAGCCAGCAGGCAAGTCCTCTTTAGCACACAGGAATGTCTGGACATCTGTTGGCCTTTGCAGACACCTAGGCAGAAAGCATCTTAGATTACAGGATACGAGAGGTGGTTTTAACTGTTCCTTTGCCCTGGTTCCTGTTGTCCAACTTACCTGTGCATTTGCTCAGGCTAGCAGACCTCCATGCCACTCTTGATTTATTTGTTTTTACTGCAACTTTTTCACTGTTTCAAAAGCAAAAGCATCTGAAGGCCTTGTATGTCTTCATTTAAAGACAGTCCAAAAGTTCTGCATGAAATCCACCAAGTGCATCATAGCCCTCCTCCACCAAGGAGACATTCAAGTCTCTCAGAACGTCAAGGATCTCCACAGATCATGGACTTGCATGCTGCCATCTTTCAAGCACATCAACACTATCTCCATTTTGCTATGGGCCTTCAAAACTATTTGTTTTTTAGCCCTACCATTTGGTCTGTTGTATGCATTCTGAGTGTTCACCAGGTTTCTGTTGCTGGTGCTAGCTATACTGCACTCTCAGGGTATTTCAATTGTGGGATACCTAGATAACTCCCTTTTCAGGAAACAGATCACATACCAATCAACAATGTGATGCAAAGAGTCCAGATGTTAAAAAGGGCTCAGTTTGATCATGAAACTTCAGAGGTTGGTGCTGGAAACAACACTTTGATTGGAATTTCCTGGACCTTACTAGATACAACCCTGGGCCAAAGTTTTTCTTCTGACACTCCTCTCCAAGACTTAGACTTTACAGTTCAGGAGACATACAGCTCTGCGATTCTGCATGAGAGTTTGGGGCTTGATGGTATACTTCTTAAAGGCAGTTCTATTTCCTCAGTTTCACTCCAGAGCCCTCCATTACAGCTTTGTGGGACAATTTACTTTATTCTCTAGACAACCTGACTTGTCTGATGATACAGATAAAAGTGCCACAACGCAGCTAGTCTACCTATAATCAGGGAGCTGGCTAGCATTATATATGTGTTTTCACTCGCATACAAAATTAAATAATTACAATAAAAAATGTGTGTAGCACTCACCACCTATGTGCATAAATACCCCAAAGACAATTTTTATATCTGTCAATGTTGTGAATCTTCAATCTGCATATCCATATACCAATGTTCAAAGAATCTTAAAAACAACAACTATGAATCATCAGATTTTATTGTCCATCATTTTCCATTCATAAAATTTCACCATCCATCAACAATTCCAATGTGAAACAGTCAGTGAAACCATCTATCTTCCAGTTAAGAACTGTATGAAGCAAAACTATCCAACCACTCCTATCACCTTCACACTGTGCACGTGTGATCTGTTCACTGGGAATGTAAACCTTCAGATTAAAGAGCATCACAGTGTTCAAATCCAATACGAACCTTGGATGGAATAGCTGAAGCACAAACTGGTCAACTTTAAACTTTCTTCTTGTTTCATATCCATCCTTTGCACTTGGATTTAATATAATAATTATTATGTATTCCCCATTCTGGAACAAATGTAGTCGATTAGTCTCCCCGGTGTTTTTTCTTTTTTTATATGAACATTTGGTAAATAATATACCACATGGACCCCACCATTCGAAGGAACTAAATATTCAGCTTCTTTTTTTATTCAATATCTTTTTCTTTATCCCATATTCAACCAGTTTCTTTAAATATTTTTTATATTCCAATGTAGGATTCCTAGCTAAAATACTATTTGTTCTCTCATCATTCAATATTCGATCCATTTTGGCTACATAATCTTCCTTTTCCAAAAGTACAATCCCCCTTAACTGCTGTTCTGATAATCAAATCTCCGCTCTCCTCTAATTTATGGTTTCCTTCCTTTGCCTCTTCTTGAGCTTTAATCTATCTATATCAGCTACAATAAATTCTTAAATATCACAATATATTTATTATCTGGAGTAGGGGGGTTAAACACTGATTTTTCCATAAATTACTATGCATTACTCTCCCCTCTCTCAATCTGAGGGTTAGCCAAAAAATACTTCTTTAAGCCCAGAGTCCCTATATGTTTTTGGATACCAATATCCTATATGTCTGAAACTTAGTAAGATTCCTAACATGGGCATACTTCAATCCCTTATCCAATTCCTTGTTATCCAATTCAACACCACAAAGATTATACATGTCTTTGCCTAGTATAGTCTTTTTCTTTTTAAAGTTCTTTCCAGTTCTCTTGTCTCTTCTCCTACTCCTCCTCCTCTCTCCTCACATTCTCCTCTCCTTGGATTCATTAATTGGAAAGAAATATGGTTCCCTCTCCTCATATTCATTTCTCCCCCTTAGAGGAGAAAACCTATTATATAGAGGGACACTAGAATCTCTATGTTCAAATCTTTTCCCTCCTTTCCTAGGAAACCTTCAATGAAACCTTGATGTCCATTCCTCCTAGGTGTCCAGAGCCTATCCCTTGGTGTATTATTCTGATGTGTTTTAGACTTGTCCCTTCCAAAATGACTGCCATTATCCCCCAACCTACCTTTTATTTTTTTACCTACTACTTCTACTTCATCTACTTAATCTAAAAAGGTTTATAAATCATTAGATGCAGCCTTAAATTTTGATGTTTCTTTAATGGGGTCTGTAACCTGTTTTAGATCTATAATCTGGAATTCAATTGATCTACGTAAGTTTAATTTGTTTCGTTTCCATTAGAAACTGTAAAGTCTTCTTCTCTTTGATGTTAAAAAATAACGTCATTCTTCCAGGGATGTCTGCCACCACAGACAAGATTTTCTCTGGCTTGGTGGATAAGGGTTTCAGCTTTGTAGTCTGGGAAATCCTTTCTCCCACTCTTGGGCGATCATCACAATGGATACCAGCCTGAAAGGCTAGGAAGAACTGTTAGATACAGTATCGGTGCAAGGGACTTTGTCAGAGGAGTGCAGTCTTCCAATCAGCATTATAGAGCTTAGAGCAATTTGAGTGTCCCTGTAACACTGGATTCTCCATCTAAAGGGTAACATTAAGTAGGACAATGTCACAGCAGTGGCATAAAATCGGCAAAGGCGGGGTATATAGTAAATCAGACATGCAGTCACAACACATCCCATAGAATCCATAATTAAAGTAAAAAATTTGAAAAACAGGACTAACAAGGTATAACCCCTCAGCAAGTGAATCACTCTAAACATACTTATAAAATAATTTTTTTAGTTGTATACAGATGATTAAAAAGCCATATTAAAGGCTAAATGAAGCAATAAATGATGATATACAGTGGTTACGGAAAGTATTCAGACCCCCTTAAATTGTTCACTCTTTGTTATATTGCAGCCATTTGCTAAAATCATTTAAGTTCATTTTTTTCCTCATTAATGTACACACAGCACCCCATATTGACAAAAAAACACAGAATTGTTGACATTTTTGCAGACTTATTAAAAAAGAAAAACTGAAATATCACATGGTCCTAAGTATTCAGACCCTTTGCTCAGTATTTAGTAGAAGCACCCTTTTGATCTAATACAGCCATGAGTCTTTTTGGGAAAGTTGCAACAAGTTTTTCACACCTGGATTTGGGGATCCTCAGCCATTCCTCCTTGCAGATCCTCTCCTGTTCTGTCAGGTTGGATGGTAAGCGTTGGTGTACGGCCATTTTTAGGTCTCTCCAGAGATGCTCAATTGGGTTTAAGTCATAACTCTGGCTGGGCCATTCAAGAACAGTCACGGAGTTGTTGTGAAGCCACTCCTTCATTATTTTAGCTGTGTGCTTAGGGTCATTGTCTTGTTGGAAGGTAAACCTTCGGCCCAGTCTGAGGTCCTGAGCACTCGGGAGAAGGTTTTCGTCCAGGATATCCCTATAGTTGGCCACATTCATCTTTCCCTCGATTGCAACCAGTCGTCATGTCCCTACAGCTGAAAAACACCCCCACAGCATGATGCTGCCACCACCATGCTTCACTGTTGGGACTGTATTGGACAGGTGATGAGCAGTGCCTGGTTTTCTCCACACATACCGCTTCGAATTAAGGCCAAAAAGTTCTATCTTGGTCTCATCAGACCAGAGAATCTTATTTCTCACCATCTTGGAGTCCTTCAGGTGTTTTTTAGCAAACTCCATGCAGGCTTTCATGTGTCTCGCACTTAGGAGAGGTTTCCATCGGGCCACTCTGCCATAAAGCCCCGACTGGTGGCTGCAGTGGTGGTTGACTTTCTACAACTTTCTCCCATCTCCCGACTGCATCTCTGGAGCTCAGCCACAGTGATCTTTGGGTTCTTCTTTACCTCTCTCACCAAGGCTCTTCTCCCCCGATAGCTCAGTTTGGCCGGACGGCCAGCTCTAGGAAGGGTTCTGGTCGTCCCAAACGTCTTCCATTTAAGCATTATGGAAGCCACTGTGCTCTTAAGAACCTTAAGTGCAGCAGAATTTTTTTGTAACCTTGGCCAGATCTGTGCCTTGCCACAATTCTGTCTCTGAGCTCTTTGAGCAGTTCCTTTGACCTCATGATTCTTATTTGCTCTGACATGCACTGAGAGCTGTAAGGTCTTATATAGACAGGTGTGTGGCTTTCCTAATCAAGTCCAATCAGTATAATCAAACACAGCTGGACTCAAATGAAGGTGTAGAATCATCTCAAGGATGATCAGAAGAAATGGACAGCACCTGAGTTAAATATATGAGTGTCACAGCAAAGGGTCTGAATACTTAGGACCATGTGATATTTCAGTTTTTCTTTTTAATAAATCTGCAAAAATGTCAACAATTCTGCGTTTTTCTGTCAATATGGGGTGCTGTGTGTACAGTAATGAGGAAAAAATTAGCTTAAATTATTTTAGCAAATAGCTGCAATATAACAAAGAGTGGAAAATTTAAGGGGGTCTGAATACTTTCCGTACCCACTGTAGATGTATTTTACACCCAAATTCCACAATCCCAAATCAGGAGAAAGCACAATCAAGTGCACAATATGCCCCACTGCTTCAGCTCATACTGGTTGATTGGTTCCCACTCTCCTAAGTGGGGGTGACCCCCCCGATTTCCCTGAAGCCATACCTGACATGCTCACTCTGTCGCAAAATATGGGACACCACTCTTTGTAGCTATATTGGATGTATGTTCTAATCACCCACCTCCTGATGAAGCTTTTTTAGCAAAACATGTTGAGATAAGGAGGTCATCTCCATCAAGATGCCAGCACAATTGGAAGTGTGACTCATGTACTGACATCTGTACCATTTGTCTATTGGTTCTTGATTTTGCCTCCTACAGTATTTAGATGTAAAATATAGATCTACATCATCATTTATTCTTTTGCTTAAACATAAAAAAAAAAATACCAGATGCAGTGCAGCCCTCACACACACCACCATCACAACAATAATCAACAAGAAATTTCTAGAAAATACTTGAAGATGATTAAAGAAAGTTCCCTTATCTTAGGCACTGCAGCTCCCTCTTAAATTCACTGGGTGGCGAACTTGCATCTGAAAACATATAGAAAGGGAGAGAGGAGCACACGCGCCATAGTGTAACACTGTTTTTTTGTAGAAGTATGAGATTTAAAAATGAGGAATATTGCACTCACAAACAGGAACTTGTACATTCACATCGACAATTGGCTCTCAGTTCCGACCTCCTCTCCTGGCCTATGCAGGGCGATTGACTTGTAGGGCAACAGCAGCGGTGTAGGGATATGCCTTCCGGATCAGCTACCCTGTGTTCCTCACCGTGCTCCCCGCTGACATCCACTAGCGAACGGACCAGCCGGCCGAGCGTGACGTCAACCGCAGCTAAGAGGGGGGGCCAAGCCGTGCGTGCTGCTTCCTCTAAGCGTATTCTGTTCCTATGACAACATGTTTCGGCGTTTCCTCCTTCATCAGGACGTCACGCTCGGCCGGCTGGTCCGTTCGCTAGTGGATGTCAGCGGGGAGCACGGTGAGGAACACAGGGTAGCTGATCCGGAAGGCATATCCCTACACCGCTGCTGTTGCCCCACAAGTCAATCGCCCTGCATAGGCCAGGAGAGGAGGTCGGAACTGAGAGCCAATTGTCGATGTGAATGTACAAGTTCCTGTTTGTGAGTGCAATATTCCTCATTTTTAAATCTCATACTTCTACAATAAACAGTGTTACACTATGGCGCGTGCACTCCTCTCTCTCCCTTTCTATATATTCTTTTGCTTAGCCTTTTAAATTGCTTTTTTTTAACCATTTGTATATAAATAAAGATTGTAGTTTATACTTTATGTTTAGAGTGATTAACTTGCTAAGGGGTCATTCCTCGAAAGTCAGTTTTTTGTTTCTTTACTTTTATTACAGCAGTGGGATAAGTCAACTATCAGGGAACATTTAGAAGTATGGCTATGGCAAGAAAGGTCGAAAAGGAATCTGGTCTGGGCAGAACTCCATGTTTTAACCTTGTCTGCTATTCACGTACCAGGTGTGGGAATTTGGCAGACAGGCTATCTCAAACGGCAGCAACTTGATCCAAAAGAATGATCCCTGCACCCGGGAAGTGTTCCAGGATCTGTGTTACAGATGGGGAATGTCAGATGTGGACCTTCTGGCCTCAAAAAAACAAACTGGACAGGTTTGTTTCCAGGTGCAGAGATCCTCTGGTTGAAGCAGTGGATGCTATAGTGGCTCCATTGGATCAGTACAACCTATGTCTTTTCTCCTCCGAAACTCCTTCCTTGTTTACTGTGCAGGATCCAGATCAAGAAATTCACATACTGTAGTATTCAACTGGCCCAGGTAAACGCAGTACTTTGACCTGATTAAATGTCTGATAGACACTCCATGGGTCATTCAGATTGTCTGGATCTCCTGTCTCAGATACCAGTTTACCACCCTTCTTCACAGTTGTTAGTTTTATTGGTATGGCTGTTTAAGCCAAAGACTTAAGTGACAACCTGGACATTGTTCATTTATCCCTGTGTCCAGTTCTAGTACACAAGAAGGAGACTTCCCTTCAATGCCCTAAATGTAGTTCACGCTGTATGACTTTCCCTCTCAGTCATTGCCACAGTTAGAAAGACTGACTCTCTTTGTGTCATAGTTGATGGTCCCTGTAAATGGGAACCTTTTTCTCATTCCGCCATTGTTCAGGCTTATGGCCTTAAGGAGGTTGCATTCCATCTTTTTCTTTTCACGTCATAATCTACTAGGTCTGTGAGTGCTTCCTGGGCTTTTTGAAATCAGGAAACTGTTTCTCAGCAAGGTCTTTCAGGCAACTCTTTGAGCCACAGGCTGCTCCAGTTCTGTTGTTTTTTTTTCTATGTGGGCCTGTTAGAGTTTTGTTGTAGTCCTCCCAGTTGGACTGCTTTTGGAAGTCTCAATGGTATCATAAAAACAGTGTCTTGTGTCCCTTAATGTATAATGCATTTTACCTATTGTAAAATCCATCCCCACCCCTCTGTGTTGTGATCCGCTACTGCTGATTTTCTACAAAACTGAAACATCTTGGAAGTGGGAGGAGCTAGACCTGGCTGGTAAATGTTTTTTGTTTGGCAGTGTCCAAATCCTTCTGTAGGTGGCAGTATAACCCAGTTGTATCAGAATAACTGTTAGAACCCATATCTGAACCCAGGACCTCTGATGTGTCTGGCAGTAGCTCTTGTTACTGAGCCACCTGAGATGCTGGAAATTTTCCTGCCTGATCCATTGGACAACCTTACTTTCTATCTTGTTTCTGGTAAACCTTGAACTCCTTGCTCCTCCCATGAACTTCCAATTTAAGCCAAGCCTTTTCACTTCCTGTGTGCCAGATTGTTGTGCACTTTTTCAGCCAATATTATGCTCCTTGTGCTCTTGCTGCTGTTCGTATCTTCATTATCACTCATTACCAGCCTTTGGCTTGTTCCTCGTCTACGCTTCTGCTTGATCCCAACCTGCAACCACTTGTAACCGACCACTTGTTAACGACCTTTGGCTTGTTTTCCGATTATGCATCTGCTTGATTAGCTGCTACATCTGCAACCACACCCTGGCTTGCTCACCTCCTGGTGGGGCGATCCTGAGGAAAGCAACCTGGTACTAGCACACAACAAAACTCATCTCCACCATCAGGAGCTCTGGTGAAGACCGGCTAGTGCTTAGACCCTGCACCTCGGGTGAGCCCGCATCACCCACCAGGGGGACCTGCTTGTGAATTTATCTTGCTGGTTTCTGTGTAAACATTTCCACTGCTATAGCTACTGGCCTTCAAGCCTGACCCCTGAATTTTTCAATACCAGAGTCCTGTGTCCCTTAATGAACTCCAAGAAACTGATTTTTGCAGCCTGGGTACAGTTTGGGGACATTTCCCCTCATTTGTTCGGTAATCATCTGGACAGAAAGTAAACTGAAAATATCTCAGAAGGGAGCAAAGATAGCTAATAAAGCTGGCTCAGGTTGTATCACTTCCCTACTCGGGCTGTAGTTAGATATTGGGCTTGTTTAGCTAAAAGAGTAGAGGTTGTTCATTTAACAAAGTGAATGTTAATTAAGCTAAACAAAAGGTAAAACTGTGTTCAGTAGAATTAACCAGCCATGGGCAAGGGGAATCAATAAAACAAATGCACATGATTGGATGACTGAAATGAGCAAATGTTTACCTCTAAAAGTAAACTTCTTTGGTATATAAACTGCACTGAATATAAGTGAGTTCTGTTTGGAAATTGGGACAGGCAGTGACCAATATCTTTAATTGTGTAGTTACCCAACAGGCACCAATGCAAGCCACTATACCAAGCTTAGACCTGGTTATTTCAACATGACAAACAAAGCAGGCAACAAAGATTTGTTTTTACGTTAGTGTGCAAAAAAACCTCAAATTCCTAATCTACATGTCTGAACCAGAAAAAAAAATGTGGTTCCATAATACAATAGACCTTTCAAATAGCTTGCTTTGTAAAAGCTTTTCTACTATTTAGCAGGGTGTAGTAGAGAATGGGGGCAAAGAAACAAGACTTTTTTGGGTTTCATGTCTTGTATTGCTTATTAGCTTCTCTCCCATTGTAAAAGTGGTCATAACTGTGTTGTTTTCTTTTAATTTTTGATGTCACCAACTTTTCTTTTTTAAAATAAGATCCATAGCATCTACTAGACCAGAGATGAGAATAACAGTGATACATGCAATGAAGCAACAGTGCAAATGTTTGTCTGCAAGCATAAGAAGAAAAACACATACAGTATCTCACAAAAGTGAGTACACTGCTAACATTTTTGTAAATATTTTATTATATCTTTTCATGTGACAACACTGAAGAAATTACACTTTTTTACATTGTAAAGTAGTGATTGTACAGCTTGTATAACAGTGTAAATTTTCTGTCCCCTTAAAATAACTCAACACACAGCCATTAATGTCTAAATCGCTGGCAACAAAAGTGAGTACACCCCTAAGTCTTGTGACTCATTAGTGTTACAAGGTCTCAGGTGTGAATGGGGAGCACGTGTGTTAAATTTGGTGTTATCGCTCTCACTCTCTCATACTGGTCACTGGAAGTTCAACATGGCACCTCATGGCAAAGAACTCTCTGAGGATCTGAAAAAAAATAATTGTTGCTCTACATAAAGATGGCCTAGGCTATAAGAAGATTTCCACAATCCTGAAATGGAGCTACAGCACGGTAGCCAAGACCATATAGCGGTTTACCAGGATTGGTTCCACTCAGAACAGGCCTCGCCATGGTCGACCAAAGAAGTTGGGTGCGCGTGCTCAGCTTCATATCCAGAGGTTATCTTTGGGAAATAGACGTATGAGTGCTGCCAGCAATGCTGCAGAGGTTGAAGGGGTAGGGGGTCAGCCTGTCAGTGCTCAGACCATATGTCGCACACTGCATCAAATTGGTTTGCGTGGCTGTCGTCCCAGAAGGAAGCCTCTTCTAAACATGATGCACAAGAAAGCCTGCAAACAGTTTGCTGAAGAAAATCAGACTAAGGACATGAGATTATATAACATGACATCTACCTCACATTGTGACTAATCACATTACCTATCACTCACCACTCATTTATAAAAGAGTGACTCACTTTGGAGGATTACCCTTCAGGTGACTGTAGTTTTTATCACCTATCTGTTGCACACTCACCTGGAAAGAGTGACTCACTGTGGAGGATCACTCTTCATGTGACGGGCAGCGCCACCCACACCTATATTTATATAATCTTTTTTAAACACTTGTGCTCCCAGCCTACACCTAAGCGCGGAATATAACAATTTATAAGACTAAGGACATGGATTACTGGAACCATGTCCTGTGGTCTGATGAGACCAAGATAAACCTTTTTGGCTCAGATGGTGTCAAGCGTGTGTGACGGCAACCAGGTGAGGAGTACAAAGACAAGTGTGCCTCGCCTACAGTCAAGCATGGTGGTGGGAGTGTCATGGTCTGGGGCTGCATGAGTGCTGCAGGCACTGGGGAGCTACAGTTCATTGAGGGAACCATGAATGGCAACATGTACTGTGACATACTGAAGCATGATCCCCTCCCTTCAGAGACTGGGCCATAGGGCAGTATTCCAACATAACGACCCCAAACATACCTCCAAGACGACCGCTGCCTTGCTAAAGAAGCTGAGGGTAAAGGTGATGGACTGGCCAAGCATGTCTCCAGACCTAAACCCTATTGAGCATCCTCAAATGGAAGGTGGAGGAGCGCAAGTTGTCTAACATCCACCAGCTCTGGGATGTTGTCATGGAGGAGTGGAAAAGGACTCCAGTGGCAACCTGTGAAGCTCTGGTGAACTCGATGCCCAAGAGGAAAAGGAGGGATTTCTGCCCTCCTTTTTCTTTTTGATATGTTTAAACCCGATTCAGAGAAACACACCGCCCCATTGAATTGATTATTCTCAGGTGTAGGGTCTAGTTATTTGGTTCCATTGAGGAAGTACTGACCCATGATTACAGTCTAAGCTCCCTCTACCCAAATACACATAAAGGAATATACTTCTATATCTTTCCCCTATTTCCCCCCCGTCCTTTCCCCTCTTTTTTACTAAATCCATGCCCAAAAGGGTTAAGGCAGTGCTGGAAAATAATGGTGGCCACACAAAGTATTTACACTTTGGGCCCAATTTGGACATTTTCACTTAGGGGTGTACTCACTTTTGTTGTCAGCGGTTTAGACATTAATGGCTATGTGTTGAGTTATTTTGAGGGGACAGCAAACTTAGGCCCCTTTCACACTGAGGCGTTGAAAAAACGCTAAAAAATAATGACATTTTTTGCCGCGATTTTACGCCTATGCGTTTTTACCGCGATTTTACCGCGTTCACGCTAAAATTAGCGCGAACGCGGTAAAAACGCATAGGCGTTAGCGCTATTTTTTAACATAACGCTTATGCCTATGCGTTTTTACCGCGAATCCCATTCATTTCAATGGGGATAGGCGTTTTACAGCGCTATTTTATGCGCCCTAAAGTTGCTCTAAAAAAGCTGTTTGCAGGATTTTTTTCAACGCCCAGCCAGCAAAACGCCTCAATGTGAAAGCCCTCAGAGATTTCACATTGAGAATGCTGGGGCAGGATTATTTCAGGCGTTATTACAGCGCTATTTTTACTGCGAAAACGCGGTAAAACGCCTCAGTGTGAAAGGGGCCTTACACTGTTATACAAGCTGTACACTCACTACTTTACATTGTAGCAAAGTGTCATTTCTTCCGTGTTGTCACATTAAAAGATAGAATAAAATATTTTTTAAAAATGTGGGGGGTGTACTCACTTTTGTGAGTTACTGTATATCCTGACTATATGTTGCTGGTAATATTTTGTATTCAGGTATACAATAGTAGTAGAATGTTCGCATCTTTAAACCTAAACTAAATCCCTTAAGATTCTTGTGTATATTGTGACATATTAGTACTGTTGTTGGAATGCATGCCAGCAAATATGAGTATTTACAAACGTGTCTTTTGTTTAAAAAGTCATTTTTTTCTTGAAAGGTAAATACCAAGAGGAAGCATGCTTAAATATTACTTATTTAGATATACTTAAATAATGAAGGGCAAGGACTATTTGCAAATTTTGTATTCATATTCTTTGGAAATTACTTAAATTATGTAAATTAGCTTACATTGTTTAGGATTAGAAATTGCCTCTGTCAGTCCCAAGTTTCTTGTTTGTAAATGATTAAAAGCCACTTCCAGTGTTGTAGGTAAAGCTATTTTCTTTTTTAAATGTCAAGTCTTGTGACCTTACTAGTCTTTGTTAATTGTTTTTCAGTCATATGCGGCCTTCTATGCTCCAGCAGCTCCTGCGGCGTCTTGTTTTTGATGTCCCCTTGCTCAGC
Source organism: Rana muscosa (assembly GCA_029206835.1). Taxonomy (NCBI): domain Eukaryota; kingdom Metazoa; phylum Chordata; class Amphibia; order Anura; family Ranidae; genus Rana; species Rana muscosa. Next base: position 133,298,661 of record CM055126.1, read on the forward strand.
GAATACTGCAAAATGCCTCTGAAGGTAGATAGTAATAGGCATGACTTATAACCCTGTATGTTCTTAATGGGCTTCAGAATGGAAAATCCTATTCTAACTGTTGATTGTCTGTTTCTATTGAATGTTGTTTATAATGGGGACTGAGCATGAAGACATCTGACCAAGTTCTATGTTGAAACATATTTAACTATTAGTTTGTGATGAGGCTTCTCTGTAGTGGACCCCTCTACCCAAAACATTTTTGGGCCTCATTCAATATCTTGCTCAAAGTCTACTATTTGTAAATAGGCATTGGCAATTGGACTGGTATTCTTGGTTTTTATTCAGTAGTGTAGATTTAAAGTCAAGTATCAAAAGTTTAGATGCAAACAATGTGTATGGAGCTTTTAAAATTACATCACATTTGTTCTTTGAATTGTGATTATGTGCATATTTGGTATCCTTGAATTTTTAAAGCACCTGAAAAAATGAGATGATCAATGCAGGATTCAGTTGATTTTGTTGATTTTGTTCAGTTGATTTTGTAACATCTGAGGGTAACAGCAAACACCCCAGGCCAGTTATTCTCAGGTTAAGCCTAGGTTCACTTTGACTGCGGGTTAGAAACCATGCAAGGTTACGATGAACTGCCATGATTTCAAACTGGCAATGCAGACTGACTTTGGGGGCGATTTGACAGACATCTGTGCAGGTTCATACACAGATGTCTATTCAAATCACCCCCGAAGTCACCAAAAGCATTACAGGAACTACTTTTGGAATTTGGACGGTGTCATTGCTGGCAATAGCCACCGATTTTGCCATGTCAAATCACATGCCAAATCGGCCCAATGTAAATGTGGGCTAAGAGAGGAAACATAAATATTTCTGCCCAGTAATTATTCCTCAGGGGTATCTGCTTCCCCTGCATTAACATCTATACTTTCACTGTTCGAACATTCATTAAGTTTTCATTTAAAAAACAGTTTTCTGTCTACCAACAAATGTCTGCTAGTAGCACTAAATGAGCATCATGCCGCGTACACACGACCGTTTTTCATGACGAGAAAAATGCCATTTTTTAATTTGGTCATTAAAAACGATCGTGTGTGGGCTCCAGAGCATTTTTCACGACGTGAAAAATGGCCATTAAAAATTTGGAACATGCTCAAATTTTTCTCGTCGTTTTTCATGTCGTCGTTTTTCTCGTCATGAAAAACGGCCATGTGTAGGCTTTAACGACGTGAAAAAAATGTGCATGCTCAGAAGCAAGTGATGAGACGGGAGCGCTCGTTCTGGTAAAACTAGCGTTCGTAATGGGGATAGCACATTCGTCACGCTGTAACGTACTGAAGAGCACGAGGCTGAAAAAGCGCAAATCGTCTCTCACCCAACTTTACTAACACAAGGATCAGCAAAAGCAGCCCAAAGGGTGGTGCCATCCGAATGGAACTTCCCCTTTATAGTGCCGTCGTACATTTCGTACGTCACCGCGCTTTGCTCGAGCATTTTTTTTCATGATCGTGTGTAGGCAAGGCAGGCTTGAGAAGAATCACATCGAGAAAAAACGTTGTTTCTTTTCAATGACATTAAAAACGGTTGTGTGTACGCGGCATAAGAGAAAGAAAACTCTTTGGGTTGTTTAATGTGGTCCAATGCAGCAAATGTAGGCAAACTCGTTGATGTTTAACCTATTCAGAAAGGCACAAACTGCAACGTAATTAATTAATGACGATTGAAACTGAATTTTTAGAACTTTGAATAATTAATTATGCCTATATAATTTATTTGGTATTATGAACAGTTATGTATAGTGCACACTGCATTGCCATAACGCATATACAGGTATACACAGAAGTTTAGTCATTTTTGCCACCAATTTTTTAAAGCTTTTAAAAGGTAAGTAAATCATTTTATGCTTAGTAGGTTACTTTTTGGAATTTAACTAACATCAGGGAGTAAGCTAAGGGTTAGGTTACAGAGTTAAATTTATAGTTAATTGCTTAATAGTTAAGGTAAGGGACATTGAGATGGTGAAGGATTTGATGAATAGCTAAAGGCTATTTTGATTTTGATTGGAGGTATCATCTTAAGTATTAGGGTAATGGTTACACAGTAGCTATAAATTACAATGCAGACTTCAGGCAAGTTTAATGTACACAATGCAGTGTCCACGGAGGTTACAGTCTGACCTTGATGACAGCTCTCAAACAAGAGGTAAAGAAAAGGCAGTGGTAAGTTATATTAATATTTGAAAAGTTGTTTGGTATCCCTGAGTATGTTAAAGTGGTTCAAAAGTGTGCTGTTATCCTTTAAACATTCCTTTAAACTGGACATACTTTGATATCAAAGGTGGATGAAATTTCTTTATTTAGTAAATTGTATACACGCTAAAAATAAAACAAATATTTATTGAATTTCCGCAGCTTTTGACAAACCATTATGAACAATGCTGGAAATATTACTGCCTGCCTTCAGGATGGGGCAGCTACGGTTTGGCGTCAGAGGAGGAACTGCATCTGACTGAGAAGCTGTTCTGGGGGATTTTTGATTCGCTTTCACATAAGGTATTTTTACTCTTTGCTAAATAGTATCTTCTATGTTGGATTTGTCTGTAAAAATGTTACAATGTTAGTTAGTTCAGTATCCAGTTATTTTTTTTTCTTACCGGGTGGGCATTAAAGTGATTTTAAAGTCAGAAGGTTTTTGCTTAAATGTGTTCTTTTCATTAAGGTAAAAAAGCCTTCTTAGTGCAGGTCCCCCCATCCTTATACTTACCTGAGCCCGATTCCAATCCAGCACAGTGCCCAAGACAATCATCACTGCTTTCTCTCTCTTTCCTCACTAGTTCAGAGACAGCAGTGGGAGCCATTGGCTTATACTACAGTTAATCACAGTGAGGAAGGATTGGGGCAGTACTGAGCCATGCTGTGTGTCTAAATTGACACACACAGAGCAGCTCATAATTGAACCTGCACCATTGTCTTGCTATGGGGGGGGGGGTCTCAGCGGGGAGGGGGAGCCAGGAGGGTCAACCGGGGGACCGAAGAAGAGGAGGATTGGGGCTGCTCTGTGCAAAACCAATTTTTTCCCCTTTATAACTGAAGCCAGGCCGAACAAAAAGATTATTCTTTAATATTTGAGGTATTAAGGCATACATTGCTACTGAGGATAATAAAACACATAGGCAGGTTTAGAAGTGTTGCTGTTCTGAGGCTGCACTAAACCAAAACAGAGTATAAACAGTATTGACACCAGGAAGTTAAATGAAGAGATTTTTGTTTGAATGTTCAGAATGCGTGGTGATCTCTTTTGGCTGTGTATTCATTTTCTTTTTTTTTTTTTTTTACCTTGAAGAGTGTTCTGTGAGCAGATTTTAACCACATTTTTTATAACGTAGTATGAAAGTATGCATATATTGAAACTGCATTGATTTAAAATGTGCATAAAATATAAGTCAGGTATGTAATATTAAGAATGTGAGAAAGTCCTATCATAGATAACTCACTCGTGTGTGACATTACCATGACAAGATGTGACAGGTGTTCAGGGTGTTTGTGTGATGGAATGACATAGTGATAGAAATTTTGAAGGTAGATTAAAATAACATGGAGTCTCTATGCATGCCTTGTGTGCGCAAAACAACTTTGGTTTGCTTCACATAAATGGAACTGTTAAAATTAAATTTGCCATCATAATGCTGAATTCTGTTGCGGAGATCCTACATGGAGACATATTTACTTGAGCTGTGGGCCTTGCAAGAATCCTCTGGAGTGGATCGTTGACATGACATAATGAAATCATAATTGATAAGTTATTTCTAGAAAAAAAAACAGTTTGCTCTGTTTAGCTGGCCAGTGATCTCTTGTAATCAATGAACATGGTTTGGTTGTGCATATTAGCTAGAAACTGCCTTGAGGCATAAGATTATGATAATCTACTCATGTGACACTGGAATCTTTTCGAAACTAAGTACCATGAAAGCAACCATTACAAAAATTTAACTGTGTTTGCATGATTTATTGCTTAATTTTGTGTTATAAGAGCATGGGGATCTGTGTCTCAAACTACTATTTGTCTGATATATTGTCAGTACTAAATGTTAATGCCATTTAAATGTATGAGTACCTAACCATAAAAGGGAGTTGTCAGTTATGTTGTCTGGAGCATCTGTATCCCATTAATATCTGCAGTACCAACATATTTGTGTAAAAAAGCATTTCCCGAAAAAGACATGGAAACTGCCATTGCTACTTTACATCCTTCAAATGCTATTTCTCCGTCTGTAATTTTTAATGCTTTAATACCTTGTGCTAATTATCAGGAAAAAACATGCAAAAAATAATGATTGACTTTACCCTGTCTTCACTGATATGCATGCTTGGTCCAGGGTCAGTAACCCAGATTTTATTAAACCTGTTGATCCAGTCAATTGGCATCTCCAGGAGGGTGTTAGCAATGGCAAACTGCATGTGTCTATCGGGAAAATTTCTCTCCAATACATGCATATTTGCCCACATCACAGGAGGCTACTGGACAGTCTCCTCCATTCCTAAAGCCTAAAAATCCTCTCTTGCAGTCAGGCTACTTCCACACTGCAAGAGTTACCTGCTCGTTTATGTCTAGGGTGCTTAGTAAAGCACTTTTTTCCTCCTCTAGATATACAGGCGCAGATAACACTTGGAGTGCAGGCACGGCCCCATTGCAAGGGAGGGTTTAAACGTTTCCTGTATCTTGTAAGTACAGAAAAATACCTGTTGATCTTAGGGATGCACCAATACCATTTTTTTTACACAGAGTGCGAATACCGATACTTTTTTTTTTTTAAATACTTGCCGATACCAATTACCGATACCTATCGCCTAGGAAGTGTAGGTAGATGGGTGGTTTGGGAGGTGGGGGGGTTGTTAGGAAGTTGGGTGAGGCTAGGGTGAGGGCAGGGAGGGAGGGGAGAGTAGAGGGGTAAGTGAGAGCAGAGTAGCTGAGGGTGGGATTAAATACTGATTGTGGGGTGAGAGCAGGGCCGCTGATAGGGGGGACCACTGATTCTCCCGTAGGGGGCCCAGACAGTAGAAGAATTGGTGGAGCAGAGAAGGAACGATGACAGAACAATGCCCTCTGTGTCTCTCATCCAGCAACTGAGAGACGGTTTCTCCCCCTCTCCCTCCCACCAGCTTTCAGCTCCTGGGGGAGAGACACAGAGGGCCGGATTTAGGGGGTGCTGGGGTGGGTTATGCCCACCCAGATTTCAGTTCTGCCCCCCTGGCCAGCCACTGCTGAGCTCCTTCCCCCACCTGCACTCACAGCAGGGACACGGAGACAGCAGCCTGAAGGCTAGAGCGGTGAGAGGAGAAAAGGCAGAGAGGAAACAGCAAGGAGGAGGTGTGTTGTGTTGTGCTCTCTCCTCCTGTCAGAAGAGTGCTGGTCTATACAGTACATGAGAGAGGATCGCTCTTACTATAGATCACATTGCACTGTACACACACACTGCCCCCTATCCACATTTCCTGCCATTGGGAGGTGAGAACCCCTTGGAGGAGATAGGGGGCGGTGTATGTGTATGGTGCAATGCTATCTACAGTAAGAGCGATCCTCTCTCATGTACTGTATAGACCAGCACTCTTCTTACAGGATGGGAGAGCACAACACAGCGCACCTTCTCCTGGCGGTTAGAGGCTTCCCCCTGTAAGTTGGCGGAGGAAGATGGACAGCTATCTGTGTTGGCAAATGTAATGGGGATTTGGGGAGCCGGGATATGTGTGAGGAGGAAGAATGGAAGGGGGGGTGGTTGAACCAGGAGAGGGGATGCTTGTGCTAGGAGGGGGGATGGGGGATTAGTGCTGGGGGGAATTTGGGTAGGGAGGAAGAATTTGTGTTGAGAAGGGTAATTTAGAGGGGTTGTGCTAGAAGGAGGTTTTTGTGGAAATTTGTCCTAGGAGTGGGATTAAAAGAAAAGCCTGGGAACTGACCTTATGCCTAGGTTCACACTGACAGTGGGAATGAAATCATGCAAGTTCAGCTGAACTTGAATTTCATTACCGCATGTCAGTCCCGACTTTCCCCGGTTTCTGCACATGTCTATTGAAATCGCACCCCAAAGTCGCCAAAAGTAGTACAGAAATTACTTTTGAGAATTGGACGATGCCTTTGCGATTTGGACGATGCCTTTGCCGGCAATAGCCGCTGATTTGACATGCAATTGACATGTCAAATTGCATGCCAAATCACTGCAATGTGAACCAGGGCTACAACAGTTACCACTTTCCCCCCAGCCTGGGCCAGTCGCTGGCTCACTAGTATCAATACACTTCCACCTGCCAACAGGCTAATTATGCTATAGTCCCAGGATAAGGACTAGGAGGACTAAATACTTGAGTCCTTTAATCAACACAGGATGTGAGCTCTGGAGACAGAATAACTGAATTTTTGACATAATTAAAGGTATTTTTTTGCATATCAAACATGTGTAACAAAACACATTTAATGTCATATTAAACAGACAAAATTAAGAGAAGTTATTTGTTAGGGTTTATGCCGCATACACACGACCGCTTTTCTCGACGAGAAAAACTGAATTTTTTTTTTTCGCCGAGAAAAACGATCGTCTGTGGGCTTTATGTCGTTTTTCTCGTCTAGAAAAACGGCATAAAAAACGACGAGAAAATTTAGAACATGTTCTAAATTTTCTCATCGTTTTTTCCAGCATTTTTTTCTGTGGCAGTTTTCCCATAGGGAGACACTGCCGCGGAGCCCACAGACGGTCGTTTTTCTCGTCAAGAGAAAAAATTACGGGAAAAACGACCATGTGTAGGGAACCTTAGACACACATAATGTATTTTCAAAACGTACTTCGGTCAGCCTTTACATTTACATTATCTCTATCCCTGAAAAGCATGCCTTAAGCTATGAGAGGAAGAGACAGCAATTGCACAGTACACAGGAAACTGGTTGCTAGAAGAAAAAATGCTTTAATTCAGGGGGGCATACCCTTGAAAAGTGGAGATCTACCTGATCAAAATGGGGGTAAAATTTATCAACAGGGTGCATCAGACTCACTTTTTTTAAGGAGATAACCTAATATAAATCACTAGTAAGTAGCACAGAGTTCAGGTGTCAGTAGTAAGTAGCTCAGAGTTCACGAGGGCAGTAATAAATAACACAGAGTTTAGGGGTCAGTAGTATGTAATCTAGAGTGCAGAGGTCAGAGGTAAGCAATGCAATGTGCAGGGGTCAGGAGTAAGTAATGCAGAGTTCAGAGGTCAGTAGTATGTAATAGGCTTGTGCAATTCGTTTCGTAACGAATCGAAATTCGTCCGAATTTAGCAACTTTCGAACATTCGGAAGCATTCGAATTTCCGAACAAAGCAATTACGAATAAAACCGAATCCGAAATAAATTATACCGCAAAATAGCGAATGCCCGAATGTCTTCGGCATAATTCGTTATGAAAAAAGTTACGAATGTATGAATCCATTCGAAGCACAATAACACTAACTCTGCTCTCTGCTTCTCCCTCACCATGCTGAACTCCCTCTCAAAATGGTTTACAGGGGCGGAGGCTATAGCCGCATGAAAAAACGAAAGTAAAATACGAGATTTCGAATCCATTCGAAGCACAATAACACTCTGCTCTGCTCTCTGCTTCTCCCTCACCGTGCTGAACTCCCTCTCAAAATGGTGTATAGGGGCGGAGGCTTTAGCCGCATGTAAAAAACGAAAGTAAAATACGAGATTTCGAATCGTTACAAATAACCGCTATGTATTTAGAAAAGTACAAATCCATTCGAAGCACATTAGGCATAATAGGCAGCGTCGTTGTGAGAGAGACACGGAAAATTCAGAATCAACGAACCCAAAAAAAGTTACGAAAGTAGGAGTGTTGTCCAGAATCAAAGAAAAACAACGTACCCTACCGAAAGTACGAATTATAAATCAACTAAAAATTCAACGAAAAATGACGCTTGCGAAAATACGAATTAGTCCGAACACGAAAAATCCCGTCTAGCAAAATTACGAATGATTACGAATCAACAGGACCGAAAAGAAACAAACCGAAACTAAACTAATTTTTCCGTTGTGCACAAAAAACGAACCGAAACTAAATGAATTTTTCCGTTGTGCACAAGTCTAGTATGTAACCAAAGTGAAGATGTCAGTAGTACATAACACAGAGTGCAGAGATCATAAATAAGTAATGCAGAGGTCAGGAGTATGTAACACAGAGTTCAGGGGACAGGAGTAGTTAATACAGGGTTCATGAGTCAGTAGTATCTAACACACAGTACAGCAGGCGTCAGGAGTAAGTGATGCAGCATGCAGGGTTTATTAGTATGTAATACAGAGTGCAAGGGACAGTAGTAAGAAATGCAGAATTCAAGTGTCAGTAGTAAGTAGTACAGAGTTTAGACATCAAAATTAATTAGGGTAAAGTTTAGGGACCAGCAGTATGTAACACATATTTCAGAAGTCAGTAGCATGAAACACATAATTAGGGGTCAAGAGAAAGTGGAATGCAAAGGTTATCAGTAAGTAATGCAGAATGTAGAGGTCAGGAGTAAGTAATACAGAGTACAGGTCACAGTGTTAGTAATATATAATACAGAGTTTAGAGGTCAGGAGAAAGTAACATAGAGTGAAGAGGTTAGGAGTAAGTAATGCATAGTGCATTGGTCAGGTGTAAGTGATTCAGAGTGAAGGAGTCAACAGTATGTAATACCGAGTTTAGAGGTCAAGAGTAAGTAACACAGAGGGCAGAGGTCGGGAGTAAGAAACACACAGTGCAGGGGTCAGGAATAAGTAGGCAAAGAGCAGGGGTTAGGAGCAGGGATGAGCCGAACACCCCCCTGTTCGGTTCGCACCAGAACCTGCGAACAGACAAAATGTTCGTGTAAACTTTAGAACCCTATTAAATACAATGGACTCGAACGTTCAAAATCTAAAGTGTTAATTATAAAGGCTAATATGCAAGTTATTGTCCTAAAAAGTGTTTGGGGACCGGGGTCCTGCCCCAGGGGACATGTATCAATGCAAAAAGAAGTTTTAAAAACGGCCGTTTTTTCGGGAGCAGTGATTTTAATAATGCTTAAAATGAAAAAATAAAAGTGAAATATTCCTTTAAATTTCGTACCTGGGGGGTGTGTATGATATGCATGTGAAGTGGCGCATGTTTCCCGTGCTTAGAACTGTCCCTGCAAAAAATGTCATTTTTGGAAGAAAAAAATGCATTTAAAACTGACTCGCGGCTATTAATGAATTGTCGGCTCCCGGCAATACATACAAAAGTCATTGATAAAAAAAAAAAAAAAAAAGCGTGGGGGTTCCCCAGAATTCAATTACCAGGCCCTTCAGGTCTGGAATGGATATTAAGGGGAACCCCACCGCAAATTAAAAAAAAAATTGACGTGGGGTTCCCCCAAATATCCATTCCAGGCCCTTCAGATCTGGCATGGATTTTAAGGGGAACTCCACCCCAAATTTAAAAAAAAAATGGCGTGGAGTCCCCCTAAAAATCCACACCAGACCCCTTATCCGAGCACGCAACCTGGCCGGCCGCAGGGGAAAAGGGGGGGACGAGAGAGCGGCCCCCCCTCCCTCCTGAACCGTACCAAGCCACATGCCCTCAACATGGGGAGGATGTCCCCATGTTGATGGGGACAAGGGCCTCATCCCCATAACCCTTGCCCGGTGGTTGTGGGGGTCTGCGGGCGGGGGGCTTATCGGAATCTGGAAGACCCCTTTAACAAAGGGGACCCCCAGATCCCGCCCCCCCCCTATGTGAATTGGTAAGGGGTACATTGTACCCCTACCATTTCACGAAGAAAGCGTAAAAAAAGTTTAAAAAAACACACAAACACCTTGAAAAAGTCCTTTATTTAAAAAAAAAAAAAAAACATTCCAGCGGTGAAATCCAGTGTCCCGCGGCGATCCCGATGTCCAGCGCTGTCCTTCATTGGTTGTGCCTGAGCGGACCTGATGGGGAACATGAGAAGGGGCGGGTCTATACATGTATTACCAAAGTGAGAGCAGTTCCCCATCAGGTCCGCCCCCTTGGTATGTCGGACCCGCCTACGTCATTGGCTTGAGCGGGGAACTTCCTTCACTATGTAAATTTAAATTACACAGTGAAGGAAGTTCCCCGCTCAAGCCAATGACGTAGGCGGGTCCGACATACCGAGGGGGCGGACCTGATGGGGAACTGCTCTCACTTTGGTAATACATGTATAGACCCGCCCCTTCTCATGTTCCGCATCTGGTCCGCTGAGCGGACCTAATGGGGAACATTAGAAGGGGCGGGTCTATACATTTAAAATACTGAGAGGGAGTTCCCCATCAGGTCCGCTCAGGCACAACCAATGAAGGACAGCGCTGGACATCGGGATCGCCGCGGGACACTGGATTTCACCGCTGGAATGTTTTTTTTTTTTTTTTTTTAAATAAAGGACTTTTTCAAGGTGTTTGTGTGTTTTTTTAAACATTTTTTTACGCTTTCTTCGTGAAATGGTAGGGGTACAATGTACCCCTTACCAATTCACATAGGGGGGGCCGGGATCTGGGGGTCCCCTTTGTTAAAGGGGTCTTCCAGATTCCGATAAGCCCCCCACCCGCAGACCCCCACAACCACCGGGCAAGGGTTGTGGGGATGAGGCCCTTGTCCCCATCAACATGGGGACATCCTCCCCATGTTGAGGGCATGTGGCTTGGTACAGTTCAGGAGGGAGGGGGGGCCGCTCTCTCGTCCCCCCCTTTTCCCCTGCGGCCGGCCAGGTTGCGTGCTCGGATAAGGGGTCTGGTGTGGATTTTTAGGGGGACTCCACGCCATTTTTTTTTTAAATTTGGGGTGGAGTTCCCCTTAAAATCCATGCCAGATCTGAAGGGCCTGGAATGGATATTTGGGGGAACCCCACGTCAATTTTGTTTTTAATTTGCGGCGGGGTTCCCCTTAATATCCATTCCAGACCTGAAGGGCCTGGTAATTGAATTCTGGGGAATCCCCACGCTTTTTTTTTTATCAATGACTTTTGTTTGTATTGCCGGGAGCCGACAATTCATTAATAGCCGCGAGTCAGTTTTAAATGCATTTTTTTCTTTCAAAAATGACATTTTTTGCAGGGACAGTTCTAAGCACGGGAAACATGCGCCACTTCACATGCATATCATACACACCCCCCAGGTATGAAATTTAAAGGAATATTTCACTTTTATTTTTTTCATTTTAAGCATTATTAAAATCACTGCTCCCGAAAAAACGGCCAATTTTAAAACTTCTTTTTGCATTGATACATGTCCCCTGGGGCAGGACCCGGGTCCCCAAACACTTTTTAGGACAATAACTTGCATATAAGCCTTTATAATTAGCACTTTAGATTTCTCCCATAGATTTTTCGAATTTGCCGCGAACACCCCAATTTGTTCGCTGTTCGGCGAACGGGCGAACAGGCAATGTTCGAGTCGAACATGAGTTCGACTCGAACTCGAAGCTCATCCCTAGTTAGGAGTAACACAAAGTGCAGAGGTCAGTAATTTGTAACACAAAGTATAGAAGTCAGTAGTATGTAACAAAGAGTTTGGAGGTTAGGAGTAAGCCATACAGAGATAAGGAATATGTTATGCAGTTAGGAGTAAGTAACACAGAGTGCAGAGATCCTTTTAGCTTGTTGGTACTACAAACTCTTTACAGATTTCATAATAAAGGGTTACATAGATAATCCTAGATGCCTATTAATTTTTGCATGAATTTATGGAATGGTTGATTTTGAGCTTGGAATGCAGAACTTGTGGCCTTGTTACTTTTCTAAATGTGTTCTCCGTTTGCTGTTGTGATTTGGCTGTGTCTCTGTCACTAACAAATTGCATGTTTTTCTGTGGGACTTTCCAACCAGTTCCTATCTCTCCTGCAGAAGTATGATGCTGAACTCTTCAGAATGTGCATGCCATGTCTCAGTGCAATAGCTGGAGCTCTGCCACCAGATTACGTTGACACCAGAATTAAAGCAACACCTGAGAAGCAGATGTCAGTGGATGCTGAAGGAAACTTTGATCCAAAGCCCATTAATACTGCCAAGTAAGTTGTAACAGCCCTATATTTAACTTCTCCAAAAGTAGAGAAGTGATATTGTTTTAATTACCTCCCCTACTGCCTTGTAAAAACACATTGTGGGGAGGTGGGTGTCTGTTTCTGAAGTGGCTTTTTATAAACTGCACTTTAGAAATCCTCCTTTGGGTAACCAGTGTACTTGTCATCCAATGGCTCGATTCACAGACACAGAGCACATCTGAATGACTTTGATCACCCTGAGATTGCTGTGACTGACCAATCACAGTGACCACAAATGTAACCAGTGTAGTGTTTATATTTGGGAGCCTTTCCCTTCCTCTTACAAAAGATCTCCATTCTGTCTGGATTAGACATACACTATATTGTCAAAAGTTTTGGGACACATGCCTTTATAGACACATGAACTTGAATGGCATCCCAGTCTTCGCCTTTAGGGTTCAATATTGAGTTGTCCCATCGTTTGCAGCTACAATAGCTTCAAGTTGCAACAGCTACCATCTGCACTTGTAGCGCAGATGGTAGGCAAGGATGGGTGACGTCATCCATCCTTGCCTACCATCTGTGCTACAAGCCTCGTCTTGAATTCTCCTCCACCACGGCCGGCTCATCTTCGGTGTGATCGTGAGCACAGCACTTCCCCGCCACAGGATTGAAACGCTCTCTGATGACTTTCCCCTTCTTGTTGGGACCACCTTAATGCCTACTTCTCAAATGTGAGTTGCCACTTTTAAGTGACCGTTAAACTTGTTTTAAATCTGCACCCAGAGGCACTAGCACACAGAAGAGCCCAGACCTGCTCAGGGTGAATTACTTGCATGTTCTCTGTCTGTGTGCATAGGATTTCACTAATCTCCCTCCATTTGGCACCCTGACAGCAGTGGCTGAACTGCAGGTCTTACTCTTTTTAGGAGCTCAGGACTTCCACTGCTGCAGTTTTGAGAGGGATCACCAAGGGATGTGTAATTGTGGAGGTCTAAAGCTCCCAGGAGCGGAAGGGGAGGTAAGTGGGAATAGGTGGAGATCTGGGTATGGTGGAGGAACAGTGAAGGATGGTAGGGGGACTAAATGCATTCATATGTAGAAAGATGAACATTGTACATGTGGCTGTGTTTCCATTATTAGTGAACTTTCAGGTTTAGGTAGATTTTGTTCTATCAATACACGAGTGGTTCTTGGTAACTAACCTACTAAAATATATGTGGACCTATTTTAATTCTTCGTATTTGAAGTAGGCAGTCATACTTGGTAAATACAGTATATTCTAAGCATGCAAATACTGTGTTACCATTGCAAGAACAGTAGATTGGATATTTTTTTCTTAAAAAAACATAGGATGCCACAAACTGTACCGTACTGTTTAAAAACCTGGAAGCATTATATTTTGCGCTTTGTACCTACAAGCAGGGAGACATTAAAGTCCACATATAACTTTTTGTTTTGTTTTGAACAGAGTTGAGAAAAATGGGAATTTTGTCAGATTATTAGTTGTGGTCTGTGATTCCTTTGGGGAGATTTCCCCTCACTTTCTTTCAGGATAAATAACGATAGGAAATATCTCCAGTGTGGACAGAGATTGAAATAAAACCCCTTTTCAGGAAAAATGGGGAAGGGCTAGAACCTTTGTCAGGTTATTACAGAAAGAGATTGGAAGATAAGGGAGCACCTACAGCAATAAAAGACAGAATAGGATTTATTTGTGTTCAACAGCATCTGCCAATATGTTTTAGGGGCTACAGGTTTCCCCTTTCATCAGGGCTGGATTAATAGAGGTGTAGCGATACCCCCAAACTAAGAGAGCCGCTGGTTTTGTTTCAGGCCCTGTACACAGCACAGCCAACCCCCGGCAATCTACTTGACCCTCCTCTAGCACAGCTAGTCTAGGGGTGGTATATTAGTATAGCTCTATACCTGCCCATGAACAATCCCACAAGGCATTTAAACAGTTGTAAAGTATAGTAATGAACACTAATATTGGAATGATTAACTATAGTAGATTTACTTGGATATAAAAGTCAACGATCAATACAATACAACACATACATGCAGAGCCCTGCATTAATAATAACACTAGTCAACTATAGTTTATAAAGAGATCACACACACGTGTAGCTATTCTCCTCGTGAGCAATATGGCACTCAACAAAGTTCTACACTCCCAGTCAGGCCTTACTCAGTTAAAGCTCAGTCTTAAAGTGAAGAATCTTCGCATGCAAGATGATTGGTGGTGCACATACAGGAACAATAATTTTGTAATCCAATAACGATTTATAGTAATAGAAACAACGGACCGGAGACTATATAACTCAGTTCTGCAACTAGTCTCCTGTCAGGGCAGCAAGTATAAAACGATGGGCCAAGGTAGTCAATAGGCCTAACAAAAGTACTCGGTTATAGTTGTGAGCAGGTGCTGTCTCACCCCTCCGGACTCGATCCTAGTCCGGGACTCCCACCGCTGTGTCTCCGCACACAGGGTCCGTGACAGGTCTCCGGTCCAACTGATGTCCGCGAAGCAAGTAGATATCAGGTGCCACACAGGCTCCGCAGTGGGGTGGAAGGCTCTTTGGAAGTGCGCAAGGCCCAGGCCTTGGGCCTTACACTTGTAGCCGGTCCGCACAGGGAGTCGTCTTGCTAGCAGCGCGGTGTCCAAAGAGGCCGGGCTTAGCCTCGCCTTCTCCTTTTATACCCCACCCATGAGTCTCTGTGGTAGCAAACTGCACCTTGGGTGCCAAACGGGGTTCTGGGTAACGTAGTCCATGGGGCCTTAAAGGAGACCCCGCTACAGAGGATTAAAGTCTGAACTGTGCTGAGGGATCATTGAGACGAATAGTTGCTTAAACCTGTGTATATCTCCTGTGCTAACTCGGCAGCCCCGCGGAACAGGCACAGCTCTCAGCAACTATTTGCTTCATTGATCCCTCAGCCCAGTCCAGACTTTAATCCTTTATTATTCCAGCCCTGTTGAAGGTGGATCCCTAAAGCCCCTGAAAGACTTTGGCACACTTGTTGGGCACACATAAACCCTATTCTAGACTTTTACCAGTGGAGTGGCACTTTTGTCTTCTAATTTCTTTCCATGATTCCACAGGCACCGCTCCAAATGGAATCCCTGGAGCCAAGCAGCTGCCTACCAATCTCCACATATACACTCATCATAAACCATGAGAAACCAAGCATTCCAGCTTTCCAAACTTTCTTTACTAAACGGTTAATTATATGGTCTGTGTTGTCCTGTCCCTGTGACAACTGGCAGCTAATACCCACCAGGTTTATGGACAACAGTGAAAACTTTGTGAGATGTATTTGCTCTTTTTAAGTTCATCCCAAACATGAAAAAAAAAATTGCCTGGGGCTGGATTTAATCCAGGACATCACAAAGTAAATGCCATAGTGGTGTGGAAAACTGGAGCTGAGAAACAGTTAAGCTGAAATAGCCAGCAATAGGATCAGTAAATAGAAAACTCTCCTTCTTGTAAGGCATAAATCTCTTGCTGGCCAAAACACTGTAGTGTCCCTCACCAGCAAGGAAGCCGATGAGTTGTTTCTTTGCTTCCTTAGCAATCCCGTTTTTTTGTTCCCTTAGCAATCCTGCTGCTGACAATTTGCCACCAGTGCAATTCATTTTGGTCCAAATATGTATCCAAATCTCCAAATGAAATAATTTCATTTTCTATATTCATTTTCTAATGAATTCCAAATTTCCGGAACAATAGAAATTTGTATTGGTAGAAAAATGATCGACTGATTCAAATTCTATGTGAAGAATAGCTGGTTGTTAAAGTGGTTGTAAACCCAACCACACAACTTGCACCTACAGGTAAGCCTAGATTAAGGCTTACCTGTAAGCACAAGAAATATCTCCTTAACCTACACGGTTGAGGAGATATTTTCAGAAAACCCTGCACCGATGTGTACGGCGCATGCGCGCCATAGACAATGGCGCAGGCGCACTGAGCGTTGCCGGTTTTCTCAATGGAGAAAGCCGGCTCCGCCCGCATGCGTGTGACGTCATCGCCGCTCCGGCCAATCACAGCGCCGGAGCGGCGATAACAGGAAGACAGTCTGAGCGGACATGGCGGCGGCAGCAGAGGGGGACGAGGAGCACTTCGGATGCTTCGATCTGAGGTAAGTGCCACATAATGAGCTAGTATGCATAGCATACTAGCTCATTATGTCTTTTTCTTGCAGGTGTAATTTTTTTTTTTTTTTCGAAATTTGGATTTTCAACCACTTTCCACTTTAAGGAGTGGGTCCGGAAACCTTAACAACCAATGATTCATCAGCTGTCAGCGGGCTTCCCCACTGACAGCTAAAAATGTAAACAAAAGAATGCAAAGAAAAGTTCCGAAAAAAACAGCGTGGGGCCCCCCCCAATCCATACCAGGCCCTCCGGGTCTGGTATGGATTTTAAGGGGAACCCCATGCCAAAATGTAAAAAAAAAAAAAATGTCATGGGGGCCCCCCTTAAATACATACAAGACCCATATTCTAGCATGCAGCCAGGCAGGCCAGGAAAGAGGAGGGGGAGAGGCGAGCAACATGCCCTCAGCATGGGGAGGTGCTGTTGTTAAAGGGGTTTCCAGATTCCGATAAGCTCCCTGCCTGCAGACCCCGACAACCACTGGCCAAGGTTGTGGGAAAGAGGCCCTTGTCCCCAAAGCACCACCCCCCCATGTTGAGAGCATGTGGCCTTGCATTGTTCAGGAGGAGGGGGGCGCTTGCCTGTCCCCCCCTTTCCTGGCCTGCAGGGCTGCATGGCTGCATGCTCGGATAAGGGTCTGGTATGGATTCTAAGGGGGACTTCATGCCATTTTTCATTGCTGGTATTCATTTGTTTACATTACAACTGTTAGTGGGGAAGGCTGTTGGCTTCCCGGCCTGCTCCTTAACAATCAGCTATTCTTCAGACAGAATCCGAATCGGTCGGTCATTTTTCAACAGATCAGAATTAAATTGTTCCGAAAATTTGGAATTCGTTAGCAAATTAATAAACAAAACTAAATGAAATAAAACTAAACTAAACTAAATGAATTCCCGAAATGAACCAATGAAAAAAAAATAGTAACACGACAAAGCTATCCGCAACTAAACACATTTTTCCGTCCTGTCTAGTGACAGGATGGCAATGTGTTTTATATGGCTTGTCTTTTGCTCCTGTATATTCATGTCAAATGTGCACAATATGGGAATAAAATGTTATTCTCTCTTGTACTGTGTATCACAATTCACATAACTATATCTATAGTTTTTCACCTTGGGGAGCTGTCTGACTGATAATATGGAAGACATACTGAAATGTAATAATGCTATGTTAATGGTAAATTCAAGAGAAGATTGGAATCATGCTGAAGCAGCTTTTTCATTTCCGATTTACAAGCGTTTTTTTTTATTTTGTATGCTTTTGTTTTACAGCCTCACATTACCTGAGAAGCTGGAATATATTGTCAATAAGTTCGCAGAGCACTCCCATGATAAATGGGCCTATGACAAGGTACAGAATATGTGATGCTCACAATATGCTTATCTAAAATATTAGCATACACAGTGTTCTTTCAAAAAAAAGTATATTTCTCCATAAGAGTACAATATCAGAAAACTTGGTTCACAGCAAATATTTATGCACAAATATGTATGTAGATATTTTATCAGAATGGAATATTAAGCATTATGTCCTGTTCCTTTGGGAATTCACAATTTATTTGCTTCACACAGCTGGCTGTTAGTTTTACTGATAGGCAGGCACTGCAGGCTACTTTTCAGCGTTATAGTAATTGTAAACGGTCACAAACAACCCATTCAGTTTAAAATATAAATGAAAGGCAAAACATTTTTGTATAGATATAAGAAAAACATTCTAAATACCTTTTTTTCCCCGTTTTTTATAAGTGATCACCTTCCCTCTGTTCTCAGCTGCATAAGAGCTGGGGGAAGGAGAAGCAGCAGGACACTGAGCTTGCCAGTAAATAGCTATGCAGTGGGTGAGGTGATCAGGACAAAACTGATCATTGGAGAGATGTAAAAATGTTAGCATGTGTGCATTACCATATATAACGGAATGTCTTTATACACTTTCATATGCTATGCAAAGTATTGGCAAATATTCAAAAGTAAGAATTGTGGTTCACTGTGGATTTGAAGAGTTCCATCATAATTTTCATTGTTGGAGGTTTATAATAAGAGCTGTTTGGACAGTAATTGGGCCCACAACTCCCTAAACATCTTGGCCTTTGTTTACTTCTGTCTCACCCATTATATTAATATCTTGCAGTATGATGTGGCATAGACCCTACTTTCTACATGTATTCATTTCTGATTCACCTTTAATTCACATGATGTTATGAGAAGTTCTGAGACTAATGCCGCGTACACACGATCGGACATTCCGATAACAAAACCTTGGATTTTTTTCCGACGGATGTTGGCTCAAACTTGTCTTGCATACACAGGATCGCACAAATGTTGTCGGAAATTCCGATCACCAAGAACGCGGTCACGTACAACACGTACGACGGCACTATAAAAGGGAAGTTCAATACCAAGTGCGCCACCCTTTGGGCTCCTTCTGATAATCTCGTGTTAATAGAAGTTTGGTGAGAGACGATTCACGCTTTTCAGCCTCGTGCTTTTCAGTCCATTACTGCTCTTCAGTTTGTGCTTGTGGGTTCATATCTGTTTTTCAGTGTGTGTAGTAAGTTTGTATCTGGTTTTCAGTGCGTTCTTGTCTGAAGAAGAAGAGAATACGCTGCATTAAAAGATTTAAAAATTTGCAGCGTGATGAATGTGCTATCTCCAGTACGAACGCTAGTTTTACCAGACTGAGCCCTTCTGTCTTGTACTTGATTCAGAGCATGAATGGAATTTTGTGCGTCGGAAATGTCTACACACGCTCGGAATTTCCGAGAACGGATTTTGTTGTCGGAAAATTTGAGATCCAGCTCTCAAATTTTTGTTGTCTTAAATTCCGACAGCAAATGTCCGATGGAGCCTACACACGGTCGGAATTTCCCACAACAAGCTCCCATCGAACATTTGTTGTCGGAAATTCCTATCGTGTGTACGCGGCATAAGAGTGCAGCTACATAGCATTTGAAATCAGTATCCCCTTACTGCCTATGTTGTTACAAACCCTCAATCTTTTTTTCAGGTAGACTTACTGTATATAAACAGGTGCCTCACTGAAAATGACTATTGGTGATTGACGTACCGATCTTCATACTTGTTATGATTCACTGCAATCATCTGTAATGACAGCCATTGTTGTGCAGTAGCACATGCCTATTTAACCAGGGTTTCTGTTGTAAGAAAATAGGTGAAAGTAGGTGCACATACAAACAAACAAAAACAAAAAGAGCACACACTAAGTGCAGTAGAGTTACAAGCTGTAATGTTAAAGTCAATTGAAAATTGGCCACTAACAAAATCAAAATAGAAAAAGCATGTACTCTCTGTGTTCACACTTGTAGTCCTGGATAGCAATGCTGTCAGATGGAGTAATAGTTGAAGCTGAAGGACAGACCAGAGCTCTGTACACAGGCACAGTGTATTGCAAGGGATCTCCTGGGTGATGTTACATGCGGGTGGAGCAGTGGTTGTAGCTACATGTTTCTAAGGACCTCCTTCTTTGTAAAGCCTACCTAGAGGGAACACTGCAACCAATTATGCTCAATACTAAAAAGAAGCCTAATTCCTTTTTTGTGCTGGTCCTAACCAACTATTTGCTTCACTAATACGTGCGCCCGCTGAGATCGCTTTAAAAGCTGCATGTAGCATGAGCTACATGCAGTATACAGTGCTGTGTTCTGGCAGTGGTATGGGGACAGGGGAGGGCTGGGCCAGGGGGCAGGGTGGCAATTGCCTCCCACCGCCCTAACTTATGTTCAAAATGGCCGGCAGCCGCTGCCCGCTACCATTTTCTTTTTTATTCTGGTCTAGGAAGTCAGGCCGGGGGCATGGCCATGGCGGCCGACCACTAGCTGTTGCATTCCGGGAGCTGTAGTCCGCACTCCAGCTTCTGGTGGGTGGAAAACACAGCAGTGCAGAGGAAACTACAACTCGCTGGGACCGGATTCTTGGAAGCAGGCAGAGGCAGGGCATGCCAGGGAGTCGGGCTGCAGGGCTGGGCGCTGGCTGCAACTTGACCCCAGGATCAGGAGCGTTACCCCCCCCCCAGGAAACCGTGGCATGCAAGGACTTGATGAGCTGAAATCGCTGAGGTGAGAGACCCTGACACCCCTAGCTGACCCCCCAGCTCCCCCCCATACACCCCATGTAATCTGCCCCAGTGATCAGGCTGCATTGATGGGCACTGGAGTTGGCTGCACTGATGGGCACTGGTGAGGCTGCATTGAAAATCCAGGTGGGCCATGGATGGTGAGCTGATTCGGCGGTTCAATGGGCCACTTGACTGGACTTGCCCCCCAGGCCTAAGGCTGCCAGCCCTCCCCTGTATGGGGACTTACTGTTCCACTCCCAGAACAAAACTCTGGGACTGCTGAGCACTGCTCAGTGCTCAGCCATTCACATGAAGCACTGCTTTTTATCAATGCATACAGGACCTCCTCTGATCGGCTGATGTTAAATAAATACAAGGCTTCCTGTGAATGGCTGAGTAGTGCTTAGCCCAATTTAATTTTGTTCTGGGCGCGGGACAGAATGCCTCCATCCCGCTGCCAGAGCACAGTGCTGTATACTGTATGTAGCTGATGCTATTGACAGATTATACAACACTCTCAGTGGTCTCAGTGAAGCAAATCGTTTATTTGGACCAGCTTGGTCCAAACTAACTATATAAAGTCACGAGAAAGCTAAAGTTTGGCTTTAGTTTTCTGGGTGTTTTTTTTGAGCAGGCCTCAGGCAGACTGCAAGTTATTCTGAACAATTTGAAATGAGAGGAAATTCAGTCTATCCCACTGACAAAGAGGGACACACTAACAGACAGATAGTGTTGAAATCTAGTTTACAACTGATAATAACATCTGCCAACACAATAGGGACAGATTATATATGGTAAAAATTACCTCCCCTATCCCCTCTGTGCAGAGGGAAACTGCAGCTTTATAGATTTCAGAAAACCACTAAAAAAAATGTAAGCAGCAATGTGAACGAGAATTTGCAACAAATATAAAGTAGGTGTTATCCTGTAAAATGGAACTACACTTTATGCATGTCAGGAGGAGGTTGTCTGCACCTGCAATGAATTCTCAATGGTTACATATGTGTCTCAAACTGATGTCAAAACACCCTGCATTTTTCCAATCTAGGATCATTATAAGATTCCTAATTGAATCTCACCTCTAGTCCAGTTGAATGCACAATTTCAGGCCAGCCATATTCCCTTACCTATAATAACCTGTAATCATTTCAATATATTTATATTATTTTCATTGTTTTTCTATGGATATGATCTGAGATCATTAATCGGGGGTCATTGCAATCCCCAAAACCAATCCCTCTGTGGCTTCCCTTGCAGCGCAGCTGGCTTCTCCTCTCTATTCTGCTGGCATTCAGCTGTGTAGGCAGAGCTAAAGGGGGATTAGTTCCAGTAATTGCCCCCCCCACCAAGCGCACTGATCAACTTCCCTATTCAGGGTCCAACTCCCCCCACTCCCTCTTCCCACAGCTGCCAGCTTCTTCTCCTCTTCCTCCTGCTGGCTGTCGTTTGCTGCTGGCACACAGGTGGATCATTTCAGGCTGGCGAGCAGGGGGCTGTTAAAAGAGAAGTTGGGCTTTTTTTTTCAAAAATAATTTTTACCTAGATGGATGCAGCATCGGTCCAAAACTGCATCTATCCCCCGCCGACTCTAAGACTGAGAACCGATGGATCAAAGATCACTGATCCCTCGGTTCTCAAAGCTCCGTAAGCAGAGAGCTGGTGACTGTCAGTCACTGCTCTCTGCTCCCCCCCCCCCACGCTCACTGGAGCGCTGGGCTGTGGAGGGGGTGAGAGTGGCCAGCTCAGGCTCTCAGCGCCCCGTTGAGAGGCTGAGCCTGGTGCCAGTCCAGAAATGTGGGCGGATTCCCACTTTATTGTCATGTTCTTGCCCCAGCCTGGACCAGCTCCGTGACATCAGCCAACAGCAGGCTGCTGTCTGCTGAAAAGGGGTCACAGGAGTACAGAACGAACTGCACTCCTGTGATCCACAGAAGAGGTACAGCCAAACGAGCTTAGGCTATACGTCTCCTTTAAATATGTATGTATAAATATGTAATATTTACCAATCTCTTTCTTTCCTGAATGAACACAGTAAGTTATCGGTACACTGTGTTTACAATGATTTAGGTTGTGAATAAACAGGCAGCCTCTGTACATTGCACCTCCTGTTCATTCTGCAGCTGAGGTTGCAGAGAAAAGACAGGGTTACATTGTTACATAGTGGGTAAGGTTGAAAAAAACACAATAGTCCATCCAGTTCAACCTGTGTAGGTGCACGTGTGTCAGTGTCTATAATTATTTCCCATATCCCTGTATGTTGTGTTCTTTAAAATGCACATTCAAGAGTCTTTTAAAAATATCCATACTCCCCGCTGCCACCACCGATTGTGGAAGAGAGATCCACATCATTATTGCCCTGACAGTGAAAAAAATCCTGCGCAGTTTAAAGTTAAAGCGCTTCTCCTCCAATCTCATTGCATGGCCCCTTGTCCTCGTACACTCCCTGAGACTGAGTTTTCGCTCTGGAGTATATCCCCTTTTTTATGCATGCTAATATTCTGTCGCCTTTGGTAGCTGCAGCTTGACATTGGATGCTATTGCTCAATCTGTCATCTACTAGGACCCCCAGATCTCTCTCCATCCTTTATTCCCACAGCGGTTCTCCCCCTAGTAAGTATTTTTCCTTTATGTTTTTTGCCCCCAAGTGCATTTCTTTACATTTCTCCTTATTAAACCTCATTGTCCATGTGGTTGCCCAGTCCTATGTTTTGTTCAGGTCATTATGTAAAATTTCCATATCATGATGTGGTGTCATTGCCCTGCTTATTTTTGTGTCGTCCGCAAAAACTGAGATTAAAGCGGAGTTCCACCCAAAAATGGAACTTCCGCTTTAACCACTCCTCGCCCCCATACATGCCACATTTGGAATGTAATTTTTTTTGGGGGGGGGGGAATGGGGGCTTCGGTAGGAGTGGGACTTCCTGTCCCACTTCCTCCTTCCGCCCAGGGACCGCTTAGGCGATTCATCATATAGCCTAAGGTGGCCCCTCCCTGTAGGCGATCACCTGGGACATGTGACAGGTCCCAGGCGATCGCCTGTCCACTCCTTGGGCGCAGCGCGACTCGCGCATGCGCAGTGAGTGCCCGGCCATGAAGCCAAAAGCTGTCACGGTCGGGTGCCCACAGTTTGAATGGAGGTGCCGGCGGAGAGGGGGGGGGAGAGGAGCGACGCTCCGGGCGGCCGTGTCGCTGGACAGTGGAGCAGGTAAGTGTCTGTTTATTAAAAGCCAGCAGCTACACTTTTTGTAAGTGCTGACTTTTAATAAACATAAAAAAGGCTGGAACTCCCCTTTAAGCTATTTATCCCATCCTCTATATCATGGGGTATCTATGTCCTCAGTCTGTTTCCCTCAAATGTGAGACATCAAGAGTCTCTTTAGACTAGTAAAACTAAAGGTAAACTTTTGTATTTATTTTTTTCATTTTGGCTAGAGTAAGGGAGGGTTATAACCCCAGTCATTTTTTATTTTTTGTCATTGTGGAGATTTCCCTTCACTTTCTGTCCCATAACCAAAACTGGAAATGCGAAGAAAGCATCAAAATGAGGGAATATCTTATTGTTCCTGGGGTCACCTGAACTAGTGCCTTCATAGGAAGATTTGCCCTCTATTCCTGTTCTAGGGAGAACCCAGTATTTGGAGTTTTCTTTTACTTTCTTTTTCGATGATAAAAGAGAAATAGAGAGGGTGACAGATGTTGTAATCCTTCTCCACTCTATCCGAAACGAACCAAAAAGTTTTACCTTTAATTATACTTTAACCACTTCAGCCCCGGAAGGATTTACCCCCTTAATGTCCAGGCCATTTTTTGCGATACGGCACTGCATCGCTTTAACTGACAATTTCGCGGTCGTGCGATGCTGTACCGAAACAAAATAGATTTTTTTTTTCACACAAATTGAGCTTTCTTTTGGTGGTATTTGATCACCTCTGCGGTTTTTATTTTTTGTGCTATAAACAAAAAAAGACAGATAATTTTGAAAAAAAACAAACAATATTTTTAACTTTGTGCTATAATAAATATCCCCCAAAAAAGTATTTATCAGTTTAGGCCAATATGTATTCTGCTACATATTTTTGGTCATTGTTTTTTTGCAATAAGTGTATATTGATTGTTTTTTTGCAAAAGTTATAGCGTCTACAAAATAGGGGATATATTTATGGCATTTTTATTATTATTTTTTTTTTTACTAGTAATGGCAGTGATCAGTAATTTTTAGTGGGACTGCGACATTGCGGCGGACAGATCGAACACTTTTGACACTTTTTTGGGACCAGTGACATTTATACAGCAATCAGTGCTCAAAAAAGGCACTGATTACTTTATAAATAACACTGGCAGGGTAGGGGTTAACACTAGGGGGCGATCAAGGGGTTAAATGTGTTCCCTGGGAGGTGTTTCTAACTGTGGGGGGAGTATACTGACTGGAGGAGAGATCACTGTTCCTGATCACTAGGAACAGACAATCTCGCTCTACTCCCTGTCAGAACGAGGATCTGTTAGTTTACATTGCCAGTTTTTAGCTGTAGGGTGCTTCAAACCACTTATGTAGGTAGAACTGGGTTCTCTTTGTTTTGCTATCTTTCTCACCACTCAGTTGCATTGTTTGACAATATCCCATGGTCAAGATTTAAAGTAGCCAGTTTCCTGTACTGTTCAAAGTGTACACTATATAGGAAAAAAGGATTTGTGACTTTCCTGAAAAGCCCCTTTCTTGGAGTACAGCACACAACACAGACCATCCTCCCCTTTTTCATGGTATTGTCCCCTGTCTGTTTAAAAAAACTGAGGATTGCTGGGAGCAAGGAGTTTTTTTGGGTTGTCCTAACAACTATTTTTGCTAGTGTCCTCCCTAATTTTAAGGGAGGTGATGTCTTTTGCTCTACTCCATAGGAAGGATTTTACAGGTAAGTAGAAAATCCTTATTTTGATGATAATGCGCTTGTCCTATCTGTATTTGTGAAACACATAGTTGATAAAATGTACTTACTTTTTTTGTGTGTTTCTTTAGCTACACAGTGGATGGAAGTATGGAACGACTCTTGAGGAAAATACAAAATCCCACCCTCTGCTGAGACCCTTCAAGACACTAGCTGAAAAGGTAAACAATGCAGGGATTCTCTTTAGTTCATAGTGGCTGGTTTCAGTTTTTATGGTTTTGGTAGTATGTCAATACATGCTGCTTTAATCATGGGCTCTCCTCTTCTATATTCTTAATATTTATCACCTAACTGGGAACTTTAACTATAAAAGTTTGACAGAGGAGCATTTATACTGTATGTATGAATATATGTGAAGGTATGTCTTCACATGATGGGCTTTCACATGTCTTCTTCTGTGTTTGCAGTATATATAAGATCCTCTTCTGTGTCTACAGCCAGGGCCGCCATCAGGAATTTTAGGGCCCCTTACACAGCTTCAGGCATGGGCCCCCTGGAGCAGGGGGTGCTGCCGCCACAAAGCGGGGGGGGGGGGGTGCCACGAATTGAGAAGTGGGGGGTTGCTGCCGACTCGAATTGTTGAGGTCGGGGGGCTTTGGGTGCTGACGAACACAAAAAAAAAAAAAGAGGGGGTTGCCATCCGAGGCCCTGGGGACCTTTGGGCCTCTTACAAAAAAATAAAAATGTTATTAAAAAAAAAAAAAGGGAGGTTGCCATCCGGGGCCCTGGGGACCTCTGGGCCTCTGGGGACCTCTGGGCCCCTTACAAAAAAAAAATATATAAAAATAAAAAATAATAAAATAATAATAAAAAAAAAGGGAGGTTGCCATCTGGGGCCCTGGGGACCTCCGAGCCTCTGGGGACCTCTGGGCCCCTTACAAAAAAAAATAAGGGGGGGGGCATCCGGGCCCCTTACAGGTGTACTAAAAAATGTATAAAAAAAAATGTATAAAAAAAAAATTATAAAAAAACATTGACATTCAGGGGCCCTGGGGAACTCCGGGCCCCTGGGGACCTCTGGGCCCCTTACAAAAAAATATAAAAAAAATTAATAAAAAAATTAATAAAAAAAATTAATAAAAAAATACAAAATAAATAAGGGGGGCATCTGGGCCCCTGGGGACCTCTGGGCCCCTTACAGGTGTACTGCCTGTACCCCCCTGATGGCGGCCCTGTCTACAGCATATATAAGATTTCCTTTTTGGCTTTATCTGGGAAATCTTCAAATGCCGCTTACACACGACTGTTTTTAATGTCATTGAAAAAAACTAAGTTTTTCTCGACGTGATTCCTCTCAAGCCTGCCTTGCCTACACACTATTGTGAAAAAAAAATGCTTGAGCAAAGCGTGGTGACGTACAACACGTACAACGGCACTATAAAGGGGAAGTTCTATTCGGATGGCGCCACCCTCTGGGCTGCTTTTGCTGATCCTCGTGTTAGTAAAGTTTGGTGAGAGACGATTCACGCTTTTCAGCCTCGTGCTCTTCAGTCCGTTACAGCGTGACGAATGTGCTATCTCCATTACGAATGCTAGTTTTACCAGAACGAGCGCTTCCATCTCATAACTTGCTTCTGAGCATGCGTGTTTTTTTCACGTCGTTAAAGTCTACACACGGCCGTTTTTCACGACGAGAAAAACGACGACGTGAAAAACGACGAGAAAAAATAGAGCATGTTCCAAATTTTTAATGGCCATATTTCTTGTCGCAAAAAATGCTCTGGAGCCCACACACGATCGTTTTTAATGACCAAATTAAAAAATTGCATTTTTCTCGTCATGAATTGATCATAATGGGGATTTTGCAGCAAGTCAGAATATCAGGGAAACAAAGGAAAGTAATAGGAGAGAATTGAATACCCTGTCATCTGTAAGTCATTGGCACCACATCCCGTTTATTTTAACAAGCATAGAGAAGAAATTGGGACTTTAAAAGGTGCAAAGTAATGCGAATGAATGTATCAAAAATAATTGTATTAATATAAAGATTAAAATTGACAGAATATCATCAATCAAGAATATATGCATACAGTTTCAGAAGGTGCAGAAGGACAAATTTCTTGACATGTTTCACTACTGTTGGTAGCTTCCTCAGGAGATATTTCATTTGTCAAGCACTGACTACTGAAAAGTAGAAAAATAGGGAATAAACAAAAATATAAAACACGGACAATACAATTGGTGATATAAGATATACACATAAAATTAATCCCAAAATCGCTGGGTCTATCAGAGTCAAGCAATAGTAGAGCCAATATTTACCTGCATGTAAACGAATAATGAATATAAAATATGAATTAGGCCAAGAGGTCAGGAAGGAGCCCAAAAATAGGGATCATTTGGTGTACCATAGAGGAAGGCACCTATAGGGACATATATGCAAGACTGGAGAGAAATGCAAGGACCTTGAAGCTATTTGCAATAACTTTAGGTTTGCTTAATATGTATAACATAATGGGTATTATTATGCTTACACAGGGCAGAAGACGTTATCCCCGCCCACATGTGACAGAGCTGAGTGCCTGAGCAGCCAGTTAACATAGCCAAGTTCTGTCATGGTAGGAAGGGTAGTCTTATGTCCATAGATACCCAGAAGTACTGGATGTTCTTCTTCACTGAGTAAAGCACAAGTTAGTGTTAAAGAGGCGCTCCCTAATTTTCTTGCAGTCTTTATATTACAGTCTTCTTAAAACTGCCCATGTAAGGGTTTCCCTGTTCAGTGCAAAATCTTCTAGCAATAAATACAAGACAAATCTGGAGGTTTACAATTTACAATTAAAGCCTCTTACACACGATCGGATTTTCCGACGGGAATTGTCTGATGGCAGGATGTTGTCGGAAAATCCGACCGTTTGTATGCTCCATCGGACAATTGTTGTCGGACTTTCCGCCAACAAATGTTGGATAGCATGCTTTAAAATTTTCCGACAACAAATGTGTGTTGTCGGATAATCCGATCGTGTGTACAGAACTCCGTCGGACAAAACTCCAAAGTACAAACACGCATGCTCAGAAGCAATGCTAACCATAACACAACATTAGCAGAAGTTGCCCAAAGGGTGGCGTTGAAGAGCTGAAAAACCACGTAGCTTCGTGTTTGTCCTACGCTTTGTCCGATGAAAATCCGATCGTGTGTACCAGGCTTAAGAGTGACTTTCAGATCACTTAAAGTGGTATTAAACCCAAAATCACAAATGTAATATATAGCAGCTTACTAAAAAATAGATGTAGTAGCTGCATATTTTAGGCCTTTCCCCCCTCTGTTTTAACCTGGGGATTTGGCCAGGAACACACCTACTGTATTAGAGTGTCCTCACTCTTAATGAATGAGCACAAAGGGGGCACATTTGAACAGCAGCATTGTCAGTCTTGGGGGGAGAGTTTTAGATGTACTAGCAGATTTAAATACACTAACAAATTGAAGCCAAACTCCAGCTAAAACTTTATAAGCAGTTACAGCAGTTTTGACCTTTTGGGATAAAGCTTTTACATAAATGAATAAAAGCTGATCATTGTAAGTACCCATGCCAGTGTTAAATGGTTTGCTTCATCCCTGTAACTGATACGGTACATCTGCAAGAGAGCTTGTTCTTTTGAAAAACAACAGACTTACTGGTTGGGTTACCAGATAAAAAAACTGTAAAAAGAATGCCTAAAAAAGAAAACAAATGCAGCCATCACATCTAAAATTGATAAGCTACAATATAATAAATGTTTGCAATTGGGTTTAATATTGCTTTTACATATTCCCAACTTCACAGTTCTTTTCTGGAAACCAGTACATTTAATTTAGTGGGAAGTTGTGGTTGAACAAGGTGCTGTAGTGGCAGGCTTTGTTTTTAATGTATACATTAAGCTGGAGCTATGTTAGTCAAAACAAGTGTTGGAAAGTAAAAGCTGTCATGCATGGGGTACAGGGGATTAATCAGGGGGGTACAGCCCATACACTTGTAAGGGGCCCGAGCATCTGGATGGGCCCGGCCAACTGGCAGGGATGTGAGAAGGCAGGGTCAGGTGCAGAGGAGCTTCGTGAATGCTTCTGTATGTGTGTGAGTTGGCAGCTGCTGCTCTGTGTCATTGAGCTCACATCGGGCTCTTTGCTGCCACCTCTGGCCATTTTCTGCATGTGCACCCCTCGTGTGACTTGCCTGTACTCAGTGTACTGTATCCTGGGACTGCAGCTCCTATCTGTGTCTTAGCCACATGTGGAAACAAGAGCTGAGACTAGGAGGACCACCTTACAGGTAAGGGCTGTTGTACAAGTGAGGGGGGGTGGCTGTGTGTGTGTATACATGCCTGTGTGTGTGTGTGTACATGCCTGCGTGTGTGTAAATGCCTGCGTGTGTGTGTGTGTGTACATGCCTGCGTGTGTGTGTGTGTGCATGCCTGTGTGTGTGTGAGTGTGTGTACATGCCTGTGTGTGTGTGTGTGTGAGTGTGTGTGTGTACATGCCTGTGTGTGTGTGTGTGTGTACAGGCCTGTGTGTGTGTATGCTTGGGTGTGTACATGCCTGTGTTTGTGTACATGCCTGTGTGTTTGTGTGTACATGCCTGTGTGTGTGTGTGTGTGTACAGGCCTGTGTGTGTGTGTATGCTTGGGTGTGTACATGCCTGTGTTTGTGTACATGCCTGTGTGTTTGTGTGTACATGCCTGTGTGTGTACATGTGGGTCATATATACACATGTGAGGGGGGGCTGAGAGCGTACAGGTGTGAGGGGGGCTGAGATTGTACAGGTGGGAGGGGGGCTGAGATTGTACAGGTGGGAGGGGGGCTGAGAGCGAAAAGGTGTGGGGGGCTGAGAGTGTACAGGTGTGAGGGGTGCTGAGAGCGTACAGGTGGGAGGGGGGTTGAGATCGTACAGATGTGAGGGGGGCTGAGAGCGTACAGGTGTGAGGGGGGCTGAGAGCGTACAGGTGTGAGAGGGGGCAGAGAGAGTACAGGTGTGAGGGGGGCAGAGAGAGTACAGGTGTGAGGGGGGCTGAGAGCGTACAGGTCTGTGGGGGGGGCTGAGAGCGTAACAGGTGTGAGGGGGGATAAGAGCATACAGGTGTGAGGGGGGCTGAGAGAGTTTAGGTGTGAGGGGCGTTGAGAT
Organism: Rana muscosa; assembly: GCA_029206835.1. Taxonomy (NCBI): domain Eukaryota; kingdom Metazoa; phylum Chordata; class Amphibia; order Anura; family Ranidae; genus Rana; species Rana muscosa. The sequence continues at coordinate 133,328,937 of CM055126.1, forward strand.
CGTACAGATGTGAGGGGGACTGAGAGCGTACAGGTGTGAGGGGGGGGGGCTGAGAGCGTACAGGTGTGAGAGGGGGCAGAGAGAGTAAAGGTGTGAGGGGGACTGAGAGCGTACAGGTGTGAGGGGGGGGCAGAGAGAGTACAGGTGTGAGGGGGGCTGAGAGCGTACAGGTCTGTGGGGGGGCTGAGAGCATACAGGTGTGAGGGGGGATGAGAGCATACAGGTGTGAGGGGGGCTGAGAGCGTACAGGTGTGAGGGGGGTTGAGACCGTATAGGTGTGAGGGGGCTGAGGCACTGAAGGACTTGGTGGGATGGCTAGTTGGTGGATTCAGTGGGACGGCCCTGGGGAATGTTTGTGGTCAGGGGGTCCCAGGCCTAAAGCTGTGTAAGGGGCCCTACAATTTCTAAAGGCTGCCCTGATGGCCTGATGTCATTCCTTTACCTATAAATTTTACAACTCCTAAAGTTTTTCTTTGGGATAATAGACTGGTCAGTTTGAATTAGAGCAGTTGCATAAATTCAATTTGTAGGTATATACCGAGGTCAATAGCTTGTTTGCCTTGTATAATTTTGATGATTTGGAGCAGACGGAATTGTAATTTTTGAATGTCTGAGTGCTGGTTCAGGAATGTTTGACACTGACCAGAATTTTAAATTGCTTTTGCTCAGAAGCTGTTGTTAATGTTAACCATTATGCGTGAGACTTCATTTCAGCTTCTGTTGAAAATCCTTTAGGGTAGAGGAGGCTTCAGGCTGAAGATTCTGTAAGGAAAACACCTTGGTGTGTAGGTTTGACAGTGATGCAATGTGACAGCTCTTTATATGCAGGAAAAGGAAAGCATCCATTGTGCCCTTCAGCATTTTACCCAGAGTAGAACTCATGCAGATGTTTTAGGTATAAAGTCATGAGCAATATTCTTTCCAGGCAGGTTGAAATCGACATCAATGTATTTGTAGTACATACTTTGTTTTATTTATATTTATTTTGTACAGCGCTGGCAACAGACAGGCTCTCTAAGTAGTACAGATGCCATCAGTCACCCAAGCATACAGAAAATTTATTCTCAGTCCAGGGGGTGTCTTTTTAGAATTTATTTCTCAAGAAATATAACAGGAGAGGGGTTTGGGGCCATTGGATACTCCAATTGATCAGCAGCGATAACAAATAGATTACTCGAGTATAAGCCGACCCGAATATAAGCCGAGGCACCTAATTTTACCACAAAAAACTGGGAAAACTTATTGACTCAAGTATAAGCCTAGGGTGGGAAATGCAGCAGCTACTGTAAGTGGAAATGAGGGTCAACAATGCCCATCTGCAGCCTCACTGTGCCCATTTGCAGCCTCACTGTGCCCATTTGCAGCCTCACTGTGCCCATTTGCAGCCTCACTGTGCCTATCTGCAGCCTCACTGTGCCCATCTGCAGCCTCACTGTGCCCATCTGCAGCCTCACTGTGCCCGTCTGCAGCCTCACTGTGCCCGTCTGCAGCCTCACTGTGCCCATCTGCAGCCTCACTGTGCCCATCTGCAGCCTCACTGTGCCCATTTGCAGCCTCATGTACCTTTGATCTCCCGCTGTGTCATGTAACTGCAGTTGGCGGCTGTCCACTGTAACAAAGCCCCGCTCCTCCTCATCCGTGATAGACGGAACACTGATTCAGTCTCCCAGCATTGTTATCAGTGTTCAGTGTTCCATCTATTGCGGACAAGGAGGAGGCGGGCTTTGTTACAGTGGATGGCCGCCAAACAGTTAAGACTGACATAGCGGGAGACCCTCACTCGAGTATAAGCCGAGGGGGGCTTTTTCCAGCATAAAAAAAACGTTTGCGGCAAATTCGAGCGCCGCGTAACGCCCTATAATGCACTGTGAGATCGCAGTGCATTGCTGTATGATGATTGGCCAAAGCATGCACCATGACCTGCATGCTTTGGCCAATCCTAGTGCCCTCAGCTAAGAGAGCCATAATTGGCCAGAGGCAAGTCCACGCCCCACACTATATAAGACTGCCAGCACGTCGGTCCTGTGTAGTGTGTTGTTGGCATGGACAGAGAGAGAGTGTGATTTAGATTGAGCAGGCAGGTTATTCAGTTAGCTGTAGTGTATTTAATATATATATTGTGAGGGGGTTAGCTCGGCAGCGGGTGTGTGTGACCCCCGGGATGGGCTCCCCACACAAAACAGGCCCAGCAAACGGAGGTTGTGGTTTTCAAAATCAAAAAGGTGCGGTTTATTTTCTATTTACAGTGACAAAACACAGCAAAGCAAAAGAAACATAACCAAAATAAATCCTGGTCAAGTTGACCTCTGACTAAACATACAGGTTTCCTAACTAACAACTGGGATCAGCCTAGTGCTGTCCTAGTCCCTAAGTCCCTGGTTTAGTAAAAGTCCAAACAAATAGCCACACAGGCTTTGCCTCACCGCACAGGGGTTCACTCTCCCTAGACAGTCCACACAGGTCTGGTTCCAGGCATGAGCTAACATCTAATGAAGCTGGGAGTTCTTATAGAGGCCTAAATGAGCTGACAAGGTTCAGCTGGTCTCCTCATCTCTGTCTGCACGACGCCCCACACTCTCCCTAGAGGTATGAGTCATCCATGAGCCCACTAGCCTTAGCTGGGCCTATACAACTCTCCACCTAGTTGTATAAGTCAGCGTAAAGCCTGAATCTGGGCGAAATATATCTACCCCCCTGGATGCAACCCGGTGACTTTACCTTCCTGCTGTCACATACCCCCCCCCTCTTGTTTTAACCTCGGGGTTGGAACACCAGCAATCAGGCATTCATGTACTCGAGACAAAGCATCCACATTCCCCATTTGAACGCCAGGGCGATGCTTTACTGTGAAGTTGAATTCCTGGAGGGCCAGGAACCACCTATTCACTCTTCTATTTGTTTCCTTGTTTTGAGCCATCCACTTTAACGGAGCGTGATCCGTAACCATGTCAAAGTGCCTACCTAGCAGGTAGTACCGAAGGGAATCTAGAGCCCACTTCACCGCTAAACACTCCTTTTCAACGGTGGCGTAATTTACCTCATGGGACTTCAACTTCCTGCTGAGGTAAATGACTGGGTGCTCTTCCCCGTTCCAGACCTGGGACAATACTGCTCCTAACCCCACATCTGACGCATCACTTTGTACGACAAAGTCTTTAGAGAAGTCGGGTGAGTACAACACTGGCTGGCTACATAAGGCTTGTTTCAAGAATTGGAATGCTGCCTCAGCCTCGGGGGTCCATTTAATCATGACCGACCCTTTCCCCTTCGTCAGGTTGGTTAGGGGCACAGCCTTAGAAGCAAAGTGGGGAATGAATCGCCGATAATACCCAGCGATTCCCAGAAAGGCTCGTACCTGCTTCTTGCTGTTGGGACGTGGCCAACTCTGGATGGCCTCGACTTTGTTGAGTTGGGGTTTTATTACTCCCCTCCCAATGGTGTACCCAAGATATTTGGCCTCCTCCTGCCCAATGGTACACTTCTTGGGGTTAGCCGTAAACCCCGCTTCCCGAACAGAGTCCAGGACTGCTTGCACTTTTGGCAGATGTGAGGCCCAATCTGTGCTATGGACAATTACGTCATCCAGGTAAGCCGCAGCATACTTCCGATGGGGCCTCAGCATCTGGTCCATTTTCCGCTGGAATGTGGCCGGCGCATTCTGTAACCCGAACGGCATTCTTTTATATTGGAACGCCCCGTCTGGGGTTACAAATGCGGTTTTCTCTTTGGCCGACTTGGCCAGGGGGATTTGCCAATACCCTTTTGTGAGGTCAAGAGTTGTCAGGTATCGGGCTGTTCCCAGCCGGTCGATCAACTCATCTATACGTGGCATGGGGTAGGTGTCAAATTTTGTAACTTTGTTCAACTGACGAAAATCGTTACAAAATCGCCAGCTCCCATCCGGTTTAGGCACCAACACGATGGGACTAGACCAATCACTTTGGGACTCCTCTATCACCCCTAAGTTCAGCATTTTCTGTACTTCCTCCCGTATTGCCTCCCGTCGAGCCTCTGGGATCCGATAGGGTTTTAACTTCACCCTTTCACCGGGCGGGGTAATGATGTCATGCTCTACCCCAGATGTTTGTCCCGGCAGCTCAGAGAATACCTCCTTGTTGCGAAGCACAAACTCCTTAACCTCCTGTTGTTGGGGTTGTGACAAGGTGGCTGCTATTCCAACCTCAGGAATCACGCAACCAGTTTGAGCTGGTGACCAAGTGTCTGCGACTAGGGACTCTCTATCCCTCCAGGCTTTCAACAGATTAACGTGATAGATCTGTTCGGGCTTTCGCCTTCCTGGTTGTCTGACCTTGTAATTCACTTCGCTCACTTTTTCCATTATCTCGTAGGGGCCTTGCCATTTGGCAAGGAATTTACTTTCAACCGTAGGGACAAGTACCAATATCCTATCCCCCGGGGAAAAGGTACGGGTCTTGGCTCCACGGTTGTACACTCTCTGCTGTGCCAACTGCGCTTGGGCCAAATGTTCCTTCACGATGGGCATTACCTGTGCAATTCGATCTTGCATCAGGGCGACATGCTCAATCACACTCCTGTGGGGAGAACTCTCACTTTCCCAAGTTTCCTTGGCAATATCCAACAGCCCTCTTGGGTGTCTCCCATACAGTAACTCAAAGGGGGAGAATCCCGTAGAGGATTGGGGCACCTCCCTAATAGCAAACATCAAATAAGGAAGTAAACAGTCCCAATCCTTTCCATCTCTATCCACCACTTTCTTCAACATTTGTTTTAGGGTTTTGTTGAATCTTTCAACCAGCCCATCGGTTTGGGGGTGATACACAGACGTACGCAATTGCGTCACTTTGAACAATTTACACAGCTCTTTCATAACCCGGGACATAAAGGGTGTACCTTGGTCCGTAAGCAGTTCTTTACAAATACCCACCCGGCTAAAAACAAGAGATAGCTCTTTGGCTATGGTTTTGGCCGAGGTATTTCGGAGAGGGATCGCTTCTGGATAACGGGTGGCATAGTCCATTATAACTAATATGTACTGGTGCCCCCTAGCGGACTTGATTATAGGACCTACCAAATCCATGGCGATCCTCTCAAACGGGACCTCAATGATGGGTAGAGGGACCAGCGGGCTACGGAAATGTGGCATCGGGGCCAACCTCTGACACACAGGGCAGGAGGAACAATAATTTTCTACGTCCTTCATCACCCCCGGCCAATAGAATCTCTGTAATACCCTCTCTCGGGTTTTCTCTGTCCCCAGATGACCTCCAAGAATGTGCCCATGGGCCAACTCCAACACCAACTTCCTGTAAGGTTTGGGCACCACAAGCTGCTCAACGGTTTCTTCTGCCCTTTTTGCCACCCGATACAGTAGGTCCTTCTCTACGCTGAAGTATGGGTAAGTGCAGGTATTATCTGGGTTCACTAACTCGCCATCTATTTTCACTACGTTTTCCCGTGCCTTTATTAGGGCGGGGTCTTTCAACTGTTCTGTGGCAAAGTTTTCCCTGTGAACCTCAAGATCAGAAAACTCCACAGACGGTAGGTTTTCGTCTGAGGAGGTGGGCTCCTCTCCAGTTTCTTGAGTCTCCCCTGCCAATACTGATAAGGGAAATTCCGGAGAGTCCTCACCACTCTCAGGGGAGTTCTGGCTATCACATTCCTGGTACATAGGGGCACCAGTGAGGGGCTCAGGATCATCCCACAGTTCCCAGAACTTCGGAAAATCCCTTCCCACAATGGCGTCATGCGGTAACTGAGATACTAAGCCCACTGGATGAGAGAGGGTACCTTTGGGGGTCTCGAAACACACTGTAGTCACTGGATACTCTCGGGTGTCCCCATGCACACAAATAACAGCTACCTTGCTATTCCCAGAGACCTCTGTTTTAACTAACTCAGCCTTTATCAGGGTCACAAGGCTACCTGAATCCAGCAATACCACAACATTTCTACCATTAACACACATTTTGCATAAATGTTTCTCAGTTCCTCGAATGGCAGTGCATGCGACTGTCGCACACAGCGACTGACGTCTGCCCGTCAGAAAGTCACACTGCATGGGTTCCTCCACAACCGGGCAATTGGCTGCAATATGTCCCGCTTGCCGGCAGCGGTAGCAAACGATCCTTCTTGCCGCCTCTTGAGCCGCTGATTTCCCAGGCTGTTCTCGCCAAACTTGGGGTAGAGCTCCCACCCTCTCACTCTCTCCACCCTCACCCCTTGGAATCCTCTTATCCGCCCCTGGGGATGGTCTGGTCTTAGGGTGGAAAGTCCGAGTGTCTCTGGAAGAGGCCGTCAGGTTCTCTGTAGCCAAGTATTTCTCCACACGATCCACAAGACCATCGGCCGTCTCTGGGTCTCCATGGCTTACCCACTTTTGGATGGCAGTAGGAAGAGCTCTCAAAAACCGATCCATTACAACACGTTCCACAATCTTTGGTGCGGACAAAGTCTCTGGCTGTAGCCACTTTCTGCTCAGGTGAATGAGATCATACATTTGAGACCTGGGGGGTTTTCCAAGCTGGAAAGTCCAGTTATGCACACGCTGAGCCCGGACAGCCTGGGTGACACCCAGCCTTGCCAATATTTCAGCTTTTAGCATCACATAGTCTTTTGCTTGGTTAGGCTCTAGGTCATAGTAAGCTTTCTGCGATTCACCAGTTAACAGAGGAGCCACCAGTCCAGCCCACTGCTCCTCAGGCCACTTTTCTCTTTCAGCGGTCCTTTCAAATGTGGTCAAAAATACCTCTGGATCATCCTCTCCAGTCATTTTTGTCAATAAACGACTCACCCCAAAGGACGCGGTATTAGTGGGACGGCTTTCCTCACTGGTCTGCGGACGTTGCTGCATTACTGCTTCCATCTGTTGTTGTAGTCTCTGCTCTTGCTTCTGCAACAGGTCTATGAAGCGGGCCTCAGATTGCTGCTGGGCTCGTTGCTGAGCCTCCAGACTCTGTTGCAAAGTTGCGTTTGTCTGCTGCTGGGCTGCAAGGCTCTGTTGTTGAGCTGCAAGGCTCTTTTGCAAACCTGCATTTGTCTGCTGTTGATTGGCATTTGCTAGAGCCAGCTGCTTCAGTATCTCCTCCATGCTGGCTTAAAAAAAACTGCCCGCATTCTCCACCAACTGTGAGGGGGTTAGCTCGGCAGCGGGTGTGTGTGACCCCCGGGATGGGCTCCCCACACAAAACAGGCCCAGCAAACGGAGGTTGTGGTTTTCAAAATCAAAAAGGTGCGGTTTATTTTCTATTTACAGTGACAAAACACAGCAAAGCAAAAGAAACATAACCAAAATAAATCCTGGTCAAGTTGACCTCTGACTAAACATACAGGTTTCCTAACTAACAACTGGGATCAGCCTAGTGCTGTCCTAGTCCCTAAGTCCCTGGTTTAGTAAAAGTCCAAACAAATAGCCACACAGGCTTTGCCTCACCGCACAGGGGTTCACTCTCCCTAGACAGTCCACACAGGTCTGGTTCCAGGCATGAGCTAACATCTAATGAAGCTGGGAGTTCTTATAGAGGCCTAAATGAGCTGACAAGGTTCAGCTGGTCTCCTCATCTCTGTCTGCACGACGCCCCACACTCTCCCTAGAGGTATGAGTCATCCATGAGCCCACTAGCCTTAGCTGGGCCTATACAACTCTCCACCTAGTTGTATAAGTCAGCGTAAAGCCTGAATCTGGGCGAAATATATCTACCCCCCTGGATGCAACCCGGTGACTTTACCTTCCTGCTGTCACAATATATATATATGGCCTTTGGGTGGAGGGGTACCTGGAGGCTCAAGGTAGATTGGCCGTCACAGTGCTACCCTTTTTGTCCCTTTCCGGAGATGGTACGGCGAGGGCGGGGAACCTGCCGTGGTGTCGATGGGAGGAGATAAAAGGGGGAGACGCCCTAGCCACAAGGTCTTCCGGAGGATCTTCTTCATGCGCCCAGGCACCTTAGGCCTGGGTGCGGGCGGTTCCGGATTCCGGCCCAGGCGCCCTAGGACTGACCGGAATGGAGTTGGAGTCCATCCCAGGCACCTTCAGCCTGGGGTGAGGTACTAAACTAGGAGGCCTGGGGTCCAGTGACTTCGACTGGGTCCTGCGAGGGTGGAGAAGTCCGAGGGTCCCTGAGGTGGATGGGGCCCATGTCTGAGGTGAGGAGGCCGGGAAGGTTACCCATTCGGAGAGTCTGGAGCAGCATCAACCCAGTGACGAATGGGCCTCTGGTAACTCCCTTGGAGGGACATCTTCCCCTGACAGGGGCCGCAGCGCAGCGAAGGTACTCCTATCTACGTTCTCTTGAGTTGCTTGTAGAGACTCTCAAGTTCTAAATCCTTCCTAGCTAATGCTATAGTAACCGCTGGCGAGATCGCAGTGGTTTAGCTGATAACCAGGATAGTGCCTTGACCTGCTCATTCCCTGTATCAAAATGTTATCAAGTCGCAACCAGTTGGCTACTGAAGCACTGTTTATTGTGAGATATACAATAAAACAAGAGTTGGACTGTGATCGGTGTGTGGAACTCTGGTTAATGAGAGCAGAGGGAAGTGTTGACACAGCGGGACTTGATTCTAGACAAAAGCACATTGGCCAGAGGAAATATCTGGTACTGGCCTTCACCTCACCCACAGCTATGGGGAGGACATGGGCCGTAGCGCATCTCACCCTGTCGTGTGACATACCCCTAGGAAAAGGAGATGGGGTGAGGCCGCTACACGTGGGGGCTCGTGAGTCCGGGATGATATGTGTTTTGACTTTGGAAGAAAGAATTGCTGTGTCTGGACTTTGCTGCCCAGAGGAGTTCCGAGCAGGTCGGCCATGTGATTGGCCAAAGTACATCCCTGCTCAAAGTCGTGGAAATGACCCTAGGACGGGAAAGGCCCATGCAGAGGAGCGAGAAGAGGGAGCAGTCCAGCCGTGTGAAGTACTACATGTGGGGGCTTTTATTGCACTGCGCCACGAGGCACCCCGTGACTGCACAGTTCGTGGGCGGAGCTTGATGGAAGCCCACGAAAACGTGCAAGTCATGGGAGGAGTCTGGCCATGTGGAGGATCTCACGTGGAGACTTTGGCGCGTGGTCAGTGCGTGATGGAGCAGCAGACAGTCGGGATGGCCTCAAGCTCCCCGTGGATTCCGGTTCCCTACCCCACGAAGATGACTACGTTCGCTGCTCCCCTTACAGACACAGGGATAAGACTCAGGCCCCGAGGACAGTTGGCTTTGTACTCATGCAGAGACACGGAGGCCCTCGGCGTGATCTGTCCCGGATGCTCGGGACTGGTGGTTCACCTGAAGCTATTCGGGCGTTGCGAGGCATGCAAAGAGTTCTTGTTCGAGGTGGAGCCTAATGTTTTTGCTATCTCTCTGATGGGTTTGTTTTGTTTTTTCAGCCTAATGATGGCTTGCTACACTGATAGTGACAGCTCTTTGGATCTCATATTGAGAGTTGAAAGCAACAAATTCCAAATGCAAATAGCCCACTTGAAATGAACTCTGGACCTTTTATCTGCTCCTTCTAAATGGGATAATGAGGGAATAACACACACCTGGCCATGGAACAGCTGAGCAGCCAATTGTCCCATTACTTTTGGTCCCTTAAAAAGTGGGAGACACATATACAAACTGTTGTAATTCCTACCCCGTTCACCTGATTTGGATGTAAATACCCTCAAATTAAAGCTGAAAGTCTGCAGTTAAAGCACATCTTGTTAATTTTATTTCAAATCCATTGTGGTGGTGTATAGAGCCAAAAAGATTAGAATTGTGTCGCAATATTTATGGACCTGACTGTATGTATATATATATATATATATATATATATATATATATATATACATACACTGCATCCAGTGTAGCCTATATCTGACTGCAGGCCATTCCTGGTGTACTTTTTCTAATATACTTCTGGTGGTGTACACAGTGTACACAGTCACAATCTCCTGGCATGCGAATTGGATGCGGTAAACCCGTATCCAATTCACACTAGTGTGAACCCAGCATTAAGGTGGAAAAGGTTCTCAAATGATTTATCTTTGTCTAATTTTTTTTTACATCACAGAAGCCTGACATTTTAACAAGGGTGTGTAGACTTTTCATATCCTCTGTAGCTAGTGTCAAGTATAGATAACATGTGATAAAGTCAGTGTTCTTCATGCATGTATCACTTTGATAATATTTGACTGTATCCCACCACTTTATATTTACCTAAATACAAAAACTAAGGAATATGAGAATATTCCAGCCATGTCTGTTAACTTTTACTGCTTGGACTAATCGCTGCTTGATGAAGCTACTTCCTATTCATCTTCCTTCTCTGTGTAACCAATTCTGCTTGATTCTTGCTGGTATCTTAATTGCAGTTAAACAAAATACAAAATGCACTAGAAATTGTAACTAAATCTAGATTAAAAGTTTTATGTTAGTCAGGCTATATAAAAAAAGAAGCTTTGTAAGGAATGTAGAATGTGAGTATTAGCATTCTTATAGGGTTTAAGAAAATATCTCTGCTTGTCTCTACATCTGGTTATTGCCTAACCCTGTGAAAATCTTTAATAGAGAAAGAAATAGTGAATAAATAAGCAGTATATAAATTAGAACTGTTTTTCTCAGTAGAAGTAAGTCAGTTATATGGAAAAAAGGTTTTAATTTAAATCTGTAGCTTTTGCTAGATTGGTGGATTTTGTGATCTTGTTTCAAGTGCTTTAAGCATACTTGGAAATTTATATAAATTAAAGGATTTCAATTGAAAAGAAAGAACTGGGCAGGAGAGGAAATTGCAGGAGCATTACATGGGTTACCCAGTTATGTTCGCTCATGAGAAACTTTGTTAAAGTCTATGTCAGGGCAAAAAACATATGCACTACATCTCGGCATTACATGCACATCTCTGCTCATTTTATCCCTTAAGGCCTGGTTCACACCTATGCATTTTCAGTTTTGCAGAAACAAACTACAGTCTATTTAACATGGCTTCCTATGGATGTAGTTCACATCTGAGCACTTTATGGAAAGGGCCAGGGACTTTTTTTCTGGTTTTTGGTTCCATAGGCTTCAATGGATCAAAAATGTGTATTGAAAAATGCAAAATGCACCTGGAACATGCAAACTGCAACCTGCATAGGTGTGAACCAGGCCTTAAAGTGATACTAAAGCTTCACTTTTTTTTTTAAAATAACGAACATGTCATACTTACCTCCACTGTGCAGCTCATTTTGCACAGAGTGGCCCAGATCCTCATCTTCTGGGGTCCTTCGGCGGCTGTCTCAGCTCCTCCCCGCTTCTGATAACCCTCTCTGGGAAGCGCTCTCCCAAGGGGGTTACCATAGGATGCATTAAGGTAAAAAAACGGTAAGCTTTATAACCCCTTCAAAGACCGAACAAGTACAGAAAATACATGTTGATCTGCCAGAAATTCACTCAGCTTCTTGCATCCTATTGTGGGCTTGCAAAATACAGCAATTTTGTCGACTGAATGGTGTCTACCCTAATCAGTTGTCTTTTGCAAAACTACTAAATACCCCGCTTATTACCTTCACAACATGGAGATGAATTGTTCTGTAATAACTGGAAGACCGGGGGGAAGGGGGGTTGGGTCGCTAATTACACTCCTTGAGGTAAGACCAGAAATGTGCCCAGTATGGCTCTTAATTTCTTATATAATCAGCAAGAAACTTTTTGCACTTATCGAAGAAATATAATAAAAACTATTTTTAATTATATATTTGTAGTGTTATCCCTGTAGGAGCCACTGATTAGGAGGGGTGTTCTGTTCTTTGCCTTGACCTTTTCCAAAAGAAAAGTCCTAACACACCAGTTTTAGTGTACAAACATAAAATATTACAGGAAATTGCTAAATTTAATACTTAGTCCCCAGTAGTAGCACTATATCAAAGAAAACAGGCACAAAACCAGGTAGTAAAGACAAACTTAATATATTGTCACCTAATGTGGTTGGTAGCTAGGCAAGCATAAAATAGATTAACAACGGTAATAGCAAGTTTAGCATACAAAGTGATTAACAGTATTGACTAGGCATAAGTTGACATTTGGCATTCAGAACAGCATAAACAGTAGGCACCTCAAGTAAAGCAGTGAGCAGTACTAAAGTTCAATCTAGTGCTGAAACTATACTTCCCAAGCACATTTATGACAGTGATGCTTGTCCTCGACTGACTGTCCAAAAGAAAAGAGGATAGTAGCAGGAGGAGACAGGGGAACAATGGGGGCTTGCAGAATGATTATTATGGGAGGGGCAGTCCTTTGAGATGTTCTTCTACAGGCTATCGTTGGGGCCCTATAAGAACGTCAGTGCACTTAACGACAGTCCCAGTTAACCTGCACACATTATAGGCATATATATATATATATATATATATATATATATATATATATATATATATCGGCATTGGTGCCATGTAGATTTGGTTCAGATGCAATAAAGGTTTGGTATAATAAGGTATAGGGTTGGTATAAGTGAAGTCGAGGTTTGGAATAAATGCGGTATTGAGTGCAGCATGGATGTGGTATGAATTGGGTATACTTGGTGCTTTAGCACTCCTGCTGCTAGCCAGAGAAGAGTGGTGCAGCATAACATCAGTATCACAGTAGAGGGATAGAAGAATAAAAGCCAATGTCTCCTTCTCCATATTGCTGTAGCCCAGCACCTGGCTATATATTCGGACCCTAGCACAGCAGTAAAAACTGACAGTGGTTTTAATCCTTCCTCACTCTAAAAAAAAGTTTGGGCTATGGATACACTTTAACAGACCAAAAGGTAGCAAATAAGCTAAGTTCTTTGCCTACCGAACAAAGAGGTCCTTTCTTAAAAGCTTGCCAACTGCCATTGGCGTTTCATTTTAAAATGTATGACTGCCATCTTTATTGTTCCAAGTTTGTGGCACTGGCCAGGAAAGGCTACAAGAAATAAATAGTTCTAGTCATTCGAAGATTAATAGGAGAATATCTGAACCAAAAACATATCACGGAGTGCCTGAGATTAGCTTGGGAGGTGTGAATTAGGAAACCCAGATAAATAAGCCTTTGAACAGGAAGCTTAGGCTGGTGTGGACAGGGAGTAAAATGCAAGAATGCACACTGTATGCAAGCAGGGGATGCAAACACATCCCAGACCCTGTTTTATCTTGGCACAACCTTGCAGTTTTTTGTTAAAATATTACAGAAATTGACTTCTGCAACAGCTGATAAACACACAATGCATTTTCACAACCTTGGAGACTGGAGTAGTGTCGACTATGTGACATACATAAAGACTGCGAACAGTCTATTGCTTATGGTACACATAGACTATTAGTTGATAGCTACATATCTCAAATGTCTCTAATGGTGTAATATGTTATTCATTTTCTGAAAGTAATATTTCATATTATATCTAAAACTCTACAGTGGAAAATGTTTTAAAGATGTTTAATTGTAATATAATGAATCTAGTTTACATTGTGAACATTTTCTGGATACGAAAAAACAGCGTAGGCTTTATTTGACTTTTTTCATTCCTTTTTATTAGCTGTATGTTGACATGAATACTTGATCTCTAGTTTGTATCATCTATCTGTGTTGGTTACATTTCTGATGGTATGTGGTTTGGAATATAATCCATGACTTCTGAAGTGCACAAATTCTCCTGGTTGATGCTTAATTTTTCAGTTCAGCATTCAAGTCCCACCATGACTTTGTCTAGTTTTGACCCTAAAAACATTATAGTATAGCTCCCCTCAGTAGGCTTCTAGGGTTAAGTAAATTTAGTTTTTGGCCTCCCTGTAATGAGGGTGAGTAGTTATTATTTGTTAAAGTCTGTTCCAGGTTGTGCTGGTGCAGGCTCAGCTACTTTTCCCTGCAGCCTATAGAACTTTGGAATATAGTGGGCGAAAGAGCTTTGACTCTGGCCTGCATATTCATGCCTCTTTAGCCAATCCCTGGTCAGGAGGGTGAGTGACCAGCAGGGGGCTTCATAGTTTGAGGCTTGGAATAGCTTCCTTTTGTTACTGGGGGAGTAAGACACAGCCTGATGGCTGAGGCATCCTTTGGAAACTATCAGCAGTTTTAAATAATTTGTTCTGGTGTTCCAACTCCTGCTTGGGCTCAGGGACCTCTGTCCTAGCCTCCTGAAACCATGCAGAAAGCTCATCTGAGGATCCAGAACACAGGCAACAAGTACAGAAGCTGACAGGTACAGTATACAGGGCACAAGTGAGTACCTGTCATGTGTATTCCAGAGACTTTTTTTTGGCCTTTTTGGGAAAGCCTACAATAGTACACTCAGGATTACACTCCTGTTGAGGAGTTCCTGTTTGGAATATAGTTACCCTTCACATTTAAGAGGGTGGTTCTTACCATGAAGGAGCAGATCAGATTTAGAGTCCTCCATTATAGTTTTGCTATAACAGTTCTCTCAGCAAAATAAACTGCAAAAAGACATGTACAGCCTGTTTTCTCACTCGAGTGACTGTGAACTACTGTGTGCCTGGCTGCTATGTGCCTTTTAGGCAATGGAACCTGGGACCATGCAGCCAGACCAGTCCTGGGTTTGTGCTACAGTAGCATGGTGTGAATATTGATACATTCATGGAACAGTGAGTGCCATCTGACTCTACTAGTATCCAGGTGACAAATTATTTATTTCCTTTGCCAGGAGAAAGAAATTTATCGTTGGCCTATAAGAGAATCTGTGAAAACGATGCTAGCAATCGGATGGAGTGTAGAAAGAACTAAAGAAGGAGAAGCCCTAGCACTGCATCGGGAAAATGAAAAGATGCGTAGCATATCCCAAACAAGCCAGGTAATAGATCAACATTACATGCATGCATAAATTGAACAATTTCTTGTCATTTTTACCTTGAAGAGGTTTTTTAAGGCCCCCCAGGTGGGTTATGCTATAATGTACTAGTATGCACAGCATATTAGTACATTATGGCAGATTTACCTTTTTATATGGTGTCCCCCAGCAGGCCCCCGGCGCTTCCATCTTCGCCTGGTCTTCCTTCTGGGTTCTCTGCCTTTGACCACTTGATAGGCCAGGTCGTGATGATGCCACTCTCACGCC
The DNA here is from genome assembly GCA_029206835.1 of Rana muscosa. Classification (NCBI taxonomy): domain Eukaryota; kingdom Metazoa; phylum Chordata; class Amphibia; order Anura; family Ranidae; genus Rana; species Rana muscosa. Next base: position 133,343,967 of record CM055126.1, read on the forward strand.
TGCGTACAGTAGTCCGCGGCACTGATCGGGGGTCGATCGGTGCCTTAAATATTAGCTGAGCTGTGCATGAACAGTGAACATGACAGCTGAGAGGTAGAAGGATGCATTTATGGCAGAAGAGACCATTAGGGTCTCTTCTGTCATAAATACCCTGCCTGTCAGCCATTTTATTACAAAACAAATTTACTTCCTCTTTAAACATAAAAAATGCTGACCAAAAGTTACATTTCAGGTATTGGTATAGACAGATGAGCTGAGTCACCCGCTGGCTTTTTATATCTCTTGGGGACTACAGTGGCAAAATCTCTGTACCATAGTTCCTGAACACAAAAATGTGGTCCTCTTAATAACGGGCTTCTTTAGGTGGCCATATTTGGGAGCTCAAAGAAAATCTCCTCCCTGGATATATACTGTATACGCTGAAATGCAGGCTAACAGTAAGAAGATTGATAATGTTTAAAGTGATTGTAAGCCTTCGTTTTTTTTTTTTAAATAACAAAAATGTCATACTTACCTCCACTGTCCAACTCGTTTTGCACAGAGTGGCCCGTTCCTCGACTTCTGGGGTCCCTCGGCAGCTCTCGCTGCTCCTCTCCGCATCAGATAACACCCTAGGAGAAGCGCTCTCCCAGGGGGTTACCTTGCGGGCATGCTCCTGAGTCCAGCATTCGGCGTCCATAGACACGAATGCCTGACTCGGCCCCACCCCCCTGGCGCCCGCGTCATTGGATTTGATTGACAGCAGTGGGAGCCAATGGCTGCGCTGCTATCAATCTATCCAATCAAGAGCCGGGACCCCATGCAGAGAGGGACAGCGTGTCTATGCCAAGGGAAATACAGGGCTCGGGTGAGTAAAACAGGGGGACTGGGGGGCCAGTCACTGACAGAAGTTTTTTCACCTTAATGCATAGGATGCATTAAGGTGAAAAAACATGAGGGTTTACAACCCCTTTAAAGGTGAGCCCTGTTGTGCATACTATTTATTTATTTGTGCCTAGTGTTAAACTTAAAGTACCTCTACAAAAAGAAATCTGAAAGGAAAAACACAACTATACTTTTACTGCATTCGATCATTTATGTTTGCAAAGTTTTGATCAGTCCCACTACAAATCAGAATTTTGGCCAGAGCACAGAACATCTAGAATAACCAACTGTACCAATTCTGGTATAGAATCGAATCTATCAAAGACTGGGTAGCCAGTGCTAAGGTAGATTTGGCTGACATAATTTTTATTGTACTTTGTGTTATTGTACTGTACAGTATGTGCATTTTATGAACAAATGATTAGAGCCCCTTTGCTGCGTTTGTACTAAATACCCGGTAATCTGAGTGCATACATAATAAGGTGACCAATCATGAGGATATAATCTGACCACCACATGACTACTGTATTAGCTATCACATCAACATGAATGCAAGGCTTTCCTTAACTTATGTTTATGCCAATGGTGTTGCGATAAAGCTGTTTTTGGCTGAAACAGACAACAAACATTTGTATGCAGCAGCAAAAAATGTCCCCTCATCCCAGGCTATTACTTGCCCAGTCACTGTTGTTCCCCTGAAATAAGCTATTTTCCCTGTTCTGACTTCCACTTACGTATCATGAACATGCTATACTCGGGCAACCAAATTGTTCACATGTATTCATATAAAATAGCCAGAAAGACCTTTTCTAGTGTTGATCGTTCCTGGAGATTCAACCATCTTCTAAGGTCTGTGTCCCCATTAAGGCATACATGAACTGTCAGGCAACCAAATTCCATGCACAACAATTTACCCATGCACTCTGTTGTTCTTTGTGAAACATGCAGACATTACTGTATCCATCTGGTAACAAAAACAGGTGATAGACCAAAATTTTCCAACTTTGTAATGAATATATTGTCTTAATCGTACAGTACAGAATATAGGCTGGGTATTCATAGACCCTGGGTTATAAGCTGCTACATTCAGGTAATTGTTGGACACTGCCAAATCTTTTGGACATGCCCCCTTGTGTGTACACCTAACTCTACCCTGCTCAGTGAAACCTCAGTTTTTTTGCTAGTGTCCTGTAAATGATGGACCTCTTCTTCCTTATGAAGAAGCTTCTATGTTTATGTAGTTCTTATTTACTTCAATGTTTTTTTAATCAACTCTTCAATCAGCCTCACTGTCACTACTACAATAGAAGCAGTGCAAATTATAACTAATATATAAACAATCACATATAAAATGCTAAATCAAATAATAAATAAAAGTGCATGATTAAACAATAATAAAAACATCAACTAATTGATGTAACTTTGAATAAATAAACAAATCGGATGTGATCTCAGCAAATAAATCCAATATAATGTAAAAAACATCCAGTGAGTGAATCGTGACTAATCCATAATAAAGTCCATAAAATGTGTTCCGGTATGTTCTTTGCAGTGAACCTTCACCAATACAAATACAACACCCAAAGTGCTATGGATGGATGGCCGCTTACCCCAAGATGTTGACCCTTTTAACTAAAAAAGGGTCAGATAACGCTTGTCGCAAGATGCCACTTGCTAGTGAAAGGATTGAAATCCCGAGTCCATTCGACTCCCCAGGATAGATGCGATCGGAATATGCAGATAAAACGAATAATACCAAAAATAGTGTAATCCCATTTATTAAAATATAAATCGATAATAAAAAAGGCCAAATGGCTCCTTACATTACGTGGTGCCTTAACCCGGCACTGAGGCTGAAAGGCATGTGGAAGCCAATTCGTTCCGTCCGTCCGTGTGGAGAGCTGGCGTGCGTTCCACCTGCTACAGCGGCTAACCAACGAGGACCGGAAGTAAAGTGAAAAACGTGACCAAGTACCGCCTCGACGTACGTTTCGTTAAATCGTCATCAGGAAGCGACGCTTCCTGATGACGATTTAACGAAACGTACGTCGAGGCGGTACTTGGTCACGTTTTTCACTTTACTTCCGGTCCTCGTTGGTTAGCCGCTGTAGCAGGTGGAACGCACGCCAGCTCTCCACACGGACGGACGGAACGAATTGGCTTCCACATGCCTTTCAGCCTCAGTGCCGGGTTAAGGCACCACGTAATGTAAGGAGCCATTTGGCCTTTTTTATTATCGATTTATATTTTAATAAATGGGATTACACTATTTTTGGTATTATTCGTTTTATCTGCATATTCCGATCGCATCTATCCTGGGGAGTCGAATGGACTCGGGATTTCAATCCTTTCACTAGCAAGTGGCATCTTGCGACAAGCGTTATCTGACCCTTTTTTAGTTAAAAGGGTCAACATCTTGGGGTAAGCGGCCATCCATCCATAGCACTTTGGGTGTTGTATTTGTATTGGTGAAGGTTCACTGCAAAGAACATACCGGAACACATTTTATGGACTTTATTATGGATTAGTCACGATTCACTCACTGGATGTTTTTTACATTATATTGGATTTATTTGCTGAGATCACATCCGATTTGTTTATTTATTCAAAATTACATCAATTAGTTGATGTTTTTATTATTGTTTAATCATGCACTTTTATTTATTATTTGATTTAGCATTTTATATGTGATTGTTTATATATTAGTTATAATTTATACATTCACCAGCGCCCCCTTGTTATATAATTCCACATTGCACTTTATGGGTATCCATTAAGTTTTTCAGGGGTGCAGCTTAATTAGCATATATATATATATATATTTTTTCAACTGGCGCGAGGTTTTTTTACTTAATAGAAGCAGTGCACCCAAATCGGAACAACCTTGATAAAACCTTGGGAACCATACCCAGAACCACACTGTGGAGATAGCCTGTAATGTTGCTTCGGGCACTGGTTCCTGTTTGGGTGATCACTACAGAATTTACTGCAACACATGTAGTTAAAGTGATACTAAAGTTTAAAAAAATAAAAAATAAACATGTCATACTTACCTTCACTGTGCAATTAATTTTGCACAGAGTGGCCCCGAAAGGCCATCTTGTTGGGTTCCCCGGCGGCTCTCGTGGCTCCTCCCCACATCAGACAACCCCCTAGGAGAAGCTCTCTCCCGGGGGTTACCTTGTGGGCGCGCTCCTGTGTCCAGCATTTGGCGTCCATAGCCGCCGAATGCAGGACTCGGCCCCGCCCCCGGTGCCCGCATCATTGGATTTGATTGACAGCAGTGGGAGCCAATGGCTGAGCTGCTATCAATCTATCCAATCAAGAGCCGAGAACCCCAGGCAGAGAGACGGCGCGTACTCGCCGTGGGACATTCCAGGGCTCAGGTAAGTAAAACGGGGGGCTGGGGAGCCGGTGACTGACAGAAGTTTTTTCACCTTAATGCATAGGATGCATTAAGGCATTAAGGTAAAATAACAGGAGGCTGTGGTCCATTCCTATGGTTCCCAGAGTCTCAAGACCCCTCTGGTGGTATACCCACCTTGACAGGCAAAGCCTGGATCCATACAGGGACCAGCCAAGTTGAAAGGTAAGACAGGCTTATCCTGTAATTGATCCGTTACTGTAGCCTTTTAGCAAGTATGAGATTTAAAGGAGAAGTATAGCCAAAGCTATTGTGGCTTTACTATTCCTATAGATAACAGGAGTGCAGTTCGTTCTGCACTCCTGTGATCTGTTCTTAGCTGACAGTGGGCTGAAGCCTACTGTTCGCTGATGTCACAGAGCCGGTCCAAGCCATAAAAAGATCCCGACCACATGGTCGGTATCCGCCCAGAAACCTGGGTTGACAACTGGCTCAGCCTCTCAGTGACCTGCTGAGAGTATGAGCCAGCCCCTCCCGCCCCTCCACATCCCAGCGCTCCAGTGAGAGTGTGTGTGGGGGGGCAGAGCAGAGAGCCGGAGACCGACAGTCCCTGGCTCTGTGCTCACAGAATTCTGAGAACTGAGCGATCAGCAGTCTTTTATCACTCGGTTCTCAGTCCAGAGCTGGCAGGGGACAGATGCAGCATCGGATCGCTGCATCCACTTAGGCGAGTATAAATGTTTTTTTTTTTTTAAAGTCCATACTTCTCTTTTAATATTTCCACTGCTTGCAACACACTTATAAATGTCTCCTGAATAGTATTTTTTTTTAACAACTAAACTATTAGTTTGATTTGAGTGTTTAAACATTCAAACTTGGCGGTAAAATTTCCACCATTTAGAGCTTAGTCTTAGGTGGATGAGCTGATGTTGCATCACAACATAGGTGACACTGTTATCACTAATTTACTTTTCTGTGTTGATGCCCTAGAATAAGTCATGACACAAATTTACGTAATGGCTTTTATTTCTGTCCATATGCAAAGAATCTTACGGCTGAAAGCCTGGTCAACTGAAGATGCCTGTAAAGAACACCTCACTTGTATGCCTTTGAAGGAAGACATCTTTTTGGTCAGGCACTTGACAACATCAATAAAAATGCCACAGGAGGAAAGGTCCTTCTCCCATAGCAGAAGGCTCCAAATCTCGCTCTTCAGGAGTATTTAGTTCCTCAATACACAGAGCGCCACTGCTCTTCTCAGGTTTTATCTTTAAAACCAAAATCAAGCTTATCCTTTAAGCACTATACTGGTAACTCAAAACCCACCAAGTCGGCCACAAAGTCTTCTCCAATGAAGGGGCACCCTTACTCCTAAGAATGGGAAGATGTCTGTTACAGTTTGCATTCCTCTAAGTAGGAGATATTCCAGACCTATAGGTTCAATCTGAGAAATCAAAGAAGTACAAATAGAGTTTAAAACTGTACCCTTTTATCTCTTTCTTCTCTCAAACCAACCAAATTTGCCAAGGATTTACAAAGTGTCCTAAACCATCTTATCTCCCAAGGTCCTTCCGAAGCACAGATTTAAAGGATTCTGTTCTATTCAGCCTATCCTAGACCTAAAACCCTTTAACAAGTACTTTTGCATTCACAAGTTTCTCATGGAATCTGCAAGGCAGTTTATGCTTCTTTGAGACTTGGCATCAATAGAGATTTAAGATGATTACCTCCTTTTTGCCATTTACTCACTGTTATGTCTCTTAGACACAGGGTCTCTCAGAGTGTTGCTAGCAATGCTAAAGTATCTGCTCAGCAAGTTACACACAGGCCAGATGAACGGCACTTTCTGTGCTTTGCAGTAGGAGACAAACACTTTAAATTTGTTGCACTGTCATTTGGCCTATCCTCTGCACCCAGGATATTCCCATACAGTAGGTACTCGCACCTTTTCTCCCCTCTTAAGAACTCAGGGCATCCAGGCTATCATGTACCTACACATATATAGAAAAACATGTTGCGCTGTCTAAATGTGTTAATCAGCCTTCAAATATAATGAATAATAATTATATAAACAATAAAGTCCATAGTGATAAAGTGCAAAAGTCCTTCAAACAAGTGCAGCATCCAGTGCTTGAGTAGATCAGGCAAAATTGTCTCCTTACCAGATCCAAAGACCTATCAAGGTCTATACTTGCATCTGTGAGCTCTATTACCCCTCACATTAGGTGCAGATCAGCTTGATCCAGCCTCCCAGCAGGGGATCATTGGTGAAAATGAGCCAAAAATGTAGCTACATGATATCCTCAGAAGCCGATTCAATCAGTGATCATAAGAAAAAAGGGAAACTCATTGCGCAGCGTCCAAATAAAAAATAGGCATTTATTTAAAAAAACTACTTACAACAAGACTGTAATCACAGGCATTGGAAACCTAAAGTGTCCTAGCACTTTCACAAGCATATTGACGTTGCCGCTATTTCCTGCCCAGCCGACATATGTTTCGTCTGAATAGACTTTTTCTGTGAGACATTAGGAGCTCATTTTATTCAAATTTTATTCACGTACATCAACCACATTATATATTTCGATTCTTCAGGCTTTCAGTTGGATGATCAGTTTCCTAAAGCTTGCCATTCTCCCCTCCTTGCATCTGAAATTTATTGGCCTCATCCTAGACACGGCTTGGGCAACGTTTTTCCTTATGCCAAACATGCTTCTTTCTTTAGGGCCCTGGTGCCCAACTCATGGCCTGCTGGGCTCTGACATGCAGCCTTCTGGACATCGGGCACCAGGTAAACAAGACAATCTCTTCCTGCATTGCAGTGCTAGCTGCATCAGCCGCCCCACACAGGTGTGTTAAACATCAACACAGACTCACTAGCAGCTGTCTCTGAGCAGACTTCCATATACTGTAACTGTATACCTGTTCAGTCCCCCAGGCAGAAGAGGCTGCTCATAACAGCTTCCTATTTCCAGTTGTAGGTGGAGTTAGCCTGCTTCAAAGCCATGATCATATCGGGAGGCAGTAAGGATAGAGCCCTGCAGAGGCTGCCAATTCCACTGTACAGCTGGAATAAGAAGCTGGACAAGGAAGGAAGGAGAAAGAAGGAAAGAAAGAGAAGAAAAGAGAAAGAAGGAAAGTTTTAAAGTTCAACTGCAGATATGATTTTTACTACATAGTTTGTAACATGCACATCTATTTTCTGAGGGACCACTGTTACAAGCTGTCAATCACTCTAGTAGTCAGCACTGCTACAGTGATAGCCATGGTTTTTCAGATCCTGTGCCAAGCAGCTTTCCTTTTGCATAGTAACAACAGGGGGTGGCTCGCTTAGCATTTCCACCATTCACTAAACACCTTGTGATGATTGAATGGGGGGAAAACGACAGTGACATGTTAGTTTCTAACACATCTATTCAGAGAATGCAAGGAATTTATTGAAAAAAATACCTTGTTTTCAGTGAATGGTGGCAGTGCTGAGTAAGCGACCCCCTGTGGTTACTATGAAAAGGGAAGCTGCTCGGCACGCGACCTGAAAGACTGTGGCTATCACTGTAGTAGTGGTTACTACTACAGTTATTGATAGTTTGTAACAGCAGTCCCTCAAAGAATATTTACTAGAACCATTGTATTTGTAGAGGAAGTGGTGTGACGTCATATGTTTGTCTGTAGGCACTGTTCGGTTATTCTGCTTGCCGACGCCAGTGGTTGCCAGAATATAATAGTCCAGTGGGGATATGTGTGCAAAATTCAGCTTATATTTATTGGTTTGCGCAAAAGTTATAGCGTCTGCAAAATAGGGGATAGATTTATGGCATTTTTATTATTTTGTCAGCGATCAGTGACTTTTAGCGGGACTGCGACATTGCGACAGACAGATCTGACACCTTACTGACATTTTTGACACTTTTTAGGGAACCAGTGACATTATTATGGTAATTAGTGCTAAAAATATGCACTGTTATTGTACTAATGACACTGGCAAGGAAGGGGTTAACATCAGGGGCTATCAAGGGGTTAAATGCGTTTCCTGGGTGTGTTTACTAACTGTATGGGGGATTGTGTGACTGGGGAAACACACAGATCTGTCTTCCTGCATAGCAGAAAGACGGGATCTGTGTGATCTCCCCTGTCAGAATGGAGATTTGCCTTGTTTACACAGGCAGATCCCTGTTCTGTCAATGCAGGGAATGATCACGGGTGGCTGTCAGACTTCGAATTCGCCCCACCTGCTGATTGGCTCCCCCCACTGGCCAGTGGGCGCACGCCTACAAATCTCTGTGTACGAGCCAACGTACAATGACAGTGATTCACGGGATCGAGCCACATTGCCACAGTGCAACTGCGACGGCTTGTCCTTAAGCAGTTAAACAATTCCATCAGAGAGATCAACGGGACAACAGTGATGGATGATCACAGGATCCTCTCTATGGTAAGGAAAAACCCATTCACAACATCCAGACAAATGAAGGACACTTTCCAGGTGGTGGGCGTATCTTTGTCAAAGTCTACAATCAAGAGAAGACTTCACAAGAGAAAATACAGAGGGTTCACCACAAGGTGCAAACCATTCATAAACCTGAAGAATAGAAAAAGCCAGATTAGACTTTGCCAAAAAACATCTAAAAAAGCTAGACCAGTTCTGGAACAGCATTCTTTGGATTTATGAATATAAGATTTAAACTGTACCAGAATGATGGGAAGAAAAAAGAGTGGAGAAGGCTTGGAACAGCTCATGATCCAACGTCATTTGTAAAACATGGTGGAGGAAGTGTGATGGCATGGGCATGCATGGCTTCCAGTGGCACTGGGTCATTGGTGTTTATTGATGATGTGGCAGAAGCAGCCGGATGAATTCTTCAGTGTTTAGAGATATACTGTCAGCCCAGATTCAGCAAAAATACAGCAAAGTTGATTGGACGGCACTTCACAGTACAGATGGGCAATGATCCAAAACATTAAAAAAAGGAAAAAATTGCGCATAGAGAATAAAATAAGCAGCCAACACGTCACTAGACATACAGTGCAAAATGGAAAAAAACAAAACAAAAGTGTGGCGCTAAGTGAGCATGTAAATAGCGTGTGAAGCTGAAAAGGTGAGGTAGGCAATGCAAAATTAAATGTGAACAAAACCAAAACATAAAAGTCCAAAGTGAATAAAAAACATCTATGGAAGGTCCATTAGAGTTCGAAATAAAGTGAAAAGGTATTTCTTGGATAATCCAGGATGAATCTTTAAAATACAGTCAAAATGGTAAAGTGTTCACGCTTACCAGATTCAATGGACACACGTACCATATAGCACGTGGGTCAATCAGGCACTCTTAAGGGAATGACCTCAAACAGGTAAACTCCCACCACTGGAACAATGGTAGGAAAGAATCCAAGTATTCATGATGGACTCCAAAACATGCAATGAATTACATCAAATGGTGTGCATGAAAAACAAATGATCCACACATAGTGTAAAACTGTTTGACGTTTAATGGTAAAAAAAAGGGGGGTTACACTTACAGCAAATTTGATAAAACAAGCTTGTAAATAAAATGGTGTATAGGCAATGATTCCATCTCTGATGCGTTTCGTCCTATTGGACATCATCTGAGGTGATCCATAACACACTGCAAAAGCAACCCAGGAGTTTTTCAAGGAGGAGAAGTGGAATATTCTGCAATAACCAAGTCAATCACCTGATGTCAACCCAATTGAGTGTGAATTTCACTTGCGGAAGGATACCCAGTCTTTGGTAATGTTCATGGGTTCCAGACTTTAGGCAGTCATTGCCAGTAAAGAATTCTCAACAAAATATTAAAAATTAACATTTTATTTATGATTATATTTATTTGTCCAATTACATTTGAACCCCTGAAAATGGATGGACAATGTATAAAAATGTTTGCAGTTCCTAAAATTTGTACTTGATATTTATGTTCAACCCATTAAATTAAAGCTGAAAGTCTGCACTTCAAATTCATTTGGATTGTTTCATTTTATTTTTATTCTGGTGGCATACAGAGCCAAAAGTATGAAAATTGTGCCTGTGTCCAAATATATATGGACCTAACTGTATATGTACAGAGTTGGTACAATAGTGATGCTGGCAATAATCTTTCTTGCCCCATATCTCTCATTTTAAGCAACAATATGTCAGATGTGTCAGACTCTTTTAAGGAATCCCTCCTAATCCTTTAAAATGGTCTTGTGCCCAAAACCCTCTTTTAAGCCAGCCCCTAAAAAATATTGGCCTACCTTCCTTGTTCCCTACTCCCAAGCATCCCAAGGAAATTTCTCTTAATTTTTTGGATGTAGTTAGTCTACAGTTTTTGTAAACCACAGTCTCTAAGAATAGGGTTTCAAAAAGAACACCCTGCTTCCAAGTACACTATTGCAAGGTGGATAAGACAGCTCATTGTAAGAGCCTACACTCCACAAGATAGGTGGGGGGGGGGGGTTCCTGGGCATTTCACCATCAGGGGTGTGTTGCTCAGCTTGGTAAGGCCCCCATCTGGTCTTCAGCTCACACATTCTCCAGGTTCTGCCATGAGATATCCAGGCATCTGCAGATGATTCTTTCTATGATCGTTTGGCCCTTTGGCACAGTTCTATTTGCCTTGTTGTTTCCCACCTCTCTGATGTATTTCTTCATGGCATCCCAGGGTCTATGAAGATGCAGCCTGTGTCCTCTACTGTATGATTAAAGCGGAAGTAAACCCATCGATTTAACAATTTAAAAAATAGTTACATTCCAGGCATGGCTGTGCTCTCAACCAAACTGTCAAACCATCCAATGGCTGGTGTTATAACTGATCACATGTGCAGCATTATGGCAGTTGAAGGTGAGGCCAAGATGGCAGCTTTCTTGGCTGAAAAATATAGGAGGTAGGAGGGTTTACTTACACTTTAAGATTAAACTTTGATTTACCTGTATATAACTTGGAAAATGTTACAGAACACAGGACATCTTACCTTCTATTCCTTTGTTACTCTGCATGGCTTGCTAAAAAAAAGAGGTCTCAGTAAGTGTGGAAGGATCATGGGGGCGTGTCCAAAAGCTTTGTCGGTGTCCAATTACCTGAAAGTAGCAGCCTTTAACCCAGAATCTATGCATATCGAGCCTTTGTCCTGTACTGTACTCCAAGATACAGAATTTACAGGTAGGTTAAAGTTTCTTTCTTTTCAGCAGAGATGGTCCACAGAAGTCTTTATCAGTCCGGTTTGCATCATAGCCAGCCCTTCTGTTCTAACTTTGGAAGAATCTGACAGCAAGCACCCAGTGTATGAGTACCTTTTTAACATCTTCTCAGCAGCTGTATATTATCTTTATGGTACAGTACAGGACACAGGAATCAATTTATAAACCAGGGGTTATTTGCTGTGACCTTCAGGTGATTGGACACTGGCAAAAGCTTCTCTAGGTTAGCCAATGTATCCATATAACACTTCCCATTCTGTGAGACTTCAGTTTTTTGGTAGTATCCTCAGGTGATCCATGCCTTCTATTCTTGGAAAAGAACTTCCTACTATTTTTCACCAGATTTATTTTACCTTTTTCTATCAAGATCTTACTGCTCCTTGCCTTCATGGCTCACTAGCAGTTTATGGATCAGTTACCTTTGAGCATACCTTGGAAACTATACCCAGACCACACAATAAAAGGGCCAGCCTGTAATGTTTTCTTTGACCCATGGATCTTGCAGTTGAAACTGACCTTGGCATGTGGTGAAACAAGTGTATTTAACCATAGTGTGTTATACAGGTTCAGGGTCTTGGTCTATTTCTATGGCATCCAGAGCCTGAAGACAACCTTTGAGGGTATGCCCATCATGACAGGTGAAATCTGGACCCTGAACAGGACCAACAACATGGACAAGTTAAAACAGATTTTCCCTGTACCTTCATATCTACCAGTTCCTAGCTATGCATGTCTTGATGGATCTGTAGTATACACTACATCTTTAGCCTACAAGACACACCACAATGGCATGCACACAAGCACTTTACAAGGCACAGGTTATGGTGGGGAATATACACTCCTAGTGTTCTTCCCTAAATTGTATGGTCTTACTATTCAGACTCTTAATTAATGTTTATAAAGAATTTACCTATTTATATTTGGTTGTCTTTTTTTAACCTCGCTATTGGAAGTTCCACTTTGGCTGGAAACAGTGCTTATAAGAGTCCTCCCTGAGCATTTCTCACTGCCATTTTCTTTCAACAATGCAAACTGATTGTTTGTTGTCCCACCTGTTTTCCTCAGAGACACAGGCATTGAAAGGCAGGCATTCCATCATACCGGAAGCACTGAGCCCCCTCAATCCCGGTCTATTTCGTGAGTTCCTCGCAGGGGAAGACCCTTGCTTAGCAATGGCGGACTACAGTCGCTTGCGACTGGGAGCACAGGTTGATAACAGTTCCCCTGTTCTTGAGCAAGGTCTATCACCAACACCGATTCAGCCTGACTCAGGCTCCTTAACAGCTGTGCACCATGTCACTTGTCTGAATAAAGCAGAATACTCTTCCACTGTGTCTTATCTATTTGAGAGGCTATTTCCACTTCTGAAATCAGTGGGGTCTTTGAGCCGTAAATGCACTTCTGCCTCTCCTCCTGACTATGTTCATGAGCCACAATCAGATTTGCCTAGTGCACTTATAATAACAGAAAACAAGGCGGGCGTTGACATTTTAGTGAAGGTGGCACAAGATTTTGCACCACCATAATTAAAAACGTACTTCTTTAGCTTCTCAGCATAGGCTGTACTGTGGACTAATTGATCAAGGCAGTACATACTCGTCTCTGAACAGATGCACCCAGTGCTGCACAGGCCCCCCATTTTCCTAAAAGCACCTTTTGTACAAAGTCTTCTCCCACCCTAGATCAGGCAATGAGAGCTTTATACAATGACTAATTTGACTGCCGGTCATGGGAAACCGCAAACGGCGGGTTTGCCACGATTTGCGTTGTATCGTGGCCGGCGGTCAAAACATTCCTATTCTGAATGCAATTCTTCTGCGTTCAGGAGAGGGTGGTTGAGTGAGGTTGAAACTCCCCTAACCGCAGCAGCTCCTAAACTCTGGTAAAAGCCTACTGTATGTGTACAGTATGACATAACTTTTTTGCTCCCCTCAGGAGATGGATTCAGGCATTGCATCTACAGCTGTTCGACACATATTTCCTTGGGGCCTGACCCTTCTATTCTTCACTTCTTTTTGGGGAGGTCCCATCTTGGCATTCTTCCCCCTTTCTTCCATCTGTCTGGGCAGTTGTCTTTTTTTTTATTGGGCTCTACCCTCAGGGAAGGAGTCTGTCCTTCCCTGCCTGTACCTATTCTACTATTAAGGTCAGGTTCTTGGGCCTATACAGTGTCTAGCTGCTATTCTTCACACTTGTGCAGAGCCACCACCCAGTTCTTTGTTCACCTTTTCTCCCATTTGTTTGCCAGGTGGCTGTTTGAACCTTTGCTGTCATTTGCTTTGGCTGCAAGGTGCTTCTGCTGTTAACTGTTTGGGTTAGTTGACCCTTCATGTGTTTTCCTGAGAGCCTTTTGCTGTTTTTTTAGCTGGCTTGTTGCCCACCCCTCGATTTATTGCCTGGGGACGTTCCATGGTCTGTGTATCGATTCCTGTGTTTTGAACTGCACAATAAAGATAATAGGAATTTTGACGCACTTGTAAATTCTTTACCTTCTAGTACAGTACAGGGCACAGGTTATTACTTCTTTTCTGTGTGAACTCCTAACTGTTTGCGCACAAATCAAAGCTTTTGCAAGTGTCCAGTCACCGCAAGGTAGAGGAGTATAACCCATGGTCAATTACCAATGCTTGTGCCTGTACTCCAAGTTCTGAAATTTACAGATAGATCAAACTTCCTTTTTTTTTTTTTTTTTTTAATAAACAAAGGTACTTACTGCATTCTTCCCTTGGCTTTAAGCCTTATTCAGCAAGCAGAAGCACAGTTTGACCTTAATATAAATATTCCTAGAGGTACAGAATCAATAGACAGTTTAAGGAATGCAATATAAATATAATGATTTATTATGCATTTTACTTAAGATGTATGTACTTTATTTTATAGGGCAATGGCTACACACCTGTCGCAATTGATCTGAGCAATGTTGTCCTCTCCAGGGAGCTCCAGGTATGCATTTTCTTATCTGAAAGTTAACAATAAATTGTTCCAGAGAACAATCATGTAACACATCTAGGAGAACCAAATAGCACATTCCTGAATTGTCTTAATCATTCATTAAAGAGGAACTGCAGTCTGCTCACATAATTTTTAATAAAAACATCTTTGCCATTCCGAAGCTTCCCTCCAACCACTTTGCATATTGTTTTATATATATACTGTGATTCTGTACTTGCAAAATATGCTGCAGAAATCTCTCTCCACTAAGTCTGGTTGCAGCCATTTTAACTGTGGGCAGCTGAAGCTGCTGCCTGTTCACTTCCTGGATTTACAAAGACACACAGAGGCACACCTCCAGTTCTGCAGCTTTCATTGGCCCTCTTATGACTCATCCCCCCTCCCTTCCTGGCAAACTCTCACAAGAGTGAGAGAGAGCTGTGCATGATGTCATAAGCCTAGGCTAATGACCAGACAAGAAACAGGTAGTGGGCTGTATAAGGCATTTCCTGGCAGACGAAAAATGTTTTACTACCCAAAGTTAAAACAACAAGGGCAGAAGATTTAATAGATGCAAAGTTGAAAAATTACTGAAAGTTCGCTTTAAGGGGCACTGTCAGAAGGAATTCTGAGATGTATGGTTATACTGCCACCTACAGGAGAATTAGCAACAAAATACTGCTGATCAGCCAGCATAACCCCTCCCACTTCCATCATGCTCAAGCTTCTTGTTAGTATCTTAGATTAATAAACTTATTTTATCCTCTGAGAAAAACAATAATTTTTTCCTCTTTAAGCTTCTTTCTGCACTGCAGAGCCAAGAGGGCTCTTTTTTGCAGTTTTTCAGATCGGCTGCCCTAGTGGGTGTTCCTGGTCACCGGAGGAAGATGTGGTGCTGGCCTGTAATGTGACTTTAGGCACTGAGCTCTGCTAATGGCACTTTGTAACTTACACAACCAACCCTAAGGTTGAGGAAATCCTTCCTCCCACTGACCTGGAAGATCCTGATGACAGATACCAGCTTGACAAGCAGGGGAGGAGTCCTAGATACCTTCTCAGTGCAGGGGACTTGGTCACCATGGCAAGCTCAACTCCCAGTCATCATTCTGGAGCTAGCTACAAGCAATGTGTATGTCCCTTTACTGATGGAACTCTCGCCTGCATTGTCATCAGATCCAGAATCAGTTAGACAATGCCACTATAGTGGCATTTTTAAAGCAAGAACCAGAAGTCTTGAAGCTCTAAGGGAATCCAAATAGATTCTTACTTGGGACTTCTCATTCAACCTTGTCCACCATTCAAATTTCAGATGTGGAAGATTGGCAGGCTGGCTTTCTAAGTCAACATCAGTGTTGATGGGGGGAATCCCTCCTGCGGAGCTATTGTATTCTGACAACGAGAGGTTTCCCAGCCATCAGAATACAATGATTACTGATTGCGGCTATAGCCACAGACAGTGATCGTATGAAAAAGATCAGACAGGCTGGTTGTACTGAAGTTGATTGATGGATCGATTTTAGTACATCCAGCCTGCCCATACATTTATCGAAATTCAGCGGATTCTGACAGATCTGTCTATGGCTAGCTTTAGATCGCACATTGTAGATAAGCAGCTTAAAGGCTATATTCAGAGGAGTGACACTACTGTAAAAATATCTACCACAGTAGTGGTTTCTAGAATTGTTCTACTTTGGGCTCTGGATATGGAATATAGTTTTCTTGTTAATTAACCTTCTAGGCTGTGGGCTTTGAGGTCTGTTCACAATATCAGTTGCTGTTCAGGCACAGGAGAGCCTAGGCACCCTTAGACATCACTGACACTGAAAAAGGTAAATTTTTTAGAGTACTGCACAGGCTCAAAGCAAATATTCACTTTGTGAGTTTAAAGCTGGCCAAACATGGTGGCGTTTTTATCATTTAGCCAGTGAGCTGTATTAAAAATACTAAACTGATTCCCCCATCCACATATTTGAGGTGGATGCCGGAATACTCTCCACTGTGTCATTGTATTCTGATAATGGGACTCTCCTGCCAGTAGAATACACTGATCAGTGTTGCAGCTGATTGGCTGCATGTGCTGATTGAAGCAAAATATTCCAACAAGCCGTTCATGAGAATTCGATCATTAGATTGACTTTTCATTAACAAGAATAGCCATAGATGGATTGAAATGTATCTGATCCCTGTTGAAGTGCCAAATTTCGATCCACATATGGCCAGCTTTAGTTCACAGATTTTTTCTAAAGCAAATATGCACCAAAAATAGTATTTCTGTGTATAAAACATAACAAAACATAACAAATAAATAATATGTACAATGAATAATAAGGATTTTCTAAATTTTATAATTAAGAGACAATCTTTTGCTGTAATAACATTTGGACATCAAGATAAAAAAAAATTAAGAAAACAAGCATTACGAGCAAAAAAATGTCTTACAAATTCACACACATATTCACATTTGAGATGAAAATGATGGGCCTAAGCTTCTAATTGTGGTTTTGTACAGGGAATGGTTGAAGTAATGGCAGAAAATTACCACAATATATGGGCAAAGAAGAAGAAGATGGATTTGGAGACTAAAGGTAAGAGAACAAACAGTGCATTAAAAAAAAAAAACTCTTTCCTATTTGCATGTGTCCCAAGTCTGTAATATCACTTCCTAGTCCAGACTTTTTTGGAATATAGCAAAAGATTTTCTGTTGGCTGCTTGCTGCTATTGTTTCTCAATATTAAAATGTATGTCAGGACAAACAAAAAACATTTGATGAACATCTTTCCAATACATCTCTGCAATACATGCTCTTGTTTTACCCCTTTAAAGACCATGCACGTCGAAAGAAACATACCTGCTAATTTGCCAGAAATGCTTCTACATTTTTTTTGTGGGCTGACAACACACAGCATTTTGTGTACTGAGTAACGACAGTCCTTTTTTTTTATGATCACCTTTTCCTTTATTAAGACAAATTCCAAAATACAACATAGAAATACATATTGCACAAAATATCTATATAAATCCTTTCATTAACATACACCACACTAACCCCCCACCCCAAGAAAACACACTGGGTCCTTGATCATGTCCTCTTTAGAGGAGAGAAAGTAGGAAAAAAAAAAGGAAAAAGCACATCCACTTACCTAACCATAACCAAAACTCAATTTGTACAAAACATTCAAAGTATAATTAAGAAGGGGGTTTTGCAGCGCCCTTATACGTCTGTCAAACAACCAACAATACAAAAAAAGTAAGTAAATAAAGTGTATAATTTCGAATTACTATTTTCGTGTCCTATTATGTTTAGTGTTTTAATTCAATATACTCTCACTCTACTATTTCATTTTTATACCTCTCCACCTTTCATTTCAATCTACCCTTATTTATGTGATTCCATTATGTGTTGCCCATCCCGTGCCTAATTTACTATTATAACTTATCCTCTTACTTTAATGACATCAATCATCTCTTCACTGTGCCTCCCAGAGGAGGAAAAAAAAAAAAAAGAGACAAAAAAAACAAAAACACAAAAAACAAAACAAAAAAAACCCCCACCTCCTCCCAATTTCCCCCCACCAGATGCATCCCACAGACAATCCGATCCATAATTCAGCATTAACCCCAAAAGGGTTTAATCCACCCCTTTTTCTAAGGAGCAATACAGCCATCCTGCCCATGTATCTTAAAATGTATTCTGTTGGTCTTTAACTGTATGCATCCATCTCTCTGCTTCCATAATTTTTTCTACCTCCCTTTTCCAATCCATAATAGTGGGACATCCAGACTGTTTCCAAAATCTAGGTATCAATATTTGGGCTGCATTTAGCAAATGGGGAGTAACGTTTCTCTTATAAAACCTAGCAGATGATGGCATCCCATGAAAAAGAGAATGTAATGGAGAGAATTCTATAGGTCTAAGTGTAATTTTCTTAATCCAAGGGGCTATCTCCTCCCAGAAAACTTTAATCTTTGGGCAATGCCACCATAAATGCAGAAATGAACCCCTTTGGTTACATCCCCTCCAGCAATTAACATCCACAAATGGATATATCTGAGCCAATTGAGCAGGTGTACGATACCATCTTGCCAGGAACTTGTAAGACATCTCCTGTATATAGGAACTTATCAAAGTATGGTTTGTCGCTCCCATCAGCCTTTTAATTTGCTCTGATGTAAAATTATAGCCCAGTTCTCTTTCCCATTCTCGAATGAAATAGGGAGTTGTCATATTTTGGGAGCTCAGAACCAGCCTATACATTCGAAACAACATATGACCCGGCTCTGATAAGTTAACACACCATTCCTCAAAAGTAGTAAGCGGGTTCGCTGGCCTGATCTGGAGCTTCCACTTATTGAACAAATCTGTCAGTTGACGGTATTTCCATACAGCCATTGGTACTTCCCCCATTATTCGAACCAAATCCACCAATGGAAGCAATTTACCCTGTGGGGCCAAGCCAGCGCAATTACCCTCCCATTCCATTCCCCAGCGATCTAAACTCCCTTTCTCTTCCCCCGGGGAAAATCAGGGAAATCCCTCCAATGGTATTATAGGGGATATTGGGGGTGGGCAGACTTTCCCGTACTATTCATTCTATCCCAAATGGATAGTGTTGTCTTCGTCAATGATGGTGCATATTCCGACAACCCTCTATAAGAACCTGGAATCCAGGGGGCTCTGGCCAAGTTCCTACCTGATAACGTTTTCTCCAAGGGCACCCAAATTTTACTAGCAGAGTCATGGCACCAGTTCATTATATGAACCAGGGCCATGGCTCTGTAATAAAGCACTATATCCGGGAGTCCCACCCCACCCTCCTGTTTTGGTTGCCTCAAAATCTTATGTGCTAACCTGGGATGTTTATTTCCCCCACAAAGGTCATAAAAGCCCTTCGTATTTGTTTAAAGAATATCTGTGGGAGTGTTATGGGTACAGTATGTAAAACGTAAATAAGCCTGGGAATTACACTCATTTTAAGCGCGTTTACACTGCCAAACCATGTCAGGGTATGACTTCTCCACTTTTGCAGGTCTTTTATTATGGATACCATCATGGGTCCCTAGTTTAGATCATATAGGCACTTTATATCTGAAGAGATATAGATCACTAAATAGAATATAGAATCAAGGCGCCAAACAAAAGGAAAAGATTGTTGCAAGGTGGTCCTCATCCTCAGAGGCACATAGCTCAGTATCAACACTGATTTCTCAATATTTATTTTAAAATTAGATATAAGGCCAAACCTGTCTATTTCCAACATCAGTTCCGTCAAGGACTCTTGAGGAGAAGAGAGGTACAACAGTAGATCATCTGCGTAAGCTGAGATCTTATGTTCTGTTGATCCAATACAAATCCCCTTAATCTTCCTATTTCCCCTAATCGTGCACAGAAAGGGCTCCAGCACCATAGCAAATAACAATGGGGACAGTGGGCATCCCTGCCAAGTTCCATTCCGTACCTCAAAATAATCTGATAGTCTACCATTAACTTAACCCTTGCTCTAGGATCTGCATACAGTGCCATCATCCATCCCATCATCTGCTCTCTCAGACCCATCTCCCTCAAAACTCCGACCATAAACTCCCACCCCACCCTATCGAATGCTTTTTCAGCATCCATTGAAGTTACTACACTCGGGGTCTGGTTCAGTCAGTTATGCATCCAATGCAATACATGCAGGGCCCGAATAGTATTATCTCTAGCCTCTCGGCCCTTCATAAACCCTGTTTGGTCTGGGTGAATAAACTTAACTATATGTTCTTGTAACCTTAGGGCCAGAATTTTAGCCAAGAGCTTAGATGGGTCTGTAGCTGGCACAGCACTGGGGGTCTTTCCCTACCTTCTGGAGAACCGTCACATAAGCCAACAGTGCCTCCGGGGGCAATGGGTTAGAGACTGAGATGGACTTAAGATATCTGCAAAGAGGAGCCAACAGGATTGAGAAAAACGTTCTATTATACATATTTGTGAAATCATCGGGTTTTACCTAATGGCATAGCCGCAATCGCTCTGCCCAGCTCTTCAATGGACTTTGCTTTTTCCATTTCCTCCAAGGCTGCAGATGGAATGGCCTGTAGCCCTGCGGCCTCAGGATATTCCCAAATTCTATCCAAACGTCCATCCTCCACTGCCCTCACAGGAACTGAGTCTATATTATATAGAGACGCATAAAAGTGATGAAACTCAGCTTCTATTGCTTGGGAGTCCATTATCTGCTTATCGCCTGTCTTTATAGTGTGAACATGGCGTGAATCCTGTTGTTTCTTTAGTGTCTAGACCAGGGTCCAAGGTAATGTTGAAATCCCCTCCCATAACCGATAGACCTTCCTGAAACTTCCCCAGGATATCCAAAGTTTTAGATAGAAATGTATGGCTATAGGGGGCATATATAGTAGCTAGGGTATAACACTGGCCCTGGATATTTTCTTTAACAAAAAGAAAGCGACCCTCAGGATCTACTCGTATTTCTGTGGGTACTAGGGGACATTGTTTGTGTATTGCTATTGTAACTCCTCTAGCCCTAGGAATGGGTGAAGGTGCATGAAACCATTGATTATATGGGAAAAGAGGCATACGAGGGGTTGACCCTGCCACAAAGTCAAAACCAGGTACCCACTCCCCCCCCAAAAGGTGTCAAATGTGACAGCAAAGGGGGGATAGGAGGCATATAAGTGGAGCTTCCCCTTTTGGGTGGAGCTCCGCTTTAATGCCCAGCAATACCCTGTTGCTGATGTCCTAATTTCTATCTGCCTCATCTCGCGAAAGAAGAAGAAGGCAACATGGTGCAAGAGGACTTTAAGGACAGAATATTGGACCAGAATAGCTCCTATTCTGGTTTCTAATATGTCAACTTCCAGGACAAAGAATATGGCAAGGTCCAGGTTTTTCTAGATGAGTGTAGAGGAGAATACCGCCCTTAACTTATCGAAAGTGGACTGCACTTCAGATGGTCAAAGAAAGGAGGTATGCGAGTTGGTAAGCTGGGCTAGAAGTGACAATATTGGAGAAGTTCCAATCTAGCTTACTAGTAAGTGAGTTTAAAAATCCCACAAAGTGTTAGATCCTCTTCTTTTTGGTGAAAGTGGTAGAAGCAGGCCTTTTTGGGACTGCACAGACCATTTTAGGGTCCATGGCGATACCCTTGTGGGAGACATTTAGCCTCAAAAATTGGATGGTCATTCTTTTGTACGCACACATTTCAGGCTTATCGTACAAGCGGAAAGTATGGAGAAGGCCTGACATCTGCTATGTGTGGTTCTAGTGTTCTCCAGAGAGGAAGAGAAGATTAAAATGTTGTCTAAGTACACAATCATGAAGACATCCAATAAATTACTGATAATATCTGAAGTGCCCAAACCTGATACGGAAGGATGTTTTCCACTCATCTTCCTCTTGGATTCCTATTAAGTTATATGCCCTGTGTAGTTCAACCTGGTGAAGGTCCTGGCAGATGGAAGATTTTTGGAACAGCTCAGGGACAAGCAGGAGTGGATAGCTGTTCATGGGCCATGAACCAAGAAATCCTAAGCTTCACTCTCTGCAAGGAAACCGAGGGTTCCTTCCATGCTCCTGCTATTGAAATTTTGGCCACGAGATGGATAAAAAAGATCTATTATTAAGAGCTACGAAGGATCCCAGTTACTTGTTCATTTACAGTACCAATGCAATTTTGAGTTGCTGTGGTATGCAATCCCCAGTAATTTGGCAGAGCAAGGAAAAACCTCTATTCCAGAAACCCTGTATCCTCTGGCAATCCCACCAGGTATGAAGCACAGAATACCCTTTAAAACAATATGGAGATGAATTCAAATTCAAATGAATGAGTAGGAGCCCATAATTTATAGAAGTAACCCCCCCCCCCCTCATAGTCTGAATGTTTAGTACACAATTTTTCATATGCTGTGAGAAAGGGAAGGTCAAACGAGTTTGGTCGCAAAGAGTTCAGAACGTTTTTTTTATAGAAGCAAAGATTTACAAGGCACTGCTGTATAGTGAAAGGTCCCTTGTGAGTAAAAAAATGACCATTAAATAGAGGCCTTTATTTAGACACCATCGAAATGCTTTCACATCCCCACCCGATGGGCTAACATGGGGTTTGGTAAATCTATAAGCAAGTGGTGTGAAGTCTGAAATGAGGGAAGGTTGTGTCCGTAATCAGTCCCGTAATGTGAACGAATGTGAGAGTGTTGGGGCCATAATTGGAGGTTGGTCTCTAGGAATTTTTCAAATCAAAAAATCCACTGTGTAAGGGCAAATTGCTTGTCGCTCCATATCTACCCAGTCAGGGTTTTTCTGTTCTAGCTGGGCCGCCTGATAATAACATCAAAAATTAGGTACCCAAAGCCCCGCTTGCGACTTAGGGGCAAATAGAGTTTTCTTCGCTAACCTGTAGTCTTTCTTATCCCAAATAAAGCAAATAAATTTCATCTGAAATTTCTTAAGCTCTGTTCATCAAAATAATATGGGCAAGGACTGGAAGAAATATTGATGCTTTGGCAAAATAGTCATTTTATTTACATGAACCCTTTTTTCAAATTTTCTTCATCACACTCCTTAAGAGTAGATAGTTCAGGTTCAGACAGGGAATACATCTGGCCAAACTGGGTGTCTGCATCAAGAAGCAGCTTGATCAGACAGTCCTAGATCATGTGTGGAGGGAGTATTTATTGTGGAACCATTCTGTACTAGTTACAGTGGCGAAAAAATGTATATGAACCCCTTGGAATAAACTGGTTTTCTGCAGTAATTTGCCATAAAATGTGATCTGATCCTCTAATTAATTCAACAACTAATTGCTTTCACTGAAGGTAATTGGAGTCAGTACTTTGCACACCTGGAGTCCAAATAATGAAATAAGCTTGGAGGTGTGGTTTACAGCTATGGTAATTTGATTGATAAAAAAGACACTCAAATATTTTAATATTGCACCCAAACATCTTATGATTGCTGTTCATAAGAAGCACAAGCTCATGTGAACCATGGGGTTCATTTACTAAAGGAAAATCCACTTTGCACTTGAAAGTGCACTGATAGTGCACATGGAAGTGCAGATGCTGTACATCTGAGGGGGACATGCAAGGAAAATAAAAAAACAGCATTTTAGCTTGCACATGATTGGATGATAAAATCAGCAGAGCTTCCCCTAATTTCAGAGCTTCCCCTCAGATTTACAGCGATCTACAGCGACTGCACTTCCATGTGCACTTTCAAGTGCAAAGTGGATTTTCCTTTAGTAAATCAACCCCCATGCCTCACAAAAATTAGCTCTCTGAAGCAGTGCCAGGACAAGGTCATCCGGTGTCCAGGGTGAAGGTGGAAAACTGTCCCCCCCCCATGTAAAGAAAGAGTTAGTGTAATTTCAAAACAAGAAATTCCTTAAAATAATACAAATTAAAATAGGTTTAATTCAATAATTTATTATGCAATAATAACAACCCACAGCATTTGTGTCAGTTTCTGCAACAATAATCCCCAGCAATGGTGCTAGCTCATGTAATAACCCCCAAAATTGATGGCAGTGTCTGCGATGCCCATATTAACTGGTTGGAGTGGTTAACTCTTAACAACTTGAGCTCTGAAAGATTTTACCCCCTTCATGGCCAGTCCATTTTTTGTTATATAGAAATGTGCTACTTTAACTAATAATTGCGCGGTCATGAAACACTGCACCCAAAAGAAAGATATTTTTTTTTCACACAAATCTAGCTTTCTTTTGTGTTATTTGCACACCATAGTTTTTTTGTTTGTTTTTATGATATTTAAAAAAAAAAGCCCGAAAATTAAAATAAAAAAAAAATAACAATTTTACTTTCTGCTATAAAACATAAAAAACATTTTTTTTTATATCTTTATATATTTAGGCAAATGTGTATTGTGCTGCATTTGGTAAAAAAAAAATCCCAATAATTGTATATTAATTGGTTTGTGTGAAAGCTACAGCGCTTACAAACTGGATGTATGCTGGAATTTTTTTTATATTAGTATTGGTGGCAATCAGCGACTTAGGCGCGGTTCACACTGGGGCAACTTGTCAGGCGACTTAGTCACCTGACAAGTCGCGTTCCATTCAGTGCAATGAAACCGTTCTAAGTCGCTCCGACTTAGAAAAAGATTCCTGCACTACTTAGGGGTGACTTCAGAGCAGCTTGCATTGACTTCTATTAAAGAAGTCATTTGCAAGCTGCGCTGAAGTGGCGTTATGCAGGGCGTCTTTAAAAACGGGTGACACTGGCTGGGAAGGGGTTAACATCTAGGGGCAATAAAGGGGTTAACTGCGTGCCTAACAATGTGTAATGTGTAAATATATATAGAAAGATGCGCTGAAACCAACCTATAAATTGTGCACAATCCAGTGAACAGATATAAATCAATCACTAGTATCAGTGTATTACAACTCAATAATAATAACAGTGTTTTGAAACCAAATAAAAGGGGAGCAACCTGGGTAGAAATGATGAATACAGCGGTCCTGCTCACCCACCCTCCCTCCACTCTGCGGGCTTGTCCCACGTACAATGTTCAATAATCACACTAAGAGAAAATCTTGCTCAGCAATACAAAATCAGCAGGCTCATTCAGTCAATAAGCTAATGATGATGCAGCCACTTCAGCGGTCAGAATCCTTGTCCTCCTCGTTTTCAAGGATCTCCATATGCATAAATAAACAGAGAGGGAACCCTCGATATAAAACAGCGCTTAGCTCAGCTCAGTACGATGAAAAATCCTCCTCAAGCTGCTGGAAGCGTCTCTAGGCTCCTCCCCCTATGCGTTGCGCCATCGACAGGTGACTTAATCATTTAGTTATCTATTACTTGGATTTTTCACGATTTTCACATATTCAGCGCTTTAGTATATTTACACAATGTGTAATGTGTGCTGCTTTGTACTACTGATCGATTTGTTTAATTTCCCTGCTTTGCATGGGAAAGAAAAAAAAGCGATTGTTCCCTCTGTACAAAGCTCTGTGTTGATTGTCAACACAGAGCTCTGGGCTGTGATTGGACACAGGCGATCATCAGGTCCTTGCCATGAATCATTGGCTGGGACCTGCTGACAGACTCCTGCTGTGTACAATCACAGCAATCACAGGGGAGTAGGCGGGAGGAGCATGTGCCCGAAACAGGCAGCGACGTGTGGGTACGGTGCCTGTAGCTGCCACCTGCGGTGGGTTGACAAGTGGTTAATTAGCAATGGTATTTGTAATATGCAGAAGGAAGGGGGTTAATGTACTGTCACTGATGCATTAGTGACCAGTGGCATTGTTAATTAACCCACTGGTGCCACTAATGCAGCATAAAGGGGTTAATTATCTGCCATTGGTCACTAATGCATCAGTGACAGTAGATTAACCCCTCTTTCCTGCTGCATATTACAAATACCATTGCTCAGCCCCTGCCACCTTCCTCCTCCATTCAAAGAGTTAATTATGCCATCTGCAGAGGGCAATCAGCTTACTTGTGTGATGCCCTGCTTAGTTCCTCCTCCTCGATCACACTCGGATGTCACGGATGTCACAGCTCCGGCAGGCAGCAGCACTCTATTCTCCTTTCCCATCCCACCTCCTGGCCTGCCTATCAGTGACGTCACGCTGGCCGGGACTAGGAAGCGCTTGTCGGGTGGAGTCTACTCTACTCTACTCCTAACAGGGAAGTGAAGGGGGCGGGGCTGGTCTTAGGCTTTTGCCGGGTGCAGGAACGCACTCGGCACATGTTTTTGTGCGGCCGGTGTGTACATCTATGTAGCACATCCGGTGTGTACATCTATGTAGCGCGGTTGGTGTGTACAGCACACTGCTGGTACTTCTCCTGTGCCCCTCTTCCTCCAGTAAATTGTCCTGCCCAGGGCATCCGCCCCCCCCTATAGAGGCCCTGAAGTCATACAATCAAGAGTAGTTGTTTTTCATAAGCCTAGAAAGCGATACAAAGCAATCACAAAGTGTTTAGGCATCCATCAGTTGACAGATAAGTTGTCTATAAATGGAGACAGTTTAGTACTGTGGCTACTCTTCCTAGAAGTGGGCACTCAGCCAAGATGACCCCCAAAGCACAATGAAGAATCCTCAATGAGGTAAAGAAGAACCCACCAGAAACAGCTAAAGACTTGAAGAAAATACTGGAACTGGCAAACATCCATGTTCATGAGTCTGCCATATGTACAGTAAGTCTTTGAACATGCAGCGTGTCTATGGCAGAACACCATGGTGGCCCTTCAAAAAAACCTTGCTGTGCATCTGAAGTTTGGCAACCTTGGCAACACATAGGATGCATTAAGGTGAAAAAACACGAGGATTTACAACCCCTTTATTACTGTGTTTATGTGCAATAAAAATGTATTTGATTGTATTTTTTACTAAAAATAATGGGTTTGATAAACCATTGCCCTAATATTGTGTAACACGAAAAATTGTAACTGCCACCATTTTATTCTACAGGGTCTCTGCTTTTGGACAATTTATAATATTTTGGGTTTAAAGGATAAGTTCACCTTTGTTCACCTTCTTTTTTTTTTTTTCTAAATTCCAGCTCCCATATGTACCAATATAGCATTCATGTACTTTTTTTGCAAAAATATCAACGCTTTCCATTAAATCTACAGTCACTTACTTCACTGTCCTCATCCATGTTTTCAAACGTATCTATTGCTTCTTCCTTAATTCTGGACAGACTAGAGGTCATGACACAGGAAGAAGTTGACCAGCTGACCTCATTAGCATCCACCCTGCATCATCCACCCTCCTACTTACCCACCCATTCCCAGCTGCACTTTTTTAAATGAAATGCAATCAATCAGTGATCACCCTTCTCACTAAATATACAATCAGATTGCATAGAATATAGCTATCTTTATACCAGTACATAGGAGGGAGTGGATAGAAACACTCAGCTGTCAAGCCCCATTCACAACTCTGCATAGCGGAAACTCGCATTTCCACAAGCGTTTTTTTAGCGAGGGTGGAGGCGTTTTGGAGCATTTTCACTCATTACACGTAGGGCAGCCCATCCACCTGAATGAGCTGCCCTACACACAGCAATCGCCCCAAAGAAGCGTCAGAACCTTTTTTTAGAGCCAAGCTTGGTGCGTTTTATACTGCGCTTTTTGGTGGAGTGCATTTCTTAAATGCAAAGAAAACGCACAGATGTGAATGGAGCCTCATTGTTCTTGTGTTATCTCACCAATTTCACTTTCAGGCCCCAATTACATCTAGCCTAGTGGGAGAAAATGTTTTGTGACACGCATTGGGCAGCCAGTTGATTTTAATGGGTTGTGCTATATGTGACTTATGGGATATTTTGGCGTTTTGTGGGTTGCGTGTTTTTTACTGTGCGTTTTGCAGCATTTGCCACTTGTTTTTTCACATGGCAAAATGTGTGTTTGCTTCTGTGTTTGGTGTGCTGTTAACAATTACATGCACTGAAAGCGCAACTAGTCATTTTAGGTATATAAAGACGGCCATACACTATACTATCTAATTGTTCAATCTCCTTTAGATTTACCAAATGTATATAATAGGAGGAAACACCTATTTAGCCAATCACTCTATATCCAATGAGGCAGGCCCTTGCACTACATAATTGATGGCAGATCTAAAGGAGATTGTATAATCAGATTGTATAGTGTATGCCCATCTTTATACAACTAAAATTACTAGTTGCATTTTCAGTGCCATTAATTGTTAACGGCACACCAATGGGCAGGTAGGTAGGAGGGTGGATGATGCAGGGTGGATGCTAATGAGGTCAGCTGGTCAACTTCTTTCTGTGTCATGACCTCTAGTCTGTCCAGACTAGGTAGAAGCAATGGATACGTTTGAAAACATGGATGAGGACAAGTGAAGTAAGTGACTGTAGATTTAATGGAAAACTGATATTTTTGCAAAAAAAAGTACATGAATGCTATATTGGTAAATAGGGGGGCTGGAATTTAGAAAAAAAAAAAAGAAGGTGAACAAAGGTGAACTTATCCTTTAAGTAATATTTAGGCCTATAAACCTGCATTTTAACATGTGCAAAACATGCAACTACATTTCTAACAGTGAAAGGGTTGAATACCCTTCTGTCACAGGACACTCCCAGCACTGTTTCAGGGCTCTCTTGAAGTCCTGGAGGTAGTGGATGTCCTGTGAATCTTAGAAATTCTGGAAGACCATAGGAAATCCGATCGTGTGTACAGGGCTTAAGAGTTGTCACGCTGTGGTGAAGATGGTTGCAAAACGTATAAAAAAAGTGCGGAAACGTTTTAAAGAGCCCTCGTAGAAGAGAAATAAAATCACCATACTTTGAAATCTTGATCAGAATTCATTTTTTTTTCTGTAGGTGCAGGAAGCCATCCACTGTTGGTGCCCTATGATACCTTAACGGCAAAAGAAAAGGCAAGAGATCGTGAAAAAGCCCAGGAACTTTTCAAATTCCTTCAAGTAAATGGATATGCTATATCCAGGTACCAATACCCTATCTATCTATCTATCTATCTAATATATATGCAGTATACCGTATATGTATATACAGTATATCTCTTATGTATGTGTGTTTATCCCAAACTAGCACAGTTCTTACACAGGCACAATTTACCTTTTAATGGTAAAATTATCCTATATTTTTTGCAGAGGATTGAAGGATATGGAGTTAGATGCTTCTTCCATGGAGAAGAGATTTGCCTTTAAATTTCTTAAGAAAGTTCTGCATTACGTTGATTCGGCTCAGGAATTCATTGCACATTTAGGTAATGTATCCTTTCAACTATTAAAGTGGGTGCACAAGTGAAAATGTAATTCAGCATTAAGTGCCATTGTCAGTGGGCTTTTGTTCACCTGTACAACTGCATTCTTGTACAGGTCTTTAGAAATTAGAAGCATCTCAGATTAATATAAAACTGATGCCATCGACACAAGGCTAAGATCTGTTGACAAAGGCCTTAAGGGTTGGTATTTAGACAATATTATTTACTGGTATTATATCTCCTATCAGACACTGTTTTTTTTTTTTTGTATTCCTGTGGGTACTGGGTAATGATGAATGTACTCTTCTGGGCAGAGGGCGAAGTGGGTTACTCAGTGAGAGGAATTATTTACTAAGACTGGCAGGGACAATATCCAGGGCAGCTGTGCATGGCAACCAGTCAGCTTCTGGCTTAATTTTCAAAGTTTAATGCCGCGTACACACAATCAGAATTTCTGACAACAAAACCGTGTTTTTTTTTCAACGGATGTTGGCTCAAACTTGTCTTGCCTACACACAGTTGCACAAATGTTGCTCGGAAATTTTGATGGTCAAGAACGCGGAGACGTACAACACTACGATGAGCCGAGAAAAATTAAGTACAATGATTCCGAGCATGCGTCAAATTGGTTCCGAGCATGCGCAGCACTTTTGTGCGTCGAAAATGGCTACACGCGGTCGAAAATTGAGAACCTGCCCTCAAACATTTGTTGTCGGAAATTCCGACAGCAAATGTCCGATGGAGCCTACACACAGTCGGAATATCCGACCAAAAGCTCAGATCGAATATTTGTTGTTTGAAATTCCGATCGTGTGTACGCGGCATAAGTGAACAATCTGAAGATATAAGCTGACTGATTACTATGCACAACTACTCCAGATTCTGTCTGCTCCAGTTTTAGCAAATGTTTGTTTCTCCACTATAGCATACCTTCCAACTTTTTGAGATGGGGACGAGGGACACCTAATAACAAAAGTATGTGGGCATAGGACACACCCCCTTTAATGCCCCCTTAACTACCTGGAGCCCGGCGCATAGTCTATTGACGGCCTCAAGGTGGCTCTAGATCAGTGTTTCTCAACTCCAGTCCTCAAGGCGCACCAACAGGTCATGTTTTTGGGATTTCCATTGATTTTCACAGGTGATTTGAGCAGTTTCACTGCCTTAGTAATTATCACAGCTGTTTTATCTGCAGGAAATCCCAAAAACATGACTAGTTGGTGCGTCTTGAGGACTGGAGTTGAGAAACACTGCTCTAGATATCCGGGAGGCCGTCAATAGACGTCCTCGGCTCCTCCGGCCACTGGGGGGCGCGCGAGCCCGGCGCGTCACTGACATGCCGATGCGCGTGCCTGACGGCCGTGATGTCCGCCAGGCACCCGCGATCGGCGTGTATACACACAAGGATGTGGATCTCTGTGTGTAAACACAGAGATCCACGTTCTGTCAGGGAGAGGGGACCGATGCTGTGTCCCCTGTACATAGGGACACACATCGGTCACCTCCCCCACTCAGTCCCCTCCCCCCACAGTAGTAATCACTCCCAGGTTACACATTTAACCCCTTCCTTGCCCCCCTAGTGTTAACCCCTTCACTGCCAGTGTAATTTTTACAGTAATCAGTGCATTTTTATAGCACTGATCGTTGTATCAATGACAATGGTCCCAAAAGGGTGTCAAAAGTGTCCGATGTGTCCGCCATAATGTCGCAGTCACAATAAAAATTGCTGATCGCCACCATTACTAGTTAAAAAAAATATATTAATAAAAATGCTATAAAACTATACCCTATTTTGTAGACACTATAACTTTTGCGCAAACCAATCAATAAACGCTTGTTGCAATTTTTTTGACCAAAAATATGTAGAAGAATACGTATCGGCCTAAACTGAGAAAAAAAAAAATATATATTTTTTTAATTGGGATATTTATTATAGCAAAAAGTTAAAAATATTGTGTTTTTTTCAAAATCGTCGCTCTATTTTTGTTTATAGCGCAAAAAATAAAAACCGCAGAGGTGATCAAATACCACCAAAAGAAAGCTCTATTTGTGGGAAAAAAAGGATGCCAATTTTGTTTGGGAGCCACGTCGCACGACCATGTAATTGTCAGTTAAAGCGTGACAGCGCTGAAAGCTGAAAATTGGCCTGGGCAGGAAGGGGGTTTAAGTGCCCAGTAAGCAAGTGGTTAAAAGAGAATTAAACAAAAAAAATATTAGTTAAACCCACAAGTGCTTTTTTTTTACACTACTACACTACTATTCCTTTATATTGGCTATTGAAAAATCTACAAATGCAGCAATTTAGAAATTGAATGAAAGGTTTAACACTAGGAAACACTGATTGATAGATAGTGCATTTTATGGTAAACTATATAGATCAGACCAAAATGAGGGACAGATGAGGAGAAATGTGGGGCAGAGGGACATTGTTCCAAATCAGGGACAGTCCCTCGAAATCAGGGATTTCTATGCCTATAGTGTTTTTTTCAAAGTTCACAGTAGATGCATTAGGATCATTGTGCTTTTTACTTCTTGATATTTGGCGGTATTTTGGTAAAAATAATACAGCCTGGTAGGGTGCTGGGTGAGATTCCTAGACACAAAAGGTGTACCAACTAAATCTACTGAAGGTTAAAATCAGGTGATTTTCTGTGTACCACAAAAATTCATGTTATTTGGACATGTCATACTGTGATTTTAAAGCATCGTACACTGTTTTTTTTTTTTTTTAACTAGGTATTAGTGTAGTTATACGCTCTATGCTGTTCATTTGCCCTACCTTGTAATGATGGGTTCACTAGTTGTGGCTGCAGTTTGTAGTGTAATGGCTGACACTATCTCCATGTATTAATCCACCTACCTTGTCCCTATGCCTAGCCATGTCTCTGTGTTGCATCACAAACGTTTTATGAAACAAACATATCTCTTCTAGTATGGAGAAAATTGAGTACTGTTCGTGATACTTTTTTTATTTGCACTAACATACAATTTTTTAGGACAAGTTTTCGGGGTATGTCCCCTTCTTCAAGGTCCAAGCAGTAACGATTCACAAATTTCTTAGCAGAATGTTAAAACAAAACAAGAAAAAAAAAATCCCTGAGGGAAAGGAAAAAAAGAAAAACAAACACATACAAATCAATGGTAATAAAGATAGCAGCATAGTTAGTGAGATAAGACCGAGGGAGAGCTATAGACTTGAAGGGGGGATGCTAGTCACAGAGGGGGTCGTAAAACTGTAGTATAATGGGTAAGGAAACCAATATCTAAACTTAGGCCATTCGTTTTTGTGTCAAAAAGAATTATCATTCTTAGTTCAAACGTTTTCTAATGGCCTAAATTTAGATATTGGTTTCCTTACCAATTTTACTACAGTTTTACGACCCCCTCTGTGACTAGCATACCCCCTTCAAGTCTATAGCTCTCCCTCAGTCTTATCTCACTAACTCTGCTGCTATCTTTATTACCATTGATTTGTATGTGTTTGTTTTTCTTTTTTTCCTTTCCCTCAGAGAAACGAAAAAATTTGTGAATCAGTACTGCTTGGACCTTGAAGAAGGGCACATACCCCGAAAGCTTGTCTTAAAAAATTGTATGTTAGTACAAATAAAAAAAGTATCACGGACAGTACTCAATTTTCTCTGTCACAATTGTACTATTTCGGCTACAAACACGTCTTCTAGCATGGTAAGCTCTGTTTGTTATTTGCTCTCCCCTGCACCAGCACCAGACTGAGAGACCCAGGGATTGTGGACAATGTAGTTTCTTCACAGGAAAACACAGTTCTCACACTACCGACAGCAGAAGTCTTGCAATAACCTGTGCAGTGCCATGCTGCATGCCTCATGTTTCAAATAAGCAGACTAAGGAGAGATTTATTTTGCTATAGACTCTGTGTACAGGCCAACAAATGACACCATGAAACTGCATAATCAATGCATATTTTATGCAGGTGAAAACACAAGGTGCAGGTAGGAAAGTTTATATAAAGTGAAATGAGAACAATTATAAATTTTCTTAACATTTATTTTCTGTACAAGCTGACCTTATAGCAGTGGTCAAAAAAATATTCCAAGTCGGAAGAAAACAGGCTTATTTGAAGCTCCAAGTTAAAACTGCTAAAGAAACAACATTCTGTCTTTCATTTCTTTATTGTTTGTATTATGCAGAGACTTGACTTAGTTCGATCACACTGGATACCTTTTATAGATACAAACACATACAATTTTAGTTGACTAAAATTCTTCTTTTGGATGATAATTCTCACTTATATCTCCACAGAGGCAGTTGTTGGGAGTGGTAAAAGTGAAAAATCCCCACACGAACAAGAAATCAAGTTTTTTGCCAAAGTAAGCGAAATGTGTTTATATTCTTTGTTACACTTTGGACATTACAATGTTTTTGATTGATGAACATCTAGTACATTGTGACATTACATAGTTATTTTTGTTTATTAGATACATGGATCATTAGTAAAAATTGTCAAAAATCTCCTATGATATTTTATCTGTTTATCAGGACAGTGGCAAACAGTACAACTGATATTGACATTAGTTCAGAGGACTTAGAACCCCCTCTGTTGTGCTGAGCAATATCCTGTGATATCAGTGGGAAAAAGAGTTGTAAAACAATGTCCTGACAAGGAGGAAAACCTATATTAGATCATATTCTATGAACATGTAAAGGTAGAGTGCATTGTGTTGATATAGGTATTATAAATACATATTTATAAAATATATTCAAAAATTCTGTTCCATAAAATTGCTTCTTTTTTTTTACTGTGTTTTCTGTAGCAGTTGGATGAATACAACTGTAGGCACAGCAATGGCTGTGTCTAAGTACTGACAATTAGGCAGCACAGAGCCTGAACGATAAGATTCAAATCGTTGCACAAACATTCATGCACACAAACATGCACTACTTTCATACACTGCTCTTTCCCCTTTACATACAGAGAGGTACGTACAATAACATTGAAATAAGGCAAAAGACAGGTATAAGTCTATTGGAACACCATTAAGGATTACAATGAGAAGCGTCAGACAACTGAACTGTAGATGCGGCCATCTGGGGTTGCCATATCTTAGAAAATGTTTTGGGATAGGCCTTACTTAAGCAGATTATCTTGTATTTCTGACAATCTGAATTCACTTGACGATAAACTTGTTGAAGAGTTGGGGGAGCAGTATTTTTCCAGTTAAGGGTAGACTTCCTGGCTTAAAAGAGAATGAGTCTAAACAAAGAGTGAGTATAGGTACAAAGGCTTTTAGAATGCCCAAGAGACAAACTTTTGGAAGAATGGTCAAACATTCCCATAGATAGTGATGAGCCGAACACCCCCCTGTTCGGTTCGCACCAGAACCCGCGAACGGACCGAAAGTTCGAACGAACATTAGAACCCTATTAAATAGAATGGATGCGAACGTTCGAATTCTAAAGTGCTAATTATAACAACTATTATGCATGTTATTGTCCTAAAAAGGGTTTGGGAACCCGGGTTCTGCACCAGGGGACATGTATCAATGCAAAAAGAAGTTTTAAAAACGGTCGTTTTTCGGGAGCAGTCATTTTAATGATGCATAAAGTGAAAAAAAAAAGTCAAATATTCCTTTAAATATCGTACCTGGGGGGTGTCTAAAGTATGCCTGTGAAGTGCCACGTGTTTCCCGTGTTTAGAACTGTCCCTGCACAAAATGACACTTCTAAAGGAAAAAAAAGCCATTTAAAACTGCTTGCGGCTTTAATGTAATGTCTGGTCCCGGTAATATGGATGAAATTCTTTAAGAAAAATGGCATAGCTACCCCATGACCCCCCCCCCCCTACCCCAGCCCATTACCAGCCCCTTTGGGTCTTGTATGGATATTAAGGGGAACCCCGCACATAAAATAAAAAAGGCCCTATATACTCTGAACAGCCCTATACAGGCGGTGCATACAAGACAGGGACTGTAGGTTTGTTCTTATGTAGAATCTGTTTGTAATTTTGAACAGGTACATTGTTGAAGTGTAGCTCCAGACCAAAAATCTATTTTTAAACTTTTTGGAAAACATAGGTAAGGGTTATCACCCCTGTAACATTTGTTTTGCTGTCTGTGCCCCTGTTCAGAACATTTCACCTCACTTTCCGTCCCAATGACAACTGTTTTTGAAATGTGGTGTTTTTCTTGAAACAAGGATTGCTGATAAAGCATCAGTACAGAGGAGACACCTTTCTCCCATATTTATTCTTACAGGAGAGAATTTTCCTTCCTAGTGGTAGATTTCCTCTCACTTCCTGTTGTCTTCTTGCGTTTGCAAGTAGGAGTCGTTTGTAAGTTGGATGTTTGAAAGTAGGGACCTGCCGTATATACTCTGCAGAAATAGGCCCCTTAGTTGTTGGTGTTGGCACAACACTGTAAGCACTCACAGTTACTCTTGGTTGGTGCTGGAACGCCCTGCTGTCAACTATTATATCAGGAATTTTAATTACATATAATTGTTGAACAGTGGTAGTAAAAATTGGGCCTTTGATGGTGGTGCTGGTGCCACAACACTGTAAGCCCTGACAGTTACTCTTGGTGGGTGCAGCAATGGGCCCTGCTGTGAATTATTAGATCAAGAATTGTAATTACATGCCCCTGTTGAACAGGGGCTGAAAAATTGGGCCTTAGGCACTGGTGGCACAACACTGCAACCCCTCACAGATACTGTACTTGGAGCACAGCAATGAGCCCTGTTGCAAAGTATTGCTTCAAAAATTGTAATGACACGCCCCTGTTAAACAGGGGCTGAAAAATTGGGCCTTAGGCACTGGTGGCACAACACTGCAACTCCTCACAGATACTGTACTTGGAGTACAGCAATGAGCCCTGTTGCAAAGTATTGCTTCAAAAATTGTAATTACACGCCCCTGTTAAACAGGGGCTGAAAAATTGGGCGTTAGGCACTGGTGGCGGCACCCATAAACAAAAATGATCTTCCAAGCTATCATCATCAATCGTATCATTGAGGACTCGGAGGAGGAGGATAGCCAGTCAACATAACAGCACAGGCACTCAGCATCAGCATCAGTCTTGAAGGGATGTGACATGTTAAAATCAATTAGTCTGTTATATCAGCATCAGGTGTGTGGTAGCTGGTGGTGATCCAAGACTGGTTCATCTTGATGAAAGTCAGTCGATCAACCGAGTCGGTGGACAGGCGCACCCTGTGATCCGTGACAAATCCTCCAGCAGCACTGAATGTGCGTTCCGAAAGAACGCTGGATGCAGGACAGGCCAGTAGCTCAATTGCATACTGTGCAAGCTCTGGCCAGTGATCCATCCTCAAGACCCAGTAAGCCAGAGGATTTTCGGTGGGGAAGGTGTCCAAGTCTGACCTTGCCCCTAGATATTCCTGCACCATGTTTATCAGACGCTGGCGATGGTTGCTGGAACCGATCATACTTTGGGGCTGCGGACTAAAGAATTGTCTGAACGCATCGGTCAGACGGCCACCTTCCCCACCGCTCCTTCTTTGACTGGCCGAAGCCTCAGCAACTCGTTGTCCAGGACCAGGAGTTTGCAACCTCCCAGTCTCTGGGAACGCGTTGCACAGACCTTTCTGCAAGGCCTCCCGGAGTTGTCTCATCCTCTGCTCCCTCTGCGACGGTAACATAAGGTCCGCAACCTTACCCTTGTACCGTGGATCAAGGAGAGTGGCCAGCCAGTAATGGTCCCTCTCCTTGATCCGAAGAATACGAGGATCCTTCCGCAGACTTTGCAGGATCAGGGAGGCCATGCAGCGTAGGTTTGCTGAGGCATTCGCTCCGGAGTCCTCTGGGTCACTAAGGACGACATGATCCGCAGCCACCTCCTCCCAGCCACGTACAAGTCCACTGGTTTCTTGGGACTGTAAATCATCCCTAAAAGACTGCTGCTGATGATGCTGAGTGCCAGCCTCCACCTCCATGCTGACACAATCCTCCTCCTCCTCCTCCTCCTCCTCCTCCTCTTCCTGTGCGATGGGTGGGACAGAAGTAACACTGTCTGGGTAAAGGGGGCCTTGAGAGGCAAGGAAGTCCTCCTCTTCCTGCCTCTGTTCTGCCTCAAGTGCCCTGTCCATTATTCCACGCAGCGTGTGCTCCAACAGGTGGACAAGAGGTACAGTGTCACTGATGCATGCACTGTCACTGCTCACCATCCTCGTGGCCTCCTCAAATGGTGCCAGGACAGTGCATGCATCCCTGATCATGCCCCACTGGCGTGGAGAAAAAAAACCAAGCTCCCCTGACCCTGTCCTGGTGCCGTAGTCGCACAGGTACTCATTGATGGCCCTCTGCTGCGTGTGCAGCCGCTGCAGCATGGCCAACGTTGAGTTCCACCTGGTGGGCATGTCACATATAAGGCGGTTCTTGGGCAGGTTCAACTCCTTTTGCAGCTCAGCCAGGCGAGCACTGGCATTATAAGATCTGCGGAAATGCACACAGACTTTCCTGGCCTGCCTCAGGACATCCTGTAAGCCCGGGTACCTGCCCAAGAAGCGCTGCACCACCAGGTTAAGGACGTGAGCCACACAGGGCACATGGGTCAGTTGTCCCTGTCGGAGGGCGGAGAGGAGGTTGGTGCCATTGTCGCAAACCACCATTCCTGGCTTAAGCTGGCGTGGCGTCAACCACCTCTCGGCCTGGCCCTGCAGAGCAGACAGGACCTCTGCCCCAGTGTGGCTTCTGTCCCCCAAACACACCAGCGCAAGCACGGCATGGCATCTTTTTGCCTGCGTACTTGCGTAGCCCCGTGAACGGCTACGGAGCACCGCTGGTTCATAGGACAAACCACAGGAAGAGGCCATGGAGGAAGAAGAAGAGGAGGGGGTGGAGGAGAGAGGTGTGTCACAACCAGTAGTAGCATTTTGGAGGCGTGGCGGTGGGACAACCTCCAACACTACTGCACCTTGTCCTGAATCCTTCCCAGCTGCCAAAAGAGTGACCCAATGGGCCGTGAAAGAAAGGTAACGTCCCTGTCCATGCCTGCTGGACCATGAGTCAGCGGTAATATGCACCTTACCGCTGACCGCCCTGTCCAGCGAGGCCAAGACATTGCCTTCCACATGCCGGTAGAGAGCCGGAATAGCCTTCCGTGCGAAAAAGTGGCGTTTGGGAACCTGCCACTGAGGAACCGCACATTGCACAAACTCACGGAAGGGGGCCGAGTCTACCAACTGAAAAGGCAGCAGTTGAAGCGCTAGCAATTTAGCCAAGCTAGCATTCAACCGCTGGGCATGTGGATGGCTGGGAGTGAACTTCTTTCGACGGTCCAGCAGCTGGGGCAGGGAAATTTGCCTGCTAGAATCGGACGTCGGTGTACTGCTAGCAGAGTGGGCGCAAGTACTTGGCTGTGACACACCTAATTCTACACCTTCATTCCTCTCAGTGCATGTTTCAGAGAGGACTGAAGTTATAGTGGGGTTGGAGATCCCAGCTGATGCGGTGCAAGGAGAGGTCCGCTTTGTTCTTTGGTGTGGGTCTTTGAGGTAGGCTTGCCAACGAGCTGCATGGCAGGTCAACATATGTCTGGTCAGGCATGTGGTACCCAAGCGGCTGATGTTTTGGCCACGCGATATACGCTTGAGACATATGTTGCAAACAGCAGCTGTGCGATCTGATGCACTAGCCTCAAAAAAGGCCCACACCAAAGAACTTTTTGAATGACGGGCAGAGGCAGCGCCCTGCACAGGCGGAGCTCTGCGGTGTGATTCCGTCGGTGTACTGCCCTTACGCTGGCCACCAAAGGGCATCCTGCCTCGTTGGAGATGTGCCTCCTCCTCATCCTCCTCCTCCTCCTCTCTCCTATTAGGCACCCACGTGGAGTCAGTGACCTCATCATCCCCTCCCTCCTCATCACTGGAGCCAATCTGGCAGTATGCTGCAGCTGCTGGAACATGACTGCCAGATTGGTGTCCTTCTTGAGCATCCCCTCTGTCTGCTCTCACGCTACTGCCTTCCTCTAGCTGGGTTTCATCATCAGACCCTTCGAAACGCTGGGCATCCTCCTGGAGCATGTACCCAACACTGTGCTGAAACAGTTCGGGGGACTCCTCAGGAGGAGGACATGGTGGGTCTAGGGAAGGAGTGACTGATGATTTGTCTGACATTGATACCAGGGAAGACGACGCTTTGGCAGCTGCTTTTCCAGTACCCTGAGCCTGGGTGAGAGAGGATGAGGAGGAGGAGGAGGGCTTGGTCATCCACTCTACCAAGTCTTCGGCATGATGTGGCTCAACATGTCCAGCTGCCGAAAAGAAGGACAAGCGTGTCCCATGGCCATGTGCTGATGACAATGCACCGCGTCCACGACCAGCACTGTTGCCCCCAGACACAGAGCCTGCTTGCCCTCTTTTATTGCCTCCTGACTGTCTGCCTCTCCTTGTTTGCCTTCCAGACATTCTAATAGATGGCCTGCACGGAGATGGGAAAAAAGCAATAAGGGCTACCTTCAGGTGTCCTTCTCTGTCCCTTGAAACAAGGACTTTCACAGTGAAAGAAACTGACACTCTCCCTACCTACAGTTTTCTGTCCCTAGAAAAAATGTTTTTTTTAATCACAATATAGCACAAGAAAAATTCACTCACTGTCCTTACAGGTCCCTGGAAACAAGGACTTGCAGAGTGAAAGAAAAAAAACACTCTCCCTACCTACAGTTTTCTGTCCCTAGAAAAAATGTTTTTTTTAATCACAATATAGCACAAGAAAAATTCACTCACTGTCCTTACAGGTCCCTGGAAACAAGGACTTGCAGAGTGAAAGAAAAAAAACACTCTCCCTACCTACAGTTTTCTGTCCCTAGAAAAAATGTTTTTTTTAATCACAATATAGCACAAGAAAAATTCACTCACTGTCCTTACAGGTCCCTGGAAACAAGGACTTGCAGAGTGAAAGAAAAAAAACACTCTCCCTACCTACAGTTTTCTGTCCCTAGAAAAAATGTTTTTTTTAATCACAATATAGCACAAGAAAAATTCACTCACTGTCCTTACAGGTCCCTGGAAACAAGGACTTGCAGAGTGAAAGAAAAAAAACACTCTCCCTACCTACAGTTTTCTGTCCCTAGAAAAAATGTTTTTTTTAATCACAATATAGCACAAGAAAAATTCACTCACTGTCCTTACAGGTCCCTGGAAACAAGGACTTGCAGAGTGAAAGGAAAAAAACACTCTCCCTACCTACAGTTTTCTGTCCCTAGAAAAAATGTTTTTTTTAATCACAATATAGCACAAGAAAAATTCACTCACTGTCCTTACAGGTCCCTGGAAACAAGGACTTGCAGAGTGAAAGAAAAAAAACACTCTCCCTACCTACAGTTTTCTGTCCCTAGAAAAAATGTTTTTTTTAATCACAATATAGCACAAGAAAAATTCACTCACTGTCCTTACAGGTCCCTGGAAACAAGGACTTGCAGAGTGAAAGAAAAAAAACACTCTCCCTACCTACAGTTTTCTGTCCCTAGAAAAAATGTTTTTTTTAATCACAATATAGCACAAGAAAAATTCACTCACTGTCCTTACAGGTCCCTGGAAACAAGGACTTGCAGAGTGAAAGAAAAAAAACACTCTCCCTACCTACAGTTTTCTGTCCCTAGAAAAAATGTTTTTTTTAATCACAATATAGCACAAGAAAAATTCACTCACTGTCCTTACAGGTCCCTGGAAACAAGGACTTGCAGAGTGAAAGAAAAAAAACACTCTCCCTACCTACAGTTTTCTGTCCCTAGAAAAAATGTTTTTTTTAATCACAATATAGCACAAGAACAATTCACTCACTGTCCTTACAGGTCCCTGGAAACAAGGACTTGCAGAGTGAAAGAAAAAAAACACTCTCCCTACCTACAGTTTTCTGTCCCTAGAAAAAATGTTTTTTTTAATCACAATATAGCACAAGAAAAATTCACTCACTGTCCTTACAGGTCCCTGGAAACAAGGACTTGCAGAGTGAAAGGAAAAAAACACTCTCCCTACCTACAGTTTTCTGTCCCTAGAAAAAATGTTTTTTTTAATCACAATATAGCACAAGAAAAATTCACTCACTGTCCTTACAGGTCCCTGGAAACAAGGACTTGCAGAGTGAAAGGAAAAAAACACTCTCCCTACCTACAGTTTTCTGTCCCTAGAAAAAATGTTTTTTTTAATCACAATATAGCACAAGAAAAATTCACTCACTGTCCTTACAGGTCCCTGGAAACAAGGACTTGCAGAGTGAAAGGAAAAAAACACTCTCCCTACCTACAGTTTTCTGTCCCTAGAAAAAATGTTTTTTTTAATCACAATATAGCACAAGAAAAATTCACTCACTGTCCTTACAGGTCCCTGGAAACAAGGACTTGCAGAGTGAAAGAAAAAAAACACTCTCCCTACCTACAGTTTTCTGTCCCTAGAAAAAATGTTTTTTTTAATCACAATATAGCACAAGAAAAATTCACTCACTGTCCTTACAGGTCCCTGGAAACAAGGACTTGCAGAGTGAAAGGAAAAAAACACTCTCCCTACCTACAGTTTTCTGTCCCTAGAAAAAATGTTTTTTTTAATCACAATATAGCACAAGAAAAATTCACTCACTGTCCTTACAGGTCCCTGGAAACAAGGACTTGCAGAGTGAAAGGAAAAAAACACTCTCCCTACCTACAGTTTTCTGTCCCTAGAAAAAATGTTTTTTTTAATCACAATATAGCACAAGAAAAATTCACTCACTGTCCTTACAGGTCCCTGGAAACAAGGACTTGCAGAGTGAAAGAAAAAAAACACTCTCCCTACCTACAGTTTTCTGTCCCTAGAAAAAATGTTTTTTTTAATCACAATATAGCACAAGAAAAATTCACTCACTGTCCTTACAGGTCCCTGGAAACAAGGACTTGCAGAGTGAAAGAAAAAAAACACTCTCCCTACCTACAGTTTTCTGTCCCTAGAAAAAATGTTTTTTTTAATCACAATATAGCACAAGAAAAATTCACTCACTGTCCTTACAGGTCCCTGGAAACAAGGACTTGCAGAGTGAAAGAAAAAAAACACTCTCCCTACCTACAGTTTTCTGTCCCTAGAAAAAATGTTTTTTTTAATCACAATATAGCACAAGAAAAATTCACTCACTGTCCTTACAGGTCCCTGGAAACAAGGACTTGCAGAGTGAAAGAAAAAAAACACTCTCCCTACCTACAGTTTTCTGTCCCTAGAAAAAATGTTTTTTTTAATCACAATATAGCACAAGAAAAATTCACTCACTGTCCTTACAGGTCCCTGGAAACAAGGACTTGCAGAGTGAAAGAAAAAAAACACTCTCCCTACCTACAGTTTTCTGTCCCTAGAAAAAATGTTTTTTTTAATCACAATATAGCACAAGAAAAATTCACTCACTGTCCTTACAGGTCCCTGGAAACAAGGACTTGCAGAGTGAAAGAAAAAAAACACTCTCCCTACCTACAGTTTTCTGTCCCTAGAAAAAATGTTTTTTTTAATCACAATATAGCACAAGAACAATTCACTCACTGTCCTTACAGGTCCCTGGAAACAAGGACTTGCAGAGTGAAAGAAAAAAAACACTCTCCCTACCTACAGTTTTCTGTCCCTAGAAAAAATGTTTTTTTTAATCACAATATAGCACAAGAAAAATTCACTCACTGTCCTTACAGGTCCCTGGAAACAAGGACTTGCAGAGTGAAAGGAAAAAAACACTCTCCCTACCTACAGTTTTCTGTCCCTAGAAAAAATGTTTTTTTTAATCACAATATAGCACAAGAAAAATTCACTCACTGTCCTTACAGGTCCCTGGAAACAAGGACTTGCAGAGTGAAAGGAAAAAAACACTCTCCCTACCTACAGTTTTCTGTCCCTAGAAAAAATGTTTTTTTTAAGCACAATATAGCACAAGGACAATTCACTCACTGTCCTTCCAGGTCCCTGGAAACAAGGACTTGCAGAGTGAAAGAAAAAAAACACTCTCCCTACCTACAGTTTTCTGTCCCTAGAAAAAATGTTTTTTTTAATCACAATATAGCACAAGGACAATTCACTCACTGTCCTTACAGGTCCCTGGAAACAAGGACTTGCAGAGTGAAAGAAACTGACACTCTCCCTACCTACAGTTTTCTGTCCCTAGAATAAATGTTTTTTTAAGCACAATATAGCACAAGGACAATTCACTCACTGTCCTTCCAGGTCCCTGGAAACAAGGACTTGCAGAGTGAAAGAAACTGACACTGTCCCTACCTACAGTTTTCTGTCCCTAGAATAAATGTTTTTTTTAAGCACACTATAGCACAAGCACAAAACACACTGACACTCTCCCTACCTATCCTTCTCTTTCCCTAAACTAAAGGAATCCAGGTTAAGCAAGAAAGAAATAACAGTCACTGTCCCTGCCTATGCTGCTCTATCCCTGCTCCGGAACACACTACACTAGGCCGCCGTGCTGGCGGCCTTTTATAGTGTGGGGCGTGTACTAAACACCCTCAGCAATAATTGGCCACAGGCATCCTGCCTGTGGCCAATCATTGCTCTCCTCGCTGCCGGCGCTGTGATTGGCCAAGCATGCGGGGTCACAGTGCATGCTTGGCCAATCACAGCGCCTGGATGACACTGCGATGGCGTAGTGCATTGTGGGCCGTTCGCGTCACTCGAATTTGGCGCGAACGGCCCAAATCGTTCGATCTTCGTCGAACGATCGAACAGCCGATGTTCGAGTCGAACGTATGTTCGACTCGAACACGAAGCTCATCCCTACCCATAGACAACACTCCTAAACCTTGTGGACAGCCTTCCCAGAAGAGTTGAAGCTATTATAGCTTCAAAGGGTGGGCCAACTTAATATTGTACCCTACGGACTAAGACTGAGATGCCATTAAAGTTCATGTGTGTGTAAAGGCAGGCATCCCAATGCTTTTGGTAATATAGTGTATGTCCATTCCAAAAGTTACATCAATACAGTGCTGTGCATTATGAATAGTCTAGCTGTTTTCTGCATCCTGGTGTAATTATAAATATATGGTAACAAAATCATATATACAGCTTTAAAAAAAAAAAAAAAAAAGATTTTTATTGGGTTTTAAGAAGAAGAAATACAAAGGCCAATACTGTAGCTCTATAGTAAAACACATACGACAAAATACAGATTGACCGGAAAAGTGGTAAAACATAGGAAATAAAAAACAAATGCCGCAAGCTTACAACATGGAAAATCTGAATGTCACATTATAGGTCAAAGATCTTTCCAGAGGCTATTAAAGGCAAGTGAGACGTTAGAGGGAAGGGCTATCATTCTTTCAAATGTCGCGTACATACGATCTGAAATTTCGAACAAGAAAAACGTGGATTTTTTTCCGACGGAATGTTGGCTCAAACTTGTGTTGCATACACACGGTCACACAAAATTCCGACCGTCAAGAACGCGGTGACGTACAACACTACAACAAGCCGA
This sequence comes from Rana muscosa, assembly GCA_029206835.1. Taxonomy (NCBI): domain Eukaryota; kingdom Metazoa; phylum Chordata; class Amphibia; order Anura; family Ranidae; genus Rana; species Rana muscosa. The sequence continues at coordinate 133,388,447 of CM055126.1, forward strand.
GAAAAATTAAGTTCAATGATTCCGAGCATGCGTCAAATTGATTCAGAGCATGCGTGTTTTTTTGCACGTCGGAATTGCATCAAGACGATCGGAATTTCCGACAAGAACTTTTCTTGTCAGAAAAATTGAGAACCATCTCTCAAATTTTTGCTGTCGGAAATTCCGACAGAAAAAGTCCGATGGAGCCTACACACAGTCGGAATTTCCGACCAAAAGCTCACATCAAACTTTTCTTGTCAGAATTTCCGATCGCGTGTACGTGGCAAAAGGAATACTGTGTTTTTATTATAGACATAGTTTCAGACACATTAGGAGCCTATTGACTCTTCCAGTGCTTTAGGATGGTGAGTCTAGCAGCTAGTAATATGTGGGCAACTACTGTGCAGTACTTAATAGGAAAATCATTAAAGGGGTTGTAAAGGTTCCTTTTTTATTTTCTAAATAGGTTCCTTTAAGCTAGTGCATTGTTGGTTCACTTACCTTTTCCTTCGATTTCCCTTCTAAATGTTTTTTTCTTGGTTTTCTTTGTCTGAATTTCTCACATCCTGTTCCTCCTCAGTAAGCTGTTCAGTAAGCTGTTCTGGCTGACTCCACACCACTCGGATGATGGTGTGAAGTTTACTGAGGAGAAACAGGAAGTGAGAAATTCAGACAAAGAAAAAAAAACATTTAGAAGGTAAATCAAAGGAAAAGGTAAGTGAACCAACAATGCACTAGCTTAAAGGAACCTATTTAGAAAATAAAAAACGAACCTTTACAACCCCTTTAATTTCCCAAAAGGAGGATTGCCAAACATGAGTTAGGACACACCAGTATGTCTGAGATTTCAGATACTAAATGGATATTTTATGGCAGTAACTGGTCAAACTCTTGCATGACCAAAGGATATGTAATAATTTACCTACAGTATGTACCCACAGCTGCGCCAGCACAGGGGGAACTGGAGGAGGAAAATAGAGTCTAATTGGGGTGTAGTACCACTAAAAATAAAAAATGTTGTTAGTTCCCAGTGATTAACACAAAAAAAAAATTAAAGCCCATTGGGAGTTGGAAAAGGTCTTGTTGAAATCAGATTCCCACTTTGATAAAGTGAGGGATTTTTTAAATAGGGATCTTTTACATACCAGGCCTTGGTGTGTAGAAGAATAGGGGGAAGAATGTTTGTTAAGAAAGGAGGCAATTTGAAGATGGGAATAATATTTGGCGAGAGGTAAGTTGTAGACTTCCTCCAGTTCCTCCCTGTGCCAAATCAGCAGGATATAATCAAGCAGCGTTGCCAATCTTCAGTATTTTTACTGGCAGCCAGTAAAAAAATGGGCACTTTTCCCCTACCAGTAAATGCCAGTAACAGGAAATAGTTACCAGTAAAAAATATGACTGTGACGTTCGGCTCGGAACTGCGCATGTGCAGTTTTGGTCCAGAGCTAGCCAAGACCATCCGAGTGCCTGATAAAGTGTGTTCGGGCGGCACTGGCAGAGGGCAGGTCTGACAGAAGCAGTGCCTGAGTGTGTCATGTAATGTCATGGTGCAAGGGAGCCCAGCGGAGGGGCCAGAGCCTCTTGTGCGGGTCTGTGGGACGGGAGCAAGGCAAGTCGGAAGCAGTACTATTAATGCTGTTTGGACTTGAGTGGAGTGAAGGGACCACCTGGCATGGAGAGAGACTGTCGCTGTGACTCAACAGGGGGACGTGTCATGTTGGCGTGCTGCTGCACACTGCTGTCAGTGTCACGTGAGAGTCAATTTAACGTGTGTGTGCTGCCCATTCTAACTTTCTGTCCCTGAGCTATTTAGTTACTATATTGAAAATAAAATAAGAAATCTGCTTGTTGCCTTAATATCTACCTTAAATCACATTGCTAATTGCATATGGTACTTTTTGTAGCCTAAATCTTGAAATTTGTACTTAAAACTGTAATTGTCTATCTTTTGGAAATGCCAGTAAAAACTTTGCTGTGCTAGTAAATTTTGGGTGATGTGCCAGTGAAGTAATTGGTACAATAAATATTATCCGAAGGTGGATACGGATACCCTCTATTTATTGCATATATGTATTATTTGTCTAAGCCCATAGTTGGCTAGTCTATTAAGACTCTGATAAGCACAATGATATAAGGTTAGCTATGAAAATAAACACACTGCTTAGTAAAACAATATCTTATTTATTTCCAAAGAAAATAGGGAACTGCTAACATGAAACACTAACGGAAAGTATACAGAGCATATAACAGAACATCAGAGATACTTATCACAATGCTTTCCTCGAGATATTGTTTCGTCAGCTGGGCTCAGGATGGCAAAAGGGCCATGAGGCTCACGGAAGCAGGCCAACAGCCAAAAGGGGACGATTTCCCTTCTGTGTGTACGTTTTACACATTCATTCACACCCACTCGTAACCACCCCCACTTGCCTCCTGTCCAATAAGATATTGCCAAGAGGTAGTCCTTTTAATATATTATATTTTTGTCCATCCTGCTCTATTTGCCTCTAGGGGCAGAATTGTTCAGGTATTATGTCTAGGTGCCTGTTGCTCCTTTGATCTTTGTCACCCACCGTCATCAATCATCTTGACAGCCATGGCTCTCTTTGAAGATTGCTTGCAGAGTGGTAATCAATGATTTCCATCTTATCGCACTAGCCAGACAGGAGCCAGGCTTTTGTTCTACAAAGTTAGAGGTGTAATTGCTTACTTACCAACTTGGGGGCCATCTGCCTGTATCATCCAGGGAGTAAAATACCAGAAATATGATATTAAACCATGTTGCCTTCCAACAGCCAGTAAATTTCAATCTGGTAGGTTGGCAACACTATAATCAAGTCGTCTACTGTAGTTATGCCACTGCTTGACCAGTGTTTAGATGACAAATTTGGAAAAAGCACATCTAGTACAGAGATTTGCAAAGGTATATTGCTGCTTCTGGTACTACACAGTGATAAGGTACAAAAGGTTCTTCATGCTAGGATGGACGCTTGTGTAGTTACCGGTAGTTATGGAATTTATAGGTCATATGGTAGCCACACATCTGCCAAAAGTAGTAAAGGTATTTTCCTGGTACCATAGCAGATTAGATTTCAGCCTATAGTATATTGGCTGAGTGTTTGAACCAGTGTTTAAGTTGGTCTAGGTGTGTAGCTAGTTAGTTGCCTCTAATGTCCACAAAGCCCATACTTCCAAAACACCTATGTTTAGTTAATTGCGAATATGAGCACATATTACATTTGTTTTTTCAGATAAACTTGTTAAGTATGGATGTGAAGCACCTGAGATAAGGGGATTTAATAGGGGTGGGGAGGGTCCTGAAAAGATATAGAATTTAAGGGAGGACCAACATTTTAAAGGACCATGAGATCTCAAATTTAGTACATTTCTTAAGAAAAGGGTCAAAATTGGAAGCTACAAGTGACATTGTTTTGGGTTGTCAGAGTGACCCCTAGGAATGGAATGTGTTGTTCCAAGTATAAGGAAGGGATTGCTGCAGAGATTGCTTAACATGATTTAGAAAACACCGAGGTCCAATATGAAAGATTTAAAATTAACCTTATAGTAAGACACAGAGCTAAATTGTTAAGATCAGTGGGTAAAATATAGGGACATACAGTAGAAGGGTTCGTAAGGAACAAGATAACATCATCCACAAACAGGTTCATTTTGTGGGTTTTATCAATGAATTGGTAGCCAGAGATACTGGGGCGCAATCAAATGACCTCTTCCAGTGGTTTGATCATAGGGTTAAATATAGAGGGAGTAAATGGGCAGCCTTGACGTGTTCTATTCATGATAAGGAAACAGTCAGATAGCATGTTGTAGGTAAGTGGCTTTGCAGAAGGGTGTGTATTTAATGGCAAAATGGCTGATAGTATGGTACTACAAAAAACAAATTTCTGAAGCACTTGGCGCATATATGACCAATGAACCCTATTGAACGCTTTCTCTGCATCAATAGAAAGAAGCAGAGAAGGTGTTTGGGTTTTTTCAGTAAAGTGGAAAATATTGATAATCTTCTGTGTGGGGTCTGAGGCCTGCCTACCAGTGATAAAGTCCATTTGGTCAGGTTGTATTAATGTAGGTATTAACGACATCAGACGTCACGCTAGCAATTTAGCATACAACTTAACATCAGCTTTCAACAGGGAAATTGGATAGAAATTGGAAGGGGTAAGCTGCTGGTTTAGGGAGAATGATGGTATATACGCTTTCAGCATCTCTGGGGGAAAGGTAGCCCATGATTTGTATGGGGTGGAAAAGATGAGAGATCTTGGTTTTGGACCTTTATGCTTTAAGTCTATTGGGTAGGAATTTGCCCGCTCTGTTGTTGTTTGCATAGTACTGGAGTTTTAAGTGTCGTATTGTTCACACAATAGAGTTCGTAGGTCGTGCCTAAGTTTGCTGAGAATAGAGGAATGAGCAGAGTCTCAATTACGTTTGTTTTTCATTTCAAAGTCATAAATGCTAGAGAGAAGAGAGGAAAATGTATGATTATATATTTTTTGGGCTCGGCCACGGATCTGTAATAATATGCCTCCCATATAGGCCTTATGGGCATTCCATAGGGGAAAGTCATTTGAGACTACAGGGCTGTTTGTATCAAAATATTCCCAGTGATGCTGATCCAGCAAGAGAAAATTGTTTGGAGAATGCAGTACTCTAGTATTGCATTTTCTTAAATACACAGGAGTATAGATATCCTTCTCTTTCACGACTATTGAAATCACAGCATGGTCAAACCATGTGATATCAGAGATGGACGAGGGGTATACCTGTTGTAGTGTCCATTTATCTACAGCAAATAAGTTTAAGTTATACGTATGTGAGACAAAGGTGAAGTCTCTTTCACTTGCATTATGTGAGCGCCACATGTCGTACAGATCTAAAGCCTGTAAGAGAGGGAATGCAATATTTTCTTTGTGGAGGAGGAGGAGTCCAATGATGGATTAGTCATGAGGTTGAAGTCACCACAAATTATTTAAGTAGAACTAACTATAGGCAAAACTTTTTTTCCGTAAGGTTTATTTTGCCATTTTTGTCCCATTGGGGAGATTTACCTTCACTTCCTGTCCCATAGGCAAACAGGAAGTGAGAGGAAATCCCTGCAAATTAAGGGAATCTCTTGGGGATCTCCAGATCACCAGAACTAGTGTCCCCATTGGAGGGTTTCCCCTCTATTACTTTTCTGGGGACAACCCAAAATTTGCTATTTTCTTTTACTTTCACATTTAAAGCATTTAAAGTGGATGTAAACCCGATTCATTAAATTTTATCTGGGCACATATATCTGCAGTGTTTTGTTATCTCTCTTCAAAGAGCTAAGTCCCGTAGCTCTCTCCTGAACCGTTCCTCTGTTATCAGCCTGATAACTCCTGACAAATTCTTGGACACATCAGATAAAAGCAGCCTGAAATTTCTGTCAGGGGAGGTTGATAAAATAGATTAGCAGGGAGCTGGCCCTGTTACAAAAGACCTCTGAGAGTCTGTCTATGATGAGAGGGGTTGTGTGCCTTTCCTCCAATCAGCAATTTTAGCTATCTTGGCTGTATGCCCAGACATCACACTCTGTGTTAAACAGGAAGAGAAAATCTCCTAACACGATCTGAACTTTCTAAACAGTATATAAATGTGAAGACAGCAGATATACATGTAAAACCTATGTAGGGAGATTTGGTTCATCCCTGTGTATCATCTGAGGCTGTTCACTTCACTGGGTGTATGGAGGGTTTTCATCCACTTTAATGATAATGGTAAACAAGAAAAATAGAGAGGGTGAATCCCCCTAACGGTGACACAGACAGCAATAAAAAAATGACAGGGGTTCTAATCCATACCCCCTCTATCCGAAACGGAAAAAAAGTTTTGCCTTTGAATAGCCTTGTTAAACCCTTTCAGTGCCAGGTCCGTACGCCGCAGTGCAGGTGGGGGAAAAGTTGTGGCTTGGGGGGCTTTGTAAATATGTGTTTACGAGCCTCCCCCTGTAGTACAGTGGACATAGGCAGCGATCACTTCTATGTCCACTGACCGCTGATACATAGTAAACCGCTAGTGTTACTATGTATCAGACTGTCACTTTATGAATGAATGAGGAATCTCTATACAGATTCCTTATTCATTTAGGTAAAGTGCTACAGAGAAAGGGACTATCTTCAGTTCCTTTCTCTGTCTGACCTCTAATATCTCACCAAGCGCACCCCCCCCCCCCCACCAAAAAAATATATTTTTAACTGTAATAAAATGTAAATAGTAAAAAATTAATAAAAATAAAAAAACAAAAACATAGTAAGACCCAGTGGTGGCTGGTGCTAAACTTTTGTTGGGGGGGGGGGGCGGCAAACAAAACCCACCCCTTGTCCGCCTATACTCAGCCTTTCCATGGTGATGGTCCCCCCCCGCGCACTCACCCCCCCACGGCTTCCTCAGCTTCTCCTACTGGCCAACCCGATCCGTCCTGATTGACCAGGAGGAGAAGCCGGAAGAAAATAGTGAATATTAATTAATATTTTTCAAGCTAATCAGAGCCACGGGCTGTAATCATGTGGCTTAAAAAAAAAAACTCATACAAACATATAAGTCCGGCGCCCTGCAGGGGCCCCTAATGGACCGGCCGCTTCTGATAAGACCCGTTTCACATAGAGCGGAATCTGTCAAGCAGATTTGCCTTCTCAGCGGAGGATCTGTTTGCTGATCACTGCTGAGCAGGCGGGTGACAGGTCTGCATCCTCTCTGCTGATGCAGGGCAGACACTGACACAGGCCGCTTTTCTCTATGGGGCGGTAAAAGAAACGGACTGCCTGTCCATTTCCATCGGATACCATCCAATCCGATCTGCTAGATCAGGGATATGCAATTAGCGGACCTCCAGATGTTGCAGAACTGCAAGTCCCATGAGGCATAGCAAGACTTTTACAGCCACAAGCATGACACCCAGAGGCAGAGGCATGATGGGACTTGTAGTTTTGCAACAGCTGGAGGTCCGCTAATTGCATATCACTGTGCTAGATGAATGGGGAATAGGATCCCCATCCGTCTGTTTTTAGCGGACCGGACCGGATGCATGCTGGTGTAAATGGACACATGTCCATTTACATCAGCCTCTCCATAGAGAACAATGGGTGGTCTGATTGGGCCCACTTGAGAAACTGACAGACAGACCCGATCGGTCTGCTTGTTTGAAAGGGATATGAGGCCTTGTTCACACAGGGCATACACAGCGTACCTTTACAGGGATGCACAGGTGTTCCATGCATCTCTATGCAGGCAGTCCCATTGATGTAATTTGGGATGTAGCCACTGCACGAACAGAGCCATTGCTCCCAATTTTACATCCATGTAGGTCCGTATGCATGTCTCTGAGCTCACACTGTCTGCGTTCGGGGTCATGTACCTACACCAGTGGTGTATTTAGGTTTTATGCTGCCCTAGGCCTGACTAAACTCGTGCAAACCCTAATTTAAATATAATCCACCCCTTCCTGTCAAGTTTACACCCCTTCCTGTTTAAGACCTGCCCTGAAATTTTCCAGTTGGGACACAAGTTCTGAGGGCCTTGGGGGGGGGGAGGATTCCCTTTATCTTCAGAGATTTCCTCTCACTTCCTGTTTGGCTATGGGGCAGGAAATGAGGAAAAATTAACAGGTGCTATAGCCATCCCTTACTCAATCCAAAATGGAAAAAAATGTTGCCTATAGTTCTACTTTAAGCACAATTTTCTGCAAAATTTATGGAGGAAAAAGAGGATAAAACCATGCCAGTGGTGCAGCAGAAAACATGTAGCACAGTGATGAAGGTATGTGGTCCAGGCAGTGAGCAAAGGAAGGATTGGGGGCAGGAACAAATAAATCCATCTGTTTATTTTTCTCATCAGCAATCAACAGAAGTAAAATTAAGATTCCTTAATATGTACATATGACACAAGCAAAGGATTGCAGGAGAGTCCTACTACCTACCTGACAGGTATAGGTGACCATGTCAGTGTCCCTTGTGTCTGCGCCATCCCTATCATACTGGCAGCAGTGCGGCCGATTTATGGGGGCCCCAGACCGATTTGTCTTGCGGCCCAGTCCACCCCATAAGACTGGCGCTACACTAAAAGTGTAGCGCAAGCCAGCGGGGACTCTTTTTTCATGCTGCCCTCTGCAAAGTGCCACCCTAGGCCTGGGCTTTGTTGGCCTAGGCCAAGATACAGTGTTGACCTACACCCACACGGATGTCAGATTGGGAACAGCAGCTATGCCTGTGCAGCCTTTGCATCCCAATTGACATAAATAAGACTGCCTGTATGGGGATGCACAGAACACCTGTGCATCCTCGTGCAGGTAAACATGGCCCTCCATGGGCGTACACTTTAGTATGCCACATGTGAATGATGCTTTAGTAGTAATTTAGCAGGAATTCTCCAAGTTATGTTGTGCTTATGTGCACTATTAATGATTTTAGTGTATTTTTAGTGAAAATAGTAATATGATGAACATTTGAGCAATTATTGCAGGGCCCAAAAAAGCAGCAGCACTTTTTTTTCTTGTAAGGGTCTTTTCAAATTCTGAAAGCTGTAAGTGAAAAATGGTAACCTCCAGATTTTTTGTGTAAATTGTTTTTATTTACAGTTTTGCGTACCTTCAGTTTTCACCATATCACAAAAAGGTGCATATTAAAATGTACGAATATTTGTTATTTATTAACTCAATACAGTTTTAACTTTTATATTTACTAGGAATTTAGCAGGAATTTAGTAAATTTTGCAATGTATGAATCCACTATTAATGATTTTAGTGTATTTTTAGCAAAAATATTGTTTTGATAAACATTTGCGCAAATATCGTATTGCCTTAAAAATCAGTAGCGCCTTCTTTTTATTCTACTGGCCATGTGTTTTCAGAAAATATCAGAAAATATAGGGTTTGGGGGGTCTTTAACAAACTCTGAAATCTGTAAGGGAACAATGAAAACCTTCCGATTTTTAGAGAAATGTGGTTATTTACATTTTTACATACTTTCAGTTTTCACCAATTTGCAGAAAGGCGCGATTTAAAATGTACAAATATTTGTTATTTATTAACTTAATACAGGTTAAGCTTTTATATTTAGTAAGAATTTAGCAGACATTTTGTAAAATTTGCTGTGTTTATATCTGCTACAAATTATTTTTAAGAAGTTTTAGTGAATATATTGTTTGATAAACATTTGCGCAAATATCGTCGGGCCTTAAAAATCAGTAGCACCTTCTTTTTATTCTACTGCTCCTATGCTTTCAGAAAATATATGGTTTGGAGAGTCTTAAACAAACTCTGAAAGCTGTAAGGGAACAATGAAAACCTTCAGATTTTTTGAGAAATGTGGTTATTTACATTTTTGTATACATTCAGTTTTCACCATTTTGCAAAAATTAGTAATTTAAAAATTAAAAATATTTTTTATTTATTAACTCAATACAGGTTAAGCTTTTATTTATATTAGGAATTTTGTAAAATGTACTTTATCTGTAAGTGTTTTTATCTGCTAAAAATTATTTTAGTATATTTTTAACGAAAATATTGTTTTGATAAACATTTGCGCAAATATCATTGTGCCCTTAAAATCTGTAGCACCTTATTTGTATTCTAATGGTCATGTGCTTTAAAAAAATATATGGTTTAAGGGGTCTTTAACAAACTCTGAAAGCTGTGTGACAGCAGGAAGGTAAAGTCACCTGGTTGCATCCAGGGGGGTAGATATATTTCTCCCAGATTCAGGCTTTATGCTGACTTATACAACTAGGGTGGAGAGTTGTATAAGCCCAGCTGAGGCTAGTAGGCTCATGGATGACTCATACCTCTAGGGAGAGTGTGGGGCGTCGTGCAGACAGAGATGAGACCAGCTGAACCTTGTCAGCTCATTTAGGCCTCTATAAGGAACTCCCAGCTTCATTAGATGTTAGCTCATGCCTGGAACCAGACCTGTGTGGACTGTCTAGGGAGAGTGAACCCCTGTGCGGTGAGGCAAAGCCTGTGTGGCTATTTGTTTGGACTTTTACTAAACCAGGGACTTAGGGACTAGGACAGCACCAGGCTGATCCCAGTTGTTAGTTTAGGAAACCTGCATGTTTAGTCAGAGGTCAAACTGACCAGGATTTATTTTGTTTGTTTCTTTTTGGCTTTGCTGTGTTTTTGTCACTGTACATAGAGAAATAAACCGCACCTTTTGATTTTGAAAACCACAACCTCCGTCTGCTGGCCCTGTTTTTGTGTGGGGAGCCCAACCAGGGGGTCACACACACCCGCTACCGAGTTAACCCCCTCACAGTTGGTGGAGAACCAGTGGCAGTTTTTTTAAGCCAGCATGGAGGAGATACTGAAACAGCTGGCTCTAGCAAATGCCAATCAACAGCAGACAAATGCAGGTTTGCAAAGGAGCCTTGCAGCCCAGCAGCAAGCTCATCAACAAGCCCAGCAGCAATCTGAGGCCCGCTTCATAGACCTGTTACAGAAGCAAGAGCAGAGACTACAACAAATGGAAGCAGTAATGCAGCAACGTCCGCAGACCAGTGAGGAAAGCCGTCCCACTAATACCGCGTCCTTTGGGGTGAGTCGTTTATTGACAAAAATGACTGGAGAGGATGATCCAGAGGTATTTTTGACCACATTTGAAAGGACTGCTGAAAGAGAAAAGTGGCCTGAGGAGCAGTGGGCTGGACTGGTGGCTCCTCTGTTAACTGGTGAATCGCAGAAGGCTTACTATGACCTAGAGCCTGACCAAGCAAAAGACTATGTGATGCTAAAAGCTGAAATATTGGCAAGGCTGGGTGTCACCCTGGCTGTCCGGGCTCAGCGTGTGCATAACTGGACTTTCCAGCTTGGAAAACCCCCCAGGTCTCAAATGTATGATCTCATTCACCTGAGCAGGAAGTGGCTACAGCCAGAGACTTTGTCCGCACCAGAGATTGTGGAACGTGTTGTAATGGATCGGTTTTTGAGAGCTCTTCCTACTGCCATCCAAAAGTGGGTAAGCCATGGAGACCCAGAGACGGCCGGTGGTCTTGTGGATCGTGTAGAGAAATACTTGGCTACAGAGAACCTGACGGCCTCTTCCAGAGACACTCGGACTTTCCACCCTAAGACCAGACCATCCCCAGGGGCGGATAAGAGGATTCCAAGGGGTGAGGGTGGAGAGAGTGAGAGGGTGGGAGCTCTACCCCAAGTTTGGCGAGAACAGCCTGGGAAATCAGCGGCTCAAGAGGCCGCAAGAAGGATCGTTTGCTACCGCTGCCGGCAAGCGGGACATATTGCAGCCAATTGCCCGGTTGTGGAGGAACCCATGCAGTGTGACTTTCTGACGGACAGACATCAGTCGCTGTGTGCGACAGTCGCATGCACTGCCATTCGGGGAACTGAGAAACATTTATGCAAAATGTGTATTAATGGTAGAAATGTTGTGGTATTGCTGGATTCAGGTAGCCTTGTGACCCTGATAAAGGCTGAATTAGTTAAAACAGAGGTCTCTGGGAATAGCAAGGTAGCTGTTATTTGTGTGCATGGGGACACCCGAGAGTATCCAGTGACTACAGTGTGTTTCGAGACCCCCAAAGGTACCCTCTCTCATCCAGTGGGGTTAGTATCTCAATTACCGCATGATGCCATTGTGGGAAGGGATTTTCCGAAGTTCTGGGAACTGTGGGATGATCCTGAGCCCCCCACTGGTGCCCCTATGTACCAGGAATGTGATAGCCAGAACTCCTCTGAGAGTGGGGAGGACTCTCCAGAATTTCCCTTGTCAGTATTGGCAGGGGAGACTCAAGAAACTGGAGAGGAGCCCACCTCCTCAGACGAAAACCTACCGTCTGTGGAGTTTTCTGATCTGGAGGTTCACAGGGAAAATTTTGCCACAGAACAGTTAAAAGACCCCGCCCTAATAAAGGCACGGGAAAACGTAGTGGAAATAGATGGCGAGTTAGTGAACCCAGATAATACCTGCACTTACCCATACTTCAGCGTAGAGAAGGACCTACTGTATCGGGTGGCAAAAAGGGCAGAAGAAACCGTTGAGCAGCTGGTGGTGCCCAAACCTTACAGGAAGTTGGTGTTGGAGTTGGCCCATGGGCACATTCTTGGAGGTCATCTGGGGACAGAGAAAACCCGAGAGAGGGTATTACAGAGATTCTATTGGCCTGGGGTGATGAAGGACATAGAAAATTATTGTTCCTCCTGCCCTGTGTGTCAGAGGTCGGCCCCGATGCCACATTTCCGTAGCCCGCTGGTCCCTCTACCCATCATTGAGGTCCCGTTTGAGAGAATCGCAATGGATTTGGTAGGTCCTATAATCAAGTCCGCTAGGGGGCACCAGTACATATTGGTTATAATGGACTATGCCACCCGTTATCCAGAAGCGATCCCTCTCAGAAATACCTCGGCCAAAACCATAGCCAAAGAGCTATCTCTTGTTTTTAGCCGGGTGGGTATTTGTAAAGAACTGCTTACGGACCAAGGTACACCCTTTATGTCCCGGGTTATGAAAGAGCTGTGTAAATTGTTCAAAGTGACGCAATTGCGTACATCTGTGTATCACCCCCAAACCGATGGGCTGGTTGAAAGATTCAACAAAACCCTAAAACAAATGTTGAAGAAAGTGGTGGATAGAGATGGAAAGGATTGGGACTGTCTACTTCCTTATTTGATGTTTGCTATTAGGGAGGTGCCCCAATCCTCTACGGGATTCTCCCCCTTTGAGTTACTGTATGGGAGACACCCAAGAGGGCTGTTGGATATTGCCAAGGAAACTTGGGAAAGTGAGAGTTCTCCCCACAGGAGTGTGATTGAGCATGTCGCCCTGATGCAAGATCGAATTGCACAGGTAATGCCCATCGTGAAGGAACATTTGGCCCAAGCGCAGTTGGCACAGCAGAGAGTGTACAACCGTGGAGCAAAGACCCGTACCTTTTCCCCGGGGGATAGGATATTGGTACTTGTCCCTACGGTTGAAAGTAAATTCCTTGCCAAATGGCAAGGCCCCTACGAGATAATGGAAAAAGTGAGCGAAGTGAATTACAAGGTCAGACAACCAGGAAGGCGAAAGCCCGAACAGATATATCACGTTAATCTGTTGAAAGCCTGGAGGGATAGAGAGTCCCTAGTCGCAGAAACTTGGTCACCAGCTCAAACTGGTTGCGTGATTCCGGAGGTTGGAATAGCAGCCACCTTGTCACAACCCCAACAACAGGAGGTTAAGGAGTTTGTGCTTCGCAACAAGGAGGTGTTCTCTGAGCTGCCGGGACAAACATCTGGGGTAGAGCATGATATTATTACCCCGCCCGGTGAAAGGGTGAAGTTAAAACCCTATCGGATCCCAGAGGCCCGACGGGAGGCAATACGGGAGGAAGTACAGAAAATGCTGAACTTAGGGGTGATAGAGGAGTCCCAAAGTGATTGGTCTAGTCCCATTGTGTTGGTGCCTAAACCGGATGGGAGCTGGCGATTTTGTAACGATTTTCGTCAGTTGAACAAAGTTACAAAATTTGACACCTACCCCATGCCACGTATAGATGAGTTGATCGACCGGCTGGGAACAGCCCGATACATGACGACTCTTGACCTCACAAAAGGGTATTGGCAAATTCCCCTGGCCAAGTCGGCCAAAGAGAAAACCGCATTTGTAACCCCAGACGGGGCGTTCCAATATAAGAGAATGCCGTTCGGGTTACAGAATGCGCCGGCCACATTCCAGCGGAAAATGGACCAGATACTGAGGCCCCATCGGAAGTATGCTGCGGCTTACCTGGATGACGTAATTGTCCATAGCACAGATTGGGCCTCACATCTGCCAAAAGTGCAAGCAGTCCTAGACTCTATCCGGGAAGCGGGGTTTACGGCTAACCCCAAGAAGTGTACCATTGGGCAGGAGGAGGCCAAATATCTTGGGTACACCATTGGCAGGGGAGTGATAAAACCCCAACTCAACAAAGTCGAGGCCATCCAGAGTTGGCCACGTCCCAACAGCAAGAAGCAGGTACGGGCCTTTCTGGGAATCGCGGGTTATTATCGGCGCTTCATTCCCCACTTTGCTTCTAAGGCTGTGCCCCTAACCAACCTGACGAAAGGGAAAGGGTCGGTCATGATTAAATGGACCCCCGAGGCTGAGGCAGCATTCCAATTCTTGAAACAAGCCTTATGTAGCCAGCCAGTGTTGTACTCACCCGACTTCTCTAAAGACTTTGTCGTACAAAGTGATGCGTCAGATGTGGGGTTAGGAGCAGTATTGTCCCAGGTCTGGAACGGGGAAGAGCACCCAGTCATTTACCTCAGCAGGAAGTTGAAGTCCCATGAGGTAAATTACGCCACGGTTGAAAAGGAGTGTTTAGCGGTGAAGTGGGCTCTAGATTCCCTTCGGTACTATCTGCTAGGTAGGCACTTTGACATGGTTACGGATCACGCTCCGTTAAAGTGGATGGCTCAAAACAAGGAGACAAATAGAAGAGTGAATAGGTGGTTCCTGGCCCTACAGGAATTCAACTTCACAGTAAAGCATCGCCCTGGCGTTCAAATGGGGAATGTGGATGCTTTGTCTCGAGTACATGAATGCCTGATTGCTGGTGTTCCAACCCCAAGGTTAAAACAAGAGGGGGGGGTATGTGACAGCAGGAAGGTAAAGTCACCTGGTTGCATCCAGGGGGGTAGATATATTTCTCCCAGATTCAGGCTTTATGCTGACTTATACAACTAGGGTGGAGAGTTGTATAAGCCCAGCTGAGGCTAGTAGGCTCATGGATGACTCATACCTCTAGGGAGAGTGTGGGGCGTCGTGCAGACAGAGATGAGACCAGCTGAACCTTGTCAGCTCATTTAGGCCTCTATAAGGAACTCCCAGCTTCATTAGATGTTAGCTCATGCCTGGAACCAGACCTGTGTGGACTGTCTAGGGAGAGTGAACCCCTGTGCGGTGAGGCAAAGCCTGTGTGGCTATTTGTTTGGACTTTTACTAAACCAGGGACTTAGGGACTAGGACAGCACCAGGCTGATCCCAGTTGTTAGTTTAGGAAACCTGCATGTTTAGTCAGAGGTCAAACTGACCAGGATTTATTTTGTTTGTTTCTTTTTGGCTTTGCTGTGTTTTTGTCACTGTACATAGAGAAATAAACCGCACCTTTTGATTTTGAAAACCACAACCTCCGTCTGCTGGCCCTGTTTTTGTGTGGGGAGCCCAACCAGGGGGTCACACACACCCGCTACCGAGTTAACCCCCTCACAGCTGTAAGGGAAAAATAAAAAATAAATGGAAAAATTGCAAAAATGGCCCGGCCACCTAAAAATGGAGCACAGGGCCTGGTCAGCAAAAGGGTTAAGGAACAAAACTTTCTTGAGCAGTGTGTGGAGGAAATGCATCTGGTGTAAGTTGGGAGCATATAGACTTACTAAGGTGAAGAGTTTGTTGTTAATCTCACAGATAAGAATTATATACCTTCCTTAAGGATCAAACATTGCATCTCATTCTGAAAAAGAGACTGTTTTTCAAGCTTTTTAAAACTTTTGAAGTATAGTAAGAAAATAAACAAAATTTTATAACTACTTACCCTTATTACCATTGCTATTTGGTGCAGCTTTGTTTTATCTTTTACAGTTATTTATGAAAATTGTAATTATTAAATTGTGCACGCTGAAAAGCATATCTTATACTATATTTTGTAGGTTCTTTTACCACTCGTCGACCAGTACTTTAAGAACCACTGCCTGTATTTTCTCTCTTCTCCAATTAAAACTCTCAGCAGTAGCGGCTATGCATCCAACAAGGAGAAAGAAATGGTGGCAAGGTAAAAGCCTTTTTGTGACTTTCAATAAAATTATGTGATGTTCTTATGTCCATATGGTTTTACATATGATCCGTATAGTACCGGTATATTACTAATTTGAAAAACCATACAAAGTTATGAAAAATTACGGTAACTGCAAACATCACATTTAGCCTTTAGTCTTTCTGGCACAACTATAATATAATAATGTCTTAATGTGTGTGTGTAGCTTCTTGTTTTTAGTCAGTGTTAAACAGCAAGGAAATCTCTGGTTTATTTAGGCACACATTAGAGAAAATATTTTTTTTATTAATGTGTTCCTAATAAAGGATTCTATATAGGGTGCTTATCTGCGTGTTATTGGTGTTCTTGGTCTCTGAAGAGGGTGGAGATGACAATCCAATCAAACAAAATCTGGTTTGTTGTTGAACAGGCCAGATAAAAAATGTGATGACCTCACTGCCCTACAAAATCTAGAGAAAATAAACATTCGATATCCAGATAGAGATCACTTTCAGTTGCTCCCACTAATTTTGTTTTGCATTGTAAGACTTTAAAACCTAGATTCACACCGGCGACTAGGGTCATGCAAATTATAGCGGCAATTCCTTCTGCGGCTGCCCACCCCATTCACTATAATGAGTGGTCGCCTGTGGCCGCAGCTATTTGCCATTATCTGCACAGCCAGGGATTATCTGCAGTGATATCTGCTGGATACACTTTGGGGTACTCTTCCACACTGGGAATTTTGTTTAGGTTGTTTTGAAACACTTAACCCAGGGCTACAGCAGAGAAGAATTTTTACCTTAATGCATAGAATGCATTAAGGTGAAAAAACCTTAAAGCGGTGTTCCGGCCCCAAAAAAATGAATTAAAAGCCAGCAGCTACACATACTGCAGCTGCTGGCTTTTAATAATAGGACACTTACCTGTCCTGAAGTCCAACGATGTCAGCACCCGCAGCTGATGTTTCCATCAGCTGTCGGTGCTGCTGCCGTCATTGCGGGTAAGGGAACCCGGCAGTGTAGCCTTTCGGCTTCACGCCGGGAACCCTAATGCACATGTGTGAGGCCCGCTCCTCTCTTCTACTGGCCCAGCGGCCGGGGGAGGAGGAGGGAGCCCCGCAGTGACGTCACAGGCCGCGGCCCGTACTCCTGGAAGTGGGAAAGGATACCTGTCAAAGACAGGTATCCTGTCCCCCCCGAAAGGTGCCACGGGGGGGGGGGGAGGAATCAGATGAGTGGAAGTTCCACTTTTGGGTGGAACTCCGCTTTAAGGCTTTAGAACCACTTTAAGTCTCTAAAACGTAACTATTGATGATAATTAATAAACAAAATCCTAAACTTAATTTTAAATGCTAGGCTTACCATATCAGTTAAAGTGATTGTAATGCTTTGAATATTTTTTTTTATAAAATAATAAACATGTCATACCTACCTGCTCTGTGCAATGGTCTTGCACAGAGCAGCCCCGATACTCTTCTTCTGGGGTCCCCCACTGGCGCTTCTGGCTCCTCCTCCCCACAAGTTTCCCCAAAGAAAGTGTTTTCTTTGGGGGCACTCGTGTAGAATCGCTCTTGACACAGACAGTCCGGTTCGACCCTGAAATTAGATTCAGGTAAGTATATAGGGGGCTGGGGAGGATTTTATGACACAAATGATTTTTTTACCCTAATGCCTAATGCATAGAATGCATGAAAGTAAAAAAACTGTTAGTCTTAGTCTTTATAACTACTGGAAGTATAAGGTACTATACTGAACAATAACATCCCCAGTGCCAACACCGCCTTGACTTTCATTGACATGCTAGAAATTGCCCATGAACATTATGAATAAGTAAAAATATTTTTGTAAAATAAAAGATTTCATGAAATCCCAATCACTTTTTCATTAAAGCGGAAGTAAACCCATCGATTTAACAATTTCAAAAAGCAGTTACATTCCCGGCATGCCGGGAATGCCAACTTTCACATTGGTTGTGCTCTCAACCAAACTGTCAAACCATCCAATGGCTGGTGTCATAACTGATCACATGTGCAGCATCATGGCAGTTGAAGATTAAACAAAGGCCAAGATGGCAGCTTCCTTGCCTGAAAATGATAGAAGGGTTTACTTCCACTTTAATAAATTTCATTAATGTAAGGCCCAATCACACAACAGCATCAGGGATACAGAACAGATTTGATTCCTGAACATCAGCATGCATGTAGAAATGATTAACAAATATTGACAACTGCATAACAACCTTTACAGATAAGAAATACATATATATATATATATATATTGTTGTGTGTAGGTGAAAGTAGGGCTTTTGTAATCTTTGTGTCTATCACTGATATCTTTAAATCTATTTTCCTAATGCAATACCATTTTCTTTCATTTCCTCTGTACTTTTTTCTGTCACTTCAGTCTGTTCTGCAAACTGGCAGCTCTTGTCAGACATAGGATATCATTGTTTGGTAAGTCATTTGCAGTTAGAACAGGAAAGGAACAACAAGTAGGTTTCTCTATTCAAAACAATGCATGGAAATAGCACTTAACCTGCTTTCTGTGTGATGTGTGGGATAACACCTCAAGTAAAATATTGTGTTATAAGGCACATGTTTTTTTATTTAATGAGATATTAAATGATATTTATTCATACCATTTTAAAGGTACACTACAGTCAAATGTGGAAATTGTGCATTTAAGCTGACTAAACTCATATTTACATCCTGGCATTCATCTAGTGCTTTTGACTGTTTTACAAGATACAAGTTTATATTTGCTAGAATCTAATTGTTTTGAGCATTCAAAAAAAAAGAGGACCAATTTTTCTTATTAGTTTAAGCTTCTTACTCTCTTGGAAACCTCCTCCAGCCTCACACACACTGTGGAGGATAAATGGAAGATTTCACAGAACACAATTATGTCACAAAAGATTACTGTAAATTGAGTGGACAGGTTTTAGCTTAATTGCAATATTTCCTCAATAGTATTATTAGATCAAATTCACTTATTGCCTGGAGTTTCTCTTTAAGATGTCCCATTATTAGTAATTCAAAATAGGGTATATATGAGGACCAGAGGATATATGGATAACAGACTAATGCCGCGTACACACGATCAGAATTTCCGACAACAAAACCGTGTTTTTTTTTCCGACGGATGTTGGCTCAAACTTGTCTACACACGGTCGCACAAATGTTGCTCGGAAATTCCAGAGGTCAAGAACGCGGAAACGTACAACACTACGAAGAGCCGAGAAAAATGAAGTACAATGATTCCGAACATGTGTCAAATTGATTCCGAGCATGCGCAGCACTTTTGTGTGTCGGAAATGGCTACACACGATCTGAATTTCCGACAAGAACTTTTGTTGTCGGAAAAATTGAGAACCTGCTCTCAAATATTTGTTGTCGGAAATTCCGACAGCAAATGTCCGATGGAGGCTACACACGGTCGGAATATCCGAACAAAAGCTCACATCGAACATTTGTTGGCGGAAATTCCGATCGTGTGTACGCGGAATAAAGGCCAGAAGTGTCTGGAAGTTCTGGCTGCCCATCCCTGCGATGGATGGTAGGAAAAGATACATGTTGTGCCTGTCCTTAACCACTTAACGACCGCTCACTGTATATATACGTCGGCAGAATGGCACCGACAGGCACAATCACGTAGAGCAGGGATATGCAATTAGCGGACCTCCAGCTGTTGCCAAACTACAAGTCCCATGAGGCATAGCGAGACTCTGACAGCATCTAGCATGACACCCAGAGGCAGAGGCATGATGGGACTTGTAGTTTGGCAACAGCTGGAGGTCCGCTAATTGCATATCCCTGACGTAGAGCATACGTGATTGCCTTTGTATAGTTGGGGGGTCCAATCGGCTAAGTGTCCGGGAGCGTTCCGGGATGAGGGGGCAGCCATTCGTTTCCGGCCACCCCCTCGCGATCGCTCCCGGCGAATGGAAATGCCCCCTCTGTCTGTGTCAGACAGAGGGAGCAGGAGGAAGTGATGTCATCTCTGGTGCGGCGCTCACATATACCGAGCGCCGTACAAGAGAAGACATCAGGTCAGTTCACACAACTCTACACTGACACCAGGACACATAGGGACATAAATCGCCCCCCCAGGCCCCCCCAGACACCCCAGATCACCCCCCAGGTCACCCCCCCAGCCCCCAGTCACAGTGTCACTGATTGCAGTGACCATTTATTTAGTGATCACTGCAATCAGTGACATTTGTGACTGTAAAAGTGTCACCAAAGTTTAGTCTTAGGTCCAGTGTAGCCCCCTAACCCCCCTAATAAAGGTTTAACCCCCTGATCACCCCCCAGATAACCCTTTCACCCCCTATCACCACTGTCGCTAAGCAATTGTTTTTCTAAACGCTGTCTTAGTGTTGGTGATGCAGATCGGTAGCCAGTAATTTTTTTTAGGTTCGCCGCATGTTTTTATAGCGTCAGGTACCCCAATATATTATCTAATAAAGGTTTAACCCCCTTGATCGCCCCCCAGGTAACCCTTTCACCCCCATCACCACTGTCGCTAATCAATCGTTTTTCTAAACGCTGTCTTAGTGTCGGTGATGCAGATCGGTAGCTGGTAATTTTTTTTAGGTTCGCCGCAGGTTTTTATAGCGTCAGGTACCCCAATATATTATCTAATAAAGGTTTAACCCCCTTGATCGCCCCCCAGGTAACCCTTTCACCCCCTATCACCACTGTCGCTAAGCGATCGTTTTTCTAAACGCTGTCTTAGTGTCGGTGATGCAGATCGGTAGCCAGTAATTTTTTTTAGGTTTGCCGCATGTTTTTATAGCGTCAGGTACCCCCATATATTATCTAATAAAGGTTTTAACCCCCTGATTGCCCCTAGTTAACCCTTTCACCAGTGATCACCATATAAGTGTTACGGGTGACGCTGGTTAGTTAGTTTGCTTTTTATAGTGTCAGGGCACCCGCCGTATATAACCCAATAAAGGTTTAACCCCCTGATCGCCCGGCGGGTGATATCAATTAGGTTTTAGCGTCAGAGAGGGTCTGCGTCACACCCCAGGCAGCGTCAGGTTAGTGCCAGTAACGCTAACACCCACGCGTGAAGCATACACCCCCTTAGTGGTATAGTATCTGAACAGATCAATATCTGATCTGATCAGATCTATACTAGCGTCCCCAGCAGTTTAGGGTTCCCAAAAACGCAGTGTTAGCGGGATCAGCCCAGATACCTGCTGGCACCTGCGTTTTGCCCCTCCGTCCAGCCCAGGCCACCTAAGTGCAGTATCGATCGATCACTGTCACTTACAAAACAAAAACACACATAACTGCAGCGTTCGCAGAGACAGGCCTGATCCCTGCGACTCCAGTGCTGTAGGAGGTGATTTCACCACCACAGTTAAAAAAAAAAAGCAAATATGCCGAAGCATTGGGGCAGCAGGGGCGGAGGAGCGATTTTGCTCCTAATGCCGCGTACATACGGTCGAAATTCCGACGGAGGCTTGCCCGTGGAAAAGTCCGACCATGTGTGTGCGGCATAACTTTTTTGCGGGAGGATGCCCCCATGCTTCGGCATATATAAATGGTGCGTGTATGCCCATCATTGGAAGTGGGTGGATGAAGGGCGGTATTCTAATGGTGGGCATACCCACCGATCAATCTCTTTTTTCGTTCAGCCAACTGGCTGCATGAAAATAAAAAGATTACAATACATGTCCAACAAGGACCAGCAACGTACTGGTATGTTGCTGGACTTTGAATGTTTATACCAGAATGATGCCTGCGGGTTTAGGTATCATCTTGGTATCATTCTTTTCAGCCTGCGGCCGGCTTTCATGTAAAAGCAATCCTAGCGGCTAATTAGCCTCTGGACTGCTTTTACAAGCAGTGGGAGGGAATGCCCCCCCCAGATATAAAAAGCGCCATTGGGAAATTGGGAAAGCATTTTATCACACCGATCTTGGTGTGGTCAGATGCTTTGAGGGCAGAGGAAAAATCTAGGGTCTAGAAGACCCCAGTTTTTTCAAAAAAAGAGTACCTGTCACTACCTATTGCTATCATAGGGGATATTTACATTCCCTGAGATAACAATAAAAATGATAAAAAAAAAATACTTGGAAGGAACAATTTAAAAAGAAAATAAAAAAGCAAAATTAATAATAAAAAAAAAAAGAAAAAAAAAAAGCACCCCTGTCCTGCCCTGCTCTTGCCCAATGGTGAACGCAAGCGTCGGTCTGGCGTCATATGTAAACAGCAATTGCACCATGCATGTGAGGTATCACCGCGAAGGTCAGATCGAGGGCAGTCATTTTAGCAGTAGACCTCCTCTGTAAATCTACTGGGGTAACCTGTAAAGGCTTTTAAAGGCTTTTAAAAATGTATGTAGTTTGTCGCCAATGCGCGTTTGTGCGAAATTTTAAAGCATGTCGTGTTTGATATCTATGTACTCGGCCTAAGATCATCTTTTTTATTTCATCAAACATTTGGGCAATATAGTGTGTTTTAGTGCATTAAAATTAAAAAAAGTGTATTTTTTAACCCAAAAAATGCGTTTGAAAAATTGCTGCGCAAATACTGTGTAGAAAAAAAAAATGCAACACCCACCATTTTAATCTGTAGGGCCTTTGCTTTAAAAATATATATAATGTTTGGGGGTTCAACATAATTTTCTTGCAAAAAAAAAATGTTTTCATGTAAACAAAAAGTGTCAAAAAGGGCTTTGTCTTCAAGTGGTTAGAAGAGTGGATGTAAGCTTCCTAATGTTGTGTATAAAATGCCAGAACAGTTCAAAACCCCCCCCAAATGACCCCATTTTGGAAAGTAGACACCCCAAGCTATATACTGAGAGGCATGTCGAGTCCATGGAATATTTTATATGTTGACACAAGTTGCGGAAAAACGACAATTTTTTTTTTTTTTTGCACAAAGTTGTCACTAAATGATATATTGCTCAAACATGCCATGGGCATATGTGGAATTACACCCCAAAATACATTCTGTTGCTTCTCCTGAGTACGGGGATACCACATGTGTGAGACTTTTTGGGAGCCTAGCCACGTACGGGACCCCAAAAACCAAGCACCGCCTTCAGGCTTTCTAAGGGTGTAAATTTTTGATTTCACTTCTCACTGCCTATCACAGTTTCGGAGGCCATGGAATGCCCAGATGGCACAAAACCCCCCCAAATGACCCCATTTTGGAAAGTAGACACCCCAAGCTATTTGCTGAGAGGTATTGTGAGTATTTTGCAGATCTCGCTTTTTGTCACAAAGTTTTGAAATTTGAAAAAAAAAAAAAATATATATATATATATATATTTTCTTTCTTCATTTTCAAAAACAAATGAGAGCTGTAAAATACTCGCCATTCCTCTCAGCAAATAGCTTGGGGTGTCTATATTCCAAAATGGGGTCATTTGGGGGGGTTTTGTGCAATTTTGGCATTTTATGGCCTTCGAAACTGTGATAGGTAGTGAGGAGTGAAATCAAAAATTTGTGCCTAGAAATCCTGAAGGCGGTGCTTGGTTTTCGGGGTCCCGTACGCGGCTAGGCTCCTAAAAAGTCCCACACATGTGGTATCCCCGTACTCAGGAGAAGCAGAAAAATGTATTTTGGGGTGTAATTCCACATATAACCATGGCATGTGTGAGCAATATATCATTTAGTGACAACATTTTGTAATTTTTTATTTTTTTTTTGTCATTATTCAATCACTTGGGACAAAAAAAATATATTCAATGGGCTCAACAGGCCTCTCAGCAATTTCCTTGGGGTGTCTACTTTCTAAAATGGGGTCATTTGGGGGGGTCTTGTGCTATTTTGGCATTTTATGGCCTTCGAAACTGTGATAGGTAGTGAGGAGTGAAATCAAAAATTTGCGCCCTTAGAAATCCTGAAGGCGGTGCTTGGTTTCCGGGGTCCCGTACGCGGCTAGGCTCCCAAAAAGTCCCACACATGTGGTATCCCCGTACTCAGGAGAAGCAGCAAAATGTATTTTGGGGTGAAATTCCACATATAACCATGGCATGTGTGAGCAATATATCATTTAGTGACAACTTTTTTAGTAATTTTTTTTTTTTTTAGTCATTATTCAATCACTTAAGACAAAAAAAAAAAAAAATTCAATGGGCTCAACATGCCTCTCAGCAATTTCCTTGGGGTGTCTACTTTCCAAAATGGGGTCATTTGGGGGGGTTTTGTACTGCCCTGTCATTTTAGCACCTCAAGAAATGAGATAGGCAGTCATAAATTTAAAGCTGTGTAAATTTCAGAAAATGTACCCTAGTTTGTAAACTCTATAACTTTTGCGCAAACCAATAAATATACGCTTATTGACATTTTTTTTACTAAAAACATGTGGCTGAATACATTTTGGCCTAAATGTATGACTAAAATTGAGTTTATTCGATTTTTCTTATAACAAAAAGTAGAAAATATATTTTTTTTTCAAAATTTTCGGTCTTTTTCCGTTTATATCGCAAAAAATAAAAATCGCAGAGGCAATCAAATACCATTAAAAGAAAGCTCTATTTGTGGGAAGAAAAGGACGCAAATTTCGTTTGGGTACAACATTGCATGTCCGCACAATTTACAGTTAAAGCAGCGCAGTGCAAAATTCTGAATTCACCTCTGGTCCTTTAGCTACCAAATGGTCCGGGGCTTAAGTGGTTAAAGTGAACCTGTGCCCAGGTCATGCTCACTGAAGTATTTAAATATTTAAGCAATTAAAAATAAACCCACATAGCCTATAAGAGAAAGTCTTTTTATAATCAAAATCTTTTTTTTGTGCAGATCTGTGCAGGCTGCCAGATTTCTGATGTAAATAACGGCAGGTGTTTTTAAGATGTTAAAAACTGACTGAAACCCAACTTTAAGGCCTGTTCACACCCTTGCACTGCAGTAACATTTCACTGTGTTACATGTGTTGGTATGATACAGTACAATTTATTGTGGTTGGCATCTTTACGGAGCTTCTCAACTCACTTGCATTGCCACGCAGCAAAACTCAATATACTAACAAGCATTGTTGTGTGCTGCAGAAAATTGCCTTAATACAATGCACATTATCATGCAGGATCATGCAGCGGTGTGAACAGGGCCTTAGAGCCTTTGTTGTGATCTTTGACAATGAATACATTTACATTAAAAGCAGCTAGAGAGGTGAGTGGGGGCTTATGTTAACACTTCAAGTGGATCTAAACTGTATCTGAGCATCACAAACTGAAAATGCTATTTAATTCATTTTTATATTCAAAGCAAACTCACCCATCCATCCATGTCTCCATGCTTTACTTTATTGGGAAATCACTTTGAAAACCCCGCCCTAGCATTTCTAGCAATGGTCATCTCAAGTATGGGCACATGATTCATGTAGCATTTACTTCCTGGAATCCATGTGCCCTTTGCTCAAGCATGCAGTAACGAGGGTGTGCTTAGCTGAGAAAGCCCCTCCTCCAGATGAATACAAAAAAATGCCCATGAAGACTCATGGAATGTATGACATTATTTCGGCCTAGGCCAACCAGGAAGAAACTAAAGAAATGGAAAAACTGTTTAATATGCCTTCCTATCTAATTACTAATTCTAGTAGCATAAGGATTAAAAATAGTTTATGTTGATTGGGAGAGTTTAGTTCCACTTTAGGAATGCAGCATTATGTAAGTGGGTCTTTATCCATGGGGCCGCATATATGCACACCTGTGCGCGCTCCCAGTCCAGAGACTGGGCTCTCTAACCAATGATCTGTAACTGGGAGGCCTTGTTCTCAGTCACCTGATTGCTGTGATGGCCTCTTTTTGGCTATCACAGCTAACAGTCAGTGTACAGACCACCCTTGTGTTTTTTCTTCTCTTAAATGGAAAAAAAAGATACATTGTATAATTTTCTCCTTACTAGAGGAGAAAAATATAAAGAAATAAGTGTGTGTAAAGAAAGAAACAAAGGGTTAGGCCAAAGGTCATGGTCAAAGGGTAAGGCCAGTGTATTTTAGGCAGGATTAAAAAAAAAAAGAAGCATTTTTAAATGTAATAATTTAATATCAGTATCAGTTAGTGCCAGTGTTAGTTTTAGGCAGGGAAAAAAATGCACTATTGCTTTTAGGTCCTACTATAGGTACAAACAAAAAATAACAAACACATATTTAGTTTTGCTACGATCGTACGGAGCAGGAGTATTTATTTTGGGTTGTTCTTCGGCAGTAGGTTATGATAATAGCAAGAAATATACAGCTAAATCTGAAAATATGATTTTTTTTTTTTTTGTGCCAGCTTTCCTTTGATAATCATGATAAAAAAAAAATCAGGAGATATCCATTACCATTCACCTCCAAAAATAAGACAAATTTGCCCTAAAAAAAAAAACAAGTTATAACTTACCTGTATACACCAAGCAATGATATGCACAGTTTTACTAACACATGTCAAAGTTGCAAAACTATGTTCAGGTATTAAGATGTGTTTTTCCCTCTGTCACAAAGAGGTTAATGTCTATAGTCTGAGCACAAGTGCACTTTAACAATAGTCTTCTGTTTGCATTGTATATAGATGGGCATTAAATTTTCACTAGTGATTAACCGCTTAAGGACCGCCTCCTGTATATTTACGTCGGCAGAATGGCACGGACAGGCATAGGTACGTACAGATGCCGTCGCGTGGTTGCGCGCGCGCCGCCGGCGTGCTCGCGACCCTGCCGCTTTCTCCGAGAGCCCGACCGCGGGTCCCAAGGACTTGATCGCCGCGGGGACACCCGCGATCGTCTCATGGAGAGATACTGTAGAGCGGGGAGATGCTTATGTAGACAAGCATCTCCCCGCTCTGCCTAGTGACAATGACACTGATCTCCGCTCAGTGTAATCGGAATTGGAGATTAGTGTCATGTGACACACAGCCCATCCCCCCTACAGTAAGAATCACTCCCTAGGAAACACTTAACCCCTACAGCGCCATCTACTGGTTAACCCCTTCACTGCCAGTGTCATTTTCATAGTAATCAGTGCACTTTTATAGCACTGATCGCTGTAAAAATGACAATGGTCCCAAAAATGTGACAAAGGTGTCCGATGTGTCTGCCATAATGTCGCAGTCATGATAAAAATCGCTGATTGCCGCCATTACTAGTAAGAAAGACGCTACAACTTTTGTGCAAACCAATCAATAAACGCTTACCAAAAATATGTAGAAGAATACGTTTCGGCCTAAACTGAGGGAAAAAAAAAATATATATTTTTTTGGGATATTTATTATAGCAAAAAGTAAAAAAAATATTGCATTTTTTTTAAAATTGACGCTCTATTTTTGTTTATAGCGCAAAAAATTAAAACCGCAGAGGTGATCACCAAAAGAAAGCTCTATTTGTGGGAAAAAAATGAAGTCAATTTTGTTTGGGAGCCACTTTGCACGACCGCGCAATTGTCAGTTAAAGCGACGCAGTGCCGAATCGCAAAAAGGGGCCTGGTCCTTTAGCAACAAAATGGTCTGGGGCTGAAGTGGTTAAAGGATAAGTTCACTATATTTACTGTTGGTTTGTAGTTTCAATGAACTATCATGGCGCTGGTAAGCGCTGTGATAGTTCATTGTCTTTTCCTGTCAGTGTGTAACTGCCTGTCCGTACAAGGTACGAGCAGACAGATACACAGAGAAGACTGCAAAAGTCCTGCATGGCACCCACAATCTCCTGGTCATGGGTGCAATGCTTTCCAGGCTCCAAGTAAAAAAATTAATAAATGCACATTTTTTTCCCACAAAAAGCTGTGCATTTATTATTTTTTTAAAAGGGGAACTTATTCTTTAAAGATCTTTGGCATCTATCTGTCCCTCCTCTGATCTTCATTTTTGCCAGGAAGAAAAGATGTGTAAAAGAAAAGGCTGTGCACATTTACTTACAGACAGTTTGTTTCTCTACTACAGTGTTTATAGCATGTTCATCTTGCTGTTGCCAGTGTCACCTAGAAAGTCACAGGTTGTTCAAGCTGGCTATAGAGTATAATATTCAATAGTTGTGCATGTGTGTTTAAAAACGATTACCCCAGAAGCTATAAAACAAAATCTGAAAAATAAAATGTTTCTTTGCTGCAATCCCAATCCCAGGTATTTTTTGAGTAACTTGGCGATGGGTTAGAACTTTTGCTGGGTTTTTATTGTCTGTGCCCCAATGGGGAGGCTTTTACTCACATTCTGTCTATATGAGAGGGCTTCAGAGGGATAGAAAATGATGGGAAGGGTCACCAATAAGAAACAGTAACAGCAGCAAGAACACACTTAGAACGGTTGTTAACCACTTGAAGACCAAACCTATTCTGACACTTTTTGTTTACATTTAAAAATCTGTATTTTTTGCTAGAAAATTGCTTGAACCCCCCAAACATTATATATATATATATATATATATATTTTTAGCAGAGGCTCTAAAATATGAAATGGTGATCATTGCAATTTTTTATGTCACAAGATATTTGTGCAGCGGTTTTTCAAACCCAATTTTTGGGAAAAAATACACGTTAATGAATTTTAATGGAAAAGAACACCATGTATAATCCAATTTTTTTTGTAAAATATAATAGGTGATATTACGTTGAGTAAATAGATACCTAGCATGTCACGCTTTTAAATCGCGCACACTCGTGGAATGGTGACAAACTGCGATACTTAGGCAATGCTTTAAAAATGTTTACAGGTTAAGAGTTTAGAGTTACAAAGGGGGTCTAGAGCTAGAATTATTGCTCTTGCTATAATGTTTGTGGCGATACCTAACATGTATGTTGTAAACACAGTTTACATATGCATGTGCGACCTATGTATGACCTTGCCTCTGTGCGGGGAGCTTGAATTTTTTTTTAAATATAATTTATTTTACCAAAAAAAAATTTACACTGTCCCTTTATTTTTTTAATATATTTTTTTTACTTTTATTGCCATCACAAGAAATGTAAACATTCCCTGTGATAGCAATAAAGCATGACAGGTCCTCTTCCCTTAAAAACATGAGTTAAAAAAAAAAAAAAAACATTGATCTCATGCTTTCCAAAAAAGAAAAGTGGCCTTCTTAACCAGAAGTGACAAAATCCTAGTCACTTCCTGTCTCCTAGACCATAGAGATGATCAAGGACACTGCTTCTAAAAGCAATTTAGTGGCTAATCAGCCACTCAGATTGCTTTTAGCAGATAAGGAATTGCCGACTGAAAATTTTAATACTCGGGTCGTGGCCGATAGCTTCAGCCATGGCCCCGGTATAAACACTTATTTACGTGATTGTGCGGGAATTAAAGCCTCCCTTTTTTTAATCCAGTTCAAGAACTGACTACAAGACGTACTTGATATTTTTTCTCTTCCTATGTAAAACATTGCCTTTCATCCAGTTCAGTCTTTCCCCTGACTACAGCCTTCCCTTTCTACTTTTAAGATGGTTCCTTTTTCTCACAGTAATCTATGAAGCAACCCTTGTGTGCACATTACTGGCTAGTTGTGTGCTTCTAGATTGTGGGAGTCCTTCTCCCTGTGAATGGTTCCTAGCAGCTGGAACCTGCACTGTAAGCGCTCAGGGCATGTGTTCCAATACCTGAAAGTTGGGGAAAATGGTGGTGATTAGAGTTGAGCGGACACCTGGATGTTCGGGTTCAAAGGGTTCGGCCGAACTTCGCAAAAAAGTTCGAGTTCGGGACCCGAACTTGACCCCGAACCCGAACCCCATTGAAGTCAATGGGGACCCGAACTTTTTAGGACTAAAATGGCTCTAAAAAAGTAATGGAAAGGGCTAGAGGGCTGCAAATGGCAGCAAAATGTTGTTAAGAGCATGGCAAGTGCTCTGCAAACAAATGCGTATAGGGAAATAACTTAAAATAACATAAAATACATAAAAATAAAAAATAATAATCTTAGCCTAGGAGGACGAGGTCCATATGGAGTAGGAGGTTGAGGTGGCGGTGGATGTGGCGGTGTAGGTGGAAGCGGCGGTGGAGGGGGACGAGGTAGCCAACACTGTTTTTTGTTTTGAATTTTAATTTTTTTTTTAATTAGGGTACACACCTGCATGACGTTGATTCCATGTGTGGTCGAGGACCTCAGCGTCCTCCACATCATCTTCCACCCAGTCTTCACCCCTGCCCTCCTTGTCGGTCTGCACAATTGCGAAAGCAGCAGCAGTTGGCACCTGTGGTTCTTCATCATCTGAGACGTACTGCGATGGTCCTCCCATGTACTCATCATGAAACATAAGTGGTTGGGCATCGGTGCACTCAATCTCTTCCACTTCTGGGGCAGGGCTAGGTGGATGGCCCTGGGAAACCCTGCTAACAGAGTCATCAAAAAGCAGAAGAGACTGCTGCATGATTTGGGGCTCAGACTGCTTGACTGATTTGCAAGGGGGTGAGGTGAAAGACTGATGGATATCGGCAGTAGTGATGAGCCGAACACCCCCGGGTTCGGTTCGCACCAGAACCCGCGAACGGACCGAAAGTTCGTACGAACATTAGAACCCTATTAAATACAATGGATGCGAACGTTCGAATTCTAAAGTGCTAATTATAACAACTATTATGCATGTTATTGTCCTAAAAAGGGTTTGGGAACCCGGGTTGTGCATCAGGGGACATGTATCAATGCAAAAAGAAGTTTTAAAAACGGTCGTTTTTTGGGAGCAGTCATTTTAATGATGCATAAAGTGAAAAAAAAAGTCAAATATTCCTTTAAATATCGTACCTGGGGGGTGTCTAAAGTATGCCTGTGAAGTGCCACGTGTTTCCCGTGTTTAGAACTGTCCCTGCACAAAATGACACTTCTAAAGGGAAAAAAATCCATTTAAAACTGCTTGCGGCTTTAATGTAATGTCTGGTCCCGGTAATATGGATGAAAATCTTTAAGAAAAATGGCATAGCTACCCCATGACCCCCCCCCCTACCCCAGCCCATTACCAGCCCCTTTGGGTCTTGTATGGATATTAAGGGGAACCCTGCACATAAAATAAAAAAGGCCCTATATACTCTGAACAGCCGTATACAGGCGGTGCATACAAGACAGGGACTGTAGGTTTGCTCTTATGTAGAATCTGTTTGTAATTTTGAACAGGTACATTGTTGAAGTGTAGCTCCAGCCCAAAAATCTATTTTTAAACTTTTTGGAAAACATAGGTAAGGGTTATCACCCCTGTAACATTTGTTTTGCTGTCTGTGCCCCTGTTCAGAACATTTCACCTCACTTTCCGTCCCAATGACAACTGTTTTTGAAATGTGGTGTTTTTCTTGAAACAAGGATTGCTGATAAAGCATCAGTACAGAGGAGACACCTTTCTCCCATATTTATTCTTACAGGAGAGAATTTTCCTTCCTAGTGGTAGATTTCCTCTCACTTCCTGTTGTCTTCTTGCGTTTGCAAGTAGGAGTCGTTTGTAAGTTGGATGTTTGAAAGTAGGGACCTGCCGTATATACTCTGCAGAAATAGGCCCCTTAGTTGTTGGTGTTGGCACAACACTGTAAGCACTCACAGTTACTCTTGGTTGGTGCTGGAACGCCCTGCTGTCAACTATTATATCAGGAATTTTAATTACATATAATTGTTGAACAGTGGTAGTAAAATTTGGGCCTTTGATGGTGGTGCTGGTGCCACAACACTGTAAGCCCTGACAGTTACTCTTGGTGGGTGCAGCAATGGGCCCTGCTGTGAATTATTAGATCAAGAATTGTAATTGCATGCCCCTGTTGAACAGGGGCTGAAAAATTGGACCTTTCGTGGTGGTGGTGGTGGTGGTGGTGTTGCCACAACACTGTAAGCCCTCAGAGTTACTCTTGGTGGGTGCAGGAATGGGCCCTGCTGTGAATTATTAGATCAAGAATTGTAATTACATGCCCCTTTTGAACAGGGGCTGAAAAATTGGGCCTTTCGTGGTGGTGGTGGTGGTGGCGTTGCCACAACACTGTAAGCCCTCAGAGTTACTCTTGGTGGGTGCAGCAATGGGCCCTGCTGTGAATTATTAGATCAAGAATTGTAATTGCATGCCCCTGTTGAACAGGGGCTGAAAAATTGGGCCTTTCGTGGTGGTGGTGGTGGTGGTGGTGTTGCCACAACACTGTAAGCCCTCAGAGTTACTCTTGGTGGGTGCAGCAATGGGCCCTGCTGTGAATTATTAGATCAAGAATTGTAATTACATGCCCCTTTTGAACAGGGGCTGAAAAATTGGGCCTTTCGTGGTGGTGGTGGCGTTGCCACAACACTGTAAGCCCTCAGAGTTACTCTTGGTGGGTGCAGCAATGGGCCCTGCTGTGAATTATTAGATCAAGAATTGTAATTGCATGCCCCTGTTGAACAGGGGCTGAAAAATTGGGCCTTAGCCACTGGTGGCGGCACCCATAAACAAAAATGATCTTCCAAGCTATCATCATCAATCGTATCATTGAGGACTCGGAGGAGGAGGATAGCCAGTCAACATAACAGCACAGGCACTCAGCATCAGCATCAGTCTTGAAGGGATGTGACATGTTAAAATCAATTAGTCTGTTATATCAGCATCAGGTGTGTGGTAGCTGGTGGTGATCCAAGACTGGTTCATCTTGATGAAAGTCAGTCGATCAACCGAGTCGGTGGACAGGCGCACCCTGTGATCCGTGACAAATCCTCCAGCAGCACTGAATGTGCGTTCCGAAAGAACGCTGGATGCAGGACAGGCCAGTAGCTCAATTGCATACTGTGCAAGCTCTGGCCAGTTATCCATCCTCAAGACCCAGTAAGCCAGAGGATTTTCGGTGGGGAAGGTGTCCAAGTCTGACCTTGCCCCTAGATATTCCTGCACCATGTTTATCAGACGCTGGCGATGGTTGCTGGAACCGATCATACTTTGGGGCTGCGGACTAAAGAATTGTCTGAACGCATCGGTCAGACGGCCACCTTCCCCACCGCTCCTTCTTTGACTGGCCGAAGCCTCAGCAACTCGTTGTCCAGGACCAGGAGTTTGTAACCTCCCAGTCTCTGGGAACGCGTTGCACAGACCTTTCTGCAAGGCCTCCCGGAGTTGTCTCATCCTCTGCTCCCTCTGCGACGGTAACATAAGGTCCGCAACCTTACCCTTGTACCGTGGATCAAGGAGAGTGGCCAGCCAGTAATGGTCCCTCTCCTTGATCCGAAGAATACGAGGATCCTTCCGCAGACTTTGCAGGATCAGGGAGGCCATGCAGCGTAGGTTTGCTGAGGCATTCGCTCCGGAGTCCTCTGGGTCACTAAGGACGACATGATCCGCAGCCACCTCCTCCCAGCCACGTACAAGTCCACTGGTTTCTTGGGACTGTAAATCATCCCTAAAAGACTGCTGCTGATGATGCTGAGTGCCAGCCTCCACCTCCATGCTGACACAATCCTCCTCCTCCTCCTCCTCCTCCTCGTCCTCTTCCTGTGCGATGGGTGGGACAGAAGGAACACTGTCTGGGTAAAGGGGGCCTTGAGAGGCAAGGAAGTCCTCCTCTTCCTGCCTCTGTTCTGCCTCAAGTGCCCTGTCCATTATTCCACGCAGCGTGTGCTCCAACAGGTGGACAAGAGGTACAGTGTCACTGATGCATGCACTGTCACTGCTCACCATCCTCGTGGCCTCCTCAAATGGTGCCAGGACAGTGCATGCATCCCTGATCATGCCCCACTGGCGTGGAGAAAAAAAAACAAGCTCCCCTGACCCTGTCCTGGTGCCGTAGTCGCACAGGTACTCATTGATGGCCCTCTGCTGCGTGTGCAGCCGCTGCAGCATGGCCAACGTTGAGTTCCACCTGGTGGGCATGTCACATATAAGGCGGTTCTTGGGCAGGTTCAACTCCTTTTGCAGCTCAGCCAGGCGAGCACTGGCATTATAAGATCTGCGGAAATGCACACAGACTTTCCTGGCCTGCCTCAGGACATCCTGTAAGCCCGGGTACCTGCCCAAGAACCGCTGCACCACCAGGTTAAGGACGTGAGCCACACAGGGCACATGGGTCAGTTGTCCCTGTCGGAGGGCGGAGAGGAGGTTGGTGCCATTGTCGCAAACCACCATTCCTGGCTTAAGCTGGCGTGGCGTCAACCACCTCTCGGCCTGGCCCTGCAGAGCAGACAGGACCTCTGCCCCAGTGTGGCTTCTGTCCCCCAAACACACCAGCGCAAGCACGGCATGGCATCTTTTTGCCTGCGTACTTGCGTAGCCCCTTGAACGCCTACGGAGCACCGCTGGTTCCGAGGACAAACCACAGGAAGAGGCCATGGAGGAAAAAGAAGAGGAGGGGGTGGAGGAGAGAGGTGTGTCACAACCAGTAGTAGCATTTTGGAGGCGTGGCGGTGGAACAACCTCCAACACTACTGCACCTTGTCCTGCATCCTTCCCAGCTGCCAAAAGAGTGACCCAATGGGCCGTGAAAGAAAGGTAACGTCCCTGTCCATGCCTGCTGGACCATGAGTCAGCGGTAATATGCACCTTACCGCTGACCGCCCTGTCCAGCGAGGCCAAGACATTGCCTTCCACATGCCGGTAGAGAGCCGGAATAGCCTTCCGTGAGAAAAAGTGGCGTTTGGGAACCTGCCACTGAGGAACCGCACATTGCACAAACTCACGGAAGGGGGCCGAGTCTACCAACTGAAAAGGCAGCAGTTGAAGCGCTAGCAATTTAGCCAAGCTAGCATTCAACCGCTGGGCATGTGGATGGCTGGGAGTGAACTTCTTTCGACGGTCCAGCAGCTGGGGCAGGGAAATTTGCCTGCTAGAATTGGACGTCGGTGTACTGCTAGCAGAGTGGCCGCAAGTACTTGGCTGTGACACACCTAATTCTACACCTTCATTCCTCTCAGTGCATGTTTCAGAGAGGACTGAAGTTATAGTGGGGTTGGAGATCCCAGCTGATGCGGTGCAAGGAGAGGTCCGCTTTGTTCTTTGGTGTGGGTCTTTGAGGTAGGCTTGCCAACAAGCTGCATGGCAGGTCAACATATGTCTGGTCAGGCATGTGGTACCCAAGCGGCTGATGTTTTGGCCACGCGATATACGCTTGAGACATATGTTGCAAACAGCAGCTGTGCGATCTGATGCACTAGCCTCAAAAAAGGCCCACACCAAAGAACTTTTTGAATGACGGGCAGAGGCAGCGCCCTGCACAGGCGGAGCTCTGCGGTGTGATTCCGTCGGTGTACTGCCCTTACGCTGGCCACCAAAGGGCATCCTGCCTCGTTGGAGATGTGCCTCCTCCTCATCCTCCTCCTCCTCCTCCTCTCTCCTATTAGGCACCCACGTGGAGTCAGTGACCTCATCATCACCTCCCTCCTCATCACTGGAGCCAATCTGGCAGTATGCTGCAGCTGCTGGAACATGACTGCCAGATTGGTGTCCTTCTTGAGCATCCCCTCTGTCTGCTCTCACGCTACTGCCTTCCTCTAGCTGTGTTTCATCATCAGACCCTTCGAAACGCTGGGCATCCTCCTGGAGCATGTACCCAACACTGTGCTAAAACAGTTCGGGGGACTCCTCAGGAGGAGGACATGGTGGGTCTAGGGAAGGAGTGACTGATGATGAGTCTGACATTGATACCAGGGAAGAGGACGCTTTGGCAGCTGCTTTTCCAGTACCCTGAGCCTGGGTGAGAGAGGATGAGGAGGAGGAGGAGGGC
This sequence comes from Rana muscosa, assembly GCA_029206835.1. Taxonomy (NCBI): domain Eukaryota; kingdom Metazoa; phylum Chordata; class Amphibia; order Anura; family Ranidae; genus Rana; species Rana muscosa. The sequence goes on from CM055126.1 coordinate 133,423,753, forward strand.
TTGGTCATCCACTCTACCAAGTCTTCGGCATGATGTGGCTCAACATGTCCAGCTGCCGAAAAGAAGGACAAGCGTGTCCCATGGCCATGTGCTGATGACAATGCACCGCGTCCACGACCAGCACTGTTGCCCCCAGACACAGAGCCTGCTTGCCCTCTTTTATTGCCTCCTGACTGTCTGCCTCTCCTTGTTTGCCTTCCAGACATTCTAATAGATGGCCTGCAGGGAGATGGGAAAAAAGCAATAAGGGCTACCTTCAGGTGTCCTTCTCTGTCCCTTTACTTAAGGATTTCTAAATATGGTTGAGGATGATTGCTTTTGCACAGAATAGCACAACGACAATTTCCCTGACTGTCCAAAAAAACAAGGATTTCAAAGATGGTTGAAGAGGAATGCTTTAGCACACTATAGCACAAGGAGAATTCCCTCACTGTCCTTCCCTGTCCCTAGAAACAAGGATTCGCACAGTAAAAGACACTGACACTCTCCCTACCTATAGTTTTCTGTCCCTAGAAAAAATGTTTTTTTAAAGCACACTATAGCACAAGGAGAATTTCACTCACTTTCCTTCTTTGTCCCTAGAAACAAGGATTATCACAGTGAAAGAAACTGACACTCTTCCTACCTATAGTTTTCTGTCCCTAGAAAAAATGTTTTTTTAAAGCACACTATAGCACAAGGAGAATTCCCTCACTGTCCTTCCCTGTCCCTAGAAACAAGGATTCGCACAGTAAAACACACTGACACTCTCCCTACCTATAGTTTTCTGTCCCTAGAAAAAATGTTTTTTTAAAGCACACTATAGCACAAGGAGAATTCCCTCACTGTCCTTCCCTGTCCCTAGAAACAAGGATTCGCACAGTAAAACACACTGACACTCTCCCTACCTATAGTTTTCTGTCCCTAGAAAAAAAGTTTTTTTAAAGCACACTATAGCACAAGGAGAATTCCCTCACTGTCCTTCCCTGTCCCTAGAAACAAGGATTCGCACAGTAAAAGACACTGACACTCTCCCTATCTATAGTTTTCTGTCCCTAGAAAAAATGTTTTTTTAAAGCACACTATAGCACAAGGAGAATTTCACTCACTTTCCTTCTTTGTCCCTAGAAACAAGGATTATCACAGTGAAAGAAACTGACACTCTCCCTACCTATAGTTTTCTGTCCCTAGAAAAAATGTTTTTTTAAAGCACACTATAGCACAAGGAGAATTTCACTCACTTTCCTTCTTTGTCCCTAGAAACAAGGATTATCACAGTGAAAGAAACTGACACTCTTCCTTCCTATAATTTTCTGTCCCTAGAAAAAAATGTTTTTTTAAAGCACACTATAGCACAAGGAGAATTCCCTCACTGTCCTTCCCTGTCCCTAGAAACAAGGATTCGCACAGTAAAACACACTGACACTCTCCCTACCTATAGTTTTCTGTCCCTAGAAAAAATGTTTTTTTAAAGCACACTATAGCACAAGGAGAATTTCACTCACTTTCCTTCTTTGTCCCTAGAAACAAGGATTATCACAGTGAAATAAACTGACACTCTTCCTTCCTATAGTTTTCTGTCCCTAGAAAAAATGTTTTTTTAAAGCACACTATAGCACAAGGAGAATTCCCTCACTGTTTTTCCCTGTCCCTAGAAACAAGGATTCGCACAGTAAAAGACACTGACACTCTCCCTACCTATAGTTTTCTGTCCCTAGAAATTTTTTTTTTTAAAGCACACTATAGCACAAGGAGAATTTCACTCACTTTCCTTCTTTGTCCCTAGAAACAAGGATTATCACAGTGAAAGAAACTGACACTCTTCCTTCCTATAGTTTTCTGTCCCTAGAAAAAATGTTTTTTTAAAGCACACTATAGCACAAGGAGAATTCCCTCACTGTCCTTCCCTGTCCCTAGAAACAAGGATTCGCACAGTAAAAGACACTGACACTCTCCCTACCTATAGTTTTCTGTCCCTAGAAAAAAAGTTTTTTTAAAGCACACTATAGCACAAGGAGAATTTCACTCACTTTCCTTCTTTGTCCCTAGAAACAAGGATTATCACAGTGAAAGAAACTGACACTCTTCCTACCTATAGTTTTCTGTCCCTAGAAAAAATGTTTTTTTAAAGCACACTATAGCACAAGGAGAATTCCCTCACTGTCCTTCCCTGTCCCTAGAAACAAGGATTCGCACAGTAAAACACACTGACACTCTCCCTACCTATAGTTTTCTGTCCCTAGAAAAAATGTTTTTTTAAAGCACACTATAGCACAAGGAGAATTCCCTCACTGTCCTTCCCTGTCCCTAGAAACAAGGATTCGCACAGTAAAACACACTGACACTCTCCCTACCTATAGTTTTCTGTCCCTAGAAAAAATGTTTTTTTAAAGCACACTATAGCACAAGGAGAATTTCACTCACTTTCCTTCTTTGTCCCTAGAAACAAGGATTATCACAGTGAAAGAAACTGACACTCTTCCTTCCTATAGTTTTCTGTCCCTAGAAAAAATGTTTTTTTAAAGCACACTATAGCACAAGGAGAATTCCCTCACTGTTTTTCCCTGTCCCTAGAAACAAGGATTCGCACAGTAAAAGACACTGACACTCTCCCTACCTATAGTTTTCTGTCCCTAGAAAAAATGTTTTTTTAAAGCACACTATAGCACAAGGAGAATTTCACTCACTTTCCTTCTTTGTCCCTAGAAACAAGGATTATCACAGTGAAAGAAACTGACACTCTTCCTTCCTATAGTTTTCTGTCCCTAGAAAAAAAGTTTTTTTAAAGCACACTATAGCACAAGGAGAATTCCCTCACTGTCCTTCCCTGTCCCTAGAAACAAGGATTCGCACAGTAAAAGACACTGACACTCTCCCTATCTATAGTTTTCTGTCCCTAGAAAAAATGTTTTTTTAAAGCACACTATAGCACAAGGAGAATTTCACTCACTTTCCTTCTTTGTCCCTAGAAACAAGGATTATCACAGTGAAAGAAACTGACACTCTCCCTACCTATAGTTTTCTGTCCCTAGAAAAAATGTTTTTTTAAAGCACACTATAGCACAAGGAGAATTTCACTCACTTTCCTTCTTTGTCCCTAGAAACAAGGATTATCACAGTGAAAGAAACTGACACTCTTCCTTCCTATAATTTTCTGTCCCTAGAAAAAAATGTTTTTTTAAAGCACACTATAGCACAAGGAGAATTCCCTCACTGTCCTTCCCTGTCCCTAGAAACAAGGATTCGCACAGTAAAACACACTGACACTCTCCCTACCTATAGTTTTCTGTCCCTAGAAAAAATGTTTTTTTAAAGCACACTATAGCACAAGGAGAATTCCCTCACTGTCCTTCCCTGTCCCTAGAAACAAGGATTCGCACAGTAAAACACACTGACACTCTCCCTACCTATAGTTTTCTGTCCCTAGAAAAAATGTTTTTTTAAAGCACACTATAGCACAAGGAGAATTTCACTCACTTTCCTTCTTTGTCCCTAGAAACAAGGATTATCACAGTGAAAGAAACTGACACTCTTCCTTCCTATAGTTTTCTGTCCCTAGAAAAAATGTTTTTTTAAAGCACACTATAGCACAAGGAGAATTCCCTCACTGTTTTTCCCTGTCCCTAGAAACAAGGATTCGCACAGTAAAAGACACTGACACTCTCCCTACCTATAGTTTTCTGTCCCTAGAAAAAATGTTTTTTTAAAGCACACTATAGCACAAGGAGAATTTCACTCACTTTCCTTCTTTGTCCCTAGAAACAAGGATTATCACAGTGAAAGAAACTGACACTCTTCCTTCCTATAGTTTTCTGTCCCTAGAAAAAATGTTTTTTTAAAGCACACTATAGCACAAGGAGAATTCCCTCACTGTCCTTCCCTGTCCCTAGAAACAAGGATTCGCACAGTAAAACACACTGACACTCTCCCTACCTATAGTTTTCTGTCCCTAGAAAAAATGTTTTTTTAAAGCACACTATAGCACAAGGAGAATTCCCTCACTGTCCTTCCCTGTCCCTAGAAACAAGGATTCGCACAGTAAAACACACTGACACTCTCCCTACCTATAGTTTTCTGTCCCTAGAAAAAATGTTTTTTTAAAGCACACTATAGCACAAGGAGAATTTCACTCACTTTCCTTCTTTGTCCCTAGAAACAAGGATTATCACAGTGAAAGAAACTGACACTCTTCCTTCCTATAGTTTTCTGTCCCTAGAAAAAATGTTTTTTTAAAGCACACTATAGCACAAGGAGAATTCCCTCACTGTCCTTCCCTGTCCCTAGAAACAAGGATTCGCACAGTAAAACACACTGACACTCTCCCTACCTATAGTTTTCTGTCCCTAGAAAAAATGTTTTTTTAAAGCACACTATAGCACAAGGAGAATTCCCTCACTGTCCTTCCCTGTCCCTAGAAACAAGGATTCGCACAGTAAAACACACTGACACTCTCCCTACCTATAGTTTTCTGTCCCTAGAAAAAATGTTTTTTTAAAGCACACTATAGCACAAGGAGAATTCCCTCACTGTCCTTCCCTGTCCCTAGAAACAAGGATTCGCACAGTAAAACACACTGACACTCTCCCTACCTATCCTTCTCTTTCCCTAAACTAAAGGAATCCAGGTTAAGCAAGAAAAAAATAAATGTCACTGTCCCTGCCTATGTTTCTCTTTCCCTGCTCCGGAACACACTACACTAGGCCGCCGTGCTGGCGGCCTTTTATAGTGTGGGGCGTGTACTAAACACCCTCAGCAATAATTGGCCACAGGCATCCTGCCTGTGGCCAATCATTGCTCTCCTCGCTGCCGGCGCTGTGATTGGCCAAGCATGCGGGGTCACAGTGCATGCTTGGCCAATCACAGCGCCTGGATGACACTGCGATGGCGTAGTGCATTGTGGGCCATTCGCGTCACTCGAATTTGGCGCGAACGGCCCAAATCGTTCGATCTTCGTCGAACGATCGAACAGCCGATGTTCGAGTCGAACGTATGTTCGACTCGAACACCAAGCTCATCCCTAATCGGCAGCATGTGCCAACTCTGATCTTTCAGCAGGAGACTAGGTGGGAGACAATGTGAAGGAACTGGAGGCACTGTCAGCAACCCAATCTACTATCGCCTGTACTTCTCCTGGCCTCAACATTCGTAGAGCTGCATAAGGCCCGACCAAATACCGTTGCAGGCTTTGTCGCCTACTCGCACCTGAGGAAGGTGTTTCACTTGTGCGTGTAGCTGGCACAGATCGACCACGTCCTCTCCCTGCAACAGGAGCTCCAGCAGCAGCACCACGACCGAGGCCACATCCCTTATTTGACGTTCTCATATTTCTCAAATTTAGGATCTTGCCCTAAATGGGTGTTTTTTGAATGGCAGAATAGAAGAACAGTATCTAAAGTGTGTATCTCACACGTACAGATATGCAGGAAACGCACCAAATTTATTTTATTTGCCCTAAATAAAAAAAAATTGAATAGCAGAATAGAAGAACAGTATCTAAAGTGTGTATCTCACACGTACAGATATGCAGGAAACGCACCAAAAAAATATGTATTTGCCCTAAATATTTTTTTTTTGAATAGCAGAATAGAAGAACAGTATCTAAAGTGTGTATCTCATCCGTACATATATGCAGGAAACGCACCAATTTTTTTTTATTTGCCCTAAATAATTTTTTTGGAATAGCAGAATAGAAGAACAGTATCTAAAGTGTGTATCTCACACGTACAGATATGCAGGAAACGCACAAATTTTTTTTTATTTGCCCTAAATAAAAAAAATTTGAATAGCAGAATAGAAGAACAGTATCTAAAGTGTGTATCTCACACGTACAGATATGCAGGAAACACACCAAAAAAAATGTATTTGCCCTAAATAAAAAAAATTTGAATAGCAGATTAGAAGAACAGTATCTAAAGTGTGTATCTAACACGTACAGATATGCAGGAAACGCACCAAAAAAATTTTTTTGCCCTAAATTATAATTTTTTGAATAGGAGAACAGTATCTAAAGTGTGTATCTCACACATACAGATATGTAGAAAATGCAGCAAAAAATTTTTTTGGGGCAGAAAACGCTCAAAAATTTTGACATAGGTTCTAATCCTTTTCCATTCTATCCAGAAAAAAAAAGGGTTGGCTGTAGATTAGATGCAAAACTGACCTGTAGTCTAAACTGAAAGCACATTTATATAAATGCTCACTCTCCACTGAATAACTAAAAATGTATTAAAAAATAAAGGGGATCTAGAATTAGTTTGTGTCTCCTGTCCTAACATGAATAGTGCTAAAGTCACTCTGTATGAGGTCTGATGTGGAAGGTTCTAAGGTCAGTTTAGACAGGGAGGCTGATTTTCTGTCTCATTTGCTGGCTCTACCAAAACAGTCACCATGTGATCAATGCCTTGCTGTTGTTTATGGCATCAGGCACCATATACAGATTACATTTTTTAAAGAGCAGTATAAGATTTGTGGATCCCTATTTAGTTTTTGTTATGGTGTGGAGGGTGAGTATTCATATGGTACAGATGTATGCTATTCAGCTATTCCTGGCAGAAAAACTCTGTTCAACAAATGCACGCAATTACCTACGTATAAAAATTCTTCCAGTTTGTTTTTAAACCAAGAAAACGTGGCGTAAGCACATATTTGTGTGTGTGTACAAACATAAATATAATGTCCGGCAACACAGATTTTTGTATTATTTTTTTTCTTACTGATTTAAACACAGAGCAAGCTTATGCACCTCTGTGTACAGGCCCGTTAAAAACAAAGGACTGAATTTAGATCTGTAGAAAAATGTCTGAATGCCTAAAAACATGGAATTTGTAGGCATCCTGTGTGCAAAAGGCCTTGATGTTTAGTTAAGCAATAAACTGTCCTGTCCTGTAGCAATGTTATACTATAGTGATATGGCAATTGTGATTTAGGTATTAGATTCCTACTTATATTGCATGTCACGTGTGTGCCACTGTCACATTCATGAAACACAACCATGCAAACATATTTATTTAACATTATGCTCTAGAAGTAGTTGTACACAATAAGATGTTTGTTTTTGTCTTTTTACTACAGGAAGTGATTCTACCACCATGGTGAGCTGTTTGCACATTCTGGCCCAGACTCTTGACACACGGTACTTTTTATGAGGTTTTATTAATATTAGTGTTGCACTATTCCTTCTTTAAGGGGTTGTAAAGGTTCATTTTTTATTTTCTAAATAGGTACCTTTTCCTTCGATTTCCCTTCTAAATGTTTATTTTCTTTGTCTGAATTCCTCACTTCCTGTTCCTCCTCAGTAAGCTTGCCCCCATCATCCGAGCCGTTCTGGCTGGGGGTTAGTCAGCGTGCTCGCCCCCTCCCTTGGGACTACATCCCTGCGGGGAGACGCTGCGTGGCCCTCCTTAAGCTCTGGAGCAACTGCACTTGCAAAAGTGCACAGTCTATTTGCCTTTAGTAAATCAACCCCACAGTCTTGCTAATCACATAGGAAGCGCATTACCTGCTCATCTCATTCTAGGCTATTACCATGCAAGGAAAGCTGTAGCTAAACTTGTCTGTCTTTTCTTGTCATTTTAGCACTGTAATGAAGTCTGGATCTGAGCTGGTGAAAGCTGGGGTTCGTGCTTTCTTTGAAAATGCTGCAGAAGATTTGGAAAAGACATTGGAAAATCTCAAGCTGGGGAAATTTACTCACTCTAGGACTCAGATAAAGGGAGTTTCTCAGAACATCAACTACACCACAGTGGCCCTCCTTCCTATACTGACTTCCATTTTTGAACATGTGGCTCGTCATCAGTTTGGAGTTGATTTGCTGTGTAAGTTGTTAATTTTGAAAGAACTGGAGTTCATCCCAACAGTCAATTGTGGTTCAGCATGAGGCTGGCTGTACACGCTGCATTATGATAGCAACAAACATTTTGAGCAGAGCTCAAAGCCCATACTATGTACAATTATATAACGAAAAAGAAAAAAATCCCTTTAACCAAACCTACATCCGGAGCCCAATGCAGAATAACTCTGGAAACCACTACTGTAAAATATCTACTTTTTAGGGCTACTACGGTAGTTCAAACAAAGACAAAACAATTTTTTATATATATACAGTATATGCAATCAACTGTTTAACAAATATTTTTATTTGTAGAATGTTTTTTTTTTTTTTTAATCAGAAAAATATATTTTATTGTACATAAAATAAGATAAGATATGAACAGTTACAACGGGTAGAACATACCCAAGAATCAGATACAAGTCATACATTGAAATAATTAGACTGCACAATACGTGTGATATCAGACAAAGTAGTCAATGTTAAACTAACCGTAACTCAGGGAACTGAAAACATACAGTTCCCGAAGTGTATACCATTTATTAATTTACAAAAGGTTAAAAAAATAAATAAAATAGAAGCAAAAAATATAAGTATCTTGAACGAACAAGAGATCCCATTCTCTTATATATAACTGAAGCCAGTACACTCCCGTGTTCTTTACTTACACCTGAAGTAATCTATTAGGAACAAGTTGAGGTGGGGCTACCTCAGGGTTCTCCAACCACTCCTGACAGATAGAATAGTTTTATACAACACAACACAAAAAATGAAAACAAGATGTATTTCCTTGTCAGAGGGACTGAGTGCAACAATGGAATACTCTGGTTTTCCAGGGAAGGGGCTGGCGCTGTGATTTTGGCATTCCCTACCCCTTTAGGCACCATCCTTATTGCCTAGCCTGGTAATTAGGTATGTAGAACACTATTGTGGGTTGGGCAGTCTCTGAGGAAGTTGGAATACCAACCTGTCAGACACTTTCTCTTTCCCATTGATCCTGTGGTGGTGCTCCCTATATTCCACGTTGAAGGATGAACTATTGTCTGTACACATAGAATGAAGTCTCTTTAATTTGAAGTCTTATGAGATTGAATGAACTTTTAGGTTTTTATGGCCATCTATTTAATGGGCTCCTAGAAATATGGGTGCTATGTAAACCATGCATTTGTGGTTTCCATGGATTCTGTAGAAATCTGTGTGTGTGTACCGTATATTTATTTCTACAATAGATTACAGGTTAAATCCACCTGGAGACCTAACCATAATATCCAAGCTATATTCTTTATACAAGTATTCAGGGAATTATTTTATCCTCAGATAGGATAACAGAGTGTATTAGTAGGGCATCCAATAGATCAATACAAAAAATCTAAATCACAGGGGCATCATCCCATGTATATAGTACAAAGTAAAGAAGACTATAGGGGCACTTTGTATATGTCATCTGGAGTTGAAAAAACAAAATACCATTAAAAACAGACATTTTTAATGGGATGAAATCGCACCGCACCAAAAGTAGTGCCTGCACTAATTTTTAAATGTATGGCAACCGGGTCGCATGGTACTTTTGTACCATGCAATTCGGTGCGGGCAAACACACTGCGTTTGTATCCTACTTTGGGGTGTCTTTAACCTTAAACTGACCCCAGCAGAAGATTGCAAAGGCATTGCAATAGGAAGACACAGAGCTGCCATTCGGTCCCACCCCCTCTCTCTCCTGATTGGCTAACTGACTTTGATTGACAGCCCTGGGAACCAATGGCGCCACTGCTGTGTCTCAGCCAATCAGGAGGAGGGTCCTGGACGACCGAGGGATTCATGGACATCGCTGGACAGGGATGGGGCTCAGGTAAGTATTAGGGGGTGCTGGGGAGGCTGTTATACACAGAAGGCTTTTTATCTTAATGCATAGAATGTATTAAGATAAAAAACCTTCTGCCTTTACAACTCATTTATCTAAACCCAAAAATATAATAAAACGCAGCTTACCACTTGTTGGATATAGTGGCTACCTTAGTTTTATTCATCAATTTATTCATATATATTTTAAATGTTTTATTTATATGTTTACATCAGAAATTGACACGGTGACAAGACAGACAGTATTATTAGTCAGTATTAATATTCAGGCAAAAACAAGTGTATAAACAGGGAATGACAAATCATGCAAGCGAATATGATGCTCACCAAGTTTTTAGTAGTTTAATTGACATAAAAAAGAAAGGCGAGAGAGGTCTTCTGAGGGAGCCTTCCCTAATTCAGAGTGATGGAGAGTAAAAAAAAGCTACTCAGTATTGTAAGTTTTCATCAGACATTACTGTACAAATTGTTCAGAGTAGAGCCATCTAGCTATATGTACCGCAGATTTATCCTGAAGGGCAGACGTAAACTGTTCCATGCATTGTATTTTATTCATCCTGGCAAACCATTGTGTAACTGTAGGGAAGGACCGTTGTTTTCACATTCTAGGGACACAGGCTCTTGCCACATTTAAGAGATGCCCAAGCAGTAATTTATGGTAATGTTTTTTTGGGATATTGGCATAAGGTTTAAGAGGACTGCGGGTGGATCATCGAAAAGGGAGTTTTAGTTTTAAGGTAAGTTTTGAAAGTACAGAATAACAACTGTTGACCCTAATAGAACATTTCACTTTTTTTTTCTGTGAACTACAAAACCCTCCTAACTTTGCAATAAAGATGAGGGAAATGAGGTGATGTTTGTGTTCCAAATCAGGGGAGCAGCCTAGGGTGACAACACGGCTCCTCATAGATACACTACAGTGAGAGAACCTAGTCACTCTGCAGCAGGACATATATTACACTTGGCAAGGGAAGTTGCAGTTTGCGAGGGAGTTTTTCCCAGAGTTTATTGAATCTAGTGAAATTTTACTTTACAAAGAATACTCAATAACAGCATGTTGTGCTTACACATGACTGGATGATGGAAATCAGTAGTGCTCCACCTCATTATATAAGCTCTGGGACAATTCCCTTGCAATGTTCAACTTGCCTTACAAAGGGAACAGCCTTTTTACTTTTAGTAAATCAACCTTCTTGAATACATTTGTTTGACATGATTTTCTATTATATGTGGCAAGCTAAAATTGGTTTATATTTTACTCTGCTTTTCTTTAGTGGATGATGTTCAAGTTTCCTGCTACCGGATCCTCTGCAGTCTTTACTCACTTGGAACAGGAAAAAATATCTACGTTGAAAGGTACTTGTATAGTTTTCTTCCTTTTTGCAAAATGTACTCCTAAATTATGTAACTGTCGATAAACAAGCCTAAAATTTTAATAGGTGAAAACAAATTGATCAGAATCAGTTCTTGAAGATGGGAGGTGATATCTGGCTGATGATTTAGTTTAGAGCGTGAAGACATTTAATACCTCCCAGGACATAGGGAACCTGAGATGACAGTCATCCCGTCCAGCCACTTTTTGTCTTGTGAGAAATAGTCATCAGCCAGATCATAAATCGTTGGCCTTATGCGCACTGCAGCTGTCTTTCACTTTTTTTCTGCCCCTAATTGCCCCTCTATATTAATCTGTGTGTCCATGCGCACATTTAGGGGCTGAAATCTGATCGCAATAAAAATTGCATTCAGGAGAGGAGTGTTTGGGCAGAAAAATGCCTGACACATGTAAACGCATGTAAACATGTTTAAACGCTAGGGCTGTTTAGTGTTTAGAGCATTTATTCATTTCAATGACCAAATAAATGACTATTTAAAATGAATGAATATCCAAACATTTGATATGCCTGAATGTGTCTAAACGCCACTTTAGTACTGTTGGTCCAGGAAGAAATAGCCCTGGCAATAGATGTCAGGGCTATAGTGGCATGGCATACAGCTCCAATGGACAGATAGGCCCTTCTGAGTTCAAGATCTGCCTTTTTGTTGAGCAGGTTTTTGAAGACTGAAGAGACTGTTTCCTCCATTGGCAGGGTAACATGACATGATGGTTTGATCACAGTAGCATCATGGAAGGGAGTATTGTTGAGACTGGATGATGTTATTTTCTTACAGTTACAGCTTAGAGAGCCTATTATTTAGGCAAGACGTCTTCTTTCTTTTTTACACTCTTCTATAATGAACTCTTTCCTCCACGAAAGGGGAAGAACAACTGGATTTGTTTAAATGGGGAAAGTATCTTGGTACTTTTGCAGGCTCTTCAACTGGATCCTTCCCTTGGATAGCCTCTTTTACAGCTTTATCCATCAGGCTGAAATCAAAGCCTGTGGGGCAAGACTTCTCTACTTCCTCTAAGTGGTCACTGAAATTGGCCCTTGAGGCCTCCTCTGCTAGCCGACAAGAGGTACCAGGAACAGTCTGTATTGTTGGCTCTCTAAGCTCTCTGATGCAATCCTGAACTGAATACTTTATAATCTACGCTACATCAGAGGTAGTTGCTGGAGTCTCCACTGTCAGAAGAATACAATAACACATTGGGGAGCATTCCTCTATCCTCCTCACTTGTGTGGATGGGGGAATCTGTTCTGTTTTTTCTTGATCAGCCCGCTGAGTGATTGAAAAAGTCTTATCAATGTCTAGCCATCCATTTAGATATCTTGTCCTATGGGGGTTAAGGGACAGAGTGTTAAACCATTGTGCACTGCCATGATTCCCCAGGAAAATACAGTACTTGCACTAGTAAGCAGGATAATATGACAATATATTGCTATGCAGGTTTTTATCAAACAGGAAAATATTAAAAAAAAAAAAAACAGGTAGGGAGAAACAAATGAACAAAGAGAAGAAAAAAAAAAACGGTGAAATCATAACGCAACAATGGCTCTGTGAGTGATTTAGGCCCTTTGTCAAGGGCATTCATAGATGGGTGAAATTTCTTACTGCTGTAATCTAGGTTCTGGGGGTTATTTACGAAAGGCAAATCCACTTTGCACTACAAGTGCACTGCAGTCGCTGTAGATCTGAGGGGAAGATCTAAAATGAGGGGAAGCTCTGCTGATTTTATCATTCAACCATGTGCAAGCTAAAATTATTATTTTTATTTTCCTTGCATGTTCCCCTCAGATCTACAGCGACTGCACTTCCAAGTGTAGTGCAAAGTGGATTTGCCTTTCATAAATAACCCCCTCTGTGTCTTTCACCAATATATATATATATATATATATATATATATATATATATATATATATGTAGCGATACCTAACCCCCTCTACCTGTCTTTGGCTCCTCGCAGGCAGAGAGGGCACACCACGCCACAAGCCTGTACCCTCCCGTATGAGGAGGTTGAGCGGTGTTGTTGATGGGTCTCCACAGTCAGAAAGTCAGAGAATGTTTATCACCTCTATGAATGACAGAGATAAGTCCTTGTTTTCCCCAGTAACTTGAATGTCCACACTAGCTGCAACTCCAACGCATAGTTTATTTTCTCTTTTAGTAAAATAACAGTCTCTGATAGGAAAAAGGTTGGAGTAAAGACAGGACAGCATAAGATGTGGGAGAGGTCCAGACACAAACACAATCACTTCAATGCTCGGCTTCTCAAGCAGACTCAGCCCAAATGGATAGTCTCCCTAGGAAGGGACTAGAAGCCAAATGGTACTCTAACTTAGACTCACAGTCTCTGCCACAGACTGGGTTGAATTTGGTCTCTGCCACAGACCTGGTGTACTTGGTGCTTCAAACCTTGGCCTCTATGTAAGGAGAAGACATCCCTCCAGAGAGTTACCGGGACCCTTCCTTCACCGTGACTTCTCACCGGTCCCTCGGAACAGTTCCTCCCCCGGCCTCCTCGTCTAAGATACGGGTCCCCTCGCAAGGCGGCACCCTGGGATTCCTCGATCCTTTATGGACCCCAGCCAAAGGTGCTGGGTCCAAGGCCTTTGCTGCAGCCCCATGACTAAAGGTGCCTGGGACTGATTCACCGACCTCCACCCCTGGGCCAAAGGTGCCGAGGGCGGACAGGAACACACTCCTGGGGTAGGACCCCCAATTACGACAGAACGGACCTAACCCCGAACAGGCAGCGTCTGCCCCTTTTATATCCTCTCCCAGCATGCACAGCAGGCCTGCCAAACCCACGGTACAGCTGCTGAGAGGGGACACACAAGGCACAGCACTGTATCAGCGGTTCAACCGTGGCCTACCATGGCAGCGCCACCTACACACCAATACTCTCCCTGCGGATAAAAATGGTTGACAGAACCCTGACAATTGGGGTGTTTGAGCACAACTACCACTCAAACACTTCCCCTAAATTTAGGACCCTGCTACATATATATATATATATATATATATATATGCTACAGATTGAGAGTGCATTGGAAAAAGGCTTGCTTTATTGTGAAAACCAGGGGGATTAGGAGAGTTTGCAAGTGCAAGCAATAGCTATCCATTGGGATTGATTTACTATAGGTATATCGACTGTGCATTTTGCAAAGGCATTTGCTCCAGAGTTTAGTAAATGAAGAGAAGTTTTGCTAACTTCCATCCTCCAACCATGTGCAAACAAAATGCTGTTTTTATTTTCCTTGCATGTGATTGGATATTCTTTGCAAACTGAAGCTTCACCTCATTTACTAAGCTCTCGGGAAAATAAGTGCAACTACTGCACTTGTTTTGTCTGGGGTAAATGAGTGCAACTGGCACACGTTTTGGAGCAAATGCCCTTTCAGAGTGCAACTGCACTTGCAAAGTACACAGTCTATTAGCCTTCAGTAAAATCCGAAGAAAAATTCAGTACGAGGCATGATCGTTAGATTTTCGTATAGTGTGTACACAACTTTCAACATCCAATTCAGACTTTGCAAACGAAAATTTCCAAAGCCACAAACTACAAATTTTTTCTTGTGTGTGAACAGATCGAACAATTGTCATTTAATGTGTACCGCTTTCGTAGGAGAAAAATCAGAAACAAGACTGCGCATGATCAGAAACAATAAACAAAAAAAGCCTTTGCCGTACAAGAATTTTCATACATTATATCCTTCCTCGGCTCCGACTTGCTGTGAAACAATGAGGAAAATAGAATGATCCTTCACCCGATTTTTTCATAGTGTGTACCAGCCTTAAGTCAACCTCATTAGGTCCATATCTTTTCAAATCTCTCAAAGCACCCTCTGCCTTATTAGTCATAGCGGTAAAGCTTGGTTTAGCACTCTCTTCCAGTCAGAGATTTGTGTAGGAGTAGTGTTGGTCCTCTATACGATCACAAATTTTTGCAAAAAAGTACAGTAAGGATAAATTGTTAAAAAGATGTTTTGAATGAAGTGCAACTGAGCGTGTGCAGAGCAGGGTGAGACTGAATTTTAAACAGTATATGTACTTATTTTTAATATTTTACATACCTACAAAAGGGGTCAATCTGAAGTGATCTAGCAGGACTTAACCCCAGTGTTTGTTACCCCAGCATTTCATATTCCTGATATGTGCCTGTTGTACATGTACTTGTATGAAAAAGTATCCTGTTCTCTTTGTGTTGCTTCCTTTGTATGAAATCCCTGGTGTTCCTGCCAGTCCCCCTGCTTTCCTATTAAAAACTGACCACACTTAGCAGGAGAGCACAGCGTGGTCAGTTCTCTGGCTGTGCTGGGAACTCAGCCTGCTCTCCTCCAATGATTAGACTTGTCCTCACACGCCTCCCCTGCACAGTCATTCACTGAGAAGCTCAGTGTACTGTTACTTCTCCTCCCCCCAACTCTTTTGCAACAGAGGGATTGTGATCACTTATAAAAAAGGGGGAAAAAAGGTATCAATAATGTGTGTGTTTTTTTTTTTTTTTTTATATCTATACACAAATGTTTTGCGTTTTGTTTAAATTTGAATATGAATGGGCTGTTTTACAAGGTGATCGTTTATGATCACTTTAACTTTCTGACAAAATTTTCACTTTATAGGATCCCATTTACTCACTTAGATAGAAAATTCAGGCCAATGGAGCAAAAAATGTGGCATACTCTCTTTTGTCTTAACCTGCCTGGCGGTATTATTCCTCTCAGGATTATAGGTGCTGAAAGCAGTACCGTTATTCTGC
The DNA here is from genome assembly GCA_029206835.1 of Rana muscosa. Classification (NCBI taxonomy): domain Eukaryota; kingdom Metazoa; phylum Chordata; class Amphibia; order Anura; family Ranidae; genus Rana; species Rana muscosa. The sequence goes on from CM055126.1 coordinate 133,439,562, forward strand.
ATGGAAATTTGGCGTTTTATATTGTAGGCCTGTAATTCTTAGGAATAACTCACTTAAATCTGTTCAAACAAGAGTCTAGTAGACATCCCGGGTATGATAAAGTAAAAAAAAAATCATAAATTATAATATAATAAATAACTATAAAATAATTATAACAAATTATAATATAATATTAATAAAAGTGTTTTTCAGTATTTGATGACGAATTTCCCCACAAATCGCTATCGCTCAATTCTGCGAGTGATTCTAATTTATTATCGCTGTTTTCTAGCTGGTCTAAAACCACTTTTGATGTAAACGGATACTTTTTGGTTGCTATGGACAATCTCCAAATTCCAGGCAGAAAGAACAGTTTTTATTATATAAAAGTGCATGCAGGGCACTGGGCAGACCACTAGGGACAAAGGGGTGTGTAATTTTTTTATACAGTACTGTAATATGTAAGATTACAGTGTACTGTATGTGTACTGTGTTTTAACTTTTTTGAATTTGGCGCCGATCTCCGTCCCCGTGCGTCGTAACGTCGCAGGGAACGGAGCTCGGCGGCACTCGGGCACTGTGTGAATCGAGCGAGGAGACAGCTCGATCACACAGCGGGGAGGCATCGCAGGATCCAGGGGACAAGGTAAGTAACTCTGCCTGGATCACTGCGATGCAATCCCGAGTCTGGCTCGGGGTTACCGCTTTTGGTGCTGAAATTTAACCCCGAGCCAGACTCGGGAATACCGCCAGGGAGGTTAAAGCATAGCATAGTGGGGTTGATCTACTAAAATTAGAGAGTGTAAAATGTGGTGCAGCTCTGCAGAGAAACCAATCAGCTTCCAGTTTTTTTTGTCAAAGCTTAATTGAACAAGCAGAATTTTAGAAGCTGATTGGCTGCCATGCACAACTGCACCAGATTTTGCACTCTCCAGTTTTAATAAATCAACCCCCAATGTGTTAATATGAAACAGTCCAAATAAAATGAATTGCACTCTATATGCACTTACAGTAAATCCAAATTATAAGGTAGTACAGCAAATGAGCCATTGGTGATGCTGCAAAATGCTAAATTTTGTTCCAACTGAGTTTTACTACCAGAGTTAACATAAAATAACTACCTCATTATAGGACATCACTTATATAATTGAAAACAAGGTTTATTATTATTATTATTATTATTATTATTTTGTATTATTTAAAAAAAGTGTAAGTTATAGCTTGAGAGGCTGGGCTTCTAATCTTAACATTAACCTACTTCTACTTGCACCCTACTACAACCTTGTTTCTACATAGCGCAAGTTAAAATTTGCTGGCATTTTTATTGCCACACTTTTATATAGCTGAGTATGACATGTTAATACATTAAATACATTTTTAGAAAGATTTTAAATAAAAATAATGGATAAAATGAGTACAATGGTGTTTGTTGTGCAGATCCTATATTTTTCATTTCGTGAAAAAAAAAAAGTTGTCCAAATATTTTTACTGTAGATTAGGAAATAACTGTGATTTGAAATGCCACATACAATATTATTCCTCTAAGCACAATAAGAGTTTAATGATTACTGGAATTCTGCGCTAAAGGAAGATACTCTGGAGAGCATGACAATGATGTGTAGTTAGAGAAGGTTTTTGCAGACTCGCAATTAACCTCTGTTGCCTTGCGGGGGTGCAGCTTATTAGCAAAGCATCACACAAGAGAGGGAGATTTTTAGAAACACATTCTATCTGTGCACACAGGAGGAGGAGGGAAATATTTACCCAGCAAATTTCACTTGATAACACATTTATTTTATTATTCCGTCGAGCCTATTGTTGTATAAAAAGAGATTGAATTTGCTAAAAATTGCTTTCAAAATGAAAAGGCTTTTTGTCAAATTGATCTTTAAACAATTACAAGCACACAAAATCTCACTCTGAAGGAAAAATACTATACACATATTATTCTTTGCTTAGAAAACCCTAATAAATAGATGTCAGTGGATTACATTTTGGGTTGTGTCCTGAACATTACACTGATGTTCTGTATGTAGCACTACCCCCGTAGGAGCTGCTGGTTATTATTTTGGGTCTTTGCCGTCACCCCTACCCACAGTTCACCAGGTCAGAAACTTAGAGTCTATACTGGGCCTTAGTCACTTAGTTCTTTTCCATTGCTTTTTATTAAACAACTTGAACAGTAGAGGGATGGGGGGTTAGGGGAAAGATACCTTGTGCAGATCACTGAGGAACTTGAGATCCGGAAGACGAATACAACTCCTTGCCAGCGGATCTTGCTCACCCGGATAGGCCTCTCTCACTGGCCTAACAGCCGAAATGATGCACGGACAAAAGTCTCTGCCACAGACTTGATGATAGCAACAACTATTTGTACAATCCTCTGCCACAGGATTCGATGATCAGCAATAGACAAGGGAACACAGCTACCCAGTACCTAAAGTCCCTTTAAGCCCATCCGGCAGTACTGTGAGGTAGATTGCTTAGGGTGCATCCTCCAATTTGTCCTCTCCAAGATGAGTCCTCCCCCAAATCCTTTCAATTGCTTGACTTCTTCCCGCAGGACAGACAGCACAGGACCTCCTCTGAACCAGTAGGCCCCAGACAGCTTCTGGGCCTAATTGCAGTCACGTAGCCTCAGGCCAGCAGGGCCCCGAGGCAGAAGAGGAGTTGTCACATACCTTAGGCCAGGCGGGTCATGAGGTGAAAGAGAAAAATGGCATCTGCCCCTTAAGTACCCTCTCCCAGAATGCACAGCGGTGAACCACTCCCACTGGGCTATTTCTGGGGAAAGGGACACCCAATACACCTTAGCCTGTTGTCCTTCCATCACTGGCCTCTGGTGACGACACCTACAGGCGACAGTGTGGAACTGCACACAACACAGCCAATGCTGGAGCAGAGACTAATTTAGCCATTAAATTGAATCTGAACTATGTACAGAACAGATAACCCACTAAATTTACATGCGAGCGCCTGGTCAATAGGAGCAGGGCGCTACATGTATAAATAGAATGAAGTACTTACTTACAAACAACCGGGTTGTGCCTGCTGCTTACCGTGCTTCCAGCTGCTGAGTACAAGAAACATGCATTAGATGTTCTGACATGTCTTGTCTTCAAAATACAGTATTTTCTAGAGATTAAAGAGTGGGAGCAGACTGTGTTCAGGAATGATCCCAGCAGCTCTCATTCCTCAGAAAAAGGTTTCCACAAAACATGCTGTCAAAACCATAGCTCACAAGAGGAGAAAATATGTTATCAGCCCTTGATTTCTTGGTACCCAGGAGCTTCTTTTTATTTACTCTAAACCCTTTAACTCCATTGTCTGTGTTTTTACATAACTGTGTTACAAAGACAGTAATATTACGCATTCTGCCACTTACGCACGGAATTGTGTGGCGGTAGAGAAAATTCCATCTGGATAAATTGCTTGTCTGTAGAAATGTCAGTTGTCGGAATGTTTTTTTTTCCTGTTATTGAGGCAGACATGTAGTAGCTAAATTGCCTGTCAAAAAGAACAGACAGCAAGCTGTGAGATAGCCAATCAATGCAATGTTCCAGCAGCTTAATTCAGGCAACAGGGAAGAAAGCCAACAGGAACAGAACATAAATAAATACCTCTAGCTGATTAATTGGGTTCTCTATCTCTGTATCATTCAAACCACATGTACAAAATCAAAGATTTTACTTCACAGCTGCCGATGGAATAAGTTAACCACAAGAACCTGTATCTAAAGTTTAATCAATTAAGATGTCAATTAGGAATATTTGTGGAGTAACACTAGTCCAACACGTTCAGTTTCCTGTGTACCATATTTATATTCTCTAGTATGGCAGTTAAATGGTAATACTTCATGGTTGCAGCTTATTAGCATTTTTATATTTTCCTTCTTAAACAGTGAATAATTTTGAGATGGAGTCCCTTTTGTTCCTTGTTAATCTTGTTTATGCCTCATCTGGCACATTTCAGTCATGTAGCAACCCAGGCATAATAATAATAATTTTTCATTTGGTTGATATTTTGATGTGCTATTGCACACAACCATGACAGTAAAACAACTCAATTAAAATAAAACCTAAATATCGCAGTTTCAGACATGATGCTGTAATATTTGACTAATGCCATGCAATACTACTTATAACAATACTGTACTGTAAAAAATATACATTTAAAGAGCAGGAACCACATCACACCCCTGAATATTGTAAACCTATAGTGTGGGTGTCCAAGAGATGTCCCCATCAATTAGGCATAACTCTTTTACAAAGGACATTTTCTTGTTTTCCTAATAGTGTCATAGGTAAAATCCATTCATTTTTAAATAGACTGTTGAAGACAAATATTAAACAGATAGATATGCAGTAGAAAAGCACCAGCGAACCCTTAAAACAACAATATTATGATAAATAATTACTAATAGCATTCATGTATGTATATGGAGGTATCCAGGTATTTTTACATTCATGAAACTCCTCCAGAGACAATGCTGTTTTTGCTTCCTTTTTGAGGGATTTTCTTCTATGGGATCACTGGAAGGGATTAGAACATTTACATATGATAATTTCTCATTATCACTTGAATGATTGTCATATACTTACGTCAAGTTTTTTTTTCGTTTTTTTTTTTAGGCTCCATGCACACTAGCGTTTTTCATAAGCTCAAAAAAAGCTAGAAAAAAACGCTGGATGAAAAATGCTGATAATAGAATTCTTGTGCCAGATTCTAGTAGCATTTTAGTACCTTTTAGAATCATTTTGAAGCTTTTAGGAGCAATAGAATTTTATTAGCATTTTTGCAGTACATGAAGAAAAAAAAACAGTTTTAGTAGCATTTAGAAGCAGTTAGGAGCATTTAAGAGCGTTTAGGAGCATTCAGCGTTTTTTTTCTACTGGAAAAGCACTCCAGAAAACTCTACAAAAACTGCTTCTAAACGCTGAAGCTCAAAAAATGCTAATAGCCTAAAGTAGTGTGCTTGGACACATAGGCTAATCCTGTGTAGCTTCTAGGAGCAGAATGCTCAAAATTCAAATTTCAAAAATTGTCAAACAGGTGCGGAAAAATTGGTTTTTGGGTGTCAGAGGTGCCTTCACACTGTAACCCTATAGAGGTACTGTTGATGAAAGCAAGAATTGACCTTGCTGTCAAAAAATTTAATGATATGCACCTGTCAAACAGGAGTAGAAAAATTTGTCTTTGGGTGTTAAATGTGCCCATGAAACCTACACCTAAAGAATTCTTCCAGATGACATTAACACCCACAATGCTAGGCAGCATAGAAGTTCTGCAGAGATTTCACATCCCAAAAACACTTAATCACTGACATGGGCATCAGGGGCTTCATAGCTGCTGGTAATCCAGGACTGATTTATTTTGATAAATATCAGACAGTCCACAGAGTCTGTGGACAGATGCGTTCTGTTATCAGTAAGAAAACCTCCAGCCAGCAGCACGGAATGCCGTTCAGAAAACACGCTGGATGCATGGCAGCCCAGCAGCTTAATCGCATACTGGGCAAGTTCTGGCCAGTGGTCTATTCTCATGACCCAGTAAGCCAGTGGATTGTCAACTGGAAAGCTCTCTATCTCTGTTTTCGGCCCTAGAAAATCGTCCACCATATGATGAAGATGCTGCCGATGGGTTGTGGAAGCTGACAGCCCTGGGTGGTGATGACTAAAAAAATTGTGAAATGCATCACTTAGGCAACCACCTTCTCCACCGCTCCTCTCTTGACCAACAGAAGCCTCAAAACGACATTTTCCACAACAATATAACCTACCAGAGGCAGGAAAAGCATTAGATGAACTTCTCTTTAAGGTGTCCTCAAGAGATTTCATCTTCTGCACCCTCTGTGGGGATGGGATGAGTTCTGAGACTTTCCCCTTGTAACGGTGGTCAAGGAGGGTTGCCAACGGGGGTCAAGGAGGGTTGCCAACAAATAATGATCCTTCTCCTTTATGCCTTTCGCAGGCTTTGAAGCATGAGGGAACCCCATGCACCACAAGTTTGCGGAGGCATGAGAAGCAGACTTCTCAGGGTCACTGAGGATTACAGTATCTGGAACTGCCTCCTCCCAGCCACATACTACTCTCAGGGGTTCTGTGGATGGAAAACCATCTCTTAATGTTTGACGTATGTGTTTCTCTGCTTCAATGCCTCAAAAAACAGAATCCTCCTCCTCCCCCTCCTCTTCTGTGTTCTGTGGCGTAGGAAGAATGGAGTCTGCATAAAGCAGGCCTGGAGAGGAAAGGAAGTCCTCCTCTTCCTCCTGCTGCTCTGCCTAGAGTGCTCTGTCCATAATGCCACGCAGAGTTTGCTCCAGCAGGAACACAACAGTAATTGTGTTACTGATGCATGCATTGTCACAGCTCATCATCCTTTGGCTTCCTCAAATGGTGACAGTACAGTGCATGCATCCTTTATAAGCAGCCATTGGCATGGGGAAAAAAAAAGATGAGCCGGCCTAAACCTGTCGTTGTGCCATACTCACACAGGTACTTATTGACGGCCCTCTGCAGCATTGGCAAAGTTGAGTTTCACCTGGTGGGCATGTCCTGAATGACTTTGTTTTGTGGATTCCTCATACATGTTCTTATGACTAGTGAGCTGCCTGTTGTAGATCTTCTCATAAACCATCATTCAGTGTGTGACCCTAGCACTTCTGCCACGTGTTTGCTTTATTTCCTGAAAATTCATTACTTTTTTCTTCTTTAAAAAATATTTGAGTGTTGCTTAGTATTTAAATGCACATACAGCACAATTACCACATACCCATGACTTACAAAAGTAGGTACAGAGCAGAAGATGTGGGAATAAATTTAGCTTCATGTGCACTGTGTTTGTCAATTATTTTAATCATGTTCCTATTTTAAGATGTCTGTCATTGAAGGAAGGAGGATAGGAAAGGTGTATTCCTTTTTTCATGTTAATTAATAGTAATATGCACAATAAAATATGCTCTATTAATATTCTGTATATACCTGATTTTCAATCTTTTTCTTTACAGGCAGCGACCTGCCCTAGGAGAATGTCTGGCAGCTCTAGCTGGAGCTATTCCCGTGGCTTTTCTTGAGCCATCGTTAAACCACAACAATCCACTCTCCGTTTTCAATACCAAATCTCCTCGGGAGAGAGCCAGTATGTATCCTTCCCCTGCCATGCTATGTACCTTTTATGATAATCTTGTATATCTTGTGAATTTGGGGCCTTGTTTAATTACCGGTAGGTGAAAACAAATTATCCAGTATACTTAGTTCCAAACATGAATTAGGTTATTTGGTAAGAATTTTTGTTACAAATTCTAGCGAGATCAGATCATTTCACTTTATTCTTTAGTTTTCTGATTCCAATATGTGACAAAGTTTTAAACACCTAATACAATATATCTATGTTGCAAAAATGAATAATATCATTGTTGTCATAGCAACAATACAGATTCATTGCTAGGAGCATCACAAAATGCAACAGAATTTTGCATTTTCTAATACACAAAAGAGATTACTTTGATTAGTGCAAATTATGAATGCAGTATTTAATCATCATTTCTCATTAAAATACAACTAACTTCTAACTATGGAAGTGTGAGGTTCTATAAGGTGTCTATTAAGGACATCATAAAATTGATCTTTTTGAGTCGGAACTAATATACCAGCCACTGAAAAATAGAGGCATTCTGCAATAAATAAACAACACAGTTAAAGGATATCTAAGCCCCAAAATAACATTTTAATATACAGTCTATAAACTTTTCAGTCCTTAGATGTGGTGGCTGCATTCGTTTTTGTTTTTCGGGCTATTGACTCCATCTAGCACAGAAAGTATCTTTTGATCATGCCAGAAATGCAACACCCTTGTTACTTTCTGTGAGCTGAACAGAAAGGAAAAAAGTATTATTTTAAACTGTTTTTTAACTACTGCTATTTTACTGTAAACTACTACCGGTAATTCCATCATTCATTATGCAATAAAGATGAACACAGGCAGGAATGGTTGAAGTCCAGCCTGGGTGACAGCCACATTGAGCGTGTGGAGAGAGGAAATCTAATAATTTTCTTGTCCTCGATCCATTGGTTAAACCAGTGTTTCTCAACTCCAGTCCCCAACAGGTCATGTTTTCAGGATTTCCCTCAGATGAAAAAGCTGTGGTTATTACTAAGGCAGTGAAACTGATCAAATCACATGTGTAAGATAATGGAAAGCCTGAAAACACGACCTGTTGGGGCGCCTTGAGGACTGGAGTTGAGAAACACTGGGTTAAACAAAAGAAGATGAATCACGTACTGACTGCTTTAGTGCATCTTAGTGAATTGACCCAGATACATTTTATCATTTAATCAAGAGTAGTTGTTGATTTACTAAGTGAATACAGGATGCTTACTTAGCAAAATATATATCAACTTAAAGCAGAGATCCACCCATTTAAAAGTCAGCAGCTACAAAAAGTGTAGCTGCTCACTTTTAATAAACAGACACTCACCTGTCCCGCGGTCTAGCGGTGCGGCCGCCCGAAGACTCGCTTCTCTCCCCCTCCTCTCTGCGGCGCCAGCATTGCAAGTGTGGGCGCCAGGCTTCACAGCCAGGCGCGCACTGTGCATGTGCGAGCCGCGCTACGTGTTATGAATAGCTGAGCAAGCTTTTGGAACCAGTGACATGTACCAAAAGATTGCAGGGAGGGAGGGGGGAGAGGTGAACTTCCGCTCAGTGCCGTGGCGCCAGGAGAGGAAGTGGGAGCTGGGTACCTGTGAAAACTAGGTACCCGCTCCACCCCCCCCAAAAAAATTACATGCCAAATGTGGCATGTCAGGGGGTCACAAGTACTTAAAGCGCAAGTTCCACTTTTGGGTGGAACTCCACTTTAAGCAGGGTATGCACAGACAGTTTTTTTTTTAACCAGTAGGTTGAATGAAAAAGACTGACAGATCCCTGCATCCTTACAAGCAATGTAACAATGAGGACTCCCCACCCCCATCAGATTACACTGATCAGCGTTGCAGCCATTTTCTGCAAGCACTGATCAAATGCTGTTTTTCCAGTAGGACCTTTCAACAAAAAAACTCTCTAATAACCGGCTTCTGTTCAACAGACTGGTATACACATGTATCGAAACATATGTTCTTTCCTAAGTGCACACAATATAACTGGATACTGACATTTATAGGTAAAGTTGATCCAAGGAATATCCGATTGCCTCTTGGGCGTCGGGAAGGATTTTTTCCCCCTGCTGTAGCAAATTGGATCATGCTTTGCTGGGGTTTTTCATCTTCCTCTGCATCAACTGTGGGTATAGGATTTGGTATATGAGATTGTTTGATATTATTTTTTATTTATTTTTATGGTTGAACTGGATGGACTTGTGTCTTTTTTCGGCCTGGCTAACTATGTACTGTAACTATGAAACTTAGTTGGTTCCTGCTGAACTGGCTGAATTTCAATATGAGTATACCCAGCTTTGGTGAATAAAGTCAGATTGTGTGGTGGCAAACTGGGAGAGAAAAAAATGTTTGCCTTTAGTTCTACTTTAACCACTTAACGACCGCCCACCGCCGATTTACGTCGGCAGAATGGCACCGACAGGCAGAATCACGTAGATCTACGTGATCGCCTTTGTGCAGTTGGGGGGTCCATCCGGACCCCCCTTCACTGCAGTGAGCGGCCGTTAAGTGTTCGGGAGCGATCAGGCATGAGGGGGCGGCCGCTCGATTCCGCCCCCCCCCTCGCGATCGCTCCCGGCCAATGAAAATGCTTCCTCCGCCATGTGATGTAAACAGAGGCTGGAGGAAGTGATGTCATCTCCCTCGCCGCGGTCTTTTCGTTCCCGGCGCCGAGGAGAGAAGACAGAGGTTAGTGCTCCAACAGTCCACTGACACGTAGGTACACATAGGCACACAAATCACCCCCCAGTCACCCCCAGATCACCCCCCAGGTCACCCCAAAGCCCCCAATCACAGTGTCACTGATTGCAGTGATCATTTATTTTACTGATCACTGCATTTAGTGTCATCTGTGATTGTAAAAAGTTGCAGGGCAGTTAGGATTAGGCCCCTTTAGGTCCAGGGTAGCCCCCTAACCCCCCCTAATAAAGGTTTAACCCCTTGATCACCCCCCAGGTAACCCTTTTACCCCCTAACTTCAGCGTCACTAAGCGATTGTTTTTCCGATCGCTGTATTCGTGTCGCTGGTGTTTTAGATAGGCAGTTATTTTTTTTTAGGTTCGCCGCAGGTTTTTATTAGTGTCAGGTACCCCCATATATTATTTTAACCCCCTGATTGCCCCTAGAGTTAACCCTTTCACCAGTGATCGCCGTATAAGCGTCACTGGTGTCACTGGTTAGCCAGTAAGTTATTTAGTTATTTAGGTTACCCGGCAGGTTTTTATATAGCGTCGGGTACCCCCATATTTAACCTAATAAAGGTTTTAACCCCCTGATTGCCCCTAGTTAACCCTTTCACCAGTGATCACCATATAAAGGTTACGGGTGACGCTGGTTGATTAGTTTGCTTTTTATAGCATCAGGGCACCCGCCGTATATAACCCAATAAAGGTTTAACCCCCCTGATCGCCCGGCGGGTGAGATCAATTAGGTTTTAGCGCCAGAGAGGGTCTGCGTCGCCCCAGGCAGTGTTAGGTTAGTGCCAGTAACGCTAACACCCACGCGCAAAGCATACACCCCCCCCTTAGTGGTATAGTATCTGATCAGATCTATACTAGCATCCCCAGCGGTTTAGGGTTCCCAAAAACGCAGTGTTAGCGGGATCAGCCCAGATACCTGCTAGCGTCTGCGTTTAGCCCCTCCGCCCAGCCCAGCCCAGCCCAGCCCACCCAAGTGCAGTATCGATCGATCACTGTCACTTACCAAACACAACACACATAACTGCAGCGTTCGCAGAGACAGGCCTGATCCCTGCGATCGCTAACAGTTTTTTTGTAGCGTTTGATATATTTGCTGACGACTGTCAGGTGCTTTTTTTCCTGTGAATCTTACTAGTGTACCCCTAAATTTAGAGCCCAAAATGGCAAGACGAAGGTACACTAGTAAAGAGGCCTACGAGATTCTGAGCATGACAGATAGTGAAGAGGAGGTCACGTATCTGTCAGATTCAGGCTCAGAATATCTTCCCGTAGAAGACAGTGACGTCAGCGGCCCCACGTCAGATAGCTCTGACGACGAAGTTGAGGTCCCTGCTAAGGTCAGGTGTACCCGATCCCGATCTTCTGAGGTTGTTGAGGAGCAAGAACCGCAGGTCTCTCGTATCATGGAGCAGAGTAGTACTAGCGCCGCTATTCCTTCTGGTGAACTGGCAAGCACCAGCGGCCTAGTACAGCCTGGATGTACATCCAGCACTGCAGTAACACTTGGTGACGTGGCGAGTCCCATAAGTGCAGTTCAAGCTGGCGAGGTGGCAAGCACAAGTAGTGTCCCGCTGCCACCAAGAAGACAAAGGCAGGCCTGTCGTGCCCATACTGCCCTTCCTGCAGAATTCGCCTATCCTGATTGGGTCCCCACCACTTCTGCAGAACCCGTACTTCCCCCATTCACTGCCCAACCCGGTATTCAGGTGGAAACAGCTGATTTTATTCCAATTGATTTTTATTCGCTGTTTTTCACGGAAGATCTCTATAGATCTATTGTGGACCAGAGTAATTTATATGCTGGTCAATTTATCGCCGCTAACCCCCAGTTGCCTAAAATTGCCAGAAATTGGAAGCCAATTACGGTTTCCGAATTTAAGACCTTTCTGGGCCTTTCCCTCAACATGGGCACACATAAATTTCCGTCATTGCGTGCTTATTGGTCCACGCACCCAATTGACCACATGCCCGTGTTCTCTGCCTCCATGTCCAGGGCACGATACGAGCAGATTTTGCGGTTCATGCACTTCAACGACAATGAACTTTGTCGTCCACGTGGGGACCCTGAATACGACCGGCTCTATAAAATTCGGCCCCTCATAAACCACTTCAACGAACGTTTTGCAGCCTTGTTTACTCCCGATCAAGTTGTCTGCGTTGATGAGTCCCTGATTAAATTTTCTGGCCGCTTGTCTTTCAAGCAGTACCTTCCCAGCAAGCGTGCCAGATACGGGGTCAAGCTCTACAAGTTCTGTGACAGGGCAACAGGCTATGTAGTGAACTTTACGGTTTATGAGGGAAAAGATAGTCAGATTGAGTCGGTCAACTGCCCGGATTACATAGGGAGCGCTGGCAAGATAGTGTGGAACTTGGTGTCACCCTTATTCGGAAAGGGGTACCACTTGTATGTGGACAATTATTACACGAGCGTGCCACTGTTTAGTCACTTGTTTGATCATCAGATTGGAGCATGTGGCACCGTGCGACCTAATCGCCGGGGCTTTCCCCAGCGGCTTGTAGATGCCCGTCTTAGGCTGGGGGAGAGAGCCTGCTTGAAGTGTAATAACTTGCTCGCTATGAAGTGGAGGGACAATAAGAATGTTTTCCTTCTTACCTCCCTTCATGCAGACACGACAGTCCAAATTCGTACGGCGACTGGTGTTGTGGAGAAACCCCTCTGTGTCCACGAATATAACCAAAATATGGGAGGGGTGGACCTCAACGACCAGTTGATGGCGCCGTATCTAATTGACCGTAAGGCGAGACGCTGGTACAAAAAAGTGTCTCTATCATTATTCCAATTGGCTTTGCTGAACGCTCATGTGCTATACAGAGCTTCAGGCGGGACGTTATCTCTTCTAAAATTCCAGAATGAGATAGTCACAGAACTCCTGTATCCAGGCGGTTCTGCACCTCACCATCCCCAACCAAATGCAGTAAGCCGGCTGCATTAGAGGCATTATTCGTATGTCCTCCCGAGTACCCCTACCCAAAGCCACCCCCAAAAAAGATGTCGTGGCTGTAGCAAGCGCGGATTTAGGCGTGACACCCGTAGTTTTTGTCCACTCTGTCCTGACAAGCCTGGTCTTTGCCAAGGTGAATGTTTTGAACGCTACCACTCAAAAGTGAAGTTTTAGCGTAGGGTACAGCATTTCACAGACAAGGACACACTTACACAGGGTCTCCCAAGATGCCATTACATTTTGAGAGAACCGAACCATTACAGTTGTAAAGTTACAAAAAAAAGTGTAAAAAAGAAAAAAAAAAACGTAAAAAACAAAACACAAAAAAAATATAAAATAAAAAAACCAAAAATAGTTGTCGTTTTATTGTTCTCTCTCTCTCTATTTTCTCTCTATTGTTCTGCTCTTTTTTACTGTATTCTATTCTGCAATGTTTTATCATGCTTGCTTTTCAGGTATGTAATTTTTTGTTTTCAGGTGCGCCATTCAACTGCAGCGCGGAATTATTTATCTTGACAGCAACAGCATTTGCTCCCACGATACATAAAGCCGTGACTCCAGTGCTGTAGGAGGTGATTTCACCACCACAGTTAAAAAAAAGAGCATATATGCCGAAGCATGGGGGCAGCAGGGGCGGAGGAGCGATTTTGCTCCTAATGCCGCGTATATACGGTCGAAATTCCAACGGAGGCTTGCCCGTGGAAAAGTCAGACCGTGTGTACGCGGCATAACCTTTTATGCCGCGTACATACGGTCGAAATTCCGACGAAGGCTTGACCGTGTGTACGCGGCATAACTTTTTTGAGGGAGGATGCCCCCATGCTTCGGCATATATGCCCATCATTAGAAGTGGGTGGATGAAGGGAGGTATTCTAATGGTGGGCATACCCACCAATCAATCTCTTTTTTTTCGTTCAGCCAATAGGCTGTATGAAAAAAAAGATTACAATACATGTCCAACAAGGACCAGCAACGTACTGGTATGTTGCTGGACTTTGAATGTTTATACCAGAATGATGCCTGCGGGTTTAGGTATCATCTTGGTATCATTCTTTTCAGCCAGCAGCCGGCTTTCATGTAAAAGCAATTCTAGCAGATAATTAGCCTCTAGACTGCTTTTACAAGCAGTGGGAGGGAATGTCCCCCCCCCCCGGATATAAAAAGCGCCATTGGGAAATTGGGAAAGCATTTTATCACACCGATCTTGGTGTGGTCAGATGCTTTGAGGGCAGAGGAAAGATCTAGGGTCTAACCCCCCAATTTTTTTCAAAAAAAGAGTACCTGTCACTACTTATTGCTATCATAGGGGATATTTACATTCCCTGAGATAACGATAAAAATGGTAAAAAAATAAAATATGGAAGGCACAGTTTAAAAATAAAATAAAAAAAGCCAAATAAATAATAAAAAAAAAAAAAAAAAAAAAGCACCGCTGTCCCCCCCTGCTTTTCGGTCTTTTTCTGTTTATATCGCAAAAAATAAAAATCGCAGAGGCAATCAAATACCATTAAAAGAAAGCTCTATTTGTGGGAAGAAAAGGACGCAAATTTCATTTGGGTACAACATTGCATGTCCGCACAATTTACAGTTAAAGCAGCGCAGTGCCGAATCCCAAAAACAGGCCTGGTCCTAATGGCCCGAAATGGTCCGGGGCTTAAGTGGTTAATAACATAGGTTCATATAACAATTGTTACTGTGTAAAATAATAATAGAAGCTCTAAGGAGACTTTATACAAAGAAGGCAGGATACAAAATAAAGGCCATATCCCAAATTGAGTTAGACTAAAGATTAATTAAACTTAAAGATGAAGTGGTTTTATATGTATTTGTAAGCTAAAGATGATTTCATACATACTGGGGGAGATTTACTAAAACTGGAGCACACAGAATCTGATGCAGCTGTGCATAATAACCAATCACCTACTAACTTCAGCTGCTTAAATTAAGCTTTGACAATAAAACCTTGAAGATGATTGGTTACTAATGCACAGTTGCACCAGATTATGTGTGCTCCAGTTTTAGTTAATACCCCCCCCCCCCCAAAAAAAATGTGCACAAATTCCTTGGGGTTGATTTGCTAATGGAGTAGATAATGTTGAGTTTGCTAAATGAACAAGTCACATTGTATGTGCTTCAATCATTCAATCACATGCAAGGCAAAATCCTGTTTTTTTTATTTTGGATAGAGTAAGGGAAGTGTAATGACACCCCGTGTATGAGAGGTGTTAACGTCGTTTAGGATATTCCAAGGCAGCTACCGACACTCCAGTCAGGCGAACAAGAAACCCATACGAATAATTCTCCCCCAAATACGCGACAAAGCTCCGTGTTGAAGGTCAAACAGGAATATGAACTTTTATTGAAAGGAATACAGGCTCTTTATATACACTTGAGAATACTGCAGTAACCACATGAACAATGACCCAAATCCACCCACAACATCACACAATGGTTACATAACGAGCCCCCCAATTCACATTATTCTGAGTGTCAATACATCCCTTTGCAGACAACAGGTGAGCTGATTAACTAATCCCTTAGACAGCATAGGTGACTCATAGGCATGACCTTTCAGGTCCTAGTCTTGCTGTCTCCTAGACTACAATACACATTATCATACATATCAACACAGAACTCCTTCACACAATTACAGGGTCAATTAGCACAAGCAACAATGAAATGCAGAGCAGTCACACTAGACTCCTTTACATTATAACAGACAACAGACAGACAGGTGGTTGGAGTTGATAACATTAGCATTGTTAAGCAATAGACGGTCGGCCTGTTACATTGAACTTCCTGGAATGCCCAAATAAGGAGTTATACTTCCTGGGCATAGACCTCACATTGTACAGGGGATAACATCTTCATGTTTCTTGAGAGATATTGTTAATGAATATTACTGTCCCATTTTAAGTAGTCCAAGACATATTTTCTCAGTCACCCTATGCCCCTAATGGACATAGGGTGATTTAGACATAAGAGGTGCATGGGGAGCTGAAGCAAGGGTATCTCATACTTTTCAAGAGATTCTGGGTTCCACGGGCCCTCCCGTTACATCTCTCCCCTTTTGGCAGGAGACTAACACAGGAGGAGACCCCAGATGGGTTGACTCCGAAGTTAGTCCATAGTTCCATTCCCCCAATGCCGGTATTCAAACAGTACCCCAAACAAATTGCTCCAAACAGAGCATTACTCACCCAGCCAACCTCTGCCTTTCTCAGAGAACATACCCACCGCTGGGGAGTGATTCAGCTGGGAGTAAACGCTTTACTACCTCAGCTTGTTGCTGGAGAGAGGTGCCAACTGCCCCGGCTCCCTGGAACTCCACAGTTGTTGCCGGTGCTGGGCAGAGGTTGGTAGCACTCTACCCTGTTGCCAGCACTTCTGCTGGAAACCCCACACCATCTGCTCCGGCTAACTGTTGGGGAGGGAAGATGGCTGCTTCTCCTCCCTGCATCTCTGAAATCCACTGGGAAAGAGGAACCATCACCTTCTCGCCTCGGGCCTCCAAAACTGCCACGGATGTAGAGCAGGGGTCTGCAGTACTATGTCCTGCTGCCAGTACTTGAGCAGGCGATGCATAATCCATAACATCCTCTGAACAGTCCATTAAGTCCATACATTCTGTAATCTGTGGCTGGGGAGATGAGCCAACTGCCCCAGCTCCCCATTTTCATGTTTCTCGAAAGATATTGTTTATGAATATTACTGTCACATTTTAAGTAGTCCAAGATATATTTTCTCAATCACCCTTTGCCCCTAATGGACATAGGGTGATTTAGACATAAGAGGTGCATGGGGAGCTGAAGCAAGGGTATCTCATACTTTCCAAGAGATTCTGGGTTCCACGGGCCCTCCTGTTACAGGAGGGTTATAGCCCCTCTCAGTCATCTGTGTCCCATTGGGGAGAATTCCCTTCACTTCCTATCTCAAAGCCAAGAAGAGAGAGGAAATCCCTCCAAATTGAGGGCATCACTTGTTGCCACCAGGGCAGCTAGAACTAGTGTTCTCGTTGAAAGATTTCTGTTCTGGTGACAACTCAAAATTTGGGATTTTCTTTCACTTTTGGTGATAATGGTCACCAGGATAAATAGTGAGGGTGAATCTCACACAGCAATAAAAGCCTGACAGGTGTTCTACTCCCTTTTAGTGATGTAGCTGGCACATCTGGCACCCGGGGCTGGTCTTTTTTTTCAACCCCAAGAAAAATGGTATGTGGCAGTATAGCAGCGCCGTGCCAAAACTGTGGGTGTGGTCAGATTGCATCAACAGTTGGAGGGGCTTAGAGGGCCATATGCTTTAATGACTGTGCCACAATTGAGTATGTAACAGACAGTACAAACCTCAGTACACTAATTTTAATAAAATAAAACTGTTCTACCTCATATCCTTTACTACACACAGCTAACCTTAAAGTTATATTAAAATCTTTTCTAGTCCAGAGGGGCCTCCACAATCCCCCTCTCTTGATCCAGGGCCTCAAGACATCTGTCGTCCTAGTCGAGGGCCTCCAGCCACCCCCTCTGCTAATCTTGGACCTCCAAGCACCCCCTCACCTAGTCTAGTATCTCCCTAGTACCCCCCCATCCAGGGACCTTTGCCACACCAAATACCATTTACTAATCAAGGGCCTCCTCTGCACCCCCCCCATCCTAGTTTAGGGCCTCCTCTGCACCCCCTCCTAGCCCAGGGCCTCCTCTGCACTCCCCTCCTGGTCCAAGGCCTCCTCTGCACTCTGCCCTCCAAATCCAGGTAATTTGCCACACCAACCCCACTTTTGAAGTCCAGGGCCTCCTCTCCTTCCCCCCCCATTTAGTCCAGAGACTTTGGCATACTCCCCTCCTAGTCCAGAGCCTCCTCTGCATCCCCTAGTCCAAGGCCTCCTCTGCACTCCCCTTCTAATTCAGGGCCTTCTCTGCACCCCCCAGTCCACTGCCTCCAGTGTACTTCCCTCCTAGTCCAGAGCCTCCTCAGCACTCCCCTCCTAGTCCAGAGCCTCCTCTGCGCCCCCCCAGGTCAAACCCTACTCTGCACCCCCATTAGCCCAGGGCCTCCACTGCACACCCTCATTCCAGGGCCTCCTTTGCACCCCCAGCCCAGGGCCCCTCCGCACCCCCCCAATCAAGGGCCTCCTCTGCACCCCCCAGTCCAGTGCCTTCTCTGCACCCCCCCCAGTCTTCAATCCTTTTAAACCAACCCCAACTTTCTAGTCCAAGGCCTTCTTTACACAAACCCCTTTCCTTGTCCTAATAAATGTCTTTCAGTTCCAGGAAGACTCTCCCATATAATTGTACTGCAGCTGGGATGCCTCACTCAGAAAAGACATGGGCTGTTTGGGCACTGGGCAGGACTAGGAGGGTGACCCCACAGCACTTCACCGGGAATCTTTCTGCTCTAGGGTGTCACTGCCACTGGTTTAGGTGTAATGGACAGGCATCCCCCGCTGCATAGTTTGCCAAATACCGGAGAATCAAATAGGAGGGAGACCGCACAGGCGCACTAGTGCTGAATCACTCGGCTTCTCCCACCAGCCATCCTATAGAAAAGCATTCCAGAGCGATGCTAAGCAACAGTAGCTGAAGTGTCGCTCTGGAATGCCTTTCTAAAGCATGGGCAGGAGGAGCAGAGGGATTTAGCGATAGTGCACCTGTGCAGTCTTCTTTTTGATTCTCCAATATTTGGCAAACCATGCAGAGACTGCTGCTTGTCATTTGCACTTGATCGGGTGACAGTAAAACCCTTAGAGCAGCGGTTCCCAGTGTGGGTGGGGACGGCACCCCTGGCGGTACCCTTCTTTGATGCGTCAGCCGAGGCATGTCCCCCCCCCCCCTAGTTTTGGCCCTGCTCTCTTTCCACTGTATCTAAAACAAAACAAAAACATTTGCATTTAGTTATACATTGATTTTCATTTGACCTTTAATGTGTTCATAACGTCTTCTAATAAAATGTTTTCAATGTATGTATTAGAAATGTATTTTAAAACATATCCGTGTGTCACCAGCCTATATATTTATGCATTTAATTTTATATAATTTTTTGGTGTTATTATGAAGTTTATTGTATTTTGCTTCACAATTATGTAATTTAGGGGTGACACCACAACATTGTGCCAAAAGGCTGATTTTTTTTTACAGTCCCTGCACGTCCATAACTTTAAGGCTTAGTTCACACTATTGATAATTAGATGGGGGTTTCCCCACATCCAATTCGCATGTCAGAAGATTGGGACCGGCTCTCTATGGAGCCGGTTCACACATGTCCGGAGTGGCTCCGGTGCGAATTGTACAGGAGCCCTGTGCGTCTTCTGGTCCTTTTCCTGTCCGAATTCTGCCCAAAATTCTGACTGAAATTGGACCTGAAACGGTGAACAGGGACGCACCTGACCCCTGCTGTGAGCCGCTCTGTTCGGCAAATTTGAACCCAGCCTAAGGCAAACTTTTAAAATACAGAATGTGCAGAATAAAGGCTCTTGGTGAATCTGCATAAACTGCCATATCCACCATGCTATAAATAGGGTAAATACACAAGATGCACGGTAAATGTCACAATAGCCCCTTTATACATATGCTACTTGGTGTTTTCTTTTTTCCTGTGGTATCTGCTTCTTTGTCTTTACAATATTCTTATTTTTTTATGGCTTTCCCTTTTTAAACTAGTTACCAAAGTATTTGTTGTATGTGTAACAGAATTACATTTGTACCGATACAAAATCAATGACGGAGTGAAAGAAGGTTTCGAAGTCCTTGCATGAATATGAAATAAACCTCCTCATTCTTTTTATCTAGAATTAGAACTATATACAGTAATTTTTTACTACATTTATTTACCTTAACCCGCCTAGCGGTATTCCCGAGTGTGGCTCGGGGTGGAATTTCAGTACCATTAGCAGTAACCCCGAGCCAGACTCGGGATCGCATCGCAGTATCCAGGCAAAGTAACTTTCCTTGTCCCCTGGATCCTGTGATGTCTCCCCGCTGTGTGTGAGAGCTGTCTCCTCACTCGATTCACACAGTGCCCGAGTGCCGCCAAGCTCCGTTCCTTGCGACGTTGCGACGCACAAGGGCGGAAATCGGCACCAAAATAAAAAAAGTAAAAACACACAATACATACAGTACACTGTAATCTTACAGATTACAGTACTGTATAAAATATTTACACATCCCCTTTGTCCCTAGTGGTCTGTCCAGTGCCCTGCATGCACTTTTATATTATAAATACAGTTTTTTTCTGCCTGGAAACTGGAGATTGTCCATAGCAACCAAAAAGTGTCCCTTTATAGTCAAAAGTGGTTTTAGACCAGCTAGAAAACAGCAATAATAAATTAGAATCACTTGCAGAATTGAGCGATAGCGATTTGTGTGGAAATTCGTCATCAAACACTAAATCTAATGACAGCGACAATTCTGCAACTGAGCAAATTTCAGTGGTTTTGATTTGATTACATTATTGAATAATTTTTATTATTATTATTATATTATTATTTGTTATAATTATTTATAGTTATTTATTATATTATAATTTATGATTTTGTGTTTCAAACTTTGTCATACCCAGGATGTCTACTAGTCTCTGGTTTGGACAGATTTAAGTGAGTTATTCCTAAGAATTGCAGGCCTACAATATAAAACGCCAAACTTCCATGCAAAATAATGGTACCGCTTTCAGCACCTAAAATCTTAAATAATCATACCGCCAGGGAGGTTAAAAGCTTTAAAAGGTTTTAATTTCTTTATTTTACGTATTATGTATCTCTCTAACATGCAACCACTGGTTCCAAGTCTGAAATTGGGTGGGTAGAAACAATGGCGTATGTGCATTTTCTCTTTTAAAATAGAATTAACAATTTTTTTCAGTGACATCATCTGGTACATTGTTCTCAGAAAATTATCTGTGTGTAGCACACATAAACTATCTATTTTTAATGAAGGTAACTGTTTTGCAGTTCTAGGCATGCCAGACACAGTGGAAGAGATGTGTTGTGAAATGCCACACCTAGACGGTCTCATGAAAGAGATTAATGACTTGGCTGAATCTGGAGCGAGGTACACGGAGATGCCACATGTTATTGAGGTCATCCTTCCAATGCTATGCAACTACCTTTCTTATTGGTGGGAGAGAGGCACAGAGAATGTGCCAGAAAATGCTAGGCCATGCTGTACTCAGGTGACTTCAGAACACCTCAGTGTCATACTGGGCAACATCCTGAAAATCATTAACAACAATTTGGGAATAGATGAAGCATCTTGGATGAAGAGAATTGCAGGTACGGTAATACTCCTAGTGATTGTGTGTGGATTCACATCCCTAAATAATGTCCAGACTTTCCAAACAGTTGGTTTAAAAACCTTTCAAAGGAAGTTTTAAGGAATTATGTGTAAACCGGCTTGACATTTATCATGTCCTGACAGCCCTTTTGGTTTAAATAACGGATTTACATTGCTTTGACCAAAAGAAAAAGACTGTGCAGTGTGCCCAAATAGTGCTGGTTCTTGCTTTATCCTTCTCCTGTTTCAATGTCAAATCAACACTTCATTAATTCAGACAAATAATATGAGATTCTTGGTATTTCCCTATTGTACACGTATGTGCATTTCCTTTGCATTTCCTTTGCAGGCACTGTATGATAAATAAAACTGAAAAAGCCTGCATTCTTTTTTATTTCTTATGTATCATTTTCTTTTCTTTTGTTAAACAAAGCACATTACTCTTTCGTCCATGGACCGACACAGCTTCTCTATTGACAAAGTGGGTATTATCCGTTAATTAGGAGTGACTAGGCAGAAAAACTTGTAAAAAGTGTTGCATCACACCTTCTACAGTACCGCCCAGGGGGCGGACCCTCTGGGTATACCCTCTCAGTCTGCACATCGCAGATCAGTTTTTTTCTGTCTAGCAAGGAGTAGGACATGGCTCCCTTCGGGCTCATTGGTCCGGGGAAAAAAGATATATATATTTTTTATTTTTTTGCTACATTTGTTGTTTCCTGCGATCTTCGATCAACTGCCGACTGGGTGACAGGCTGGATCCTCGATCCTTGTAGTCTCCCCAGTTTCGGCCATCGAGCGTGTGCCGACCCTAGCTACGCGCTGGGTTTTCCACGACATGCCCGTCGCTCCACGGGTGGCCGGTGAGCCTACGCTCCAGGGCCTGCATCGGACCGCTCAGCTTCGGCTGACCTTACGGCCGAGTCGCAGCAGCCTGGCCGGTGAGCTTACGCTCCAAGGCTTGCATCGGACCGCTCAGCTTCGGCTGACCTTACGGCCGAGTCGCAGCAGCCTGTCCGGTGAGCGTCATGCTCCAGGGCATACATATGATCGTCCCTTCTGGGTCCAATCACAGCATGCCTGGCCAACAGTCACCTTCCGTGCGCGGACGATGATCTGTTTGGAATGTCTTCCAGCAGAATACATGCAGGATAGGTAAGTAAAACTCCCCTGCCTCGGCTGGGTGATTTAGCTGGACATTCCTGGAGAGATCAAGTAAGTGGTTGTGGCCCCTTTCTTCCCTCTCTCCCTGCCTTTCCCTCCTCCCTGGGCTTCTAGCTAAAGGTTGCTGGGTGCTGGGGGTCACCTAGGGGGTCCCACTGGAGCGGGGCTGGCTGTAACTAACATTTAAAAGAAATGTCATTTTTGCTTACCTGTGTTTCTGTGTCTCCATGCTGTCGGCGGCCATTTTGAGGTGGTCCATGCCAAGTTTGGCCTCTTGTAACTGCCTGGCGGCCATCTTCCTGTAGTTCGGCCACACCCACTGGCCCCTATCAGGTGATCGGCGGCCATGTTTGTCCACCCTGTATGCAGATATTGCCGTTCGGCGGCCATCTTTTTTGTGGGCTATGGCTGCCTGACCTCTATCTTCTGTCGGCGGCCATTTTCTTAGAGCCCACATTATCTTCCATACAGACGGTTTTGGCAACCATTTTGCGAGAGCCTCCGGCCTCTAGGGTGCATTACACTGGCGCGAAAATTCACACAGGAAGTGCTGATAAAAGAAGCAGACTGACACAGCAGCAAGGGGACAGCATCATAGGCGCAGCATAGCAGTACCTATCCAGGGTGGTGAGTCCTCTGGGTAACCCAGCATCTCTGCAGCGCAGGAGGGTGGCCTATTGATATCTTGCCTGGAGCCCTGTGAGTGTCAGCGTGTGGTCAGCATGGCATCTGAGCCAGATGTCTTCTCCCCTGAAACACCAGATTTAGCAGCTGGTGTCCCTGAGGTGTCTATGGACGCTATGTCGGCAATCCTAGAGGCGTTTGCTGCCAGGGTGGAAGCAGCACACGGGAATACAGGGGGTAATAAATGCCCCCGTCCCCTGCAATCTTCTGGGGATATTTCTGATGCAGAACCAGGTCCAGCTACGGCTCATGGCCCAGATTCTGATGCATCAGAGACTGCAGACCGTGACCGATCGGACAGTGAGGAGGACTCCAAGTCCAGGTCAGTACGCGAGACGGCTTTGGTATCTGACCTTATTACTGCAGTGCGGGATACGCTAAAGTTGGAAAGGACTGAAGAAGTAGCAGATACTCCAGTCCCCTTTGGGTTTCGTAAACCTGCCCGCACTGCTAAGGTGTTCCCTTGTGTGTCTTATTTTGACAAACTCTTATACAAGGAATGGGAGAACCCACTGAGGGTCTTTACAGCCCCAAAGAGGTTTGCAGTACGGTACCCCTTTGGACTGCTCTAGTCTCCGACAGGTGGGTTTGCGAAGTAATCTCCTCAGGCTACAAGATAGAATTTCTCTCTTGTCCACCAGACAGATTCATCACCTCCAATCTCCAGCTACTACCGACCCGTCGGGAGGCCCTGTATGGGGCGGTCCAGGGTCTACTGGAACGCGGGGTAGTTATTCCAGTTCCAGAACAGGAACGGGGTCAGGGTTTTTACTCAAATCTGTTCATTGTGCCAAAGAAGGAGGGGGTTCGTCCAATCTTGGATCTCAGAGCCCTCAATTGCTTTGTGAAGGTACAAAGATTTCGGATGGAGTCGGTTCGATCCGTAGTCACGGCTCTCCATCCGGGGGACTTTCTGGCCTCCTTGGACATCAAGGACGCATACCTGCATGTCCGCATATACTCCAGACACCAGAGGTTTCTGCGATTTGCTATCGGGAAGAACCACTACCAGTTTGTGGCCCTCCCGTTTGGCCTTGCCTCAGCACCCAGGACGTTCACCAAGGTGCTCGCTCCGATTCTGGCACTTCTAAGACAGCGGGGTATCGCTATCACAGGTTACTTGGACGACCTTCTGCTGAAGGGCCCTTCAAGCTCAGAATTAGAGGTAAGCGTGTCCATTACCTGTCAGACTCTTCGAGACTGTGGTTGGATACTAAACACGCAAAAGTCAGTATTGGTGCCCACTCAACGCCTAGTGTACCTGGGGTTGATTCTGGATTCCTCAGAGGCAAAGGTATTCCTCCCTGTGGAGAAGTTGCAGACCCTCCGGGCTGCAGTACGGCAGCTGACTTCCAGGAATTGGTCGTCACTCCGTTTTTGCATGCGAGTGTTGGGCCTCATGGTAGCCTCCTTCGAGGCGGTCCCATATGCTCAATACCACACTCGAGTGTTACAGAGGGAAGTTCTGTCCAGATGGAACAGATGCCCTTCATCTCTGGATTATCAAATCCGAGTGAGCCACCTAGTCAGGAGATCCCTGGTATGGTGGCTGACAGCACCGGCTCTAATGGCCGGGAAGTCATTTCTTCCGGTTTACTGGATAGTGATCACGATGGACGCCAGCCTTACAGGTTGGGGGGGAGTCTGGGGTGTCCAGTCGGCGCAAGGTCGCTGGACCCCAGAGGAAGCCCTCCTGCCGATCAATGTCCTGGAGATCCGGGCGATCAAGCTGTGCCTCTTCAAATGGTCTCAGAGACTGCAAGGGCGTCCAGTCAGGATCCAGTCAGACAACGCCACAGCAGTGGCATATGTCAATCATCAAGGAGGAACAAGAAGCTCAGCTGCAGCATCGGAGATCGCTCGCATCCTGAAGTGGGCAGAGAGGAGCGTACCGGCACTGTCGGCCGTGTACATTCCGGGTGTGGAAAACTGGCAGGCGGACTACCTGAGCCGCCAGATGCTGGACCAGGGAGAATGATCCTTACACCCGGAGGTGTTCCAACTCCTCTGCCAAAGATGGGGCACACCAGACGTAGATCTTCTGGCTTCCCGACTCAATCGGAAGGTATTGAGGTTTGTGGCCCGGTCAAGAGACCCATGGGCAGACGCAACGGACGCGTTGGTAGCATCGTGGGGCCAGTATCGGCTAATCTATGCCTTCCCTCCCTTAAGGCTTCTTCCTCTTCTGCTCCGCAGAGTGGAGGCAGAGGGAATTCCAATGATCCTAATCGCTCCAGATTGGCCTCAGCGTCCTTGGTACGCCGATCTAGTACGTCTGGTAGCAGACGTCCCCTGGCGCCTACCACTACGGAAGGACCTGCTGTCGCAAGGTCCCATATTCCATCCTGCTTTACAGTCATTGGCTTTAACGGCATGGCTGTTGAGAACCAGGTACTGAGAGACCGGGGCCTGTCAGACTCAGTAATTTCTACTATGAGAAGTGCTCGGAAACCGTCCTCTAGGAAGGTCTATCACCGCACTTGGAGGGCCTACATCTCCATGTGTGAGGAAATGAAATGGCATCCGCGTACCTATTTGGTTTCCAGAATCCTGCTGTTTTTACAGCATGGGGTAGACCAAAGGCTTGCCCTAAGTACGATTAAGGGACAGATATCTGCCCTGGCTGTCTTTTTTCAGCGACCCCTGGCGACTCACTCTCTCGTGAGTACATTTGTGCAGGGGGTTCGACATGTGGCCCCTCCGGTCCGCCCCCCGTTACCTCCGTGGGACTTGAACCTGGTCCTCTCGGTGCTTCAGAAGGCACCGTTTGAGAATATTAGAGATATTCCCCTGTTGACACTTTCTCAGAAGGTGGTCTTTTTGGTGGCTGTTACGCCAGTTAGACGAGTCTCTGAGCTGGCAGCCTTGTCCTGCAAGGCTCCCTATTTGATTTTCCACAAGGATAAGGTGGTGCTGCGGCCGCAGCCTTCCTTTCTTCCGAAGGTCGTTTCGGCTTTTCATCTCAACGAAGACATTGTACTTCCATCCTTGTGTCCTCAGCCGTCGAATCCTAAGGAGTCGGCGTTGCATTCCTTGGACGTTGTCCGAGCTTTGAGAGTATACATATCTGCTACTTCCCTGTTCCGGAAGTCAGACTCACTGTTTGTTTCGGTGGCTGGTCCCAAGAAGGGCCAAGCAGTCTCATCGGCCACCATCTCTAGGTGGATCCGACAGATAGTAATCCAGGCTTACGCCTTAAAGGGTCAGGCGCCCCCCTTTCCTGTCACGGCGCATTCGACCAGGGCAATAGGTGCCTCTTGGGCTTTCCGACATCAAGCGTCTGTTTCCCAACTATGTAAAGCGGCGACTTGGTCGTCCGCTCACACTTTCACAAAATTCTACAAAGTTGATGTAGGTGCATCTTCGGATGCCTCTTTCGGCCGCAAGGTTTTGCAGGCGGCTGTTTAGAGTTGCAACTCCTCCGTTGGAGGAGTGCTGTTTTGTGTTTTGGGGTGAAGTTTGTTTTTATGCTGTTACCACCCCTCGTTTTTTCTCTGACACTGCTTTGGGACGTCCCACTTTGTCAATAGAGAAGCTGTGTCGGTCCATGGACGAAAGAGTAAATAGGATTTTTTACTCACCGTAAAATCCTTTTCTCTGAGTCCATGGACCGACACAGCACCCACCCCTCCTTTTAAGTTTGTACTGCTTTTTGACGAACTGATCTGCGATGTGCAGACTGAGAGGGTATACCCAGAGGGTCCGCCCCCTGGGCGGTACTGTAGAAGGTGTGATGCAACACTTTTTACAAGTTTTTCTGCCTAGTCACTCCTAATTAACGGATAATACCCACTTTGTCAATAGAGAAGCTGTGTCGGTCCATGGACTCAGAGAAAAGGATTTTACGGTGAGTAAAAAATCCTATTTTTTCACTTTAGGCCCCTTTCACACTGGCGGACCGTATGTCAGTTTTTCACCCATCCGTTTTCGGATGAAAAACGGACATACATGTATCCCTATGGGATAGCGGATGTCAGCGGATAAACATCCGCTGACACCCGATCTCACCCGTGTCTACTATGCTCCATTTTTCAGGATTGAAAAATTTCTATTTTTCTATCCGTCTGCGGAGCGGATCGGATGAACACGGACAGACGGTCCGTGTTCATCCGATCCCCCATAGGGGAGAGCGGAGATCTGACAGGGCGGTCCCTGCACAGTGTGCGGGGACCGCCCAGTCATCCGCCGGCTCAGCGGGGATCAATGGAGCGATCCCCGCTGAGCAAGCGGAGGTTCACGGGGCGGATCATGACTGATCCGTCCCTTGTGAAAGGGGCCTTAGTATTCCAGTTGAGGAAGAACCTGTGTATTTGATAAAATTTGCCATATGCAGGTGGATAATTTTTTGGGATAAATAGACAGATAAAAGGTGAAAGTAATATTTTCTCATGCTACTGACATGGAGACACCATGAACATGAATTTCTATGAAGATGATTTTTGTTTGCTGTAGAATGACTACCAGGAAATAAGTTAACATACCTGATTTTGAATCTTTTCTTCAAAAAATTCTTGTGTTCAGTTTGTTATATGTTTATTGATGCATATAATTAACAGTTGCTAAGAAATAATAAAGAAGGACTCAAATTATGCCTTTCTAACATTGTTCTGCATAGTATTTTAAGACATTATTCGATTCCAGCCTCCTGGTAGTTTATTGTGCACTATTCAAAAACCATGGTTTTCTATACTGTATCTGCAGAAAATATAAAACTTTAGAACATAACTTCTAACATTTTTATAATACTTTACTGCCTACCCTCTATCTGATGTGTAGGAAAATGACCCTGTGGGGTTGATTTTACTAAGACTGGGAGTGCAAAATCTGGTGCAGCTGTGCATGGTAGCAAATCAGCTTTTAACTTCAGCTTGTTCAATTAGGCTTTGACAACAAAAAAAAAATGGAAGCTGATTGGTTTCAATGAAGAGCTGCACCAGATTTTGCACTCTCCAGTTTTAGTAAATCAACCCCTGTGTGCTATGGTAATATAAAACTTCCTGACTCTGTAGAAATTAAGAAAACTATAGAAAAAGGACAGTAAGCTCTCTGCAACATGTTGTTTTTTAAATATGGCCTCATATACTGGATATGTTACTACTTCCATACTAGGGTACGTGTGTGGTCTCCCAGGTCGGATAAGATGATTATAATAGTAATGAACATTAGGGATGAGCTTCGTGTTCGAGTCGAACCTATGTTCAAGTCGAACATCGGCTGTTCGCCGAATTGCGAACATTATGGGCCGTTCGTGCCAAATTCGAGTGGCGCGTCACGGCCCATAATTCACTGCGACATCGCAGTGCAGTGCTGGCTGATGATTGGCCAAGCATGCACTATGACCCGCATGCTTGGCCAATCACAGCGCCAGGGTGGCTTTGGCCAATTATGGCTCAGGGGGTTTAGTACATCCCCCACACTATATAAGGCCGCCGGCTTGGCGGCCTTGTGTAGTGTGTTGGAGTTGTTTAAAGAGAGAGATTACAGAGAGAGACAGTGTCATTTATATTAAATTAGATAGAGCAGGCAGGCGAGTCAGTTAGCTGCAGTTACAGTGTGTAGAGGATATATATGCATCCTAGGTGTTGTATATATATTTATACACTGTATTCAGTTTAGCTAGATCCGTTCCTGTTATTCTCTATACTGTGACAGGCAGGCAGGTGATTGTGCTAGCTACAGTCAGAGTTTCACTTAGTGTACTGTGTGCTTTGCATAGTGTTCACCTAAAGCTTACCTGAATACAGTTAGTGACTAATAGTGGTGTTTTCATAATAAAACCACAGGCAGAGAGCTGCAAGTAATTTCAGTTAGTGTACTGTGTCCTCTGCACAGTTTTCACCTAAAACTAACTGAAGACAATTGCTTCTTTTCCCATACTAGTACCACAGCAGGCAGTTGATTCTGATAGCTGCATTATAATCAGTACAGATATATATATATGTATATATATATATATATATATATATATATATATATATATATATATATATATACATCCCACCTTTGTGCAGCTACATCTCACTGCAGGCCATTAGTAGGGATGAGCTTCGAGTTTGAGTCGAACTCATGCTCGACGCGAACATTGCCTGTTCGCCCGTTCGCCGAACAACGAACAATTTGGGGTGTTCGCGGCAAATTCGAAAAGTCTATGGGAGAAATCTAAAGTGCTAATTATAAAGGCTTATATGCAAGTTATTGTCCTAAAAAGTGTTTGGGGACCTGGGTCCTGCCCCAGGGGACATGTATCAATGCAAAAAAAGTTTTAAAAACGGCCGTTTTTTAGGAGCAGTGATTTTATTAATGCTTAAAGTGAAACAATAAAAGTGAAATATTCCTTTAAATTTCGTACCTGGGGGGTGTGTATGATATGCATGTAAAGTCGTGCATATTTCCCGTGCTTAGAACTGTCCCTGCACAAAGTGTAATTTTTGAAGGAAAAAAAGTAATTTAAAACTCACTCGCGGCTATAATGAATTGTCGGCTTTTATCAATACATAGAAAAGTCATTGATAAAAAAAAAAAAAAAGTGTGGGGGTTCCCCCAAATTCAATTACCAGGCCCTTCAGGTCTGAAATGGATATTAAGGGGAACCCCGCCGCAAATTTTTAAAAAAATGGCGTGGGGTTCCCCCTAAATATCCATACCAGGCCCTTGAGATCTGGCATGGATTTTAAGGGGAACTCCACCCCAAGTTTAAAAAAAAATGGCGTGGAGTCCCCCCAAAAATCCATACCAGACCCTTATCCGAGCACGCAACCTGGCCGGCCGCAGGGGAAGACCCCGCCTATGTCATTGGCCTGAGCGGGGAACTTCCTTCACTGTGTAATTTAAATTTACACAGTGAAGGAAGTTTCCCGCTCAGGCCAATGATGTAGGCGGGGTCTGACATACCGAGGGGGCGGACCTGATGGGGAACTTCGTTCGCTGTGTAATACATGAATAGACCCGCCCCTTCTTGCGTTCCGCATCTGGTCCGCTGAGCGGACCTGATGGGGAACTTTAGAAGGGGCGGGTCTATACATTTAAAACACAGCGGAGGAAGTTTCCCATCAGGTCCGCACAGGCACAACCAATGACGGACAGCGCTGGACATCGGGATCGCCGCAGGACACTGGATTTCATCGCTGGAATGTTTTTTTTTTTTTTAATAAAGGACTTTTCCAAGGTGTTTGTGTGTTTTTATTTACATTTTTTGACGCTTTCTTCGTGAAATGGTAGGGGTACAATGTACCCCTTACAAATTCACATGGGGGGGCCGGGATCTGGGGGTCCCCTTTTTTAAAGGGGTCTTCCAGATTCCGATAAGCCCCCCGCCCGCAGACCCCCACAACCACCGGGCAAGGGTTGTGGGGATGAGGCCCTTGTCCCCATCAACATGGGGACATCCTCCCCATGTTGAGGGCATGTGGCCTGGTACGGTTCAGGAGGGAGGGGGGGCGCTCTCTCGTCCCCCCCTCTTCCCCTGCGGCCGGCCAGGTTGCGTGCTCGGATAACGGTCTGGTATGGATTTTTGGGGGGACTCCACACCATTTTTTTTTTAATTTGGGGTTGAGTTCCCCTTAAAATCCATGCCAGATCTCAAGGGCCTGGTATGGATATTTAGGGGGAAACCCACGCCATTTTTTTTTTTTAATTTGCGGCGGGGTTCCCCTTAATATCCATACCAGACCTGAAGGGCCTGGTAATTGAATTTGGGGGAACCCCCACTCTTTGTTTTTTTTTTTATCAATTACTTTTCTATGTATTGATAAAAGCCGACAATTCATTAATAGCCACGAGTGAGTTTTAAATGACTTTTTTTCCTTCAAAAATGACACTTTGTGCAGGGACAGTTCTAAGCACGGGAAACATGCGCGACTTTACATGCATATCATACACACCCCCCAGGTACGAAATTTAAAGGAATATTTCACTTTTATTTTTTCATTTTAAGCATTATTAAAATCACCGCTCCCGTAAAAACGTCTATTTTTTAAACCTTTTTTTTGCATTGATACATGTCACCTGGGGCAGGACCCGGGTCCCCAAACACTTTTTAGGACAATAAATTGCATATTAGCCTTTATAATTAGCACTTTAGATTTCGAACGTTCGAGTCCATTGTATTTAATAGGGTTCTAAAGTTCACACAAACATTCTGTCTGTTCGCAGGTTCTGGTGCGAACCGAACAGGGGGGTGTTCGGCTCATCCCTGGCCATTAGTATGTCTGGAAGGCAAACAAGGAGAGGCAGACAGTCACAAGGCAATACAAGAGGGCAAGCAGGCTCTGTGTCTAGATGTCTAGAGGCAACAGTGCTGGTCGTAGACACGTTGCATCCTCATCAGCACGTGGCCGTGGGACACGCTTTTCCTTCTTTTAGGCAGCTGGCCATGTTAAGCCGCAACATGCCCAAGACTTGATAGAGTGGATGACCAAGCTGTCCTCATCCTCCTCATTCTCTCTCACCCAGGCTCAGGGTACTTTGTCTGGCAAAGCAGCTGCCAAAGCTGCCTCTTCCCTTGGCTCAATGGCATCAGTCACTCCTTCCCTAGCACCACCATGTCCTCCTGATAAGTCCCCCGAACTGTTTGACCACAGTGTTGGGTACATGCTCCAGGAGGATGCCCAGTGTTTTGAAGGCTCCGATGATGGAGCCCAGCTGGAGGAAGGCAGTAATGTGAGCCCAGAGAGAGGGGGTGCTCAACAAGGACAGCTATCTGGCAGTCATGTTCCCCCAGCTGCAGCATACTGCCAGATTTGCTCCAGTGATGAGGAGGGAGGGGATGATGAGGTCACTGACTCCACGTGGGTGCCTGATAGGAGAGAGGAGGAGGAGGAGGCACATCTCCAATGAGGCAGGGTGCCCTTCAGGGGCCAGCTTAAGGGCAGCACACTGACTGCATCACACCGCAGAGCTCCGCATGTGCAGGGCGCTACTGTCTCTGCGTGTTATTCCAAAAGTTCTTTGGTGTGGGCCTTTTTTCATACGTGTGCAGCAGATCGCACAATTGCCATTTGCAACATATGTCTAAAGCGTATCCAAAACATCAGCCGCTTGGGCACCACGTGCTTAACCAGACATATGTCGACCTGCCATGCAGTTTGTTGGCAAGCGTACCTAAAAGACACACACCAAAGAACAAAGCGGACCTCTCCTTGCTCCTCATCAGCTGGGATCTCCAACCCCACTATACCTTCAGTCCTCTCTGAAACCTGCACTGAGAGGAATGAAGGTGTAGAATTAGGTGTGTCACAGCCAAGTACTTGCGGGCAATCTGCTATCGGTATACCGACGTCCAATTGTACCAGGCAAATTTCCCTGCCCCAGCTGCTGCATCGCTGAAAGAAGTTCGCTCCCAGCCATCCACATGCCCAGCGGTTGAATGCTAGCTTGGCTAAATTGCTAGCACTTCAACTGCTGCCTTTTCAGTTGGTAGACTCTACCCCCTTCCGTGAGTTTGTAGAATGTGCGGTTCCTCAGTGGCAGGTTTCCAAATGCCACTTTTTCTCACGGAAGGTGATTCCGGCTCACTACCGGCATGTGGAAGGCAATGTCTTGGCCTCGCTGGACAGGGCGGTCAGTGGTAAGGTGCATATTACCACTGACTCATGGTCCAGCAGGCATGGACAGGGACGTTACCTATCTTTCACGGCTCATTGGGTGACTCTGCTGGCTGCTGGGAAGGATGCAGGACAAGGTGCAGTAGTGTTGGAGGTTGTTCCACCACCACGACTCCAAAATGTTACTACTGGTGATTCTGACAAACCTCTCTCCTCCACCCCCTCCTCTTTTTCTTCCTCCATGGCCTCTACCTGTGCTTTGTCCTCGGAACCAGCAGTGCTCCGTAGGCATTCAAGGGGCTACGCAAGTACGCAGGCAAAAAGATGCCATGTGGTGCTTGAGCTGGTGTGCTTGGGGGACAGGAGCCACACTGGGGCAGAGATTCTGTCAGCTCTGCAGGGGCAGGCTCAGAGGTGGTTGACGCCATGCCAGCTTAAGCCAGGAAAGGTGGTTTCCGACAATGGCACCAACCTCTTCGCCATCTGACAGGGACAACTGTCCCATGTGCCCTGTTTGGCTCACGTCCTTAACTTGGTGGTGCAGCGGTTCTTGGGCCGGTACCCTGGCTCACAGGCTGTCCTGAAGCAGGCCAGGAAACTCTGTTGGCATTTTCGCCGGTCATATAATGCCAGTGCTCGGCTGGCTGGCCTGTAAAAGGATTACAATCTGCCCAAGAACCGCCTAATCTGTGACATGCCCACCAGGTGGAACTCTACGTTGGCCATGCTGCAGCGGCTGCACACGCAGCAGAGGGCCATCAATGAGTATCTGTTGCAATATGGCACCAGGACAGGGTCAGGGGAGCTTGGATTTTTTTCCCCACGCCAGTGGGCCATGATCAGGGATGCATGCACTGTCCTGGCACCATTTGAGGAGGCCACGAGAATAGTGAGCAGTGACAGTGCATGCATCAGTGACATTGTCCCTCTTGTCCACCTGTTGGAGCACACGCTGAGTGGAATAATGGACAGGGCACTTGAGGCAGAACAGAGGCAGGAAGAGGAGGACTTCCTTACCTCTCAAGGCCCCCTTTATCCAGACAGTGTTCCTGCTGGCCCGGCTATCACACAGGAAGAGGAGGAGGGGGAGGAGGATTATTGTGTCAACATGGAGTCGGAGCCTAGCACTCAGCATCAGCAGCAGTCTTCAAGGTATAAATTACAGTCCCAAGACACCTATGGACTTGTACGTGGCTGGGAGGAGGTGGCTGCGGATCATATCGTCCTCAGTGACCCAGAGGACTCGGCGCCGAATGCCTCAGCAAACCTATGCTGCATGGCCTCCCTGATCCTGCAAAGCCTGCGGAAGGATCCTCGTATTCGTGCGATCAAGGAGAGGGATCATTACTGGCTGGCAACCCTCCTTGATCCACATTACAAGGGTAAGGTTGCAGACCTTATCTTGCCGTCGCAGAGGGAGCAGAGGATGAAGCAACTTGCAGAAAGGTCTGTGCAAGGCATTCCCAGAGACTGGGAGGTTACAAATTCCTGGTCCTGGACAACGTGTTGCTGAGGCTTCGGTCAGTCAAAGAAGGAGCGGTGGAGAAGGTGGCCGTCTGACCGATGCGTTCAGACAATTTTTTAGTCCGCAGCCCCAAGATATGATCGGTTCCAGCAACCATTGCCAGCGTCTGGTTTACATGATGAAGGAATACCTAGTGGCAAGATCAGACTTAGACACCTTTCCCACCGAAAATCCTCTTGGTTACTGGGTCTTGAGGATGGATCACTGGTCAGAGCTTACACAGTATGCAATTGAGGTACTGGCCTGTCCTGCATCCAGTGTTCTTTTGGAACGCACATTCAGTGCTGCTGGAGGCTTTGTAACCGATCACAGGGTGCGCCTGTCCACCGACTCGGTCGATCGACTGACCTTCACAAAAATGAATCAGTCTTGGATCACCACAAGCTACCAAGCACCTGGTGCTAATGTAACCGAATATTTTTTTTTTTAAATGTCGGATCCCTTCAAGACTGCCTATGCTGATGCTGAGTGACTGTCCTGTTATGCTGAGTGACTAACCTCTTCCTCCTCAATGATCATGCTGATAGCTTGAAAGAACATTTTTGGTTCTGGGCACCGTCACCAGTGGCTAAGGCCCAATTTTTCAGCCCCTGTTTAACAGGGGCGTGTATTTACAATTTTTTATGCAATGCTTTGCAGCAGGGCTCATTTCTGCGCTCCAACTACAGTATCTGTGAGGGGTTGCAGTGTTGTGGCACCAGCACCAGTGCCTAAGGCCCAATTTTTCAGCCCCTGTTTAACGGGCGTGTAAATACAATATTTGATGCAATACTTTGCAGCAGGGCTCATTCCTGCGCTCCTAATAGAGTATCTGTGAGGGGTTTCAGTGTTGTGGCACCAGTGCCTAAGGCCCAATTTTTCTGCCCCTGTTTAACAGGGGCGTGTAATTACAATTTTTGATGCAATGCTTTGCAGCAGGGCTCATTGCTGCGCTCCAAGTACAGTATCTGTGAGGGGTTTCAGTGTTGTGGCACCAGTGCCTAAGGCCCAATTTTTCTGCCCCTGTTCAACAGGGGCATGTAATTACAATTCTTGATCTAATAATTCACAGCAGGGCCCATTCCTGCGCCCACCAAGAGTAACTGTGAGGACTTAAGCCCCGTACACACGATCGGATAACCTATGGATTTTCGTCCGATGGATTTGTCCATCGGAAATCCGATGAAACTGTTTTTCATCAGTCTTGGCCACACACCATCAGTCAAAAAACCGACCGTTCCAAACGCGGTGACGTAAAACACTCCGATGAGCCGAGAAAAATTAAGTTTAATGCTTCTGAGCATGCGTCGACTTGATTCTGAGCATGCGTGGGTTTTTTAACCGACTTGCCCATAGACGATCGGAAATTCCCATCGGTTTTTTATCCATCGGAAAACTTTAAAACAAGTTCTATTTTTTACAACCGATGGAAAAAAGACCGATGGGTACCATACACGATCGGTTGGTCTGATGAAAACCATCCATCGGACAGTTTTCATCAGTCAAACCGATCGTGTGTACGGGGCTTAACAGTGTTGTGGCACCAGCACCACCACCAAAGGCCCAATTTTTCCTACCACTGTTCAACAATGGCATGTAATTACAATTCTTGATATAATAGTTCCCAGCAGGGCGCTCCAGCGCCCACCAAGAGTAACTGTGAGGGCTTACAGTGTTGTGGCAACACCAACACCTAAGGGCCAAATTTCTGCAGAGTATATACGGCAGGCCCCTACTTTCAAACATCCAACTTACAAACGATTCCTACTTGCAAATGGAAGGAGACAACAGGAAGTGAGAGGAAATCTACCCCTAGGAAGGCAAATTCTCTCCTGTAAGAGTTAATATGGGAAAACGGTGTCTCCTCTCCACTGATGCTTTATCACCAATCCTTGTTTCAATAAAAACCCCAAATTTTCTAAAAACATTTGTCATTGGGACGGAAAGTGAGGTGAAATGTTCTGAACAGGTGCACAGACAGAAAAACAAATGTTACAGGGGTGATAACCCTTCCCTATGTTTTCCAAAAAGCTTAAAAATAGATTTTTTGGCTGGAGCTACATTTAAAAAATGTACCTGTTCCAAATTACAAACAGATTCTACTTAAGAACAAACCCACAGTCCCTGTCTTGTTTGCACTGCCTGTATACTGCTGTTCAGAGTATATAGGGCCTTTTTTTAATTTTGGTGCGTGGTCCCCTTAATATCCATACAAGACCCAAAGGGGCTGGTAGTGGGCTGGAGGGGGGGGGGGGTACCCATGCCATTTCTCTCAATGATTTTCATCCATATTGCTGGGACCAGACATTACATTAAAGCCGCAAGCAGTTTTAAAGGACTTTTTTTCCTTTAGAAATGTCATTTTGTGCAGGGACAGTTCTAAACACGGGAAACACGTGCCACTTCACAGGCATACTTTAGACACCCCCCCCCCAGGTACGATATTTAAAGGAATATTTCACTATTTTTTTCACTTTAAGCATCATTAAAATCACTGCTCCTGAAAAAACTTCAGTTTTTGCATTGATAAATGTCCCCTGGGGCAGGACCCGGGTCCCCAAACCCTTTTTAGGACAATAACTTGCATATTAGCCTTTATAATTAGCACTTTTGATTTTGAACGTTCAAGTCCATTGTATTTAATAGGGTTCTAAAGTTCGCGCAAACTTTCGGTCCGTTCTCAGGTTCTGGTGCGAACCGAACCGGGGGGTGTTCGGCTCATCCCAAATGAACATATAATTCAATAACTTATATAAAAAAAAATGATTATTGTGTTACCCTGCCAATTCTGTCTCCCCCTCCCTTTTTTACTCTCTCACCTGGTCAAACGATGCCTATTCTGACTTAAAGTCGAACTGAAACCAAAACTATTTTTGCCACTAGTCAAACTTTAAAGTGATAGTAAACCCCAAAACACAAATGTATTAAATTGGAGCTCTTAGATGTAGTAGCTCCATAAGTTTTCTTTTTTTTTTTTTTTTTTAGGGTTTTTTCTTTATTTTTACCTGGTGAGCCAGCCAGTAAGTCTAATATTTTTCATCTTCCTTTACCAGACCAAATGTTTGTACTTTACTACTTTACTACATCCAGAATGCAGACACCCTAATACAGGAGGCGTGTTAATGTCCAGATCACCAGGTGATTAGGGAGTCACCCTATTCACTGTATTAGGGATCACCAGGTGACGTAAAGGAAAAAAGTAAAAAAAAAAAAGAGTACTAACTAAAGTAGAGAATTGGTAGGCTGCAATATATATATATATATATATATATATATATATATATATATTTTTTTTTTTTGAGGCTGCAATACAATAAATGTTTGTTATCGGGTTTATTACAACTTCAATAAATCTAGTGAAATCTAGTGAAAATCTAGTGAAATACAAATAGTGGTATCTGCTGACCAGACCCCTGTTCGCTACATGTTTGTTTCTTCTAAAAATTGTTAAAATAATATGTTAAAAAACATACTATTCATGGTTTGATAACTTTGGTAATGTGCAACATAACAATGTGCGATTACATCTGTTAGGCTGCATTACAACTCTCATGTAAATCCGTTTGTACTTAATACCTTTTGCATATTATTTTCCTCTCTTTTGTTTTAATTAGTATTTTTGTATGCGACCTAGGGAAATGAGGATAAACTATATTTGAACTATATTTGAAGCTCAAATGTGCTATAAATATGCCATTGTTGCTTTGGCATTTGAATGAAACATATTTAATGTGCAGTATATGATACCCATCTTATAATTTATTGATGTTTCTCTGCTACTGAAAACCCCACTGCAAACTTTACTTTTGCTTCATGCTGTTAATCTGGCTCTTGCTGTTTGTTTGCAGTCTATGCTCAGCCAATTATCAGCAAAGCCCAGCCAGACCTACTAAAGAGCCATTTTATTCCCACGCTGGAGAAACTGAAGAAGAAAGCAATAAAGATTGTGCAAGAGGAGGAGCAGCTGAAAGCAGACAGCAAGTCTGACACTCAGGAAGCAGAGTTACTAATTCTGGATGAGTTTGCAGTTTTATGTAGAGACCTCTATGCTTTCTATCCTATGTTGATCAGATACGTAGACAACAACAGGTATAATGGAGCAACAGCTGCTTCTATTATAGATGGTTATAACCCCTGACTGAAAGAATAATTGTCACTTATTTTATGAAAATTAGGTCAAACTGGCTAAAAAAACCAGATGCGGATTCGGATGATCTGTTCAGAATGGTGGCAGAAGTTTTCATTCTTTGGTGTAAATCACATGTAAGGGACTTTTCTGTTTGTTACATATTGCTTTCATTGTACATATATAATCTCAGGTGTCTCCCATATAGTGGCTGCTGAAGTCTGTTAAAAAGTTTAAAATTAGCCTTGTTTATGGCTTTTACCATTAATTGGTCTCTGAACTGTCTAAAATGTATTACAAACTAATCCAGATTAGAGAAGAGGTAGAATGTGACAAACACTCATGAACCTAAAGATTGTCTCTATCTGTAGGTTATACACTCATGCCTAAAGCCCAAGTTCTACTACTGCTTCCATGAATGAAAAGAGCTGTATGTGTGGAGGATGGGTAGTTGAAAGAAAGGTCTGTCTCCTTCATTCATAGATTGTTTTTAATTCATGGAAGCTATATTATAACTTCCCTGAATGGAGGAGGTAGGTGAAATAGGGCAGGCATAGTCAGCGCTCTTGACTAGTGCATATGACAGGTCCCTCAGCTTGTATTAACCCCTGTAGCATCGGAAGATGTTTTGATTTGTTTCTTACATTTGACTAAACACGGACTTTAAGTTTCATAGTAATGATCCCAAACATATCCAGTCCGAAAAAGTCTTTATTTAATTTTTAAAGATAGAGCAAAGAGACCCACTTGGCCAAGATTCGGGAGCATGCAGATGCACTTTGGTAATGGTGCCTAACCCTTAAAACAGCCTAGATAAAAACATTTTCTAGGTAGATATCAGGGTGACATTTGATGCAGGAGCTTTTGGAAACTAGGGACATGTCTCAGGAGCCAGTAAAAGACACATGAGACTCCTAGAACTCACTTCTGTTATAGCTCTTTAAAAAATCGGTGTTTTCACATTTGTGATCTCTACGGCCCCTTAAAAAATAATTGTGTCACATCTGATATGTCTCTCAGAAAGATCCATTATATAAGACCAGAGAAAAATAGAATAGTGTCTAATAAGCAAATCAAACTTTTTAACTACTAGAAGCCAGTCTTAAAGTGATACTAAACACACACTGTTTAATTTACATTGTCCCTTATATTTCTGTATGTGGATGAAGGTGCTGTAAATATTTGAATAAAAAAAAAAATCTAAGTACCTTTTCCTAATGGATATACAGATTTCACATGACCCAGCTCATTCCCAGCCTTTCTGCAGAGAAACATAAGCAGGATGAGCTTCTAGTCCTCTGCTGCTGATAAAATAAAATAAAACTGCCTTTGGAATACAGAGTAAAAATAAACAATTCATATCTATAAACTGTTTTATATTGTCATACAAAAATATATTTGAAATCACATCTTTTTTATTTTTTGGCAATATAATGGTGTGGTCATCTAGTCACAGGCTGTGTCACGCCAATCTAGCTCGTGTCTTAGAATAACTGGAAGGTGAAGCCTGCATCAATCTACATTTAAAATTCCACCCACAGTGTGTTTAGCTGGTTAGTGGGAATGGATAAGGAGGGAGGGAGTGGGCTGTCATTTACCACTGTGTATACACCCACATGTGTGACTCTATAGTCACAAGGGCTGCTCAGATAGGGAAGAAATGCTCAGCATAGAAACTCACTGAAACCTCAGTATGTGCAGAGCTGCCAGAACTGCTCTGAAAAATCCCCAACTGCATTGGGGACTTGGACAGAAGAGGGAGATAGAGAACAGCAGGATCAACCAGGTTTTTTGCAGAATACAGAAAACTAAAACAATCATAGTGACTGAATGTGTATGAACGGCATGTAATACACCATTTATTGATAGTTTTCTATGATGTGGGTTTAGTGACACTTTAATAATAATTTCCTTTACTGGCCTGAGTAAGCACCTAGGTAAGAAAACCCCAAATATTGTAAGCAGGGGCCCAAAGGGCAACACCTCAGGTGTGAAAAGGCTGCTGGAGCTTTACAGGGATGAGCATATGTCACATTCTAATTTAACTTCTAATTTAATAGACATTTCAGCAATAGTGTCAATATTAATCCCAGTTAAAAAAAAACTAATCAGTTTCTCAGTTCAGAGTATTTATGAATCTACAGGTTACTAACTTTGCATAACAAGAAAGGACCAAACCGAAATAACAAAAAAAAAAAAACACTCATGGACACACTCTTTCAAATCACCTGCCTTGTTTATAAACATATAATCTTGACAGCATTATTTCAGATTGAAGTATGTCCCATTTTATTAACCTAAATTATTTAATGAAATCAACATGGATTATAGAAGAGGATATTGCTGTTTACCTGCCACTAGTAGTGGGGGGGGGGGGGACATGTAGACTATTTTGCACATTAGACCTGTGGAAAAATGGGCTCTACCAGTATTTAAAAAATGCTATTACTGCATGTGTGTGATGTTTTTGTTTTTCTAATGTAACCCCTTTCTGTTCTATTATTTAGAATTTTAAAAGAGAAGAACAAAATTTTGTAATTCAGAATGAGATCAATAATTTGGCATTTCTGACTGGAAACAACAAGAGTAAGATGTCTAAAGTAAGTCTGCTAGAAAATGTGTGCCAAATTGCCAATGGTCTTAATTTAAATTATTAATACCGTTGTTCAAAGTTATGTTCTTGTACTATTTGGTCAGAAACATGTTGCAGAAGACACAGTATTGTCTGATGCAATAATTACATTTGCTGTCTTCGGACTTCCGGTACACGTAGAGCACTAAAAACTTCAGTATGGTAAAATTTGTTAAAAAGGTGATCTTAGGTTCCTACAGAGGTGGAAATGGAGAGTGCAGACAACAGCTGCCAATAAACAGGTGAAATAGAAAAATAAAAAGAGCCATTAAAATATAGAGTAGAACAAAAATGACCAGGTATTTTTTCCTAATGTAGTTTTAGATCTGATAACAATTGGTCAGATTAGACAACAGTCTATGCTAAACATTCCAGCTGTATTCTAGTCTGCTGTGTGTAAGCACATTCATTCTGGAAGGTTCACAGTTTGGTAAGTAAGGTAAGCAATTTTTTCCTTAATAACTATCCGGGATTATTCTTCCTGTTCCGCGTTCAGTTTCAAATGTTTTTTATACTGTCTAGACTGTATAACAGATTGTGGCAGTAAAGCCTGGTAACTGTTAAAGTCACATTTAAGTATACCTATAAACTGATTAATCACCTCACAGATAATTAAGGAATATGTGGTTCATTTTTCCATCTGTTTTACTTACTTGTCTCCTGCATTTTTTTTTCACACAGCCCATACAAGTGAAGGTACAGCATGCATGACCTGTCTATGTATTAGCTAGCCTGGCTCCATTCATTCATATGTTCCATCAGTGTTAGCAGTGGCGTCACCAAGGGCAGTCACACATCAAACCATTTAGTTATGACTGTTGAATTTTGGTAAAGGTTCACAGAGTTTCCTCTTTTTTCCCATTTCACAATGGATTGTCCAATCAGTGACAATATGTTTTGTTGACTATAGCCGACACAGTTAATTTTCACCAAGACAAAAGCTTGCTCAAGCAGCTTAGTGAGTATGCCCAGTAGACGGTAAATTGTAAGTTTCACCTGCATTAAAAACATTTTATTGTACAAATAAATGTCTTTTGACTGTCTTAATAACCAAAGGCAAGGTCACCCTAGAGCTTTTCATTATAGACACTCCTATCAAAGAAGATCACAAAGTCCATTTCTGTACACTATCAGCGTAGAAGGTCAAGGGAAATGGTCTTACCCTTTCAAACAAGCCTCTATTGGAAAAAATTATCAAATTTTTAGACCAAAATCTGTAAAAAGACAACACAGGCTTAGTCCTAGACCACCTAAATTTTAGGAGGATGACCCTGTGGTGTTGATTTACAAAAACTGGAGAGTGCAAAATCTGGTGTAGCAGTGCATGATAGCCAATCAGCTTCTAACCTCAGCTTGTTCAATTAAGCTTTGACAAACAACCAGGAAGCTGATTATTTTCTATGCAGAGCTGAAGCAGATTTTGCACTCTCCAGTTTTAGTCAATCAACCCCATTGTGTCTTTTCCCAGATTTTTTTTAAAATATCTCTTCTTAATGTAAGGGGTCCAACCAAGAAATGTATTAGCAAATTTAAATTTCTCCAGATGTAAAATACGGTTGAACAACCACAAAGCTCTGTAGTCTGTAGTTGTACATAGACAAGGCAAGGAGTACAGCTTTGGCTGGTTGCAGGTGTAAAAAGCTCTTGTTTGCCCTTTGTCTACATTTGTTTTGGGTATTTGAAAGTTTCTTGAGAAACAAAAAAACATTTCATTTTTTTTTCTATGAGTTTACTGGTGCCCACACACATTTTTGTATGAGCATACATTACCTTGCATTCTTCTTTGGTACACACTGTGTGGAGTTTGGTGTGAAGGCACAGTATTGTGTTCAGATCATTCATAAGAAAACACCCTTGTGACGCCACTGATGTTTTTTGTAGTATATGTCATTTCAATGGGTATAGTTAATGTGTTTCCCTATATTAGTACGTTTCCTAGATCACCCTTGCAGAAAACTGTTTAGGCACAAATGTAAGCAAAGCTTTGATGCCCAGCAAGCTATTATGTTCTTCACACACAGGCCGTTTAGCGATGTTCTATTCTCGCGAGAGATACACTGCCGAAAAATCATCAGCATGTCCATCAAATTTGTCCGTGAAATCATTCTGAACATGGTAATTTAGGCAAAGTTATACACTATGATGCAAGTTTAAACTGTCTGAATAGAAGGTATCTGGAATAACCTACAGTATGCTTGCCATATTGTATCATTGTACAGTCAGCTTTAAGAAGGTAACACAGGCAACCATGC
The DNA here is from genome assembly GCA_029206835.1 of Rana muscosa. Classification (NCBI taxonomy): domain Eukaryota; kingdom Metazoa; phylum Chordata; class Amphibia; order Anura; family Ranidae; genus Rana; species Rana muscosa. The sequence goes on from CM055126.1 coordinate 133,482,525, forward strand.
TTGAAACAAGGATACACAAGGGCATTAATGCTTAAAACCAGGGTACACAAGGGCAGTTATGCTTGAAGCAGCATAAGAAAGGAATTCCTTAGAAACACTTCACAGATATGTTGCTGTCTGTAACAGCACATGAGGGCAGTCATTACTAACATAGTACCATGCCTAAGGCACTTTACATAAGGGTGGTACAACTGTGACTATCCTGACTCTAAATTTAGAAATGACAATGATCAATGGCTATGCAAGGAATGCTTTAGTCAACCTTAATTTATCTCCTTGCATACACATATTTATTCCCCTTTGAGAAAATCTAAAATTATATGAAACCAGACATATAAACAATTTTGCCCATTTCTAATTTCTCTAGAAATGCTGCCTAATGGGTTTTGTATGTGGCCTTATTGTGCATTCAGATTCCATTTATAGGTCTCTTGCCACATGTTTGTTCACTGACCCTTATCAAGTGACTCCAAAACATTTTTTCATACAGACCCATATCAGTCTATGCCCTGACAACTAAAATGTCTTATTACTACAAATACCGATAGGTTTTATTTGATATGCTATGAATCCAAACAATACAACTTGGTTTGCTGCTTATATCACAATATACAATTCACTACATGCTTGCGTAGCTCAGAGCTTTGACTTGCAGTCCTAAAGCATTAGTCCCTCTGTTTTATTTCATACTTGAATTCCTATGCAGGTACAGTATTTGCACTTTTTTTTTTTTAATGGAACTGATTTTGCCATCTCTAGTATAATAAAAGACAATCAACATCTTTTCTTTGTAAACTAATTATAGCTTGGTTGATTGTTTCATGTTTTAGCAAATTTTTCTTTTTTTCTTTTCTATTATTCTTTCACAGAGGGGCTGCTGTTCTAGGACTATTTATTTGATGTGCCTTGTTTCATGACTACTTGAAGTACAGTATGTTTCATCTGATGTCAAAACTGTGGTTTCATCTAGTCTATAGTCTCTATTCTGTATTGTCTATTGTGTATTACAAGTGGTGACAATGTCATTGCAGGCTTTGGTTTTCTTTATTTGTAATTTGTAACATCATTGTCAGTAAATATATTGCACAGAATATACTAGGATTAAACAAATCTATAAAAATCCACAATTATTAACAAATGAAACAGGGATATTACAAATTGCTCACTGGCTTTTTAAAATAGTGCTCATTTCCTAGTTTGTTAGGTTGTTCGATGTCCTTGTTAGTTAGTAAATTATTGCATCCCTTGATTTGAATGTATGGGTTTATGGGATAGTAAAAGGGAATCAGTATGATTTTACAAGTAAAATGACAACACTCAAAATAATGGTAAGTACTGAGTTTGGTTTTACTGCATCCATGTTTCTAAAAGAGGAAGTCAGTATAATTTACTAAAGTGAAAGAATCTAACTGACATAAACTGAGCATTGTGCATCATTACATACATATGATGGTGATATTTCTGTTAGGAATGTGAAACTGGGCTGAATCATTGGCAGGAGAATTAACTTGTATTCCCTGCAATCTACATTGAACAGGTTTTGGTGTTCATAATAGACATGTGCATTCGTTTTCATCCGAATGCATTTTCGTCCGAAATTCTGGGATTTTCGCGTTCGTTTTAACAAACGATAACGAACGTGCAGAGTCTGAAATCCGAAAGATCCGACATAAAAAATGCTTTATTTCGTTTCTTTGCGACAACAGTTCGATATAGATAGAAGATTCGACATGACGGTGACAATAGCGATCTGTGTCTATTGAATCTGCAGTTGAATGTGCCTAACCTAACTCTATTAGTCCGAGATTATTCGACATAGCGAGAAAAGATTCAACATTATAGAGACATGAAGATTCGACATAGAGAGAAAAGATTTGACATTATAGAGACATAAAGATTCGACGAAGCAGCTAAAAACATACGATTGCCACAAGCGGACATTTATGGTCAAATGCTCAACCCATAGGCTATAGAAGAATTCTAAATGTTGGCTGACTAGTAATAGTAATTAATAAATATAATTATTACTAGTGTCATACAACATTAGAATTATACTATAGGTTGTAGGCGGAGCATTCGACCGGAAATGTATGATTGCGGCGTCGTACAGTTTAGCTGCTTCGTCTAATCTTCTTAGAACATTCGACAGACACCATAAGCCTTCAATGACAGATTCAACCTTAATTACTTCGGATTTTCGGACAAATGCATTTTTTAATTAAACAAAATAAATAAAAACGAATTTCGGTAGTAACTAAATAATTTTATTTTTCGGACGAACACGAAATTTCGAAAAAAAATATTTCATTGTGCACATGTCTAGTTCATAAGGGTCTATCATACAGAAATGTTAGGTTAAGAATTTAGGAAAGTGCTCATTTCCAGTGGGATACACAATGAGGGTTATATACTAAAGGCAAATCCACTTTGCACTACAAGTGCAAAGTGCACTTCAAATTGCACTGAAAGTGCACTTTGAAGTGCAGTCGCTGTAGATCCGAAGGGGATATGCAAGGAAAATAAAAAACAGCATTTTTTAGCTTGCACACGATTGGATAATAAAATCAGCAGAGCTTCCCTTCATTTCAGATCTCCCATCACATTTACAGCGACTGCACTTCCAAGTACACTTTCAGTGCAATTTCAACTGCAATTTGCACTTGTAGTTTGCACTTGTAGTGCAAAGTGCATTTGCCTTTCGTAAATAACCCCCATTGTTTTTTAAAGCATACAGCGCACACAAGAGTCATATAATGTAAATTCATGTTTTAAATTGCCCCACACTAGCTGCAAAGTAATTTGTTTAGTAAGCAGGATTGGCCATACATGGTAGAGTAGCTAATAGGAAAAGGTGCCGCAATGTTAAAGTGCATGTTTAGTTAAAAACAAAATGTGGTTTTGGAAAGAGTATGGAAGGTTTAGAACCCCTGTTATTTTATCTCACCATGACAAAAAGAGATCCAAAATTTTAGAGCTGTCACCAATGCAAGAGTTGAGGGGAAATCTTTCCAATGGGAACTCCTGTCCCAGTGTCAGCTTTCCTAGAGAGAAATTGCCCGCACTTAAGTGAGAATTCTTCTCACTTCCTGATACGCCTCCAGGGCAGGAAGTAAAGAAAAATCTCACCAACGCAACACAGACAGCAAAAAAAAGAAAAGATGTACAAAGGTTGTGCCTGTTAGACATGTTAAAAAATTTTTTTTCCGAATTTCGTTTTCGTCCGAAAAATACATTTATTTTGTTACTCCCGAAATTCGTTTTTATTTATTTTGTTTCGTTAAAAATGCATTCGTCCAAAAATCAGAATTAATTAAGGTTGAATTTGTCAATTGAAGGCTTATGGTGTCTGTTGAATGTTCTAAGAAGATTCCACGGAGCAGCTAAACTGTACGACGCCCCTTTCGTACATTTACGGTCGAATGTTCCGCCTACAAGCTATAGAAAATTCTAATGTTGTATGACACTAGTAATAATTATATTTATAAACTATTATTACTAGTCAACCAACATTAGAATTTTTCTATAGCCTATGGGCAGAGCATTTGATTGGAAATGTACGATTGCAGCGTCGTACAGTTTAGCTGCTTGTCGAATCTTCTTAGAACTTTCGACAGACACCATAAGCCTTCAATGACAGATTCGACGTTTGTATGTTTTTCTCTGCTTCGTCGAATCTTCGGCGTTCATGTCGAATGGTCTGCCCCAACACTGTCTCTATAATGTCGAATCTTTTCTCTCTATGTCGAATCTTTCCTCTCCATGTAGAATAATCTTGAACTAATAGAGTTAAGGTTAGGCACGTTCGACCACAGGTTAGATAGACACAGTTCGCTATTGTCAGCGTCATGTCGAAAATTCTATCTATATCGAACTGTTGTAGCAATTCAAACAAAAATAAAGCATGTTTTTATGTCTGATCTTTTGTATTTCGGATTCTGCGCGTTCGTTTTAGTTTGTTAAAACAATAACGAATATACCTGAAATTCGGACGAAAATGCATTTGGACAAAAACAAATGCACATGTCTAGTGCCTGTGCAAACACTTTAAAGGATGTCAGGTGCTGCAGGCACTGTACTTACTGAGTGCATAGCCATGCAAATGCCTTGCTAACAACCCATGTGTATTGATCAGTTCTGTTCAATACACTCTGTAAGACCTTGGCAAGCACTCAACAGGCATAATAGGAACACATGCTGAACCCCCTTTTGAACATCTGTATGGACTTCAAGATGTTTCTGTCAATTAAGGACTTCAGTTTAGTGGAAGAGTGGCGTAATCTTTTAAAATAAGCATTTAGAAAATGTAATATATTACCAATTAGCATGTTTATCTTATTTGACTTTATTGGCAAAAGAGCTAGTTCGTAGCCCATATAATAGTGCCATGCAACAGGCTGTGTCTGCTCCCATACTTTTAAGTTTCTGTTGCATCATAAAAAAATACGTTTTTCCCAGCTGTGTATGTCCACACATACTGTAGGTCCTATTTTTGTTTTTCAATGTGTGCCACAGAAGGGGTTGCTTTGTTTCTGGGGTTTCACTAGGGTTTTCATTATTCATACACCATAGCTAGCATAATAGATATACAAGACATGGACCACAATGACACCTATTATAAAGAATGTTCCAACTGTTTTAAAACTGTCATGATTACTATAGGTGCAACAAGCATGATGTTTGAAGAAACATAAAAAAAAATAATGCATGAAGGAGCTATTATGTTTATATTGAATGTAAGTTTTCCACTATATGAATTTGCAGATATATTAACCATGCTGCAGTTTTCAGCTAATCAAATTTTTCTACAAACCTAATGCCTCGTACACTCGACCAGTTTTCCCGGCAGGAAAACTGCCATGACAGTTTTTCACCAGGAAAAACGTCCGTGTGTATGCTAAATTGCAGTTTTCCTGGCAGGAAAACTGGCGCGTATCACGGGGAGAGAAAAGAGAACATGTTCTCTATTTTCCTGCCGCGATTCCCGGCGGTCTTTTTCCCGGCAGTTTCTCTATGGGAAACACTGCGGTGGAGCATACACACGGCCGGGATTTCTGGCCAAAGCTCTCACGCCAGTTTTCCCGACGGGAAAACCTCTGGTGTGTACACGCGGAAAGTTACCGAGCAGGTTCTCGGTTTTCCCCCCGGGATTCCCAGGCGGACTTTTTACCACCGGGAATCCCGGTCGTGTGTACTAGACATAAGAGAAGGAATTTCAATTTTTTATTTTTTAAAGGATTCAAGTGGGTTTTTGTAAGTTAGTATATATCTGAATTATTTTCAGTTGGTAAATGTTTGGATATGCGTTAAGTAATGGCACTGATAAACAATTTGTTTCCATACCACTGCCTTGCTCTCCATGTACACTAAACATGTGCTCATTATATTTCATTGGGAGCAAACTGGGAAACTGGTACACAGGAAAGAGTGTTCTATCCACCAGGAGTACCATGTGTGGTTTTGTTTTTTAAACTGCAAAAGTGGCTTTTTTTGGCCACTTTTCTATGTATCAGTTTTCCAAATTATCCTCAGTATGTTATTTTTTATCTGTACAAGGTGTCTATGATTACATTGTACAAGATGCAGTATTGATTGCTGTGGAAAATGCTTTGTGTGAGTTAGTGTAACGTAGAAGACATGCAGTCCCTTTAAGTCTATTTAGTGCATTCTCTGGTCCCTAACCATTCCTTCACGGTGTCACTATTCTAGTCTGGAGGACAAGATCAGGAGAGGAAGAGAACAAAGCGCAGAGGAGACCTTTATTCCATACAGACATCCCTGATTGTGGCTGCCTTGAAAAAGATGCTACCCATTGGGCTGAACATGTGTACCCCGGGGGATCAGGAACTAATTTCACTTGCAAAGAGCCGATATAGCCTTGTAAGTACAGCAGCATCATAGAGATTGCTGTTTTTCTAATATTCCTGAAATGGTGATCTAAGGATTTTGGCTGGGAAATGTGTGTGGCAAAAAGATGTACATCCCTCTGCATCCATTTATGCACAAATTATCTTCGTCCTGAATTGCTGATGACTGCAAATAAATGCTGTTATCATTTGGAATGTGCACAGCCTACAAATATCACATTTGCATTTCTATCTTTATGTTGGGATTAGTTTGTGTCTGTGGTTAAATTCTTTTTGCATAATGTGCACACAATTCTTTTTAAATGAAGAAGTTGAACAGAAATGGGAAAAGATTATACCCTCTTTGTTAGTTTGACAGATACCTGTTTCATGATCAATGTCAATACAAACACCAGTAAAACTTGCAGAATAAACTAAAAGGTTCTGTGTCTACCTTTCAGTAAAAAAAACAAAACTTTTTTTTGTATAAATGGGTTAGATGCCCAGAATTTTAGAACATGTTGTTACCATAAATGTTGTGCCAAGGTGGATTTAAAGGCCAAATACGATAGTGGGTGGAGCCATGCTACTTACTTCTTTATGCAGAGCCATAAATGCCATAAATGCTGAGCCATAGCTCTTCACAGTGCTCCCCTAGACCACGGTTCCTCAGGCTCAATTAACCCGTGGCATACATCACCTGGTTGTACCGGCCCACTCCTTGCCTTTGTATCGGGTCTTCCAGTACCCCAGGCTCTCCCAGTCAAGACTTACAGATCCCCCTCCTGGACTATCTAGTTGCCTCAGCTCTCTTAATCCTCTGCTGACTCACTTAGCTGTCCCAACTCTCCCGATCCTGCGGGTAAGGAAATATTTTCCACATGGAGTCTTGTCTCCCTAGTAGGTCACCTCTCCTGGCTGGCATACACTTTTATCCTCACACGCTGGCTATGTTTCTGAATGACAGCAACCAGGGCTGGTACTGGGGAGGGGGGGGGGAAGCTGCCCTGGGCAGAATGATTTAGTGCGGGAAGAGGGCACAGTTTGCCAGGTACAGTCATGCCCAGCACAGAATATGCTGCCGAATGTAACACAGGGGACAAAATCTCATGTGATTTGAACAGGAATGCAGTGTGATTCCTGTCCAACGCACATGTGGTTTCTCCCACAACTGCTGTGTGAACCCAGGCTGAAGTCACTATGACAAGGCTGGGTTCACACAGGAGCTGTGTGGGAAACCGCATGGTCTCACGGAGACCAAGTACTGTTAAGTAATTAGAATCCTATATCAGGCAAGAATTCTTCTCCCAAAACTCCAGCAACTGGTCTTGTCAGTTCCCAGATATTTTCAAAGTGTTATTAAAAGAAGGTGGGATGCTGTACCATGGTAAACATGGCCCTGTCACAACTTTTTTGAGATGTGCTGGTGCCATCAATTTCAAAATTAGCTTGTTTTTTTTCCCTAAAATTATACATTTTCTCAGTTTAAACATTTGATATGTTTTCTATTCTCTATTGTGAAAAGAAAGATGAGTTAATGAGATTTGCAAACCATCAGTAACCATTTTGTTTTGCATCCACTAAAGTGCAGCCAATCCAGGAAACTAAACAGAACATTAGCATCTGTATAATCTTAAATATGTATATAAAACAGTAATGTGACATGAGAAAAAAACTAAGGAATCAGTATATTAATATATCATAACCTAAAGTGCAGTGCTACTGTGAATACCAATAATATACTACCGCATCCTGGAAAATGATCACATTAACTTCATAGGTACATATCACCAATATATAAAATCACTATATTCTCATATACCACTCACCTTTCTCAAAGGAGAAAGTTTTCTGTCTGTGATGAAATGCATCAGGGCGGGACCAGTGACATTATCACATTGTACTGGAATTGAGCAGGAACCAGGCTCCCACTGCTGTCAGTCAAAGTCAGTGAGCCAATGAGGAGAGAGATGGCGGGGCCAAGCCATGGCTCCATGTCTGAATGGACAAACAGAGCAGCGGCTTGGCTTAGGTGCCCCCATAGCAAGCTGCTTGCTCTGGAGGCACTCAGCAGGAGGGAGGGGTCAGGAGCACTGGTGAGGGACCTGAGAAGAGAGAGATTGGGGCATGTTTGTTATTTTTAAACAAAAAAAACAAGACTTTAATATCACTTTAAGGTGATATACACGCTTTTTTCTATGGTCCACCAAAATAATGCACTTTAACAAGTTAGTGTGTTTTTATTGTTTTAAATAAAGGAATATTCTGTATATTCCTAACATTTTATAATAATTTGAATATTAATGGCGTAATGAATATTGGAGCCGTTACCCATTTAAAGGGAATAAGTGCCTAAAGCACACATTAGGAGGAGAAGGAAAGGCGTATCCCGAGGCCATACAGCAATGTCTGAGACCCCTTAAAGAGCAATGTGCACATTTGACCTATAGATTTTATGGGTCAAATACGGAGGTGAACAGCTTATGAGCACAGAGTGTGCTGTGCATGAATGAATTTTACGTGAAGCACAAGCAGGGCCGGTGCTACCACTAGGCAACCTAGGCAGCCGTCTAGGGCGTATTGCTGCCTAGGGGCACCCGGCCGTGGGTTTCCCTCCGCGTCTGCATGCTCTGCAGTCTGCAGCATGTGACTAACTCAGTCTCAAGCAGCTGCCCTGTCCGACCGGTAAGTGTAATTAGAGAGCCAGTGCTAGAGGAAGCAGAGCCGATGCTTCCTGTATAGCGCCGCCTCCTCTCACATGGGCAGGGCAAAGGTGATGGAGTCAGGGGTGGAGCCAATGGGGGGGCGGCAAAATGAGGTTTCGCCTAGGGTGTCAAAAATCCTTGCACCAACCCTGAGCACAAGAGCACTTTCTGTTAAAGTGTACTGGAGTTGGTCTTTTAATAATTCGTTATAATTTACACATTTTTTTTATTAATATTGAAGTTATATTACTTTATTATTATTTGCAAAAATAATTTTTACGGTGATTATATATATTGGTGAAATTATTGTGATATGTACTTGAGAAGTTATAGTGATAATTTTCCAGCATGTAGGTAATTTTAATGACAGTATACTTATTGGTATTCACAGTAGCGTTGCACTTTAGGTTATGATATTTCCATAAGTGTGGGAACACATGTTCAAACAGAAGTAAAAACAATCCTGCTGCTCCAGGTGAACCAGCAATGATAGTGTCTGCAATCCAGCTATGTGTGGGTTGCACGTCCGGTCATTGCTGCAGAGTACATATGAAGAAAGAAGATTGGATGCAGATAAAAGCTTGTTTATTCAAAAAATCATCAATAAAAACAGGCACAAGGCATATTGGCAGGGGAAAAGAAGGTTGACGTGTTTTAAAAGGTTTATTGGTTTGTTTATTGCTACTGAATTCACTAGGAGAATGGGAATTCGCCAATTTCGGTGCCCGCTGTGAGACAAATTTTATCCCCCCAGACAAAATCTTGGCATAGCATTCATCTTCATACAGAATGGGCACATATCGTTCCATTGTTTTTCTAATTTTATTATATTCCAAACTGTATGAAGTTGAAAAAATAGTTCTAATAGATGTAGACTCTTATTTTTTGTCCCATAGCAACCTCTCTCTAGGGGTATGTTCCGCTATCTCAATTGCCCTATTTAAAATGTTGTGCTGATAGCCCCTATTAAGGAACCTAGAGCGCATCCTATCTTTCTCCTGTTGGAAATCTCCCTCCTCGTTGCATATCCTGCGCGACCTAAGATATTGATCAACTGGTATACCACATGTAACATGGTCCAGGTGCCCAGAGTTTGCACATAAGTGGGGGGGTTCCCAGAGACGGGTTTCCGTACAACCCTCCCTGCTTGACAAAACTACATCCAAAAAGGGAATGGATGTGTTGTTCAAATGCCCTGTAAATTTAAGGTTTAATTATTATTATTATTATTATTTAAAACAGCAGAAAATCATCTAATGTACCTACAGATTCAAAGCAAATGAACAACAAATCATCAATGAAGTGAGGGAAAACCTGATTTTGGACTGAAAGGGATTATTAGCGCCAAAGATGCGTACCCTCTCCCATCAACCCATATACAAGTTGGCAAGAGATAGTAAAAACCGGGCTTCCATGGCTGCCCCGCATCTCTGAAGATAAAAAGAAGCATTGAATAGTGCATATATTTATTTTGGTTATGTTTCAGGTTTTGCTGTTTATATTTATCGCATGGAGGAAGAGGTGCAGCAGAAATGGTTTGCTCACCTTTTCCAGTGGGAACAGCTGATTGATATTATCAGTTTATCAGTTACACCTGTGCAATCATGTGATATTTCGTATATATGTGTGTATGGGGATTGTGTCCAATACGGTTTTGACAAAGCAGGTATTAAACGCGTGAAACGCGACAACCTTCTTTTACACTGTCAATATGCCTTGTGCCTGTTTTTATTGATGGTTTTTTGAATAAAGAAGCTTTTATCTGCATCATATGGGTGTGCAGCTGTCCAATCTTGGTGACGGATTGCTAATATCTATGAGTTAGCTTTTTAATTTGCACTATTGTGATAAATACTGTGTTTACTTGCATATATTGGGAGAGCACTGTAGCGCAAGAGTGATTTGATAATGATTTAATAATGCATTTTAGAGTATATAAGTATTAACAATATAAATGATAAAGCCATTCAAATATTGTCTTCTGGTGCCATACTCTTTACAGAAAGACACAGATGAAGAAGTAAAAGAACACCTAAGCAGCAACCTCCATCTACAAGAGAAGGTACGTGTTTATTATAAAGCAGTGTACAGAATGTACAGACAGAATGTACTGAGAGATAGTTTATTTTGGGAGTTATGAAATAATGTGGGTACTGTATGTACATTATACTAAATATCAGATAAAAAATGAAATATTATAAATGTTTGTAAAATTAAAGTCTTTTGTCAAATTAGCCTATTTGGTCTATATGACTGTACTGTATTCCAGCCATTTTGCCCAGATTTCAGCATTCTGTCTGCTGCATTAGTCAGTTGGACACTGGTCTATGCTATCATGTCTAACAACATTTAACAAGGCTCCACTTAAATGAACAGGAAAAAGTATTAAATGCTTGGTAATCATTCATTTACATGTTCATTTTTTTTAACAGCGACCTGTAGCGCATAGTGTTGGAGGGCTGCTCACTTTACCAGCTCTTATTTGAAATGCCTTTTTGATACACACCTGGGCCTAATTAATTTGCTATTTCATGCTGGCGCAGTACAAATTATCCTTGATTTCCTTCATTTAAAGCTAATTGAAGTTGGCAAATTTGTATTTAAGACAAGCTTCTGTACTGCTTAGTTTCCACTTGTCCTCCACGCCTTGAACACTGACCTTGTCTTTCTCTTGCTGCCAGTCTGAAGACCCTGCAGTGAAATGGCAGCTGAATCTGTACAAGGATATTCTAAAAAGCGAGGAGACGGATCCTGAGAAGGCTATTGAGCGTGTTCAGAAAATATCTGCGGCTGTCTTCCATCTTGAACAGGTAGAAATCCCTAACCTCCTAGGGCAATCTGTTGGACAAACTATGCCACCTGTATTACTTACAATTTCGAAAACATGCAAAAAGTCATTTAAAATGCAGTGCACACCTATTACTGAATTATGTATTAATTTCCTGTGCCAATCACTGTCTTTTTGTAGGGAATGCTTCATATAAATTCATTTGTCATTCACTGAATTGTCTGCAGGGAAGCACCCTTTTATTATGCCCCATTTTAATGACTTTGACTTTTCATCTTTACTCGTTGACCACAGGTGGAGCAGCCCTTGAGATCTAAGAAAGCTGTCTGGCACAAGCTCCTGTCGAAGCAGAGGAAGCGAGCTGTTGTGGCCTGTTTTCGCATGGCTCCTTTGTACAATCTGCCAAGGTTAGGCTCAAGAGATGTGTCCTATTTTTTTTTTGTCATTACTGTTGAGCCTAAAGCTACTATGGGCTCTGGATGTCCTTTTTGTGAGTGATATTTGCTGCAGAATAACCCAACATGCAGCTCTGTGCTTTACTCCTATGCTGTATTGCGTTGACATTGCAATTTGCATTGTTGTGAACTTGCTCTTTGCCTAAAGCTATAATTTCCCTCATGTTTACATCATGAGCGATTTGTAAACATGCTGGATGACTGTTAAGTTGGGTGGAAAAATATTTAATTTCTTTCTTAGTTAACATAATTATATCAATCTGTCAGGTAATAGCTTTCATGGCAACGTCTAAACTATTAATAGAAAGATTCCCAAAGATACCCTACAAGGTCTTTCACTCTTGTATTGTAAAAAAAAGATTTCAACAGTTTTACACAGCTTGGCCACTCTCTTATGTTAAAGAGTGGTTGCTATGAAATCACATTACTAGCAACACTGTGATAATATTTAGGAAAGCATTTAGCTTATATGCAGGTCATATATGTTTAATGTATATACTGACAATTTCCTAGCTAAGTGCTAACGACAGGCAAAGAAGAGAATACACTCAGTATGTGGCAATGACTAAAGTTTTCCAACAGAGCTTGACATGCATCGGTTGGATATATGCATGAAAGGTATACATGAATCGATGCATAAGATATGCATGCGTCATGTATGCCAAGTTTTGAATTCATGCATAAATTGAGTTGCACGTGCATATAGAAGGGAGAGTTTAGTATGTCGCAAATAAAGCTACATGAGGGTTTTAAGCATGGTGTTATTATCAGTTGTTTGCCTGTACTCTCTTGCAGACTGTGCATATAGTGTAATACTGATTTATAATATTTTTTGTTTATACTGTATTCACTGTAAGGTGTACTCAGGACTACCATATATAACTTGCATTTACACATTTTGCGTGTCAATGCAGTATATTACTATATATTTTATGACATATTTTAAGCATTATAACTGAAATGCAGAATGCACACATGACTAAATATAATTAGCAATACAGGCCACATATTGGTAATCTATCAAGGCATACAAGAGCTTTTTGACAGCTAGAGTCAGCGCTATTACTGGTGTGCTTTTTTTCTAAACTTTGTACTGTTGATAAAAAAAAATTGTAATTTGGCAGCATATAGTGTTATACGCTACAAGTTTTTCTCCTATCCCAGCTATCATGCTAAAACATTTTTTTTTCCTTATAAAAAACTTTATTAAACCTGTTACTTTGTGCTGACGTCCTGTTCTCTCTATAGAAAACAAAGAAGGACCTTTTATGGAAATACACCTTAACTTAGCGTGTGTGTTCTGAATAACATTTTTAGTACTGTGAATTATTTAAAGCAGTTATAGACTGCAGAGAAAAAAAGCTCAGCCTTGATATTATGGCAACCATTGTGAAAGAGTTTAGGATCTATTGCTACATTGGCAGTGTTACATACTGATCATATATTATATCTGAACTATGGCTTCACTGTAAAATTGCAGCATTTTTACAAGGATTTTCCTCACTGAAGCCAATGTAGTTAGGTTATTTAGTTTAGTAAAAATACATGTCAGATAAACACGATTGGCTAGTATTTCTAATAAATGCTTCCAGGCAAAGATGAACTTCAAAGAAATTTTAAAGTACACAAAATAAGAACATGGAGACCCCAAAGAAGGCACAACAGTACAGTGGCACAGTCCTTGTGAATTGGAATAGGATACACCCTATGCCAATGGTGTTCTTGGTAGAGTCATAGTCTGGCCTACGATTCGATAGATCAGTGCTACATGATATGCATGTGCAATGCTGTTTACGCATTAATTGCACCCAAATGTAATTACCTTCTGTTTGTTTCTTTGCATCAGAATATTCTTATCCTCTATAACTATTGGATAAGAATGCAGTTTGTTCAAATCATGTTCAATGCCAATTTTCCTTCTTGTTTTTGTTTTACGTCTTTTTTAGAAAGTCATTTAATATTTGTGAACTTTTCCTTGTGTTGCTGGCGCTTGAATAAAAACCTATATGCTTTTCTTCAGACACAAAATTAACAATTTCTTCCTGAGCTCCTACCAACGTATATGGCTGGAAAAAGTACATGAGAACTCAGACTATGACAGTCTAATACTCGTGTTAACGGTAATGTAACTTGTGGCTACGCCTGTCCTTTGTGCACACAAGTACTCCACCCCAGCCATGATGTGATGTTTTCATTGGCTTGTGCAATTTTTCCAAGAGATTCTGATTGGTCAGATTTCAAATATAGACAGGTTCCAAATACCTGCTCCATTAGCTAAAAACAGAGTTTCCAAAGGTTACTGCCAGTGCGATTTCTACATACACCTGCAACATACTTTTACTATTGTTGCAGGTGTTTATGTACCATTTACATTTTTTCATAAATACCATACATGTGGCTCTGGGCTACAAGTAAGAATGAGACATGGAGCACTTGGATACATATAGCCCACTGAAAGAATCTGGACCACTAGTAGGGCTTTTTTTAATCTGAAAGATGTGCTGACCAATCAGGAGCTTCTAAATTGTACAAGATTCCAAACCCTACTAATCATGAGTCACCTGAACATTTTTTTATGTTCTTTTGTACCCCTCTTGATCCCACTTTCACCCCCTGCCAGGCACCGTTGTATTAACCTCTTCCTCCATGGTTATCAGAGATTTTGGATAGAAACAGAGGAAAATTCCTTTGAGGAGACACTAATTCAGGATTTGGCTGTAAGTACGGGATTAGCTGAAGTGTGGCTCAGAGCACAAATAAATAATTAGTACATATGTATTGCTTCTAATGAGTGACTTTCCTAAATTGAAGTGTGCTTCTTTCACAGCTTTTAAACACAACCCAACATGCACCTAATCAAACATTGTTCACTTGTCTTCTGGTTAGGTTCCTCCACAATGATTAATAGGTCTAATTAGTATAGTTAAGCTTGGCTCCTCAGGTGCAGAATCTCCAAATCAGCACTATGTAACTATTTTACTGAGGTTCCCTAGTAATAGTTATTAATTTAATTTGCTCTGAACTGCTGAATTACTAATTAGATTACTTATGAATAATGATTTTCATTACGTATTTTGGTTTTCAGAACCATTGGCAGAACTTTTCCATTTATCTTCAATTAAATGTTTAATCTGGTAACATTTTGAATGTTTCGATGGCTCTTGCAGTGTCATTTAAAGAGCTGTACTGTTAGTTGATCAGCTTAAATTCCAATATTTTCATATACACATATTGTGTGGTATTATCATTTTATGACAAATGTATTTACTGTCTAACAATCATGTATCTCTAAGAATAGTTAGTCTTCTGAATATTTGCAAATGGCTACTATAGTAAGGGCAATGAACAGAGGCATTATCCTTGTTCATATACCAACACATGAAATGTCTACTTTGCAGGGCAAAGGATGGGCAACAAGTTTCTGGGGTCACACAATTCCCCTACTCAGGGCTGGAGAGAGGGGAATTGTGTGCCTTCCGTGTTTGCCCTAATGGTTGTAACCAGTAGAACAAAAAATACTTTGGACTCTGAAGGATTTTTAATTTGGTGCTCTTGTTGTCCTATTACACTTGGATTTCTCAACATGGGTTAATGTCCTTGCCTGTGGAATCCCCATCTTTGTGGTGATTTGTTGAGTACAGACCAATGGGGCTCAAGTAATGGCTTTGTCCACATTTTGATAACCTGTAAAAATGTGGATCTTTCTACCACCACCTCTTGAACTGTTAGGTAATTAGACACTGGCAAAGCTTCCCCCCCTGGTTGTACCCCTATAACCCTACTCCACTCTGCAAGACCTCTTTTTCTATTGTCCTTAGGAGATGGACGTCTTCTTCCTTGCGGAAAAATCATTCTTTTATTAACTAGTTTATTATTTTACTGTGGATTATTCAATCAACTGTTTGATCAACTCCTCACTGTATTCCAATACAACAACAGAAGCAGTGCTCCAGATCAGCACAACCACAGTAGAACCTTGGAAGCTGTACCAGGACCATATAATGTGGAAACAGCCATTATTGTTTCTTTGGGCAATGAATCCTGCTTAGGCTCTCACCTTGGCACTCGGTGAACTGTGTGTAGTTAGCCACAGGGTGCTATATAGGTCCAGGCCTGTGGTTTATACCCTATAGGAATTCATATACCGAAAACCCTTCTGGGGGTATGCCTACTGTAACGGGCAAAACCTGGACCCTAAATAGGGTCCAGCAACATAGACAAGACAGGTTTTTCCTGTATTGGACCAATACTGTAGCCTCATTTATTTCAGGTTTCCTGAATAGTATGTATTTGGGAGTTGTGTTTGAAAGTTATTTACTTATGGATAGAGTTAAGCGGACACCTGGGTTCGGCCAAACTTCGGAAAAAAGTTTGAGTTCGGGACCGAACTTGACCCGAACTTGACCCCGAACCCCATTGAAGTCAATGGGGACCCAAACTTCTGAGGACTATTCGCGCATGTTTCCCGTGCTTAGAATTGTCCCTGCACAAAGTGTCATTTCTGAAGGAAAAAAAGTAATTTAAAACTCACTCGCGGCTATAATGAATTGTCGGCCCCCGAGTCCCGGCAATACATAGAAAAGTCATTGATAAAAAAAAAAGCGTGGCGGTTCCCCCAAATTCAATTACCAGGCCCTTCAGGTCTGGTATGGATATTAAGGGGAACCCTGCTGCAAATTAAAAAAAAATGCGTGCGGTTCCCCCAAATATCCATACCAGGCCCTTCAGGTCTGGTATAGATTTTAAGGGGAACTCCACCCCAAATAAAAAAAAAATGGCGTGGAGTACCCCCAAAAAAAAGAGGAAAAGAGGGGGGGCGAGAGAGCGCCCCCTCCCCTCCTGAACCGTACCAGGCCACATGCCCTCAACATGGGGAGGATGTCCCCATGTTGATGGGGACAAGGGCCTCATCCCCACAACCCTTGCCCGGTGGTTGTGGGGGTCTGCGGGCGGGGGGCTTATCGGAATCTGGAAGACCCCTTTAACAAAGGGGACCCCCAGATCCCGCCCCCCATGTGAATTGGTAAGGGGTACATTGTACCCCTATCATTTCACAAAGAAAGTGTAAAAAAAAATGTAAAAAAAACACACAGACACCTTGGAAAAGTCCTTAATAAAAAAAACAAAAAAACATTCCAGCGATGAAATCCAGTGTCCCGCGGTGATCCCGATGTCCAGCGCTGTCCAAATGAGACATCATTGGCTGAGCCTGAGCGGACCTGATGGGGAACTTCCTCTGCAGTGTATTAAATGAATAGACCCGCCCCTTCTAAAGTTCCCCATCAGGTCCGCTCAGCCAATGACGTAGCTGTAAGGCTAAGCGGACCAGATGCGGAACATGAGAAGGGGCGGGTCTATTCATTTATTACACTGTGAAGGAAGTTCCCCATCAGGTCCGCCCCCTCGTATGTCAGACCCGCCTACGTCATTGGCTGAGCGGACCTGATGGGGAACTGCCTCGCAGTGTAATACATGAATAGACCCGCCCCTTCTCACGTTCCGCATCTGGTCCACTTAGCCTTACACCTACGTCATTGGCTGAGTGGACCTGATGGGGAACTTTAGAAGGGGCGGGTCTATTCATTTAATACACTGCTGAGGAAGTTCCCCATCAGGTCCGCTCAGGCTCAGCCAATGACGTCTCGTTTGGACAGCGCTGGACATCGGGATCGCCGCGGGACACTGGATTTCATCGCTGGAATGTTTTTTGTTTTTTTTAATAAAGGACTTTTCCAAGGTGTCTGTGTGTTTTTTTTACATTTTTTTACACTTTCTTCGTGAAATGGTAGGGGTACAATGTACCCCTTACCAATTCACATAGGGGTGGCGGGATCTGGGGCTCCCCTTTGTTAAAGGGGTCTTCCAGATTCCGATAAGCCCCCCGCCCGCAGACCCCCGCAACCATCGGGCAAGGGTTGTGGGGATGAGGCCCTTGTCTCCATCAACATGGGGACATCCTCCCCATGTTGAGGGCATGTGGCCTGGTATGGTTCAGGAGGGGGGCCGCTCTCTCATCCCCCCTCTTTTCCTGCGGCCTGCCAGGTTGCGTGCTCGGAAAAAGGGTCTGGTGTGGATTTTTAGGGGGACTCCACGCCATTTTTTTTTAATTTGGGGTGGAGTTCCCCTTAAAATCCATACCAGACCTGAAGGACCTGGTATGGATATTTGGGGAAACGCCACACATTTTTTTTTTTTAATTTGCGGCAGGGTTCCCCTTAATATCCATGCCAGACCTGAAGGGCCTGGTAATTGAATTTGGGGGGACCCACACATTTTTTTTTTTATCAATGACTTTTCTATGTATTGCCGGGAGCCGACAATTCATTATAGCCGCGAGTGAGTTTTAAATTACTTTTTTTCCTTCACAAATTACACTTTATACATGGACAGTTCTAAGCAAGGGAAACAAGTGCGACTTTACATGCATATTGCCGAACACCTGACCCAAACCCGAACATACAGTCAATTGTTCGGGTTCAGGTCCGGGACCCAAAAACCCAAAAGTTCGGTACGGACCCGAACTTTACAGTTCAGGTCCGCTCAACCCTACTTATGGATTGTTAAACATTTTAAACTTGGCAGTAAAAAATTCATCATTCAGAGCTTAGTCTTACGTGGGTTCAACACACCACAGGTCACAATATTCCGACTGCCTCCATGATTATGCCACAGGGGATAGCCCTCACTAATTGCAATGGCAGAAACCAGGAGCAAGGGAACCATGACAGAAATTCAGGCAAACATTTGCTTTGCCAGTGGCCTGCAAAACACTCAAACCGCTCAGATTGACAATGCTTCCCTTGCACGAGAACAGAACCCTATTTTAACTCCAGTCTATGCATCCAGTTCTAGCTCTATCTCAGGCACGCAACAAGTGGCCTATTTAACCAAGGCAGATTTTTCTGCGACTATGTCAGACAACTAACAGCTTTAATACATCCATCACTGTCCAGAGCTCAAAAACGCCAACTTCTTTAACTACTACCTCCATCTCTGCTGGAATTGAAAAATAAATGCCTCCTCTAGAGGACGCAGACATTGAGGGGAATAAAGAGGACCCAGAGGTGACAGAAGAGGCTGCAGAAGATTTTCTTACCCCCAGTCTTTCATATATCTGACGTTATTGTTGCAATACTCTTGCCAATGTCAATATGTTCACTTCTGCTGTGTGCAAAAGCCTCAACATTATCATACTACATGCTCCTTCATCTTGCCATGCCCCCTTGAGTGCTAAGAGAGGGGGGTTTCCCCTGAAACACATCCCTGCATGGCATCTTGACTCAAACATGACATCATCAAATTCAAGATGCTTTTTGACATATTCCCATTTACCCACATCATCAATGTTTCCTGTGTTTCGCATGAGGAGACAAACACAAGGTATGTGAATACCTTTTTGCCACCTCAGGAGAACTCAGGGCATATAGGTAACAGGATACAAATAAGACCTTCTACTGAAGGTCATCTCCACTTCAGCTATCTACAAATAACCAATTCCTTCCCCCACCACTCCATTCTACTTTTTTCTTACCATCCCAGCTTTTCTTCCCTTTTTCATCATCACTGTAGTGCATGCACTTACACACCTCACCATGGGCATGCTGTGTTCCATATACTCATGTTTTTATTCTATCACCAATACCCCATCTCATGATATGTTATTAACATTCTAGTGCCGTTCCTATCTTCCCGTGCCCGCCCCAGGGGGAAGCACCCCTTTGGGTGCCTCAGTGCATTGCATTCTTGGTCCCTTTGGACTAGCGTGGTGAGCCAGGTTTGTGTCTGCTTTTGTAACTTACTCCTTCTATATATTTTTCTAATTATTTGTCTATGGCTGCCATTGCCATACACAGATACTAAATAATTTGATAATGTACTTACATTAGTATGTGTCTTTTTAGATTGTATTGATAAAGACGCCTCTTGAGGAAGCGGTTTTTACCGCAAAACATGTCGGGGATATGTCGCTTACATCAATACTACATCTCTGCCCACCTGTGGAGTTTGTGAACCCCCCCCCTTTTTCTTGTTAACCATATTATATATTGTCACTATTGTGATTATTTTTCTATTTTTGTACTATATATGTTGTAATAAAGTGCTTCAATTTTTATAAACTGTCTTGCCTGGGTGCCGTCCGTAATAGTCCCATTACTCTGGGTGATTAGGGTCTTAGGAGGAGTCCCTTAATATAACCCACCCCTCTTTCTCTAGTTCAGTTACGGGATGATGGCACCCCCCCTACCCTTAACATATGATAGAGGCACCCCTCATGAAATAACCAAAGAACTATTCAGATACTTCAGGCTAGGGTTATCAACATTTGAAAATCTGCTCTCCAAACCTTCCTTCACCTGGAATATCTAGGTCTGATTCTGGACATGGCCCAGGCAAAAATCTTCCTTCCAGAAAACAAAATCACCTCTCTAAGATCTCCTACTCTGATCTTAAGATCAAAGAGACATATCTTTGAGAGTTTGTAACATCTTTTTGGCCTGGAACAAGCACACAAGCACACTCTTTCAACCTCCTTGTGCTCCTCTCCAGCCAAGCAAAGAATCCGCTAGCTTGGTGGATTTCCAATCCAGCCTTGACAATGTGAAAGTCATTTCTACCACACTCATGGAGGGTCATAACAACAAATGCCACCCTGATAGGCTGAGAATGAGTGTTCCAGTCCCTTACAGTTCAGGGAACGTGGTCACCCGAGAAAGCTCCCCATTAACATACTGGAGTTTAGAGCAGTACAACTAGCGTTGAATCACAGGACCTTCTTTCTTCAAAGTCACTTGATCGGGATACAGTCAGACAATGCCGTGGCCAATATCAACCACCAGGGGGGTACCAAGAGTACCAAGAGTCAGACAGAAGTAAGTCTGATCATGTAATGGACAAAGAAACACTTTCCAGTCCTTTCTGTTGTTCAAGTCCCGGAGTGCACAATTGAAAGGCAGATTGCCTCAGCCATCATTGACTGGACCAAGGGGAATGTGCCGTTAATACTGTCATCTTCAATCTGCTATATCAGAAATGAAGAACTCCAAATGTGGTCATCTGGGCCTCCAGCAACAAGCTACCTCTGTTTGTAGCCAGGACCAAGTATCCTCTAGCACTGACATAAGATGCTCTAATAATTCCCTGGACTCCAGTTCATATGTCTTTCATCAAGTGTGAATTCTGCATTTCTGACTTTAATTCAGTGTGAAAATAGATCAAGAGAAGAGTTCAGTGTGAAAATAGACCAAGAGAAGAATCTGGTGATTCTCATTGCACCAAACTGGCCCAGAAGAACCTGGTATACAGACATACTCAAACTTCTAGGAGATGATACCTGGCCTCTCCCAAACAAGCCAAATCTTCTTTCTTGTTGCCCCATGTTCCATCTTGCCTCTCACTCACTGGCCTAAAAGTGGTTCTAAAGGCAGAAAGTTATTTATCATAATGCATTCTATACATTAAGATAAAAAAAAAATGCCCAGCATCTTTTTGAGCACCGACGCGGAGAAAGCGGTTGACAGAGTGAATTGGCGGTTTATGTTCGAGGTTTTGAGACAAATGGGAATAGGAGATAAAATGGATAGCGGGAGTATATACATCCCCGGAGGCATCAGTTAAAGTTAATGGGATATACTCTGAACCATTTCAAATTTCAAATGGGACGCGTCAGGGATGCCCACTCTCCCCTATGCTGTTTGCTCTCTCCCTCGAACCTCTATTAAATAAAATTAGGCAAAACTCAGACATCAAGGGCCTTCAAATAGGAGACCATAATTATAAGATCTCAGCCTATGCAGATGATTTGCTGTTCTCTCTAACTAGTCCACATGTCTCCCTGCCAAATTTAATGAAAGAAATAGGGGGATATGGAGTACTTGCAAATTTAAAAATTAACTACGTTAAGACCGAAGCAATGGGGTTGGCCCTCCCTCCATCAGTGCAGAAAATTATTCAACCCAACTTTAAGTTTAAATGGGTAAGGACTACATTAAAATACTTAGGAATACAGATACCATCAAAAATAGAGAAGACCTTCCTGGCCAATTTCCCCCCGCTGTACAAGGTAGCCTGTTCACTACTTGACAAATGGCAGCATGGACTCCACTCATGGTTTGGCCATTGCAACACAATTAAAATGAGTATATTACCAAATTTTTTGTACTTATTCCAGGCTCTGCCGGTGGAAGTCCCTGCTGCCTATTTCCGTCAAGTAAACACACTCTTCACCAAATATATATGGGCAAAAAAAGACCACGGATTAGCCGAAGTCATATGACCCTTCCTAAAAAGTATGGGGAATTGGCGGTCCCAGATGTCTCTAAATATTATCAAGCAGCACACCTGGGAAGGGTCATAGACTGGTGCAGACATGCAGAATGGAAA
The DNA here is from genome assembly GCA_029206835.1 of Rana muscosa. Lineage (NCBI taxonomy): Eukaryota > Metazoa > Chordata > Amphibia > Anura > Ranidae > Rana > Rana muscosa. Next base: position 133,504,696 of record CM055126.1, read on the forward strand.
CAATGGGTGGATCTAGAGCAAGAGATTAGTAAGGTACCATTGGGTAGAGCATCCTGGTGTTATGCAGAATTGCCGGAACCCCTAAAAAAACATCCCCTTATAGGACCAACACTCCGGACGGGTTATAAAATTTGTCAGAACCCTAAATATTCCTCTTTACAGTCACCACTGTATCCAGTAATGGGAAATCCAAGTTTTGGCCCGGGGATGGAGGTAGGGGCATTCCCGAAGTTGAGGGAGAAAGGCTACACCCAGGTCTCACATTTTTTGGATTCAGATACTTGGCCGACAGTAGAGACTCTGACCCAGAGGGGAGGTAGGTTTAAATTGGGAAACTGGCGGGCAATACAACTCCGCCATTTTCTTAATTCATTAGGCCCAGCAAAAACATATAGACGAGACTTGACAAAATTTGAGATATATTGTGAAGAGAAGGAACCGCTAGCCCGAATGATATCTAAAATTTATATGATGTTAATTTCACCCCCAGATAATTTTGAGGTCCCAGCAATAGGGAAATGGGCGAGAGACTTTAATAGGACGTTTACACAAGCCCAAAGTCAGAAGATAATACATCTCTCACTGAACACATCAGTTTGTTCTAGAACTCAGGAACTGAACTATAAAATAATGACCAGATGGTATTACACACCTTTGAAAATTTGTACATTTTGCCCAGAAGCTTCTGACCAGTGTTGGAGATGTAATAATGGGTGTGGAACCCTACTGCATATATTTTGGACATGTCCCAAGATCAGAAGTACGAAGGATATTGCAAAAATTTACAACTGACCAAATACAGGACGATCCTGCTTTTTTCTTATTACACCTCTCAGAAATACCAATACAGACATATAAAAATTCTGTAATATGTCACATGGTCAATGAGGCAAAGGCGTGTATTGCACGATGTTGGAAGGACCCCAGACCTCCTTCAATTGCAGAATGGCTCAATAGGGTCAGGAATGTGGGGGCCATAGAGGACCTGGTCCTGTCAGCCCAAGATAGAAAAGAGCAACATACTAAAACCTGGACTACATGGAATCTTTTTATCGATTCGGAAGCAGGGAGGAGGTTGATGAAAGGGGAATAGTCTTGCTGAGGAAGGGAAGAGGGGGGAGAGGGGGGAGGAAGGAGAGAGGAAAGGGGAAAAAGAGAAAAGGGGAGCTTGGCCCACCTCACTGGGGGGGAGGCGGAGGGGAGATGTAGGAGAGAGATGGGAGTTGGGAAGATGCTTTAAATGTGCACCGATTTTTTTTTTTGGGGGTTTTGGGCTTCGGGGGGGGTGGATGAGGGAGGTAAAATAAGTAAAACAAAGTGGGCAGGTGGGGGCACTTATAGACGGAAGGGGGATGGGGGGAATAAAATGAAGTGGGGCATTGGAAGCAATTAAAAGGTGAATCCCGAGGAGATTGAATAAATCCTCAACAATGAAAGGCTAATAGAGACAAATGGAGAGGAGATTATGAAATAGTACAGTTTGACTAAGTTAATTTAGGAAGATATATCCCATAAAATTTGGGGGATTGAAATGTATGCTTGCTTTTTTCTTTTTTTCTTTTTTCTCCTTCTCTAGTTTGTTTTCTTTAATGTGTCTTTCCCCCCCCCATCCTCCGTTTCTTTTTGCTTTGTCTTCTCTCTTCTCCCCTCCCTATCCTCGTCCTCCCCCATCCGCAAGGTTGGGTGGGGGGGGGGGGCGTTGGAGGGAAGGGAAGTGAAATATGTATAGATTGGAATGAAGAGTTGTACCTTGCTATTTGTTCCTCACCTGAAACATAAATAAAGAATAAGTAAAAAAAAAAAAACTTCTGTGTGCAGCAACCCCCCTCAGCCCCCTAATACTTACCTTAGCCCCATCTCGATCCAGCGATGTTGCACGAGAACCTTGGCTGTCCAGTAATCTCCCTCCTCATTGGTTGAGAGAGCAGCAGGCACCATTGGCTCCACTGCTGTCAATCAAAGTCAGTGAGCCAATGAGGATAGAGAGGTGATGGGGCCCAGCCACGGCTCCGTGTCTGAATGGACACACAGAGCAGCGACTCTGCAAGCAAGCTACTTGCTGTGGGGGCACACGGCAGGAGGGAGGGGCAAGGAGCGCCAGCGAGGGACCTAGGGAGAGGAGGATCTGGGCTGCTCTGTGAAAAAACACTGCACAGAGCAGGTAAGTATAACATGTTGGTATTTTTATTCAAAAAAATCAAGACTTTAATATCACTTTAATGGCATGGCTGTAGAAATCCAGGTCTTGAGGGACAGGGGTGTTTTTTACTCTGTCATTCTCACATCGCTCAAAAACAGAAAAGACACTTCTGGGAAATTTTACTATCAAACCTGGAAATCCTTATTTGCCTTGTGTGAGCAAAGGCTTTTCAAATCATCTATTGCAAGGTGGGTAAGACAACTCATCTCAAAAACGTATACTTTAAAGGCTAGAACACCTGCAGCACTCTTACATGCTCACTTCAACAGATCTGTGGGTGTTTCCTGGGCATCCTAACATCAAAACACTGTTGCCCAGCTTTGCAAGGCCCTCCACCTTCTCCAAGTTCTACAAGGTAGAAGTCCAAGCTTCTGTAAATGAAGCTTTTAGCCACAGGGTTTTTGCATTAGCACTCTGAATTGGGTCCCTTGATTCTTGTTATTGTTGAGCCTGTTCGCCTAGTTAATTGTTGTTACTCACCCTTCTTATTAATTGCTTGGGGACATCCCAGGGTCTGTGAATATTCAGCCTGTCTTGTACTGTACAATGAAGATAAGAGGAATTTTGGCTTACTTCTAAATTCCACATCTTGGAGTATAGTACGGGACACAGTACACCCTGCCTTCTGTTCCTGTGTTACTTTGCATTGATTGCTAAAACACTGAGGTCTCACGTATTGGGGTAGGGTTATAGGGGTACACCTATGTTCAGCTAATATTTCCCAGGTGTAAAGTCACCTGACTGTACCAGCCATTACCAAGGGACTATGAATATGAAGCCTATTTCCTGTACCATACTATAGAGATAGAATTTACATGTACATCAAAACTCCTCTTTTATTTAGTCTGTTCCGTAAGTAGTAGAGGGTTGTAATTTATTCAACATTTCATTTACTTAACTGTAGAATTTTCTATATATCTCAGGTAGTCAGGGTTCAAACCATTCAGTTAAAGTCTTTCCACTGTTTTATTACACACTGTTAACCTTATATCATAGTTGGTTACAGGAACATTGGAAGTGCTGCCTGCATGGGTTTCACCTTTAGATTTCTTTGATTTCTTGGTTCACGTATTTTCTAACGACAAAAAAAAACCCATTGCCATAGATTTGTAGCTTAATTGTGTCTTGTAACTTCAGGCTATTATGTGTTGTTTATTACCAAATGATCAAGATAAGATACAACTCTGCTTTGCTGTCTGCATTTGATTCTCTCGCAGGTAAAAAGTAGGTTATGATTATGCATAACTATTCACAGTTGCTGTGAAATGAACTGTATCAGCAGTCCACCTGATTCACTGGTTTTTAGACCTTTGTGGAGCTTACTCCCATACTTAGGGACACTTTAACCTTCATGCTACAACATTCTTCCTCTCAAAAGCTATTCCAACACAAACTCTATAATCTTCTGATAACTCAAGCATTAAATTAAATTAATGTTATTACACTGACAGAATATTTTTGTAACTGCTTAGAAACTGTTAATATAATTATTATGAAACAAATCTCCAATAATTACCTTCATAGACCTTCTGTCTATATCCTCAAGGAATTGTTACTAGCTTATAGGCTTATGTATTCTATATGTGTAGTAAGTTCATAGATATGGAGATGTAGAACGCGTACTGGGGTGGGCTCCCCTGGATATAGCGAAGTCACGAACAAGGAAAACAACTCCACCACCAGCTCTTGTTAAAAACTGAATTTTACTTAGACGCGGTAAATGAACCCAACCGCCAATTCTGGGAACATACAAAAAATTTACAGACACCCAGCCCGAAGGCTGAGACCCTTATGCTGCACAGCGCGGCACCCTACGTAGGATGCAGGAGAGAGACAAAGTAATTTGCCTACTGGTGGGCACAACCAAACTGCCACACCTTACCTGTTAATACCCTAAAAACAACACAAGAATAACTGTATCGTTGTGTGGTGCGGGCTAGCCTGTGGTGCAGCACAACAGTTTACAAACTTACAAAGCTCTACCGTATTTACCCCTCCCTTAACTGGTGTTGTATCATGCGTCTGCGTGTTCCTCCTGAGCACGACGCCAGTCTATCTTGAGTTTGTAAAAAAGTTCATCAGCTATCCAATTGTGAAGCATGTTATGGAGTCCCTGAAGTGAACAGTAGCAACAATTGTGGCCTGACACTAGGGATGAGCCGAACAACCCCCGATTCGGTTCGCACCAGAACCTTCGAACGGACCGAAAGTTCACGCGAACGTTAGAACCCTATTAAATCTATTAAATACAATGGACGCGAACATTCGAAATCTAAAGTGCTAATTATAATGACTAATAATGCATGTTATTGTCCTAAAAAGGGTTTGGGTACCTGGGTTCTGCCCCAGGGGACATGTATCAATGCAAAACGAAGTTTTAAAAACGGCAGTCATTTTAATGATGCATAAAGTGAAAAAAAAAGTGTGAAATATTCCTTTAAATATCGTACCTGGGGGGTGTCTAAAGTATGCCTGTGAAGTGGCATGTGTTTCCCATGTTTAGAACTGTCCCTGCACAAAATGACATTTGTAAAGGAAAAAAAGCCATTTAAATCTGCTTGCGGCTTTAATGTAATGTCTGGTCCCGGTAATATAGATGAAAATCTTTGAGAAAAATGGCATGGCTACCCCATCACCCCCCCCCCACCCCAGCCCATTACCAGCCCCTTTGGGTCTTGTATGGATATTAAGGGGAACCCCGCACCCAAAATAAAAAAAGGCCATATATACTCTGAACAGCAGTATACAGGCGGTGCAAACAAGACAGGGACTGTAGGTTTGTTCTTAAGTAGAATCTGTTTGTAATTTTGAACAGTTACATTGTTTAAGTGTAGCTCCAGCCAAAAAATCTATTTTTAAGCTTTTTGGAAAACATAGGGAAGGGTTATCACCCCTGTAACATTTGTTTTGCTGTCTGTGCACCTGTTCAGAACATTTCACCTCACTTTCCGTCCCAATGACAAATGTTTTTGAAAAGTGGGATTTTTATTGAAACAAGGATTGGTGATAAAGCATCAGTGGAGAGGAGACACCTTTTTCCCATATTAATTCTTACAGGAGAGAATTTCCCTTCCTAGGGGTAGATTTCCTCTCACTTCCTGTTGTCTCCTTCCGTTTGCAAATAGGAGTCGTTTGTAAGTTGGATGTTTGAAAGTAGGGGCCTGCCGTATATACTCTGCTGAAATTTGCCCCTTACATGTTGGTGTTGCCACAACACTGTGAGCCCTCACAGTTACTCTTGGTGGGTGCTGGAACGCCCTGCTGTGAACTATTATATCAGGAATTGTAATTACATGCCATTGTTGAACAGTGGTAGGAAAAATTGGGCCTTTGGTGGTGGTGGTGGTGTTGCCGCAACACTGTAAGCCCTCACAGTTACTCTTGGTGGGCGCAGGAATGGGCCCTGCTGTGAATTATTAGATCAAGAATTGTAATTACATGCCCCTGTTGAACAGGGGCAGAAAAATTGGGCCTAAAGGCCCGTACACACGGTCAGACTTTTGCCCAACAAACTTAGTTTTAAGCAAGTTGGACCAACAATCCGACCGTGTGTACGCTCCATCGGACAAACTTTTTTGAGTTTGGTTTTGTTTTCATCGGACAAAAGTTGGGTCTGGTAACGGACAAACTTTTGCCCAACAAAAGTCCTATGGAGCAAAGTCCTGCCGTGTGTACAGAAAACCATAGGACTTTAGTCCGATGGACAAAACAACCAATGTTAAAATCAACCAACAATAGCAGAAGTTGACCAAAGGGTGGCAGTAAAGATCAGAAAAGAGCAGAAAAAACAAGTGATGTTGTAAGAAGTTTTAAGAAAGTTTGCAGAAAAGTCCTGTGGTGTGTATGCTATGGGTGTTCCCGACCAAATCCGTTCGGACAAAAAACCACGGAAAAGTCCGATGGAAGTCCGACCGTGTGTACAGGGTTTCAGGCACTGGTGCCACAACACTGCAACCCCTCACAGATACTGTACTTGGAGCACAGCAATGAGCCCTGTTGAAAAGTATTGCATAAAAAAATTGTAATTACATGCCCATGTTAAACAGGGGCTGAAAAAATGGGCCTTAGGCACTGGTGCTGGTGCCACGACACTGCCACCTCTCCCAGGTACTCTAGTTGGAGTGCAGGAATGAGCCCTGCTGCAAAGCATTGCATAAAAAATTGTAATTACATGCCCCTGTTAAACAGGGGCTGAAAAATTGGGCCTTAGACACTGGTGGCGGCACCCAGAAACAAAAATGTTCTTCCAAGCTATCATCATGAATCGGATCATTGAGGAGGAGGAGGATAGTCAGTCAACATAACAGGACAGTCACTCAGCATCAGCATAGGCAGTCTTGAAGGGATGTGACATTTCAAAATAAATTATTCTGTTATATCAGCTTCAGGTGCTTGGTAGCTGGTGGTGATCCAAGACTGGTGCATCTTTATGAAGGTCAGTCGATCAACCGAGTCGGTGGACAGGCGCACCCTGTGATCCGTGACAAAGCCTCCAGCAGCACTGAATGTGCTTTCCGAAAGAACGCTGGATGCAGGACAGGCCAGTAGCTCAATTGCATACTGTGCAAGCTCTGGCCAGTGATCCATCCTCAAGACCCAGTAAGCCAGAGGATTTTTGGTGGGAAAGGTGTCCAAGTCTGACCTTGCCCCTAGGTATTCCTGCACCATGTATATCAGACGCTGGCGATGGTTGCTGGAACCGATCATACCTTGGGGCTGCGGACTAAAAAATTGTCTGAACACATCTGTCAGATGGCCACCTTCTCCACCGCTCCTTCTGCTACTGACCGAAGCCTCAGCAACTCGTTGTCCAGGACCAGGAGTTTGTAACCTCCCAGTCTCTGGGAACGCGTTGCACAGACCTTTCTGCAAGGCCTCCCGGAGTTGTCTCATCCTCTGCTCCCTCTGCAATGGCAAGATAAGGTCCGCAACCTTACCCTTGTACCGTGGATCAAGGAGAGTGGCCAGCCAGTAATGGTCCCTCTCCTTGATCCGAAGAATACGAGGATCCTTCCGCAGACTTTGCAGGATCAGGAAGGCCATGCAGCGTAGGTTAGCTGAGGCATTCGGTCCGGAGTCCTAGGGCACACAACACCCACTAACTCCAGCAGATGCCTTTATTAGAGAACAGCAATGAAGGGTATATACAGGTGTATACTGTACAAGGGCACACAACACCCACTAACTCCTGCAGATGCCTGTATTAGACCCCTTTCACACTGGGGCGGGCAGGAGCGGTGGCGGTATAGCAGCGCGATTTTCAGCGCTGCTATACTGTCGTTCTTACCGCGGTATGCGGTCGCTAGGGGGGTTAATTTAACCCCCGCTAGTGGCCGAAAAAGGGTTAATACCGCCCAGCGGGCGGTATTACCGCGCTGTCCCATTGATTTCAATGGGAGAACGCGGTAAAGGAGCGGTGAACACACCGCTCCTTTACCGCTGTAAAGAAGCGGCTAGCAGGACTTTTGGAGCGGTCCTGCTAGCGCACCGCTTCAGTGTGAAAGCCTTCGGGCTTTCACATTGAAGGCACAGGGCAGGATTTTTTCATGCGGTATAACAGCGCTATTATTAGCACTAAACCGCATGAAAAACGCCCCAGTGTGAAAGGGGCCTTAGAGAACAGCAATGACGGGTATATACAGGTGTATACTGTACTAGGGCACACAACACCAACTAACTCCAGCAGATGCCTTTATTAGAGAACAGCAATGAAGAGTATATACAGGTGTATACTGTACTAGGGCACACAACACCCACTAACTCCTGCAGATGCCTGTATTAGAGAACAGCAATGACGGGTATATACAGGTGTATACTGTGCTAGGGCACACAACACCCACTAACTCCTGCAGATGCCTGTATTAGAGAACAGCAATGACGGGTATATACAGGTGTATACTGTGCTGGGGCACACAACACCCACTAACTGCTGCAAATGCCTGAGAAAAGAACACACTGTCCCTGCCTGCCTATCTAGCTTAGAGAACAGCAATGACGGGTATATACAGGTGTATACTGTGCTGGGGCACACAACACCCACTAACTGCTGCAGATGCCTGAGAAAAGAACACGCTGTTCCTGCCTGCCTATCTAGCTTAGAGAACAGCAATGAACAGCAACTCCTGCAGATGCCTGAGAAAAGAACACACTGTCCCTGCCTGCCTATCTAGCTTAGAGAACAGCAATGAACAGCAACTCCTTCAGATGCCTGAGAAAAGAACACACTGTCCCTGCCTGCCTATCTAGATTAGAGAACAGCAATGAACAGCAACTCCTGCAGATGCCTGAGAAAAGAACACAACGTAGAACACACTGTCCCTGCCTATGTAGCTCTTTCCCTGCACGCCAGAACAGACTGCACAAGGCCGCTGCACTGGCGGCCTTTTATAGTGTGGGGCGTGTACTAAACCCCCCCTGAGCTATGATTGGCCACAGGCATCCTGCCTGTGGCCAATTATGGCTCTCCTCGCTGCCGGCGCTGTGATTGGCCAAGCATGCGGGGTCACAGTGCATGCTTGGCCAATCACAGTGCCGGGGTTGCACTGCGATGGCGCAGTGTATTGTGGGCTGTTCAGGTCACTCGAATTTGGCGCGAACGGCCCATAACGTTCGATCTTCGTCGAACGTTCGAACAGCCTATGTTCGAGCCGAACGTGTGTTTGACTCGAACACAAAGCTCATCCCTACCTGACACAAACAGAGACCCTACTAACTATCTACAGGCCTGGTCTCCATCTCTAGGCGCCAACAAAGTATGGGGTGCATGCACGATCTTACCGACCCGTGTCTGCTCTGCATCCGCTGGTGACTCTGACCGGAACAAAACGTCTCTCCAATAAGTATGCGGTCCCGCAGTGTATATTGTTTTGTTCCTCAGCTCTCATCCGTATTCCTGTAAGCAATTCCTCGTTCCTCTGGACAGGATCAGGATCTTAGACACAAGTAGCTTCGCTCAGCTGCAGTTCTGGTCACTGAAGTCTGTGTCCACACCTGGATGTTGTAGGATTCTCTACACACAGTCCTCAGAACAAAACTCCTTCTCAAAATGGCTGCCTGCTCTCTCTCTCTCTCTCTCTCATGAATCTTTGTCCAAACAGCCCGTTAGCTGTGTCAAAAAAAACAGCGGCATCTTGTGGCCAAACAGCAGAATGACAGTTAAATATTTAATTTTAAACAAACAGTGTTCAGACAATGAGAGCTGCTTCCCATCTTACAGATTCAATAGTTTTTAGGTGAAATTTATTTATTATAGGGTCTATTCATCATAAATTTGATGGGCAATCTGCCCAACACATACCTGTTTTTCGATCAAGATGCACATTACCACATACACTTTTTATTACCTTTTACCTATTTTTAAAGGAGATTTATTCAAGATTCAATTAAATCAAACAACATTTGCCCATGATTTCCTAAATCTGTTCTACAATGAGAGAGGGGCTCTACTGTACTTTTCATCATATTTATCACCTAGTGAATGTGCATTCATAATGAATTTTACCCAACATTTTCCAGTTTGTGCCTTGCACAGTATTCAAACCATTCTTGCTGGTTTAAGCCTCGTACACACGACCGAGTTTCTCGGCAAGAACCAGCAAGAAACTTGCTGGCAGAGCTTTCTTGCCGAGTAAATCGGTCGTGTTTACGCGGCTTTCAGTTTTCTCGTCAAGAAAACCGACAAGAATCTCGACGAGAAAAATAGAGAACCTGCTCTCTATTTTCTCGTCGGGTTTCTCGTCGGCCTGTTTCTCGACGAGAAACCCGAGTGTGTGTACACTTACCTGTCGCCGTGGAAACCTGCGCATGCTCGAAATGACTTTGACGCATGCACGGTAGCTTCCTAGACATAGGTAGGGTGTAGCAAGATGGCGGCGACGGCATCGAATGTGACGAGCGCATGCTCGTCGTAGTCGATGACGTCACCGCGTTCGCTCCATTCAAAGAACCGCGGGTTCTTTGAAATGAGCGTGTGTACACTCGGCCGGGACACGTTTCTTGTCCAAGAATCTCGTCAAGAAAAACTACGAGTTTTTTCCTGATGAGATTCTCGGCCGTGTGTACGAGGCTTTAGAGTGGGTAATTGTGTATTTTAAACTGCTTCTTGTTTTAAAGCTGTAGATTTTAGTGCCGGTTCACACTTGTGCGAGTTATATCCAAAAAGTAATTGTTTTCAATAATGGTCGTTCACACCTATGCGTTGCGATTCCTCTCCGAATGCGATGCGAGAAAAAAAAGGGTCTTGTGTGAGTTTAGAGCGTTGCGTTGCGAATTTAGTCTCCATAGACATGAATGTAAATCGTTCTGGAATCGCTTTTGATGGTTCACATATGTGCGAATTCCACCACACTATTCTCCACAAAAACCAGGAAGTACACAGGAAGTTAACACCTTTTTTTTTTTAACATTATGATTCCATTGGCTAGAAACATTAATCGCAGCTATGTCCCACTCCTGAAATTCGCATTAAAATCGCGGTAAAAACACAGTAAATTCACAGTAAAGGAGGAGTCTCCCCTCTCTCGGTGGTAACCAGTTTAACAATCTCTATCCATGTCTATTCCTAGGCAGCAATTACCAGGAGTTGAATTAAATAATAAATAACTCCTGGTATTTATCAAGGTTTGCCTGGAAATATGAAAACAGCCTTCACTTTTCAATAGATATTCAATTGTAATTCACATTGGCAACATTAGTTTTAACAAGATTCTTTCTGCCTGCATAATAAATACAGCAAACGCTGGCAGGAACTGATGGACAGATCCCACTGAATTTTTGAGGGAATGTTTAGTGTGAATATTCACTGGGAATATTGTTTTGTGAATACTTGATATATAGAACACAGTAGCTAAACAGCAACTGTATTTTGGTTAAGTTCAATCTGCCTTCTGACAAGAGACTTTAAAGGATAAATTCATCTTTAAAGAAAAAATAATAAATACACATATGCAGGTAAAAAATCGTGCATTTACTATATATTTTTTCTAGGAGCCCGGAAAGCATTGCACCAGTGATAAGTCGGGGTAAGCTGTCTGCCCCAGGGATGTACCTAGAGTATTTGGCACCAGGGGGGATCCTAATAGAAATCTATAGGACTGCAGCTATAACTGCGGGTAAAATGTAGGAAGACTTTACATTACAGAGCCCCTGTACCTCTGGACCCCTTTATATTATACAGCCCCCATACCGCTGGACCCCTTCGCATTTCACAGCCCCCATACCTCTGGACCCCTTTACATTACACCCCCCGCAACTCTGGACCCCTTTACATTACACAGCTCCGCACCTCTGGACCCCTTTACATTACACAGCTCTGCACCTCTGGACCCCTTTACATTACACAACCCCCACACCTCTGGATCTCTTAATATTACACAGCTCTGGACCCCCTTACATTGCACAACTCCCCCCACACCTCTGGACCCCTTTACATTACACATCCCCCACACCTCTGGACCCCTTTACATTACACAGCCCCCCACACCTCTGTACCCCTTTACATTACACAGCATCTACCCCCCGCAGCTCCTCCCCTTCCAACCTTATTCAGGCATGCAGAGCGGGAGACAGAGGGCAGAATGGGAGAGAGAAACAGCAGCACTCAAAAGAAATCAGGAGCTGCCGGAGTTAACTTTCCAAGTTAATCAGCAGGTGTTTGGTTGCTAGGACCACGTTCAAAACACTTGCTGGTTAATTTGGGAAGTTAACTCCGGCAGCTCTCGCTATCTATTCAGTGCTGCTGTTTCTCTTTCCCATTCTGCCTCCTGCTCCGCTCACCTGTGTTAGTGAGCGGGTGAGGGAATCTGTTGGTCTGCCCTGGGTCTCACCCCTTAGCTGCGCCAGCCTGACACCCCCCAATGTGTGGCACCTGAGGTGGACCCCCCGCCCCCTTCTTGGTACACCACTGGTCTGCTCGTACCTCGTAGGGGCAAGCAGTTTCACACTAACGGGAAGAATCAATAAACTACCACAGCACTCAACAGTGCCGTGGTAGTTTATTGAGAACTAAAAGCTGACAGCCGCAAAAGGCTGTCAGTAGTTGTAGTCCATTCATTCACAGAACACTGTTTTCTTTAGATCGTGGCAGGGAGTGGGGAAAAAAGATCCACCGCGTGCTGACAAACTGGGGGATTGATGGTTGCGGGGGCCAGAACATTTGTAGCATGTTACATGTGACAAAACGTGAACTTATTCTTTAAATTGTGCCAGAGTTATTGGACATAGAACCCCATTTAAAATGTTCAACACCATTGATTCCTGTTCTAGCACTGGGTGTGCAGTCTTGGCATACACTGTGTGGCAGTTGATTGGAGGTAAGGCACACGCCCCCCTCCACGTAGGCAGAGGAATGAAAAAACTTGCAGAGTTGTGATGTGAATAGACAAGCCCTCTGCTAATCTATTTATAGCACCCTCCCCAACACAAATTTTGAGCTGCTTTTATCTTGTGTGTTTGAGAACTTGTCAGAAGTTATCATGCTGATAACAGAAGAACGAAGCAGCAGAAATGCACAGGACTTAGTGCTTTGGAGAGAGATAGGTAAACATTACAGATATATGTGCCTAGGTCAAATTTCATGAATCGGATTAACATCCATTTTAATATGATTTTACTGCTTGTTTATGTAAATAATTCATTGTACATAGTCTGGGCACAGGATCACTTTATGATATATCTTTCACTAAGGTTTCGGCCACATAAAAGCTTGCTACTGTGAGCTTTTTAACTGACATAGCATGTGGCAAAATCCTATGAGATCCTATTAGTTACCGGCCAGATCACCAGGTAAAAACGGGGGAAAATGCCTAAAAAAAGGAAAACTAATGCAACCACCACATCTAATGATTGGTAAGCTGCAATATATTACATTCTTGGTTTTGGGTTTAATGCCATCTTTACTGTGCTCAGTGTGTCTCATCATCAGCTGTAAGCTAGATTTGAACAAGGTCTGCTCTAACAAAGGGTTAAAGATCTCAGGGCTTGGGTTCTGCATCGTATAGTGAAAATTCACTTTAAAATATTGTCCCTACTGCTATTGCTCATCTTCACATTGCCATCTTTGCAAAGCAATGGAAGCTGCCCATAAAGTCTTAGGTATACAGGTGAAACTCGAAAAATTTGAATATCGTGCAAAAGTTAATTTATTTCACGAATGCAACTTAAAAGGTGAAACTAATATATGAGATAGACTCATTACATGCAAAGCAAGATAGTTCAAGCCGTGATTTGTCATAATTGTGAGGATTATGGCTTACAGCTCATGAAAACCCCAAATCCACAATCTCAGAAAATTTGAATATTACATGCAATCAATAAAACAAGGATTGTACATAGAACAATATCGGACCTCTGAAAAGTATAAGCATGCATATGTACTCAGTACTTGGCTTGGGCCCCTTTTGCAGCAATTACTGCCTCAATGCGGCGTGACATGGAAGCTATCAGCCTGTGGCACTGCTGAGGTGTTATGAAAGACCAGGATGCTTCAATAGCGGCCTTCAGCTCTTCTGCATTGTTTGGTCTCATGTCTCTCATCTTTCTCTTGGCAATGCCCCATAGATTCACTATGGGGTTCAGGTCAGGCGAGTTTGTTGGCCAATCAAGCACAGTAATCCCACGGTCATTGAACCAGGTTTTGGTGCTTTTGGCAGTGTGGACAGGTGCCAAGTTCTGCTGGAAAATGAAGTCAGCATCCCCATAGAGCTCGTCTGCGGAAGGAAGCATGAAGTGCTCCAAAATCTCCTGGTAGACAGCTGCGTTGATCCTGGACTTAATTAAGCACAGTGGACCAACACCAGCAGATGACATGGCTCCCCAAATCAACACAGACTGTGGAAACTTCACACTGGACTTCAAGCATCCTGCAGTGTGTGCCTCTCCATTCTTCCTCCATACTCTGGGTCCTTGGTTTCCAAATGAGATACAAAATTTGCTCTCATCAGAACAGAGGACTTTGGACCACCTGAGCAACAGACCAGGTCTGTTTTTCTTTAGCCCAGGTAAGACGCTTCTGACATTTTTTGTTGTTCAGGAGTGGCTTGACAAGAGGAATACGACATTTGAAGCCCATGTCCAGGATCCGTCTGTGTGTGGTGGCTCTTGACGCACTGACTCCAGCCTCAGTCCCCTCCTTGTGAAAGTCCCCAACACTTTTGAATGGCCTTTTCCTGACAATCCTCTCCAGGCTGCGGTCATCCCTGCTGCTTGTGCACCTTTTTCTTTCACACTTTTCCCTTCCACATAACTTTCTATTAATGCGCTTTGATACAGCACTTTGAGAACATCCAACTTATTTTGCAATTACCTTTTTGAGGCTTTCCCTCCTTATGGAGGGTGTCAATGATGGTTTTCTGCACAACTGTCGAGTCAGCAGTCTTTCCCATGATTGTGATTCCTACTGAATCAGACTGGGAGACCATTTAAAGGCTCATGAACCCTTTGCAGGTGTTATGGCTTAATTAGCTGATTAGAGTGGGACACTTAGAGCCTAGAATATTGCACCTTTTCACAATATTCAAATTTTCTTAGATTGTGGATTTGGGGTTTTCATGAGCTGTAAGCCATAATCATCACAATTATGACAAATCACGGCATTGAACTATCTTGCTTTGCATGTAACGAGTCTATCTCATATATTAGTTTCACCTTTTAAGTTGCATTAGTGAAATAAATAAACTTTTGCACAATATTCGAATTTTTCGAGTTTCACCTGTACATTTGCTTAGAAGGGTAAGAAATATATATATTTTAAAACAATTTTAGGTATAATACATGATTGGGAACATATAACATGTTATCAAATGTGACTACAAACGTGGAAATACACTTAAAAGGTAATTAAAAATAAAATAAAAAATGAAATGCATTACTATGTAATGGATCCAAGTAATCAGCCCAGGGAGAGGGATTCCTTAGAGAAATTGCTCCTGCTCCACACATAAATATATTGATAAAGCTATGAAATTGCATGTCATTGTCATTGTTGGACATTCATTTAGGCATATCGAGCTGTGAGACTGTTACAAAACTCCCTTGGTTTTAGTGTATATTGATTAATATATTTGACAGCTAGTCAGTGTAAATTAAAGCTTTGTGTGCTACAGCTGGCTGTGCCAGACTGATAAAACTGTGATTTGTGTGTTACATTGTTTAAAAATCTCATTGAATAATGCCTTTGTGCGTGTTTTTTTTTTTTTTTTTTTTGTATTAGCGCACTACCAAAGTTAATGGCCTTGCATCACTCCCTTATGATCAGTGCCATGGTAACAGAAGTAATTGGAACTTCTCTGGAATATAGTGTACATGTACACACAAACTCACTCAAAAAATGTACCTACCTTTTTATTTTAGCAAAAGGGGATCATGAAAAATAATTTAAACCGTAATGAGAGAGCCAGCAGTGTGACATGAAAAGGCCTTTTTTTTCAATTTAAATCATACCTTCCATCTATGCAAGGAGATTTTTTATTGTTGTTCATTATTAATTTTACTACAGTTTTCAATAAGCTGCCTTATGATCTGATCACATTAACTCTATCTAAGAATTTGTCCACACCGGATGTTTCTGATCAGCGTTTTAGTTGTGGCCACCTTTGTATGTTTCCTTAAAATTCATAGCAGACCCAAAGGGACTGATATGGAATTTGGGGAGCAACCCACATTTTTTTCGTGTGTGGGGTCCCCCTTGACTACATACCTAATCAAGAATAAAGGCCCTGGAATGTGTTTTAGTGGAAATCCCACACCATTGTTTTTGTTTGGGTCCTCTATTAACATTTATATCAGAGGCATACCATTTTGATATGGATGAAAGGAATCCCCGGCCATTTGTTTACAAACAGTTCCTGTTTTTTAACATTCAGCTCCTATTGACTCTAATGTGGTTTGGATTCCTTACATTAATTTTCCCATGTGTTAAGCAAACCTGCCCCCCAACCAAACCCAGGTACATTTGGCTCATCCCTATCAAAGAACTAAGGCCTCAATCCCAAACAACAGCTTGTGTCCAGGGGTGATCATCTGTTCCTAGCCACAGGTAATCACTGGCTGTGCGATTACATCCAGACAGCTCTGACATCTGTCATGCTGTCATTGCTTTGGACAGGCTCAGCGTCTGCAACTGTCCACATCCAACTGTATACTCAGTCACAGGAATCCTCTGAATTCTTGCTGCAGCTGGAACATTTTTGCTGGGTGGATGAGGCCCAATTGTGTTGGGGAAATGCTATAGGTTGGATTTAGTAAAGGCAAATAGACTAAGCATTTTGCAAGTGCAGCTGCACTCTGCACAGTTTCTCCAGAGCTTAGTAACTGAGATGAAGCTTCAGTTTGCAAAGAGAACTCAATCACATGCAAGGAAAATTAAAAAAACTGCATGTTTGCTGCCACATGATTAGATGCTGGAAGTCAGCAGAGCTACCCCTCATTTACTAAGCTCTAGAGCAGGGGTCTCCAAACTGCGGCCCTGAGGTCAGATGCGGCCCTTTGCTTGCCTTAATGCGGCCCTTGGGGCACTATTCCATCCAACTCCAATGGGGCATAATTCTTGTTGCTGACACCATTGAGGCACGATTCCTCCAACTGACACCATCAATTCTTTCCATTGACACCAACGATAGGGCACTAGTCCTCCCACTGACACCAAAGATATGGTATTATTTACTCCCACTGGACTTTTTCTACTCCCAATGGCCCTAGTCTGCCCCCCCCCCCCTAAAGTCTGAAGGACCGTAAACTGGCCCTTTGTTTAGAAAGTTCGGAGACCCCTGTTCCAGAGCAACTGCACGACAGTCTTTTGTCTTTAGTAAATTCACCCCCTATATATTTTAACCTCATTGGACCTTAAGTATGAAAGTGATATTGTTACAAATTCTCTCAGCTTGAACTGGAAATTTATACTAGAGAAAGAAAATATAGATTTGACTGGATGTTGTTTGTAACACAGACAATTCAAAGGGAAATTGGAGCCATTACTGCTCCATAATACTGCATGGTTTAGAGTAGACTCTGCCTTTTTGTAGCTCGGTAATGAATAGCACCATATCTCTAATAAGATATGTAGTATTTTGAGTACCGGCATATATAAAAAAACACTTCCTGCTTTTTAAACAATCCATGTTAGCATTTCTGCTGGTCAGAGAGCCACAGTCACCAGATCACATTCTTCACAAACACTAAATGTTTAAAAGCTGTGCAAGATGAAACTTCTGTAGAATTCAAATTGTGTGTACAGACTTAATATAACTGCTGCCATTTCTATTTTTTATTTCATTTCTTTAGTACTTGACCTGAAATTGTTTTCCTTTCTGTTTTCATATTTCTGTTTCCAGCTCTTCCAGTATGACTGGTTTTGTGTATGTATTTTAAGCAGTTGGCTTTATCCCTGGTTTGTCTTCACCTGAAAAATGTCATAGGACACCCAGAGCTGAAGCCAACTCCCATTTTAATACAGAACTCAACCCTTTACTTTTCACCTCCTCATAACATGTGGTTGCCCTGATCATTGTCACTCCCCTTTTGCTCCCTACATAAATGTCCCCAGTGCACTCCCCTGCATGCCCTGCATGCTCACAAAAATACCAGTCCTTTATGGTGTTAGAACAAAATGAAAACATTCAAGTTGGTTTTAATTCCACCCTAAAATGATTTTATGTTTGTATTTAGGCTTTTGTTTTCAGCAGAATAGCCACATGCTGCAAGCTTCAGTACACAGGAGGATAGCCACATACTGCAAGCTTCAGTACACAGGAGGATAGCCACATGCTGCAAGCTTCAGTACACAGGAGGATAGCCACATGCTGCAAGCTTCAGTACACAGGAGGATAGCCACATACTGCAAGCTTCAGTACACAGGAGGATAGCCACATACTGCAAGCTTCAGTACACAGGAGGATAGCCACATACTGCAAGCTTCAGTACACAGGAGGATAGCCACATACTGCAAGCTTCAGTACACAGGAGGATAGCCACATACTGCAAGCTTCAGTACACAAGAGGATAGCCACATGCTGCAAGCTTCAGTACACAGGATAGCCACATACTGCAAGCTTCAGTACACAGGAGGATAGCCACATGCTGCAAGCTTCAGTACACAGGAGGATAGCCACATGCTGCAAGCTTCAGTACACAGGAGGATAGCCACATGCTGCAAGCTTCAGTACACAAGAGGATAGCCACATGCTGCAAGCTTCAGTACACAAGAGGATAGCCACATGCTGCAAGCTTCAGTACACAGGAGGATAGCCACATACTGCAAGCTTCAGTACACAGGAGGATAGCCACATGCTGCAAGCATTAGTACACAGGAGGATAGCCACATGCTGCAAGCTTCAGTACACAGGAGGATAGCCACATGCTGCAAGCTTCAGTACACAGGAGGATAGCCACATACTGCAAGCTTCAGTACACAGGAGGATAGCCACATGCTGCAAGCTTCAGTACACAGGAGGATAGCCACATACTGCAAGCTTCAGTACACAGGAGGATAGCCACATACTGCAAGCTTCAGTACACAGGAGGATAGCCACATGCTGCAAGCTTCAGTACACAGGAGGATAGCCACATACTGCAAGCTTCAGTACACAGGAGGATAGCCACATACTGCAAGCTTCAGTACACAAGAGGATAGCCACATGCTGCAAGCTTCAGTACACAGGATAGCCACATACTGCAAGCTTCAGTACACAGGAGGATAGCCACATGCTGCAAGCTTCAGTACACAGGAGGATAGCCACATGCTGCAAGCTTCAGTACACAGGAGGATAGCCACATGCTGCAAGCTTCAGTACACAAGAGGATAGCCACATGCTGCAAGCTTCAGTACACAGGAGGATAGCCACATGCTGCAAGCTTCAGTACACAGGAGGATAGCCACATACTGCAAGCTTCAGTACACAGGAGGATAGCCACATACTGCAAGCTTCAGTACACAGGAGGATAGCCACATACTGCAAGCTTCAGTACACAGGAGGATAGCCACATACTGCAAGCTTCAGTACACAAGAGGATAGCCACATGCTGCAAGCTTCAGTACACAGGATAGCCACATACTGCAAGCTTCAGTACACAGGAGGATAGCCACATGCTGCAAGCTTCAGTACACAGGAGGATAGCCACATGCTGCAAGCTTCAGTACACAGGAGGATAGCCACATGCTGCAAGCTTCAGTACACAAGAGGATAGCCACATGCTGCAAGCTTCAGTACACAGGAGGATAGCCACATGCTGCAAGCTTCAGTACACAGGAGGATAGCCACATACTGCAAGCTTCAGTACACAGGAGGATAGCCACATGCTGCAAGCTTCAGTACACAAGAGGATAGCCACATGCTGCAAGCTTCAGTACACAGGAGGATAGCCACATACTGCAAGCTTCAGTACACAGGAGGATAGCCACATGCTGCAAGCATTAGTACACAGGAGGATAGCCACATGCTGCAAGCTTCAGTACACAGGAGGATAGCCACATGCTGCAAGCTTCAGTACACAGGAGGATAGCCACATACTGCAAGCTTCAGTACACAGGAGGATAGCCACATGCTGCAAGCTTCAGTACACAGGAGGATAGCCACATACTGCAAGCTTCAGTACACAGGAGGATAGCCACATACTGCAAGCTTCAGTACACAGGAGGATAGCCACATGCTGCAAGCTTCAGTACACAGGAGGATAGCCACATGCTGCAAGCTTCAGTACACAAGAGGATAGCCACATGCTGCAAGCTACAGTACACAGGGGGATAGCCACATACTGCAAGCTTCAGTACACAAGAGGATAGCCACATGCTGCAAGCTTCAGTACACAGGAGGATAGCCACATGCTGCAAGCTTCAGTACACAGGAGGATAGCCACATGCTGCAAGCTTCAGTACACAAGAGGATAGCCACATGCTGCAAGCTTCAGTACACAGGGGGATAGCCACATACTGCAAGCTTCAGTACACAAGAGGATAGCCACATACTGCAAGCTTCAGTACACAGGAGGATAGCCACATGCTGCAAGCTTCAGTACACAGGAGGATAGCCACATGCTGCAAGCTTCAGTACACAGGAGGATAGCCACATACTGCAAGCTTCAGTACACAGGAGGATAGCCACATGCTGCAAGCTTCAGTACAAAAGAGGATAGCCACATGCTGCAAGCTTCAGTACACAGGAGGATAGCCACATGCTGCAAGCTTCAGTACACAGGAGGATAGCCGCATGCTGCAAGCTTCAGTACACAGGAGGATAGCCACATGCTGCAAGCTTCAGTACACAAGAGGATAGCCACATGCTGCAAGCTTCAGTACACAGGAGGATAGCCACATGCTGCAAGCTTCAGTACACAGGAGGATAGCCACATGCTGCAAGCTTCAGTACACAGGAGGATAGCCACATGCTGCAAGCTTCAGTACACAGGAGGATAGCCACATGCTGCAAGCTTTAGTACACAGGAGGATAGCCACATACTGCAAGCTTCAGTACACAGGAGGATAGCCACATACTGCAAGCTTCAGTACACAAGAGGATAGCCACATGCTGCAAGCTTCAGTACACAGGAGGATAGCCACATGCTGCAAGCTTCAGTACACAGGAGGATAGCCACATGCTGCAAGCTTCAGTACACAGGAGGATAGCCACATGCTGCAAGCATTAGTACACAGGAGCATAGCCACATGCTGCAAGCTTCAGTACACAGGAGGATAGCCACATGCTGCAAGCTTCAGTACACAGGAGGATAGCCACATACTGCAAGCTTCAGTACACAGGAGGATAGCCACATACTGCAAGCTTCAGTACACAGGAGGATAGCCACATACTGCAAGCTTCAGTACACAAGAGGATAGCCACATGCTGCAAGCTTCAGTACACAGGAGGATAGCCACATGCTGCAAGCTTCAGTACACAGGAGGATAGCCACATGCTGCAAGCTTCAGTACACAGGAGGATAGCCACATGCTGCAAGCTTCAGTACACAGGAGGATAGCCACATGCTGCAAGCATTAGTACACAGGAGCATAGCCACATGCTGCAAGCTTCAGTGCACAGGAGGATAGCCACATGCTGCAAGCTTCAGTACACAGGAGGATAGCCACATACTGCAAGCTTCAGGACACAGGAGGATAGCCACATGCTGCAAGCTTCAGTACACAGGAGGATAGCCACATGCTGCAAGCTTCAGTACACAGGAGGATAGCCACATGCTGCAAGCTTCAGTACACAAGAGGATAGCCACATGCTGCAAGCTTCAGTACACAGGAGGATAGCCGCATACTGCAAGCTTCAGTACACAGGAGGATAGCCACATACTGCAAGCTTCAGTACACAGGAGGATAGCCACATGCTGCAAGCTTCAGTACACAGGAGGATAGCCACATACTGCAAGCTTCAGTACACAGGAGGATAGCCACATGCTGCAAGCTTCAGTACAAAAGAGGATAGCCACATGCTGCAAGCTTCAGTACAAAAGAGGATAGCCACATGCTGCAAGCTTCAGTACACAGGAGGATAGCCACATACTGCAAGCTTCAGTACACAGGAGGATAGCCACATACTGCAAGCTTCAGTGCACAGGAGGATAGCCACATACTGCAAGCTTCAGTACACAGGAGGATAGCCACATGCTGCAAGCTTCAGTACACAGGAGGATAGCCACATACTGCAAGCTTCAGTACACAGGAGGATAGCCACATGCTGCAAGCTTCAGTACAAAAGAGGATAGCCACATGCTGCAAGCTTCAGTACACAGGAGGATAGCCACATGCTGCAAGCTTCAGTACACAGGAGGATAGCCACATGCTGCAAGCTTCAGTACACAGGAGGATAGCCACATGCTGCAAGCTTCAGTACACAAGAGGATAGCCACATGCTGCAAGCTTCAGTACACAGGAGGATAGCCACATGCTGCAAGCTTCAGTACACAGGAGGATAGCCACATACTGCAAGCTTCAGTACACAGGAGGATAGCCACATGCTGCAAGCTTCAGTACACAGGAGGATAGCCACATGCTGCAAGCTTCAGTACACAGGAGGATAGCCACATACTACAAGCTTCAGTACACAGGAGGATAGCCACATACTGCAAGCTTCAGTACACAGGAGGATAGCCACATGCTGCAAGCTTCAGTACACAGGAGGATAGCCACATGCTGCAAGCTTCAGTACACAAGAGGATAGCCACATGCTGCAAGCTTCAGTACACAAGAGGATAGCCACATACTGCAAGCTTCAGTACACAGGAGGATAGCCACATGCTGCAAGCATTAGTACACAAAGAGCTCAACTCAAAATAGCATTTATTGAAGTAGACACCAGAGCAGAAGTATCCCCATTTTTCCATCCCATCATGCACCTCTCTCAGGCTATGCCAGTGGAAATGTAACAACAAGGCTCCTACCATACATGTTTAGACTCTTGTGTGCGGTAGCAGAAAACATTTTATTTTTAAAAACTCTTCATGACTTAATATTAAAACAACAAGGTGGGTTTATAAACAATAAGTGTTTTATAAATATTTTATTCAACAAGGTACCATACTGCTGCTTATTAGTATTGCTTAATAACAGTAGTAAATCATTTGAATTGAATAAGGCACATTTGTAAATTACTATCTTAAATTTGTTGTATGGTATTTCTGTGTTTTTTAGCCTTGTTTGGAATCACCACAACTACAAAAACGGATGTTCATACATCTTGGCAACAATGGCCACTCTGCAAAAACCAGCATATTAGGATTTCAAATAATATTGCGTATTACACAATAACTGATAGCTTAAAGAAAGATGTCTGATGGCCTGGAAACTGCTACTACCCCTTAAGGTGCATGTACCCAGGAAGAAGAAAATTATTTAATGGGGCATTTATGAAAACTTGTTCACAAATACAAAAACAAGTGCTATTACATCTAAAGTCAGATTCCATCTACTTTCCAGGGCAGTTTATAAAATGGGAGTAAGTTCTCAGCTGGTTGCTACTAGATCTTTATCTATACACTGGTTTTCATAAGTAAGCCTCTCAAATGAACTCAGTCACCTTAATTTTTAAACTGCACACATAATTAATTGCCTTGTCCATGGATTTCACATACCTAACAGGAAAGAACTTCTAAAGTAGAAACCTGTTATATTTTACATTTCTTTGTTGGTTTCATTTATTTGTTTAATTTCACTTAAATTCTATAATAATTCAGCTTGGCAGAGCTCGCATTCTTCACAAAATAATGAAATATTGACAGACTTCAGCTGTCTTTTAAATGTACTTACGTTTTGCATATGGAATTATTTAGAGCACTGCCTTTTAAACTGAATTATTTGTACATATTGATCTTGTGTTCGCTACAAGCTAGTGCTCAATAATTAACTGAAGTCAGTGGAAACGTTACCAAGACATTGAATTTAAACTTACTACAAAACACTTTATAAACCGACCGGTAACAATATCGATTCTGATCGTGAGCTATTTATCAATATTGATAATATGTTATTGTTACCGCCTTCCAGAAACCCAAGAAGAAAGATGAAGAAGAGGAGGAAGAGACAGAGAAAAAGCCAGATCCTCTTCACCAGATTATTTTACACTTCAGTCGCAATGCTCTCACTGAGAGGAGGTAACACATAGTGAACCAATGGGGATGGGGGTTCTTGTGTTAGTCAAAGGTGATGGATTTTATTGGGTCTCATACAGTTTATTTTGTGTGTAGCATGACTGATAACATATTTAGAAGACTTGATTATTATTTTGTTAAATCATGTAATTCACTCTATAAAATTATAATCAAATGTGCAGTGTGTGTTTTTTTAAAACGATTCACCAAAATACCCTATTTACAGCACGGTGGGACGCTCAGGTGACCTGCCGGCGCTCTTCCTCCTTGATCCGAGCACTACAGTGGGAGGGGCTGTGTTTTCCCGCTGACGTCAGCCAGGAGGAGAGAAGAAGAGTAGCAGGAGGTCACGTGAGCGCTCCCTGCGGCGCTGTAAATAAGGAATTTTGCTGATACATAAAAAAAAACACACACACACACTGCACATTCGATTACACCATTTATCACTAGTAATTTTAACTCTTATAGCAGCCGGGGGGGGGGGGGGGGACGGTTTACACACAAACTCCCGAGCTGACAGGCAGGGGGAGAGAGCAGAGCAGCAGATGACGGAGGCACGTAAACTGACTACATTAATCAGGGATCAGCAGCCATGATTACAGTGGCCAGCGCAGACAGGGGGACACAGGGTCTGGCAGGATCAAACAGGTTTTGTTTAGTTTAGAGAGGGACAAATGACACAGCACAAGCACTATGCTGTGTATCGTGTTGTAAAGGATTTTTTTTTTTTAGGGTTACAACTATTAACTTTTTTAAAGTGTTATTAAAAGATTGTTGGTTCACGTGAACTCAGGGATAATTTAAATTAGTAATTAGACTATCTTAGACATACTTTGGCTAGCCATAAACTGATATTTTTTTTTTTGCTCAGCTTGCACCCATGTAATACCCTAACAGCCTCTGCATCTGATTGGATGCACCTGCTTTTTGACTGACAATTTACTGCCTAGCTCTTTCAATTTTTTTCGGTTCAGGGATATCGGTCAGGAGGCGGCCGACAGGGCCACTCACTGTGTGAATTTTGGCCAGTTCTTCAAGAAATAGGCTGAAAGTTGTACATTGTATAGCCAGCTTTAGTCAAAGATACAATTAATCTGAGTTAAATGTCAACACTGGTTACACTGGTGTAGGAATAGGTCTGGTATATTTGGATTCACAACAGTTAAATCTTTTATAGTCAACTTTTATTTACAAACAAAGCTTTCAAAGATAACCAAGCCACAGGATCAGTTAGCGTGTAGCCTACTATATAGTTGATTTGATCGTCTCATGATGTATTCCAGAATTTACGGCGTTTCTAGTGCTTCTTTTAATTTGGTTAAAGTCTAGCTGTTGGACTGACCCAGTCGGTTGTTTGCATATAATGATTGCTAATAATATGAGTATGTAAGTCATTCAAACACAATATATGCAAAAGATTAAGACCCCGTTTACAAGGGGCAGATTCTGTTCTGATCAGCAGGGGATTAGTTCACATCCCCTGCTGATCGGAGCAGAGCAGGCAGATGACACATCCATGTCCGCTTAGTTTCTGTAGAGCGGACATGGACAGAGCCTGCTATGCTCTATGAGTGGCTGGGAGTAAACAGACTTTACTGTCCGTTTTCACCCCACTGCCCTGCAATCGGCTCTGCCTAAACTTTTTTTGTGGACCCTGCTGTCTATAGGGATGAATCGAGCCTCCGATTAAGTCCGCCTGAAAAACTGATAGGCAGGGTTAATCGAAATGGCCGTGTGAAAGGGGCCTAAAGGTGTAAATTTAATAGATTTAATATACTTACTTTAAAATTAAAGCTCTGTTGAAATTATTTTCCACAAGTTTTGCCTTTAGTAGAGATAGAAATGAAAATACTCTCTGATTTTTTTTTACCCCTGACAATATTTATTCTGGGGTGTCTTGCTGTTTTCCAAAACTGATAATGATAAGGACCATCTGCTGATTCTGGACAAAATCCGAAAACAATAAGTACTTTTAGGTTGAATCTAAAAAAAAATGGGGTCTTTAATGTGGGTTGTGCTACTCTTCAAGATACAGTGCCTTGAAAAATTATTCATACCCCTTGAAATTTTCCACATTTTGTCATGCTACAACCAAAAACATAAATGTATTTTATTGTGACTTTATATGGTAGACCAACACAAAGTGGCACATAATTTTGAAGTGGAAGGAAAATGATAAATGTTTTCTCATTTTTTTACAAATAAATATGTGAAAAGTGTGGCGTGCATTTGTACTCAGCCCCCCTGAATCAATACTATGGAGAACCACCTTTCGCTGCAATTACAGCTGCAAGTCTTTTTGGGTATGTCTCTATCAGCTTTGCACATCTAGAGAGTGACATTGTTGCCCATTCTTCTTTGCAAAATAGCTCAAGCTCTGTTAGATTGGATGGAGAGCGTCTTTGAACAGCATTTTTCAAGTCTTGCCACAGATTTTCAATTGGATTTAGTTCTGGACCTTGACTGGGCCATTTTAACACGTGAATAGGGATGAGCTTCGAGTTCGAGTCGAACTCATGTTCGACTCGAACATTGCCTGTTCGAACAAATTGGGGTGTTCGCGGCAAATTCGAAAAGTCTATGGGAGAAATCTAAAGTGCTAATTATAAAGGCTTATATGCAAGTTATTGTCCAAAAAGTGTTTGGGGACCCTGGTCCTGCCCCAGGGGACATGTATCAATGCAAAAAAAAGTTTTAAAAACGGAAGTTTTTTCGGGAGCAGTGATTTTAATAATGCTTAAAGTGAAACAATAAAAGTGAAATATTCCTTTAAATTTCGTACCTAGGGTGTGTGTATAATATGCATGTAAAGTCGCGCCTGTTTCCCGTGCTTAGAACTGTCCCTGCACAAAGTGTCATTTCTGAAGGAAAAAAAGTCATTTAAAACTCACTCGCGGCTATTAATGAATTGTCGGCTCCGGGCAATACATAGAAAAGTCATTGATAAAAAAAAAAGCGTGGGTGTCCCCCCAAATTCAATTACCAGGCCCTTCAGGTCTGGTATAGATATTAAGGGGAACCCGGCCGCAAATTTTAAAAAAAATGGCGTGGGGTTCCCCCCAAATATTCATACCAGGCCCTTCAGATCTGGCATGGATTTTAAGGGGAACTCCACCCCAAATAAAAAAAAAAAAAGGCGTGGAGTCCCCCCAAAAATCCATACCAGACCCTTATCCGAGCACGCAACCTGGCAGGCCGCAGCAAAAGATGGGGGGGACGAGAGAGCGCTCCCCCTCCTGAACCGTACCAGGCCACATGCCCTCAACATGGGGAGGATGTTCCCATGTTGATGGGGACAAGGGCCTCATCCCCACAACCCTTGCCCGGTTGTTGTGGGGGTCTGCGGGCAGGGGGCTTATGGGAATCTGGAAACCCCTTTACCAAAGGGGACCCCCAGATCCCCCCCCTATGTGAATTGGTAAGGGGTACATTGTACCCCTACCATTTCACGAAGAAAGTGTAAAAAAATGTAAAAAAAACACACACCGACACCTTGGAAAAGTCCTTTATTAAAAAAAAAAAAAAAAAAAACATTCCAGTGATGAAATCCAGTGTCCCGCGGTGATCCGATGTTCAGCGCTGTCCGTCATTGGCTGAGCCTGAGCGGACCTGATGGGGAACTTGCTCCGCAGTCTATTAAATGTATAGACCCGCCCCTTCTAAAGTTCCCCATCAGGTCCGCTCAGCCAATGACTAGGTGTAAGGCTGAGGACCTGATGCGGAACATGAGAAGGGGCGGGTCTATTCATGAATTACACAGTGAAGGAGATTCCCCATCAGGTCCGCCCCCTCGGTATGTCAGACCCCGCCTACGTCATTGGCCTGAGCGGACCTGATGGGGAACTTCCTTCACTGTGTAAATTACTCCACGCCATTTTTTTTTTATTTGGGGTGGAGTTCCCCTTAAAATCCATGCCAGATCTGAAGGGCCTGGTATGGATATTTGGGGGGAACCGCACGCATTTTTTTTTTAAATTTGCGGCGGGGTTCCCCTTAATATCCATACCAGCCCTGAAGGGCCTGGTAATTGAATTTGGGGGGACCCCCACGCTTTTTTAAAATTTTTTATCAATGACTTTTCTATGTATTGCCGGGAGCCAACAATTCATTAATAGCTGCGAGTGAGTTTTAAATGACTTTTTTTCCTTCAAAAATTACATTTTGTGCAGGGACAGTTCTAAGCACGGGAAACATGTGCGACTTTACATGCATATCATACACACCCCCCCAGGTACGAAATTTAAAGGAAAATTTCACTTTTATTTTTTCATTTTAAGCATTATTAAAATCACTGCTCCCGTAAAAACATAATTTAAAAAAAAAATATGTTTGCATTGATACATGTTCCCTGGGGCAGGACCCGGGTCCCCAAACACTTTTTAGGACAATAACTTGCATATAAGCCTTTATAATTAGCAATTTTGATTTCGAACGTTCGAGTCCATTGTATTTAATAGGGTTCTAAAGTTCACGCGAACATTCTGTCTGTTCGCAGGTTCTGGTGCGAACCGAACAGGGGGGTGTTCGGCTCATCCCTGCACGTGAATATGTGTTTAATCTAAACCATTCCATTGTAGCTCTGGCTGTATGTTTAGGGCCGTTGTCCTGCTAGAAGGGGAACCTCTGCCCCAGTCTCAAGTCTTGTTTACAGACTCTGACAAGTTTTCTTCTAAGATTGGTGGGAATAGTATGTTCAGGTTGATGTGCAGTGTTAGTTTTTCGCGTCACAGAGCATTTTGGTTTTAGGCCAAAAAGTTCAATTTTGGTCTCAACTGACCACAGTACCTTCTTCCACATGTTTTCCATGTCCCTACATGGCTTCTCGCAAACTGCAAACGGGACTTCTTATGGCTTTCTTTCAACATTGACTTTCTTCTTACCACTCTTCCGTAAAGGCCAGATTTGTGGAGTGCGCAACTAATAGTTGTGCTGTGAACAGATTCTCCCACCTGAGCTGTGAATCTCTGCAGCTCCTCCAGAGTTACCATGGGCCTCTTGGCTGCTTCTCTGATTAATGTTCTCCTTGCCTGGCCTGTCAGTTTTGCTGGACGACCATGTCTTGGTAGCTTTGCAGTTGTGCCATACTCTTTCCATTTTCAGATGATGGATTGAACAGTGCTTTGTGAGATGTTCAAAGCTTGGGATATTGGTTTATAACCTAACCCTACTTTTAACTTCTCCACAACTTTATCCCTGACCTGTCTGGTGTGTTGTTTTGGCTTCATGATGCTGTTTGTTCACTAAGATTCTCTAACAAACCTCTGAGGGCTTCAAGAATACTAAAAATAGAGAGCTGCGCCAATGAGGACATTCACATTATTGCATTGACATCCAGGGGCTGGTATGCCAAAAACAATGCACAATTGTCAAACCAAGCCAAAAATTGTCCAGGTTATATATTGCAAAAACTGGTGACCTGAACTCATAATAATGTCTACAATATTGATATGGAATATCAGAGTCCCAATATATGCATTGACATCCAGAGTTTAGTATGCCAAACCAGCGCACAATTAGCAGACTGAACCTCAAATGTCTAAATTGATAATGCACAGACTAAGACAGTAATGTGCACATTGATGGTATAAGATATCAAATATTGCAAATGATTAAATAATCCAAATATGAGGCCAATTCCATGCACATCACCCGGTGATTCACAAATAAGGAAGGTGCCCACCACCGTAATAAGATGTCCGCTTACCAGAAGGCAAGCCCAGAAAGCAGTAGGCTGTGACCCAGCCACGACCTTTGGCTTGCACGTGGAAATGCCAGGATTACACGAGGAACCAGGATAACACCAAGAGGCAGAAGGTCAGTTGATTGTGTTCCACCCAATCATAAGGTCCGTATAGCCAAGGCGATAAACCAAAGGAAGGAAGGAACACGGACCATAGTGTAATACTGTAAGGTAATTTAATAAGTAAAAAAGTAGAACACTTACATAAGTATAATAAAAAATTTGTATAAAAGTTAGCCGGCCGGCGAAATACAGAAGCCCATCCTCCTTTGCTACAGCGTGGTGATGTCAGAACGTCGCACCCATACGTGTTTCGTCACAGCAGACATTCTCAATGGGGATAGGGTGACGTACTGACACACCACTAGTTATAGACCAAGCCTCGTTGTGAGATGCGAGGATCGGGTCAAAAAAGGCCATATTGGTTATGATCATAGATGCCAGTATCAGCTCAGGAGAGCTAATTATGGCATGGTAAAAATAAAATTAACACCTTACGGGAAAGGCAAAAACAATTAGTACAAAAAGAGCAACTCAGGACCAATTATAAAAATACTAAATTAACGAATTAATTAAATTAATATAAACAGCCAGGACAGATGGCACCGCCAGACCACTAATGGATACTAACATGGATGTTACACAGCAGTGAACACTCCAGGTAGAACTAAATATGCACAAAATAACCAGCGATCTAAATTAATAATTGTGCAATAATACATATTGTGAGGGGGTTAACTCAGTAGCGGGTGTGTGTGACCCCCTGGTTGGGCTCCCCACACAAAAACAGGGCCAGCAGACGGAGGTTGTGGTTTTCAAAATCAAAAGGTGCGGTTTATTTCTCTATGTACAGTGACAAAAACACAGCAAAGCCAAAAAGAAACATAAACAAAATAAATCCTGGTCAGTTTGACCTCTGACTAAACATGCAGGTTTCCTAAACTAACAACTGGGATCAGCCTGGTGCTGTCCTAGTCCCTAAGTCCCTGGTTTAGTAAAAGTCCAAACAAATAGCCACACAGGCTTTGCCTCACCGCACAGGGGTTCACTCTCCCTAGACAGTCCACACAGGTCTGGGTCCAGGCATGAGCTAACATCTAATGAAGCTGGGAGTTCTTATAGAGGCCTAAATGAGCTGACAAGCTTCAGCTGGCCTCATCAACTCCCTGTCTGTACGACGCCCCACACTCTCCCTAGAGGTATGAGTCATCCATGAGCCTACTAGCCTCAGCTGGGCTTATACAACTCTCCACCCTAGTTGTATAAGTCAGCATAAAGCCTGAATCTGGGAGAAATATATCTACCCCCCTGGATGCAACCAGGTGACTTTACCTTCCTGCTGTCACATACCCCCCCCTCTTGTTTTAACCTCGGGGTTGGAACACCAGCAATCAGGCATTCATGTACTCGAGACAAAGCATCCACATTCCCCATTTGAACGCCAGGGCGATGCTTTACTGTGAAGTTGAATTCCTGTAGGGCCAGGAACCACCTATTCACTCTTCTATTTGTCTCCTTGTTTTGAGCCATCCACTTTAACGGAGCGTGATCCGTAACCATGTCAAAGTGCCTACCTAGCAGATAGTACCGAAGGGAATCTAGAGCCCACTTCACCGCTAAACACTCCTTTTCAACCGTGGCGTAATTTACCTCATGGGACTTCAACTTCCTGCTGAGGTAAATGACTGGGTGCTCTTCCCCATTCCAGACCTGGGACAATACTGCTCCTAACCCCACATCTGACGCATCACTTTGTACGACAAAGTCTTTAGAGAAGTCGGGTGAGTACAACACTGGCTGGCTACATAAGGCTTGTTTCAAGAATTGGAATGCTGCCTCAGCCTCGGGGGTCCATTTAATCATGACCGACCCTTTCCCTTTCGTCAGGTTGGTTAGGGGCACAGCCTTAGAAGCAAAGTGGGGAATGAAGCGCCGATAATAACCCGCGATTCCCAGAAAGGCCCGTACCTGCTTCTTGCTGTTGGGACGTGGCCAACTCTGGATGGCCTCGACTTTGTTGAGTTGGGGTTTTATCACTCCCCTGCCAATGGTGTACCCAAGATATTTGGCCTCCTCCTGCCCAATGGTACACTTCTTGGGGTTAGCCGTAAACCCCGCTTCCCGAACAGAGTCCAGGACTGCTTGCACTTTTGGCAGATGTGAGGCCCAATCTGTGCTATGGACAATTATGTCATCCAGGTAAGCCGCAGCATACTTCCGATGGGGCCTCAGCATCTGGTCCATTTTCCGCTGGAATGTGGCCGGCGCATTCTGTAACCCGAACGGCATTCTTTTATATTGGAACGCCCCGTCTGGGGTTACAAATGCGGTTTTCTCTTTGGCCGACTTGGCCAGGGGGATTTGCCAATACCCTTTTGTGAGGTCAAGAGTCGTCATGTATCGGGCTGTTCCCAGCCGGTCGATCAACTCATCTATACGTGGCATGGGGTAGGTGTCAAATTTTGTAACTTTGTTCAACTGACGAAAATCGTTACAAAATCGCCAGCTCCCATCCGGTTTAGGCACCAACACAATGGGACTAGACCAATCACTTTGGGACTCCTCTATCACCCCTAAGTTCAGCATTTTCTGTACTTCCTCCCGTATTGCCTCCCGTCGGGCCTCTGGGATCCGATAGGGTTTTAACTTCACCCTTTCACCGGGCGGGGTAATAATATCATGCTCTACCCCAGATGTTTGTCCCGGCAGCTCAGAGAACACCTCCTTGTTGCGAAGCACAAACTCCTTAACCTCCTGTTGTTGGGGTTGTGACAAGGTGGCTGCTATTCCAACCTCCGGAATCACGCAACCAGTTTGAGCTGGTGACCAAGTTTCTGCGACTAGGGACTCTCTATCCCTCCAGGCTTTCAACAGATTAACGTGATATATCTGTTCGGGCTTTCGCCTTCCTGGTTGTCTGACCTTGTAATTCACTTCGCTCACTTTTTCCATTATCTCGTAGGGGCCTTGCCATTTGGCAAGGAATTTACTTTCAACCGTAGGGACAAGTACCAATATCCTATCCCCCGGGGAAAAGGTACGGGTCTTTGCTCCACGGTTGTACACTCTCTGCTGTGCCAACTGCGCTTGGGCCAAATGTTCCTTCACGATGGGCATTACCTGTGCAATTCGATCTTGCATCAGGGCGACATGCTCAATCACACTCCTGTGGGGAGAACTCTCACTTTCCCAAGTTTCCTTGGCAATATCCAACAGCCCTCTTGGGTGTCTCCCATACAGTAACTCAAAGGGGGAGAATCCCGTAGAGGATTGGGGCACCTCCCTAATAGCAAACATCAAATAAGGAAGTAGACAGTCCCAATCCTTTCCATCTCTATCCACCACTTTCTTCAACATTTGTTTTAGGGTTTTGTTGAATCTTTCAACCAGCCCATCGGTTTGGGGGTGATACACAGATGTACGCAATTGCGTCACTTTGAACAATTTACACAGCTCTTTCATAACCTGGGACATAAAGGGTGTACCTTGGTCCGTAAGCAGTTCTTTACAAATACCCACCCGGCTAAAAACAAGAGATAGCTCTTTGGCTATGGTTTTGGCCGAGGTATTTCTGAGAGGGATCGCTTCTGGATAACGGGTGGCATAGTCCATTATAACCAATATGTACTGGTGCCCCCTAGCGGACTTGATTATAGGACCTACCAAATCCATTGCGATTCTCTCAAACGGGACCTCAATGATGGGTAGAGGGACCAGCGGGCTACGGAAATGTGGCATCGGGGCCGACCTCTGACACACAGGGCAGGAGGAACAATAATTTTCTATGTCCTTCATCACCCCAGGCCAATAGAATCTCTGTAATACCCTCTCTCGGGTTTTCTCTGTCCCCAGATGACCTCCAAGAATGTGCCCATGGGCCAACTCCAACACCAACTTCCTGTAAGGTTTGGGCACCACAAGCTGCTCAACGGTTTCTTCTGCCCTTTTTGCCACCCGATACAGTAGGTCCTTCTCTACGCTGAAGTATGGGTAAGTGCAGGTATTATCTGGGTTCACTAACTCGCCATCTATTTCCACTACGTTTTCCCGTGCCTTTATTAGGGCGGGGTCTTTTAACTGTTCTGTGGCAAAATTTTCCCTGTGAACCTCCAGATCAGAAAACTCCACAGACGGTAGGTTTTCGTCTGAGGAGGTGGGCTCCTCTCCAGTTTCTTGAGTCTCCCCTGCCAATACTGACAAGGGAAATTCTGGAGAGTCCTCACCACTCTCAGAGGAGTTCTGGCTATCACATTCCTGGTACATAGGGGCACCAGTGGGGGGCTCAGGATCATCCCACAGTTCCCAGAACTTCGGAAAATCTCTTCCCACAATGGCATCATGCGGTAATTGAGATACTAACCCCACTGGATGAGAGAGGGTACCTTTGGGGGTCTCGAAACACACTGTAGTCACTGGATACTCTCGGGTGTCCCCATGCACACAAATAACAGCTACCTTGCTATTCCCAGAGACCTCTGTTTTAACTAATTCAGCCTTTATCAGGGTCACAAGGCTACCTGAATCCAGTAATACCACAACATTTCTACCATTAATACACATTTTGCATAAATGTTTCTCAGTTCCTCGAATGGCAGTGCATGCGACTGTCGCACACAGCGACTGACGTCTGTCCGTCAGAAAGTCACATTGCATGGGTTCCTCCACAACCGGGCAATTTGCTGCAATATGTCCCGCTTGCCGGCAGCGGTAGCAAACGATCCTTTTGGCTGCCTCTTGAGCCCCTGACTTCCCAGGCTGTTCTCGCCAAACTTTGGGTAGAGCTCCCACCCTCTCACTCTCTCCACCCTCACCCCTTGGAATCCTCTTATCCGCCCCTGGGGATGGTCTGGTCTTAGGGTGGAAAGTCCGAGAGTCTCTGGAAGAGGCCGTCAGGTTCTCTGTAGCCAAGTATTTCTCTACACGATCCACAAGACCACCGGCCGTCTCTGGGTCTCCATGGCTTACCCACTTTTGGATGGCAGTAGGAAGAGCTCTCAAAAACCGATCCATTACACCACGTTCCACAATCTCTGGTGCGGACAAAGTCTCTGGCTGTAGCCACTTCCTGCTCAGGTGAATGAGATCATACATTTGAGACCTGGGGGGTTTTCCAAGCTGGAAAGTCCAGTTATGCACACGCTGAGCCCGGACAGCCAGGGTGACACCCAGCCTTGCCAATATTTCAGCTTTTAGCATCACATAGTCTTTTGCTTGGTCAGGCTCTAGGTCATAGTAAGCCTTCTGCGATTCACCAGTTAACAGAGGAGCCACCAGTCCAGCCCACTGCTCCTCAGGCCACTTTTCTCTTTCAGCAGTCCTTTCAAATGTGGTCAAAAATACCTCTGGATCATCCTCTCCAGTCATTTTTGTCAATAAACGACTCACCCCAAAGGACGCGGTATTAGTGGGACGGCTTTCCTCACTGGTCTGCGGACGTTGCTGCATTACTGCTTCCATTTGTTGTAGTCTCTGCTCTTGCTTCTGTAACAGGTCTATGAAGCGGGCCTCAGATTGCTGCTGGGCTTGTTGATGAGCTTGCTGCTGGGCTGCAAGGCTCCTTTGCAAACCTGCATTTGTCTGCTGTTGATTGGCATTTGCTAGAGCCAGCTGTTTCAGTATCTCCTCCATGCTGGCTTAAAAAAAACTGCCACTGGTTCTCCACCAACTGTGAGGGGGTTAACTCAGTAGCGGGTGTGTGTGACCCCCTGGTTGGGCTCCCCACACAAAAACAGGGCCAGCAGACGGAGGTTGTGGTTTTCAAAATCAAAAGGTGCGGTTTATTTCTCTATGTACAGTGACAAAAACACAGCAAAGCCAAAAAGAAACATAAACAAAATAAATCCTGGTCAGTTTGACCTCTGACTAAACATGCAGGTTTCCTAAACTAACAACTGGGATCAGCCTGGTGCTGTCCTAGTCCCTAAGTCCCTGGTTTAGTAAAAGTCCAAACAAATAGCCACACAGGCTTTGCCTCACCGCACAGGGGTTCACTCTCCCTAGACAGTCCACACAGGTCTGGGTCCAGGCATGAGCTAACATCTAATGAAGCTGGGAGTTCTTATAGAGGCCTAAATGAGCTGACAAGCTTCAGCTGGCCTCATCAACTCCCTGTCTGTATGACGCCCCACACTCTCCCTAGAGGTATGAGTCATCCATGAGCCTACTAGCCTCAGCTGGGCTTATACAACTCTCCACCCTAGTTGTATAAGTCAGCATAAAGCCTGAATCTGGGAGAAATATATCTACCCCCCTGGATGCAACCAGGTGACTTTACCTTCCTGCTGTCACAATATATAATAGTGGATATATAGTGTGCATATATTTCAATGCCTATCCAAATACAATTAAGTACTAAATAAAAAAAAATAAAAAATTATAATGTGAATATTACCACCAAAAATGGTAATTAATATGCTACCGGTAGTGAATAAAGTGCTAGTGCTTAAGTGCCAAAATAAATGATTTCGGTGAAAAAATATTATATTGAATATAATGAGGTGAAAAATATAAAGGGGTAAAAGATATTAAACCCATCCTGGCATCACACATCAAGTTTACACATTATGCATTATTGATAAAGGCATTAACATCTGTCTCTATATTCATTCATAGGGGGCATAGGTCTTAAGTCTATGGATCCAAGCCATCTCCATTTTAGAGTTCTAGACGGATCTCTATTGTGTTTAAGATAGTGCTTGGACACCAAGTGGTTTTTGAACCCCATTTTTATGTTTGTAATGTGCTCATTGAGGCGGACTTGTAAGGGGCGTTTGGTCCGCCCCACATATTGCAGGCCACACGGGCATTGCAACATGTAGACCACCCCAGTAGTAGCACACATAATGCAGGGTTTAATAGTGAAGTGTCTCTGTGTAGCAGTAGACCTAAAGGTCGTAACCCGTCTTTCCGTAGAGGAATTCAGGGAACAGACCCTACACCTCCTGCACTTATAGTATCCAGTTAGTTGGTCAAAAAAACCTTGTGTGGGAACCGGTGGGTTAAGGACATTAGGGGCCACTTGGTTACGCACGGATGGGACCCCTCGAAAGATCACTCTTGGTCTCTCTGGTAGAACATCCATTAGAATGGCATCATTGGTAGCAATGTGCCAATGTTTGTCAATTAACTTCTTAATTCTCCTGTGTTGCAGGGAGTAGGATGTAATAAAGGGAACACCCAGAGAACTTAGACCATTATCACAAGGCTCCCCCTCTACCAATAGATCCTCCCTCTTAGTAGCCTTAACAGTATCGAGAGTGTCAGCAAGGAACTCCCTCTGGTAGCCCTTTTCCAGGAATCTACCAGTGAGGACCTCTGCCTGCACCAGAAACTGGTGTGGATCAGAGCAATTCCTACAGAGCCTAAGGTATTGGCTCTTAGGAACCGCTTTGAGCCAGGGGTCATGGTGACAGCTACCCACCGGAATGAATGAATTCCTGTCAGTCCCCTTAAAAAAGGTGGACGTGACAAAGGAATTTTCCTTGATCTTAAACTTGAGATCCAAATAATGAACCTTCACCTGACTCGCCTCATATTAAAGACGTATCCTTCTCTGATTTAAATTAAGGGACTCCATAAAATCCACAAGATCCTGATGCTGGCCATCCCATAGGAGGAGGATGTCATAAATATACCTGGCCCAAAGGGCCAGTTTTGGTATATTTCCAGTATAGATGATATCCTCCTCCCACCTGGCCATAAAAAGGTTAGCCAGGCTGGGGGCATATTTAGACCCCATGGTCACACTAGTGTCCTGTCTGTAAAAGTTATTGTCAAACCAAAAATAGTTTGAAGAAGCAGCGAATCTTAATAATGACATACGAAAAGCCACCTGTTTCTGAGGGAGGTCAGAATCCTGTTCCAAAAAACCTTGCACTGCATTAAACCCCAATTCATGTGGGATAATGGTATAAAGGGACGTGACGTCCACAGTCACATCCATATACCATTTTTAGGGGAAATGACAGACAATAAGTATATAATGTGCCTTGAATCCTTGACAAAGGAGGGCATTTTGCGCAAAAGCGGCTGCAAATCAAAATCAATATATCTGCCCACCCGCGACGTTATAGAATCAATTCCACTCACTATGGGAAGTCCGGGGGGGCAGACAGGATTTTTGTGGAGTTTCGGAAGGTAATAAATCGTAGGGGTACAAGGGGCTTTCGGGATCAAATAAAGCCTCTCCTTAGGATTGAAAATCCCTTCATAAAACCCTTTTGACACTAGGGCCTTCAGATCTCTAATAAATTTGGCCTTAGGGTCAGACGACAGCCGAGTATAGGTGCTAGAATCACCAACAATATTGTACATCTCGGCCATATAGTCTGCCCTATCGAGGACCACAATCCCACCCCCCTTATCAGCTGGCCTAATGACCAGATCCTTATTATTACACAAGGAATCCAGCCCTTCCTGTAAAGTTTTGTTCATCCTGGCCTTCTTAACCTCCATAGGATTAAAAAGGGATGCGTTTGATAACCCTGAATGCACAAAATCAGTGTGTCCCACCTGAACACTTGGTGAAATACCAGTCATATAACTCCTAATGTTCAGCTTTCTCACAAATTTATGTATATCCATAAAGGTATGGAACTTGTCCAAACCTTTAGGTGGCGCAAATTTGAGGCCCTTGTCTAGAATCAATTTTTCTGGTTCTGACAATACCTTACTGCTTAAATTAAAAATTCCCTGTCCTTTTAAATTTCGGATGTTTTAGTTGCTCGTGCCCGCCTCCCCCCTCTGGTTTCTCTCCTCTTTCTCCATGCCTTTTTGTTCCTTGAGTGGGTCTGTGAAAACCCCAACTCCCTTGCCCACTTGGCGCAGGTGGCTCATTTTCCTTTCACTTCACAATTATGTGCCACTTTGTGTTGGTCTATCACATAAAATCCCAATAAAATACATTTGTTTTTGTTTGTAACATGACAGAATGTGGAAGATTTTAAGGGGTATGAATACTTTTTCAAGGCACTGTATGAAGCCTAATTTGTTCCATCTGATCTAGTAATATGTTTCAAAGACAAGAAACGTGTGTTGTCCAGGCTGACTTTAGAAAAATATGACAGCTAATAAACTACTGATAATATGCTATTGGTGTCCAGTTCAGTCTGTATCGGACAGCTATTATGCAAATGCTACATATATGACCTCCTCAAAGTTAATGAAAGCATTTCCAATATGATGAATATTTATCCCTGACCAAGCTCACTTTTTTCACAGTAAGTTGGAGGATGATCCACTGTATACAGCATATGCAGCAATGATGGCAAAGGTAAGCTTTCCATTAACAGAAATGTGTCATGTATAACTGCAACTAGTGGATGATTTGTTGAATGCTGACACCCACTTTATTTTGTTTACTATGGGTGTGTGTGTGTGTGTATATATATATATATATATATATATATATATATATATAAAATAAAAGGAATACAAATTTTGCGCTGTGTTACTAAATTAAATGTCTTAGTTATACAGTATGCATCCCAATACAAAGGATCATTATATCATCAAAAATAAATGTGATATGTGTACCAACATCATAAATCCAAATACATTTGACAAAATAATTTTTTTAAAGGTGACGCCACTATTCCAAAGTGACAGAAAAAAATAAAAAATAGCAATTAATAAGTCAATAAGCATATCTCCACCACCATTGCAAATCGCGTCATATGTATCCACTTGTCAATAACAAAGAGCAGCCCTGTGAATTCAACACCACCACCAATTGCAGCCTCTGACCAAGTGATAAGATTCCAAATTAAGAGTGGTCTTATAACAGCATGATATCAGTAATCATCCATCCACAGTCTTGTAACCATATGGGATATCACAGCAACAGGTTGTTCAATGGCACTTCAGGAACTCCAGAGTACATCAGCAAGAATTTACTGTTTACACCTCCGCTCCGCCATGTACAGCCAATTACAACGGTCACATAATCATAAACCCTGCCCTGCCTCCCGGCATCTGAAGTCCCTTAAAGGGCCAGGAGGCGCAAAGGGGTTAATCTAACCTTTTTTTTTTGCATTCAAGTTTTCTTCTTGGTTAATCTAACTTTTAAGATTAATTCATGCTGTCCTGTAAATTCACTTGCAGCTTTAAGGCATCCTCCAAGCACGTTTGTGTATTTAGTAGTTAGATATTTGTGACTGTGCTGCTTGGAACAAATCTGTAATAAAATGATACACACAGTGACCATGTTATTAGGTGCATCTACTTGCTATGGGTAATATGTGTTTTATTTTCCTCCCTTTCACATGACAGTGC
This sequence comes from Rana muscosa, assembly GCA_029206835.1. Lineage (NCBI taxonomy): Eukaryota > Metazoa > Chordata > Amphibia > Anura > Ranidae > Rana > Rana muscosa. Next base: position 133,544,487 of record CM055126.1, read on the forward strand.
TGGTGTTTGGAATTGGTTGCTCGGGTTTCTATGAGTAGTCACTCTCCACAGACTTCCTATGTTTTGGTTTGATACACCCTGGAATTAAACTGGATTTAATTGGGTTTTTGTGTCACTGGTGTACACAAAATAGTCCGTAGTGTCATGGTGGAATTCTATCTAGCACACCCCCATAGGAGCTGCTGGTTTAAATTTGGGCCTTGTACGTTACCTCACTGTTCGTTGTCTAGGGAAGGAGCGTCTATAAAAAATCCAATGTCCACACAAGTAATGAATCTTTTGTCAGGCTTTATTTCCAAACAAACTTGCATAGGTAGAGGGATGGAGGGTTAGGGGAAGGTTCAGGCACACACAGCAGATCACTGGGGAAACTTCTTAAGCTTCAAAAGTCACACTCACCACTCTCCTTCAAGTGGGTATTGCTCACCCGGATAGGCCCCTCTCCCTTGGCCTAGCATGCCTGGATAAGGGTCTGGTATGGATTTTGTGGGGAACCCACGCTGTTTTATTTTTACATTTTGGCATGGGATTCCCCTCCAAATCCATAGCAGATCCGAAGAGCTTGGTCTGGACCTGGGGGCCATGCCGTTTTTTTCTTTATTTTTTTACCAGCATTTTTTTTTATTGTTCAGCTGTCAGCTGGGAAACCCATTGACAGCTGATGACTCATCGGTTGTTAGACGCTGTGGCTGGTGCACAGTCATGTTGGAACAAGAAGGGGCCATCCCTAAACTGTTTCCACAAAGTTGGGAGCATGAAATTGTCCAAAATGTCTTGGTATTCTGATGCCTTAAGAGTTCCCTTCACTGGAACTAATGGGCCAAGCCCAACCCCTGAAAAACAACTGCACACTATAATCCCCCCTCCGCCAAATTATTTGGACCAGTGCACAAAGCAAGGTCCATAAAGACATGGATGAGCGATTTTGGGGTGGAGGAACTTGACTGGCCTGCACAGAGTCCTGACCTCAACCCGTTAGAACACCTTTGGGGGCGAATTCGAGCTGAGAGACTGCAAGCCAGGCATTCTCATCCATATCATTGCCTGATCTCACAAATACACTTCTGGAAGAATGGCCAAACATGGCCAAACATTCCCATAGACACACACTTAAACCTTTTGCACAGCCTTCCCAGAAGAGTTGAAGCTGTTATAGCTGCAAAGCGTGGGCCAACTCAATATTGAACCCTTCAGACTAAGACTGAGATGCCATTAAAATTCATGTGTGTGTATCTACTATGTTATGCTATGTCTTAAATGCTTAACCTTGATTTGTAAAACGGCACTTTTGATCTTTCAGAGGCAAATACTAAAACACATTTCTTGTTAATCCTGTATATTGTTTTATATGTGCCACTTTGAAGTAGGACCTATGCCCCATACACACGATCGTTTTTCATGCCGTTAAAAATGCCATTAAAAAAAATGGCCATTAAAAATGATCGTGTGTAGGCTCCAGAGCATTTTTAACGACGTGAAAAACGGGCATTAAAAATTTCGAACATGCTCTCTTTTTTCACGTTGTTTTTCATGTCATTTTTTTTAACGACGTGAAAAACGATAGTGGGTATGCTTTAACGACGTGAAAAAAAACGCGCATGCTCAGAATCAAGTATGAGACAGGAGCGCTCGTTCTGGTAAAACTAGCGTTCGTAATGGAGATAGCACATTCGTCACGCAGTCACGGACTGAAAAGCACGAGACTGAAAAGAGCGAATCGTCGCTCAACAAACTTTACTAACATGAAGGGTGGCGCCATTCGAACGGAACTTCCCCTTTATAGTGCCGTCATACGTGTTGTACGTCACTGCGCTTTGCTTGATCGTTTTTTTAAATGATCGTGTGTACGCAAGACAGGCTTGAGAGGAAACATGAAAAAAAACGACGTGAAAAACGGCAAGAAAAAAAATGGCAAGAAAAACGATCGTGTGTATGGGGCATAAGTCCTACCTAGCTGACAACGAGCAATCTCTATGCATTGTGTTTTTATAAATAAAATACTGTATTCACTTTTCACCTTTTTTTCATAATTTTTCTCAACTCAGTGCTGTCGATCTCCTCCAGGCTCTTTCAGTCCACTTCCTGCCTAGCATTTGTTCAGCTGTGTCAGCTGAACATCCTTGCTCTGGACCAGCTTTCTAATGTGTATTGGCAAGCACTAATAGTGTTTACCAAGGGTGCATGTGACAGGGTGACACTGCGAGAGAGCAGTTGGGAGGTGGAAACAGAATGTTTTCACCAAAAAAAAGGAATTACCTGAACAAGGACCTTCATGGCAGGATAACCAATTTAATTGTATTAAAAGCTCTAGATTAAAAAGATTAAAAACAACTTTTGAAATGACAAAAATCAATTAACGACATAAGTTAATATTGAAGCTTTTATGAGATTTTAGTGATTGGATATGTCCTAAAATTACTCAACGGGAAAAAAAACACAGCTTTTGAAACTTTTTTTTGTAAAATTAAAGAACTGCATTTTACTTAGGTTATACATTTTTTAACATTTATAGTACTATTCAAAAGGTTTTTATTATTATTTTAATTATGGCTAGCATTAAATTATCCTTCTGGATATGTATTACAAATACAGTATTTACAGTACGTAAAATGAGTCAGACTGCCCATGCCTCTCATCATATTATAAAACTGATTATTAAATCTACTGGTAAGATATCAGTTGTGTTTTTATTGCAGATTTAAAAAAAAAAAAAAAAAGGGGTCATTTTTTTTCAATGCACAATCTGTGTAAACTAAACCTAAATGAACAAAACAAAATAAAAATATATAAAACAACATAGCATTTCTTCATTCTCTTTTCTGTATTGTGGAGAAATGGGGTTTTGGCCTGCAATTTCATAACTGGGTGTCTGCACTCTGCAACTCTTGAGAGCATGTCACATAAGCTGGCATCTGGTGGGAAACTAGACAGGGCTGCTTCTTATCCCCTCCCAATTTACAGGGAATTACTTGCGCATATTGGAGTGCTTTCTGGATTAAAATTAAATCCTTTGAAATCTAAAGCCTTAAATATTACACTTCACCCCTCTTTGCTTGTCCTTCAACGTAATTTTCTTTATCATTGGGGACCAATGAAACTCTCTTACTTGGAGATGTTAATAAGATATACGTTCTCTACATTTTACAATGCCAACTACCCAAATCTCTTACACAATCTTAAGCTACTTCTACCATCTCTGTACCTCTGTCTACCACCCTCAAACCGATGGTCTTGTGAAGAGATTTAACAAAATGCTCAAAAGCATGTTAAAAAAGGTGGTGGACAAAGATGGGAAAAATTGGGATTTTTTGCTGCCATACCTCATGTTTGCAATAGGAGAGGTACTTCAGGCCTCTACAGGTTATTCACCGTTTGAACTATTGTATGGTAGACATCCCAGGGGATTGCTAGATGTCGCAAAAGAAACATGGAAGGGAAAGACCACGCCTTATAGAAGCATCATTGAGCATATCTCACTGATGCAAGATATGATTGCCGCTGTCATGCCGCTTGTACAGGAACATATGAAGCAAGCCCAGGAGGCCCAAAGAAGTGTTTATAATCGGGGTGCCAAAACCAGAACCTTCAAACCTGGTGATAGAGTGCTGGTACTAGTTCCCACAGTTGAGAGTAAATTCCTAGCAAAAGTGGCAGGGTCCCTTTGAAATTATGGAAAGAGTAGGGGAAGTAAATGACAAAGTTTACCAGCCAGGGAAAAGGAAACCAGAGCAAAAAGATTACATTAATCTCTTGAAACCTTGGAAGGACAGAGAGACTTTACTGGCAGTGCCAACCCCCCAAAAGGACATGGCCCTCGTGCAGAGGCGGCTCTAGGCTTTGTGAGGCCCTAGGCAAAACTTAGACATGAGGCCCCACTTACGCGCATAATGGGAAAAATGATTTAAGCGATAAAAAAATAACAGTGTGCCCCCCCACAGCGCTGCCGACTTCCCTTCTCTGCCCTTCCGCTGACTGCTGTGGGGGATCTTCAGGATGGAGGCCAGGAAAAGGCCTTTTCTAAAAGAACACAGTGAGTGATTGGAACTGATTTGTGTTTACTAAGCTTTAGTTTATGAATTAACAGGTGCTTCTGTCTCCTGTTCATTCATCTGCACTGCAGCTGATCCTACAGAGAAAGGAACTGGGGAATGTGTTTCCTCATTTCCTTTCTCTGTCTCAAAAGTGAGACTTCAGGGGTCTGTTTAGACCCCTGTTATCTTACCAAAGAAACCAAAAATCTTAAAATAAATAAATAAAAAGATTGTAAAAAAAAAAAAAAAGACTAAAATTTCTAATCAAACTAAAAAGCCATGCCCAATAGGTAGCATAATTTAGCCACACATACAAATGTTTCTGTATGACATGGGTCACTCTCTCCCTAGTAGGGGCCCCTACTGTACAATGGCGGTAAACTTGAGTAGGAGAGGAAAATGGAGGGTATAATGGCGGGTAGTATAAACATGAGAGGGGTGAGGAGTGTATGGTTGGGGGAAGTATGTACATGAGAGGGGTGCGGAGTGTATGGTGGGGGGTAGTATGTACGTAAGAGGGGTGTGAAGTGTATAGGGGGTAGTATGTACGTAAGAGGGGTGCGGAGTGTATGGGGGGTAGTATGTACATGAGAGGGGTGTGGAGTGTATGGTGGGGGGTAGTATGTACATGAGAGGGGTGCAGAGTGTATGGCGGTTGGGTAGTATGTACATGAGAGGGGTGGGGAGTGTATGGTGGGGGGTAGTATGTACATGAAAGGGGTGGGGAGTGTATGGTGGGGGGTAGTATGTACATGAGAAGGGTGCGGAGTGTATGGTGGGGAGTAGTATGTACATGAGAGGGGTGCAGAGTGTATGTGGGGGGTAATATGTACATGAAAAGTGGCAGTAAATAACCCCTTTGTGCTGCATAAGTGGCACCGGTATCAGAGTTTGTGAACCCTTTGATGCTGCACCATATAGGGGTTAATTAACTCTGATACCCGTACCACAAATGTAGCACAAGGGGGTTAATTAACTGCCAGTGGTCACTAATGTATAGTAATGGCATAACCCCCTATTGCTGCATATTAAAAATACCAATGTATATCCCCCCAAAGAGTTAAACACTTCAGGCAGGTTGACACAGCTAAGCCACTGTGACAAAAGTGACTTAGGTAAGGTTTTTAGCCTCTGCAAACTTACTTGAACTTTTGCATGGGGCTTCACTGGCGCCTCGCTCGCAGGTCTTCACAGCAGCACTCTCCTCGGCTCTTTCTTCCCGCCTCCTGGTCTGTCAGTGACATCACGCCGGGCGGGACTTGGAAGCTCCTGTCGGGCGGAGATCACTCCGTCTGACAGGGAAGTGAATGTGTCGGTCGTTTTGACTGACAGCATACTCGCACGGTCGCACCGCTCTGCTGCAGACAGTGTACCAGCGGCCGGCGGGTGTCACGGCTGTCTTCAGCGGTGCGGAGCAAGCTCCATTTTTTACGAGGCCTTAGCTGCCCCCCCGCTCAGTCCACCCCTACCTCCTGGCGGGTTCAGCAGTGGCCGGCCTGGCAGCTCTGCCTCCACCTCCTCTACAATTCATCTGCAGCAGGCAGCGCAGTATAAGAAAGATGGCGATCCTTTACTAGACATGTGCATTCGTTTTCGTCCGAATGCATTTTCGTCCGAATTTCAGCTATTTTCGTTATCGTTTTAACAAACGAAAACGAAAGCAAAGAATCCGAAAACCGAAAGACCCGACATAAACAAATGCTTTATTTTCGTTTTCGTTGCTACAACAGTTCGATATAGATAGGAGATTCGACATGAGGCTGACAATAACAATCTGTGTCTATCGAACCTGTGGTCGAATGTGCCTAACCTTAACTCTATTAGTCCAAGATTATTCTACATAGGAGAGAAAAGATTCGACATTATAGAGAGAAAAGATTCGACATAGGAGAGAAAGATTTGACATAGGAGAGAAAAGATTCGACATAGGAGAGAAAAGATTCGACATAGGAGAGAAAAGATTCGACATTATAGAGAGAAAAGATTCGACATAGGAGAGAAAAGATTCGACATAGGAGAGAAAAGATTCGACATAGGAGAGAAAAGATTCGACATAGGAGAGAAAAGATTCGACATAGGAGAGAAAAGATTCGACATAGGAGAGAAAAGATTTGTTATTATAGAGAGAAAAGATTCGACATAGAGAGAAAAGATCACTGCTGGAATTGGGTGGGGGAAGTAAAATAAAAATAAAGTTGATGATGAATGTTATTGGCTGATTGTAACCAAAGAGGAGGAGCAGTAAAATAGCTAGAATGACGAAGATTCGACAAAGCATCGAAAGTTAGAAGATTTGACGGTGCAGCAAAACTGTACGACGCTGCAATCGTACATTTCCGGTCAAATGCATCCTCCCATAGGCTATAGAAGAATTCTAATGTTGGTTGACTAGTAATAGTAATGAATAAATATAATTATTACTAGTCATACAACATTAGAATTCTTCTATAGCTTGTGGGCGGAACATTCGACCGGAAATGTATGATTGCAGCGTCGTACAGTTTCACTGCTCCGTCGAATCTTCTTTGAACATTCGACAGACACCATAAGCCTTCAATGACAGATTCGACCTTAATTAATTCAGATTTTCGGACGAATGCAATTTCTAACGAAAAACTAAATAAATAAAAACGAATTTCGGGAGTAACTAAATAAATTTATTTTTCGGACGAAAAACGAAATTCCGAAACGAAATATTTTAGTGTGCACATGTCTATCCTTTACCGGTCCGCTCACCCTGCCAGCTTGGGGACACTGACCGCCCAAGGCCCCTGGAAGCACGGGGCCTTAGGCGGCCGCCTTTTTTGCCTAATTAGAGAGCCGCCTCTGCCCTCGTGACACCTAATACCCATAACTGAAACCTTGTCAGTGGCCCAACAGAAGGACATTAAAAAGTTTGTGAGTAAGAATAAAGACTTTTTTCTCTCCCCTACCCAAACAGGCCAGTGTTATACAGCATGACATAATTATGGAACCAGGTGTCTGCGTAAATGTAAAGCGATATAGAATACCCGAGGCTAGGCGAGAAGCAGTTGCAAATGAAATAAAGAACATGATAGAGTTGGACGTGATAGAGGAGTCCCACAGTGACTGTTTAAGTCCTGTAGTGTTGGTTCCAAAGCCAGGTGGCACTATCGGTTTTTGTAATGATTTCAGGAAGTTGAACAGCGTGTCCAAATTCAATGCATACCCAATGCCTCGAGTCGACGAGCTTGTTGACAGATTGGGAAGTGCCCGGTTCATAACTACTTTGGATCTGACTAAATGTTTTTGGCAGATACCTAACAGAATCTGCAAAAGAGAAGACAGCCTTTACTATCCCTGAGGGGTCATTCCAGTATAAGCGGATACCTTTTGGTTTGCATGGTGCTCCGTTCTCATTCCAGAGAATGATGGACAAGACATTGAGACCACATCGCCAATACGCAGCCGCCTATTTGGACGATACCATCATCCACAGCCCAGATTGTGAATCTAATTTTCCCTGGGTGCAAGCCATAGTAGATTCCCTTAATCTGATGGCACTATTGCACCAATTTTGGGAGGTGGGAAGGTAAACCCAAAGGGTATGGGAGATAGGATATAAGAGAGGGGAGGGGCAGTGGGGAGGGTAGGTAATATGAATAATGGAATGAATACAATTTTTTGTGGTGTATTTTTTTTTTTGAGGTTCAACCAATCACCAGTAGTGATTGAAGATGGATAGGGGATACACATTGGGACATATACTAAGGGGGCGAGGCAAGGGCAGCAATAGGAAAAAGGGTAAGGGGTTAAGAAAGAAGGGTATAAAAGAGAACATAAAATACACACGTATACACCTGGGAGAGAAAATAATGGTCTGAATAAAATAATACATTTTACACATATCACATATAACTACACGCAGTGGTTACACTGAAGTTAACTCAGGAAGAGTACACATATACACAAGGGGGATGGGTAATTGGGAATTTGATTTTATTTTTATTTATTTTTTCCGGGTCGATCTCTATATCAGTATACCCCTCATAGTTTGGAGGGGATGATGGCAAAAGAGAAGAGAGGAGGATACTCAGAATGCCTTTTAAAATTAGAATATGAAAGGATATATAGATTTTTCCTTTTGCCTAGGCATAAGAGGGGCAGCACCCCAATAGCAGATAAAAGGAGACAGAGAAAGTTTCAGTGGGTGAAATATGGGGGATAACCCACTGAAATAGGATCTTTTGAATGTGTTGCTGAGGGGAAGAGGGGAAGAGGGGATAGAGAAGATTTCTTCTCTTTCTTATATATATATAAATATATAAATATATATATATATATATATATATATATATTGTGAGGGGGTTAGCTCGGCAGCGGGTGTGTGTGACCCCCGGGATGGGCTCCCCACACAAAAACAGGCCCAGCAAACGGAGGTTGTGGTTTTCAAAATCAAAAAGGTGCGGTTTATTTTCTATTTACAGTGGCAAAACACAGCAAAGCAAAAGAAACATAAACAAAATAAATCCTGGTCAACTTGACCTCTGACTAAACATACAGGTTTCCTAACTAACAACTGGGATCAGCCTAGTGCTGTCCTAGTCCCTAAGTCCCTGGTTTTAAATGTCCAAGCAAATAGCCACACAGGCTTTGTCTCACCGCACAAGGGTTCACTCTCTCCAGGAAGTCCACACAGGTCTGCTTCCAGGCATGAGCTAACACCTAATGAATCTGGGAGTTCTTATAGAGGCCTAAATGAGCTGACAAGCTTCAGCTGGTCTCATCAACTCCCTGTCTGCACGACGCCCCACACTCTCCCTAGAGGTATGAGTCATCCATGAGCCCACTAGCCTTATACAACTCTCCACCTAGTTGTATAAGTGAGCGTAAAGCCTGAATCTGGGCGAAATATATCTACCCCCCTGGATGCAACCAGGTGACTTTACCTTCCTGCTGTCACATACCCCCCCTCTTGTTTTAACCTCGGGGTTGGAACACCAGCAATCAGGCATTCATGTACTCGAGACAAAGCATCCACATTCCCCATTTGAACGCCAGGGCGATGCTTTACTGTGAAGTTGAATTCCTGGAGGGCCAGGAACCATCTATTCACTCTTCTATTTGTTTCCTTGTTTTGAGCCATCCACTTTAACGGAGCGTGATCCGTAACCATGTCAAAGTGCCTACCTAGCAGGTAGTACCGAAGGGAATCTAGAGCCCACTTCACCGCTAAACACTCCTTTTCAACGGTGGCGTAATTTACCTCATGGGACTTCAACTTCCTGCTGAGGTAAATGACTGGGTGCTCTTCCCCGTTCCAGACCTGGGACAATACTGCTCCTAACCCCACATCAGACGCATCACTTTGTACGACAAAGTCTTTAGAGAAGTCGGGTGAGTACAACACTGGCTGGCTACATAAGGCTTGTTTCAAGAATTGGAATGCTGCCTCAGCCTCGGGGGTCCATTTAATCATGACCGACCCTTTCCCCTTCGTCAGGTTGGTTAGGGGCACAGCCTTAGAAGCAAAGTGGGGAATGAATTGCCGATAATACCCAGCGATTCCCAGAAAGGCTCGTACCTGCTTCTTGCTGTTGGGACGTGGCCAACTCTGGATGGCCTCGACTTTGTTGAGTTGGGGTTTTATTACTCCCCTCCCAATGGTGTACCCAAGATATTTGGCCTCCTCCTGCCCAATGGTACACTTCTTGGGGTTAGCCGTAAACCCCGCTTCCCGAACAGAGTCCAGGACTGCTTGCACTTTTGGCAGATGTGAGGCCCAATCTGTGCTATGGACAATTACGTCATCCAGGTAAGCCGCAGCATACTTCCGATGGGGCCTCAGCATCTGGTCCATTTTCCGCTGGAATGTGGCCGGCGCATTCTGTAACCCGAACGGCATTCTTTTATATTGGAACGCCCCGTCTGGGGTTACAAATGCGGTTTTCTCTTTGGCCGACTTGGCCAGGGGGATTTGCCAATACCCTTTTGTGAGGTCAAGAGTCGTCATGTATCGGGCTGTTCCCAGCCGGTCGATCAACTCATCTATACGTGGCATGGGGTAGGTGTCAAATTTTGTAACTTTGTTCAACTGACGAAAATCGTTACAAAATCGCCAGCTCCCATCCGGTTTAGGCACCAACCCAATGGGACTAGACCAATCACTTTGGGACTCCTCTATCACCCCTAAGTTCAGCATTTTCTGTACTTCCTCCCGTATTGCCTCCCGTCGGGCCTCTGGGATCCGATAGGGTTTTAACTTCACCCTTTCACCGGGCGGGGTAATGATGTCATGCTCTACCCCAGATGTTTGTCCCGGCAGCTCAGAGAATACCTCCTTGTTGCGAAGCACAAACTCCTTAACCTCCTGTTGTTGGGGTTGTGACAAGGTGGCTGCTATTCCAACCTCAGGAATCACGCAACCAGTTTGAGCTGGTGACCAAGTGTCTGCGACTAGGGACTCTCTATCCCTCCAGGCTTTCAACAGATTAACGTGATAGATCTGTTCGGGCTTTCGCCTTCCTGGTTGTCTGACCTTGTAATTCACTTCGCTCACTTTTTCCATTATCTCGTAGGGGCCTTGCCATTTGGCAAGGAATTTACTTTCAACCGTAGGGACAAGTACCAGTATCCTATCCCCCGGGGAAAAGGTACGGGTCTTGGCTCCACGGTTGTACACTCTCTGCTGTGCTAACTGCGCTTGGGCCAAATGTTCCTTCACGATGGGCATTACCTGTGCAATTCGGTCTTGCATCAGGGCGACATGCTCAATCACACTCCTGTGGGGAGAACTCTCACTTTCCCAAGTTTCCTTGGCAATATCCAACAGCCCTCTTGGGTGTCTCCCATATAGTAACTCAAAGGGGGAGAATCCCGTAGAGGATTGGGGCACCTCCCTAATAGCAAACATCAGATAAGGAAGTAGACAGTCCCAATCCTTTCCATCTCTATCCACCACTTTCTTCAACATTTGTTTTAGGGTTTTGTTGAATCTTTCAACCAGCCCATCGGTTTGGGGGTGATACACAGATGTACGTAATTGCGTCACTTTGAACAATTTACACAGCTCCTTCATAACCCGGGACATAAAGGGTGTACCTTGGTCCGTAAGCAGTTCTTTACAAATACCCACCCGGCTAAACACAAGAGATAGCTCTTTGGCTATGGTTTTGGCCGAGGTATTTCGGAGAGGGATCGCTTCTGGATAACGGGTGGCATAGTCCATTATAACTAATATGTACTGGTGCCCCCTAGCGGACTTGATTATAGGACCTACCAAATCCATGGCGATCCTCTCAAACGGGACCTCAATGATGGGTAGAGGGACCAGCGGGCTACGGAAATGTGGCATCGGGGCCGACCTCTGACACACAGGGCAGGAGGAACAATAATTTTCTATGTCCTTCATCACCCCCGGCCAATAGAATCTCTGTAATACCCTCTCTCGGGTTTTCTCTGTCCCCAGATGACCTCCAAGAATGTGCCCATGGGCCAACTCCAACACCAACTTCCTGTAAGGTTTGGGCACCACAAGCTGCTCAACGGTTTCTTCTGCCCTTTTTGACACCCGATACAGTAGGTCCTTCTCTACGCTGAAGTATGGGTAAGTGCAGGTATTATCTGGGTTCACTAACTCGCCATCTATTTTCACTACGTTTTCCCGTGCCTTTATTAGGGCGGGGTCTTTCAACTGTTCTGTGGCAAAGTTTTCCCTGTGAACCTCAAGATCAGAAAACTCCACAGACGGTAGGTTTTCGTCTGAGGAGGTGGGCTCCTCTCCAGTTTCTTGAGTCTCCCCTGCCAATACTGATAAGGGAAATTCCGGAGAGTCCTCACCACTCTCAGGGGAGTTCTGGCTATCACATTCCTGGTACATAGGGGCACCAGTGGGGGGCTCAGGATCATCCCACAGTTCCCAGAACTTCGGAAAATCCCTTCCCACAATGGCGTCATGCGGTAACTGAGATACTAAGCCCACTGGATGAGAGAGGGTACCTTTGGGGGTCTCGAAACACACTGTAGTCACTGGATACTCTCGGGTGTCCCCATGCACACAAATAACAGCTACCTTGCTATTCCCAGAGACCTCTGTTTTAACTAACTCAGCCTTTATCAGGGTCACAAGGCTACCTGAATCCAGCAATACCACAACATTTCTACCATTAACACACATTTTGCATAAATGTTTCTCAGTTCCTCGAATGGCAGTGCATGCGAATGTCGCACACAGCGACTGACGTCTGCCCGTCAGAAAGTCACACTGCATGGGTTCCTCCACAACCGGGCAATTGGCTGCAATATGTCCCGCTTGCCGGCAGCGGTAGCAAACGATCCTTCTTGCCGCCTCTTGAGCCGCTGATTTCCCTGGCTGTTCTCGCCAAACTTGGGGTAGAGCTCCCACCCTCTCACTCTCTCCACCCTCACCCCTTGGAATCCTCTTATCCGCCCCTGGGGATGGTCTGGTCTTAGGGTGGAAAGTCCGAGTGTCTCTGGAAGAGGCCGTCAGGTTCTCTGTAGCCAAGTATTTCTCCACACGATCCACAAGACCATCGGCCGTCTCTGGGTCTCCATGGCTTACCCACTTTTGGATGGCAGTAGGAAGAGCTCTCAAAAACCGATCCATTACAACACGCTCCACAATCTTTGGTGCGGACAAAGTCTCTGGCTGTAGCCACTTTCTGCTCAGGTGAATGAGATCATACATTTGAGACCTGGGGGGGTTTTCCAAGCTGGAAAGTCCAGTTATGCACACGCTGAGCCCGGACAGCCTGGGTGACACCCAGCCTTGCCAATATTTCAGCTTTTAGCATCACATATTCTTTTGCTTGGTTAGGCTCTAGGTCATAGTAAGCTTTCTGCGATTCACCAGTTAACAGAGGAGCCACCAGTCCAGCCCACTGCTCCTCAGGCCACTTTTCTCTTTCAGCGGTCCTTTCAAATGTGGTCAAAAATACCTCTGGATCATCCTCTCCAGTCATTTTTGTCAATAAACGGCTCACCCCAAAGGACGCGGTATTAGTGGGACGGCTTTCCTCACTGGTCTGCAGACGTTGCTGCATTACTGCTTCCATCTGTTGTTGTAGTCTCTGCTCTTGCTTCTGCAACAGGTCTATGAAGCGGGCCTCAGATTGCTGCTGGGCTTGTTGCTGAGCCTCCAGACTCTGTTGCAAAGTTGCGTTTGTCTGCTGCTGGGCTGCAAGGCTCTGTTGATGAGCTTGCTGCTGGGCTGCGAAGTTCTTTTGCAAACCTGCATTTGTCTGCTGTTGATTGGCATTTGCTAGAGCCAGCTGCTTCAGTATCTCCTCCATGCTGGCTTAAAAAAAAAACTGCCCACATTCTCCACCAACTGTGAGGGGGTTAGCTCGGCAGCGGGTGTGTGTGACCCCCGGGATGGGCTCCCCACACAAAAACAGGCCCAGCAAACGGAGGTTGTGGTTTTCAAAATCAAAAAGGTGCGGTTTATTTTCTATTTACAGTGGCAAAACACAGCAAAGCAAAAGAAACATAAACAAAATAAATCCTGGTCAACTTGACCTCTGACTAAACATACAGGTTTCCTAACTAACAACTGGGATCAGCCTAGTGCTGTCCTAGTCCCTAAGTCCCTGGTTTTAAATGTCCAAGCAAATAGCCACACAGGCTTTGTCTCACCGCACAAGGGTTCACTCTCTCCAGGAAGTCCACACAGGTCTGCTTCCAGGCATGAGCTAACACCTAATGAATCTGGGAGTTCTTATAGAGGCCTAAATGAGCTGACAAGCTTCAGCTGGTCTCATCAACTCCCTGTCTGCACGACGCCCCACACTCTCCCTAGAGGTATGAGTCATCCATGAGCCCACTAGCCTTATACAACTCTCCACCTAGTTGTATAAGTCAGCGTAAAGCCTGAATCTGGGCGAAATATATCTACCCCCCTGGATGCAACCAGGTGACTTTACCTTCCTGCTGTCACAATATATATATATATATATATATATATATATATATACATATTTTTTGTGTCTCCTCCTCCCCTCTAGTAAACAACTGATAAATGATAAAAGCTGGAGTGGAGGGAATCTAGAGGTACAAGATATACGAATGCATAAGAATGTATATGATTTGATATATATACATTATATATATGTTATGGTTATAATTTGAAAAGGTATGAGTCAAAGTGATGATTAGAAAGAAGGATCTATATGTTCATGTATGTATAAGTGTTGTGACAGCAGGAAGGTAAAGTCACCTGGTTGCATCCAGGGGGGTAGATATATTTCGCCCAGATTCAGGCTTTACGCCGACTTATACAACTAGGTGGAGAGTTGTATAAGCCCAGCTGAGGCTAGTGGGCTCATGGATGACTCATACCTCTAGGGAGAGTGTGGGGCGTCGTGCAGACAGGGAGTTGATGAGACCAGCTGAAGCTTGTCAGCTCATTTAGGCCTCTATAAGAACTCCCAGATTCATTAGGTGTTTGCTCATGCCTGGAACCAGACCTGTGTGGACTGTCTAGGGAGAGTGAACCCCTGTGCGGTGAGACAAAGCCTGTGTGGCTATTTGCTTGGACATTTAAAACCAGGGACTTAGGGACTAGGACAGCACTAGGCTGATCCCAGTTGTTAGTTAGGAAACCTGTATGTTTAGTCAGAGGTCAAGTTGACCAGGATTTATTTTGTTTATGTTTCTTTTGCTTTGCTGTGTTTTGTCACTGTAAATAGAAAATAAACCGCACCTTTTTGATTTTGAAAACCACAACCTCCGTTTGCTGGGCCTGTTTTTGTGTGGGGAGCCCATCCCGGGGGTCACACACACCCGCTGCCGAGCTAACCACCTCACAGTGTATATGTTTATAAGTCAAAGTTGAAGGGGAGGGAGGAAGGGATTATATATATTTATTTTTGTCGTTTTCTAGGAAATAGGGGAGGGGGAGTGAAGAAGGGATAGGGTATTGATACAGGTCATATGGATATAACTAGAGTGCAAGGTTATGGATCACTCGGCGTAGACTCTGGTCTGCTCAACCACAACCCCCACAATAAATGCTTCTCCTCTGGGCGGAGGATAAGTCGGAGGCGTTGGGGTGTGCTTTTTTTTTTGGGGATAGAGGTCGTATCCGGAATCGCATCTAGACATCTACCCACCCAGAGAGTGTTTGTTTTCCGGGAGGGGTTTAGGAGGAGGGTTGGGGGGTTTTCCTTTTTTTTTCTCTTCTCTTCTATTCTCTCAGTTTCTGACCTGCTTCCTCCTCCCCTCGCTGCCAAAACTGCTGACTATAGAAGTGACCGAGATAACATTTATGTCGTATAATATTAAAGGACTGAATATCCCAGAGAAATGGGTAAGACTCATGACTGAACTAGGGAGATCTAAGTCCCAGGTGATTTTTCTACAAGAGACTCACTTCAAAAGGGATAAAATTCCAAGAGTTACAAACCACAGATTCCCGATAGTATATCACAGTACATCGCAAACATCAAAAACTAGTGGGGTTTCTATTATAATTTCAAAACAGATACCATGGACAGTGTCTGGGGTGATCATGGATGATAAGGGACGTTTTTTGATGGTAAAAGGAACCGTGGGCCATCAAAAGGTCACATTGGTGAATATATATCTACCAAATACAGACCAAGTAAGCTCCCTGGAACAATACTTACAGATGGTGCAACAACACAAGGAGGGAGTCCTGGTGATAGGGGGCGACCTTAATATGGCCTTAGACCCATTGAGAGACTCATCGAAGGGTGCCTCCCATCTATCGTATGTTAGACTGGGAAAAGCAAAGAAACTCCTTCAAGATCTGCAAGTGATAGATAGCTGGAGGGCTGTTCATGCACGGGACAGGGATTATACGTTCTGTTCTGCAAAATATAAGACATACACCAGAATCGACTATGTTTTGATATCCCAAAGTATGATTACCTCTCTGAAAAGAGCTGTCATAGGGCCTTTCACACTCTCAGATCATGCACACACAAGTTGTACGGTTGAAATAGGAGGAAGAGAGGTTAGAGAGTGCCACTGGAAGATAAACGAAACCCTCCTAAAGGAGGAGGAATATGAGGAAAAATTGAAACAGGCATTAGACTCCTTTTTTTAAATTAATGATACAGGGGAAACAATGCTTTTTGGTATCTGGGAAACACACAAATGCGTAATGAGAGGTATGTTCATATCTATGGGGGCCCACAGGAAACAGAAACTAAACGAACAGGTAGACATAATGCTTAAACGGATTGGGGAACTAGAAACAATTCACAAAAAATCACAGGCAGAAGCTACAGGACAGGAACTAGAGGGACTACGGGAAAAACTCAATCTTCTGCTCATCGATAAAGCAAAAGCCAAATTAACACGGGGAAGACGGATGTTCTATGAATTTGGGAACAAACCGGGGAGAATGTTAGCAAATGCTCTCAAAGAAAAAAAACGCGAAATCAGATTAAACAAATTCAAACGCAAAAAGATGGACTGGTTAATACCCCCCAGAAAATCGCACAGGCTTTTAAGGAATATTATGAGAATCTGTACCAACTAGAAGGGAAACCTACCCCAGAAAAACCTCAAAAGAAATGTGAGGAGTCGATGAGATATATTAGAGAAACTGAAATGCCTAGGCTGTCAGAAGAAATAATAAGAGAATTACTGTAGATATCCCAATCAATATAGATGAGTTTAGGAGGGCATTAAAAATATTGAAGGTGGGGAAGGCGCCAGGCCCAGATGGGTACACCCTGTCATATTATAGACTGTTTGCTGAGAGGGAAAGAAAAGGAAAAGGAAAGTGGAGTTTATAATAAGTAAAGTATTAAGTCTGGAAGTAACAAAATGTATTTAATTAATAGAATAGAATGTAATATAAATGCAAACTAAGACTATGTAAGATTATCTGGAATTATGTTAAGAAAATTGTGAAAAATAAAGAATTCATATTTATAAAAAAAAGATTCCCTTAGGAAAGCAGGACTCACTGTCAACCCCAAAAAGTGTGCCATAGGCTTGGAGAAAATAATGTAGCCAAATACCTTGGCTACATTATTGGTCGAGGGCTGATCAAGCCTCAAAAGTGGCCCCAACCTATAAATAAAAAGCAAATGTGTGCATTTCTTGGGATCACATGGTACTACAGGTGTTTTATACCCAATTTTGCCATCATGGCAGCCTCACTGACAGATCTGACGAAGGGTAGAGGGTCGGTCATGATTAAGTGGAATCCTGAGGCAGAGAGGCATTTCATATGTTGAAACAAGTGCTTTGTGTACAACCTGTGCTCATAACCCAGAGTTCACAAAGGAGTTTGTAGTACAGACAGCTGCCTCTGATGTGGGTACTGTCCCAAATCCGTAACGGTGAGGAGCACCTAGTGGTCTACCTGAGCAGAAAGCTTGACAGACATGAGAAAAACTATGCCATTGTTGAAAAGGAATGTTTAACTATCAAATGGGCCTCAGATGCCCTGAAATATTACCTGTTGGGAAGACCATTCAAACTAGTCACTGATCATGCCCCTCCTAAATGGATGTGTGCTAACAAGGAAAAAAATTGTTGGGCGACTAGGTGGTTTCTTGCCCTTCAAGTTTTTAAGTTCACAGTGGAGCATAGAGCTGGAGAACTCCAGAATAATGCAGATTCCCTTTCCCGTGTCCATTGACTGGTTGGGACAGTTGGGGCAGATATGTGACATTATGAAAGGCAAGGTGATTGATGGATGTCATGTTTCACCTCGCATGTGTTCATTTGCTGAGATCCAGTCTGGGTTCTACCAGCCACCTTGGCAGGGTTGGTTCCGGGCCAGATTTTGCGGTCCACTTGTATCCTCTAACAGGTGGTATAAATAAAGCAGGACTGGAGCAAAGAATTGCTCTTGGTCTGGGATTTAGGAAGCCAAAAACCTGAGAGAGCTGCTTATGTGAAGTTTCTTTGTAAGAGAAAAGGTTTGCATTATCTTTGTTTTGTGGGTGACTGGGAGAAGCCCTTCATCTGTTGAGTTAGGAACCTGCAATTTTCAGTTAAGCCCTGTACACACGCTCGGTTTTCCCGGAGGTAAAATGTCCGCCAGGAAAACCGAAGGGAAAGCCGAGAACCTGCTCGGTAGCTTTTTCCCCCTACACATGGCCGGGTTTCCCGGCAGGAAACTGCCATGAGAGCTTTGGCCGGGAATCCCGGCCGTGTGTATGCTCCATCGGCACTGCCTCACAGTGTTTCCCATAGGAAAATAGTAGTAAATCTGTCAGAAAAAAAAAACGCCGGGAATCCCGGCGGGAAAATAGAGAACAGGTTCTCTATTTTCCTGCCGGGATTCCCGCCTATTTTCCTGTCAGGAAAACTGCGAGGAAGCATACACACGTACGGTTTTCCCGGCCAAAAGCTCTCTTGGCAGTTTTCCTGGTAGGAAAGCTGGTCGTCTGTACAGGGCTTTAGTGTCTGGAAGGCAAGGATTTATTTTCTGTTTTTGTTTGTGTTATTTTCATGCAACCTTAAAAATAAAACTGGGTACAAGTATGATTTTAAGAAACCTACCGTTTGGATGACCATTTTTTCCAGGGAAGGTGATCCCCTTTGAGCTAACCCCTGACAATATATATTAACCATTTCCTGCCTGCGTTATTGCCAAAAGGTGGCTACAGCGCACACTTAGTTTGCTGGGCATCCGTGGACGTCCTGGCTTGTGTCAAAGGGACATCGGCACTAATAATCAGGGCACCATCAGTGCCCATCAGTGCCGCTTACCAGTGCCTATCACTGCCCATCAGTGTCACCTATAATTTCCCATCAGTGCCACCTATCAGTGCCCATCAGTGCTGCCTATCAGTGCCCATCAGTGCCGCCTATCACTGCAGCCTCATCAGTGCCTCTTCATCGGTGCCCACCAGTGTCGCCTCATCAGTGCCCATCAGTAAAGCCTCATCAGCGCACATCAGTGAAGAGGGAAAATTACCTGGTTGCAAAATCTTATAACAATGAAAAATGTTTTTTTTTTTTTTTTAAAGTTTCGGTATTTTTTTGTATGCTTAGCAAAAAATAA
This sequence comes from Rana muscosa, assembly GCA_029206835.1. Lineage (NCBI taxonomy): Eukaryota > Metazoa > Chordata > Amphibia > Anura > Ranidae > Rana > Rana muscosa. The sequence goes on from CM055126.1 coordinate 133,563,492, forward strand.
AAACCCAGTGGTGATTAAATACCACCAAAAGAAATCTCTTTTGGTGTGAAAAAAAATTATAAAAATTTCATATGGGTACAGTGTTGCAAGACCACGCAATTGTCATTTAACCTCCCTAGCGGTAATCCCGAGCGTGACTCGGGGTTGTTTTTTTATACTAGGATCGGTAACCCCGAGTCACGCTCGGGGTAGACATTGCAGAGCCCGCAGCGGAGTTTCCTTACCTTCTCCTGGCGATCCAGCGATGATGTCCTCTGCTGTGATCGCCAGCGAGATCTCCGGTGAGTGTCGGCACTTTCGACCCCATCTGACTTCCTAGTTCCGTTCCCTGCGAGCCGCAGCGGCGCAAGGGAGCGGAACTGGGCGGCAAATTCAAAAAGGTAAACACATAGTATACATACAGTATACTGTAATCTTACTGATTACAGTACTGTATGTAATTATTACACATCCCCTTTGTCCCTAGTGGTCTGCCCAGTGCCCTGCATGCAGTTTTATATAATAAAAACTATTCTTTCTGCCTGGAAACTGGAGATTGTCCATAGCAACCAAAAAGCATCCCTTTATGTCAAAAGTGGTTTTAGACCAGCTAGAAAACAGCGATAATAAATTAGAATCACTCGCAGAATTGAGCGATAGCGATTTGTGGGGAAATTCGTCATCAAACACTAAATCTAATGACGGCGACAATTCTGCAACTGAGCAAATTTCTGTGTTTTTGATTTGATTACATTATTGAATAATTTTTATTATAATTAGATTACTATTTTTTATAATTATTTATAGTTATTTATTATAATATAATTTATAATTTTGTGTTTCAAACTTTATCATACCCGGGATGTTTACTAGACTCTGGTTTGCTTAGGTTTAAGTAAGTAATTACTAAGAATTGCAGGCCTATAATACATAACACCAAATTTCCATGCAAAATAATTGTACCGCTTTTGGTACATAATTCCAGAAAGAATCATACCGCCAGGGAGGTTAACTGCTTGCCGACCAGCCGCCGTCGTTATACGGCGGCAGATTGGCTCTCCTGCACGAATCGGCGTAGCTGTACTTCGGCTCGCGCAGGCGCAGTCGCGGGCGCGCGCTGCCATCAGTGTGCACTCGCACATGCTACACGCTATAGGAGTGTGCCCGCAGGTCAAGTGGACTCGGTGTCCGCCGGCGACCCGCGATCGCCTAGTACAGAGGCAGAACAGGGATCTGTCTTTGTAAACAAGGCGAATCGCCGTTCTGACAGGGGACATGACAGAGTCATCGGGAACAGTAATCTCTGTCAATTCCCTGGCAGCCCATCCCCCTACAGTTAGAACACACCCAGGGAACACACTTAACCCCTTGATCGCCCCCTAGTGTTAACCCCTTCCCTGCCAGTGTAATTTTTACATTGATCAGTTCATTTTTGTAGCACTGATCAATGTAATAATGTTACTGGTCCCCAAAAAGAGTAATTTTGGGTCAGATTTGTCTACTGTAATGTCGCAGTCCCGCTAAAAATCGCAGATTGTCGCAATTACTAGTAAAAACCATAAAAAATTTAATAAAAGTCCCAAAATCTATCCCCAAAAACTTTTCTGCAAACCAATCAATTATTGGCCTATTGGAATTTTTTTATCACACATATGTAGAAGAATATATATCGGCCTAAACTGACGAATAAAACTTTTTTTATATATATTTTTGGGGATATGTATTATAGCAAAAAGTAAGAAATTTTTTTTTTCAAAATTGTCGCTCTTTGTTTGTTTATAACGCAAAAAATAAAAACCGCAGAGGGATCAAATACCACTAAAAGAAAGCTCTATTTGTGGGATAAAAACATCAATTTTGTTTGGGTACAGCATCGCACGACCGCGCAATTGTCAGTTAAAGCAAATCAGTGCCGTATCGCAAAAAATGGCCTGGTCATTAAGGGGGCAAATCCTTCCGGGGCTGAAGTGGTTAAAGTGGGACAGCGCAGAAAGCTGAAAATTGGCCTGGGCAGGAAGGGGGTAAAAGTGCCCAGTAGGCAAGTAGGTAATAGTCCACCTCCTTTTTCTTCCACCTTAATTTGAGTCCATAAAACATTAAACGTGCACCAGTGAATACTCTAAACGAATCACAACCACAGAGTGCTTCTTCCACCTTCCAAACATGCTGCTTACCTCAGATTTTGACCTATTGAAAACTAGGTCAATAAAAAAAAAACCCTGGTTAAAGCTAGGCGCCCTTTAACCACTTTGTGCCCAAGCTATAGCTGAAACACAGCTACACAGAAACACAGCTACAGTGCAGGCTTAAAATGTCAGGAGGGAGTACATGGACGTCCTACCATTCTCACACTGCAGGGGAAGCGCATCCGGCGAGCTCTGTGATCGCCAAGTCCTTGGGACTTGGCTGATCACTGTTCGAGGTAAGGGACCAATCACAGTGGGCCCTTTACCACGTGATCAGCTGTTAGCCAATGACAGCTGATCGGGGAAGTAAACAGAAGCCGGTTATCGTCTTTTTTTCCCCCTTACGCTGTCAGGGACATCGGTCCTCTTAGTGCCCACCAGTGCTGCTTACCAGTGCCCTCCAGTTCTGCTAATGAGTGCCCACCAGTGCCATCTATCAGTGCCCAACTGTAATGCTAATTAGTGCCCATTACTACCTCATCATCAGTGTCACTTATCAGTGCTGCCTATCAGTGCCCATCAGTGCCCCCTCTCCGTGCCGCCTATCAGTGCCACCTATTAGTGCCCATCGGTGCCACCCATCAGTTCAGCCTCATCAGTGCCCACCAGTGGCGTCTCATCAGTGCCACCTATTAGTGCCCACCAGTGGCACCTCATCAGTGCCCATCAGTAAAGGAGAAAAATTACCTGTTTGCAAAATGTTATATCAAAATATGAAAAACTTTTTTTTCTCAAAGTTTTCTGTCTTTTTTTATTTTTTTTGCAAAAAAAAAAAAAAAATACCTAATGATGATTAAATACCACCAAAAGAAGGCTCTATTTGTGTGAAAAAAATTATAAAAATGTCATATGGGTACAGTGTTGCAAGACGGCGCAATTGTCATTTAATTGTTTGCCGACCAGCCACCGTCGTTATAAGGCGACAGGTTGGCTCTCCTGTGCGAATCGGCGTAGCTGTACATCGGCTCACGCAAGCGCAGTTGCAGTTGCTGCACGCTATAGGAGCGCGCCCGCAGGTCGAGTGGACTCGATGCCCGGCGGAAAATGTCATATGGGTTCAGTGTTGCATGACCGTGCAATTTTCATTCAAAGTATGATAGTGCTGAAAGCTGAAAATTGGCCGGGCCCGGAAGGGGGGTGTAAGTGCCCAGTAAGCAAGTGGTTAAAAGGGCGTTGTCTCCATGCAAACTTTCATCTGTGTCTTTCTCCATATATGAACACCTTTCCTTCTTAATTTCCCTGATTGCAGAAGATATAGAGATGACTTCACCTATAGAGTCAGAGAAGGAAATACTTGAGGCAATCTTAGCAGAACCAAAAAAAGTAGAGGCTTATGCCGCGTACACACGACCATTTTTCATGATGAGAAAAATGCCATTTTTTAAATTGGTCATTAAAAACGATTGTGTGTAGGCTCCAGAGCATTTTTCTCGACGAGAAAAATGGCCATTAAAAATTTAGAACATGCTCTATTTTTTCTCGTTGTTTTTCACGTTGTCATTTTTCTCGTCATGAAAAACGCCCGTGTGTACACTTAAATGATGGGAAAAAACTGCGCATGCTCGGAAGCAAGTTATATGACGGGAGCGCTCGTTCTGGTAAAACTAGCATTCAGAATGGAGATAGCACATTCGTCACGCTGTAACGGACTGAAGAGCACAAGGCTGAAAAGCGCAATTCGTCTCTCACAAAACTTTACTAACAGGAGGGTAGCGCCATCCGAATGGAACTTCCCCTTTATAGTGCCGTTGTACGTGTTGTCGAACGTGTTGTCCGTCACCGCGCTTTGCTCGAGCAATTTTTTTCACGATAGTGTGTAGGCAAGGCAGGCTTGAGAAGAATCACGTCGAGAAAAACATTGTTTTTTTCAATGACATTAAAAACGGCCGTGTGTATGCGGCATAAGGAACAAAGAGTAAAATGAGCCATTCAACCTCCCAAAAGACTAAAATTTGACACACTGGGAGAAAGCTCAGAAGACCCTCCTCACTACAAGTTTGTGAGGAGGCAACCTACGCTCACCTACTGACACATCTAGGTGGGCCATCCCCAAATTGATGGGCTATAGAAAAGACAGCCTCGCCCCTTCTGATAACCGGTGGGAGGTTCCCTTGTTGAATTAATGCTATGTTATGGGTGGATCTACTGTCTTCTTGCCTAGTGAGTTGTAGGTTGCTTGTTGTTAGAGGCAGGTAAGAATAAGTTGCTTTTTTTTTTTTTTTATCTATATTGACTTCACAACCTCTTTCATTTATTTGGGGAAGAGCTATCAATTAAAAGGAAAGAAAAGGGGGAAGCTTAGGTTGGGGCAAAAAAGGGCCATACATAGTAAAGCTTAGGAAAACAAAGAAATCAGGGGGTGGGGGTGGAAGCAACTTGGAGGGTTGAGGAATATTGTACACCAGACAGGAGGAGCACAAAGACTCCCCCCCCCCCCCCCCCAGTCTCAGTTAAAAATCAAAGAGCTGAGGCACAGAACATCATTATATGGTAAGTCGCAGAAGATCACTATACAGAGCGCAATCTTAAAATGTTTGTGAACCTAGATAATGAAAACCGTGATTCTGCTTCCAGCTAGTAATACAATGTCAATGTCTAGATACTAGACTTGTGCACAACGGAAAAATTTGTTTAGTTTCGGTACGTTTCTTGTGCACAACGGAAAAATTTGTTTAGTTTCGGTTTGTTTATTTTCGGCCCTGTTGATTCGTATTCGTTCGATATTTTGCTAGATGGGATTTTTCGTGTTTGGACTAATTCGTATTTTCGCAAGCGACATTTTTCGTTGAATCGGAATGATTCGTATTAATGTAAGCCTTATTTTTAGTTGATTTATAATTCGTACTTTCAGTAGAGTACATTGTTTTTCGTTGATTCTGGACACAACTCCTACTTTCGTAACTTTTTTTGGGTTCGTTGATTCGTAATTTTCCGTGTCTCTCTCAAAACCATGCTGCCTATTATGCCTAATGTACTTCGAATGAATTTGTACTTTTCTAAATACATAGCCGTTATTTGTAACGATTCGAAATCTCGTATTTTACTTTCGTTTTTTACATGCGGCTATAGCCTCCGCCCCTGTACACCATTTTGAGAGGGAGTTCAGCACAGTGAGGGAGAAGCAGAGAGCAGAGTGTTATTGTGCTTCGAATAGATTCGTACATTCGTAACTTTTTTCATAACGAATTATGCCGAAGACATTCGGGTATTCGCTATTTGCGATATAATTTATTTCGGATTCGGTTTTATTCGTAATTGCTTTGTTTGGAAATTAGAATGCTTCCGAATGTCCGAAAGTTGCTAAATTCGGACGAATTTCGATTCGTTACGAAATGAATTGCACAAGCCTACTAGATACACAGAGGCTTCTTTCTGTACAAAGTACCCACTGTGATTGTATCAGTGCAGCATGGACATTTTCAATCTCTGTGCCCCCTTACCACCACCATTTGATTAGATTGACAGTCGCACCTTTATGGAGTACTGCTGCTGTAAATAGGTTAGTGTAGTGTGGGAGGTTTTTGGTTCTCCAGCCCCAGAACTTGGTGGAAAAGAAGGGACCTAGCGGTAGAAAAAAAAAATGTATAGGGCTTACCTCTATATTTTGCAAAGGGAAAAATAAGGGACAAAATAAGCTATGCTTATGTGTGTTTACAATCAGGGACTTTACAGATACTATATTGTATTTGTGAAAAACTGCAGTTATAGGGTTTTAATTTGTACACTTTCTGACTGTTTGAAGAAAAGATTCATTTACTAGGTATTCTCACAAAGGTCATACCTTATTTTGATAAGAGCACCAACTAACCCTATGAGATCAATTACTTCATATCTGTAGATGAATCCAACTTGTACTCCAGGGATTTAATCAGTTTGTGAGAATTTAGACATCTGTAACATATTGTTATCCACAATGCAAACCTCAGACATTTTATGGCTCGACTGTCTGTTTTCTCTGGTGTTTGTCAACATCTGATTGGATTAAATTTGAACACTCGCACTACAGATAAGCCGCTTTGAACATAGCTTATCCAAGCTTGTAAGGTATTGTAGTCAGTGTTTATTTACTACAGTGATTCCTCTTTTCTTTTCAAATATTGTGATTGGGAAAATAAAAATGTATTTCTTTCCTTCTTTGGTGAGTGTTTTTCTAACCTTTATGTTTTTCACAGAAACAACTACTTAAACTTTATATATTGGTATTAAAATGTAGCAATAAAGGTTCTCTCTATTGCTAAATTGATGATAAAGCATACTGTGCATGTGTAGATTGAAAAATGTCATTTTGCAGCTTTTCAAACAAGCGACTTGGTTTGTCAGAGATAAAACTATAAATACAGAGCGTTCTCTTAAATGCAGGTGGGTGAGACTTACGTTTGACATGTGCTGCAATTCTGAGATAGAAGTCCCAAAGTTATAAGACAGCAAAAAAGCTGTAGTAAACTGCAAGTATTAAAGCATTAAATGATGGCAGTTAAATGGCTGGACGTGTAGAAAATAGTTATTAACAACACTGATTTAAAACAAACTTTTGTTATAGTGACAAACCTTTTCTTACCCATAGCGGAGTTCTGTATTGGTAATTCCAGAAGCCAGCCTTCTCATGTCTCAAACTGGTATAAGAGGTAGGAAATAGAAAAACATAATAGCTATACACTATTAATTACGGTCAGTGCTAGGGCTGGCTTTACAGCTATGCACTGTGGTAACTGTTGGCAGTGCATCGTGAATCAAGTGAATTTTCACTTTACATGGGAATTTTCACGTAGCTTAGTGAATGTGGTGTAAATGGAATAGCAATCCCAAGCTAGAAAAATAAAAAATCAGTATATTTGGTTGCATGTGTTTGAATCATGTAAGTCAGCAGTGCTTCCCCTCATTCCCTAAGCTAAGCCTATTTGCCTTTAGAAAATCAACGCCAGAGTGTCTGATGTGTAAGGAGAAAAGCATCAGGCGCTTATTTGTAAAGTCCAGGAAAATGATTTTGTCACATTCAATAAAAGCCAACATGTTTCAAAGGTTCAAACATTCCCCCTCTTCAGCACAGGCCAAACCAGTACTGGGACAAGGTCATCCAGTGCTCAGGGTGAAGATGGTAAACTGCTTATTCCCTCCTTCCTATCTCCCCTGGATGGAGGAGGGGATGAGACTAATAGTGGGATGCACAACAAAATGGGATATTATGGGTTTAACCAGGTGGCAAAGAAGCAACATAATGCCTCCTCACTGCCTGTCAAATGCCCTCTGAAAAGCCATTGACACTGAAAAGCCGTGGATCACTCTTAGAGAGATCCCCAAAGTGTGAACTAGCCCTAGGGGAGGGAAAAAGCGATAGGCCTCTTGTGAGGGTTCTGAGGAGGGGGAGGAGAACGGAGGTCTAGGGCTTAGTTGTCCTCTTCCCCCATGTACTCCAATTTTTTACCTCAATGCAGTCCCGCCAGGAATGAAGGCAGCGTCTCCTTCTTTACAACTTGTGATACAGTATGTCAAATGACAAAGGGAGACCAGAAGAAGGACAGACTACTCTCACTCACCAACGATGCCACACTGAGACTAAGCTCTTCCACTCACAGCAGGCTTGGAACAGAGGGCCATTGCTGCTTCCGACAGTAGTGATCCTGCATTCATTCCTGTCCATGAGCTGCAGGAGAAGGGGAGGTACAGAAGAAGCTCCAAACATGCCTCCCAGCAGCATTGCTAGGATTGTATGAGACCTGGGGCACTTTTGGGCACACCAAGGAGAGCAGTAATATAGTAAGCTGTGCATGTTCCAGCGAACAATGGGTGTGTCCAAACTGTTAACATTAAGAGGGACTTAACTTCCCTGGCGGTATGATTATGTCTGATTTTTGATGCATTGTTTTGCATGAAAATTTGGCGTTTTATATTGTAGGCTTGTAATTCTTAGGAAAAACTTACTTAAATCTGTCCGAACAAGAGCCTAGTAGACATCCCGGGTATGATAAAGTTTGAAACACAAAATCATAAATTATAATATAATAAATAACTATAAATAATTATAAGAAATAATATAATAATAATAAAATGTATTCAATAATGTAATCAAATCAAAATCACTGAAATTTGCTGAGTTGCAGAATTGTCACTTTCCCCACGAATCACTATCGCTCAATTATGCAAATGATTCTAATTTACTATCACTGTTCTCTAGCTGGTCTAAAACCACTTTTGACATAAAGGGACACTTTTTGGTTGCTATGGACAATCTCAAGTTTCCAGGCAGAAAGAACAGTATATACAATATAAAACTGCATGCAGGGCACTGGACAAAGCATTAGGGACAAAAGGAATGTGAAATAATTTGATACAGTAATGTAATCTGTAAACTTACAGTGTACTGTATGTATTATGCTTTTTGCACTTTTTGAATTTGATTTTGCACTTTTTGAACACTTACCTGTCCAGGGCGCCCACGATGTCGGCATCCGAAGCCGATTCGTCCCTCTCGGCTCTCGGGTGCTGCCGCCTCTATCTTTGGTAATGGAATCAGGAAGTGAAGCCAGCACGATCCCACTGGTCTCTGCTGTCTTCTTAGACCTGTGTGTCTCCAAGAAGACAGCAGGGGGGACAGATAAGGCGCCAAACGTGGCGTAGATATTTCGCGGGTGACTCGGCTATCTATGCCTGGAAGTGGGAGCAAAATACCTGTATTAGACAGGTATCTGCTTCCCCCTGAAAGGTGCCAAATGTGACACCGGAGAGGGGGAGGGTTCCGAAAAGCATAAGTTCCATTTTTGGGTGGAACTCCGCTTTAATGTGATACTAAGCACACACTTTTTAATTAACTATATTTTTTAACTTTGTTTTTAGCAAAAAGGCATGTACAAAAGACAAAACATCAATAAAACATGGTATCATACGAGACGGCAAGGTCTATGTATAGGAGAAAAGGCATTATAATACAATAAACATTGAAGTACAATGAACCATCTAACAAAATGTTTGAGTCAAGTCCATTTTTTTCAGCCAGTGTGACTCACAATCACCAAACAAAACTGGGTGAGTGGGTGTGGTAGAAAAGTACTCACTTTCTATAAGAAGTTAACGTTAGGGTAGATGCACACCACACATCCCAAATCTTATTGTATTTACCAGAACAGCCCCTGTTTTCATAGATAACCTTTTTCATAAGGTAATACCTGTTTAATTGCACACAACCACTGACGGGTGAGGGGGGGAAGGGCTCTAGCCATTTAAGGGCAATGAGTTTTCGGGCAAAGAATAGGGTTTCCCTCAAAAGCATTCAAATGTAGCAAAGCCATCTCTCTTTGTCTAGGAGGCCCAACAAGCAAACTTTAGATGTAAATGGGACAGGGGTTTAAATTACTGTAGACAGCAGGGCCTATTTAATTTACATCTTCTTTCTTAATCAACATAGAGCTATCACATCACCCAGCTCTTTCTCAGCCTGTCTGTAGTGTGGCAGTGGCAGGATGTGCTTCTAATCTTTTGCTACAGGTCACATGTTCAAAATAAAAAATGAATAATAAATATCAATAAACTGTTTTAAATCATCATAAAAATATATATTTGAAATCAAATCTTTATTATTTTTGAATGCTGCAGTCAATGCTGGGTTTAAGAATAAATAACACAGAGTGCAGTGATCAGGGGTGTGTAATGCAAAGAGTTCAAGGGTCAGGAGTATGTAACACACAGAGTGCCCCAGTTAGTGTTGGGTTTAGGAGTACATAACACAGGAAGCAGAGGTCAGTAATATTTAATACACAGAATGCAGGGAATGCATGAAATTCACAGTAGGAGTCAGTTTGTATTGCATAGCGTAGAGGCCAGGAGAGTGCAAAATTCCTTCTGCAAATAATACTCTCCCTCACCTTACCTTTTCAGCAAACCCCTTCAGAAAAAAATACAGCACTTGTCTGCACGCTCACCCCTCCCAGCACAAAATTTTGCCCTCAAAATCCCACCTACTCAGCATAAATCCTCTTCCACCTTTTCAAATCCCACCTCCAAGCATAAATCCCCCCCCCCCCCGGTCATCTTTAATACTGAATGGACCCTAGGCAAACATTTTTTTGGGCCCCCAAAAAACTGCTCTTAGACATATAACAAGTAGCAGGAAGACTCAAAATCGGTTTACTGCAGCAGATCAGGCAGCAATTGCAATTGGTTGCCAGAGGTTACTGCATATTGTTACCGCTCACTGACAAGTTGCTGGCGGTTACTGCAAATCATTACTGATTATTGATAGATGTACTACAGGATATGGTCAGAGACTGTGGATCTAGTACAGGAGATAACCAGAGACTGTGGATCTAGTACAGGAGATAATCAGAGACTGCAGATCTAGTACAGGAGACAACCAGAGACTGTGGATCTAGTACAGGAGATAACCATAGGTTGAGTATCTAGTACAGGAGATAACCAGAGATTGCGGATCTAGTAAAGGAGACAAACAGAGACTGCAGATCTAGTACAGGCGATAACCAGAGACTGCAGATCTATTACAGGAGAAAAACAGAGACTGCGGATCTAGTACAAGAGACAACCAGAGACTGCAGATCTAGCGCAGGAGACAAACAGAGACTGCGGATCTATTACAGGAGACAACCAAAGACTGCGGATTTAGTGCAGGAGATAACCAAAGACTGTGGATCTAGTGAAGGAGACAACCAGAGACTGCGGATCTAATGCAGGAGACAACCAGAGACTGTGGATCTAGTACAGGAGACAACCAGAGACTGCAGATCTAGTACAGGAGACAACCAGAGACTGCGGATCTAGTACAGGAGATAACCAGAGACTGCAGATCCAGTACATGAGATACTTAGAGACTGTGGATCCAGTACAGGAGACAACATGAGACTGCAGATTTAGTACAGGAGATAACCAGAGACTGTGGATCGAGTACAGGAGACAACCAGAGACTGCAGGTCTAGTACAGGAGACAACCAGAGACTGCGGATCCAGTACAGGAGACAACCAGAGACTGAGGATCCAGTACAGGAGACAACCAAAGAGTGCGGATCCAGTACAGGAGACAACCAGAGACTGTGGATCTAGTACATGAAACAACCAGAAACTTTGGATCTAGTACAGGAGACCACAAGAGACTGTGGATCTAGTACAGGAGATAAAAAGAGACTGCAGTTCTAATACAGGAGATGATCAACTAAGTAACCATTTTAAAATTCTACCTATCAGCAATGTACAGCTATACTGTTGGTAAACAACAGGTCAGGGTTAGGATAACAGTCCACAAGCAGTCAATGGGGAAAAGGACCTACCTAGCCGGCCAGGCTCACCACCCACTCTTAGTTATCAAATGTCTACAGTTACTTTAACCCCTTTGCGCTGTCACCTCCCGGCCATTTAAGGGATTTCCAATGGGGGGGGCGGGGAGGGGTTCATGATCCCGTTAGCGCCATGATTGGCTGCCACAGCAGTCACATGATTAGAAAGCTTAATGTAACTGTGCCGTGAGTGCACAGGGCACGTGGTCGCGGCACAGCTGTGTCTGCTAATTGGTGCGCAAATATGCGGCCTCTCAGCGCCAATGCCCACCCACCAAGTGGGTGTGTATTTGTGTGCTGTCGGCACCTAGGGGTTAGCTTATTCTTAACCAGGCAATAAGAGCAGTTCATGGGAGCATCACTAGAGTTAATTACATTTAAATTAACTTGAAAACCACATAAGAGACTGTTCCGTGCTGGAGTGGCACCAAGATATTCATGTGTTAGGGATAATATAAGATCAAAATAATTCAGCACTGGGGTTGGACAGAGCAGCCTACACAAAATTTGTGATACCAAATTAACAACTAAAATATATAAATAGTGTGGCGCTAAATCAATATCAACAACATGATTGTAAAAATAACAATAAATCCAATATATGATAGAAATAATACAATATATAATTTAAAAAAAACATATAGCAATTGATAAAATCATTATTAAATAAATAAAGTCGCATATAAATTGCAAAAAGGTGAAAGGGACGTTCGCTTGTTCATGGAAAAAAAAGTCTTCAATATTGTACAGATCACCTTCTAGTGTAGTAAGAATATAAAATTCTGTGCCAACATTATCTGTATTCCACCAAAAAATAGTTTCAAGTGCTTATCACCACCGTGTTGTCACTCCATGCCAGGTATGAATTTTCAGCCTTTCACCCTACAATGTTGGCCATTATAAATGAAATGGTCAAAAGCACTTTATTTGAATCAGGGTCTCCCCTATGTCGCATGTCATGTGGTTATTCCGGCAGCAACCACTTTCAAATAAAAAAGCAACAAACAAACTTCGTAGTATGTTCTAAAACAATGCCCCTTTAATGCCAGAAAGGATACACTTGCAAAATAAACCTTCCATTTGTGCAACTTATAACATCCAAGTGAAATATAAAACACCATGTCAGAAAAAAATAAAACACAATCACTGAGTTGGAAAAAGGATCACCCCCTCCTAAAAATGACTTGTAATCTCAATCAGGTGTAGCGAATCACCTTCTCAATGGCACACACAGCAATTTGACTTTCAACTGTAATCAGCTGTGCTCATTTTTATTAGTTCAGCATGAAAAGAGCTTTCCTGGAGCATTTCAGTCCCTGGTGGTGCAACTGAAGCAAGCAATCAACTATGAGTGGCAAGGGCCTGTCAAAAGATCGCCGGGGTATAGTTGTGGGCAGGCACAAGTCAAGAGATGGATACAAAAAAATGTCAAGGGCTTTATCAATTTATCAATGCCTAGAAGCACAGTGAAGTATATTATTAAAAAGTGGAAGGTATTTAGTACAACACAGACTCTCCCTAGATCAGGATGTTGCTCCAAACTGAATGAAAGAGCCTGGAAAAAACTGGTCAGAGAGGTTACCAAGAGGCCTACAAAAACTTTGAAGCAGTTGCAGGAATTTATGACAACGAGCAGTCATTGTGTGCATGTGACATCTATATCACAAATTCTCCACAAATGTGACTTGTATGGGAGGATTGTAAGAAAAAAGCCACTCCTCAAGAAAGGCCACATGCAGTCATGACTGAGCTTTGCCAAAACGCACATTGAAAATTCTGAGACCACATAAAAAAGGTGGTATGGTCAGATGGGACTAAAATGTAATTATTTGGCCTCAATACTAAACTATATGTCTGGTGGAAATTCCATACAGCTCACAATCCAAATAACACTATTCCTACAGTAAAGCATGGAGGTGGCAATATTCTGTTATGGGGGTGTTTCTCTGCAGCAGGGACTAGAGCACTTGTCAGGATACAAGAAAAATGGATGGGGATAGAGGAGGATCTGCTGCCCTCTGGCCCAAAGCCCACAGCAAAAATTACCACACAGTGGTTGAAGGAGAAAAATATGGATGTCCTTCATTGGCCTAGTCAGAGCCCAGACTTAAACCCCATTAAAAACCTGAGGAATGACTTGACTGCAGTCCACAAACGGTCACTATCAAATTTAACTGAACTTAAACAGTTCTGCAAAGAAGAGTGGGCAAATATTGCAAAGTCTAAATGTGCAAAGTTAGTAGAGACATAGAGACTAAAAGCTGTAATTAAAGCAAAAGGTAGTTCAACAAAATACTAAAACAAGGGGGTGATCCTTTTTCCAACTCAGTGATTCTGTTTTTGTTTTGTGTTTGTTTTATTTCCTGACATGTTGGTGTTACCATTTTGTATGGCCCCACATTGAAGCAGGACCCAGAATGGTGCGGTATGGTTCGGTATTATGGCACGCTTTCATAATGGAAACACCCAAAATAGCGTACCGTTCCGAACCGATCCGCTCAGTGAAAACGAGGCATATGTTTCTAATTATCTGTAGGAGGATGGATTGCAAACATGTAGAGGTTCCACAGCAGCACTGGCATGTGCATTTGACAATAACACCCTGATTGTCAATGATGCATTTGTCATAGTAACAGGCCATTACCATTTTGCAATATCACGGGGGCATTAGGGATGAGATACAAAGTAATGTACAGTCTGTGGTTATATACTTCATCCTATTACTGTTCGGCCATTCCTCCTAAGCCTTGTGTTGGCTCGGGGAAAGCTGCTCCGGTGTCCTCTCCTGGAGCAGCTTCCGCAGTGTCTCCTCTCTCCTCCTCCCGGCGCTAGGCATCCAATAGGATCACCAGATGTTTTGGCCAATCGGGAAACAGGTTTCATACCTGCTTCCCGATTGGCTGGGAGGAGAATCAGTGGGTGGGCTCCAGATGCAATGGGTGGGCTCCAGACGCAATGCTCTGCATCCCGACTCCACCCTATTTCGAAGCCTATTAGAGCCTATGGCTCTAAACAGTGCCCCAAAAAAAAAAACCTGGCCGCTGTAATTTACATGCCCGGTGACCCGAAAGGGGCAGGACACATGAATAGGGGGTGGCCGCAGCAGCAGTGAGTCCATTATACATATAGGATGTGGCGAGGATAGGGGGGGCGGCGCCCAGGCGTCCCTAATAGACGGACTGCCCCTGGCCTTAGTGCTGGGAGAGTGTGATTGAGTATGCTGTTGGCACAAAAACAGATGTACAGTACATATATATGGTAGCACAGCATAAGGCATACTCCATGCTGCCATATATATGTGTTTAGTCAGCAGGATGAGATTAAAGGTGCTCTCCAGGTAGAATTGTCCTGTGTTAACAATGCAATTGCCAAATGCCAAATTCACACCAATGTGTCGCATCGAAATACAGTGCACATTAAGGAAAACAAATAATTTTGGCCTCTGCTATAAAAGAAAAGCACATCAACACAGCACGATGAAAAAAAAAAAAAAAAACAGCATGCCAACACGTCAACTCAAGTGTGTTTATTGCTTACTAAATGCAATGCACCTGATGTGAATCCAGCCAAAAACTTGCATTCATACAGATAAATAAAGTAATCATGAAGTCATTTAGCATTCCTGTACTAACCCAGTCTACCGTACTGCCTTTTTGGTAATCAGTTGATTGTTGAACACTCCTGCTTGCGATGCCCACACAGTACCATAGACTGCTGTCTCTCACATACAGAAAACAATGTTTTTCGCTCTCAGTGAATTATTATATTCAAACTTGCCTTTGAGGTTTAAATGTAATTGTTGATGCAGGAAACACAGGAAGGTGATTTATTCTTGAGTAAATAAAAATACTTATGGTTTCTGTTTGTTGATTGTTTTATTTCTTCTTTATTTATTTTTTTAACACATATGATGCGAGAAGAAAGGTCTTGGTAAAAAAAAAAATCCAAAAATAACTTGGATATCATGAGCACTATACATGATATGAACATATAAAACAATGCAGTCTGCAAATCATAAAAATTGCCTGGGCCGTTTAAAAATAAACATTTGTAAAGGAGATTATCTGCTTCTAAAGCTGGGTGAGTTGCTTGTTTGCAAATCAGTTGATCTTCTACACTAGACAGTGTGAATAATTTGGTGCCTGTCCCCACTTTAAAAAATCAATACATTGGCTGTGCCCTCCTTTGCCATTGGATCATTGTGACAGAAACATGAGAACACAGGAACTGTTTGTTGCTAGTTCATAGATCTATAACAATGACCTGTTATAGAGGAAGAGTGATCACAAAAGGTTTCTATTTTTTTAATCTTCTGCATGACTGTTTAGAGCAACTATTCTCAACCAGAGTTTTGTGGAACACTTGGGTTCAGCCAGAGAATGCTAGGGGTTCCTTGAGCAGTAGTGGATTGAACTTCCATCAGATAGTGATGCATAGTCCTCAGGGTCATGGCCACCTGACAGAGCCAAGGGTTATAGTCACCTGACATAGCCAGGGGTTATAGTCACCTGACAGAGCCAGGGGTTATAGTCACCTGACAGAGCCAGGGGTTATAGTCACCTGACAGAGCCAGGGGTTATAGTCACCTGACAGAGCCAGAGGTTATAGTCACCTGACAGAGCCAGGGGTTATAGTCACCTGACAGAGCCAGGGGTTATAGTCACCTGACAGAGCCAGAGGTTATAGTCACCTGACAGAGCCAGGGGTTATAGTCACCTGACAGAGCCAGGGGTTATAGTCACCTGACAGAGCCAGAGGTTATAGTCACCTGACAGAGCCAGGGGTTATAGTCACCTGACAGAGCCAGCAGCAAAACACCAGCTGTCTGTACTGGCTTTATTTTTCCAGTGATCACTACTACTAAATGGTGCATTATTTTTACTGATCACTAATGTAAGATGCATTCTTCCTCACACTGATCATAGATTTAGGGGAATTTCTCTCAATAATTCAAAATGTAAGGATGCCCTTCTCCCACTGACCACTGTAAGTGGACATCTCTACCACTGGCTACCAATGTAAAGGGCCCCATTACTGAACACCAATGTAAGGATGCATTTCTATATCATCCAGCAAGTTGAGGCCGGGATCTTTTCTGGCCATTTCATAATTATTTTATTTTAAAATGATTATTAGTAAAAATTATTTTTTCATGGGAGGTATTGAAAAATGACCCACATTGGGTGTCAAATATTGTAATTATGGGCAGCGACTCATGGTGTAATGGTTAGCAAGCTAGGCTACCATTGCTGACAACCACGGGATCAAATCCCCATGGGGCTGCTACAAATATTGTAATTATGCTGAGTCCCTATTCTTTTAACTATTTTTATTTCTACGTACTGATCTTGCAAATACTGAATTTATTGGCGTATAACACTCACTTTTTTACCCTGAAAATAGAGGGTAAACTGTGCCTGCGTGTTATACGCAGGGGGCTGTGGAAATTTTTTTTCTTGAAACTTCCCTCTTAAAGTTAGGGTGCGTGTTATACGCCTGTGCATGTTATACGCCGATAAATACGGTATATCTCAGGGAGCTAAAAATTAAAAGGTGGAGAAAGTCTGTTTTAGAGCCACAGGGATCTTAAAGGGGTTGTAAATAATTAATTGATTTTTTTTAAATAACAAACATGTTATACTTACCTCCGCTGTGCAGCTCATTTTTCACAGAGTGGCCCCGAACCTGGTGTTCTGGGGTCCCTCGGCGGCTGTCTCGGCTCCTCCCCGCAAGAACTCACCACCTATATGCGAGTTTGCATGGTGGTAAGTCCTTGCGGGCACGCTCCAGTGATACAGCCGGCGGCTATAGCTGCTCACTGTATCACTCGGCCCCGCCCCCCTGGCGCACCGCGTCATTGGATGTGATTGACAGCAGCGCGAGCCTATGGCTGCGCTGCTTTCAATCCATCCAGTGTAGCCAATCAACGGACAGGCTCAGAAATGAGGAAGACTTTCGAGGGCTCAGGTAAGTAAAACGGGGGCTGGGGGGGGCGTATTGTCGGATGCATAGGATGCATTAAGGTGAAAAGACTTTTACCTTTACAATCCCTTTAAAAACAGTACATACCTAATCACAGAAAGGTATGATCTGTTTCTTCAATTGCATTTGTTTTTTTTTTGTTTGTTTTTTATTCTGATTTTACAATCTCCTTTTAGATACAGTATGCCAACCTCTCCTTATTGGGAAGGCCTACACAATTTGTTTAATTTATAGCCATTCATTTAGGCCCTGTACATGTATGGGTAAACATAAAGGAGAGTGTATGGTTAAGGTTAGCATATTTGGAATTGCCAATTTCAATTAAATTTCAATTTATTATTCCATGTTGCAGTGTTAGAATAAAAAGGTCTCCAAGTGGTCACCAGTGTTAATTTCGTTGACTAAAACTAAGTAAAACATTTTAGTCAACTAACTTAATAACATTTTAGTCAATTAAAATACGACTAAAACGAAAACAATTGAAATTACAAAAATACGACTAAAACTAAAATGGTATTTTAGTCAAAAGACTAAAATGGGACTAAAACTGAAATGCCATTTTAGTCAAAAGACTAAGACTAAAACTAAATTGAAATTTGACGTCAAAATTAACACTGGTCTGTAGTACATGTTCATACCTCAATACCATAAATAATGATGATTTTTCACCCCAGCAGTATATAATAAGTTTGAAAATTGTAGAGAAATTCTTAAATAATGCATTACTATTTAAATACACCCATTAGATTTTAGATGACTAAAATTAGTTTTAGGCGACTAAAATGTCCTGGAGATTTAGTCGACTAAACTAAACTGAAACAATTGCAGAAGCTATTGCAAATGCTATTTTAGTCCTAAGACTAAAACTAAATAAAAAAATTGCTTCCAATATTAACACTGGTGGTCACATAACAGTAGTCCCTTTTCTGCAAGTACTAGTGGCCTTGGTTACTCGTATGACACTTTGGTGTGGTGAATAAGTAGAATAGAGTTGCATATAATATCCGATTGTATATAAGAAAATACTTATTCTCTACCCATTTTGCAGAGCTGTCAAAATGAAGAAGAAGATGAGGAAAAAGAAAAAACATTTGAAGTGAGTTTGTTTTCCCTTTCTAATATAAATACATATTACAAATGGAGTAATGTCTTAAAATAATTGTAATGGTTTCTCTAAGGTAATTACACTCATTTTTCATTCCTCCTTGTTTTTAGTCTCTTCAGCAGCTAAACATGCCGTGTATTTTGTTACGCTAACAGAATGTTGGTTTTAGTAGTGCTGATGTTGGATACCTTACTGGTTGTTGTAAAAACAAAATTCTAATTTCTCTGCTTACAGGAAAAAGAAATGGAAAAACAAAAAACATTATATCAGCAGGCCCGTCTACATGAGAGGGGGGCTGCTGAGATGGTGCTACAGATGATCAGTGCAAGTAAAGGTTAGATTCCATCTTCTGGCGGTATAAGTGTTCATACATACTTGTTTCATGAGTTTATTCATAAATTTTGATGATTATGGGTATTTTACTCAGTGATATCATTAATTAAAGTGTGCTTCGTCCTAGTTTACTTTAACCACCTGCCTACCGGGCACGAAAACCCCCTTCCTGCCCAAGCCATTTTTCAGCTTTCAGCGCTGTGACACTTTGAATGACAATTGCACGGTCGTGCGACGTGGCTCCCAAATGAAATTTGCGTCCTTTTTTTCCCACAAATAGAGCTTTCTTTTGGTGGTATTTGATCACCTCTGCGGTTTTTATTTTTTGCGATATAAACAAAAGAAGAGCGTCAAGTTTGAAAAAAAACACAATTTTTTTACTTTTTGCTATAATAAATATCCATTGTCATTTTCCTCAGTTTAGGCCGATATGTATTCTTCTACATATTTTTGGTAAAAAAAAAATCGCAATAAGCGTATATTGATTGATTTGCGCAAAAGTTATGGCAGATACAAAATAGGGGATAGATTTATAGCATTTTTTTTTTTACTAGTAATGGCGGCGATCTGCGATTTTTATCGTGACTGCGATATTGCGGCGGACACATCGGGCACTTTTGACACATTTTTGGGACCATTCACATTTATACAGCGATCCCTGCTATAAAAATGCATTGATTACTGTATAAATGTGACTGGCAGGGATGGGGTTAACACTAGGGGGCAAGGAAGGGGTTAAATGTGTTTCCTAGATGTGTTCTAACTGTGGGGGGGAGGGGACTGACTGTAGGAGGTGACCGATGGTTGTCCCTATGTACAAGGGACACACCATCGATCTCCTCTCCCTGACAGGACATGGATCTGTTTACACACACAGGTCCACGGTTCTGCTCGGTTACTGGGCAATCGCGGGTGCCCGGCGGCCACCGGGCACGCGCATCGGGTCCCCAGCGACGTGGCGGGCGCGCGCACCCTCTAGTTGCTTTTAAAGCCAGGACGTCATATGACGTCCTGTCAGAACAAGAGAGTCTTCCGCCCACCGTCATTTGACGGTGGGCGGTAGACAAGTGGTTAAAGCCCATCAATGGGCACCAGCATTATTATAGTTTTAGAATAGTAATTGATTCTTAGGTTTGTTCAAAAAGCTTTACAGACATTCCTTTTAATTCCAGCAGATTTTTGTGAATTGGCAGGCTTAGATAGAGACTGAGATACAACGCCAATGCTGTTGTATATCATACATGCAGTGCTGATGTAGTAGGGTCAGGGTGGCGGAAGTTCAGCAGAAATAAAAGCTTTTTGAACAAATCCAAGATTACCTTACTACATTTCACAGAGTAACCTGGTATAGGGCACCAGGGAAAGGGGTTACGGATGGTAACAAATTGGATCATACTAGAGTATATCTAAAAAATATTATTTATTAGCCCACGTTCACACTGGGGCTGCGGGAGTGAAGCCTGCGAGTTCAGCTGAACTCGCACAATTTCACTCCTGCTGGCAGTCCTGATTTCAGCCGCGATTTCAAAGACATCTGAAACAGATGTCAATGTAAATCGCGGCTGAAATCACAAAAAGTAGTACAGAAACTACTTTTTGTAATCAGTGCAGCGCCGCAGATGCGGCGTCGCACCGATTAGGACGCTGCCATTGCACGCAATTTGCAGCAAATTTTGCCGATTTGACATGCGATTTGACATGTCAAATCGCATGTCAAATCGCACCAGTGTGAACCAGGGCTTAGTATGACAAGATGTGACAAATTGTAAGCCAGTAAAATGTAGAGCAGCTTCACAGTAGTTGGCTAGCAAGCTTCACAGTAGTTGGCTAGCAACGGTGCTCCGTTACATGTGAAGTTTATCATCAAACAAAAACATTGACATAAGACATTACACATAACATAAAGAAAGACGTCTGGACGCCATATTACAACACACAGGTAGGTTGTCTGATGGAACTCTCATCATATGGACAACAATAAACAAGTGGTATCATCAGTATATGACATCCTTGCTGTGATCTATGAGTGACCATTCTATTAGAGTGGATGAATTTGTGATATGCCCGTCTTTTTTTCATTTTTATACATTACTAAAAAATAAAAATAAAATACAGCGCTACCTAGGCAGTGAATAACCACAATAAATATGATGCAAACTTAATGAAATTCTAACCGTGAACAATTCTCTAAAGTGAAAATAAATGTATATAGCTGCAGCTTAGAATGTGAGATAGCACATTGTAAACATAAAAAGGAAAAAATAAAACTGTGCTGTACCTAATGTGAAAAACAACCAGTGCACGTGACCCAGTGAATATATAAATGAACTGATATAAATCCTGGTGGTGTACCATGCAATGGTAAATATGACATTAAGGTAAATATAACATAATCAAATGTAACTAAATAACATAAATGGGGAAAATCAAGGGAGAGTCCTCAGCATTGATATGCCATGATGGAAAATATCAGCAGAAATATCCGATTGACCTCGAAAATTTAAGCCATAAACAAATCCTAACGGCAAAGAAGAGCCTGGACAATCCCCCGATAGCAGGTGATGAAAGGGTGAGCCTGTGTGATTCCAACAACAGCACGCGTGCACCTCCACCAAGTGAATTGCCTGCTTACCGGATTGTGAACTAATATGAGCCTGTCAGCCAGCGATATCTCTCTCAGCAGCACGGTGGAAATAGGGAGACCAGACTGGATAGCGGGACCTCACCGCACAATCCCCGGAAACCTTTCAGCGATGATGCTGCTGGGTTAAACGATTATGCCTTTTTTTTCCCCTTTTACTCCAGAGCGCTGACGGTGGGATGAATAGACATTTAGGGTAAAGCGCAGCTGAACAGAAGCGTAAAAGCTCAGTTTTGCAATCGCTCAGCAGGAAAAGAGAAGGAAAAAATATTTACCATTGCATGGTACACCACCAGGATTTATATCAGTTCATTTATATATTCACTGGGTCACGTGCACTGGTTGTTTTTTACACTAGGTACAGCGCAGTTTTATTTTTTTATTTTTATACATTACTACATTGCACAATATATCATTTATAAAGCTAAAACTATAAAATGCTGGTGCTCACAGGTGAGATAAATGTTTCAGTCCACTGAACTGAGGTCATGCCACTGTTTAATTGTCCATTGAGGATGCTGAAGGCAAAGAGATGACTTTGGAATCTGAACTGCTGTACCTAAAAAAAATTGCCTCTTCTGGGACTAGCGGTGTCACCTGTTTGGCTGTGCAGTGTGTCAGGTGTTTATAAATTGCTAGATTTGCTGCATTGAATTACAGACCCTTAAGGGCCGGTTCACCAGCTACACACACTGTAGCTGCTGACTTTTAATATTAGGACACTTACCTGTCCCGGAATCCAGTGATGTCCTCACCCGAGCCAATTTTTCAGTAGACTATCAGGGGCTGCCTCCGTCATCTCCACTGAGGGAAACCGGCCTTGTGGCTTCACAGCTGGTTCCCTACTGCATGTGCGCAAAGCGTGCTGCGTTCTGGGAATGGCCGGGCTGTGGGGGGCCGAACTTCCAGGATAGTGCAAAGTGGTAAACTCAGCCAGAAGTGGGTACCTGTCAAAGCCAGGTACCCGCTCCCCCCTAAAAGGTGCCAAATGTGGCTGAAGAGGGGGGAGAGGATACAGACAACCAGAGCTTCCCCATTTGGGTGGAGCTATGCTTTAAGTTCTTTTTAAAAACTTACAATGAGTTTTGAGCTTCCTGATCTACAATCCCCTTTTCCAAGTAGCTGTATAAATATCCTATTCAGACTATAACTCTTAAAGAAAAATTAAATTGCATCTGAGCACCACAAACCAAAAACGCTATTTAATTCATTTTAATATTCAAAACAAACTCACTCATCCATCCATGTCTACACATTTTTTTTTTTTGCTTTGAAATCAGAAGGACATATGATTAATGAAGCATTTACTTCCTGGAATCCATCTGCCCTTAGCTCAGGCATGCAGGAAGAAGGGGTTGCTTAGCTGAGAGAAGCCCTCCTCCCCTCTTGAAGCCTCCTGGGATGTATGACATAATTTGCCTAGGCCTGGAAACCGGGAAGTAACTAAAGAAATGTAGAAAAATGTTTTAAACAAGTAAATATGATATACTATACTATCTATTTACCAATGCCTAAGGATTATAAATATAATTAAGTAACCTTTAAAAGAATAGTGCAAAATCGTATGTGTATAACCTCTCTCTGATCTAAAGTGATGATGCTTAACAAAAAATCAAAATCGTCCATATCAATATCATTATTCATTTAAAGCACAAATATGCAAAAAAAGACAATAAAGTGCTGGCTCTTCACACCTTTAAAATTGCATCTCCAGCAGCTTATGGTTCACTCACCAGATATGCTTGACTTCTGATTACAAAGAGCTTTGTATAATTATGCTAGATAAGCAGGGAGGTGAATGGCTTTCTGGTTGCTTTAATATTCCCTCAAGGATCAATTAAGTAAAGCACTTAGAAAAAGGCTCATAGTGCAACAATGTAGTTTTATTAAAACAGTGTTTTTGAAATAGCAGGTGATAATTGTCTCAGGCAAGACACCTCTGCAAAAACTCTTGTATCACAAATCCAACTTATACAGACCCCTTCTGGGCTTGTATCAGAATTATGGTGTATAGCTCTTCCAACGCGTTTCGTCACACTGGATGTCATCAGGAGCGTACAAGGCACTATATTTCCATAGCAGTGCATATACCCATGCATGCCATTTATAGTAAGATATACACATGCAAATTACCTGTTGTGTTTGACTTGCCCCTGCAGTATTTTACACATGTGTATTTTTCCTTGTTTTCTTTATACTTTTTTTTAAGTTAGTGTAAAATTATAAGTTTACAAAAAACAAACAAGAAAAGCAGCATGGGAAGCACCATAGGCTGAAGTACACACAGAAAATAATTACCTTTATATTCCAAGTGATCCCTTGCTATGGTTTGTATTCCCTGCCACTAACCACAATCTGACTGTATAATCTTGTCTAGATTACTCTAATTGTATAATTTGGGACCTACGTAGATCATCCATTTAATTTACATCCAGTCAGGCAGGGCTCGTACAACCTAGTTGTTGGTAGAGCTAAAGGACTTTGTACAGTCAGACTGTGAAATTTGTGGTGAACTGTAGGTCGGGCTTATAGTGAATGATTGCTAGCTTGAGGCAAACACAGCTCATCAGCCTAATGCCTTGTACACACATTCAAGCTGTCTTGCATACACACTGTCACACCAAATTCCGACCGTCAAGAACGCGGTGACGTACAACACTATGACGTGCTGAGAAAAATGTTCAATGCTTCCGAGCATGCGTCGACTTTATTCTGAGAATGCGTGTTTTTTTCTCCGTCGGAGTTCCCTACAGACGAACGGAAATTCCTGATAGAAATTTTTTCTGTCGTAAAAAAAGAGAACATGTTCTCTTTCTAAATTCCGACGGAAAAAAAGTCTGATGGGGGCACACACACGGTCGGAATATCCGATGAAAAAAATCCGTCTGACTTTTTCCATCAGAAATTCCGATCGTGTGTACAAGGCATAAGGCTGGTCATCGATAATTAATGTATTTTTTTTTGTTTCTCTCATCTGCCAGGAGGCTGATCAAAAAAGAAATGAAAGGATTCCCACATCCACACATTCGGTGGATAGAGGAATCCTCCCTGCAGTGTCATTGTATTTTGACAGCGGAACTCCGCTCTCAGAATACACTGACCAGTGCTGCAGTGCTGATCAAGCAAAGTTTTCCAACATTTTCGTTCAAGAGGAGTTGATCACTGGGTGGACTCCTCTTGAACGGGAATGGCCATAGATGGATTAAATTTTGGCCAGCCCCTGCTGAACCGGCCAAATTTTGATCCATGTGTGGTTTGCCTTAGGTTGCACACACTGCCAGGATCAGCAAGGTTGAAGGCTGCGCATATTGGGTGGCTGGGTGCATTACAGAGACTGCTTTGAACAAGATGGCTGTTTATTGTTTATATCGCAGCCCTCAGTCTGCTATATAATGAATAAATTATTATTCAAAATTTGTATCAGCATCTGAACATAAACTGCATTGTCTCAGCAACTACTTTTTTAATTAAACATTTACTTTATTAATTAGCCATAATATGTTAATATTCATTGCTTTGAGGGTGTATATTCTTTATTATACAGGTGAATTGAGCCCTATGGTTGTGGAAACGCTCAAACTTGGAATAGCGATTCTAAACGGTGGCAATACAGTGGTACAACAGGTAACACAGACCACTAAATTCTTTCTTTACACTTTACTAATCAATGGGGGAATTATGAATAGGGAAGGACTAAGCTTTCAGCCAGTCTTCGAAGAGCAGCTCGTAAGAGAAGTGTGTGATGATTCACAGAATTCTTCTGAAAACACTTCACTTACATTGTGTTCATAAAAAGGGAAATGTGGCTGGAATCTAGGTTTAAACTTTCAATTACCTTAACACTATCTCTAAAATTCAGTCTCTCAAAATCAGACAGTGAACTTAATATATGCTTTGATGAAGGCTTCTTAACCAAAACGCGTCAGCGTATAGCCTGTACCCATGTAACCAATAAAGTACTTTTATTCAAGAGCATCCGAGTTGCCAGCCCTTTTCGATTCAAAAATTAATATATACATTACATGTGGCTGATAAGTGTGCATGTTCACTTCTCTTAAGGTGTACAGTCTCCTTTAGATTTACCATCAACTATGTAGTACGAGAGCCTGCCAGATTTGATGCAAAGTAAAAAGGCTATTTAGATTTGTCATCATAATATATAATTTTAGTAAAGGTAATTGTACAGAAATAGTACAATCAGATTGTATAGTGTATGGCCAGCTTTAGATCTTGTTGTTTGATTATATATTCTATAAGTGTCTGAAAATGGTTATTCTTTTAAAGTTGAACTTCCGTTTTAAGATTGTATTTATATTTACAGAAAATGTTAGATTACTTGAAAGAGAAAAAGGATGCAGGATTTTTCCAGAGTTTGTCTGGCCTAATGATGTCATGCAGGTGAGTGGGTTTCTGTGTGTGTGTGTGTGTGTATATATATATATATATATATATATATATATATAACGATCAGATGGGATTGCTGCACTTAAAATTTATTAGGAAAATTTTAATTCCATTTAGTATTAAATGCATGACAGTTTTGGGCTATACAGATAGTGCCCTTCTTCAGAGCAAGACACATACAATGATACCGATCTTTACAAGCATATTTATACACTCCTATCTCATATGGGATCAATTAATCAGTCATTTAGTACCGATGAGGATAATTAACCACTTGACGACCGCCCACTGTATATATACATCGGCACTTTAAAGACGGATATTTCGGTAACGGCAGCAGCTGCTGCCACAACTGAGGTATCCATCTTTTCTATGGGCGGTTCTGTTTACGATAACGGTGGTCTCTGCGGCGTATTCGCCACAAGATCACCATTATCGGTGGCGGGAGAGGGTCTCCCGCCACTCTCCCACGCCCTCCGCCGCTTACCGGAGCCGTCGGTAGTGGCGGAGGCGATCGGGTCCTTCTCCTTCCTTGGTATGGGTACGAGTGAGGACAAGATGGCCCCCACCCGTCTCCATACCATAGCAGGGCGGAAGCGATGTCAAAACGTCACTTCCGCCCATACCTCTTAAAGGGCCATTTTTTTGTTGTCATTTTTTCAAATAACAACATTTTAATTTTTTTATTGCATTTAAGTCCAAATATGAGATCTGAGGACTTTTTGACCCCAAATCTCATATTTAGGAGGACCTGTCATGCTTTTTTTTATTACAAGGGATGTTTACATTCCTTGTAATAGGAATAAAAGTGACCTAATTTAAAAAAAAAAAAACAGTTTTAAAATCAATAAAATAAAGTAAAATAAATAAGAAAAAAATAAATACATTTTTTTAAAGCACCCCATCCCGACGAGCTCACGCGCAGAAGCGAACGCATACGTGAGCAGCGCCCGCATATGAAAACTGTGTTAATACCACACATGTGAGGTATTGCCGCGATCGTTAGAGCGAGAGCAATAATTCTAGCCCTAGACCCCCTCTAACTCAAAACTTGCAACCTGTAGAATTTTTTAAAGATCGCCTATGGAGATTTTTAAGGGTAAAAGTTTGACGCCATTCCACGGGCAGGCGCAATTTTGAAGCGTGACATATTGGGTATCAATTTACTCGGCGTAACATTATCTTTCACAATATAAAAAAAAATTGGACTAACTTTACTGTTGTCTTATTTTTTTATTAAAAAAAGTGAATCTTTTCCAAAATAAGTGCGCTTGTAAGACCGCTGCGCAAATACGGTGTGACAAAAAGCATTGCAATGACTGCCATTTTATTCTCTAGAGTGTTAGAAAAAAAATGTATAATGTTTGGGGGTTCTAAGTAATTGTCTAGCAAAAAAACGTTTTTAACTTGTAAACACTGAGTCTGTAAAACAGGCTTGGTCCTTAAGTGGTTAACAAATGACGAAAACATGTAGACACATATGGAATCATGGGTCATCAGGTGCTATAATTTTTCTTATTACATTCAGTATGCACTAAGGAAGAACAAAACACATATAGTGAATACATGTATATAACCAGCTATAGAATTAAAAATAAATATAAACAAACATCGCTGTTTTAAAAAAAAAAAAAAAAGTAAAGAATAAATCAAAGAAATAAATATAAATCAAAATCAGAATTCAATCCATTGGGCAATAATGTATTTAAATGGTGTATCCATTGAACCTCCCTGTTTCTAAGGGTTAATTCCCTATTCCCTCCACATTGTTCTCAGGTATACTATCTATAACCATAAATCTTAATTGAGAAACAGTGTGTCCCTTCTCTATAAAATGTCGGAGACTGCTAGCCCTGCCTTCTCATCCACATCAGTGCCTGACCTCACAAATGCACTTCTGGAAGAATGGTCAAACATTCCCATAGACACACTCCTAAACCTTGTGGACAGCCTTCCCAGAAGAGTTGAAGCTGTTATAGCTGCAAAGGGTGGGCCAACTCAATATTGAACCCTACAGACTAAGACTGGGATGTCATTAAAGTTCATGTGTGTGTAAAAGAAGCCATCCCAATACTTTTGGTAATATAGTGTATATATATATTTTTTTTTTATTATTTGAATTTTACTTTCTTTTGGCCTTGGGAAAATGTAATCCTGTTATTTTCACTTGCTAAGTGTAAAACATAACATACAGCAAGCTTCTTTTCTCATGGTGAAATGCAACACTGTAAAGCATATTACGAGAGTCAACAACTGATTCAAGCCCACGCTTTTTTACCTTACAGGGTACACTAAACACAAGGTCAACTCAGCAGCATTACTAACAGTACAGCAGAACCCTACGTAGGTTGATTCAAGACCAGTTCTCATTTTGTTCTTTCTCTCTTTTTCCTTCTTTATTCAGTGTTCTTGACTTGAATGCATTTGAAAGACAGAACAAAGCAGAAGGCCTTGGAATGGTTACAGAAGAAGGAACACGTAAGTATGAGCGTCATTCTTATGAACACCTATCACTGAAGATTAAAGTCATACTTTACAATAAAGCGACAGACCATGTGAACAGCATATCACAAATGTGAACACATTTAAGAATCAAACTTTTAGAAACTACGATTCTGAATCCTGACTGAAGCATTTAATGTTATCACTCGGAAAGCAATATTGTAATATGTAGACATTGAAAACTGTACTCCATGCCCTGTATTCATCTACAGGAGTAATAAAATGATACCTCCATGTGTAAAATTGGGAAACTAATGTATAAGACCAGAACACTAGATAGCACTCACATTTTAGGGTTTAAATGTAACTGCATCTGTGCATGTGGGGCATATTATTTCAATTTTTCAACACAGCCTTTCTGCTTTGGAGTACCACAATCCACATTTTGGTGGACTGACCATTAAAAACATAAGCTGAACACATATGTGGAGTGGCTGGATGTGTGTCTATACTGGAACTAATCCATGTTTATACAGGTTTCTTTTTGTAAAAATGCCCAAACCAGTTAGATAACAATATCAAATCTATGGTGCAAAATGTTAGGAAAAGGTAAGTTGCTAAATTACATGTTTTGTCACACAATATCCACTTTAGCAAACATTATTATATTGTTTAAACTAACCATGTTGTTCCAAAAGTCAGTCCGCCAAAATTTGATTTGAGCATTCCAGGGGTTGAAACATCCAACAGCTTCTAATTTACCTTGACGGCTCCTAACTCCTAAGATGTCATAGCGTATCTCTAGGGATTTTTATTAATTTAGATTGCTGCAGGAAGAATGAGAATGTCTGTGCTGCAACAAGAAGGTTGAGACTTTATCACAGGATGTGACAGAGCTGGGAACTAAGGTGGTAGGCTCAAGCAACCCAAAGATATTTGAGATGCGAATAGGTTCACAGCAGTAGTGTTCATCCATAACAAAATAGCAGTTTTAGATAAACTGACACTTTTCTTTTTCACACCTAAATTCGTTTTTCACTGTTAGTATCAGACTAATCTTTTCATATCTTATAATCTATTTATACCTTAAAGAGGTCTTTTAGAATTGCCCTTAGTGTCATGTTAAACAAACATGCTGTAGAGATCTCCTAATGCCGCATACATACGACCGTTATTCATGTCATGCAAAAAAACAAAGTTTTTCTCGTCGTGATTCCTCTCAAGCCTGCCTTGCATAAACACGTTCATGAAAAAAAACGCTCAAGCAAAGCGCTGTGACGTACAACACGTGGGACGGCCCTATAAAGGGGAAGTTCCATTCGAATGGCGCCACCCTTTGGGCTGCATTTGCTGATCCTCGTGTTAGTAAAGTTTGTTGAGAGACGATTTGCCCTTTTCAGCCTCGTGTTTTTCAGTCCGTTACAGCGTGGCGAATGTGCTATCTCCATTCTTAACACTAGTTTTACCAGAACGAGCGCTCCCGTCTCATACTTGATTCTGAGCATGCGTGTTTTTTTCCCTCTTGTAAAAGCGTACACACGACCGTTTTTCATGACATGAAAAAGAATGATGTGAAAAACTACGAGAAAAATTAGAGCAGGTTCTAATTTTTTTTCGGGCAGTTTTCTCGTTGGGGAAAATGCTATGGAGCATACACACGACCGTTTTTTCACGACCAATCTAAAAAATTGCATTTTTCTCGTCATGAAAAAAGGTTGTGTGTACGCGGCATAAGGGTTTAGTGTGGGAAGCACAATCTGATATCACATCCGTAAAATGCTTTTGCTTGGAAAACCTTTCAATACTTCTCATGGATGAGTTGTCACAGTGTTTAGAGAGAAAGTCTGATGGAGCATTTGCATTACTGCCCAGATAAAGAGCATGTTAAGGTCCATTTTGTCATTGCAGAGTGCTGACTGTAGAAATCACATTATGCACCAGAAACTTACTATCTCTCCCTCTTTTTTATTTTTTTATTTCCATGCACAGTCATTGTCCGGGAACGAGGTAGGTGATGCTTCTTTCTTCAGATAAATGCATCCCTAATTACATTTTATTCTCTGTGTTTGTTACAGTCTACATGTCATGCTGAGGGCTGCATGCTTCTACTTGATAAACTAGCATATCAACTTTCAACTTATCAGCATAAGCCCTCTGACATTAATTAATTATCAGCTTATCACTAATATTCAGCTCTTACCTTCCTCTGGGTTTTTTTCACGTATGTTTTTTATGTTATCAAGTACATGTTTCTCCTCTCTGACACTGTAATTGCACAGTATGTGTTACTTTTATTACAATTTTACTTCTTTCCCTTGTAGAAGGCACACAGTCACACACTAATTTACTATAATTGCTTATCTGAATAATATTGTAAAACCGTATATAACTTGGCTACTGTAGATACCTGCACCTGTTTATTTGTATAATTACTGTAGATACCTGACACAGCACACCGTCACAAAATATCTGTTGGACGCTAGCATTAAAAGAAAAATCTATATTACAAACTCCATTTCTGCAAAATGCATTGATTGCCTGTTGGAGAGAGTTTCACCAAACCGCTTAATATTTTACATTTGGTTTCTATCCCCACAACTCCTTCTCATGGATAGGTCATGTAATAGTGCCGCATGCAATGCTTTGCTCTATTGCTGTTGTCACTATTGAACTCATCTCATTGACTGATCGCTTGACAGTAATACTTACCCTTTCTTACTCACATTATAAAATACATTGCCCCAAATTGCAGTCTAGATATTTCTGTTCTTGCACTTTGGTACACTCATAAGGCAATGCTGGGATGCCACTGCATTTGAGTGGTATGTTCTCTTAAGAAGGAATGCATTGCCAACCTTCAACTTCTTTAGTGTGAATTTCATCAAAAGGCATCTGCATTTTAACAAAACCTCTCCAGATGCCACAAAATTACACTCAATAAAGCTAGATGTTTCTTGCTGGCTTTTGCAGAAAAGTTGCTTAGGCTGACAGAACTCTCTTTTTAAACTAAAGGCAAACAATACTCCTTTGGTGTCCTGATTGCAGAAATCCCCACAGAAACCCTTTGGTCTGCATATTGGGAAGAATGCCTATACAAGTGGTCCCTCCAAAATAATCCAAATATTTTATCCACACTTTTCGAAATTGTATGTCCCTACAGATGCCTTTTTAGCAGAAGCTGATGCCCTCTTTTTCCAAATATCTTTTCCATGAGTCCCTAATTCCTTATTTGCTTTAGCCCTGGAATGGAATTTGACAATAAAATCTGTAAAATTACATAAAAGACCTGACTACAACGACTTTACATCCACTTAACTACAGAAGCTACTCCGACTTTCTGTCTCCTCTGTTACAGAATGTTTTCAACTACCTTCACGACTGACAGTTCTTCCATCCAGACTCCCTTATGGCTGCAATTCCTAGGACTCCTAAAACCAACACTGATGATTCTAATTGGTCAAACTTCTGACCCATTTTATTGTTAAGCATTGCTAAAAAAAAAAAAAAAACTCTTCACCAAAACTCTGGCTGCAAGGGTAAACTGAGAAGTAGGGGGCCTTATTCATAAAGATCAAGTGGGCTTTATGCCTTCTAGGCAAGCTTGTGATTACATTCGCAAAATAGCTCTGTTAATAGAGTCCTTTGGGAAAATAAATATCCCACTTATGTTACTGTGGCTAGATATCAAAAAAGTATTTGATTCTCTCTTTTGGCCATATATATTTTATATTCTGGGCAAATGGAGATTTGGCACAAATTTTTGTTCCTGGATTTCCACCCTCTGTAGCGCCCCTACAGCCTGTGTCAGCTATGTTGGTTTTAAGTCTTTACAGTTACCAATCCTTGCAGCATAGTAGATAGGATTCCCCACTGTTCCCACTTTTATTAGCCTTGGTGATAAAACCTCTGACCCATCTAGTTAGATCATCCCCGGATATCTCTGAAGCAAGGGTCAATTCATACACAGTGCGTGATCATCATTTTTATAAAAAGAAGAATGCCAGTCACTATTAGGACACAGAAAATAATTGTTTTCCTATTCACGCTGCAATGCAGCTTGAAGCTATGCTGCAGCAATCAGCGATAAAACACAGTGTCCAGGCAGATTTAAATGTCACTGTACAGTAGTGCAATGCATCACGATGCTGTACAGTGACATGAATTTACCTGTCACATTTGTGCACTTCAAATACACTTTAGTGGGAAAAAAAGAGAGCTGCGTGATTCACTGAATCACACACCACCCCCTACCCCTGGCTCACTGCAGCTGTCCGTTTAATGTGAACAGGCCCTAATAGTGGCTGAGTGTCAATGTAAATAAAGCTTATTTGTAGACATTGTTTTTCTCACAATCACCAACCGTTGGTATTTTTGCCTGCATAAACCCCTTTTACAGTTCAGTGCCATTTATGTTCCGTTTACATTTTTACCCAATGGAGTTCAGAGCCCTTAATGTTTCCCTTATAACCTTTTTGCTTCAAACTCTACAGTGTACTTTTCTCTACCAATGAGAAACATTTGAACTTCCTTAAGGGCTGTACACATGGGCCGAATATTGGACGGCATCGGCTGGCTCAATAAAAAACGCCCAATATTCTGCCCCTGTGTACGGCAACTGGTCCAACAGAAGCTGGCTGTTTGGCCGGCTTCTGTCAAAAGGGCATGACCAAAAAATGTCTGCCAATCGGCAACCAATCAGCGCTCTCAGCCAATGACTGAGAGCGCTGACCAGTGTGTTCTTTCAGGGGGCAGTCCCCCTGTCAGAACACAATAGCTCAGCAGGGGAGATTGCTGTACTAACATCGGATTGTTAGTACAGCGGCTCCCTCAGAGCTCTTCAGTTTTTTTTTTCATTCAGCCCACTGGGTTGAACAAAAAATAAAATGGATAGTGTATACCAGGCTTTACCTAGGCAATAATATCACTAGCTACAATTCCACACTTTATGAGGCAAACTACTCACCAACCTTTGCAAATTTAAGCTGCTGCTCCATACCTGGTCTAATTTCCTGCTCTCCTACCTAGGACAAATAACTGCAGTAAAAATGATGTACATCCCTAAGATATTGTACCTCCTTTGGGTCTTACAAATCCCTGTTCTGTCTAACATTATGTGCACACCACAAAACCATATAATGCATTTTATTTTGCAGAACTGAAAGCCAAGACTCTATAAGCATACCATATTCCAATCCCCAGCCAATGGAGGCCTTAGCATCCTTAATCTCCAACAATATTACCAGGCTGCCCAATTGGCTCAACTGACAAAATACCAAGCCTCTACAGCAGTGGTTCTCAACCTTACTAGTGCCGTGACCCCTTAATAAAAAATATTTGAAGTTGTGGGGACCCCTAACCGTAAAATTATTTTTGTAGCGTGGGTTGCCATCACCCAAGGCAAGACAAGTAATTTGCGCCTCCAACCCACGGACATTTAGCGCTCCCTGAGTCCCTTCCACTCGTACAGTATTAAAACCCCTTATGGTACATTTTAGGATGTACCACTCTTTCTCTTTGTTCCCCTTTGTTTCCCTTTCATCCCTCTCTATCCTAATATCTTGTTTTTTCCCCCCATTCCTCTCTCTAGCCTTTCTTTCTTGTTCTTTCTCTTATTCTTTCTCTCCCTTTTTCTTTGTTCCTCCCCCTCTTTTCCTCTCCCTTCCATGTATTCTCTATTTTTATTCCTTCTCTTACTCATTGTTGGGGGCTGGGGGGGGGGTGGGATGAGTTGTAGTGTTGGGGGGAGTTCTGATCAGCCAACTTAGGTGCTCTTGATCAAGGTCATCTGCTGATCTGAGAACTGTAGTGGGGAATTTAAATGGCAACTTTAATCACAGGTAGTGTTACTCACTGTATCTCCGGCTTCACTGTGTCTCCGACTTTGTGGGGTCTCGTAGCAGTGACACCTATGCCGAAATCAGGAGATAGGGTCTCCTCCAGCCCCTTCCCACTTCACATTCCTCACCAGTCAGCTGACCTCTAGTCTCTGCCCTCCATCTATGCCGTGAACTTAATAGGCGGCTGCAAGGAGGCTGAGTGGGTGGCCGCTGGCTCCAGGATCACCCCAGCTGGGCGGCCACAGGCTCCAGGGACAGCTCTGCCGCGAAAGGGCTGGGAGAGAGGTGTGGGCTTCCGGAACAGCACAGAATTCGGTGACCCCTGGCAAATCATCATTCGACCCCCGAGGGGGTCCCGACCCCAGGTTGAGAACCACTGCTCTACAGGGACCCCAATCTGGGTTTGCCTGGAGGAGGGCAATTGTGACCCATCGTGTATACTTAACCTACTTTGGCTTCATTCACAGGATAAGATTTCATTTACCTTTGCTATGTTTTCTCTGCAATCCTTTGTGACCCGACAGGTGCTTTTAAGCTTAAACCCCTGTTCACATCAGAGCAATTTGACAGGTCAAATTGCATGTAAAATCGGAGCCTATTGCCACCAATAGGAGCGTCCCAATCGGTGTGAGGCCGACTTTGCAGCACCGTATCGATTTCCAAAAGTAGTTCCTGCACTACTTTTGACGACTTCGGGGGCGATTTCAATAGACATCTGTGCATGAACCTGCACAGATGTCTTTCAAGTCGCCCCCGAAGTCGGACTAAAATGCAGCTTTGAAATCGTGCGAGTTCAGATGAATTTTGCACGATTTCAAAGCCATGTTCAGTGTGAACGAGGGCTTAAATCAAGTGAGAATTAACTGTCTTTTTGCCACCTACTTACACAGAAGGGGATGAAAACTTTTTCCAAGTTGCAAAAAGACTTTCACTTATCCAACTTTCAGTGGCAGGTAAAACATTTTTTCCTCCACTGCCCATAAATCAGGTGATATTTAAACGCTTACCCCTTTTGAATCTAAATGCAAAGATGACCTACACTTTATAGAGTTAATCTTGTTACCTATATAATCTATAGCACCCCACTCTCTAATTTATCACCTCATAACTGTATGCATAAATGGGAATCGGACTAGGTTGGAGCATGAAGATTGGATCCAAATTTGGGACACAACTAAGTCTCAATCGCAAAGTGTCTTAGCTGTAGAAATTATTAACAAGGTACTATTCAGATAGTACATGGTGCCCAGCCAGTCAGCCCATGCAATTCTAGGCCACCTGTCTAACTGCTTTCATTGCTGCTCGGAACCAGTTTTTTTTTTTTTTTTTTACCATATACGGTGGTCATGTCCTATTGTTCAAAATAATGGACACGAGTTTATAGGTATCTCTGTATCCTCTCCCAAAGGTCACTACCCATAAAACCAAGTGACACACATATAAATTTAAAACTGAACAGGATTCCTGTGTATTAATTCACACTTATAAACTGTGTTTTGATAGCCATAAAACAGACAAGTACTAAGACATAGCTTTCTGACTCTCTGTGTCTTACAGCCAAGTTTAACTGGACATTACATAAAAAACAGCACAAGGGACATTACTTACAGTCAGTAGGATGTGTCCATTGTACTGCTGTCACCTCTATTAGCAGAAATTATCCTGCATTGATCCTTCCCTACTCTCCTCACCATAATCTTCTGGTCCGGTGAGAGTTAATACTGTATTGATGTATGTATTGATAGAGTTGTGACAGGAACTTGTCAAGAGTGCCGATTCTGCCTTTCCTTTCCACCCAGTTCCTCCATTTATAGCTGTTGTAATATAGGTTCTATGATTGGAGGGGGTGGACCTTTCTTCTCATCCTACATTCATAGATCCCGTTTCATTCATAGAAGCTGTAGTATAGCTTCTATGAATAGAAGAGTTGTACCGAAAAGGCGGACATAGTCATACTCTTGATGAGTGCAAGTCACAACTGCATCAGCTTTATGAATTCCTGCCACCCTGGAAGATGACAGCAATAGTGGAGGGGGGGGTGTCTTAATGGAGAAGGATTTCAGCTATTAGATATACCAGCAGCACAAGGGACACATACCATTCTACTGACCATAAATAATGCCCCTTATGCTGTGTGCTGATTTTTTTGATTTTTTATTTGTGACTAAACTTAGGTTTAATGAAAAATGAACAGTGAAATTACAGGACAGTATTCCTAAGTTTCACAAAGTATGGGAGCCATGGGTCCTGTGTTTCCTACCAACTAGTTTATTTTGTCACTTACATGATCTTTAATAAACTTGTACAGCATGGTTATTACATACAGCTAGCAGGTCCCCTTTCCGGACAATACCCCCGCCATCTACGTTTCTGAACCTTTCCTACCCCTTTCCCTCCCTCCCAGACCGATGCTATTCTCTATGCCCTCTTCACTTCTTTTTTCCCTTTTACTTTGGGTTGTGTTGTACATTAATCAAGAACATCTATGCTGTTTTACCCAGCTATTTACTCAGCAAACTATTCTTATATTGTGCAATAAAGTTCTTGTTGAAAATAATGTGCAATAAAGTTCATATGTCCAAAGAAGCAAATAAGCAAATCAGTTTTTTCTATTTAAAAAACAAAACTAAAACAAATCTGTGAACAAAAACTACCAGTGCAATCTTTAATCCTCTGGTGAGCTTGTGGACACCACTTTCAAACATCACCATACTGTGTATATATAGTATGTGAATCGGTTCATCTCTAAATGAATCTCCATGTCTTCCATTCAATCAGTTTCCGTTCCTTGGACCACATAATTGTGAGAGTATGCAGGACCTTTCTGCAGTGACCAGAACCTCTTACTGAATACCTATACAGGTGTCACTTGAAACTTTTTTATTAGTGTGTCCGTTATGTCTCATAATCCTCCTCCTCGTGCTCAGTTGGAAATTCCATATAAGCCTCCTGGGCTTTGTCTCTCGGCCCCTGCATTTGACACCAAGTCCATTTTAAAATTATATTAAAGTAAGTCTCAGTTTTCTTTATTAAAATAATTAACGCGTCATATTTACCTGCTATGTGCAACGATATTGCACAGAGCGGTTCTTTGCCTATTCTTTTTCTGCCAGCGCTCTCTGCTCCTCCTCTTTTTCAAGTGCCCTCATAGCAAACTGAGTGCTATGGGGGCACTAGTGCAAACTCACTCCTGAGCCAAGCTGTGTACATCCACACGTACCCGCACAGCTTGACTCGGCCCTGTCCCCAGCTCTATCCTCACATGATTTAACTGAGAGCAGCAGGAGCCAATTTTTGTACATTAACCATGTTCAAATTGCCCATGCAGAAGGAAGTTAGAATTTTTACCAGATTTAAAAAAAAAAAACAATAGCTGGCTGCAAATAGAACTAGAGTGGTAAATGCTATTACATTTAATAGCAAAAAGGCTTATGCACCAGTTATTTTACAATGCACTAACAAACGTGGAGTTAACTTTTAAGTACATAGACTGCAAATGAGCGATGCAGTCTTCAGATCTATCTAACAAATTCTAAACTTTTTAAACATGAATATTTTGGGATTTTTTTTTTAACTGTATTTGCATGTTTTTATATCTATTATCTGTATATGTTGTAGCAAATGGCTCTCTTAGGGTTAGTGTGAGGGCCAATGTCAGCTTTAATGGGCAAATGCAGCATACTTCTTACATCAGTTTGAGATGCTTGTGCGTTTATTCGGAATTCATTGAAGGTGCGGTTGACCTGCAGTTCGCATGCTTTAAGCTGCTTTTTCATTCCTATGAATTTGTTTTGGGAGCGAAGCAGTTCTGAAGGAAATAAAGGTCTAACGCCACAGGCGACATGAGCATTGGATTCAGAAGCAAGTTTAAGTGGATTTAAATCCACCATTTTAACTGTTTCCCAAAAGAGTTACATTCAAGGCATGCCTTGAGTGATTACTGTTAGAATTACTAGTGTGCTTATGTTAACTCTAAACAAAACCGTCAAGCAATCAAAAGCCTGGTGTAAAATCTGATCAAATGTGCAGCACTATGGCAACTACAGATCAAACAGAGGATAAGATCACAGCTTTCTTGGCTGTAAAGGACAGGAGGGTTTAATTCTGCTGTATATGCAACAAGCTTTCAGTTTGATATTAATATAAGATGCCTCTCAAATGCTTTTGCATTGGCTTCTATAAAAATATTTTAAGCAAAAACAATGTGATGCAACATCTAAAGCAATAATAAATGCAACTGAAAGTTGCTCTACTATATCTAATTTAAAATCCTTCAAGATCCTTCTAAAATGTAAAAATAAAATAAAAAATGTCCTATATAAATTCACTTTGAAACACTCATTAGGTTTAGTCACATATAAGTAGAAGCTGAGTTTTGTGGTGTAGATACCTGGGACTCAACTACAGATAAAACAGATGGTAGCATAAATGAACAAGAAAGATTACTCATGAACACTATGTATTTGCTTAACATGACTTGACATCATTTGTGTTTCCCAGGTGAGAAGGTTTTGCAGAATGATGAGTTTACGAGGGACCTTTTTAGATTCCTGCAACTGCTGTGTGAAGGACACAACAATGGTAAGATATTTGCAAAGATGTTATAATGCGTCCTTTCTACCAGAACTGGGCTGATAAACAGGCACGAGAGGCACCTACCTTCGGAGTTCAGTGAGGGAAGCACAACTGGGGCCTCAGAACTGCAACTCCTGCAGATTTCATCAGAAAATAAGTTATTACCTATGTAATCTGTGGGGCATAACTCTTACACACTTACACAGTCAGGTCCCACTCTGTTCAGAGAGAGTTCAGTGGTCAGTAGTAATGCAGAGTCGAGTTGTCAGTTGCGAAGAAGGAAAACTTCAGTGGCAGGAAATGCTGAGTTCAGTGGTCAGTAGCAAGAAACACAGAATTCTTTGGTAAGTAATAAGTAACACAAAGTTTATTGATGAGTAGTAAGTAACGCAGAGTTCAGTGGTCAATAGTAAGTGACGCGTAGTTCAGTGGTAGTGCAGAGTTCATTGAGCAGTAGTAAGTAATGCAGAGTTCAGTACTCAGTCACTAGGAGCTCAGAGTTCAGTGGTCGACAGTAAGTGGCGCATAGTTCAGTGGTCATTAATAATTAACCACTTGACAACTGGGCACTTAAACCCCCTTCCTAACCAGACGAATTTTCAGCTTTCAGTGCTCTCACATTTTGAATGACAATTGCTCAGTCATGCAACACTGTACCCATATGAAATTTTCGTCCTTTTTTTCACACAAATAGAGCTTTCTTTTGGTGGTATTTGATTGCCTCTGGGTTTTTTTTTTGTGCTATAAATGAAAAATACCGAAAATTTTGTAAAAAAATGAATTTTTCTTAATTTCTATTATAAAATTTTGCAAATAAGTAATTTTTCTTCATAAATTTGGGAAAAAATGTATACTGCTACATATCTTTGGTAAAAATAACCGAAATTAGTGGATATTATTTAGTCTGGGTGAGTTATAGGGTCTACAAGCTATGGTGCCAATCACTGAAAATGTATCAATTTGATTACACCTGATGTACTGACAGCCTATCTCATTTCTTGAGACCCTAACAAGCCAGAAAAGAACAATTACCCCCCAAATGACCCCTTTTTGGAAAGTAGACATTCCAAGGTAGTTAGTAAGAGGCATAGTTAGTTTTTTGAGGTTGTCATTTTTTCTCACAATTCTTTGCAAAATGAAGATTTTTTTTATTTTTATTTTTTTTCACACCAAATTGTCATTATAACAGGTTATTTCTCTCACATGGCATGTACATTCCACAAATAACACCACAAAATATATTCTGCTACTCCTCGTGAGTATGGCGGTACCACATGTGTGAGACTTTTATACAGCCTGCCCACATACAGAGGCCCAACATTGAAGTAGCCCCTTCAGGTGTTCTAGGAGCATAAATTACACATCTAATCTCTCAACCACCTATTACACTTTTGAAGGCCCTGGAGCACCAGGACAATGGAAACGCCAACAAAGTGACCCCATTTTGGAAAGCAAACACCCCAACGTATAATCTATGAGGCATTATGAGTCTTTTGAACTGTTCATTTTTTTCCAGAAGTTTTTGGAAAATGTGGAAAAAAAATAAAAACACATTTTTTTTACACAAAGTTGCCCATTTATAAGATATTTCCAACACATAGCATGTACATAGCAAAAATGACACCCCATAATATATTCTCTTACTCCTCCTGAGTATGGCGATACCACATGTGTGAGACTTTTACACAGCCTGTCCACATAGAGGCCCAATATCCAGGAAGCACCATCAGGTGACCTAGGGACATAAATTACGCATCTAATTTCCTTACAATCTATCACATTTTTGAAGGCCCTTCATATTTCTAGCATATAGCATGTACATACCAAGAATTACACCCTGAACTACATTCTGCTGAGTAAATGGTAAACAAAAGATTACCTGTGGTTTTAGTAGTGCAATTGTCCACAGAAGGAGAGCCCTGATCCAGGCAGCAGGCAGGGACGTGGTCAGCATCAGTGAATGTAATTGTCCAGGCAGCAGGCAGGAATATTGTCCATAGTCAGTACAGGCAGAGATACTGTCCATATACAGTCCAAGGTCAGTGCAAGTAGAGACATTGCCAGCAGTGCCAAAATATTGGTCCTGGTAGTAAGCAGGAACATGGTCCAAGTAGCAGGCCAGGAAAGAATGGAGACAGGGGTAGAGGCTTCTCCCACCCAAATCTCTTTGAAGCCTCCGAGTCTCCAGACCCTAATCCGGGAATGAGAAAACTAAAAAATTAGTTTTCTTCATCCAGAAAAACAATTCTGGAGCCCCTCACATATGTGAGACCCCTGTGTCCCCATTAGCATAGCAGGGTAAAAGATCAATCCAAGAGGCAGGCAAAAAACGTGGTCAAACAGTCCAGGGTCAGTTCCAGAGCAGGCAGAGGTAGGTACAGTTTAGGGTTAGGCAGAAGCGTGGTTGTATAACAAGCCAGGGTCAGTTCCAGAGCAGGCAGAGGTAGGTACAGTTTAGGGTTAGGCAGAAGCGTGGTCGTATAACAGGCCAGGGTCAGTTCCAGGGCAGGCAGAGGTAGGTACAGTTTAGCGTTAGGCAGAGGCGTGGTCGTTTAGCAGGTCAGGGTCAGTTCCGGAGAAGGCAGCGGTATGTACAGTGGCATAAGGGGTGTGGCGGTAAATGACAATTAGGTTTACCATACTTTCCTAATAATGTAGAAAAGTATGGTAACAACGGAAACATCGACCAAAACAAAGGCCTGGTTGGGAAGGACAATCGGGACAATAATACACAGTGTCTCTTCTAGTTCCTTCTTTGGAGCACACCCGGCATCTCTTCTGACGTTTTCGGCCTGTTTCATGGGGGGGGAGTTTATCAGGAAAGTGGCGTTCATGGAGTCTGCTCACTGAATCTGAGCGAATGCTTTCTGGTGGGTCTTCAGGGTACAAAAGGGCTTCGATAATTTCTTCTTGGTACTGAATATAAGATAAGGGGGTCCTTGTAGATTTACGGTAAATGACATAAGTATTGTAAAGGGCCATACTGAAAAGATACATGGAGACCTTTTTATACCAATAGCGGCTTTTTCTTGTGGGAAGATAGGGTTCAATCATCTGATCATTAAAATCGACTCCCCCCATGAACAAATTATAATCATGAACACATGCTGGTTTTTGGATAGGGCCGTTTCTTTTGGGGATTTCCACGTAGGTGTCGTTATGTATCGTTGAGAGCATGTGGACATTTCTTTTGTCCCTCCACCTGATAGCCAATAGCTCTTCATTCCGCAAAGACGCCGTCTCCCCTTTTCGTAGTCTTTCAGTAACGAGTGTTTGCGGGAAACCCTTCCTGTTGGCTCGCACTGTACCACACGCTGGAGTGCCCTTCCGGTAAAGGTTGCGGAAGAGGGGGATGCTGGTATAGTAATTATCCACATAAAGGTGGTAACCCTTTTCAAGGAGTGGATATATAAGCTCCCAAACAACCTTTCCGCTGGCACCGATGTACTCAGGACATTCAGGGGGATGCAGTTGGGAGTCCTTCCCTTCATACACCAGGAAGGCGTAAATGTAGCCAGTGACCCGGTCACATAGCTTGTAGATTTTAACCCCATATCGGGTCCTTTTGCTTGGAATAAACTGCTTGATGCCAAGCCTGCCTGTGAAGTGGACCAATGACTCATCCACGGATATATTTTGGTCGGGGATATATAACTGGGGGAATTTCTCAGAGAAAAAATTTAGAAGTGGCCGAATTTTAAATAATTTGTCATGTGATGGGTCATTTCGGGGAGGGCACTGGGTATTGTCATTGTAATGGAGAAAGCGCATTATCATGAGGTATCTGGATCTTGACATAATGGATGAAAAGACTGGCATGTGCTGGATGGGTTTGGAGGACCAATAGGAGTATACTTCATTTTTTTTTGAGAGCCCCATGTTGAACGTTAGGCCTAAAAATAATTTAAATTCCTCCACTGTCAATTCTCTCCACACATAGGGACGGGCATAACTTGAATCAGGGTTGTTAGTTATGAATTGTTGTGCAAAGAGGTTGCACTGGGTCACGATGGAGGATAATAGGTCTTGGGTAAAAATTAAATTAAAAAAATCAATAGGGGCAAAATTCTCTGTGTTCACCTGAACACCTGGCTGGGCGGTGAAAGGGGGGATGTTTGCTGCTCCTGAATTGGGGGGAAGCCACAGAGGGTTTTCAAGGGCATAGGGAAGGCTGGCATGGGTCCTAACCCTTTGGGGCTGAGATGACACCCCGCTAGTTCTTGGCCTTTGCTGTAGTGGTACTTCATTTCTTGTGGATGGCACTGTGCTACTGGTGGATGGCACTGAGCTGCTGGTTGATGCCACAGCGCTACTTGTGGTAGCCTGCTGATCCATGTCAGAACGCCTTCGTTTCCTGGGCACACTTTCCTCTTCCTCTGAATCTGTAGAAGACCCACTGCTTATAACAGGTTCATATTCTGAACCAGAATCAGACTCAGAGAGCTCGTCGCTGCTCTCGTCAGTCAAGCAAAGCTGTTGGTATGCCTCCTCAGCGGAAAACATTTTTTTCGCCATACTGGTGACTGTGGGCTGTGGTGACAAACTGTGGTAGGAAAACTGGAACAGATATGGCTGCACTGATGGGTGCTGATGAGGCTGGTCTAATGAGGCTGCACTGCTGGGTTCTGATGAGGGTGCTGCTGGGTTCTGAGGAGGGTGCTTCTGGGTTCTGATGAGGATGCACTGCTGGTAACTGATGAGGGTGCAGATGAGCACTATAGTGGCGCTGATGTGGTACTGATGGCACCGATGGGGCACTGTAGTGGCACTGGGCACTGTAGTGGCACTGGTGGAGCACTGGCGGCACCGATGGGCACTGAAGTGGCAGAGGTGGCACTGATGAGCACTGGTGGCACTGATGAGCTTTGTAGTGACACTGATCAGCCTTGTAGTGACACTGATCAGCCTTGTAGTGACACTGATCAGCCTTGTGGTGGCACTGATCAGCCTTGTGGTGGCACTGATGGACACTAGTGGCACTGATGGGTACTCTGGTGGCACTGGTGGCACTGATGGGCACTGTAGTGGCACTGATGAGTATTTTTGTGGCACTGCTTACACAGATGGGTACTGTAGGGGAGCTGTAGGGGCGCTGATGGGTAGTGTGGGGCACAGATTGGCACTTGTGTGGCACTGTGTGGCACTGTGTGGCACTTAAGGGCACTGCTGAATATATATGAGACACTCACTGTTAAAAGGATCTCTCCTCTCCTCACACGCTGTATCGGTGTGAGGAGAGAAGAGAGCTGGACCTCTGTTTGACCCCAGTTTGTTTACATTCTGATCGCTCCCTCAT
The DNA here is from genome assembly GCA_029206835.1 of Rana muscosa. Taxonomy (NCBI): domain Eukaryota; kingdom Metazoa; phylum Chordata; class Amphibia; order Anura; family Ranidae; genus Rana; species Rana muscosa. The sequence continues at coordinate 133,607,547 of CM055126.1, forward strand.
TGGAGGGAGCGATCAGGTGGTAAAGAGCCGCTATCATTGGCTCTTCACCGCGATCCTTGTTGCAGTGGGAGCCGTGAACTCAGCGAGCACGGACACTTCCGCGAGCGCGCACCAGGGGGCGCGCGGGAAGCGCGAATGCACGAGGACGTCCCAGGGACGTGAGCTCAGGATAACTCGACCACTCTGTGGACGTCTTTTGTCCATGACGCGGTCGGGAAGTGGTTAATGAAGAGTTCAGTGGTCAATACTAAGTAACACAGTGTCCATTAATCAGTAATAAGCAATGTAGAGTTTAGTGGTCAGTAATACGTAATGTGGAGTTTAGGGGTTAATAGTAAGTGACACACAGTTCAGTGGTCAGTAGTAAATAATGTGGAGTTTTGGGTGTCAATACCGAGGAGTGCCAAGTTCAGTGGTCAGTAGTGAGGGGTATATAGTTCAGTGGTCAATAGCAAGTAACACAGACTTCAGTAGCAAAGAAAGTAAAGCTCAGTGGTCTGCAGTGAGGAATAAAGAATTTGAGGAACGCAGAGTTCAGGGGTCATTAGTAAATGGAGCTTAGTTTATTCATCAGTAGTAATGCAGAGTTCAGTGGTTAGTAGTAAGTAATGCAGAATACAGGGATCAATAGAAAGTGATGCACAGTTCAGTGGTCAGTAATAACAAACACAAAGTAGTCAGTAGTAAGTAGCACAGAGTTCAGTGATCAGTAGCAAGGACTACAAAGTTCAGTTGTCAGCATCGAAGAATGCAGAGTTCATGATCAAGAAACGCAGAGTTCAGTGGTCAGTAGCAAGAAATGCAGAGTTCAGATGTCCCTAGGCATGCTGTTCCTATCCAATACAAAGGAGCTATCTTCTTTTCACTCAGGACTTCTTCTGTATAAACCACGATCAGAGGTGAGTGTCCCATCACTCACATGTTACTTTTAATTAGTAAATATGTACCTCAGTATTAATGATAGTCAATGCAGTATGTTAAAAAGATGAAAATAATCAGGGGGATTCATAAAGCGTTTCTAAGAAACACAATGCCTCCACATGACTAATGTCGGTGCTGGTAACAGATTCATGTACCTGTTTTAGACAAGTACATAAATCTTGGCCGTTTACTACGTTTGGAAGCACACTGAGGCTGGAGTATTCATACAGACACTCTTGCCATAATGCAACTGGGCTACCTCGTCGCCACCGCAGCTGCCACACAGACAGCTCAGCACTGGGGTGTTTTGTATCTGTGGGGGTTGGGCCTGATGGATTCACAGACACTAGTTGTCCATCAGGTTCACTCCCTTTGTGATTGAGAGCAGGCAGTGGGTGGATTTCTAGCTAATAGACAGCCTGCAATTAGCAATAGAACCTTCCCACTGTCAGCTGTCAATTACAAGGAGAGAGTGAACCTGATGGGGACATAGGGCTTGATTTACTAAAGGCAAATAGGCTGTGTACTTTGCAAAGTGCAGTTGCTCCAGAGCTTAGTAAATGAGCAGAAGCTCTGCTGATTTCCGTCATCCAATCATGTGCAAGCAAAAATCCATATATTTTTTTTGTATGTGATTGGGTACTCTTTGCAAATTGAAGCTTTACCTCATTTACTAAGCTCTGGAGCAACTGCACATGCAGAGTGCAACTGCACTTTGCAAGGTGCACAGCCTATTTGTCTTTAGTAAATCAACCCCAGAGTGTCTTAGCTTCCTCATCAGGCTCTGCCCACTAAAGCATCACTGGTTGCTAGGAGGCTGTAAAGACTCCAGCATCCTTACTAACTAGTGACAGGGAGAGGGGTAGTGGCAACAATTATGCTGCTCTGTTACACTGTGTACTGGAACAGACACTTTGCCTTGCTCTGTATGCCAACTTAGAGCAGGTCTTAATTACCTCCAGTAATTATTTTTGAATTTGGCGCATTATTAGTGCCACTTTGCACAAATGACGCTATTAAGAACCACTTGAATCTGCCACATGTGTCGGTAAAGTTACCAAAATGGGACACAGGTACCGTATTTTTCGCTCCATAAGACGCACCTAGATTTTAGAGGAGGAAAATATGAAAAGAAAAAATCCTGAACCAAATGGTGTACAAAAATATTTAATAAAATATAACAGAATAACATTTCTACACTGACACCCAATGTAATGGGGCACCCTACACTGATCCCCAATGTAACTGGGACATTTACATGACCTCAACACAACAGGAGTATTTGCATATTGAGACATTTACACTGACCAGTGATGTAAATGGTGTATTTACAGTAACCCCCCATCTCTCTACTAATCTCTGCATTCTTATCTCCCTCTCAGTACAACTCTGCCCCTCTAACTCATCTGCTAACCTCTCTCCCACAAACCCCTCATCTTCTAACATCTGCACTCCAACCCCTCCTTCCCATTATCTCTGCACACCTCTGCACCTCAAACCCCCCTCTTTGATCCCCTCTACATGTCCCCTATACTCACCTGTATGCTGTTCACACCTTCTAGGTGGGTGGCATGCAGAGGTGCGGGTGTAATTTGCATATGAATCGCGGTGGCTGACCTCATTAACATAACAATGCCCACGCGATTTACATATGAATGCCGATCCTGTGGGGGTTAAATAAAGAACTAAATACCCTTTTGTTTCTTTCCCTGTAGCAGCTGAAGGCAGGGGAGAAACAGGATTTAGCTGGGGCAGAGTGATGCATAGGGCATCGTTCTGCCGCCAAAACGATCCCCTTATCATCGGCTTTCCTGGTCAGTATTCGCTCCATAAGACACACACACATTTTCCCTCGTTTTTTGGGGGTGAAAAAGTGCATGTTATGGAGCGAAAAATACGGTATTTTTGAACCAGGCGCAAACCAATTTAAAAGGTCATAGTGCCAGAAAAGTGTCTGTAGTTTCATAGTTACATAGTTAGTCAGGTTGAAAAAAAACACAAGTCCACCTAGTTCAACCAAAAAAAACCATAAAATCCCATATACACAATCCAATGGATGTGATAAGCAGGCCATTGTTGACTGCTTAGTCTAGGTGAGGGCTGCTTGATGAATGTTGTTCAGGGTAGAAATTTTGCAGGTCTATGGGTGGTTCCTGCAGCTTCTAAATTAAAGAAGAAATCCAGGCATGGTATATTTTTATATGTGTATATCATACCTGTCCGATGCCCCTTGAAGCTGGAAATCACTGTAGTAGACACCACTTCTACCGTGATCTCCACTGACTTCCGACCTGATGCATTGTGAACTCAAAAGGCAGACTGCTCAGCATGGGCACCATTCAGAGAATGCAAAGCATAATAAAGCATTCTCTGATTGGATAAGGTGAACACACATGGTGGTGACTCTCTCTACCGTGTCCAATCAGAGAATCTTTCCTTACATTCAGAAAATGCAAAGCATTCTTTGAAAAGTGCTTGTGCTGAGGGGCCAACCTCTTGTGTTCACAATGCATCATGCCAGCCTCTCAACACAGGACTCAGAAGCCAGTGGAGATCACTGGAGTAGTAGTGGCAGACTAAGAAAAAATATACCATGCCTTTAACTAGCGGTGAAACAAAATTGTGCAGGAAAATGAATCTAGTATGGGTCAGCACAATAGGGGCCTGGCTGTGGATGGGAAAAATAGAAAAGGTAAGGTTGGAGTTCAGCTTTAAGGAAAATGTAGCCATCTTTTCCTCTGCAGGCTACTGATTGGTAGACTCTATAGTCCAATGGTAGTTGTTCATAGAAACCAGGCAGCAACACATGTCCATTATGTATTCCGTTTTTTTTTCTTGCATTTATATTAAAATAACATGATTAAGTGTCATCATTCATATGTGCTTTTACTTACAACCCTAAGTACATGGACTTTACAAGAATCTGCATAGGATCTAAAGTACAAATGCTAGAATCCTACCAATGTGTTCATCCTTATAAAATAAAAAAACAATGTATGCGCAGCAGAACAGGTTTGTGTAAAATCGACAAAAATTAAAGGGGAAAATTAATTTCTTGTATATTTATTAGAAGATACACACCACATCTGTTACCGTGTTCCCTTTTTTAATGCAGACTTATTGAATGTATTTTCATTATTTTTTTTTTAAGACTTTCAGAATTTCCTCAGAACCCAGATGGGCAATACCACTACTGTAAATATTATTATTAGCACCGTGGATTATCTTCTCCGTCTCCAGGTAATTAAAGCATGTTTTTTATGCTGTGTTCAGGTACTGCATGTTATCCATCAGGCAGCCTCTCTACGTAAATAACATTATTTGGAGCCCAGTTGTCATAAAAAGGTCTTTGCTATGGTCCATGACACAAAAAATATTCACTACACAAAGAACAATAATGATAGAGAAGGAAAACCTCTCCTAAATCTGCTTTTAGAGGGTTTTTTCAGCAACTTTTCTTGTGGTTTGGCTTCAGCTCATACAATTGGAATGTGATTCCTCATATAGGCATGGGCAGGGCTTTTTTCTCAGAGAATAGGTGCAGGAAATCACCCTCTCTGTCCAACTCTCTGCCCCAACCATGCCCAAAACCCCGCCCCAACCACTCCCAAACCCTGTCCCCAGCTACACCCAAACCCTGTCCCCAGCTACACCTTCCATAGAGGAGAGAAGTACAGCGGCACCAAAAATAAACATTGTAATGAGTTAAGGCTTAGAACTGCGTATCACATAAGGTGAATCCCCCAAAATCCCCCCAGCTCTCCTCTAATCACAAATCCCCCCCAGCTCTCCTCTCATAGCAAATTCCCCCAAATCTCCTCTCATCACAAATCCCCCACAGCTCTCCTCACAAATCCCCCCAGCTCTCCTCTCATCAAAAATCCCCCCAGCACTTCTCTCATCACAAATCCCCCCAGCACTTCTCTCATCACAAATCCCCCCAGCTCTCCTCCCTGTCCAAATCCCCTACAGCTTTTCTCTCATCACAAATCCCCCCCCCAGCACTCCTCTCTGTACAAATCCCCTCCAGCTCTCCTTTCATCACAAATCCCCTCTCAGCTCTCCTCTCATCACAAATCCCTCCAGCTCTCCTCTCATCACAAATCCCTCCAGCTCTCCTCTTATCACAAATTCCCCCAGCTCTCCTCTCAGCACAAATCCCCCCAGCTCTCCTCTCAGCACAAATCTCCCCCAGCTCTCCTCTCATCACAAATCCCCCCAGCTCTCCTCTCAGCACAAATATCCCCCAGCTCTCCTCTCAGAACAAATTTTCCCCAGCTCTCATCTCATCACAAATCCCCCCAGCTCTTCTCTCATCACAAATCCCCCCAGCTCTCCTCTCTGTACAAATCCCCTCCAGCTCTCCTCTCATCACAAATCCCACCCCTCAGCTCTCCTCTCATCACAAATCCCTCCAACTCTCCTCTCATCACAAATCCATCCAGCTCTCCTCTCATCACAAATCCCTCCAGATCTCCTCTCATCACAAATACCTCCAGATTTCCTCTCATCACAAATTCCCCCAGCTCTCCTCTCGGCACAAATCCCCCCAGCTCTCCTCTCAGCACAAATCTCCCCAGCTCTCCTGTCATCACAAATCCCCCCAGCTCTCCTCTCATCACAAATCCCCCCAGCTCTCCTCTCATCGCAAATCCCCCCAGCTCTCCTCTCTGCTGCCCCCCCCACACATACTTTCCCAGGTTTCCTTTCTGCACAAATTCCCCCAAGCTCTCCTCTTTACACAATGCTCTCCTCTCTGCTAAACACAACACACACTTTCCCTCTCTGCATATATTACCCCACACAATTGCACTCCTCTCTGAATGAACTTAGTCTCTCTGGAAATCTCTCCCCATTTTCATTCAGTGACAGGTCTCTCACCTCTTTTGCTGTCACCGCTCTCCATGGTATGTGCAGGATTTTTTTTTTCACAGTACAGTGGATCGGAGAGCTCCCCCTACTGTAGCGCAGAGCTTAGGAGTTGTTTCAGGGCTCCTCGGCTCCGTGTTACAAAGGCTGAGTAGCGGCGGCAAGCGGGGACGGAAGCTTGCTCCCGAATCACTGCAGCAGCTGAAGGTTGGAACCTGAAGCACTCACCAGTGATCGAGGACAGCAGCCCTGAGTGCACAGCGCTAGCACAGAGAAGCCAGTAGAGGAAGTGCACTGTGCAGACAACTTCCTCTACTGGCTTCAGTATTAAATTACAGGCTGGAGAGGAGAGGGTTGCCAAAGGTTCCCGCTAGCACAGAGAAGCCAGTAGAGGAAGTGCACTGTGCAGACAACTTCCTCTACTGGCTTCAGTATTAAATTACAGGCTGGAGAGGAGAGGGTTGCCAAAGGTTCCCGAACGCAGTTTCGGCACGTTTCAGCTGAAAAAAAGGCCTAGGCATGGGGATATTCATCTGCCACTGTTTGGCATTGGTAATGTGATATTAATTTGCTTGACTTCCTGCTTTTTGTAACAGAGAAAATGTGTTTCAGTATAGGTAATACAGAAAAAGGATACTGCAGTTCATTTTCTAGAAGGGCAAGTGGAACAGTATAGTTTGTAATGAACGGGCTACAAAAAAACTACAGAACAGTGTGCAAAACCTAAATAAATCCCACTTTGTATACTTACAATTATAATTTAAATTGTTAATGAGTGTGTAAGATCAAGTGTGGAGCAAGGAAAACTGGATAAATGACCCATAGCAACTAATCAGATCCCTTGTTTGCTTACTTAATTGTTGCTATAGCAAATGTTGAACTTGTAGGCCTGATTCACTCCTTTGCTTTTTAAAATCACACTTCCTTTTAATGCATACAATGAATTTGCATTAGAATACGCCTTAGACTAGATGTGAACCCTTACTAGATGACATTTAGGTTCTAAAGCACCATGTTCAAAGTCATGTTTTTTTTCTGTTTTCACCATTCTTCGTCCTTTTTTTGCACCTCAGTGCTGCTGGTCTCCTGTACACTTTTTTTGCAGCCAATTTCTGTCTACATTCATCCATCACTTTACTAGCAGCTAGCTGCATGTCAGTCTCAGGGAGAGCTTACAGGTGGAGATAGTGTTGAAACATTATTGCATTAGGGCTCTTTAACATGAGTGTTCAGCCTGGATCGGGCTGTCAGTTAATCAGATGGATCCAGACTGAACCACAACGTATGTCTATGGGTGGACTAATGTAAACAAATGTAAATGTAAAGTTGTTTACATCAACTTCCATCAGTGTATGTCTGCAGAAAAAAAAAAACAGAAAAGGCCTGCATCCTTTTCTGTTTTTGCAAACAGAAGCAGGTGTAAAATTATGTTGTATGTTTATGTCTGTTATGTTTACATCCATTTTTATGCAAGAAGCATATTTTTTGTTTATACATTTCTCACCTATGACTATTTTCTTCAACACCTAAAAAAAAAAGACATGTAAAAAGTGTATGCAAAAACGGATGTAAATGTGCATTTTTTTTTTTTTTTTACTAGGAGCTTAGAAAGTATTTCACCTGGAATAAGCAGATCGTGGATGCCATGCAGGACTCTTGCAAACCTGTCAGTGTATCTGTGTGCTAATCCTTCATACGGGCAAGCAGATACACTCTGACAGGAAGAGAGAATGAACTACCACAGCACTCAACAGCGCCGTGGTAGTTTATTGAGAACTATAAGCCGACAGCCGCAAAGGATGTCGGGACTTCACAGAAATTCTGTGAATGACTGATGCAGCTGGGAGGGCGTTTTTTTTTTTTTTAAATAGTGACAGCAAGTGGGGGGAGAAGATCCCCTGCTAGCTGTCACTCTATGCAGCCGAGTGGGTAGCGGCTCCTGCAGTGGGAACATGTTACATGTTTCACCTGAAAAAGGGGTGGAACATGTAACATGTTCCCAAAGGTGAGCTTATCCTTTAAATGCAATTTAGTTTTGACATCTTAAAGTGGTTGTAAACCCACTTAGACAACTTGTACCTACAGGTAAGCCTAGATTAAGGCTTACCTGTAGGTGCAAGAAATATCTCCTTAACCTACACAGTTAAGGAGATATTTACTATAAAGAGCACCGATAACGTCACACGCATGCGCACTAGCAGGCCGGTTTTCATTGCCGGTTTTCTGAATGGGATCTTGCCGGCCTGAGCGCGCATGCGTGTGACGTCATTGCCGCTACGGCCAATCACAGCGCCGGAGCGGCGATACACTGACGGCAGTGATGGGACATCAAGGCAAGATGGCGGCGGAGGGGAACGACGAGCAGTTCGGGGGCTTCGATCTCAGGTAAGTCATTCATAATGAGCTAATATGCTATGCATACTAGCTCATTATTTATGGCTTTCTTTTGCAGGGGTTTAAAAAAAAAAAAAAAACATGGGTTTAATTCCTCTTTAAGTATGTTTTTTTTTAACAGTTTAAGCATGTATTTTTCTGATGTGATCATCATTATTATGGAATACTTTGACGTTGCCTTCTCAGATGATATATTACTGTAGATTGTATCAGCTTAAAAAAACAGACTTTGTATATGATTGTATTTGAGGTTATTATACAAGGACATGTTACAGAGCATGAATTTTACATTAGATCAATAGGTTGGATAACTGATAGTATTTTACTGCTTCCAGTCATCTCTAAATTTGTGGAGGCTTAACATTATTTTATCCTGGTAGATATCCCTGATAAAGATAGAGATAAATTATACACTTGGGGTGCAAACCCAGTAACTTGAAAGATCTGTTCATTCAAGACCAAAACTAATTTGATTCTTCTGCAGGAATCTATCAGTGACTTCTACTGGTACTACTCAGGGAAAGATGTGATTGAGGAATCTGGACAGCACAACTTTTCCAAGTCTCTGGCTGTTACCAAACAAATATTCAACTCGCTCACAGAATACATTCAGGTAACAATTGTTTTACAAATTGTAGGCGCTTCGATTTGTTTCACTTCAGAAACTTTATAGGTAAAATTCATTATGTTCAATTACTTGTATAGCAGAGAACCTAAATTGAGGAAAATATGTCCAGGAGGCTGTGAACTCTTGAATTTTGTACAAAAGACATAAATTTGTCTTTTGTTTTTATTGTCAGAGTGTACAACATACTATATATACCAATTGTTTTGTTTCATTATCAGCTACTTTATATTCTTTTTTATATTTTATTAAAATTGTATTGAAAATAAACATATTAAAAATGTATTGAAACTTAAAATTGCTTTTGCACTATATGGGAAAATTAAATAACCTTTAGTATAAAGATTTTTTTCACTTGTATAAGTTCACCAGTTTTTTGAAAAACAAAGTTTTTATTTTTTTATTTTCAAATTCATATTCATCATTTATCTGTTTCACCCGACTGTAGATCACCACTTTTTTATGAAAAAATGGGAAAACGTTGAGCAAAAAGAGTCAGAAACCCAGTGAACTAAGACATTTAGTGAACCTAATCTCGTTTTGCACATTCTTTGTAAACAGGCAGCTCACCAACTTATTGTACAGCTTTCATGCACCTTGGGGTTCCAATGACAAATCTGGCTTTTGGTAGTGGTATTTTTAATGCCCAGAGCACCTGAACTGAACAAATAATCACATCCACTGGTATATAGTCAAGAGTAAATTTAACATTTTTGTTTAATTACAGGGGTTTCTTTGACAATGTAAAGTACAGTCCTGTGGCCAAATTCCGTGTTTATCACTGTTAAATGCCATAAAACATACCTTTAACAAAGCTAACATTAAGTTACTATCAAAAGACAAAGTATACATTCCTTATTGGTAATACATAATCTCCCCATAAAGACCTGACATCCCTGTCTACCAAATATATAGATCTTTTATAATGTTGTCAGGTCTGATTCCCCTTCTAGAGGCATACTGCACAGTATATATTGCCCCAATATAGTACCAGTATGTGATACGATTCTCTCACTTATGCATACCAACTTAGCTTTTCATGCATATTTGATGGACAAGTCATGTGGATTTAAAGCTTAATTTGTATCTGCGGTTTTAGTTTATAAATATCAAAGAATTCCAAGGCATATATGTATGAAATATTATTAACTTGTATATTCAGCAGTAAAATGAACAGCATAATTTGAATATTGGGATTTTAAAGCAACAAACTGAAGGAAGAATAAAGCAAAAATAAACTAAAGCAATGGGTAGACCCTTTTGGGTGGATTTATTAACCACTTAGGCCCCAGATCATTTCGCTGGCCAAAGACCAGAGCATTTTTTGCGATTCGGCACTGCGTCGTTTTAACTGACAATTGCACGGTCGTGCGACGTGGCTCCCAAACAAAATTGAAGTCCTTTTTTTCCCACAAATAGAGCTTTCTTTTGGTGGTATTTGATCACCTCTGCGGTTTTTATTTTATGTGCTATAAACAAAAATAGAGCGACAATTTTGAAAAAAATTCAATATTTTTTACTTTATGCTATAATAAATATCCCCCAAAAATATAAAAAAAAAAGTTTTTTTTCCCACAGTTTAGGCCGATACGTATTTTTCTACATATTTTTGGTAAAAAAAAATCACAATAAGCATATATTGATTGGATTGCGCAAAAGTTATAGCGTCTACAAAATAGGGGATATTTTTTTGGGCATTTTTATTATTATTTTTATTTTTACTAGTAATGGTGGCGATCAGCGATTTTTATCGTGACTGCGACATTATGGCCGACACATCGGACACTTTTGACACATTTTTGGGACCATTGTAATTTTTACAGCGATCAGTGCTATAAATATGCACTGATTACTGTGAAAATTACACTGGCAATGAAGGTGTTAACCACTAGGTGGCAGTGAAGGGGTTAAGTGTGTCCTAGGGAGTGATTCTAACTGTTAGGGGGCGTGGCTACGAGTGACACGTCACTGATCACTGTTCCCATTTAGAGGGAACAGACGATCAGTGACAGTGTCACTAGGCAGAACAGGGAGATGCTTGTTTAAACTTGTCTCTCCCCGTTCTGCAGCTCTGTGTCCCGATCGCGGTTATATACGTTACTTTGCCCAGCCGTGCCATTCTGCCAACGTATATGTACAGGAGCTGGTCAGGAACAAATAGACTGTGCACTCTGCAAGCTCAGTTGCCCCCGTACTTAGTAAATGAGGGAAAGCTTATCTGACTTCCATCATCCAATCATGTGCAAGCAAAAATTCTGTTTCTTGTTCATACATCACGGTACACAGAGCAGCATAGTCATTACTGTGTGTGTGTGGTTATATAGAATTACCTTCAGGTGCTGGCACTGGCAACTTCCAAAACAGGAAGTACCCTCCCCTATATAAGCCCCTCCCATCCGGGAGTACCTCAGTTTTTTGCCAGTGTCTAAGGTGTTGGCCAAGGTTAACATGTATTCATCTGGGCTTGTGTACAGGTTCTCTGGGCCTTAGCAAGCTATTCCGGATCCGACCAAAAAAGCTTCATAGCTAAACGGTCGGTACCCGGGCCTTGCAGAGAAGAGCAGGGTTTTGCCTGTAATGCCTCTCTTAGGAGGGCTGGACCCTGGGATCCAGAGCTCTGGTCATACCCAAAACCAAGAGGCTATCTGTGCAGGGTGCTATACAGGTCCAGGGGAGTGGAATCCTTGGGAACCCGGTCCCTGAAGGTCTAGTACAATGCCTGCCGTGAGAGGTGAAGTTTGGGCTTCTGTGGACCAAACAAAGTCCTGCGGCGGGGAAAAGATAAGTGGGGGCCCCTCAGGAACTTGGTTCTATTGAGGGGACCCCCAAGCCTAATATGTCTTTCTGCCTGTTACCTAAAGGGTATTCCCGCTAATAGCTGTATATGCCTAAGAAATCCTAGAAATGTTTTTTCATAAGGGAAGTTTTAAAAAAACTGTAAACCTGGAAATGTTTTTCATAAAGGAGGTTTTAAAAAAAAAAAAAAAAAAAAGACAAAAGTGCGGTACCTGTGTTTGTCCACTAGAGGCCGCTGTGGAACGTCTTTTTTCTTGGGACTATTCCTTCCATGGTGAAAGTCCAGGCAGATGAGTGAGCTCTCTATCAGGGAAGCTGCATTCCTCTGTCATGCTGCCAAGTAGTTTCCTTCCATCCCCGAGTCCTGGTAAAACAGGGACACTGGCTCCTCTCCCTACATGGCGCCAAGAGCGCACACGTGCACGCGCGCGCGCGCACACATGCTTTCTTTTTATAAGGTTTAGCTTCAAAAAAGGGGGCGGAGCCTGGCGGATGACGCGCTCTGTGCGCCCAGCGCTTCTGCGCATGCGCGGGCGTCCCAGCAAGATAAAAGGACTCAGTCCACGCTGCTTGCTATGGACACAGAGCATGAAAAGGAGCTGGTAGCATGGTATAGGGGCTTACAGCGGGCGGTTGATACAGGCATCCCCAGAAAGACGCATTAGTAGACACCCACTGATGTACATAGCAGCAAATTGCATTAGACTATTTCAGTAAGGGGTGTATTGCGGCTGGAATACCTCAGCTTTGAACTAAGGAATATGCCGCCTAAAAAACTCCGAGATATACCTCTCAGGAAGTGTAGGGGGTCTCCATCGGGCTCTGAGGATCTGGAGCAGTCATCTGCACCCTCCTCCCCTGAGAAATCAGAGGTTAATACCCATAAGGAACCCCCGGGAGTGCCAGGTACTGCGGCTGTCCTCAGTCCACCTGCTCCTGCATATATAACAGAGGAGGTTTTTTCCTCAACTCTGGAGGGATTGGAGCAGAGATTGGCTGCATTGATCGCTTCTTCTCTACAGGAAAGAAAGCGCGCCAGATCTCCATCACCTCCATTAGAGTGCCTGTTGGCAGAGCAACAGTCCCAGGAAGGGACCGACCTACCTGAAGGGGATCAGGAGGAGGTTAGCTCTGTTTTTGAGGAATCGACAGTAGATGAACCATTTTCAGCATCACAGACTGAAAGATTGTGGGTCCAGACCCTAACTGACATGGTTCGATCTGCATTTAAAATGCCTCTTGTTGAACCATCAACTACTGCTGTCTCCTCATTGGGGTCGCTAAAAGCTCCCCAGGTTAATTGCTCCTTTCCAATACATCCATTATTGGAAGGACTTATATACCAGGACTGGGAACATCCTGATAAACTATTTGTTCCGCCTAAAAGGTTTCCGGTGATCTATCCCATGGAGGAAAAGTTCACCCAGAGATGGAATGTTCCTACGGTGGATGCAGCCATCTCTTCTGTGAACAAATCACTGACATGTCCAGTAGATAATGTTCAAATGTTCAAAGATCCAGTGGATAAAAAATTGGAATCTTTATTAAAATCTGCTTTTTCCACAGCAGGGGCTGTTACACAGCCAGCAGTGGCAGCTATTGGGGTCTGCCAAGCTTTAAAGGATCAAATAAAAATGGTCCTGAGGGATTTGCCAGACCAACAGGCCCAGGCTCTGGCTGATCTGCCTAGAGCATTATGCTTTGCGGTTGACGCCATCAAGGGTTCTATCCATCAGGCCTCCCGCCTCACGCTGTCTTTGGTACATATGCGTAGGCTTCTGTGGCTTAAAAACTGGTCTGCTGAAGCTCCCTGTAAGAAGCTCTTAGTTAGCTTCCCATTTCATGGGGAACGCCTTTTTGGCGAAGACCTGGATAAGTATATCCAGAAGATTTCCAGTGGTAAAGTACTCTCTTACCGAGTAAGAAGAGGTCTAGGGGTCCATCTTTTAAGAGGACTACCTCTCCTATCCCTGCGACGTCTGCTACTAAGCAGTTCCGACGGCCTCCTCGGTCAAACTCAGGAGGTAAAAATCAGGGACAGCCACAGGGTAATAAAAAGCCCTGGATCCGAAGAGGTACTAAACCAGCCTCCAAGTCAAGCCTATGAAGGGCTGCCCCCACTCAAACGGGTGGGGGGAAGATTTCAGTTGTTCGCAGAGACCTGGCGGGAGACGATCAAAGACAGATGGGTGCTCTCCGCAGTAACTCTGGGATACAAGTTGGAGTTAAAAGAGTCTCCTCCGTCCCATTTTATGTGGTCAGGCATGCCAAGAGACCCTCTGAAAAGACGGTCTCTCCTATTGGCGTTAGAAAAACTATTGCTCCAAGGAGTAATTATGGAGGTTCCTATGGAAGAGTGGGGGTTGGGTTTCTACTCAAACCTTTTCACAGTCCCGAAGCCAAACGGGGACATAAGACCCATATTGGACCTAAAGAGTCTAAACAAATTTCTAAACGTCCGGTCTTTCCGGATGGAGTCGATCCGATTGGTCACCGCTGCCCTACAAGGGGAGGAATGGTTAGCCTCGATCGACATCAAAGATGCTTACTTGCATGTTCCCATCTTTCCAGGTCATCAAAAATTCCTACGCTTTGCAGTAGAAGGGCACCATTTTCAGTTCAGAGCCTTACCATTCGGTCTGGCCACAGCACCACGAGTGTTCACAAAAATTCTGGCCCCACTGTTGGCCGATCTAAGAACACGGGGTGTAACGATAATGGCATACCTAGACTACCTGTTGTTGATGGACCACTCAGTTGCCAAGCTAGAAGTGGTAATTATCGATACAATCAAGTATCTAGAATCTCACGGTTGGGTCATCAACCTGGACAAGTCAGCCCTACAGCCAGTGAAAAACCTGGTATATCTAGGGCTACGGCTGGATTCAGACCAGAGGAAGATTTTCTTACCTCTAGACAAGGTATCCTCTTTGAGGGGCTTGGTCCGTCTGCTTTGTGCAAAAAGACAGCCGTCCATACGCCTGTGCATGAGGCTGCTAGGAAAGATGGTAGCATCATTCGAAGCTGTGCCATACGCCCAATTCCACGCAAGGAATTTACAAAGGGCCATATTGTCAGCCTGGAACGGAAAAGTTCAGGCTCTAGACTTCCCGATGGCTTTGTCCCCTTCCGTTCGGAAGAGTCTCTGCTGGTGGTTGATCCCCCAGAATCTCCAGAAGGGAAAACCCTTCAGCCCGATATCTTGGAAGGTGGTCACTACAGATGCCAGCCTTACAGGCTGGGGGGCAGTACTGGAGCAATGGTCTCTCCAGGGCAGATGGTCAAATGTAGTAAAAACCCTGCCCATCAATCTCTTAGAGATACGAGCAGCCCGGTACGCCCTAGTAGCCTGGACATCCAGACTCCAAGGGTCCCCTGTCAGAATTCAATCAGACAATGCCACAGCAGTGGCATATATCAATCATCAGGGAGGCACCAGGAGTCGTGCAGCCCAGAGGGAAGTAAGTCACATCCTGGAATGGGCAGAAAAGCATGTCCCATGTATATCAGCTGTCTTCATTCCAGGGGTGGAGAATTGGAAGGCAGACTTTCTGAGTCGCCAACAGTTATGCCCAGGGGAATGGTCCCTTCATCCCGAGGTCTTCCGAGCAATATGTCAGCGGTGGGGAACACCGGATGTAGATCTGCTAGCATCCAGATTCAACGCAAAGGTGGACAGGTTTGTCTCCCGGACAAGGGATCCCCTCGCTTGCGGCTCGGATGCTCTGGTGTTCCCTTGGGATCAGTTCAGACTAATATATGCATTCCCTCCGCTACAATTGTTGCCTCGACTCCTTCGCAGAGTCAGGTTGGAGAAGAAGCCGGTGATCCTGGTGGCTCCAGCGTGGCCCCGAGGGGGCTGGTACGCGGAGATCATCAAAATGTCTGTGGGGAGTCCTTGGACCCTTCCACGTCGTCCGGACCTGCTTTCGCAAGGACCGATATACCACCCTTCCTTACTAACTCTAAGTTTAACGGCCTGGCTATTGAGTCCCACATCCTAAAGAAGAGAGGTCTCTCTAACTCTGTGGTATCAACTATAATCAATGCCAGGAAGCCTGTATCCAGGCAGATCTACTATAGAGTTTGGAAGGCGTACATCACTTGGTGCGAGGCCAGAAAATGGCATCCACGTAAGTACGTTATAGGCAGAATTCTGGACTTCCTGCAGTGGGCTGTAGACAGGAAGTTTGCCTTAAGTACTATCAAGGGCCAGGTTTCGGCCTTGTCAATACTATTTCAAAGGCCCCTGGCTATGCATTCACTTGTCAAATCCTTTATGCAAGGTGTGACTCGTATTATTCCACCGATTAAGGCTCCCATATGCCCATGGGATCTAAATTTGGTTCTGTCGGTTCTGCAGAAGCAGCCATTTGAACCTTTGCGGCACATTTCCTTGGTTCTACTCACCAGGAAATTGATATTTTTAGTAGCCATATGCTCGGCTAGAAGAGTGTCGGAATTAGCCGCCATGTCCTGTAAAGAGCCATATCTGGTTATCCATAAGGACAGAGTAGTATTACGTCCTCACCCAGCCTTTCTTCCTAAGGTGGTATCGAGGTTTCACTTGAACCAGGATGTGGTTCTTCCTTCTTTTTTCCCCAAACCAAGCTCGGTAGAGGAAAAGTTATTGCATTCTTTGGATGTAGTAAGAGCAGTTAAAGCTTATCTAAAAGCCACTGCTCAGATTCGTAGAACGGATTCTCTGTTTGTTCTGCCGGAAGGCCCCAGAAAGGGTCAGGCAGCATCAAAATCTACTTTAGCCAAGTGGATTCGACAGGTCATAATACAAGCCTATGGCTTGAAAAGTAGACCGCCTTCGTTCAAAGTTAGGGCGCACTCCACGAGAGCAGTTGGAACTTCATGGGCAGTGCATCACCAGGCCTCCCTGGCGCAAATTTGTAAGGCCGCAACATGGTCTTCAGTACACACGTTTACTAGGTTCTACCAGATGGACGTGAGAAGTCAGGAGGATGTCGCCTTTGGGCGCAGTGTGTTGCAGGCCGCAAAAGATCCTCATGCCTGATGGCGCCCAGCTTATGTATGGTGTATCCCCCCCCTCATGTGGCATTGCTTTGGGACGTCCCACATAGTAATGACTATGCTGCTCTGTGTCCCGTGATGTATGAACAAGAAAGTAGGATTTTTAAAACAGCTTACCTGTAAAATCCTTTTCTTGGAGTACATCACGGGACACAGAGCTCCCACCCCTCTTTTGGGGACACGTATTGCTTTGCTACAAAACTGAGGTACTCCCGGATGGGAGGGGCTTATATAGGGGAGGGTACTTCCTGTTTTGGAAGTTGCCAGTGCCAGCACCTGAAGGTAATTCTATATAACCACACACACACAGTAATGACTATGCTGCTCTGTGTCCCGTGATGTACTCCAAGAAAAGGATTTTACAGGTAAGCTGTTTTAAAAATCCTACTTTTTAAATTTCCTTGCATGCGATTGGGTATTCTTTGCAAAGTGAAACTTCACCACATGAAGACCTTATTCACACTGGGGCTCGGGGGTCCGTTAGCGGTAAAGCGCCGCTAGATTTAGTGGTGCTTTACCGCTGTTTAAACTGTGCTTTTCCGCCGCTAGCAGATCGCTTTTAACCCCCACTAGCGGGTGAAGAAGGGGTTAATAGCGCCCATGTTGCGGCGCTTCTGAAGCTTTTCAGGATTTTTTTGGAAGCTCTACCCATTCGTTCCAATGGGCAGAGGCGGTGTAGGAGCGTTGTATACAGCGCTCCTTCACCACCCCAAAGATGCTGCTTGCAGGACTTTTTTTCCCGTCCCGCAAGCGCACTGCAGTGTGAAAGCAAGTGGTCTGTAAGGGTTTACAACCACTTTAAAGCCTAGTTAAGTAAAAAAATGTATTTACAGTATCTCACAAAAGTGAGTACATCCCTCACATTTTTGTAAATATTTTATTATATCTTTTCATGTAACAACACTGAAGAAATTACACTTTGCTACAATGTAAAGTAGTGAGTGTGCAGCGTATATAACAGTGTAAATTTGCTGTCCTCTCAAAATAACTCCACACACAGCCATTAATGTCTAAACCGCTGGCAACAAAATTGAGTACACCCCTAAGTGAAAATGTCCAAATTGGGCCCAAAGTGTCAATATTTTGTCTGGCCACCATTATTTTCCAGCACTGTCTTAATTTTAACTTGGGCATGGAGTTAACCAGAGCTTCACAGGTTGCCACTGGAGTCCTGATCCAATCCTCCTCCATGACAACATCACAGAGCTGGTGGATGTTAGAGACCTTGCGCTTCTCCACCTTCCATTTGAGGATGCTCCACAGATGCTCAATAGGATTTAGGTCAGGAGACATGCTTGGCCAGTCCATCACCTTTACCCTCAGTTTCTTTAGGAAGGCAGTGGTTGTCTTGGAGGTGTGTTTGGGGTCGTTATCATGTTGGAATACTGCCCTGCGGCCCTGTCTTCCGAAGGGAGGGCATCATTGTCTGCTTCAGTAAGTCACAGTACATGTTGGCATTCATGGTTCCTTCAATGAACTGTAGCTCCAGTGTTAGCAGCACTCATGCAGCCTTAGACCATGACACACCAACCACCATGCTTGACTGTAGGCAAGACATACTTGTCTTTGTACTCCTCACCTGGTTGCCACCACACACACTTGACACCATCTGAACCAAATAAGATTATCTTGGTCTCATCAGACCACAGGACATGGTTCCAGTAATCCATGTTCTTAGTCTGCTTGTCTTCAGCAAACTGTTTGAGGGCTTTCTTGTGCATCATCTTTAGAAGAGGGTTCCTTCTGGGGCAACAGCCATGCAGACCAATTGGATGCAGTGTGCAACATATGATCTGAGCACTGACAGGGTGACCCCCCCCACCCCTTCAACCTCTGCAGCAATAATGGCAGCACTCATACGTCTATTTCCCAAAGACAACCTCTGGATATGATGCTGAGATCGTGCACTCAACTTCTATGGTCGACCATGGTGAGGCCTGTTCTGAGTGGAACCTGTCCTGTTAAACTGCTGTATGGTCTTGGCAATCTTGTTATAGACTAGGCCATCTTTATGTAGAGCAACAATTCTTTTTGTCAGATTCTCAGGGATTTCTTTGCCATGAGGTGCCATGTTGAACTTCCAGTGACCAGTATAGGAGCTATGACACCAAATTTAACACACCTGCTCTTCATTCACACCTGAGACCTTGTAACACAAATGAGTCACATGACACCGGAGAGGGAAAATGGTTATGTCAGGAATCAGATACGATCAGAACTGTGTGGACTGCAACAGAGGAAACCACAAACAGACATAGTTGAAGTAAGTAATTTATTAAAGATAAATAAATATAAATGTGAATACACCACCAGCACAAAAGTGAACAACCAAACAAACAAACAGTGACAATAACCAGCATAAGTAGTAAAAGGGGGAACCAGAATCGTAGTCAAGCCAGGCCAGGGTCGGCAGATGGGGGGCCAGGTGTGGACAGACAGGGAGCAGAGCAAGGATCCAAGGATCCAGGAATAAGGAGCAGAAAACAGGATCAGGGATCAGGGCTCGGGTATCAGGTAATAGGTATCAGATATAAGGTTAGGGCACGAGGACAATACCAGGGCGATGTGTGTATGACAGGCTAATTGGGCCCAATTAGGAAATTTTCACTTAGGGGTGTACTCACTTTTGTTGCCAGCGGTTTAGACTTTAATGGCTGTGTGTTGAGTTATTTTGAGGGGACAGCCAGGGAGCTATTCCACACAAACGGGCACTGAGAGATAGTGTCACTTCCTTTTTATGGGCTGCTTTGATTGAAAATTGTCCACAGCTGGCAGCAGGTGGGGCTAGTGAGTCCAAGGTAATGCTTAATACTGAGAGGACATTTCCAAAAGTCCAGATCTCCTCCGTAGCACAACAGGTACTGTAAGGCTGCAGCTGTGGGACCAGGAAGATCCCGGTTCAAATACACCCAGGTACATGACAGGATGTGTGTCAAAGTCAACAATCAAGAGAAGACTTCACCAGAGTGAATACAGAGGGTTCACCACAAGATGTAAACCATTGGTGAGCCTCAAAACAGGAAGGCCAGATTAGAGTTTGCCAAACAACATCTAAAAAAGCCTTCACAGTTCTGGAACAACATCCTATGGACAGATGAGACCAAGATCAACTTGTACCAGAGTGATGGGAAGAGAAGAGTATGGAGAAGGAAAGGAACTGCTCATGATCCAAAGCATACCACCTCATCAGTGAAGCATGGTGGTGGTAGTGTCATGGCGTGGGCATGTATGGCTGCCAATGGAACTGGTTCTCTTGTATTTATTGATGATGTGACTGCTGACAAAAGCAGCAGGATGAATTCTGAAGTGTTTCGGGCAATATTATTATCTGCTCATATTCAGCCAAATGCTTCAGAACTCATTGGACGGCGCTTCACAGTGCAGATGGACAATGACCTGAAGCATACTGCGAAAGCAACCAAAGAGTTTTTTAAGGGAAAGAAGTGGAATATTATGCAATGGCCAAGTCAATCACCTGACTTGAATACGATTGAGCATGCATTTCACTTGCTGAAGACAAAACTGAAGGGAAAATGCCCCAAGAACAAGAAGCAACTGAAGACAGTTGCAGTAGAGGCCTGGCAGAGCATCACCAGGGATGAAACCCAGCGTATGGTGATGTCTATGCGTTCCAGACTTCAGGCTGTAATTGACTGCAAAGGATTTGCAACCGAGTATTAAAAAGTGAAAGTTTGATTTATGATTGTTAATCTGTCCCATTACTTTTGGTCCCTTAAATAGTGGGAGGCACATATACAAACTGTTGTAATTCCTACACCGTTCACCTGATTTGGATGTAAATACCCTCAAATTATTGCTGAAAGTCTGCAGTTAAAGCACATCTTGTTCCTTTCATTTCAAATCCATTCTGGTGGTGTATAGAGCCAAAAAGATTAGAATTGTGTCGATGTCCCAATATTTATGGACCTGACTGTATATATACAGTATATATGATATATTAATCAAGCAATCAGCTCAGGCTTGACCCAGAGTTGCAGTCCCAGCGACCCTAAAATCGCATTTATCAAAAAGAGAGAATAAAGTTCTCCCAAGAGGGTCAACCAGGACACTATTTTGATTGAATAGTTTGTTTAGGTAGAAAACACAACAAATTAATAAATGAAAAACATAAGATTAATTATGTACCTCACAGATTAGGTAAAAAGACAACGTTGTCTAATTAAAAAACAAAAAAACACCATCCACACCTAAATTGGCCACCCAATCGATCACTTATAATTAGCCACTAGAAGCGGTCCTTTGCATGGAACAATAGGTCTATCCACCTCCCTTTTGCAATTAAGGACTGTATGTTCCCATGCTACTACCAGTGCCTTTGTGGATCGGAATGTGTGCGTAAATGTGGGTTTGAGTGTTGGTTGCATGCGCAGCTGCGGAATCCCCCCTTGTTTTTAAATTAGACAACGTTGTCTTTTTACCTAATCTGTGAGGTACATAATTAGTCTTATGTTTTTCATTCATTCATTTGTTGTGTTTTCTACCTAAATAAACTATGCAAATAAACTAGTGTCCTGGTTGACCCTCTTGGGAGAACTTTATTCTCTCTTTTTGAACTAAGACTGGAGCAGCCAGAATCTGGAGCAGATGTGCATGGCAACCAATCAGCGTCTATGTTTCATATTCAAAGCTTAACCGAAGAAGCCAAAGATAGAAGCTAATTGATTGCCATGTACAGCTGCTCCAGATTCTGTCTGCCCCAGTTTTAGGAAACCCCCCCCCCCCCTTGTTTAAACCACAAATGTTAAAGTGGTTCTACAGGCTGAAAGTTTTTTACCTTCATTCATTGTATGCTCAAAGGTAAAAAACCTTCTGTGTGCAGTGCCTCCACCCCTGGCCCCCCAATTATTACCTGAGCCCCCTCTGATCCAGTGATGTTTAGGATGGCCTCAGCTGTGTGGAGACTCTCCCTCCCCATTGGCTGAGACAGCAGAGGGAACCCATTGGCTCCCACCGCTGTCAATCACAGGGCAAGCAGCTTTCTCTGGGTGCACTGCTCGAGGGGGAGGAGTCTGGAGTGACGGCGGGGGGACCCTAAAGATGAGTATCGGGCTGCTCTGCGCAAAACCACTGCAGAGGGCAGGCAAGTATAACATGTTTCTTATTTTAAAAAAACGAAGAAAAAAAAACACTTTAAATTTACTATACAAATTGTATTTACTGTTTTCCTAGTATTTCCATGTAATGTGCCACTTCATATTTTTTTTATAATAAAATGTGAACTAAATAATTTTGCAAATTCTGTAGATGAGGGGCAACTATTGAAAACAACTTTCATAAAAGTAAATTATCTCTGTTTACACAGAAATAGAGATGTGTTTCTAGCTCCTTTATCAGCTAAAACTGGGGGCTTAGTATTTCGTCAAATAATTTTGCTTTCAGTGCTGTACAAAGATGTGGCTGTAATGTGCAATGGGCAAAGCATAAACACAGCCCTGCTCCTGTGCAGATTGTAAACATCAATAAAGATCTGTAAGAGAAGTCTATGAAAGCCAATTTCTGCTAGTCTAAACTATACTTTGGTGTGTGTGCCAGATCTCATGGCTGCAGATAAAAAAAAAGAGAGACTATGTCTTTACCCACAAGGACAGCTGACAGGAAAACATCCATTTGCAAATTTTGCAACATTTGTTTTAGTCTTAAAATAATAATTGTAAAATTGTTTAAAAGCACCAGTGCATTTAATATTTATCAGACTCACCAGTACCACATACAATGCATAGTGCTTAGTTTAAAGTAGAACTATAGGCAAAACTTTTTTTTTTTTCATTTTGGTTAGAGTAAAGCCCCGTACACACTGTCGGACTTTTGACCGGCCAAAATAACATCCAAATTCCGATGGGGCATACACATGGTCGGAATATCCGATGAAAAAATTCCGTCTGACTTTTTCCATCGGAAATTCCGATCGTGTGTACAAGGCATTAGGCAGGGTTATCACCCCTATCAGATTTTGTACCATTGTGGAGATTTCCCTTCACTTCCTGTCCCATAGCCAAACAAGAATTGACAGAAAATCCCTGCAAAATAAGGGAATTCATTAGGGACCCTCCAGATCACCGGAACTAGTGTCCCTATTGAACGATTATCCCTCTATTACTTTTCTTGGGACAACCCAACTTTTTTTTTTTTACTTTCACTTTCAACGATAAAGGTAAACCAGACAAATACTGTAGAGAAGAAAGAGTTAACGGGGACACAGACAGCAATAATAACCTAATAGGTGTTCTAATCCACCTCAGTTCTGTCTAAAACTAAAAAACAAATGTGCCTTTGTTATCCCTTTCACGCCGAGCGGACGCATATATGCGTCCTCGGCTTTCGGGGGTTATACCGGGATGATGCCTGCAACTGCAGGCATCATCCTGGTACCGTTGTTTAGAGCGGGCGATCGGCTTTCCTGGTATAACCACCGATGCGGCTAAAAGCCGCTCGGTTGTTATACCGGAGGAGCGGGAGGAGCCGCCTCCGTCGCCGCTCTTACCGGGCCTCCCGTCCCACCGGGAGACCCGATCCACGATCCGCCACCTCGGGCTGCTAGGCAGAGAGTGAATCAAAGCCGCGAACGGCTTTGATTTTTTCTCTGCACTGTAACCACGGAAGCGACGTCATGACGTCACATCCGGGTTACTCGGCTGCCAATGGCGCCGAATTTAAAAAAGTACACAGTATTCAGAATCGCCGTTTTCGGCGATCTGAATACTTTGAAGTGCAAAGGAGGGATTGGGGGTCTTTTAGACCTCCGATCTCTCCATAAAGAGTACCTGTCACCACTTGATACTGTCACAAGGGATGTTTACATTCCTTGTGACAGCAATAAAAGTGATCAAATTTTTTTTTTTTTAAAAACACTATTTTTAATTATAAAAATAAATAAAATAAATAAGAAAAAAAAAATTTTTTTTTAAAGCGCCCCTGTCCCCGCGAGCTCGCGCGGCAAAGAAAACGCATAGGGAAGTCGCGCCCGCATATGAAAACGGCGTTCAAATCACACATGTGAGGTATCGCTGCGATCGTCAGAGCGAGAGCAATAATTATAGCCATAGACCTCCTCTGTACCTCTAACCTAGTAGCCGTAAAAAAAAAATAAAGCGTCGCCTATGGAGATTTTAAGGTACCGTAGTTTGTCGCCATTCCACGAGTGCGGGCAATTATAAAGCATGACATGTTTGGTATCTATTTACTCGGCGTAACATCATCTTTCACATTATACAAAAAAATTGGACTAACTTTGCTTTTTAATATTTTTAAAATTCATGAAAGTTAATTTTTCCAAAAAAGTTGCGTTTAAAACACCGCTGCACAAAAACTGTGTGATATAAAATATTGCAACAATCGCCATTTTATTCTCTAGATTCTCTGCTAAAAAAATATACATAATGTTTGGGGTTTCTAAGTAATTTTCTAGCAAAAAATCTGCATTTTAACTTCTCTTCAGGTGCAAACTGTTCCTGAGGGATTCCACTGTACAGTATGTCCATGTCACCTAAAATATATAATCCTGCCTGTGTGCATGGCAATAAAGTCCAGGCCTATCTTTATAATGTTCCTAGAGAGACTCTAATTAAGTCCTCTGAACTAGTCAATGGGTCTACTGTGAAATGTACACTCTGTGATAAAAAAAAAAGTAAGAGTCTGTGTCAGCAGGCTTTGATGCCGCGTACACACGATCGTGATTCACGGCGGTGAAAACACCGCCGTGAATCACGACATGAAAAAAAATGAAAAACGAGGGAACGGCATGTTCCCCCACACACGACCGTTTTTCCCGTCATTTTTTTCTTTGTCGAGAAAAACGACCGTGTGTGGGCTCCGTGGCAGTGTTTCCCTATGGGAAAACTGCCGCGGAAAAAAATGCTGGAAAAAACGATGAGAAAAATTAGAACATGTTCTAATTTTTCTCATCGTGATTAATGACGTTTTTCCCGTCGGGAAAAACGGCAAAAAGCCCACAGACGATCGTTTTTCTCGTCCAAAGGAAAAAATTTCATTTTTCCCGATGGGAAAAATGATCGTGTGTACGCGGCATGAGCGTGTATCAATGGCATTATTGGCATACATTTTATATTCGTTTGAGATGTTACGGAGATCTTTCAGAATTTATTGATGCATAGATAGGTGCATTTGACCTTTGGCTGACCTCCTTTTGACCTGCAATTAGAAGAGGGAAGGTCTGGTCCAATAAAAACGCCTTTATTGTGCAAAATAACAAGAGTACACACCGCAGCAGGGTACAGGATAAAAAAGCTACCGCGTTTCACACTCAACAGTGCTTTAAGCAGGAGTTGTATATGCAAAACCTGCCTAAAGTATGGTTTGCTTTCCATTGGGGAGAAGCCAAAGGACCTACCTGCCAAAAGAAGCTTGTTGACACAGATTTAAAGCCACCCAGAACCTTTGTTCCACTGCTGGTACTTCTAACCTTGTTGTTTGGTCATTACTAAAGGCAAGAGTGGAGATACGGAATGTACTGTCGGGTAAACTGCAATTTTTGAATGATTCACACATATGCACTACAGACCAACATTAATTTTATTTACTGAAGGAGAAGAGGCTTTTCATCTTAAGAAAAAAAATTAATGTTCACTTGTGTAGAGGGTATGATCCACAGAACCTTAGCACCATTATATTATCCCCCAATTTGATCATCAGTACCGCCTGACATTTCCTTCTTCTTCCCTCCTCTTCCCCTTCCACCCCTCCTGTCTCCTTTTTCTCTCTTTTTCCTTTACTCTTATTCTTCGTCCTCCTTCTAACCACTGGACCTATATCAGTCAATAATAGGTCCATTATTATTGCGTTTTCTAGCTCCATTCTGTTTGGTGTGCGTGTATGCACTTCTGATTGGGCTCCTATGAGTCCATCTTTATGAACCTACTTATTTTTGTTCCTCATTATTGTGTACTACAAAAGCTGCTGTTTCAGCCAAAATGTATGTAATCTTTATTAACCTTGAATAAAGCTTTTTGAACAGTAAACGTTTTCTTTAATCTGGCAGGTCCAGTCCTGCAACCAGCACTTGCTTCTAATTCTGTATGTCAGAAATAGCAGCTAACTGGACTAGGACAATAAATAACCAATATAACCCTGCTTTTCAGGATCATGCTGTCACAGAGCAATTAGAGCAATTGCCTTCTGCTCTGCCTTATGTGTGTAAATGTCCTGGAACATACCATGAGACAAATACTCAGAATTGCTATAATCTCCATTCATATGCATAGAATCTTATGGCTAAAGGCTTGGACAGTGGAAGCTGTCTTTTAAAGGTGCCTTGCACATATGCCTTTCCAAGGAAGATGTATGTTTGGTGAGGCACATGTACCTAAAAGCCACTGCCACCATATCATGGTGGAGCCCAATCTACCATAATCTGTAGTAGTATCCCGGGCTTTTTAGGCACCAAGCCTCTGTTGTGTTACTGTGTAAGACCACCACCTGTTCTTCTGTTAATACTTTCTCAATGTTTTCCAGGTTGATGTTCAATCTTCTGTGGATGCAGTGTTTGGTTGCAAGGTTCTTGCAGTGGCCCTCTGAACGCCGTTCCTTGAACCCTGTTGTTTTTTTTTGGGCCTGTTGGCAAAGTTCTGTTGCATAGTTGCTGTCCATCCTTTGTATTGGTTGCTTGGGCACATCTCATGGTGTATGAATAATATGCCTGTGTCCTGTACTGTAAGATTACAATTTTTTTTGAGTTTTGTACTAGGGGTGGGTGGAGCCTGATGAGGAACCAAGAGACCTGACCCATTAGGTCCACTTTATTTTTGAGTGACACCACACTGGAATGGGTGGATCCATAGCCTCTATTCAGTCCACCCATTGACAAGTCATTTCATAGTATGGGCATTGCCATATTTGAGTATGACATTGCCTGTATCCCCAGCCTCTTAGTTTACATTTAGCTTTCACCTTGGGAATCTCCTGGCTGACAGCTGAAGGGAGGAAGAGATAGGACCCTGTGCAGGAACCTGACACATACTGTACATGGTAGCTTCCCTGACACATTTACAACCCACTCTACTGGTTTGCCTCTGTAGTCCAGATCAGATTTGGTTAATTACCAAATCTGAAAACTAATAGTAATTCTTTAAAGCTGAACTTGATTCTCTTTATCAACATTAACTACTTTTAATCCTTATGCTCATAGTTTTAGTAAATAGGTAGGAAGGTATATACAATTTACTTGGTTTAAACTTTTTTTTTTACATATCTTCAGTTCCTTCCTGGTTTCCAAGCCTAGTCCAAAAGGATTTCATACATCTCAGAAGTCTTCATAGGCATTTATTTTTTCATCTAGAGAAGGGCAGGAGGGGTTTTCTCAGCTAAGTACACCTTCCTGCCTGCATGCCCAGGCTAAGGGCAGATGGATTCCAGGAAGTAAATGCTAAATGAATAATCTGACTTGCTTTAAATATTAATAAAAAAGTCAAATAGCATTTTCGGCTTGTGGTGCTCACATTCAGTTAGGTTCTGCTTTATGGACCTTTTGCTATCGCAGCAACAAATTCTCAAAGTGGTGGTAGTTGGAACTACCAGAATTTGCTCATGGCTGTAATGTTACTGGGACTAAAGCAAATGCTTGCCTGAATTAGGCATAGGAAAATCTTAATTAAATTGCTGCCAGAAAATTGTTGTTAGGATTCTATTGCATTCCCCAGTATGTTTTTAGCAGAAGATGCATTTAACATTATTGGAAAATACCTCCCAAATTTTTTTTTGCCCACCTCACAAGCTGATACCCCCCCAAAAAACAACTTTATAGAACATTTAAATGTTCCCTGGGCATGTATTTGATTCTCCTAGTGTTAGCTAAAAATGTTAAGAACCCTGCAGGTGTATGTTGGATATTAGGAGTTATGGATGTTATGCAACTGTCAGAAAAACACTATCAAGGTGACAATAATAAAGAGTGACTGTATGTGTAATCTTTTTTTTTTTTCACTCGATCAGTACACATCACAAAATAATGGCAATGGGATCAGTTTGCTTTCTGTTTCCTGCTTTTTATTCAGAATATCTTGATTTGTTCCAGTTGAACTGAAACTATAATGTAACATGTGCCTTCTGTTTCCAGGGCCCATGCATAGGGAACCAGCAGAGTTTGGCACACAGTAGGCTATGGGATGCTGTGGTTGGTTTTCTCCATGTCTTTGCAAACATGCAAATGAAACTGTCACAGGTAAAAATCTTATTTTAAATATGTAATATTGCTGTTGTAACTTTTCATTTTTATTATGGTTTTATGTGCCTCAAAATGAAGAAAAATGTCTTGCATATGCAACGTTTGAGATAGCCACCCATTCAGATTATGAGAATTATGTTTGGAGTAATATAAGCATATTTGACCTTCACTTTTTTTATTTATTACAATAAAAGTGACGTCCTCTCCCTTCTCCTAGTGTATGCAGTGGACAATAAGTATGAACAGGCTACAAATGTTCATGTGTTTACAGGAAGGAGATGGTGAAAGCCAATTGGGATGTCACTAGCCCTCTGTCTACTCATATAAAGTAGAGTTGCCTTATTATTATTATACCATGTGACTTAATCTCTAATGCTCCTTGTGTTATCAAATAACATAATTGGATGGAATCCATGCAAGGAAGCACAAATCTACTAAATGTAATGGCTAATTCTTGTTTTAAAAAAAAAAAAAAATTAATTTAAATTTCTGATCTGCTGAGTACCGTATATACTCGAGTATAAGCCGAGTTTTTCAGCACATTTTTGTGTGCTAAAAATGCCCCGCTCGGCTTATACTCGAGTCACCTTTTTGCGCCTGATCTCCCGGACTTTGGGGACCCGGTACCGACCTTGGCACACATGTAGTCCCACTCTTCCTCTACAAGTGTGCAAAGTTTTTTGTCCGGGGGACCTACGGCCGGTGGAGCACCGATTTTTCAAAGCCAGAAACTGCTTCCATAGACTCAAATGTTAAATGGTAATTTCTCTAGTGATTTTGGGGACCCGGTACCGCCCGATCGTAGGTCCCCTGGACCCGAAACTTGGCACACGTGTAGCCCCATTTCTCCTCTATTAATGTGCAAAATTTGTTGTCTGGGGGACCTACGACCGGGGAGCACCGATTTTTCAAAGCCGAGCACTCCTTCCATAGACTCCTATGTTAAACGTCAGTCTAGGCATTGACACAGTGAGGCATGGACACAGTGAGGCATGGACACAGGCATGGACACAGGCATGGACACAGTGAGGCATGCACATGGACACAGTGAGGCAAAGTGAGGCACAGTGAGGCACAGTGAGGCATACAGATGGACACCCTAGGCTTATACTCGAGTCAATACGTTTTCCCAGTTTTTTGTGGTAAAATTAGGTGCCTCGGCTTATATTCGGGTCGGCTTATACTCGAGTGAGCTACATAAATGATTACATACAATTGAAAAAACAATATTTCCTTGAAGTCTGACAAATGTATCCTGAAGTGAATACTTATTAACATGAAAATCATATTGAAGAAATAATCTGTTAATCGACTATTCAGCTGATGACTTGGGAGGATCTATCTCCCTCGTATGGGTCTATTTAGTGGTACATAGGCTGCTAATTGGGATCAGTATATGTGTCTTGTTAAGTAATTGCAATTTCAAAGAAAACAACTCTCTGGTTCGCATCTTCCTCATAACCGTTAATGACCCTTATACACGGCAGCTCATCTTGAAGAGCCTCCCATGGGAAACATGTTCCCTGAAGACTCTAACATGTTTTCCTTTCATTGTGAAAAGGGTTTCTGTATTTTGATTGACATTAAACCCATTTAGCTTATACTTACAGACCTCTTGACAAGTATGCCTTTAATATATCATTTCCAGATGCATATAATGCTGCATTCACAAGAAAAGTCATGTTGAATTTAGAAACAATTGCGTTTTTAACAATATATTTTTGTTGTACCTGTTTAAAAGGCATTATTTACAATAAATTAAATACAACTGTTAGGTATCTAGCAGAAAATAGGGCAATGTAAGCTGCTCATCCCAAAATGTATTTTTCCAATAAGAGGGGGGGGGGTCATCCTCAGTAGATCTTTTTTTATAGTTGGAAACAGAAAACAAAAACTCCTGCGCATGAGTGAAAAACCAGACAGTCTGTATATCACAATGGTGTATGTCACTGGCCTTGCTGCCCTCAGGGATAGGGGTATCCTAACGAAAACGACAAAAGAGAAATAAGAAGGGCGCACCAGCCTAGTGCATTATCCTTGGGTGGATTTTATTAAAAATAAATAAAAGAATACTACTTACAAAGGTACGTGGATAATTCACAATAAAAAATTCCACAAAGAGCAGCAATGCGTCTGAACCAAACCCACTCCAAAGAGTCACAGAGGAATTGACGGGGATCACTGCCGGCTTACGCGTTTCAAAGACGATTCTTCTTCCTCAGAGCCCAGCTGGGGTACTTCATATAAGTTCATGATCCTTCATGTACCACCCAGATGTCTTCATCAGGTACTCAGATGGCACCAACAATATGTTTGCCTGTAAACACAGCTGCCCAGTTTACTAGTGTTTGGTAGGACATACAGTATCTCACAAAAGTGAGTACACCCCTTACATTTTTGTAAATATTTTATTATATCTTTTCATGTGACAACACTGAAGAAATTTCACTTTTTTACATTGTCAAGTAGTGAGTGTACAGCTTGTATAACAGTGTAAATTTGCTCTCCCCTCAAAATATACCTACCTGACACACACCCTGAACTACCTGACACACACACTGACTTACCTGACACAAACACTGACCTACCTGACACACCCTGACCTACCTTACACACACACTGACCTACCTGACACAAACACTGACCTACCTGACACACCCTGACCTACCTGACACACACACACTGACCTACCTGACACAAACACTGACCTACCTGGCACACCCTGACCTAGCTGACACACACACTGACCTGCATGACACAAACACTGACCTACCTGACACAAACCCTGATCTACCTGACACACCCTGACCTACCTGACACACCCTGACCTACCTGACACACACCCTGACCTACCTGACACACACACTGACCTACCTGACACAAACACTGACCTACCTGACACACCCTGACCTACCTGACACACACGGACCTACCTGACTCACACTGACTTACCTGACCCACCCTGACCTACCTGACACACACTGACCTACCTGACTCACACTGACCTACCTGACCCACACTGACCATTACACTGACCTACTTGACACACACTGACCCACACTGACACACCCTTACCCACACTGACCTACCTGACACACTGATCTACCTGACACACACTGACCTACGCTGACCCACACTGACAAACCCTGACCTACCTGACACACCCTGACTTACCTAACACACCCTGACCTACCTGACACACCCTGACCTACCTGACCCACACTGACCATTACACTGACCTACCTGACACACACTGACCTGCCTGACCCACACTGACCATTACACTGACCTACCTGACACACACTGACCTACCTGACACACACTGACCTACGCTGACACACCCTGACCTACCTGACCCACACTGACCTACCTGACACACACTTACCTAAGCTGACCCACACTGACACACCCTTACCTACCTGACATACGCTGACCCACACTGACACACCCTGACCTACCTGACGCACATTGACCTACCTGAGACACACTGACCATTACACTGACACACATTGACCTACCTAACACACACTGACCATTACACTGGCACACATTGACACGCACGTACCTGACCATTACACATCAGACTTCAGGTGACCTCCTCCTGCAGCTCAGCCTCAGTGTGCGGCATGCCCATCCCAGTAGACAACAGGCAATCAGAGCCAGGACAGGGGAGGAGAGCCGAGTATGGATCTCACAGTGCTCGACACGGCCACATTGTAATTACCTCCTTCTGGAGCCTGCAGCGCCTATGATGGACGTCAAACGTCCCGGCATTGAACCAGTGGGTCATCCATCATAGGTGCTGCAGGCTCCAGAAGGCGGGACTTGCTATGCTACTCGGCCGCGCTCAGAGTCAGATTGGTCCCTGCTCGGGCTCGGGGCTGATAAAAGAACTGTGAATGCCCGAATCCTAGAGATTTTTAGGGGCCCACTGGGAGCTCCAGCCCCCCCTCACGACGCTAAACTGACTGCACTGTATTTATACTGTACATACATATATATATATATATATATATATATATATATATATATATATAGTCTACACTGAATCACTGAATGCAGAGTATATACCGGTATGTGTATATATATATATATATATATATATATATATATATATATATACCGTATTTATTGGCGTATAACACGCAAAGGCGTATAACACGCACCCTAACTTTAAGAGGGAAGTTTCAGGAAAAAAACGTTCCACAACCCCCTGCGTATAACACGCAGGCACAGTTTACCCTCTATTTTCAGGGTAAAAAAGTGAGTGTTATACGCCAATAAATACAGTATATATATATATATATATATATATATATATATTACACTGTATGTATATATTAATACACTGCCTGCACTATATATATTGTCTACACTACATACACTGACTACAATGTGTATAAACAGTGCTGTGAAAAAGCATTTGCCCCCTTCCTGATTTTTTTTTTATGTGTTTGCATATTTCTCACACTTAAATGATTCAGATCATCAAACAAATTTTAATATTACACAAAGATAACCCGAGTAAATCCAAGATGCAGTTTTTTAATTATTATTTAATTTATTAAGGGAAAAAAGCTGTTCAAACCTGCCTGAAAAAGTAATTGCCCCCTCCCATGCTGAATCATGAATGAACTGTGATTAACCACAATTTTTTGAAAAACTGAGTTAGATTTCACTTGCCACACCCAGGCCTGATTACTGCCAAACCTGTTGAATCAAGAAATCACATAAATAGAAGCTGTCTGACAAAGTAAAGCACACTAAGCCCAGGTTCACACTGGGCTGCGGGAGTGAAGCCGTGCGAGTTCAGCTGAACTCGCACAATTTCACTCTCGCTGGCAGTCCCTATTTCAGCCGCGATTACAAAGACATCTGTGCAGCCTTCTGCACAGATGTCAATGTAAATCGTGGGCCAAAATCGCAAAAAGTAGTACAGAAACTACTTTTTCAAATCGGTGCAGCGCCGCAGATGCGGCGTCGCACTAATTAGGACGGTGCCATTGCCGTAAATTTGCGGCAAATATCGCCGTTTTGACATGCGATTTGACATGCCAAATCGCATGTCAAAACGCACCAGCGTGAACCAGGGCAAACAGATCACAAAAAGCCACACAGAATGCCACAATTAAAAAAAAAAATCAAGAACCAATTAGAAATAAAGTAATGTACATGTATCGGTCTATGACAGGTTTCAAAGCCATTTCTAAGGCTTTGGAACTTCAGTAAACCATGGGGAGAGCCATTATCCACAAATGGAACAGTGGTGAACCACACCCAGGAATGGCCGGCCTACAAAAATTACTCCAAGAGCATGACGACGATTCATCCAGGAGGTCATAAAAGAACCCAGAACAGCATCTAAGGAACTGCAGGCCTCACTTGCCTCAGGTAAGATCAGTGTTCATGATTCAACAATAAGAAAGAGACTGGGCAAAAATGGCATCCATGGGAGAGTTCCAAGGCCAAAGCCACTGCTGATCAAAAAGAACACAAAGGCTCATCTCACATTTACCAGAAAACATCTTGATTATCCCCAAGACTTTTAGGCAAATATTCTGTGGACTGATGAGACAAAATTGTAACTTTTTGGAAGGTGTGCGTCCCGTTACATCTGGCATAAAACGAATACAGCATTTCATTAAAAAAACATCATACCAACAGTCATGCCCCGTACACACGACCGGTTTTCCCGGTTTTGGTCGGGAAACCCGGTTGTGTGTATGCTTCATAGCAGTTTTCCCGACAGGAAAACTGCGGTGAAAAAAATTAGATTTTGTCCTATTTTTTCCCGTCGCGAATCGCGGCAGTTTTTCCTCGCAGTTTTCCTATGGGGAAACACTGATATACACACAACCCCCCCCCCCCCCCCCCAAAAAAAAAAATTAAGTAGTCTTAGAAAAGATTATTGGGATTATTGGGTCTGTTTAAATTGCAGTGAATGTAGATGAGCTTATACTCCACTCTCCCTCCCTAGCAACCCAAACTGCAATTCACTGCAAAGTTTCAATAGCATATACTGTGTATAGCACACAATATAGTTCTATACACTGATCAGCCATAACATTAGGACCACTGACAGGTAAAGGGAATAAAATTGATGATCTTGTTACAATGGCACCTGAAAGTGGGTGAAATATATGTGAAATATATGTGAAATATATGAGACAGCAACTGAACATGTTGTTCCCAAAGTTGATGTGTTGAAAACAGAAAAAATGGGCAAACATAAGAATTTGAACGACTTTGAAAAAGTTAATGTTGGTTCCAATAGGTGTCAGAACACAGAGTAGATCACAGTTTGTTGCATATGAGGCTGCACAGCCGCAGACCTGCCAGGGTGCCCATGCTGACCCGTGTGCACAGCCAAAAGTGTTTACAATGGTCATGTGAGCATCAGAACTGGACCACAGAGTAATGGAAGAACATATATTCAAGGTGTTGACTTTGCCTCCAAATTCTCCAGATTTCAGTCCAATTAAACATATTTGGGATGTGCTGGAAAAACAAGTCTGATCAATGGGGGCCCCATCTCACAACTTACATGACTTAAAGGATCTGCTACTGAGGGCTTGGTGCCAGATGCTATGGTATACCTTCAGAGGTTTGTGAAGCTCATGTCTCGATGGGTCAGGTCTGCTTTGGAGGCAAAAGGGGGGATCTACTCAGCATTGGTCATGGTATGGTGGGTGATCGTAATGTTGTGGCTCATCGGTGTACATAGTATGGAGTACTGTATACTGTATAGCACTAAACTGTAGAATATATGTAGCATAATACTGAAAACATATTACACTAACCTGTCTTTCCTTTAAACCAGTGTCAGCTGTTCCTGACTCATGTTAAATCCACCAACACACTGATAAAAGGCTGCTTGGAAAGTGTGAATGGACTGCCGTTTTACTGTAAACCAACATTGACCAGAGGTCAGGTGCATGACTGCATGACCTTGGCCAATGAGGGTTCAAGCATTGTGGGATGTTTGCCAGGAGGAATTCCTGCTGAACATCCTTAAAATCGGGATCTTCTTTGAACAGCCGAATGTCCTACCCATCCACAATTGTCAGTCAAAGTATCAAAGTGCTGAAAAGTGAAATGCAGCCTTGTAATAAAGGGGATGAAACATATTGGTACTGAAGTGGTTAGGTTTAGCTAAAATAAAATCCCTACACCTTCAGTCTTACCTGTAACAAAGTATGCCCTGCGTTGTGCAGGCAGCTGGATACAGAAGCAATCTTCATTGCATTGATGCCTATCAATCAGAACAGCAGTAAAGATGGTCTGACAGGGATCCACCCGCTCCTTCCTCCTCCTTCATTGAGAAAAGTTTATTCTTGCCTCGGAACTTCTGGCGCTGCAATGGTAATAGCTTATCGTCGTCATGCTTGTTCACACCCCACATCAGATCGCAAATCCAGTGCATTTGCATGCTCAGGATCGCATGGTACTACAGTACCATGCAATCTGGTGCAGCATTTTTTTTTTTAATTGAGCATGCACTACTTTTGGTGTAATCCAGTGAAATTTTAGCCCATTCAAATGAATAGGCTAAAAGTCACACCGCACTGAGTCGCATAGGAATTGCACAGAAATGTGGACCATGTTCCTGTGAAATTTAGATGTGAATTGGCCCTTCAGACAGAACAGAATTAAAGATGGTTAGCTGCATGAGCAGATCATTTTAAGCAATGTAGAGCTTATTGAATAAGTTATTAATAAAACTATATTGTGAATTTTAGGACTCTAGCCAGATTGAACTGCTGAAACAGCTCCTTGATCTCCTTCAAGACATGGTGGTTATGCTGCTCTCTCTTCTAGAAGGTAAGATATTTGGTATAAGTTGAAAATGTTGAATTTAGTTCTTGTTTAGCAGGTTCTCTTCTAATGTATATAAGCATTATATTATTTAGACTCAGTTTAGTAACTGTAAGTCATGTTTCTCCCTGGGATCATTGGAGACACAGTGGGCCAACGAGTAAACATTCTACCATTATTACATTGTGTAAATTACTATTTTGTCACTTTTATCTGGGTAAATCATGCTTTTTATACTGACCTACGTGTAGGGTTGCCACCTTTTCTTCAAGCCAAACCTGAACACTTTAGCGGTGGCTTTACTTTTTGGGGTGTATATGCTATAAGATTGTAAAAGACCTGGGACACTTTTGGTGGCCTGAAAGAGAGTAGTAATGTCTTGCATAGCACGCCACGGCAAACAGTGCGCATGGCTGAATTTTGAGTGCTATGCACGGAATGCAGGGGTCAGAAATATTTCATGTACAAAATACAGGGGTCAGATATGTCCTGGGGAGAGGGCTAGTGCTATCAGGGGGGTGGGGGGAGTTAGATATGTGCTGGGGGAGTCTTTGGGAGGGGAGAGGGCTAGTGCTTACAGGGGGGTTGGATGTGTGCTGGGGGGATGCTTTGGGAGGGGAGAGGGCTAGAGCTAGCGGGGGGGGTTGGATATGTGGGACATACATTGGGAGTGGTGAGGACTTGTGCTAGCAAGGGGGAGGTATATGTGCTAGGGGGACACTTTGGCAGGGGACAGAGAGCTAGAGCTAGCAAGGGGGGGTCAGATATGTGAGGGGGGGCACTTTGGGAGGGGAGTGAGCTAGCGCTAGCAAGGGGGGGAGTAGGGGGCTTGCATATATACTGGAGGATGCTTTAGGAGGGGAGAAGACTTGTGCTAGTGGGGGGGGGTCAGATATGTGCTAGGGGGATGCTTTGGGAGGAGAGAGAGCTAGAGCTAGCAAGGTGGGGTCAGATATGTGCTGGAGGGCACTTTAGGAGGGGAGAGGGCTAGTGCAAGATAAGGGTGGGGGGGTCGGATATGTGCCGGGGGATGCTTTGAGAGGGGTAGTGCAAGGGGGGATCGCATATGTGCCAGGGTGCTTTGGGAGTCATATATGTGCTCAGGGGAGTGCTTTGAGAGGGCTACTGCAAGGCGGCAGAGGGTTAGATATGTGCTGGGGGAGGGTGCTTTGGAAAGGGAGAGGGCTAGAGTAATGGGGAGGGTAGAGGGTTAGATATGTGCTGGGGGGTGCTTTGAGAGGTCCAGTGCAAGGGGGTAGTGGTTAGATATGTGCTGGGGGGTGCTTTGAGAAGGGAGAAAGATAATGCTAGGAGGGGTTGTCAGATTTCAAATCCAACCACACTTCTAGCATGTCTTCCCCCTGCCAACCCCCCCCCTCGAAAATATCCTCCTTTTTCAATTCCGCTATCCTTTCTACACAATTTTGTAACTTATGTAACATACACATACATAGAGTGTTTAGCAAATAAACAACTCTGAGCAAATAATCAGAATACTCACAAAATAAAGATTAACTTTGATGATAAGTTTTTTTTTATTAAATCTATACCAATAATTGACAAAGCATACGACTATATTACATCACATTGATTATTACCTATCAAAGGCTTTGACGATGTTATGTACTCATTGCTGAATTTATACTTCACACAGTTATTTGTACAAATGTTATTATCTTTGTACAACTGTTGTTATCTTTTCTCTTGCAATAAAAACTTTAATGGAACAATCATGCAAAAAACGGACTGTCCGGGAGAAAATCGGACAGGTGGCAACCCCACCTACATGTGAAAATATGGTGTAGTGAATGAAATTTACATGTAATAGTACAAGAACAAACTAATCAGTGTTGTTGGGTGCTTTCCATTTAGAATGATTTAAACAAACATGCTTGTTGAAGGGTTGTGAAGAAAATGGTAACAAAGAAGCCTTTTCCTGACTTGAAGACCACCCTACACATTACTCATAACATGATTTCTTCCTCACTGAAATGACGAAACAAACGGCTAAAAACAAAGTTATGGATTTAAAGCCAGCTGTCCCTTGTGTGAAAGATAAAGCAAATCCTTCCTTATTAGGATTATACTAACAATTTTCACAAATAATTTGCATATGCTTTTCTGATTTGTAGAGATGTTGCACAGGCTGATTACTCTTCACAGAATATTTACCTTACTATTTCAGCCAAAACAATTGCTTTAAATGATATAAATGGGCATTTGCGAACAAAGCAAATGAAACCTCACTAAAGCTCATGATTATATGACAGTCCCCCCTCTCCACACACACACACCCTCCAGCAATAGAATTGGGTCGATGATATGCCCAGTGTGCTTGCTCCAGCGTTTTGGTAAATCTGAGAATGCACTCTCTCCTGTTATTTATAAAGTAATTTATGAACACCATTATTCAATGTGACTATCATATAGGTAATCAAAGAAAACAGAAATTCAGGTCATAGCTGTCATAAGGCCAGGTGATCTGGCCACCAAAAGCAGGGTTGTAAGACAACAATGGATTGAAAAATGTAGTAGCAATAACAAGTTTTTTTCATATGGTGTTTAGGCCACAGTCTCTATAAACTCACAGGTCATACTGCCTGAGGCATCATAGTGTTAATGTTAAGTGTTCCTCTATCATCCCTCCCTTTAACCCTTTTGATCAGTGGGTGGCCCCGTTGCAGCCACTGGTATCTTGAAGTTCCAGAAGTAAAGTCACTGTGGTGCTAAAGTGGTTCAAAAATGTCATGATTACATACTGTATTTCTATTGAGGCTATGCATATAGATTCAATCCATTGTAGTTTAATATGTTGCCTCTGGTTTTAACAATACTCCTATGCAGTGGCGGCTGGTGCTCAAAATTTTAGGGGGGGGGGGGGCACAAACAAACTGAAAAAAAAATCATCAATTGCTGCCACTGTGCCCATTAAACGCAGCCACTGTGCCCAAACGCCACCAGTTTGCCCCCTCAAATGCAGCCAGTTTGCCCCCTCAAATGCAGCCAGTTTGTCCCCAAATGCAGCCAGTTTGTCCCCAAATGCAGCCAGTTTGTCCCCAAATTCAGCCAGTTTCCACCCAAATGCAGCCAGTTTCCCCCCAAATGCAGCCAGTTTGTCCCCAAATGCAGCCAGTTTCCCCCCAAATGCAGCCAGTTTGTCCTCAATACAGCCAGTTTCCCCCCAATACAGCCAGTTTCCCCCCAAATACAGCCAGTTTCCCCCCAAATACAGCCAGTTTCCACCCAGATACAGCCAGTTTCCCCCCAAATGCAGCCAGTTTGTCCCCAAATGCAGCCAGTTTCCCCCCAAATACAGCCAGTTTTCCACCTGCCCTGCACTTACCTTCCTGGGTCAGCGCCGTCCTTCTTCCGTCCTCAATGTCTTCTCCCGCCCTCTATATCGCTTCAGCCAATCAGGTTACCGGTAACCAGACTCGGTGAACCTGATTGGCTGAGATGCGTGTCAATGTTAACCAAGGAACGCACAGCCCGTGCGTCCCCTGGTTAACTATTTGGAAGCCGATTACAGCCCACAGGCTGTAATTGGGAAGCCTATCAGAGCCGCTGGCTCTGATGGGCACTTCCAAAAACCAACCAGCCGCTGTTATTCAGATGGCCGGCGCTCGCCAGGGGGCCGGCCATCTAAATAGTGGGCGGCAGCGGGGCCGGCGACAATACATAGGTTCATGCAATGCATGAACCTATGTATTGTTGACGTGAGTGACGGGCACAGGAGAAAGAGGGGGCGGCGCTCGTGCGCCCACTATGGACGCACCACCAGTGCTCCTATGTGTGTGCACCTGAGGGTGGTTGTCCTCACTGTAGAGTTTGCCTTGGGAAAGCAGAATCACTCTCGAGGGGTTTCCCACTTTTTCAGGGGGCTGCAGAGGGCAAAGATAATTGCATATTTACACATGGAGAGGTAAACGCCATATGGAAATTCATAACAATACACTTTACCTTACTGTGCTGCTATTTTTCA
Organism: Rana muscosa; assembly: GCA_029206835.1. Classification (NCBI taxonomy): domain Eukaryota; kingdom Metazoa; phylum Chordata; class Amphibia; order Anura; family Ranidae; genus Rana; species Rana muscosa. The sequence continues at coordinate 133,647,189 of CM055126.1, forward strand.
GATTTTTATTATATTAGTTTATGGGTACGTAAATTCTGAAAACAACTGAAGGCCAAACAAATCAAGATCAAACAGAAACATGACAAATGCATAACTACCTGTGTTGTATAATGGAAAATATTCAACAAAGATGAGATCGGAATGTTTTTATGAAGTGATACGCAGAGTAGACAGTTTAAAGGGAGTTGATGAGTAGATGTACCACATACAGCCAGAGACAGACCCCTCTACATGATGTACTGTATGTTGCAAAACAGAAAAATTCAGGATTATGCAGGCTTATCTCTTTGCCTTTTATTTGCATTATATTGCTTTTACAAGGTTCATGGCAAATAAATGAATTATGCGAGAGATCAGTTTCAGATGGCAAAGGCAAATGGTTAATGTTTTCAGGGTAAAGCCCAGTACACACGATCGGATTTCCTATGGTTTTTAAACCGATGGATTTTTCCATCTGAAAACCGAAGAAGCTGACTTCCATCAGTCTTGCCTTCACACCATCAGTCAAAAAACCGACCGTTCCAAACGCGGTGACGTAAAACACTCTGATGAGGTGAGAAAAATGAAGTTCAATGCTTCTGAGCATGCGTCAACTTGATTCTGAGCATGCTTGGGTTTTTTTACCTGACGGAGTTCCCCACAGACGATAGTAATTTGCTATCGGTTATGATGATAACTGTCTATGTGGGAATAATCTTTTTTTATTTTTAAAGAGATCTCCTCTTACTTCTTTAATATACATAACTGTGCGTGTGGATGGAGGTCATTAGCCCTCTACTCACTATCTCAGGTCAACACATGGTAGCTTGTAGTCCTTTATAGCATGCCCCCCCCTGGGGCCCTCGCCCTAGATGGAGCAGCACACAGGGAGGAGACTAAACTCTCTAAGTAACTCTAAGGGTAACCCAGCCTGGCATAGCCAGAGTATAGTACCGTACCATTCAATTCTGGCAACTGCCCCTTCCTATGTCTGATTTGCTTTCCCCTGCCAAGATCCATGTCCAGACCTCTCCCAGTAGAGCAGATTACCTCAACTCCACATAGAGCATAAAGGATTTTCTTTTTTGCTAAAAGAATGATACGAATAGAGACAACCACATCATATGTGGTGACACATAACTTGAATAAGGTTACAAAAGTCTCTAAATGCAGCAGTAACTAGATGAGAGTAGTTAATAGAGTGTAGATCTGGGACCTGTGCCCAGTAGAGCAATGCTACATTACAGATTTCCATCAAGGAGGCATCCATCTGCTTTCTCTCTTAATTGTTTTTTCTGCTGCCAGTGGCAATGCCCTGTTGACTACATCCTCACTTTATCCAAGGCCCCATCCCATAGAATAATGTCCCCTCTCAGGGAACTATCCAGCAGAACAGTAGGCAATAAGCCAAGCCATACCCAAGCCATAACCCGACCCTTAATGTACTAAGCACAGGCAGGGTTCACTTCCCAGCTACCCAGGGCCAAGCTGGCAACTAAAGAGCTCTCAACACTATCAGCGCCCATGACCTCCTCTATGGCAACATCTAGCGGAGGTCCAGGGGTATTGCTATGGGGACTACTGGTATGTTTCTTACTCTATCTTGCATTCTTCTACACTTTTCCCATGTTAAATAAGGCATGTTTTCATACCATCCTATCCTACACCCTATCCCAGAGGAACGGAAAAAAAAATATCCTCCACCTAGGGGCCTATTTTCTCCCCCCCAAAAAATGTTGGGGAATGTTTTACAGTGACTACCCCATTACAATATGAGTCTCAGTGAAAACAGAAAAGAAAGTCTTAAGACCTCTTTTGGTCACAGGCCAGATAACTTCCTCTGCACTGGGCCCTTAAAAGTTCCATGTGATCTTTGTGAATATGGCACCCAAAACTTAGGTTCCAATAACATTTTAAGTTTCTTATTACAGGCTTTTTGGTCATTCTCACGCATTGTGAGTGAGGCACTCTTTTGTGCTCCCACACTGCCTGATTATTTGGATCTTAGCACTCATCCTCCAAGTGTTCAAACAGCTCTTCTGAAATGACTCGTATCCCATGGCTACAAAATGGTTAAATTACCATTGCAGATAGGACAGCTTGCTCAAAGGAGGCTCTATCGCTTTCTGAGAGGTAAATAAGCATCTGGTGCCCTGTGCACTGTGGTTAGTCCCAACTGGTGGCCACTGCTGTGGTTCTGACAGCACTAGCTGCAGAAAGTTCTTTGACCCCTGGCTGGGCATGTCCTCAAGTAGTGGTAGTCATCTGGTTGGTTCAGCGGCATCTTGGCCTCTATAGGAGCACCAAGGTTGTGTTCTACCATTGATCCTGGTGGGCCCATCCCAGGGCTTGCAACATGTTCCTCTGGTTGTTCCTCTGGTGGCACGGCCAACACCACACCATCCTCCACTGCTGTGTTTTCCTCTGTGTCATCCCCCAAAGCAGAGGGGCTTGACTATCTGCTACTCTCCCATGGAGCTATGACATAGCCCAAATATCCCACCATGGAAGGTTGGTGAAACTTTAACATTGATAACCCTGTTGAGAATACCATAATTGTCCACCCGCTGATGAACACATTCTTTTTTGGGCCTAGGGACCACAGACAGGCATGAAGCTGCTAAAGTCTTCTGAGGCTAGCGAGCCCCCATGGGGCAATTCAACCCCAAAGCAAAAGAGGGAGATACCCCTCAGCCCCCACAGAGGTATATGGCAGAGCAGAAACTTACTACTGCAGCCTCACTCCGGACATCCATCCACATCCCCAAGCCAAAGCTCCTGTGGCTCTCTTTTCTTTAGTTTCTCTTTTTAAATCAGCAGCTGGCAGGACAAAGGGGTAAATTTCACTGACACCTGGCCACAACCTGGGCATGCAGGTCAGTTTTCCCCCACTGATCTTGTCAGACAATAGGCCAAACCTCCTGGTGGCTAGAATATTAAGTCAGTGTCCAAGACTTAAGCCTCGTACACACGACCGAGAATCTTGTCGTAAAAAAACCTGTTGTTTTTCTCGACGAGATTCTTGTCAAGTTTGACTGGATTCTTGTCAATCTTTCCTTGCATACACACTGTCAATTCCAAATCTCGTTGTGGTAAAGCGCGGTCACATACAACACATACGGTGGCACTATAAAGGGGAAGTTCGATTCCAATGGCACCACCCCTTGGGCTGCTTTTGCTGATCTCGTATTACCGCGTGTTAGTAAAAGTTTGGGGAGAGACGATTCACGCTTTTCAGTCTTCGTGCTTTCAGTTCGTTACAGCATGACGAATGTGCTATCTCCATTACGAACGCTAGTTTTACCAGAAGGAGTGCTCCCATCTCATACTTGATTCTGAGCATGCGCGATTTTTCAAGACTCGGAAAAGCATACACACGACCGGTTTTCTCGTCGGGAAACAGGCCGACGAGAATCCCGATGAGAAAAATGAGAATCCTGAAGAGAAAATAGAGAGCAGGTTCTCTATTTTTCTCGTCGAGATTCCCGGCAGTTTTCTCTATGAAAAACCATACACACGAACGGTTATCTTGGCAAGAAAGCTCTCCCAGCAGTTTTCTTGTCGTTTCTTGACTAGAAAACCGGTCGTGTGTACGAGGCTTTACTCAGTAGCAGATGGAGGGGTATTCTGCTCAGATGACATGTTGCCGAGCAGTGACGAGGAAAGGAAGGTCTCACTACTCTCTCTTTGCGGCAAAATAGTGATTCCTCCCCCCTGACCTCTGGTAGGAAATCTGCCCAGTGGGGCTCCCAGAGCCATGTGTGACGTAATGGAATGCATGGTCAGTGACATTAACTACCAGGGACCAATACATGTAACTTGTAGTCTTTTATTTGTAGTCTTTATAGCGAGCCCCCCCCCCCCCAAGGATTCCAATCATAGACAGAGTGGTAAACAGCAAGACTACAGTCCCTAAATGAAGCTAAGGGTAACCCAGCCTAGCATAGCCGGAATATAGTAGTAGTCTTTTCCTGTATCTCCCTCTTCTATGCTCTGATCACTTTTCCTGTTCAGGAGGCATCACCAGTTATAATCAAACTCATTCTAATCTGACTCTGTAAAGAGAGCAAAGGTTTTTCTTCTTTACTAACATATTGATAAAATTAAAGATGACCATAACACATATTGTGAGGCATAACTTTTATAAGGTTACGAAAGTCTTTAAATGCAGCTGTGACTAGATGAAGGGTGTAACCTAGTTCCTTTCAGTTCATTTCCTTCCTCCAGCCATGGAATGCTACACTCTATACCACTATCATTGGGAAGTCCCCCAAAGGAGACAGCCCAGATAATAGTGTCCCCTCTCAAGGGGCTATCCAGCAGAAGAGCAAACAAGCAAACCACACCCCATCTATTTATAACCTGAACCTAATGCCGCGTACAAACGATCGTTTTTCATGCTGTTAAAAATGCCATTTTTAAAAATGGCCATTAAAACCGATCGTGTGTATGCTCCAGAGCATTTTTAACAGCGTGAAAAACGGCCATTAAAAATTTCGAACATGCTCTATTTTTTCACGTCGTTTTTCATGTCGTTTTTTTTAACGACGTGAAAAACGATAGTGTGTATGCTTTTACGAGGTGAAAAAAAAACGCGCATGCTCAGAATCAAGTATGAGACGAGAGCGCTCGTTCTGGTAAAACTAGCATTTGTAATGGAGATAGCACATTCGTCACGCTGTAACGGACTGAAAAGCACGAGGCTGAAAAGCGCGAATCGTCGCTCAACAAACTTTACTAACATGAAGGGTGGCGCCATCCGAACGGAACTTCCCCTTTATAGTGCCGTCGTACGTGTTGTACGTCACTGCGCTTTGCTCGAGCGTTTTTTTTAATGATCGTGTGGATGCAAGACAGGCTTGAGAGGAAACAAGAAAAAAAACAACGAGAAAAACGTTGGTTTCAAAAATGGCATGAAAAACGATTGTGTGTACGCCGCATTAGGGAACTACACACAGACAGGTTTCCCTACTCAGGTACCCAGGGGAGGGTTGGCAACTAAAGGGTTCTTTATCAGGCCATTACCTCTGCGGAGGCCCAGATATATTACCACAGGGACTACTCTTGTGCACTGAAAAACAACAAAAACAAGAGAAGGACGCACCGACCTAGTGCAACTCCATGATAAACATTTATTAACCACTTCCAGCCCAAGGCCGTCATATGATGTCCTTGACTTTCAGTGGGAATATCTGAATGATGCCTGCAGCTACAGGCATCATTCAGATATCCTTGTTTTCAGCAGGCGATTCTGTGCACCATAAGAATGATCATAGTGGCAGTTCTGCCGCTAGATCATTCTTACAGGCGATGGGAGGGGACAACCCCTGCCACCACCCGATGCTTCTCTGGGCTCTCCCGTGCCATCGGGGACCTGGAGAAATAATCGGCCACCGCCGGATGATGACAATAGAGATTTCCGGTGACCAGATGGTCATCAGTCATCTCTATGACCGTCTGAGGCTCGGCGCAATGTTATGACGTCACGTCCGGGCCGCAGTTGTAAACAAAGCCACGACCGCTGCTGGTAAGCTTGAGATCCGTGAATTTTTTTTTTCAATCTCATTCTTTCCAGCCTGGAGGAGGGATGTGGGTTCCTATTGACCCTGCATCTCTCCATAAAGAGGACCTGTCACAAACCATTACTATTACAAGGGATGTTTACATTCCTTGTAATAGAAATAAAAGTGATAAAAAAAATGTAAAAGAAAGTGTAAAAAAATTATAAAAAAAAGTTAAAAAATAAAAATAAAACATTTAAAACGCCCCTGTCCCCGGTAGCTCTCGCTCAGAAGCGAAGAGCACACACGTAAGTCCCACCCACATATGTAAACGGCGTTCAAACCACACATATGAGGTATCGCCACGTGCATTAGAGTGCGAGCAACAATTATAGTTCTAGACCTTCTCTGTAACTCTAAACTGGTAACCTGTAAAAAAAAATAAAGCTTTGCCTATGGAGAGTTTTAAGTACTGAAGTTTGGCGTCATTCCATGAGTGTACGCAATTTTAAAGCATGACATGTTGGGTATCTATTTACTCAGCGTAACATCATCTTTCACATGTTACAAAAAAAATTGGGCTAACTTTACTGTCTTGTTATTTTTTAATTTATGAAACTGATTTTTTTCCCCAAAAAACGCGTTTGACAAATTATTGCGCAAATACCGTGCAAGATAAAATTTTGCAATAACAGACATTTTATTCCCTAGGGTGTCTGCTAAAAAAACATATATAATGTTTGGGGGTTCTGAGTAATTTTCTAGCAAAAAAGTATGATTTTTACATGTAGGAGAGGAGTGCCAGAATAGACCCGGCATGGAAGTGGTTAACCACTTCAGCCCCGGAAGGATTTGCCTCCTTCCTGACCAGGCCATTTTTTGTGATACGGCACTGCATTGCTGTAACTGGCAATTGCATGGTCGTGCGATGTTGTACCCAAACAAAATGTATGTCCTTTTTCCCCACAAATATAGCTTTCTTTTGGTGGTATTTGATTACCTCTGTGGTTTTTATTTTTTGCACTATAAACAAATAAAGAGCAACAATTTTGAAAAAAACACAATATTTTGTAATTTTTGCTATAATAAATAACCCCATTTAAAAAAACAAATGTCTTCATCAGTTTAGGCCAATATGTATTTTTCTACATATTTATGGTAAAAAAAAATCGTTTTAAGCGTACATATATTGATTGGTTTGCGCAAAAGTTACAGCGTCTACAAAATAGGGGATAGATTTATGGCATTTTTATTATTATTATTTTTTTTACTGGTAATGGCGGGACTGAGACATTGTGGTGGACAAAATGGACACTTTTGACCCTTTTTTGGGACCATTGACAATTATACAGCGATCAGAGCTATAAAAAGCCACTGATTACTGTCTGGGAAGGGGTTAACACTAGGTGGTGATCAAAGGGTTAAATGTGTTCCCTATATGTGTTCTACCTGTGGGGGGAATGTGGCTGACTAGAGGAGGAGAGAGATTGTGGTTCTCGCTCTGTCGCGAGCGATCGCGGGTGCCCGGTGGTCATCGAGCTCACCGAGCATGCGCATCGGCTCCGGAGACACGCAGCGGGCGTGCGGGCCTGCTACAGCATCTTAAAGAGCCGAGGTACAGCTACGACGGCTCGCGCAGCAGTGCCAACCTGCCGCAGTATAACTGCGACGGCTAGTCGGGAAGGGGTTAAAGAATAAAAAGTGATATACAAGATACAAGATACTCACAAACGTATGTTGTATATGTACATGTCAAAATGTAATGTGAACAAGTCACCTCTAGGACTGCTGAAACACTCCAGAGATGCAAGGAGACCAGAAAACTTCTGCTAGGCTGATGCATTTCGAGAGGGAGAACCCTCTTCCTCAGAGCCAAAAGAGCAAATGACCCACCATACATTTATATATGTTTAAGTACACAATCGTGACCGCCCTCATTAGTAGGCCTCATCCCTCATACATCACTGGTGGTTTGTGTCCCTCCAGGATCCAAACTCAGATTGCAATCCTCCTTCTGTGACAGGAATGGCAGCAAATAACATATAGCTTACAATATGACAAATATAGTTATACACACATAAATTCATATTTATATATATATATGCGCATCTACATCAGATACCATGACAATGCATTCTAAGTAAAAGGCTACCATCAGTGTCCCTACCTCTTCAAAAGGGAAATGTGTTTCCAGCATTTTAGTGTATATTGATGTATTCAGAGGTGCCCCTGGTAATCCCCACTGGCATATTTGCTACTGCGGAGGCGCCTAAGCTGCTGTCGCAGGCCGCCTCTCACATCTGTGGAACGCAAGCTCAAACCCTGGACCCGGAAGTGTGGGCAGATCTGCGTTCCACAGACATGTCCGTCAACTCCGGGTAATCCACTGGCGTCACATCTGGTCTCGTCTAGCGACCAGCCTGTAGTGGATGGTATAGGCGGTGAGAGGCAGGGGCGGACCTGATATCAATTAACTCCTGCCTCTCCCCAAAGCTGGAGCTGTGCACCTACAAGGGGCAATTCAAAACTAATAAAAATAATATTAACAACATGGCAAGCACACTGCATTCTTGCAGGAATATGGAATATGGGGGTCATTCATATCCGGATAGGATCCATAAAGAATGTTAGAGCCATATCCTTACTACAATATTCCTGTGAGGGCAGCAAGACTCTAGGCGTGACAATAATGCCGCGTACACACGATCGGAATTTCCGACAACAAATGTTCGATGGGAGCTTGTTGTCAGAAATTACGACCGTGTGTAGGCTCCATCGGACATTTGCTGTCGGAATTTCGGACAACAAAAATGTGAGCGTTGGTTCCCAAATTTTCCGACACCAAAATCCATTCTCGTAAATTGTGATGTGTGTAGACAATTCAGACGCACAAAATTTCACGCATGCTCTGAATCAAGTACGAGACGGAAGCACTCGGTCTGGTAAAACTAGCGTTCATAATGGAGATAGCACATTTGCCACCCTGTAACGGACTGAAAAGCACAAGGCTGAAAAGAATCATCTCTCACCAAACTTCTACTAACACAAGATTAGCAGAAGGAGCCCAAAGGGTGGCGCACTTGGTATTGAACTTCCCTTTTATAATGCCGTTGTACGTGTTGTACGTGACCGCGTTCTTGGTGATCGGAATTTCCGACAACTTTTGTGCGACCGTGTGTATGCAAGACAAGTTTGAGCCAACATCCGTTGGAATAAAATCCACGGTTTTGTTGTCGAAATGTCCAATCGTGTGTACGCGGCATTAGAATAAAAATATACTTTCGCCCCTTAAGCATAACACCTTAGCACAGGAGACTTCCTTTTTTGGGGATTTTACTACTCTTGTGCATTCCAATTTACCTGCACTTCCCTCCACTTCCTGCTCTGCAAGTAAACCTGACAGGGGCCTTAACATCTCCATACCCTATCCAAATTTAAAACAAAAAAGTTTGGGCAATATGTACACTTTTACTATATATTTGCATTTGCATTTAATACCATTCATGCATTATCATAAGGTACCATTTAAACATAAACATTTTAAATGTATATATTTTTTAAATATACTCATATAATTATTTGTATTCTCTTTATAATTTTCATTTTTTTTTAATTTTGCAGGCAACGTAGTTAATGGAACTATTGGAAAACAAATGGTTGACACTCTTGTAGAATCTTCCAGCAATGTTGAAATGATACTTAAGTTCTTTGACATGTTCCTAAAGCTGAAAGACCTAACTAGCTCTGATGCATTCAAAGAGTATGACCCAGAGGGGAAAGGCATTATCTCCAAAAAAGAGTTCCAAAAAGCCATGGAGGGGCAAAAACAATATGCACAGTCTGAAATTGAATTCCTTCTCTCTTGTGCTGAAGCAGATGAAAATGACATGTTTAACTATGTTGAATTTGTAGACAGATTTCATGAACCAGCTAAAGATATTGGATTTAACGTGGCTGTTCTGTTGACGAATCTCTCTGAGCATATGCCAAATGATTCACGACTCCAGTGTTTGTTGGATCCTGCAAACAGTGTACTGAACTACTTTTCTCCATACTTGGGTCGTATTGAAATAATGGGTGGAGCAAAAAGAATAGAGAGAGTATATTTTGAGATAAGTGAGTCAAGCCGGACACAGTGGGAAAAGCCACAAGTCAAGGAGTCCAAGAGACAATTTATTTTTGATGTGGTCAATGAAGGTGGAGAACAGGAAAAAATGGAGCTTTTTGTTAATTTCTGTGAGGACACAATTTTTGAAATGCAGCTGGCATCTCAAATTTCTGAATCAGACACAGCTGATAGGCCTGAAGAAGAGGAAGAGGAGGAACCTCATCATCTGCTTGAAGTTGGTGAAGAAGATGAGGAAGAAAAGTCTTTGGAATCTTCTTCTGCTTTTATTGTAGCTTGCACAGCACTTAGGAAAAACACTTCAGATTTCTTAAAAATGCTAACTTTAAAGAACGTTAGTAAACAGTTTAGGAAGGTGAAAAAAATGACAATTAAAGAATTAGTGAAAGTTTTCTTCTCATTTTTCTGGACTCTATTTGTTGGTCTCTTCCAATTTGTGTTTACTATAGTATGGGGAATATTCCAGATACTTTGGAGCACTGTGTTTGGAGGTGGCTTAGTTGAAGGGGCCAAAAACATGAAAGTTACCAAAATATTAGGAGACATGCCTGATCCCACTCAGTTTGGAATCCACGACGATGTCCTGGAAAATGAAAAAGCAGATGCCCCTGAACACGCTTCATCGGCAGAACTTGCCCATCTTGTAAAAGGAGATAAAGGAGAGATTGATATTCCTGATATATTTGGTTTACAGACCAAAAAGGAAGGCTCTAAGCATGGTCAGGAAATTGGCCTAGGTGACTACACTGAGAATGTAGGAACAGAGAATACAACGAGCTTGGAAAGTGCTGTCCACAAACAAAGAAAAGCTCTTGTGAGTATATTACAATTTCTTTTCTTTCTTATTTTGTTATTTCCATGAATTATTTGTTTTCTGCAAAAACTGTTTTTGCTGTCCCTAAAATTGCTTTAAAATTGACTCTCTAGATTAGGGATCCTCAAACTACGGCCCTCCAGCTGTTGCGGAACTACAAATCCCATGAGGCATTGTAAAACACTGACATTCACAGACATTACTAGGCATGATGGGAATTGTAGTTCCTGAACACCTGGAGGGCCGTAGTTTGAAGACCCCTGCTCTAGATGCTTTCATAGAGGCATTTAAGTCTCCGCTACCTTAAATAATCAAAGATATAATATATGTACAGTATCTAGGAATGCCGTGTTCCTAGAGTACTGTATATCATTCCTAGAATACAATGATTTTTGTACACTTTCAAGACTGTCTTTGTATTGGTTTGAAGTTGGAGCTGGCAATCTTTTCTGATTGTCTAAGTGAATTAATGAACCAGGCCTACTTGTTAGTTATGCTTGCTAGTTGGCAGATGCTCTGTTGTGCTGCCTCAAGGCAACATTAAATGTCTATTTTCATTTTCATTTTAAAAATCACATCCTGGTTTTACAGTATCTAAGGCATAATCATAAAATAAAAGCTACTGTACATATAGAACAGGAGAACCACATTGTTTTCCTTTGTCCATAATGAGAAAACATTTTCCTCTTTCAGAAAAAGTACACATACATGCTTAGTCCAGGGAATGAAAATTAGCATAGCCAGGAGTTCTATTGTTTGCTTGTTTATTGTAAATAAATTGCAATTAATGTCTTGGCTTGGGGGAGTATTATCACAAAGCCAACTTACTGGCTGTCACAAGAATTAAGGAACTAGGCCAAGGTCATATTATTGCAACAATATTCCATGGTTATCTTATGTAGAACTACGATGTTCATTTTGGCCCTAATGAAGACAAAGCAATTAATGTTTAGAAAGACCCTGCTTTTTCTAATTACTTGGTAATGTGTTGTGTTTTGGTCTACTCTTTTCACACAAATAACTCGTTTAAAATTATTGGTTTTTAACTGTTATATTGTTTGCTAGTTTGGTGAAAAAAAAACAAAAAAAAACGTGTTGGTATGCTTTCTGCTATAAATTCTGATTGTAAATTAATATACAGTCAAGAACAGTATTATGAAGTATTATGTATCATAAGTATATGTTGACTTATAATTACACAAGCTTGCTATTTAGTGTAAAACAAAGGCATTTTTTGAAAGGCTATAATTTATGATTTACTCCACACTGAATGATCAAAACTATCAAATTGGCCTCTGTGAGCAAGAGTTTTCTTCCAATGGCCCATACACACGATCCGAATATCGTACGTCAGATCGTACGACTTTTTTCGCTTAATAGTCGCAAGTAGAAATTGAATAGGTTACTAAAGTCACGAAAATTCCCATACAACAGAAAAAAAAATCGGAAGTGATGTCATGTGTTGTAATGTATTTGTATTGTATTTTCGAACGACAACTATACTGACTAAACGAAAATCATACGATCTGATATCGTACGAGGAAAATTTTCATTTTTGTCCGATCGAATAATATCGGATGAACTGTCATGATCGGCTCTTGAAAGTAGTGTACACACGATCGGAAAATCGTACGATTCTTCCTCGGACGATCGTTTTCGTCCGATATTCGGATCGTGTGTACGGGCCATTTGTCCTACTGTTTAACAACATTAGTCCTGCTGCATGATATACTGTAGATGGGCAATGGATAGCCAAATATATTACCTGGTTAGGTAAAGATGAGAGATCTTTGAAAATGAACCTCACTTGATCCCACCATAACTTTATGGCACATTTTCTACAATTTTCTTTTAGGCATTGTTTTGCTAATCCCAGGGATTTTTTATTTTGTATTCACCACAGCCACTTGACTTTAGTGATAACTTTGGTATGTGAATTAACGTTTAAGAATATGTAATACTAATGTTATTGTGATATGATGTATATGGTATTATTTCTTTCTCATTCATTGAGGGGCATGGGATTCAGAGGCAATTGGGTTATACTGCTGGCTACAGAAGGATTTGGACACTAGCAAGCAAGAAAACAGTGACCAGCCTGGTATATACCCTCCCACTCCCATCTTGCCTCTTTTTTTTTTCTTCTAGTGTTCTAGGAAAAAGGGCTTTTTTTCTCTACTAACGAAGAGCTTTATCTTTTTCTGCTAGTCATTTTTTTCTTTCATTCAATATTATTATTTTTCTTTAATCAAGCTTCTACAAGCTCCTAGTGCTAGTCTCTATGGGATAATCTTTCTGTATTAGCGGATCCTCAGCAGTAGCTTTGAAGGCCATACCCAGGCCCCTGGAATGTGATTTTCAGGCACTGGGCCACACATTTTGGCACTTTACAAACTTAAGCATATTTCTCTAGCTATGGATTGCTTTATGGATTCAGAGTCATGGCACAGCCTTGGGTATCATCCTGTATCTGAAGACTTACTTTGTTAGTAGGTCATGTAGACCCAGCATTGGGAGCTGCCTACTTCTTATGCCCTGTACACACGATCGGTTTTACCAATGAAAACAGTCCGATGGACTTTTTTCATCGGACAAACCGATCGTGTATGGGCCCCATCTGTCTTTTTTCCATTGGTGAGAAAAAATAGAACATGTTTTAAATTTATCCGATGGAAAAAAAAACAGTATGTCTCTCTATACAGTGGTAAATTACTATTCACCAAATTTTTCCTATGTGCCAACGAGGGGGCTTCAACCTTCTTCCAGTTTAACACTATTGCCTTCCTTGCATAGAAGTGCAACAGGACCACCTGTATTCTCCTTTCTATAGAAGCCATATTTTCCCCTACTAATCCTAATAAGCAGATCTCTGCCTCTTGGTCCAGAGAAACTGATGTTACTATAGCGATTACTCTCAAGACCTCTCTCCAAAATATAACTATCTTCGGACATGACCAAAATATATGTATAAAGTTTCCTGGAATATCCGCACATCTCCAGCAATTTTGAGGATTTGATGGAAATATTTTATACAGTTTATACGGTGTATAATAACTCCTATGTGTTATTTTAAATTGGATTAGTTTATCTGGAAGTGATACTAAAATCTGAAATGGGAATCCATATATCTCCTCCCAGTTTTCTGCTACAAATTTTTGGACATCTCTTATCCAACATTCACATAATTTATTTATATCTTTGATAGGTAGGTGTATAAAATTGAAACTATCTTTTTTTCCCTTCTTTTTCTTACCGTTTGTTCTAAGCCTGATTCTACCAATTGTGGAATACCCTCGGGGAACTGAGCTGATAAGGCATGTGCAACTGCATATATCTGAAAATATAGTTTTCAGGTATACTCCAGCATTGCCTCATTTCTACAAACAAAGATATTTTTTCCCCATTTATTACTTGTGATAATTTTTTAACTCCAAATTTTGTCCATAATCCTGGATCTTGAATAGAGTCTAGATGTGGAAGCCTGGGATTTCTCCATAGTGGAATGTTTGGGAATATATTTGTTTTCAAATAACTCTCCCTTGCTACACCAGCTCTCCATACTTTTACTGTTTTTATCATCAATGGGATAAGGTCATGTCTGGATTTTAACCCATGAAATGGCAATGTCTGCAGTGCCTCCACCGATTGAACCACCGCAGCCTCCAACATTGTAGCGGGGTCAAATTTATCTGGGTTCAGCCATCTCCCGGTCGTCACCAACTGTGCAGCTAGATAATATTTATATAGGTCTGGGAAGGCCAGCCCACCCTGGGCTGCTGGACGCATAAGTGTGCTTAGTTTTATTCTAGCTGATTTAGTTTGCCATATGAATGAGGATAACATGCCATGTAGCTGTGTAAAGAATTTTTTAGGCAACCATTGTGGTGAGTTTCTAAACAGGTACAGGAATTTGGGAAGAATCTTCATTTTTAATAAATTTATACGTCCTAGCAGTGACAGGCAGCGCCTCCCATACTTTGATTTTTTTCCTAAACTCCTGTATCACTGGATCTAAATGAAATATTCTAAATTCATCAGCCTGTCAAGATACTATTATACCCAGGTATTTTAATTCTGTTACCCATTTTAATGGCAGGTTTGGGGCAGCTGTATCCTGTGCTCCTTATTCAATATAGAGAATAACAGGGATTTACCCCAATTTACTTTTAGCCCTGTAAATAATGAAAAGGTATTTAGTAATTCTAGAGCTCCCCCCAGTGATGGACCCGCATCTTTCAAAAACAACAACATATCATCGGCATACAGGGCTACCCTCTCTTCCAGCCCCCTCACATGGAGCCCTTGAATATTTTGCGAAGTCCTAATAGCCTCTGCCACTGGCTCTATTGCTATTGCAAAGAGAGTCGGGGAGAGAGGGCAGCCCTGTCTCATGCCTCTGTATAACTGAAAAAAAGACAACAGTTTTCCTCCTAATTTAACCACTGACATAGGTTTTCTATATATTATTTGTATCCAATTAATGAATATTAATGAAAATCCCATCCTTCTAAGTATTTCCCATAGGAAAGGCCATTCGATTGTATCGAAGACCTTCTCTATATCTAGGGAGGCCACCGTCCTAGATCCTTCACAGTCATGATGAGTATGTATATTTGTATATAGTCCACGTAAGTTGACATCCGTTGTTCTCTGTGGCATAAATCCTGTCTGGTCTCAGTCTATGATAGTTTTTAATAAAGGTTGTAATCTTAATGTTAATATTTTCGTCAATATTTTAAAATCTATATTTAATAATGCTATCGGCCTATATGAAGAGCATAATTTTGGATCCTTCCTTTCTTTATATATTAAGGTTATATGTGCCTGCCTGGAAGTGTCCCTTTCAATAGCCCACTTGTAAATACTTCTGCCAGTTTTGGGGCTAGTAAAGCTCCATATTTTTTATAAAACTCAACAGGGATTCCATCTGGGCCTGGTGCTTTCTCCCCATGAAATGTATTTATAACCTTCATAATCTCTTCACTTGTGATTGGACCGACTAATGCCTCTCTCTCCCTATCCGACAGCCACCCGAGGGCTACCAGGTCCAAAAGGTCCAACATAATCCTCGGGCGGAAGTCGGAGGGGAGAGAAGAGGCATATAACATACCATAGTACTCTCTAAAGACCTCCAGAATCTCCTCAGGTTCCTTTACTCTCTTTCCTTCTGGTGCTTCAATTTCTGATATAGTTGTAGCTTGGTTTTCTTGTTGTGCCAGTCTTGCCAGAAATCTCCCACTTTTATCCCCTTGTTCAAAAATATTTTGTCTATTTCTGTATAATTCCAGCCTTGTTATTTCCTCCATGTGTAGCTGTAGATCCCTTTTGTGTGGCCATCGTTAAATCAAAATTGATAGTACTAGAATCTTGACCATACTTTTCCTTCTGAAGTTCTATCTGTGTTTGTAGCTCCTGTACCTTAGCCTTCTGTTTTTTATTTACTGCTGCAATGTTCGAGATATATTGTCCTCAATTTGAATGCATCCCAAACAATATCCACTGAGGACGATCCCTCATTGTTTTCCCAGTATTCCATTATTATAGATGTCATTTTTTCTGCTATCTCTGGGTATAGCACCCATTGTGAGATTAATCTCCACAATGATGCATTTCTTGGGGTAGGAATACGTATTGACAGAAATAAAGGAGAACGATCTGAGAGGCCACTCGGTAAATATGCAACTTCTGCAATATCTGCTAACATCGCAGAGTCTGCAAATGCTAAATCTATTCGAGATGCCATTTTGTAAGAGGTAGAAAAACAGGAGTAAACTATTTTTTCTGGATTTCTCCATTTCCATTATTCTGTTACACCTGTCACTTGTGCCCAGTTATACAGGTCGGCTGAGTGCTGCTTAGGAGGTTTTGGTCTGTCCAACTCTGGGGATAAGACTGAATTGAAATCTCCAATAAGCAGCAACTTTGCCGGAAGATATTGAATAATTTTCTCCATTATCTCATTCAGGATTCCAACAGAAAAGGGGGTGGAATGTATACTGCCACTATAATACATCTTTGTTGTCCAATCGTGTATAATAAAATAACATATTTTCCTTGTACATCTATATAGGCTTTTTCTATTTCCCCAGGAAAAGATTTGCTTACTAGGACTTATACCCCTCGAGCATAGGAAGAATAGGTGGCATGATATACTTTTTGTATCCAGGCTTTTTTTAAAGTTGTTAATTTTTTTCCCCATTAGATGTGTCTCCTGAAGTATAATCAATTGAGGGCTATATTTTCTAATATATTGAAACACGTTTAAACTTGGAGTTTAATCCTCGAACATTCCAGGATATTACTGAATAACAATTATTTTTACCTGACATTATACGTAGGGCAACAACCTCCACCGTATCTTACACCTTTTGGCTTTGGGAGGAGCATCCATAGGGACCATAAACCAAACCACTGAACCTTTACATACCACATTCTTACATTTTCCTCACCTCCCTCCTCCCCTCCCACCCTATCCCTCTCCACTCCCTTCCCTAATCTATATCTCCATCCACCCATGGATGGGAATGGAGAGGAACTTCGCCTATCCCCTTCTTCACTGACCATAGTGTCTATTCTATACTCAGTACCCAACATATCCCAAATCACAAACGCAACCCTCCCAAACAAAAAAAGCAGACAGTCTACCTTCTATTCAATCGTGTGACGGGCTCTTCAATAGACAGTAAATCTCAGAAACGTCATATTGGTAAGCTATTTACCACAAACATTTAACTTTCTCATTATTATATCACAAAAGTGTGTTATTATACATTATTAATATATAGTGCTATCATCATTGTTCAAAAAAGATCTATATTTAACAGGAGAGAAGAAAAAAAAAAACCCTCTCTCACCCTTCCGTGAATTAGGCACTTGAGAAAGAAGAAAAGAATATAACGCATATGTACTTAATATTAAATCTTACAAGAGTAAAAAACATATAGTTATGTGCAACCTAAAAGCACTTAAAAGTACCTTGTTGATGATTATGTGTTTGTTAATGTTCATATGCAGGCAGACTTGTTCAAAAGTAGATTATGGTGGAGAATGCGCAGGACACATCTTTGCCCTCTTACCATCCACAGCTCCAGCCATATACACAGGGCTGAATTTAAATATCCTGCCCGCGGGCCAACTGTCTTGTGTCGCTCGTTTCCTAGTTCAATTACCTGACTTGTCCTGTTATCATACTATGAAACTTCACCGCTAAAACTAGCGGCGCTTTAGCGCTAACGCGGCAGTGTGAAAGGACACTTAAAGCGTTTGTGTAAACCTAAACAATAAACTTTCATAAAAGTTTAAAATATCATTGTTATTTCAAAAGTTACTTTCAATATTTTTAACCAACAGCTTTAATTACAGTGATCCTGCCATGAAAGTCCATCTATGGGAACTTCCCGTTATAGGGTGACAATGCTCTGTCTCTGCCTTTCAAATGTTCTACTGTATTGTCAACTTGTCACACAGTCTCCCAATAAAGACTACAGGTGATTTTTTTTAGCACACATTATGCAGGCATGGTCCAATGATGTCGCCATCAGGAAATGTGCATTGAGAAATGCTAAGCCGCCTTCACTGAAATGTATGGATGTTGATAGAAAGAGTTTGCATAGAGGCTGCATGAGAATAGCAGTGCTGATATGCAACAAAGGATGAAAGGTGAAACCAGTTTTTCTTTAAAACAATAAAATTAAAAACTGTTTATAATACACCATGTGTTAGCAAATTACAAATGTTGCACAGTTAGGGTTTAAATTTACCCTAACATTTTTAGCTGTCTCTTACCTTTTGGGCAATGTTCATCTTTCCAGAAAAGAGGTACCCACCTCTCAAGGTTTGAACAGTGGCTGCTAGCCTAATGACATATGTAAGAAAAGGAAATTTACCCCCAAGGGCTTATGTGCAGCAGAAACAATTATAAATGTTTACACATGGGTAAAGGGTATAATTTATTTTATTCAAAAAGTATCAAATTTTACATAATAAAATGTAGGATATGAGGGAAAATGGATACATTTACATGGAAACGACAATAAGAGCTCTGGTATACAATAAAAATGGTATTCACATAACACAATGTCACAATATCCATATATAGTTCACCAAAAGGGGTGCCATATAGGGTATCCCTGACGCGTTTCAATCTCTATAAGTGTAAAAGATCTTCTTCAGGGGCTATTAAGCGAACATCTATGATACATTAAAGCATCAAATTAGCATCAAATTTTATTAATTTTTCATTTTAAAAAATCCTGTCTATGCAGAGATCCAAAATTTAAGGTCACATCCTACCTTATAAAGAACACCAGATATCCATAACCAGAGTCAACATAAAAACATCATTGCTGGATTCTCTCTGGGGTTCACCCAAACGTGAAGGGGCGGACGGGGAGGTCAAATCTGTCTACAAAAGGTCACATGTTAATAACAGGCAGGCACAGGTGCGAAGGGCTGAGGGGGTTAATGGAGTGAGAGAGCACAGGAAATGACCAAATTTTAATATAATTAATCTATATATAATGCAGTTATTTTCTGTGACCGATAGCTGAAAATGCTTACTGATGCTGTGTCGGTGAGGGGGTAGCATGAAGGAATACAAAGAATATAATTACCTTAATTTGGCCACACAGAGGGATATCGATTTTATCTCCCAATCTCAGATTGTATTGTGTGTGCCATCAGTGGTGGAAAGAAGTGTCCATTATAAGCGTCAGACAGCAATCCTTATATTAATATAATATTTTTTATCCCCATCAGCCCACTGTTTCATTTAAAGTCCCACCTTCCCCCCTTTTTTTCATTATATTAATATAACACCTCATCTTTCCAAACCCATCAGATCCACTAAACTCTTGCTTGACCTTAAAATCCCAAACTGCCCAAAATTAGAACTTGAAGCTGCATTATTCAGAATTGAGATACTTCCTGCTAGTGGCAGCCATAGAGCTCAGTCCTCTTTCTGGCATGCCCTACTTCTTAAAATTCCACATCATGCTCCCTCCCCTTGCTCTAACCATGTTCAGGTCCCTATGGATGGTCACCAGAAGGATGGTTCTCCTTCCCTGTGATTATTTTAACAACTGATTTGTTTGCATTGACTCTCTGGATAAGGGTAGAAATATCCTAGAAAAAGGGACAATCTTTTAATTTTATCTTTAGAGCCCATTCACACAGGGGAAACTTTGGATCCGACTTCAAATCGCCCCAGGTCGCCCCTAGTCGCCTCAAGTCGCGCTGGCTGAGGAAATCAATGTAAGTTAATAGAGCCGTCTTAACGCACAATACTGCAGTCGCTCCGACTTCAAAAAATTTCCCTGTACTACTTCAATCCGACTTCTAGGCGACCTGTACCCATTGATTTCAATGGGAGTTGCCTCTGAAGTCGGATCACTGTCTTAACATAAGCAACTTTTCAGGAAGATAACATACATTTCTCAGGCAAACCCCTCCCTCCCACAGAGCTAATTCTTGTTTTATTGGCCACTGGAATGTCTCCTGTCCTGCAGGCAACTTGAAGTTGCCTTGTAAGTTGCCTGGTGTCGCGCTGTGATTCATACTCAAGTCGTGTCTGAGTTGCCTCATAAAATCGGGCTGGAAGTCGTGTTGCCCCTGTGTGAATGGAGTCTTAGGCTTACAACAGTATTTGTACAGTTAAACTAAATTATACAGCTCTTCTTACAATGGTGCAGCATTCTCCAAGTCAGGCAAGGCCTCACAGAAATGTCTGCTGCTGTTAAATTCTTCTTCCCTTAATATTCTCATTCAGGTGCAAAAGGTACATTAGATATAACATTTCTTAGACCTCTCTCAAACAATCTGTTTTACAATGTAGCAACAATTATTGTTAAACCTTTCACATTTATTAAATTAATACATAACTAAGTACTAGCAGACCATGTGCCACTGCTGATGAACCTAGCATTACAAGGAACCAAGAACAATCTACCTTTTTGTAATTAGTTCAACTGGCAAACAGCTATAGATAAAATAAATGTATACACAGTTCCGGCACATCTACCAGTTTGTAGTGAATCCAATTAGTTGGAATTGGTGTGCTGCAAATCTTTGGAGCACTCCATAACCTTGCCAGGTTTGCTCTGCCAATGGAGAGAGGAGGGTGAAGGAGGTGAGTGTACCAGCTTATCTCTGGGCTAAAACAATTTCCATTCAGATTACTTTTCTAACCAGCAAGAACTGAGGAATATTTACTTTTGAGTTTCTGCCTGCCATTATAGACTTGGGATCGCCTGCCACCTCATGTGTTTATATGCCTTAAATTACAGTTACAATGGTACTGTGGTCCCTGCTGGGATTAGTGTCCTGTAACAATGAATCGGAAATCCCAGCAGTCACTAAATGTACAAATATATAAGGGGTCCATATAGTGAACTTGAGTTATTCACTTTACGGTCAACACAAAAGACAAGGGGGCACTCTTTACGTCTAGAGGAAAAGAGATTTCATCTCCAAATACGGAAAGGTTTCTTCACAGTAAGAGCTGTGAAAATGTGGAACAGACTCCCTCCAGAGGTGGTTCTGGCCAGCTCAGTAGATTGCTTTAAGAAAGACCTGGATACTTTCCTAAATGTACATAATATAACTGGGTACTGACTTTTTTTGGTAAAGTTGATCCAGGGAAAATCCGATTGCCTCTCGGGGATCAGGAAGGAGTTTTTTCCACTGCGGTAGCAAATTGCATCATGCTCTGCTGTTTTTTTTTTTGCCTTCCTCTGGATCAACTGTGGGTATAGAATTGGGTATATGGGATTGTACGATATTTTTTATTTTATTTTTTTATGATTGAACTGGATGGACTTGTGTCTTTTTTCAACCTCACTAACTATGTAACTATGTAACTGAAAATACAAACGTCTGGAAATTATATCCATAAATACATTAACTTCTTGTTTTTTCTCTATTTTAACATAAATGGTTATATACTGGTTTATGTATAGCATTTGTTTCCAGTTAGTTGCCTTTTTTGATTTAAGCAATTAGTAAATTACCTCCACTGTAAACCATGATTGTGTGGGATTCGCGTTGGTTGTCTCGTCTTCTGGGATTAAAGTTTATAGTGGTTAACAGTTGCAAAATAATTATCATAGCTGTCACTAAAACATATATCATTTAAAAAATAAAAAAAAACTCATTTATATGTGTGATTTAAATATAACATGCAGTGAGGGAGACTTCACAAATGCAGTTATAAGCATAGGGAAAAGTCAAATCTCAGTATTGTCTCTTGAACGAGGCAAAAATGTCAAGTGTGTAAGGAGGTGTTAATGTGTACAGGGTAGGAAAGATGATCTACATGTCTCATCTCCCTGGTCATTAAACACAGTTTATCACACATTTTGATTAAAGCAGTAAACAACGCAGCCATTGTTTCCTTTTTCTGTGCATACCTATCAAATGCTGCATGCTGCTCCAGAGACAGAAAATTATTGGTACTTACAAAACCTGAAAATAAATGCAGTCACTCACTTGGAAGTGAGATTGTTATCATAAAGGCACAATTATGTATACCATTTACCTGTGTAAATATGTGATGATAATATTTTGACGCAATGGGGTTGATTTAAAGGAGCACTAAAGCTTCCTTTTTTTTTGCTCAAAAATAACAAACATGTTATACTTACCTCCACTGTGCAGCTCGTTTTGCACACAGTGGCCCCGATCCTGGTCTTCTGGGGTCCCTCGGCAGCTGTCTTGGCTCCTCCCCGCAAGGACTCCACACCATAATGCGAGTGAGCTCGCATGGTGTGGAGTGATTGCGGGCGCGCTCCCGTGATACAGCGGCGGCCATAGCCGCCGACTGTATCACTCGGCCCCGCCCCCCACGCGCCGCGTCATTGGATGTGATTGACAGCAGCGCCAGCCAATGGCTGCGCTGCTTTCAATCCATCCAGTGTAGCCAATCGGCGGCCAGGCTGAAAAACGAAGAGGATAACGGGGACGAGCGTGGGACTTTCGAGGGGCCAGGTAAGTAAAACGGGGGCTCGGGGGGGGGCGGTATTGTCGAATGTTTTTTCACCTTAATGCATAGGATGCATTAAGGTGAAAAAACATGTAACTTTACTACTCCTTTAATAAAGGCAAATAGTGCAAGTGCAGTCGCTGTAGATCTGGGGGGAATGTGCAAGGAAAATAAAAAAACAGCATTGTTGCTTGCACATGATTGGATGATAGAAATCAGTAGAGCTGTCTCTCATTTCACAGCTTCCCTTCAGATCTAGTGCAACTGAACTTGCGGGTGCACAGTATATTTGCCTTTAGTAAATCAACCTCTCTGCTTTTACATAGAAAAGGCTCTCAGTTCTATAGGACTTTTAAATCATAACAAGGATCTTGTAGCTGGCCAAAGGTGTGGTGTATGTCAGCATACCTCCCAAAATGTTGAGATTGGAATGAGGGACACCTACTAGCAAACGTATGCAAGTGTAGGACATGCCCCTTCGTCACACCCCTTAACCACTTCCCATCCGCGCTATATCCGAATGACGGCTACAGCGCGGACCTGAATTGCTGTCAATAGACGTCCTCCCTTGCTCGAGTGGCCTGCGCGCCCTCTGCAGGGCTCGCGTGGCTCGCTCTGTGATCAGCGAGTCTATGAGACTTGCTAGATCACAGATCAGAGTAAGGGGTCGATCTTGACCCCTTACCACATGATCAGCTGTCAGTCAATGACAGCTGATCATGTGATGTAAACAGAGCCAGTAATCAGCCATTTTTTTTCTCCTCGCGCTGATAGCGTGAGGAGGAGAAAAAAAGCTGATCACCGGCAGAAGACAGCGGGACATCGGTCCTGATCAGGTGTCAGGTCACCTACGGCCAGGTGACAGATGCACACCGTAGGGGGACAGGAGTGCACCGCAAGGTAGTGAACCCTATGGCTGACTGCTGTGGATAGGAAACTGGGTGGTTGTGGAAAGCGGGACCAGAGGAGCACAACCGGGATCCTATAGGAAGCTAGAGCCAAGATTCCCCAGGGCGCGGAGTCTAAGACCCAGCAGGTCTTCTCCAGAGCCTCTAGTGGTGAGGATGTTATGCTGCAGGCTGGGTCCAGGTCGCGGCCCCTAGAGTCTCCTAGCTCACGCCCCGTAGGATAAGGGGACAAGAGGGGAAGCAGCAGCACGAGATGTAAGAGTAACGAATAACAAGCTGAAGGTCAAGGGCCACAAGCAGACAGGGATAACGAAAGACAAGCCGAAGGTCAAGGGTCACGAGCAGACAGGGATAGTCGGGGACAAGCCAATAACGTAACAGAGACAGACGTAGCACACAGCAGGCAGGAACCCAAACACACAATGCCTAACAAACACGTTGATCAGCAAAGCAGGCTTGCAGTGCACAGGTTAATATAGTGTTCTGTGATAGGGCCTGGGGTGGAGTCTGGCTGGGAGGAGATTATAAAGGAAGCCAGGTGAAAGGGTTCTGGCCTCTAAGATGAACACATGGGAAGGAAGGTAAGCTGACAGACAAACACTACTGCAAATCCATGACAGTACCCTCCCTCTTATGGGCCCTCCCCCGCCTGGGCCTAGGCTTAAAGGGAAATCTCTGATGAAACCTCCTCAACAGATGAGGTGCAACGACATCAGATGCAGCGATCCAAGACGCCTCCTCAGGACCAAAACCTCTCCAATGCACAAGGTACTGAAGAATGCCTCTGCAGAGCCGAGAATCCAGAACTTGTCTAACCTCGTACTTAAGATTATCCTCAGAGACCGAAAACGAGGTAGGGAGATGACAAGAAGATCTATTGAGGACCAAAGGCTCTCTAGGAATAAGCAAGGGCATGAGAGGATCAACAGGAATCTGAGGAGGGTCCCCTAGACCCTTAAAGGGGAACTGGTCATCTTGCACAGGACCATCAGACTGGGCAGATGTCAGTGGAACCCTGAAGTCAGGTTGGTTTGAAGGTGACATGTCGCCGGAGTCAAGCTGAATAGCTGAAAGACAAGCAGAATGTCCTGAACAAGAAAAAGTAGGAGGCTCACTGGGCATGGGCTGGAATGGCATAACTAGTACAGAGGCCGAGTGAAAAGCAGAGTCAGGTGTAGCGACTACCTGAATCGCATCGCAAGACGTAGCGACTGCAGGACTTGTAGACAAGCTAGCCTGGCTGTGCGTCCAAGGGTGGTTAGGGACAGAGAAATGTAAATGATTATGCAACCTGGAATGAATGACCGGCTTAGGTTCACAGGGGGCAACCTTGGGTAGGCAGGAACGAGGAACAGGAGGGACCCCAAGCCAGGACCTGTCCAGTAGTCCAGTCCACATGAGGAGAATGGAGCTGTAACCATGGAAGGCCCAAAATTATAGGCGTTGAGGCCTTGGGTAAGATAAGGAAGGATATCCACTCCTGGTGGAGTGTCCCTACCGACATCTTAACAGGGAGGGTCTGGAAGCGGATAGGTCCCCCTGGGAGAACAGTACCATCAATCGCCAAGACCACCAATGGCGTGGTGAGGGGCAAAAGAGAAAAGAGTAAGTCTCATGGACGATGCGATTTCCCAGTCCATGAAATTACCAGCAGCTCCGGAATCCAGATATGCTGAGACCGAATGAGAAGAAGCACCAACATGAAGGAACACAGAAAGCAGAAGACGAGAAGGGGAAGGTGATATTTCTGGGTCCAATACTCCACTTACCAGATGAAGTGGACCCAAACGTTTTTCTGGACAAAGAGAGCAAGTCACGAAAATGACCTTTGCCCCCACAGTAAAGACACAGACCAAGAGTTCTGCGCCTAGCACGTTCCTCGGGGGATAGCCTGGTCCAACCCAGCTGCATGGGTTCCTCAGCTGGTAGGAGATGCTCTACGGGTCGAAGAGAGGGGAGCTCAGGCTGACTAAGAACCAAGGAGTGCTGGCGTTGCCTTTCTAAGGTCCTCTCCTGAAAGCGAATATCGATCTGGTTACACAAGGAGATAACGCCGGCCAGATCAGTGGGGATGGTTCTTCCTGCTAATTCATCCTTCACTCTATCAGACAGGCCATGCAAAAAGGTTGCGACTAAGGCCTCATTGTTCCAGCTCAACTCAGCCGACAGTATGCGGAAATGAAGGGCATACTGTCCCACAGAAGCAGACCCTTGGCGGAGACGTAAAAGGGCGCTGGCCGCTGAAGAGACACGAGTCGGTTCTTCGAAGATATTCCGAAAAAGTTTCAAGAAGCAAGACAGGCTAGAAACCACTGGATCATTCAGTTCCCACAGAGGGGCTGCCCAGACTAAAGCTTCACCAGAGAGGAGGGAAATAATATAGGCTACCTTAGCCCGATCAGACAGGAAGTTTTGGGGCTGGAGCTCAAAATGAATCATGCATTGCCTAAGGAACCCCCTGCAAGCCTTGGAGTCCCCAGAGAAATGGGACGGAGCTGGCAGTTGTAGTGAGTGTGTGGCTGCGACTGGTGCGATAGGTGCAGCTGCTGGTTGTATTTGAGGTTGCGGATTCAGGGTTCCCAAGGAGGCCTGAAGCTGCTCGAAGCGAGAAGCCAGATCCTGGAGGAATCGCATCACCTGAGTCTGATTTGATTCCTGGGTTTCAAGTCTGCGAACTATGCCCTGCAATGGATCATCCGCGGGGAGCGGGATGTCAGCCGGGTTCATGGCTGATCAAACTGTCAGGTCACCTACGGCCAGGTGACAGATGCACACCGTAGGGGGACAGGAGTGCACCGCAAGGTAGTGAACCCTATGGCTGACTGCTGCGGATAGGAAACTGGGTGGTTGTGGAAAGCGGGACCAGAGGAGCACAACCGGGATCCTATAGAAAGCTAGAGCCAAGATTCCCCAGGGCGCGGAGTCTAAGACCCAGCAGGTCTTCTCCAGAGCCTCTAGTGGTGAGGATGTTATGCTGCAGGCTGGGTCCAGGTCGCGGCCCCTAGAGTCTCCTAGCTCACGCCCCGTAGGATAAGGGGACAAGAGGGGAAGCAGCAGCACAAGATATAAGAGTAACGAATAACAAGCTGAAGGTCAAGGGCCACAAGCAGACAGGGATAACGAAAGACAAGCCGAAGGTCAAGGGTCACGAGCAGACAGGGATAGTCGGGGACAAGCCAATAACGTAACAGAGACAGACGTAGCACACGGCAGGCAGGAACCCAAACACACAATGCCTAACAAACACGTTGATCAGCAAAGCAGGCTTGCAGTGCACAGGTTAATATAGTGTTCTGTGATAGGGCCTGGGGTGGAGTCTGGCTGGGAGGAGATTATAAAGGAAGCCAGGTGAAAGGGTTCTGGCCTCTAAGATGAACACATGGGAAGGAAGGTAAGCTGACAGACAAACACTACTGCAAATCCATGACATCAGGGAGAGCTGCAGACAACTCATCTGTGTAGATGTTTGCCACCTGTCAGTGCCACCTACCAGTGCCCACCAGCGTTGCCTATCAATGCCCACAGTGCCACCTATCAGTGCCCACAGTGCCACCTATCAGTGCCCACAGTGCAAAATCTAATCAGTGCCTCAAACAGTTCTGCCCCTCATTGTCACCTACCAGTGCCCGTCATTGTCACCTACCAGTGCCACCTATCAGTGCCACCCATCAGTGCCAATTAGTGCCATCTATCTGTGCCCATCAGTAACACCCATCAGTGCCACCCATCAGTGCCACCCATCAGTGCCGCCTTATCTGTGCCGATCAGTACCGCCTTATCTGTCCCCATCAGTGCCGCCTTATCTGTGCCTATAAGTGCCCACCAGTGCAGCCTATTAGTGTCCATCAGTGGCGCCTCATCAGCGCATATCAATGAAGGAGAAAAATTAGCTGTTTGCAAAAAAAATTAACAAAATATAAAACATGATTTTTATTTTTTAAAAATTTTCCATCTTTTTTTGTTTGTTTAGTAAAAAATATAAACCCCAGAGGTGATCAAATACCACCAAAAGGAAGCTCTATTTGTGGGGAAAAAATGATAAAAATTTCATTTTGGTACCGCGTTGTATGGCCGCGCAATTGTCATTCAAAATGCATCAGCGCTGAAAGCTGAAAATTGGTCTGGGCAGGAGGGGGGTTTAAGTGCCCAGTAAGCAAGTGGTTAAAGGAGAATTAACCAAAAAAATAAGTTAATTAAATACACAAGGGCTTTTTTTTACCACAACTATTCCTTTATATTGGCTTTTAAAATTTACAAATGCAGCAATTTAGAAATTGGATGAAAGGTTTAGCACTGGGAAACACTTTTTTGAAAGATAAAAAGTGTATATTTATATACAACTATATAGATGAGACCAAATGAGGAGGAATGAGGGACAGAGGGACATTGTTCCAAATCAGGGACAGTCCCTCGAAATCAGGGACAGTTGGGAGCTATGTGTCAGTAAACCTTTCAATAGTCATATCAGTCTGGGGATCTATTTTAATGGTGCTGTTGTGGCTGGTTCATACTGCCAGTATGACTTTGCTAGGCATACACCACCAGACATTTGCTGGCATATCTGTCACTTCATAGGGTACATTTTTTTGTTCTGTTTCAATGGCATGCAAATGTTTTTCTAGGAAATTGTTAAAATTTGTTCTTTGGTCACATCATATGCATTTATTAACACCAGCATTGTATTAGCAATACAAACAATAGTTTGAAAATCCAATATAAACTTACTTGAAAAATCCCCTTTCATGTTGTGAGTCCTGCCTGACTGCTGGCCATCTCTTTCCACCACTTCCTGGGCGCTTTACAGCTTCTCCCCTGCTGTTAACTTTTGATTTTTAAGGACTACATATTCCATGATACCTTGCTACCTTCAGTAGTTCAGAAGGCAAGCGCTGTGTATTTTCTCACACAGCAGGGCATACTTACAGGGCATAGTGATTACATATCACAGAATTCAAGTAAATGTGTGGGGATCCTCACAAAGTAAGATCACCAACTTCAAGATCATTTTAGTTATTAGTAGGCTAGAAATAATTGAATGTAATGTTGAATTTAATATATGATTTAAAATTTGGACAATATACGTTTTAAAAAACTGTGATGTTGTATATATAGGTCATTAACATAGATTGCACATTCAACCTTATTCAAAGACTACTAATTATGTACTGTACATAGTTTATAGACACAACAAAAACAAAAAACAATGTCACACTTGCACCAGTCATTTGGAGCTTATAATGAAAAGGTTTCTTGCTAAAAATCAGTCGGGGTTCACACAATTGCTAATTGGATGCGGGTTTCACACATCCAATTCGCAATAGCAGGAGATTTTGACCGCCCCAATATCTCTGCTGCAGCGCCGATGCCCATTTGCACAGGAGTCCTGTGTGTCTTTTGGTCCGTTTCAGGTCCGAATTCAGCCAAAAAATTGGGGTGAAATCGGACCTGAAATGGTAAATGGGGACGCACTGGACCCCTGCATTGAGCAGCATGCAAAGATATTGTGAACCCAGCCTAATTCTCATGTGCAGGGATATATTGCAGACTAGTCTAGCATCCAAGGGATCTAATTAGATTTTAGTGAATGTTCATTTTTATTTTTTATCAGAAAAAGTTTTATTAAACACAATACTGTAAACAACTTCCAGTTATCATTGCACCAGCGACATTTATAGAAATATTGCTCTAAGTCACATTTCGTCTAATCTTACTCAATGATACATGCATTCGATATTGAGAACCGCAAGCATGTCAGAATCACCATGTAGGGCATTGCAAAAGTCTGGACAATACCAGCTCCCTGGGGCTCAGTCCAGGTGTATTCAGCATGGTGTGACCATATTCTTTCAAACCTACCAGGACTCCCCCTATGTTGATAAATATATCGTTCCATAACTAGAGTATTCACCATGTGTTTAATCCACGAGGTGACTGTAGGCGGTGAGGTCGATTTCCATCCCATCAAAATTAGTTTTCAAGCCTGAAATAGCGCCCAGGAAAATGCAATCCTGATCATCTCCTCTGGGATCACTTCATCCAGAACACCCGGGTGGGCAGCAAATTGGGTCTAAAGGCACATTCTTTTGAAACACCTGATTGAGTGTTCCAAGTACCGCATTCCAGTAACGATGGAGCTTTGGGCATCACCAGAGGAGATGGACAAGATCCCCAGTGTGCAGCAGGCACCTACCACACAAGGGGTCTGCCAGTCTGCCCATTTTATGAAGTTTTTGTTGGGGTGTAATGTACCCTAAGTACGACCCTAAGTACAATATACAATCATGATACTTTTTGTGCAACATTCAAAAAGCAGTGAGAAATGGATTGCAGGGCCTCCTCCCACTGATCTCCCGTGAGTGGCCCCAGATCCCTTTCCCAGAGGGACACTGCCTTAATGGGGTGTGCCCGTAGGTGGTGCGTTAGTTGCATTTAATAGCATTGTGATATAATCCCCTTAGATTCAGTGCTAGACTGTAGCAAGTGAAAAATAGGAGTAGAAGACATAACCCAGCCACCTGCATCCTCCTGCGTGCCCATGGCATTCCTGAGTTGAAGATAGGTGTAAAACATAGTGGGGGTAGTTTAAACTTGTTTTGTAGTTCTGGGAATGACTTAAGATTTCCATTGCGGAATATATGGGACAGAAGAGTCACTCCGAAGGTGCCCCACCTGGGCCCTTGCTGTAGCTTAGCCAATTCTACATAGGAAAGGTTACCCCAAATCGGGCTGTATTCTGTGAACCCCAGCACCCCCTGAATCTGCTCGCCCTTGTTCCATATTTTTTAAAATAATGTAAAGAGTAGATGTCAGTTTATTAGATTTATGAGATACCTGTGCTCCAGTCCCATCAGAACAGTTTCTGCTCCAGTACCAATCAGCATTAACCGTGCTGACAAGCCTACCGGATCATGGGCCATGGAGCTAATTAGATGCTGCATTTGGGCTGCTAGATAATACAGCCAAGGATTGGGCACAGTCAATCCTCCACTGTCTTTAGGGTACTGCAACTGTTCCAGTTTAATCCTAGAGGGGCCAGTGTTCCACAGTAGGCGTCTAAAAAGGGTATTGACCACTTGGAATACTTTCTCTACAGGTGAATTGTGTAGAAAGTACAGTAACTGTGGCATTAAGATCATTTTTATTAAGTTGGCTTTACCCGCCACTGACATTCTTAGAGCATTCCAGGTGTTAATCTTATCCTGAAAGCGGGAAAATAGGGGATACACATTTAGTAATCTGAAAGCCTAAGTGATATCTGTACTCCTAAATACTTAAATGAGGTCACTACTGGAATGGGACAAGAATCAGGCAGCTCCACTTCCCTATCCTCATCAAGCGCCATTAAGGCCGTTTTAGACCAGTTTATGGTCAGGCCAGAGTAGTGCCCAAAGTAAGAAATTACTGTCATCACTTCTGCTAAAGAGGTAGTGGTGTCTCCCAAGAAAAGCATCATGTCGTCTGCATACAACATGAGCTTCTCATGCAGAGCACCAAACCTGAGCCCTGTAATCTGTGAGTTGGCCCTAACCAGGCCCACTAATACAGGGGGTCCCCGGGTTACAAACAAGATAGGGACTGTAGGTTTGTTCTTAAGTCAAATTTGTTTGTTAAGTCGGAACAAGTACATTTTTTAAGTGCAAATTCAGTCTCAGTGACAGGAAGTGAGATTAAATCAACAGAGAATGGCAACTGGATGTCAGGGGTGGCACGGTTAGTTCAAATGTTTTTTGTTTCTTTTTTTTTTACTTTATCACTTTTTTATTTATTTTTATTTGTAGCTTGTCGTTTACTTTTTTTATTTTTGTATAATTTTCTTATTATTTTTAATATTATTTTTCTTATCCTTTACTTTTTAATTACTTTTTTATTTTATTACTTTAATTATTATTTCTTATTTTTATTTATTTTTTATCATTTTTTTTCATTTAACTTTATTGGTATCACACAGGAGAAAACAATACCCTGTGTGATAGCAATTGGAGGTGACAGGTTCTCTTTATTGACCCGGTCACCTCCAAAACAGCAGTCCTAGCACTGTGCTAGGACTCCTGTCACAGCTGAGATGAGAAGAGCACAGCTCACCTCTCTCACTGTGTATAACGGCGTCAGGGACAGGAGACAGACTCGGCAGCCGGGGGGGAGGGGGACGGAGTCCCGAAGACAGAGCCTTGCAGAGAGAGGTATGTGGGGAGGGGGGACGGACGACAGCATGGTGATTTTGGCAACAAGTACTGTACTGTATACATATACTGTATACATAGGCATATACGCTGGGCAGCTCACCTGATGGCACAGCAGGGAGATCCGAGTCCAGGCAGGCAGGCCGGCTGCGGTGCAGAAAAGACCGGGGATCTGGAGGCTGCACTAGGCCGGACAAGGCCATGGCCACGACGGGCAGTTTTAGCGGCCTGGCAGGCCACCGGACCGTACCAGGCTTGTGGATGGGCAGGCAGGATGAAGAGGGGGGCCCCTTAATCTCACAGCCAGGCCAGGAATGGAGGAATGGTTCACTCGGTTAACTCCAACATTCTAATAGTCGCTTGGGGATGCATACAACAATTTGACCCATGCGATAAATCGGTCTCCAAAGCCAACACTATCGAACGCCTTATTGGCATCAAGTGACAAAAGAGCCCTGTGTCCTCTATTATCAGCCTGTAGATGCTTATTAAGAAAGAGCCACCTAAGGTTAGTGGCCATAGATTTTTGTGGCATAAAGCCAGCCTGGTCTGGATGTATGATGGAAGATATGATCTGTTGACCCGAAGCGCCAAGATCTTAACATCACTCTGAAAGAGAGAAATAGGTCTATAGGAACCAGGGTCAACCGGATCCTTCCCAGGTTTGAGTAACAAGATCACATTCGCTCTGGCCATTGAAGCAGGAAGGCAACCCTCCCCTAGTGAGGCATTAAACACCTCCAGCAACCTTGGCAACATTTGCTCCTCATATTGGGTATAAACCTCCATAGGGAGGCCGTCCTCCCCGGGGGCTTTGCAAATGGGGAAAGAACAGGCTGCCGTTTGCAATTCTTCCAAGGTTTATGGTGCATCCAGTTGTTGCTTATCCATACGAAATAGAGAAGGTAGGGTAATAGTGGAAAGGTAATTTTCGAGATCTGCATCCGAATAAGCTTTTCGTGACCCATAGAGGTCAGTATAGAAGAATGCCAACTCAGAAATAATTTGTTCTGAATTATTGACTACCTGGCAACTGGATGAGCTGATAGCCCCAATAGCCGGGGATTGTTGCTGAGATCTAGCAATTTTGGCAAGTAGGTGACCCGTCTTTTTCTGCAAAACCAGAAATGTATTGATCAGTAGTACAGATCGCAGTGAAATTAATATTGTCCTGGTTGGTGAATGGTGCATATCACCTTTTCTCTCGGGCTTTCCATGTTAAAAATGCCATTATCATCAGCATTTCAGTCAAAAGCTTATTAATATTAGTTTCTTTGGTGTCTCTCTGGTCTTGTGTTTGTCTGTTCGTCTACCTATTCTTCCTAGTTTATTTGTTGTGTATCATCTATATGTCCATGACATTTAGTGCTTTCCATGGTGCCTGTCGCTTTGGAATATTCAGCCAGGTTTGCCAACCCTCAATACTATTTCATTTAGTTTATAAACAACATCTTTTAGTAATTTCCACAAGTAATTCTGGCTATGGTTCATCCAGCAAACATTTACCTTCACACATTTTTCCAGGTGTAAACGCTTATCTAGATTTGTATCTTACTCATTTTATGGTCATTTGGTAAAAGGTAAAAAAAAGGCTTTCAAGTTCAATTCAAAGTTCAACATCTGCATCCTTGATCAAAAATATTGCTTTCTTATCCTCTACTAATTATGTTATAATCTTTATGCACTTGATATCTCTTGTCTTTTTTGCATTCCCTATAATATAAAGTTTAGCTGCTAATTCTTTGTACTGGCCTATTTAAACAGGTTAGCCAAATAACTTGAGACCCATTTTCCAATCTAAGATTGGAAGATTTGTAAGATCTGTAAAGTGTTTGATCTGGTTTTAGTTAGTTTCTCCCCTATGAACTTATAAAAGTATTTGCCCCCTTTCTTAATTTCAATTTTTTTGCATATTTGTCAGGCTTAAATGACTCAGATCATTAAACAAATTTTATTATTACACAAAGATAACCCAAATAAATACAAAATTACGTTTTTAAATGATGGTTTCATTTATTAAGGCAAAAAAGCTGCCCAGACCTGCCTGGCTTTATGTGAAAAAGTAATTGGCCCCTAAACCTAATAACTGGTTGTGCCATCCTTGGCCGCAACAACTTCAATCAAGTATTTGTGATAACTGGCAATGAGCCTTTCACATTGCTGGGGAGCAATTTTGGCCCACTCTTCTTTGCAGATCTGTTTTAATTCAGCTACATTGGTGAATGTCATGATATAGCATCTCAATTGGATTTAAGTCCGGGCTTTGACTAGGCCACTCGAAACCTAAATTTTGCCTGGTTTGAAGCATTTGGAGGTGGACTTTCTGTTGTGTTTCGGATCATTGTCCTGCTGCATAACCCAAGTGCAGTTGAGCTTGAGGTCACGAACTGATGGCCAGACATTCTCCTTTAGGATTTTCTAGTAGTACTCAGAATTTATGGTTCCATCAATTATGGTAAGTCGTCCAGGTCCTTAAGCTGCAAAGCAGTCCCAGACCATCACACTACCACCTCCATGTCTGACTGTGGGTATGATGTTCTTGTTATGAAATACTGTATTAGCTTTATGCCAGATGTAACGGGGACACACACACCTTCCAAAAAGTAAAATTTTTGTCTCATCAGTCCTGGGTAGGGATGAGCTTGATGTTCGGGTCGGACATAAGTTTGACTCAAACATCGGGTGTTCGCTCGTTCGCCGAAGAACGAACATTATGCGGCGTTCGCGGAAAAATGTAAGCGCCGCGGAAAGCCCCATAATGCACTGCGAGATCGCAGTGCATTGCTGTATGATGATTGGCCAAAGCATGCACCTGACCTGCATGCTTTGGCCAATCCCAGCGCCCTCTGCTAAGAGAGCCATCATGGCTCAGGGGGACTAAGTCCACGCCCCACACTATATAAGGCTGCCTACATGGTGGCCCTGTGTAGTGTTGTTGGTGTGGACGGAGAGATAGCGTGACTTAGATTAAGCAGGCAGTTTATTCAGTTAGTGGCAGCGTATTTGATATATATATATATATATATATATATATATATATATATATATATATCGCGCACCCACCTCTCCCCAACCTGCATTTACTTAGGCTCCTCGCAGGCAGAGAGAGGCACACCGCACCACAAGCCCGTACCCTCCTGAGTAAAGAGGCTGAGCGGTGTTAGTTTTGGGCCTTGTCTGCGGCCAGAGTCAAAGTCCTCCCAAAAATGATCTCACCTCTACCTTAGATAGATGCGAGTCCTCGTTTTCCCCAGGAATGTGAATGTCCACACTAGCTGAAAGTCCAACTCAACATTTATTTCACACAGGATAATAAACAGCCTCTTTGAGAGCAGACAGGTTGGAGCGAAGATACAGGACAGCTTACACGTGGAGGAAGTCCAGGCACAAACGTAGCTTAACTCTTTAGACTGTTTAGGTTTGTCAAACAGCTTTGGCGCACGATCTCTGCCACAGACGGTGAGGTTGGTCTCTGCCACAGACCGGGTGAATAAAGTCACTGCCACTGACTTCATGTGTAGGGTCACTGCCACTGACCTGATGAATAGGGCCTTGCTCTATGAAGTCACTGCCACTGACTTGAACGAGTAGGGTCACTGCCACTGACCTGAAGAGTAGGGTCACTGCCACTGACCTGGTGAACTTCCTTCATGAAATATTTAGCCCATGTCAAGGAGAAAACATCCCTCCGGAGAGTTACCAGAGGCCCTCACCGTCACCACGACTCTGCGCTGGGTCTTCGGAAAGGGTTACCTCCCTGGCCTCCTCATCCTAGATACGGGTCTCCTCGCAAGACGGCACCCTGGGAGTCCTCGATCCTAGCGGACCCCAGCTGAAGGTTGCTGGGCCCCGGGCCTTCAAAATAGTACCTCACCCCAGACTGAAGGTGTCTGGGATGGAACAGGAACTCCACCTCCGGGCCTAAGGCACCCAGAGACGACCCTCCTTGCGCCCAGGCCGAAGGTGCCTGGGCGCGGACGAACCACACACACCCAGGCTGAAGGTGCCTGAGCGTGGATGAAGACCTCAAACGGAAGATGTCTGCCCCTTTTATACCCTCTCCCGACAGGCACAGCAGGTTCCCCGCCCCGCCGTACTACTGCCGAGAGGGGACACATAAGGCGCAGCCCTGGATTGGTGGTTCAACCCTGGCCCATGGCGACAACGCCACCTGTAGGCCACAGGGAACTGTACACCAATACTATCTCCCATGAACAGAAATGGTCCATTAACCCTAACAATCAGTGTGTCTGAGCCTAATTACCACTCAGACACTCCCCTTAAATGGAACACCCTGCTACATATATATATATATATATATATATATATATACAGTTAGTCTAGTATATATATATATATATATAAATATATATATATATACTCTGCATCCAGTGTAGCCTATATCTACAGTGCATTCCTGGTGTACTTTTTCTAATATATTTCAGGCGGTGTATTAATATATATATATATATATATATATATATATACAGTCTGGTATATATATATATATATATATATATAGCGGCCTCACCCCATTTTTTTTCTTCTAGGGGTATCACACACGACAGGGTGAGATGCGCTATGGCCCATGTCCTCCCCATAGCTGTGGGTGAGGTGAAGGCCAGTACCAGATATTTCCTCGGGCCTGTGTGCTTCTGTCAAAGATTAAGTCCTGCTGTGCCAACACTTCCCTTTGCTCCCATTAACCAGAGTTCCACACACCGATCACAGTCCAACTCTTGTTTTATTGCATAACTCACAATAAACAGTGCTTCAGTAGCCAACTGGTTGGGACTCAATAACAGTTTGATACAGGGGAATGAGCAGGTCGAGGCACTGTCCTGATTGTCAGCTAAACCACTGTGATCTCACCAGCGGTTACTATAGCCTTGGCTAGAAAGGACTTAGAACTTGAGAGTCTCTACCAGCGACTCAAGAGAACGTAGATAGGAGTACCTTCGCTGCGTTGTGGCCCCTGTCAGGGGAAGATGTCCCTCCAAGGGAGTTACCGGAGGCCCATCCGTCACTGGGTTGATGCTGCTCCAGACTCTCCGAATGGGTAACCTCCCCAGCCTCCTCACCTCAGACATGGGCCCCATCCACTTCAGGGACCCTCGGACTTCTCCACCCTCGCGGGACCCAGTCGAAGTCACTGGGCCCCAGGCCTCCTGGTTTAGTACCTCACCCCAGGCTGAAGGTGCCTGGGATGGACTCCAACTCCATTCCGGTCAGGCCTAGGGCACCTGAGCCGGAATTCCGAACCGCCTACACCCAGGCCTAAGGTGCCTGGGCGCGCGATGAAGGACCTCCAAAAGAGCCAGACCTCGTGACCAGGGCGTCTCCCCCCTTTATCCCCTCCAATGACGCCACGGCAGGTTTCCCCCCCTCGCCGTACCATCTCCGAGAAGGGACAAAAAAGGACAGCACTATGGCGGCAAATCTACCTCGAGCCTGCGGGCACCTGCCACCCACAGGCCAAGGAGATTATTACACCGCCCAATCTTCCACGAATACAAATGGTCCAATTACTCCCATACTTTACACACCTGGACCACACTACCACCCAGGTGTACCCCACCTAAATTTAGAGACCCCGCTACATATATATATATATATATATATATATATATATATAATCTGCATCCAGTGTAGCCTAAATTTACAGTGCATTCCGTGGTGTACTATTTCTTATATACTTCAGGCGGTGTATTAATAAATATATATATATATATACAGTCTTGTGTATATAGATATATATATATCTATATACTCTGCATCCAGTGTAGCCTATATCTACAGTGCATTCCGTGGTGTACTGTTTCTACTACTTTTCTGGTGGTGCACACAGTACACAATACAGTGCAGCTGTAGTGCAGTTGCTACTACTTTTCTGGTGGTGTACACAGTACACAATACAGTGCAGCCGGAGTGCAGTTGCTACTACTTTTCTGGTGGTGTACACAGTACACAATACAGTGCAGCCGTAGTGCAGTTGCTACTACACTTCTGGTGGTGTACACAGTACGCAATACAGTGCAGCCGTAGTGCAGTTGCTACTACACTTCTGGTGGTGTACACAGTACATAATACAGTGCAGCCATAGTGAAGTTGCTACTAAACCTTTGGTAGTGTACATAGTACACAATACGGTGCAGCCATAGTGCAGTTGCTACTACTTTTCTGGTGGTGTACACAGTACACAATACAGTGCAACCATAGTGCAGTTGCTACTACTTTTCTGGTGGTGCACACATACACAATACAGTACAGCCATAGTGCAGTTGCTATTACATTTCTGGTGGTGTACACGCTATAGTGCATGTTTGGCTATATGTCCTGGACATATACATGTGTCATTGTCTGGAAACTTACACAGTAATGGCTGGGACAAATGAGACTGTGGGAAAATCTACAGTTTGACATGCAAGAATTATACAGAATGACACATCTAGGACCTAAATTATTTTTAAGTTGTCTACAGACATTATGGTTGGCAGCAGTTTTGCATGTGTCCAGGTATAACCAGCTGTTCTAGCTCCATTACTCTTATATCATATTTTACCATGGTGAACTTTAAACAGTTCTAAAAATAGAGCTTATCATTAAATAAAAAGCATGAAAGGAATTACTGGAGAAAAGAACTGTGAAAAAGGTTTCTGTTATCACTAGAAAAATCTTGTTTCAACTAATTGATTTAGCTGCAAAACTGCTTTAGTCTGCAGGACAAAAGTAAGTAAAGGATCTTCAACATGCACCAATACCCATTAATGTAATTCTTATTGTGGTTATAAAAGAACATGAATGTTCAATAAGATTCTTACTTTGTGGTTGCAGGAAGCAGAAATTGCTAAAGAACATGAGGACAACTCAAAAGCTGAATCGGAGAAGGCTGAGTAAGTTCTTTGAAATGTCTGCTCTGTCACCCTTCTATAACAATACTTCAGGCTCTTAAAATTATTTGTAAAAGTAAGCTACATATACTCAGTTATCCATAACTGTCCAAGCTACCCTAGAGTCATGGCTCATTATTTTGCATAAGAAGGCACCTGCAAGAAAAAAAAACATTGTATCCTATTCCTAATCATACATTACAAGACAAAGGCAATTTATTCATACACTACGGATTATAGGTTCATACCTTCAGGTGATTGGATACTGGCAAACATTTGACGTTTGACGGAACTTCGTGGCGGCGGTTAATGATGGGATGTGGGGTTCCAGCACCTTGTACCTCTGGACCCCTTTACATTACACAGTACCCTGCACCTCTGGACCCCTTTATATTACACAGCACCTTGCACCTCTGGACCCCTTTACACTACACAGCACCCTGGACCCCTTTACATTACATAGCACCGCACCTCTGGACCCTTTTACATTACATAGCACCCTGCACCTCTGGGCCCCTTTACATTACACAGCACCTTGCACCTCTGGACCCCTTTACATTACACAGCACCCTGCACCTCTGGGCCCCTTTACATTACACAGCACCTTGCACCTCTGGACCCCTTTACATTACACAGCACCTTGCACCTCTGGACCCCTTTACATTACACAGCACCCTGCACCTCTGGACCCCTTTACATTACACAGCACCCTGCACCTCTGGACCCCTTTACATTACACAGCACCTTGCACCTCTGGACCCTTTTACATTACACAGCCCCCCACAGTTTGTTACACAGACACCCTCCTAACAGTTCTGGACCCCCTGCATGTTACACAGACCTCCCTACAGTACAGACCCCCTCCCTACAGTACAGACCCCCTCCCTACAGTGCAGACCCCCTCCCTACAGTACAGACCCCCCCTACATTACAGACCCCTCTACAATACAGACCCCCCTACATTACAGCCCCCTCTACAATACAGCCCCCCTCTACAATACAGACCCCCCGACATTACAGACCCCCCTACGTTACAGACCCCCTCTACAATACAGACCCCCTCCCTACAGTACAGACCCCCTCCCTACAGTACAGACCCCCCTACATTACAGACCCCCCTACAATACAGACCCCCCTCTACAATACAGACCCTCCCTACATTACAGACCCCCCTCTAAAATACAGACCCCCCTACAATACAGAACCCACCTACAATACAGAACCCCCTTACAATACAGAACCCCCCCAACAATACAGACCCCCCTACATTACAGGCCCCCCTACAATACAGGCCCCCCTACAATACAGTCCCCCCTACATTTCAGACCCCCCTAAAATATAGAACCCCCTACAGTACAGAACCCCCCTATATCACAGACCCCCTACAATACAGAACCCCCCTACAATACAGAACCCCCCTACATTTCAGACATCCACTACAATACAGAACACTCCTACATTTCAGACCCCCGCTACAATACAGAACCCCATACATTACAGTCCCCCCTACAATACATAACCCCCCTACAATACAGACCCCCCTACAATACAGACCCCCCCTACAATACAGAACCCCCCTACAATACAGACCCCCCTACAATACAGAACCCACCTACATTTCAGACCCCCCTACAATACAGAACCCCCCCTACAATACAGAACCCCCCTACATTACAGACCCCCCTACAATACAGAACCCCCCCTACATTTTAGTCCCCCCTACAATACAGAACCCCCCTACATTTCAGACCCCCTCTACAATACAGAACCCCCTATATTACAGAACCCCTCTACAATACAGAACCCCCTACAATACAGAACCCCCCCTACATTTCAGACCCCCCCTACAATACAGAACCCCCCTACATTACAGACCCCCCTGCAATACAGAACCCCCCTACATTTCAGACTACCCCTACAATACAGAACCCCCCTACAATACAGACCCCCCCTTTCAGACCCATATTGTACCTCAGATCAGCGCGGGACTGCATGTTGGGTCCCCTCCCCCTGTGTGGACATAAAGGAGGAGGGGGAGGCGGCTTCACTCCAGCTGAGCCGAGACTGATCAGATCATCAGTGCCGCGGCCACCTTGCCAGAGAGAAGGGGATCATTGTGGGTCCCGGCCTTCTGATGTGCCAACGGGTGTCACTGTCACTCAAGTGTGGCTCCGACTCGCAGCTGAGAGTGCACTAGGGGGAGACGTGACATGCGGCCCGCTGGCCGCCGCGGCCCACCGGGCATATGCCCGGTATGCCCTATGGCCAGTCTGGGCCTGGATGGGCATTACCCTTCCGTCTAGCAAATTGGATTGGAAGGCAGTTGGGAGTAAACGGATAGGCGGTCTGTTTACATCCGACGCCCATAAAGGAGAGCGGGTTCTTTCTGTGTCCACTCTGCATTAGCAGGGAAGACACGGACCAGCCATTGGCCTGCTCGGCAGGGATCAGCGGAAAGATCCCCCGCTCAGCAAGTGGACTGCTAGCGGAGCCTGCCCAGCGTGTAAGGGGCCGAAGTTATGTCCTGTACTGTACTCTAAGATATGGCATTTAAAAGTAAGTCAATATTCCTCCTTTTCAATGGTGCATGTTCAAATATCTGCAGTGGGTTGCAATACCTTTTAAAAAAACTAAGTTCAAGGCCCATAGGAAGCAGCAGATTCTCATAAAAATGCAGGTAAAACACTTGTTAAAACGTGATAAGACACATAGATAGGTATAATCTTAGCTGTTCTCACCATATACAGTACCTCTTGAGATGGGCCACCCCAGCTTCCAACTCATCACATAAAAAAAAAAAAAATACATTTAAAATGTTCCAGTAACCAAAACAAGTTTTTTTTACCATCATGAT
Organism: Rana muscosa; assembly: GCA_029206835.1. NCBI lineage: Eukaryota > Metazoa > Chordata > Amphibia > Anura > Ranidae > Rana > Rana muscosa. The sequence continues at coordinate 133,688,418 of CM055126.1, forward strand.
GAGTTTGCTGCTTCTGAAATAAATTGTTTGATTGTAAGCTCTCATGAGCAGTACTCTCCTAACCACTTTTTCTTAATTTGTATTGTACCTGTACTGTCTCGTGTTATATTGTAATGCAATGTGCAAGCTGTTGGCTCTATATAAATCCTGTGTTATAATAATAATATTAGCCTACATGCCAATGAAAAGGGTTTTGCAATGCTTCCTACCATAGCTGGCTTATCTTTGAAGAGGAATATCATACGGCTGTTGTCCTTATCCTTGTGTATACTGCTTTAAAAGTAACTCACATGAAGCAAGCATTGAACATTCATAGTATCCTAAAGCCTGTCTCCTCCTGGACCTCTATACTGATCCATTACTGTGCAGGGTTACTATGCAGGGTAGCCTCTTTTGCAAACAAAAATACTTTCTACTCAAATGTCTACCTAAGAGTATATTAACAGTCTTGATGGCTTAATATAGAGTAACAGCATAGAAAATGCATGCCTTCCCTTTCCATTGCTGCTCACTAAACTAAAAACATTGGCTTTTAGGTTATGTGATCTCTGATAAACTTTTGTTTATATGACCAGTGCTGAAGAGAGCATAGAGCTGCATTTGCTCCAAGAGAACAAGCATTTCAGCCCCCCCCCCCCTATTACATTTCTTTACAATGTCTGTAATATGACTGGCTTTAAAGAAAAGCTACGTTTTTCCCATTCAGACAAAGTAGCAGATTTGCTTTAATCTAAGGTGACCAGATTTTTTTAAAAGAAATCCGGGGACATAATTTTACTAGTATATATCGGCGACTCTCTGCCGTCACCGCTGCCGCCCGTCTCACAACTTGTCAAGTCTTAATCTCCGGGCCCCGGCTACTACTGGAAGGGGAGCGGAGGAAGATCACTCCACCAGGGAAGGCAAGGAGATAATCTGAGCCAAGGCAGAAGAAGATCTGTTTCCTCACAGTCAGAATACGATTACTGCTGCCGGCTGTAGCTGATGGCAGTAATCGTACGGAAAAAACAAAAACAAAACACAGGCTGGACTCTCTGCAGTTCCAGCACATCCTTTTTGAGGACTGTTGACCAAAACAGGACTGCATACTCAAGATGTGGCCTAACCAGAGTTTTGTAAAGTGGTAGAATTATAGTTTTATCTCTTGCGTAAATAAATCTTTTAATGCATTATAATAGCCTTCTAGCCTTTCTTGCTGCAGCTTGGCATTGCATGCTATTGCTGAGTCTGTAATCTACTAGGACCGCTAGATGCTTTTCCATCTTTGATTCCCTCAGAGTTTCTCCCCCTAGTGAGTAACTTGCATGCATATTAGTAACTACCATATACTACCATGTTGTAAACTTTGTTTGCAGCAAGTGTCACAGATCTTTTCTTAAAGCTAAAAATTGGTAAAGCAGATAATGTGAATGCTGTGCGTTTCCATTAAAACATGTGGTGGCAGCTACTGTTTTTTTTTGTGTAAAGAGTTAACTGTGGAGGTAACCAACATCCAGTCTGCTGGATCATAGATTGTTGTCCCATTAGCTAGAAATTCTCTGCACAGGGTGAAGCTGAGAATTATTGTCATGTTCTGGTGGCAGCAGTGGGATCTGAGACCATAACTTAACTTAAAGACTGATTATACTAAGCAGACCACATATCCTGTGCTTGGAGTGACTAAGGCAGTTATTAAAATGATATAAGCTTTTTTGCTATCAGTGACAGCTTTCTATTTGCAGCATGGAGGATGGTGAGAAAAAGGACAAAGCTAAAACTGAGGAACAGTCTGAATTCTTGGAAAGCAAAGCAGAACCAAGGAAGAAAAGGAGACGTGGACAGAAAAAAGAAAAGCCTGAAGCATTTATGGCAAATTTCCTGGCAGGATTGGAGATCTACCAAACCAAAATGCTAGTAAGAACATTCAGTCAACATTTGCATCTCCTTAACATTTATAGTTTAAATTCAAATAAAATGTGATATAAATGTATTTTTTCACAGTAAATGCTCAGGAAGAATAGGGCAATCTATAAATATAAACATTTGTACCGAAATTTAAAGCTTAACATGATAAAGTAAAATAACTTATTTGTTTAAAAAAACCTTTCCATAAAAGCAGATGTATATGAGGAGGTGCTTCCCACAACAATCAATCAGGAACAAGCATTGATGTTCTTATCTGCATTAATATATAAAAAACTGTTTTACCTCCCAGAATCCAAACACTTATGCCCTGTATACACGATCGGATTTCCGATGGAATAAAATCCGATGGAATTTTCCGTCGGAATTCCGATGAAGTTGACTTCCATCAATCTTGCATACACACCATCAGACAAAATTCCGACCGTCCAAAACGCGGTGACGTAAAACACTCAGACGAGCCGAGAAAAATTAAGTTCATTGCTTCTGAGCATGCGTCGACTTGATTCTGAGCATGCATGGGTTTTTTCTCCGTTGGAGTTCCACACAGACGATCGGAATTCCCTATGTTTTTTTTCTATCGGAAAAATTTAAAACATATTCTATTTTTTTACACCGATGGAAGAAAGTCTGATGGGGCCCACACACGATCAGTTTTTCCAATGGAAAAAGTCCATCGGACTTTTTTCATCGAAAAAAACGATTGTGTGTACAGGGCATTACTGTCACATATGTACAGGCTTGTGCTTAGCACACAAACTACATCTGTCCCCTATTATATTCGAGAATCAGAGAGAGAGGACAGGATTTCAGTCATCCACAGATACAAAGGATGAGCAGACACATACTTCTTTCCTTAGCTCACGTGTCCAAGAAACATCCTATACATTTCTTAGTAGATGATACAGGGCTCTATCCTGCCTGGCCCAGATGTCTCCAGTAGCCGATGATTGCTGCTGGAGGGGGTGCAACCAGCGGGGCTCACTTCTTCACCTATGGTGGACATGTCCCATGATTAGGGCCTTTTGGGAGGCAATCACCCCATGGATCCAGAAAACGACCCTCTGTCCCATAGGGTTCCCTCCCTTACATTTCCTTTTCCACAGGGCCCCTTCATTGGCTAAAGTATATAAGAGGAGTGTGACTCCAGAATTAGTAAACACAGTCAAATCCCTGATCCCCAGATTCTGGAAACAATCAGTGTGTCCCAAGTGCTAACGATGGTGTGGGGATGGGTGGAGAACTTAAAGAGGAACTGCAGTCTGCTCACATAATCTGTAATAAAAACATCTTTGCCATTCTGAAGCTTCCCTCCAACCACTTTGCATATTATTTTATATATATTGTGATTCTGTACTTGCCAAATATGCTGCAGAAATCTCCCTCCAGTGAGTCTGGCTGCAGCCATTTTAACTGTGGGCAGCTGAAGCTGCTGCCTGTTCACTTCCTGGATTTACACAGACACACAGAGGCACAACCCAAGCTCTGCAGCCCTGCAGCTCACATTGGCCCTCTTATGACGCATCCCCCTCCCCTCCTAGCAAACTCCCAGGAGAGAGAGAGAGGGCTGTACATGATGTCATAGGCCAAGGCGTTTTACCAGACAAGAAACAGGAAATGGGTATTTTTATTTAAAGGTATTTACTGGCAGAACAAAAATGTTTTACTATCCAAAGTTAAAACAACAAGGGCAGAAGATTTAATAGATGGAAAGTTGAAAAAATGACTGAAGAGCCGCTTTAAGTGCCCTTAGTGTATGATACATTCCTGCCATGTGTAGTATACATTTTGCATTTGGTGGAGTTATTATAGTTATGTAAATCAGATGTGGAGTTTATGTTTATACTTATCTGTGATTTTTGTTGCATATACAAATACTTTGCATTTATTGTAAAAGAGGAGGTCCACCCAAATTTTTTTTTTAAAAGCCAGCAGCTACAAATACTGCAGCTGCTGACTTTTAAAAAATGGACACTTATCTGTCCAGCGCGCCCACGATGTCGGCAGACGAGGCTGAGCAATCGCTCGGTCCTCGGATGCTGCCGCCGCCATGCTCGGTCAGGGAATCAGGAAGTGAAGCCTTATGGCTTCACTGCCCGGTTCCCTACTGCGCATGCGCGAGTAGCGTGGCGCGCCGTCACTGGTCCCCACTCTCTTCTGGGAACAGTGTGTTTCCCAGAAGACAGTGGGGGGGTGACACGAAGGGGCGTGACTCCCGCGGGAGTCAATACCTGGAAGTGGTGCAAATACCTGTTTTATACAGGTATCTGCACCCCCCTGAAAGGTGCCAAATGTGACACCGGAGGGGGGGAGGGTTCCGAAAAAGCGGAAGTTCCATTTTTGGGTTTAATAGACATTCATTATATAAAAAAAATACAGTGGAACCTCGGTTAACGAGTAACACGGTTAACAAGCGTTTTGAAAGACGAGCAACTTTTTTTTTTTTAATCCTGACTCGGTTTGTGAGTAGGATTCAAGGCAATGGGGTGTGCATTACCGCATTTGGCCAGAGGTGCGGGGGCGCCGTGACACTCGGAACGGTTTGGAGCCTTTCGAAAATACTCGGAATCACTAGGAAATACTCGGAAACACTCAGAAATTCTCCGTTCCGAGTGTTTCCTAGCATTTCCGGGGATTTCTGAGTTCAGCCGAGCTGTCCCAGAGTATTTCCGAGGCTCTCCGGCGCCCCTCCACCTCTTGCCACATGCGGTATTGCATGCTATAGAAGTCAAATTATCTTTGTTTTCATTGACTTCTATGGGGAAACTCGCTTTGATATGCAAGTGCTTTGGATTACAAGCATTCTCCTGGAACGGAATATGCTCGTAATCCAAGGTTCCACTGTATATATATATATATATATATATATATATATATATATATATATATATATATAAAAACTGTTTTAAAATTCTACTTGAAATAAATCAACTAACATTGGCTACCACCTGCTAAATGTAATTGTTACCAAAGTAAAAAACTGTGACGACAGCAAACATTTTCAGACTGTGCAGCACTCTCCTTACTTCTCTCCCCATCCTCTTTCTATCTCCTACTTTCATAGTCTGTATGTACTTTGGATTCATCTGATTTTCAGTGACCTATGTCCATGTTGGGCAACGAACAATTTATTTAATCAAAGTGAATATTTCAGCCTAACTTTTCATAAAAACTTGCATCACTTACTTATTTTTAAACTACAGTAAATGACCATTGAAAAAAAATGTCCCCGAGGGAGCACAGTAAAAACACGTAGACTACCTTAAAGCTGAATATGAATCCAAGACATATCTTTTATTCTTTAATCCTCTTTATTCTCTTTCCTTTCAGAATTATCTGGCAAGAAATTTCTACAATCTACGATTCCTTGCTCTGTTTGTTGCATTTGCCATTAACTTCATTTTATTGTTCTACAAGGTAATGCCTTTTATATGACATACAGTATCTGTGCTGTAGAGTGATCTTCAGTCAATGTACTTTAAGGACAGAATCTTTTTTCTCGTATTTCTTATTCTATTGTCCTCTAGTGAGAAAAGACTTTTATAAAGGCATACATCTCAGTGTCTCTTCTCAAGACGAGCTTTCATCGTCAGTATCTCACTAAAGCTCAGTTGTGCTTTATTCTTTCTCAGTCAGCCCATACGCTGCTCATTATGTCGCTTTGCTGCCAATCCATGTGCTAGAAAGGTTAAACAGAGAAAAAATAACTTTTTTTGTAGTTCCCAAATACTGAAGCTTGTACTGGCCTTGGCCTGATATCTCAGGAAATAAATGATATGAAGTATGAATAAGGAAAAAAGTTAATAGAAGTAATAAAGCTAGTTAGGATGCTAATAATGTAAATAATATCATTGCTACATTAACCTTGACATACAGTAGCCACATGTGATAAATGTAAAGTAGTTTTCTATACTGTTCAAGCACTTAAAAACCTATTAGGTAGTGCTCAAATACTACTTGCTATCATTAGATATTCCTCTGTGTTGTTAGGTAACGGAGGAACCAGCCAGTGATGACACAGATAATGAAGCAAATCTCTGGAACACATATCAGGAAGATGAGGAGGAAGCAGAGGGAGCCGTTTACTTTGTTCTACAGGAATCTACTGGCTACATGGCTCCAACATTGCGTATCCTGGCGGTTATTCACACCATCATTTCTTTCCTCTGTGTTATTGGATATTACTGTCTTAAGGTAATACTTAAAAGATGTTGTGAGGTTCTAACTGACATATTGCATCAGATGAATTTATATTCATCACTGATGAGAACAACATTTTACAGATATACCTGGCTAGTTTCTAATCTCAAACATTATGGAAAAAATATTTACTACTAATGTAAGCATGGACATACTTTACAAGTCTGATACCCATAGGTGTGCGCAGCCTATTTCATTAGAGTGTGCACCCTTGAGCTCAAACACACATGCATGTGTATGTGTTTACATATATATGACCCCGGCACATTCTTCTCCCTGCCGGCACAGTGAAAGGGAAGAGCATAAACACTTCTCTTATGGCAGAGTCGGTAAGAGGGAGATCTTTCCCATGTTCCTGCTGCTACACAGAGCGATAACACTAATGCACATGGGGTGATTAGGGTGTGCCTGGGCACACCCGGCACACCCTGTGTGCACGCCAAGCTGATACCTCAAAACTCTGATGACAGGACAAATACAAATTCTTACATAATCAGCATAAAAACATTCTGTGAAAACTCTGGAATTTTGCCATTGGACTTTACACACACACACTGTAATGCCGCGAAATTCCGACAACAAAACCGTGGAATTTTTTTCCGACGAAATGTTGGCTTAAACTTGTGTTGCACACACATGGTCACACAAATCTTGTCGGAAATTCCGAACGTCAAGAACACGGTGACGTACAAGACGTACGACGAGCTGAGATCAATGAAGTTCAATAGGCAGTTTGGCTCTTCTGTTTGATTCTGAGCATGTGTGGTTTTTTTTTGTGCGTCGGAATTGCATACGGACGATCGGAATTTCCGACAAGAACTTTTCTTGTCGGAAAATGTGAGAAGCAGCTCTCAAATTTTTGTGGTCGGAAATTCCGACAGCAAATGTCCAATGGAGCCTACACACGGTCGGAATTTCCAACAAAAAGCTCACATCGGACATTGGTTGTCGGAATTTCCGATCGTGTGTACGCGGCATTAGATATCACTCAGTGTAATCACAGAGGTCTAAAGTCAGTCTAAAGCCCCGTACACACGGTCGGACTTTTGGCCAGCAAACTTCATTTTGAGCAAGTTGGGCCAACAATCCGACCGTGTGTACGCTCCATCGGACAAACGTTTTTTGCTTTTTTCTTCTTTTCATCGGACAAAAGTTGGGTCTGCAAACGGACAAACTTTTGCCCAACAAAAGTCCGATGGAGCAAAGTCCTGCCGTGTGTACAGAAAACCATCGGACTTTTGTCCGATGGACAAAACAACTAATGTTAAAATCAACCAACAATAGCAGAAGTTGACCAAAGGGTGGCGGTAAAGAGCAGAAAAGAGCAGAAAAACCACGTGATGTTGCAAAAAGTTTTGGGAAAGTTTGCAGAAAAGTCCTGTGGTGTGTATGCTATGGGTGTGCCCGGCCAACTCCGTTCGGACAAAAATCCAGGGAAAAGTCCGATGGAAGTCCGACCGTGTGTATGAGGCTTAAGGTTAATCTTCAGCAGAGTTTACATGGGACTGTACGACCCCACAAACAGCCGCCCTGATTCCACCCCACCCCACCATCACCATCTGATTAATCATGATAGTAAAGAAAACCATAAAACTGAAGTGTGGAAAATTATGGCCGCTGCCCCTTTATCTGGGTTTAAAAAAAAATATGATAACCTTTAACCTTCATTGCACCATACCATTGTACGATACCATTAAACACACAGACCAATATCACCATTAAAATTTTAACCAAACCATTTGCTCAGTCTTTCAGGACTCGAGCACCAAGTAACTGTACCAACTACCAGGTACCACCATAAACACTGTCCACCCACACATGTGGGGCAACGTTACCCCGCTAAGTCTTTTAGGACTCAAGTACCAAGTAACCGTACCAACCGCCAGGAACTACCATAAACTGCGTTCGCCCACACCTGTTGGGCGACATTACCCCAATAAAGTTAGGGCCGTGACAAAGGGAAGGAGGGAAGATGACAGTTTGATTGAAGATTCAGACTGTTTTACCAGACCACATATGTTGGTACCTAAAAAGGAAAACACTTTGTCCCCATTGGTTGCTTGATTGGCTTTCAAATTTTGTTTCTAAGCCAAAGGATCAAAGCAGTGTATAACTTCTGGCAATATCTGTCTTCTGTGCCTTCTTATCAGTGACCAGAATGTGAGGTGGGGAGGGGAGAGATGTCACAGGGCCTGAAAAATAAACAGAGAAGCCAGTAGAAAGATTATGTACCTTTTATTGTGCTAATTCAATTAAAGCTGTGAACTATGGAAGACCATACAGGAAGAAAAGGAGGGGTTGGCTGCAGGGGGTGACAAGTCCCATGGGGACATTTGGATACCCCATGCCCCTAGCATTTTTCTGTATTGCAACAAAGCAGAATAACAAGCTAAAATGCAATAAGGTACAGAAGAGAGAGCAACATCACATGTTTTAAGGTAGTAAGACTAAACATAACATTTACATTTATATGTGGACACTGCTGGAAATTGTTACCACACCTCACTGAGCTAAAGTCCAAAAATATATCAAAAGCTAAGACCTTTTTTTTTTTTTCATTTTGGGTGGAGTATAGAATGGTTAACTTGTGTCATGTTCTTTTTTGCCACATGTCAGTTTCCAGAGATTTCCTTTTACTTCCTATACAGTAGACATGTCAAAATGAGAAAAATCTTCCCATTGTTGTCTTGCTTTAGATGTATCTTCAGTCGAAGATTTCCTCTCTATTCCTGTTCTTGTGACAAACAAAGATTTTGGATTTTCCCTCACTTTCATTGTCAGTAAAAATAGTCACCAGGACAAGTAGAGAACGTGATTCTCCCCAGGGGTGACACAAAAAAACAATAAAAAATAAAAAAACCTGACCTCTCTAACCCCTTACCACTCTATCCAAAACTAACCAAAATGTTCAGAAGTTTACGGTATTTCTTCCAGATGAATACAAAAAAAGTTACTAGCTCAAGTAAAGACTAAAAGCCACTTTTAGGTAATATTTTGAAGACCACTCGTGTGTGTGTGTGTGTGTGTATATATATATATATATATATTACCAAAAGTATTGGGACACCTGCCTTTACACGTACATTAACTTTAATGGCATCCCAGTCTTGGTCCGTAGGGTTCAATATGGAGTTGTCCCACCCTTTGCAGCTATAACAGCTTCTACTCTTCTGGGAAGGCTGTCCACAAGGTTTAGGAGTGTGTCTATGGGAATGTTTGACCATTCTTCCAGAAGCGCATTTATGAGATCAGGCACTGATGTTGACGAGAAGGCCTGGCTCACAGTCTCCATTCTAATTCATATTGGGTTGAGGTCAGGACTCTGTACAGGCTAGTCAAGTTCCTTCCCCCCCAAACTCACTTATCCATGACTTTATGGACCTTGTTTGTGCACTGGTGCACAGTCATGTTGAAACAGGAAGGGGCCATCCCCAAATTGTTCCCACAAAGTTGGGAGCATGAAATTATTCAAAAGTTCTTGGTATGCTGGTGCCTTAAGAGTTCCCTTCACTGGAAGTAAGGGGCCAAGCCCAACCCCTGAGAAACAACCACACGCCATAATCCCCCCTCCACCAAATGATTTGGACCAGTGCACAAAGTAAGATCCATAAAGACATGAATGAGCAAGTTTGGGGTGGAGGAAGAGTCCTGACCTCAACTGAATAGAACACCTTTGGGATGAATTAGAGAGGAGACTGCGAACCAGGCCTTCTCGTCCACATCAGTGCCTGACCTCACAAATGCGCTTCTGGTAGAATGGTCGAACACTCCCATAGACTCACTCCTAAACCTTGTGAACAGCCTTCCCAGAGCAGTTAAAGCTGTTATAGCTGCAAAGAGTGGGCCAACTAAATTTTGAACCCCACGGGATAAGACTGGGATGCCATTAAAGTTCATGTTCGTGTAAAGGCAGGTGTCACAATACTTTTGGTCATATAGTGTGTATATATATATATACCGTAAAATCAGGGGGAAATCGTGGGTGCGTGTTATACGCCGATACTCCGCCGATTCCCCTGCTGAAACGAGCGAGAGGAGCGAGCGGAGCCGAAGCCGAAGTACACTCGGCTTTACTCGGCTCCTCTCGCAGTCCCGCCCATCTCTGACTGCGCCGGTGACATAGAGAAAGCCGAGTGTACTTTGGCTAGTCTCGGCTCCTCTCGCAGTGCTGCCCCTGACTGTGAGCAGAGCCGAGTCTAGCCGAAGTACACTCGGCTTTCTCTATGTCAGCGGCGCAGTCAGTGGAGATGGGCGGGACTGCGAGAGGAGCCGAGTCTAGCCGAAGTACACTCGGCCCCGTTTGCTCCTCTCCACACAGAAATCGGCGCCAATTTTAAAAATCGCCGAGACTGACAAGGCTGCAAAGGCACTGGGCAAGGCTGCAGATGGACAGATGGACACTGGGCAAGGCTGCAGATGGACAGATGGACACTGGGCAAGGCTGCAGATGGACACTGGGCAAGGCTGCAGATGGACACTGGGCAAGGCTGCATGCTGCATTTAAATGTAAGTTTTTTTTCCTTGAATTTCCCTCCTAAAAGTTTTTTTCCTTAAAATTCGCTCCTAAACTTGGGGTGCGTGTTATACGCCGGCGTGTGTTATACGCCGATAAATACGGTGTATATATATATATATATATATATATATATATAACAAAGATCATAAACATTTCACGTTAAGAAAAATTTAAGTAGACATTAAACTTATTTCACCATCACTATGTTTACTTGATATTACAATAAAGAGCAAGAGAGACAACAGTAATGAAGTAAAGACTTATAACCTGATTCTGAAAGAGAATGTGAAATGATAATAGGAATAACTAGATAAAGAGATTACACTTCTCCAAGTCCCAAGCTTGCTTCTCAGGTCCTCTATCACTCTTAGTGACGGTTAAGAAAGAGCTCATCCAACCTCTACGAATAAGTCCAGTGAGGGTGAAATGCGTCTGGGGTGCTTGGCCTAGAGTTGGAACTGTGTCGAACTTGGTTGCTTTGATTACGTCTAATCTGGGGGGACTTTTATGGAGTTTGGTTTTGTACTTTATCTTAAGAATAACCAGATACTTAATAACACATTCTTTTCCATTATCTTCCAAAAGGTTCCTCTGGTGGTATTTAAACGTGAGAAGGAAATTGCTCGCAATGTGGAGTTTGATGGCCTATACATCACAGAGCAGCCCTCAGACGATGACATTAAGGGGCAATGGGATCGCCTTGTCATCAATACTCCGTAAGATACTCTAATATTATGATATACATATGGCATTATTATGATTCTATAGTGAATATGCTTCATTTCTGCTATGCAGTAAATAATCTTTTTTTTTTTTTCAGCAATGTAGTTAAAGAGGTTATAATTCCTAAATTTTGTTTTTTCATAAATAACTTACCTTCTCTGTGCAATGGTTTTGCACAGAGTGGCCCTGAACCTCATCTTCTGGGGTCCCTCGCTGGCATCACTTTGCTGCTCCTCGTTTGCGTGCACCACCATTAGGGATGAGCTTTATGTTCGAGTCAAACATGAGTTCGACTCGAACATTGGCTGTTCGCCCGTTCAGCGAACAGCGAACAATTTGGGGTGTTCGCGGCAAATTCGAAAAGCAGCGGAACACCCTTTAAAAGTCTATGGGAGAAATCAAAAGTGTTCATTTTAAAAGATAATATGCAAGTTATTGTCATAAAAAGTGTTTGGGGACCTGGGTCCTGCCCCAGGGAACATGTATCAATGCAAAAAAAAAGTTTTAAAAACTGCAGTTTTTTCGGGAGCAGTGATTTTAATAATGCTTAAAGTGAAACAATAAAAGTGAAATATTCCTTTAAATTTTGTCCCTGGGAGGTGTCTATAGTATGCCTGTAAAGTGGCGCGTGTTTCCCGTGCTTAGAACTGTCCCTCACCCTTTGGGTCTGATATGAATATTAAGGGGAACCCCTGCCGTTTTTTTCAATGACTTTTATCTGTATTCCTGGGACCCGACAATTCATTAATAGCCGCGAGTAGTTTTAAAAGGCCCTTCAGGTCTGGTATGGATATTAAGGGGAACCCTGCACCGAATTTAAAAAAAAATGGCGTGGGGGTCCCCCTCAAAATCCATACCAGACCCTTATCCGAGCACGCAACCTGGCAGGCCACAGGAAAAGAGGGGGGACAAGAGAGCGCCCCCCTCCTGAACCGTACCAGGCCACATGCCCTCTGTCTGTGACCCCCAAAGCAAATTGTCCCCATGTTGATGGGGACAAGGGCCTCATTCCCACAACCCTTGCCCGGTGGTTGTAGGGGTCTGCGGGCGGGGGGCTTATTGGAATCTGGAAGCCCCCTTTTACATAGGGAACCCCCAGATTACGCCCCCCATGTGAATTGGTAACGGGGTACATTGTACCCCTACCATTTCACCAAAAAAATTGTCAAAAATGTTAAAAACCACACAGACACAGTTGGGATAAGTCCTTTATTAAAAATAAAAAAAAATTAAATAAAAAAAAGATTCCAGCGGCAGTGATATAATCCACTCAATCTCCAGCGTTGTAATCCAGCTATGGATGATCTCCACTCCCCAGCGATGATGTGTCCAGCGATGATACACACACACGATGCTGGCTCCACCGGAGGAACCCCACGAATGACACGTCGCCAGCCTGGGGTTACCCAATGACGTGACGCGTGACCCCGCCCCCCCTCTGATGCATCGGGAAACCCGCCCCCTCTGATGCAATGGGAAACTCACAGGTTTCCCGTTAAATCAGAGGGGGGAGGGGTCACCCGTTACGTCATTGGGTAACCCCGGGTTTTCCGTTGCATCAGAGGGAGGTGGGGTCACCCATCCACGTCACTGGGAAAGCCCGGAGTTTTCCCTTGCATCAGAGGGGGACGGGGTCACGTGACAGGTGGCCCTGCCCTCAGCTACATAAGAGCTGTCAGGCTAGCGCTGCGTCATTCCCGGGGTGTCTCCGGTGGAGTCAGGATCGTGTGCATGTTCCTCGCTGGATATCATCACTGGAGAGTGGGGATCATCCATCGCTGGATACCGAGAATGGATTACATCGCTGGAGTTGAGATCAAGAGTGGATTACATCAATGGAATCTTTTTTAAATTTTTTATTTTTTTTATTTTTAATAAAGGACTTGTCTGTGTGGTTTTTAACAATCTGACTTTTTTTGTGAAATGGTAGGGGTACAATGTACCCCGTTATCAATTCACATGGGGGGGCCCCTGCCCGCAGACCCCCAAAACCACCGGGCAAGGGTTGTGGGGATGAGGCCCTTGTCCCCATCAAAGCACCCTCCCCATGTTGAGGGCATGTGGCCTGGTACGCTCTCTCATCCCCCTTCTTTTCCTGCAGCCTGCTCGGATAAGGGTCTGGTATGGATTTCTGGGGGAACCCCACACCGTTTTTTTTATTTGGTGCAGGGTTCCCCTTAATATCCATACCAGACCTGAAGGGCCTGGTAATGGAATTTTGGGGGGACCCCCCCCCCCACGCATTTTTAAGAAAAAATTTGATTCCCTGCAAAAAATGTAATTTTTGAAGGAAAAAAAGTTATTTAACCACTTCAATACCATGCACTTATACAGCTTCCTGCCCAAGCCAATTTTGAGCTTTCAGCGCTGTCGCAATTTGAATGACAATTGCGCGGTCATGCTAAACTGTACCCAAGCAAATTTTTTATCATTTTGTTCCCACAAATAGAGCTTTCTTTTGGTGGTATTTGATCGCCTCTGCGATTTTTATTTTTTGCACAACAAATAAAAAAAGAGCGAAAATTTTGAAAAAAAATACGTTTTTTTTTCTTTCTGTTATTTTTTTTGTAAATAAGTACCTTTTCTACTTCAATGACGGGCACTGATAAGGCGGCACTGAAGAGCACTGATAAGGCGACACTGATGGGCACCGATGAGGTGGCACCAATGAGGTGGCACTGATGAGGTGGCACTGATGGGCACTGAAGATGGGCACTGATAGGCGGCACTGATGGGAACTGATATGTGGCACTGGTATGCGGCACTAATTGGCACTCATAGGCGGCACTGATTGGCACACATAGGTGGCACTGATTGACACTCATAGGCGGCACTGATTGGCACTTATAGGCGGCACTGATGGGCACTTATAGGTGGCACTGATAGGTGGCACGGACGGGCACTGATAGGTGGGCACTTATGGGCACAGATGGGCACGGATGGGCACTGATAGGTGGCGCTGATGGACACTAGTAGGTGGCACTGATGGACACTGATGCCCAGCAATGCCAGCCACCACACATTGTGGTTGTGCCATCATAGTGCCAGTCAGTGCCCATTTGTGGGCACTGATTGGCATATTTTTAATTTTTTTATTTTACTACATGTGGATGGCCATGGGGGCCATCCACATGCTTGGGGCTTCCCTGTGGTCCTGGGGGGCTTCCCTGGCGGTCCAGTGTGGGTATCCGAGGGGGGGCTGCGCTGATAAACAATCAGCGCAAACCCCCCCTGTCAGGAGAGCCGCCGATCGGCTCTCCTCTACTCGCGTCTGTCAGACGCGAGTGAGGAAGAGCCGATCAACGGCTCTTCCTGTTTACATCGTGATCAGCCGTGATTGGACACGGCTGATCACATGGTAAAAAGCCTCTGCCGGAGGCTTTTTACCGAGATCAGTGTAGCGGTGGGTCAGACTGACCCACCGTTCCACCGATCGCCGCGATGCGCGCCCCCCCCGGGCGCGCGGCGGCTGTTATCCTGCATGACGTCATATGACGTCCAGTGTGGATAACTGAACCACTTCCCGGACGTCAATATGCTATTGACTGGGCGGGAAGTGGTTAAAACTACTAGCGGCTATTGATGAATTGTCGGGTCCCGGCAATACAGATCAAAGTCATTGAAAAAAACAGCAATGGACTGGGGGGGAACCCCTGCCTTTTTTTCAATGACTTTGATCTGTATTGCCGGGAGCCGACAATTCATTAATAGCCGCAAGTAGTTTTAAATGACTTTTTTTCCTTCAAAAATGACATTTTGTGCAGGTACAGTTCTAAGCACGGGAAACATGCACCACTTTACAGGCATACTATAGACACCCCCAGGTACAAAATATAAAGGAATATTTCACTTTTATTGTTTCACTTTAAGCATTATTAAAATCACTGCTCCCGAAAAACCTTTTTTTAAACTTTTTTTTGCATTGATACATGTCCCCTGGGACAGGACCCGGGTCCCCAAACACTTTTTTGACAATAACTTGCATATTAGCCTTTAAAATTCGCACTTTTGATTTCACGTTCGAGTCCCATAGACTTTAACGGTGTTCGAATGTTCGCGTGAACTTTTGGTCTGTTCGCATGTTCTGGATGCAAACCGAACCAGGGGGGTGTTCGGCTCATCCCTAACCACCATAGAAAGCCAATAGCTCCCGCTGCTGCCTCTCTGTTCTGTGAATGCAGAGAGAGAGGAGAGAGCCGCTACAGACGAGCACAGGGCTGCATTGAGTGAAGGAGAGGCATACAAATACTGGGACATTTTTTACCTTAATGCAGAGAATACATTAAGGTAAAGAATGTTTAACTTTTACCACCACTTGAATTAGTATTAATGGTCTTTTGAATCAACCACAACATCTGTATACAGTAAGCTGCTCTTAAATTATGATTCAGTTCATTAGGATTTGGGGCAGGACTTGAATGTAAATAAACAAACTAAATTAGACAATTCTGTTAAATGGTCTGTTAAATGGTTATTATGTACCCATTTCAAATACTCATGAATAGAATAAGAATACCCTAATATTAGGGCATTAACTAATAGGGTGTTCATCAGCACCCTTGAGAATTGAGAACTACAAGCCATCTGCTGGTGTAGCAGATGGGACTTGTTAAGCCGACCATACACGGTTCGAATTTCGTATCAAAGAATTTTTGTACAAATTTCGCACCGTTAGTGGGCTGCAGCAACAGCCGATTTTCGTGCGGCAATCAAATTTGTGGAATCTGACATGTTGGAAATTTTTTGAAAAACAAACGATTTTCTAATCAATGATGGGAGAATCGTGCGAGAAATGTAATAGAAAAAAAAATGCGCATGTGCAAGAAAATAAAATTCCCGGAGAGAAAAGAAAATTCCCGGAGAGAAAAGAATATTCCCGGAGAGAAAAGAATATTCCCGGCCGAATTTAAAAAATCAATGGTGGCATCATCGGATCACAAAAAAAACTAACTTTCTGATTTTGAAAATAAATTTTTAGTTTAGTTTTAGTTTATTCATAAGAATACTTTTAGGCTGGGTTCACACTATACGACACGACTTTCATCCTACTTTGCTCTGCGACATCTGTCCTACATTGGTCCGACATTGGTCCGACATTGGTCCGACATCCATCCGACATTCATGAACAGGATACTACTTTGATCCGACATTGTGCTAGTCTGACTTGTCCTTTGACCAATCAAAACAATCCCAGGGTGAGATAAATTCCTTTTACTGCTGCTGTAATCACAATGTCGGATGCCAAAGTCGTATGGTTAGGACAAGGATCCGACTTTGATCCGACTTCAATGATAGTCAATGGGCTGAAGTCGGATCAAAGTCGGACAGAAGTAGTACAGGGAGAATTTTTAATGTCGGACCGACATGTGTCGGACCAGTTAAGACGGCTCCCATAGGGAAACATTGATTTTCACACGTCATGCGACATGAGCTCCTAATGTCGGAGCGTTTGTCGCCCCAGTGTGAACCAGCACTTAGGCTGGGTTCACACTATACGACACGACTTTCATCCTACTTTGCTCTGCGACATCTGTCCTACATTGGTCCGACATTGGTCCGACATTGGTCCGACATCCATCCGACATCCATCCGACATTCATGAACAGGATACTACTTTGATCCGACATTGTGCTAGTCTGACTTGTCCTTTGACCAATCAAAACAATCCCAGGGTGAGATAAATTCCTTTTACTGCTGCTGTAATCACAATGTCGGATGCCAAAGTCGTATGGTTAGGACAAGGATCCGACTTTGATCCGACTTCAATGATAGTCAATGGGCTGAAGTAGGATCAAAGTCGGACAGAAGTAGTACAGGGAGAATTTTTAATGTCGGACCGACATGTGTCGGACCAGTTAAGACGGCTCCCATAGGGAAACATTGATTTTCACACGTCATGCGACATGAGCTCCTAATGTCGGAGCGTTTGTCGGACAAGTGTGAACCAGGCCTTAGGCTGGGTTCACACTATACGACACGACTTTCATCCTACTTTGCTCTGCGACATCTGTCCTACATTGGTCCGACATTGGTCCGACATTGGTCCGACATCCATCCGACATTCATGAACAGGATACTACTTTGATCCGACATTGTGCTAGTCTGACTTGTCCTTTGACCAATCAAAACAATCCCAGGGTGAGATAAATTCCTTTTACTGCTGCTGTAATCACCATGTCGGATGCCAAAGTCGTATGGTTAGGACAAGGATCCGACTTTGATCCGACTTCAATGATAGTCAATGGGCTGAAGTAGGATCAAAGTCGGACAGAAGTAGTACAGGGAGAATTTTTAATGTCGGACCGACATGTGTCGGACCAGTTAAGACGGCTCCCATAGGGAAACATTGATTTTCACACGTCATGCGACATGAGCTCCTAATGTCGGAGCGTTTGTCGCCCCAGTGTGAACCAGCACTTAGGGGAAAAAAATTGAGGTGGTTTCACCTGTGGCTTGTTTGGCAAATGTATTGCACAATGATCACTTCAAAGGCCAAAAGTATTAAACCGAGGTTGAATACATTTATTGGAAAGGAGAAATTGAGTAATAGCTCAATTAAAGCTTAAGTACATTGCAAATAAGTGAATAAGTGAAAGTCCATCAGAAAGTTGTCTCTCCACCTCACCGATGAAGAGTCTACAGTCCTGCAATTTTCCTTCCTGCCATTTCCAGATGAGATGACAGATACGCTGAAGCTGCTCATGCCAATTTCCAGCCAGTCCTATAGTTGCTCCTCGTGCTGACGTGACATCATTATACTTGTACTGTAATCAGTGAAGGGTCAGCAGCCATATCATCAAAATGGGCCGAGGCCAATGATAGGAGTGTTCATCCATGTTCCAGGTCTGGAGAGTATTACTAGCAGCTATCCCATCCCATTGCAGCTATAAATTCATAATGGGGAAAGGAGGGTGGGAAGTTTATTACTTTTTTTTTTATGTGGCTGCAGTTTTAAACCCTTTAAATAAATAAAAACCAAGATATTTTCTTACAAAACCTAATTTGCTTTATGTAATTCTACTTATTCCGTAACAAATTTTTTGTTACTGGGTTATTTCTTGTACTAACTCAAACCCACACTTTGATTACGGACATACTGCAGTTGTTTTGGTCCATTACTGCTAAGTAATATTTTATTCATATGTTGTACTCACTGTATTCATTTTCGTACATATTCATTCTTTATTCATTTAAGTGCTTTTCTATTTACTGTACACAATTGAGAGCTAGGGCTATCCCATATACTGATTTTAAGGCATGGGGAAATAATTATGTAATTTTGCAATATCTTGCATCATGTAGGGTTTAAAGGAAACCTGTACTTAGGAAGTATGGAGACTGCCATTGTTGTCCCCTGTCTTCTGAAATTACTAGTTCCCCCATCCAATGGTTCACGCAGTTTCTCAGTCCTTGATATGAAATAAGTGCGTAGATGAGGAGGGATTACTTCACTTTGACTTTCCGTAAATGCATGATTCAGATTCTCAGAAAAAGATAAGATGCTGATAGGAGGAGAGAGCAAATTGTGCAAAGACATGAGCTTATCACTCTGCTGCTGATCCTTCACTGACCAGCAGAGGGGAGTAGAGAGATGACACTACTGTATTACTTAACTGTAACAGAAAATGGTGAAAAGCGACACCAATGTAAGGGACAATACAACTTTCACTGTCTGTGTTTCTTTTCTGGCCATTATTACTATTTGTTTCATATGATGATTATCACTGAAAATTATTTTGTCTTATAGGGAGCTGCTGTGGGTGTCAAATGCACTAAGAATGACACATTCTTTATTAATATATTGATTATTACATTTTTACAACTCAATTAAGCTAGTGTGTTTTAGAGGTAATAATTTAGCATTTTAGTTTTCCTGAAACATGAAAGTTATTTCAAGGATTTCACTGTGTTAAAAAGATTGAGAAATTCTGTGTTATGTTGATTCACATGATTTAATTTACACGTCAGATTTTGTTGTCGTCAGCACCTGAAAGTTTTACCACAATTAAAAAAATACCAATAGCAATATCTTAAGGGCTAAGTTCACCTTTATATAAAAAATAAATGCACATGTTTTTGCAGGTAAAAAATGTGCATATAATATTTTTTCCCAGGACTCTGCAGAGCATTGCATATGTGATTAGTGGATCACAGGTTTAATGTAAGGCTCCTGCAGACACTGTCTACAGTTTTCTTATCCAAACCTTCTTATGGATTTTCACTTAAGAGGTGTAAGAGGTGTCAAAGAACTATTAGTGCGCTCATCAGTGCCCTTGCAGTTCATTGAGAACTACAAGCCATCTGCAGTGGTGGCAGATGGGACTTGTTAGTTCATTCATTCACAGACCCCTTTGAATGGCATTTTCAGAGGGTAGGGGTTAGTATTAGACGCAATCAGATTTAGATGCACTTGACTAACAAATTAAAGCCAAAATCCTGCTAATCCTTTTTTGGGATAAAACTTTTACATAAATAAAGCAGATCTTCACCTTCCAAAACTTTATCCCTCTGCTCCACCCCTCCTCCGGTCACCTACATACTTTTTTTTTCTTTATTTACATTTTTTTCTAAAAATTTCCCAGCCCCTCTCCCTTTTGCCTTCATTTAAAAAAGATGGGGCAGCCCTATCGGCATTTCATCGGGAGGCACACTGGCTGAACCCAGAACAGCTGCCAGCCTATTGATGACATCACATCAAAACATGGTTTTGCGAGACCAAGTGATATCAGAAGAGAAAGGGATCTCTACTGGTGTGAGGGTGAAAATCTGCTTTAATATAAGATGGCCATTGTAAGCATCCCTGTCAGTGTTAACTGGTTTGTCTCAACCCTCTAACTGCTACTTTTGCTGGACAGTTTTCATACCTCTCAACAGTTCCAGATTGGGCGGGACTTTGCCGCATTCACAGCTCTGTCCCGCTGTCCTGCCATACAAGGGCTTTGTCCTGCAAAATGTTTTTGATTGTATGTTAAGTTCTGGCTCAATAGGACCTGCAGCAGTGTTATCATCCAGCACAGCCAGGGATTGGTGGACAAGCCGGCTGGATGTGCACTGTGCAGTCAGGAAGAGAAACTTCAGCTGTCAAATCGAGAGTGTGATGTCGGGTATGGGCGGGACTGCTACACAGACCCGCCCCTCTGTCAAACAACCAGTGCATAACCAAAGAGCCAGCATTCATACATTACTGGCCGGGACAAAGATGCAAAGTGTCAGGATCAGTTGTCTGTTCCCCTCCCCAAGGTTTTTTCTGCCTTGTGGTACCCCTGCATTCACAGCAGCTTTCAACTTCTGTAGTTAAAAGTGAAAGCAACATCTCGGCTCCTTCAACAGCCTCTCTGTTCTGCACTTAGTCGGGCCAGTGCTGGACTGGCTGACATCAGTGTGTTCAAGGGGAGGAGGGAGGAGGGGGGTGAGCTGCACCCTAAACCTTATCTCCTTCCTGCTTGGGGAGTCCAGGAGCTGAAAATGAGTGTGCACCTAGTGCACTGAAAGGGAGAAGGAAGCTGTGGCTGCAGTGGATAGAAGAGCCAGCTACAGAAAGGTGCTGCTTTTACAAAGGTAACCATGTGGAAGATGGTGGAGCATTGGGGAGGGGAGATGAGGGCAGAGGAGAAAGGGTTGTCTGTGTGTGTGTGGGGGGGGGTGCAAAGGTTATAGCTGAGCTGGTCCCCTGCACTCTGTACGTAATGCACTCCAGAACCATACACTGTGCCAAGCACTCTGTACATAACACACTCCAGAACCCAGCACCTTGTACTTAACGCACTTCTGAACCCTGCACTCTGTACATAACGCACTCCTGAATACTGCACTCTGTACATCATACACTCCTGAACCCTGCACTCTGTACATAGCACACGCCTGAACCCTGCACTCTATACATAGCACACTCCTGAACCCTGCACTCTGTACATCGCACACTCCTGTACCCTGCACTCTGTACATCGCACACTCCTGAACCCTGCACTCTGTACATCGCACACTCCTGAACCCTGCACTCTGTACGTAGCGCACTCCTGAACCCTGCACTCTGTACATAGCGCACTCCTGAGCCCTGCACTCTGTACATAACGCACTCCTGAACACTGCACTCTGTACATCCTACACTCCTGAACCCTGCACTCTGTACATAGCACACGCCTGAACCCTGCACTCTATACATAGCACACTCCTGAACCCTGCACTCTGTACATCGCACACTCCTGAACCCTGCACTCTGTACGTAGCGCACTCATGAACCCTGCACTCTGTACGTAGCGCACTCCTGAACCCTGCACTCTGTACATAGCGCACTCCTGAACCCTGCACTCTGTACATATTGTACTCCTGAACCCTGCACTCTGTACATATTGCACTCCTGAACGCTGCACTCTGTACATTGCACACTCCTGAACCCTGCACTCTGTATATAGCACACTCCTGAACCCTGCACTCTGTACATCGCACACTCCGGAACCCTGCACTTTGTACATCGCACACTCCTGAACCCTGCACTCTGTACAACGCACACTCCTGAACCCTGCACTCTGTACAACGCACACTCCTGAACCCTGCACTCTGTACATAGCGCAGTCCTGAACACTGCACTCTGTACGCAATGCATTCCTGAATACTTCCACACTTTGTGAAATGCACATTCCCATAGTTTGTGCAAAACCATTTGTATTGTAAGCTTTTTGATCTTTTATTTTTTTTTTTTAATGATTGTGCTGGGGTTTGTATGTGTCTGTGAGACTCTCTTTCTTGTGGCACAGCAATCAAAGTATATTTTATAGGTACAAGGAAACCTGGGTTTTGTTTAACCACGTCCATTAAGCCCCTCCCATTGTTAAAAGTTTGAACACACCCACTTCTGCCGCAGTGCACGTAGCGTGCCGTCTGTCGCTTCCTCCCTCAAGTGTCCCTCATTCTGAAGTTCAAAAGTTGGGAGGTATGAGTTTTGTCTATCAAATTAAGTTTAAAAATAACAGACTTACTGGCAGGATCATCACATGAAAGTGAAAAAGCCCCCCAAAAAAAACCCATAGTGGATATGTGAAGGGTGTGTGCTAATAAGGTCAGCTGGTAGACTCCTTCCTGCGTCTTACTGGTTTTTCCATCCCAAATCTACATACCAGCAAGGGATGAAGCTTTCTAAGAAATATAGCAAGAGCTAAGATAAGGCCTTGTTCTCAAAATCAAAGAAAGCTTTTATTTTTCTGCATCCGAGGTACATTAAAGTGGATGTAAACCCTCTCCTATACCCAGTGAAGTGAACAGCCTCAGATGATACAAATGTCTCTACATACGTTTTACATCTATATCTGCTGTCTTTAGCTTGCTATATTCTAGAATTCTTACATGGTGTTAGCATTTTATTCCCCATTCAGCACAGGCAATGTATTCTTGGCATACACTGTGTGACAGCTGATTGGAGGAAAGTCACCCCCCCCCCACTCCACATAGATAGAGAAACAAAGATACTTTCAGAGTTGTTTTGTGACAAGACAAGCTCTCTGCTAATCTATTTATGGCACCCATCCCGACACAAATTTCAGACTGATTTTATCTCCCGTCTCTGAGAACTTGCCAGAAGCTATCATGCTGATAACAGAGGAATGAAACAGCAGAAAGACACGAGACTAATGCCGCAAACCCATGACCGTTTTTAATGTCATTGAAAAAAAACGGCATTTTTCTCGACGTGATTTTTCGTTTTTCCCCTCAAGCCTGCCTTGCCTACACACTATCGTGGAAAAAAATGTTCGAGTAAAGCGCGGTGACAAAGAACACGTACGACGGCACCATAAAGGGGAAAGTCCATTCGGATGGCGCCACCCTTCATGTCAGTAAAGTTTATTGAGCGACGATTCGCGCTTTTCAGCCTCGTGCTTTTCAGTCCGTTACAGCGTGACGAATGTGCCATCTCCATTACGAACGCTAGTTTTACCAGAACGAGCGCTCCCGTCTCATACTTGATTCTGAGCATGCGCATTTTTTTTCACGTCGTCAAAGCCCACACACGGCCGTTTTTCATTACGAGAAAAACGACGATGTAAAAAAACGACGTGAAAAATTAGAGCATGTTCCAATTTTTCTCGTTGTGATTCTCTGCGTTTTTCTCGTCTGGAAAAATGCTGGAAAGCCCACACACGATCATTTTTAATGACCATTTAAAAAAATTTAAATTTTCTCGTCATTAAAAACGGTCGTGTGTACGCGACATTAGGGCTTTGGAGAGAGATAAGAAAACACTACTACTATGTGTGCTTAGGTCATGTTTCATGAATTGGGTTTACATCAACTTTAATGGTATATTGGTACATAGGAGAGCTAGATTTTTTTTTTTTTTTTGGAGGGTGGGGGGGGGGGGGGGTGAACTTAGCTTTCAATGTATTTTGAAGATTAAGTTAAAAACCATTCAGTGCCTATTTCTCCCCCTCCCCTAAATATTTTCTCCCCCCTCCCATATTGATCCAGTGCTGTCTGTCTGCTGGTCTTCCCTCTTCTCTCCCCTGTCATGGGCTTGGCTGAGAGCAGCGGGAGCCATTGGCTTCTGCCACTGTCAGTCAAATCCAGTGAGCAAAGAACAGGAGGCAGGGCAACACAGGCAGGGTGAGCTGCACTGTGTGTGTCATTAGGCTCAAGAGCAAGCCCACATGTGTGCCACCAGAGGAAGCGGCTTCCAATAGTGGCACACATAGAAGATGAGGAGCCGAGAGCGCTAGCAGGAGACCCAAAAAGGGGAGATTTGGGCTTCTCTGTGCGATACTATTGCACAGAGCAGGTAAGTACAACTTGTTTTTTATTTTAGAGGAAAAAAATAACTTTACAACCACTATAACATTAAAGGAACACTAAAGGTAAAAAAAAAATTTTTTTAAATAACAAACATGTTATACTTACCTCCACTGTACAGCTCGTTAATCACAGAGTGGCCCCGAACCTGGTCTTCTGGGGTCCCTTGGCGGCTATCTCGGCTCCTCCCCGCAAGAATTCACCACCTTCATGCGAGCGAGCGAGCATGGTGGTAAGTTCTTGCGGGCACGCTCCCGTGATTCAGCCGGCGGCTATAGCCGCTTACTGTATCACTCAGCCCCGCCCCCCGGCGCGCCGCGTCATTCGATGTGATTGACAGCAGCGCGAGCCAATGGCTGCGCTGCTTTCAATCAACCAATGAATGAGCCGAGAAGCCGGCCGACTTTCGAGGGGTCAGGTAAGTAAACGGGGGCTCGGGGGGGGGGGGGGCGCTAATCCTCAGATGTTTTTTCACCTTAATGCATAGAATGCATTGGTCCTTCTCAATAGTAAAGAAAAACAGACAGACAAAAGGTTTCAGAAAGTCAGGAAAATACAAGAGATCCACATTGCAATTATTTCGGTGTTTGTGTAAATGTCAATGATTACAATTGGAAAAAAAACGAAGCAAAAATACAGCCATATAGGCGTCAGAGTGCAACGAAGGGGGGGGGGGGGGGGGGAATGATTACAATTGGAAAGTGGGAAAGAAGAGCATAAAAAAAATGTGATACCAAGTAATGGCAATAAGGTAGCAGAAGCAAAGGCTCATGCAAGCATGGACCTTAAAGCAGTAATTGACACAGACGTTTTGTACCCCTTTACATTGCAATCACCTCATCTGCTATGCTCTTTCCCAGGAATAAGCCAGGTTTTAGCTTCTAGTAAGTTAAGCCCCTCGGCGATAATCCTGTATACTGTATAATTTGGCTCATGCAGGTAACTGAGTATGTACAATGGATGTATCTCCACCCCACCCACCAGGCTAAAGACCTTTACGTTGGTAATAAAGCAGTCTATACCCAGCAAAGTAATTAAAATTCCAAGGAGATTAGCTGGTAAAACATGTACACTATTATGCCGCGTACACACGATCGTTTTTCATGCCGTTAAAAATACAATTTTTAAAAATGGCCATTAAAACCGATCGTGTGTGGGCTCCAGAGCATTTTTAACGGCGTGAAAAACGGCCATTAAAAATTTCTAACATGCTCTATTTTTTCACATCGTTTTTCATGTCGTTTTTTTTAACGACGTGAAAAACGATAGTGTGTATGCTTTTACGAGGTGAAAAAAAACGCGCATGCTCAGAATCAAGTATGAGACGGGAGCGCTCGTTCTGGTAAAACTAGCGTTTGTAATGGAGATAGCACATTTGTCACGCTGTAACGGACTGAAAAGCACGAGGCTGAAAAGCGCGAATCGTCGCTCAACAAACTTTACTAACATGAAGGGTGGTGCCATCCGAACGGAACTTCCCCTTTATAGTGCCGTCGTACGTGTTGTACGTCACTGCACTTTGCTCGAGCGTTTTTTTTAATGATCGTGTGGATGCAAGACAGGCTTGAGAGGAAACAAGAAAATAAACAACGAGAAAAACGTTGGTTTAAAAAATGGCATGTGTACGCCGCATTAGGACCATGCCTGCCAACTAGCCGCAGTGAAATATTATAAGTACAGAATTCGCACCCCCCCCAATACCCAGCAAGTTATTGGTGTCGAATAAAGTGCCACACCCCATTAGGACCTTACAGGAAAGCAATTGAATGTCTCAGACAGAGATAGCGTGCTGATGATGAGGATCACTGAAGATGATGGTGATGATAAAGATTGTGATGAAAATAAAGATGGTGTCCTCGACCCCTTTTCTCACAGAATTTTCCCTTTTCCGCAAAAATACTCTTATCTAGGAAACAACCTAGAGGGCGTAGCTTGGAATATTTACTCACATCTGATTGGGGAGTAATATTACCGATAAACTGTTTGTTTGCGCAGTCAGCGGTTTCACTCTTCCACCAGATGGCGCTCTTATGCCGCGTACACACGACCGTTTTTAATGTCATTGAATAAAACTGCATTTTTCTCGACGTGATTCTTCTCAAGCCTGCCTTGCCTACACACTATCGTTGAAAAAAATGCTCGAGTGAAGCTCAGTGACGTACAACACGTACGACGGCACTATAAAGGGGAAGTTCCATTCGGATGGCGCCACACTTCATGTTAGTAAAGTTTGTTGAGAGACGATTCGCGCTTTTCAGCCTCGTGCTTTTCAGTCCGTTACAGCATGACGAATGTGCTATCTCCATTACGAACGCTAGTTTTACCAGAACGAGCGCTCCCATCTCATACTTGATTCTGAGCATGCGCATTTTTTTTTAGTCGTTAAAGCCTACACACGGCAGTTTTTCATGACGAGAAAAACAACGAGGTGAAAAACGACGAGAAAGATTAGAGCATGTTCCAATTTTTTCATGGCCATTTTTCACGTCGTGAAAAATGCTCTGAAGCCCACATACGATCATTTTTAATGACCATTTAAAAAAATGCATTTTTCTCGTCATTAAAAACGGTTGTGTGTACGCGGCATAAGACTAGGAATCCTTATATTAGGTCTTCTGGGAATAAAATGGGATTTTACTCAATTCCAACTTAGATGGGATATACTATGTTTATTCCTGGGTTTATTTAAATATGGCATTGTATGTATAGGGTGTTTAGTTATATTCCCTGTGGTGTTTAATATTATTTGAAATATCAATCATTAGTGTACTATTATCTTACTAATTTAACATTGGCTGAAGGTGTGCGATTTTACCCAGCAATCCATGTTAATGCATGAATTATTACTCATTAAAAGATGTATACCGTGCACCATTTTTCGTCTTTCTTCTGAAAATATATAGATTACAAAACACACTTATTTCTTATTATAAGTATTACAGTAAAATATAGACGTAGTAATATTTTTCTTATCATGATTGAGTTTTTTGACATAGTATGATGTCTTATATGTGCATACATTGAAAAGTGATTTAACCTTTTATAAAAGTGTCCCAAAGGTAAAAACTGTTATGTCTTATGAAAATAGT
Organism: Rana muscosa; assembly: GCA_029206835.1. Classification (NCBI taxonomy): domain Eukaryota; kingdom Metazoa; phylum Chordata; class Amphibia; order Anura; family Ranidae; genus Rana; species Rana muscosa. Next base: position 133,715,625 of record CM055126.1, read on the forward strand.
GAATCATATAAATTGACTTCATTTCCTTCATTTCAAGAGTTTTGTAGGAACATACAAGAATGTTGACGTTTGGTTAAACATTCTTTGTGGGATTTTCCCTCCCAGAGTCCCAGATTATTAGACTTAGACAATGCCAGGAGTTGACATACATTCTACATAAAAGGTCTTGTCTAGGCCAGCAGCGTAAATAGACCAGTGTATTGTGCATAGCTCCCAACTGTCCCTGATTTGGAGGGACTGTCCCTGATTTGGAACAATATCCCTCTGTCCCTCATTCCCCCTCATTTTGGTCTGATCTATATAGCTGTATATTAATGCACTTTTTATCAAAAAGGTTTCCAGCGCTAAACCTTTCATCGGATTTCTAACTTACTGCATTTGTAAATTCCAAAAGCCAATATAAAGGAATAATAGTGGTAAAAAAAAACACTTGTGGGTTTAACCAATCTTGTTTTTTTGTACAATTCTCCTTTAAGGGGCATGGCAAGGGGTGTGTCTTATGCCTGCACACTTTTGCTGATAGGTGTCCCTCATTCCCATCTCAAAAAGTTGGGAGGTATGGTATTGTGTGTCTTTAAAAGTGTGGTTCCCCCTGAGAGCCCTGAGGGGTAAAACAACTACAGTTAAAGTAGAGTTAGCACAAAGACATCAAACTCAAAAGAACTGAGGTAGGGGTCATTGTATCAAGTCTCTACGATTTGTTAAGCCCCGTACACACGATCGGATAACCTATGGATTTTCGTCCGATGGATTTGTCCATCGGATATCCGATGAAACTGTTTTCCATCAGTCTTGCCCACACACCATCAGTCAAAAAACCGACCGTTCCAAACGCGGTGACGTAAAACACTCCGATGTGCCGAGAAAAATTAAGTTTAATGCTTCTGAGCATGCGTCAACTTGATTCTGAGCATGCGTGGGTTTTTGATCTTAAAATTGATTTTAAAACAAGTTCTATTTTTTACAACCGATGGAAAAAAGACCGATGGCTACCATACACGATCGGTTGGTCTGATGAAAACCATCCATCGGACGGTTTTCATCAGTCAAACCGATCGTGTGTACGGGGCTTTATTGTTGGTTGTTACTGCTGGATCCCTAGGGGCGGTATTGCACCCACTGCCTTCTGCAGAGTCTGGTAGCAGGTCATCAGCAGGCTCACTTGTCTGTGGGAGCACTGGGTGTTGTGCTGAAACATTGGGGAGTTCACATGGCTCAATGGGACTCGGTGTGGACGCCATCTTGCCAGATTCAGGTGAAGCCAGCTGTAGGTGCTTAAGAAAACAGTCTATGGTTGCGGTGGAAAAGTGCTGTGGCAGCTTTTCAGGTCTCCTCTTGTTAGTGATCCCCTCGTGGAGATAAACTGGGGAAGGTAGGTGACTGCACAGTATCCATAAGGTAGATGGCCTGGGAGGTAGCAGTCTACGTTAGATGGCCTGGAAGCTCAGCTATGGCGCTGCTTCACTCCTCCATACCAAGACCATACCCCCTGTTATCTCTTGTTTTGTGATGATCAAGATAACATTTGAGTCAATGAATATTAGAAAATACTGCAAGCTATTAGTATAGGAGAATGTAGCCTCTTTAGGGTGAATTAATAAAAATTTATATTTTCAGGAATAAAATACTCTAAGCCTAATCCAGTTCCTCATTCACTGTAGCAATTCCTCTGTTTTTGTCATTTAAATGCAGATCACGTGAAGCTTTTTAATATTTGTTATGGTGTTAATGTTGATTTGAATGTGACTTTTTTTATTCTGTTTTTAGGTCTTTCCCTAATAACTACTGGGATAAGTTTGTTAAGAGGAAGGTAAGCCCTTTGTTTCCTGTGTATAGTTACTGTGAATGTCATACAATGCATTATTTGTTTATATAGTTCAGTGGGAATTAAATGTTTAGGCCTCATGCCCACGGACATTTTAAAAAACGGGCTGTAAAGCTAGTACAGACGCCAGGAAAAAAGCGGCGTTAAAAACTTTATTTTTTTCCGCGTTTTGCATTGAATTCTATGCACGTTAAGCCGCGCTAGCTTTCAGCCGTGTTTCTCTGTCTCTATTCAAAATCAATGGTTCCCTATGGGAGCCCATTGATTTGAATAGAAGTCGCACCAGAAGTCAGAACAAGATGATCCGACTTGCGGTGCGACATGTGTGCAAAAAATCTTGAAGGGGAAACCCCGCGAAAATGTAAATACATTTTTTGGCGTGAGGTTCCCCCCCTAAGACGATACCAGACCCTTTGGTCTGGTATGGATCTTAAGGGGAATCCCCACCCCAAAAAAATGGTGTGGGGTTCCCCCAAGATCCATACCAGACCCTTATCCGAGCACACAGCCCGGCAGGTCAAAAAAGCAGGGCGAGTGAGTGCTCCCCTCTTGGACCATACCAAGCCACATACCCTCAACATGGGGGGGTTGGTGCTTTGGGGCAGGGGGGGGCCCTGTGCCCCCCCACCCCAAAGCACCTTACCCCCATGTTGATGATGACAAGGACCTCTTACAACCCTTGCCCGGTGGTTGTCTGCTTCACGGAATCTGGGAGCCCCCTTTAATAATAGGGTGGGGGGCCGGGATCTGCCCCCCTGCCCCAAAGCACCAACCCCCCATGTTGAGGACACATGGCTTGGTATGGTCCAGGAGGGGGGGCGCACGCTCGCCCCCTTTCCTGACCTGCCGGGCTGCGTGCTCGGATAAGGGTCTGGTATGGATCTTGGGGGTACCCCCACACCATTTTTTTTGGTGTGGGTTCCCCTTAAGATCCATACCAGACCGAAGGGTCTGGTATCGTCTTGGGGGGGAACCTCACGCAAATTTTTTTCATTTGCGCGGGGTTCCCCTCTAAAGATTCTCAGCACACAAGTAGCACCGCAAGTCGGATCCTCTTGATCCTCCTTCTGGTGCGACCTCTATTCAAATCAATGGGCTCCCATAGATAACCATTGATTTTGAATAGAGACAGAAACGCCAGACGAGGCTTAACACAGCGTTAAGCCTCGTTAAATCGCGTTTAACACCTTTTGCCGGCGTCTGACATTTTTACAGCTCTAGCGCTGGAGCCTCGGAACGCATTGGTCCTGGGTTTTTTTTGCAGCTTAAAAACGCCATGGTGGACATGAGGCCATAGGCTAACATGGAGAGGCGTTTTTAAGCTGCAAAAAATGCTCATAAAAGCAGCTGTAAAAACGTCCGTGGGCATGAGTCCTTAATATAATAAATGGAACACAATTGACATTAATTCTAAAAAAGATTTAATATATTAAGTACAAAACAACTGCAACTCATTTTTGTTTTTAACCAATTTAAAGACAGACGCACACAGAAAAAAAGTAATTTCATTAATGGCTGCCCTGGTCTAGTGAAAATTACAATGTTGTTGCAGCAATCAGGAACACTGTTGCTGGCTTACATTTGTCTGGTAACACTGGGACTGATATGGCTAGCAAACAAGGACACTGTTGCTGACTAGTCTGGTGACACTGGGACTGGTGTGGCAGCAATCATGAACACTGGTGCTGGTTGCACTGGTCTAGCAACACTGGTACTGGTGTGGCGGCGATCAGGAACACTGTTGCTGGCGTATACTGCTCTGGTGACACTGTGGCAGGTGTGGCTAATGATTAGGGACACTATGACTGGCTTACACTGGTCTGCTGACACTGCACTCATGTAGCTATCGATCACATGTGGCTGACTTGGTGCACTGTAAAAACACTGCTGCAATCACAGCTTGGAAATACTCTGTTTCCTCTCGTAGCCTTTGTTTGTATTTTTGATTGCTGTAATTGATGACAATGATCACATGGTACAGGGCCAATTTCATTGTCCATAGACACTTAAATCACAGAGCGTGCTCATGGATGTATTAGAGGGTGCACATTTTGGATTTGCAATCAGTATGTGCTTGTATCAGTTGATCCATAGTTGTGTACAATAATCAGATTGTTTATTTAGTAATATTTAAAGGTCTTTAACTGAAAATATGACAAGATGTGACAGAAAAAAATTATTAGCAAATGTAGTAGAAAACAATGACTGAACTAAATTGCAGAGCTAAAATGTTCACATATTTTTAAGGTGCTCTGCTGTCAATAATCAATCTAAAAGCCGCAGAACCTGCTCAGTATTTTACTGAGAAAAGCCATGCATTGTGGTTTCAGCTGTCTGTACAAATCCACATTTTAATCAGAGAATAATATCCACCAGCTAAGTTTCCATGGATATTAAGACTTGTGGAAGGATGTTAAGTCCCAGCTGAGCACTGGGTGATTTTAGTGCACTGAAATGTTGTCTGCAACCATACCGCAATGTTACAACCTGTGAAAGGATGAAGGATGAAGAAGGATGAAAATTATGTGAACGTTAGTTAAAATCTCATTGTTAAATTGGGGTAGTATTTTCCTAAAAGGGGAGAGACTTGACTATTTTAGTCTTAAAAACGATATTTATATATATAAAACTTAAGACTAGAGGCTGCCCAAAAAAGACAGAAACATTGGTATCCTATTACCAAAAGAAAAGAAAATAATTTTGAGTTGTGGCATACCAAATAATTGCATTTGAAGCAAAAAATGTGCCAACACTTTAAAAACACAAATGTGTAACCTTCTCTGGCTGTGTGTTTACTTACCACAGTATACCAGTCTGCAAGTAAACACTTCTGTGCTGAAGGACATTAGCTTGGGTGATACTTCACTTACTTGCCACTCACTTTTGCGATTGGAATCATGTACTTTGATGCTGCCATCTTTGATTTTTCTAGGGGTGGGTAATGTCATTCATTTCTTATGTGAAAGCACCTCCCTTCAGCACTGCAGGTTGGGATGCTGTATTAAGTAAACCCACAGCCAAAGAAGATTACACATCAGATTGCTCCTTTGTTGGCATTTTCCAGTCTGTTAGGAAAAACATTAGATTTTTAAACACATAGAGGTCAAAAGGCTTTACTTGAAGTGGCCCTCAACACGCTTGAACGCACGAAATTATGCATTTGCACTATTGTTGGCAAGACAGCACATGGTGCACTAAAGCACCACAAAGGGGCGAATTCAGCCTAAAACAGCTCAAAGAATCACTGCTAAATTGAAATTTGGTTTAACAAGGGGTATAATGTAATTTAACCAATCTACTCTAAATATACTTGCCTGTATAAATAAAATAGATATAGTACAAATGTTTCTGAAATAACTACTTATACATTATAAATGCATCTGCCTGCTCATAAAAATAATACCACAGTAAAAGAAAACTGAATAGAATATACAGCAAGATAAGCAGTTTTCTAAACTAATTATTTCTATCCAGCCAAGTAATCTCTGTAGACAAGTTCAAACAGTCTCTAGACCAGGGGTCTCAAACTGACGGCCCTCCAGCAGTTGCAAAACTACAAGTCCCATGAGGCATTGCAAGGCTGACAGTTACAAGCATGACTCTCACAGGCAGAGGCATGATGGGACTTGTAGTTCCGCAACACCTGGAGGGACGCCAGTTTGAGACCCCTGCTCTAGACATTCATCTTCCCAATACATTTGGCCAAAGTCTTTTCCTCATTAGAAATGTATGTGTGGATATCATTGCTTAGTAGTTAACCACTTAAGCCATGGACCAATACGCAGCATAAAGACCAGGCCCCTTTTTGCGATTCGGCACTGCGTCGCTTTAAAGAAGTTACCGCTCAGACATGGCTGTTGATCTGCTCACTGGATCCGAAGTCGTGGGTGCAGGCGATTGCCTATAACAATGCAGAAACGAAAGAAAAGCTTGGACAGCCGCACTCCAAAAAATTTGTTGGTTCTTTATTTAAAAAAACAAGGTCACATCAACACATATGACAGCAAAAAATAGCAAGAGGAGCTGACATGTTTCACACTGCAAATCAGTGCTTAATCATAGCTGACCTTGTTTTTTAAATAAAGAACCAACACATTTTTTGGAGTGCAGCTGTCCAAGCTTTTCTTTAGTTAATGCACTGCGTCACTTTAACTGACAATTGCGCGGACGTGCGACGTGGCTCCCAAACAAAATTGACGTCCTTTTTTTCCCACAAATAGAGCTTTCTTTTGGTGGTATTTGATCATCTCTGCGGTTTTTATTTTTTGCGCTATAAACAAAAATAGAGCGACAATTTTGAAAAAAATTCAATATTTTTTACTTTTTGCTATAATAAATATCCCCAAAAAATATATAAAAAACATTTTTTTTTCTAAGTTTAGGCCGATACGTATTCTTCTACATATTTTTGGTAAAACAAAAATGCAGTCTGCGTTTATTGATTGGTTTGCGCAAAAGTTATAGCGTTTACAAAATAGGGGATAGTTTTATGGCATTTTTTTTTTTTACTAGTAATGGCGGCGATCAGTGATTTTTTTCGTGACTGCGACATTATGGCGGACACATCGGACACTTTTGACACATTTTTGGGACCATTGTCATTTTCACAGCGATCAGTGCTATAAAAATGCACTGGTTACTGTGAAAATGACACTGGCAGTGAAGGGGTTAACCACTAGGTGGCGCTGTAGGGGTTAAATGTTCCCTGCTTGTGTTTCCTTACTGAGGGGGGGGGGGGGGGTTGGGCTATGTGTCACATGACACCGATCTCGGCTCTGTGTACACGGAGCTGAGATCAGTGTCATTGTTACTAGGCAGAGCAGGGAAATGCTTGTTTACACAAGCATCTCCCTGCTCCATACCTCCGTGAGACAATCGCGGGGATCCCCGCAGCGATCGAGTCCGCGGGACCCGTGGCCCGACTCACGGGGAAGGCAGGGGGTTCACGCACGCATCGCCGGCGACGCACACGCGACCCCCACGACGGGCAGTTAAAGGGGACGTACAGGTACGCGATTGTGCCTGTACGAGCCATTCTGCCGACGTATATATACAGTGCATGGTCGTTAAGTGGTTAAACAATGACAAGAACAGCTCAGCCTGCAACACTATAGGGATGGCAGTTGCAAGAGACATCATATCAATAAGTGTGGTAAATGCACACTTCTATAAAAATAAAGAAGAGTATTTTCCTGTATTATTTCAAATAAATTAGATTGAGTATTTACATTCAGCCATGACTAAGCACTAGACCCTAGTGTGAAACGCGTCGGCTGTACCCCTTTGTTTTTGCTGTGACTTGCAGTGCTTCATGTATTTTACTCAATAAAGGCAACCTCAATGGTTTTTGGAGTGCGGCTGTCCATACATCCTACCTTCCTTTTCGCATCTACAGCATTGCCAGCACCCGTGGTTCCTGGGAAGACACTGTTTGCTCACCTGCACTTACCTAGAGCGGTGATCTCTCTTTTTTTCAACTTAGAATATGTCATGTGTCCAGAGAGAACAGTTTAATATAGATATTAACACTGTGCATAAAGATGAATATGCTCTATAAACCTCTCATAATATTCATCCATTTAGGAACTGTTTGTTCTGTGAAGCTAAGGCGTGTAAATGAAGGTCTTTTCTGTGCAAATGAAATTAATGTCAGCAATTAAAACATTTGTTCTGCACTAGAAAAAAATATTTAATTCTCCTCTTTACTAGAGAACTTAAAAATTATATTGCGCTAACATAGTGTCAGTTTTATTCTAACAGCTCTTCAGTAAATCCCTGGAGTCTTTCCATGTGGCGTGTTTTAAGCTAATAATGCATAGCAACATCGTTAATAAGCTTTTATCTCACTTAGAGCTTCAACTCTGCACTGTTGACTGAGATGTATTGCATTTTAATTGTTTTGTCTTTTTTGTCATTGCAAAGAAACAATCTATATTTCTTCTAGCACACAAGAAATGATAGTAAATAAGTGGATCTGTGCCACATGGGACAGATGTTCAGAAATAATTGTGTGATCATGGTTTATATTCTTAGCCCACCCATGGCAACATTTAGCAACCAACTTGTTAGAAGATGCATAGCATTTTCTTTGTCCTTCAGTGATCTATGAGTTCATTGCATATCGATGTAAGCACTAAACAAATCTATTACTTCAGTAAGCAATTAGAGTAGCTTTACATGGACATAGAAGTATGTGTCTTATTTAAATACCCAATGTAAAATTGAAACCTGCTATGGAGATCCATTAATTAATCCAGAAAAAGTGCCACACACGCCATATTGTGTATAATGTCTCATAGCAGGCAGCGAATCCCAACCACAGCACTACCTACTTAGAGTTTGCATGTTCTCCCTGTGTCTGGAAGGTTAATTGGATGGATTTGCCCATGTATGTATGAATGTGAGTTAGGGACCTTAGATTGTGAGCTCCTTGAGGGCAGAGACTGATGTGAATGTATACTATACTGTATATATAAAGTGCTGTGTAACTTGACAGCTAGGGTGCCACCTTTTCTTCAAGTCTAACCCGAACACTTTAGCAGCGCACAGCAAATTTGTGTTGTAGTATAAACCATACATATATCTTGCTATTAAATAACATTTCTAATCATATGAAGTTAATAACAAGAGTCCCCCTTTACATCAGAGTCCAGCATTCCCCTTTTACATCTGAACTCGCAGAGTTCCCTTTCACTGTAAGGGGGGACTCTGTAGACTCTGATGTAAGGGAGAACTCTGGGGCCTCTAACATAAGGGATGCTTTGGGAACTCTGATTGAAGGGGGAACACTGGGGCCTCTGGTGTAAAGAGGAACTCTAATGAAAGGAGTGCTCTGAGAACCCTAAATTACCTTAGTGTACACACTCAGAGGCAGGAGAAAGAAGGGGGAGACATCAGTCACAGACAGGGATGGGTGTAAGGCCACTCACCCCTTGGCAGTCAGCACCTCTCATGCAAATGTATCTGAGGCTGCAGGCCTTTAAATTTCCGGCCCCCACTTTCCTTTTCTGAGGCACAGCACCGGGGATTGAAGGAAGAGGTGCAGATCAAGCTCTGTCTCCTCTCCCATCTGTGTGTGTGTATGGAGGGGGGGGGATTGTTACTGCTGGCTTTGGGCAGCATGAAAGAGAGTGTAACAGACACACTCGGCTTAGACAACTGCAGCCAGCAACCCTGCTGGGAAGCCATAGTCCTGTCTGAATAATGTGTCCGGGTTTCAGGCCGTCTGAAACCCGGACGCATGATTCCAAACCCTAACTGTCCGGGTGAATCCCGGACAGATTGCAACCCTATTGAACGCACTATATAAGTACCTGTAATAATAATACAAATAATAATAATAATGATGCCTAAGCGGTCAACATCTCTCCAGACAGTTTTGAGGTGCTGGATTTGATACTGTTGACTTAAACTAAAGCTGGCCCTAGATGAGTCGTTTTTTTCTTAATCAGCCAGTCAGCTGATCAAAAAAAAAAAGAAACAAATGGATATCCCTAGCCACACATTCAAGGTGAATGCGGGAATCCTCCACGCTGCATTATTGTAGTATGAAAGAATAAACTGATAAGTAATGCAGCTGAACACAAATTTTCCAACAGTCCCATTCGAGAGAAGTTGATGACTAGATTGACTCCTCTTAAACAGGAACTGACGTAGATGGATCAACATTTTGCCTGTCCCTGCTGAATTGGCTGAATTTCAATCTATCTATGGCCAGGTTTAGCTTTGAAATATTTTGATTAGATCAATTTACCTATTGAAGAGCTTTGAGCGTCTAGATAAACAGGGAGTAAGTATGTAAAGGTGAGGGTCTGCTGTCTCCCACTTTCTTGCTCTGGAATTACAAGTGTAGCACCCTCTACCTTCAGGTAGGTGCTAGAATAGGATTTTTCTATGTTTAGGATATCAGTGCAGGCAAATTTAGGCAGGCCTGGGCTCTAGGCTAGACCTGCTTGTTTTGATCTGGGGCTGGGAGTGTTCAGTGCAGTAGTGGGTGTGATCACCTGTGCTCTGATTCAGAGACGCCTCCTCTGCTTTCAGAAAGATTGTTCTGGAATAGGGGCTGGACCTGAAGTTCTGAGTGACAGACAGCTCATGTGAGAAGCTCTGACCAATCCCTATTCGGTATTGGCAGGGGGCAGGCCTCCCATATAAGCTGAGGTCACATGCTGCAGCCTGCTAGGGGGATTCTGTCGGTGCAGAAGAAAGGAGAATGGAGGTTTAGGCAGTTGCTGCAGGGCGTCCCCATGTGGGGGGACGTGCCGAGCGCAGAGGAGGGCCAGAGGAGCCGCTAGGATGTATTCCTGGATAAAGATCTTCACCATGGAAATAGTGTCAGGCTCCTGTGACCGGGGAACAGAGGACTTGCACTTTGGAGAAGGTCAGTGTGGAAGAAGTACGAGGAGGAATGTTGAGAGTAGTGCAGAATGCTGTGGCTGGGGAATGCAGCGTTTGCAGTTATGCACTGGCTGGGATCAGTAGTCCATCTATTGCCATGTGCAACCATTGCAAGGCCGTCAGAGAGAGATATTGTGTATCTCTGGCCTAGTAAAGCACTCTGGAAATACCATCCAAGAGACTGTGTAGCTACCAAACTCACTGAGCCACCAGGGAGAGGTATTGTATGCCTCTGGCTTATTGATTTGCTCAAGCAACACCATTCAAGAGACTTTATTACTTTAACAAATTACAGCCAGCAAGCTGAGGTTATTCAGAGTGATCCCTTTTTGTCTTACTGGAAGTGAAGCGACAGGAATCTAACAGTTTGCAGCAAAGTAGTTGTATAGGAGGAGAGGAATCTGGAGGAGTGATACTCTTCAGGAGTCAGTGCAGAGGAGGAGGAGCAATAGTCTGCAGTGAAGTTATGCAGGGGAAGAGACTGTGAATGTTAGATGTGCATCAATTTCAGTGCTAAATCTACTAACTAATGTTCTACAAATGTATGAAAATTCAACAAGTGCTATGGGCACCCCATATCTTCCTTTACCCCAACCAAGTTGTATCCCGCAATAAACGCAACAAAACTACGCAAATGACTTCTCATTGTCTCAGAGGTGATATATGGGGGTCTGGCAGCAGGGTGATATGGTGGATCTCTGAAACTCGTGTCAGTGCACCGATACACAAGGGAATGTACCATGTGCTGCCCATAACATAGTCCCTAACAGTGCATGATTTACAGCACTGGCTAACAGTGTAGCCAGCTGCACTTTCGTGCCAAGTTTTTTTATAAAAATTCAAAATACAATGTCTCTGATGCCAGTTTATAAGAAAATGTATCTTTGTTGTGGACTTAAATGTTTGTGAAATTGTTTTCTTTGCTTAGGTCATCAATAAATATGGAGACTTATATGGAGCAGATAGAATTGCTGAACTCCTTGGATTGGATAAAAATGCTCTGGATTTTAGCCCTGTAGAAAAGACCAAAATAGAAGCGGGTTCACTTGTATCATGGTGTGTATAAAATATTTTTTTCTTGTAATAATTAGAAATGCCAGCTGTAATCAAAAAAAATATATAATAAATATGTTGAGTGCAGAATATTGCACATAAATAGTGTTCCTACTGTTGCTGAATAATATCTATATTTAAGATTTAATATCTCAAAGATATGATATGGGTTGAATAAGAGTTCTTTTGACCAGAAGTGAAAGCTTCAATATAATAAGCATTTATTAAAGAATTGTTATTAGTCTATCTAATACACAGAAACTATCTATATAGTCTTAGACAAGCAGGAAATAGTAGGTTAAAATATACAAAGTATTTACATGGAGGAACATAGAGCTTATTCCTCCGAAAACATTACAGTACAAGCATGTGTCGTTTATAGGTCAAAAAGACTTTTGGCATAATTACCCCTTTAGACCCATCCTTCAGGCCATCCTTCCATAAAAGTGAGCTCCAATCTCCCTTCCTCTGAGTATATCTCTCTATCCTGATACCCCATAGGTCGGCCTAGATTGGGTCATGATTGAAGGGCTTACTCCCTAAGTCAGCCCCCTTTCATGCAAATCCTGGTGACTCTATGTGGGCAGGAGATGGGATTGAAGTTTCCCAGGGTTATAGGTGAGACCCTGTCCATTGTATTATCCCAGCATGGGACTCATTGACGAGAGTGGGTTTAACACAATGGAATTGTCTCTCCAAGCTTGGGGCTCCGCAATGTCTAGCTGTTAACAAAGGGCTTGCATAGGTGAAAAAAGGGAATATATTCCGAAAGCTAAATGAACTATATCTACAGCAAGCTAATTGAAATATATTCATATTTACAATATTTTACCGCTCTTTAATGCAGTTTATACATATCCCATAAGGCAACACTACTTTGCCACTCAAATCTTTATTGCTCAAGTTCAGTGCAGTGGAGAAAGTCAGCAGAGCTCTTTACACATATCGGCTCCTGTCATTGCCAATGCAACTTACTATGTACATGTACTTCTCATTTCCATATAGTCATTAGCCTTGGGATCAGGCACATTTAAACACTTTGCATAATGCTGACCTTGAGGTGACATTCTAGAAAGAAATCTCCATATCATTTATAAGTGAACTTTTCATCTGTTAAAGTGTCTTTTATTTTTTTTGTCTCCCCGCAGTGATCAGAATGCTCATACAGACCAAGAGTAATTCATAATTAGGAATACATAGAAGAAAGGGTCCTAAGCGCTAACATTTAAAACTAAGTTATCTTAGAATTGTATGTGTTTATTCCACAAACCTAAGCTGCATTAGTCTTAGGCATGTTAGAAAAGTGAAAATGCTTCACAAAATAATGCCATGAATATTTTTTTTTAATCAATAAATTTCCTAGAAAGTGAAATAAAAAGAAAAATAAGTTAGGAAATATAGATTTGGCGTAACTGCCCTTTGGCTTACGGAAACATCAGTCTGATTTGTAAACGTACATGTAGTTTCTGGAGGTAACCCCATAGTTAGTTGTTCCAATCCTGTTGGAGATTTTGCCACAGTTCTGCTGTAAACTTTGGCTGTCTTAGGCTAAAGTAGGTTCACACTAGTACAGCTGCAATTTGATCCGATTTTCAGTGGTTAGGTAGTGCGACTTGGTTGCATATAGGATTTGGTTTTCATGTTCTATGAGCCCAGAATCTCATTGAAGTCACACCAAAATAGCACAGGACCCTTTTCTAAAATCACGCTGTGCTGCGTGATGTGATCGGCCACCATTGCAAACAATATGATTAAAGTTTTCATGCAATTCTGTGCAATTCAATTTGCATCTGAAATCGCACTAGTGTGAACAAGGCCTAATGCTGGCCATACACTATACGAAAAATCGTACAAACGAACTTTCGAAAAACGAACGTTCGGCCGTGAGCGCAAACGATAGTGCCATTATGTATTGACCGATAAATCGTTCAGTGGACATACTGTAAATAAAAAAAATTTGGTTCGTTTTTTTTTAGATATACCTAGTGCAGAAAGTTCGGACGGGAAACACATTAACCTTTCAATTTATCGTTCGTTCGGCTGAAAATTTCCAAACTTGTCCTTCGTTTTTTCGGCTCAAAAACGTCCCAACGATTATCGATTTTGTGCCCATTAACTGTTCGAAAAACGAACGAACTGTCTGAACGACCGATTTTCGGCCTATTTTTCGTATAGTGCTGGGATATGCAATTAGCGGACCTCCAGCTGTTGCAAAACTACAAGTCCCATCATGCCTCTGTCTTTGGGTTTCATGCTTGTGGCTGTCAGAGTCTTGCTATGCTTCATGGGACTTGTAGTTCTGAAACAGCTGGAGGTCCGCTAATTGCATATCCCTGGTATAGTGTATGGCCAGCATTAGTTGCTTCTCTCGCTCTGCAAATAATTGCCTTGATGGTGTTGTGATTAGAGCTCTGTGGGCGCACGATCTGTATCAGATAGTGTTCTATGATTTGGGCTGTGTTTGGGCTCATTGTCATGCTGTATAATGAATTTTGGGTTTGCCTCCTTAACTGCACTGTCTGAAGGTAAAGAAGTAGTTATTTTTAAGATTTATCAAAATTGCAAACCCCATTTGAAGGAATGCATCCGTAAACGTGCAGGGAAACTCCATCACATTTTACAGTAATTTGGCTTGTTTTCACCTAGGAAGAATAGCTTTTTGATCTTAGCTCATCAATGAATCCCACTTCTGATCAGATTTCTCCAGACTGTAGGTGTATTGTAGCAGGGCACCAGTGGATTCCTCCAGCTTTCTAGCGATGTAGGACATCTTCTGATTTCAAATGAAAGCAAACTTGAATTATTTTTCTCATTAGCTGCACTCAGTTTTTGTGGCCTCAACCATTGCCTGTTTGTACACAAGTGGTTAGACAGCACACCTTAAAAAACTTGTCTGCTGGGAAATATCCGCCTGGGAGAGACCTTGATGAGGCAGGAGGTCCACTGTGTGTCTTGTCACTAGGGTTGTCCCGATACCACTTTTTTAAGACCGAGTACAAGTACCGATACTTTTTTCCAAGTACTCGCCAATACCGATACTTTTTTTTTTATCTCTTTTAAAAAAAAAAAAATTTTTTTTTTTTACAATTTTTTTTATTTATTTATTGATTGATTTTTTATAATGTTTTCTTTTTTAAGGGGTGGGGGGTGGACAGTGTCAGTGTGTTTTTTCTTCTATTTTATTTTATTTATTTTTTACAATTCATTTCTTTATTATTTATTTTTTTATTAAATTTTTTATTTTTTTATCAGCCCTGTTGGGGGGCTTTGGTGAGATATCAGGGGTCTTAACAGACCTCTGACATCTCCCCTTTGAGACAGAGAAAGGGACTAGGGACAGATTCCCCAGTCCCTTTCTCAGCAGCCTCTGCTGCGCTGAAAATGAATGGAGAGAAGACCGCGGCTTCACAGTTTATGATGTTTCAGTTATGTGAATGGACAGAGTCAGTGATCACTGACTCTGTACATTCCGAACAGTAAGGAGCCAGATTTACCGGCTCCTACCTCCGCTCTCCATCCTGACAGATGGAGGGGGTGGAGGAGGAGAACAGAGGGGGATGGCAGCATGGAGGGGGACACGGATTGGGACGGCAGCACGGAGGGGGACACGAATTGGGACGGCGGCACGGAGGAGGACACGGATTGGGACGGCAGCACGGAGGGGGACACCTATTGGGACGGCGACACGGAGGAGGACACGGATTGGGACGGCGGCACGGAGGAGGACACGGATTGGGACGGCAGCACGGAGGGGGACACCTATTGGGACAGCGGCACGGAGGAGGACACGGATTGGGACGGCAGCACGGAGGGACACACGGATTGGGACGGCAGCACGGAGGGACACACGGATTGGGACAGCAGCAAAACGGAGGGGGCTGGAGGAGGATACGGGGACAATCAGCGGTGATCGTGTGTGGGGGAGCTACAAGCACCGATCACCGCTGATTTTAAAGCAGCTGATACCCGCGCGAGGGGGGGAGAGAGAGAGAGAAGTGGACTCGGAGAAACTACTTTTAAATATATACAGCGGTGATCGGTGCTGGTAACTTCCCCCACCGCACTGATCACTGCTGATCACAAGTATCGGGTGAAGCATCGGGAGCATTTGCCCGAGTACAAGTACTCAGGCAAATGCTCGGTATCGGTGCCGATACCGATACTAGTATCGGTATCGGGACATCCCTACTTGTCACTATGCTCACATTTTCATGGTGCAATATTTTCCATATCTCTTGCAATCTCACCCTTTAGTATTGTTCCCCCGTGTCAAATGTTATTCCTTCTACACAGCGGTTTCGGTTTAAGTTAATAATTTTGGATCAACTTAAGCTGGCCATACATATTTCAAATCCTTTTATTCAGACTGCAGGCCAAACAAAGAAAATTAACAGATTCCTCCATACACACTAACAGCAAGAATGGATGACTCTCCCCTGCCAGGCTATTGAATTCTGACAGCCGGCAGGCTTCTTATACAAAAGTCAATTGAACAACTGTTTCCTGAACAGAGTGATGATGGATGGTTCATGCACTGCTTGAATTTTAGCCAAGCAGCGTATGGCCAAGCTTACACATTACATCACTGATTATTAGCACCTGTTTTCTATATGAATGGAGAACTGGGCTATATGCCTACAAAATATTATTTTTTACCGGAAAACAGTTTATTACTATGTTAGTTTTTTTCTTTAGGGTCATTTAAATAACATGTTGCCTTGCTTCACTTTTTGGAGAAAGGTTTGAAACTCTATATACTATTTAATCCAGCCTTTTCCAGCCAGGGCGCTTGGCACTTGGCAAAATGTGTAAAAAAATAAGCCAGTACTCATGCAGGGAATGCAAAAATGACTTTATTGTATACAGGGAAGAAAATCCTTCTGATACAACACATTCAGCCAAAGGAGGCCTAAATCTTAGCTATGATTCACTTTGGCTGAAATGCGTTAGCGGAGTTGCATCAAATTAATCTTTAATCCTGTAAACAATAAAGTAATTTCTGCAGTCCCTGCATAAGTGCCAGCTTCTGTTACAAAGTTTGGGCCATGGCTATAGGTTTTGCAAATCATCAGTGTTTAGTTTCCCTCACAGCTTACATGGATTACCTGGGTTGAGCACAGTGAGCTATTGTTTCACAGTGCCTTGGAAAAATGCCTACAATTTTCCCCAATTGCCCAGAAGTGTACACAAGCCAGCAGATGCATCAAGCCTGCCTTTTGTTACACCAAGTATTCTGAATTTTTAATACATTGCACTAAAACACAGAAGTGTAATGCCGTTCCACTTTATTCAAAATGTAAGCATCAGGCAGGCATAGTCTGGTACACTGCCTGACATTTAAATGACATGCTAAGTAATTTATAGGGCCCCGACATTAGGGAATTACATTTATGTCCTTTCTGATATTGCAAAATCTAGCCTAAAAAGAAGCCAAATTATCATAGGCTGATAGAGCTCTTGGCTTCCTCCAGTAATGTGATTTATACCCTTCTCCTTGTGCTGTTACCACCGCTGACATCTTCTGCCATTCTACTTCTGACTCCAAAGTCCTCGGCCATCTTTATTGGACAAGAAGGATGATGTAACTTTGGCGCATGCATATATGGGAATTACTTTGTCCTGGCACACACAGCATGCTGAGATTGTGCACTAAGCAGCAGCACATTTGTGGCTCAGTGTACAATTTGAAAAATAATTGCTAGTAGTCAAGGAAAAAGCATTAACTCAAGTTCTGCTTGAACTCATTCAATAGACACAATTTTTTGTCCACTGTGTGAAACAAAAAGAAAGAGAAATAGGCAACCAAAATACAGAACAGTGCAGTAGATTCTTGTAAATAATGTACAAACATTATAATGTACTTTTTTTGAAAAGCCAAAGACATGAGATAAGTTAATGAATGAAACATCTTTTCTTTTTTTTTTGCCTGGTAGGCTGAGTTCAATTGACATGAAGTACCATATCTGGAAGCTTGGAGTGGTTTTTACTGACAATGTAAGTGCCAATCTTCATATAGATAAAATGCTATTTAATAAATGTATAGCTGGGCTTTGTTGTAATTCATAAATGTTTTCACTGTTTTAATTGCAGTCATTCCTTTACCTTGCCTGGTACACAACCATGTCAATACTTGGACACTACAACAACTTCTTCTTTGCAGCTCATCTCTTGGACATTGCAATGGGTTTCAAGACCCTAAGAACCATTCTCTCCTCAGTTACCCACAATGGAAAACAGGTAAGCCTGTCTAAATGTTCTTACATTTCTAATAAATCTAGGGATAGCAATTCATCTTCTACATGACACAGATTACCATTTGATTGCAATTTTTCTAAAATAAGCACCAAGATTAAAAAAAGATGAAGGCTTTACGCTGGAGATTGGCCTGGTTTATCTAGCAGCATGTATGGTCTATGACTCACTGAATCCACTAATATGTTCACATTACTCATGCCAGAAAGAGTCTTGCCTAGCTGCAGACTACTGAATTAAGTGCTGCTCATTTCACAGTTCAACCTCTGGTGTAGTACACTTAGCCATCCATCCTTTATAAATAGTTGGAATATGCGGAGCCTTTGTAAATGGATAGTCATAAAAACCATGTAAGCTGTTCATAAAGCATGTCTGACAATAGCACTAGATTAGATAGTAATTCTTGCCACTTGTACTGGTACTTATATTTGGGTCATGCACTTCTGTAAGGAAGTTTATCAGGGAAACTAATATACAGCAACTCCACTTCTATAAGAAAATGGAAAGGACTCTGTAATTCATTGCTTCTTATGTTAGCAGACACAATTTAGCTTCCATCTCTAAATTTTACCTGCCCATCTCCTTCCTGGAGCGCTACAAACTCCTTTCTGCCTTTCCCCTTTCGGTTGGCCTTTAGTGGCTGATGTTTGTTGTAGCTTTCTCATGAATTATAAAAAACCCAAGCAGCTGCTTTAAACACTTACAGCATGCACTATTAATTTTTACTGGTCGCACGAAAAACCGCAGAACCCTGCTTTCGAATGACAGTGACAGTTATCCTCCTTATCAGGTTTATCTGTTTAGAAAAATAGTTTTTATGTTGTGAAAATGGTTATTTGTCCTCAAAGTTAAAGGCACACTTAAAATGAACGAGATGCTTTAACACAACACACAATAATGCACTGCAAGTATGGTCCTAATGCCGCGTACACACGGTCGGAATTTCCGACAACAAATGTTCGATGTGAGCTTGTTGTCGGAAAATCCGACCGTGTGTAGGCTCCATCGTACATTTGCTGTCGGAATTTCCGACAACAAAAATTTAAGAGCTGGTTCTCAATTTTTCCGACAACAAAAGTGGTGGCTGGAAATTCCGACCGTGTGTACACAATTCAACGCACAAAAGTTCTAGGCATGCTCGGAATCAATTCAACGCATGCACGGAATCATTGAACTTAATTTTTCTTGGCTCGTTGTAGTGTTGTACGTCACCGCATGCTTGACTTTCGGAATTTCCGACAACATTTGTGTGACCGTGTGTATGCAAGACAAGTTTGAGCGAACATCCGTCGGAAAGAAATCCATGGTTTTGTTGTCGGAATGTCCGATCGTGTGTACGCGGCATAAGAGTTATGTATTCTAATGTACACACGGCCGGGATTTCCGACGGGAAAAAGTCAGTCGGGAATCCCAACGGGAAAAAAGAGAGCTGGTTGTCTTTTTTTTGCCAGCGGTTTTTGGCAGTTTTCCCATCAGAAAAAAGTGAGGGAGCATACACACGGCCGGGATTCCCAGCCAAAAGCTCTCATAGCAGTTTTCCCGTCGGAAAACCCGGTCGTGTGTACGAGGCATAATAGTTCTGGGTAAAATGTATTTTTGATGTTTTTTTAGGGTTATACCTTTTTAAACTACTCTGTTGAATCTGTCTTTGTTTTATAAATAAACATTTAGTACAAAGGATTTCCAGAGCACTTTAGTTTAGCTAAAGATCAGTAGCTGCTTACCTTTGTGACTTTGTTGTCTCAAACCCCAGACTCAGCTTTTGAATATAGGATCAGTCGCCACTGTATGTCTTGATAGCAGCAAACAAATACTCTTGCTCATGAGAGTCATGTCCAGGTTATCTAATGTTCAAAGGATAATTCCTCAGGCCTTGCTGCCCTCCCGGATAGGGTATCCTAGCAATCAAGAGAGGGAATAGAGAAAAGAAGGCACACCAGCCTTGTGCATTATCCTTTAGTAAATTTAAAACAGATAAAAAAACTACTCATTAGCTGTGCTAGGCCTTGACCAACAACTTTGGGGCTCTTTTAAAAAAGCAATGGTACGCTTGTGATAGTCCTTAAAACTGCATTCCAGTTAAAACGGTTGTATCCCCGCAAAAAAAAAAACTGTAAGGCAAAGGCAACAAGCATGCACCACATAAATACTTACCTTAGAATGAACAGCCAGCATTGCCTCCCGGTCACCGTTGAGGGAGCTGACATGTTCCCTTTGCTTTTCTTCCAGGTTCGCGGCTCCGGCACTGTGAGTGGCGTGCGGGAGTCCTCTTTCCAGCAAGGAGCTCTGATTTTCAGGCAACATCTGCCGGACCTTCAGAGCGAATGCACCGCTGATGTGAGTGGCTGCATGCAAGGTGAATATCTCCTAAACCGTACAGGTTTAGGATATATTCGTTTTACCTACAAGTAAGTCTTATTATAGGCTTACCTGTACGTAAAAATGTGAAAGCAGGGTATACAACCGCTTTAAGTGGTGGGGATGAAATATAGACTGTGGTATGATAAACAATCTGGGCCAGATGGTGGTGGTGGTGGCGATGATGCACTAAGGCCGCAGTCTATAGGCAGCAATGGTGTGGCAGAGATATCGAAGGCGTTAATTTGGAGAATGGAGGGGTAAGGAAAGAGTACTACAGGCAGCTACTCTCAGTAACTTCGATACTGCTGATAGTACAAAGCAGGCCAGAGGCCCTCTCACTGACTCTCATAGGTGACAATGGATGGTGAAAGAGACCCCTTTAGTCCAGGTGCTGCTGCAGCTTTCTTGACAAAAGTTTGGCAAACTCCCCAGTCTTTTAGCAATCCCATTTGGTCAGCAAAACTGTATAGACGATGTCACTCCACCTTAGGATCTTTAGAGCTAGATCAATCTCACGCTTCCACTGAAAGGACTGAATCCGCAGACTCCCGCGGCGGCAAAAGAGCAGGCTTTTTTGGGCAAAAGAGTATAAAGGCCTCTAGGCTAGTTCTGTATCCCATTGCCTTGTTGGGATTTGTAGTTTATAAGGTCAGTTGTTTCATTAAAGGCCTCTAGGCTACTCTTGTGTCCCACGACCTGTTGGGACCTGTAGTTTAGAAGGTCAGTTGTGTCATAACAAGGCCGGCACCTCGAACTACACCTCCCATAATTTCAGGTGTCTGACATAGAAGTCTATTGATTTGGAACTATATGGCTCTCCCCCTGCTGGCCAGAGGAGAATTTTGCAGATCAGTATAAATAACTCAAATGAGGGAAATGAAGACAAAGCAATGTCTTGGTCTCCATATTGTCACAGCCCAGTACCTGCCTAGATATGTAACCCTAATAACGTTAATATGTTACGTGTTATAATGTATAAATACATTGTAATTTGTATCTATATATGGAGAATGTATCTCCAGGACCTTGGGGTTCTCTGCTTCTGTGCATTTTTTGTTTATCTCTTGCCCACCCCCCTAGAGTTATCTGTTTTAAAACTGAAAGTGACAGGCTACTCAGGTTAAGTCTAGTGACATCATCTAAACAAAGGATAATCATAGTCAAACACATTTCATCCTAATATGAATGTGTTCTATATTATTTTCAGGGTTACTATTATAACCCATACAGGAACAGAACAGGTGTGGTAATAACCTAATCCTCCATTTTTGTATAATTAACTCCCAAAAAATGACTAAAATTTACCCAATTGAGGAAGTAAAGATTTACAACAGAGGTCCTCAAGTGCCCTTTTGTAGGCAACTTAATTTTCTAAGAAGAAACTCTTTGATTTCAATACACATTTGAGATACAATGGATACAACTCATAAAGTCTTTTCTAGATATGTTTTTGCCATTCTGCACTACAAAAGTTTGCTTCCTTAGCATTTTTGGCCTGGTATTTTAATCTGTCAGCCATTGTCTGGAATTTTCAATCTGATTGGTGGTTGCAAACAGATTTTACAGTAAAGTTAGGTCCACTGTGTTATTAATATGTGTTCTTTTCTCCTTACATACAATATATATTTTTTTGTAATGCAGAATTAGATCTGGTTAATGGTTAATGTCATATGTTTTCCTCAGCTGGTGCTCACAGTCGGTCTTCTAGCAGTAGTTGTTTATCTCTACACTGTTGTGGCCTTCAACTTCTTCCGGAAATTTTACAACAAAAGTGAAGATGAAGATGACCCCGATATGAAGTGTGATGACATGATGACGGTATGCACACAATAAATGCAAAGAATAATTATGATTGGATAGATGTAACACAATATCAGCAGCACTTTATCAGAGACCTACAGTATCTCACAAAAGTGAGTAGACCCCTCACATTTTTGTAAATATTTTATTATATCTTTTTATGTGACACTGAAGAAATTACACTTTGCTACAATGTAAAGTAGTGAGTGTACAGATTGTATAACAGTGTAAATTTGCTGTCCCCTCAAAATAAATCAACACACATCCATTAATGTCTAAACTGCTGGCAAAAAAAGTGAGTACACCTCTAAGTGAAAATGTCCAAATTGGGGCAAAAGTGTCAATATTTTGTGTGGCCACCATTATTTTCCAGCACTGCCTTAACCCTCTTGGGCATGGAGTACACCAGAGCTTCACAGGTTCCTCTTCCACTCCTTCATGACGACATCACGGAGCTGGTGGCTGTTAGAGACCTTGCGCTCCTATACCTTCCGTTTGAGGATGCCCCACAGATGATCAATAGGGTTTAGGCCTGGAGACATGCTTGGCCAGTCCATCACCTTTACCCTCAGCCTCTTTAGCAAGGCAGTTGTCATCTTGGAGGTGTGTTTGGGGTCGTTATCATGTTGGAATACTGCCCTGCGGCCCAGTCTTCGAAGGGAGGGGATCATGCTCTGCTTCAGTATGTCACAGTACATGTTGGCATTCATGGTTACCTCAATGAACTGTAGATCCCCAGTGTCGGCAGCACTCATGCAGACCCAGACCATGACACTCCCCCCACTATGCATGACTGTAGGCAAGACACACTTGTCTTTGTACTCCTCACCTAGTTGCCACCACACACGCTTGACACCATCAGAACCAAACAAGTTTATTTTAGTCTCATCAGACCACAGGACATGGTTCCAGTAATCCATGTCCTTAGCAGGGACGTACGGTGAGGTCAGTGGCTGGTGAGGTTACATGTGAACATTGGAGCGAGAGCAATAATTCTAGCACTAGACCTCCTCTGTAACTCTAAACATGTAACCTGTAAACATTTTTAAAGCGTCGCCTATGGAGATTTTTAAGTCTAGAAGTTGGGCGCCATTCCACGAGCGTGCGCAATTTTAAAGTGTGATATGTTAGGTATCTATTTACTTGGTGTAACATCATCTTTCACATTATACAAAAAAAGTGGGCTAACTTTAGTGTTTTTTTTTTATATTCATGAAACAGTTTCTTTCCCTCCCAAAAAACGCGTTTGAAAATTGCTGCGCAAATACCGTGTAACATAAAAAGTTGCAACAGCCTCCACTTTATTCCCTAGGGTGTCTGCTAAATATATGTATATATATATATATATATATATATATATATATATATATATTTAAAATGTTTGAGGGTTCTAAGTAATTTTCGAGCAAAAAAATATGATTTTTACATGTAGGAGAGAAGTGTCAGAATTGGCCTGGGTGGCATGTCGTTAATTACCACAAGTAAGTAATATACAAATAATTATTATATATTGTTTTTAAGGTAATTTACTATATTTTCAAAAACTGTACTCAAGAAGGTGGCTTAACTAACAAATTACTGAAGTTTGAAGTTATAACTTCAAACCAGTATTTTCCCAGTAAATAGATAAATAATATATTATTATGTTATAAAATACATCATAATAATATATGATTTAGCTTGAATATAACCGTACCTTTTCAGCAGGCAGCAGATTCTCATTCTCCCTCTTAACTGTGTGAGAAAAACATGGGATTGTGAGTAAATCTTAATACCCATAAACACATGTTTTTTCCTTGTAGTTAAGAGGGCTGGGCCGGAAGGGAGCATTTGTCTTTTAGACACATTCCCCATCTATGACACTGCAGTGACAGGACAGCATCCACATGCAGCTGTCCATTAAGCTCAGTGCTTCTGACAAGAAGTTAGAGGCACTGTGAGCTCATCCTCTCAGTCTGCTGTAAACAGAGTGTGGTAGCTTGTATTTAAACTGGCCGTTCTGTATGTAGCTTCTGACAGACTGCACAAGAAGCTCCGTATCTCAGGAGCTATAGGTGGCAGGAGCCCCAAATTTTGACCAGTGGTGGGGTAGGACTTCAGATACCTACCCCTGCTGACCCTCTGACCCTCGAAGCTCAAAGTTGTTTTTTTCATGTCAGGTGAGGCTCTACCTCACCTGCCTCCCCTGACTGCACGTCCCAGGTCCTTAGTCTGCTTGTGTTCAGCAAACAGTTTGTGGGCTTTCTTGTGCATCATCTTTAGAAGAGGCTTCCTTCTGGGACGACACCCATGCAGACCAATTTGATGCAGTGTGCGGAATATGGTCTGAGCACTGACAGTGTCTATCCTGTTAAACTGCTGTATGGTCTTGGCCACGTGCTGCAGCTCAGTTTCAGGGTCTTGGCAATCTTCTTATAGCCTAGCAAAAAAGGGGAGTTTGTGGGACTTTAAATGAAGCATGGGGAAATGCTTCCATCCCGGGTGCTAAGAGCAGAAAAAAGGGGGGGCGGTGGGACTTTAAATGAAGCAATTGAGAGAAGGGGATGGGGGTGAAAAACATTATGTTTATTGCAATATTACAATACTGGTGCATAACATGTGTGACAGGTGACTTGTGCTTATGCAACAATACAACCTACATACAGATGCATGCAAAACAGTGACCATATTAGATCAAACAGGGACTGTAAATCATCATAAATACATGTATGAAAAGGAGCAGCACAAGATAACATGATGTTGAGTATAAAATCGTATATATCATAAAAACATATCAGAGTGTGGTCTTCTTATAGCCTAGGCCAGGGATATGCAATTAGCTGACCTCCAGCTGTTGCCAAACTACAAGTCCCATGAGGCATAGCGAGACTCTGACAGCAGCAAGCATGACACCCAGAGACAGAGGCATGATGGGACTTGTAGTTTGGCAACAGCTGGAGGTCCGCTAATTGCATATCCATGGCCTAGGCCATCTTCATGTAGAGCAACAATTCTTTTTTTCAGATCCTCAGAGAGTTCTTTGCCAATATGTGATGAACGTGGGTATCAGATCCCTGCCCTCCTCACTAACTCGTAACGGAGGACCGACCAATCTCACACCACGTTGTCACTTACGTAACAATGCCACTCTCAGCTGCAACCAGCACACACATTTTCCAGCTTGCGGGATCACAATCCAGGTGTCAGCAGTCTGAGAGTGATTGTCACTCGGTTAATTATGTAATTAACCCTTTAACTGCCACCACTGACCTTTGATAAGGGAGGGTCAGAACTTCCATCAAATTAGCAATACCAATTATGATTTTAGAATATTCGTCTGTAACACACACTGTCACCACAGACAGGTCTGCTCAGAGGCCTTATTCTAGACAGTAGCACTCTTCAAGAGACAGGTTCGTTTCTAGCTTGCATTAAGGTTTTAATAATAAAAATGTCAAAATTGGTGCAAATAAATATTTACAGAAAAAGATGTTTCAAAAAAATAAAGACAATATACGGCAACAGAGTAATAAGGCAGAGGGGAAAAGAATACTTGCGCAATGTCTTGGGTTGCCCCTTCCCCTGACTTCTCTGTCAAGATCAATGGCACAACTATCAGTCCGTCCCCACATGCCAGGGTGCTAGGGGTAACCCTAGACTCTGAACTGTCCTTTCAGGCCCACATCCAATCCCTGTCCAAATCATCCCGCCTAGCCTTAACATCTCTAGAACATCCCCCTTTTGAACCAATGACACCACCAAGCTTCTAATTCACTCCCTGGTTATTTCTCGCCTCGACTACTGCAACCCCCTCCTCATTGGATTACCTTTATATAGACTATCCCCCTTCAGTCCATAATGAATGCTGCTGCAAGACTTATCCACCTTGCCAACCATTCAGTGTCCTCCACCCCTTTCTGCCAATCCCTGCACTAACAAGTCACATGACACCGGGAAGGGAAAATGGCTAATTGGGCCCAATTTGGAAATTTTCACTTAGGGGTGTACTCATTTTTGTTGCCAGCGGTTTAGACATTAATCGCTGTGTGTTGAGTTATTTTGAGGGGACAGCAAATTTACACTGTTATACAAGCTGTACACTCACTACTTTACATTGTAGCAAAGTGTCATTTCTTCAGTGTTGTCACATTAAAAGATATAATAAAATATTTTCAAAAATGTGAGGGGTGTACTCACTTTTGTGAGATACTGTAAGTCTGATGTAATGGTAGAAACCTCCTAGCCTGGCATCTAATAACCGTACAACCAATCAGAAATCGTACACTTTATTCTGGTTGTATGAAAACCATTTAATTACTCAGCATGATAGACATATTCAGCTGTCCCAGAAAATGCGCACCTTATTTGACAGGCTTAGCATATACTTAAATCAGGGCCAAACAGCCAGCTTGAGAATGTTGTGAGGTGAGGAACAGGGGGAGCATTCTATCTACATTGACAAATACATAAAGAGTGAAGGTTACTGTACTTGTTTTTGTCTGTGTTAGGTATCCATGTTGTGTTGATTTTATTGATGAAATAAAGATAAGCATTGTAGTTATGTATTTTTGCTATTTTATGTATTAAAAATGTAATGATACTAGCTTTACTGGTCATGTGAGGCCTATACATCCTTTGCTCTTCAAAGAGCCAGTCCTGCTTTGTTTGGAAATCTACAACCTGGGACAATAATTGTGGCTTGCGAGTTCCACAAGTGCACTACGCGATTCTCAAACATTGCAAGGTTTTGCTAACCAGATCAACTGTGCTTTATTCTTGGTTCACAGTGTTATCTGTTCCACATGTATGTGGGCGTTAGAGCCGGAGGTGGCATTGGAGATGAGATTGAAGACCCTGCCGGTGACCCTTACGAGATGTATCGTATTGTGTTTGACATCACCTTCTTCTTCTTTGTTATCGTCATACTTCTAGCCATTATTCAAGGTGACTAACTTTGTTAAATTTTTAAAAACGTTGCTAACATCTGAGGTTCTGAGTAGTGATGGAGATGCTCACAAATTTTAGTTGCAGACGTATGTGTCATTACACCAGTTTTTTTTTTTTAAACCCAGTTTTTTAAACGTAGGCTTCTTGGAATATATGACATTACTAGCCCAAAGAGACCTTGAACAGTCATGTTGTAAAATTTCAGGCTAAAAGCCAGGTTTTTACGCCTTCATTACTGTAATGCTGAGAGAAGGTTAAAGTGGTTCTAAAGGCAGAAGGTTTTTTATCTTAATGCATTTGCATTAAATTAAAAAAAAAATCTTCTGTGTGCAGCAGCTCCCCTAATATTTACCTGAGCCCCATCTCGATTCAGCGATGTTGCACGAGAGCTTTGGCTGTTTGTAACTCTCCCTCCTGATTGGCTAAGACAAACAGTGAGCGCCACTGGCGCCCGCTGCTTTAATCAAAGTCAGTGAGTCAATCAGGAGAGAGAGGGGGTGGGGCCAAGATAAGGCTCCGTGTCTGAATGGACACACAGAGCAGCGGCTCGGCTTGGGTGCCCCCATAGCAAGCTGCTTGCTGGGGGGCATTCAGCAGGAGGGAGGGGCCAGGAATGCCGGTGAGGGACCCGAGAAGAGGAGGATCTGGGCTGCTCTGTGTTAACCACTGCACAGAGCAGGTAAGTATAAAATTTTTGTTATTTTTAAACAAAAAAGACTTTAGTATCACTTTAATCTGTGTTTCGTGTTAAAAATAGCAGCACACACCAGTGTGCATTCCTAGTTCCCAGACTGTGCTTTTAGCCACGGGTCTAACCCTAACAATCGGGAACCAATCGGCATGGTTATAATGATGTGATCACCAATAGTCATGACCACATGAGATTTGTTTACAAGCAAACCTACCCTCTCTCTCTTTCTGTATTTACTGTACCTAGAGGGAGAGGCATAGCTGTCACTGTTGTGAACTGTGTAAAAAATAATTTAATTAAAGTGGAACTACACTTCATCTGAGCACCACAAACCAAAGATGCTATTTAATTAATTTTGTAATATTCAAAACAAACTCACCCATCCATTTATATCTTCATGCTTTATTTTGTTGAGAAATCACTTTGAGTAAGGGCAGGCGATTAATGTAGCATTTACTTCTGGGAATTCACCTGCCCTTAGCTCAGGCATGCAAGCAGGAGAGGGTGTGCTTAGCTGAGATAGCCCCTCCTTCCCTACTGAAAACTCCTGGGATGTATGACGTTACAGTGGAACCTTGAATTGCGAGTAACGCGGTTAACGAGCATTTCGCAATATGAGCACTGTATTTTTAAAAATCGTGACTTGGTTTGCTAGTGTTGTCTCGCAACACGAGAACGATTCAGGCCAAAGCGGGTGCAGTACCGTGTTTGGCCTGAGATAGGGGGGCGCCAGAGCAGAGCCGAACGTCGCTGATCTCAGCTGATCGGCGCCGTTTGGAAATGCACGGAAAGGCCTGAGGACAGCACAGCTGACCTCAGCAAATCTCGGGAACAAAGTCTTTCCGACGTTTGCCGAGGTCAGCCGAGGTGTCCTCGGGCCTTTTCGGCCATTTCCGAGGCTCTCCGGCGCCCCCCACCTCAGGTCAAATGGGGTACTGCATCCCTTTGAAGTCAATGCGGAACAAATTATTTTAATTTCCATTGACTTCAATGGGAAAACTCGCTTTGATATGCGAGTACTTTGGATAACGAGCATTCTCCTGGAGCAGATTATGCTCTTAATCCAAGGTTCCACCGTATTTCCATAGGCATGGAAACCAGGAAATAACTGAAAAAAAAAAAAGTTTAAAATAAGCAAATATGATATACTTTCCTATCCATTTACTAATGCTAGCAGCATAGGGTTTAAAAATAGTCAATGTTGATTGAGAGAGTGAAGTTCTGCTTTAAAATGGTCTAGAGCTGAATTCCAGGCACACCACGGGAATTGTGTTATCTACCAAAGGATTTGTATTTGTTTCCATCCAGCATTAAGATTTAGGCTGGCCATGCATGGATTGAAATTCAGCCACTTCCTGCTGAACCAGCCAAATTTCAATCCATCTTTGGCCATTCCTGTTCATGAGAATCAGAGAATCATGCTGCAAAATTTCCATTCGATCAGCGTTTGCAACCAATGGTTGCAGCTCTGATCAGTGTATTCTAACAGCAGGGGGAGTCCCACTGTCAGAATACAATGACACAGTGGATTTCCACATTGAATGTAGGGATGGGGTTATCGGGTCAGTTTTTTCCAGTTTTTTCGAACCGCTGGCTGAAAAACTGACCCATGTTTGGCCAGCTTTATACATTCCTTCCAGACAGCACAGCCATAATTGTGACCTCTTCTGCAGTTAAGCGACAATGCTAGGTCACCACCCCAACCCCCATTCTTAATGGACATTGAAAGAGATACAGCAGGTTGATAAGCTCATCTGCCTGCTGTCTCTCCTCTGGTTAACATGTTCTTTGTCAGCACAGCGTGCCGTTCATCACACCTGGTTGGCTCCTCGTACTGCCCCTCCCTGTCTGAATGCTGTTGCGTAGGGGATAACAGAAGAACAGTAGCTAAAAAAATTCATATACTTGCATTGATTACATTTGATAACCTATAAATGTGATAAATAAAATGTAATGATTTAAAAAATACACAACTGAATAAACTGTACTTTTGTAATCTGGAGTTCAGCTTTAAACTTGTGACTAAAATCTGTTTAATGTTAAACTAACTAAAAATATATTCCATTTAAACACCATTATTTGTCAGCCTATGATAAAAACATGATCAGGAAAAGAATAGCTGTATAGGTTAAAAACGGCTTTACATGTCCATAAACAGTAACACAGTGTGGTGCCATGGTAGATGTTTGGATTTAGGGTGATACTATTTAATGGCAAACATAATAGATTGTAGTTCAAGCCTTCAAAGCACATCAGCCTCTTCTTTAAACAATATAAACTGGCAGTAATAAAAATGCATTTTATACATTAAACTACAAAAAGAGATACAGATAATCTCAAATTGACAAGCAAGTGGCATTGTTGCTAAAGTAAGGTGACCACATTTTTTAAATGAAATACAGGGACATATTTTTAGTTATTTATTTTATTGGCAAATGGTAAACTATTTTATATGCATATTTTCCTCAAATTATATATGCAGTCAGTAGTGTAGCGTGGGTTGTCAGCACCTGGGACAAGGCAAGAAATTTTCACCCCCCCCCCCCACCACCAGATTTTTAGCACTCCCTGAGTCCCTTCCACTAGTAGAGTAGTACTGACCTACCTGACCACTGCAATAACCTACCTGATTCCTACACTGACCTACCTGACCACTACACTGACCTACCTTATCCCTACACTGACCTACCTGGTTCCTACACTGACCACTATACTAACCTACCTGATCCCTACACTGACCACTACACTGACCTACCTGATTCCTGTACTGACCACTACACTAAACTACCTGATTCCTACACTGACCTACCTGATTCCTATACTGAACACTACACTTACCACTACACTAAACTACTTGATTCCTACACTGACCTACCTGATTCCTATACTGACCACTACACTGACCACTACACTAAACTACCTGATTCCTACACTGACCTACCTGATTCCTATACTGACCACTAACTACATTGACCTACCTGAGTTCTATACTGACCACTACACTGACATACCTGATTCCTGCACTACTCACCCCCCCCCCCTACATGAACAGTGTAGATCAGTTGATTTTGCTCACCTCTCCATGGCCTCGATGATAATACATCGGAGCAGGACTCTCCACAGCACCAGGTACTGTTCCCGACACCCAGCCGCTCCTCAGTATCCCCTGCCAAGAGCTTCTCCAATAGCCGCCATACCCTCTGCACCGCCCCATACGCTCTGCACCGCCCACAGGAGTTCCTGGGCAGGGAAGGGGGCAACACAGCACACTTGGGGGGAACAGTAATGATTTTGCGCACCCCCCTAAATGCTGCACCTGGGGCAAAAGTACCAGATGGCCCCCTCCCCATGCCACTGCAATCCGGGGACTAATCCGGGGAGAGACTGGCTCCGGGGACAGTGTCCTCAATCCGGGGACTGTCCCCGGAAACCGGGGATGTCTGGTCACCCTATGCTAAAGTATAAAAGCTGGAGGTAATTAAGACCAATGCCATGTTGGTGTACAGAGACTCCTGCTGTGCGTATACTGTCTGTCTATACAGTGAGGGGAGGCCATTCTCACATACAGTACACATACAGGCTGAGTTTGGAGGGAAGGAGAAAGAAGTACAGGACCTGGAGTCAGGATCAAGTCCCAGCCAGAGCAGCCATTGAGGGACAAGACATAAACCTTGTTGTCTCTTTGTGTTGTGATTGGGGTAACTAATTAGATTGTTCGGGGGGAAGGATGGCTGCTACTACCTGGTATGTTATGTATGAGGTGAGATTAGGGAAAGCTGTGTGAACAGTGCTGTATACACAATGGCAGCTACTTAAAGTGATATTAAAGGCAGACTGTTTTTTTTTAAATAACAAACACGTCACACTTACCTGCTCTGTGCAATGGTTTTGCACAGAGCAGCCCCGATCCTCATCTTCTCGGGTCACCTGCCAGCACTCCTGGCTCCTCCTTTTGCTGAGTGCCCCTATAGCAAGCTGCTCTCTGCTCATTACATAGATATATAGTTAGTTTGGCTGAAAAAAGACACAAGTCCATCACCAATAAAAGGGAAAAAAATTAAATTTACAATCCTATATACACAATTCTATACCCACAGTTGATCCAGAGAAAGGTAAAAAAAACAGCAAAACATTATGCAATTAGCTCCAGCAGGCGAAAACAATGCCTTCCTAGCTGCACACAGAAGTTTTTTTCACCTTCATGCATTGAATGCATGAAGGTAAAAAACCCTGATGCCTTGTACACACGATCAGTTTTCCCGGCAGTAAAAAGTCCTGCTCGGTAGCTTTTTCCCCTTACACACGGCCGGATTTCCCGACAGGAAAACTGCCATGAGAGCTTTGGTTGGGAAACCCGGCCGTGTGTATGCTCCACCGCAGGTTTTCCCCATAGGAAAACAGCCGGCTTAAAAACCGGCTTAAAAACCGACGGGAAAAAAGAGAACAAGTTCTCTTTTTTCCCGCCGGGATTCCCGGCGGTTTTTCTGTCGGGAAAACTGCGATGGAGCATACACACGGCTGGCATTCTCCGCCAAAAGCTCTCATGGCAGTTTTTCTGCCGGGAAAACCGGTCGTGTGTATGAGGCATGATGCTTTGCAACCCCTCTAATTCCTGTAGTACTGACACGGCAGCCTGTAGGAGCTTCCTTCACTTTTCTGCACTTTTTAGAATATTGGTGCATCTTTGCTACAAATCTGTGTATGTGTTTCTAACAGGTACATGAATTTGACCCACATTGCATGATTTGTCATTGTGGCAAGAAACTGAATTCTAATGACTGTCAAAGACACTCATTATGAATTCCCAGGAGACGGAAGTACCATCCCATTACCTTTCACACTTAAGTAAGAATGGTGTTAGTCTTTGTAAAATCCCCTTTGATCCAGTTGGCAGGTGGGTTTGTGGTAAAATAATATTTATAGAGAATTACTTTACATTGATATTGCGGTGTCCAAGAAACCAATTTTCGTTTGTTAATAATTGAATTTGAGTTTTACTGTGGTATGGGCAATGTTGTAATTGTCATCGCACTTGCAGTCCAGATGCTTATGATGTTGGCGAAACTGGACAAACATTACTCCAGCAAATAATCTACTGAGATTCACAAATAAACACAACAAAACTGACGTTTCTGTAGCAGTTCACTTCTACAGAAGAGAACACAACTGAAATGACCTCTGGGTTATGGTACTGAAGGGGAATTTTAAATCACAAAAACAGAGATTGAGGTGGGGGTTCAAATTCATAAGAAGAGTTATGACTTTGGAACAAGGTCTCCACAGAGACAGAAATTGTATGTGCCACTATGATTTTCTGCAGACTTTCTCTACATCAAATCTCCACATCAAAGGGATATCACAAAGATTAACACCATCCCCCCTTCCCACTAAATTTTGTTAATACAGAATTAAAGAAATCTAACAGATTCCTTCATTCATGTTGGCTCGGATGGATGACTCTCCCGCTGCAGGTTATTGTATTCTGATGGCTGGTGCCATCGGCTATCTGAATACCCAAACAGTGCCTGCACCTGATTAGATAGCAGTGTAGTCAGTGTTTTCTCGTGCTCCAAATGGAGTAATCCCTAGAGGTATAGTCTGTGGCTGTAATAGCTGGATGGTGATGTAGCCATAAGTTGGGTGGTTGGAAAAGAAAGGGGTATTAAGGGTTAAAAAGGAAGGCAGCCATAGTGTGTCCAGAACTGTGCAAGACATGCAAGGGGAAAAAAAACAGGGAGGGGGAGGCACAGACCCAAGTGTAATATTAAAACCGTGACTTTAAGAGGATAAGATAAAAAACACTTACAAGATGATAGAAGGTGCTTGCTCGCCAAAGTAAAGTGCAGTCCTGGCATTCCACATGGCTCTGCGGTTCCCTGTTCCCGGGTAGCTGGAAAGGATTGGGCAGCTGGCTGGAATGGATCACAGTGTTTCCCCAGGAACCAGGAAGCTCCACGCTGACCTGGAAGTGCTTGAAGGAGCAGCCAGCTCCAATCGCATAGCCTTCACCACTGCAGCCCTGATTGACAAGATTCCAGCCCTGCCTTGGTCCAATCAGATGCCAGTGACATCACTTCCGGGTCAGCATGAAGCTTCCTGGTTCCTGGAAAAACACTGTGATCCATTTCAGCCAGCTACTCAATCCTTTCCAGCTACCTGGAAGAGCGGTGGGACTCGCAGAGCCATGGGGAATGTCAGGACTCCTCTTTACTTTGACGCGCATGCATCTTCTATCATCTTGTAAGTGTTTTTAATCTCATCCTATAAAAGTCATTATTTTATTACTACACTCAGGTCTGATTAGATGCAGCTAATGTTCAGCCAGCAACTTTCCACCTGGCTTCTTCAACAGAAATCTATTGAACAATTCTCTTTTGTTTAGCTGGGTGGTGTGGACAGCGCCGCCCACAGAATGAACTTCAGTTATGTAGTCGTGTATTGGCAGCTTTAGGTGTTAAATGTGACCGAACAGTTTCTCTGTCTCACAAACAGTGATCCTTATCTGTTTCCTTAACTTTTCAGTACCATTTATGTGTGAAATTGATCGCATCTTTATTCCTGTTGTTTTATGTATAAAATGCGTGTTTCTTACAGTCAGTTCATGTTGTCTAAAGACGAGAGACTGATGTGCTTTGAAAGCTTGCACTACAATGTACAGGATATAGTTATCCAAATTTCTACTTATGTTCATGCAAAACTGTGAAAAAAGATTGATCAACGAAAATTAGTCATAATATTATTGTCAAGTTAACTGGTGCACATACTGCTAAATTTAATCTGGGCATCTAGGCTTATATAACCAATAATTTTCTGATCTAGGAACTATTCCTTTTAAATAATTTGGCTACAATTCTAAAGATTATGGCATATGCATAGCACAGCAATAAAGGAAAACCATCTGTAGGGACCAGTTGTAAAAACAACAGTACCTGCATTCATATTAATTGATAAAGGTTCCAGTGTGACTGCTTTTCAGATAACATTTGCCCTGTTCTGCTATAGGTTTGATCATTGATGCGTTTGGAGAACTGAGAGATCAACAAGAACAAGTGAGGGAAGACATGGAGGTATGCAAAAATCCACCTTAACAGCTGTATGTACCTTGGGAAAACAGGCGATACACTCCGTAGAAGGGCTCATGCACACAGAGCCTAAAAAAACGCCACTTTTACAGGCATTTTTTTTTTTCAGCCTGTAAAAGCACCTCTTTGTAAGCCTATAAATCCATGCACACATACTGTAGATGTTTATAGGTTTATTAGAAGAGCAGCACTTCAGGCTGAAACAAAAACACCAAAGGAGCGCTCAGGAGAGAAGCTAAAGAGCAAAAAATAAATAAAAAAATGGAACACACCTAAATGCGCATAAACGTTAAAAGCATCTAACGCTTGATCGTTAATGCATTCCAATGGCCAGAATAAATTAATCTGACCAATAGAATGCACTAACGCTAGACGCACCTAAACTCATGTGCAATACATTTTGGCTTTTGGTGCGTTTTTTTTAGGTAGCATTTTACTGCCAGGAGTTCTGTGTTCAGACAGGCTATTACAGATGCCTGTATGCATGAGGCCTAAAGGGGCTGTTGAATTGATTCCATGTAGCAATACTAACTCATGATTTTAAGTAAAAAAAAAATGGATTTTTGTAATATCTTTTCCTTTATTTTTAATATATATTTTCCTGGAGTCTATTGAGGGTCACAGGAATTCTTATACTGTTTGGATGTCTAAAAGCAGTCCAACAGAGAGATGGGCAAAATAGCAACAAAGTTTAACAAGCTTTTTTGGCCATACTTCTCCTATGAATCACAGGAGTGCAGTTTGTTGCTAAGGCCCCCTCTCGGTTGATGTCACAGAGCCGGTCCAGGCTCTCAAAAGATCCCAACCATATAGTCAGAATCTGACCAGAAGCCTGGATCGGCACCCGGCTCAGCCTCTTAGCGATCCGCTGAGAGCCTGAGCCAGCCCTTCCTGCCCCCTTCACAGCCCAGCACTCCAGTGAGCACTGGAGGGGAGAGCAGAGAGCCGGTGACTGACAGTCATGGCTCTATGCTCAGAGCGGAGGGGGAGAACTGAGTGATCAGTGGTGAGTATATTGTTTATTTTTGTTAAATCACAAACTTCTCTTTTAAACATGAAGCAGAACCTACATGTGAGATTCTAATGCTTAAACGTTGCTATATGTGTATATACAGTATATATATATATATATATATATATATATATATATATATATTTATATATATATAATGTTATATGTAAAATAAGGTATAGCACAGACTGACAAGCTTTCCATCATTAAGATAATATCATGTTTGTCCTAGAGCATTTTAAAGACCATAGTTCCCCTTTAATATATCACATAGCGATTTTAAATGGCATGTTTTAATACAGGCTTGGACAGTTGTTTCCAGTGCGTCAAGAAAATTGGTGAAATATATGCTAAAGTATGTAACTACATAGGAAACTTTTATAATTTGAAGTGTTGTCATACTGACACCCTATGAGAAATGTACCAAGCACAAGAGACACTCTTTTAGGTACTCACTGAGAACCTGGGGCACTATGACAGATGATATGTCCTCACTTACCGAATTACATTGTGACAGGTGACACCTTCTGCTACCTGACATATTAATATGAACTGTCTATGTTGTCTCATGACATAGTCATTTGTTCTGACCAATTCTGTGCTACATTCACATACACCAAAATGTTGTCCCACTGCCATGTGTGGACACACTGGGGTTGATTTACTAAAACTGGAGAGTGCATAATCTGGTGCAGCTCTACATGGTAACCAATCAGCTTGTTCAATTAATCCAGGGGTCAGAAACCTTTTTCCACTTAAGGGCCAGATTCAATGTATGTGAATGCATGGAGGGCCGCATTCACCTGCTAATAAATGAAGATAACATTACACAGCCCCCACACTTCTGTCCCCCTTTACCTTACACTGACCCACACCTCTGGCCCCCTTTACATTACACAGCCTCTGCACCTCTGGACCCCTTTACATTACACAGCCCCGCGCCTCTGGACCCCTTTACATTATACAGCCCCGCGCCTCTGGACCCCTTTACATTACACAGCCCCACGCCTCTGGATCCCTTTACATTACAAACAGCCCCGCGCCTCTGGACCCCTTTACATTACACAGCCCCTCGCCTCTGGACCCCTTTACATTACACAGCCCCACGCCTCTGGATCCCTTTACATTACACAGCCCTACGCCTCTGGACCCCTTTACATTACACAGCCCCCGTACCTCTGGACCCCTTTACATTACACAGCCTCCCCTGCAAATCACACAATCCCAACCCCCCCCCGCTGCTTGGGATAACAGCGGAGCCGCTTATTAGCCGCATCAGTTGTTATCCCAAGAAAGCCAACCGCCGGCTCTAAAAAACGGTACAGAGGAGATGCCTGCAGCTGCATCACCCCGGTACAACCCCTTCAATCCGAGGCCACATATTTGCATACGGTTGGTGTGAAGGGGTTATAATGTCAGCGGGTTTGGGTGCATGTGAATTCATCACGTGCACTGAAGGGCCAGACATTTAGTGGCGGTGGGCCCGGTGTGGCCCACGGGTCGCAGATTGCCAACCCCTAAATTAAACTCCGATAAAAAAAAAATCTAAGTTAATTGGGTTCTATGCAGAGCTGCTCCAGTTTTAGTAAATCAGCACCATTGAAACATAATTTTTTCTTTTTATTGACACTATGTTGACACTTTAGTCAGTCACTTTTGTTTGAGTCTCCTAAGAGCTGGTTCACACAGGGGCGTCCTGGGATCCGACTTCAAGTCGCCCCAAGTCGCACGGTTTAGAAAAGTAATGGAAGTGAATAGAGCCATCTTAATGTACACTACTGCAGTTGCTCCGACTTCAGAAAAGGTTCCTGTACGACTTCAATCCGACTTCTAGGCGACTTGTACCCATTGATTTCAATGGAAGTTGCCTCCAAGTCGGATCCCCTGTCTTAAATGAAGCAACTTTCCAGGAAGTAAAAATTGTTTTCCAGGCAAACCCCTCCCTCCCTCCCACAGAGCTGATTATTATTTGATTGGCCACTGGAAATTCGCCTGTCCTGGAGGCAACTTGAAGTTGCCTTGTAAGTTGCCTGGAGTCGTGCTGTGATTCATGCTCAAGTCGTGTCCAAGTTGCCTCCCAAAGTCGCGCTGGAAGTCGTGTTGCCCCTATGTGAACCGGCTCTAAAGGGAATGCTGTACTATAATGTATCCATACTGCACAAAATTAAAGCCTCTAACATTTTTCTTCCATTCAGACAAAATGTTTCATTTGTGGAATCGGAAATGATTACTTTGACACAACACCGCATGGCTTTGAAACACACACCTTACAAGAGCACAATTTGGCCAACTATCTGTAAGTAGAAATGTATTCTTCTGCTGAGCAATATGTACTGACTGCTGGTTCTTCTCTATGAAATATTGTATTCTCTAAAAACTGTGCCAGGCAAAGAAGATGGATGTTCACAATGAGGCACGTATGTGAGATAAGAACTTAATTTTGCTGCAGTTTTATTCATGCATCCTAAACGGTTGAAGCAGCAAACTCCTGCACACGCTTTCTTTCATTCTGCTGCAGATCTGTACTGTTTGTGATGGGGAAAGTGGTAGCTAATAGCATATGGAAAAGGAAGACGGCAAGAGACAACTGATGAAAATAATTTAAATATTCCTTCAAACATTTCATGTGCAATCTAAGACATAGCTGAAGGAATTCTTCCACACTGACCTTTTCAAACAGACGCTGTATAGCCACAGGTGTCAAATGTTAATTCCTACAGGATATCTACAAATGTCTTCTGAAGTCAGCTCATATCATGCTGATTTTTTTACTTTTACTGCTGATATATAGTGCTGTGAAGTGAGAAGTGAGAGTGCCTAAGCATGAGCTGTCATAGCTACTGCCAATGCAATAAAATATGTCACTCAATAGATTAGGAAATACAAAGAGAGCTGCTAAGTGTTTCTAGTGAGTATTTACACCTTTTTGCCTGCAGGAATGACTGTCCATAAATTTTCACTCCTAATATATGACCAATAGGTTCATTGATATTAACAGTCTTTTTCAACAAGTGTTAGTAATTTGCCTACATGAGAAGCTGTCAGTCCTGTTTATTTCCCTATGATGAGTACACCAATTTTTTCTACACAAATATTCTCAGAAAGGTGCCTTTGGCATGGAAACGGGTGTGATTTAAAACTGTGTGCACTCATGTCCCTGACCTATAACCAATTTACTTAATCTGACTCTAATACTTGGGGTATGTTGGGGCAGGGATAGTTTTAACATAAACCTACACCTATTTTGGGGTCTGGAATACATGCTATTAGAACTGATGAGGGAGCTCAAGTGCAAATACCTTCCAATGCCTATATGAAAAAAAAAATCAGAGCACCCTATTTCAAATCTCCCAGTGTTTTGTTAGATAAGTAATGACTAGGGACAGTCCCAATGTTCGAGCCATATTGGGCACTCGCAGCAAGTTCCCCCGCTGCGGAGCGCCCCATAATGCACTGCGAGATCGCAGTGCATTGAAGGCTGCTGATTGGCCAAAGCATGCACCTGACCTGCAAGCTTTGGCCAATCACAGTGCAATGTGCAGGGTGCCTTTGGCCAATCATGGCTCATTGGCTAAGTCCACACCAGACACTATATAAGGCTGCTGCATACTGGGCGGCTGTATATAGTGAATGAATGTAGATTAGGGAGGTAGTTAGTGTAGTGTGCAGTCAGTCAGTGTAGTGTATATATAATACAGTTCAGAGTATATAGTACAGTTAGTGTAGTATATAGGGATGAGCTTCGTGTTCGAGTCGAACATACGTTCGACTCGAACATCGGCTGTTCGATCGTTCGACGAAGATCGAACGATTTGGGCCGTTCGCGCCAAATTCGAGTGACGCGAACGGCCCACAATGCACTACGCCATCGCAGTGTCATCCAGGCGCTGTGATTGGCCAAGCATGCACTGTGACCCCGCATGCTTGGCCAATCACAGCGCCGGCAGCGAGGAGAGCAATGATTGGCCACAGGCAGGATGCCTGTGGCCAATTATTGCTGAGGGTGTTTAGTACACGCCCCACACTATAAAAGGCCGCCAGCACGGCGGCCTAGTGTAGTGTGTTCCGGAGCAGGGATAGAGCAGCATAGGCAGGGACAGTGACTGTTATTTCTTTCTTGCTTAACCTGGATTCCTTTAGTTTAGGGAAAGAGAAGGATAGGTAGGGAGAGTGTCAGTGTGTTTTGTGCTTGTGCTATAGTGTGCTTAAAAAAAACATTTATTCTAGGGACAGAAAACTGTAGGTAGGGACAGTGTCAGTTTCTTTCACTCTGCAAGTCCTTGTTTCCAGGGACCTGGAAGGACAGTGAGTGAATTGTCCTTGTGCTATATTGTGCTTAAAAAAACATTTATTCTAGGGACAGAAAACTGTAGGTAGGGAGAGTGTCAGTTTCTTTCACTCTGCAAGTCCTTGTTTCCAGGGACCTGTAAGGACAGTGAGTGAATTGTCCTTGTGCTATATTGTGATTAAAAAAAACATTTTTTCTAGGGACAGAAAACTGTAGGTAGGGAGAGTGTTTTTTTTCTTTCACTCTGCAAGTCCTTGTTTCCAGGGACCTGGAAGGACAGTGAGTGAATTGTCCTTGTGCTATATTGTGCTTAAAAAAAACATTTTTTCTAGGGACAGAAAACTGTAGGTAGGGAGAGTGTTTTTTTTCTTTCACTCTGCAAGTCCTTGTTTCCAGGGACCTGGAAGGACAGTGAGTGAATTGTCCTTGTGCTATATTGTGCTTAAAAAAAAACATTTTTTCTAGGGACAGAAAACTGTAGGTAGGGAGAGTGTTTTTTTTCTTTCACTCTGCAAGTCCTTGTTTCCAGGGACCTCTAAGGACAGTGAGTGAATTGTCCTTGTGCTATATTGTGCTTAAAAAAAACATTTATTCTAGGGACAGAAAACTGTAGGTAGGGAGAGTGTCAGTTTATTTCACTCTGCAAGTCCTTGTTTCCAGGGACCTGGAAGGACAGTGAGTGAATTGTCCTTGTGCTATATTGTGATTAAAAAAAACATTTTTTCTAGGGACAGAAAACTGTAGGTAGGGAGAGTGTTTTTTTTCTTTCACTCTGCAAGTCCTTGTTTCCAGGGACCTGTAAGGACAGTGAGTGAATTGTCCTTGTGCTATATTGTGATTAAAAAAAACATTTTTTCTAGGGACAGAAAACTGTAGGTAGGGAGAGTGTTTTTTTCTTTCACTCTGCAAGTCCTTGTTTCCAGGGACCTGGAAGGACAGTGAGTGAATTGTCCTTGTGCTATATTGTGCTTAAAAAAAACATTTATTCTAGGGACAGAAAACTGTAGGTAGGGAGAGTGTCAGTTTATTTCACTCTGCAAGTCCTTGTTTCCAGGGACCTGTAAGGACAGTGAGTGAATTGTCCTTGTGCTATATTGTGATTAAAAAAAACATTTTTTCTAGGGACAGAAAACTGTAGGTAGGGAGAGTGTTTTTTTTCTTTCACTCTGCAAGTCCTTGTTTCCAGGGACCTGTAAGGACAGTGAGTGAATTGTTCTTGTGCTATATTGTGATTAAAAAAAACATTTTTTCTAGGGACAGAAAACTGTAGGTAGGGAGAGTGTTTTTTTTCTTTCACTCTGCAAGTCCTTGTTTCCAGGGACCTGTAAGGACAGTGAGTGAATTGTCCTTGTGCTATATTGTGCTTAAAAAAAACATTTATTCTAGGGACAGAAAACTGTAGGTAGGGAGAGTGTTTTTTTTCTTTCACTCTGCAAGTCCTTGTTTCCAGGGACCTGTAAGG
The DNA here is from genome assembly GCA_029206835.1 of Rana muscosa. NCBI lineage: Eukaryota > Metazoa > Chordata > Amphibia > Anura > Ranidae > Rana > Rana muscosa. The sequence goes on from CM055126.1 coordinate 133,756,774, forward strand.
ACAGTGAGTGAATTGTTCTTGTGCTATATTGTGATTAAAAAAAACATTTTTTCTAGGGACAGAAAACTGTAGGTAGGGAGAGTGTTTTTTTTCTTTCACTCTGCAAGTCCTTGTTTCCAGGGACCTGTAAGGACAGTGAGTGAATTGTCCTTGTGCTATATTGTGCTTAAAAAAAATATTTTTTCTAGGGACAGAAAACTGTAGGTAGGGAGAGTGTCAGTTTCTTTCACTGTGAAAGTCCTTGTTTCAAGGGACAGAGAAGGACACCTGAAGGTAGCCCTTATTGCTTTTTTCCCATCTCCCTGCAGGCCATCTATTAGAATGTCTGGAAGGCAAACAAGGAGAGGCAGACAGTCAGGAGGCAATAAAAGAGGGCAAGCAGGCTCTGTGTCTGGGGGCAACAGTGCTGGTCGTGGACGCGGTGCATTGTCATCAGCACATGGCCATGGGACACGCTTGTCCTTCTTTTCGGCAGCTGGACATGTTGAGCCACATCATGCCGAAGACTTGGTAGAGTGGATGACCAAGCCCTCCTCCTCCTCCTCATCCTCTCTCACCCAGGCTCAGGGTACTGGAAAAGCAGCTGCCAAAGCGTCGTCTTCCCTGGTATCAATGTCAGACAAATCATCAGTCACTCCTTCCCTAGACCCACCATGTCCTCCTCCTGAGGAGTCCCCCGAACTGTTTCAGCACAGTGTTGGGTACATGCTCCAGGAGGATGCCCAGCGTTTCGAAGGGTCTGATGATGAAACCCAGCTAGAGGAAGGCAGTAGCGTGAGAGCAGACAGAGGGGATGCTCAAGAAGGACACCAATCTGGCAGTCATGTTCCAGCAGCTGCAGCATACTGCCAGATTGGCTCCAGTGATGAGGAGGGAGGGGATGATGAGGTCACTGACTCCACGTGGGTGCCTAATAGGAGAGAGGAGGAGGAGGAGGATGAGGAGGAGGCACATCTCCAACGAGGCAGGATGCCCTTTGGTGGCCAGCGTAAGGGCAGTACACCGACGGAATCACACCGCAGAGCTCCGCCTGTGCAGGGCGCTGCCTCTGCCCGTCATTCAAAAAGTTCTTTGGTGTGGGCCTTTTTTGAGGCTAGTGAATCAGATCGCACAGCTGCTGTTTGCAACATATGTCTCAAGCGTATATCGCGTGGCCAAAACATCAGCCGCTTGGGTACCACATGCCTGACCAGACATATGTTGACCTGCCATGCAGCTCGTTGGCAAGCCTACCTCAAAGACCCACACCAAAGAACAAAGCGGACCTCTCCTTGCACCGCATCAGCTGGGATCTCCAACCCCACTATAACTTCAGTCCTCTCTGAAACATGCACTGAGAGGAATGAAGGTGTAGAATTAGGTGTGTCACAGCCAAGTACTTGCGCCCACTCTGCTAGCAGTACACCGACGTCCGATTCTAGCAGGCAAATTTCCCTGCCCCAGCTGCTGGACCGTCGAAAGAAGTTCACTCCCAGCCATCCACATGCCCAGCGGTTGAATGCTAGCTTGGCTAAATTGCTAGCGCTTCAACTGCTGCCTTTTCAGTTGGTAGACTCGGCCCCCTTCCGTGAGTTTGTGCAATGTGCGGTTCCTCAGTGGCAGGTTCCCAAACGCCACTTTTTCTCACGGAAGGCTATTCCGGCTCTCTACCGGCATGTGGAAGGCAATGTCTTGGCCTCGCTGGACAGGGCGGTCAGCGGTAAGGTGCATATTACCGCTGACTCATGGTCCAGCAGGCATGGACAGGGACGTTACCTTTCTTTCACGGCCCATTGGGTCACTCTTTTGGCAGCTGGGAAGGATTCAGGACAAGGTGCAGTAGTGTTGGAGGTTGTCCCACCGCCACGCCTCCAAAATGCTACTACTGGTTGTGACACACCTCTCTCCTCCACCCCCTCCTCTTCTTCTTCCTCCATGGCCTCTTCCTGTGGTTTGTCCTATGAACCAGCGGTGCTCCGTAGCCGTTCACGGGGCTACGCAAGTACGCAGGCAAAAAGATGCCATGCCGTGCTTGCGCTGGTGTGTTTGGGGGACAGAAGCCACACTGGGGCAGAGGTCCTGTCTGCTCTGCAGGGCCAGGCCGAGAGGTGGTTGACGCCACGCCAGCTTAAGCCAGGAATGGTGGTTTGCGACAATGGCACCAACCTCCTCTCCGCCCTCCGACAGGGACAACTGACCCATGTGCCCTGTGTGGCTCACGTCCTTAACCTGGTGGTGCAGCGCTTCTTGGGCAGGTACCCGGGCTTACAGGATGTCCTGAGGCAGGCCAGGAAAGTCTGTGTGCATTTCCGCAGATCTTATAATGCCAGTGCTCGCCTGGCTGAGCTGCAAAAGGAGTTGAACCTGCCCAAGAACCGCCTTATATGTGACATGCCCACCAGGTGGAACTCAACGTTGGCCATGCTGCAGCGGCTGCACACGCAGCAGAGGGCCATCAATGAGTACCTGTGCGACTACGGCACCAGGACAGGGTCAGGGGAGCTTGGTTTTTTTTCTCCACGCCAGTGGGGCATGATCAGGGATGCATGCACTGTCCTGGCACCATTTGAGGAGGCCACGAGGATGGTGAGCAGTGACAGTGCATGCATCAGTGACACTGTACCTCTTGTCCACCTGTTGGAGCACACGCTGCGTGGAATAATGGACAGGGCACTTGAGGCAGAACAGAGGCAGGAAGAGGAGGACTTCCTTGCCTCTCAAGGCCCCCTTTACCCAGACAGTGTTCCTTCTGTCCCACCCATCGCACAGGAAGAGGAGGAGGAGGAGGAGGAGGAGGATTGTGTCAGCATGGAGGTGGAGGCTGGCACTCAGCATCATCAGCAGCAGTCTTTTAGGGATGATTTACAGTCCCAAGAAACCAGTGGACTTGTACGTGGCTGGGAGGAGGTGGCTGCGGATCATGTCGTCCTTAGTGACCCAGAGGACTCCGGAGCAAATGCCTCAGCAAACCTACGCTGCATGGCCTCCCTGATCCTGCAAAGTCTGCGGAAGGATCCTCGTATTCTTCGGATCAAGGAGAGGGACCATTACTGGCTGGCCACTCTCCTTGATCCACGGTACAAGGGTAAGGTTGCGGACCTTATGTTACCGTCGCAGAGGGAGCAGAGGATGAGACAACTCCGGGAGGCCTTGCAGAAAGGTCTGTGCAACGCGTTCCCAGAGACTGGGAGGTTGCAAACTCCTGGTCCTGGACAACGAGTTGCTGAGGCTTCGGCCAGTCAAAGAAGGAGCGGTGGGGAAGGTGGCCGTCTGACCGATGCGTTCAGACAATTCTTTAGTCCGCAGCCCCAAAGTATGATCGGTTCCAGCAACCATCGCCAGCGTCTGATAAACATGGTGCAGGAATATCTAGGGGCAAGGTCAGACTTGGACACCTTCCCCACCGAAAATCCTCTGGCTTACTGGGTCTTGAGGATGGATCACTGGCCAGAGCTTGCACAGTATGCAATTGAGCTACTGGCCTGTCCTGCATCCAGCGTTCTTTCGGAACGCACATTCAGTGCTGCTGGAGGATTTGTCACGGATCACAGGGTGCGCCTGTCCACCGACTCGGTTGATCGACTGACTTTCATCAAGATGAACCAGTCTTGGATCACCACCAGCTACCACACACCTGATGCTGATATAACAGACTAATTGATTTTAACATGTCACATCCCTTCAAGACTGATGCTGATGCTGAGTGCCTGTGCTGTTATGTTGACTGGCTATCCTCCTCCTCCGAGTCCTCAATGATACGATTGATGATGATAGCTTGTAAGATCATTTTTGTTTATGGGTGCCGCCACCAGTGCCTAACGCCCAATTTTTCAGCCCCTGTTTAACAGGGGCGTGTAATTACAATTTTTGAAGCAATACTTTGCAACAGGGCTCATTGCTGTGCTCCAAGTACAGTATCTGTGAGGAGTTGCAGTGTTGTGCCACCAGTGCCTAAGGCCCAATTTTTCAGCCCCTGTTTAACAGGGGCGTGTCATTACAATTTTTGAAGCAATACTTTGCAACAGGGCTCATTGCTGTGCTCCAAGTACAGTATCTGTGAGGAGTTGCAGTGTTGTGCCACCAGTGCCTAAGGCCCAATTTTTCAGCCCCTGTTTAACAGGGGCGTGTCATTACAATTTTTGAAGCAATACTTTGCAACAGGGCTCATTGCTGTGCTCCAAGTACAGTATCTGTGAGGGGTTGCAGTGTTGTGCCACCAGTGCCTAAGGCCCAATTTTTCAGCCCCTGTTCAACAGGGGCATGTAATTACAATTCTTGATCTAATAATTCACAGCAGGGCCCATTGCTGCACCCACCAAGAGTAACTGTCAGGGCTTACAGTGTTGTGGCACCAGCACCACCATCAAAGGCCCAATTTTTACTACCACTGTTCAACAATTATATGTAATTAAAATTCCTGATATAATAGTTGACAGCAGGGCGTTCCAGCACCAACCAAGAGTAACTGTGAGTGCTTACAGTGTTGTGCCAACACCAACAACTAAGGGGCCTATTTCTGCAGAGTATATACGGCAGGTCCCTACTTTCAAACATCCAACTTACAAACGACTCCTACTTGCAAACGCAAGAAGACAACAGGAAGTGAGAGGAAATCTACCACTAGGAAGGAAAATTCTCTCCTGTAAGAATAAATATGGGAGAAAGGTGTCTCCTCTGTACTGATGCTTTATCAGCAATCCTTGTTTCAAGAAAAACACCACATTTCAAAAACAGTTGTCATTGGGACGGAAAGTGAGGTGAAATGTTCTGAACAGGGGCACAGACAGCAAAACAAATGTTACAGGGGTGATAACCCTTACCTATGTTTTCCAAAAAGTTTAAAAATAGATTTTTGGTCTGGAGCTACACTTCAACAATGTACCTGTTCAAAATTACAAACAGATTCTACATAAGAACAAACCTACAGTCCCTGTCTTGTATGCACCGCCTGTATAGGGCTGTTCAGAGTATATAGGGCCTTTTTTATTTTATGTGCGGGGTTCCCCTTAATATCCATACAAGACCCAAAGGGGCTGGTAATGGGCTGGGGTAGGGGGGGGGGTCATGGGGTAGCTATGCCATTTTTCTTAAAGAATTTCATCCATATTACCGGGACCAGACATTACATTAAAGCCGCAAGCAGTTTTAAATGGCTTTTTTTTCCTTTAGAAGTGTCATTTTGTGCAGGGACAGTTCTAAACACGGGAAACACGTGGCACTTCACAGGCATACTTTAGACACCCCCCAGGTACGATATTTAAAGGAATATTTGACTTTTTTTTTTTCACTTTATGCATCATTAAAATGACTGCTCCCGAAAAACGACCGTTTTTAAAACTTCTTTTTGCATTGATACATGTCCCCTGGTGCAGAACCCGGGTTCCCAAACCCTTTTTAGGACAATAACATGCATAATAGTTGTTATAATTAGCACTTTAGAATTCGAACGTTCGCATCCATTGTATTTAATAGGGTTCTAATGTTCGTTCGAACTTTCGGTCCGTTCGCGGGTTCTGGTGCGAACCGAACCCGGGGGTGTTCGGCTCATCACTAGTAGTATATGATATACAGTTCAGAGTATATAGTGCAGTCCGTATAGTATATATAATACAGTTCAGAGTATATAGTGCAGTCCGTGTAGTATATACAATACAGTGCAGAGTATATAGTACAGTTAGTGTAGTATATGATATACAGTTCAGAGTATATAGTGCAGTCCGTATAGTATATATAATACAGTTCAGATTATATAGTGCAGTCCGTGTAGTATATACAATACAGTGCAGAGTATATAGTACAGTTAGTGTAGTATATGATATACAGTTCAGAGTATATAGTGCAGTCCGTATAGTATATATAATACAGTGCAGAGTTCATAGTGCAGTCCATATAGTATATATTAAACACTGCAGAGTATATAGTGCAGTCCGTATACAGTATATAATACAGTTCAGAGTATATAGTGCAGTCCATGTAGTATATAATACAGTGCAGAGTATATAGCGTGTGTGTATGTGTGTGTATATATATATATATATATATATATATATATATATATATATATACACACACACACACACACACACACACACTGCACAGATGCACCACTTTACAGGCAGACTAAGGGGACCCCCAGGCATGATATTTAAAGGAATATTTTATTTTTATTGTTTCACTTTAAGCATTATTAAAATCACAGGGGTGGGTTGGATGGGATAGGACAGGGGTGGGTGGGGTGGGATAGGATGGGATCGGATAGGACTGGGGTGGGGTGGGATGGAATAGGACAGGGGTGGGTGGGGTGGATGGGATAGGACAGGGGTGGGTGGGGTGTGGTGGGGTGGCTGGGATAGGACAGGACAGGGGTGGCTGGGGTTGGATCTAGGACAGGGGTGGGGTGGATAGGACAGGGGTGGGGAGGGGTGGGATGGGATAGGACAGGGGTTGGGAGGGGTGGGGTGGGATAAGGCAGAAGTGTGGTGGGATAAGACAGGGGTGGGGTGCAATAGGACAGGGGTGGGTCAGTCAGTCAGTGATGGGAGCAGACACTGTGTTAGTGATGAGGATATGACAGTATGTGATGGGTCAGTGTTGATCAGTGATGTGCACAGTGGGGGTGTCAGTTTTCTCTCACTTGACTCCTCCATGTGTCAGTCCCGGGCGTCCACTCCCCTGGCATGTACCCTCCTCCGGTTCCTGGACCCACTCGATCTCTCCTTGCACAGTACAGGCACCTCACACTGCCTGCATTTTATAGCACGGGGTGGAGCGACATGGGAGAGACACAGCAGGGATTATGCTGATCCTTACCGGCAAGACACTGATATGATTATGGGCACTGCTATCATTTTTGACACTATCTTCTGTTAGTGAAGGGGCAGTCTACAGCCCCCCATCCTGGCGCCCCTCTCATTGCAGCATCCAGGGCACATTCCCCCCTGCCCCCCTAGTTTCGGCCCTGAGGGCAGCAATACAAAAAAAACTCCCTCCACTTAATCCAAAACAGTTTTCCTGTTTAACCCACACATTAGGCCTCAAGCACTCCTACTTGGTCATCTTACACTGTTAAGGTTTGTTCACACCATCACGTTACAGTAACACATAGTAAAATGTGATTCCACATGACTGAATGGCATCACAATACATTGCAGACTGCTAGGAGCACATTTTGAATAACACCCAAATGACTCATAAGCACACAGCTGCGTCATAGCACACCACAACCCATAATATATGTTGTGCTGTGCTGTGGTACAAAAAATGGAAAACCTATTTTTTGCTACATTTACAGTTCATTCAAAGTAAGAAAATGTGTGCATTGCAGCACACTGCCTTCTGGTGGTTTGTGGTCCTTAAAGTGGAAGTTCATCCTAATACTAAAATCTCTAAACTACTATCATCAACAATCTAAAGCCCTCGTACACACGATTGGATTTTTCGTAGACAAAGCGTAGGACTTTTGTCCGAAGGGTGTTGGCCAGCAATTTGTCTTGCATACAAATGGCACACAATTGTCAGGCCAACAAACACGAAACTATGTGGTTTTTCAGCTCTTTAACGCCACCCTTTGGGCACCTTCTGCTAATGTCGTGTATGGTGAGCATTGATTTGGAGCATGCGTGTTTGTACTTTGTACTTTTGTCCGACGGACTTGTGTACACACCCTCTGAAAATCCGACAACACACAATTGTTGGCGGAAAATTTTAAAGCATGCCACCCAACATTTGTCCGCAGAAAATCCAACAATTGTCCGATGGAGCGTACAAACGGTCAGATTTTCTGCCAACAGCCTGTCATCACACAATTCCCGTTGGGAAAATCCAATCATGTGTACGAGGCTTAAAGGCCCATACACACGATTGGACTTTCCGACAACAATGGTCCGGATGTGTTTTATCAGACAATCCGACCGTCGGACAATTGTTGTCAGAATTTCCATGGACAAATGTTCGCTGTGCATGCTCTCAAACTTTCCGACAACAAATGTGTTTCGTCGGATCATCCGATCGTGTGTACACAAGTCCATCGGACTAAAATCCAAAGTACAAACACGCATGCTCCGAACCAATGCTAAACATCGGACAACAATAGCAGAAGTTGTCCAAAGGGTGGCGGTAAAGAGCTGAAAAACCAGGTGATTTGTTAAATGTTGGCTGAAAATGTTCTGCCGTGTGTATGCAGAACAAGCTCATGGCCAACGCCCTTCGGACCAAAATCCACGGAGTCAGATGGAAGTCCGATCGTGTATATGAGGCTTAAGACTAACCTATCTAGCCCTGTAAAGAATAAATCACTATAGATACCTTTTATGAAGCCGCCGTGGTCCAGTTTCTAGCATCGGAAGCTCTGCAGAAGAGACAGCTGACAACAGCTGGGAAGTGACGTCACTCAGAGTTACTATGGTACTTCCGTTCGTCGGCTGCCTCCTCTGCACCTGCCTCCACAGAGAATCCGCCGCTTACAGTTCAGCGTGGGACCGGACCAGAAAAGGTATTTATAGCGATTTCTTCTTTACAGGGCTAGGTTAGTCTTAAGGCCCATACACATGATCGGACTTTTCAACAACAATGGTCCGATGGACGTGTTTTAGCGGACAATCCGACTGTCTGTATGCTCCATCGGACAATTGTTGTCGTTTTTTCAATGAACAAATGTTCGCTGTGCATGCTCTCAAACTTTCGGGCCAACAAATGTCCAATGGAGGATCATCTGATCGTGTGTACACAAGTCCATCGGACACAAGTCCATCGGACTAAAGTCCAAAGTACAAACAGGCATGCTCCGAACCAATGCTAAACATCAGACAACAATAGCAGAAGTTGCCCAAAGGGTGGCGGTAAAGAGCTGAAAAACCACGTGATTTGGTGAAAGTTTGCTGAAAAAGTTCTACCGTGTGTATGCATACCAAGTTCACGGCCAACGCCCCTTCGGACAAAAATCCACTGAAAAGTCCGATGGAAGTCCGATCGTGTGTATGAGGCTTAAGATTGTGGAGGACAGTAGATTTAGAGATTTTAGTATTAGGGTGCACTTCTACTTTAACCACTTCCCTACTGTGCACGAAAACCCCCTTCCTGCCCAAGCCATTTTTCAGCTTTCAGCGCTGTCACACTTTGAATGACAATTGCGCGGTCATGCGACGTGGCTCCCAAACGAAATTTGTGTCCTTTTTTCCCCACAAATAGAGCTTTCTTTTGGTGGTATTTGATCACCTCTGCGGTTTTTATTTTTTGCGCTATAAACAAAAGAAGAGCGTCCAGTTTGGAAAAAAAACACTATTTTTTACTTTTTGCTATAATAAATACCCATTTTGTTTTTTAAATAAAATTTTCCTCAGTTTAGGCCGATACGTATTCTTCTACATATTTTTGGTAAAAAAAAAAAATCGCAATAAGCGCGTATTGATTGGTTTGCGCAAAAGTTATAGCGTGTACAAAATAGGGGATAGATTTATAGCATTTTTATTTTTTTATTTTTTTATTAGTAATGGCGGCGATCTGCGATTTTTTTATTGTGACTGCGATATTGCGGCGGACACATCGGACACTTTTGACACATTTTTGGGACCATTCACGTTTATACAGCGATCCCTGCTATAAAAATGCATGGATTACTGTATAAATGTGATTGGCAGGGAAGGGGTTAACCACTAGGGGGCGGGAAGGGGTTAAATATGTTCCCTCAATGTGTTCTTACTGTGGGGGGAGGTGACTGACTGGGGGAGGTGACCGATGGTTGTCCCTATGTACAAGGGACACAGCATCGGTCCCCTCTCCCTCACAGGACATGGATCTCTGTGTTTACACACAGAGATCCACTCTCCTGCTCGTTTCCCGGGCAATCGCGCCTCCTAGCTCGTTTTAAAGGGAGGACGTCATATGACGTCCTCCCAGAACGAGATTATCCTCCGCCCGCCGTCAATTGACAGTGGGCGGGGGACAAGTGGTTAATTAATATCACAAGCTCAATTTTTACTCTAGTTTCATCTAAGTGAATTTCTGAAAACATGACTTGGAATAAAGAAAGTCTGCCTTAACCTAACCCTCTTTAGTTTGACCAGACATTAACTGTATTTTGCTCCGTAAGACTACGTACTTAACCTCATAGTCTAATGCCGCGTACACACGATCGGATTTCCGATGGAATAAAATCCTATGGATTTTTCCATCGGAAATACGATGAAGCTGACTTCCATCAGTCTTGCCTACACACCATCAGTCAAAATTCCGACCGTCCAAAACGCCGTGACGTAAAACACTCCGACAAGCCGAGAAAAATTAAGTTCAATGCTTCTGAGCATGTGTCGACTTTATTCTGAGCATGCATGGGTTTTTTGTCCGATGGAGTTCCACACAGACGATCGTAATTTGCTATCTTTTTTTTTTTCCCATCGGTAAAATTTAAAACAGGTTCTATTTTTTTATACCGACGGAAAAAAGACTGATGGTGCCCACACACAATCGGTTTGTCCAATGAAAAAAGTCCATCAGTCTTTTTCATCAGAAAAACTGATCGTGTGTACGCGGAATTACAGTGCCAAGATTATGGCGCCAAAAATAAATTATTTTCCTCTGCTATTTTATATTTTACTAAAATATCTGAACAACTTTCCAAAATAGAGATATAGGAATAGCTTCGGTGAGGGGGAAAAAAGCTAACAACATTTTGGTCTATTTAATAAAAATAGGAATTATGTTCATATGTTTTGTAATGCTTATCTGCTAGAAATACTCATGTGTCAGCCTTGTTCAGAGCTCATTACCAGTAATCACCAGCAATGCTTATAAAATTAAATACATTCTCTGGCCTTATCTTTTTGAGTTATGTGAATAACATTGTGCTTGTTTCAGGTTCTTCCTTATGTATATAATTAATAAAGACGAAACGGAACACACTGGCCAGGTAGGTTTTTTTGTCGCTCTTCACTTTCTGTCACTATTTTAGGAGCAGTTAAGTGTCTGCAGTTCATTGATGAAGCCTTGGTGGTTTATAGACATTTACAAATATTTTTCTATGCTATGACAGTATTTCAGAATTAATAAATTACAATTAAAATAGCAAAAGTGTTTCCATCTAGCTGTGTATTGCATAAATCTTCTGTATTCTAACTAAAACATTTGTCTTACAGTATCTCACAAAAGTGAGTACACCCCTCACATTTTTGTAAATATTTTATTATATCTTTTCATGTGACAACACTGAAGAAATTACACAGCTTGTATAACAGTGTAAATCTGATGTCCCCTCAAAAACATTAAACACATAGCCATTATTGTCTAAATTGGACCCAAAGTGTCAATATTTTGTGTGGCCACCATTATTTTCCAGCCCTGCATTCATTTTCTTAATAATCATATCTAGTTTACCCAACATGAACTGAATAGCAGACGTACATGCCAGGTGATCTCCTTGCTTGTCCTTAAAAGCATCACTTTCAAACCTGTGTTAGTGGTTTGGTACAGGCTAGTGGTTTATACTAGGCCTGTGCAATTCGTTTCGTAACGAATCGAAATTCGTCAGAATTTAGCAACTTTCGGACATTCGGAAGCATTCGAATTTCCGAACAAAGCAATTACGAATAAAACCGAATCCGAAACAAATTATATCGCAAATAGCGAATGTCTTCGGCATAATTTGTTATGAAAAAAGTTACGAATTTACGAATCCATACGAAGCACAATAACACTCTCTGCTCTGCTCTCTGCTTCTCCCTCACCGTGCTGAACTCCCTCTCAAAATGGTGTATAGGGGCGGAGGCTTTAGCCGCATGTAAAAAACGAAAGTAAAATACGAGATTTAGAATCGTTACAAATAACCACTATGTATTTAGAAAAGTACAAATCCATTCGAAGCACATTAGGCATAATAGGCAGCGTCGTTGTGAGAGAGGCACGGAAAATTACGAATCAACGAACCCAAAAAAAGTTACGAAAGTAGGAGTTGTGTCCAGAATCAACGAAAAACAATGTACTCTACTGAAAGTACGAATTATAAATCAACAAAAAATAAGGCTTACATTAATACGAATCATTCCGGTTCAACTAAAAATGTCGCTTGCGAAAATACGAATTAGTCCAAACACAAAAAATCCCGTCTAGCAAAATTACGAACGATTACGAATCAACAGGACCGAAAAGAAACGAACCGAAACTAAACAAATTTTTCCGTTGTGCACAAGTCTAGTTTATACCCCTGATTTCCATTAAACACACCTTATGATAAAACATATATATTTATTTGGCTGTGGTTCCCCTTTATTGATACAACTATTTGAATACTTAATCTACAGCTAGCTGAGTTGGTGTATATTTGATTATATAAGTGAAAGAGTTCTTCTTAATGGTTTAGCTTCAATAAAATGCCATTAATGATTCATAGACTGACATTCTGGTTTACATTTGTGAGAGGCGAACCAGCCCCTAGGGAAGTCAACTTTATAAATTCACACGGAAAGAAGCAGACCACCTACTGTTACAATACTAACCCAGTTACACTCATGGCTTTTCACAAGAGGTCAATAATAGTGAATCAATTGAACTGCTGATAGGTAAAAAACAAATATTAATTTACAGATTTTTGATCACGAAAACATCCCCAAAACTGGTTCAGCTGTTACTGTGTCAATTTAATCAGACTGAAACATACAAATAAAAATCCCCAAATGTCTCCAAAATAGAGACCACCCTATCAATATACAAATGCAGTGTTAAATTTATAGGTGTGTTAGTTCATAATTCTATACAATTTGTGCAAGATGTAATTTACAATCTTGTGCTATTTTATGTTTCTAACAAGCTGTGTTTTAGCAGTAGGGCTTTCAATTGATTGTTACCAAACAGTAAATAAACTGAAAATGACATGAAATAAGCTTCTTTCCATGCATTTACAAATCGCTCATTTTATGTCTCTTTCAGGAATCTTATGTCTGGAAAATGTATCAGGAGAGATGTTGGGATTTCTTCCCAGCAGGTGACTGTTTCCGCAAACAGTATGAAGACCAACTCGGATAATAATTGAACATTTCACTGAAAGCAAGATTCATGGGGAGGAGACTGCATCCGGAACAAAGACTTACCCAAACGGACACATTTACCCATAGTCCACATCTTTCCAACAGTGCCACAACCTGCCTGTGGATGTGTATTATATAAACAGGTCTGCAGACAATTGTGCAACAAAATAAGAGATTTACAGAACAAAAAATATCACTACAATGCATCAATAAACCAGTGCTACACCATGCTCATTTAGCCGTAGTGCATTTTTCAAGTCACTTAAAACCTAGAAGAAAGTAACTACGATTTGGAGCAAACCGGTGAGGACTAACGGGAAAAGTTTACAAATCAGTGATATTCAGCCTGACTGCATCTGCTTCCCAGAAAATCTTGATTTTTGTCAGTGATAAAACCACGGGCAGACATCTCATTAGAAAAATGCCATACATTTGACTGCCCAAGGACTAAAAAGGGCTAATTGGCACACATAGTGCACAAAACTCCCATCACATCAGCTGCTATGTCATTTTCTCCTATCACAGCAGCTGAAGTGCAGGTTTATTGTAAAAGTTTGAAACCACAAATAATGCAGACTCACCCAACAATTAGAAATGATTCTGTGTCTGGAGAAGCATGCAGTTTTCTTTTTTTTAACTTTGCCAATGAGGCTTTTAAGGATGTCATTTAAAACAAAAAAATAATTATCAGACGCTAGTCACAGACGTCAAGTTAATCGAAGTTTGTTGCAACTGTTTGTATGGATGTTTATGCTATGAAGCCTAAAGGAATTCAGTTGGATGTACACAGGCTAAAATGGTCATGGCCTTAGGTATTAACGGTAAGCTGCTGGATATCTCTGTGGCTGAGAGCTCTAACTATACAAGTTTACCTATGTAAGACAGTCTAGTGTGACACAATGGTAGCATTTACCTATATAGATGGAGAAGAAGCTTCAGGCAGTTGAAGGAAAAGGTAGTAAAGGAAAAGTTAGTTCTTAACACTTTTTCGACCATGAACTTAATCGATTAAGTGCCTTAACCGTCTGTAGACGTAGCTATGCAAGACTTTTTTTTTTTCCCTTTCTTTCATGTTAGTATATTAGATTAATAAAATACCCATATGTTGTGCTGTTCTTTGTCTTACTGTATGAAATGAGAAACTGCATTCAGTTGCTATTTAGTTTTTCTTTCAATGACAGTTTACTGTTATTTAAAGAAACTGGAATGTATCTTAAATTATATTCTCTTAAATGGAAATATTATGCCAAATTCAAGCACTGCTTTCTGGTCATTGGTAAGTGCTGTAGTGAAGCTGCTAACTTTATGCATTTTTCTTCAAATACAATAAAGTGCCCATCGCAATAAATAAATTATGAACCAGCTGAGCTGTTTGTCTTCTTTTGCGTACTCTAGACACTGGATGACCCAACATTTCCTTCATAGGAGCTTTAAATAATCAATAAAGGAAATCTCTACAGTACTGAGAGAATTATGAGAGCTGCTACTGCTTTTCCTTCAGAAAATAGCAATTGCCTGGCTATCATGCTGATCCAATGGCTTCAGTGCAGTCTGAATTACTGAGCCCAGTATGCAGGTCAGGGTCAGAAGGGCCAGGAATCAGAATTTTCAGAAAGTCTAGAAGGACAGCTTTCTTATTTTTACTTTTGGTACAAGATTTTCTTTATTTTTTTGTTCGTTTACAAAAAGTTTTATTTGGAAGACAGGTAAATAAAAAATTCAATACAGAGTAAAGAGTAGTATACAGTAGGGAGGTATGATACATGAATTATACAGTAGGTAATAATGGTGATAAAGTTTGTAGGATGGGTTACAGGTAAAACATAACTTCTATAATAATAATAGGTGTCCCAACATAATGCAATAGTATGAATTGGACAGATGTCAGGAAGGATGGAGTAATTATATATGACTTTAAGCTGAATTCTCTATATTATGAAAACTGTTATTATGGTGATGTCCAGTAAATCCATTTTTTATTGAAAATGTGCATACTGTCTAACAATGTGTGATGGATCCTCTCAGACAATCTAAGTACTTCCATTCTGGATAAGACCTGAGACCACAACAAGTTATTTGATCTACAATTAAGAGCTATCATCCATTGAATAGACTTAAACAACAAATGAAGTAGTCTATTGCAGGGTGGGGGAATGTTTGGAACATCAGCATATAGTAAGCAAATTTGTGGTGAGAGAGTAATATTCATTTTAAGAGTTGACTCAAGTCTACTAATCGCTGCCTGCCATATCGGTTCCAAATGTTTACAGCTCCAAAAGATATGAAGGTAGTTGCCTTCCTCAGCGCATCCTCTGAAGCAATCTGGGAAGCTGTGGGGTAGAAGGAGAGGATTTTGGCACGTGTCATGTACCATCTAGTAAATAGTTTCAGTGGGGTTTCTCTGAACGCAACTGCACGGTTGCTTTTGCGTAGGTTATTAATCATATTGACCTTAGTTTCTATGGGGAAGGAACATTCTAAACCTGCTTCCCAACGTAGCATTGGATCCAATTTTTAGGGTTGATATGAATTATTAAGGAAGCTATAAATTTGAGAGATTAAACCTCTGTCTCTAGGGGAGGATATACAAATATGTTTGAATAAAGTACTTGGGGGTTTAATAGATAATGAGTAGTGTTTAGCATAGAATTATGAATTAGGAGGTATTGAGGGAGCTCTGAGAGAGGAAGTTTAAATTTAGATTGCAGTGTAGTAAAATAAGGGAATTTCATATCAATTACTAGTGATTTAAGAGTGATCCGTTCATTTTTAATCCAATCATAGAATAGAATGTTATCCAGATATGCAGGAGGAAATATAGGGTCTCCTAGGTTTGAAGCTAATGGAGGGATTTCTGAAGGGAGTCTGAAGGTATTTCTAACTCTGTTCCATAATTGTACAAAGTGAGCCACTATTGTGTTTCTTTTAAGTAAGATGTGGTGTGACTTCAAGTTCCTTTTAGGTATAGGGGTGAAATAGAGGAGGACTCTAATTTTAACCAGAGGATATGCGTATTAGAGGAAAACCATTGTGCCATCTGTGTGAGTCTGGCTGCAAGAAAATAGTGCCAAAGATGTGGGAGGCCAAGTCCACCTTTATGTTGTGTTCTGTGCATGAGAGAGTAACTGCATCTGGGTTTTTTATTGTTCCATATAAATCTATTGATTTCGCATTGGAGAGCTTCAATTCTTGTTTTGGGAACATAAATAGGTAGTGCTCAGAAATAATAGTCGTTTTCGAAGGATTGTCATTTTGAAAGCACAAATCTTACCCAGAAAGGAGATATGGTAAGAAGACCATAATTTAAGTAATGAGCTTATGTGAGAAAAAAGAGGGGGGTAGTTGGTTTTGTATAATAGGTTGTGGGAGGCTGTGATGTATACCCCAAGATAGTTCAAAGATTGAAGACACCATAAAAAATTAAAGTCTTTTTGCAGTAAGGATATCAAGTCTGGGGGGCAATTTATGGGCAAAGCTGAACATTTATTTGTGTTGATATACAGACCAGAGAGTTTGTGAAAAGAGTTGAGTTCAGAGAGGAGATTAGGTATGGATATGAGCGGGTCAGTTAAGAATAAGAGGGCATCATCTGCATATAAGCTTAATTTGAATTGATTTGGGCCTTTTGAGGTATCCTTTGATATTAACGTTATTTCTTATGGCGTGAGCAAGGGGTTATATCGCTAGTGCGAAAAGGAGGGGCGAAAACGGACAGCCCTATCTGGTTCCTCTACTTAAGGGGAAGAAGTCGGAGTTGTTACCTGGAATTTTGATTCTGGTTTGAGGGGAATGGTAGAAAGTATTAAATCTGTGGATAAATTTATTAGAAATGCCAAATTTGGGTAAAAGGTGATTCAGATACATCCAGTTCACACTATCAAAGGCCTTGTGTATGTCAAGACTAAGTAGGCAAAAGGGGCGGGAGTGAAGGTTAGCATCTTGGACTATATTGGTATATATTAATCTAATGTTATCCACTATTTGTCTGCCTGGGATGAAGCCAGTTTGGTCAGGAGGAATTAGTGATGTAATTACCGAGGCAAGCCTATTAGCCAATAATCTACCAAATAGTTTAATGGTCATTATTAAGGACTCAGATGGGGCGAAAATTTTGTGGTAAGGTATGATCTTTTTGGGGTTTGGGTATTAGAGGAAAGTTTGCTAACAACATATCATCTGGGAAGCGTCTGCCGAGAAGGATATGGTTAAATAATTTGGTAAGATTGGGAGCCAATAGAGGGGCACATTTTTTGTAGTAAGATGACGTGAAACCGTCAGGACCAGGTGCAGTTGATGTTTTAAGAGATTTAATTATATTGGTGATTTCTAAGTCAGTGCAGGGTTTTATTAAGGGAAGAAATCTGTTGTTCGTTGAGTGTTGGGAGCTGAAGGTTTTTCAACCATTCTAATGTAGAGGGCTGAGGGTATGTTTGGGGGCAAGAGAGGAGGTTCTTGTAAAAGGATGTGAAAATTTGTAGAATTCCTGAGGGTGTGTCACCAGGTTCCCCTTTTGGTCCCGCAATTTATAGACATGGGGGGGGGGGTTAGAATCTTGGTTTAATTTCCAAGCAAACATTGCAAGAATTTAGCTTTGGAAAATCTCAGGAATTTTTCAGTATCTTCAGATAGTATGGTGTTTAATGATTGATGTTTAGTTTGAATAGGTTTAGTTAATTCAGGGTAGGCTGAGTGGTTTAGTTTGTTATATAAATCATTGAGTTCTTTGGTGAGGCATTTAATGTCTGTGAGTTTAGCCTTATTTTTAGCAGCAGCAATGTCGATTAAATGTCCTCTCAGAACTGCCTTGTGTGCGGCCCAAAGAGAGGTAGGAAGTACGTCGTCAGACGTGTTGATTGTGAAGTAGTCTTCGATGTGTGTGCTGATTTGCTGGTGAATAGAGGGGTCTGTAAGAAGTGAATCATTTAGGTGCCAGTTAAAGGAGGTAGGGGCTAGCCCAATATGGGAAGTTTCAAAAGAGACTATATTGTGGTCAGACCATGGGCAGGGGTGGATTGAAGCAATGGATGAATTGGCTAATAGTATAGGTGTGCTAAAAATATAGTCAAGCCGAGCTTAACTATCATGGGGGTGGGAATCGTGAGTGTATGCTTTTATGCCTATGTTGTGAGCTCTCCAGGTATCGATCAACTGGAGATTTTAGGGAGCGATTGATAGATTTGGAGAAAGCTTTTGAAGAAGGAACCACTCTGCTTCTGTCCAAGGCAGGCCAACGATCATATGTGGGGAGTTACTGTATATTGATCGTGAAAAATTAGGATTGGGATTCATTTGGGGCATATATTGAAGCTATTGTTAGGGTTCGCCTATTCACACTGCCCTTCATGATGATAAATCGACTTTCAACATCTTTATAAATGTTAGGGAGTTCGAAAATGATAGAATTGCGAATAAAAATAGCTACACCACGAGATTTATTAGAGAAGGTTGTATAATGGAATTGATTAAAAGTTTTGTCGAAATATTGCGAGTGATTGGCAGAGGAGAAATGGGTTTCTTATAACAGAATAATATCCACACCCAGTCTTTTGTAATGTCTAAAGGCTTTTTTACGTTTATTGGGAGAATTGAAACCCTGGACGGTATGTGAGAATATTTTAAGACCCATTGTTAAAGAGGGAAAGTGAGCTTGGTGTACAATAGGTGCTAAGGGATGACCTAACAATACAACACATTATGTAAAAAGAGTCTGTATTACATTGAAAGCAGTTAACTACTCTATCTTTACTATTGATATTTGAGTTTGAGAGATCAATCTTGATGGAGAAATTTTGTATGCATGACATGTGATAACCTGGTACCATAAATCCCAGTCTGAGTGAACATGAATGGGAAGATGGTATGAGTCTTCCATTTGAAATTTTACATAATCTTGTTGCCAGAAGGGCAAAAATTATAACAACAGAAAAATGTAAAAGAAGGGGGCTAGGGGACAGATAGTCACCTAACCTAGCAAAGTTAACCTGAGGACAATTCTGTCCTGATTCCACCAACGGAGCCCACCGCACCATACCAAAAAAGGAGGGTGGGGCAGCAGACCACGCAAGTAGAATGGGGGTCAAACCAACAACGGCAGATGAGCCTGGCAACTTTAAATTGTATGTAAATAACAAGATGTGTGCATGGTTATAGAAACAAAAAGGACAACATGTAATATGCTACCATAAAGGTAGGTAGGCACTTTGCATAACAGGAATACCAACAATTTGCACCTAAAAGAGTTTATGCTGTAAATCAAAAGGATAAGAATATGAAAAAAAGGCAGTTCTCACGGGTAAACAAAGATATCCGGCCTCAAGATAAGTTCTTGGTGGAGATCCAGGTACTCTCTTGTATGGAGCAGGGGATTGACTGTAGGGTTAGATATAGAGGGATGCAAACTGGAGGTTATGTTAAAAATTATATTTAAACAGTGTACAAAAGCGGGAGCCTGGGTCAATATGTGGTGAAGCAAAGGAAATGTCATCGCCTATCTAAACTTCATGTGAACCATGGGCCAAGTGATATTCATGAGATCCTTACTTCAAGTCTTTGAGGCATAAAAAAAAATAGTAGAATAGTCAGCTTTTAGAGTCTCTTTAATTTTCTTCTTTCCTTTTCTCTCTCTCTCCTTCCCTTTTCCTCTTTTTCTTTCTTTTGACTGTAAGGCTAAAACATGACCCGTTTTTCCCTCTTAGAATAAAAGTGCATGTGTGCGTCCTAAGCATACCCTCCTAATGCATGTGCATGTGTGCGTCCTAAGCATACCCTCCCTAAAAAAAATATAAAAAAAAAACCACAAAAAAGAGGGACTGGACAGTCCAGAAGTAGTTTGAAAACAAGAGCAAAGAGAGGGAAAACAGCCCAAAGATGCAAACTTGCACTAACATGAGTTGAAACAGTCAGATGAAGACTTGAACTGAGATCTTAAATGTGTAGCAAAATCAGTTGAGTGTGGTTAAGCTGCAAGATCCTGAAAGGGATGTTGCCATCTTCTTTGGTCCCTCTGATTACGCCTGGAAGAGGGAGTAGACCAAATGGGTGATGATCTAGGAGTAGCAGGGAAACTGTGCGATGGTTCTTGTTCCAACAGACCCAGTTTGATTAACAGATCTTTCCTCTCTATGACATTATAAACCGTGTAAGTAGTGCCGTTATGCATAATGGATAATTTAAATGGGAAGCCCCATCGGTATTTAATTCTGGCTGACTGGAGGATATTTGTAACTTCTTTCATCCTGCGTCTCCGGTCCAAAGTCGCAGGAGAAATGTCAGAGTACATCTGTAATTTAATACCATCCAGTTCAATATTAGATGTGCTTCTGGAGGCTCTCATGATGTCTTCTTTAGTAATAAAGTCCTTCATGTACATTATTACATCACAAGGGGGTTTGTCTGGTGTTGGTTTTGGACGTAGCGCCCTATGAATTCTGTTGCATGCAAAGGCAGACAGGGGTTTATCTGGAACAAGGTTGTGGAAAAGTTTTGTGATAGCTTGATTTAGATCCGTAACAGATTCAGGGATACCACACACCCTTATATTATTGCGTCTGTTTCTGTTGTCCAAATCTTCCACATGTGCCTGCATGAAAGAGAAGCTATCTGCCAGTGTTTCGTAGTCCATGCTGAGATCATTGTGTGCAAGGGATAGTTCATCATGCTTGGTTTCAAAAATGTCAGTGCGGCCCCCAATGCTGGCTATCTCCTGTGATAGTGCATTAGTGGATTTATGCAGCTCCTGTTCTAGCTTGTCTACCAACTTCTCATAAATTGCTGTCAAGCTGGCATCTATATCAGCCTTAGATAGAGGGAGAGTGTACTCACTTTCTTTTGTTGGCAGAGTCTTTTTCTGCGTGGAGCTGCTGGAGGCCGCATGTAAGCCGGCACCATTTTGCGTCATCTTCCTGGTAGCTATAGATCTCTCCAGGTCCAGGAGGTAATTTGTCAGCAAATGCTGGGAGTGGCGTTTGCGCCCCTTTTTGCCCGATGGCATGCACAGGGGTGTCCCACGGGGGTGCTGTAGTAAATCGGGCAGTTTTGGTAGCGAAATAGCCCTGGGAATCTTGCCTGGCAGTCCCAGTCAGACGGAGCTCAGCTCAGCTATGTCTGTCCCGCATCGCGCATGCGCCCCCACAAGATTTGCTTTATAGTGGGGGTCCACTGTTCAGTACTACAAGTGTGAAATTAAACATACACATTTCCATTGTTCTTCCTCTTTTTTTTTTTTTGCACCAACATATTTAGTACAAATCAGATAATTCAGTGACAATATTGATCCCTTATTTCTACTTGAAAAAAGCCAACCAATTGCTATGTAAAAGGCAGAACAGAAATATTTTTGTACAGTCTTAATTTCTAGGTGCAGTCTGTTTGCTGGAGCCCATAAGGCACGCTACTGCTGTTGCTGCAAGTCATCAGGCAAGTCATCAGGCAATCATACTGTCCACTAAATCTTCCAGATCATCAGGAGATACAGCTTGAGCTTATCATCAGCAGCTAAGCAGACATCATCTGTAAAGGTAGGGGATGCTGAAATACTGTAAAGCCCTGTACACACGATCAGTTTTACAGATGAAAACAGTCCGATGGACTGTTTTCATCGGACAAACCGATCGTGTGTGGGCTCCATCAGACAAAAAAAACGATAGCAAATTCCGATCGTCTGTGTGGAACTCCATCGGAGAAAAAACCCACGCATGCTCAGACTGAATTAGGAGACGGGAGCGCTCGTTCTGGTAAAACTAGCATTCGTAATGGAGATAGCACATTTGTCATGCTGTAACATACTGAAAAGCACTGAGACTGAAAAGCGCGAATCGGCTAACACCAAACTTTTACTAACACGCGGTAACATGAAATCAGCAAAAGCAGCCCAAAGGGTGGCACCATTGGATTTGAACTTCCCATTTATAGTGCCGTCGTATGTGTTGTACGTCACGGCGTTTGGGACGGTCGGAATTTTGTCTGATGGTGTGTAGGCAAGACTGATGGAAGTCAGCTTCATCGGAATTCCGATGGAAAAATCCATCGGATTTGATTCGGAAAATTAGGACTACAGACTTGCTTTATGATAATAAAATGTGGTGTTTTGCTGCTTAAATGGCTGTCTTTATTGCACTAATAACTTGACGTAATTGTAGCCGTATTAGTGCAATTGTGACAGAGAAAATTAAGTACTGTCCGTGATACTTTTTTTATTTGCACTAACATAGAATTTTTCAGGACAAGCTTTCGGGGTATGTCCCCTTCTTCAAGGTCCAAGCAGTACTGATTCACAATTTTTTTAGCATCTCCCCCCTCAAGTCTATAGCTCTCCCTCTGTCTTATCTCACTAACTCTGTCTTATCTCACTAACTCTGCTGCTATCTTTATTACCATTGATTTGTATGTGTTTTTTTTCCTTTCCCTCTGAGATTTTTTTCTTGTTTTGTTTCAACATTCTGCTAAAAAAATTGTGAATCAGTACTGCTTGGACCTTGAAGAAGGGGACATACCCCGAAAGCTTGTCCTGAAAAATTCTATGTTAGTGCAAATAAAAAAAGTATCACGGACAGTACTTAATTTTCTCTTGCACTAATAACAAATTAACATTAATACCATAATGTATGATCCTAACTGAGCACATCATTCCACAAAAACATGACCCGTTTTTCCCTCTTAGAATAAAAGTGCATGTGTGCGTCCTAAGCATACCCTCCTTTATTGTATAACATTTGCCTTTAGCGAACCACATGCATTCCCCTTCTTGAGCCTCCTTCCTGACAGCCTCCCTGCACACTATGACAGACTTACACACATTGTTCTGGCACTACTTTAGGGGGTTAATGTGACATTCAACTACTCTCTGAATAATGCACACTGAAAGAGGCTCATCAATCATGCATGTGTGGATGCAGTGTGAGATTTCTATAAAACAGGAGAGGATCTGACAGCTGTTAAGATCCAATCTTGTTTAACGGGGAGAGGAGTATAGTTTCTAAAAAGAAAAGCTTTCTTCAGTACAAAGCAATGTATAAATTCTGACTGGCCACAAAGTTGCCAAGGAAAAATTACAAGTAGTATTGGTAGTTTACAAGAATAGAAACATAAACAACTATTCAGATGTGATTATAGGCTCTATCTTGTAAATATTTTATTACAGCACTAAGGATGAGTGTGTGTGTGTGTGTGTGTGTGTGTGTGTGTGTGTGTGTGGGGGGGGGGGGTAGGCAAAATTGATGTTGACACAAAAGTACCAATTTGAGACACTGGTCAGCCAAAAAATTAAGGACCACTGACATGTAAAGTGAATAACATTGATTATCTTGTGACAATGGCCTCTGAAAGTACGTGGGATATATTAAGCAGCAAGTGAACATGACCTAGCAAAAGCATTCCAAGGCAGGAAAACCAGCAGAGCAAAAACAGGGTCATGGGTAGCCAAGACTCCATGATGCATGCGGGGTGAAAAGACTGGCACATGTAGTCAGACTCAATAGAATAGCTACTGTAGCTCACATTGCTAGAAAAATAACGCTTTTTCCAATAGAAAGGTTTTAGAACACACAGTGGATTGCAGTTTGTTGCGTATGGGGCTGTGTAACCGCAGAACGGTCAAGGTGCCCATCAGTGGTGTATTTAGGTTTTGTGCTGCCCTAGGCCTGACTAAACTCAAGCACCCACCCTATTTAAATAGGACCAACCCCTTCCTGCCAAGGCCACACCCCTTCCTGTTTAAGACACACACTATCATTTGTAAACCACACCCCTTCCTCTTTAGGCCCATTTGGCACCTTGCAGGTGGGAGGAGGGAACGGGTACCTGTTTTTGACAGGTACCCTTCCCCACTTCCGGGAGACTGCGCCACCCCTTGGAGGTTAGGTCTCCCTCCTCCTTTCTCCGCTGGGCCATTAAGAAAGCGTGCTTAGCACATGTGCAGTAGGGTTTTGGCCGGTTTCCCTTACCATGAATGACAGTGGCAAAACCAGAGAGCCAATCTGAAAATCGGCTGAGGTGTCAACATCGCGGGATCCCTGGACAGGTAAATGTCCTAATATTAAAAGTCAGCAGCAACAGTATTTGTAGCTGCTGACTTTTAATGTTTTCATGGAGGGTGGGGGTGGAACTCCTCTTTAATGAGTTTGCATTGATTTCAGCATGCACAGAGCACTTTATTGCAATATCATGATCTGCATATTAATGCACTTTCACTGAACGTGAACTGTTTAATGGGTTTGTATTAATTTCAGCATGCATGAGGCACTTTGCACATGCCAGTGGCGACTGGTGCTCAAATTTTTTTTGGGGGTGCAAACAAACTAAAAAATTCTGAAAAAAACAAACAAACGCAGCCACTGTGCCCCATCAAATGCAGCCACTGTGCCCCCATCAAACGCAGCCACTGTGCCCCATCAAACGCAGCCACTGTGCCCCATCAAACGCAGCCACTGTGCCCCATCAAACGCAGCCACTGTGCCCCATGTCCCATCAAACGCAGCCACTGTGCCCCATCAAACGCAGCCACTGTGCCCCATCAAATGCAGCCACTGTGCCCCATCAAATGCAGCCACTGTGCCCCATCAAATGCAGCCACTGTGCCCCATCAAATGCAGCCACTGTGCATCATCAAACACAGCCACTGTGCATCATCAAACGCAGCCACTGTGCATCATCAAATGCTGCCACTGTGCATCATCAAATGCAGCCACTGTGCCCCATCAAACGCAGCCACTGTGCATCATCAAACGCAGCCACTGTGCCCCATCAAACGCAGCCACTGTGCCCCATCAAACGCAGCCACTGTGCCCCATCAAATGCAGCCACTGTGCATCATCCAACGCAGCCACTGTGCATCATCCAACGCAGCCACTGTGCCCCATCAAACGCAGCCACTGTGCCCCATCAAACGCAGCCACTGTGCCCAATCAAACGCAGCCACTGTGCCCCATCAAACGCAGCCACTGTGCTCCATCAAACGCAACCACTGTGCCCCATGCCCCATCAAACGCAGCCACTGTGCCCCATTAAACGCAGCCAATGTGCCCCAAACGCAGCCACTGTGCCCCATCAAACGCAGCCACTGTGCCCCATAAGACGCAGCCACTGTGCCCCATCAAACGCAGCCACTGTGCCCCATCAAACGCAGCCACTGTGCCCCATCAAACGCAGCCACTGTGCATCATCAAACGCAGCCACTGTGCATCATCAAACGCAGCCACAGTGCCCCATCAAACGCAGCCACTGTGCCCCATCAAACGCAGCCACTGTGCCCCATCAAACGCAGCCACTGTGCATCATCAAACGCAGCCACTGTGCATCATCAAACGCAGCCACAGTGCATCATTAAAATGCAGCCACAGTGCATCATTAAAACGCAACCACAGTGCATCATTAAAACGCAACCACAGTGCATCATCAAACGCAGCCACTGTGCCCCATCAAACGCAGCCACTGTGCCCCATCAAACGCAGCCACTGTGCATCATCAAACGCAGCCACAGTGCATCATTAAAACGCAACCACAGTGCTTCATTAAAACGCAACCACAGTGCATCATCAAACGCAACCACAGTGCATCATCAAACGCAGCCACTGTGCCCCATCAAACGCAGCCACTGTGCCCCATAAAACGCAGCATTGTGCATCATCAAACGCAGCCACTGTGCATCATCAAACGCAGCCACTGTGCCCCATCAAACGCAGGCACTGTGCCCCATCAAACGCAGCCACTGTGCCCCATCAAACCCAGCCACTGTGCCCCATCAAACCCAGCCACTGTGCCCCATCAATCGCAGCCACTGTGCCCCATCAAACGCAGCCACTGTGCCCCATCAAACGCAGCCACTGTGCCCCATCAAACGCAGCCACTGTGCCCCATCAAACACAGCCACTGTGCCCCATCAAACACAGCCACTGTGCCCCATCAAATGCAGCCACTGTGCCCCATCAAACGCAGCCACAGTGCATCATCAAACGCAGCCACTGTGCCCCATCAAACGCAGCCGCTGGGCCCCATCAAACGCAGCCGCTGTGCATCATCAAACGCAGCCACTGTGCCCCATCAAATGCAGCCACTGTGCCCATTAATTGCAACCAATGTGCCCATGCTGAAATTAATGAAAACTCATTAACAGTTCACATTCAGTGAAAGTTACTTAATATGCAGATCATGATATTGCAATAAGGTGCTCCATGCATGCTGAAATCAATGCAAACTCAATAACAGTCCACATTCAGTGAAAGTTCATGTACTGCAAAGTTTGTAGTACATGAACTATCACTAAATGTGAACTTGTTTAATGAGTTTGTAGCATGGATCACTTTATTAGAATATCATGATCGCTATATTAATTTCCATAATGAGCACTTTTTATGTAATTTACACGCTCACATTACAAAAGTAATAGTTAAATAATTTATTCAATTGTACCTGCTGTCATGGCCTGGGGATTTCATCTCACTCTCTCTCCTCCTCCTCCTCCTCCCAACTTCACAGCCAGTCCCCGCCCCGGTGCAGAGGAGAAGATTCAATGAAGGAAAGCCGTGCGGAGGAGGTTGGGCGGAGCATAGGGCTCTACCTCCACCAGTCACCTTACACGCAGCCAGTCACCGGCCGCTTATGGGGGTGCGAGTCAGCCCCCTCGGTCATGCACGCCCATATATTGTTAGTTGCCCATATTTGCAAGTGTCAGCGCCGCTACAGCAAGCCGGCCGCCATGGGCTGCATATGTGCGGGAGGTGGCCGCGAGAGACGGGAATTGGGAAGACAGGTCGGGGGGGTTTTCTCATGCGGGGGGCGGCCTATTTGCTGCCCCCCGCAAAGTGCCGCCCTAGACCTAGGCCTTGTCAGCCTGGGCCAAAACACAGCACTGGTGCCCATGCTGATTTGTGTCCAAAGCCAAAAGCACCTAAAATGGGCACATGAGCATTAAAACTGAATCATGGAGAAACGGAAGAAGCTAACCTTGTCTGATGAATCCTATCTTTTTTCCACATCATGTGTATGGCCAGTGTTGTGTCTTGGCCTAGGCTGCCAAGGCCCTGGACTAGGGCGGCACTTTGTGGGGGGCGGCAAATAAGTCGCCCCCGCATGAAAAAAAGCCCCCCCGATCCGTCCTCCTGAGTCCCGGCTCCCTCGGTCGCCTCCTGCACTAATGCAGTCCCCGGCGTCTGGCTTGCTGTAGCCCGACACTTGTTATTATGGTCGTACTTAGACGGGGGGGGGGCGCATTCTGCCCCCATAAAGCGGCCGGTGACTGGCTGCACACAATTGCACAGGCGAGACTCCGCCTACCCTCCTCCGCGCGGCATGCTTCCATTGCATCTTCTCCCTGGCCCGGGACGGGGTCTGTCTGTAACAGAGGAGGAGGAAGAGAGGAAGAGAGAGAGAGAAAAAGAGAGAGAGAGGGAGAGAAAGGGGGAGAGGGAGAGGAAGGGGAGAGGAAGAGAGAGAGGGAGAGGAAGAGAGAGAGAGGGAGAGGAAGAGAGAGAGAGGGAGAGGAAGAGAGGGAGAGGAAGAGAGAGAGAGGGAGAGGAAGAGAGAGAGGGAGAGGAAGAGAGAGAGAGGGAGAGGGAGGGAGGGGGAGGGGGAGGGAGAGTGAGGGAGAGGGAGAGAGAGAGAGAGAGAGAAGGACAATGGGAACCCACAGGCGGCGGCTAGGACAGAAGGTACGTATGAGTTACTAATACTTGTCATGTCAAGTGCCACTGCCAAGCAATATATAAAGTGCTCAATATAGATTAAGGTAATATACAGATCATATTGCAATACAGTGATCCGTGCTACAAACTCATTAGGCAGTCCACATTCAGTGAAAGTTCATATACTGCAAACTTTGCAGTACAGGAATTTTCACTAAATGTGGACTGTTTAATGAGTTTGCATTGATTTCAGCATGTGCAAAGTGCTTAATGCAAACTCATTAAACAGTCCACATTCACTGCAAAGTGCTCCGTGCTGAAATCAATACATAATTCATACACTAATAATCTGTGATATTTCAAATTGATGAGGCGGCACTCTTAAGCTGCGCTGATAGGGCTGCTCTGATGGGCAATGATAGACTGCACTGATGGGCACTGATGGGACTGTACTGATGGGCACTCATATTCCACTAATGAGGCGGTACTCTTAAGTTGCACTGATATGCTGCACTTATGGACACTGATAGGCTGCATTGATGGGCACTGATGCCCACTAATGAGGCGGCACTCTTAAGCTGCACTGATAATGCAGCACAGATATGCTGCACTGATAGGCTGCACTGGTGGCCCATGATGAGGCTGCACTGATATTGGCACTGATGGGGCTGCACTAATGTACAGAGAGGTGAGGCTCTAAGAGGAAAAGGTGGAGCCTAAAGAGGAAGAGGTGTGGGTTACATATGACAGGGCAGGTCTTACACAGGAAGGCATGTGGCATTGACAGGAATGGGTGGGTCATATTTAAATTAGGGGGTGCGTGAGTTTAGTCAGGCCTGGGGCAGCACAAAACCTAAATACACCACTGCGTATGGCCGGCGGAGTGCATGTGTGTTGCTTACCTGGGAAACAGATGAGACGGGACACAGTATGGGAAGAAGGTAAGCCAGCGGAGACAGTGTGATGCTTTGGGCAATGTTCTGCTGGGAAACCTTGGGTCCTGTTACTTTGACATGTAAAACCTACCTGTGACAGACCCCGTACTCAAGATGAGTCTGTCTGCCTTAAATGCTTTCTCTGTCTGGAACCACACCATCCAAGGGCCCCTTAGCTTTCCCATTCACTAGTCGTAGCTCAGTGTAGAGTAAAACATCAGACAGTTTATTAGAACCAGATTACAGAAGTCTCATATACAGTTAAAGAGGAGGTAACCAGAAACAAAAATTAACATGAGCTAATTAACTAATCCCTTATAGCAGCCAATGTGACTCCCTAACTACAATACACATTATCATACATGTCAACAAAGAACTCCTTCATACAATTGCAGGGTTAATTAGCACAACCAATGATTTGGTGAAAGAGAAGCCACACTAGACTCATTTACATTATAACAGACAGACAGGTGGCTGGAGTTGATGACATTATGTGTCCCAACATTATGAATCAGTCACTCTTTCTAATATGACATATACAGGGTTCCCAGAGTCTGTGTGTCTTGGGGGGGGGACATGGACCTGAATCCAAAGTAACACCTCCTCAAGGGTCCCCAGGCATACAGCTCACAAAGAACACCGTTCCCCCAATTGCCAGGGCCCATGATCGGCAAAAGGCTGGCATTCAGTCCCCTCCAAAAGCCTCTGTCCCGGCTAGGTCTGTCACATTTCTCCCCCATCAAAACTCGACTAACAAGGTCCCAGACCTCCACCTGGTCTGGACATGCATTAGTCAGGCAGAATGAACTCACATAGTCAGTCCGCATGATCTGAGATCTCCAATCTTGGCTGCAAGGAGTAGTTGACATCAGTAGGTGTGGGGCAGAGGTCATTGACTCTCTGTCTGGCTGCCAGCGCTTCAGCTGGGTGGTTTTTAACATTCTGGGGGTCAGTCCGCTGCTGGGCAGAGGGGCCGATCACCCCAGCTTCCTGAAGCTGTAGAGAAACTGTAAGTGCGAGGCAGAGGCCAGCGGCACTCTGCCCTGTTGCCAGTGATTTTGCTGGGAGTAGCAGCTTCACTACATCAGCTTTTCACTGAAGAGAGGGACCGACTGCCCTGGCTCCCTGGATCTCCACCAGTTGTTGCCGGTGCTGGGCAGAGTTTGGTAGCACTCTGCCCTGTTGCCAGCACTTCTGCTGGGGACTCCACATCCTCCGCTCCGGCTAACCGTTGGGGCAGGAGGCTGTCTTCCTCCACTCCCAAACTGTGTAGCTGCCACTGGGGAGGCGAGCCAGCTGCTTCCTTTTCCATTCCCTCATCTGGCTGCTGGGTCGACATGTTTATGGTACGGTCTCCCAGGTGCACTGATCTTTGCTGGGGAGGAAAGACTGCGTTCTCCACCCTGGCCGACTGTTGGGGAGGGACGACGAACACCCCTTCTCCCTTCTCCCTCTGTATCTGCTGCTGGGAAGTGATTGCCACCTTCTCACCCTGAACCTCCGGAACTGCCACAGGTGTGGGGTAGAGGTCTTGAACCCTCTGTCTGGTGACCAGCGCTTCAGCTGGGAAAGTTCCTTGTAACTCAACAGATACTGCTGTTGGTTCTGAGCAGAGCACAGTGAAGTTTGGCCCTGATACCAGCTCTTCTGCTGGAGGCTCATCAGGTTGTTCTTCCTCAGCAGAAAAGTTTATCAAATCCCCTGTCTCTGCAAATGGTGTCTGGAAATATAGGTTCACCATCTCCTGTCCATGGAACCCAGAAGATGCTATCAGTGCTGGGCAGAGGTTAGCAGAACTCTGCCATGTTGTCAGCACTTCAGCTTTGGGGGATGACAATCTCCAGATTTTCCACTGCCGATTCTCTGGCATGCTGCTGGACAGGCACATTCCTCCATCCGGGATCATCCCATACAGAAACAGGATCATCAAGGTCAGTCAGCACTTGCTGCATCTGCCATAAGACCTCCGTGTCCATAGCTAGAGGTGAGCAACGCACACTATTACTTTGCCCCATTGCCGATACTTCAGCCGTGATTTCAGGACTGATACTTCTGCATAGTTCC
Organism: Rana muscosa; assembly: GCA_029206835.1. Taxonomy (NCBI): domain Eukaryota; kingdom Metazoa; phylum Chordata; class Amphibia; order Anura; family Ranidae; genus Rana; species Rana muscosa. The sequence continues at coordinate 133,787,380 of CM055126.1, forward strand.
AGGCAAAGGGAGCCCCACCCTGCTGCTGAGCAGAGTCTAGCAGCTGTCTGTAGGCGATCTCCAGCTCCCATTCCTGAACGGCCAGAAACTCCAAATCTTCCTGTGCCCAGAGCACTTCCGAGACATTCAGTCTTCGCTCTCTGTGCTCCATTTCTTCCTCCAAACGCCACTCCCGATCACTCCCAAAGTCAGGGTCCCTGGACAGCCTCCAAAACAACAATCCCAGACCACCATAGTCAAAGCCTTCCATAGGGCTGTCATCCGATGTCCACGGGCACACTTGGGCTACATACCATCGGAGGGCTCTGTAGCTCTCATCCAACAGCATCTCTGCCCAGATTAGGCTGCTTAACTCAGCTGTCCACTCCTGCTTCGGTTGTTCCCCCAATAACAGCATTCGTACTTCATACTGCGACCAGTACCTTACATGGATGGAGGGGAGACTTTTTCCCTGGTGGTGCTGCTCGAGCACTTTCTTCCAGAGTTGTAGGCGGACAGAATCATACCATCCCAGCAGGACCTGCACCGATACTGGTCCCTTGTGCTGTATCCGCCTCTACCGCAACCTCCTTTGGTATTCCTCTTCCATGACGACGTATCTGTACCTCTCCTCACCTGCTATCCGGACCTTGGATCCAGGTGATGGTTTGGATGTGTTCACAGCACAGAAGCACAATCCCACCGCTGCCAGCCAATTGTGATGGACCCCGTACTCAAGATGAGTCTGTCTGCCGTAAATGCTTCCTCTGTCCGGAACCACACCATCCAAGGGCCCCCTTAGCTTTCCCATTCACTAGTCGTAGCTCAGTGTAGGGTAAAACATCAGACAGTTTATTAGAACCAGAATACAGAAGTCTTATATACAGTTAAACAGGAGGTAACCAGAAACATAAATATACATGAGCTAATTAACTAATCCCTTACAGCAGCCGATGTGACTCCCTAGCTACAATACACATTATCATACATATCAACAAAGAACTCCTTCATACAATTGCAGGGTTAATCAGCACAACCAATAATTTGGTGAAAGAGAAGCCACACTAGACTCATTTACATTATAACAGACAGACAGACAGACAGGTGGCTGGAGTTGATGACATTAGCATCTAACAGTATGTGTCCCAACATTATGAATCAGTCACTCTTTCTAATATGACATATACAGTGTTCCCAGAGCCTGTGTGTCTTGGGGGAGACATGGACCTGAATCCAAGGGTCCCCAGGCATACAGCTAACAAAGAATGCCATTCCCCCAACTGCCAGGGCCCATGATCGGTAGGCAAGAGGCTGGCATTCAGTCCCCTCCAAAAGCATCTGTCCCGGCTAGGTCTGTCACACTACCTAAACATAGTTGCTGACCAAGTACACCCTTTCTTGGCAATGGTATTTCCTAATTGCAGTGGCTTCTTTCAGCAGTATAATTTTCAGGAAAGGGTTCACCCGTTGGTGATGCCATCTGTCTCTTGGATCGCAGTAGCAGTGTCCACCAGCGGGTGTCTTCCAACACTCAGGATCTGTAGTGGAGGGATTCCCCTGCTGGTGTCGCTGTTAGATCCTTTGGCTGTAGTACCGGTGTCCACCAGCAGGTGTTCCCCAGCAGTGTGGAGCAGACAGCACCTCCTGCACTCAGGTGTCACTTGAGGCCAGTTGCAGGCACTCATATAAATGCCCGGCTGATGATTGCTCTCATCGCTTTGGTATCGTCCTTGCGCCCTGACCTGTCAGCTGATCCTGATTCTGAACCTGTTCCTGTAACCTGAGCCTGTTTTCTGTGTACCTGATCCTGTCTCCCTGTTCTGATCCCCATCCGGTCCCACCTGTTACCTTCTATCCCTGCCCTGCAGTCTATCCATCCATCTTCTCCCTGTCTTGTTGGTTCCCTGTCCTCATCTGCTGACTCCCCGTGTATGACCTTGGCCTGGCTAACGTTTACGTTTCTGGAACATCCCTTTGTCCTTCTGCTGATCTTCTGTGTTTGACCCTGGCCTGGCTACGTTTAAGATTGCGGTACTTCCCTTCTATTTGTATATAGTTATTTGTTGTTTGTGGGTCCTTGTTTGGTTGGTTGTTCACTGTTTGTATTGTAGGTGTTTATATATTGTTATCGCTTATCTTTAAATAAACAAAATTATTCACTTACATGCGTTTTGGTTCTCTCTGTGCAGTCCACAGAGTCTGGTCACACCTGGTATATGACAATAATGTACCCTGCTCCACTGCAAAAATGTTTCAAGATTGGTTTGAGGAACACAACAACAAGTTTGAGGTGTTGACCACTTTCTCCAGATCTCAATCCAAGGTAGGGGGCTCAATTCCTAGAAAGACAGAGAGGGCAATCTGTGACAAGGACCTGAAGTGCCGAACTGTATGCTGTCTACCAGGTGCTCAGGTTCGGCACATCACGGATCTGGTGGACAGATTACTGGGAGGGACTGGGAAAGACCCGGCTGTCATGATGCACGTTGGCACTAATGACAAAGTCAGAGGTAGATGGAGTGTCCTAAAGAACGATTTTAGGGACTTGGGAGCTAAATTAAGGAAAAGGACCTCCAAAGTAGTATTCTCAGGAATACTACCGGTACCTCGAGCCACACCAGAAAGGCAGAGGGAGATTAGGGAAGTAAACAAGTGGCTGAAGAGCTGGTGTAGTAAGGCGGAGTTTGGGTTCCTGGAGGACTGGGCCGACTTCTCAGTCGGTCACCAGTACTATAGAAGGGACAGACTGCACCTAAATGAGGGTGCAGATCTGCTGGGAGTAAAGATGGACAAAAAGTTAAAGGGGTTTTTAAACTAGGCAACGGGGGGAAGGTCCAGAGGTAGAGATAGTCAGCGCGTAACATATTCCAGAGGGTAGTATTGGGGGCATTAATGGTAGGTTGACTAAAGCATATAAACCCAAAGGTAAGTATAGGAACACCCAATAAGAGGATAGTATGCAACCGGTCTAAACTACGTGGCATGTTCACCAATGCCAGGAGCCTGGCGGACAAGATGGATGAACTACAGATACTGTTGTACGAGGAGGATTTGGATTTTGTGGGAAATCCAGAGACCTGGTTCAACAGTTCTCATGATTGGCTGGCAACCATTCAAGGGTATTCCCTTTATCGCAAGGATAGAGAGAGTAAAAAAGGGGGAGAGGTATGTCTATATATCAAGAATAATGTACAAGTGAATGTGAGAGATGACATCACTAAGGGAGCTAGGGAGGAGGTGGATATGCTTATGGGTAGAGCTACAAAGGGATGAAGCTAAGGGGAAAATAATACTGGGAGTATGCTATAGGCCCCCTTACCCAAGGGAGGAGGTGAACCTCCTATCACAATTTGGATTAGCAGCAAGGATGGGAAGTGTCATCATAATGGGGGATTTTAATTATATAGACATAGACTGGGCGGAGGAAACCACGCATTCTTCTGAGGCTCGCCAGTTCCTAAACGTCTTGCAGGACAATTTCATGGGTCAGATGGTAGACGCACCAACTAGAAATAAAGCGTTACTAGATCTACTGATTACCAACAATACAGACCTGATCACGAATGTGGAAATACGGGGCAATTTAGGAAACAGCGATCACAGGTCAATTGGCTTCAGTATAAATCACACAAATAGGAAACATAAGACGAATACAAAGACACTGAATTTCAAAAGAACCAACTTCCGTAAACTACGAACCTTGCTAGAAGGCATAAATTGGGATAAAATCTGAGGAACAAAGAACACGGAGGAGAGGTGGGTTTGCTCTAAGAGCATATTAAATATGGGCATTAGCCAGTGCATCCCATTGGGTAATAAATTTAGCAAACAAAAGTCCTGGATGGCTTAACTCCAAGGTAACAATGCATATAAAAGCAAAGGAGAAGGCCTTCAAAAAATACTAGGTTGAGGGATCATCATCAGCATTCAGACTTTATAAAAAATGCAACAAGAAATGTAAGGGTGCAATTAGGGCAGCTAAGATAGAACACAAATAACACATAGCGGAGGAGAGCAAAAAAAATCCCAAGAAATTCTTTAAGTATGTAAACAGTAAAAAAGGGAGGACAGGCCAAATTGGCCCCATAAAGAATGAGGAATGAGGACATCTAGTTACAAAGGATGGGGAGATGGAGAAGGTATTGAATTTATTCTTCTCCTCTGCAGTAAATGCAGTTCTTATCCTCATGACACGTCACAGGAAGCACCCTCATGGCTAACAGAGGACAGAATTAGAATTAGACTTGGGAAACTTAACATTAATAAATCACCTGGACCAGATGGCTTGCACCCAAGGGTACTTAGGGCACTCAGTCAAGTAATTTCCAGACCATTGTTCCTAATTTTTACTGACAGTCTACTGACTGGAATGGTACCAGCAGATTGGAGAAATGCCAATGTAGCACCAATATTTAAAAAGGGCCTAAAATACATCCCTAGGAATTACAGACCAGTTAGCCTAACATCAATAGTATGCAAGCTCTTGGAGGGGATAAGGGACTATATACAAGATTTTAGTAATGAAAACTGTATCATTAGCAGTAATCAGCATGGATTCATGAAGAATCATTCTTGCCAAACCAATCTATTAACCTTCTATGAGGAAGTGATTTGCCATCAAATTAAAGGAAGGCCTGTAGACGTGGTGTATCTGGATTTTGCAAAAGCATTTGACACAGTTCCCCATAAACGTTTACTGTACAAAATAAGTTCCGTTGGCATGGACCATAGTGTGAGTACATGGATAGAAACCTGGCTACAAGGGCGAGTTCAGAGGGTGGCGCAGGGCCAATGTGGTGCCTATATTTAAAAAGGGATTTAAGTCTTTACCAAGTAACTATAGACCTGTTAGTTTAACTTCTATAGTTGGGAAGATACTGGAGAGATTAATAAAAGACCACATAGATGAGTTCTTGCTGGAAAAAAACTATTTAAGCAACAGACAGCATGGATTCATGAAAGACAGAAGTTGTCAGACAAACCTGATTTCTTTTTATGAAGAGGTAAGTAAGACCTTGGACAGAGGGGTGGCTGTGGACGTGGTATACTTGGATTTTGCAAAAGCGTTCGATACAGTTCCCCACACACGGCTCATGTGTAAGGTAAAGTCTACAGGATTGGAAATATCAGTTTGTAAATGGATAGAAAACTGGCTAAAAGACAGAATTCAGAGAGCAGTGGTTAATGATTCTTACTCTGAATGGTCCAAGGTTATCAGTGGTGTACCCCAAGGTTCAGTGCTGGGACCCTTACTTTTTAATATGTTTATAAATGATATTGGGTCTGTGATCAAAAGTAACATTTCTGTCTTTGCAGATGACACCAAGCTATGCAGTGGAATAACGTCCTTACAGGATGTCGCCAATTTACAAGCCGACCTCAATGCTCTGTCTAATTGGGCGACTATGTGGCAGATGAGGTTTAATGTTGATAAATGTAAAGTTATGCACTTGGGGGCTAAGAATATGAATGCATCATACATACTAGGGGGTGTACAACTGGGGGGATCCGTAGTGGAGAAGGATCTGGGAGTTTTGGTAGATCATAAGCTCAATAAAGGCATGCAATGCCAAGCTGCGGTTTCCAAAGCGAGCAAAGTCCTTTCTTGTATTAAGAGAGGTATGGTCTCCAGAGAGAGATAATTTTGCCCCTGTTCAAATCATTAGTAAGACCTCATCTCGAATATGCAGTTCAGTTTTGGGCCCCTGTTCTCAAAAAGGATATTGGGGAACTGGAGAAAGTGCAGAGAAGGGCAACCAGACTGATAAGAGGCATGGAGGAGCTCAGCTATGAGGAAAGATTAGAGGAACTGAATTTATTCACTCTTGAGAAGAGGAGATTAAGGGGGGATATGATCAACATGTACAAATATATAAGGGGTCCATATAGTGAACTTGGTGTTGAGTTATTCACTTTACGGTCAACACAAAGGACAAGGGGGCACTCTTTGCGTCTAGAGGAAAAGAGATTTCACCTCCAAATACGGAAAGGTTTCTTCACAGTAAGAACTGTGAAAATGTGGAATAGACTCCCTGCAGAGGTGGTTCTGGCCAGCTCAGTAGATTGCTTTAAGAAGGGCCTGGATTCTTTCTTAAATGTACAGAATATAACTGGGTACTGACATTTATAGGTAAAGTTGATCCAGGGAATATCCGATTGCCTCTAGGGGGATCAGGAAGGAATTTTTTTCCCCTGCTGTAGCAAATTGGATCATGCTCTGCTGGGTTTTTTTTGCCTTCCTCTGGATCAACTGTGGGTATAGAATTGGGTATATGGGATTGTACGATATTTTTTTATTTTTTTATGGTTGAACTGGATGGACTTTTTTCAACCTGACTAACTATGTAACTATGTAACTATGTGTCATGGATATGCAGTAGTGTTTGTCTGTCAGCTTACCTTCCTTCCCATGTGTTCTTCTTAGAGGCCTGAGCCCTTTCACCTGGCTTCCTTTATAATCTCCTCCCAGCCAGACTCCACCCCAGGCCCTATCACAGAACACTATATTAACCTGTGCACTGCAAGCCTGCTTGGCTGATCAACGTGTTTGTTAGGCATTGTGTGTTTGGGTTCCTGCCTGCCGTGTGCTACGTCTGTCTCTCTGTTACGTTATTGGCTTGTCCCCGACTATCCCTGTCTGCTCGTGACCCTTGACCTTCGGCTCGTTCTTCGTTATCCTTGTCTGCTTGTGGCCCCTGACCTTCAGCTTGTTATTCGGTTCTCTCTTATCGTGTGCTGCTGCTTCCCCTCTTTTCCCCTTATCCTACGGGGCGTGAGCTAGGAAACTCCAGGGGCCGCGACCTGGTCCCAGCCTGCAGCATAACATCCTCACCACTAGAGGCCCTGGAGAAGACCTGCTGGGTCTTAGACTCCGCGCCCTGGGGAATCTTGGCTCTAGCTTCCGTTAGGATCCCGGTTGTGCTCCTCTGGTCCCGCTTTCCACAACCACCCAGTTTCCTATCCGCAGAAGCCAGCCATAGGGTTCACTACCTCGCGGTGCACTCCTGTCCCCTTACGGTGTGCATCTGTCACCTGGCCACAGGTGACCTTGACAGTTTGATCAGCCATGAACCCGGCTGACATCCTGTTACCCGTGGATGATCCGTTGCAGGGCATAGTTTGCAGACTTGAAACCCAGGAATCGAATCAGACTCAGGTGATGCGATTCCTCCAGGATCTGGCTTCTCGCTTTGAGCAGCTTCAGGCCTCCTTGGGAACCCTGAATCCGCAACCTCAAATACAACCAGCGGCTGCACCTATTGCAACAGTCGCAGCCACACACTCACTACAACTGCCAGCTCCGTCCCGTTTTTCTGGGGACTCCAAGGCTTGCAGGGGGTTCCTTAGCCAATGCACAATTCATTTTGAGCTCCAGCCCCAAAACTTCCTGTCTGATCGGGCTAAGGTAGCCTATATCATTTCCCTCCTCTCTGGTGAAGCTTTAGCCTGGTCAGCCCCTCTGTGGGAACTGAATGATCCAGTGGTTTCTAGCCTGTCTGGCTTCTTGAAACTTTTTCGGAATATCTTCGAAGAACCGGCTCGTGTCTCTTCAGCGGCCAGCGCCCTTTTACGTCTCCGCCAAGAGTCTGCTTCTGTGGGACAGTATGCCCTTCATTTCCGCATACTGTCGGCTGAGTTGAGCTGGAACAATGAGGCCTTAGTCGCAACCTTTTTGCATGGCCTGTCTGATAGAGTGAAGGATGAATTAGCAGGAAGAACCATCCCCACTGATCTGGCCGGCGTTATCTCCTTGTGTAACCAGATCGATATTCGCTTTCAGGAGAGGACCTTAGAAAAGCAACGCCAGCACTCCTTGGTTCTTAGTCAGCCTGAGCTCCCCTCTCTTCGACCCGTAGAGCATCTCCTACCAGCTGAGGAACCCATGCAGCTGGGTCGGACCAGGCTATCCCCCGAGGAACGTGCTAGGCGCAGAACTCTTGGTCTGTGTCTTTACTGTGGGGGCAAAGGTCATTTTCGTGACACTTGCTCTCTTTGTCCAGAAAAACATTCGGGTCCACTTCATCTGGAAAGTGGAGTATTGGACCCAGAAATATCACCTTCCCCTTCTCGTCTTCTGCTTTCTGTGTTCCTTCATGTTGGTGCTTCTTCTCATTCGGTCTCAGCATATCTGGATTCCGGAGCCGCTGGTAATTTTATGGACTGGGAAATCGCATCGTCCATGAGACTTACTATTTTGCCCCTCACCACACCATTGGTGGTCTTGGCGATTGATGGTACTGTTCTCCCAGGGGGACCTATCCGCTTCCAGACCCTCCCTGTTAAGATGTCGGTAGGGACACTCCACCAGGAGTGGATATCCTTCCTTATCTTACCCAAGGCCTCAACGCCTATAATTTTGGGTCTCCCATGGTTACAGCTCCATTCTCCTCATGTGGACTGGACTACTGGACAGATCCTGGCTTGGGGTCCCTCCTGTTCCTCGTCCTGCCTACCCAAGGTTGCCCCCTGTGAATCTGAGCCGGTCATTCATTCCAGGTTGCATAACCATTTACATTTCTCTGTCCCTAACCACCCTTGGACGCACAGCCAGGCTAGCTTGTCTACAAGTCCTGCAGTCGCTACGTCTTGCGATGCGATTCAGGTAGTCGCTACACCTGACTCAGCTATTCACTCTGCCTCTGTACTAGTTATGCCAGTCCAGCCCATGCCCAGTGAGCCTCCTACTTTTTCTTGTTCGGGACATTCTGCTTGTCCTTCAGCTATTCAGTTTGACTCCGGCGACATGTCACCTTCTAACCAACCTGACTTCAGGGTTCCACTGACATCTGCCCAGTCTGATGGTCCTGTGCAAGATGACCAGTTCCCCTTTAAGGGTCTAGGGGACCCTCCTCAGATTCCTGTTGATCCTCTCATGCCCTTGCTTATTCCTAGAAAGCCTTTGGTCCTCAATAGATCTTCTTGTCATCTCCCTACCTCGTTTTCGGTCTCTGAGGATAATCTTAAGTATGAGGTTAGACAAGTTCTGGATTCTCGGCTCTGCAGAGGCATTCTTCAGTACCTTGTGCATTGGAGAGGTTTTGGTCCTGAGGAGGCGTCTTGGATCGCTGCATCTGATGTCGCTGCACCTCATCTGTTGAGAAGGTTTCATCAGAGATTTAAATAAAATTATATAATACTGCGCCAACCCAAAATATTATAGCAACAGCAGCCAAACACCAAAATCAGACAAAATTAATTAAGTGTAAATATATAATAAGTGTGGCGCTAATGAGAATTTAGGATAAAAGTCCTAAATATAGTAGGGTGTGAAAAATATTCTAATTTAATCAAAAACCCATGCTGGTATATATTTCGAAATTAGTGAAAAATATAGAAATACATATATAGCGTAAATAAGTGTCTGTAATCCATTTGTGATTACAAGTATTTAACCAACATATTAATGTACAACAAAAATTATAGTGCAAATATTATGTTGTGAAACATGAATAGCAATAGAGTGATAATCCTAAACCAGTGAATTTGGAATTATATTTCTATCAGACATCAAAGATGAGTATATGTCCCTGTAGTTGTCTAACAATAGACAAAGTACCATCCAAAAAGACCAAAGTCCAATATGGGATTGTTATAGAATACGTAGATATGGATGTTCAATGTGGATATACGTGGTAACACCCGGGAGTGCCTTCACCTTGTGTCAATGGGGGAGAGATAAGGTACTCTTACCAGCTGGGATGGATCCAACACACCGTACGGTGGTGGATCTTCAAGACTTTGTCCACTTCGTGGACGGATCAGACAGCCAGGCTTTGTAGAGACGACCAGGATCTATAGGACACCTCCTCCCAGGATCAATGGCAATCCAACCAGGAAAAATCCGGATAAGCGGGTAGCAGCTACCCTATCCATTCATAACCATGGAAAACAAAAAATTGCTCCACATGGTGTAAATCCAAAAATGATTTATTATAAAAAAAAATCCAGAAAAAGTTCACACAGTATGAACATCCAAAACAAAACTCCAAAGCATAACAAAAAAATCCAAAAAATCCACACTCTAGAATATAAGTAGGCAGCGTGATAGGAACAGCAAGAGCTAGTGTATTTGTCCCGACCGGTTTCGTCTAATAAGACTTCTACTGGGGTATACAGAAACTCTCTGTTCCCCACGCTTTTATAGAGAAAGGAATGTAGTTTTAAAATTAAAATTAAACACAGCTGATCACTCATTGTATTTCCCGCTTCCGGGATCACCATACCCTATTGCTAGAGCTGATAATAATGTGAATCCAGCCCCTAGTGGGATTAGCCAATAGTGTCACTTGTACCATGGAAGAGCTCCGCCGCATCATCCACTATCAGTCTCCTGGCTGTCAGCGTGCGGGAATACATCAGTACCATGTGACTATCTCTTGCAATACATCATCCGCATAGTAGTCTGGGAAATGTAGTCACAGAGAGGGCCATAGGCCATAATCACGCACAGCATTATCCGGCATTGACCCCACCCCCATGCCTTCATTCCCACCAATGATAGAACCGGAGTGCACAATCTCGCAACAGACATTAAAGCAGCGTAAGCCGAGATGTGCTCACGGACAGATCCAAATGCTCCAGTCGTCATGGTGATATGCACAGAGGGCGGCCGCAGCGGAGGTGTGTCTTTGGTACGTCATCTGTCTCGGTTACTCGAGCTTCCACCCTGAGGCATGTTGGGAAGTGTAGTTTAAAGTAAGAACGGAAGGAAATTAATAATAGTAAAGTAGTTAGATAGATACGGTTGTTCTATCCCTCAATACTTATAAAAGGGAGGGGGAGAGAACCGCAAACCTCTATCATACATCGATTTTATAATCAGTCTTGGAATCACAAATTGAACTAAAAATCAAAATGTTCACTATTGTTGGCAACCATCAGAGATTAATGGGTATTATAAAATAAAAAATTAAAATATATTAATTAAAAAATGGGCATGGTGTCCCGGATAAGGAACTACACCTGTACAGCCTTCATAATGGCATAGTAACCGCTCCAATAAATGTAAATAATCGTAAATCCAATATAACTTGAGTGTCATATATTAACAATATGGTATGGGCATCATATGCCATGTATCAAAGGAAACGGTTCATGGATGTATTGAAATGAGAATGCACATAAAATAGAATAAACCATAAAGATGTATAACAGATTATAGAAACCATAATAGTAACATCTTCATAGTAACATAGCAACCACTATAGAGAGATGCACTTTGACATGCATCCAATGTAACATAAATGTCCTATATATATAATGAATATGGCATAGGTATCAAGTAGAGAGGCAGTTCATAGATGTATTACAGTAAAAAATGCACACACAAAAAAAAGGAAGAGGAATAAACCACAAAGGTGTATACAAAAATGGGTCAAGCCTTATTTATAAAAGCGTTAATGTCCCAATCAACGTTTAGGCCATAAGGCCTGTAACACTTAAGCTGATATATCCAGTATGTTTCTAATTTAGAAACCCCTCTCAGGCGGGATTCACCCCTCCAACTAGGGACAAATTTGTCTATGATTTGAAACATAGTACCTTTGGGGTTCTTATTATGGAATTCTAAATAATGTCGTGGGACACTGTGATTTGTTTTGCCCTTTTTTATGCTGGTTAGATGTTCCCCCACTCTTATTGAAAAAGTGCGAATAGTGCGACCTACATACTGTTTCCCGCATGGGCAGGTAAGTAAATATACTATATATTTTGTCGCACATGTTGTAAAGCTTTTCATTTGATAATCAATCCCTGTGGATGTAGACCTGAAAGTGTCCGTTTTTCGTTTTCCACAAATGTTAATTTGACAAACCTTGCATTTTCTGCAGGGATAATATGCCTTTAAGTGTGGAAAAAAGGCTGGTAATATTGGTGGATCAGAAACGTTGGGCGCAATGCGATTTCTCAGTGAGGGTGCCCCTCGATATGTTACGCCCGCTTTTTCAGGAAGTGTGGGTCCTAGAATCTGGTCATTTTTCAAAATTTTCCAGTGTTTCTGAAATATATCCCTTATTTGTCTGTGTTGGACAGAGTATGTTGTGTAGAAAGACCATTTATACTTCGAGTCTTGGATAGGCTTAATTTGTTCTCTAACTAAAGAATCCCTCTCAATCCTAGCAACTTGTTTGATCTCCTCCTCTATAACGGAGGGATGGTAACCCTTATCTACAAATCTGGACTTAAGTATACTAGCCTGACAGTGGAAGTCAGAAAGGTTTGAGCAATTACGTCTAATCCTTAAAAGCTGACTTCGGGGCACTGATTTTAACCATGCTGAATGGTGACAACTATCGACCGGAATGTACCCATTCCGGTCCGTTGGTTTAAAAAATGTCCTAGTTTCTAGCTTACCATTATTAGGGAATATTTCGAGATCCAAAAAATGTATAGACTTGAAACTGGCCTCATAGGATAGGCTGATACCCACATCATTGTTATTCAGAGTGGACATAAATTTGTTTAAGGAGGTCTCATCACCCCTCCACAGGAGGAGGATGTCATCTATGTATCGAACCCAGAGGATAATCTCGGGTCGATCGTAAGCATAGATGACATCCTCCTCCCATTTGGCCATAAAGATGTTAGCCAAACTGGGAGCAAATTTTGCGCCCATGGCAACCCCCTTTTGTTGTAAAAAGAAATCACCATTATGCCAAAAGTAATTGTGGTGGGTTGCAAAATGTAAAAGATCCATAATATATCTTTTCTGCGTGCCCGAAAGGTCATTAACTCTAGACAAAAACAGACCAACAGCTGACAAGCCTAATTCATGTGCGATGCTAGTGTACAGTGAGGCAACGTCTGCTGTCACGAGCAAGATGTCCCTACTGTAAGTAATCTGCTGCAACAGTGAGATAACATGACGGGTGTCCTTTAAATATGATGGAATTGATTTCACAATAGGTTGTAGATGAAAGTCTATATACCTCCCTATCCGTGAGGTTATCGAATCGATTCCACTAATAATTGGGCGACCCGGAGGATGTTTGGCATCCTTATGTATCTTCGGCAGATAATACATTACAGGAATGCGTGGGGCGACAGGAACTAAATAACTTTTTTCCTTCTTGTCAAGAATCCCCAATTGTGATCCGGTGTCGACAAGATCTAATAGAGCTATTTTATAGCTCTGAGTGGGGTTACCATTCAAACGAGTATAAGTTGTGGTATCGCTTAGTATCTTATTCATTTCGAGGTGATAGGCTGTCTTATCCAGAACAACAATACCGCCCCCCTTATCGGCAGGGCGTATCGTCAGATCCTTTCTTTCACATAAGGATCTGAGGCCAGTTTTTATCCTAGGGTCATTGTAAATACGTTTTTTAGGGAGCGCCTCCAAGTCCTTCAAGACTAGGTCCCTAAACACCTGAACTGAGGGTGCTATAGGGCATGGTGGATTGAAGAGTGAGGGATTAGAGAATCCTGAATGTACCATAAGTGAATTGGTTTCAGGTAAAGCAGGTCTAGTGGGATTGGAGATAAAATATCTTTGTATGTTTAATTTACGCACATATTTGTGTACATCTATGAACGTAGCAAACTTATTTAGATGTTTAGGGGGGACATATTTAAGCCCTTTATTTAAAACAACTTTTTCGGCTTCTGTAAAGGTCGCTGTACTTAAATTGAAGATTCCATCATCCTTTACATACATTTTCTTTTTTTGGGCGCGCCATCCGCCTCTACATCCCCGCTGGTGTCTGGGTTTCTGTTGTACCCGCTCTGTTCTTTCTGAAAACCCCCAGAGTATGATGGACCGGGGTGGTTTTGATTATAATTGAATGGAGATCGATTATGTGAGTAATCATCATCTCTGTCTCTATAATTATATTGGGGTGGATACATTCCCCTATCTTCTCTCAGAGGTGAAAACCGATTGTAAGTTTGTGTAGGGGTTCTTTGATTTTGGTAAGAGTAGTAATTGGTATTTGATTGACTATAACCACCCCTCCGTGGTGAATCATGCCTCCAATATTCCCGAGAGCCATCCTTCCTACCTTTATTATTGCCTCGGGGACCTCTCCCTCTTCCCCCTTGTATTGGGGGTGGACCACGATGTTGTGTATTGGGGGTACGTGCATTCGTTTGTTTATGATTAGTTTCCCTAGTAGCCAAAGGGCGACTTTGGGCTTGATTGGACGTAGATGGTTGTGATCTCCCATCATTAACTAAAGGGGCCGTAGTGTCCATATTTTGGTTGTTTCCTTCTATTCTTAAAATATTATCCTTAGATTGCCAACTAAAAACACAGTGGTTTTTATAATCATTAACATCCCTAGTATATTTTTTTTGTTTTTTTGTTCTTTGTTCTCTTTCTTCTTTCTCTAAGTGGCTCTTTAGATTAGTGGATAATGAGCCATATTCTGAGGTGGATTTATGTGGCAAGAGTTTATCTCTAATATCCTTGATTTCTTTGTCTATCAGAGCTAGTCTGGTCACCTTTTTCTCCAATAAAAAAGAAATAAATGAAATCCCTGCTTCATTAAAATAATGAAACCATGCATCTATATCCAAATCTCCTTGTTGGGGGCATACATCCCATCTTAACCCTCTAGGGACCATGCGTTCCTTCACATATTGTTCTAGGAACGCCTTGTCCCATTCAAGGTGCAGTTCTGAGGTCATAAGGTTCTTCAACCGCATGAACATGCCCCCCATTTCGGAGTCTGTATTTGTAGAAACAAACACACCCTCTGTGATTAGAGTGCGACTAGTACGGTACTCAAAAACATCCATGATGTATTGAACCAATATAAGCTAAGTGAGAGAGGCAGCAATATAAACAGTCTAGAGAATCGAAAACAAATAAAATTATATAATACTGCGCCAACCCAAAATATTATAGCAACAGCAGCCAAACACCAAAATCAGACAAAATTAATTAAGTGTAAATATATAATAAGTGTGGCGCTAATGAGAATTTAGGATAAAAGTCCTAAATATAGTAGGGTGTGAAAAATATTCTAATTTAATCAAAAACCCATGCTGGTATATATTTCGAAATTAGTGAAAAATATAGAAATACATATATAGCGTAAATAAGTGTCTGTAATCCATTTGTGATTACAAGTATTTAACCAACATATTAATGTACAACAAAAATTATAGTGCAAATATTATGTTGTGAAACATGAATAGCAATAGAGTGATAATCCTAAACCAGTGAATTTGGAATTATATTTCTATCAGACATCAAAGATGAGTATATGTCCCTGTAGTTGTCTAACAATAGACAAAGTACCATCCAAAAAGACCAAAGTCCAATATGGGATTGTTATAGAATACGTAGATATGGATGTTCAATGTGGATATACGTGGTAACACCCGGGAGTGCCTTCACCTTGTGTCAATGGGGGAGAGATAAGGTACTCTTACCAGCTGGGATGGATCCAACACACCGTACGGCGGTGGATCTTCAAGACTTTGTCCACTTCGTGGACGGATCAGACAGCCAGGCTTTGTAGAGACGACCAGGATCTATAGGACACCTCCTCCCAGGATCAATGGCAATCCAACCAGGAAAAATCCGGATAAGCGGGTAGCAGCTACCCTATCCATTCATAACCATGGAAAACAAAAAATTGCTCCACATGGTGTAAATCCAAAAATGATTTATTATAAAAAAAATTCCAGAAAAAGTTCACACAGTATGAACATCCAAAACAAAACTCCAAAGCATAACAAAAAAATCCAAAAAATCCACACTCTAGAATATAAGTAGGCAGCGTGATAGGAACAGCAAGAGCTAGTGTATTTGTCCCGACCGGTTTCGTCTAATAAGACTTCTACTGGGGTATACAGAAACTCTCTGTTCCCCACGCTTTTATAGAGAAAGGAATGTAGTTTTAAAATTAAAATTAAACACAGCTGATCACTCATTGTATTTCCCGCTTCCGGGATCACCATACCCTATTGCTAGAGCTGATAATAATGTGAATCCAGCCCCTAGTGGGATTAGCCAATACTATATTTAGGACTTTTATCCTAAATTCTCATTAGCGCCACACTTATTATATATTTACACTTAATTAATTTTGTCTGATTTTGGTGTTTGGCTGCTGTTGCTATAATATTTTGGGTTGGCGCAGTATTATATAATTTTATTTGTTTTCGATTCTCTAGACTGTTTATATTGCTGCCTCTCTCACTTAGCTTATATTGGTTCAATACATCATGGATGTTTTTGAGTACCGTACTAGTCGCACTCTAATCACAGAGGGTGTGTTTGTTTCTACAAATACAGACTCCGAAATGGGGGGCATGTTCATGCGGTTGAAGAACCTTATGACCTCAGAACTGCACCTTGAATGGGACAAGGCGTTCCTAGAACAATATGTGAAGGAACGCATGGTCCCTAGAGGGTTAAGATGGGATGTATGCCCCCAACAAGGAGATTTGGATATAGATGCATGGTTTCATTATTTTAATGAAGCAGGGATTTCATTTATTTCTTTTTTATTGGAGAAAAAGGTGACCAGACTAGCTCTGATAGACAAAGAAATCAAGGATATTAGAGATAAACTCTTGCCACATAAATCCACCTCAGAATATGGCTCATTATCCACTAATCTAAAGAGCCACTTAGAGAAAGAAGAAAGAGAACAAAGAACAAAAAAACAAAAAAAATATACTAGGGATGTTAATGATTATAAAAACCACTGTGTTTTTAGTTGGCAATCTAAGGATAATATTTTAAGAATAGAAGGAAACAACCAAAATATGGACACTACGGCCCCTTTAGTTAATGATGGGAGATCACAACCATCTACGTCCAATCAAGCCCAAAGTCGCCCTTTGGCTACTAGGGAAACTAATCATAAACAAACGAATGCACGTACCCCCAATACACAACATCGTGGTCCACCCCCAATACAAGGGGGAAGAGGGAGAGGTCCCCGAGGCAATAATAAAGGTAGGAAGGATGGCTCTCGGGAATATTGGAGGCATGATTCACCACGGAGGGGTGGTTATAGTCAATCAAATACCGATTACTACTCTTACCAAAATCAAAGAACCCCTACACAAACTTACAATCGGTTTTCACCTCTGAGAGAAGATAGGGGAATGTATCCACCCCAATATAATTATAGAGACAGAGATGATGATTACTCACATAATCGATCTCCATTCAATTATAATCAAAACCACCCCGGTCCATCATACTCTGGGGGTTTTCAGAAAGAACAGAGCGGGTACAACAGAAACCCAGACACCAGCGGGGATGTAGAGGCGGATGGCGCGCCCAAAAAAAGAAAATGTATGTAAAGGATGATGGAATCTTCAATTTAAGTACAGCGACCTTTACAGAAGCCGAAAAAGTTGTTTTAAATAAAGGGCTTAAATATGTCCCCCCTAAACATCTAAATAAGTTTGCTACGTTCATAGATGTACACAAATATGTGCGTAAATTAAACATACAAAGATATTTTATCTCCAATCCCACTAGACCTGCTTTACCTGAAACCAATTCACTTATGGTACATTCAGGATTCTCTAATCCCTCACTCTTCAATCCACCATGCCCTATAGCACCCTCAGTTCAGGTGTTTAGGGACCTAGTCTTGAAGGACTTGGAGGCGCTCCCTAAAAAACGTATTTACAATGACCCTAGGATAAAAACTGGCCTCAGATCCTTATGTGAAAGAAAGGATCTGACGATACGCCCTGCCGATAAGGGGGGCGGTATTGTTGTTCTGGATAAGACAGCCTATCACCTCGAAATGAATAAGATACTAAGCGATACCACAACTTATACTCGTTTGAATGGTAACCCCACTCAGAGCTATAAAATAGCTCTATTAGATCTTGTCGACACCGGATCACAATTGGGGATTCTTGACAAGAAGGAAAAAAGTTATTTAGTTCCTGTCGCCCCACGCATTCCTGTAATGTATTATCTGCCGAAGATACATAAGGATGCCAAACATCCTCCGGGTCGCCCAATTATTAGTGGAATCGATTCGATAACCTCACGGATAGGGAGGTATATAGACTTTCATCTACAACCTATTGTGAAATCAATTCCATCATATTTAAAGGACACCCGTCATGTTATCTCACTGTTGCAGCAGATTACTTACAGTAGGGACATCTTGCTCGTGACAGCAGACGTTGCCTCACTGTACACTAGCATCTCACATGAATTAGGCTTGTCAGCTGTTGGTCTGTTTTTGTCTAGAGTTAATGACCTTTCGGGCACGCAGAAAAGATATATTATGGATCTTTTACATTTTGCAACCCACCACAATTACTTTTGGCATAATGGTGATTTCTTTTTACAACAAAAGGGGGTTGCCATGGGCGCAAAATTTGCTCCCAGTTTGGCTAACATCTTTATGGCCAAATGGGAGGAGGATGTCATCTATGCTTACGATCGACCCGAGATTATCCTCTGGGTTCGATACATAGATGACATCCTCCTCCTGTGGAGGGGTGATGAGACCTCCTTAAACAAATTTATGTCCACTCTGAATAACAATGATGTGGGTATCAGCCTATCCTATGAGGCCAGTTTCAAGTCTATACATTTTTTGGATCTCGAAATATTCCCTAATAATGGTAAGCTAGAAACTAGGACATTTTTTAAACCAACGGACCGGAATGGGTACATTCCGGTCGATAGTTGTCACCATTCAGCATGGTTAAAATCAGTGCCCCGAAGTCAGCTTTTAAGGATTAGACGTAATTGCTCAAACCTTTCTGACTTCCACTGTCAGGCTAGTATACTTAAGTCCAGATTTGTAGATAAGGGTTACCATCCCTCCGTTATAGAGGAGGAGATCAAACAAGTTGCTAGGATTGAGAGGGATTCTTTAGTTAGAGAACAAATTAAGCCTATCCAAGACTCGAAGTATAAATGGTCTTTCTACACAACATACTCTGTCCAACACAGACAAATAAGGGATATATTTCAGAAACACTGGAAAATTTTGAAAAATGACCAGATTCTAGGACCCACACTTCCTGAAAAAGCGGGCGTAACATATCGAGGGGCACCCTCACTGAGAAATCGCATTGCGCCCAACGTTTCTGATCCACCAATATTACCAGCCTTTTTTCCACACTTAAAGGCATATTATCCCTGCAGAAAATGCAAGGTTTGTCAAATTAACATTTGTGGAAAACGAAAAACGGACACTTTCAGGTCTACATCCACAGGGATTGATTATCAAATGAAAAGCTTTACAACATGTGCGACAAAATATATAGTATATTTACTTACCTGCCCATGCGGGAAACAGTATGTAGGTCGCACTATTCGCACTTTTTCAATAAGAGTGGGGGAACATCTAACCAGCATAAAAAAGGGCAAAACAAATCACAGTGTCCCACGACATTATTTAGAATTCCATAATAAGAACCCCAAAGGTACTATGTTTCAAATCATAGACAAATTTGTCCCTAGTTGGAGGGGTGAATCCCGCCTGAGAGGGGTTTCTAAATTAGAAACATACTGGATATATCAGCTTAAGTGTTACAGGCCTTATGGCCTAAACGTTGATTGGGACATTAACGCTTTTATAAATAAGGCTTGACCCATTTTTGTATACACCTTTGTGGTTTATTCCTCTTCCTTTTTTTTGTGTGTGCATTTTTTACTGTAATACATCTATGAACTGCCTCTCTACTTGATACCTATGCCATATTCATTATATATATAGGACATTTATGTTACATTGGATGCATGTCAAAGTGCATCTCTCTATAGTGGTTGCTATGTTACTATGAAGATGTTACTATTATGGTTTCTATAATCTGTTATACATCTTTATGGTTTATTCTATTTTATGTGCATTCTCATTTCAATACATCCATGAACCGTTTCCTTTGATACGTGGCATATGATGCCCATACCATATTGTTAATATATGACACTCAAGTTATATTGGATTTACGATTATTTACATTTATTGGAGCGGTTACTATGCCATTATGAAGGCTGTACAGGTGTAGTTCCTTATCCGGGACACCATGCCCATTTTTTAATTAATATATTTTAATTTTTTATTTTATAATACCCATTAATCTCTGATGGTTGCCAACAATAGTGAACATTTTGATTTTTAGTTCAATTTCTGATTCCAAGACTGATTATAAAATCGATGTATGATAGAGGTTTGCGGTTCTCTCCCCCTCCCTTTTATAAGTATTGAGGGATAGAACAACCGTATCTATCTAACTACTTTACTATTATTAATTTCCTTCCGTTCTTACTTTAAACTACACTTCCCAACATGCCTCAGGGTGGAAGCTCGAGTAACCGAGACAGATGACGTACCAAAGACACACCTCCGCTGCGGCCGCCCTCTGTGCATATCACCATGACGACTGGAGCATTTGGATCTGTCCGTGAGCACATCTCGGCTTACGCTGCTTTAATGTCTGTTGCGAGATTGTGCACTCCGGTTCTATCATTGGTGGGAATGAAGGCATGGGGGTGGGGTCAATGCCGGATAATGCTGTGCGTGATTATGGCCTATGGCCTATGGCCCTCTCTGTGACTACATTTCCCAGACTACTATGCGGATGATGTATTGCAAGAGATAGTCACATGGTACTGATGTATTCCCGCACGCTGACAGCCAGGAGACTGATAGTGGATGATGCGGCGGAGCTCTTCCATGGTACAAGTGACACTATTGGCTAATCCCACTAGGGGCTGGATTCACATTATTATCAGCTCTAGCAATAGGGTATGGTGATCCCGGAAGCGGGAAATACAATGAGTGATCAGCTGTGTTTAATTTTAATTTTAAAACTACATTCCTTTCTCTATAAAAGCGTGGGGAACAGAGAGTTTCTGTATACCCCAGTAGAAGTCTTATTAGACGAAACCGGTCGGGACAAATACACTAGCTCTTGCTGTTCCTATCACGCTGCCTACTTATATTCTAGAGTGTGGATTTTTTGGATTTTTTTGTTATGCTTTGGAGTTTTGTTTTGGATGTTCATACTGTGTGAACTTTTTCTGGAATTTTTTTTATAATAAATCATTTTTGGATTTACACCATGTGGAGCAATTTTTTGTTTTCCATGGTTATGAATGGATAGGGTAGCTGCTACCCGCTTATCCGGATTTTTCCTGGTTGGATTGCCATTGATCCTGGGAGGAGGTGTCCTATAGATCCTGGTCGTCTCTACAAAGCCTGGCTGTCTGATCCGTCCACGAAGTGGACAAAGTCTTGAAGATCCACCGCCGTACGGTGTGTTGGATCCATCCCAGCTGGTAAGAGTACCTTATCTCTCCCCCATTGACACAAGGTGAAGGCACTCCCGGGTGTTACCACGTATATCCACATTGAACATCCATATCTACGTATTCTATAACAATCCCATATTGGACTTTGGTCTTTTTGGATGGTACTTTGTCTATTGTTAGACAACTACAGGGAC
Organism: Rana muscosa; assembly: GCA_029206835.1. Lineage (NCBI taxonomy): Eukaryota > Metazoa > Chordata > Amphibia > Anura > Ranidae > Rana > Rana muscosa. Next base: position 133,808,752 of record CM055126.1, read on the forward strand.
ATATACTCATCTTTGATGTCTGATAGAAATATAATTCCAAATTCACTGGTTTAGGATTATCACTCTATTGCTATTCATGTTTCACAACATAATATTTGCACTATAATTTTTGTTGTACATTAATATGTTGGTTAAATACTTGTAATCACAAATGGATTACAGACACTTATTTACGCTATATATGTATTTCTATATTTTTCACTAATTTCGAAATATATACCAGCATGGGTTTTTGATTAAATTAGAATATTTTTCACACCCTACTATATTTAGGACTTTTATCCTAAATTCTCATTAGCGCCACACTTATTATATATTTACACTTAATTAATTTTGTCTGATTTTGGTGTTTGGCTGCTGTTGCTATAATATTTTGGGTTGGCGCAGTATTATATAATTTTATTTGTTTTCGATTCTCTAGACTGTTTATATTGCTGCCTCTCTCACTTAGCTTATATTGGTTCAATACATCATGGATGTTTTTGAGTACCGTACTAGTCGCACTCTAATCACAGAGGGTGTGTTTGTTTCTACAAATACAGACTCCGAAATGGGGGGCATGTTCATGCGGTTGAAGAACCTTATGACCTCAGAACTGCACCTTGAATGGGACAAGGCGTTCCTAGAACAATATGTGAAGGAACGCATGGTCCCTAGAGGGTTAAGATGGGATGTATGCCCCCAACAAGGAGATTTGGATATAGATGCATGGTTTCATTATTTTAATGAAGCAGGGATTTCATTTATTTCTTTTTTATTGGAGAAAAAGGTGACCAGACTAGCTCTGATAGACAAAGAAATCAAGGATATTAGAGATAAACTCTTGCCACATAAATCCACCTCAGAATATGGCTCATTATCCACTAATCTAAAGAGCCACTTAGAGAAAGAAGAAAGAGAACAAAGAACAAAAAAACAAAAAAAATATACTAGGGATGTTAATGATTATAAAAACCACTGTGTTTTTAGTTGGCAATCTAAGGATAATATTTTAAGAATAGAAGGAAACAACCAAAATATGGACACTACGGCCCCTTTAGTTAATGATGGGAGATCACAACCATCTACGTCCAATCAAGCCCAAAGTCGCCCTTTGGCTACTAGGGAAACTAATCATAAACAAACGAATGCACGTACCCCCAATACACAACATCGTGGTCCACCCCCAATACAAGGGGGAAGAGGGAGAGGTCCCCGAGGCAATAATAAAGGTAGGAAGGATGGCTCTCGGGAATATTGGAGGCATGATTCACCACGGAGGGGTGGTTATAGTCAATCAAATACCGATTACTACTCTTACCAAAATCAAAGAACCCCTACACAAACTTACAATCGGTTTTCACCTCTGAGAGAAGATAGGGGAATGTATCCACCCCAATATAATTATAGAGACAGAGATGATGATTACTCACATAATCGATCTCCATTCAATTATAATCAAAACCACCCCGGTCCATCATACTCTGGGGGTTTTCAGAAAGAACAGAGCGGGTACAACAGAAACCCAGACACCAGCGGGGATGTAGAGGCGGATGGCGCGCCCAAAAAAAGAAAATGTATGTAAAGGATGATGGAATCTTCAATTTAAGTACAGCGACCTTTACAGAAGCCGAAAAAGTTGTTTTAAATAAAGGGCTTAAATATGTCCCCCCTAAACATCTAAATAAGTTTGCTACGTTCATAGATGTACACAAATATGTGCGTAAATTAAACATACAAAGATATTTTATCTCCAATCCCACTAGACCTGCTTTACCTGAAACCAACTCACTTATGGTACATTCAGGATTATCTAATCCCTCACTCTTCAATCCACCATGCCCTATAGCAGTGTTTCTCAACTCCAGTCCTCAAGGCGCACCAACAGGTCATGTTTTTGGGATTTCCATTGATTTTCACAGGTGATTTGAGCAGTTTCACTGCCTTAGTAATTATCACAGCTGTTTTATCTGCAGGAAATCCCAAAAACATGACCTGTTGGTGCGCCTTGAGGACTGGAGTTGAGAAACACTGCCCTATAGCACCCTCAGTTCAGGTGTTTAGGGACCTAGTCTTGAAGGACTTGGAGGCGCTCCCTAAAAAACGTATTTACAATGACCCTAGGATAAAAACTGGCCTCAGATCCTTATGTGAAAGAAAGGATCTGACGATACGCCCTGCCGATAAGGGGGGCGGTATTGTTGTTCTGGATAAGACAGCCTATCACCTCAAAATGAATAAGATACTAAGCGATACCACAACTTATACTCGTTTGAATGGTAACCCCACTCAGAGCTATAAAATAGCTCTATTAGATCTTGTCGACACCGGATCACAATTGGGGATTCTTGACAAGAAGGAAAAAAGTTATTTAGTTCCTGTCGCCCCACGCATTCCTGTAATGTATTATCTGCCGAAGATACATAAGGATGCCAAACATCCTCCGGGTCGCCCAATTATTAGTGGAATCGATTCGATAACCTCACGGATAGGGAGGTATATAGACTTTCATCTACAACCTATTGTGAAATCAATTCCATCATATTTAAAGGACACCCGTCATGTTATCTCACTGTTGCAGCAGATTACTTACAGTAGGGACATCTTGCTCGTGACAGCAGACGTTGCCTCACTGTACACTAGCATCTCACATGAATTAGGTTTGTCAGCTGTTGGTCTGTTTTTGTCTAGAGTTAATGACCTTTCGGGCACGCAGAAAAGATATATTATGGATCTTTTACATTTTGCAACCCACCACAATTACTTTTGGCATAATGGTGATTTCTTTTTACAACAAAAGGGGGTTGCCATGGGCGCAAAATTTGCTCCCAGTTTGGCTAACATCTTTATGGCCAAATGGGAGGAGGATGTCATCTATGCTTACGATCGACCCGAGATTATCCTCTGGGTTCGATACATAGATGACATCCTCCTCCTGTGGAGGGGTGATGAGACCTCCTTAAACAAATTTATGTCCACTCTGAATAACAATGATGTGGGTATCAGCCTATCCTATGAGGCCAGTTTCAAGTCTATACATTTTTTGGATCTCGAAATATTCCCTAATAATGGTAAGCTAGAAACTAGGACATTTTTTAAACCAACGGACCGGAATGGGTACATTCCGGTCGATAGTTGTCACCATTCAGCATGGTTAAAATCAGTGCCCCGAAGTCAGCTTTTAAGGATTAGACGTAATTGCTCAAACCTTTCTGACTTCCACTGTCAGGCTAGTATACTTAAGTCCAGATTTGTAGATAAGGGTTACCATCCCTCCGTTATAGAGGAGGAGATCAAACAAGTTGCTAGGATTGAGAGGGATTCTTTAGTTAGAGAACAAATTAAGCCTATCCAAGACTCGAAGTATAAATGGTCTTTCTACACAACATACTCTGTCCAACACAGACAAATAAGGGATATATTTCAGAAACACTGGAAAATTTTGAAAAATGACCAGATTCTAGGACCCACACTTCCTGAAAAAGCGGGCGTAACATATCGAGGGGCACCCTCACTGAGAAATCGCATTGCGCCCAACGTTTCTGATCCACCAATATTACCAGCCTTTTTTCCACACTTAAAGGCATATTATCCCTGCAGAAAATGCAAGGTTTGTCAAATTAACATTTGTGGAAAACGAAAAACGGACACTTTCAGGTCTACATCCACAGGGATTGATTATCAAATGAAAAGCTTTACAACATGTGCGACAAAATATATAGTATATTTACTTACCTGCCCATGCGGGAAACAGTATGTAGGTCGCACTATTCGCACTTTTTCAATAAGAGTGGGGGAACATCTAACCAGCATAAAAAAGGGCAAAACAAATCACAGTGTCCCACGACATTATTTAGAATTCCATAATAAGAACCCCAAAGGTACTATGTTTCAAATCATAGACAAATTTGTCCCTAGTTGGAGGGGTGAATCCCGCCTGAGAGGGGTTTCTAAATTAGAAACATACTGGATATATCAGCTTAAGTGTTACAGGCCTTATGGCCTAAACGTTGATTGGGACATTAACGCTTTTATAAATAAGGCTTGACCCATTTTTGTATACACCTTTGTGGTTTATTCCTCTTCCTTTTTTTTGTGTGTGCATTTTTTACTGTAATACATCTATGAACTGCCTCTCTACTTGATACCTATGCCATATTCATTATATATATAGGACATTTATGTTACATTGGATGCATGTCAAAGTGCATCTCTCTATAGTGGTTGCTATGTTACTATGAAGATGTTACTATTATGGTTTCTATAATCTGTTATACATCTTTATGGTTTATTCTATTTTATGTGCATTCTCATTTCAATACATCCATGAACCGTTTCCTTTGATACGTGGCATATGATGCCCATACCATATTGTTAATATATGACACTCAAGTTATATTGGATTTACGATTATTTACATTTATTGGAGCGGTTACTATGCCATTATGAAGGCTGTACAGGTGTAGTTCCTTATCCGGGACACCATGCCCATTTTTTAATTAATATATTTTAATTTTTTATTTTATAATACCCATTAATCTCTGATGGTTGCCAACAATAGTGAACATTTTGATTTTTAGTTCAATTTCTGATTCCAAGACTGATTATAAAATCGATGTATGATAGAGGTTTGCGGTTCTCTCCCCCTCCCTTTTATAAGTATTGAGGGATAGAACAACCGTATCTATCTAACTACTTTACTATTATTAATTTCCTTCCGTTCTTACTTTAAACTACACTTCCCAACATGCCTCAGGGTGGAAGCTCGAGTAACCGAGACAGATGACGTACCAAAGACACACCTCCGCTGCGGCCGCCCTCTGTGCATATCACCATGACGACTGGAGCATTTGGATCTGTCCGTGAGCACATCTCGGCTTACGCTGCTTTAATGTCTGTTGCGAGATTGTGCACTCCGGTTCTATCATTGGTGGGAATGAAGGCATGGGGGTGGGGTCAATGCCGGATAATGCTGTGCGTGATTATGGCCTATGGCCCTCTCTGTGACTACATTTCCCAGACTACTATGCGGATGATGTATTGCAAGAGATAGTCACATGGTACTGATGTATTCCCGCACGCTGACAGCCAGGAGACTGATAGTGGATGATGCGGCGGAGCTCTTCCATGGTACAAGTGACACTATTGGCTAATCCCACTAGGGGCTGGATTCACATTATTATCAGCTCTAGCAATAGGGTATGGTGATCCCGGAAGCGGGAAATACAATGAGTGATCAGCTGTGTTTAATTTTAATTTTAAAACTACATTCCTTTCTCTATAAAAGCGTGGGGAACAGAGAGTTTCTGTATACCCCAGTAGAAGTCTTATTAGACGAAACCGGTCGGGACAAATACACTAGCTCTTGCTGTTCCTATCACGCTGCCTACTTATATTCTAGAGTGTGGATTTTTTGGATTTTTTTGTTATGCTTTGGAGTTTTGTTTTGGATGTTCATACTGTGTGAACTTTTTCTGGAATTTTTTTTATAATAAATCATTTTTGGATTTACACCATGTGGAGCAATTTTTTGTTTTCCATGGTTATGAATGGATAGGGTAGCTGCTACCCGCTTATCCGGATTTTTCCTGGTTGGATTGCCATTGATCCTGGGAGGAGGTGTCCTATAGATCCTGGTCGTCTCTACAAAGCCTGGCTGTCTGATCCGTCCACGAAGTGGACAAAGTCTTGAAGATCCACCGCCGTACGGTGTGTTGGATCCATCCCAGCTGGTAAGAGTACCTTATCTCTCCCCCATTGACACAAGGTGAAGGCACTCCCGGGTGTTACCACGTATATCCACATTGAACATCCATATCTACGTATTCTATAACAATCCCATATTGGACTTTGGTCTTTTTGGATGGTACTTTGTCTATTGTTAGACAACTACAGGGACATATACTCATCTTTGATGTCTGATAGAAATATAATTCCAAATTCACTGGTTTAGGATTATCACTCTATTGCTATTCATGTTTCACAACATAATATTTGCACTATAATTTTTGTTGTACATTAATATGTTGGTTAAATACTTGTAATCACAAATGGATTACAGACACTTATTTACGCTATATATGTATTTCTATATTTTTCACTAATTTCGAAATATATACCAGCATGGGTTTTTGATTAAATTAGAATATTTTTCACACCCTACTATATTTAGGACTTTTATCCTAAATTCCCATTAGCGCCACACTTATTATATATTTTCATCAGAGATTTCCCTTTAAGCCTGGGCCCAGGCGGGGGAGGGCCCATAAGAGGGAGGGTACTGTCATGGATATGCAGTAGTGTTTGTCTGTCAGCTTACATTCCTTCCCATGTGTTCATCTTAGAGGCCTGAGCCCTTTCACCTGGCTTCCTTTATAATCTCCTCCCAGCCAGACTCCACCCCAGGCCCTATCACAGAACACTATATTAACCTGTGCACTGCAAGCCTGCTTGGCTGATCAACGTGTTTGTTAGGCATTGTGTGTTTGGGTTCCTGCCTGCCGTGTGCTACGTCTGTCTCTCTGTTACGTTATTGGCTTGTCCCCGACTATCCCTGTCTGCTCGTGACCCTTGACCTTCGGCTCGTTCTTCGTTATCCTTGTCTGCTTGTGGCCCCTGACCTTCAGCTTGTTATTCGATTCTCTCTTATCGTGTGCTGCTGCTTCCCCTCTTTTCCCCTTATCCTACGGGGCGTGAGCTAGGAAACTCCAGGGGCCGCGACCTGGTCCCAGCCTGCAGCATAACATCCTCACCACTAGAGGCCCTGGAGAAGACCTGCTGGGTCTTAGACTCCGCGCCCTGGGGAATCTTGGCTCTAGCTTCCGTTAGGATCCCGGTTGTGCTCCTCTGGTCCCGCTTTCCACAACCACCCAGTTTCCTATCCGCAGAAGCCAGGGTTCACTACCTCGCGGTGCACTCCTGTCCCCTTACGGTGTGCATCTGTCACCTGGCCACAGGTGACCTTGACACTATGTAACTATGTGATAAATGGGGAATACTCAGAATGGTCAGGGGTGGGAAGTGGGGTCCCTCAGGGTTCTGTGCTGGGATGAATCCTATTTAATTTATTCGTTAACGACCTGGAGGATGGGGTAAACAGTTCAATCTCTGTATTTGTGAACAATACTAAGCTAAGCAGGGCAATAACTTCTCTGCAGGATGTGGAAACCTTGCAAGAAGATCTGAACAAATTAATGGGGTGGGCAACTACATGGCAAATTAAGTTTAATGTAGAAAAATGTAAAATAATGCATTTGGGTGGCAAAAATATGAATACAATCTATAAACTAGGGGGAGAGCCCCTGGGGGAATCTAGGATGGAAAAGGACCTGGGGGTCCTAGTAGATGATAGGCTCGGCAATAGCATGGAATGCCAATCTGCTTCTAACAAAGCAAACAGAATATTGGCATGCATTAAAAAAGGGATTAACTCCAGGGATAAAGCGATAATTCTCCCACTCTTTTTTTTTTAATCAAATAATTTTTTTATTAGTTTTTATTATTGCTTATTACATAAAGTTACTTATATATAAATAGTACAAATTTCATTTGGTTTCTTAAGTGATTCTATGAAGGAGAGGAAAAGCAAATGAGATCTTAATTCAAGCAATTGTCATAATATACAACTATTTTTAAGAACACATCTAGCGGGTCAATACAGCAGACATCAAAAAACAGACAAACAACAAAAAACAAAAACAAAAAAACAAAACAAAAAAAAACAAGGAAATACAGAATGGTCACATACACCAGTAGTTAGGATTTCATATTCGTTCTATTTTCTGCTTATTAATTTATTATGAATCAGTCTCCCTGCCCCTGTCTAATCTTCTTCCCCCTCCCTGCCCTCCCCACCCCCCTCACATAGACCATCATATAGCAAATTACTATGGTTAAGCCAATAGGACCATAATTTATTAAATTTATAGGGGGCTCCTCTATGTTTATAAGCCACTCTCTCTCTTTTCAATATATAGTTTACTTTATTACACCATTGTTTATGGGTTGGTGGCATTATAGCAATCCATTTTTGTAGAATAAGCTTACGGGCTAGGTAGAGGGATCTAGTCCACATCGCATACATCTCAGCTGGCAGTACTCCATTTGGAATTATTCAGAGTATTCCTATTTTAGGGGATCTCATTATTTCTGTCCGACATAATGTATTCAGGGTCTGGAACACTTTTTCCCAATATTTATGAAGCTTAGGACAATGCCAGAGCATATGTATAAGAGATCCGTTAGATACGGAACATCTCGGACATAGGGGTGATGTGTATTTTCCCCAGGCATATAATTTTTGTGGAGTGTAGTGAGATCTATGTATTATGAAAAGCTGAGTCAATAATTCTCCCAAGAATTACAAGACTCTGGTCCGGCCGTATCTAGAGTATGCTGTCGATTTCTGGGCACCAGTCCTCAGGAAGGATGTACTGGAAATGGAGCGAGTACCAAAAGGGCAACAAAGCTAATAAAGGGACTGGAGGATATTAGTTACGAAGAAAGGTTGCAAGAACTGAACTTATTTTCTCTGGAGAAGAGACGCTTGAGAGGTGATATGATTTCAATTTACAAATACTGTACTGGTGACCACACAAAAAGGGATAAAACCTTTTTGTGAAAGGGAGTTTAACAAGACACGTGGCCATTCATTAAAATTAGAAGTAAAGAGGGTTAACCATAAAACTACGTAGAGGGTTCTATACTGTAAGGGAGGCCAGGATTTGGAATTCCCTTCCAGAGGTGGTGGCCTCAGTGGGGGGGGGGGGGGGCATCAATAGTTTAAAAAAACTATTAGATAAGCACCTGAACGACCAAAACATACAGGGATATACAAGGTAATACTGACTTATAATCACACACACATAGGTTGGACTTGATGGACTTCTGTCTTATTTCAACCTCACCTACTATGTAACTATATGAGCTCCTGTGGGATGTGCTGGAAAAGAAAAGTCTGATCAATGGAGGCCCCACCTTGCAACCTACAGGACTTAAAGTGGTTGTAAACCCACTTTATAAACAAAGGCCTACAGGTAAGCCTAGATTAAGGCTTACCTGTAGGTGCATGAAATATCTCCTTAACCTACACGGTTAAGGAGATATTTGCATTTAAATGCGGCGACGCTGACGTCATGCGCATGCGCATGGGGTTAACCTCATTCACAAATTCGGCTAGGTCGCAACATTCGACGACGTAGCCGAATTCGACGGCTCACGCGAGCATGTGCGGAGTCACGTCTTCGCCGCTCCGGCCAATCACAGCGCCGGAGCGGCGCTGTGATTGGCTGCAGCGGCGATACCCGAAAGTAACATTCCGGCTATCGCTGCAGCGATGGATGCGGCTAGAGGAGGGACACGGACGACTTCGGGGGCCCCGATCGAAGGTAAGTGGTACATAATGAGCTAGTATGCTAGTCATACTAGCTCATTATAGCTTTGTCTTGCAGGTTAGTAAAAAAAAAAATCGAAACAGGGTTTACAACCACTTTAAAGAATCAGCTACTGCTGGCTCAGTGTCAGGTACCACAGCATACCTTCAGAGGTCTAGTGGTGCCCATGCCTCGATGGTTCAGGGCAAAAGGAGGAACCTATTCAATATTAGGTGGGTTGTCATAAAGTTATGGCTAATCGGTGTATAGCACATTATCCAAAATAAATCTTAAAAGTCTGAAACCTTAAACATTAACATTCCTCCACATATAGCTAATAAGAGAAAAACCCACCTTCCCTTCAAATGGGCACAGACTCACATTAAATATCTAGGCATTTACCTCACCCCCTTGGTTGACTCCATTTTCTCTGCAATATTTTTGGCTTTTTAGTTCATAAGACGGAATTCCAGGACATTCAATCATGACTCTTTTTCTTAGTTTTGATGGAATAGTATACACAAAATAAATGTTCTAATTGTATTTACTACAAACCCTTCCTGTTGATATCTCCAAAACTTTACTTAACCACTTCAGGCCCGGAAGATTTTACCCCCTTAATGATCAGAGCATTTTTTGCGATTCGACACTGTGTAGCTTTAGCTGACAACTGCGTGGGCGTGCGACGTTGTACCCAAACAGATTTGATGTCTTTTTTTCCCCCACAAATAGAGCTTTCTTTTGGTGGTTTTTGATCACCTCTGCGGTTTTTATTTTTTGCACTATTAAAAAAAAATACAATTATGAAAAAAAGCCATATTTTTAACGTTTTACTATAATATATATCCCCAAAAACTATATAAAAAAACAAAATAATTTTGCAGTTTAGGCCGATATGTATTATTCTACATATTTTTGGTAAAAGAAAATCGCAATAAGTGTATATTGATTGGTTTGCGCAAAAGTTATAGCAACTACAAAATAGGGAATAGATTTATTGCATAGATTTATGACATTTTTATTATAATTATTTTTTTATTAGTATTGGCGGCGGACAGATCGGACACTTTTGACACTATTTTGGGACCATTGACATTTAAACAGCGATCAGAGCTAAAAATAGCCACCGATTACTGTGTAAATGTCACTGACAGGGTAGGGGTTAAACACTAGGGGCGATCAAGGAGTTAAATGTGTTCCCTCAGTGTGTCCTAACTGTAGGGGAGGGGGGCTACCTAGGACAGGACAGAGATTACTGCTCCCTGTGATAGGGAGCAGTAGATCCCTGTCATGTCACTAGGCAGAACAGGGAAATGCCTTGTTTACATAGGCATTTCCCCTTTCTGCCTCTCATCGCGATTGCGGGCCACCGGCTGACATCAAGTCTGCAGGACCTGTGGGCGCACTCCCGCGGCGCGTGCCACCAACGCAGGATTACGAAGGGTCATATGGGTATGCCCTTTTGCGCACCCGTGCCATTCTGCTGACGTACATCTGTTAAATATGAAGTGAATTCAGCTGGTTCCTTTGGCTACAGAAGTGCCATTGTCTTAACCCCACCTTCATGACTCCACTGAAATTAAGGTGCAGTTTGGGTTTTCCTGACCCAAATACCACAGAGCAATTTATTTGCTTAGAGTCACAGACTGGAGTAAACACAGTAAGCAAAAATGTTGGATCCAAATGTAGCACACAGACCCCTATTCCTTACCTTTGGCTCACTTGTAGGAAAAGGGGCACACCATGCCACATGCCCGTACCCTCCTGTGTGAAGAGGTTGAGCGGTGTAATGTACCTGGGTCTCTATGGTCAGGTTCTCCAGAGAATGGTTCCCGTCTTCACTGTAATAAAGACAAGTCTCTATTCCCCAATAACTCCAAAGTCCATACCAATTGCAACTCCAACAAGAGTTTTTCTCTTATGCATAGTCATTTAAATAGGAAAGGTTTGAGGAAGATCAGGACAGCAAGAGGTGTTGGAGTAGGTCCAGGCACAAACGAATACTTATTCACTACCCATATCTTCAGGTAGTCTCAGCTCATCCGGATAGTCTCCCATTAGAGTGGATCCTAGCAGCCGGAGTGATGCTCGAATTAGATTACACACAGTCTCTGCACAAACTCTGCCACAGATCTGGTGAACGTTAGATCCCTGCTACAGACCTGATGGACATTAGGTCTCTGCCACAGACCTGGTGAACAATGGTTCTGGTATTAGGCCTCTAACAGGAAGATGACATCCCTCCAGAGAGTTACCGGGCCCCTTACTTCACTGTGATCTCTCACCAGTCCCTCAGAACTGCTGCCACTGCGCACCTGGAAGTAATGTCACCCGCAGTATATTTCGTTCACTGAGGAAAGTAGTCTTTCAAGTAGTCTTTCATGGGAGAATAGCTAAAGGGTGGTGGTGTGTGATATGTTGTGGGAGCTTTGCACTGAGCCAGGAGAGAAGTCTTAGCAGAATGTTGGTTATCAATTGTTATATTTGTGTAGCGGGGCTTTAAATCTAAGGGGATGTTTGAGTGGTAGTTGTACTCAAACACACTATTTGATAGGGTTCTATCAAATAGTGGAAATGGGAAGGCCGGGACGATGAAGATAGCGGTGCCGGCGCACAGTGTTACCCAGGGGACACAAGAGGCAAAGCACAGTTGTCTCCACTAGCATTGGGAGAACAAGGACAAAGCCTGAGAACCCCCCCCCCCCCCAATTACCCTTGCTTTTAACAACTTGCTTACTGGGCACTTAAACCCCCTTCGTACCCAGACCATTTTTCAGCTTCCAGCGCTGACGCACTTTGAATGACAATTGCACGGTCATACAGCGCTGTACCCAAATTATATTTTTATCATTTTTTTCCCACAAACAGAGAATTCTTTTGGTGGTATTTGATCACCTCTGCGGGTTTTTATTTTTGCGCTATAAACAAAAAAGAAAAAAGACAGAAAATTGTGAAAAGAAAACACAATATTTTTTTACTTTTTGCTATAATAATATCCCATTTTTTTTTTAACAATTTTTTTTCTCAGTTTAGGCCGATACGTATTCTTCTACATATTTTTGGTAAAAAAAATTGCAATAAGCGTATACTGATTGGTTTGCGCAAAAGTTATAGCGCCTACAAAATAGGGGATAGATTTATGACATTTTTATTATATATTTTTTTTTTTACTAGTAATGGCGGTTATCTGCGATTTTTGTCAGGCCTGTGATATTGCGGCGGACATATCGGACACTTTTGACACTATTTTGGGACCATTCACATTTATACAGCGAACAGTGCTATAAAAATGCATTGATTACTGTATAAATGTGACTGGCAGGGAAGGGGTTAACACTAAGGGGCGATCAAGGGGTTAAATATGTTCCCTGTGAGTGATTCTAACTGTGTGGCGGAGGGGACTGACTGGGGGGAGATGGCCGATCTGTGTCCCTATGTAAGGGACACAGCATCGGTCTCCTCTCTCCATGACAGGACGTGGATCTCTGTTTACACACAGAGATCCACGTCCTGCCTCTGTAACAGCCGATCACGTGTACCTGGCAGACATCGTGGCCGCCAGGCTCGCGCATCGGCACCACGTGACCTAGCGGGCACAGCTGTTCCCCGCCATGCGCCGTCGGCGGCGCGCAGGGGGAGTGAGCAAGGCAGGACGTCCAGGGACGTCCACTCAGCACTTGAGAGCCGCGCTGCAGAGGTCTTTCGTCTATATCGCGGGTCTCAAGTGGTCTCAAGTGGTTAAACAGTTGTATGTTCATAAGTGTTATACAAAACCCAGGTATTCCGATGTTTAATTATATACCTTTTCAACATCTGATACTGTAACGACTTTTTATAGTCAACTATGGAATACTATTGATACTTGAATTTCTTGCAGAAAAGAACCTTTTGAGAATAAACAGTATATCACAAAAGTGAGTACACCCCTCACATTTTTGTAAATATTGTATTATATCTTTTCATGTAATAACACTGAAGAAATGACACTTTGCTGCAATGTAAAGTAGTGAGTGTACAGCTTGTATAACAGTGCAAATTTGCTGTCCCCTCAAAATAACTCAACACACAGCCATTAATGTCTAAACCAATGGCAACAAAAGTGAGTACACCCCTAAGTGAAAATGTCCAAATTGGACCCAATTAGCCATTTTCTCTCCCTGGTGTCATGTGACTCATTAGTGTTACAAGGTCTCAGGTGTGAATGGAGAGCAGGTGTGTTAAATTTGGTGTTATCGCTCTTACTCTCTCATACTGGTCACTGGAAGTTGAACATGGCACCTCATGGCAAAGAACTCCCTGAGGATCTGAAAAAAAGAATTGTTGCTCCACATAAAGATGGCCTAGGCTATAAGAAAATTTACAAAGCCCTGAAACTGAGCTGCAACACATTGGCCAAGACCATACAGCAGTTTAACAGGACAGGTTCCACTCAGAACAGGCCTCACCAGGGTCAACCAAAGAACTTGAGTGCACATGCTCAGTGTCATATCCAGAGTTTGCCTTTGGGACATAGACATATGAGTGCTGCCATTATTGCTGCAGAGGTTGAAGGGGTGGGGGGGTCAGCCTGTCAGTGCTCAGACCATACGCTGCACACTGCATCAAATTGGCCTGTATGGCTGTCATCCCAGAAGGAAGCCTCTTCTAAAGATGATGCACAAGAAAGCCCACAAACAGTTTGCTGAAGAGAAGCAGACCAAGGACATGGATTGCTGGAACCTTGTCCTGGGGTCTGATGAAACCAAGATAAACTTATTTGGTTCAGAGGGTTCAATCATGTGTGGCAGAAACCAGGTGAGGAGTACAAAGACAAGTGTGTCTTGCCTACTGTCAAGCATGGTGGTGGGAGTGTCATGGTCTGGGGCTGCACGAGTGCTGCTGGCACTGGGGAGCTACAGTTCCTTGAGGGAACCATGAATGCCAACATGTACTGTGACATACTGAAGCCGAGCATGATCCTCTCCCTTCAGAGACTGGGCCGCAGGGCAATATTCCAACATGATAACGACCCCAAACACACCTCCAAGATGACCACTGCCTTGCTAAAGAAGCTGAGGGTAAAGGTGATGGACTGGCCAAGCATGTCTCCAGAACTAAACCCTATTGAGCCTCTGTGGGGCATCCTCAAATGGAGGGTGGAGGAGCGCAAGGTCTCTAACATCCACCAGCTACGTGATGTCATCATGGAGGAGTGGAAGAGGACTCCAGTGGCAGCCTGTGAAGCTCTGGTGAACTCCATGCCCAAGATGGTTAAGGCAGTGCTGGAAAATAATGGTGGCCACTAGTGATGAGCCGAACACCCCCGGGTTCGGTTCGCACCAGAACCCGCGAACGGACCGAAAGTTCGAACGAACATTAGAACCCTATTAAATACAATGGATGCGAACGTTCGAATTCTAAAGTGCTAATTATAACAACTATTATGCATGTTATTGTCCTAAAAAGGGTTTGGGAACCCGGGTTCTGCACCAGGGGACATGTATCAATGCAAAAAGAAGTTTTAAAAACGGTCGTTTTTCGGGAGCAGTCATTTTAATGATGCATAAAGTGAAAAAAAAAAAGTCAAATATTCCTTTAAATATCGTACCTGGGGGGTGTCTAAAGTATGCCTGTGAAGTGCCACGTGTTTCCCGTGTTTAGAACTGTCCCTGCACAAAATGACACTTCTAAAGGAAAAAAAAGCCATTTAAAACTGCTTGCGGCTTTAATGTAATGTCTGGTCCCGGTAATATGGATGAAATTCTTTAAGAAAAATGGCATAGCTACCCCATGACCCCCCCCCCCTACCCCAGCCCATTACCAGCCCCTTTGGGTCTTGTATGGATATTAAGGGGAACCCCGCACATAAAATAAAAAAGGCCCTATATACTCTGAACAGCCGTATACAGGCGGTGCATACAAGACAGGGACTGTAGGTTTGTTCTTATGTAGAGTCTGTTTGTAATTTTGAACAGGTACATTGTTGAAGTGTAGCTCCAGACCAAAAATCTATTTTTAAACTTTTTGGAAAACATAGGTAAGGGTTATCACCCCTGTAACATTTGTTTTGCTGTCTGTGCCCCTGTTCAGAACATTTCACCTCACTTTCCGTCCCAATGACAACTGTTTTTGAAATGTGGTGTTTTTCTTGAAACAAGGATTGCTGATAAAGCATCAGTACAGAGGAGACACCTTTCTCCCATATTTATTCTTACAGGAGAGAATTTTCCTTCCTAGTGGTAGATTTCCTCTCACTTCCTGTTGTCTTCTTGCGTTTGCAAGTAGGAGTCGTTTGTAAGTTGGATGTTTGAAAGTAGGGACCTGCCGTATATACTCTGCAGAAATAGGCCCCTTAGTTGTTGGTGTTGGCACAACACTGTAAGCACTCACAGTTACTCTTGGTTGGTGCTGGAACGCCCTGCTGTCAACTATTATTTCAGGAATTTTAATTACATATAATTGTTGAACAGTGGTAGTAAAAATTGGGCCTTTGATGGTGGTGCTGGTGCCACAACACTGTAAGCCCTGACAGTTACTCTTGGTGGGTGCAGCAATGGGCCCTGCTGTGAATTATTAGATCAAGAATTGTAATTACATGCCCCTGTTGAACAGGGGCTGAAAAGTTGGGCCTTAGGCACTGGTGGCACAACACTGCAACCCCTCACAGATACTGTACTTGGAGCACAGCAATGAGCCCTGTTGCAAAGTATTGCTTCAAAAATTGTAATGACACGCCCCTGTTAAACAGGGGCTGAAAAATTGGGCCTTAGGCACTGGTGGCACAACACTGCAACTCCTCACAGATACTGTACTTGGAGCACACCAATGAGCCCTGTTGCAAAGTATTGCTTCAAAAATTGTAATGACACGCCCCTGTTAAACAGGGGCTGAAAAATTGGGCCTTAGGCACTGGTGGCACAACACTGCAACTCCTCACAGATACTGTACTTGGAGCACAGCAATGAGCCCTGTTGCAAAGTATTGCTTCAAAAATTGTAATTACACGCCCCTGTTAAACAGGGGCTGAAAAATTGGGCGTTAGGCACTGGTGGCGGCACCCATAAACAAAAATGATCTTACAAGCTATCATCATCAATCGTATCATTGAGGACTCGGAGGAGGAGGATAGCCAGTCAACATAACAGCACAGGCACTCAGCATCAGCATCAGTCTTGAAGGGATGTGACATGTTAAAATCAATTAGTCTGTTATATCAGCATCAGGTGTGTGGTAGCTGGTGGTGATCCAAGACTGGTTCATCTTGATGAAAGTCAGTCGATCAACCGAGTCGGTGGACAGGCGCACCCTGTGATCCGTGACAAATCCTCCAGCAGCACTGAATGTGCGTTCCGAAAGAACGCTGGATGCAGGACAGGCCAGTAGCTCAATTGCATACTGTGCAAGCTCTGGCCAGTGATCCATCCTCAAGACCCAGTAAGCCAGAGGATTTTCGGTGGGGAAGGTGTCCAAGTCTGACCTTGCCCCTAGATATTCCTGCACCATGTTTATCAGACGCTGGCGATGGTTGCTGGAACCGATCATACTTTGGGGCTGCGGACTAAAGAATTGTCTGAACGCATCGGTCAGACGGCCACCTTCCCCACCGCTCCTTCTTTGACTGGCCGAAGCCTCAGCAACTCGTTGTCCAGGACCAGGAGTTTGCAACCTCCCAGTCTCTGGGAACGCGTTGCACAGACCTTTCTGCAAGGCCTCCCGGAGTTGTCTCATCCTCTGCTCCCTCTGCGACGGTAACATAAGGTCCGCAACCTTACCCTTGTACCGTGGATCAAGGAGAGTGGCCAGCCAGTAATGGTCCCTCTCCTTGATCCGAAGAATACGAGGATCCTTCCGCAGACTTTGCAGGATCAGGGAGGCCATGCAGCGTAGGTTTGCTGAGGCATTCGCTCCGGAGTCCTCTGGGTCACTAAGGACGACATGATCCGCAGCCACCTCCTCCCAGCCACGTACAAGTCCACTGGTTTCTTGGGACTGTAAATCATCCCTAAAAGACTGCTGCTGATGATGCTGAGTGCCAGCCTCCACCTCCATGCTGACACAATCCTCCTCCTCCTCCTCCTCCTCCTCCTCCTCCTCCTCTTCCTGTGCGATGGGTGGGACAGAAGGAACACTGTCTGGGTAAAGGGGGCCTTGAGAGACAAGGAAGTCCTCCTCTTCCTGCCTCTGTTCTGCCTCAAGTGCCCTGTCCATTATTCCACGCAGCGTGTGCTCCAACAGGTGGACAAGAGGTACAGTGTCACTGATGCATGCACTGTCACTGCTCACCATCCTCGTGGCCTCCTCAAATGGTGCCAGGACAGTGCATGCATCCCTGATCATGCCCCACTGGCGTGGAGAAAAAAAACCAAGCTCCCCTGACCCTGTCCTGGTGCCGTAGTCGCACAGGTACTCATTGATGGCCCTCTGCTGCGTGTGCAGCCGCTGCAGCATGGCCAACGTTGAGTTCCACCTGGTGGGCATGTCACATATAAGGCGGTTCTTGGGCAGGTTCAACTCCTTTTGCAGCTCAGCCAGGCGAGCACTGGCATTATAAGATCTGCGGAAATGCACACAGACTTTCCTGGCCTGCCTCAGGACATCCTGTAAGCCCGGGTACCTGCCCAAGAAGCGCTGCACCACCAGGTTAAGGACGTGAGCCACACAGGGCACATGGGTCAGTTGTCCCTGTCGGAGGGCGGAGAGGAGGTTGGTGCCATTGTCGCAAACCACCATTCCTGGCTTAAGCTGGCGTGGCGTCAACCACCTCTCGGCCTGGCCCTGCAGAGCAGACAGGACCTCTGCCCCAGTGTGGCTTCTGTCCCCCAAACACACCAGCGCAAGCACGGCATGGCATCTTTTTGCCTGCGTACTTGCGTAGCCCCGTGAACGGCTACGGAGCACCGCTGGTTCATAGGACAAACCACAGGAAGAGGCCATGGAGGAAGAAGAAGAGGAGGGGGTGGAGGAGAGAGGTGTGTCACAACCAGTATTAGCATTTTGGAGGCGTGGCGGTGGGACAACCTCCAACACTACTGCACCTTGTCCTGAATCCTTCCCAGCTGCCAAAAGAGTGACCCAATGGGCCGTGAAAGAAAGGTAACGTCCCTGTCCATGCCTGCTGGACCATGAGTCAGCGGTAATATGCACCTTACCGCTGACCGCCCTGTCCAGCGAGGCCAAGACATTGCCTTCCACATGCCGGTAGAGAGCCGGAATAGCCTTCCGTGAGAAAAAGTGGCGTTTGGGAACCTGCCACTGAGGAACTGCACATTGCACAAACTCACGGAAGGGGGCCGAGTCTACCAACTGAAAAGGCAGCAGTTGAAGCGCTAGCAATTTAGCCAAGCTAGCATTCAACCGCTGGGCATGTGGATGGCTGGGAGTGAACTTCTTTCGACGGTCCAGCAGCTGGGGCAGGGAAATTTGCCTGCTAGAATCGGACGTCGGTGTACTGCTAGCAGAGTGGGCGCAAGTACTTGGCTGTGACACACCTAATTCTACACCTTCATTCCTCTCAGTGCATGTTTCAGAGAGGACTGAAGTTATAGTGGGGTTGGAGATCCCAGCTGATGCGGTGCAAGGAGAGGTCCGCTTTGTTCTTTGGTGTGGGTCTTTGAGGTAGGCTTGCCAACGAGCTGCATGGCAGGTCAACATATGTCTGGTCAGGCATGTGGTACCCAAGCGGCTGATGTTTTGGCCACGCGATATACGCTTGAGACATATGTTGCAAACAGCAGCTGTGCGATCTGATGCACTAGCCTCAAAAAAGGCCCACACCAAAGAACTTTTTGAATGACGGGCAGAGGCAGCGCCCTGCACAGGCGGAGCTCTGCGGTGTGATTCCGTCGGTGTACTGCCCTTACGCTGGCCACCAAAGGGCATCCTGCCTCGTTGGAGATGTGCCTCCTCCTCATCCTCCTCCTCCTCCTCTCTCCTATTAGGCACCCACGTGGAGTCAGTGACCTCATCATCCCCTCCCTCCTCATCACTGGAGCCAATCTGGCAGTATGCTGCAGCTGCTGGAACATGACTGCCAGATTGGTGTCCTTCTTGAGCATCCCCTCTGTCTGCTCTCACGCTACTGCCTTCCTCTAGCTGGGTTTCATCATCAGACCCTTCGAAACGCTGGGCATCCTCCTGGAGCATGTACCCAACACTGTGCTGAAACAGTTCGGGGGACTCCTCAGGAGGAGGACATGGTGGGTCTAGGGAAGGAGTGACTGATGATTTGTCTGACATTGATACCAGGGAAGACGACGCTTTGGCAGCTGCTTTTCCAGTACCCTGAGCCTGGGTGAGAGAGGATGAGGAGGAGGAGGAGGGCTTGGTCATCCACTCTACCAAGTCTTCGGCATGATGTGGCTCAACATGTCCAGCTGCCGAAAAGAAGGACAAGCGTGTCCCATGGCCATGTGCTGATGACAATGCACCGCGTCCACGACCAGCACTGTTGCCCCCAGACACAGAGCCTGCTTGCCCTCTTTTATTGCCTCCTGACTGTCTGCCTCTCCTTGTTTGCCTTCCAGACATTCTAATAGATGGCCTGCAGGGAGATGGGAAAAAAGCAATAAGGGCTACCTTCAGGTGTCCTTCTCTGTCCCTTGAAACAAGGACTTTCACAGTGAAAGAAACTGACACTCTCCCTACCTACAGTTTTCTGTCCCTAGAAAAAATGTTTTTTTTAATCACAATATAGCACAAGGACAATTCACTCACTGTCCTTACAGGTCCCTGGAAACAAGGACTTGCAGAGTGAAAGAAAAAAAACACTCTCCCTACCTACAGTTTTCTGTCCCTAGAAAAAATGTTTTTTTTAATCACAATATAGCACAAGGACAATTCACTCACTGTCCTTACAGGTCCCTGGAAACAAGGACTTGCAGAGTGAAAGAAAAAAAACACTCTCCCTACCTACAGTTTTCTGTCCCTAGAAAAAATGTTTTTTTTAATCACAATATAGCACAAGGACAATTCACTCACTGTCCTTCCAGGTCCCTGTAAACAAGGACTTGCAGAGTGAAATAAACTGACACTCTCCCTACCTACAGTTTTCTGTCCCTAGAATAAATGTTTTTTTTAAGCACAATATAGCACAAGGACAATTCACTCACTGTCCTTACAGGTCCCTGGAAACAAGGACTTGCAGAGTGAAAGAAAAAAAACACTCTCCCTACCTACAGTTTTCTGTCCCTAGAAAAAATGTTTTTTTTAATCACAATATAGCACAAGGACAATTCACTCACTGTCCTTACAGGTCCCTGGAAACAAGGACTTGCAGAGTGAAAGAAAAAAAACACTCTCCCTACCTACAGTTTTCTGTCCCTAGAAAAAATGTTTTTTTTAATCACAATATAGCACAAGGACAATTCACTCACTGTCCTTCCAGGTCCCTGGAAACAAGGACTTGCAGAGTGAAATAAACTGACACTCTCCCTACCTACAGTTTTCTGTCCCTATAATAAATGTTTTTTTTAAGCACAATATAGCACAAGGACAATTCACTCACTGTCCTTACAGGTCCCTGGAAACAAGGACTTGCAGAGTGAAAGAAAAAAAACACTCTCCCTACCTACAGTTTTCTGTCCCTAGAAAAAATGTTTTTTTTAAGCACAATATAGCACAAGGACAATTCACTCACTGTCCTTACAGGTCCCTGGAAACAAGGACTTGCAGAGTGAAAGAAAAAAAACACTCTCCCTACCTACAGTTTTCTGTCCCTAGAAAAAATGTTTTTTTTAATCACAATATAGCACAAGGACAATTCACTCACTGTCCTTACAGGTCCCTGGAAACAAGGACTTGCAGAGTGAAAGAAACTGACACTGTCCCTACCTACAGTTTTCTGTCCCTAGAATAAATGTTTTTTTTAAGCACAATATAGCACAAGGAGAATTCACTCACTGTCCTTCCAGGTCCCTGGAAACAAGGACTTGCAGAGTGAAATAAACTGACACTCTCCCTACCTACAGTTTTCTGTCCCTATAATAAATGTTTCTTTTAAGCACAATATAGCACAAGGACAATTCACTCACTGTCCTTACAGGTCCCTGGAAACAAGGACTTGCAGAGTGAAAGAAACTGACACTCTCCCTACCTACAGTTTTCTGTCCCTAGAATAAATGTTTTTTTAAGCACAATATAGCACAAGGACAATTCACTCACTGTCCTTACAGGTCCCTGGAAACAAGGACTTGCAGAGTGAAATAAACTGACACTCTCCCTACCTACAGTTTTCTGTCCCTAGAATAAATGTTTTTTTTTAAGCACAATATAGCACAAGGAGAATTCACTCACTGTCCTTCCAGGTCCCTGGAAACAAGGACTTGCAGAGTGAAAGAAAAAAAACACTCTCCCTACCTACAGTTTTCTGTCCCTAGAAAAAATGTTTTTTTTAATCACAATATAGCACAAGGACAATTCACTCACTGTCCTTCCAGGTCCCTGGAAACAAGGACTTGCAGAGTGAAATAAACTGACACTCTCCCTACCTACAGTTTTCTGTCCCTAGAATAAATGTTTTTTTTAAGCACAATATAGCACAAGGACAATTCACTCACTGTCCTTACAGGTCCCTGGAAACAAGGACTTGCAGAGTGAAAGAAAAAAAACACTCTCCCTACCTACAGTTTTCTGTCCCTAGAAAAAATGTTTTTTTTAATCACAATATAGCACAAGGACAATTCACTCACTGTCCTTACAGGTCCCTGGAAACAAGGACTTGCAGAGTGAAAGAAAAAAAACACTCTCCCTACCTACAGTTTTCTGTCCCTAGAAAAAATGTTTTTTTTAATCACAATATAGCACAAGGACAATTCACTCACTGTCCTTACAGGTCCCTGGAAACAAGGACTTGCAGAGTGAAATAAACTGACACTCTCCCTACCTACAGTTTTCTGTCCCTAGAATAAATGTTTTTTTAAGCACAATATAGCACAAGGAGAATTCACTCACTGTCCTTCCAGGTCCCTGGAAACAAGGACTTGCAGAGTGAAAGAAAAAAAACACTCTCCCTACCTACAGTTTTCTGTCCCTAGAAAAAATGTTTTTTTTAATCACAATATAGCACAAGGACAATTCACTCACTGTCCTTCCAGGTCCCTGGAAACAAGGACTTGCAGAGTGAAATAAACTGACACTCTCCCTACCTACAGTTTTCTGTCCCTAGAATAAATGTTTTTTTTAAGCACAATATAGCACAAGGACAATTCACTCACTGTCCTTACAGGTCCCTGGAAACAAGGACTTGCAGAGTGAAAGAAAAAAAAACACTCTCCCTACCTACAGTTTTCTGTCCCTAGAAAAAATGTTTTTTTTAATCACAATATAGCACAAGGACAATTCACTCACTGTCCTTACAGGTCCCTGGAAACAAGGACTTGCAGAGTGAAAGAAAAAAAACACTCTCCCTACCTACAGTTTTCTGTCCCTAGAAAAAATGTTTTTTTTAATCACAATATAACACAAGGACAATTCACTCACTGTCCTTCCAGGTCCCTGGAAACAAGGACTTGCAGAGTGAAATAAACTGACACTCTCCCTACCTACAGTTTTCTGTCCCTAGAATAAATGTTTTTTTTAAGCACAATATAGCACAAGGACAATTCACTCACTGTCCTTACAGGTCCCTGGAAACAAGGACTTGCAGAGTGAAAGAAAAAAAACACTCTCCCTACCTACAGTTTTCTGTCCCTAGAAAAAATGTTTTTTTTAATCACAATATAGCACAAGGACAATTCACTCACTGTCCTTACAGGTCCCTGGAAACAAGGACTTGCAGAGTGAAATAAACTGACACTCTCCCTACCTACAGTTTTCTGTCCCTAGAATAAATGTTTTTTTTAATCACAATATAGCACAAGGACAATTCACTCACTGTCCTTCCAGGTCCCTGGAAACAAGGACTTGCAGAGTGAAATAAACTGACACTCTCCCTACCTACAGTTTTCTGTCCCTAGAATAAATGTTTTTTTTAAGCACAATATAGCACAAGGACAATTCACTCACTGTCCTTACAGGTCCCTGGAAACAAGGACTTGCAGAGTGAAAGAAAAAAAACACTCTCCCTACCTACAGTTTTCTGTCCCTAGAAAAAATGTTTTTTTTAATCACAATATAGCACAAGGACAATTCACTCACTGTCCTTACAGGTCCCTGGAAACAAGGACTTGCAGAGTGAAAGAAACTGACACTGTCCCTACCTACAGTTTTCTGTCCCTAGAATAAATGTTTTTTTTAAGCACAATATAGCACAAGGAGAATTCACTCACTGTCCTTCCAGGTCCCTGGAAACAAGGACTTGCAGAGTGAAATAAACT
This sequence comes from Rana muscosa, assembly GCA_029206835.1. NCBI lineage: Eukaryota > Metazoa > Chordata > Amphibia > Anura > Ranidae > Rana > Rana muscosa. Next base: position 133,832,393 of record CM055126.1, read on the forward strand.
GACACTCTCCCTACCTACAGTTTTCTGTCCCTAGAATAAATGTTTTTTTTAAGCACAATATAGCACAAGGACAATTCACTCACTGTCCTTACAGGTCCCTGGAAACAAGGACTTGCAGAGTGAAAGAAACTGACACTCTCCCTACCTACAGTTTTCTGTCCCTAGAATAAATGTTTTTTTAAGCACAATATAGCACAAGGACAATTCACTCACTGTCCTTCCAGGTCCCTGGAAACAAGGACTTGCAGAGTGAAAGAAACTGACACTGTCCCTACCTACAGTTTTCTGTCCCTAGAATAAATGTTTTTTTTAAGCACACTATAGCACAAGCACAAAACACACTGACACTCTCCCTACCTATCCTTCTCTTTCCCTAAACTAAAGGAATCCAGGTTAAGCAAGAAAGAAATAACAGTCACTGTCCCTGCCTATGCTGCTCTATCCCTGCTCCGGAACACACTACACTAGGCCGCCGTGCTGGCGGCCTTTTATAGTGTGGGGCGTGTACTAAACACCCTCAGCAATAATTGGCCACAGGCATCCTGCCTGTGGCCAATCATTGCTCTCCTCGCTGCCGGCGCTGTGATTGGCCAAGCATGCGGGGTCACAGTGCATGCTTGGCCAATCACAGCGCCTGGATGACACTGCGATGGCGTAGTGCATTGTGGGCCGTTCGCGTCACTCGAATTTGGCGCGAACGGCCCAAATCGTTCGATCTTCGTCGAACGATCGAACAGCCGATGTTCGAGTCGAACGTATGTTCGACTCGAACACGAAGCTCATCCCTAGTGGCCACACAAAATATTGACACTTTGGGCCCAATTTAGACATTTTCACTTAGGAGTGTACTCACTTTTGTTGCCAGCGGTTTTGTGGCTGTGTTTTGAGTTATTTTGAGGGGACCGCAAATTGACACTGTTATACAAGCTGTAAACTCACTACTTTACATTGTAGAAAAGTGTAATTTCTTCAGTGTTGTCACATGAAAATATATAATAAAATATTTGTAAAAATGTGAGGGGTGTACTCACTTTTTGGGGATACTGTCTAACTCACTGAGGATGACTGTCAAGTTGAAATGCATTGGGGTCTCCCATGTGATACATTTCATAAAAATTGGGTGTTGCTATAAACTATTGATTACAGCATATGGAGGTGATTTTATGTAACCTTTTCTATTGCTTTACTGTATTACTATTTTAATGGTTGATACTTAATAAAGCTTTGTCATATATATTTTTATATTGATATATTTTGTTTGTGTATCTCTTGGTACCTTATAGTCCTTCAATCCCCCTCTTTCTGCTTCCCCCTTGTTTACTCTCAATTAGTATTGGGATGTGATACCACCCTAAGATCAATTGGAATTTAGGACCATTGCTTATTTATTTGCATTTAAAGGAACTATAGCGAGGTTAAACTGAACTATAAAAGATGCACTAGAGTCATTAGAATGGCATAAACTACCTTAGAAGACAAAAGGTATCCTTTTGTGCTCTCTACACATCCAGTTCCAAAGGCATGAGTAAGCATCTCACGATGTGAAACGCGTTAGCCAGTCCCTGTGTTCACTTTTTGGTGTTTTTGCTGTAATTTTTGGATTTTATGGAATAAACCAGCATCTTTTGCAGAGTGTGGCAGTCCAGGATTCTCTTTTTGCAGTTCCAAAGGCAGGTGGATGTATGTTTTTCCTGTGTACTGGGTACCCTTGAAAGTGACTGAAAGTACCTGGCGCCTGAAATTCAACTTTGGCTGGCTTATGGGGGGGAGGGGTATTCTTTAGGTGGTGCATATAGGTGTTCACTTTAAGAGGGTGGGTAAAGAATGTCAGGTTGTGTAACAGGGTGTAGTGTGCGTTAAGACTTGTAGTCCAGTTCACCACTTCTGGCAGTCTAGTCAGTTCCCAATGGCATGACGATCAGCAGGTTCCAGCAATCAGGTCCCAGTGGCGCAGTTTCTTGGCCCACATCCTAACACAGGGTGCAGTCTTTCAGCTCCGATCCCAGAGATGCAGCGTCTCCTTCTCTCAAGTTTAGTCTCTGAGGGCAGCTCTGGCAAACTCAGATGCAGGTCCATACAGCAATAGGTCATTTTATCTCCTGTCCAGTAGCTCTGGTCAGATATGGGCACAAACCCTGACAGTAGACAGTAGGTCTGTACCCTTTGTTCTTCTCCCTGGACTGGCCCTGATCTGGAACAATATGTCTGGGAAAACAGTGAAGCTCTCCTCCAGGTGCAGCAAACTGTAGGTGTTGGAAGTCCACAGCTTATTAGCCTCCATTAACAAGTATGATGCAACACCCCTTTAAGAACTACAATTCACATAATCCTAGTGCCTGCACCGTAAGTCCTCTCTTATGTTTCTACTAGCTCTTACTCTCCTCACTGCCCGTTCTCCTTATACAGAAGCAGGAAGGGGAGAAAAGCTGTCTGCCTTCCTATACACAGCAACTTTGTATATATATCCTTTGTATATCTCCCTATACCCTAAGCCCGCTCCTGTCTCTGTTCTCAGTGGGGGGGAGAGGAATCAGGGGATGAAAGTCAGCACAGCCCTACACACCTGTTGGGGGGGGGGGGAGCGTGGAACCTCACAACCAGCATCTCACATTTACTGAATGTGGCAAAAACCTGTACCCATTTGTTGGAAGGTAAAATAAATATTTAGTCCCTTGGGATTATATGGTTAGCCACTGGTAATTACTCAAAATTATTTTTTATGTATGTAAAAACATCAACTTTTATTAAATTACAAAATATGAAACAAAACATTTTTTATTTTTATTTTGTTAATACTTATTGAATTTTTATATAGTAAGAAAATAGAAACAAGTACAAAATATAGAACTCAATAGCCCTGATTACAAAACATTTTTTAAATATTAGCGGTCTTTTTCTTTGATGGAACCACCACAAGATTGTTGATGAAAATTATAATTATATTCACTATTGTATCAACATGACATACAATACATTGCAAACATATGTGATATGAGAATGATATGTTTGCATTGGATATTGTGTCATTTTGATACAATAGTGCATACAATTATCATTTTCATCTTGTGGATGTGCCATCAAAAAAAGACTGCTAGCTAATATCTTAAAAAATGATTTGTTTCATATTTTGTAATTTAATAAAAGTTGATGTTTTTACATATAATTTTTTTTTGAGTAATTACCCATATAATCCCAAGGTAGTAAATATTTTTTAACTGTATATTAAATAGGGATGATAGTAGTATTCACTCCACAATAAGCTCCCCTCTTCATTTTGTTGGAAACAGCCTAAACATCAACCTCTTTGGTAAATAAAGTGCCTCTCTCAACAGACATGCTTTTGACCAATCAAACCATCCTGTAAGGGCTGCACATGCGCAGTGAAATATGGGACACATGATCACATGGAAGAGGGATTTGATTACTATGAATAGAACTACAAATACTTACTTCCTGAACCTCCAGATCAGGGGGACATTTTTGTAAACAATCATTTATTGTGTTGTGCTGAACTGTCAACACTAGAATATTATTACCATGAGTGTAATTTTCCGCTATCGTTCGTGCCAACACCCAAAAAATTGTATATAGAAAAGAAATATCACAGGTGTGGGACTTTAAAGGCACTAGATTCAATGGACAACCATATAGGTAAAATAAAATGTTTTTTGTTCTAACCGTAAAACATAAATAAATAAAAGCTGATGTAGGCTGAACATAGAAGATAATAATACTCTCCTGAACATAGGTACAAAAACATTGATTATTCTAGTGTAAATATTATGCCAGTTTTGGCTGAAATGTTTTGAGTAACACTTTTCTTCAGGGGCACAAGTCCCCTAGTCCTAATTCTGGTCTGCTCTGAGTTCTGGCCTGATTGACTGGTTTGAATTCTGGCCTGGCCGAGTGTTTTGCCAGACAGCCAGACCAGAACCCAAATCAGCCAACCAGGCCAGGTTTGCCAGTAAGTCAGGCCAAAACTCAAACCAGTTAGCTAGGTGAGAACCTAAACAACTTTTGGCTCACAGGTTTGAGTTCTGGCATGGCTGCTTGGTTGAATTTTTTCCTGGTTGGTGTTGTGAGTTCTGGCCTGGTTGGCTGGTTTTAGTTTGGACCCAGCTGACAGGTTTGAGTTCTCGGCGGGCTAATTTTCGTTCTGACTGGTCCGCTGGTTTGCTTTCTGGTCTGGTTGACTAGTTTGAGTCCTGGTCTGGCTAACTGCAGTTCTGGCCTGACTGAATGGTTTGAGATCTGGCCTGGCTGGCAGTTGTACGATCTTGCTGGTTGGCTGGTTTGTGTTCTGGCCTGGCATGCTGGTTTGAGTTCATGACTGTCTGACAGTTTTAGTTCTGATCATGCTTACTGGTTTTAGCTCTGGCCTGGCTGACTGATTTGCATTTTGGTCTCGATGACTGATCTGTGTTCTGTCCTGGCTGACTGCTTTACTTTCTGGCCTGGCTGACTGGTTTACTTTCTGGCCTGGCTGACTGGTTTACTTTCTGGCCTGGCTGACTGGTTTACTTTCTGGCCTGGCTGACTGGTTTACTTGCTGGCCTGGCTGACTGGTTTACTTTCTGGCCTGGTTAGCTAGCTTGAATTTTTCCCTGCTTATTGGTTTGACTTCTGGCCTGGCTGACTGGTTTGAGTTTTGGCCTGTCTAACTGGTTTGACTTCTGTAATCCAAAAATTGCTTTCCTGCACTCAAGTGGTATGCTTTGAGGCTAATTTGTATCGACTTATCACCAGCACCAATAAGCCTTGCTGCCACCTCACGACAATGGGTATCCTTATATGTATTACAAAAATAACAAGAAAGAGAGGGTGCACCGACCTAGCGCAATACCTTAATACATTTATAGATAAACAAGCAACAAATATTGAAAAAAACTTTACGCTGAAACGCGTCAGTTGATTGGCCTTCTAGACACGTCTGCGTCACGTCCGGTTTTGCAGGGCTAGTGTAGTGGAACGCACGCCCAGGCTGTGCAAAGCCTAACCGCCAGCGTGACTTAGCCGTGAAGGTTTGACCTGCTTGTAACGTCCATAACTGCCCTGAGTTTTGCAAACTACAGGAGCAGTGATAGTTTTGTTTTGTTTTTATCTATTTTTTACAATTTTTAAATAAAACGAATTACGCTATGAGAGCGCCATCCTGTTTTTTTTCCTGAGGAACCACACAGATTTTCCCCAAGTTGGGAGGAAGTGGGGAGTAGCGAAAGATCGGATATCCCTGAGGAACAGCACAGCTACAAAGAGGAGTGCACAGATCGCATAGAGGACATCACCAGACGTGCCTTATACCCCTGCAGGGGAGCTTCAATTTGGTGAGTGGGGTCCTAAAGGAGAGGGGAGCACCAAAGTCACAGCATATGTCTGCCTGAGGACAAACAGGCATCACAGAAGTCACGAAGTCACTTGAACTGTCACATTAGACTGTGTCATTGAAAACAGTCTCTTCATAAATATCACTATTTGCTGCCTTCGGGCATAATGAACATTATATAAGTTTGGTTTATCTAAGTTTGTATTAATTTTAGAACACCCTCCACTGAGGTTTATGCACTGCAAGGAATAATAACCACTGTCACTTTGTTTGCTACTTGAAAAGTTTTGTTTGGTAAGTTATGTGTCAGCTCCCACCTGGAGCAGTGACACATAACTCCATTGTTGGCATAAGCAACTTAATGTTGAGATACATATATCCATAGATTGTGTATGCATGAGGCCATCACGTTAATAATAGTAGAGATCACATAGTAGGATATCATTTTTATTTTTATTTATTATATTTTCACCATTTTTTGCTGACTGAAATAACTGGTAATTCTCACTCGATAGGAACCTAGCTGTCATCTACACTTGTAACATTGCACTGTTGGGTGAAACACATAGTAACCCTCACCCGATAGGAAACTAGTTGCTATCAAATTTTACACATCTGCTCACAAAATCAAGTACAAACGTCAATCTCAGTCATCTGCACTAAGGAGATACAACCCTGATTAAGGGTCATACCACTGAGGATAGGCCTTTGGGCCAACTAATACACTACAGCGGAGAAGCAGCGCCAATCCCCCTACAACTACCAACAAATATTATACTCACAAACAAATTACATAAATAGGCATGTCATAAAAAGCAAAATGATCGCTTCCAGGTCTACTGCGATGAACCAGTGTGGGAGGACCAGAGAAAATCTGAGGTGGCTGACACGTTTCAAGGGAAAACCCTCTTCATCAGAGCTCAACAGATGAATAACTGAACCTCCATATATATATATATATATATATATATATATATATATATATTGTGAGGGGGTTAGCTCGGCAGCGGGTGTGTGTGACCCCCGGGATGGGCTCCCCACACAAAAACAGGCCCAGCAAACGGAGGTTGTGGTTTTCAAAATCAAAAAAAGGTGCGGTTTATTTTCTATTTACAGTGACAAAACACAGCAAAGCCAAAAGAAACATAAACAAAATAAATCCTGGTCAACTTGACCTCTGACTAAACATACAGGTTTCCTAACTAACAACTGGGATCAGCCTAGTGCTGTCCTAGTCCCTAAGTCCCTGGTTTTAAATGTCCAAGCAAATAGCCACACAGGCTTTGTCTCACCGCACAGGGGTTCACTCTCCCTAGACAGTCCACACAGGTCTGGGTCCAGGCATGAGCTAACACCTAATGAATCTGGGAGTTCTTATAGAGGCCTAAATGAGCTGACAAGCTTCAGCTGGTCTCATCAACTCCCTGTCTGCATGACGCCCCACACTCTCCCTAGAGGTATGAGTCATCCATGAGCCCACTAGCCTTAGCTGGGCTTATACAACTCTCCACCTAGTTGTATAAGTCGGCGTAAAGCCTGAATCTGGGCGAAATATATCTACCCCCCTGGATGCAACCAGGTGACTTTACCTTCCTGCTGTCACATACCCCCCCCTCTTGTTTTAACCTCGGGGTTGGAACACCAGCAATCAGGCATTCATGTACTCGAGACAAAGCATCCACATTCCCCATTTGAACGCCAGGGCGATGCTTTACTGTGAAGTTGAATTCCTGGAGGGCCAGGAACCACCTATTCACTCTTCTATTTGTTTCCTTGTTTTGAGCCATCCACTTTAACGGAGCGTGATCCGTAACCATGTCAAAGTGCCTACCTAGCAGGTAGTACCGAAGGGAATCTAGAGCCCACTTCACCGCTAAACACTCCTTTTCAACGGTGGCGTAATTTACCTCATGGGACTTCAACTTCCTGCTGAGGTAAATGACTGGGTGCTCTTCCCCGTTCCAGACCTGGGACAATACTGCTCCTAACCCCACATCTGACGCATCACTTTGTACGACAAAGTCTTTAGAGAAGTCGGGTGAGTACAACACTGGCTGGCTACATAAGGCTTGTTTCAAGAATTGGAATGCTGCCTCAGCCTCGGGGGTCCATTTAATCATGACCGACCCTTTCCCCTTCGTTAGGTTGGTTAGGGGCACAGCCTTAGAGGCAAAGTGGGGAATGAATCGCCGATAATACCCAGCGATTCCCAGAAAGGCTCGTACCTGCTTCTTGCTGTTGGGACGTGGCCAACTCTGGATGGCCTCGACTTTGTTGAGTTGGGGTTTTATTACTCCCCTCCCAATGGTGTACCCAAGATATTTGGCCTCCTCCTGCCCAATGGTACACTTCTTGGGGTTAGCCGTAAACCCCGCTTCCCGAACAGAGTCCAGGACTGCTTGTACTTTTGGCAGATGTGAGGCCCAATCTGTGCTATGGACAATTACGTCATCCAGGTAAGCCGCAGCATACTTCCGATGGGGCCTCAGCATCTGGTCCATTTTCCGCTGGAATGTGGCCGGCGCATTCTGTAACCCGAACGGCATTCTTTTATATTGGAACGCCCCGTCTGGGGTTACAAATGCGTTTTTCTCTTTGGCCAATTTGGCCAGGGGGATTTGCCAATACCCTTTTGTGAGGTCAAGAGTCGTCATGTATCGGGCTGTTCCCAGCCGGTCGATCAACTCATCTATACGTGGCATGGGGTAGGTGTCAAATTTTGTAACTTTGTTCAACTGACGAAAATCGTTACAAAATCGCCAGCTCCCATCCGGTTTAGGCACCAACACAATGGGACTAGACCAATCACTTTGGGACTCCTCTATCACCCCTAAGTTCAGCATTTTCTGTACTTCCTCCCGTATTGCCTCCCGTCGGGCCTCTGGGATCCGATAGGGTTTTAACTTCACCCTTTCACCGGGCGGGGTAATGATGTCATGCTCTACCCCAGATGTTTGTCCCGGCAGCTCAGAGAATACCTCCTTGCTGCGAAGCACAAACTCCTTAACCTCCTGTTGTTGGGGTTGTGAGAAGGTGGCTGCTATTCCAACCTCAGGAATCACGCAACCAGTTTGAGCTGGTGACCAAGTGTCTGCGACTAGGGACTCTCTATCCCTCCAGGCTTTCAACAGATTAACGTGATAGATCTGTTCGGGCTTTCGCCTTCCTGGTTGTCTGACCTTGTAATTCACTTCGCTCACTTTTTCCATTATCTCGTAGGGGCCTTGCCATTTGGCAAGGAATTTACTTTCAACCGTAGGGACAAGTACCAGTATCCTATCCCCCGGGGAAAAGGTACGGGTCTTGGCTCCACGGTTGTACACTCTCTGCTGTGCTAACTGCGCTTGGGCCAAATGTTCCTTCACGATGGGCATTACCTGTGCAATTCGGTCTTGCATCAGGGCGACATGCTCAATCACACTCCTGTGGGGAGAACTCTCACTTTCCCAAGTTTCCTTGGCAATATCCAACAGCCCTCTTGGGTGTCTCCCATACAGTAACTCAAAGGGGGAGAATCCCGTAGAGGATTGGGGCACCTCCCTAATAGCAAACATCAGATAAGGAAGTAGACAGTCCCAATCCTTTCCATCTCTATCCACCACTTTCTTCAACATTTGTTTTAGGGTTTTGTTGAATCTTTCAACCAGCCCATCGGTTTGGGGGTGATACACAGATGTACGTAATTGCGTCACTTTGAACAATTTACACAGCTCCTTCATAACCCGGGACATAAAGGGTGTACCTTGGTCCGTAAGCAGTTCTTTACAAATACCCACCCGGCTAAACACAAGAGATAGCTCTTTGGCTATGGTTTTGGCCGAGGTATTTCGGAGAGGGATCGCTTCTGGATAACGGGTGGCATAGTCCATTATAACTAATATGTACTGGTGCCCCCTAGCGGACTTGATTATAGGACCTACCAAATCCATGGCGATCCTCTCAAACGGGACCTCAATGATGGGTAGAGGGACCAGCGGGCTACGGAAATGTGGCATCGGGGCCGACCTCTGACACACAGGGCAGGAGGAACAATAATTTCCTATGTCCTTCATCACCCCCGGCCAATAGAATCTCTGTAATACCCTCTCTCGGGTTTTCTCTGTCCCCAGATGACCTCCAAGAATGTGCCCATGGGCCAACTCCAACACCAACTTCCTGTAAGATTTGGGCACCACAAGCTGCTCAACGGTTTCTTCTGCCCTTTTTGCCACCCGATACAGTAGGTCCTTCTCTATGCTGAAGTATGGGTAAGTGCAGGTATTATCTGGGTTCACTAACTCGCCATCTATTTTCACTACGTTTTCCCGTGCCTTTATTAGGGCGGGGTCTTTCAACTGTTCTGTGGCAAAGTTTTCCCTGTGAACCTCAAGATCAGAAAACTCCACAGACGGTAGGTTTTCGTCTGAGGAGGTGGGCTCCTCTCCAGTTTCTTGAGTCTCCCCTGCCAATACTGATAAGGGAAATTCCCGGAGAGTCCTCACCACTCTCAGGGGAGTTCTGGCTATCCCATTCCTGGTACATAGGGGCACCAGTGGGGGGCTCAGGATCATCCCACAGTTCCCAGAACTTCGGAAAATCCCTTCCCACAATGGCGTCATGCGGTAACTGAGATACTAAGCCCACTGGATGAGAGAGGGTACCTTTGGGGGTCTCGAAACACACTGTAGTCACTGGATACTCTCGGGTGTCCCCATGCACACAAATAACAGCTACCTTGCTATTCCCAGAGACCTCTGTTTTAACTAACTCAGCCTTTATCAGGGTCACAAGGCTACCTGAATCCAGCAATACCACAACATTTCTACCATTAACACACATTTTGCATAAATGTTTCTCAGTTCCTCGAATGGCAGTGCATGCGACTGTCGCACACAGCGACTGACGTCTGCCCGTCAGAAAGTCACACTGCATGGGTTCCTCCACAACCGGGCAATTGGCTGCAATATGTCCCGCTTGCCGGCAGCGGTAGCAAACGATCCTTCTTGCCGCCTCTTGAGCCGCTGATTTCCCAGGCTGTTCTCGCCAAACTTGGGGTAGAGCTCCCACCCTCTCACTCTCTCCACCCTCACCCCTTGGAATCCTCTTATCCGCCCCTGGGGATGGTCTGGTCTTAGGGTGGAAAGTCCGAGTGTCTCTGGAAGAGGCCGTCAGGTTCTCTGTAGCCAAGTATTTCTCCACACGATCCACAAGACCATCGGCCGTCTCTGGGTCTCCATGGCTTACCCACTTTTGGATGGCAGTAGGAAGAGCTCTCAAAAACCGATCCATTACAACACGTTCCACAATCTTTGGTGCGGACAAAGTCTCTGGCTGTAGCCACTTTCTGCTCAGGTGAATGAGATCATAAATTTGAGACCTGGGGGGTTTTCCAAGCTGGAAAGTCCAGTTATGCACACGCTGAGCCCGGACAGCCTGGGTGACACCCAGCCTTGCCAATATTTCAGCTTTTAGCATCACATAGTCTTTTGCTTGGTCAGGCTCTAGGTCATAGTAAGCCTTCTGCGATTCACCAGTTAACAGAGGAGCCACCAGTCCAGCCCACTGCTCCTCAGGCCACTTTTCTCTTTCAGCAGTCCTTTCAAATGTGGTCAAAAATACCTCTGGATCATCCTCTCCAGTCATTTTTGTCAATAAACGACTCACCCCAAAGGACGCGGTATTAGTGGGACGGCTTTCCTCACTGGTCTGCGGACGTTGCTGCATTACTGCTTCCATTTGTTGTAGTCTCTGCTCTTGCTTCTGTAACAGGTCTATGAAGCGGGCCTCAGATTGCTGCTGGGCTTGTTGCTGAGCTGCGAAGTTCTGTTGTTGAGCTGCAAGGCTCTGTTGATGAGCTGCAAGGCTCTTTTGCAAACCTGCATTTGTCTGCTGTTGATTGGCATTTGCTAGAGCCAGCTGCTTCAGTATCTCCTCCATGCTGGCTTAAAAAAAAACTGCCACTGGTTCTCCACCAACTGTGAGGGGGTTAGCTCGGCAGCGGGTGTGTGTGACCCCCGGGATGGGCTCCCCACACAAAAACAGGCCCAGCAAACGGAGGTTGTGGTTTTCAAAATCAAAAAAGGTGCGGTTTATTTTCTATTTACAGTGACAAAACACAGCAAAGCCAAAAGAAACATAAACAAAATAAATCCTGGTCAACTTGACCTCTGACTAAACATACAGGTTTCCTAACTAACAACTGGGATCAGCCTAGTGCTGTCCTAGTCCCTAAGTCCCTGGTTTTAAATGTCCAAGCAAATAGCCACACAGGCTTTGTCTCACCGCACAGGGGTTCACTCTCCCTAGACAGTCCACACAGGTCTGGGTCCAGGCATGAGCTAACACCTAATGAATCTGGGAGTTCTTATAGAGGCCTAAATGAGCTGACAAGCTTCAGCTGGTCTCATCAACTCCCTGTCTGCACGACGCCCCACACTCTCCCTAGAGGTATGAGTCATCCATGAGCCCACTAGCCTTAGCTGGGCTTATACAACTCTCCACCTAGTTGTATAAGTCGGCGTAAAGCCTGAATCTGGGCGAAATATATCTACCCCCCTGGATGCAACCAGGTGACTTTACCTTCCTGCTGTCACAATATATATATATATATATATATATATATATATATATATATACACACACACGCGCACACAGTACATCTATACTATATATAGTACCCATGGTGCTCAAGTACCTCCCCCCAAAAAGATAATTGGGGGGTGGGACTCAAATGGCCAAGTTTAGGAGATACTGTATTCACAGTAACTATAGGCAAGTATTATTATAGGCTTACCTGTAGGTACCAGTGGTGTAACAGAGTTTACTACATCTTTAAAAAACTTCTAGTGTTAAAATTAATAAGAGTGATGACATTTATACATACATATGATACTTGATGACAATGGTTTCTCTACACTTTTTTCAGGTGTAGATGTTCTCATAATGTTATTTGTAAGCGTCAAAACAAGCAGGAAATGATGGAGTAATGGAATTGCCCCAAAGATGTATAGTATGTGGAGCAGAATACAGGGGTCAATAGTTTGTAGGGCAGTGTACAGGGATCAGTGGTATGTAGGGTATTGTACACAGCTCAGTAGTTGGTAGCATAGTGTACACAGGTCAGTGATTTGTACGGCAGAGTACAGTGGTCAGTAGTTTGCAGAGCAGAGTATAGGGGACAATAGTTTGCAGGGAAGAATATAAGGGTCAGTGGTTTGCAGGGCAGAGTACAGGCACCAGTAGCTTGCAGGTTACAGTGGTCAGTAGTATACAGGGCAAATTACAGTGGTGAATAGCTTGCAGTACAGAGTACAGGGGTCAGTAGTTTGCAGGGAAGATTAGAGTGGTCAGTAGCTTGCACGACAGATTACAGTGGTCAGAAGTTTGCAGGCCAGTGTATAGTTTGTCCTGCAGGCTACTACAGGATGTTAATATTTAGGGGTTGTGATATAAAAGATTAGCATATTAATCTGTCCAGCGAATCTGCAAGAACATTAATTTTGTGTGAACTGGGCAAAACAAATGTTTAGATGGTTTTCTCTACTGAAATTATGTTATTTTATTATGGCCAGTAGTAGGATGCTGCATTATAGCCACAAGATAAGGAGCATAAGAAAGACATTTTTCAAGATTCAGGACCCCCAGTCTTGTTGAAAATGTAAGGACGGGAGGCGGTTAGCCTGCAATATAATTTAGTTCAGCGGGTGAATTTATGATTACTTAATGAATTGATCAGTTTTAGGATAATTTTCCATTTCAAATTTGTGTACTATTATAGTTTTGTCTTGCAACCCGTTCCCGATTCTTTCCTAGTAACTTGTACCACATAACTTGCTGTAGTGAGTGTTATTCTGTACTCTATTGTTTGAAAATAAAATATTTTGAAAGAAAAAAAAAAAAACGAAAGACATTTGTCTTTAAAATAAGATATAATGTAACAATTCTACAGTACCTGTAAGTTTAACTTCTATAGTCGGGAAGATACTGGAGCAGTGGCTGCTGGTGCTCAAAATTTTTCAGGGGGGCGCAAACAAACTGAAAAAAAAAAATCATCAAGCGCAGCCACTGTGCCCATCAAGCGCAGCCACTGTACCCATAAATTGCCGCCACTGTGCCATCAAATGCAGCTACTGTACCCATCAATTGCTGCCAGTGTTCCCATCAATTGCCACCACTGTGCCCCATCAATTGCCGCCAGTGTGCCCCATCAATTGCCGCCAGTGTGCCCCATCAATTGCCGCCAGTGTGCCCCATCAATTGCTGCCAGTGTGCCCCATCAATTGCTGCCAGTGTGCCCCATCAATTGCCACCAGTGTGCCCATCAAATGCCACCAGTGTGCCCCATCAAATGCTGCCAGTGTGCCCCCCGCCCGGCACTTACCTGTCTCGGTGCTGTCCTCCATGTCTTCTCCTGTCTTCTTCCTGTCATCGCTGCTATGATTGGACGCCTGATAGGACGCAGAGTAGGAAACGGGCAGTGAAGCCGCAAGGCTTCACTGCCTGTTTCCCTTACTGAGGATGGCAGCGCCGGGACCCTCCACGATCAAGGGGTCGGCCTCGAGGGGGGGGCTGACATCGCGGGCACCTATTAGTAATATTACAGGTAAGTGTCCTTATTAAAAGTCAGTAGCTAAAGTGTTTGTAGCTTCTGACTTTTACACAGTTCCCCACACATGGCTAATGTGGAAGGTAAAGTCTACAGGCTTGGAAGGATCAATTTGCAAATGGATAGAAATCTGGCTAAAAAAACGAATTCAGAGAATAGTGGTTAATGATTCTTACTCTGAACCTTGGGGTACTGCATTGATAACCTTAGACAATTCAGTGTTGGGACCATTACTTACTTTTTTACTGTCTTTGCAGATGACACTAAGCTATGCAGTGGAATAACATCCTTACAGGGCATCTCCAATTTACAAGCCAACTTCAATGCTCTGTCTACTTGGGCATCTAAGTGGAAAATGAGGTTAAATGTTGATAAATGTGAAGTTATGCACTTGGGGGCTAAGAATATGAATGCATCATACATACTAAGGGGGAGTACAACTGGGGGGATCCGTAGTGGAGAAGGATCTGGGGATTTTGGTAGATCATAAGCTCAATAATAACATGCAATGTCAAGCTGCGGTTTCCAAAGCGAGCAAAGTTCTTTCTTGTATTAAGAGAGGTATGGACTCCAGAGAGAGAGATATATTTTGTCCCTGTTCAAATCATTAGTAAGACCTCATCTGGAATATGCAGTTCAGTTTTGGGCACCAAATCTCAAAAAGGATATCGGGGAACTGGAGAAAGTCCAGAGAAGGGCAACCAAACTGATAAGGGGCATGGAGGAGCTCAGCTATGAGGAGAGATTAGAGGAACTGAATTTATTCTCTCTTGAGAAGAGATTAAGGAAGGGGGGGATGTGATCAACACATGTATAAATGCATAAGCGGTCCCTATAGTGAACTTGGTGTTAAGTTATTCACTTTTAGGTCCTCACAGAGGACTAGGGGGCACTCTTTACGTCTAGAGGAAAAAAAGATTTAATCTCCAAATACGGAAAGGTTTCTTCACAGTAAGAGCAGTGAAAATGTAAAATTGACTCCCTCCAGAGGTGGTTCTGGCAAAACTCAGTAGATTTCTTTAAAAAAAAAGGCCTGGATACTTTCCTGAATGTACATAATATAACTGGGTACTGACATTTACAGATAAGGATGATCCTGGGAAAAATTTTCCCCCAGCTGTAGCAAATTGGATCATGCTTTGCTGGGGTTTTTTAGCTTCTGGATCAACTGTGGGTGAAGGATTGTGCATACTTGCCAACAGGAGGGGAGCATAGAGTGACAAGCTTATCAGTCTGCTGATACTTTTCCATTGTCTAATAACATGCTGACAGGGAGGTAACAAGGCTGTGTTGGGCACGTAAAACCGATCCCATGATTGAAAGAAAAAAAAAAAACAGCACCCATATACATTTTTTAACTGTCTTATAGAAAAAAAAAAAAAAAAACACTGAAAATTAAAGCAGGAAAATAAAAATAAATTGACAGCTGGTCTAAATTTTAGGTAAAAGTTGCAAACCTAAGATGTGATGGCAAAAAAAGCCTCTCTCTAATGTAATGAGAACATTTGAAGCTAAAACTTCATCAATCAAGCTGCTTCTAATATTCACATCAAATATGTTAATTAATTGCTTTTTATTAAAATCAGATAATGCTATATTTTCTTCATCTCACTCTCTGTGGCTTGGTACTTACTCACAAAATGATTATTACAAGATAAATCAGCTTCACGATAAACTAATTCAGGATAATATTGTGACTGAATGAATATCGTGTTACCTTAGCACAAAAGAGAGCAAGAATTACCTGAACAAGATCAGCTAGTTCCACATTGAGTCTGAAGCCTTGTACACACGACCGAGTTTCTCGGCAAGAACCAGCAAGAAACTTGCTGGCAGAGATGTCTTGCCGAGAAATTCGTTCGTGTGTATGGTTTCTCGTCAAGAAAACCGACAAGTAATCTCGACGAGAAAATAGAGATCCGGCTCTCTATTTTCTCGTCGAGATTCTCGTCGGCATGTTTCTCGACGAGAAAAGTGAGTGTGTGTACACTTACCTGTCCTCCCGGAAGCCCGCACATGTTCGAAATGAATTCGACGCATGCGCGGTAGCTTCCTAGGCATAGGTAGGGTATACCAAGATGGCGGCGACGGCATCGAATGTGACGAGCGCATGCTCGTCGTAGTCGATGACGTCACCGCGTACGCTCCATTCAAAGAACCGCGGGTTCTTTGAATCGAGCGTGTGTACACTCGGCCGGGACAAGTTTCTTGTCCAAGAATCTCGTCGAAAAAAACGACATGTTTTTTTCGACGAGAATCTCGGCCGTGTGTACGAGGTTTGAGATGAAGAGGTTATTCCTGCAGAGCCTACATGAGGTCCTGCCAGTCCACATAATCCAATGTATCCTAGAAGGAAAGATAATGTCAGATTTTAGGGGGGCCGGATTTGTCAGTGGAAATAGAAAATGCCCCAGTATCAGTGAGAGTAAAAAAAAAAAAAAAAACAGTGCCTGTAATTATTAGTAGGAGGAATAGTGCCCCATCATTGGTATTAGTGGGAGGAATTGTGCCTAATTTTTTCTATCAGTGGGAGGAAATATGCCCCATTGCTGGTGTCAGTGGGAGGAATAGTGTACCTTTATTGGTGTCACTGGAAGGACAAATGCCCCATTGTTGGTGTCAGTGAAAGGAATGATGCCCCCTTGTTGGTGTCAGTGGGAGGAATAGAGCCCAGAGGGTCAGATAAAGGCAAGCAATGGGCCAGTAGGGGTACAGCCCCCAGGAGGAACTTCCTCCTGGGGGCTGTACTCATTATGAGGGGCTCCCACCATCCCTGTGCTGTGCTGACTTCCTCCTGGGACTGTACCACTTCTGTGCTCATTATGAGGGGCTCCCAACATCCATGTGCTGTGCTCATTATGAGGGGCTACCACCATCCCTGTGCTGTGCTGACTTCCTCCTGGAGCTGTACCCCTGCTGTGCTCATTATGAGGGGCTCCCACCATCCCTGTGCTGTGCTCATTATGAGGGGTTCCCACCATCCCTGTGCTGTGCTCATTATGAGGGGCTCTCACCATCCCTGTGCTGTGCTGATTTCCTCCTGGAGCTGTACCCCTGCTGTGCTCATTATGAGGGGCTCCCACCATCCCTGTGCTCATTATGAGGGGCTACCACCATCCCTGTGCTGTGCTTACTTCCTCCTGGGGCTGTACCCCTGCTGTGCTCATTATGAGGGACTCCCATCATCCCTGTGCTGTGCTCATTATGAGGGGCTCCCACCATCCCTGTGCTGTGCTGACTTCCTCCTGGGGCTGTACCCCTGCTGTGCTCATTATAAGGGACTCCCACCATCCCTGTGCTGTGCTCATTATGAGGGTCTCCCACCATCCCTGTGCTGTGCTGACTTCCTCCTGGGGCTGTACCCCTGCTGTGCTCATTATGAGGGTCTTCCACCATCCCTGTGCTGTGCTGACTTCTTCCTGGGGCTGTGCCCCTGCTGTGCTCATTATGAGGGGCTCTCACCATCCCTGTGCTGTGCTGACTTCCTGGGTTTGTACCCCTGCTGTGCTCATTATGAGGGGCTCCCACCATCCCTGTGCTGTTCTGACTTCCTGGGTTTGTAGTAGCCCGTTAGTTCGTATTTCGTAATTCGTTTTCGAAATTCAATTTGGATTCATCTAAATACGAAAGTTTGTTAACTTTTCGTAACAATTACGAACATTCGTTAGGATTGTAGCAATACCCCCGAAGGGGCCGCTGGTTTAAGATTGGGGCCTGCCGTTACCTTTCCTTTCACCATACTCGTCTTAGGGGTTCCTCTTGAAGAGCTCTTATGAATGTTCACACCAACACTTGGTTTCTTTTTCTTCAAGAGTTTTATTATACCAGTTCCAACAGAGGGGTAGAGGAATAGGGGAGGTTCAGGTACCTTGCTTTGCGGATCGCGGGCACAATCTTAGATCCAGAGGACAAATCAGTTCCACGCTGGATTCAGCAACCACCGGATAGGCCTACTCTCACTGACCCAGCAACCGGTGCAAAGCTCGCTCAAAGTCTCTGCCACAGACTTGATGAGTGTCGTCTAGTCGTTCCACAATCTTCCGCCACAAGATCGTGCAACCACACTGACACTTTGCAAAAGTTCCTTCAAAAATGTACACAGCTCACGGTTCCAGAATCTTTCAGCCAGCCGGCAGCACCGTGAGGCAAACTGGCCAGAATGCGTCCTTCAATTGAGTTCCCAATTGTTCCGCTTCTTCCCGCAGGCAAGACTGCGTAGGACCATCCCTGGACTAGTAGGCCCCAGACACTCCTGGGCCTACCTCTCAGTTGCAAAGCCACGGGCCAGCAGGCCCTGAGGCCGAAAATGGCTTGCACATCCCTGAAGCCAGGAGGGCCCTCAGGTCAGGATCTGACAACCAACCCTGACAGAGCGGTCTCGGTCTCTTAAGTACCCCCTCCCAGAATGCATAGCGGGTTAACCACACCCCCGGAGCCACTTCTGGGAAAGGAATACCCAATTCATCCAGCCTGCTGCATTTCCAACCTTGACCTGTGGTGACAGTGACACCTACTGTCAAGTGGAAAACGTACAACCCAGCTAGACTGAAACAGAGCCAACAATTTAGCATAATTCCTTCTGAGCTGAACTACAGCTCAGACAACTAAATTTAAACACATAGCGCCTACCCAACAGGAGCAGGGCACTACATGATGAATTTAAAAAGCAAAAAATACCTTTCTCAATATGGCAGTCGTCGACTTATTATGCTCAGTATGAGAGGCTCCAACCATCCCTGTGCTGTGCCGACTTGCTCCTGGGGCTGTGCCCCTGCTGTGCTCATTATGAGGGGCTCCCACCATCCCCTGTGCTGTGTTGACTTCCTCCTGGGGCTGTGCCCCTGCTGTGCTCATTATGAGGGGCTCCCACCATCCCTGTGCTGTGCTGACTTCCTCTGGGAAGTCAGCACAGCACAGGGATGGTGTGAGCCCCTCATAATGAGTACAGCATGGGTACAAACCCAGGAAGTCAGCACAGCACATGGATGGTGGGAGCCCCTCATAATGAGCACAGCATGGGCACAGCCCCAGGAGGAAGTCAGCACAGCACAGGGATGGTGGTAGCCCATCATAATGAGCACAGCACAGGGATGGTGGGAGCCCCTCATAATGAGCACAGCAGGGGTACAGCCCCAGGAGGAAGTCAGCACAGCACAGGGATGGTGGGAGCCCCTCAATGAGCACAGCAGGGGTACAGCCCCAGGAGGAAGTCAGCACAGCACAGGGATTGTGGGAGCCCCTCATTATGAGCACAGCAGGGGTACAGCCCCAGGAGGAAGTCAGCACAGCACAGGGATGGTGGGAGCCCCTCAATGAGCACAGCAGGGGTACAGTCCCAGGAGGAAGTCAGCACAGCACAGGGATTGTGGGAGCCCCTCATAATGAGCACAGCAGGGGTACAGCCCCAGGAGGAAGTCAGCACAGCACAGGGATGGTGGGAGCCCCTCATAATGAGCATAATGAGTCTGACGACTGCCATATTGAGAAAGGTGTTTTTTGCTTTTTAAATTCATCATAACGAACGTTCGTACGAATCCAAATTGAATTTCGGATACAAATTATGAAATACGAATTAACGGCTAATACGAAACGGAATGAAACTAAACAAATTTATTGACGGCGCACATGTCTAACACTATCCTCCCTGTAGCACAGAACACACACTATCCTCCCGGTAGCACAGAGCACACACTATCCCACTATCCTCCCTGTAGCACAGAACACACACACTATCCTCCCTGTAGCACAGAACACACACTATCCTCCCTGTAGCACAGAAAACACACTATCCTCCCTGTAGCACAGAACACACACTATCCTCCCTGTAGCACAGAACACACACTATCCTCCCTGTAGCACAGAACGCACACTATCCTCCCTGTAGGCCAGAACACACACTATCCTCCCTGTAACACAGAACACACACTATCCTCCCTGTAGCACAGAACGCACACTATCCTCCCTGTAGCACACAGCACACACTATCCTCCCTGTAGCACAGAACACACACTATCCTCCCTGTAGCACAGAACATGTGTAAGGCTGGCTGATGGCTAGCCTGTGTTTGTGGGAGGAGTCTGAGGGTACATAAGACTCCTCTCCTGTCGGGTCCTGTGTCGGCGTCTCCTTCAGGGTTACAGCTTTCGGGTTCCCAGGGCATCCGCGTCACTTCCGGTTTTTCGATCCAGCAGAGCGGCAGCATGGTTCGCGGCAGGAGACTCCTCTCTATCACATCTCCCAGGGCTCACGGTTCTAGTAGGGTAGGCGGAGGGCATCAACAGGGGGGCCCGCATCGGATGCCAGTTGTCATGCACGGGCCAAGCGGGGGAATGTCATGCACCAGCCGACCGCCCGCCCACAGCATGCCTTCATACCTGGGGGAAAGCCTTTCCTGAGGGAGAGGGGGACGGAGAAGCCTGGTCTGTTGCTAGAGGTCTGGGGGAAGGGAGATGCATGCTGGCAGTCATGTTCATGGGTTGTTACACACCTCCCGGTATTCACGTGCGGGACTCCCGCATGCCTCCCTTCCTTCTCCTGGTCCCATGCAGGGGAGGGGAGGGGGCCGCCCACCCGCTTGCTTATCCCGGTCTTCACACTGATCATCAGGGGGAGGGGGGAGCCGCTCACCGCCTTGTGGTGCACTCCTAACCCCCTACGGTGTGCATCTGTCACCTGGCCACAGGTGACCTGACAGTTTGATCAGCCATGAACCCGGCTGACATGCCGCTCCCCGCGGATGATCCATTACAGGGCATAGTCCGTAGACTTGAGACCCAGGAATCAGATCAGACTCAGGTGATGCGATTCCTCCAGGATCTGGCTTCTCGCTTCAAGCAGCTTCAGACCTCCTTGGGAACCCCAAATCTGCAACCTCAAGTACAACCAGCGGCTGCGCCTTTCGCATCAGTCGCAGCCACACACTCACTAGAACTGCCAGCTCCGTTCCGTTTCTCTGGGGACTCCAAGGCCTGCAGGGGGTTTCTCAGCCAATGTACGATTCATTTTGAGCTTCAGCCTCAAAACTTCCTGTCTGATCGGGCTAAGGTAGCCTATATCATCTCCCTCCTCTCCGGTGAAGCTTTAGCCTGGGCTGCCCCCCTGTGGGAAAGGAATGATTCAGTGGTTTCCAGCCTGTCCAACTTCTTGGAGCTCTTTCGTAACATCTTCGAGGAGCCGGCTCGGGCTTCTTCAGCGGCTAGTGCTGTCTTACGTCTTCGCCAAGAAGCTAGTTCAGTGGGACAATATGCTCTTCAGTTCCGTATCCACACAGCTGGATTGAGCTGGAATAATGAGGCCCTGGTCGCTACCTTTTTACATGGCCTCTCTGACCGAGTGAAAGACAAATTAGCGGTAAGAGCCATTCCCGTCGGTCTGGATGATGTAATTTCTTTGTGCAACCAGATCGACATTCGTTTTCAGGAGAGGTCGCTAGAAAAAAGACGCCAGCACTCTCTGGGTCCTAGCCAGTCTGAGCTCCCCTCCCTTTGTCCCGTGGAGCATCTTCTGCCTGCTGAGGGACCTATGCAGCTGGGCCGGACCAGACTAGCCCCCGAAGAACGTGCTAGGCGCAGAACTCTGGGCTTATGCCTCTATTGTGGGGGCAAGGGTCATTTTTGTGACTTTTGCTCGCTTCTGTCCGGGAAACGCTCGGGCCTAATACATTTGGAAGGTGGAGTATTGGACCCTGAAAAATCCTCTTCTCGCCTTCTCCTGCCGGTGTTCCTTCATGTAGGCACTTCTCCTCAATCAACCCTTGCATATCTGGATTCAGGGGCTGCCGGCAATTTTATGGATTGGGGAACTGCTTCTTCTATGAAGCTTACCCTTTCACCTCTCGCTACCCCATTGGTAGTCTAGGCAATTGATGGCACTGTGACAGAACCCACTGTCACTGTGTGCTTTGGAAGGGACTGAGGGCGGGCCTCCTACCCACAGATTATGGCCCAGAAGAGACTGGAGACTCGGGGAGAAGCTGGCATTGAGATAATGTAATGTAATGCTACATCCCTTCTCCCCCATCCCCCCCCCCTCTTGTTGCTGTGTTTAGCTGTGTTGGTTCATGGTACATAGACAATGGTCTGGACTGCAGACATCTCTCCGCAGGGGATGTGTATTGAGGGGTTGCCTGCTTATCATAATCCCTTTGTTTATCTGTAGTCTCTGTTTCAATGTACAAGTGTTCAGTTCCCATTGATTCTTCCTTGTCCCCTACCCCCCCTCTATGACAAGGCTAAGGGGAGTGTCCCTAACTGTGTGTAAAAGTGTATGTTTTGGATTTAATAAACAGTTAATGCTCTGCATGTTTAACCCTCAACACCTGTGTGGATTGTCTCGTGATTGAGGGGTTAAGGGCTGGTTATGGCGAATCTGCAGGCTGCGGGTGCGTTTGGAGGACAGGAGACACAAGTCTGGCGGATGTGCCCATCTGGGGTATCTGAGATCCGTTACAGTGGTGGCAGCAGTGGGATGTCTCCTGCAGTCCGGGCCATCCAAACCACCACCAGGATTCAAGATCTGGGCAGCCGTCGAGGAGCAATACGGGGACCAGCCAGCATGAGAGCGGAGTTTGAGAGGAGGCTGCAAGGCATGCGGAAGCAACATCGGGGACCAGCGACAGAGCGCACCATGCTCGGCTGGGAGGATGTGATTCGCTGGCAACTCTGGCATGAAACGCTAAGCCACGAGCGGCGCCATCAGGGGAAGATCCTTCCCTCCTCCACAGAGATGTACTGGACGCAGTACCATGCGCGAGAGGTGTTCCTGAGGGAACGACCGCGAGATGAGTGGAAGACGGAGCTGGGAAGATTGGTCCAGGAGGAGATGAGGCTGGACGCCAGCTACAGAGCCCTCCGGTGGTTCGCGGCTCAACTGTGGCCAAGTACAGCAGACGGCAGCCCGACAGAAGGCGTTGGCTACGGCGGCGTGGGGCTGCTCCATCAAAAAATGTATGGAGACCCAGACTTTGGGAGCGATGAGGAGTGGCGGCTGGAAAACATCCTGGACTTCCGAGATGAGGTGCTGGACCTCCCTGAAGAGGCGTGTGACCTGGAGGAATTGGAGTTCCTGGTTGAGCAGGAATGGGAGCTCGAGATTGCCTACAAGCGGCTGTTTGACGGTGATCAGCAGCCTGGCATGGCTCCAGTTGCCTGGGACTGTCCTGGAGAAACAGCGGACAGTCACGAAGATGCGGAGCAAATGGGGCCAGGAGTGCCCCTACGTTTTCCCGTCCTAACCGCAATGGAAGAAGCGGCGATGATACAGAGGGCACTGCGAGTGCTAGAATGCCGGAACGCACCAGAGGTTCCCCAAGCAGAGAGACAAGATAATAGCATAAAGGTCTCAGAAGGGGAAGTTGAGACTGGCGCTGGAAGGCTGGTAAATGGTGATCAGCAGCAAGTCGAGAGTATTGCATCCGGTGCCCCAGCAGAAGCGCTGGCTACAGGGCAGAGTGCCACTAGCCTCAGCCCAGCATCAGAAAAAGAGTTGGATCCGGAGAGTCTGAGAGATGATTTTCGTGAGCCTTTTCCCCAACAGCAGATATCCCCAACGGGAGTGGAGGAAGCAATTCTCCCTCCCCAGCAATTGGACATTACCCCAATGTTCATCCCCCCAGTAGAAGCGCTGATTGCAGGGCAGAGTGCCGCTGGCCTCTGCCCACCCTCAGAGTTGGATCCAGGGAGTCCGAGGGATGACCTCATTGAGCTGTTTCCCCAGCACTTGGACACTACCCCAGTGTTCATCCCCCCAGCAGAAGCGCTGGCTACGGGGCAGAGTGCCGCGGGCCTCTGCCCACCCTCAGAGTTAGATCCAGGGAGTCCGAGGGATGACCTCAGTGAGCTGGTTGCCCAGCACTTGGACACTACCCCAGTGTATATCCCCCCAGCAGAAGCACTGGCTGCATGGCAGAGTGTTACCGGCCCCGACCCAGCCCTCAGTAGATTTTTGGAGGGTTTGGGAGACAGCCCCTGTCAGAAGTCGCCTCAGAAGCTGGTCACAGAACCAGGAGGGGAGAAAATCCTTCCCCCTCTTCAGCTGCTGAACTCTACCATTGTATATGTCCCCCTAGCAGAAGCACTGGCTACGGGGCAGAGCGATGTTGGCCTCTGCCCAGCATCAGAAAAAGAGACGGAGAGTTCCGGGAGACAGTCCCTGCAAGATACCTCCTCAGCGGCTGTTAGCTACTCCAGGAGAAAAGCAAGAACCTTTTCCTCCCCAACTGCATAGCACTGCCAGCCTATGTTCCCTACAAGCTGAAGCGCTGGCATCGGGGCAGAGGATTATTCAGCTCCCCTCAATATCTGCAACCCAGCCCCGGATCACGGGAGTGCGGACAGCTGTTCCCACTCTGCAGCGGCTGTTTTTATTCACGGGAGACCGTATGTGCGATTTTGCTCCCCAGCCCCAGAGACGTACTTTTCCTTTTCCTGGTGGCCTGGGGTGGAAGTTTGCGACTAACGCAGGTCCAGACCAGTTCGGGGTCAGGAACCTGGTTAGTCTGTTTTTAAAAGGGGAGAAATGTGACAGAACCCACTGTCACTGTGTGCTTTGGAAGGGACTGAGGGCGGGCCTCCTACCCACAGATTATGGCCCAGAAGAGACTGGAGACTCGGGGAGAAGCTGGCATTGAGATAATGTAATGTAATGCTACATCCCTTCTCCCCCATCCCCCCCCTCTTGTTGCTGTGTTTAGCTGTGTTGGTTCATGGCACATAGACAATGGTCTGGACTGCAGACATCTCTCCGCAGGGGATGTGTATTGAGGGGTTGCATGCTTATCATAATCCCTTTGTTTATCTGTAGTCTCTGTTTCAATGTACAAGTGTTCAGTTCCCATTGATTCTTCCTTGTCCCCTACCCCCCCCCCTCTATGACAAGGCTAAGGGGAGTGTCCCTAACTGTGTGTAAAAGTGTATGTTTTGGATTTAATAAACAGTTAATGCTCTGCATGTTTAACCCTCAACACCTGTGTGGATTGTCTCGTGATTGAGGGGTTAAGGGCTGGTTATGGCGAATCTGCAGGCTGCGGGTGCGTTTGGAGGACAGGAGACACAAGTCTGGCGGATGTGCCCATCTGGGGTATCTGAGATCCGTTACAGGCACTGTTCTCCCAGGGGGCCCTAATAGCTTCCAGACGCTACCCATTAGGATGTCGATAGGGATTCTCCACCAGGAGTGGATATCCTTTCTCATTTTACCCAAGGCCTTTACCCCCATTGTATTGGGCCTTCCTTGGCTGCAGCTCCACTCTCCACATGTGGACTGGGCCTCTGGGCAGGTCCTGGCTTGGGGTCCCTCATGTTTCTTGTCATGTCTTCTCAAGGTGGCCCTCAAGGAGAGACTTCCGGTTCCCCCCACTTCTGTTTCTTCTGATCTTCCCGCTGCATACAGCGATTACCGGGATGTGTTCTGTAAGAAATCAGCTGAGGTGCTTCCTCCCCACAGGTCTTTTGACTGTGCTATTGATCTTGTCCCCGGAGCAACTCTGCCCAGGGGTCGTACCTACCCTCTGTCCATCCCAGAGACCCAGGCCATGTCTGAATATGTTGCAGAGAATCTGGAAAGAGGTTTCATCCGGAAATCCGCATCGCCTGCAAGGGGCAGGGTTCTTTTTCGTTGCCAAAAAGGATGGTACCCTAAGACCCTGCATCGACTATCGAGGTTTAAACGCGATTACTATTAAAAATCGATACCCCTTACCCTTAATATCTGAGCTATTCGATAGGTTGAAGGGTGCCTCCATTTTCACCAAGTTGGATCTCAGAGGCGCGTACAATCTCATTCGAATACGGGAGGGTGACGAATGGAAGACTGCATTCAACACTAGAGACGGGCATTACGAATACCTGGTGATGCCTTTTGGTTTGTGTAATGCCCCAGCCGTCTTTCAAAACTTTGTCAATAAAATCTTCAGAGATCTGCTGTACCAGTTTGTTGTCATCTATCTGGATGACATTCTGATCTTTTCTGAAAATCTGCTCGTCCACAGAAACCATGTCCGCACTGTACTTCAGCGTCTTAGAGAGAACAATCTCTATGCCAAGCTGGAGAAATGTTCCTTTGAATGTTCTGAGGTCCTGTTTTTGGGGTGCTTTGTCTCATGTTCGGGTCTTCGTATGGATCCTGCGAAGGTCTTGGCTATTACCAACTGGCCTCTTCCTGCTTGCCTCAAGGCCACACAGCGCTTTCTTGGCTTCACAAATTATTATAGGCAGTTCACAAGGAATTACTCTTCCATTGCCGCGCCTATTATCGCTTTAACCAAGAAGGGTGCGAATGCCAAAGACTGGCCTCCCGAAGCTGTCTCTGCATTTCACGACCTGAAACAGGCCTTTGTTTCTGGACCTCTCTTGAGGAGACCAAATCCTGGGGATGCATTTTTTATTGAAGTGGACGCTTCCTCAATGGGGGTGGGAGCTGTGCTTCTTCAATTCTTTGAGAAGAGACGTCAACCATGTGCGTTCTTCTCCCAAAAAAATTCTCAGGCAGAGAGGAATTATGCCATCAGTGATCGGGAACTTCTCGCGATTAAATTGGCGTTAGAGGAGTGGCGTCATCTCTTGGAGGGTTCCCCTCACTCCATTACGATCTTTACTGACCACAAGAATTTACAGTATCTACAGAATGCTAAACGTCTGAATCCTAGACAGGCCAGGTGGAGTCTCTTCTTTGCCCGTTTTAATTTCACGATTACTTACAAATCTGGTTCCTGCAATGGTCGGGCTGATGCGCTCTCTAGTTCATTTGACACTTTTAACGAGGAGTCCGCCCCTGAACCTGAGCCGATCATTCCAACCTCATGCATTGCTGTCCACTCTACCACCCTGAAGTCAAAGATTCCGCCTGGTAAGACCTTTGTCCCCACTGAGCTAAGAGCTAAGATCCTTCGTTGGGGACATGATTCCAAGGTGGCAGGTCATTCTGGATTCCTCCGATCCTTCTTACTCATTAGTCGTCACTACTGGTGGCCTAATCTCCGCTCAGATGTCAAAGACTACGTTAAGGCTTGTCATGTCTGTGCTCAGTCTAAATCCTCCACACAAGCTCCTGCTGGTCTCCTCATGCCCTTGCCCATTCCTAAGGAGCCCTGGGCTCATATTGCCATGGATTTTATCACCGACCTCTCACTGTCTGAGAATAATACAGTCATTTGGGTGGTAATTGATCGGTTATCCAAGATGGCTCATTTTGTTCCTCTTCCTGGTCTTCCTTCTGCTCCTGCCTTGGTTCCCATTTTTATTCGAGAAATTTTCCGCCTCCATGGGGTTCCTTCTCATATTGTTTCCGACAGGGGAGTCCAATTTACATCTCGTTTTTGTAGAGCCTTTTGCAAATCCCTCAATATTGTCTTGGATTTTTCCTCTTCTTACCATCCTCAATCCAATGGACAGACTGAGAGGGTTAATCAGGAGTTAAAGGTCTTTCTTCGCATCTTTGTGTCTTCTCACCATGACGATAGGTCCTCCCTACTCCCGTGGGCAGAATTCTCCCATAACAATCATGTGAATATCAGTTCACAGAAGACACCCTTTTCACAGTTTATGGAAAACACCCTCAACTTCCTCTTCCCATGATCTGTTCTCCAGATATTCCAGCTTTGGCTTCGGTTCAGGAGTCTCTCAATTCTGTTTGGGGTGACGTTCATGATTCCCTCCGGGCAGCTTCTGAAAAATTCAAAGGCTTTGCCGACCGCCGCAGGCGTAAACCGCCTTTTCTTCAGCCAGGAGGCAAAGTCTGGCTCTCTACCAGGAACATCAAGCTCCGAGTTCCTTCTCTGAAGTTTGCTCCAAGATTCATCGGTCCATACACTGTAACTGCTAAACTGAATCCGGTTTGTTTCAAACTCCAGATTCCTAAGAGCCTTAAAATCACTAACTCCTTCCATGTTGCTCTTCTAAAGCCTTTAGTCCTCAATAAATTCTCTCGTCCTCTCCCTACCGTGGCACCTGTCTCTGAGAATAATCAGGAGTATGAGATCAGTCAAATTCTGGACTCCCGACTCTGTAAAGGCGTTCTTCAGTACCTCGTTCATTGGAAGGGGTTTGGTCCTGAGGAGAGGTCTTGGATCACTGCATCTGAGGTCTTTGCACCTCGTCTGTTAAAGGAGTTTCATCTGAAGTTTCCCTCCAAACCTGGGCCCAGGCAGGGAAGGGGGAGGCCTCGTAAGAGGGAGGGTACTGTCATGGATATGCATTAATGTCTGTCTGCCATCTTACCTTCCCTCCTCATGTGTTCATCTTAGAGGCCAGAACCCTTTCACCTGGCTTCCTTTATAATCTCCTCCCAGCCAGACTCCACCCCAGGCCCTATCACAGAACACTATATTAACCTGTGCACTGCAAGCCTGCTTTGCTGATCAACGTGTTTGTTAAGCATTGTGTGTTTGGGTTCCTGCCTGCCGTGTGCTACGTCTGTCTCTCTGTTACGATATTGGCTTGTCCCTGACTATCCCTGTCTGCTTGTGACCCTTGAACCTTCGGCTTGTCCTTCGTTATCCTTGTCTGCTTGTGACCCTTGACCTTTGGCTTGTTCTTCGTTATTCTTGTATCTTGTGCTGCTGCTTCCCCTCTTTTCCCCTTACCCTACGGGGCGTGAGATAGGAGACTCTAGGGGCCGCGACCTGGACCTAGTCTGCAGCGTAACATCCTCACCACTAGAGGCTCTGGAGAAGACCTGCTGGGTCTTAGACTCTGTGCCCTGGGGAATCTTGGCTCTAGCTTCCTGTAGGATCCCGGTTGTGCTCCTCTGGCCCCGCTTTCCACAACCACTCAGTATCCTATCCGCAGCAGTCAGTCATAGGGTTCACTACCTTGTGGTGCACTCCTAACCCCCTACGGTGTGTGCATCTGTCACCTGGCCACAGGTGACCTGACAGACTCATTTTAAAGTCCACAACAGGTGTGTGTGGCCAATCACTGCCAACCCCCAATCACTTTGGTAGTACATGGGAGGGCTTCTTATAACACTGAGGAAATCCTCATGCTCTATTTAAACATAAACCTGAAATGCCTGGTATGGATTTTCAGGGTACATCCACGCCATTATTGTTTGGTATTTTTGGCGTTGGATTCCCCTTAATATTCACACCAGACCCAAAAGGCCTGATAATGGTCTGGGGGGGGGGCGGACCCACACAATTTTTTTCAATGAGTTTTATCTACAGTATGTTGCCGGGATCCGACAATACATTTAAGCTGCGAGCACTTTTAAATTACATTTTGTCCTTTAGAAAAAAACTTTTCCTTCCTTCCTTTACCTTCCTCATTTTAAAGGCATATGAGCCTTTAAAATGAGTACTTTATTTTTCACGTTCGTGTCCTATAGACTTTAACGGTGTTCGCACACATTTTTTAACATGTTCTGCTGCAAACCGAACCGGGGGGTGTTCGGCTCATCCCTAGTCTCTAAAGTTCCAAGATGTCTACAAAGTGATATTAAAAAAAGAGGGGATGCAACACCGTGGTAAACATGATCCTGTCCTGCTACCATCAATTTTAAACTGACCTTTTTTAAAAAATTGTACATTTCATATTTTTGTATTTTTTTTTATTGTGAATAAAATATGTGTTTATGAGTTTTGCAAATCATTGCATTCTGTTTTTTTTAATTTTTTTAATCAACAGAGGTTTTTATTGAAATAAAGTCAATGTATACATACACATCAAACAGCACATGGCTCAAATCCAGTGACATTGTTTACAATCGCACATTATACAGTTATATGTAACTATTGAACGTGGGTGTTCCTACTAGAAATATGTATGGCATGAAATACAATCCTTAAAACTTTATGTGTGGTACAAGGAGTAAACAATACCACATGTGGGTAGTAATCATCTTAACATTATACACAGGTTTCAGAATTCTGTAGCCAGCAATCCCAGATCTTCTCATATTTAGTCGGGCATCCTCTATTTATATAGATGCATTTTTTGTAAGGTAAAGTAACATTGACCTCAGCTTTCCACTCAGATAGCGTGGGGGGTATCTGCCTCATCCATTTTCTAGCTATTATCTTCTTGACGGAAAATAAAGTCTCCTGTAAAAGTATTTTAGTGAATTTGTCTGCCCCCTACTGGGAAAACTCCCAGTAGGCACTGTTTCGGGTCCATTGTGAGTGGTGAGCCCATACTGTCATGCAGAAAGTCCACCACCTGTTTCCACAGAGCCTGAATCTTAATACAGGCCCACAGCAAGTGGAAGAAGGTGCCCGTCTCGGATCCACAGAGTGAGCACAGAGTGGATTGCTCTCTCTTGTATCTAGCCACTCAAAGCGGTGTCAGATACGCTCGGTGCAGGATAAAAATTTGCGACAGTCTGTCTGACAATCTGGGGGACACCACCTTGCAAGTCTCGAGTGCCTCCTCCCACTCCTCATCATCCATTGGGACCACCTCCCTCTCCCACCGGGGCTTCAAAGCAAATGCCAGTTTACTAGAGACAGGAGTATTCAACATATTGTAGAAATATGATATGAGGCCTTTAGGGTCTGACCCCCGAGCCACCGCCATAATCGGATTAGGTGTGGGTCTAGGGGGAGACTGTGGGAACTGAGCCCGAGCTGCGTGGCGGACCTGAAGGTATCGGAAGAACATGTGATTTGGAAGCATAAATTGGTCCCTCAGTGTATCAAAGGTTTTGAGACTGCCATCAGATAGCAGATGGTGCAAATAATATACACCTCGGGAAATCCAGACCCCCCGGATCCCGGATATGTTCAAATTCTGGCATGGATTTGTTGTGCCATAGCGGCGTGTAGTCATTATGCGGTGGTATGTTTAGCTTGACGGACACAAGGTTCCATACACGCTTATAATGGTACAGAAGGGATTTAGTGTCCCCTTCTGGATCTGCACCACTCACCCCCAGGGTCACAGGATATAGAGGGTCGTGGGTTAGTTGCGCCCACTTTGGACATAGTAAGGTACGAAATCTTTTGCTATCTGTCTTGTCAATATGATATAGATGGGATAGCTGAGCTGCCAGATAATACAAGTTAAAATCCGGCAGAGCTGTGCCCCCCATGTCTGTTGGGTTTTTGAGTGATTGCCATGAAATCTTATGTCGATTAGGTCCCCATACAAATGGTTTGAGGAGGGCTTCTAGCGCCTTGAAGTGTTTTAACTGGAGATAAATGGGGGAGTGCCAAAGTATATATAAGGCCTTGGGCAGGAGGATCATTTTAATTAGATTAATGCGGCCCCATACCCCAAGGGGTAGCCTGGCCCATGTGCGCATCTTGGTTCTGACTAAAGCAAAAAGGGGTTTAATATTGAGGGCCAGGTAGTCCGAGGGGTTCCTGGATATGTGTATCCCCAGATATTTTATGACTCCAACCCTTTGAAGCTGGAGATGGGCTTGAGATTCCGTGGGCGGAAAGATCTGTGACTTATCCCAATTTATCTTTAGGCCAGAGAAAATTCCGAATTGCTCAATGACTTGAAGGGCCTTGTGAAGAGAGGGGCCTGAATCCGCGAGGTATAGCAATGTGTCATCAGCATATAAGCTTATTTTTTCGGTGAGGGGGCCTAGACTCAATCCCACTATCTCCGGATCTGTACGAATTGCCAAGGCCAGGGGTTCCGCCGCCAGGGCGTAAAGCAGGGGAGAGAGCGGGCAGCCCTGTCTTGTGCCTCTACTTAGGCTAAACAATGAGGAGGGCCATCCGTTCGCTACCACTCTGGCCGACAGATCCTGGTATAGGAGCTGAGTCCACTTTATAAAATTTGGCCCAAATCCGTAGCTCTCTAAACATTTCCATAAGTATCTCCATTCAACTGAGTCAAAAGCTTTTGCGGTGTACAGTGACACCACTACTCGCGTCCCGACATTCTCGTGGTTAGCCTGTAAATTAATAAAAAGTCTCCGTAGGTTGAACGACGTATTGCGGCCTGGTTGGTCTGGGTGTATGAGGGATAAGATAGTTTGGCTGAGGCCTATAGAAAGAACTTTGGCTCGGATTTTAATGTCCACCTGTAACAAGGAGATGGGGCGGTAGGATTCCGGGAGGCCCGGATCCTTCCCAGGTTTGAGGATAAGGACTATCGTGGCCTCCCGCATGGATGGTGGCAGGACAAATGACTCAAACAGATCTTCATAAAGCTCCAGCAATTTAGGTATGAGAATTTCTCCAAATCGGGAGTAGAACTCAATGGGGAGGCCGTCTGAGCCTGGGGACTTGGATCTGGCAAAGCTTGCTACAGCATTAGTAATCTCAATTTCTGTGAGGGGTGCCTCAAGAAGAGACACCTGGTCTACTGTCAGCTTTGGGAAGGGTACATTCGCTAGGAAAAAAGTCATGGTATCACTGTCTGGAGGGGCTTTAGATTGGTAGAGGTCAGAGAAGAAGTCTTTGAATTTAGAGGTAACTATGGGCGGGTCTGTAATCTGAGTCCCTCCCGGGTCACGTAGGGTAATCACCACTGGGGGCCTGTCCTCGCTATGGACTAAGTAAGCCAATAGTTTGCCGGCCCTTTCACCGTGTTCAAACATCTTCTGCCTGGTAAAAAACGATTTTTGTTTGGCTTTTACAAAATGTAGCTGATTAACTAGTCTAGTTTGAAGTTTAAGCGCATCTGCATTAGAAGGAGATGGATCAGTCTCATATGCACGTTCCAAGCTGGAGAGTATCTCCAACGCCTTATCCAAGGTCTTAGAGGAGTCTGCCTTGTCGCTATTGATGTGGGAGATTAAATGTGCCCGAGCATGTAACTTGAATGACTCCCAGACAATTGAGGGGGAAGCGGAGTGTGCATTCTCCGAGAAGAACCTCCTCCACTCCTCTGTGAGTTCGTCCTCCTCTGGTAAGAGTGACAACCAAAATGGGTTCAGGCGCCACGTCCGTGGTGGTTTGTCTAGGGGTACACTCAGTGTGATCATGTAGGGGCTGTGGTCCGACAAAAGTCTGGGCCCAAACACTGCGTCCTGCAGGCGCGGTGCAAGGCCCTGAGAGACAAAAATAAGGTCAATCCGGGACATAGATCCGTGTGAGGCGGAAAAGCAGGAATAGGCCCTAGTTTGTGGGAATTTATGTCTCCAGGTGTCAGTAAGGTGAAAGGAGGAGACAAGCCTATAGAATTTTGTATCCCCAGTAGGGCCCGCCCTCCCCGGTGATAACTGCAGCCTGTCCATATCTATGTTCAGTACCATGTTGAAATCCCCCAGCCAGATAGCTTGCACGGTGGGATATCTGGCTAGGAAGGAAATACCATCTAGGATTATAGATTCATTATACGGGGGAGGTACATAGAAGGCCAAAATTAAAAGGGGTTCCACATACAATTTGGCTGATTAAAACACGTAGCGACCGCTTGGGTCCGTAGTAACCTCTCCCAGCTCGAAATGCACCGACTTTGCCACCAACACCGAAACCCCCCTAGAGTGGGATGTGTGGGTCGAGTGGTATGTCCACCCCACCCAAGGACGGCGGAGGGCCATCTGGAGTCTCCCCTCTATGTGCGTTTCCACCAACACAACCACATCGCTCGCTGCTTCTTTAGAAATGTGAGGGCAGACGCACGCTTTATCTTATCCCGCAGCCCCCTCACATTCCATACCAAGAATTTTAGAGACGCCATAATAACTCCCTCTTAGTAGAACACCGCCATATTTTGTCTATGTTCGTTATAGTTCCATAGGATAACATCACAGTGAACCTGTGATACATATAGAAAAACAGTAACATTGAGCGAAGCAAAGTATAAAAACACCAGATTAACTTTGTGCGATGAAGCATGTAACGTATCAAACTGTGTGTAAACATTGACATATAGATCAACATTAACTCCCTCCCCCCTCCCCCTCCCTGCCCTGCATCTTTTCAAACTGACGCAGGCATTATCCCAAAACAAAACTGTAACTGCCCTCCAGGAAAAAACGGTCATAACCAATATCAGAAGTAGGAGCGCATGGGGCCCCGATATGTTCAATACGGAATAAGTAAGCAAATCAGGGAAATATTTACTAGGAGAAGTCAGCAATGGTATAGATCTTCCTTTGCACATGTGTGGGGACCCCCAAATGTCACCATTAAGGCTCCGGGCATAATAGTCACGTATCCTGGATGAGCGTGGGGGAAAATCTCGCTGCACTGTACACTTGAACAGCAGAACTCCCACTGGATTGGGGCTCCAGCTGCCATCACAGCGAAGGATGAATGGGAGCCTGTAACGCGGCTCAGGTATCATAGTCATAAACAGAACAAATAGTATACCACAGGTTGTGTAAGCAGGTTTAATCCCTGCCGTCTAGCTAGGGGAACTAAAAACCAAGTTGTTGAGGATCAGGCTTAATAAAGTCCGCAGTTCAAACATCATGTGGGGGCTTGAAAGTGAGGGGATTGAACTTGGATAACAGTTTAGGTCATGTAGCATACAGGCAAGGAGCAGGTAGAGTATGGGCAGATAAAGGAGAATAAACAGTGTATTTGCAGAGTACCTCATTTCTCAGCTCCCTGGAGAGCGCAGCGTTCCAGCCAGTTGATTGCGTCTTCCGGGGTATCAAAAAAGGAGACCTTGACATCGTGCTCCACCCTAAGTCGTGCTGGAAACAGCATGGCGTATTTATAATTGCGGATCCGGAACCTGCGTTTAGCCTCTATGAAATTATGGCGGCGGCACTGGACGTCTGCTGAGAAATCTGGGAACACAGACACTTGAGCATTTCCTAAGGTGATGTTTCCCTTCACTCTGGCCATTCTGAGGGCAGCATCGCGGTCTTTATAATTTAGCAACTTAGCAATAAATGTGCGTGGTGGTGCGCCTTGCGGTGGTGCTTTGGCCGGCATGCGGTGTGCTCTTTCAACCGCCAGCATGGGGGAGAAGGCCTCTCTACCATAGGATGTAATGAGCAACTGCTCCAAAAAAGTGGTAGGGTCCTTACCCTCAGCTCCCTCGGGCAGGCCGACCAGTCGTAGGTTGCATCTTCTCAGCCTGTTCTCCATCTCGTCCTGCTTGGAGAACAGATGCATGATCTGTTGTTGCATGTGATCGGCTCCAGTATGTAATGGCGGGAGTGCATCCTCCACCTCACTCAGTCGTGTCTCCGCGGTTTTAACCCTGTCGCGCAGGTTTTGCATGTCCTGCCTGATAAGGGACACATTCACCTTCACCTCCTCGATCTGCATTGCGAGGGATGTGCGGCATAGGGTTATAGCCTCCAGGAGTTGAGCTGTATCCCCCGCAGGCCTCCCACTACCCTCCGGTGCCACGCCGCCATCTTCCCCAGAGTCATATGCATCTTGATGGCGGAATTGCGATAGTTTCGCTGCCACGGATTTGCTTGTTTTTGAAGGTGACATGTCTTCTGTGGACTGGGGTTTCCAGGTAGGTTTATGCGGTGTAAAGATCTGCTCTGTGGGTCACAGGATGGAGTGGATTGCAGGATCAACGGCTGGAGCTCCTCAGCGAGCGTCCTACTCAATGCACCGTCAGGCCACGCCCCCCCTTGCATTCTGTTTTTAATGTAAATTCTACACAGCGTCCCAAATTGCTTGGAATTGGGGTTGTATGATCAGCATACAATACAGTATTTATTGATAGTTTTTACTGATGTGGGTTTAATGTCACTTTACTGGAAATTTCTATCAGTGAGATTTATCAGCTTCATTTGGTTAGAATCTAAAGCCCCGTACACACGATCGGATTTTCCAACTGGAATTGTGTGATGACACACTGTTGGCCTAAAATCCAACCATTTGTAAGCTCCATCAGACAATTCTTGTCCAACTTTCCGCCGACAAATGTTGGATGGCAGGCTTACAAATTTTACGCAGACAACGATCTGTTGTCAGATTTTCCTATTGAGTGTACACAAGTCTGTCAGACAAAAGTCCAAAGTACAAACACGCATGCTCAGAATCAATGCTCGCCAAACACATTAGCAGAAGGTGCCCAAGGGGTGGCGCTCAAGAGCTGAAAAACCATGTAGTACGTCAGTACGTTCGTGTTTGTTGGCCGACATTTGTGTGCCGTTTGTATGCAAAACAAGTTCATGGCCAACGCCCTTCGGACAAAAGTCTGACGCTTTGTCTGTGGAAAATCCGATCAAGGCTTTACATAAACCCCACCAACATAGCAATGTTAAAGTAGAAGTTCAGCCATAATCTAACTAG
Source organism: Rana muscosa (assembly GCA_029206835.1). Taxonomy (NCBI): domain Eukaryota; kingdom Metazoa; phylum Chordata; class Amphibia; order Anura; family Ranidae; genus Rana; species Rana muscosa. The sequence goes on from CM055126.1 coordinate 133,868,408, forward strand.
CCCTGTAAAGAAGAAATCACTATACTTGCCTGTTCTGCAGCCGCTCCGGTACATTCTTGCGCTGAGCTCTCAGTGGCGGCTTCAATGTGTAGGTGTGTGCAGGTGAGGCAGCTGACAACAGAAGCCCCATAGTAACTCTATTAGCTAGGGCATTTCCCAACCATTGTCAGTTCTCTCCTGCACACAGCATCTACCGCTGGAGACCGGACCAAATTGGGTTCAGAAAAGATATGTATAGCAATTTTTTTTTGTTACAGGGTTAGATAGATTTGTTTTAGAATGTGGCTGTGAGTAGATTTAGATTTAGTTAGGTTTTGGTGAACTTCCACTTTAAGGTGTGCTCCCATCTGACCAAAAGGCTGCATTCACATCTTAAGTCCCATACACACGGTCGGACTTCCATCAGACTTTTCCCTGGATTTTTGTCCGAACAGAGTTGGCCGGGCACACCCATAGCATACACACCACAGGACTTTTCTGCAAACTTTCCCAAAACTTTTTGCAACATCACGTGGTTTTTCTGCTCTTTTCTGCTCTTTACCGCCACCCTTTGGTCAACTTTTGCTATTGTTGGTTGATTGACAAAAGTCCTATGGTTTTCTGTACACACGGTCGGACTTTGCTCCATCGGACTTTTGTTGGCCAAAAGTTTGTCCTTTTGCAGACCCAACTTTTGTCCGTTGAAAACAAAAACAAAAAAAAAAAAGTTTGTCCGATGGAGCGTACACACGGTCGGATTGTTGGTCCAACTTGCTCAAAATGAAGTTTGTTGGCCAAAAGTCCGACCGTGTGTACGGGGCTTTAGTTTAATGTGAACGTGCGTTGCATGTGTGGTTTGTTTTTCCAGTTTTTGTGTGATATGCACAGGGCAGCGTGTTTGTTGCATGTCCGCTGGCTGCATTTGGGGTACCATTAACATAGGCACCACAAGAACGATGTGCATTTTTCATGCATTTACGGAATGCACAAAGATGATTGGAGCCTAAAGGTTAGTTTGTTGGAGATCACAGGCATAGTTACCAACTAGGGTGACCACGTGTCCCGGATTGGCCGGGACAGTCCCGTATTTTGCAGGTCTGTCCCGGGCACATTCATTCCAGGACAATACAGTGTCCCGGAATGAAACTGACAGAGCCACCCCCTGGGCCAATCTGATGCCACTAAAAAAGGCCACCACATCACTGCTTTACTCACTGACAGTACTTGTCCTGGCCGGGAATGCCTGGAGGAGCACAATCCCGCCCCCTGCTTGTGATTGGAGAAATCATAAATCCCTCCTCTTGTGTCCAATCACTGTGCTGTGATTCAATACAGCACAGGTTGATTTTTGGGAAGGGAGGGTGTCCCTGAATGGTAGTTTGGAAATGTGGTCACCCTATTACCAACATGTCCAAAAAAATCCATGGACACATTCATTTGCTGTGCATCCAGCAAGCCATTGTGGGCAGAGAATGTATTTTAATTAGGGGCAGGGCATTCATTTGAAATAGGCCTGGTCCCACAAGAGACATATCATAAAGGGCCCACTCACACTACTTGCAGCTGAAAATGCTGTTACCCACATAGAGTTTTGAGCTGCAGGCCTCGTACACACGACCGATTTTCTCGGCAAGAACCAGCAAGAAACTTGCTGGCAGAGAGGTCTTGCCGAGTAAATCGGTCGTGTGTACGCTGCTATCGGGTTTCTCGTCGAGAAAACCGACAAGAAACCTCGACGAGAAAATAGAGAACCTGCTCTCTATTTTCTCGTCGAGATTCTCCTCGGCATGTTTCTCGATGAGAAAAGTGAGTGTGTGTACACTTACCTGTCCGCCCGGAAGCCCGCGCATGTTCGAAATGAATTCGACGCATGCGCGGTAGCTTCCTAGGCATACGTAGGGTAGACCAAGATGGCGGCGACGGCATCGAATGTGACGAGCGCATGCTCGACGGAGTCGATGACGTCACCGCGTACACTCCTTTCAAAGAACCGCGGGTTCTTTGAAACGAGCGTGTGTACACTCGGCCGGGACAAGTTTCTTGTCCAAGAATCTCGTCGAAAAAAACAACATGTTTTTTTCAACGAGAATCTCGGCCGTGTGTACGAGGCCGCAGAGCCATGCAGGTGATGTGAGATTTTTTAGACAGAAATGTATTTGAAGTGTACAATGTGACACTCCATTTATGTTATGGCACAGCAGTGCTGCACACTGCACTTGCTGTGAGGTGACAATCGGAACCATGCATAGCGATGCATTATCTGCTATTCAGCCTACCTTCCAGAGGATGCTGTCCTAGTAAAGTAGGCCTTGCCTGTGTTGTGACCTTTTGTGCCTGAACATTTGATTGCCTATCGTGCTTTGGTACTGTGACATTCTCCCTCAAGCTAGCTTATTTGCACAGCCTATCTTCACCTGTTCCATTAAGGAATGTACCAGCATTCTACTGGAGAACTTTAAGGAGCAGTGTTGGCAACCGTCCATATTTTTACAGACAGTGCGTAAAAACTGGCATTTCCCCCCCCGTCCATAAATGTCCGTAGTTGCGGGAATGTGCCAGTAAAAATAGCCGAGATCGGTTTGGCTTGGAACTGCGCATGCGCAGTTCCGGAGCTTGTCGATCCGAGCCGAGCATATGCTGTATTTGGCCGGCGGAGGGCGGATTTCACAGAGGCTGTGCCGCGCGGCGCCGGCGAGTGATGTATTAGGACATCCCACCAGGCACGCGCGCGCCAGAATTTTAAATCTGTAACTAACCAGGAAGTCGGAGGAGCACAGCACTGGAGTAGGAGTCAGGACTCGGAGGCTGAGCAGCACGCGGCGGCTGCGGAATGGAGGAGCCTGCTGCATCCAGGCAATACAAAGTTCACAGGGGAGTCGGGGACGGACAGAGTGACAGACAGCCCAGCCGACAGTGACATCAGGTGATGGTGGCAGACGGGGATCCGATGGAGGCAGGGGGTGATGGTGGCACCGCAGAGGTGGACGATGAAGCCAGGGGGTTAATGAAGGCAGGGGGTGATTGGAGGCAGGGGGAAATGGAGGCAGGGAGAGATTGGAGGCAGGGGGAGATTGGAGGCAGGGGGTGTTAGTGGCAGGGGGTGTTAGTGGCACCGCAGAGGGGGATGGAGGCAGGGGACGATGGAGGCAGGTGGTGATTGGAGGTAGGGGGCCTGGGGGAGATTGGAGGCAGGGGGAGATTGGAGGCAGGGGGAGATTGGAGGCAGGGGGTAAAAAATGTATAGGCATCAGTATCTCCCCTCACCCCTCTTTTTACTTACCTGAGCCCTCATTCGATCCAGTGCTGTTCATGTCTTCAACTGTTCTCTCCCCTCACGTTCTGGTCTCTTGGGCTGTACTGAGGCAGTGGGTGCTGTGACTGTCAATCAAAGCCAGAGATGAGTTATCGGGGGCGGAACCAAGCCCCAATTTCTGTGTCAACCGACGCAGACAGCGAGGCTTGGGAGTGAGTGACCCCATAGAAAGTGGCTTGCTATGGGGGAACTCTTTAGAGGGGGGGAACCCAAGAAGAAGAGGTTTGGGGCCACTCTGGGCAATCAATTCCATTGCACAGAGCAGTTAAGTATAAACCTCTTTGTTTGTTTTTGTTTTTTTGAGGGGGGGTAAGAGCATGTACAACCACTTTAATCTGCAAACTATTAAATACCAAAAACTGTTACATCTTAGTGGACTCTGTGTATGCTGCCTCCTTACTTTCGGTACCCTACTAATGGCCCCACCCACAAACCCTATCGAAAACAGGATGAAAAGCAGATAAGACTGTGAAATGAAGCATATAAATATATATCTCCTTGATTATATATAAATATTTCCTACTAAGGGTAATATGCAGACCATAACTGCCATTGTAAAACAGAAGACTAGACCATCCAAGCATAGCTTTAGGCCTAGCCACAGATATAGTATACATTAGGCTGTGGATATGCTTTCAACCTAGACCAAGTTCTTTAGCAACCTGCCCGATGTGTGATCTTACGGTAGCTTGCATCTGGGTTATCATTCTATCTCATAACTGACAGCTACATTCCAGAGGGGAGCAGAGAAAAGTTATTTTTAGAGCCTTCACTGCCTGCTGGTGAGTCATTCAGGTTTTCTCTCATGTCATACACTACAGTATCTACAAAATGATGTGGGATACATTCTTCTTTTCTATTTGGGTAATTGAAGGAAAAAATCAATTAAGCTATTGCCATTAGCAATATTGGAAATTTATACAACTTATTAATGGTAGATGAAACTAATAAAAACTATTTGTTAAGCACCATATTAACATTTAAGTAAAAAAGAAGAAATAGATGAAGGATTTGTTCAATTAAAGCCGCCTTTATAAATAAGAAGTGCGGGAGGTAAAAAAAAAAAAAAACATACATACTCACCTATATGTGGCTGCAGCATAGTGACTGCTGATCGACCAGTTCTCGGGTCCACTCTAAGGAGCTGTGACTGTCAATCACTACTCTGTGCTCTGCCCCTCCAGTGCTCACTGGAGTGCCGGGATATGGAGGGGGTGGAAGCAGCTGGCTCAGACTCTCAATGGCACTCTGAGAGGCTGAGCCAGCTGCCAATCAGGCATCTGGGTGGATCCCGACATTTTTGTCAGAATACATCTAGAGACTGGAGTGAATCGTCGTCAGCCAAAAGCGGACTTTAATGTCGAATTATGCAGTACGTTCAATGACTTACCGAATGCCATTCAAAAGTATTTCAAAATTGTAACATTTAATTTAGGAAAGAATATACTTTCCCAAACGAAACCCATAAATATTGTTGGAAATGTGTTTATTTGAGAAATTTTAATTTTAAATTGTCTTGTCACTTTGGTTGAAAAGAAACATCGACTTGACCCCTCTAATTCTGTAAATAGAAAATTGAATTAACATTCTTAAAACAAAAAGTTTTAAACAAAATTCTACTAGTGTATGGCAAGCCTAACTCGCAATTTACAGAGGCTCTCTTTAAGGTAGGCTTATGTAGCGTTAACAACTATGTCTCTATTCTGAGTGCAGTAACATATATGTAAAGCTACCACTTTGGAATTTGAGTTCTGTGTTCTGTACCTTGACTCCAAGAGCAACCTCAGCCCCTCTGTCACTCCTGGTTGAGTGAAAGTTACTGCAAGCACTTACAGGGAACACAAGTGTGGATACCTTTAACTCGACTGTGAAAAAACTCCCGCAAGCAGCATCTTTGGAGCATGTTTGGAGCGCTACAAAAGCTCCTCAAATACGCCCCGCGTTTTATAGGCAGTTTTCCTCAATGTGAAGGGGGTCTAAATTGTGGTTTGAACATATATGAGCATACAGAAGGTAGATTCAGACACAGTCTGCTAGACAGTATAATAACTATACCAAAGTAACTTAGAACAGAGTTCTCTACCACTAGACTGAAATTGCAGTATTTATTGGCGTATAACACGCACCTTTTCACCCTGAAAATCGGGTGCAAATAGCACATGCGTGTTATACGCTGATCGTTCAATTTGGGCTGCCTCGAAGGGGGTAGAGAGGGGGGCGGGACGAGCGCCGTCAGATTACATACAGTGAGAATCTCCTGTTTACTCAGTGGCCTCTGTAATAGGAAGTCCCGTCTCCTGGGCTTGCATTGGACCACTGTTCTGTCTATCATAGCCGGCCCAGGAGGTCGGACTTTGTATTAAAGAGGCCGTCGAGTAAACAGGAGATTCTCGTTGTATGTAATCTGTAGGTGCTCGTCCCGCCCCCTCCCTGTCCCCTCCGAGGTAGCAGTAAGGTGGGGCTGCATTGATGGCACTTGTGAGGCTGCAGCTGTATATGGGCATTGATCAAGCTGCATTGGTGGCAATAGTAAGGCTGAATTGTTGGCAATGGTGAGGCTGAATTTGTGGCAATGGTGAGGCTGCATTGGTGGCAATGGTGAGGCTGAATTGATGGAATTGGTGAGGCTGCATTGCTGGCAATGGTGAGGCTGTATTGATGGCAATGGTGAGGCTGCATTGATGGCAATGGTGAATCTGCATTGATGGCACTTGTGAGGCTGCAGCTGCAGGTGGGCATTGATCAAGCTGCATTGGTGGCAATGATGAATCTGTAGATGGGCAATGATGATGCATTAATCAGGCTGCAGATGGGCAATGGTGAGGCTGCAGATGGGCACTGACCCTTATTTTGCTTTACAGTTCTTTATTTAAAACTATTTTTTTCCTGAAACTTCCCTCTTAAAGCTGTAAAGGGGCAGTCTTTAGTCCTAACTCTTCAGCCAGCTAGTGTTGGGGCCTAATTGCACTGTTGGTGCACATATTCCCAGTCAAGGTCTGACCCACAGGCAGCAAAAAGGCTATTAGAGGGTTGCTTGGTCAGTACCTAAAGGTTTCAGTCTCTCTAGCAGTAGATAGTAAATCCCCGCAGCAGCAGCTCACAAGTCCCAGCGATATTGCAGCTCACCATTCAATCACACACAGTGATTAGCTCTCCGCTCTGCACCCAAGTGACTCCATCTGTCGGTGGCCCTGACCTTAGTAGTTTGGATCCCACTCAGGCCCCTGATATGCAGAAATGGTGGTGCACACTGGGCAGCAATGTGTACCCTACAGTCCTCCCTACAGCAAGGGGAAGTTGTGTCTTGTACAGCCTGAGATTTTTCCCCTCCTCCTGGCAATCTCTCTCTCTGGGAAATGCAGTTAAAGAGTTCTTGATTACAGTAGAGTCTCTCTCCTCAAGACTACAGTCCGCACAGTGCAGTGATGCCTGACTCAGTCTTATGAACTCTTACTGCTTAGCAGCTGCTTCCTCTCACTGATACAGCTGTTACCCAATTCAGCACCGCAGAGCAGCAGCTACAAAGAGCAGATGCGGCCAGTGTTTCTCTCACTCTCCATTCTTAGCCGAGCACCTGGCTAAACATACATAATGTAAGAGTTAAAATTTTAGTAAAATGGTTCTGTCTGTGAAATTTCTTCTGGTAGCTAGACATGGGCGGAACATACCCCTGTTCAGTTCGCAGCAGAACTCCCGAATAGGGTAAATGTTCTAACCTGAATGGCGAACCCCATTGAAGTCTATGGGAGCCAAACAGGAAAAATTAAAAGTGCCCAGTTTGAAGGCTTGTATGCAAGTAATTGGCAATAAAAGGGGTATGGGGTCTGGGTACTGCCCTGGAGGAGATGTATCAATGCAATTATTTTTTTTAAACAGTAGGTTTTTTAGGAGCAGTGATTTTAATTATGCTTAAAGTGCAACAAATAAAATTAAAAATTTCTTTAAATATAGCACCGGTGGGGTCCCCTTAGTCTGCCTGTAAAGTGATGCATCTGTAGCATGTATAGAACATGCTGTAGCAAAACTGACATTTCCAAAGAAAAATAAAAAAATTGTCAAAACGAGCCCCCCTTCCCCAAAGCACCCCCCCATGTTGAGGGGATGTGGCCTGGTAAGGTTCAAGAGGGGGGGAGCTCGCTCGCCCCCCCTTTCTGACCTGCCAGGCTGCATGCTCGGATAAGGGTCTGCCATGGATTTTGGGGCGGCCCTACACCGTTTTTTATTTTTTTATTTAGGTGTGCGGTTCCCCTTAAAATCTATACCAGACCCAAAGGCCCTGGTATGAATTGGGGGGGGGGGTGCCATTTTTTTTAACCAACACTTCTTATTTAGCTGTCAGTGGGGGAACCCATTGACAGCTGATGACTCATTGGTTTTTACGGACACCGTGGCCGGCTTTCTGGCCCCACTACTTAAAGGGGTTTTAAACCCTTTTGGTTTTTCACCTTAATGCATTTTTTTTCTTGATGTATTTTTCAATAAAATTAATAGAAGTGCATCAAAGCGCATGTCAACATGGTTCAAAATGCACTTTGTGTTAAATGTCAACCCCCCTTTATAACGCATATCATAGCGGGAGCCCATGGCGCTTCGCTGCTTTCTCAGCCAATAAGGAGAGAGAGTCCCGGACAGCCAAGTCTCCCATGCTACATCGCTGGATCCAGATGGGGCTCAGGTAAGTATTAGAGGGGCTGAGGGGGACTGCTGCACACAAAGCTTTCCGCCTTTGCAACCACTTAAAGGCATGTATTACTGTAATGCATGTGTTGATGTGCTTATTGATTCAATTTATTTCAATGGAAAATGTGTCAAGAAAAAATTGACTGCAAATGTTATTGTTATTATTGCATTGTTTTGTCAGAAACCATGAATCAGACCAAGACAGAAGTGCAGTTAAAATCACACTTGTTTAATAATAATAAGTAAAAGGTAAACAGAGCAACGTAGTCAAATCATAGCCAGAGTTCGGTAACCGGAACGGATAGTCAGACAAGCCAGGACATCAGGGAGCCAGAGATCAGCGTACTTCAGGACAGGCAAGGAAATCAAGAAACCAGAGAATCAGTGTAGTGGAACAGCAAGCAGGATCAGGAACCAGAAGGGACGTCAGCCAAGAAAGTCTTCAACAGGTAAACAGGAGAGAGTCTCTGGATGTGTTGACCAAGGCAAAGGCAGAGAGGAACTGAACAGCTTCCAGCTGGACTGACAAACAGGATATCATCATCAGGGTAATCACTGTGGAAAAGATTGGAGCTGGCAATTACTGTAGCTAAGCGGCCTGCTCTAAAAAGGAGGGGCTGAGCCCAGCCCTGACAGTACCCCCTCCTCAACGACCCCTCCCCCTCAGAGGACCACCAGGTTTGAGGGGAAAACGTTTATGGAAAGCACGGAGGAGGACAGGGGCATGTACGTCTGAGGATGAGACCCAAGAGCGTTCCTCCGGACCGTACCCTTTCCAATGCACCAGGTACTGTATGCGCCCTCGGAACCTACGTGAGTCAACAATGGACTGTACTTCATACTCCTCATGGTTCTCAACCAGTACTGGGTGAGAATGTGGCACAAGGTGGTAAATCGGTTGCAGACCAAAGGTTTTAATAAGTAAAGCCACAGGGTTAATCCTGCAGAGAATACGGAAAGGCCCAATAAACTTCAGTGAGGGAACACGGAGTCGGAGGTTGCGAGATGACAGCCAGACCCTGTCCCCAACCTGGTAGGAGGGCGCAGGCAGGTCAGCATGGAGTCTGTACCTATCATTGGAATTTCGCAAAACCTCCTGGACTTGTGCCCAAGTGAAACGAAGACCACAGAGATGCTCCTCTAATGCAGGGATGCTCTGTGGAACAAATGAGTCAGGCAACATAGAAGGTTGGAAACCATAGTTTGCCATAAATGGGGACAATCAGGAAGCAGAATTCATGGCCCTATTGTGAGCAAACCCCCGCCCAAGGTAAGAGGTCTGACCAGTTGTTATGATGGTCAGAAATATAGCAACATAGAAATTGCTCCAAGGACTGGTTGGCTTGTTCTGCTGCCCCATTAGACTGCGGATGATACGCAGAGGAGAAAGAAAGCTGAATTCCTTACTGTGCACAAAAGGCTCGCCAGAACTGGGACACAAACTGACTGCCCCCCTGTCCAAGACGACCACCTTGGGTAGCCCATGTAAGCAAAAGATCTCCCGAGCAAAAACGGAAGCCAGTTCCTTAGATGTGGGCAACTTCTTAAGTGGAATACAATGAGACATCTTCGAGAACCGAGCAACCACCATAAGGATAACTGTGTTAACACACAGAACAAGTAGCTACGAAGGCGGCTACATCAGCACGTAGACTAGGCCACCAGGATTGTCGGGAAATGGCCCAAAAGAGTGGATTCTTCCCAGGGTGGCTAGCAGATTCTTATGGTCAGTGAGAATAAGAACCGGCATAGTGGTACCTTCGAGGAGATGCCTCCATTCTTTAAGGGCTAAAATGATCGCTAACAACTTTCTGCCTTAATCTCATAATTGCATTCCGCCGGGTGACAATTTCTTGGAATAGTAGCCACAAGGATGCATAGCGCTCTCAGAGGTAGGACGTTGAGACAGAAGGGCGCCAACTCCAGTCTCAGAAGCATCAACCTCAAGGATAAAGGGTAACATAGGATCAGGATGTGCCAACACAGGAGCAGAAGCAAAGGCAGCCTTGAGACTCTCAAAGGCCTTAATGGACTACGGAGCCCAACTCTGTGGGTTACCATCCTTTCTGGTCATATCAGTGAGGAGTTTGACCAGAGACGAGAGGTTACGAATAAACTTTTGATAATAATTGGCAAAGCCAAGAAAATGTTGCAGAGGTCGTATACCCATGGGTCGGGGCCACTGTAGGACTGCTGAAAGCTTCTCTGAGTCCATCGAAAAACCGGCAGTGGAAATGACATAACCCAGGAATTTAACCTGTTCACGATGGAACTCGCACTTCTCCAATTTACAATAGAGATTGTTCTCTCTCAGCTTCTGAAGCACACGACAGACATCTGTGTGGTGGGTGGCTCTCCAGGGACTTGGAAAAAATTAGGATATCGTCAAGATAAACCACCACACATAGCTGCAACAAATCTCGGAGGACATCGTTGATAAATTCCTGGAAAATTGGCAGAGCGTTGCAAAAGCCAAATGGCATTACGAGGTACAAATGGTATTAAAACACAGTTTTCCATTTGTTAACCTCCTTGATCCTCGCGAGATTGTATGCTATTCTCAAATCCAGCTTTGTGAAAACCGTTGCTCCCTTGAGGCGGTCAAAAAACTCCATAATCAACTGAATTGGATAAGCATTCTTTTTTTTTTTTCAATGTTTTTATTAAGGTTTTTCATTGTACATGAAAAGAAGTAGATATCAAATTACATTCGTACAGTCAAAATACATGTGAGGTACAACCAGAATAATGATAGCTGCAGCACTGACCCTTTAAGCAAAATAATTTGTATAACCAGAAACATACGTTTGGGTCGAGCCCATAGGGTGATAAGGGGAGACAGATGAGGGACTCTATGGGGAGTTTGTAGAGAAACCGAGCTCACCACCAAGGCACCCAAACACCCCTATAGGGAACAAACTGTGAGTGGGTGGGGGCATTTACAACTGACCCTTATCATGTTATCGTATTGGTTCTCTGAGTGGTATATTTGAGTCACTCTACGTCTCGGGTAGCGGGTGTATAACAGGGCCATCATCGTGAATGTGTTTCAAGGGGATAAGCATTCTTACTCGTGAAACGATTGAGACTTCTGTAATCAATACAAGGTCTCGGTTCACCACTCTTCTTCTTCACAAAGAAGAAACCAGCACCAGCAGGAGATGAGAACTTGCGGATGAATCCTTGAGAAAGTTCGCCTGCAACATACTCCTCTATGGCCTTATCCTCTGAGACCGACACGAGGGTGTATGGCACCTGGTTGCAGGTCAATTGCGCAATCATATGACCAGCGTGGAGGCAAACTACCGGCTTGATCTTTGTCAAAGACATCGCTAAAATCAAGGTAATCCTCCAGCAGGGAGGAGAGTGAAGAGGTGCATAGGATCTTAGCCACACTCTGGAAACATGTCTTGCCGCATTGTGACAACCAGGAGAGAACCTTAGCACAAAGCCAATCAAAATAGGGGTTGTGCCTCTGTAACCAAGTATAACCAATAACCAGCGGAAATGTAGGTCAGGCAATAACTTGGAATTGGTTTATGTCATGGTGAAGAGCCCCTATGGCCATGGACAATGGAACAGTCTCATGAGTCACATGGGCAAGCTGTAAAGGTCTCCCGTCAAGAGCCTCAATGGCAAGTGGAGTGGCACGAAGCTGCAGCAGAATCGAGTGCTTAGATACAAAGGTAGCATCAATCAACAGGCATGCAGCCCCAGAGTGGATTAGAGCCTGTATCTCAACGGACGACTCAGACCAAGAAAGGATAACCGGGACCAGAGGCTTATCCTTCTGGATAACTGGGGACAAAACAACGCCACCTAAGGTCTGAGCGCTACAGAACCTCAAGGTTCGGGCGTTCCCTGGAAGGGTAGGACAAGACTTTAAAAAGTGACCTGCCTTGCCATAATAAAGGCACAATCTCTCCCTCTTCCTAAAAGTGTTCTCATCCACAGAGAGACGTTTGAAGCCCAAGTGCATGGGTTCAACTTCACTGACCGACATGGTACCAGGTGGAATGGGAGGTGAGGAAGGCAAGGGTGGGACTGCAAAGCTTGGAGACAAATGTACAGGAGGCTTCCGCAAGTGCTCCTTAAAAGAGAGTCTTTCTCTGAGTCTGGAGTCAATGAGGATGGCAAACGTGATCAACTTCTCAAGCTCAGTGGGTATATCTCAGGCTGCTATCTCATCTTTGATGGTATCCGAGAGACCATGAGAAAAAGCAGCCACAAGGGCCTCATTGTTCCAAGCAACCTCTTTTTAATGGACAGCAGACGCGGAGCGTGCGCGAACGTGAAATACCCTTTTAAAGGAAACCCCAAACTCTGGAAAATTTAGGACAAGAGGTTTTTGCATCTCCCACAGAGGGTTTGCCCAGGCCAAGGCTCTCTCAGAAAGCAATGATATCACAAAACCTACTTTGCTTCTGTCCATGGGAAACGCCTGGGGCAGCAGCAGGGGCGGCCTACAACACAGATTGTACAGGTACAGCCACAGTGAGAGTTTCCAGGTGAGTCGTGTGACTCAGGAGCGTCTGTAATGCTATGGCATCCAACCTAGAAAAAATATTACCAACGAGTGGAGTGACTGGATCTTCTGAAATAATGGCCTTCGCCTACTGTCAGAAACCATGAATCAGACCGAGACAGAAGTGCAGTTAAAATCACACTTGTTTAATAATAAGTAAAAGGTAAACAGAGCAACGTAGTCAAATCATAGCCAGAGTTCGGCAACGGGAGCGGATAGTCAGACAAGCCGGGACGTCAGGGAGCCAGAGATCAGCGTACTTCAGGACAGGCCAGGAAATCAGGAAACTGGAGAATCAGCATAGTGGAACAGCAAGCAGGATCAGGAACCAGAAGTAATGTCAGCCAGGAAAGTCTTCAACAGGTACACAGGAGAGAGCCTCTGGATGTGTTGAACAAGGCGAAGGCGAAGGCAGAGAACTGAACAGCTCAAGTAACCTGCAGGACTGACGAACAGGATATCATCATCAGGTGAATCACTGTGGAAAAAATTGGAGTTGGCAATTAACTGACAGCTGAGCGGCCTACTCTGAGAAGGAAGGGCTTAGCCCAGCCCTAACATGTTTACAGTCTAGCACCCCCCTACTGTAGGATGCTAGGTAGATCTAGTTCTTGGCTCCTTCTGTAAACAGGGGAGCAGTAATTATTTGCTCTGGTCTGCTCATGGTTTCACAGACCAGGAGTTTGATTGTTTCACTCAGGTAGAAGCTTCCAGAGCTTAGAATGGGAAAATCAAATAGCTGGCCTGAATTTTTACTATGCCCTGGCCAATCCCTGGGTAGGTGTGCCCAGACGGTGGTCTGGGAGGTGGTAAACAGCATGGAGCCCTGAGGAGACTGTTCTTTTCCCCATCAGGGAAGGTTATGAGAGTGTCAGGGGGTTGCTTGGACTGAGGTGCTATTTTGCTGGGCCTGTGGCAGGGCTGGGACCTGGCACTTATCTGAAACTGGATGCAGGATTTCTATACTAGGGGATCCGGTCTGGAATCCATATCCAGAGGAACCTAGAAGGATTCAGCTGTTCTTGGGGGCTTGTGAGTAAAAGCCACTGATTGATCCCTTTGACTGTGCAGCACCCCAAAAACTACACTGGTTACCTATAGCTGTGCAGTCATGCATGATATCTAGATGCCAAGAGACTACCTTATGGTCCCCAGATGCGAGGCTTTAGACTATGATATAGTCATAAGGAGAAGAGTGTGCTCTGCTTGATGTACCTTATTGTTTTGGAGTATCACATTCCCCAATCTCTCTCCTGTTACAAGTTCTATAAATTATAAAAAGACATCCCCTAGACTGTTTATTGGATCCGGAGTGAATGGACTTGTGCTTAGGTGAACGGGCAGCCTCTACACCACAGATGTCAAACTGGCGGCCCTCCAGCTGTTGTGGAACTATCCTATGAGGCATTGCAAGGCTGACAGTTACAAGCATGTCTCCCACAGGCAGAGGCACAATGGGACTTGTAGTTCCACAACAGCTGGAGGGCTGCCAGTTTGACCCCCCCTGCTCTACACTATTGGGGAAGAACTTGTTAACTTCAGCGGCTCCTACGGGGTTAGCGCTACAACAGTACACACATTTTTAATTATGACGTTCACATTTTTTACAAGTTTTTTCCTCCTGTTCTTTTGTAATTTTATTAGATACAAAGATTTAGAGATTACCCTTTACAGGGTGCTGCTCTTTGTAGCTCACTGTAATTTAAAATGAAAAAAACTCTACCCTTCCAGTGGGCCCCTCCACTGCAAGGGCTAAATGCTAATTCTGTTTAGGGGAAAAATGAAGAGGCTCTATCAATTACCTTACACCCCCTTCCAGCGATCTCCTCCACCTGAAGTTCTGGTCTGTGGGTGGAGCCTCAGCGTCATAGCATACACATTAACCCTGTATGGTATAATGAGGCGGCCGGGCTGCAACATGAGCTGGTTTGCAGCCTACAGAGCAGCTACAGGGGACCAGTCATAGAGCTGGAGGGAGCCTGCTGGAGCAAGAAATAAGGTGAGGATTTACACCTCATATTCCCTTCCCCTAGACTATGCAAGCATTTAACCCTTGTAGTGTGTGGGGGGGGGGGGGGCACTGCAAGTGTGGAATTGTTACTTTAATCAAAGTTTGGCTTTATCAGTTGTTGAGATATCCACTATACGCATTGTTTGCACTCAGTCACTTAATTCACAGACTTGCATTGCGAGGAGGAGCAATAAAGTACAACCACTATGCCACTAAAAAGCACAGCAAAGCAGGACACATGGCATAAAAGGTAATAAACAAACACAGCTGCCTGCAAATACATATATTAATACAAATTTGACATAGAAACAGGCTTTTAAAATATTAACTTACATTATTAAAATTTAAACCATCAAGCCCATCTCTATTATACAGATAACATATACATTTAATCAATTTTAAAAAAATGCAAATATCCCAGCACAATTCTCTATATTTGGGGCTTGCCTAAATTACTTTTAAAATAAAATTCTTTGAATGAAATGCAGCATCTCCAGCATTCAGAAAGATCAATATGGTAAATCCCAGGTAGAAAAATCATACCCATAATTTCTAAGTCAGCGCTAAATGCAGCTTAAAGTGGTTGTAACACCACTTTGACAACCTGCACCTACAGGTAAGCCTAGATTAAGGCTTACCTGTAGGTACAAGAAATATCTCCTTAACCTACACAGTTAAGGAGATATTTGCTGAAAACACTGCACCAATGTCTACGGCGCATGCGCGCCGTAGACAATGGCGCAGGCGCACTAGCGGGCCAGCTTCATGAATGGGATCATGCTGGTTTTCTGAATGGGCATGCATGTGACGTCATCGCAGCTCCGGCCAATCACAGCACCAGAGCGGCGATACCAGGAACAAGCTTCGAAGGGACATGGCGGCGGAGGAGAACGAGAAGGACTTTGGGGGCTTTGATTTCAGGTAAGTGCCACATAATGAGCTAGTATGCTATGCATACTAGCTCATTATGCCTTTCTCTTGCAGGGGTTTGTTTTTCAGGAAATGTTTTAGAGGGTTTACTTCCTCTTTGATGGCTCTAAAATATCCAATGTTAAATGTATATTGTTGTTTTTATGCAAAAAAATAAAAAATATTATGCTTTTCTATTGTTACAGTAGGGAAAAGTGACAAGTATTAGTTACATGAATGCTGGTTCAGCTGGATGTATAAAAAGGGTAAACCTTATATAGAATATAAAAAGAATAATGCTTTAAATCCTGTTTCTCTCAATTGCTACCATGTAGTCAAAATTCCTCTTCAATATTGAAGAATTTATATATTCAATATATATAATCTCATTAGCGTGAATGTAATTTTGCAATTAACTAAATTCAGTTTAGCAGTTTGACTCACAGCATTTAAGCTTGTATGTGGTGAAACATTAAAATAACAATAGCAAAGGATAGTTTCTCCAGTGTTCTTAAATATTGGTTCTAAACACAGAATCAAAAGCGTAAAAAAGTCACATTTATAAAATCAAACCGCTGAAATTTGACCGAGCACTTGCCTAGTGATGTCATTTATTCAGGCCTCAACATTTAAACAATGCAACCATCATGATATGGATGTTTAGTCCTACCTACAAAAACAAATCTTTCAAGCTGGCCGATCACAAACAGTGCAGGCGGTGTGTGCAGTGCCTCTGATCTGCACCATAGAGGCTGTGCTATAATGATGCTCCCTTGGTCCAAGCCAGCATGGCTCACCTCTCTGCTCCCTGCCAGACTCTGCTCCACAAATACTTAACATTGCAATCCAGCAGAGCAGAAAAACATTATCTCTGTTTGGCATATAAATGCAAATACATGGTGTAAATGGAAACGCTTTCTGTTTGTGCTCCTGTCTGATTAATGATATGTTAATGGGAGCACTGAGGCAGCTTTCAGCACAGCTTGGAGATTCTGTTAATATGTAAATATATAATAAATCACACAGGGAGCTAAATAAATAAAACTTTAAAAAACAGAGAAATTCATTAGGGCAACCAGTTGTTAAGATTGTTCAATACAGAATGATAAAAACACGGATGCAGCGTAGTGTGGACAGACAGAAATGCTGTCTTCATTTCCTGATATGACATGGGTCTTGTTTATTGAAAATCTGCAACAGTTGGCCATACACATGAAACTTTGTTTAAATATAAGCAAATAATCAAACATCATTTTTTGCGATGTAAAAAAAGAAGACATACAAGGGTTGATTTACTAAAACTGGAGAGTGCAAAATCTGGTGCAGCTCTGCATAGAAACCAATCAGCTTTCAGGATTTTTTGCCAAATTAATTGAACAAGCTGAAGTTAGAAGCTGATTGGCTACCATGTACAGCTGCACCAACTTTTGCACCCTCCAGTTGTTAGGACCTAGTTCACCTGCTGGTGGCACTGTGGTGCTCTGGGCCGAAAGCTGCAGTTTTAATGTCTACCAGTAGATGTCTCCCAGCAGCTGCTTGCAGGTTCCAGTGATCAGCTCCACCTGGCCACATCTACATAAGTTCCACCTTTGCTACTGCTCCTCGCTAAGGATGGGCTCAGGCATGTTTGCAGCTCAACATGCCCGAGCCCACCAGGAAGCTTGCATAACAGGCAGTGAGACATTTCCTGATCTCTGCAGCCGCGGATCTGGAAATGTCTCACTGCCTATGATTAGCGCTGCACAGTGTAAACTTCATGGCGGGCTCGGGCATGTGGAGCTGCGAATACGCCTGAGCCCATCCTTACTTCTCGCCTCAATGTTTTAGCTGCTCCTGCGTGTACCCTGTTAGTTGTGATGCTGCCTGACTCTGTAGCTCAGTGTTTCTCAACTTAAGTCCTCAAGATGCCCCAACAGGTCATGTTTTCCGAATTTCCTTCAGATGAAACGGCAGTGGTAATTACTAAGGCCGTGAAACTGATCAAATCACCTGTGCAAAATAATGGAAAGCCTGAAAACTAGACCTATTGGGGCATCTTGAGGACTGGAGTTAAGAAACACTGCTCTAGCCAATTACTCTTGATCTTACTCTTGCCCTTGCCCTGCTTCCAGAATCATGCTGCCTTGTTCTCATCCCAGTTTTGTTTTCCCCCATCCCATCTGCTCCCTGCTCTCCCCTGCTTTATGTGTTTCTGTTTGTACATTTGAATATACACTATATTGTCAAAAATATAAGGGCGCCTCCCTTTACATCCACAATAACTTTAATGGCATCCCAGTCTTAATCCGTAAGGTTCAATATTGAGTTGGCCCACCCTTTGCAGCTATAACAGCTTCAACTCTTCTGGGAAAGCTAGCAAAAGGTTTAAGAGTGTCTATGGGAGGGGGCGTGGCCTGGATGTGAGTGGCGGCGGACGTTTCCTAGAGGAGCTCCAGGTACCATCCATCACCATCGGTACTCTGTATCGCCCATCCACGCTTACAAAGCATACCATCCCATCCAGCTAGACCCCCTGCATTATCCCACACTCTTATCTTCGGACAATTCGGCCAGGGGAAACCGGAGGTCTCCCGAGATTGACCGCATCCAGTGCCCGGGGCCGCCGCCATCTTGCAGGCCCGAGGCCTCCCGGAGGAAACCTGTTTGCGGCTGTATTTGAGGTAAGGGACCAGCTCTCGTCCCTCCCTGACACCCATCCACATACCTCCAGTGATCCGGAGCAAGAGCTACGTCTCGGGGGCATTCGTGGAGGCCGCGGTCGGTGCGGCCTAGTCAGGCCTGGGAATCCGCGGTGTTTCCTGAGGCAGTACCTCGCGGGAGCGGGCCGCGGCCGGGCCACATCTGCAGATCTCCTGTACCCAGTCAC
Organism: Rana muscosa; assembly: GCA_029206835.1. NCBI lineage: Eukaryota > Metazoa > Chordata > Amphibia > Anura > Ranidae > Rana > Rana muscosa. The sequence continues at coordinate 133,886,691 of CM055126.1, forward strand.
TCTTCCTGGACCCTGCCACAGCTGGGGAAACTATCCATCACTTCTCCCCAATATATGCATAAGGCTATCTACTACCTTCTTACAAAAGTCTGTGCTGCTAGCACACGGCGGCCATCTTGGTACACCTCTGCGATCTCCATAGTCCCCCTGCAGCAGATTAAAGACCCTGTCCCTCTACCTTGGCTCACAGTTCAACAAAAGTCGGTGCTCTTGTAGAGGACTAAGGTGGGATTCCTTCCTATTAGTGGGATTCAGCTGCAGCCCGGTTCCCATAACCCTGTCAGGCGGCCATCTTGCTTCACCCGGCCTCAAATTTACAGAGCTCTCCCTTATCCTTCTGCAGATGTTTCACCCCCCTCAACACTTTTAAAGTAGCCTGGCCTGAAAGAACATCCCCAGGGGTCACCATCAGTAGAGACTTCCTCCCATCCTGGTTTTTGAACTCCCCATAAGTCGTCCCCTGCCTGAACCGAGACTCCTGGCCTGCCACTAACCCCACAATCCGGTCCTCTGCCGACTTTCCCTTGGGCTGTTGGGAGAACCCAACAGGAGACAGCGCTCCATGGTTGGAGGATCCCCTCACCCCCTCACCTGTATTAAGGTGACAAGATGAACTAAAAGTCACATCCTCAAGGGGGGGCGCATGCGCGGCGCGGAACTGGCAGGCAGCTAAGTGAAGGAGATCCGAGGGCACCGGAGACATTAGCACTCCCAAGGGGGTTATATAGCCTGCAAATCTTACTTGAATCACCCTGAACCCCTAGAGGGACCAGTTGTGCATGCCGTCGATTAAAAAATATAATAAGCAGAAATCCGCCCAGCGGTCCTTGACGAATTATTTATTACGGGCCCGGGATCAAACGAGGATGTCCCAGAGTGGCGCTGACCAGGAATCGTCCATGCTGGAGGCCCCGGAGCCCAAGGCTTCCCCTTCTGCGACTTCAGAGCTGAGTGAGTACACTCCACACCTCACGAAGGCAGACTTGGACCACAGTCTGACGACAATGTATGAAAAACTTGCCCGCAAGTTTCAGGCTGAGCTTCACAAGTCCACCCATACCCCAGGAGATCGCTTCCCTGGGCGGGAGGACAGACGTACTAGAGGTGAAGCATGATGAGCTCCAGCTCGCATACGATGACCTCCGCAAAGACCATGAATTACTCACGGACACGGTTGTCCAGTTCCAGAATAGTATGGAAGATTTAGACAACCGGAACAGGAGGAACAATATTAGAGTGCGTGGCCTGCCTGAAACAGTCATGGATCTGCCTGATGCCACTGAGAGCTTGTTTCGCTCCCTCCTCCCAGAACAACCGGTGAATGCATTCATATGTGACCGCCTCCACAGGGCCCTACGACCCAAACCGCCCCCGGAGAAGCCTCCGAGGGATGTGGTGATGTGCCTGAAGGACTACCTGGTGAAGGAGGAGATCCTGTGAGCTTCCCGCAACACCCCTCGTATACAGCTGGACGGGGTCACCATTCAGATATATCCGGACATCTCCCCGACCACACTGGAGAGACGCCGACAGATGAAAGAAATCACCTCCGTCCTTCAAACCGCTCTGATCCGCTATAGATGGGGTTTCCCATTCAAACTGACGGTCCCACACAACGGATCCACATACACCGCCACCACGGTCCTGGAAGGTAAATCCATCCTGGTCAAATTGGGCCTCCTCGAACCTCAACAAGCACCAAGGCACCCGTCCACCCCCCGCCGCAGAGCCTACCGTAACCCATGACTGCAGACAGCTGTGGAAGTTCTCCGCGGCTCCACCACGATCTTCCCGCAGGCTTGCGGTCAGGGTACTAAATATGATTTCGGTACCACCTGTCCCCCCCTTATTTTTTGTTCATGAGCCCCATGTCCCCTGGCCTGTCTCGCTGGACTTGTCAATTTCTGGACCCCCAAGCCTTTCGGTTCTGAACGAGCCTTTATGTCTCCGGTCCTCGTGATCCTGCCGTTTTCCGCCCGGAACTTTTACCCCCCAACCACGTTAGTGTTCAATCCAAGAAACACTTCTCTCCCACCATTCCCTTTTTTTGTTTTGGGAGAGACCTTGTACTGAACTCTTGCCACTCTCTCTCTCCCCCCTTCAGTGTTGGGGGAGATTGAGTGCACGTGGAAGACTGTTTTTTTTCAGTCATTTGAAATATTTGATGCTGGCCTGGATGGCCTATCCATCCAGACCCCTGTTAGTTTGTTTGCTTTTTTTTTTCTTCCTACAATGTTCCTGTTATCAATGTTATATTATTGGTTTTACTGCTACACTTAACCTGCTGACCGTGCCCCCGATCTATGATCCAGGAATTTGGCAACCCGCTTTGGTGCTGGGCCTGTGGGTTATGCGGCTGACATTCGCACCTATCTCACCAACCTCACTCCAAGCTAAATTTGTTCCAACCATATTATGGGTTTGAAGGTTATCTCACATAATGTCAGAGGCTTTAATTCCACACAAAAGAGGAGGAAGGCCTTTCGAGATTATAAGCAATTGGGGGCGGACATTGTCCTCCTGCAAGAGACTCATTTTTCGGCAATGTCTCACCCCAATTATTTTGACAAGTCATTTAAGTTACATTACCATACCACGTATAGCTCTAAAGCCAGAGGGGTAGCCATATTTGTCAGAAATAATGTACATTTTGATGTCAAACATGTTTACAAGGACCCGGATAGCAGGTTTTTGATACTCCAAGGTGATGTCCAGGGCAAAGCCTTTACAGTTGCCAATGTGTACGCCCCCAATACTGCTCAGGGTTCCTTTTTCAGGTCCTTCACCCAAATTTTGGACAGATATACTTCTCCACACATGATAGTGGGTGGTGACTTCAATCTAGTCGCCCATTCCACACTGGACAGAAGCAAGGTTACCCACTCATCTAAGGCCTTCCCCAAATCCCTAGTGAGGTCCCTGGAGACTTTCCAACTTATTGACACATGGAGGGCCCTCAATACAGGAGCTAGGGAATACACACATTACTCAGCCCCCCACGAGAGCTATGCAAGGCTAGATTACATTTTCAGCTCCCCAATTTTTCTTGCCAACTCCACAGCGGCCACTATACACCCATGCCCATGGTCAGACCACCTGGTGGTCTCCTTTAAAACTTTGCATGTAGGCATTTCCCCCCTGACAGCCTCCTGGAGGCTTAATGACTCCCTATTGACGGACCCTGACATAGCCACACAAGTAGCGAATCAGTTGGAAGAGTACTTCAGACTGAACGATGTAGAAGACACCACCCCCTCTATTCTCTGGGCGGCCCATAAGGCAGTACTTCGCGGCCGACTGATAGAGTTGGCCACCATTAAGAAGAGACAGAAGTTAGCCAAAATTAAAACCCTAACTGCAGACCTTGCAAAACTGTACCATATACACGCACAATCCCACGCCCCGGACACTCTTAGACAAATTGACCAGAAGAGGGTGGAATTGGATACTATCCTCTCAGACCACACTGAAAAATCTATTAGATGGGCCAAAGCGAGATTCCTATTGCACTCAAACGCTGCCTCGGCCATGTTCTCACGTAAACTACATCACTCCCTTCAGCCCACCCATATCTACAAATTGCGTAACACCTCGGGCCAGCTGGTCTCCCACCCCAAGGAGGTGCTTGACACTTTCACTGCGTTCTACAGCTCCCTACTATCTGCCCCAGCCTCTCCCCCCCCTGCTGGAGTTGAGGACTGGTTGAACTCCATCCAACTTCCGACTTTGACACACGAACAACTGACCAACTTGAACGCCCCATGCACAGAACTGGAGGTCCTGACAGTCATTAAGTGGCTCAAAGCGTCAACAGCCCCGGGCCCAGACGGGTATACGGCGACTTACTATAAAAAATATGCAGGTACGTTGGCCCCTAAATTGACTAAATTAATCAACCACGTATTGCAAGGCCACTCACTTCCAGAGGAAATGCTTGCAGCCAATATGACCCTAATCCCTAAACCTAACAAGGATCACTCCCTCCCCCAGAATTACAGACCAATCTCGGTTCTTAACAATGACATTAAGATTCTAGGTCGTGTTCTTTCAGATAGACTAGCCCCCATAATTTCCACCCTGGTTGGCCCCGAACAAACCGGATTCATCCCCTCTAGGCAAATCACAGACAACATCCGCTTGGCGACGGACATTATCCAGGATGCGGAGCTATTTTCCCGCAAGGTTCTTCTGTTGGGCCTGGATATACACAAGGCCTTTGATAGTGTCCTGTGGCCATATATGGACGCGGTCATGACTAGGTTTGGTTTTTCAGGGGAGTTTGTTCATAGATTTAGGGCACTGTACCACAATCCTCACACACGCGTTAGGCTCCCAGGTTGCACTTCGGATTACTTCCCCCTGGGCAGGGGAACACGCCAGGGCTGCCCTCTGTCCCCTTTGATGTTTGCCCTGGCCGTGGAGCCTTTGGCGAGGGCGATCATCACAGACCAGAACATTAGGGGGTATCAGAAGGGGGATGGGGAGTATAAGGTGAGCCTATACGCGGATGATATCCTTGTATTCCTCCAGGACCCAGTTACTTCCCTTCCTAATTTAATCTCTACACTCCAATCCTTTCACACTTTTTCGGGCCTTGGCGTCAACCTCTCCAAGTGTTCGGCCCTCCCTGTCAATATCCCTCCCAGAGTCACCTCTGCCCTTAAATCTTCTTTTGGCTTTTCAGTATCAAATAAAACCCTCCAATACCTCGGGATTCGTCTAGCCCCCACCCTAAGAGAATTATATAACGCTAACTACCCCCAGATCTTCGCCAAAGTCAGACAATGGTTACGCCTATGGTCTACATTCCACATCACCCTCCTAGGCAGAGTCACAGCCGTAAAAATGTCCATTTTACCGAAATTGCTTTACTTCTTTAGGGCTCTCCCCCTTTATATATCACGACATACTCTGTTGCAGATCCAACGTGAGATTAATGGGTTTCTATGGAACAATAAACATCCTAGGTATGGCGGTCTTATCACACACAGACCCTCTTCACAGGGGGGGTTAGCACTACCTAACATCTGGTTGTATTACTTGTTAGCCAGGTTGGCCCAGACGGCACAGTGGCATGCCGCACCAGACAGCATCCCCTGGCTACAGTTTGAAATGTCCTCTGTCAGCCCATACTACCTCCCGGGACTTCTTTGGCAGACGGGCCTTAAGCCCAGGGAACTGGGCATGCTAAACATGGTAGTGGGTCAGACAATACACCTTTGGTCCCTATATCACCACAAATTTAAACTTAGGTCTGGCAGACCCCCCCTGTCCACCTTCCTGGGATCGCCCAGTTTTCCCCCTGCTTTCCGATCCCCTGAGAGCTTCCATTGGTGGGTACAAAACTCCCTCTTGACATTAAAAGCACTATCGCAAGGCACACATTTCTGTTCATTTACACAACTCCAAGAGCAGTTCGAAGCCCCGGGAACGGAATTCTTTAGATTCCTACAAATTAGGCACTTTTTCGAATCCCTATTCACATTGAACACTAGATCCAACTTATCCCAGTATGAAACAATCTGCCAGAATGGTGCTAGAGGCAAGGGAACGATCTCTACAATATATATGTCACTGAATGATTCTCAGCTGCCAGTTAAGTCCTCGGCTATGACCCATTGGGAATCAGACCTGGGTGTGGCATTCCCCCCAGAAGACTGGAGCGACATGCTACAGAATATGCACAGATGTACCCGCTCCATAGCCACTAAGGAGACAGTACTTAAACTACATACGAGGTGGTACCTCACTCCAGATAGAGTTCATAAATACTACCCTACAGTTCAGGAGACGTGCTTTAGGGGCTGCCAGAGCCCTGGCACCCTTCTGCACATGTTTTGGGGTTGCCCTCATCTGAGGCACCTATGGAGCCAGGTGGCATCCAGGGTGACGCAGATTGCGGGCACCATCCTAGACCTGACGGCCCCGATGTGTTTTCTCTTTGCCACTATACCGGGTCTGCCTCCCCATACCCAGAGATTAGTGAATACCCTATTCTGTGCAGCTCATTGGGCCATAGCCTTGAATTGGCGGTCCCAGTCGGTTCCATGGACACAGGTACTCCAGCGGATGGAGTCTATCCGTCTTATGGAGAGGATCTATCACACTATCATGGACACCATGCCGACCTTCCATAATAAATGGGCGGCGTGGTCGACAGGAGCGGCTATACTGTGACCAACGCACTGCCTCTGGGGAGGCCGCCTCTGTGTGGTCGGATAGGTACCCCATATTCTCCCGTTTCCTTTGGGCCCTGGGCCTGGGGATACTAGGAGATGGTCAGGACATGTGATCCCAACCCAACGAGGAGTACATCCTATACTTTTTCTTTTTGTTTGATACTGGGTCGGTCGAATTATTCATACCAGAAGTAGCAGATTAAAGTTTATTTTTCAACAGGTTGTTTTCCCCTTTCTACCCATATACCTGTCTAAGCTTTTTCTTTTCCCTAATCTTTCTTTCCCTTCGTTCTTATCCTTCCATGGAGATTCTCCCTTATTCCCCTCTAATCCTGTTTCCTTCTTGATTTCTTTTAAGCATTAATAGAATTTTCTTTCTGTTTGAACCCTGGGATGCACCCAAAGGGCCGTCACTGGGCCTGACCTCGAGTAACACATTTAGTTTCTGCCCCTGTGACTGATCCTCTTATGCTCTTTTCCTCTCGATATTATATGTTGCAATGTAATTTTTATGTTATATGAGTGGGTTGCATCCCGATAAGATATGTGCTTTTTTTTTCTGTCTATACCCAATAAAAAAACGTTTGTATTAAAAAAAAAAGAGTGTCTATGGGAATGTTTGACCATTTTTTCAGAAGCGTATTTGTGAGGTCAGGCACTGATGTTGGACAAGAAGGCCTGGCTCGCAGTCTCCGCTCTAATTTATCTCAAAGATGTTCTATCGGGTTGAGGTCAGGACAGTCAAGTTCCTCCACCCCAGACTTGCTCATCCATGTCTTTATGGACCTTACTTTGTGCACTGGTCCAGATCATTTGGTGAAGGGGGGATTATGGTGTGGGGTTGTTTTTCAGGGGTTGGGCTTGGCCCCTTAGTTCCAGCGAAGGCAACTCTTAAGGCATCAGCATACCAAGACATTTTGGACAGTTTTATGCTCCCAACGATGTGGGAACAGTTTGGGGATGGCCTCTTCTTGTTCCAAAATGACCGCGTACCAGTGCACAAAGCATATCTGGTCACACCTGCTTTACAGGATACCAGCACTTGGTATCCTCACAAATGACTTCATCGAGGGAAAAAATGGGTAGCAAAAGTACCAAACATAAAGGTGAAGTGCACGCCAGTGAAAATGCAAACAAAATTGCCCTGCATACACTGCTACTATTTATACCTTCACACTAATACCATCCCCTGGGTTCTACCCACTCTTATTTAAATCAGTAAACATTGGTCTTAAAGCAGAATTTTACTCTCTTAATCAACATTAACTCTTTTCAATTATTGTTTTGCTAGCATTAGTAAATAAATAGGAAGTTATATTATATTTACTTGTTTTAAAGTTTATTTTTAAATTTTTTTGGTTGCTTCCTGGTTTCTGGCTTAGGCCAAAATGATGCCGTACATCCCAGGAGACCACATGGCATTTTTTTTTCCTTCATCTGGAGAAAGGGTTTTCTCAGCTAAGCACACACCTCCTGCCTGCATGGCTGAGCTAAAGGCAGATTGATTCAAGGAAGTAAATGCTACATGAATGATCTACCCTTACTCAAGATGATCACAATTAAAAATGCTGGGGGGGGGGGGGGGGGCGTTCCACAGTGATTTCTCAACAACATAAAGAATGGAGACATGGATGCATGAGTTTGCTTTGAATATTAAAAGTGAATTAAATAGTGGTTTCAGTTTGTGGTGCTCAGATACAGTTTAGTTCCGCTTTAATATGTGGTATTAATAATAATATTAATAATAATTCCTCCTTGTAGTTAAAAAAAAGATTCAAAGAGAGAGGCAATGTCAGGGAAATCTTCCGTCCAACAGCGCCAATCAGCGCCCAATGCGCACGCGCGGCGGAATGACGCTTCGGCGCATGCGCGCGGGGTTGGACGGCGCTTCTACGTTCTCGGGTGCGCGCGCGGCGCACCAATAGGAATCCAGGCGGGCCTATTTAAAGAAACCCAGTTGCACTGACAAGTTGCTGGTTTGTCAGCTTTCCTGTGTACCCAAGACTCTGGAAAACTACTTTGAAAATCTCCTTGTGACCCGGACTGGCTTGATTCCTCTAAACTCTCTCCTGGACCTGACCCTCGGCTTGCTATACGGACTTCTGCCTTCTCCTGTGTTTGACCCTCGGCCTGTGACTCGGATCTGCTACCTGTCTACAATCCTTGACCTCCTGCTTGTACCTTTGGACTTCCACGTTTCCTTTGAACTCCTGCCTTGTTCTCGGTATTTTCTGGACTTGTTACCTTTTGCTGTGTTAGACCCCCAGCCGGGACTGTTACCTCTGCAATTGCAACCCGGACTCAGCCTGCACCGGCTTCAATTGTCTCCTGCTGTTTGAACTTTACCAATCCAGCTAGTTCCTGCTTGAAGCCTGTTCTTCAGTCTACTCAGCACTACCAGACCGTCTACAAGTACCCATCACCTGCCGGTAGCCGGTGCCGCTTCTCGCCATCCACTCCCTGTCTCACCTCCAGGGGGTGGAGTGCGTCAAGTCGCAAAGGTGAACCACTCTCGGCATCTCGGCCTCGGTAAGTACATACCCTAACAGTACAAACCAGCCAGATGTCTGAGGCCGACAGGGTGCGTTCACCGTTCGAGACCCTATGTCAGCAAGTCACCGCACTAACCGATGCGGTTCAGAAATTACAAGAAGGTTATGTCCAAATGGATGGCCGCTTTCAGCTACTTACTGGAGCTACAGGACCAGCATCACCAGCTGCCACCGCTGCCAATGTTGCCTCCACGTCTCAAAATCAGGCAAACCCTACCGTAGTAATGGCTACCCCTGAACCCAGGGTCCCTCTGCCTGAATGATTTTCTGGCGTCCGTAAGAAATATCGGGCTTTCAAAAACGCATGTTCTCTTTACCTCGCCCTTCATCCCAGGACTTTTTCTTCAGAAGTGGTAAAGGTGGGGTTCGTCATCTCCCTTCTAACCGACGAACCTCAGGCCTGGGCCCATGGCCTGATGGAGCAAAGCAGCCCCATACTAGATTCCGTGGACACTTTCTTCGAGAGTATGGCGCAGCTGTATGATGATCCTCAGCGATCAGCCACAGCTGAGTCTGTTCTCCACAGTTTAACCCAGGGGAGAAGGCCGGTGGAGGACTACACGGCAGAATTCCAGAAATGGTCAGCTGACACTGGCTGGAATGAGATGGCCCTCAAATACCAATATCGCCAAGGACTGTCTGAGGCTCTTAAAAACGAGCTGGCCAGGATTGGTGTTCCAACTACTCTGGAAGATTTGATCCAGTCTGTCACTCAGCTTGACAGACGCCTGCGGGAGCGGCGTTCTGAGCGTTTCCAGACTACCCGTCCGAACTGGACTTTGCCCCGATCAGCTCCTGCCTATCCACCCATCCAAGTTCCTACAGCATCCTCTCCTCCCGAGCCTGAACCCATGCAGCTTGGTCTGGTTCGTCCTCCCCTTTCTCCTGAGGAAAAGCAGCGCAGGCATCAGGCCAATCTGTGTCTTTACTGCGGGGGTACTGGCCATTTCCTTCGGAGCTGCCCAGTAAGACCTAGTAAGTGTACCCCCAAAGACACTTTGAACTACCAAGTTTCTGGCTTGCCACAGACTTATGTTGTTATTTATATTTCTCTACAGCTACCAACAGGAGTAACCCGCCTACCGGCGATTATTGATTCAGGAGCCTGCAGCTGCTTTCTGGACTCTTCACTTGCTTCCCAACTTCACTTTCCTCTGCAAACCAAGGACCGTTATCTTCAGGTTCATCTGGCGGATGGATCCCTGCCTCGTTCAGGGGTAATTACGCAAGAAACAAAACCCGTCCTTGCTATCATGGAATCAGGCCACCAAGAATACCTCCGATTTGACCTCATCCCATCTCCCATGTTCCCCATCATCCTGGGCCTCCCGTGGCTGCAAGCACATGAGCCTCATATAAACTGGGCCAAAAGGGAAGTTAACTTCACTTCTTCGTATTGTTCCCAACACTGTCTCTCCGCACTTCCAACTGTCTGTGCTACTTTAACCCCTCAACTGGATAACCTACCACATGTTCCATCAGCATACTTGGAATTCCGGGACGTCTTCGACAAACAGCAGGCTGACCGCCTACCACCACATCGGCCCTACGATTGCCCCATTGACCTTCTGCCTGGCTCCAAAATTCCATTCGGCCGCATCTTTCCCTTGTCCGAATCTGAGTTGAAGGCCCTCAAGGCCTACATTGAGGAAAATCTGGAAAAGAAATTCATTCGCCCCTCTTCTTCCCCAGCCGGTGCCGGAATCTTTTTCGTTGAAAAAAAAGACGGGACTCTGAGGCCCTGCATCGACTATAGGGAAATAAATAAAATTACTATTAAAAACAGATACCCGCTTCCTCTCATCCCGGAGTTGTTCCAACGATTCCGATCAGCTCGGATCTTCTCTAAACTGGATCTTCGAGGGGCCTACAACCTCATCAGGATCAGGGCTGGAGACGAATGGAAGACCGCTTTTAGATCTAGGTTCGGCCATTTTGAATACTTGGTCAGGCCATTCGGGCTTTGCAACGCCCCAGCTACTTTCCAGCACCTGGTCAATGACATTTTCCGTGAACACCTGGACGACTTCCTAGTAGTCTACTTAGACGATATTCTTATTTTCTCGTCCTCCCTTGAACTACACCGGATCCATGTCATCAAGGTCCTCACTATTCTCCGAGAACATAGACTTTACCTCAAGGCCGAGAAATGTGACTTTGAGAAAACCACTGTGCAATTTCTGGGATTTATTATTTCTACCAATGGGGTCGCAATGGACCCGCAGAAAGTCAAAGCTATCCAGGAATGGCCAGCCCCAACAGACAAGAAAGGGGTACAACGGTTTATAGGTTTCGCCAACTTCTACAGGAGGTTCATTGTGGGGTTCTCCTCTATTGTGGCACCTATAACCCAACTGACACGCCAGGGCTACCGCTTCCACTGGTCACAGGAAGCTCAGGATGCCTTCGATAACCTAAAAAACGCATTCACATCGGCACCTGTATTGAAGCATCCAGATCCGCTACTGCCGTTTACTCTGGAAGTAGACGCTTCCGAGTCAGCCACTGGGGCCATCCTCTCTCAAAGACAGGGCCCCAAATCCCTTCTTCATCCAGTAGCCTTTGCCTCTCATAAACTAACTGCTCCGGAACGTAATTATGACGTCGGAGACCGGGAACTATTGGCTATCAAATTCGCCCTGGAAGAATGGCGATACCTTCTGGAGGGAGCCCCTCATCCTGTCATGATATTCACGGATCATAAAAATCTAGAATATCTGAGAACAGCAAAACGTCTACGACCCAGACAAGCCCGATGGGCCCTCTTCTTCACCAGGTTTAACTTTCATATCTCTTATAGGCCCGGTTCCAAGAACGTGAAGGCGGATGCACTCTCTAGGATGTTTCCCGAGACCCCTCAAGCAGAGGAACCTAGTACCATCCTATCAGCACAAAACTTTCTGCTCATCCCACAGGCTGATCTACTAACCTCCATAAAAGCTGCCTCTAAGCATTGTCCTGACCAAGTAATCCCTTCCCTGGAGAAGCGTAATGACTTGCTCTGGTCCCAAGGAAAAGTCTTCGTCCCTCTGGAAACAAGGCAACTGATTCTGAAAACTTTCCACGACCACAAACTAGCTGGCCACTTTGGAGCCCGAAAAACCATGGAACTAATCTCCCGCTCCTTCTGGTGGCCTGGTTGGAGGCAAGATTGCAAGTCCTATGTTGCCTCCTGTACCCGTTGCCAATGGAATAAGGGACCCAAAACCAAGAGTTGGGGGCTACTCAAACCTTTGCCTATCCCTGAACGTCCATGGGCAGATGTGTCCATGGATTTCATTGTAGATCTACCGCCCTCTGGAGGTTTTACCACGATTCTGGTCGTAATTGACCGCCTCTCCAAAATGGCACACTTCGTGCCCATGATCAGTACCCCCTTTGCTGCAGATACAGACAAAGCCTTTTTTCAGGAGATAATCAGGCTCCTTGGGGTGCCTAAGAGCATCACCTCTGACAGAGGCATTCAATTCACGTCGAAATTCTGGAAGGAAATTTGCAAATCTCTAGAAGTCAAGATTTGCCTATCATCGGCATATCACCCCCAGAGCAACGGACAGACAGAGAGAACCAATCAAACCCTAGAACAATATCTCCGTTGCTTTTGCTCAGCCTCACAAGGCGATTGGTCCTCCCTATTATCCTACGCTGAATTTGCATATAACAACTCGGTGCATTCAGCCACCAGTCAAACTCCTTTTTGGGCCAACTTTGACTTCCATCCTTCCTTCCTCCCTGATGACATTCCGGAGAGCTCTGTTCCTGCTGTTCAAGATCGGATAGCCTTTGTCCAATCTAATTTTCTGACACTCCAGGAAATGATGCAAAACGCCCAGGAGTCTTACAAGAGATACTATGACAAAGGTAGGAAGGAAAATCCAATCTTCAAAGTTGGGGAGGAAGTATGGCTCTCCGCCACCAACCTCAAATTGCCGATCCCTTCACGGAAATTAGGACCAAGATTCATAGGCCCTTTTAAAATCAAGCGAGTAATCAACTCTGTGGCCTTTGAATTGGCACTGCCCGACTCCTACAGGATACACCCGGTCTTCCACATGTCTCTGTTGAAACCGGTAGTCTCCAGCTCCTTCCCAAGAAGGGATGAGCCACCTCCCCCACCTGTGGAGGTTGATGGTGAAAACGAGTACGTGGTGGAATCTATCTTGGGTTGCAGGAAAAGAGGCAGGCAATTACAGTATTTAATCAAATGGAAGGGGTATCCCCCAGAGGACAACTCTTGGGAACCATCTAGGAACCTACATGCTCCCCGTCTAATTAGAGTCTTTCACCAGGAACATCCCGAGTTGATGTCTAGTCTGGGCATCCAGAGTCCGCCCCTAGGAGGGGGGCACTGTCAGGGAAATCTTCCGTCCAACAGCGCCAATCAGCGCCCAATGCGCACGCGCGGCGGAATGACGCTTCGGCGCGTGCGCGGGACGGCGCTTCTACGTTCTCGGGTGCGCGTGCCGACGCAGCGGCGCGCGCGCATGCGCGGCGGCGCACCAATAGGAATCCAGGCGGGCCTATTTAAAGAAACCCAGTTGCACTGACAAGTTGCTGGTTTGTCAGCTTTCCTGTGTACCCAAGACTCTAAGAAAACTACTTTGAAAATCTCCTTGTGACCCGGACTGGCTTGATTCCTCTCATCTCTCTCCTGGACCTGACCCTCGGCTTGCTATACGGACTTCTGCCTTCTCCTGTGTTTGACCCTCGGCCTGTGACTCGGATCTGCTACCTGTCTACAATCCTTGACCTCCTGCTTGTACCTTTGGACTTCCACATTTCCTTTGAACTCCTGCCTTGTTCCCGGTATTTTCTGGACTTGTTACCTTTTGCTGTGTTAGACCCCCAGCCGGGACTGTTACCTCTGCAATTGCAACCCGGACTCAGCCTGCACCGGCTTCAATTGTCTCCTGCTGTTTGAACTTTACCAATCCAGCTAGTTCCTGCTTGAAGCCTGTTCTTCAGTCTACTCAGCACTACCGGACCGTCTACAAGTACCCACCACCTGCAGGTAGCCGGTGCCGCTTCTCGCCATCCACTCCCTGTCTTACCTCCAGGGGGTGGAGTGCGTCAAGTCGCAAAGGTGAACCACTCTCGGCATCTCGGCCTCGGTAAGTACATACCCTAACAGGCAACTTCTCTACCTTATTGTGAACATGGGTGCTCAATGGAAGAGAATACTATTTTGCTTCCCAAAGTAGGAGGAATAACATCACAATTTCTCCCTTTCCTCTGCCTTTCATGGTGTATTTTTGACATAATGATTCCAGCTGTTACATGTAGAGAGAAACAAAAAATTGATCAAATAAGTGCAAGAACTAAAGCCTCGTACACACTATCAGTTTTTCGGACAACTGTTCATCCATTTTTTGTTGTATGCTAATCTCATGTCAAAGGTGAAGAGGTTACTCACCATACGAAAGTTCTCGTACGACAGAATACAACTTCAGAAGTGACGTCATATGTTGAATAGTTTTGTATGTATTCTCTTGTTTCTGAGCATGCGTAGTCTTGCTGTTACGATTATTTTTGTACGAAAACTATACTAATTAAACAAAAATCGGACGTTGAGTTACGACAATTTTTTTTATAGTCTTTTGTCGGACGAAAAACCGGAATCGGCTGTCGAAAGAACCGTACTAACGATCTGAAAATCGGCAGATCGTTCATTGGACAAAATTTTACTTACAATTTTCGTACCGTGTGTACGGGCCTTTAGGAACGGGTAGGGTCCTCCAATATTTCCTTATCCTTTCCCTTTCTCTATGATGAAAGAAATAAGGACAGTCATACACATACTTCATGTTATGAACTAAAATTCTAGAAAACTAATAAACAAGACTTCAAAAGAAAAAGCTCTGCCCAAATAAGGTATACGGATGACAAAGCACTCATCATTAGTGTTGGCTGTAATATTGCAGACTACAGGCAATACTGGAGACGAGTGCTTTGTCATTCGTATATCAGCATTGACTCACCATACCACTGTGTGTTGGGACGGACATATTGGTTGAGGCAGATTTTGCTTCCTCGTGTCAGAACCGCCTTCAGATGATCATTGAGACAATATTGAAGAAGCAGCAGAGGAGGTGTAGAAAGCAACAGTCTACAAAATTATTGAAGTAGCAGCAGAGAGATAATGTAGGTGCAAGATGAGTGATGAGACACACTCACATACCTGGACTTGCACTTTTATTTCTCAGGAGGAAAAAAAACAAAAGGTCCCCTGTTTAGGGTACTGCTTAGAAACAATTAGAGCCCCATTCTGGGCAATCTATGAACCCTCTCCCACCTACCTCTAACCCATCCTGCACATTTTTTTTTCTTACCTGGTTAAACAAGTTATACTCAACCAAGTTCCCCATTGGGGTCTCTCGTCAGTGCTGTTTGCAGGTGCAAGAAACAACTAATAAAGCTGGTCTCCAACAGTCCCCTCACACTGACGTCACTCCTCTTCTGGACCCAGAGCCTGCTCAACAGCCAACAGGATGTGTCCACATCATGCAAGCAGTGACATGGACACCCAAAGAAGTTCACCCCTGAATGATCGTAGAGGAGAGAAGGTTTGAGACTACAATGTCACATTTTTCTTTTTTTATCCAGTGATCATTTAGAGGGGGGTGGGAAATTATTCCAGACTCAGTTGGGTTTTAAAATTTCTAGATTTTCCCTTTTAACATAGCAAATACTCCCCTTTTAGAGTTCAGGTCCACTTTAAGCATTTTCACAATTTTAGCTACACTTACTTTTAAAAGAGTGATTGCTTAGCTTAATATATACACAGCCCCAGTCAATTAATCAATATATATCCTACCCGTTCAAATGCAAGATACAATGTCATAATCAATCATTATGTACAATGTCTCTTTCATTATGTATAATTACTGTACCTGTCTATCTATACACGCAGCCCATCATCATCATTGATCCCAGGGAACTACTAATGCCAGGGGATGATGGCAGGTATGATGGAGATAGGGGCATCACAATTTTTTCCCTTGCATGGCACCACAACACATGTATGTGCATTACCTTGCAAGGTGGTGTGCTGCAATGCAGATGAATTGGAGTGCATTGAAGTTCTGCCTGGAATGACATTCATAATGAATCGCAACACATCACACCAATGTGTGTAGTGGTAACACGTTAAAAATTGCATTTTATCTAAACCCCAAAACAAAAATGTTATATATTGCAGCTTACCAATCCTTAAATGTGGTAACTGCATAATTATTTTATTTTTGTAGGCTTTTTTCCTTTATTTAACCTGGGGTTGCTCTGTTTTATGGAGGAGCGATGGAACAACCCTTGAACAGCAACACTGCCAGCCTGTGGAGAGGATAGTGTTGATTGAGCTAGTAGATGTAGATGGACTTGACTAACAAATTAATGCCAAACTAACACTTTTCAAGCAGTTACAACCTAAAACATAATTTTTTGGATAGAGACTTAACAAAAATGAATAAAGGATAACCTCTGAAAGACCCCCTGTCAGTGGTAAATGTTTGTCTCAATCTTCTAACTGCCACTTTTGATGAGCAGTTCGGTCTGCTAAAGGAAGTTGAAAATAACAGCCTTAATGGCTGGATCATTAGGTGAAAATTAAGGAAAATACCTAAAAAAAATTGAAACTAATGCAGCCACCACAGTTAGGGATTGGTATTCTGCAATATCTTGCACTTTTCTTTTGGTTTTGATACGCTTTACGGTTACAGGTTATGCTCAAGGTGTAGGCTGAAGGAAGCCTGTCCTGAGAGTAATCCAGAGGTTGCCACTGATGACATTTCCTTTAAATAAGGCTAGTTACCTAGTCGTCATGTTGATTCTGTGACTTCAATAGTTTCAATTCTGAGCACTATTGTAGAACAAGTATACTAATGAGGAGTCCTGACTTGCTTTTCTTGATTTTTTTTTTTTTTCGTCTTTTGGGTTTTGCATTTCTTGGTGCCAAACACCACTCTAGTGGTCTCGGGTTAGGGAGTGTAGAGGGACGGAGGTAAGAGGGAAAAGGGGTGGGGGAGAAAAGAGGGGGTATGAAGAAAAAAAAAGTGTGATGAAGAAAGGGAGGAAGTGAGTAGATGGAGGTAAGTTTGGGGGTCTGGGAAGGGTAAAGGAGCTTACCCTCCTTTCAGATCTTCCCCTCAGATTTACAGTGATTGCACTTCCAAGTGCACCTTCAATTGTACTTGCAGTGCACTTGTAGTCATAGGTATGCACAGCCTACTGCATTAGGGTGTGCAGCCCAAAGCTCAAACACACATGCATGTATGTATATATGGGCAGTAGGGCAGTGGACGATGTCAGAAGAGCAGTGGACAATGTCAGAAGAGCAGTGGACAATGTCAGAAGAGCAGTGGGAATGTCAGAAGAGCAGTGGACAATGTCAGAAGAGCAGTGGACGATGTCAGAAGAGCAGTGGACGATGTCAGAAGGGCAATGGACGATGTCAGAAGGGCAATGGACGATGTCAGAAGGGCAATGGACGATGTCAGAAGAGCAATGGACGATGTCAGAAGAGCAATCGATGATGTCAGAAGAGCAGTGGACGATGTCCGTAGGGCAGAGGTTGGTGTCAGTAGAGAAGTGGACAGTGTCAGTAGGGCAGAGATTGGTGTCAGTAGTTTATTTTTATTCTTTTTTTATTATAACCTTTTTACAGTTTTATTATCTTTTACAATTTTTTTTACAATAATTTATTATTATTTATTTATTTACATTTTACAGAAAGGGACTGAGGACAGAGATTCCCCAGTCTCTTTCTCTGCATCCAAGCAGCAGGGAAATCTGTACATTACAGCATGATTAGGGTGTGGCCAGGCAAACCTGGCACACCCAGTGCGCACGCCTATGCTTGTAGGGCAGAGTGGATTTTCCTTTAGTAAATCAACCCCATTGTCATAGAATCCAGGTCAGTTAGCAGTGGGTAATGTATTTTACAGGTCAGGAAGTTAGATTGGGTCAGGAGTGGGGGAATGCTAGGTTTCCAAAGAAGGGGGTCATGGTTCCTGTAGAATGAGAGATCTGGAGAATATTGTTCATAGTAATTGTTGTATTACAGAAGTGCACAAGATATGATACACCTGCTTCTGTGCAATAAGTTACCTTTCAGTTTCGTGATCTGAATGGAATGAATGTGTATTTTCTTATCACACTTCCCAGGTCATACAAATGTCCTTCTTAAAGGTCATTAACTTGCACTAATGGCAGAACATTCAGCATTGCTGTGCTATAGTTTCTTCTGATACCATAAGCCATACTGTCACTGCTCTGTGAAAGTCTATCTCACATTCAAGATCTGGGACTTTTAACAGCCTTGTGTTGTGCATCAGTTACCAAACATTTAATAATGACTGATTGGTGAAAAGCATGTCTGTTGCCATGGGAACCATCCTACCCTCAGCTGGCAGTGCTGCGCACTAAAACAGATCTTTCGATTGTGGTTGTAGCATTAATTACAAAATGTTTCACTGCTACCACATTTCAACACAAGAACTGACACAGAGTTTCAAAAAATGTCTTTCAAATTAAATATAGACTTGAAAACACCTTTACATATTTCTAAAAAACTTACACTAATAGGTTCAAGCCTATGCATATTTTTTGTGCGTTTTTCAATTTGCAGAAACGTACTACAGTCCATTTAACATGGTTTCCTAGGGTACACGTTCACATCTATGCGTTTTTCAGTCAGTGTGTTTTTGGAAAGGGTCAGGGTTTTTTTTCCCCATAGATTGCATTTTGCGTGTAATAGACTTCAATGGACCCGAACCAAAAAATGCAAGTGTTGCATTTTTTGTGATTTTTTTTCCTCTTTAACAAACTGTAAATAGCTGATTGTTAAGAAACGGGCTGGGAATCCGACTGCCACGTCCTTGCCGGTGTTCTATCAGATTAGCGAACCCATCAGATCAACGACCGAAAGTGACATTCTGTCAGCTGCGCATGCGTTCCACGGGTTCGCTAATCTGATAGAACACCTGCAATTCTTTCTTTTACATTCAGTTAATGACTCATCGGTTGTGTTCTATTAGATTAGCAATCCCATCAGATCAGTGAACGGAAGTGACGTTCCGTCAGCTGCGCATGTGTTCCATGAGTTCGTTAATCTGATAGAGCAACAGCGGACATCCTCCTACTCCCAGCTATGTCTTGAATTTCGGAGAAATTTTAGCGATAAAGTTAGCGTATATAATCAAATATAGTATATTGACATCTATGATGCTGTTTCAATGTTTAATTTTGAAAGCCTAATGCCGCGTACACACGTTCAGAATTTTTCTGTCAGAATTTCCGATGGACTTAGACTGCAGGTTCTCAATTTTCCAGACGGAAAAAATTCCGATCGGAAGTTCCGATCGTCTGTAGCAATT
The DNA here is from genome assembly GCA_029206835.1 of Rana muscosa. Taxonomy (NCBI): domain Eukaryota; kingdom Metazoa; phylum Chordata; class Amphibia; order Anura; family Ranidae; genus Rana; species Rana muscosa. The sequence goes on from CM055126.1 coordinate 133,905,792, forward strand.
CCGACGCGCAAAATTTTGACGCATGCACGGAAACAATTTGACGCATGCTCAGAAGCATTAAACGTAATTTTCTCGGGTCTGGTATGGATTTATGAGGGGAACCCAATGTCATGGCTAGGTTGGCATACAAGGGTGCGAAGTTTGCACCCATGGCAGTTCCTTGTATTTGTAGAAAAAATTCCCCATCAAAGCTAAAGTAGTAGCACAAGGCAAAATTCAGTGACATCTAGAATGAACTTAACTTGTCTAGGGTTAGAATACAGATCTGCAGATAGGAAATGGTTGAGAGCTGAGAGACCAAATTGATGTGGTATGGATGTGTACAGAAAATTAATATCAAGTGAAACCCAGAAATAGCTGGGTTCCCAGGTGTATGGCTGTAAAAGTTCAAGGAGGTGAGTGCCATCTCTGATATATGATGAAAGATTTTGCGCTAGTGGCTGTAGGAATTTATCTATATATTTGGAGAATCCTGTAGTTATGCTGTTCATGGCAGCTATAATTGGTCTACCGGGGGGGGGGGGGGGGGGTTTGGTTTTTTTGAATTTTCAGGATGTGATAAAAATAGTAAGTCTGATAGAACTCTCCATGGAAAAAGTAAGCTTCTGTTTTATCTAGAATACCGCTGGACAGTGCTTCCTTGACCAGCGCATCAGCCTTGGTTTTAAAGCCAGCTAATGGTTCTTTTTTTAGTTTGATGTATGTGGTGGAATCTGCCAGTAATCTATGTGCTTCTGCTATGTAATCTGTTTTATTTTGGGTGACTATCCCTCCTCCCTTGTCTGAAGTTTTATGACAAGGTCTGTGTTGTTCATGAGATTTTGGAGAGCTATATTTTCATTTCTAGATAGATGACCTAGGTCAGTGTGCCTGGTATGGGATTGTTGGCAGAGTTTAAAAAAATGTGAGTAGATAACCCTGTAAAAAGTTTCTAAATATGGGCCCTTTGCTTGATAGTGATAAATAATAGATTTGTGTTTAAGCGTGGAATGGGTAATGGAAGGGGGGAAGTGGCAAGGTGCTGTGTGAACAGCCAGAGATCCTCTTAAGAGCTCTCTTGATATAATTGTTCAAGGGTGTTGATGCCGTCTGCATCAAAATCTGTATCTGTGGAGCTGGACATAGGAGTGTTTTGTACTAGTGTAGAGAATATTGCAGATGGATTTTTGTATTATTTAATCTGAAAAAAACTTTTAAGGGTAAGATTCCTACTATATCTGTTTAAGTCTTTAAATAGAGTGTAGGGGTTGGGTTTATTGGATGGAGCTCAATAGTGTTGTTTCAGCTTCAGTTAGTGTGTGTGATGAGAGATTAAAAAGTTTTACAGTCTGCGTGACTTCATTCTGGTGCCGTTTGCCCCTTCCTCTTCACCCTCTGCAGCCTCACTTGTGTACTTTCTTTTGTGGGTGCTGATTATAGGGGGCTTTACACTAAAAAAGTCTGGACAGCGGGGTGAAGGGTCTTAGTAATTTAATTGTCACATGGAGTTGTCAGAAACCTAGGTACTGTAAGCGCCCACGGAACCTACGGGAGTCAACAATGGATTGTACTTCATACTCCTCATGGTTCTCAACCTGTATAGGGTGAGGAAGTGGCACTGAGTTGGCAAAGCGATTGCAGACCAAAGGTTTCAATAAGGAGACATGAAACACATTTGAGATACGCATACTGGAAGGAAGGTCCCATGCGTAAGCCACTGGGTTAATCCTGCAAAGGATACAGAAAGGCCCAATAAAGCGAGGTGCAAACTTCAGAGAAGGAACACGAAGTCGGAGGTTGCGAGATGACAGCCAGACCCTGTCCCCAACCTGGTAGGAAGCCGCAGGCAGGCGTCTGCGGTCAGAATGGAGTCTGTACTTATCGTTAGCATGTCGCAAAGCCTCCTGGACATGTGCCTAAGTGGAACGAAGACCACGGAGATGCTCCTCTAACACAGGAATACTCTGCGGAACAAACGAGTCAGGCAACATGGAAGGTTGGAAACCATAGTTCGCCATAAACCAGGAAAACCAGGAAGCAGAATTCAAGGCGCTATTGTGAGCAAACTCCGCCCATGGTAAGAGGTCTGACCAGTTGTTATGATGGTCAGAAATATAGCAATGTAGGAATTGATCCAAGGACTGATTGGCTCGTTCTGCGGCCCCATTAGACTGCGGGTGAAACGCAGAGGAGAAAGCAAGCTGAATTCCCAACTGTGCACAAAAGTCTCGCCAGAACCGGGACACAAACTGACTTCCCCTGTCTAAGACAATGACCTTGGGTAGGCCATGTAAGTGAAAAATCTCCCGAGCAAAAATGGAAGCCAGTTCCTTAGAAGTAGGCAACTTTTTTTTTTTTTTATAATTCCTTTATTTTCATAGAACGTATGGCTAACAAACAATACATATAGCAGAGATACATAATAACAATTATACAGAAAGATCAAAGGGGGTCGTCAGATAAGATAAACATAACAGATACTTTGGCAATGCTCAGTAAGTAAGGCACAAGAAAGTGGCTCAGCACAAAAATAATATCAGCATGTAATGCCGGGGAGGCATCCAAACAATTGCTTGTGCGACCGAAAACATCTGGCAACGTATGCAGAGCTATACAGTACAATACATTTTTTACAGTTTTACAGCTGTTTGGTAGGCAGGGCAACCCAAAGGACAGATGGGCCCAATCATGGGACACACAAAGTGATTAATGCTCAGTAGGATATTCACAGTATCTAATCAAAAAAGCCCATGACTGGGTAGTAACTATGGAGAAGGAACATGTGCAGAGGGGGGAAGGGGGAAAGAGTAGAGGGACAAATATAACGGAAGGGGGGGGCGAAGGCCAGAGAAAAAAGGAAGAGAGGCGAGAGGTAGAAGTGGGAGAGGAGGAGTGGAGGCACAGTGGGATGCAAAGGCAGGTAACAAAAAATGAGAGAGAAGTGGAGTAGAGTGTGGTAGCGCCCCCCGACCAGGAGGCAGAGCAAGCCCAATGGGTCATCCGGACTGTGCAACTTCACGGAGATACTCGTCCGTGTATATGAAGTACTGCCAGGGTCTCCATGTCTCCCAGAAGGTCTCCTCCCTGTTGTGCAAGGTGGCAGTGAGATCCTCCATGTCTCTCAGTTCATTCACTTTAGAAGACCACAGGGACTTCGCCGGCGGGTTCTCCGATCTCCAGCAAAGGGGGATGCATGCCTTGGCAGCATTCAGGAGCTGGATGGTGAGGGAGGCCTTGTATTTCTGAATGGGGCGCTCCGAGAGGTGAAGCAGACAGGCTGCAGGGTTTTCCTCCAGAGAGACATCAGTCAGGTGTTTGATCGTGCGAGTCACCTCGAGCCTAAAAGGGGAGAGTTTGGGACAAGCCCAAAAAATGTGCAGCATCGTTCCCTCTGCAGTGCCACAGCGCCAACATAGGCTAGAGACCTGCGGAAAGAAATGGTGCAGAGTGGTGGGTACTCTATACCATCGAGTCATGATTTTGTAGCATGTTTCAAGGACTCTGGTGGCCATGGAGGACTTCAGAGCAAAATGGAGAATCTTCTCCCTCTGGGAGTCAGTGAACTGAATGCCGAGATCCGCTTCCCACTTCGAGAGGAATGGGGGAATGTACCCTTCCACTGGTCGAGTCAAGGAGGAGTAGAATAGCGAAAGACTATGCCGAACTGGCACCCCGCGATGACAGATGTGTTCTAGTTCAGTAAGCTGACGGGAGATACCCGGAGTCCGCATGCATCCGCGCAGAAAGTTGCGCAACTACAGGCCGCTCCAGAAATCCAGGGGGGGTCAGTAGCAGACACCCCAGCTTCAGGGGCGAGTTGGCCGTTGGGCCCCACAAAGTCACACAGACGGAGCCGGTTGCTTACTGCCAATCGCTGGAAGTGAGGGTTCTGAAGGCTAGGTGAAAAGTCTGGATTACCCAGAACCGGCACCATAGGGGAGGGTAGCGGGGACACCGAGGAGTGCCAAAAGGCATCTCTGACCACAGATAGTGTGCTGCCTAGTGTGGGATGGTCAGCAAGGTCCCTCGGCAGAGGAGTGGTGATCCAGGGCCAGCTCTTGGCCGTGTCTCCGGAATCCTCCATTTCCATGGCCACCCAATGTTTCGCTTCTGGGTGACAATGACAATCCACCAACCTGGTGAGGGGAGCCGGAAGGCCAACCCCGCCCCTACCTTTTGCAAGGTGGCGGAGTTGAAGCCTAATCCGAGGCTTGCGGTGGGACCAAACAAAATCACGGAACATAGAGTCAAGTCGCTTGAAGAATGCTGGGGGGAGGCGGATAGGAAGTGCCTGTAGCAGGTACAATACCCTCGGCAACAGGGTCATCTTAAGGGCACTGCAACGGCCAAACCACGTCAGTGTGAGGGAGTGCCAATGGAGAAGATCTGTCTTAAGGCGAAGAAGCAGCAGGGCGAAATTTGCAGAATACAGATCAGCGGGGTCAGGGGTTATGTCAACTCCCAGGTATCGGATAAGACTGGTCACCCATCTCAGAGGAAAGGCCGATCGTAGATGCTGGAAAGTGTCCCTACCCACCGATATATTGAGTATTGAGGATTTGGATAAGTTAATTTGAAAGAGGGATAGAATGCCGTATTCCTGAAGGGATCTTAGCAGATTTGGGAGGGAGGTAAGCAGTTCCGTTAGGAAGAAGATTAGGTCATCCGCGAATGCGGCCACCTTGTGGGACCCCGAAGATTTTTGGTAGCCGGTTATGCCCGCATCCACCCTTATTCTGCAGAGAAGAGGCTCCAGCGAGAGTATGAAGATCAGAGGAGACAAGGGGCATCCCTGCCGCGTGCCATTGCGGATGTCGAAGAAGTCAGACCTCGTGTCATTAACTTTGACCGCTGCCGTGGGATGAGAGTAAAGGGACAGTATCCATCCCAACATAGAGGACCGGAGGCCAATATGTTCTAAGGTGGCCCGTATAAAGGACCAATCCACGCGGTCGAAGGCCTTTTCCGCATCTGTAGACAGCAAGAGAAGGGCCTGTTTGGATGTCCTGGCCGCGTGGATCAAGTTTATCACTCGAATGGTGTTGTCCCGTGGCTCCCGTTGTGGCACAAAGCCTGCCTGGTCCCTATGGATAAAACTCGGCATATGTGAGAGTAGCCTGTTAGCCAAAACTTTTGCAAACAATTTCAGATCTGTGTTCAGAAGCGCTATCGGGCGATAGTTCCCACACCGTAGCGGATCTTTCCCTTCCTTAGGGATAAGGGAGATGTAGGCTCTCAGGGTGTCCACCGGGAAAGAATTACCTTCCGTAATAGAATTGAGGGCAGAGACCATAGGTTGCGACAGCATATCGAAAAAGGTCTTGTAGTACGTCGGAGTTAGGCCATCGGGGCCAGGAGCCTTTTTCGGCTTTGAAGTGGCTAGGGCCACTCCCAGCTCTGCTGCCGTGATGGGCTCCTCCAGCTCCTCCTGGACCGCACTCGGAATTAAGGGCATGCCAGAAGCGGGCAAATACAACTGGGTGTTGAGGCTATCGTCAGCGGGAGGGTCACCGGTGTTGGACTTATCTAGGTTATAGAGACCTTCATAGAAGGAACGAAACTCCGTCGCCATGTCTGATGACGTATTCAGCTTTTGTCCTGAAGAGGCCAGGATATGAGAGATGTACGTCTTCGTGCGCGGGCCCCTCAATGCCCTAGCCAGCAGCGAACCCGGTTTATTGGAGAATTCGTACATGGTGTGATGCGACCACGCCAATTTTTGCTTTGTTTTATGTAATAGGAGCGAACGAAGTTCCTCACGAGCTTTAAGGAGATCCTGAAAGGTCGATCGTGCAAGACTAGCCTTATGCGAACACTCCAAGCTACGTATCAGGGCGAGAAGTTCTTCTGTGCAACGGGTTCTCTCCCGTTTAAGACGGGCCTCGATTTTGAACAGTGTGCCCTTGACAACCGTCTTATGGGCCTCCCAAACCACCAGGGGGTTGCTAACTGACGCAGCATTAATGGAGAAGTACTCCCGTAGAGTGGTCAGCAACTCGGAACAAATTTCCTCCGATTGAAGCAGGGCTTCATTTAATCTCCAGGACGGAGGAGACAGGGTCACTGGGCCCAGTTGGAGTGTCAGGTGGACCGATGCATGGTCCGAGAACAACATCACGTCGATGGAGGTGGACACTACTCTAGTTAGGTCTTTATGCGACAGTAGCAGTTAGTCCAGTCGAGAGTATGTGTGGTGCACCTGAGAAGAAAAAGGTGTAGTCCCGTTCTTGCGGATTAAGCATCCGCCAGGGGTCCACCAGGCGTAGAGTATGTAGGTCCGCCTTCAAGCATTTCAGACGCGAGTAGGAAAGGTGGGAGGCGCCGCGCGAGATGTCAAGGGACGGATCCATCGCAAAGTTGAGGTCCCCACCGAAAATAAGAATCCCCTCTGCAAACTCCAGGAGCTCAGGGAGAAGTCTCTGCAGAAATAGTGGATGGTCCGCGTTAGGGAAGTATACATTGGCAAAAGTGACCCGCACATCAAACACCGTCCCCTTCAGAAGGAGAAAACGACCCTGTGTGTCCGTGCGCTGCGCCTCGAACATCCATGACACCGATTTAGCCAGCAGGATACTAACCCCCTTAGATTTAGAGATCGGGGAGACACTGTGGTAGACCATCGGGAAGGCCCCATTAGTCAGTTTAGGAATACTGTCACCACGGAAGTGTGTTTCCTGTAGAAAGGCTACTTGAGTTTTGCCTTTGCGCAAATCAGCCAGAAGCTGTGAGCGCTTTTCCGGAATGTTCAGGCCACGCACATTAAGGGAGGTGATCTTGAGGAGACTCATGTTGCCGCCAGGGATGTAGGGATGGCCACCAATGAATGCGTGGAGAGGCCCTTACCTGCGGGGCCCCCCTGGTCAGGGGACGCTCCAAGAGAAACAACAACAAACAAAACAAAACAAAAAGAAAAAAAAAGGGGGGGAAGGAACAGTAGGAGGGGGGCGGAGGAGGAAGGTAGAGGGAAGGAGAAGGGGGCAGGGAAAGAAGGGGGGTAAATTTGGTTTCAAACGTAAATAATTTGTGGTCCCCTGTTAGACACTTAAGGTGCCTTCACAAAGGTCCGCCCTATCGGGGGGTGGGCGGAACAGTGAGGCTTGCTCAAAATCGAGCAGTAGTAGGTCAATAGAAACAATAAACAATGCACGTGGAGATGCACGGGTTGAGAGCATTAAGAACCAAATGTTAAGTATCATAAGAGCAAACAAAATGATAGAAAAACATAACAAACCTAAGACCAAGGCCTGAGCTGAGAGACTGAGTACCAATTGCTGTACAGTAACGGCGCATGGGGGGGGGGGGGGTGGCAGCAGGCCAGTGGGACCCCGCTTGGGCAACCGGCCCTACAGGGTGGAACATATACCAAGACCCAGCACCCCCCTCCAGAGCACCAGGACCGAGGGCCTGCATGCATGTAAAGACATAATCTGCAATGTAAAATCATAACACATTTAGTAAACCTGAACCAGAGACAAAGGTAACGGCCGGGCCAATCTCTTCGGTATCGCCATAACATCAATAGAGAGCCGTTGCTGTTGGGCAGGCCCCAATATCCCCTTACTAGTCAAAAAGCAGCACCTAGGACATGCCCGGGGGGGGGAAGGTCCAAAGACCTTGAAGGCCGCCCAGGGGACAGGGATCCCCAGGAGCGGTGCCGGGAGGGCCAGTCTGGAAACGGCCAGGTATGTCTGTGATGGCCTAGAGTATTGAGGCTTGGTGCCTTACCGAAGAGCTCTGTCATACACCCCAGTCACCAAAATCGCAGGCGAGCAGGGGAGAGTGGCACACAAAGCAGTAGCATTAGTCTGGCCGCAGCCCATAGCCCATACCCATAAACTGTAAGGCAAGTAGGTTCCCCCCCATGCAGCATAGAAAGCCCCCCCCATGGGCAATGTTCCGTAGGAGATGATAGGTACTGGAGCCTACCGAGACAGGTAGAAACACTGGCCGGGACGGCCCAGGGAGTCAGTGAAGATGAGATCCAGGTGCATCAAAAGACTCAGGAAACAAACAGGACAGCCCAGGGGAAGTCTACAGGAACATCTACTGTAGAGTCTTACCATTCACTTGGATAAAGGAAGGAGTCAAGCCTCGGAGGACATCGGATGAGACCTGGCAGCCTCACGACTGGGTGCGCGGGAGCGGGGTCGTCTGACCCTTTGCGGCCTCGGCAGAGGTGGGCCCAGTGCCTCCTGGGATAGCAGGTAGTCAAACCAGTTAGGAACATTCACAGCAGGCTTGTTGATGAAGCTGAACAGGTCCGGGAGTTGATCCGGTGAGCGGAGATGGAACTCGGATCCCTGCTTTCTCACAATCAGTTGAAAAGGGTGGCCCCAACGATATGTAGCTTCAGCTGCACGGATTACCTCGAGGAGGGGGCGCATTCATCCCTCGCATGGCCCGCGTTTGCCCGGAGATATCAGGGTAAACCCGAATCTGAGCCCCATCAAAGTCAATCGGGCCTTTCTCCCAAGCCATGCGGAGGATTTCCTCCTTTATGGTGAAGAAGTGAACCCTGCAAAGAACATCCCTTGGCTGGTCTGTGACTACGGGGTCCTGCAATGACGGCTGTGGAGCCCTGGGGCCGGGTATACGATGGACCCTGTCCAGCTCCAGCTCCGAGGTCGGGGGCTTGCCCAGGATTAGGTTCAGGATAGCCACCACAGTGGCACGGAGATCTGTCACCATGGTGGCCTCAGGGATGCCTCTGAGGCGTAGATTGTTCCGCCTGCTCCTATTCTCGCCATCGTCCAGCCGCAGCTGGACTTCCACAAGATGGCGACGGAAGGACCGTTGCTCTGTCTCCAGACTAGTGATGCGTGCATCAGTGGTAGTGGTGGAGGACTCCAGAACAGTGACTCTCTCTTCCACTGTGTCCACCTGCTGGAGGAGATCATGTAGTTCCCGGGTGAGGGCATTAACAATCGAGGTTGCCATGGCCTACAGGTCCTGCTTAGTGGGTAAGCCTGCAACTATGTCCCGGAGGGAGCCCTCCCCATGGTCGTCTGTCCCCCCTGTGAGAACAGAGCCAGGTTGTGAGTCTGAGTGCAGGATCGCAGGAGACAGTATAGGGGAGAGCGGTCTGTCTATCTGTGAGGGCAAGTCCCCAGCCTCTGCAGCCCCCACCTGTGCGCCCCTCTTACTTGTGCCGGCGGTACTAGACGGAGCGTCTCGTGGTGGCGCCATCTTGGACTGTGCAGCAGGGGAAGGAACGGCGTGCTGCCGCAGGAAATAGTGGTAGATTTCGGGTCCCCTCTGCTCCCCCGTGATCGGCAGGCATTTGCGGTCCCTGGGCATGTAAATGTAGAGTGCTCGGTTGTGTCTGCGGGTGGTTCTCGGCTCTCCCGTGCAGAGCTCCGGAAAGCACGTCCTCACACTTCCATCGCTAAGCCACGCCCCCATAGGCAACTTTTTAATTGGAATACAGTGAGACATTTTCGAGAACCGGTCAACCACCATAAGGATAACTGTGTTGCCCTGGGAGTGTGGTAACTCCACAATGAAGTCCATAGACAGGTGGGACCAGGGCCTCTCTCCATTGGGTATCGGTTGAAGGAGGCCCACAGGAAGGTGTCGTGGAGTCTTACTCTGAGCACACACGGAACAGGCAGCTACGAAGGCGGTTACATCAGCACGTAGACTAGGCCACCAGAATTGTTGGGAAATGGCCCAAAAAAGTTGATTCTTCACAGGGTGGCCAGCAGCCTTGGGAGAATGGTAAGTCTGGAGCACGGCAGTATGGAGACTCTCAGGGACAAAGCAGCGGTCACAAGGTTTCTCAGGAGGAGCATCGACCTGAGCAGCCAGAATTTTGTCACCCAAAGGAGAAGTGAGACTGGTGCGAACCGTAGCCAGAATACGATCAGGAGGAATCACAGGAACCGGAACCGACTCCATCTTGGAAGTGGAGGAAAATGGTCGTGACAATGCGTCAGCCCTTACATTCTTAGTACCGGGTAAGAATGAGACAATGTAATTAAAACTTGACAAGAAAAGAGCCCATCGCGCCCTTCTGGGAGAGAGGCGTTTAGCCTCAGACAAGAATGTGAGATTCTTATGGTCAGTAAGAATGAGAACTGGCACAATGGTACCCTCGAGGAGATGTCTCCATTCTTTCAGGGCTAAAATGATCGCCAACAGCTCTCTGTCACCAATCTCGTAATTGCACTCAGCAGGTGACAATTTCTTGGAAAAGTAGCCACACGGATGCATGACGCTCTCAGAGCTAGGACGTTGAGACAGAAGGGCACCAACTCCAGTCTCAGAAGCATCAACTTCAAGGATAAAAGGCAACATAGCATCAGGATGTGCCAAAACAGGAGCAGAAACAAAGGCAGCCTTGAGACTCTCAAAGGCCTTAATGGATTCCGGAGACCAACTCTGTGGGTTACCGTCCTTTCTGGTCATATCAGTCAGGGGCTTGACCAGAGACGAGAAGTTACGAATAAACGTCCGATAATAGTTGGCAAAGCCAAGAAAGCGTTGCAGAGGAGGTAAACCCACGGGTCGAGGCCACTGTAGGACTGCAGAAAGTTTCTCTGGGTCCATCGAAAAAACCAGCAGTGTAAATGACATTTCAGGAATTCCCAGGAATTTAACCTGTTCACGATAAAATTTGCACTTCTCCAGTTTACAATAAAAGATTGTTCTCTCTTAGTTTCTGAAGCACTCGACAGACATCTGTGCGGTGGGTCTCCAGGGACTTGGAAAATATGAGGATATCATCGAAATAAACCACCACACATAACTGCAACAAATCTCGGAGGACATCGTTAATAAACTCCTGGAAAACTGCCGGAGCGTTACAGAGGCCAAAAGGCATTACGAGATACTCATAATGACCTGTTCTGGAATTAAATGCAGTTTTCCACTCGTAGCCCTCCTTAATCCTGACGAGATTGTATGCCCCTCTCAAATCAAGCTTTGCGAAAATAACTCCGTAATCACTGGAATCGGATAGGCATTCTTAATGGTGAAACGATTGAGACCCCTATAATCGATACAAGGTCTCAGTTCACCACTCTTCTTCTTCACAAAAAATAAACCAGCAGGAGACGAGGATTTGCGGATGAAACCTTGAGAAAGTGCGTCTGCAACATACTCATCCATGGCCTTATCCTCCAAGACCGACAAAGGTTGAACCCGGCCACGAGGGGGTATGGCACCAGGTTGAAGGTCAATTGCGCAATCATACGATCGGTGTGGAGGCAAAGTACCGGCTTGAGCTTTGTCAAGGACATCACTAAAATTGCGGTACTCCTCTGGCAGGGAGGAGAGTGAAGAGATGCACAGGACCTTGGCTGCCTTCTGGAAGCATCTCTCACTGCACTGTGGCGACCAGGACAGAACCTCAGCACGGAGCCAATCAAAAGATGGGTTGTGCCTCTGTAACCAAGGATAACCAAGGATAACCAATAACCAGCGGAAACTTAGATGAGGAAATAACTTGAATTGGATTATCTCATGGTGAAGAGCCCCTATGACCATGGACAACGGAACAGTCTCATGAGTCACATGGGCAGGCTGTAGAGGTCTCCCGTCAAGAGCCTCAATGGCAAGTGGAGTGTCACACAGCTGCAACGGAATTGAGTGCTTTGATACAAAGGCAGCATCAATGAACAAGCCTGCAGCCCCGGGGTCAATTAGAGCCTGTATCTCGACAGTTTGTTTGCGCCCCCCCAAAAATTTAGAGCACCAGCCGCCACTGCTATATTGTCTGTGTTTGATTAGAATCTCAATCCATTTGGAAGTGCAAAATTCTGAATTTTTTTCCCATTCCTTGGAGTGTGCAAGTTCCAGGATAGGACATGATTGAGTGATACCAGTGGCGGCTGGTGCTCAAAATTTATGGGGGGCGCAAACAAACTGAAAAATTCTGAAAAAAAAACATCAATTGCAGCCTCACTGTGCCATCAAACACAGCCACTGTGCCATCAAACGCAGCCACTGTGCCATCAAACGCAGCCACTGTGCCATCAAACGCAGCCACTGTGCCATCAAACGCAGCTACTGTGCCCATCAAATGCTCCCACTGTGCTCCATCAAATGCTACCTGTGTGCCATCAAATGCTGCCACTGTGCCCCCCTGCCCATCCGACGCCTGCCCGGCACTTACCCTGTCTCGGTGGGGCAGCGGTTGATGGCGGCGGGCAGCGAACGGTGTCTTCCATGCTCCTCCATGTCTGCGATGTCTTCTCCCGTCTGCTCCTCCTGTCCTCTCCTATAATTGGATGCCTTGGACACTCACAAATATGATGTCAGGCTGATAACGCTGGGCACTAGAGGGATAATATGATATAAGATAGGGCAGGGAATAGCTGTTCATTGCAATTATAGTCCATATTGCTACATCTGCATTAAAGTATTCAACTTACTTGATATAAGTTACCTCAAGTGTGGCCCCTGTAATGCTATAGAAATAAGAGAAATGCAACAGTAGATTGTCAGAGGCTGATAACATGCTTGCTACAGGAGATGATTGGAAACTGAGGACATGCTACAGGAGATGATCGAAAATGGAGGACATGCTACAGGAGATGGTCAGAGACCAGTGGGATCCTACAGGAGATGGTCAGAGACCAGTATGATCCTACAGGAGATGGTCAGAGACCATGGGAATGCTACAGGAGATAGTCAGAGACTATGGCCAGAGACTGAGGACATGCTACAAGAGATGGTCAGAGATCACTGGTATCCTACAGTAAATGGTCGGAGACCAGTGGCATCCCACAGGAGATGGTCAGGGACCACAGGCATGATACAGGAGATGGCCAGAGGCTGATGATATGCTTGCTACAGGAGATGGTCGGAAACGGAGGAAATGCTACAGGAGATGATCATAATACACTGGCATCCTACAAGAGATAGTCAGCGACCAGTGGCATCCCACAGGAGATGGTCAGAGACCATAGGCATGCTTCAGGATATAGTCAGAGACTAGGGATATGCTATAACAGATGGCCAGAGACTGAGAACATTCTACAGGAGATGATCAGAGACTGAGGACATGCTACAGGAGATGGTCAGAGACCACTGGTATCCTACAGGAAATGAATAGAGACAAGTGGCATCCTATAGGAACTGGTCAGAGACTAGGTGCATCCTACAGGAGATGGTCAGAGACCATTGGGCATGCTACAGGAGATGGTCAGAAAATGAGGAAATGCTACAGGAGGTGGTCAGAGACCACTGGCCTCCTACAGGAGATTGTCAGAGAGAGCAGACATGCTACTGGAGATGATCAGAGACTGGGGTAATGCTAAAGAAGGTGGCCAGCAAATGAGGACATGAATTAGGAGATGAACAAAAAACACTGGCATGCTACAGAAGATAGTAAAAACTGAGGACATGGAGCAAGACAAGATCAGAGACCATGGGCATGCTACATGAGATCATCAGAGAGAGACTAGGGACATGCTTTAAGAGATGATTAGTGACTGAGTACATGCTACAGGAGATGGTCAGAGGCCACTTGCATGCTAGAGGAGATCATTAAAATCTGCAAACATGCAACAAGAGATGGTCAGAGACCATATGCATGTTACAGGAGATGGATAGAGATTGGAACATGCTACAGGAGATAGTTAGAAGCCATTGGCATTCTATAGGTGGTAGTTAAAAACTGAAGACATGCTACAGGAGATAGTCAGAGATTGTAACTACCTGGTCAGCTTTAGAAAGTATTATTTTAACAAAAGAGTAGTGGATTTGGACATGCTTGGGACAAACATAAGTCTATACTTCATTACTCCTCTATGTTTACTTGTTGGATATCTCTTATGCGGCGTACACACGATCGTTTTTCATGCCATTTTTTAAACCAACGTTTTTCTCGTCGTTTTTTTTTCATGTTTCCTCTCAAGCCTGTCTTGCGTACACACGATCATTTTAAAAAACGTTCAAGCAAAGCGCAGTGGCGTACAACACGTACGACGGCACTATAAAGGGGAAGTTCCGTTTGAATGGTGCCACCCTTCATGTTAGTAAAGTTTGTTGAGCGACGATTCGCTCTTTTCAGCCTCCTGCTTTTCAGTCCGTTACAGCGTGACGAATGTGCTATCTCCATTACAAATGCTAGTTTTACCAGAACGTGCGCTCCCGTCTCATACTTGATTCTGAGCATGCGCGTTTTTTTTCACGTCGTTAAAGCATACACACTATCGTTTTTCACGTCGTTAAAAAAAACGACATGAAAAACAACGTGAAAAATAGAGCATGTTCGAAATTTTTAATGGCCGTTTTTCACGTCGTTAAAAATGCTCTGGAGCATACACACGATCGGTTTTAATGGCCATTTTAAAAAATGGCATTTTTAACAGCATGAAAAACGATTGTGTGTATGGGGCATTACAGTGAGCACCCAGGATTTAAATTTTTTTGTAATTATATAGCAACAACACCATTGGGACCTTTGCTATGGAAGAGAAGGTAGCTCCGCCACCCTAGTTAATACTTAAAGTCTTATAAACAACATTACCATTGTTCCAGAGGGCAGATGGTACAGAAGGGGAGCAATGAGAAGGTGAGTATAAATTGCTTGGGAGGGGAGAGGCAATTTAATGACCTTTTGCATTGCAAAGCAAAGGTTTACTTTTAAAGCCAAATCCCAGGTATGAATATGAGCCCTGATGTCCAGCTGCGCATGTGTCTGAATCTGACAGTCTTGTGTGAATAAATAAGGCACAGGCAGGCATCATGCATTGGCATTGAAACTGGGACAGTCAGGGAGTCAGTGTGTGGCTGTGTGGAATGGAGGGGCAGGCAGCAAGGTCTCAGAAAGACCGAGAGAAGAGTGTGTCTGGGGTCTGCAGCGCTACGGCCAGCACTTACCTTCAATGGTGCCGCTCCTCTCTGAATCCACCGTACGGGAAACCGGAAGTGATGAAAATAGCACCGCCCATGCCCACTGTCCTCTCCTCCAGTGTCCTGTCCTAGTCAACTCCACCCCCACAGTGATGCAAAGAGTACCACCCACTGTCCTCTCCTCCGGTGTCCTGTCCCAGTTGACTCCACCCCCACAGTGACGCAAATAGTACCGCCCACTGTCCTCTTCTCCGGTCCCCGCCGCGCCAATCCTAGCCAATACTATAGGCATACTGATGAATCCCAGTAGAGTGGGAGTGTGTGTGGGTGCACAGCTTGCACCCTGCACACGCCCTAAACACGGGCAAATCAGCTTCCCAGCCTGCAATCAGCTGATTGCAGGCTGGGAAGCTTGCCATAGACCGCCGCATGTCCGGCGCCTGGTCAATCTTAAAGTGACATTTTTTTTTTAACAACTTAGAGTCTTTTTGGACTCTATGTCTAACAGGTATTCCATATTAAACTAAATAATCAAAAACATAGGTCTACTTAGATCAAAAGCAATGATAGTTTTGATACAATAGATGGAATCTCTGGAGACACTATGTTTGTACCCTGTTTCTTATTTGTAGTTTCATATTGATTTTTATTGTTTGCCGTTTACCCTGTATTATGTATTGATCGCCCATAGTGTATCTGTCAGGGTCACCTGTGGCCAGGTGACAGATGCACACCGTAGGGGGACAGGAGTGCACCGCGAGGTAGTGAACCCTATGGCTGGCTTCTGTGGATAGGAAACTGGGTGGTTGTGGAAAGCGGGACCAGAGGAGCACAACCGGGATCCCAACGGAAGCGAGAGCCAAGATTCCCCAGGGCGCGGAGTCTAAGACCCAGCTGGTCTTCTCCAGGGCCTCTAGTGGTGAGGATGTTACGCTGCAGGCTGGGACCAGGTCGCGGCCCCTGGAGTTTCCTAGCTCACGCCCCGTAGGATAAGGGGAAGCAGCAGCACACGATAGAGAGAACCGAATAACAAGCCGAAGGTCAGGGGCCACAAGCAGACAAGGATAACGAAGAACGAGCCGAAGGTCAAGGGTCACGAGCAGACAGGGATGGTCAGGGACAAGCCAATAACGTAACAGAGAGACAGACGTAGCACACGGCAGGCAGGAACCCAAACACACAATGCCTAACAAACACGTTGATCAGCAAAGCAGGCTTGCAGTGCACAGGTTAATATAGTGTTCTGTGATAGGGCCTGGGGTGGAGTCAGGCTGGGAGGAGATTATAAAGGAAGCCAGGTGAAAGGGCTCAGGCCTCTAAGATGAACACATGGGAAGGAAGGTAAGCTGACAGACAAACACTGCTGCATATCCATGACAGTACCCTCCCTCTTATGGGCCCTCCCCCGCCTGGACCCAGGCTTAAAGGGAAATCTCTGATGAAACCTTCTCAACAGATGAGGTGCAGCGACATCAGATGCAGCAATCCAAGACGCCTCCTCAGGACCAAAACCTCTCCAATGCACAAGGTACTGAAGAATGCCTCTGCAGAGCCGAGAATCCAGAACTTGTCTAACCTCATACTTAAGATTATCCTCAGAGACCGAAAATGAGGTAGGGAGATGACAAGAAGATCTATTGAGGACCAAAGGCTCTCTAGGAATAAGCAAGGGCATGAGAGGATCAACAGGAATCTGAGGGGGGTCCCCTAGACCCTTAAAGGGGAACTGGTCATCTTGCACAGGACCATCAGACTGGGCAGATGTCAGTGGAACCCTGAAGTCAGGTTGGTTAGAAGGTGACATGTCGCAGGAGTCAAGCTGAATAGCTGAAGGACAAGCAGAATGTCCCGAACAAGAAAAAGTAGGAGGCTCACTGGGCATGGGCTGGACTGGCATAACTAGTACAGAGGCAGAGTGAATAGCTGAGTCAGGTGTAGCGACTACCTGAATCGCATCGCAAGACGTAGCGACTGCAGGACTTGTAGACAAGCTAGCCTGGCTGTGCGTCCAAGGGTGGTTAGGGACAGAGAAATGTAAATGGTTATGCAACCTGGAACGAATGACCGGCTCAGATTCACAGGGGGCAACCTTGGGTAGGCAGGACGAGGAACAGGAGGGACCCCAAGCCAGGATCTGTCCAGTAGTCCAGTCCACATGAGGAGAATGGAGCTGTAACCATGGGAGACCCAAAATTATAGGCGTTGAGGCCTTGGGTAAGATAAGGAAGGATATCCACTCCTGGTGGAGTGTCCCTACCGACATCTTAACAGGGAGGGTCTGGAAGCGGATAGGTCCCCCTGGGAGAACAGTACCATCAATCGCCAAGACCACCAATGGCGTGGTGAGGGGCAAAAGAGTAAGTCTCATGGACGATGCGATTTCCCAGTCCATGAAATTACCAGCGGCTCCGGAATCCAGATATGCTGAGACCGAATGAGAAGAAGCACCAACATGAAGGAACACAGAAAGCAGAAGACGAGAAGGGGAAGGTGATATTTCTGGGTCCAATACTCCACTTTCCAGATGAAGTGGACCCAAACGTTTTTCTGGACAAAGAGAGCAAGTGTCACGAAAATGACCTTTGCCCCCACAGTAGAGACACAGGCCTAGATTTCTGCGCCTAGCACGTTCCTCTGGGGATAGCCTGGTCCTGCCCAGCTGCATGGGTTCCTCAGCTGGCAGGAGATGCTCCACGGGTCGAGGAGAGGGGAGCTCAGGCTGACTAAGGACCAAGGAGTGCTGGCGCCGCTTTTCTAGGGTCCTTTCCTGAAAGCGAATATCGATCTGGTTACACAAGGAGATAACTCCGTCCAGATCAGTGGGGATGGTTCTTCCTGCTAATTCATCCTTCACTCTATCAGAAAGGCCATGCAAAAAGGTTGCGACTAAGGCCTCATTGTTCCAGCTCAACTCAGCCGACAGTATGCGGAAATTAAGGGCGTACTGTCCCACTGAAGCAGACTCTTGGCGGAGACGTAGAAGGGCGCTGGCCGCTGAAGAGACACGAGCCGGTTCTTCAAAGATATTCCGAAAAAGTTTCAAGAAGCCAGACAGGCTAGAAACCACTGGATCATTCAGTTCCCACAGAGGGGCTGCCCAGGCTAAAGCTTCACCGGAGAGGAGGGAAATGATATAGGCTACCTTTGCCCTATCAGACAGAAAGTTTTGAGGCTGAAGCTCAAAATGAATCGTGCATTGGCTAAGAAACCCTCTGCAGGCCTTGGAGTCCCCAGAGAAACGGAACGGAGCTGGCAGTATTAGTGAGTGTGTGGCTGCGACTGGTGCGATAGGTACCACCGCTGGTTGTACTTGAGGTTGCGGATTCGGGGTTCCCAAGGAGGCCTGAAGCTGCTCGAAGCGAGAAGCCAGATCCTGGAGGAATCGCATCACCTGAGTCTGATTCGATTCCTGGGTTTCAAGTCTGCAAACTATGCCCTGCAATGGATCATCCGCGGGTAGCGGGATGTCAGCCGGGTTCATGGCTGATCAAACTGTCAGGGTCACCTGTGGCCAGGTGACAGATGCACACCGTAGGGGGACAGGAGTGCACCGCGAGGTAGTGAACCCTATGGCTGGCTTCTGTGGATAGGAAACTGGGTGGTTGTGGAAAGCGGGACCAGAGGAGCACAACCGGGATCCCAACGGAAGCGAGAGCCAAGATTCCCCAGGGCGCGGAGTCTAAGACCCAGCTGGTCTTCTCCAGGGCCTCTAGTGGTGAGGATGTTACGCTGCAGGCTGGGACCAGGTCGCGGCCCCTGGAGTTTCCTAGCTCACGCCCCGTAGGATAAGGGGAAGCAGCAGCACACGATAGAGAGAACCGAATAACAAGCCGAAGGTCAGGGGCCACAAGCAGACAAGGATAACGAAGAACGAGCCGAAGGTCAAGGGTCACGAGCAGACAGGGATGGTCAGGGACAAGCCAATAACGTAACAGAGAGACAGACGTAGCACACGGCAGGCAGGAACCCAAACACACAATGCCTAACAAACACGTTGATCAGCAAAGCAGGCTTGCAGTGCACAGGTTAATATAGTGTTCTGTGATAGGGCCTGGGGTGGAGTCAGGCTGGGAGGAGATTATAAAGGAAGCCAGGTGAAAGGGCTCAGGCCTCTAAGATGAACACATGGGAAGGAAGGTAAGCTGACAGACAAACACTGCTGCATATCCATGACAGTATCATTCACTAACAAATTTGCCACCAGATGGCACTACATTCCTCATATGTACTGATCATCATCCATTATTCCTTTTACCGGCCACCAGAAGGCCCCTGAACTATCCAACAACCTGATTGTCATGAACCAATACGTTTGGTTTCCATTTATCTACGCCCCCTATATAAGGCATTCATGCCCCTTCATAAATAGCTTGACAAAGAAGCGCGCCTGTCACTATCATCGGCAGAGAGCACGCTCGGAAACGCGTTGTATCATATCCGGTCACGTCACATGCCCGCCGATGTGGTCTACGCGCGTTCCAGCCCTCCTTCCTGTTCCAGTTACACTCTGAGCTGACGATCAGCGTTCACTAAAGACCTAGCAGGACGAAGCATCTACAGCAGCAATCCTGCGAGATCACAGACTCACCTTACCTTACAGGATCCCCTGTGCTTCTACTTCCCTTTAAGAGGCTTGCCCTAAGCCCTGAACTGTTACTATCACAGCAAGACTTCTTTCTTCTGTTTTCACTATTAGAGACTTGTTCCCCCCTCTTATTACTAGACATGTGCACATTGAAATATTTTGTTTCGGAATTTCGGTTTCGTCCGAAAAATACATTTATTTCGTTACTCCCGAAATTCGTTTTTGCTTCATTAAAAAATGCATTTGCCCAAAAATCCGAATTAATTAAGGTTGAATCTGTCAATGGAAGGCTTATGGTGTCTGTCAGATGTTCTAAGAAGATTCGACGAATCAGCTAAACTAAACTAACGCCATGATTGTACATTTCCGGTCGAATGCTCCACACACAAGCTATAGTACAATTTTAATGTTGTTTGACTAGTTATAATTATTAATTATTATTACTAGTCAAACAACATTAGAATTCTTCTATAGCCTATGGGCGGAGCATTTGACCGTAACTGTCCGCTTGCGGCGATCGTATGTTTTTAACTGCTTCGTCGAAGCTTCATGTCTCTATAATGTCGAATCTTTTCTCTCTATGTCGAATAATCTTGGACTAATAGAGTTAGGTTAGGCACATTCAACCACAGGTTCAGTAGACTCAGATCGCTGTTGTCACCCTCTTGTTGAATCTTTTATCTATCTATATCGAACTGTTGTTGCAACGATACAGTGTTGCCAACTTACCAGACTAAAATTCACTAACACGAAACTCAAAATTTACTCGCACAGCCAAGATAGAGATTAAGATAAAAAAAAAAACAACATATTTCTTATATAATTTTTGATATAGTAAGGGCGGGTTATTATAACCCATCAGATTTTGTCACGTATGTCCAACTGAAGAGATTTCCCCTTAATTTCTGTTCCATAGCCACCCCAGAATGTGAGCAGAAATCCCAGGTAGCCACCAGGATCACAAGAGTTTATGTCCCCAATTCTAAAGACCTCCTGTCTCCATCACTCCATCCCTCCTTCACCACCTGTCTCCATTTCTCCTTCACCTCTCCTTCACCTCCTCTCCCGTCTCCATCCCTCCCTCTGTTGCAGGTCCCTCCAAACTCTTCACTTTCCATCACTTCCATCCCTCTGTTACTCTATCCCTCCCTTCTTTCATCTTTCAATAACTCCATCCTTTTATCTCTTGTTCCATCCCTCCCTCCATCATACTGTCCATCCAACAATCCTTGTGCCTTATATCCCTCTACCTTTTCTATCCTCCATCACTTTCATTTCTCTATTATTCCATCTCTCCCTCTTTCTTTCCATAATTCCATCCCTCCAACCTTCAATTTCTCTGTCTCGCTCAAATCCCTCCATGCCTTGCTCTAGCCCATCATCCATCTCTCTGTCACCCAATATATACTTCCATCCTTTATGGCTCTTTCACACAGTAATGTCAGTTTTCACGGACTCCACTTGCTCAGCAGGGATTGTTCTATTAATCCCTGCTGAGCCGGCGGATGACAGGTCCATCTCCGCTCACTGTGCAGGGACGGATCTGTCAGATCTCCGCGCTTCTCTATGAGGGGGGGGATCGGATGAAAACGGACACCCTGTCTGTTTTCATGCAATCCGATCCACCAACAGATGGGAAATAGGGTCACCATCCGTCTCCCCTCTTTTCCTGCAGCCTGTCAGGTTGCGTGCTCGGATAAGGGTCTGGAATGGGTTTTTGGGGGAACCCCACACCATTTTTTTTTTTTATTTTGGTGCGGGGTTCCCCTTAAAATCCATACCAGACCTGAAGGGCCTGGTAATGGAATTTGGGGGAACCCCCACGCATTTTTTTTAAAATTTTGGTTCGGGAACCCCTGCCGTTTTTTTCAATGACTTTTATCTGTATTGCCGGGACCCGACAATTCATTATAGCCGCGAGTAGTTTTAAATGACTTTTTTTCCTTTAGAAATTATATTTTGTGCAGGGACAGTTCTAAACACGGGAAACATTTGCTAATTTACAGGCATACTATAGACACCCCCCAGGTACGAAATTTGAAGGAATATTTCACTTTTATTGTTTCACTTTAAGCATTATTAAAATCACTGCTCCCGAAAAAACGTCAGTTTTTAAAACTTTTTTTTGCATTGATACATGTCCCCTGGGGCAGGACCCGGGTCCCCAAACACTTTTTATGACAGTAACTTGCATATTAACCTTTAAAATTCGCACTTTTCTATTTTTCATGTTCGTGTCCCATAGACTTTAACGGTGTTCGCGTGTTCAAACAAATTTTTTGCCTGTTCGCACGTTCTGCTGCGAACCAAACCGGGGGGGGGGGGGGGGTTCGGCTCATCCCTATAGACTACCACCCCGCTCCAATATCAGTGATTAACAGCTTGCACCAGTATGAACCCATTGTATGTCTATCCCTGCAAGAGCTTTTGCCAGAAATTGCTTTTCAAGGGAAGTAGCTTTTAAGTTATTCACATCCACATTTACTTTTCCTATGTATCATTCCAACTCTTGGTTAAATTGGAACGATAGCCAATATGTTATGCAGAAATAAATACATTAAAAAGTAGAAAATGTTTATATGCCCATGCATAATTAATCAAATTGCACAATCTGTAGGACAGAACTGTTCAGTAAGCAGGTTTTGTTTTTTTCCCTTAACATTCCGTTGGATCCACAGAACAATGATTTATAAAAAAAATACCTAAGAAAACCTCACATATTGGGGCATTAGCCCTAATGACTGCAAAGTATTGGTAATTGCCTAAAGGTTAGATTGGGAATCTTTGTACATTTTTACAAATGTTTTGTACATTTTTACAAATGTTTTGTACATTTGTACAGAACCTGTTAAATCTACAGCCACCCCTTTGAAGGTAGTGCTACATGTGGGGACTCAGTCAGTGATTTGCCTCAATGCATGCTGCTGTTGCCAGTAGCCACCGACAGGAAGTACTGGGGTGCTGTGCCGATTGTCTGGTGCATCGAGACACAGTAGAGTGATAACAGTGCAGAATCGGTGCAATTCAAAGTTTGCCTGGGAAGATTGGCTGGGACATTACCCAGTGAACAATAAAGAGTTAACAGATACAGAGGATGAGCCCACCCAATGTGGAACTGTTGGCGCCAGAATGTCCAGAAGTGTGAGGGTGGTGGGACAGAACTGCCACATGGGTGCAGATGTTGGAGAGTTCAGACGTTGCGAGTAGAAGGAGAGAAGAATGACACACATATGATTTTTCCGGTGCCGTAGTATGCTTACATCTAGGGGTGCAATGTTAAAGGCGCCTAGACCAACTGCTGAAAGAGCGGGAGCTGCTAAAAACACTTGTGTGACGCTGGTGCACAGAGGATGCTTTTCACCAGCATCAGACCAGTGCCTTGGGTATGCGGCAACTGCACGAAGCCTACAGCAGTGATGAAAGCCTGGAGTTATTGCGGTAATTGTGGGGAACTGTTGCTTAAACTTCTGCCTCACAACCCTTTTATTGGTTGAACTAGATGGACTTGTGTTTTTTTTCAACCAGACTAACTATGTAACAAGCTACCAGCTACATACAGAGTGAATTGGAATTCGGGCTGTGTTCGGAAGTGCCAGCGCTCAACCATCCCTGAAGGCAGGAAGTCTCATCGACAGTGGGGTATGTTCGTGGCAGAATAAAGCAAAATATCTTCAGGGAGCTGGATTCTGCCACTCAGTTTTGTGTCAGTAAGTGGATGCTATATGCCTATAGCGGCGGAGGACCAGGCGTCTGCAACACACACAGATGCTGCCAAGTTGGAGGAGCTGGTGATTGTCACTGAGTTTGGAGCTGGAAGGTTCAAATGAGGAAACTGAGCAGTACCAATGGAATGAGGGCGAGTCGTCTCACTCAGTCTGATGGAAATCATCGGGAGGACTGAGAAGCTAGATCCCCTGGAAGAAATCCCAAGGAGCTTGGCCATAGAGATAATAAAACTCAGATCCTAGCCAGTGCTGAGAGACTACACCTTGACATGACCTTCAGTGTGTGCAGGCTGGATCTGTCCCCTCCATGTACTTTCAAGCAGATGATGGTGCAGAATGAGGCAATAAAGAAATAATCAAGAAAGCCCATAATGTGTATGTGCTGCCAGGCAAGGAAGGTTCCAGCGTATAGTGCAAAAGAGGGTAGCCATGGAGTATGGGCTATGGGTGCTCTATCTGTGCTTCTCCAGCTGTTGCGGAACTGCAAGTTCCATCATGCCTCTGCATTTATCAGTCATGCTTCTACCTGTCAGCCTTGCAATGCCCCATGGGACTTGTAGTTCCGCAACAGCTGGAGGGCCACTGGTGAGCACCCATGAGTATCCCTATGTGTTTCAGCAGGTAACGGATGAGATAGAGGAGAAGAAAACAGAGTGGTGTGAGGATGAAGTCTTGAAATACCTCTACGTACTAAAGATTTGTAGGAGCCCAAAGTATTCTGCCTACTGGAAAATGTTTCTAGACAACATGTGGACAAGGTTCTTTGGGGTGGTGGGCATCCCCCCCATGTTGAGGGCATGTGGCCTGGTATGGTTCAGGAGGGGAGTGCTCGCTCATACCCCCCGTTTCTTGGGCTTCTAGGCTGCTTTCTCAGATAAGGGCCTGGTATGGACTGGGGGGGGGGACCCCACTCCGTTTATTTATTTATTTTTACCGGCATTTTTTTTATCTGTCAGATGATGTCTTATCTTTTGTTAAGGACACAGGGGCCTGCTTCCGGGCCCTGCTCCTTAACAACATATGGACTGTGCGTTCAGCGGACAAACAGCTCGCCGAACACACAGAAAACTTGGGTGTTTGGAGAACATGCAAACGGGCAAAGTTCAGGAAGAACTTTTGCTTGGCCCGAACCGTTCGCCCAACACTAATTATTAACATGAAACTCAGCAAACATTGATTTATAATTTCTCAGCAAACCATTGTATATGTATGTTGTGTGATGATTGAACTGGAAATAATACACCCTTTGCCTAAAGCCCAATTCCATCATTTTATTTTATTTGGGATGGGGTGTTAAATAGACTAGACTGTATTCATTAACTTTTACACAGAAGGTGGTGTCCCCCTCCTGTCTGACAGAGGTGATGAATAAGAGCTCTTGCACACAAATGCATGAACCCTTATTTATCACATCTGCCAGACAGCACAGGCAGGAGGGTTTCTGTCTCCGTAAGATTTCAGGAATGTTTAGTCACCTGCCTGCCCACATCCCAACAACAAAGAAATAGCAACACACTGATAAGTCAGCATGTTCTCTGTCTGCACATGTGCATTCAGAAGTTACTGGTTAGCTCTAAGTGCTGCCTCTTCCTTTAGTAACAAATGTCTTTCTGTCTCCAGTTCTCCATCTTCTATGCAAAAAAGGCCTGTCTTCATAATGCATAAATCTTTGCAAATTTTCATTTAGTGACGGTTTTTAGGGGCAATAATTTGTTCTGCTTTAATGTTTTTCTTATTTTTTTTGTTACATAAGCTAAGCAGATGCAGCTCCAGGTGGGTTCCCACTTGCCCACTGAAAAATGGGTGCGAATCCAGCTTGTCACTATCAAATCATAAATATTAAATAATTGAATGACTGCACACTGGCCAATGCGTGCAGCTTTTTTTAAGCACACTACATCACAGGAAAATCTCACACATTTCACTCATGGAGAGCTTAATCATAGAGTGTTCTCCTGAGAGCCAAGCTCAGCTGCCTTTTAAAACTTTATCACACCTCTCCTAACACAGGGGAGTAACTTTAATTCAGCTATGGATTCTCAATGGAAAACTTTACATACAAATAATCATCATCTGCCTGGAGTTAAACTTTAACCAACTACACTTTCTCCACACTATAATTTCCTAGCACCCCCTCCCTAGCCCCTCAGCTAACTTAACTTAGGACCTTCCACACCTTGGTGCAACTTTATATTGTGGCTGCTGCTGCCACAGGGAGTTTGAGCGGAACTACAGTAAACCCTCCTATCCTTTACAGCCAAGCAACCTACCATCTTGCCCTCTGTTTAATGCAGTTCCAATGGCACTGTACATGTGATCATTAGGGATGAGCCGAACACCCCCCGGTTCGGTTCGCACCAGAACCTGCGAACGGACCGAAAGTTTGCGCAAACTTTAGAACCCTATTAAATACAATGGACGCGAACGTTCGAAACCAAAAGTGCTAATTATAACGGCTAATATGCAAGTTATTGTCCTAAAAAGGGTTTGGGGACCCGCGTCCTGCCCCGGGGGACATGTATCAATGCAAAAAAAAGTTTTAAAAACGGGCGTTTTTTCGGGAGCAGTGATTTTAATGATGCCTAAAGTGAAAAAAAAAAAGTGAAATATTCCTTTAAATATCGTACCTGGGGGGTGTCTAAAGTATGCCTGTGAAGTGGCACGTGTTTCCCGTGTTTAGAACTGTCCCTGCACAAAATGACATTTCTAAAGGAAAAAAAGTCATTTAAAACTGCTTGCGGCTTTAATGTAACGTCTGGTCCTGGCAATATGGATGAAAATCATTGAGAAAAATGGCATGGGTACCCCCCAGCCCACTATCAGCCCCTTTGGATCTTGTATGGATATTAAGGGGAACCCCGCACCCAAATTAAAAAAAGGCCCTATATACTCTGAACAGCAGTATACAGGCGGTGCAAACAAGACAGGGACTATAGGTTTGTTCTTAAGTAGAATATGTTTGTAATTTGGAACAGGTACATTTTTTAAGTGTAGCTCTAGCCAAAAAAATCTATTTTTAAGCTTTTTGGAAAACATAGGGAAGGGTTATCACCCCTGTAACATTTGTTTTGCTGTCTGTGCACCTGTTCAGAACATTTCACCTCACTTTCCGTCCCAATGACAAATGTTTTTTGAAAATTTGTTTTTTTTATTGAAACAAGGATTGGTGATAAAGCATCAGTGGAGAGGAGACACTTTTTTCCCATATTAACTCTTACAGGAGAGAATTTCCCTTCCTAGGGGTAGATTTCCTCTCACTTCCTGTTGTCTCCTTCCGTTTGCAAGTAGAAGTCGTTTGTAAGTTGGATGTTTGAAAGTAGGGGCCTGCCGTATATACTCTGCAGAAATTTGTCCCTTAGGTGTTGGTGTTGCCGCAATACTGTAAGCCCTCACAGTTACTCTTGTGAACTATTATATCAAGAATTGTAATTACATGCCATTGTTGAACAGTGGTAGGAAAAATTGGGCCTTTGGTGGTGGTGCTGGTGCCACAACA
Organism: Rana muscosa; assembly: GCA_029206835.1. NCBI lineage: Eukaryota > Metazoa > Chordata > Amphibia > Anura > Ranidae > Rana > Rana muscosa. Next base: position 133,932,379 of record CM055126.1, read on the forward strand.
CTGTAAGTCTTGACAGTTACTCTTGGTGGGTGCAGGAATGGGCCCAGATGTGAAATATTAGATCAAGGATTGTAATTACATGCCCCTGTTGAACAGGGGCAGAAAAATTGGGCCTTTGGTGGTGGTGGTGTTGCCACAACACTGTAAGCCCTCACTGTTACTCTTGGTGGGTGCAGGAATGGGCCCTGCTGTGAATTATTAGATCAAGAATTGTAATTACATGCCCCTGTTGAACAGGGGCATACAAATTGGGCCTTAGGCACTGGTGCCGCAACACTGCAACCCCTTACAGATACTGTACTTGGAGCGCAGCAATGAGCCCTGCTGCAAAGTTTTGCATCAAAAAATTTAATTATTCGCCCCTGTTAAACAGGGGCAGAAAAATTGGGCCTTAGGCACTGGTGTCACAACACTGCAACCCCTCACAGATACTGTACTTGGAGCGCAGCGATGAGCCCTGCTACAAAGTATTGCATCAAAAATTGGATTTACACGCCCCTGTTAAACAGGGGCTGAAAAATTGGGCCTTAGGCACTGGTGCTGGTGCCACAACACTGCAACCCCTCACAGATACTGTAGTTGGAGCGCAGCAATGAGCCCTGCTGCAAAGTATTGCATCAAAAATTGTAAATACACGCCCCTGTTAAACAGGGGCTGAAAAATTGGGCCTTAGCCACTGGTGGCGGTGCCCAGAACCAAAAATTTTCTTACAAGCTATCAGCATGATCATTGAGGAGGAAGAGGATAGTCACTCAGTATAACAGGATAGTCACTCAGCATCAGCATAAGCAGTCTTGAAGGGATCTGACATTTCCTCAAAAATTATTCGGTTACATCAGCATCAGGTGCTTGGTAGCTGGTGGCGATCCAAGACTGATTCATTTTTATGAAGGTCAGTCGATCGACCGAGTCGGGGGACAGGCGCACCCTGTGATCGGTTACAAAGCCTGCAGCACCACTGAATGTGCGTTCCGAAAGAACGCTGGATGCAGGACAGGCCAGTAGCTCAATTGCATACTGTGCAAGCTCTGGCCAGTGATCCATCCTCAAGACCCAGTAACCCAGAGGATTTTCGGTGGGAAAGGTGTCCAAGTCTGATCTTGCCCCTAGGTATTTCTGCACCATGTAAACCAGATGCTGGAGATGGTTGCTGGAACCGATCATACCTTGGGGCTGCGGACTAAAAAATTGTCTGAACGCATCGGTCAGACGGCCACCTTCTCCACCGCTCCTTCTTTGACTGACCGAAAGCCTCAGCAACACGTTGTCGAGGACCAGGAATTTGTAACCTCCCTGTCTCTGGGAACGTGTTGCACAGACCTTTCTGCAAGGCCTCCCGAAGATGCTTCATCCTCTGCTCCCTCTGCGACGGTAAGATAAGGTCCGCAACCTTACCCTTGTAACGTGGATCAAGGAGGGTTGCCAGCCAGTAATGATCCCTCTCCTTGATCGCACGAATACGAGGATCCTTCCGCATGCTTTGCAGGGTCAGTGAGGCCATGCAGCGTAGGTTTGCTGAGGCATTTGGTCCGGAGTCCACTGGGTCACTCAGGACGACATGATCCGCAGCCACCTCCTCCCAGCCACGTACAAGTCCATTGGTGTTTTGGGACTGTAATTGATCCCTTGAAGACTGCTGCTGATGCTGAGTGCTAGGCTCCACCTCCATGCTGACACAATCCTCCTCCTCCTCCTCTTTTTGTGTAATAGGCGGGCCAGCAGAAACACTGTCTGGATAAAGGGGGCCTTGAGAGTTAAGGAAGTCCTCCTCTTTCTCCCTCTGTTATGCTTCAAGTGCCCTGTCCATTATTCCACGCAGCGTGTGCTCCAACAGGTGGACAAGAGGGACAGTGTCACTAATGCGTGCACTGTCACTGCTCACCATCCTCGTGGCCTCCTCAAATGGTGCCAGGACAGTGCATGCATCTCTGATCATGGCCCAATGGCGTGGGGAAAAAAATCCACGCTCCCCTGACACTGTCCTGGTGCCATATTGCAACAGATACTCATTGATGGCCCTCTGCTGCGTGTGCAGCCACTGCAGCATGGCACACGTAGAGTTCCACCTGGTGGGCATGCCACAGAGTAGGCGGTTCTTGGGCAGGTTGTAATCCTTTTCCAGGTCAGCCAGCCGAGCACTGGCAATATATGACCGGTGGAAATGCCCACAGAGTTTCCTGGCCTGCTTCAGGACCTCCTGTAAGCCCGGGTACCTGCCCAAGAACCGCTGCACCACCAAGTTAAGGTCGTGAGCCAAACAGGGCACATGGGTCAGTTGTCCCCGTCGGAGGGCGGAGAGGAGGTTGGTGCCATTGTCGCAAACCACCTTTCCTGGCTTAAGCTTGCATGGTGTCAACCACCTCTGAACCAATGAGCTGTTCCGAAACTCATCCCTCCTCTATGACACACTTCCTGTCCACTTCCTGTTTGTGTTCCATGCTGGTTTCTGTCTCGCTTCCTCGGAAGTCATCCCCAGGCTCCAGCGTTACTGTGTCCTCTGAACATTCACAGCACAAATTAGCTGTTATCTCGTGGACTTCCCTGGAAGCTTTACCATCACAGACTGGGACTGCCCTGCTACTGGAACATCTTCTGGACGCACTTACCTGCTACATGTCTGTTTCATCCACTATATTGTAAGTGTTTTTAACCCTTTTAGGGGATATTAAAAGTTTTATACTTCTGCACTTAGAAGCGCCTTGTTTGTTTTTCTGTTTCCATTAGAGATTGCTTGTCTCTCTGAGTGCTGCCTAAGTGTGTGAAGATTTGCAACCCTCTCCAACATAGACTTTATCTGTCGGGATTCAAATGCTTGGAGCGCCCTGGATATACACATTTTTCTGTCAACCACCTCTAAGCCTGCCCCTGCCCCTGCAGAGTTGACAGAATCTCTGCCCCAGTGTGGCTCCTATCCCCCAAGCACACCAGCTCAAGCACCGCATGGCATCTTTTTGCCTGCGTACTTGCGTAGCCCCTTGAACGCCTACGGAGCACCGCTGGTTCCGAGGACAAAGCACAGGTAGAGGCCATGGAGGAAGAAGAAGAGGAGGGGGTGGAGGAGAGAGGTGTGTCAGAATCACCAGTAGTAAAATTTTGCAGGCGTGGTGGCGGAACAACCTCCAACACTACTGAACCTTGTCCTGCATCCTTCCCAGCTGACAGCAGAGTCACCCAATGCGCCGTGAAAGATAGGTAACGTCCCTGTCCATGCCTGCTGGACCATGAGTCAGCGGTAATATGCAACTTACCTCTGACCGCCCTGTCCAGTGAGGGCAAGACTGTGCCTTCCACATGCCGGTAGAGAGCCGGAATCGCCTTCCGTGAGAAAAAGTGGCATTTGGGCACTGAGGAACTGCACATTCCACAAACTCACGGAAGGGGGCAGAGTCTACCAACTGAAAAGGCAGCAGTTGAAGTGCTAGCAATTTAGCCAAGCCAGCATTCAACCGCTGGGCATGTTGATGGCTGGGAGTGAACTTCTTTCGTCGGTGCAGTAGCTGGGGCAGGGAAATTTGCCTGGTACAATCTGACGTCGGTGTACCGATAGCAGATTGCCCGCAAGTACTTGGCTGTGACACACCTAATTCTACACCTTCATTCCTCTCAGTGCAGGTTTCAGAGAGTACTGAAGGTATAGTGGGGTTGGAGATCCCAGCTGTTGAGGAGCAAGGAGAGGTCCGCTTTGTTCTTTGGTGTGGGTCTTTTATGTATGCTTGCCAACGAACTGCATGGCAGGTTGACATATGTCTGGTCAAGCACGTGGTGCCCAAGTGGCTGATGTTTTGGCCACGCGAGATACGCTTCAGACATATGTTGCAAATGGCAATGGTGCGATCTGCTGCACACGTCTGAAAAAAGGCCCACATCAAAGAACTTTTGGAATAAGACAGCAGCGCCCTGCACATGCGGAGCTCTGCGGTGTGATGCAGTCGGTGTGCTGCCCTTAAGCTAGCCCCTGGAGGGCATCCTGCCTTGTTGGAGATGTGCCTCCTCCTCCTCCTCTCTCCTATCAGGCACCCACATGGAGTCAGTGGCCTTATCATCCCCTCCCTCCTCATCACTGGAGCAAATCTGGCAGTATGCTGCAGCTGGGGGAACATGACTGCCAGATAGCTGTCCTTGTTGGGCACCCCCTCTCTCTGGGCTGACGTTACTACCCCCTCTCTCTGGGCTCACGTTACTGCCTTCCTCTAGCTGGGTTCCATCATCAGAGTCTTCAAAACGCTGGGCATCCTCCTGGAGCATGTACCCAACAATGTGGTCAAACAGTTCGAGGACTCCTCAGGAGGACATGGTGGGGCTAGGGAAGGAGTGACTGATGCCATTGAGCCGAGGGAAGAGGCCGCTTTGGCAGATGCTTTGCCAGACAAAGAACCCTGAGCCTGGGTGAGAGAGGATGAGGAGGATGAGTACGGCTTGGTCATCCACTCTACCAAGTCTTGGACATGTTGCTGCTCAACGTGGCCAGCTGCCGAAAAGAAGGACAAGTGTGTCCCACGGCCACGTACTGATGAGGGTGCACCGTGTCCAAGACCAGCACTATACTGATTATATTGCAGCTATCAGAATCAACTGCCTGTTGTGGTATTAGTATGAGAAAAGCAGCAATTGTCTTCAGTTAGTTTTAGATGCACACTGTGCAGAGGACACAGTACACTAACTGAAAATACTTGCAGCTCTCTACCTGTGGTTTTATTATGGGAACACCACCAATTGTATTCAGGTTCCTTTAAGTGAACGCTGTGCAAAGGACAGAAGTACACTAAATGAAATTAATGCAGCTCCCTGCCTGTGGTTTTATTATGAGAACACCACTAATTGTATTCAGGTAAGCTTTAGGTGAACGCTATGCAAAATCACTAAGTGAAACACTGACTGCAGCTAGCACAAACACCTGCCTGCCTGTCACAGTATAGAGAATAACAGGAACGGATCTAGCTAAACTGAATACAGTGTATAGATATATACACAACACCTAAGATGCATATATATCCTCTACACACTGTAACTGCAGCTAACTGACTCGCCTGCCTGCTCTATCTAACTCAAATCAAAATACGCTGTCTCTCTCTCTCCGTCTGTATTTTAACCAACACCGCAACACACTACACAAGACCGACTTCCAGGCCGCCTTTTATAGTGTGGGGCGTGTACTACATCCCCTAAGGCATAATTGGCCAAAGCCACCCTGGCTTTGGCCAATTATGGCTCTCCGTTTTTTCCACGCTGTGATTGGCCAAAGCATGCGGGTCATAGTGCATGCTTGGCCAATCATCAGCCAGCAATGCACTGCGATGCCGCAGTGAATTATGGGCCGTGACGCGCCACTCGAATTTGGCGCGAACGGCCCATAATGTTCGCAATTCGGCGAACAACCGAACAGGTGATGTTCGAGTCGAACATGGGTTCGACTCGAACTTGAAGCTCATCCCTAGTAACATTTATGACACCAGAAATTTGATGGCTTGACAATTTAGTTGAGAGCACAAGCAACTGTGACAGTTATGAATCACGGAATGCCTTAAATGTAACTTTTTTGGGAAACAGTTAAAGGACGGGATTAGTTCTGCTTTAACATCCTTGTTGCAGAAACCTCCCTATAGAGTTGAATTGCACTGAACTCTTACTATTCCTACTGCATACCTCCCAACCGTCCCTGAATGGGCGGGTTTTTCCCGCAAAGGGAGGTCTTTCCCGCTGTCCCGCCCGTGCACACAAAATCCTGCAGCTTGAGGCTGGTTTTCTCACTGTGCGTGTGAAAATCTTCTTTGATTGGACCTTCCAGCTACTTGTCCTCATGGTGATTGGCTGCAGCTCATAGCAATCATCCTGTACTCACACCGTGACTCACTCTGTGGGTGGGGGCGGGGTCAGTTGCCGATCTGTACTGAAGACGAGGAGGTGCTTTGTAATGAAGGAGGGCAGGTCAGTGTGCGCCTGATAGAAAAGTTACTGCAGTTAAGCTGTTGCAGTGTCCTGACATATGAGACGGATTTCTGTGCTTATTAGATTATTGGAAGACAGAAGCTGGGCTCAGGCTGAAGAAACAGAGCACCACTCGTTCTGTCTGCTTCATCTGTACAGGACTCTGCAGGAGATAAGGAAAGTGTGTGCTGAGAACGGGGGAAGTGTTCTGTGTCTCAATTTGAATTGCACTGTTTATGCTTTTCTGTTTCTCTCCTGAGCTCTCTGTCCACCCCATTCATCCTGAACTCTGCAATCTCCCCATCCATCCTCCCATCCCATCATCTCCCTATCCACCCCCCATCCCATCCTGCAATCTCCCCATCCCAGCCATCTTGTGATCTCCCCATCCACCCCCCATCCCATCCTGCAATCCCCCCATCCCAGCCATCTTGTGATCTCCCCATCCACCCCCCATCCCATCCTGCAATCCCCCCATCCACACCCTTCCCATTCTGCAATCTGCCCATTCCAGCCATCTTGTGATCTCCACATCAACCCCCCATCCCATCCTGCAATCCCCCCATCCACCACCGGCCCTTCCCATCCTGCAATCCCCCCATTCACTCCCTTCCCATCCTGTAATCTCCCCATCCCAGCCATCTTGTGATCTCCCCATCCACCCCCCATCCCATCCTGCAATCTCCCCATTCCAGCCATCTTGTGATCACCCCATCCCATCCTGCAATCTCCCCATTCCAGCCATCTTGTGATCACCCCATCCCATCCTGCAATCTCCCCATCCCAGCCATCTTGTGATCTCCACATCCACCCCCCATCCCATCCTGCAATCCCCCCTTCCCATTCTGCAATCTGCCCATCCCAGCCATCTTGTGATCTCCCCATCCACCCCCCATCCACCCCCTTCACATTCTACAATCTGCCCATTCCAGCCATCTTGTGATCTCCCCATCCACCCCCATCCCATCCTGCAATCTCCCCATCCCAGCCATCTTGTGATCTCCCCATCCACCCCCCATCCCATCCTGCAATCCCCCCATCCACCCCCTTCCCATCCTGCAATCCCCCCATTCACCCCCTTCCCATCCTGCAATCTCCCCATTCACCCCCTTCCCATCCTGCAATCTCCCCATCCCAGCGATCTTGTGATCTCCCCATCCACCCCCATCCCATCCTGCAATCTCCCCATTCCAGCCATCTTGTGATCTCCCCATCCACCCCCCATCCCATCCTGCAATCTCCCCATCCCAGCCATCTTGTGATCTCCCCATCCACCCCCCATCCCATCCTGCAATCTCCCCATCCCAGCCATCTTGTGATCTCCCCATCCACCCCCCATCCCATCCTGCAATCCCCCCATCCCAGCCATCTTGTGATCTCCCCATCCACCCCCCATCCCATCCTGCAATCCCCCCATCCACCCCCTTCCCATTCTGCAATCTGCCCATTCCAGCCATCTTGTGATCTCCCCATTCACCCCCCATCCCATCCTGCAATCTCCCCATCCCAGCCATCTTGTGATCTCCCCATCCACCCCCCATCCCATCCTGCAACCCCCCATCCACCCCCTTCCCATCCTGCAATCCCCCCATTCACCCCCTTCCCATCCTGCAATCTCCCCATCCCAGCCATCTTGTGATCTCCCCATCCACCCCCATCCCATCCTTCAATCTCCCCATTCCAGCCATCTTGTGATCTCCCCATCCACCCCCCATCCCATCCTGCAATCTCCCCATCCCAGCCATCTTGTGATCTCCCCATCCACCCCCCATCCCATCCTGCAATCCCCCCATCCCAGCCATCTTGTGATCTCCCCATCCACCCCCCATCCCATCCTGCAATCCACCCCCTTCCCATTCTGCAATCTGCCCATTCCAGCCATCTTGTGATCTCCCCATCCACCCCCATCCCATCCTGCAATCTCCCCATCCCAGCCATCTTGTGATCTCCCCATCCACCCCCATCCCATCCTGCAATCCCCCCATCCACCCCCTTCCCATCCTGCAATCCCCCCATTCACCCCCTTTCCCATCCTGCAATCTCCCCATCCCAGCCATCTTGTGATCTCCCCATCCACCCCCATCCCATCCTGCAATCTCCCCATTCCAGCCATCTTGTGATCTCCCCATCCACCCCCATCCCATCCTGCGATCTCCCCATCCACCCCCCATCCCATGGAGTACATAGCGCACCAGGGCACCCCGCAACCCTGCACTCAGTACTTAGCGCACCCCGCAACCCTGCACTCAGTACTTAGCGCACCCCACAAACCTGCACTCAGTACGTAGCGCACCCTGCAACACTGCACTCTTTATGTAGTAAAAAATGCAGACTCCAAACACTCCTGTCCCCTGTATTCTGTGCATTACACCCTCCTGATCCCTGCATTCTGTGCATTACACCCTCCTAAACCCTGCATTCTGTGCATTACACCCTCCTAATCCCTGCGTTCTGTGCATTACACACTCCCGACCCTGCGTTCTGTGCATTACACACTACCGACCCTGCGTCCTGTGCATTACATACTCCCAAACCCGGCAGCGTTCTCTGCATTACACACTCCACACCCCTGCACTCTGTACATTACACACCCACATTTTGCCATGGTGTGCGCCGCAGGTTGTCCCTTGCCTCAAGTGTCCCTCATTGGGAAGTTCAAATGTTGGGAGGTATGCTACTGTAAAAGTACAGCTTCTTTCACATCTATAGGGAGATACTGCACAGGTGCACCAGGTGTCAGGGATAATTACTGCATCCAGGATGTAAACACTGTTGCTATGGAGAGGTACTGTAAGTATGCATCAGGGTTTTGGGGTACATATCAGAAAGTATCTCCCATGGGACTTTGTTGCAGCCAGGGTGCAACAAAGTCCCATGGGAGATACTTTTTGGCTATGTATTATTTAGGGATGGAGCAGCCTTGAACTCACTAGACATGTGCATTCGTTTTCGTCCGAATGCATTTTCGTCCGAATTTCAGGTATTTTCGTTATCGTTTTAACAAACGAAAACGAAAATGCAGAATCCGAAAACCGAAAGATCCGACATAAACAAATGCTTAATTTTCGTTTTCGTTGCAACAACAGTTCGATATAGATAGGAGATTCGACATGAGGCTGACAATAACAATCTGTGTCCATCGAACCTGTGGTCGAATGTGCCTAACCTTAACTCTATTAGTCCAAGATTATTCTACATAGAGAGAAAAGATTCGACATTATAGAGAGAAAAGATTCGACATAGAGAGAAAAGATTTGACATTATAGAGAGAAAAGATTCGACATTATAGAGAAAAAAGATTCGACATAGAGAGAAAAGATCACTGCTGGAATTGGGTGGGGGAAGTAAAATAAAAAAATGATGATGATGAATGTTATTGGCTGATTGTAACCAAAGAGGAGGAGCAGTAAAATAGCTAGAACTAACTTGACAATTCGACATGAACGACGAAGATTCAACGAAGCATCGAAAAACATACAAACGTCGAATCTGTCATTGAAGGCTTATGGTGTCTGTTGAAAGTTCTAAGAAGATTCTACGGACAGATAAACTGTACAACGCTGCAATCGTACATTTCCGGTCAAATGTTCGGCCCATAGGCTATAGAAAAATTCTAATGTTGGTTGACTAGTAGGGATGATCTTCGAGTTCGAGTCAAACTCATGTTCGACTCGAACATTGCCTGTTCGCCCGTTCGCCGAACAGCGAACAAATTGGGGTGTTCGCGGCAAATTCGAAAAATCTATGGGTGAAATCTAAAGTGCTAATTATAAAGGCTTATATGCAAGTTATTGTCCTAAAAAGTGTTTGGGGACCCGGGTCCTGCCCCAGGGGACATGTATCAATGCAAAAAGAAGTTTTAAAAACGGCCGTTTTTTCGGGAGCAATGATTTTAATAATGCTTAAAATGAAAAAATAAAAGTGAAATATTCCTTTAAATTTCGTACCTGGGGGGGTGTGTATGATATGCATGTGAAGTGGCGCATGTTTCCCGTGCTTAGAACTGTCCCTGCAAAAAATTTCATTTTTGAAAGAAAAAAAGTCATTTAAAACTCATTCGCGGCTATTAATGAATTGTCGGCTCCCGGCAATACATACAAAAGTCATTGATAAAAAAAAAAAAAAAAAGCGTGGGGGTTCCCCAGAATTCAATTACCAGGCCCTTCAGATCTGGCATGGATTTTAAGGGGAACTCCACCCCAAATTTAAAAAAAAAATGGCGTGGAGTCCCCCTAAAAATCCATACCAGACCCCTTATCCGAGCACGCAACCTGGCCGGCCGCAGGGGAAAAGGGGGGGACGAGAGAGCGGCCCCCCCTCCCTCCTGAACCGTACCAGGCCACATGCCCTCAACATGGGGAGGATGTCCCCATGTTGATGGGGACAAGGGCCTCATCCCCACAACCCTTGCCCGGTGGTTGTGGGGGTCTGCGGGCGGGGGGCTTATCGGAATCTGGAAGACCCCTTTAACAAAGGGGACCCCCAGATCCCGGCCCCCCCTATGTTAATTGGTAAGGGGTACATTGTACCCCTACCATTTCACGAAGAAAGCGTAAAAAAATGTTTAAAAAAACACACAAACACCTTGAAAAAGTCCTTTATTTAAAAAAAAAAAAAAAAAACATTCCAGCGGTGAAATCCAGTGTCCCGCGGCGATCCCGATGTCCAGCGCTGTCCTTCATTGGTTGTGCCTGAGCGGACCTGATGGGGAACTCCCTCTCAGTATTTTAAATGCATAGACCCGCCCCTTCTAAAGTTCCCCATCAGGTCCGCTCAGCGGACCAGATGCGGAACATGAGAAGGGGCGGGTCTATACATGTATTACCAAAGTGAGAGCAGTTCCCCATCAGGTCCGCCCCCTCGGTATGTCGGACCCGCCTACGTCATTGGCCTGAGCGGGGAACTTCCTTCACTGTGTAATTTAAATTTACATAGTGAAGGAAGTTCCCCGCTCAAGCCAATGACGTAGGCGGGTCCGACATACCGAGGGGGCGGACCTGATGGGGAACTGCTCTCACTTTGGTAATACATGTATAGACCCGCCCCTTCTCATGTTCCGCATCTGGTCCGCTGAGCGGACCTGATGGGGAACTTTAGAAGGGGCGGGTCTATACATTTAAAACACTGAGAGGGAGTTCCCCATCAGGTCCGCTCAGGCACAACCAATGAAGGACAGCGCTGGACATCGGGATCGCCGCGGGACACTGGATTTCACCGCTGGAATGTTTTTTTGTTTTTTTTTAAATAAAGGACTTTTTCAAGGTGTTTGTGTGTTTTTTTAAACATTTTTTTACGCTTTCTTCGTGAAATGGTAGGGGTACAATGTACCCCTTACCAATTCACATAGGGGGGGCGGGATCTGGGGGTCCCCTTTGTTAAAGGGGTCTTCCAGATTCCGATAAGCCCCCCGCCCGCAGACCCCCACAACCACCGGGCAAGGGTTGTGGGGATGAGGCCCTTGTCCCCATCAACATGGGGACATCCTCCCCATGTTGAGGGCATGTGGCCTGGTACGGTTCAGAAGGGAGGGGGGGCCGCTCTCTCGTCCCCCCCTCTTCCCCTGCGGCCGGCCAGGTTGTGTGCTCGGATAAGGGGTCTAGTATGGATTTTTAGGGGGACTCCACGCCTTTTTTTTTAAATTTGGGGTGGAGTTCCCCTTAAAATCCATGCCAGATCTGAAGGGCCTGGAATGGATATTTGGGGGAACCCCACGTCAATTTTTTTTTAAATTTGCGGCGGGGCTCCCCTTAATATCCATTCCAGACCTGAAGGGCCTGGTAATTGAATTCTGGGGAACCCCCACGCTTTTTTTTTTTTTTTTTTTTTTATCAATGACTTTTGTATGTATTGCCGGGAGCCGACAATTCATTAATAGCCGCGAGTGAGTTTTAAATGACTTATTTTCTTTCAAAAATGACATTTTTTGCAGGGACAGTTCTAAGCACGGGAAACATGCGCCACTTTACATGCATATCATACACACCCCCCAGGTACGAAATGTAAAGGAATATTTCACTTTTATTTTTTCATTTTAAGCATTATTAAAATCACTGCTCCCGAAAAAACGGCCGTTTTTTAAACTTTTTTTTGCATTGATACATGTCCCCTGGGGCAGGACCCAGGTCCCCAAACACTTTTTAGGACAATAACTTGCATATTAGCCTTTATAATTAACACTTTAGATTTCGAAGTCCATTGTATTTAATAGGGTTCTAAAGTTCACACTAACATTTTGTCTGTTCGCAGGTTCTGGTGCGAACCGAACAGGGGGGTGTTCGGCTCATCCCTGTTGACTAGTAATAGTAATTAAAAAATATAATTATTACTAGTCATACAATAGAATTCATCTATAGCTTGTAGGCGGAACATTCGACCGGAAATGTACGATTGCAGCGTCGTACAGTTTCGCTGCTCCGTCGAATCTTCTTTGAACATTCGACAGACACCATAAGCCTTCAATGACCGATTTGACCTTAATTAATTCAGATTTGCGGACGAATGCAATTTCTAACGAAAAACAAAATAAATAAAAACGAATTTCGGGAGTAACTAAATAAATGTATTTTTCTAACGAAAACGAAATTCCGAAACAAAATATTTCAGTGTGCACATGTCTAGAACTCACACACTCTCTTCATTCTCTGGTTCTATACATGAGGTAGTTGAAACACCCATTCACCCTTTTGCGAGGAACTGTGAGTTCAACTATTTAGGATACATTTCCTCCTTTTTTGAATGTGTAATTTTGTGAAAGGTTTTTTCTGATTTACCAGCATTTTTTCCTTGCGTTTTTTCCTCCTTTTCTGTTTATTTGACTTTACTTTCATGATGAGTGTGTTCCAAGCACAAGAATGGGTTAATCTAATGACCACGCATGAAACAGGGGCAGCAACAAAGTCCCATGGGAGATACTTTCTGGCTATGTACTATTTAGGGACAGAGAACTCACACATCTTCACTCCATTGTCTAGCTTAGGGGACTAGGGGATATTTTAAAGAAAGCATTGCTGTCCTTTAAACCTGACACTGATGAGCTCATTTATGTATCACTCTGTTCTCTCATCCTACAAGAATGATTGTTGCACTGCAAAAAACACCTGATTGAGGCTGGGTTCAATCTATTTTGAATTGGATGCGGTTTTCCCCGCATCCAATTCGCATGTCAGGAGACATGTGACCGACTCTCGATGGATGGCTCTGGGACAGCTGCGGAGCGAATTGCACAGGAGTACTGTGTGTCTTCTGGTCCATTTCAGGTCCAAATTCAGCCCAAAATTCGGACTGAAATCAGACCTGAAGCAGTGAACATGGACACACCTGACCCCTGCTGCCAGCCGCTCCTCACGGCAGTGTGAACCCAGCCTCACTCTTTGTGCTGCTTCTTCCTAGCCCTCTCTGAGCTCTGCTGTATAGTAGACTCCAAGATAATAAAATCAGGTACTTACACTGCTTGTAATCATAAACACATACAGTAACTCTTTTACAGGGGTGGGTTTGGGGGAGTTTTACACACATTTTCAACTACTGTAGCCGACTACTGGCAGCATCTGTGCAGCTGGTGGATCACTTTTTCACGCCCCTGTATGTGTCGATCAATAATACTAGCCCTTTAAAGCGATGCCTATGGAAAATATGGGATACTGAAGCTTGTTGTTTCACAGGCACGCACAATTTTAAGACGTGACATGTTGGGTATCTATTTAGTCAGCGCAAACCTCATCTTTTATATTTTACCAAAATCTGCAGGCCTGAAAATTATTTTTAAATATGTGTGCAAAAAAAACTTCAAAAACTGATCTGGCAGTAAAAAGGTTAAAAAATAATTACAAGCATCAGTATGTTATATGACATTTTTATGTATATGACATACCTGGCCGATGCCTCTGGAAGCTGGAAATCACTGAAGTAGACATCGGTACTTCAGTGACCACCATGTCCTTCTGAGTCCCGCATTGAACAGCCGGCCTGAGGCATTGTGAACACAGAGCACTTGGCATGGGAGCCATTCAAACAATGTTTTGCATTTTCTGAATGAATGCAGAGCATTCTCTGATTGGACGAGGTGGAAAGGGGGGCGGTAATGTCACCCTCTCCACCTCTTCCAATCAGAAAGTGCTTTTTATACCGGAGACATTAGCACTCCCAAGGGGGTTATATTGCCTTCAAATCTTACTTGAATCACCCTGAACCCCTAGAGGGACCAGTTGTGCATGCCGTCGACTAAAAAAAATAATAAGCAGAAATCCGCCCAGCGGTCCTTGACGAATTATTTACTGCGGGTCCGGGATCAAACGAGGATGTCCCAGGATGGCGCTGACCAGGAATCGTCCATGCTGGAGGCCCCGGAGCCCATGGCTTCCCCTTCTGCGACGACAGAGCTGAGTGAGTACACTCCACACCTCACAAAGGCAGACCTGGACCACAGTCTGATGACAATGTATGAAAAACTTGCCCGCAAGTTCCAGGCTGAGCTTCACAAGTCCACCCATACCCTCTCCCAGGAGATCGCTTCCCTGGGCGGGAGGACAGACGTACTAGAGGTGAAGCATGATGAGCTCCAGCTCGCATACGATGACCTCCGCAAAGACCATGAACTGCTCACAGACACGGCTGTCCAGCTCCAGAATAGTATGGAAGATTTAGACAACCGGAACAGGAGGAACAATATTAGAGTGCGTGGCCTGCCTGAAACAGTCATGGATCTGCCTGAAGCCACTGAGAGATTGTTTCGCTCCCACCTCCCAGAACAACCGGTGAATGCATTCATATGTGACCGCCTCCACAGGGCCCTAAGACCCAAACCGCCCCCGGAGAAGCCCCCGAGGGATGTGGTGATGTGCCTGAAGGACTACCTGGTGAAGGAGGAGATCCTGCGAGCTTCCCGCAACACCCCTCGCATACAGCTGGACGGGGTCACCATTCAGATATATCCGGACATCTCCCCGACCACACTGGAGAGACGCCGACAGATAAAAGAAATCACCTCCGTCCTTCAAACCGCTCGGATCCGCTATAGATGGGGTTTCCCATTCAAACTGACGGTCCCGCACAACGGATCCACATACACCGCCACCACGGTCCTGGAAGGTAAATCCATCCTGGTCAAATTGGGCCTCCTCGAACCTCAACAAGCACCAAGGCACCCGTCCACCCCCCGCCCGTCACCAATCTGGGCCACCCCACCTCCTCAGAGGGGACGTAGAGCCTACCGTAACCCATGACTGCAGACAGCTGTGGAAGTTCTCCGCTGCTCCACCACGATCTCCCCGCAGGCTTGCGGTCAGGGTACTAAATATGATTTCGGTACCACCTGTCCCCCCCTTATTTTTTGTTCATGAGCCCCATGTCCCCTGGCCTGTCTCGCTGGACTTGTCAATTTCTGGACCCCCAAGCCTTTCGGTTCTGAACGAGCCTTTATGTCTCCGGTCCTCGTGATCCTGCCGTTTTCCACCCGGAACTTTTACCCCCCCAACCACGTTAGTGTTCAATCCAAGAAACACTTCTCTCCCACCATTCCCTTTTTTGTATTGGGAGAGATCTTGTACTGAACTCTTGCCACTCTCTCTCTCCCCCCCTCAGTGTTGGGGGAGATTGAGTGCACGTGGAAGACTGTTTTTTTTCAGTCATTTGAAATAGTTGATGCTGGCCTGGATGGCCTATCCATCCAGACCCCTGTTAGTTTGTTTGCCTTTTTTTTTCTTCCTACAATGTTCCTGTTATCAATGTTATATTATTGGTTTTACTGCTACACTTAACCTGCTGACCGTGCCCCCGATCTATGATCCAGGAATTTGGCAACCCGCTTTGGTGCTGGGCCTATGGGTTATGCGGCTGACATTCGCACCTATCTCACCAACCTCACTCCAAGCTAAATTTGTTCCAACCATATTATGGGTTTGAAGGTTATCTCACATAATGTCAGAGGCTTTAATTCCGCACAAAAGAGGAGGAAGGCCTTTCGAGATTATAAGCAATTGGGGGCGGACATTGTCCTCCTGCAAGAGACTCATTTTTCGGCAATGTCTCACCCCAATTATTTTGACAAGTCATTTAAGTTACATTACCATACCACATATAGCTCTAAAGCCAGAGGGGTAGCCATATTTGTCAGAAATAATGTACATTTTGATGTCAAACATGTTTACAAGTACCCGGATAGCAGGTTTTTGATACTCCAAGGTGATGTCCAGGGCAAAGCCTTTACAGTCGCCAATGTGTATGCCCCCAATACTGCTCAGGGTTCCTTTTTCAGGTCCTTCACCCAAATTTTGGACAAATATACTTCTCCACACATGATAGTGGGAGGTGACTTCAATCTAGTCGCCCACTATACACTGGACAGAAGCAAGGTTACCCACTCATCTAAGGCCTTCCCCAAATCCCTAGTGAGGTCCCTGGAGACTTTCCAACTTATTGACACATGGAGGGCCCTCAATACAGGAGCTAGGGAATACACACATTACTCAGCCCCTCACGAGAGCTATGCAAGGCTAGATTACATTTTCAGCTCCCCAATTTTACTTGCCAACTCCACAGCGGCCACTATACACCCATGCACATGGTCAGACCACCTGGTGGTCTCCTTTAAAACTTCGCATGTAGGCATTTCCCCCCTGACAGCCTCCTGGAGGCTTAATGACTCCCTATTGACAGACCCTGACATAGCCACGCAAGTAGCGAATCAGTTGGAAGAGTACTTCAGACTGAACGATGTAGAAGACACCACCCCCTCTATTCTCTGGGCGGCCCATAAGGCAGTACTTCGCGGCCGACTGATAGAGTTGGCCACCATTAAGAAGAGACAGAAGTTAGCCAAAATTAAAACCCTAACTGCAGACCTAGCAAAACTGTACCATATACACGCACAATCCCACGCCCCGGACACTCCTAGACAAATTGACCAGAAGAGGGTGGAATTGGATACTATCCTCTCAGACCACACAGAAAAATCTATTAGATGGGCCAAAGCGAGATTCCTATTGCACTCAAACGCTGCCTCGGCCATGTTCTCACGTAAACTACATCACTCCCTTCAGCCCACCCATATCTACAAATTGCGTAACACCTCGGGCCAGCTGGTCTCCCACCCCAAGGAGGTGCTTGACACTTTCACTGCGTTCTATAGCTCCCTACTATCTGCCCCAGCCTCTCCCCCCCTACTGGAGTTGAGGAATGGTTGAACTCCATCCAACTTCCGACTTTGACACACGAACAACTGACCAACTTGAACGCCCCATGCACAGAACTGGAGGTCCTGACGGTCATTAAGTTGCTCAAAGCGTCAACAGCCCCAGGCCCAGACGGGTGTACGGCGACTTACTATAAAAAATTTGCAGGTACGCTGGCCCCTAAATTGACTAAATTATTCAACCACGTATTGCAAGGCCACTCACTTCCAGAGGAAATGCTTGCAGCCAATATGACCCTAATCCCTAAACCTAACAAGGATCACTCCCTCCCCCAGAATTACAGACCAATTTCGGTTCTTAACAATGACATTAAGATTCTAGGTCGTGTTCTTGCAGATAGACTAGCCCCCATAATTTCCACCCTGGTTGGCCCCGAACAAACCGGATTCATCCCCTCTAGGCAAATCACAGACAACATCCGCTTGGCGACGGACATTATCCAGGATGCGGAGCTATTTTCCCGCAAGGTTCTTCTGTTGGGCCTGGATATACACAAGGCCTTTGATAGTGTCCTGTGGCCATATATGGACGCGGTCATGACTAGGTTTGGTTTTTCAGGGGAGTTTGTTCATGGATTTAGGGCACTGTACCACAATCCTCACACACGCGTTAAGCTCCCAGGTTGCACCTCGGATTACTTCCCCCTGGGCAGGGGGACACGCCAGGGCTGCCCTCTGTCCCCATTGATGTTTGCCCTGGCCATGGAGCCTTTGGCGAGGGCGATCATCACAGACCAGAACATTAGGGGGTATCAGAAGGGGGATGGGGAGTATAAGGTGAGCCTATATGCGGATGATATCCTTATATTCCTCCAGGACCCAGTTACTTCCCTCCCTAATTTAATCTCTACACTCCAATCCTTTCACACATTTTCGGGCCTTGGCGTCAACCTCTCCAAGTGTTCGGCCCTCCCTGTCAATATCCCTCCCAGAGTCACCTCTGCCCTTAAATCTTTTGGCTTTTCAGTATCAAATAAAACCCTCCAATACCTCGGGATTCGTCTAGCCCCCACCCTAAGAGAATTATATAACGCTAACTACCCCCAGATCTTCGCCAAAGTCAGACAATGGTTACACCTATGGTCTACATTCCACATCACCCTCCTAGGCAGAGTCACAGCTGTAAAAATGTCCATTTTACCGAAATTGCTTTACTTCTTTAGGGCTCTCCCCCTTTATGTATCACGACATACTCTGTTGCAGATCCAACGTGAGATTAATGGGTTTCTATGGAACAATAAACATCCTAGGTATGGCGGTCTTATCACACACAGACCCTCTTCACGGGGGGGGGTTGGGGCTTCCTAACATCTGGTTGTATTACTTGTCAGCCAGGTTGGCCCAGACGGCACAGTGGCATGCCGCACCAGACAGCATCCCCTGGCTACAGTTTGAAATGTCCTCTGTCAGCCCATACTACCTACCGGGACTTCTTTGGCAGACGGGCCTTAAGCCCAGGGAACTGGGCACGCTAAACATGGTAGTGGGTCAGACAATACACCTTTGGTCCCTATATCACTACAAATTTAAACTTAGGTCAGGCAGACCCCCCCTGTCCACCTTCCTGGGATCGCCCAGTTTTCCCCCTGCTTTCCGATCCCCTGAGAGCTTCCATTGGTGGGTACAAAACTCCCTCTTGACATTAAAAGCACTATCGCAAGGCACACATTTCTGTTCATTTACACAACTCCAAGAGCAGTTCGAAGCCCCGGGAACGGAATTCTTTAGATTCCTACAAATTAGGCACTTTTTCGAATCCCTATTCACATTGAACACTAGATCCAACTTATCCCAGTATGAAACAATCTGCCAGAATGGTGCTAGAGGCAAGGGAACAATCTCTACAATATATATGTCACTGAATGATTCTCAGCTTCCAGTTAAGTCCTCGGCTATGACCCATTGGGAATCAGACCTGGGTGTGGCATTCCCCCCAGAAGACTGGAGCGACATGCTACAGAATATGCACAGATGTACCCGCTCCATAGCCACTAAGGAGACAGTACTTAAACTACATACGAGGTGGTACCTCACTCCAGATAGAGTTCATAAATACTACCCTACAGTTCAGGAGACGTGCTTTAGGGGCTGCCAGAGCCCTGGCACCCTTCTGCACACGTTTTGGGGTTGCCCTCATCTGAGGCACCTATGGAGCCAGGTGGCATCCAGGGTGACGCAGATTGCGGGCACCATCCTAGACCTGACGGCCCCGGTGTGTTTGCTCTTTGCCACTATACCGGGTCTGCCTCCCCATACCCAGAGATTAGTGAATACCCTATTCTGTGCAGCTCATTGGGTCATAGCCTTGAATTGGCGGTCCCAGTCGGTTCCATGGACACAGGTACTCCAGCGGATGGAGTCTATCCGTCTTATGGAGAGGATCTATCACACTATCATGGACACCATGCAGACCTTCCATAATAAATGGGCGGCGTGGTCGACAGGAGCGGCTATACTGTGACCAATGCACTTCTTCTTGTGAGGCCGCCTCTGTATGGTCGGATAGGTACCCCATATTCTCCCGTTTCCTTTGGGCCCTGGGCCTGGGGATACTAGGAGATGGTAAGGACATGTGATCCCAACCCAACTAGGAGTACATCCTATACTTTTTCTTTTTGTTTGATACTGGGTCGGTCGAATTATTCATACCAGAAGTAGCAGATTAAAGTTTATTTTTCAACAGGTTGTTTTCCCCTTTCTACCCATGTACCTGTCTAAGCTTTTTCTTTTCCCTAATCTTTCTTTCCCTTCGTTCTTATCCTTCCACGGAGATTCTCCCTTATTCCCCTCTAATCCTGTTTCCTTCTTGATTTCTTTTAAGCATAAATAGAATTTTCTTTCTGTTTGAACCCTGGGATGCACCCGAAGGGCCGTCACTGGGCCTGACCTCGAGTAACACATTTAGTTTCTGCCCCTGTGACTGATCCTCTTATGCTCTCTTCCTCTCGATATTATATGTTGCGATCTAATTTTTATGTTATATGTGTGGGTTGCATCCCGATAAGATATGTGCTTTTTTTTCTGTCTATACCCAATATAAAAACGTTTGTATTATTAGAAAGTGCTTTTTATTCAGAAAATGCAAAACACTCTCTGAACAGTGCCTCTGCCAAGTGGCCAGCATCTTATATTCAAAGGCATCGAGCTAACCAAGTAGGACCCTGATGCAAGTGGAGATCACTGAAGTAGCAGAATCTACTTCAATGATTTCCAGTTTCCAACGGCATTAACCAGGTATGTCATATATGTAGCACCCTCGTAGATAGGCTGCTAGGATGTTAGGTACATTTAGTTCTTTTTGGCTCCTCTGTAATCATTGGAGCAGCTGCTAATTTCTTTTGGCAACTGTTCTGTGTTTGATAGGCTTCAGGTTTGTTTGCTCTCCCCTGCCTTCTAGAGGCTTTTAGAACATAGGAGGTTAAGCAAGGTATATAGGCAGCATGAAGATTTATTGTGCCACTCATGAGGGAGGTGTGCCCAGCAGGTGGCTGATGAGGCTGTTGGAGGGATTCCACCATTCTGGGGTGTCCACTCCCTCCCCCTGTGCATTAATCAGTACTCCTGATTCAAGCTAATGTTCTTTTGTGGTCCCAGCTGTGGAATAGCTGAGGCACCTATGTCTAAATCCCTTTGGATCTAAGGATCTGTTTTGGAGGACTCACTGAAGAGTACCTGATGGAAGCTGAAGGACACATAGCTCTCCTGTGGCAATATGAGCTTTAAAGAGACATTGAAGAGTGTGCAGTGGATACTGGAGGCATCCAGCTATCCTATAATATTGCAAGTACAGACCTAAGCATCAGGCCCTAGTGACTGAGTAATGGTATCTTTTGGGTGAGAGGGCTTGTGATGATTCACTAGGCTAAACTTCAGAGAAGTTTAGCCTAGTGAAGTGTGTCTTCCTATTGCTTATCAGTGTTCCTGAAGTATCCCATGCCACCCCAAATTCCTTCCTGTTAACACATTTACAAGCAAATAAACTTTAAAAAGACATCACCTAGACCAATATTTCTCAACTCCAGTCCTCAAGTACACTCAACAGTTCATGTTTTCAGGCTTTCCATTATTTTTCACAGATGATTTGATCAGTTTCACTGCCTTAGTAATTACCACAGCTGTTTCATCTGAGGGAAATCCTGAAAACATGACCCATTGGGGGTACTTGAGGACTGGAGTTGAGAAACATTGCCGTAGACTTTTTTAAAAAAGCCTGCGTGAATGGACCGCTGCTCCGTTCCTGACTGCCTCTGCACTAATTTGGGAAAGAACCAGTTTAATTTCAGCCGCTCCTATGGGGTAGTACGACATTAGTCCAAGTTGGTCCAATGTAACTATGTATAACATGCCGGTGTCTGAAATTACACTTTAATGAATTAAAAATGATTACAGGGCTGCATTAATTTGTGTAATTTTTTTCTGTTTGTAGTTCAGTTTAATATTAACTTTTTACCTTTTTTTTTTTTTTAACTGCAATTGAGGTAGAAAAAAGAGAGAAGAGGAAACACATGTCTATGTTAAAATAAGAAGAGATAAAGATCCTTATCCAGCAGATATCATAATGAAACCATTTGGTGATGAGGCAGTGTTTTTGTAAAACAAAGAAGATGAAAACAAATTGCTCTCATCCTGTTTTATAAAAGGTTCCTCACTGCCCTGAGCCTTAATGAGACAGGGAGGCAGTCTCTGTCAAAAAAAAACTTCTTCCCCTCTAATGCCGCGTACACACGATCATTTTTCCCGTCGGGAAAAATTACATTTTTTCCTTTGGACGAGAAAAACGATCGTCTGTGGGCTTTTTGCCATTTTTCCCGACGGGAAAAACGGCATTAATCACGATGAGAAAAATTAGAACATGTTCTAATTTTTCTCATCGTTTGTTCCAGCATTTTTTTCCGTGGCAGTTTTCCCATAGGGAAACACTGCCACGGAGCCCACACACGGTCGTTTTTCTCGACAAAGAAAAAAATGACGGGAAAAACGGTCGTGTGTGGGGGAACATGCCGTTCCCTCGTTTTTCATTTTTTTTCAAGTCGTGATTCACGGCGGTGTTTTCACCGCCGTGAATCACGATCGTGTGTACGCGGCATAACAAAGAGAAACAGTAACTGCGAAATACAAACCCATTATGGTGGGCTTTACATTGTGTTTTGGAATAAGGATGTGGAAGGCAGTTTAATGCAGTAGTTACATTTCTCTCATTAAGCCCTGGTTCACACTGGTGCGATTTGACATGTCAAATTGGCGATATTTGCCGCAAATTGCCGGCAATGGCACCATCCTAATCAGTGCGACGTCGCATCTGCGGCGCTGCACCGATTTCAAAAAGTAGTTTCTGTACTACTTTTTGCGATTTCGGCCGCGATTTACATTGACATCTGTGTCAGATGTCTTTGTAATCGCGGCTGAAATCTGGACTGCCAGCGGGAGTGAAATCGTGCGAGTTCAGCTGAACTCGCACGGCTTCACTCCCGCAGCCCAGTGTGAACCTGGGCTAAAGGACAAGTTCAGTATCTCAGAAACACTCCTACCAGACCCTTTTATACACTAAAATGTGCCACACCACACAGATGCGCACTTACCTTCCCCGACAGAGGTGGTTGAGCATTAACTAAGGTGCAGATGCAGAAGAGCTTTTGTTGAGCATATAGAGGTATCCATATCTCTTCATTAGTTGATGATGATTGCACACTGAAAGAGAGAGTGAGACCTGGGAATTGCCTTATGGTGGTAGCCTTTATTAGTTGAATTTGCAACTAATTGGATAAAAAAAGAGAACAGCTGATTGCTAGGTTAGTGACCTTTTGTGTTGATATCTGAGTCTTTTTTTTCATCTTGGCCATTAAGTGTGTGAGACCTGGGTTGTGTTGTAGATAGGTAAATTATTACATGGTAGTGATTAGTGAATGTGGTCCTTCACTGCACCATGGCTATGCCACACCACCAGTAGTTCTTAGTAGTGACCCATAATAACTAATCATAATTCAATCTGCTGAAGACAGCTCAGTGCAGTATGGATTCTGATTGCTCTGGTTTAATTGGGTTTAAATAGACTAATTTAGAGTCAAATATGTGTAGCGGCCCCCTCACCCCGTCCTCTTTAGCCTAGGGGTATGTCACGCGACAGGGGTGAGGTGCGCTACGGCCCATGTCCTCCCCACTACTTGCGGGCGAGGTGAAGGCCAATACCTGATGTTTCCTCGGGCCGGTGTGTCCGGAGCATGTACCGAGTCTGCTGTGCAGAAACCACCAAACCACCCTTTGCTCCCATTAACAGAGTCCATACACCGATCACAGTCCAACGGTTAGATTTATTTCGTATCTTCAGTTACAAGGCAATGCGATGGCATGATACGGTGGGATGAGCAGGTCGAGGCACTATACTGATCTGGGTCCCTACACCCCCTATGCTATGACCAAGGGTTGTAGGAGTCTTGACATGAATACCTCCGTTGCGCTGCGGGCCTCTATCAGGGGAAGATGTCCTCCAAGGGAGTTACTGAAGGCCCATCCGTCACCGGGTTGACACTACACCGGGTCTTCAAACGAGTGACCTCCCCAGCCTCCTCACCTCAGATGCGGGTCCCCTCGCAAGGGGCGCCCTGGAGCAACTCCACCCTCGCGGGACCCAGTCGGAGTCACCGGGTCCCAGGCCTCCTCAATAGTACCTCATCCCAGGCTGAAGGTGCCTGGGATGGACTCCATCTTCATCCCGGCCAGGCCTAGGGTGCCTAGGCCGGAACCTTGAACCGCCCGCACCCAGGCCTAAGGTGCCTGGGTGCATGAAGAGATGATCCCCGAAGACAGACAGACCTCGTGGCGAGGGCGTCTCCCCCTTTTATCTCCTCCCGTCGATACCACGGCGGGTTCCCCGCCCCGACCGTACCATCTCCAGGAAGGGACAAAGAAGGGTAGCACTGCGGTAGTGATTCTACCCCGAGCCAGTAGGTACACTGACACCTACTGGTCGAAGAGAATATTACACCACCCAATCCTCCACGAATAAGAAAAAGGGGTCTGAACCCTAACATAATTACACACTTGGGTCACACTACTCCTCAAGTGTACCCCACTAAATTGAGGACCCCGCTACACACTCCCCCCTGTGATTTGACGCTGGTCCCCAGCGTCAGGTGCACACCCATGTCTCCCAAAGAGTGATGACATGAAGTGGGCCCCAGAGGCTATCCCTCAAATTTTTTTTGGAATACTAAATGTGCCAAGACCTGCTCAAAAGGGAAAGGGGAAATATAAAACGATAAACATTTGGATAAGACATCTATTCTGTACACATGTACAATCCCTCCCATCGCTGTCTAAGAACCACCCCACTCTCAGTAGTCTTGACCGATGAATCTCCTGCAGAAGGGAAACAACAAAAAGAAAACACATCCTAACACTCTGTGTTAACTTGGCATGAGTGGGTCTGTCGGCCGAGAGACCCGCTCACTCCAATAAGCAAGTAATGCATATGTAAAATTTTCAAACATTCGTTGCGCAACACTGCCACCTGGTGACAGAGCTGTGGTAATAACACTTGGTGAGATCTTCATTCTTCCTGCTTTCCTACTCTGACTCTACCCCAAAAGTCTCTGCCTTTGGCACATGAAGAAAAGGGAAAAAAAAAAAAAACACAACAGCTCCCAAGTCTCCAGTGAGTAAAAGAAAAGCCCAAATCAAAACAAAAGTAGGGCACAGTTCTAGGCGTCTGGGAATGTCTCATCCAGAAAGTTTCAACAGCAACAAGATAGGAGCTCACTCCTCCTATAAGTAGAACCTTGGATCCGGCAGAAACAGAGGCTTCAGGTGCCCGTCAAACACTTCCACTGAATACTCGACATCCTCTCCTTCTTTCCTACAGATGAGCACCTTATCAGCATGAATATGGCGCCCAAGTCTCCAATCAGCTCTGCAGTCCTTGAACTTTTTAGACACAGGCGGCGAACATGACAGGTATCGCCTGGCATGGGGTGCTTTAAGCTTTTCCCATACAAACTCATCATACCACCTTGGTCGCAGGACCTCAACTTCATACAATATGTCCCGAGGCAAATAGGGGTACTCCCACCCATATTCACGGGCGACTCTCTGGGAGAAAAGTCTCTGCAATCTGGCTAGGGGCGGCATCACATCTCGCTCACCTTCTCCTGGCTGTACGATGGCCTCCGGGTGCCGAGGTACCTTCACCATCTCGGGTTGCTTTGTCTTTGGTGCCCGCAACGAGGCACGCTGCGTCCCCACCATCAGAGCGGGTGATGTAGTTGAGTGAGGAAAGTTGGTCGAAGGGTTAGATTTCCTCTGGAACTCCGGGGTCTGCGCCCGGAGCGTATTATCTTCTATGGACATGGGGGAATCCTGTGGTTTACTCAGCACAGGTAGCGGGCGTCTGTCCCAGCCCTTCCGGTGAAACA
The DNA here is from genome assembly GCA_029206835.1 of Rana muscosa. Taxonomy (NCBI): domain Eukaryota; kingdom Metazoa; phylum Chordata; class Amphibia; order Anura; family Ranidae; genus Rana; species Rana muscosa. Next base: position 133,957,900 of record CM055126.1, read on the forward strand.
GCTCGTCTATCTCCCCGTCATCCCCACAGTCTGACAACGACTCTAGGTCGGAGGTGTCATACATCTCGGCGGGAAGGTAGTCTCTAGTAGACGGAAGGCTACCTTCCCTTTTGGGCTCCACCGGCTGTGAACTCCCGACACCTCCAACCAACACCGCAGTCCCAGCCCCTAGCTCACCTGGACCTACTGAAGAACTGGGATGTCCGGGACTCTCTTCTCTACCGGCGCCATCCAGGCCAGGCAAGCGGCGGGGTGAAGCTCGACCACGACCACAGGATGCCTGCACCAGGCCTATCTTCCTCTTCGGGGGTGGCAGCAGGGAGTCTGTGGTGACCGAAGCAGTGTCTTCGGATTTTTCTCTCTCAATCTCTGGTTGGGCAGTCACTTCGCCCTGGTCAGCGCGTACGGGGACCTCCGCAGAGGCCTGGATCTCTCCCTCCGGAGTGGCGGTTCCTGTGATGCAGTTGAGGCGTAGGGCCCGGGGCCTTTCCGTGTATGGTTCAACCTCAAAAAGGAACTCCTTGCATGCCTCACATCGCCCGAATGGCTTTAGTTGGACCACCAGTCCCGAGCATCCGGGACAGATCACACCGAGAGCCTCCGTGTCTCTGCATGAATACAGAGCCAACTGTCCTCGGGGCCTAAGTCTTATCCCCGTGTCTGTCAGGGGAGCAGCAAATGCAGTCATCTTCGTGGGGTAAGGTACCGGTATCCACGGGGAGCTTGAGGCCATCCCGACCACTTGCTGTTCCATCACGCGCTGACCACGCACCGGAGTTTCCACATGTATCTCCACACGTGGCCAGACTCCTCCCACAACTTGTACGTTTTTGCGGGCTTCCGCCAGCCTCCGCCCACGAATTGTACAGTCATGGGGTGCCTTGTGGCGCAGTGCATTAACAGTCCCCACATGTAGTACTTCACACGGCTGGACCTTTACCTTTCTACGCTCCTCTGCGTGGGCCTTTCCCGACTTAGGGTCATGTCCACAACTCCGAGCAGGGATGCACTCTGGCCAATCACATGGCCGACCCGCTCGGAACTCCTCCGGGCAGCAAAGTTCAAACACAGACACTCTCAGTTCCATCGCCAAGACACACGATATCCCGTACGAGCCCCCACGTGTAGCGGCCCCCTCACCCCATCCTCTTTAGCCTAGGGGTATGTCACGCGACAGGGGTGAGGTGCGCTACGGCCCATGTCCTCCCCACTACTTGCGGGCGAGGTGAAGGCCAATACCTGATGTTTCCTCGGGCCGGTGTGTCCGGAGCATGTACCGAGTCTGCTGTGCAGAAACCACCAAACCACCCTTTGCTCCCATTAACAGAGTCCATACACCGATCACAGTCCAATGGTTAGATTTATTTTGTATCTTCAGTTACAAGGCAATGCGATGGCATGATACGGTGGGATGAGCAGGTCGAGGCACTATACTGATCTGGGTCCCTACACCCCCTATGCTATGACCAAGGGTTGTAGGAGTCTTGACATGAATACCTCCGTTGCGCTGCGGGCCTCTATCAGGGGAAGATGTCCTCCAAGGGAGTTACTGAAGGCCCATCCGTCACCGGGTTGACACTACACCGGGTCTTCGAACGAGTGACCTCCCCAGCCTCCTCACCTCAGATGCGGGTCCCCTCGCAAGGGGCGCCCTGGAGCAACTCCAACCTCGCGGGACCCAGTCGGAGTCACCGGGTCCCAGGCCTCCTCAATAGTACCTCATCCCAGGCTGAAGGTGCCTGGGATGGACTCCATCTTCATCCCGGCCAGGCCTAGGGTGCCTAGGCCGGAACCTTGAACCGCCCGCACCCAGGCCTAAGGTGCCTGGGTGCGTGAAGAGATGATCCCCGAAGACAGACAGACCTCGTGGCGAGGGCGTCTCCCCCTTTTATCTCCTCCCGTCGATACCACGGCGGGTTCCCCGCCCCGACCGTACCATCTCCAGGAAGGGACAAAGAAGGGTAGCACTGCGGTAGTGATTCTACCCCGAGCCAGTAGGTATACTGACACCTACTGGTCGAAGAGAATATTACACCACCCAATCCTCCACGAATAAGAAAAAGGGGTCTGAACCCTAACATAATTACACACTTGGGTCACACTACTCCCCAAGTGTACCCCACTAAATTGAGGACCCCGCTACATATGTTTTTATTAATATGTTTGATAAAATAAAATAACATGACATGAGTAATGAGCGGATGTTCAATACGGAGAGCAATACAATGTAAGTCACATGGCTAGCATGTTTCAGGCGGCATCTCCAATGGGAGTGCATATAGCCGTCATTTAGGATCATACAGTAGGAGTCTATACGTATCGCAAAGCTAAACAATAATACCGGGTAGGAATACATCTGGGTGTGGAGTAAGGAAGAGTAGACATAGGGAAAAGGAGAGAGAAAGAGGGGAAAGGGGAAAGAGGGGTAGGGGGAAGACAAGGAAGGGGTAGGGTGCAGGCTAGCTGCAGGGGAAGAGACGGTTAATGGGGGTACTGGGCAGACCTTGGTGTGACAAACCTGCGTGGTGGAGTCAGGAGGTGAGTCAAGGTGGGCTATGGGGTGCTAACCTCACTTTTAGGGAATCCAAGGTACGTAATTGATCCAGAGAAGTCATAGGATCTTAAATTTGTCGAAGGTGTCGTTGTCTAGGGCATTCATCTTCTCCATGCGCATGATGTCATTGACCATGGAGACCCACAAGGCCAAGGGTGGAGTGGTAGTGGTTTTTCAAAACAGGGGTTAAATAGACAAATTTAGGGTCACTTTAACCCAACCTTGTTATTCCTTCACATGGATACCCCATTGCTCAGTCTCTACATTGCAACTGCTGCAAAAAACATACCTGGTTTTGCATAGGAGCAATGGTGTTATCTCATACATTGGAGGGCAGTGTTTGGATTAAGTTACTGACTGCTAGGAAGGTCGCATGCTCCCTCATACCCAGAATAAATATTTTATGGCTGCAATGGGAGACACAATGATGGAGGTGCACTGCAAAGGGGGGATATAAGCAAGGATTTTGTCCTCAGAAGTGCCACTGTACACCTAAAGACTACCTTCCCCCCCACCCTCATAGTATAGAGCTCTCCTAATCCAGTACAGAGCTCTCCCCCCACCCTCCAGTACAGAGCACCTCTCCACAAAACAAAGCTCTACCTAACAGTACAGAGTTCCACACAGGGGTTTATTTACTAAAGGCAAATCCACTTTGCACTACAAGTGCACTGCAAGTGCACTAGGAAGTGCAGTCGCTGTAGATCTGAGGGGGGCATGCCAGGAAAATATTAAACAGCATTTTTGCTTGTACATGATTGGATGCTAAAATCAGCACAGCTTCCCCTCATTTTAGATCTTCCCCTCAGGCCTACAGCGACTGCACTTCCAAGTGCACTTGCAGTGCAAAGTGAATTTGCCTTTAGTAAATCAACCCCATAGTACAGAGTCGCCCCCCCCCCCCCCCACAGTCACACATGGAGTAGAGCGCTCCTACCACTCGCCTACGAGTGTCAGTGAGAATTCCTCAAGAGAAGCAGTGAGGCTGGTGGCTCAGCAGCATGCCTCAGCTGCTCGAAGTGGCACACTGTAAACACAGAAGCCAGCAGAGAAGGTGAGTAGGGAAAAAACTTCTTCTACTCACTTCTGTGTTTACAGTGACAGATCATAAAAGACAGGGCTGTCTGAGCTGAAAAAACCCTAATGCAGAAAATATTCCACACTCCCAAAAAAGGGACAGGGTGATAATTAGCACCTAAGAATGAGACTTATGCCGCGTACACACGATCAGAAATTCCGACAAGAAAAGTCAGATGTGAGGCTCCATCGGAATTTTTCTGTCGGAATTTCCGCCAAGAAAATTTTGAGAGCTGGTTCTCAAATTTTCCGACCAGAAAAGTTCTTGTCGGAAATTCCTATCGTCTGTGTGCAATTCCGGCGCACAAAAAAATATGCATGCTCAGAATCAAGCAGAAGAGCCAAACTGCCTATTGAACTTCATTGATCTTGGCTCATCGTACGTCTTGTACGTCACTGCGTTCTTGACTGTCGGAATTTCCGACAACATTTGTGTGACCGTGTGTATGCAACGCAAGTTTGAGCCAACATTTCGTCGGAAAAAAATCCACGGTGTTCTTGTCGGAATTTCCGATTGTGTGTACGCGGCATTACAGTGTTTATTGAATAATGTCAATGGTCACTTGAGCTACATTCAGCACTGATGAAAAGCACCCATGCACTCCTTGTACAGTTCATCAAACTCATCTTGAGGTATCAGCTCAGCCTTGATAACCAAAAGGTGTACAGGTATACTGGAAAATGTACACCAACAGAATGGAATACCTTAAAAAAATCAAATAAAATGTAGTTCTAAATACTGAAACATAGAAACACCACTGATTTGCTGAATAATTACAAGAGAAATGCTAACGGATTAATAAAACCAGCTTCCGAGTCAATAAATGAATATTAAAATGGACCCTGCCTTGGCATATAGCCAACATGCAGCACACAGTCAAAGAGAGCTGCCCATCATCCTTCAACATTTTTAAAATCATCATTGACATCCTATTAGTATGCAGCTGTATCATGGAGGAAAATGCTAAGTAATTCAGATAGAACCTCTGGGATTAAAGGCGACAGCTAACTGTCCCTCAGCTGCGCTTTTAAAGTTCATTGTGTCTCAAGTGAGAATTAAAGGCACAGATATCAGTGACTCCTTATCTACCCTCAGCTTTAAGGCTTGGACATTCTGGGGGCTCTTCAGTACAAAACCCCACTGTTACTAAAGATATCGATGTTTGATTGGAGGCAGCAATGGCTCAGAGGAGATGCAGCTGCTAATGACTGCAGTTCAGGGATCACATCTAATTTTTGTAACCATCACTTGAATCCCTGCCACTTGGCTGTCATGAAGCCTTATCTCTTGGCAGACAGCTCCTAACACACCTGGTTTCTTACTGCCTTACACTTCAGAGCTGCACTTTTAAAAGGCTCCATAATTCACTCTCTGTACCAAACTGTTCAATGCCTACAGGAATGTCAGAGCTTGGGGAATCAGAAGCAAAATAGTCTTAATGGAAACAGAAAGGAGATAGCGTTCAGTCTCAAAGGGATAACAAATACAAGATTTCCATTATACGAACATGAAACGGGAAAATAAATGTTACAAGAGGTTACTATTTAAATGTAATAACTGAAAATATGCAGATAACACATTTTTTGTATTGAGTGAGGGGGTGCGTTCCATTTTCAGGACATCGAGGGACATTTATATATCTGACATAAACTGAACACTGGGCAATTTCAGTGCACTGAATTTTTTTGTTCTCTAAAAGTGCATATTATATTGCAAAGCAAATGAGTAGAATATTCTGTGAGTTTTGTTAAACGTTTTATGTATTACATGTAAAAGTATAAAAAGCACTACTCTTTATATCCTGCATGTTCCTTATGGTATATATAAACTTAAAGCTGAACTCTGGCCAAAAACTGTATACATGCACATTAAAAATAAATCACCACTTAGCAAGTGTTCTCTATTCATGGCTGCTTCACTATTCGTTAATCTTTTACTTTCATTCGGCCCATAATCTCTTGTAAGTGTCAAACATCCAGTGCTGAGAATTAGTGTGTAATCGGTAGTACATTGATCACTGTGGGTCACTCACTTGACCCCATCCTCCATTCAGAAAAGCCTTGCAGTGCTTCCAATAAAAAATTGCTACGATTAACTTTTAGGTTGTAATTTTGCAGAGGTTATTGTGGCTCATCAACCTTTTGTTTGGAATAAATAGCCCATGATTCCACGCTGGCAAAGACGGACGACACTGCACACATGTTGTCTGGGCTCCTGAGCTTTTACTTTTTTATAGCCAGACTCCAACTATATTCAACCTGTCATACATACAAGCCACTATAGGCTGTATAAGGTGTTGTTTCTCCTGTCCTCTCCTGCCTTCTGGCAGGCATCACCGGTGTGGCTTCTTGTAAGCCCAAAGGATCAGGCTCCTTCCCCCTGTGTGTGGTGGGGTGGTGGGCGACTACATGACCCTCCGGATTGCTCCACGGTTTCCTGACATTCCTGGCCATGCAACTGTCTACTCCATTTTCAAGCGAGTCAACGAACCCCCTGAAGGTGACCACCGAATGGTCGAAACGCTTCAGTAATTTACACCCACATACATTTGTTATGCAATCTTGTTTCACATTTTGCATGTATGGTAATATTGGAATATACAGGAATTTATCTGGCCAGACCGTTTTACGTGTTTCATACATGTAACCTAACTGTGTCTTTTGACAACTTTCAAATAAATATGTTTTATACTTTTATTCTACATACAATTTTTCAATCACATTTATATTGCTGTCCAAAGTCCCATTGGGGAAAAACGTCCATTATCACTCACTTGACCCCATCCTCCATTCAGAAAAGCCTTGCAGTGCTTCCAATTAAAAATGGCTATGATAAACTTTTAGGTTGTAATCATTTTGCAGATGTTATTGTGGCTCATCAACCTTTTGTTTGGAATAAATGGTAGGCATTACCATACAAACACCTGCCACACCAGAGTTTGGTTATATACACGACTTTGGGCTGGTGTTCTTCACACACAATGGACGCTTTTTACTCCCAGTCCAGCCATTTGATCAAAAGAGCACAGTAGACGTAACAGAACAGTCACCCAGGATCAAAGAACAAACACTGACAGCAACATCTTTTCATTTTTGCACTCATCGTAAAATCCTTTTCATTTGCTTTCATTGAGGGACACGAGATTTAGAGACAATTGGGTCATACTGCCACCTATAGGAAGATTTGCACAGTGGCAAAAAAAAATATTGACCAGCCTGGTATGACCCCCTTCGCACTTTCAGCATGCCTTAGTTTTGTAACAACATAGACCAACCAAGAACAAGACCATAAATATGGTGTGGTCACATGCCTGTGTCCCTCAGTAAACTCCAAGAAAAGGATTTTAAGGTGAGTACAAAAATTCTAATTTCCTTCTCTTTTACTGAGAGACAAAGAAATCAGAGATACATGGAATATCCAAAAGCAAACAAACTGGAGAACTGTGGGCCACACAGTAAATCAAACAACAACATGTCCACTATAAACAGCAGAAACTGTGGAAACTCAAATAGCTGCCTGAAGGACCTTACTTTGGAAGATAGCATCAGATGGAGCCTCAACATCCACCTGGTAAAACTTAGAGAAAGTGTAAACAGAAGACTAGGTGACAGCCTCGTAAATATGGGAAACAGTTGCCTGATGACAAAAGTACTCACAGATATAGTAGAGTGCTTTTTGACAAAAAAGGGTGGAATGACCTGTCTGAGCCATATAGAACTGGTGGAGTGAGAATCTGGTTTCCCCTTTCAGAAGACCATCTGGGATGAAGAGAGCATCAGTCTTCCTAATAGAAGCAGTGAGGTAAACATATACAGCACAAACTACACACAGACAATGAAAAAAAATCTTCTGAAGTACTAGAGTTGGACAGAGGGATAGAAGTACAATGTCCTGCTTGAGGTAAAAGGCTGAAACCATTTCAGAAAGGAAAGAGGCTGTAGGCCTTAACACTATGTTGTCCCTAAGTTCAGAAAAGGTTAATTAGAAGGAAGGGCCACCAGTTCAAACATGTATGTCCTTGCATATGTGATGGTGAAAAGGAAAGCAACCTTGTGAGTAGTTGTATAAACACGAATATCCCTAAAGGTTCAAAGAGCGATTTTTGAAGTGCCAAAAGAGCCAAATTCAAGTCTCACGGAGTGAGGGGTGAACGTACAGGAGGAGTCATGTGAAAGGCACCCTGTACAAAAATCTTAATCAAAGAATGGTAGGCTAGCTGTGTCTGCAACAAGATTGCAAGAGCAGAGAATTGACCCCTTGATGGTACTCAGGGCCAATTGCTGATCAAGGCCTAATTGCAAACAGGTCAGGACACATCCCACAGAATATTTTCTAGGATGAAAGCTTCTTTCCTTGCACCAAGCAAAGTATGTTTTTCATGAGTTATACAACTGTGAAGCAGGATGGTAAGCCAAGCCGTGGGACAGAAGATCCTGATGATCTGGAATAGCCCATGATGCTTCTGCCAGGAGTCTGATCCACTTCCGCCTAGGCCAAACTGGAGCTATGAAGATCATTAAATACCCTTCATATTAATCTTTCAGAGCAGTCGAGAAAGGAGTTTCAAAGGAGAAAATACATAGGTCAAGTTGTACTGATCTCACTGAGTCTCCAGAGCATCCACTGCTTCCTCCAAAGAATCTGCACCTTGAGACGACATGTCCGGTTGTTTGTTAAACTTAGAGCCCAGGAGGTCCATATCTGGCATCCTTCACCTCCTAGACAAGTCCTGGAACACTTCTTGGTGTAGAGCCAATTCCCCCGGATCCAGAAGCTGCTGCCTGAGGAAGTCTGCCTTCTACTTGTTCACGATTGTAAAGAAAATGGTGGACAAACCTGGAATGTTAAATCCTCCAAGTACAGAATACTTTCTACCTCTCTTGCTGCAGCAAGACTTTTGGTTCTTCCCGGATTCCACTACTGTGGGGTTGTGCCTGTTTTCTCTCTAAAATAAGCTTCACCGCAGACATGTGCTAGTGTGATCTTTAAAATGAGCTGCACCACAGACACATGCCTGTGTGTTATCTAAAAAAACCTGCACCACAGACATGTGACCTTGTGCTCTCCAAAATGGATTGCACCACAAAGCTGTGCCTGTATGCTCTGCAAAATGAGCTGCCCCACAGACTTGTATGTATTGCTTTCTAAAATAAGCTGCACCACAGACTTGTTTGTATGCTTTCTAAAGTTAGCTGCACCATGAACTAGTATGTATGCTCTCTAAAATTAGCTGCACTTATGCTCTTTAAATGACCTGCACTACAGACATATGTCTGTATGCGCTCCAATTTACTAATAAGTAGTCTAACACTTAGTCTAGCAGTAGTCTAAACACTGGGTGACAGCAGGCATAAATCTCTCATTAGAGAAATATGGCTGCCTGGCTGTCTCCAGTACTTCCTCATTAACTGACCTGGAAGCAATATGCAGCAAGTCTGTCGTGAAGACAGAATTCCTGATCTGCTTACTTGTTCTGGATCAGTGGTTCTCTGTTACAAATTCCACATGTGTACAATGCCTTACACTGACCATACAAAGATAAAGTGTTTTGCTGTTACAACAAAAGATTTGTGAATTGCACATTCTTGCAACAATCACTTGAAAGCCAAAATTCTTCCAAATTGTTTTTGCTGTGACAGACGTTATCGACTGCCTTTGGTTTATCATTAAGCTAATACTCAGCAACACCTACACCTGCTGTAAACTGAGAAAGTGTGGCTGAGCAGTGCCGCATCTGATTCCATTTTCTATCTCTCACGTCATATTTCAGTGAATGGATGGAAACAGAATGTGTTACATTATTATGAAGAAATGATATATGAATACTACCTATAGATAAAATTATCCAGGCAGAAACCTTCCTCAGCAATTACATCTGGCGCCAGTTTGTTAATTGTTTTATCTATTTTTATTCTTGTCAAGCTGAAGAGGAAGTTCATGCTCAGTACCAAGAGGTCTTTGAGCAAATTGACCAGAAATATACGCAGCTCCAAACACAAAGAAATTAGACCAAAATGGCTGATCAAAGAAGAAAGTCTATTGCTAGGATACAGGCAGAACAACAGCAATTTGTCAAGTAAATTATATTTTATTATGTATATCGGTAGCCGATGCTGGGCAGTGCTAGGGTAATCTTAGAAATAAGTGCACCAATGATCCCATTACCCTCTAGTATAAACCTACACTTTCCAAAAATGTTCATATATACCCCATTGTGGGAGAAGGGCAGGTATAGCTATATTCTGGTGGCACATGTTTATCTGGGTGGAGCAGTAGTGATCAGAACAAGTTTACCACATATTGTGAAGAAATGTTCCATCAAAGGTATTGACTGGCAGGTTTCTTCTTGACCCTCAGAGAGTGCTGCTCAAAAATAACCAAATTGGGCAACTGTCATCTCATGTCTAAAGCCCAACAAAGAAAGCAGACCAACTGACGAACACATTGTGCACAGATATTCTCCTCTCTAAGCAGAATCAAAACTCTTTGTGACATTATTAGGACTGACAGAAGGGGGGCAATTAATAGATACAGTACATGTGTCCCAAAGTCATAACTAGCGTAGTGTACACACTGTATGCACTGAATTTATACCTTTTTTTTGCTTTCATTCTTAGCACCTCACTTCTTGTCAACTGCAAAACAGAACTGGGTAATAGGCTGCAACAATTGTTTCAAATTCATATATTATTCCGACATGTTTCGCCTGGTAGCTTCATCAGGGGATATACGAATCACCCAAGAGATTCACGACACTATACAAAAATATAGAAGTAAACAAAAATAAGTAACAAAATATGATTATAGTATAACATTATTATAACAAGGAGCATATTATAATAATGTTATACTATGTTCATATTTTGTAACTTTGTTACTTATTTTTGTTTACTTCTATATTTTTATATAGTGTTGTAAATCACTTGAGTGATTTGTATATCCCCCGATGAAGCTACCAGGCGAAACATGTTGGGATAATATACGAATTTGAAACAATTGTTGCAGCCTATTACCTGCTTATGTGACCATTCCTTACTTGAACTGCTGTTTTGTGACGGGAGTCACTTTTGGGCACAGGGTGACCAAGCAAATAATGTACCCTGAGAATATGATTGGATTACTTCAAATGGGACAGTAATATTCATTAACAATATCTCTCAAGAAATATGAAGATTGTATCCCCTGTACACTGTGAGGTCTATGACCAGGAATTATAACTCCTAATATGGGCATTCCAGGAAGTTCAATTGCTTAACGATGTTGCTGTTGTCTGGATAAGTCAATTGTGTTAATGTTGTCTGAGGCAGCTTTCCCTGCACCTATTATTAAGTGTGCTAATGAGCTCACCTGTTGTTTGCTAAGGGATGTATTGACACTCAGAATAATGTGTATTGTAACCATTGTGTGATGTTGTGGGTGGATCCGGGTCATTGTTCATGTGGTGACTGCAGTATTCTCAAGTGTATAAAAAGAGCCTGTATTCCTTTCAATAGAGAGTCTGATTCCTGTTTGACCCTCAATACAGAGCCTCGTCTCGTACTTGGGGGGGGGGGGAGAATTATTCGTATGGGTTTCTTGTTCGGCTGATTGGAGTGTTCGGTAGCTGCCTTTATGTTCGGAAATGGAATGCCCTAAACGGCTTTAACCCCTTTCATCCTCGGGGTGCCGTTACAATTGGTGGCAAGCAGCGGGATGATTCCCACAACTCAGAAGGACAGCTACAAGAGGACACAGGCCAATGGAAGCACAGTATGAATGGCTAAAGCGCTCTACCCTCAAGGACTTACTGGAGAACCGGGGCTGACCGGCCAACAACCGTAAGAAGAGGGAAATTATCGCAGAACTAGTCGAAATGGATAGAGCCAAAAGACCCAACATAACTGAAAGGCCCAGCGTAACAGACAGGACACCAGAAGAGGCAAGTTTTGATCGGGCTGTTAACATAAGACTGGCACATTATGGTCCTAACCCTACAGCGGAGATCATAGACCGAGTTATAGCGGCTGTGGAGGCAAATTGGCTACAGCAAAGAGGTGCTGCAGCAGCAGAAGTCACAGCAGCACCAACTGAAAGGAGAAATGTACATTTTGCTGCTTTTAAAAATTTAATCGAAACAGAAGGGGAGATTGATGGGTACCTTGCTGATTTTGAACGGCAATGTGCCCTACACCGGGTGCCCACAGAGGAATGGGTTACCATTTTGTCTGGGAAATTGTCCGGCCGGGCCAGTGAAGCGTTCAGGACCAACCCAGATGAGGATATTATGAACTATGGGCTGGTAAAAGAAGCACTTTTGGCCAGGTATGCCGTCACAACGGAGGTATACCGGAGGCGGTTCCGAGAGACGAGCAAGCAGACTGGAGACTCATATACCGAATGGGCATGCTACCTACAACGCACGGCATCCCACTGGGTCGCTTGATGCCAAGCAGTATCCGGGGAAGAGGTGCTGCAGCTGTTCCTGCTGGAGCACTTCTTTGACAAGCTGTCCCCGGAAGTCAGAGCGTGGGTCCGGGACCGAAAACCTTTCACCTTGCCTGAAGCAGCTTGCCTGGCGAACGAACACACATACGCCCACAAACTGAATAACCCTGTGGTCAAGACAACAGCTCGGGTGGATTATCGATCAGCGGCACCCCCTCCAGCTGCCCCCTATCAACCACAGTCATACCGCCCTACAGCACCACCTCCAGCGGCCACTTATTCTCAGCAGCCCAGGTTCAACTCCCAGGACTACTCACAACCCATCAGGTGTTTCGGGTATAAACAGCTAGGGCCCAAAAAGCCAGACTGTCCGTTGAATCCAGCCAGGCAGTCCCAGTCGTGGAGAAAGCCAGCAGGGGGGAACCCCCGCACATCCATGCCTGCGGCCCAGTGCGTTGAGGAGGAAGAACATTGGGGCGTCCTGCACGAGGCTGATGCAGTACAAGCAGATAACCGGGACAACAGGCAGCAACACAGGCAGACTGTCTGGGTTAATGGAAAGGTAGCCAATGGCCTACGTGATATTGGCGCCACCATGACCCTAGATTAGATGTCCCCATCAGAGTCCCCCTTTACATTAAATGTCCCCATCAGAGTCCTCCTTTACATTAGGTGTCCCAATCAGAGTCCCCCTTGACATTAGATGTCCCCATCAGAGTCTTCTTTTACATCAGATGTCACCATCAGAGTCCTACTTCACAGGAGATGTCCCCATCAGAGTCCTACTTCACAGGAGATGTCCCCATCAGAGTCCCCCTTTACATTAGATGTCCCCATCAGAGTCCCCTTTTACATTAGATATCCCAATTAGAGTCCCCCTTTACATTAGAAGTCCCCATCAGAGTCCTCCTTTACATTAGATGTCCTCATCAGAGTCCCATTTACATTACATGTTACTATCAGAGCCCCCCTTTACATTAGATGTCACCATCAGAGTCCTCCTTTACATTAATGTCCCCTTTAGAGTCATCCTTCACATTAGATATCCCCATGAGAGTCCTCCTTCACATTAGATGTCCACATCAGAGTCCTCCTTTACATTAGATGTCCCCATCAGAGTCCTCCTTTACATTAGATGTCCCCATCAGAGTCCTGTTTTACATTAGATGTCCCCATCAGAGTCCTCCTTCACATTAGATGCCCCCCTCTCCCCCCCTACTCGTACTTACAGCTGTAGCGGTCTCACCCTCTCTCTCCCTTCTTCTTTTACAGCTGGTTTACTCATCTAGGGGAACCAAGGGGGAGGAGTGAGATGCTGCCACCAGCTCGCCCCTCTTAGGTGTGTAGAGGTTTGAGCTATGATCTTTACCTTCGAGTCTGTGTCCCTGTCACAGAGATTTCCACTTCAAAATGACCAGTAGATAGGTGAATGTAGAACACTTTGCTCCCAGAAAAGTAAGCCCACACCAGGTGACAGTACAACATCTATATTTATTTCCGCAGAGATAAATATGCCTCTTTGCAAGCAGACAGGTTGAACAAACTTACTTGTTGGGGTGAGGGTTCAGGCACATTCAAAGAATTAAAGTTCTCTCCTGTTCCGTATAGCGCAAACAGGCTTGGCGCACAGTCGCTGCCACCGACTGTGAATTTGGTTTCTGCCACAAACCTTGGTGAAAGTAGAGGCCTCTACCACAGACCTTGGTGATAGGTCTCTGTTCAGTTGGATCCCCGTCACTGACCATAAGAACATAGAATACCTCCGTTAGGATAAATGCCCCATGTCAGGGTAAGACATCCATCCGGACGGTCTCCAGAGGCCCACACCGTCACCGGCATTATTCTGTACCAGCTCTTTGGGAGGGTCACATCTCTGGTCCCTTTACGCCCTGGATTCGGGCACCCAATTCCGGGGGCACCCTAGGAATACTTCATCCCTCGCGGGACCCAGTGGAAGGTACTGGGCCCCAGGCCTTCTTGCAAAGTACCTCACCCCAGGCTTAAGGTGCCTGGGATGGAACTCGACTCCACGTGCCCAGGCCAAGGGCACCTGGACACGGACGAATGAATAGTAATTAGTGCATCTGGGCCATGCTACCGCCCAGACACTTACCCTAAATATTGATACCCGCTACACAGCTCTCACAGCAAGTCGCCTGTCATCCACCTTCGGACCAGCCGGGATGAGTCAGAGAAATGGAAAGTTAATGCACAGGATCCGCCAATCACAAACCACAGCAGAGAACAATGATAGAAGGAGTGTTCAGGGTGCAGAGCTCTTCGCTCCGAGGACTTTCTAAAGAAAGCCAATAGAGCTTCTTGTTTGCAATCAAGCTTGTCATGCTTCCCATACACCTGTGTGTCTGGCATCCCGCACACACTTAAAGAGCCAGTATTTTTTTTCATGAGTAGCTTGGGCGGGGGGGCCCTGCGCCCCCTATGGGCGGGCCACCACTGCTAACACTGTTATAACTATATTGGATGCCCCATTTTTTTATATAAGGTTTACCTACTTGGCAGAAGTATCCTACTCACTTTTCAACCTCTGTCTATGCAATTACAAGGCTAAATTGCATTCTGTTGCAGGATTCATGTTTCCATATTGAACACAGTTTATCTACAATGATGTAATTGGGTGAGCCCTGGTTCACAGTGATGTGATTTCAGATGTGAATCGGATCATACTGAATTGCATGACAAGGGAAATAAAATTGGTTCCAATGGATTCTGTTCACATTATTGTCTGTCTTTCTATTATTTATATATATATATTGTGAGGGGGTTAGCTCGGCAGCGGGTGTGTGTGACCCCCGGGATGGGCTCCCCACACAAAAACAGGCCCAGCAAACGGAGGTTGTGGTTTTCAAAATCAAAAAGGTGCGGTTTATTTTCTATTTACAGTGACAAAACACAGCAAAGCAAAAGAAACATAAACAAAATAAATCCTGGTCAACTTGACCTCTGACTAAACATACAGGTTTCCTAACTAACAACTGGGATCAGCCTAGTGCTGTCCTAGTCCCTAAGTCCCTGGTTTTAAATGTCCAAGCAAATAGCCACACAGGCTTTGTCTCACCGCACAGGGGTTCACTCTCCCTAGACAGTCCACACAGGTCTGGGTCCAGGCATGAGCAAACACCTAATGAATCTGGGAGTTCTTATAGAGGCCTAAATGAGCTGACAAGCTTCAGCTGGTCTCATCAACTCCCTGTCTGCACAACGCCCCACACTCTCCCTAGAGGTATGAGTCATCCATGAGCCCACTAGCCTCAGCTGGGCTTATACAACTCTCCACCTAGTTGTATAAGTCGGCGTAAAGCCTGAATCTGGGCGAAATATATCTACCCCCCTGGATGCAACCAGGTGACTTTACCTTCCTGCTGTCACATACCCCCCCCTCTTGTTTTAACCTCGGGGTTGGAACACCAGCAATCAGGCATTCATGTACTCGAGACAAAGCATCCACATTCCCCATTTGAACGCCAGGGCGATGCTTTACTGTGAAGTTGAATTCCTGGAGGGCCAGGAACCACCTATTCACTCTTCTATTTGTTTCCTTGTTTTGAGCCATCCACTTTAACGGAGCGTGATCCGTAACCATGTCAAAGTGCCTACCTAGCAGGTAGTACCGAAGGGAATCTAGAGCCCACTTCACCGCTAAACACTCCTTTTCAACGGTGGCGTAATTTACCTCATGGGACTTCAACTTCCTGCTGAGGTAAATGACTGGGTGCTCTTCCCCGTTCCAGACCTGGGACAATACTGCTCCTAACCCCACATCTGACGCATCACTTTGTACGACAAAGTCTTTAGAGAAGTCGGGTGAGTACAACACTGGCTGGCTACATAAGGCTTGTTTCAAGAATTGGAATGCTGCCTCAGCCTCGGGGGTCCATTTAATCATGACCGACCCTTTCCCCTTCGTCAGGTTGGTTAGGGGCACAGCCTTAGAAGCAAAGTGGGGAATGAATCGCCGATAATACCCAGCGATTCCCAGAAAGGCTCGTACCTGCTTCTTGCTGTTGGGACGTGGCCAACTCTGGATGGCCTCGACTTTGTTGAGTTGGGGTTTTATTACTCCCCTCCCAATGGTGTACCCAAGATATTTGGCCTCCTCCTGCCCAATGGTACACTTCTTGGGGTTAGCCGTAAACCCCGCTTCCCGAACAGAGTCCAGGACTGCTTGCACTTTTGGCAGATGTGAGGCCCAATCTGTGCTATGGACAATTACGTCATCCAGGTAAGCCGCAGCATACTTCCGATGGGGCCTCAGCATCTGGTCCATTTTCCGCTGGAATGTGGCCGGCGCATTCTGTAACCCGAACGGCATTCTTTTATATTGGAACGCCCCGTCTGGGGTTACAAATGCGGTTTTCTCTTTGGCCGACTTGGCCAGGGGGATTTGCCAATACCCTTTTGTGAGGTCAAGAGTCGTCATGTATCGGGCTGTTCCGGTCGATCAACTCATCTATACGTGGCATGGGGTAGGTGTCAAATTTTGTAACTTTGTTCAACTGACGAAAATCGTTACAAAATCGCCAGCTCCCATCCGGTTTAGGCACCAACACAATGGGACTAGACCAATCACTTTGGGACTCCTCTATCACCCCTAAGTTCAGCATTTTCTGTACTTCCTCCCGTATTGCCTCCCGTCGGGCCTCTGGGATCCGATAGGGTTTTAACTTCACCCTTTCACTGGGCGGGGTAATGATGTCATGCTCTACCCCAGATGTTTGTCCCGGCAGCTCAGAGAATACCTCCTTGTTGCGAAGCACAAACTCCTTAACCTCCTGTTGTTGGGGTTGTGACAAGGTGGCTGCTATTCCAACCTCAGGAATGATGCAACCAGTTTGAGCTGGTGACCAAGTGTCTGCGACTAGGGACTCTCTATCCCTCCAGGCTTTCAACAGATTAACGTGATAGATCTGTTCGGGCTTTCGCCTTCCTGGTTGTCTGACCTTGTAATTCACTTCGCTCACTTTTTCCATTATCTCATAGGGGCCTTGCCATTTGGCAAGGAATTTACTTTCAACCGTAGGGACAAGTACCAGTATCCTATCCCCCGGGGAAAAGGTACGGGTCTTGGCTCCACGGTTGTACACTCTCTGCTGTGCTAACTGCGCTTGGGCCAAATGTTCCTTCACAATGGGCATTACCTGTGCAATTCGGTCTTGCATCAGGGCGACATGCTCAATCACACTCATGTGGGGAGAACTCTCACTTTCCCAAGTTTCCTTGGCAATATCCAACAGCCCTCTTGGGTGTCTCCCATACATTAACTCAAAGGGGGAGAATCCCGTAGAGGATTGGGGCACCTCCCTAATAGCAAACATCAGATAAGGAAGTAGACAGTCCCAATCCTTTCCATCTCTATCCACCACTTTCTTCAACATTTGTTTTAGGGTTTTGTTGAATCTTTCAACCAGCCCATCGGTTTGGGGGTGATACACAGATGTACGTAATTGCGTCACTTTGAACAATTTACACAGCTCCTTCATAACCCGGGACATAAAGGGTGTACCTTGGTCCGTAAGCAGTTCTTTACAAATACCCCCCCGGCTAAACACAAGAGATAGCTCTTTGGCTATGGTTTTGGCCGAGGTATTTCGGAGAGGGATCGCTTCTGGATAACGGGTGGCATAGTCCATTATAACTAATATGTACTGGTGCCCCCTAGCGGACTTGATTATAGGACCTACCAAATCCATGGCGATCCTCTCAAACGGGACCTCAATGATGGGTAGAGGGACCAGCGGGCTACGGAAATGTGGCATCGGGGCCGACCTCTGACACACAGGGCAGGAGGAACAATAATTTTCTATGTCCTTCATCACCCCCGGCCAATAGAATCTCTGTAATACCCTCTCTCGGGTTTTCTCTGTCCCCAGATGACCTCCAAGAATGTGCCCATGGGCCAACTCCAACACCAACTTCCTGTAAGGTTTGGGCACCACAAGCTGCTCAACGGTTTCTTCTGCCCTTTTTGCCACCCGATACAGTAGGTCCTTCTCTACGCTGAAGTATGGGTAAGTGCAGGTATTATCTGGGTTCACTAACTCGCCATCTATTTTCACTACGTTTTCCCGTGCCTTTATTAGGGCGGGGTCTTTCAACTGTTCTGTGGCAAAGTTTTCCCTGTGAACCTCAAGATCAGAAAACTCCACAGACGGTAGGTTTTCGTCTGAGGAGGTGGGCTCCTCTCCAGTTTCTTGCGTCTCCCCTGCCAATACTGATAAGGGAAATTCCGGAGAGTCCTCACCACTCTCAGGGGAGTTCTGGCTATCACATTCCTGGTACATAGGGGCACCAGTGGGGGGCTCAGGATCATCCCACAGTTCCCAGAACTTCGGAAAATCCCTTCCCACAATGGCGTCATGCGGTAACTGAGATACTAAGCCCACTGGATGAGAGAGGGTACCTTTGGGGGTCTCGAAACACACTGTAGTCACTGGATACTCTCGGGTGTCCCCATGAACACAAATAACAGCTACCTTGCTATTCCCAGAGACCTCTGTTTTAACTAACTCAGCCTTTATCAGGGTCACAAGGCTACCTGAATCCAGCAATACCACAACATTTCTACCATTAACACACATTTTGCATAAATGTTTCTCAGTTCCTCGAATGGCAGTGCATGCGACTGTCGCACACAGCGACTGACGTCTGCCCATCAGAAAGTCACACTGCATGGGTTCCTCCACAACCGGGCAATTGGCTGCAATATGTCCCGCTTGCCGGCAGCGGTAGCAAACGATCCTTCTTGCCGCCTCTTGAGCCGCTGATTTCCCAGGCTGTTCTCGCCAAACTTGTGGTAGAGCTCCCACCCTCTCACTCTCTCCACCCTCACCCCTTGGAATCCTCTTATCCGCCCCTGGGGATGGTCTGGTCTTAGGGTGGAAAGTCCGAGTGTCTCTGGAAGAGGCCGTCAGGTTCTCTGTAGCCAAGTATTTCTCCACACGATCCACAAGACCATCGGCCGTCTCTGGGTCTCCATGGCTTACCCACTTTTGGATGGCAGTAGGAAGAGCTCTCAAAAACCGATCCATTACAACACGTTCCACAATCTTTGGTGCGGACAAAGTCTCTGGCTGTAGCCATTTTCTGCTCAGGTGAATGAGATCATACATTTGAGACCTGGGGGGTTTTCCAAGCTGGAAAGTCCAGTTATGCACACGCTGAGCCCGGACAGCCTGGGTGACACCCAGCCTTGCCAAAATTTCAGCTTTTAGCATCACATAGTCTTTTGCTTGGTTAGGCTCTAGGTCATAGTAAGCTTTCTGCGATTCACCAGTTAACAGAGGAGCCACCAGTCCAGCCCACTGCTCCTCAGGCCACTTTTCTCTTTCAGCGGTCCTTTCAAATGTGGTCAAAAATACCTCTGGATCATCCTCTCCAGTCATTTTTGTCAATAAACGACTCACCCCAAAGGACGCGGTATTAGTGGGACGGCTTTCCTCACTGGTCTGCGGACGTTGCTGCATTACTGCTTCCATCTGTTGTTGTAGTCTCTGCTCTTGCTTCTGCAACAGGTCTATGAAGCGGGCCTCAGATTGCTGCTGGGCTTGTTGCTGAGCCTCCAGACTCTGTTGCAAAGTTGCGTTTGTCTGCTGCTGGGCTGCAAGGCTCTGTTGATGAGCTTGCTGCTGGGCTGCGAAGTTCTGTTGTTGAGCTGCAAGGCTCTGTTGATGAGCTGCAAGGCTCTTTTGCAAACCTGCATTTGTCTGCTGTTGATTGGCATTTGCTAGAGCCAGCTGCTTCAGTATCTCCTCCATGCTGGCTTAAAAAAAAACTGCCCGCATTCTCCACCAACTGTGAGGGGGTTAGCTCGGCAGCGGGTGTGTGTGACCCCCGGGATGGGCTCCCCACACAAAAACAGGCCCAGCAAACGGAGGTTGTGGTTTTCAAAATCAAAAAGGTGCGGTTTATTTTCTATTTACAGTGACAAAACACAGCAAAGCAAAAGAAACATAAACAAAATAAATCCTGGTCAACTTGACCTCTGACTAAACATACAGGTTTCCTAACTAACAACTGGGATCAGCCTAGTGCTGTCCTAGTCCCTAAGTCCCGGGTTTTAAATGTCCAAGCAAATAGCCACACAGGCTTTGTCTCACCGCACAGGGGTTCACTCTCCCTAGACAGTCCACACAGGTCTGGGTCCAGGCATGAGCAAACACCTAATGAATCTGGGAGTTCTTATAGAGGCCTAAATGAGCTGACAAGCTTCAGCTGGTCTCATCAACTCCCTGTCTGCACGACGCCCCACACTCTCCCTAGAGGTATGAGTCATCCATGAGCCCACTAGCCTCAGCTGGGCTTATACAACTCTCCACCTAGTTGTATAAGTCGGCGTAAAGCCTGAATCTGGACGAAATATATCTACCCCCCTGGATGCAACCAGGTGACTTTACCTTCCTGCTGTCACAATATATATATATATATATATATATATATATATATATACAT
Organism: Rana muscosa; assembly: GCA_029206835.1. NCBI lineage: Eukaryota > Metazoa > Chordata > Amphibia > Anura > Ranidae > Rana > Rana muscosa. The sequence continues at coordinate 133,978,422 of CM055126.1, forward strand.
ATATATATATACTGTATTGCCGTATAACACTCACTTTTTTACCCTGAAAATAGAGGGTAAACTGTGCCTGCGTGTTATAAGCAGGGGGGCTGTGGAAAGTTTTTTTACTGAAACTTCCCTCTTAAAGTTAGGGTGCGTGTTATACGCCTGTGCGTGTAAATACGCCGATAAATACGGTATACAGTGCCTTGCAAAAGTATTCACCCCCCCTTGGCTTTTTACCTATTTTGTTACATTACAGAATTTAGTTCAATGTTTTTTCTTAATCTGAATTATATGTGATGGATCAGAACACAATAGTCTAAGTTGGTGAAGTAAAATTAGAAAAATATATATGTCAAATTATTTTTCAGAAATAAAAAAATGATAATTGGCATGTGAGTATGTATTCACCCCTTTTGTTATGAAGCCCATACAAAGCTCTGGTGCAACCAATTACCTTCAGAAGTCCCATAATTAGTGAAATGATGTCCACCTGTGTGAAATCAAAGTGTCACATGATCTGTCATTACATATACACACCTTTTTGAAAGGCTCCAGAGGTTCAAGTCAGGGTTAGGTTATAAAAAAATATTCAAATCTTTGATGATCCCTAGGAGCACCATCAAATCTATCATAACCAAATGGAAAGAACATGGCACAACAGCAAACCTGCCAAGAGACAGCCGCACACCAAAACTCACGGACCGGGCAAGGAGGGCATTAATCAGAGAGGCAGCACAGAGACCTAAGGTAACCCTAGAGGAGCTGCAGAGTTCCACAGCAGAGACTGGAGTATCTGTACATAGGACGACAATAAGCCGTACGCTCCATAGAGTTGGGCTTCATGGCAGAGTGGCCAGAAGAAAGCCTTTAATTTCAGCAAAAAACAAAATGGCACATTTTGAGCTAGCGAAAAGGTATGTGGGAGACTCCCAAAATGTATGAAGGAAGGTGCTCTGATCTGATGAGACTAAAATTCAACTTTTTGGCCATCAAAGAAAACACTGTCTGGCGCAAATCCATCACATCACCCAAAGAACACCATCCCCACAGTGAAACATGGTGGTGGCAGCATCATGCTGTGGGGATGTTTTTCAGCATTCGGGACTGGGAAACTGGTCAGAGTTGAGGGAAAGATGGATGGTGCTAAATACAGGGATATTCTTGAGCAAAACCTGTACCACTCTGTGTGTGATTTGAGGCTAGGGCGGAGGTTCACCTTCCAGCAGGACAATGACCCCAACACACACTGCTAAAGCAACACTTGAGTGGTTTAAGGGGAAACATGTAAATGTGTTGGAATGGCCTAGTCAAAGTCCAGACCTCAATCCAATAGAAAATCTGTGGTCAGACTTAAAGATTGCTGTTCACAAGCTCAAACCATCCAACTTGAAATAGCTGGAGCAGTTTTGCAAGGAGGAATGGGCAAAAATCCCAGTGGTAAGATGTGGCAAGCTCATAGAGACTTATCCAAAGCGACTTGGAGCTGTGATAGCAGCAAAAGATGGCTCTACAAAGTATTGACTTTAGGGCAGTGGTTCTCAACTCCTGTCCTCAGGACCCACTAACAGGCCAGATTTTAAGTATTACCTTGGTGAGATGCAGACTAGAATACTGCAATCACTGAGCAGCAAATTATATCACCTGTGATGCATTTCAGTTATCTTGCAAACCTGGCCTGTTGGTGGGCCCTGAGGACTGGAGTTGAGAACCACTGCTTTAGGGGGTGAATAGTTATGCACATTGACTTTTTCTGTTATTTTGTCCTATTTGTTGTTTGATTCACAATAAAAACAAAAAAAAATCTTCAAAGTTGTGGGCATGTTCTGTAAATTAAATGATGCAAATCCTCAAACAATCCATGTTAATTCCAGGTTGTGAGGCAATAAAACACGAAAAATGACAAGGGGGTGAATACTTTTGCAAGGTACTGTATATACAGTATTTTTTTATATAGTATATATTGCATACTGTGTCATATTTGGCCATTTTCTACTTTAAAAAAAAGCAAAATGTTACTTGCAAATCTCCTTTCCTGGACAAAAACTGCAAGTAGGGATTAGAACTGGGAATTTGATTTAAAACGTGGCTGATATTCCAGCAAAAATAGACACAAAAGGGTCACCCAATTTGAAAAATATGAAAGCTTGAGCATTTTCTACTTTTTATTGCAAGGAATACATGAATTTCCAGTAGTTTTGGATAATATAGCAGTGGGGATTTCACTATGATACATTTCCATCCTTTCGATGTCACTCTTCATTACAGCATCCTGCGGTCTCCAAGCCCTGTGTCTACACACTGACAGCTCTTTTGATGCACAGTCAGCTTCATTTATAAAGCTTTGAGCATTATTTAAATAAATATATTCACATGAATACAACTACAACATAGAGGAAAAAAAAATAACTGAACAGCTTATTAAACTGGGGCAAGTTATTGTCTCCATGAAAGCAGTAAAGGAATGATGCTTCCTAGAAATCCTGCCAGTTTCTCTATACTCACACGCTAAATAACAACACAAATGAAAATCAAAGATTACCTTTTGGTTGTGATTTACCTCTATACATTAATTAAAGAAAAATTCACTTGGCCACATAAATATATTCCAATGAAATTTCAGATTAATCTAAATCAGTGATGGTCAACTTGGTAAATAAAAAGGACCTGAAATGCAGACCCTGATACGCTATATTACCAAAAGTATTGGGACGCCTGCCTTCACATGAACTTTAATGGCATTCCAGTCTTAGTACATAGGGTTCAATTATGAGTTGGCCCACCTATTGCAGCTATAACAGCTTCAACTCTTCTGAGAAGGCTGTCCACAAGATTTAGGAGTGTGTCTATGGGAATGTTTGGCCATTCTTCCAGAAGCGCATTTGTGAGGTCGGGCACTGATGTGGATAAGAAGGCCTTGCTCACAGTCTCCGCTCTAATTCATCCCAAAGGTGTACTATCAGGTTGAGGTCAGGACTCTGTGCAGGCCAGTCAAGTTCCTCCACCCCAAACTTGCTCCCCCATGTCTTTACTGTCCTTTCTTTGTGCACTGGTGTGCAGTCATTTTGGAACAGGAAGGGGCCATCCCCAAACTGTTACCACAAATTTGGGAGCATGAAATTGTCCAAAATGTCTTGGTATGCTGATGCTTTAAGGGTTCCTTTCACTGGAACTAAGGGGCCAAGCCCAAACCCTGAAAAACAACCCCACACCATAATCCCCCCTCCACCAAATTATTTGGATCTTCTACATATTTTTGGTGAAAAAAATCGCAATAAGAATATATTAATTGGTTTGCGCAAAAGTTATAGTGTCTACAAAATAGGGGATAGATTTATGGCATTTTTAATATTATTATTTGTTTTACTAATAATGTCGGTGATCAGCGACCTTGTGGTGCACAGATCGAACACTTTTGACATTTTTTTGGGACCAGTAACATTTATAAAGCGATCACGGCTAAAAATAGCCACTGATTACTGTATAAATGACACGGGCAGGGAAGGGGTTAACACTAGGGGGCGATGAAGGAGTTAAGTGTGTCCTAGGGAGGTGTTTCGAACTGTGGGGGGACTAGACTGACTGGAAGTACAGAGATATCGCTGTTCCTAATCACTAGGACAGGGATCTGCTTTGCTTACATTGGCAGATCCACGTTCTGCCTCTCTGAGGAGCGATCGCGGGTGGCCGGTGGACATCGCGGGTGCCGGACCCATGCATCGGCTCCCCCGCTGTGCAGCACTCGCGCACCCACAGTGATTTGTGTACGAAACAACGTATGGGTATGTTGTTTGGCGCAATAGGGCCGCCCTGCCACAGTATATAAATACAGTGGGCGGTCCTTAAGTGGTTAAGTATACTGCACCTGTACCACACCTATACTGCACCTTTACTGTACCTAAACTGAATGCTGGTTACCTGTCATTAAGTGCACCAAGCTTCTTAAAAATACCACTTTAAGCAGATCCGCCTCTAAAAACTCAGCAGTGCCTAAAAATGTAGAGCAACTGAGACTGTGCAGTACACGGTGAAGCAGTGTATCACGTATTACTTTAACCCCTTCACGCCGACATAACACTAGACTGGGATTTTTTCCGTGGGGCTTCATATTTGCGTATCCCCTTTGTGCTGGGAGCACAGGGGTCTCATCGTAAGTCCTGGGCCCCGTACTAATGATCGGGACCCAGAAATCCCAATTCCGGGTCACCTGAACTGCCTCTGATTGGCTAACACAGTTATCAGTGAAGCCGGCCCCTGTGTTTTCTTTCTCTGTGAATAAAGGAGAGAGATACATTGTATCTCTCTTTCCCCTTAAAGAGAAAAAAACTGTGTGTAAAAAATAAAATAATAATAATAAAAAAATTACCTAGATCAAGGTTTGATCTTGGTCAGTGCCAGGGTTAGTGTTTGGGCCAAGGTCAGGGGTCAAAGGTCAAGGGCATGGTCAAAGGTCAGGGTCAGTATTTTTTTCAATAAGTATTAGTGTTAGTGTCAATGTGTTTTAGGTAGGATAAAAAAAAAAAAAGAAGTGCGAAAATGTGGACTATTGTTTCTGGGCTGTACTACAGGTACATCAATAAAAATACACATATTATTATGGTAGTACCAAGAAATATACAGCTATAATGATTTAATTTTTTTTGGGCCAAATTTTCTTTGATAATAAAAAAAAAAAAAATAGGAGATATCCATAAGCATTTACCAAATGAAAGCCAAATTTGTCCTGAAAAAAACAAACAAGGTATAATGCACCTGGATACACAAAGTACTGTATATACTCGAGTATAAGCCAAGTTTTTCAGCCCTTTTTTTTAAGGCTTTTAAATACCCCCCTCGGCTTATACTCAAGTCAGTGTACCTGAAATTCTTGACAGGCTGCGGGCATCCATTGTTTAAAAGTCGCAGTCTCCTCCTGGTCCCTTCCGTGTTTCCAAGCAGACACTGTGTTCAATGTTCCGCCTATCAAGGATGTTCTCTCATCCTCGGACTCATTTTCCCAGCAGACACTGTGTTCAGTGTTCCGCCAATCACGAACGTCCTCTTGTCCGAGGATGAAAAGACGTTTGTGATTGGCGGAACACTGAACACAGTGTCTGCTGGGAAACGCCTATCATGGAACGGGACCAGGAGGAGACTGCGACTTTTAAACAATGAATGGACGCCCGCAGCCTGTCAAGAATTTCAGGCACAGTGAGGTTGCAATGTGCACAGTGAGGTTGCAATGTGCACAGTGAGGTTGCAATGGGCACAGTGAGGATGGGCACAGTGAGGTTGCAATGGGTACAGTGAGGTTGCAATGTGCACAGTGAGGTTGTAATGGGCACAGTGAGGTTGGGCACAGTGAGGTTGCAATGGGCACAGTGAGGTTGCAATGGGCACAGTGAGGCGTGCAAATGGACACAGTGAGGCGTGCAAATGGGCACATTAAAGCTGCAAATGGACATCGTTGACCCTCTTTTCCGCTTACAGTAGCTGCTGCATTCTCACCCTAGGCTTTTGTCATAAAATTAGGTACCTCAGCTTATACTCGGGTCGGCTTATACTCGAGTATATACGGTAGTTGTAATGAGATGTACAGTTTTACTAACACATGTCAAAGTTGCAAAATTGTGCTTAGGCATTTTGATTTGTTTTACCCTTAGGCGTGAAGGGGTTAAACAGTATAGGCACTTATATTTAATGTTCTACCTGACTTAACAGGACTTCATTTTCTGACTAAATTCCACTTTATGAATTAGTGATTTTCTGTGATATTGCATGCTTTGTACACTCAACTGTAGTGTGTCAGAGGGGCTGAAGTTAGGATGGGTACTCTGTTCTTTACCTCAACCTTTTTAAGAACTGCCTCAGGGTGATCTTGAGATTTACAGTGAAAAGAGTCCATGAGTCCCATTCTATGGCTGCTGTCCCGGACTTTAATTCCCATCATCCTCAGCTTTCTGCATAAGAATCCATAGTTTTTCTGGCTATAATTCTCCCTCTGCTGACTGGAGGGGATAGTGCAACTTCATAAGTGGTCAATATAGTATTGAGTTATTCACTGTAAGGTCATCACAGAGGACTAGGAACTCTTTACGTCTAGAGGAAAAGAGATATAAGCCTCGTACACACGGCCGGTTTTCTCGGCAAGAAAACTGCTGGGAGAGCTGGGAAAACCATTCTCTATTTTTCTCGTCGGTCGTGTGTATGCTTACCTGTCCAAGGGAAACCCGCGCATGCTCGAAAAGACTTTGACGCATGCGCGGTAGAATACAAGGTTAGTGAGGGGTGTAGCAAGATGGCGGCAACGGCATTGAATGTGATGAGTGCCGGCTTGTCGTAGTCGATGACGTCACCGCGTTCTTGCCTGTTTACTGAGGAATGATCGACACGCCCCGCATACACCAAGACATCAGAGCGCAGGAGTATTGTTTTGTCACCGCGTTCTTGCCATTCAAAAGAGCGGCGGTTCTTTTGAATGGTTGTGTGTATACACAGGGCTTGGCAAAACAAGCTTGCCAGGAATCCCGTCGAGAAAACCAACGTTTTTTTTCCGACGGGATTCCCGCCCGTGTGTACAGGGCTTTAATCTCCAAATAGAGAAAGGTTTCTTCACAGTAAAGCCTCGTACACACGACCGGTTTTCTTGGCAAGAAAACTGCTGGGAGAGCTTTTTGCCGAGAAAACCATTTGTGTGTTTGGTTTCTCGACAGGAAAACGGCCGGGAATCTCGACGAGAAAAATAGAGGTGTGCTCTCTATTTTTCTCGTTGGGATTCTCGGCAGAGTTTTCCTGCTTAGAAAACCGGTCGTGTGTATGCTTACCTGTCCAAGGGAAACCTGCGCATGCTCGAAAAGACTTCGACCCATGCGCGGTAGCATACAAGGTTACTGTGGGGTGTAGCAAGATGGCGGTGACGGCATCGAATGTGACGAGCGCCGGCTCGTCGTAGTCGATGACGTTACCACGTTCTTGCCATTCAAAAGAACGGCGGTTCTTTTGAATGGTTGTGTGTGTACACAGAGCTTGGCAAGACAAGCTTCCGACGGGATTCCCGCCCGTGTGTACAGGGCTATAGAGCTGTAAAAATGTGGAATAGACTCCCTCAAGAGCTGATTCTGGCCAGCTCAGTAAATTGCTTTAGAAAAGGCCTGGATTCTTTCCTAATTGTACATAATTTAACTGGATACTAAAATGTATAGATAAAGTTGATCCAGGGAATATCCGAAGGACTTTTTTCCCCATGCTGGAGCAAATTGGTTCATGTTTTGCTGTTTTTTTTTTTTGCCTTCCTCTGGATCAACTGTGGGTATAGAATTATGTATAATGGATTGTATGATTTTTTTAAAAGTGACAGTAAACTGAGTGTAAAGAGGGCAATGTCTTCTCTTCCATATTTCTGTAGTCCAACACCTGGCTACAATTAACTGGCAATGCAGTGGTACAAATGTAAAAAGATTAAAACAATTAAAAAAGAAACAAAACCTTGAAAATATTGGTGAAACTATGTGTAATACCCTTCCTATTTAGAGCTCAGACTCAATGAACCACATGTGAAAAAAGGTCAGGCAATTCAGTAAATGATATATCACATCCTTAAAGGAGTTGTAAAGGCAGAATTTTTTTTATCTTAATGCATACTATACATTAAGATATAAAACCCTGTGTGTGTAGCAGTCTCCCGAGCACCCCCAATTACTCCCCTGATCCCCATCTCTCTCCAGCGATGCCCACAAGTGTCTTAGCCATCTGGGACTCTCCTCCTGTTTGGCTAAGACACAGCAGCGGCACCATTGACTCCTGTGCTGTCAATCAGGGGAGAGAGGGGCGGGGCCGACGCGGGGCTCTGTGTCTGAATGGACACACGGAGCTGTGACTTGCTCGGGTTGTGACTTGCTCGGGTGCCCCTATTGTGAGCTCCTTGCTGTGGGGTCACTAGACAGGAGGGAGGGGTGAGGAGCAGCAAAGAAGGAGCCGAGAAGAGGAGGATCGGGGCTGCTCTGTGCAAAACCAACTGCACAGAGCAAGTAAGCATAACATGTTTGTTTTTTGTTTGTTTTTTAAAACAAGACTTTACAGTCACTTTAAGATGGAATATAGTGCTGGGTCTTTTCACTTGTGGGTTGATGCTCTAAACTAGTATGCTTAAAGTTCAGAGTAAACCACATTTTATATTACCATTATATGTACAAAAGGTACAGGGTAATGCTGGGTCTTATAGACAAGTTGTATCTAATGTTCAAAAACTGACATAATACAAAAGCAAAAATCACTAGTTGCCAAGATGGACAAAAGCACAATACTAAATTGCAGCAAAAAAGTAATGTGATGTAGTATGCCGGCCAGGAGGAGAGTTCCTCTGCCAGCCAAACATCTAAACTACATCACATTGTCTGGAGGACCTGAAGAACAGAAGAAAATGCCAGTGTGACCTTTGATTACAACATGACACCTAGAGGCGTATTGGGCATTTTATTGGACAAAGTCAGGTGGTCTGAATACACATTATTTTTATGTAATTTATTATCCACTTTTTGGTGCAGTGAGCTATGATAAATTATATTAGTAGTAATAGTTTCTTACATTTTATCATGGGTATCTAGCCATTATTATGCTGTATGTGGTAGTTATTGAGCTGCAAATATAGTATTGATTTTTGACCAACAATTCTTGCTTACTATGTGATTTTAAGAGATGAGCTGTACACGGCATATTAAATATCTTGCTGAGGTTTATGTAATGCAACCAACATTCATTATTCTATTGTAATGGCTGCTGTATTAGGAGAAGTTGTGCATTAACCACTTGCTGACCGGCTAACGCCGATATACATCTGCAAAATGTCTTTGCTGGGCTAAACCCTGTATGGTGTGACAGCAGGAAGGTAAAGTCACCTGGTTGCATCCAGGGGGGTAGATATATTTCGCCCAGATTCAGGCTTTACGCCGATTTATACAACTAGGTGGAGAGTTGTATAAGGCTAGTGGGCTCATGGATGACTCATACCTCTAGGGAGAGGGCTGGGCGTCGTACAGACAGGGAGTTGATGAGATCAGCTGAACCTTGTCAGCTCATTTAGGCCTCTATAAGAAAGCCCAGATTCATTAGATGTTAGCTCATGCCTGGAAGCAGACCTGTGTGGACTGTCTAGGGAGAGTGAACCCCTGTGCGGTGAGAGAAAGCCTGTGTGGCTATATTTTGCTTGGACATTTAAAACCAGGGACTAGGACAGCCCTAGGCTGATCCCAGTCGTTAGTTAGGAAACCTGTAAGTTTAGTTAGAGGTCAAGTTGACCAGGATTTATTTTGTTTATGTTTTTTTTGCCTTGCTGTGTTTTTGTCACTGTAAATAGAAAATAAACCGCACCGTTTTGATTTTGAAAACCACAACCTCCGTCTGCTGGGCCTGTTTTGGGTGGGGAGCCCATCCCGGGGGTCACACATACCCGCTGCCGAGCTAGCCCCCTCACAGTTGGTGGAGAACCAGTGGCAGTTTTTTTTAAGCCAGCATGGAGGAGATACTGAAGCAGCTGGCTCTAGCAAATGCCAATCAACAGCAGACAAATGCAGGTTTGCAAAAGAGCCTTGCAGCTCATCAACAGAGCCTTGCAGCTCAACAACAGAACTTCGCAGCCCAGCAGCAAGCTCATCAACAGAGCCTTGCAGCCCAGCAGCAAGCTCACCAACAGAGTCTGGAAGCTCAGCAACAAGCCCAGCAGCAATCTGAGGCCCGCTTCATAGACCTGTTACAGAAGCAAGAGCAGAGACTACAACAAATGGAAGCAGTAATGCAGCAACGTCCGCAGACCAGTGAGGAAAGCCGTCCCACTAATACCGCGTCCTTTGGGGTGAGTCGTTTATTGACAAAAATGACTGGAGAGGATGATCCAGAGGTATTTTTGACCACATTTGAAAGGACTGCTGAAAGAGAAAAGTGGCCTGAGGAGCAGTGGGCTGGACTGGTGGCTCCTCTGTTAACTGGTGAATCGCAGAAGGCTTACTATGACCTGGAGCCTGACCAAGCAAAAGACTATGTGATGCTAAAAGCTGAGATATTGGCAAGGCTGGGTGTCACCCAGGCTGTCCGGGCTCAGCGTGTGCATAACTGGACTTTCCAGCTTGGAAAACCCCCCAGGTCTCAAATGTATGATCTCATTCACCTGAGCAGAAAGTGGCTACAGCCAGAGACTTTGTCCGCACCAAAGATTGTGGAACGTGTTGTAATGGATCGGTTTTTGAGAGCTCTTCCTACTGCCATCCAAAAGTGGGTAAGCCATGGAGACCCAGAGACGGCCGATGGTCTTGTGGATCGTGTGGAGAAATACTTGGCTACAGAGAACCTGACGGCCTCTTCCAGAGACACTCGGACTTTCCACCCTAAGACCAGACCATCCCCAGGGGCGGATAAGAGGATTCCAAGGGGTGAGGGTGGAGAGAGTGAGAGGGTGGGAGCTCTACCCCAAGTTTGGCGAGAACAGCCTGGGAAATCAGCGGCTCAAGAGGCCGCAAGAAGGATCGTTTGCTACCGCTGCCGGCAAGCGGGACATATTGCAGCAAATTGCCCGGTTGTGGAGGAACCCATGCAGTGTGACTTTCTGACGGGCAGACGTCAGTCGCTGTGTGCGACAGTCGCATGCACTGCCATTCGGGGAACTGAGAAACATTTATGCAAAATGTGTATTAATGGTAGAAATGTTGTGGTATTGCTGGATTCAGGTAGCCTTGTGACCCTGATAAAGGCTGAGTTAGTTAAAACAGAGGTCTCTGGGAATAGCAAGGTAGCCGTTATTTGTGTGCATGGGGACACCCGAGAGTATCCAGTGACTACGGTGTGTTTCGAGACCCCCAAAGGTACCCTCTCTCATCCAGTGGGCTTAGTATCTCAGTTACCGCATGACGCCATTGTGGGAAGGGATTTTCCGAAGTTCTGGGAACTGTGGGATGATCCTGAGCCCCCCACTGGTGCCCCTATGTACCAGGAATGTGATAGCCAGAACTCCCCTGAGAGTGGTGAGGACTCTCCGGAATTTCCCTTGTCAGTATTGGCAGGGGAGACTCAAGAAACTGGAGAGGAGCCCACCTCCTCAGACGAAAACCTACCGTCTGTGGAGTTTTCTGATCTTGAGGTTCACAGGGAAAACTTTGCCACAGAACAGTTGAAAGACCCCGCCCTAATAAAGGCACGGGAAAACGTAGTGAAAATAGATGGCGAGTTAGTGAACCCAGATAATACTGGCACTTACCCATACTTCAGCGTAGAGAAGGACCTACTGTATCGGGTGGCAAAAAGGGCAGAAGAAACCGTTGAGCAGCTTGTGGTGCCCAAACCTTACAGGAAGTTGGTGTTGGAGTTGGCCCATGGGCACATTCTTGGAGGTCATCTGGGGACAGAGAAAACCCGAGAGAGGGTATTACAGAGATTCTATTGGCCTGGGGTGATGAAGGACATAGAAAATTATTGTTCCTCCTGCCCTGTGTGTCAGAGGTCGGCCCCGATGCCACATTTCCGTAGCCCGCTGGTCCCTCTACCCATCATTGAGGTCCCGTTTGAGAGAATCGCAATGGATTTGGTAGGTCCTATAATCAAGTCCGCTAGGGGGCACCAGTACATATTGGTTATAATGGACTATGCCACCCGTTATCCAGAAGCGATCCCTCTCAGAAATACCTCGGCCAAAACCATAGCCAAAGAGCTATCTCTTGTTTTTAGCCGGGTGGGTATTTGTAAAGAACTGCTTACGGACCAAGGTACACCCTTTATGTCCCGGGTTATGAAAGAGCTGTGTAAATTGTTCAAAGTGACGCAATTGCGTACATCTGTGTATCACCCCCAAACCGATGGGCTGGTTGAAAGATTCAACAAAACCCTAAAACAAATGTTGAAGAAAGTGGTGGATAGAGATGGAAGGGATTGGGACTGTCTACTTCCTTATTTGATGTTTGCTATTAGGGAGGTGCCCCAATCCTCTACGGGATTCTCCCCCTTTGAGTTACTGTATGGGAGACACCCAAGAGGGCTGTTGGATATTGCCAAGGAAACTTGGGAAAGTGAGAGTTCTCCCCACAGGAGTGTGATTGAGCATGTCGCCCTGATGCAAGATCGAATTGCACAGGTAATGCCCATCGTGAAGGAACATTTGGCCCAAGCGCAGTTGGCACAGCAGAGAGTGTACAACCGTGGAGCCAAGACCCGTACCTTTTCCCCGGGGGATAGGATATTGGTACTTGTCCCTACGGTTGAAAGTAAATTCCTTGCCAAATGGCAAGGCCCCTACGAGATAATGGAAAAAGTGAGCGAAGTGAATTACAAGGTCAGACAACCAGGAAGGCGAAAGCCCGAACAGATCTATCACGTTAATCTGTTGAAAGCCTGGAGGGATAGAGAGTCCCTAGTCGCAGACACTTGGTCACCAGCTCAAACTGGTTGCGTGATTCCTGAGGTTGGAATCGCAGCCACCTTGTCACAACCCCAACAACAGGAGGTTAAGGAGTTTGTACTTCGCAACAAGGAGGTATTCTCTGAGCTGCCGGGACAAACATCTGGGGTAGAGCATGACATTATTACCCCGCCCGGTGAAAGGGTGAAGTTAAAACCCTATCGGATCCCAGAGGCCCGACGGGAGGCAATACGGGAGGAAGTACAGAGAATGCTGAACTTAGGGGTGATAGAGGAGTCCCAAAGTGATTGGTCTAGTCCCATTGTGTTGGTGCCTAAACCGGATGGGAGCTGGCGATTTTGTAACGATTTTCGTCAGTTGAACAAAGTTACAAAATTTGACACCTACCCCATGCCACGTATAGATGAGTTGATCGACCGGCTGGGAACAGCCCGATACATGACGACTCTTGACCTCACAAAAGGGTATTGGCAAATCCCCCTGGCCAAGTCGGCCAAAGAGAAAACCGCATTTGTAACCCCAGACGGGGCGTTCCAATATAAAAGAATGCCGTTCGGGTTACAGAATGCGCCGGCCACATTCCAGCGGAAAATGGACCAGATGCTGAGGCCCCATCGGAAGTATGCTGCGGCTTACCTGGATGACATAATTGTCCATAGCACAGATTGGGCCTCACATCTGCCAAAAGTGCAAGCAGTCCTGGACTCTGTTCGGGAAGCAGGGTTTACGGCTAACCCCAAGAAGTGTACCATTGGGCAGGAGGAGGCCAAATATCTTGGGTACACCATTGGGAGGGGAGTAATAAAACCCCAACTCAACAAAGTCGAGGCCATCCAGAGTTGGCCACGTCCCAACAGCAAGAAGCAGGTACGAGCCTTTCTGGGAATCGCTGGGTATTATCGGCGATTCATTCCCCACTTTGCTTCTAAGGCTGTGCCCCTAACCAACCTGACGAAGGGGAAAGGGTCGGTCATGATTAAATGGACCCCCGAGGCTGAGGCAGCATTCCAATTCTTGAAACAAGCCTTATGTAGCCAGCCAGTGTTGTACTCACCCGACTTCTCTAGAGACTTTGTCGTACAAAGTGATGCGTCAGATGTGGGGTTAGGAGCAGTATTGTCCCAGGTCTGGAACGGGGAAGAGCACCCAGTCATTTACCTCAGCAGGAAGTTGAAGTCCCATGAGGTAAATTACGCCACCGTTGAAAAGGAGTGTTTAGCGGTGAAGTGGGCTCTAGATTCCCTTCGGTACTACCTGCTAGGTAGGCACTTTGACATGGTTACGGATCACGCTCCGTTAAAGTGGATGGCTCAAAACAAGGAAACAAATAGAAGAGTGAATAGGTGGTTCCTGGCCCTCCAGGAATTCAACTTCACAGTAAAGCATCGCCCTGGCGTTCAAATGGGGAATGTGGATGCTTTGTCTCGAGTACATGAATGCCTGATTGCTGGTGTTCCAACCCCGAGGTTAAAACAAGAGGGGGGGGTATGTGACAGCAGGAAGGTAAAGTCACCTGGTTGCATCCAGGGGGGTAGATATATTTCGCCCAGATTCAGGCTTTACGCCGATTTATACAACTAGGTGGAGAGTTGTATAAGGCTAGTGGGCTCATGGATGACTCATACCTCTAGGGAGAGGGCTGGGCGTCGTACAGACAGGGAGTTGATGAGATCAGCTGAACCTTGTCAGCTCATTTAGGCCTCTATAAGAAAGCCCAGATTCATTAGATGTTAGCTCATGCCTGGAAGCAGACCTGTGTGGACTGTCTAGGGAGAGTGAACCCCTGTGCGGTGAGAGAAAGCCTGTGTGGCTATATTTTGCTTGGACATTTAAAACCAGGGACTAGGACAGCCCTAGGCTGATCCCAGTCGTTAGTTAGGAAACCTGTAAGTTTAGTTAGAGGTCAAGTTGACCAGGATTTATTTTGTTTATGTTTTTTTTGCCTTGCTGTGTTTTTGTCACTGTAAATAGAAAATAAACCGCACCGTTTTGATTTTGAAAACCACAACCTCCGTCTGCTGGGCCTGTTTTGGGTGGGGAGCCCATCCCGGGGGTCACACATACCCGCTGCCGAGCTAGCCCCCTCACAATGGGTACGTTGTCCCCTTTAAGAGCCGCCAGCTACCCACGATCACGGGTACAAGAGCCAGCATGGGGATTTATGTGTGTAAACACACAAATCCCTGTTCTGCCAGGGGAGAGGAGACATATCGTTTGTTCCTACTAAGTAGGAACACTGATATGTCTCCTCCCCCAGTCAGTCCCACCCCCCCACCCAGTTAGAAACACTAACTAGGGAACACAGTTAACCCCTTGATTGCCCCCTAGTGTTAACCCCTTTCCTACCAGTGACATTTACACAGTAATCAGCGCATTTTTATAGCACTGATCAATAAATGTCAATGGTCCCAAAAATGTGTCAAAAGTGTCCAATCTGTCACCGCCATTACTAGTATTTATTTTTTATTTTTTATAAAAATACCATAAATCTTTCCCATAGTTTGTAGGCGCTATAACTTTTGTGCAGACCAATGATTATACCCTTATTGCGATTTCTTTTCTTTTTTTTTAACCAAAAATATGTAGAAGAATATATATTGGCCTAAACTGATGAAGAAATTTGTTTTTTAAAAGCATTTTTGGGGATATTTATTATATAATTGTCGCTTTTTTTGTTTATAGGGCAAAAAATTAAAACCACAGAGGTGATCAAATACCACCAAAAGAAAACTCCTTTTGTGGGAAAAAAGGACTGAGATTTTGTTTGTGTACAGCATTGCATGACTGCACAATTGTCAGTTAAAGCAATGCAGTGCCAAATTGTAAAAAGTGCTCTGGTCAGGAAGGGGGTAAAATCTTCCAGGGCTGAAGTGGTTAATCATATTCATCTTTTATTGTGTCAGTTTAGGGAAGGATATCTTTGCTAATGCACACTTCTGTATAGACACATGTCTCATGAAGTAATTGGCTGGCAAGTGGATCTTTCCTACAGTGACATCAGAAAGGCAGGAGATAAGATATCTGCAACTTAATGCAGACTTCCAACTGCCCGGCCTTGTCAGTGCTGGTAGCCCCGCTAACATGTACAAGATATGTGGTCAGTATAATAAGTGACTTCCTGATGGCCTCACTACTCTGATTTGGGAATTTTGGTCTCTACATGGCTAGCAATGGAACAGTTGATAATGGGTATCTGCTTGTATGTGGTAAGAGGGGCTTTCATAACCACTTCAATACCAGCTACTTTTACCCTGTTCCTGCCCAGGCCAATTTTCAGCTTTCAGCGATGTCACACTTTGAATAACAGTTACTCAGTATATGCAACACTGTACCCAAATGACATTTTTATTATTTTTTGAGACAGATAGAGCTTTCTTTTAGTGGTATTTAATCACTAGTGTTTTTTTTTTGTTATGTAGCACCCTCTTAGGTCAGGTGCCAGAAGTGAGGCAAATTTAGTTTTTGGCTCTGCTGTTGTGTTTTGCCTACTCTGAGTTCTGCAGCTGCAGACTTGCCTGTCTCCCCCTTTCTTTCCAGAACTTTCTGGAATAGTGAGTAGGAGAGAGCAGAGTCTGAGCTGGCCCTGAATACAGCTTCAGCCAATCTCTGGTCAAGAAGAATGGCCAGCAGGGGCCTGAAAGGTGTATCTAAAGCTGAGAGCAGAGAGTAGCACGGTCCTTTGCCAGCAGGAGAGTGACCCAGCCTGGAAATGTTGTCAAACCGTCCAAAGCTCAGGAAGAGCCTTAACGTGGTTGTAAAGGCACAAGGTGTTTTTTTTTTACATTTATGCATTCTATGCATGAAGGCAAAAAAACTTTTGTGTGCAGCAGCTCCCCCCCCCCCCCCAATATTTACCTAAGCACCCTCTCAATCCAGCAATGACCACGAGAGCCTTGCCTCCCAGGAAACTAGCACTCCTGATTGGCTCCCAATTGCTCCCACCAATAGCCAATCAGCAGACAGAGGGGGCAAAGCCAAGCCTCGGCTCCATGTGTGAATTGACTCAGCTTGGATGCCCCCATAGCAAGCTGCTTTCTCACCCGACTGGAGAGAGGAGCCAAGAGCGCCGGTGTGGGACCCGAGAAGTGGAGGATCCGGGCCACTCTGTGCAAAACCACTGCACAGAGCAGATAAGTATGACATGTTTATTATTTTAATAAAAAAATTAAAGCTTTACAATCACTTTAAGAAGTCCTGGATGATTCTCACTCAGTGAGGAGCCATAGGATCACCCTTAAAGTTGCGGGAAATTTCAATGCAACACCCAGAGAGGGTCTTTCTGAGGGAATGCAAGCTGAAGCTGAGAAGAGTTCTTCAACCTGCCTGGGTCACAGTGAGTGGGCCCTAGAGAATTCTCAATATAGAGACTATTGGCTGTACACCCCTTTCTTGATAGACGGATCGTTCCAGACTTGCTGACAAGGTTTTGCTCTAGAGCAGTGGTTCTCAACCCTGTCCTCAAGTACCCCCAACAGGCCATGTTTGCAGGTTTTCCTTTAACTTGCACAGGTGCTTTAAATCAGAGTCAATGGCTTGGTATTTTGGACAAATATTTTACCTAAGAAAAATTTCCAAAACATGGCCTGTTGGGGGTACCTGAGGACAGGGTTGACTGCTCTCAAGAAGAGAAGGCCCCTGTGCTAAAAACCTTGTGCTACCTTTTTGTGGAAAAAAATCTGCTTTATGATGCATAGGTGCTTCAAGATAGTGTCCTCATTCAAGTTGTTTAGTTCTGGGCACCCCAAAGCTTTTTCCAATCTCTATGCCAGTTCTACAAAACAATAAAGACAACACAAAAGACGCTATCTGCCTGATTACTGTCTAAGGCAGGGGTGTCCAAACTTTTTTCAAAGAGGGCCAGATTTGATGAAGTGAACATGCTTGAGGGCCGACCATTTTGCCTGACATTCTTTAAACCATTAAAATTCGGTCTAATGCGGCGTACACACGATCATTTTTCATGCCATTTTTTTAACCAACGTTTTTCTCGTCGTTTTTTTTTCATGTTTCCTCTCAAGCCTGTCTTGCATCCACACGATCATTATAAAAACCGCTCGAGCAAAGCGCAGTGACGTACAACACGTACGACGTCACTATAAAGGGGAAGTTCCATTGAGCGGCGATTCGCGTTTTTCAGCCTCGTGCTTTTCAGTCCGTTACAGCGTGACGAATGTGCTATCTCCATTACGAACGCTAGTTTTACCAGAACGAGCGCTCCCGTCTCATACTTGATTCTGAGCATGCACGTTTTTTTTCCCCTCGTAAAAGCATACACACTATCGTTTTTCACGTTGTAAAAAAAAACGACATGAAAAACGACGTGAAAAATTAGAGCATGTTCGAAATTTTTAATGGCCGTTTTTCACGCCGTTAAAAATGCTCTGGAGCATACACACGATCGGTTTTAATGGCCATTTTAAAAAATGGCATTTTTAACGGCATGAAAAACGATCGTGTGTACGCCGCATAAGTGTGTTCTTCCGAGCACTAATACACTGCCCAGTGCCCAACAAGAATTCTCTTGCCTTTGTGGCTGTGTGTGGTGAAGAGATGAGCTTGGGCGTGTTATTTGGATATACCGTATTTATCGGCTTATAACACGCACCTTCACTTTAAAAAAGGAAGTTTCAGGAAAAAAAACCTGAAATTTTTAATAAAGAACTGGGAAGCAAAATAAGGGTCAGTGCCCATCAATGCAGCCTAATCAGTGTCCATCTGCAGCCTCACCATTGCCATGAATGCAGCACCCACCGTATTGCCATGAATGCAGCACCCACCCCATTGCCATGAATGCAGCACCCTCCGTATTGCCATGAATGTAGCACTCACCGTTTTGCCATGAATGCAGCACCCACTCCATTGCCATGAATGCAGCACCCACCGTATTGCCATGAATGCAGCACCCACTGTATTGCCATGAATGCAGCACCCACTGTATTGCCATGAATGCAGCACCCACCGTATTGCCATGAATGCAGCACCCACTGTATTGCCATGAATGCAGCACCCACCGTATTGCCATGAATGCAGCACCCACCGTATTGCCATGAATGCACCACCCACCGTATTGCCATGAATGCAGCACCCATTGTATTGCCATGAATGTAGCACCCATTGTATTGCCATGAATGCAGCACCCACCGTATTGCCATGAATGCAGCACCCACCATATTGCCATGATTGCAGCACCCACCATATTGCCATAAATGCAGCACCCTCCACATTGCCATGAATGCAACACCCATTGTATTGCCATGAATGCAGCACCCATTGTATTGCCATGAATGCAGCACCCGCCGTATTGCCATGAATGCAGCACCAGCCGTATTGCCATGAATGCAGCACCCGCCGTATTGCCATGAATGCAGCACCCACCGTATTGCCATGAATGCCGCACCCACCGTATTGCCATGAATGCAGCACCCACAGTATTGCCATGAATGAAGCACCCTCTACATTGCCATGAATGCAACACCCCTTGTATTGCCATTAATGCAACACCCATTGTATTGCCATGAATGCAACACCCATTGTATTGCCATGAATTTAGCCCCCATTGTATTGCCATAAATGCAGCAACCATTGTATTGCCATGAATGCAGCACCCATTGTATTGCCTTGAATGCAGCACCCATTGTATTGCCATGAATGCAGCACCCATTGTATTGCCATGAATGCAGCACCCATTGTATTGCCATGAATGCAGCACCCATTGTATTGCCATGAATGCAACACCCATTGTATTGCCATGAATGCAGACTCACCATTATCGTCAGTGCAGCCTGCAGAGGAGACAGGGAGGGGGCGGGATGAGCGCCAACAGACAAACTGGAGAAACTTCTGTTTTCTCGACGGGCCTCTTTAATTGAAAGTCCCGCCTCCTGTGATGGACAGAACAGTTGACGGGACTTCCTCTTACACAGGATATCGTGTAAACAGGAAATACTCTTCTGTATGCACGGCACTCGTCCCGTCCCCTCCAAGGCAGCCAGCATACTATCTTTAGTGGCCCCCGGCGCTCGGGGATTTGTTGGGGGCCACAAAAGAGATATATGTTAAGATCACCAGGCGGACCGTCAGAAACCGGAATGCGGGCCGCGATTGGCCCGCGGGCCGGACTTTGGACATGCCTGGTCTAAGGACTGAGTGAGCGTTTGTGTATGCGGCTGAGAATATCCCGTGCCTGGCTGCTTGCTCCAAAAAAGGGATCAGAACCCGGGATCAAAGCATCGGACCTACCTGATCTGTCTGCTACAGTTGTAAATTAAAAAATACCAACAATTTAGAAAAAAAACATGTTTTCAGATTTTGTAAATAGATAATCTTTCTTCATAAATGTAGGCCAAAATGTATTCTATTACTTGGTGTATATTATTTAGCCTGTGTGAAAGTTATAGAGTCTACAAACTATGGTATGTACAGCAAATCTGAAAAATGATTAATTCTGATGTACTGATGCCCTATCTCATTTCTGGAGGCCCTAAAATGCCAAGACAGTACACATACCTCCTAAAGTATCCCTTTTTGGAAAGTAGACAGTCCAAGGTATTTAGCAAGAGGCATGCCAAGTTTTTTTAATTTGTCATTTTTTTTTCACAATTTTGGGGAAAATTAAGAAATAAAAAAATAAAAATAAATAAATAAATGTGTGTGTGTGTGTGTATATCTATCTATCTATCTATCTATCTATCTATCTATCTATCATCTATGTATATATATATATATATCTATATATATATATATGTAGCGGGGTCTCCTTTAAGACTCTCAGGACTACCTTACCCAGAACCCCATTTGGCACCCAGGGTGCAATGTTGCCGCTGCAGAGACTCATGGGTGGAGCTATATGAGGAAGGGGCGAGGCTAGGCTCGGCCTCTTTGGGACACGAGACTTCGGTGAACAAGTCCTCCCGTGCGGATCTGCTGGAGTGCAAGGCCTGAAGCCTGGGGCCTTGCACAGCTACCAAAGAGCCTTCCACCCTACTGCGAGCCTGGGTGGCATCTGACTTTGTTATTCTTCAACCTTTGTTGGATCGGAGACCCGACCGCTGCGGACGCTGTGTGTGGAGACACAGCAGGTGGAAGTCCCGGACTGGGATCGTGTCCGGAGGGGTGAGCGAGCACATGCTCAATCCATATACTTTATACTGTTGTTAGGCCTACAGACTGCCGAGGCCCACCCACTTATATTTGAGACCCCGCTGGAGATCTATAGCAGAACTGAGTCAAAGGGTCTCCAGTGAAGTGTTCCGTGTTGTTACTTTGACCTGTGGATTACAAATGTGTTCCTGAATGTGCACCACCATTAAAGACTTGCATGCAAAGAAATCATCTCCTAGAGACTGAGTTTTAGAGTCTGGGCCAGGCCTGACCAAGCGTTAGAGTTTAGTTGCTGCGTCACAGGGTGCTTAGTTAACGGCCGTTGCATGTGGTATGTCATTACTGTATTTCACTAATGTGTAGTATGCTATTCGCTGCAGGGCTCTGCAAGAGGCACGTGTGATTTGTTATAACTGTTGATCTATTATACCAAGAGAGAGTAAACTCGTTGTTCTTTAATCGCTTTGCATTGGTGTCTGAATTTTACCATAGAGTATAAGAGATATTACCCTAGACTAACTGTGCCAGAGTGGGTCGAGTAAATTGTCGGGGGTTGGCGGTGCTGTGTGCAGGGCCTGAGACCAAATTCAGCGGCTCTCTTAGTTGGGGGTGCGCTACATATATATAGATATAGATATATATATATTTATTTACATACTGCCACCAGAGCAGTACCACATCATCATATAACTTGTGTGGCAGACTGATCAGGGCCACTGACTGGTGACAATATGTAAAAAAAAAAAAAAAAAAAAAACCGGCACACACTTCCAAATTGCGGCATATGGGTGCCAAAAATCTTAATGGCACCCCAAATGGAGTGTGATTTTGTAGCGATTGTCGCGCATCAGAATTGTGCAACAACTGTGTCAAAATGCACCTTTAAAAATTGCACAAAGCTTGTCGCCTAAAAAAGAGCCGGAGCTTCTTTTGGGTGACAAATGGCACAGAGAAGTGCATAAAATTTCTGCAAGATATGACCAGGGCCTCAAACACATTGCAACTTAGATAACTGTACTACTTTTCTTTGCTTTCAATGCCAAAATCCCCACCTTAAAAACAGCTAATTTTGAAAACAAACATATCCTACTTTGTGGGATGCAAAACCTAATGCCGCGTACACACAACCGTTTTTAATGTCATTGAAAAAAAACGGCATTTTTCTCGACGTGATTCTCCTCAAGCCTGCCCTGCCTACACACTATTGTGGAAAAAAATGCTTGAGTAAAGCGCGGTGACGTACAACACGTACGACGGCACTATAAAGGGGAAGTTCCATTCGGATGGCGCCAAGCTCTCAAGTTTGTTGAGAGACGATTCGCGCTTTTCAGCCCGTTACAGCGTGACGAATGTGCTATCTCCATTACGAACGCTAGTTTTACCAGAATGAGCGCTCCCGTCTCATACTTGATTCTGAGCATGCGCATTTTTTTCACGTCGTTAAAGCCTACACATGGCCGTTTTTCATGACGAGAAAAACGACGATGTGAAAAACTATGAGAAAAATTAGAGCATGTTCCAATTTTTTCATGGCCATTTTTCACGTTGTGAAAAAATGCTCTGAAGCCCACACACGTTCATTTTTAATGACCATTTAAAAAAATTGAATTTTTCTCGTCATTAAAAACGGTCGTGTGTACGCGGAATAACTCTGTTGTAACTTTTTATATTGGCATTCCTTATGTAAAACAGACATTCATTTCTATTCTCAGAGCTTACAGTGAATTTAGTAGTATGATAGAGAAGGGTGTTGGAACTAAAGAGAACACAGCATAAAATATTTACCAATGTAAAAAGTGCCCACATTTGGAGAAAATAATGTGCTTTTTCAGTGCCAAGTCAGACCTGATGCAGCTTATAACTGAAAGCAATACTAATCTGAGAAGGCAGTTGTAGCTGTAGGTAGCTTTCAATGCTGTTCTGGCACTCCTCTCCTACATGTAAAAATCATAATTTTTTTGCTCGAAAATTACTCAGAACCCCCAAACATTATATATGTTTTTTTAGCAGAGACCCTAGGAAATAAACTGGCGGTCGTTGCAACTTTTTGGGTAACACGGTATTTGTGCAGCAATTTTCAAACACTTTTTTTGGGGAAAAAAAACTGTTTCATGAATAAACAAAAAAAACCCACTAAAGTTAGCTCACTTTTTTTTGTATAATGTGAAAGATGATATTATGCAGAGTAAATAGATACCTAACATCATTTCACGCTTTAAAATTGCGCACACTCATGGAATGGGGCCAAACTTTGATACATAAAAATATCCATAGGGAACATTTTACATTTTTTGACAGGTCACCAGTTAAGAGTTACAGAGGAGGTCTTGGGCTAGCATGTTTGCTCTAACATTCACGACGATATCTCACGTGTGGTTTGAACGCCATTTACATATGTGGGCATGATGTACGTATGCATTCGCTTCTGCATGCAAGCACTTGGGGACGGAGGCGCTTTAAAAAAAATTAATAATTATTTGATTATTTTCTTTTCATCATTTTATTTTTACACTTTTCCCTTTAATTATTTTTTAGCACTTTTAATCCTATTACAAGGAATGTAAACATCCTTTGTAATAGGTATAGAGCATGACAGGTCCTCTTTATGGAGAGATGGGGGTTATGGAGAGACCCCACATCTCTCCTCTAGGCTGGAAAGATGAGATAAAAAAAAAAAAGATCTCAGCCTTTCCAGATGAGAAAATGGCAGTGTTTACATCTGCCGGGCCGGACGTGACGTCATACTGTCGTGCCCGGACTCCGAAGATTATAGAGACTACCAGGGACCACCTAGCCCGTGGTATTCTCTATGGTAAACTTCCATTGCCCGCAGATTTCTTCTCTGGCTCACTAGTTGCACGGGCGAGCAGGTAGAAGCACAGGAGAAGGGCGCGCTGGGGGGGGGGGGGGTGTCCTCTCATGCCGCCTCTAATAATAATCAAGTGGCTGAGCAGCCGCTATGATTGTTCTTACGGTGCAGGAAATTGTCATCAGAAAAAAAAAAGATATCTGAACGATGCCTGCAGCTACAGACATGATTCAGATATGCCCACTCAAAGTCCAGGACATCAAATGATGGCCTTGGGCGAGAAGTGGTTAAAGGTAGGCATGTAGTCTGGAATAATAGGACAATTGGTGTGCAAAACATAACACATAATATAAAAGGATCTGAGACAAACTTTGTCTCAACTGGAGTGTAGCCAATCAACTTTTATGTTTTTATTTTATTTTACTTAAGCTTTGTGTAAAAAATTTGAAACCGATTGGTTGCTATGGGCAATGGCACCATTTGAGACAAACCTTGTCTTGGACAATTTTTATTAATTTCCCTCTATTGTTTGTAATGTTTTCCAATAAACATTTTCCATTAAACTTTTATTATTTATTTAAAATATTCTAATCATTACGGTTTTTACAGTCATTACACGAGTCATTACTACACATTATTGCTAGAATACTTCAGAAAAAAATTGAATTGGATAGAGAAAATAACTTTAACTCCTGTTTTACAGGCAGTGAGGAGGTGAACATAAATAAATATACTAAATGGTCTTTTTCTACTCTCACTTCTTGCCCCAACACATACAGCAATAAAAAAAAAACATTTTCAGATCTAACCAAAATAAAATATTTTAGCTAGAATCAATTTCCCAACAAACCATATATCATAAACTGGGGAAAGAGTGCCTTGGACACCATCTCTTCATCATGGGACTGTGCCCATATATAGTAAACGGCTGCTAGATGGGAGCACTGTCGTATGAGTTACAGTTACCTCCTAAATCTGGAAACATTGGGGGTTATTTACGAAAGGGGTTATTTACATTCGGGGTTATTTACAAATCCACTTTGCACTACAAGTGCAAACTACAAGTGCAAAGTGCACTTGAAATTGCACTAAAAGTGCACTTCGAAGTGCAGTCGCTGTAAATCTGAGGGGTAAATCTTAAATGAGAGGAAGCTCTGCTGATTTTATTATCCAATCATGTGTAAGCTAAAATGCTGTTTTTTATTTTCCTTGTATGTTCCCCTCGGATCTACAGCAACTGGACTTCCAAGTGCACTTTCAGTGCAATTTCAAGTGCCATGAGAGCGTTTGGCCGGGAAAACCGGCCATGTGTATGCTCCATCGCAGTTTTCCCGACAGGAAAACTGGCGAAAAAAAAATAGAGAACCTGCTCTCTATTTTCCCGTCGGGATTCCCGGCTGACTTTTTTCCATCGTGAAAACCGGTCATGTGTATGCTTTTCTGAGGGCAAAAAAAATGTACATGCTCAGAATCGAGTATGAGATGGAAGCGCTCGTTCTGGTAAAACTAGCATTCATAATGGAGATATCACATTCGTCACGCTGTAACGGACTGAAAAGCACGAGGCTGAAAAGCGCAAATCGTCTCTCACCAAACTTTTACTAACACGAGATCAGCAAAAGCAGCCCAAAGGATGGCGCCGTTGGAATGGAACTTCCCCTTTATAGTGCCGTCGTACGTGTTGTACGTCACCGCGCTTTGGACCGATGGGATTTTGTATGACAGTGTGTATGCAAGACAAGCTTGGCAGGAAACCCATCGGGAAAACCAAAGTTTTTTTTTCCTGCCAGGAAAACCGGTCGTGTGTACAGGGCTTAACAAAAACATGGAAGAGGGGGACTGTAAAAATTTGAAACTAATATAAAATTTTACTTTATATTAAACACTGCAATAATAACGCAAAGTATGCTGTCACTGAAAATACATTATCCTTTTAAGACTTCATTTTCACAGTTTTTAAAAGGGAGGCAAGGAAATTATTTGTAGTGTTTTTTTACTTTAGAAAAAGACGAAAGCAGCTGGCATATAACAAGTATGAAAGTGCAATATTAAGTGTACAATAAAGTTACAGGTTCATTAACTTGGGTGTACTGTGCCTTTTTTAATCAAATTCCATCTAAAAGCACTGGGCCAGCTTAAAAGAACTCATAGGTGAAAGTTGTCCTTGAAAGAGATAAAAAGATACCAGTCATGGGTTTCAGCCAGATCAAGGAACAATCTCTGATCCCCCTTCTCCAAAGCAATAAAACATAAACACTCAGCTAAACCGAACATTCATGTTGTGGTACCACCAGTTACATAGTAGGTGAGGTTGAAAAAAGACACAAGTCCATCAAGTCCAACCTATGCATATGATTATATGTCAGTATTACATTGTATATCCCTGTATGTTTTGGTTGTTCAGGTGCTTATCTAATAGTTTCCTAAAACCATTGATGCCCCCCGCTGAGACCACCGCCTGTGGAAGTGAATTCCACATCCTTGCCGCTCTTACAGTAAAGAACCCTCTACGTAGTTTAAGGTTAAACCTTTTTTCTTCTAATTTTAATGAGTGGCCATGTGTCTTGTTAAACTCCCTTCCGCGAAAAAGTTTTATCCCTATTATGGGGTCACCAGTAGGGATGAGATTCGAGTTCAAGTCGAACTCATGTTTGACCTGAACATTGCCTGTTCGCCGAACAGCGAACAATTTGGGGTGTTCGCGGCAAATTCGAAAAGCCGCGGAACACCCTGTAAAAGTCTATAGGAGAAATCTAAAGTGCTAATTTTAAAGGCTTATATGCAAGTTATTGTCATAAAAAGTGTTTGGGGACCTGGGTCCTGTCCCAGGGGACATGTATCAATGCAAAAAACAGTTTTAAAAATGGCCGTTTTTTTCGGGAGCAGTGATTTTAATAATGCTTAAAGTGAAACAATAAAAGTGAAATATTCCTTTAAATTTCGTACCTAGGGAGTGTGTATAATATGCCTGTAAAGCAGTGCTTGTTTCCCGTGCTTAGAACTGTCCCTGCACGAAGTGTAATTTCTGAAGGAAAAAAAGCACATTTAAAAGCACTCGCGGCTATAATGAATTGTCGGCTCCAGGCAATACGGAGAAAAGTCATTGATAAAAAAAAAAATGCGTGGGGGTCCCCCCAAATTCAATTACCAGGCCCTTCAGGTCTAGTATGGATATTAAGGGGAACCCTGCGTCAAATTAAAAAAAAATGACTTGGGGTTCCCCCAAATATCCATACTAGACCCTTCAGGTCTGGTATGGATTTTAAGGGGAACTCCACTCCAAATAAAAAAAAAATGGCGTGGAGTTCCCAAGAATCCATACCAGACCCTTTATCTGAGCACGCAACCTGGCAGGCCGCAGGAAAAGAGGGGGGGACAAGAGAGCGCCCCCCCTCCTGAACCGTACCAGGCCACATGCCCTCAACATGGGGAGGATGCTTTGGGGGTCTGTGACCCCTCAAAGCACCATGTCCCCATGTTGATGGGGACAAGGGCCTCATCCCCACAACCCTTGCCCGGTGGTTGTGGGGGTCTGCGGGCGGGGGGCGGGGGGCTTAACAAAGGGGACCCCCAGATCCTGGCCCCCCCATGTGAATTGGTAAGGGGTACATTGTACCCCTACCATTTCACAAAGAAAGTGTAAAAAAATGTAAAAAAAAACATGCGCTACTTTACAGGCATACTGTTGACACCCCCCACGTACAAAATTTAAAGGAATATTTCACTTTTTTTGTTTCACTTTAAGCATTATTAAAATCACTGCTCCCGAAAAACTGACGTTTTTAAAACTTTTTTTGCATTGATACATGTCCCCTGGGGCAGGACCCGGGTCCCCAAACACTTTTTATGACAATAACTTGCATATCAACCTTTAAAATTAGCATTTTTGATTTCTCCCAACGGGCGAACAGCTAATGTTCGAGTCTAACTCATGTTCGACCTGAACATAAAGCTCATCCCTACCCTTTATTAGCTTTGTTTCACTTCTTTGTACTCACTCCATTTCCAGGTACATCCTTCCTGAGGACTGGTGCCCAGAACTGGACAGCATACTCTAGGTGCAGCCGGACCAGAGTCTTGTAGAGCGGGAGAATTTTTGTTTTATCTCTGGAGTTAATCCCCTTTTTAATGCATGCCAATATTCTGTTTGCTTTGTTAGCAGCAGCTTGGCATTGCATGCCATTGCTGAGCCTATCATCTACTAGGACTCCGAGTTCATTTTCCATCCTAGATTCCCCCAGAGGTTCTCCCCTCCACCCCCCCAGTGTATAGATTGCATTCGTATTTTTGTTGTTAGTTGTTAGAGGAAAAATGCCTGTTTAGCTAATCACTCTCCTATATCTATGAGAACCCTAAAGCTAATTTAAAGTGTAACGTTGGCCATAGATGGTTCAATTCTCAGTCGGTTTAGAACACAATGGCTCTACAGGAGGGATTCCCCCATCAACACTGACTGTGGACAGCCTAACCAAAGGCAATTTTTTTATTTTATTTTGGGTAGAGTAAGTGAGGGTAATAAAGTTTGTCTGTTTTTTTTTTTTGCCATGTGTATCCCATTGGAGAGATTTCCCTACACTGTTCCAAAACAGGAAGCTGGAGGAAATCCTTCCTAATCCAAAGTGAGAGAATCCTGGTGTGTCACCAGGGTCACCAGAACTAGTGTCCTCATTGGAAGATTTCCCCTCAGTTAGTGTTCTGATGTCAACCCAAAATGTGGGATTTTCTTTTACTTTCATTTACAGTAAATTAATAATGGTAAACAGGACTAATAAAGAAGGTGTCAGGGTCACCTGTGGCCAGGTGACAGATGCACACCGTAGGGGGACAGGAGTGCACCGCGAGGTAGTGAACCCTATGGCTGGCTTCTGTGGATAGGAAACTGGGTGGTTGTGGAAAGCGGGACCAGAGGAGCACAACTGGGATCCCAACGGAAGCGAGAGCCAAGATTCCCCAGGGCGCGGAGTCTAAGACCCAGCTGGTCTTCTCCAGGGCCTCTAGTGGTGAGGATGTTACGCTGCAGGCTGGGACCAGGTCGCGGCCCCTGGAGTTTCCTAGCTCACGCCCCGTAGGATAAGGGGAAGCAGCAGCACACGATAGAGAGAACCGAATAACAAGCCGAAGGTCAGGGGCCACAAGCAGACAAGGATAACGAAGAACGAGCCGAAGGTCAAGGGTCACGAGCAGACAGGGATGGTCGGGGACAAGCCAATAACGTAACAGAGAGACAGACGTAGCACACGGCAGGCAGGAACCCAAACACACAATGCCTAACAAACACGTTGATCAGCAAAGCAGGCTTGCAGTGCACAGGTTAATATAGTGTTCAGTGATAGGGCCTGGGGTGGAGTCAGGCTGGGAGGAGATTATAAAGGAAGCCAGGTGAAGGAGGTCTGGTCTCTAGATGAACACATGAGGAGGAAGGTAAGATGGCAGACAGACATTAATGCATATCCATGACAGTACCCTCCCTCTTACGAGGCCTCCCCCTTCCCCGCCTGGGCCCAGGTTTAGAGGGAAACTTCAGATGAAACTCCTTTAACAGACGAGGTGCAAAGACCTCAGATGCAGTGATCCAAGACCTCTCCTCAGGACCAAACCCTTTCCAATGAACGAGGTACTGAAGAACGCCTTTACAGAGTCGGGAGTCCAGAATTTGACTGATCTCGTACTCCTGATTATCCTCAGAGACAGGCGCCACGGTAGGAAGAGGACGAGAGAATTTATTGAGGACTAAAGGCTTTAGAAGAGCAACATGAAAGGAGTTAGTGATTTTAAGGCTCTTAGGAATCTGGAGTTTGAAACAAACCGGATTCAGTTTAGCAGTTACCGTGTATGGACCGATGAATCGTGGAGCAAACTTCAGAGAAGGAACTCGGAGCTTGATGTTCCTGGTAGAGAGCCAGACTTTGTCCCCTGGCTGAAGAGAAGGCGGTTTACGCCTGCGGCGGTCGGCAAAGCCTTTGAATTTTTCAGCAGCTGCCCGGAGGGAATCATAAACGTGACCCCAAACGGAATTGAGAGACTCCTGAACCGAAGCCAAAGCTGGAATGTCTGGAGAACAGATCATAGGAAGAGGAAGTTGAGGGTGTTTTCCATAAACTGTGAAAAAGGGTGTCTTCTGCGAACTGGTATTCACATGATTGTTATGGGAGAATTCTGCCCACGGGAGTAGAGAGGACCAATCGTCATGGTGAGAAGACACAAAGGTGCGAAGAAAGACCTCTAACTCCTGATTAACCCTCTCAGTCTGTCCATTGGATTGGGGATGGTAAGAAGAAGAAAAATCCAAGACAATATTGAGGGATTTGCAAAAGGCTCTCCAAAAACGAGACGTGAATTGGACTCCCCTGTCGGAAACAATATGAGAAGGGACCCCATGTAGGCGGAGAATTTCTCGAATGAAAATGGGAACCAAGGCAGGGGCAGAAGGAAGACCAGGAAGAGGAACAAAATGAGCCATCTTGGAGAATCGATCGATTACCACCCAAATGACTGTATTATTCTCAGACAGTGGGAGATCGGTGATAAAATCCATGGCAATATGGGCCCAGGGTTCCTTAGGAATAGGCAAGGGCATGAGGAGACCAGCAGGAGCTTGTGTGGAGGATTTGGACTGAGCACAGACATGACAAGCTTTAACGTAGTCTTTGACGTCTGAGCGGAGATTAGGCCACCAGTAGTGACGACTGATGAGTAGGAAGGATCGGAGGAATCCAGAATGCCCTGCCACCTTGGAATCATGTCCCCAACGAAGGATCTTAGCTCTTAGCTCAGTGGGGACAAAGGTCTTACCAGGCGGAATTTTAGACTTCAGGGTGGTAGAGTGGGCAACAATGCATGAGGTGGGAATGATCGGCTCAGGTTCAGGGGCGGACTCCTCGTCCAAAGTGTCAAATGACCTAGAGAGCGCATCAGCCCGACCGTTGCAGGAACCAGGTTTGTAGGTAATCGTGAAATTAAAACGGGCAAAGAAGAGACTCCACCTGGCCTGTCTAGGATTCAGACGTTTAGCATTCTGTAGATACTGTAAATTCTTGTGATCGGTAAAGATCGTTATGGAGTGAGGGGAACCCTCCAAGAGATGACGCCACTCCTCTAACGCCAATTTAATTGCGAGAAGTTCCCGATCACCGATGGCATAATTCCTCTCTGCCTGAGAAAATTTTTTGGAGAAGAACGCACATGGTTGGCGTCTCTTCTCAAAGATTTGAAGAAGCACAGCTCCCACCCCCATTGAGGAAGCGTCCACTTCAATAAAAAATGCATTCCCAGGATTTGGTCTCCTCAAGAGGGGGCCAGAAACAAAGGCCTGTTTCAGGTTGTGAAATGCAGAGACAGCTTCGGGAGGCCAGTCTCTGGCATTCACACCCTTCTTGGTCAAAGCGATAATAGGCGCGGCAATGGAAGAGTAATTCCTTATGAACTGCCTATAATAATTTATGAAGCCAAGAAAGCGCTGTGTGGCCTTGAGGCTAGCAGGAAGAGGCCAGTTGGTGATAGCCAAGACCTTCCCAGGGTCCATACGAAGCCCCGAACATGAGACAAAGCACCCCAAAAACAGGACCTCAGAACATTCAAAGGAACATTTCTCCAGCTTGGCATAGAGATTGTTCTCTCTAAGACGTTGAAGTACAGTGCGGACATGGTTTCTGTGGACGAGCAGATTTTCAGAAAAGATCAGAATGTCATCCAGATAGATGACAACAAACTGGTACAGCAGATCTCTGAAGATTTCATTGACAAAGTTTTGAAACACGGCTGGAGCATTACACAGACCAAAAGGCATCACCAGATATTCGTAATGCCCGTCTCTAGTGTTAAATGCAGTCTTCCATTCGTCACCCTCCCGTATTCGAATGAGATTGTATGCGCCTCTGAGATCCAACTTGGTGAAAATGGAGGCACCCTTCAACCTATCGAATAGCTCAGATATTAAGGGTAAGGGGTATCGATTTTTAATAGTAACCGCATTTAAACCCCGATAATCGATGCAGGGTCTTAAGGTACCATCCTTTTTGGCAACAAAAAAGAACCCTGCCCCTGCAGGCGATGAGGATTTCCGGATGAACCCTCTCTCCAGATTCTCTGCTACATACTCCGACATGGCCTGGGTCTCTGGGATGGACAGAGGGTAGGTACGACCCCTGGGTAGAGTTGCTCCGGGGACAAGATCAATAGCACAGTCAAAAGACCTGTGGGGAGGAAGCACCTCAGCTGATTTTTTACAGAACACATCCCGGTAATCGCTGTATGCGGCGGGAAGATCAGAAGAAACAGAAGTGGCAGCAACCGGAAGACTCTCCTTGGGGGTCACCTTGAGAAGACACGACGAGAAACATGAGGAACCCCAGGCCAGGATCTGCCCAGAGACCCAGTCCACATGTGGAGAGTGGAGCTGTAGCCAAGGGAGGCCCAATACAACTGGGGTAGAGGCCTTGGGTAGAATAAGAAAGGATATCCACTCCTGGTGGAGAATCCCTACCGACATCCTAATGGGTAGCGTCTGGAAGCGAATAGGGCCCCCTGGGAGAACAGTGCCATCAATTGCCGAGACTACCAATGGGGTAGTGAGAGGTGAAAGGGTAAGCTTCATAGAAGAAGCAGTTCTCCAATCCATGAAATTGCCGGCAGCCCCGGAATCCAGGTATGCAAGGGTTGACTGAGGAGAAGTGCCTACATGAAGGGACACCGGCAAGAGCAGGCGAGAAGGTGATGTTTCTGGGTCCAATACTCCACCTTCCAAATGTATTAGACCCAAGCGTTTCCCGGACGAAGCGAGCAGGAGTCACGAAAATGACCCTTGCCCCCACAATAGAGGCACAAGCCCAGAGTTCTGCGCCTAGCACGTTCTTCGGGGGTTAGTCTGGTCCGGCCCAGCTGCATAGGTTCTTCAGCAGGTAGAGGATGCTCCACGGAATGAAGGGAGGGGAGCTCAGACTGGCTAGGACCCAGAGAGTGCTGGCATCTTTTTTCTAAGGACCTCTCTTGAAAACGAATGTCGATCTGGTTGCATAATGAAATTACATCGTCCAGACCGACGGGAATGGCTCTTCCCGCTAATTCGTCTTTCACTCGGTCAGAGAGGCCATGTAAAAAGGTAGCGACCAGGGCCTCATTATTCCAGCTCAATTCAGCTGTGTGGATACGGAACTGAAGAGCATATTGCCCCACTGAACTAGATTCTTGGCGAAGACGTAAGACAGCACTAGCCGCTGAAGAAGCCCGAGCCGGCTCTTCGAAGATATTACGAAAGAGCTTCAAGAATTCGGACAGACTGGAAACCACCGGATCGTTCCTCTCCCACAGGGGGGCAGCCCAGGCCAAAGCTTCACCGGAGAGGAGGGAAATGATATAGGCTACCTTAGCCCGGTCAGATAGGAAGCTTTGAGGCTGAAGCTCAAAATGAATAGTGCATTGGCTGAGAAACCCCCTGCAGGCCTTGGAGTCCCCAGAGAAACGGAACGGAGCTGGCAATCTTAGTGAGTGTGAGGCTGCGACTGGTGCGATAGGTACAGCCGCTGGTTGTACTTGGGGTTGCGGATTCGGGGTTCCCAAGGAGACCTGAAGCTGCTCGAATCGAGAAGCCAGATCCTGGAGGAATCGCATCACCTGGGTCTGATTTGATTCCTGGGTCTCAAGTCTGCGAACTATGCCCTGCAATGGATCATCCGCGGGAAGCGGGATGTCAGCCGGGTTCATGGCTGATCAAACTGTCAGGGTCACCTGTGGCCAGGTGACAGATGCACACCGTAGGGGGACAGGAGTGCACCGCGAGGTAGTGAACCCTATGGCTGGCTTCTGTGGATAGGAAACTGGGTGGTTGTGGAAAGCGGGACCAGAGGAGCACAACCGGGATCCCAACGGAAGCGAGAGCCAAGATTCCCCAGGGCGCGGAGTCTAAGACCCAGCTGGTCTTCTCCAGGGCCTCTAGTGGTGAGGATGTTACGCTGCAGGCTGGGACCAGGTTGCGGCCCCTGGAGTTTCCTAGCTCACGCCCCGTAGGATAAGGGGAAGCAGCAGCACACGATAGAGAGAACCGAATAACAAGCCGAAGGTCAGGGGCCACAAGCAGACAAGGATAACGAAGAACGAGCCGAAGGTCAAGGGTCACGAGCAGACAGGGATGGTCGGGGACAAGCCAATAACGTAACAGAGAGACAGACGTAGCACACGGCAGGCAGGAACCCAAACACACAATGCCTAACAAACACGTTGATCAGCAAAGCAGGCTTGCAGTGCACAGGTTAATATAGTGTTCAGTGATAGGGCCTGGGGTGGAGTCAGGCTGGGAGGAGATTATAAAGGAAGCCAGGTGAAGGAGGTCTGGTCTCTAGATGAACACATGAGGAGGAAGGTAAGATGGTAGACAGACATTAATGCATATCCATGACAGAAGGTGAATCGCCCTATACGGATGTGTGTGAATAGCAATAAAAACTGACAGGTGTTCTAATCTCTCTCCACTCTATCCAAAAACTGAAGAAAAAAAAACATTTTGCCTTTAGTTACAATTTAATCATTTCCATTAAGCTTTAGACATGTGCACTGCCGAAAAAAAAAAAATTGTTTTCGTTTCATTTTTTTTCTCCCTTTTTTCGGAAATTCAAAAATTCGGAAATTCTAAAATCCGGAATTCGGAAATTCTGAATTTCAAAAAATTCGGAATTCAAAAATTGAAAAATTCGGAATTCGGAAATTCGAAAATTCGGAAATTTTTAAAATTTGGAATTTGAAAATTCTAAAAATTCAAAAATCCAATTTTCCAAATTTCCCATTTTCGAATTTTAGATTTTCGAATTTTAGATTTTCGAATTTTGGAATTTCATATTTTGGAATTTCGAATTTTCGAAAATCTAAAAAAAAATTATGAAAACCACTAAAATTCGAAATAACTAACTAATGATAACTATTAAATTACAGGTATTGGAATTTTATTTCAAATTTGGCTGTTAGGGAATGTAAAGAATACAAATTTATCTGAAGTTACGAATTATCCAAAATAATGAATAGAACATCTAAACCAATGGAATGGAACAAATTAATAATAAATAATAATTATAATAATATTAAAAAATGTTTTATTATTATTTATTAAATATTAGATCGCTACGTTCCATTCCTTATTTTGGATAATTCGTAACTTCGGATGAATTCGTATTCGTTACGTTCACTAACAGCCAAATTTAAAAAGAAATTTCAATACCTAATCTCCAAATTTCCAAAATATAGAATTTCGAATTTCCGAAATTTTGAATTTCCTAATTTTTTAAATTTCCGAAATTTCGGTATTCCCACTTGTTCATTCCCCGACTTAGTTTGGGTAGGTGGTAAACTTTGGTGGGGGTGCGTCAGCCATGCCTTGTGACTATTGACCTCTGGGAACCTGCATTCTGACATTTGACCTCTGGGGGAGGTCCCTATTCCAATTCCTGAGTCCTAGCCCTATTCTTCAAGGGGAAACCCTAACCCTACCCCTTACCCTAAACCCTGGCCCTGACCCTTACCCCTAACCCTAACCCCTAACTGCTAACCCTAACCCCAACCCCAACCCTAGCCCTAAGCCCTAACCCCCCACCCTATCCCTAACCCTCTAGCCCTAGCCCCCTAACCCTAACCATAACTCCGAACCCCAACCCCCTAACCCTCTAACCCTACCCTAACCCTCTAACCTCAACCCTAACCCTCTAACCCTAAACCTAACACCCTAACCCTAAACCTAACCCCTAACCCCCAACCCTAACCCCCAACCCTAACCCTAACCCATAACCCTAGCCCTAACCCTAACCCCCAACCCTAACCGTAACCCTCTAACCCTAACCCCCTTAACCCTAACTCCTAACCCTCTAACCCAAACCCTAACCCCTAACCCTAAACAACTAACTGCTAACCCTAAGCCCTAACCCTAACCCTAGCCCTAGCCCTGATAACTCTAAGCCCTAACCTTAACCTCAACCCCTAGCCCTAACTCCAACCCTAACCCTAGCCCTAACCCTAACCGTAGCCCTAACCACTAACACCCAACCCTAACCCCAAACCATAACCCTAACTCTAAACCCTAGCCATAACCCTAACCTTAACCCTAACCCTAACCCCTAACACACAACCCTAACCCTAATACTAACCCTAAACCCTGACCCTCCAACCCTAACCCCCTAACCCTAACTCCTAACCCCTAACCCCCAACCCTAAACTTTTAACCCTAACCCTATAACACTAACCCTCTAACCCTAACCCTCTAACCCTAAACCTAACACCCTAACCCTAAGCCTTAACCCTCAATTTTTAGAAATTTCCAATTTTCAATTTTCCAATTTTCCAATTTTTTTAATTTTCGAATTTAACATTTTTCGAATTTTCGAATTTCCGAAATTCCGAAATTCGAAAATTCCGAAATTCAGAGATTTCGGAATGAACTAATTTGTCAAAATTTGTTAAAAAACGAATTTGCAACTAAATGAATTGCACATGTCTATAAGCTTCATACATCTAAAGACTGAACATGGCTTAAAGGGGTTGTAAAGGAAAAAGTTTTTTCACCTTAATGCATCCTATGCAGTAAGGTGAAAAAACATCCGACAATACCGCCCCCCCCCCGAGCCCCCGTTTTACTTACCTGAGCCCTCGAAAGTCCCGCGGTCCTCCTCGCCGTTCAGCCTGGCCGTTGATTGGCTACAGTGTATGGATTGAAAGCAGTGCAGCCATTGGCTGGCGCTGCTGTCAATCACATCCAATGACGCGGCGCGCCGGGGGGCAGGGGCCGAGTGATACAGTCAGCGGCAATAGCCACTGACTGTATCACTGGAGCGCACCCGCAATCAGGTGAGTTATTGCAGGGAGGAGCCGAGACAGCCACCGAGGGACGCCAGAAGACGTGGACCGGGGACACTCTGTGCAAAACGAGCTGCACAGTGGAGGTAAGTATAACATGTTTGTTATTTTTATTTTTTTTCATTACAAACCCTTTAAGTAGAGCAGTGCAAAGCGAGGATGATGGGCAAAGAGTAGTGCTACAATAATAAAGTAGCATTGGAATGTAGTGTAGTGTAGCACACACCTCGTAGGAGCTGCAGAAGTTAGGATTCTCCACTGCTACACAGCAAGGCACACAGCATTTCCTTCATCCTCTAATGTTAATTCAGCATCAGCCCATTACAGACTAGGAAAATCTGGTCCCTTTTTGTGAATAAAAGTAGCACATTGTGGAGTGAACAGTATCTTTTTCTGCCTTCCTGTAGACCCTGAGCCCAGTTATACTGTTGCAGAAGATACCAGCCCAGCTGGCTGCTTTCTTCCCCAGTCCTCCTAACTGGCACACTCCCATGGAGATTCCCCATGGCAAGGATGAAGAGTTAAGCACTCCGCCTACTTCAGAGAGCACTGCTATAGCTGACAGTCTCTCCCCTTGTTTTGTCCCTGTACCAGGCTAAGCTTACTCCTGAGCCTCTAGCCGAGGTAAACCCCCTCCCCGGCAAGGGGTCCCTCAAGGGCCACCAACAGCCTCTCTTCTAAGCACTGCTTTTCCATCTTCCACCCGACTCCCCTGCTGGCTTGGCCCATGTCTATTTATGGTAATGCTCTCAGCCCACTGCCAGCCCACTCCTGTGGATTGGTTCCATAAATATTTATAGCACCCCTCCTAGCCTCCGCCCACCAGCTCTAGAACCTTTTCCAATGTCCCAGAAACAGGGGAGGCACCAGAGAGCTGCTCGGATGAGTCATCCAGTCCTGGCCTCTAATAACCCTGACACGATTAATTGACTCAAGTCAGGAAATGCGTTTACCTACACTACACTTCTAGTAGCACACACTAGCTTTACCATTCTTCTTGTGCTGGCCACTAGGGATGAGCTTCGAGTTCGCGTCTAACACACGTTCGAATCGAACATCGGCCGTTCGATCGTTCGCCGAACAACGAACGTTACGGTCCGTTCGCGCTAAATTCGTGTTGCGCAACGCGGCTCATAATTCACTGCGGCATCGCAGTGCATTGCTGGCTGATGATTGGCCAAGCATGCACTATGACCCGCATGCTTGGCCAATCACAGCGCGGAAAAAACGGAGAGCCGTAATTAGCCAAAGCCAGGGTGGCTTTGGCCAATTATGGCTCAAGGGGTTTAGTACACGCCCCACATTATATAAGGCCGCCTGGAAGTTGGCCTTGTGTAGTGTGTTGGCGTTTGTGTAAGAGGCAGTGTCAGAGAGAGAGACAGTGTCATTTATATTGAGTTAGATAGAGCAGGCAGGCGAGTCAGTTAGCTGCTGTTACAGTTTGTAGAGGATATATATGCATCCTAGGTGTTGTATATATATTTATACACTGTATTGAGTTTAGCTAGATCCGTTCCTGTTAGTCTCTATACTGTGACAGGCAGGCAGGTGATTGTGCTAGCTGCAGACAGTCAGTGTTTCACTTAGGGCTCTTTCACACGGACGGACCATTCAGGTCTGCCTGTCAGTTTTTTAGGTGGACCTGAACGGATGCTCCATGTACCCCTATGGAGCCACGGATGTCAGCGGTGACATGTCCACTGACATCCGACCCGCTCCGATCCGCCAAAGTGTGACGGAGGAAAACCCTACTTTTCCATCCGTCTGCGGATCGAATGACAACGGACTCTACGGTCTGTCGTCATCCGATCCCCCATAAGGGAGAGCAGCGCTCTGACAGGTCGGTCCCTGCACAGTGTGCGGAGACAGACCTGTCATCTGCCTGCTCAGCGGGGATCGACGGAGCGATCCCCGCTGAGCAAAGCGGAGCCCGCACACAGACACGGATCGTGTGAAAGGGGCCTTAGTGTACTACTGTGTGCTTTGCATAGCGATCACCTAAAGCTCACCTGGATACAGTTATTCTCTATACTGTGACAGGCAGGCCGGTGATTATGCTAGCTGCAGACAGTCAGTGTTTCACTTAGTGTACTACTGTGTGCTTTGCATAGCATTCACCTAAAGCCTAAATTTTTGATGCATTACTTTGCAACAGGGCTCATTGCTGCGCTCTAAGTACAGTATCTGTGAGGGGTTGCAGTGTTGTGGCACCAGCACCAGTGCCTAAGGCCCAATTTTTCAGCGCCTGTTCAACAGGGGCATGCAATTACAATTCTTGATCTAATAATTCACAGCAGGGCCCATTCCCACCAAGAGTAACTGTGAGGGCTTACAGTGTTGTGACACCAGCACCACCACCAAAGTCCCAATTTTTCCTACCACCGTTCAACAGTGGCATGTAAATACAATTCCTGATATAAAAGTTGACAGCAGGGCATTCCAGCGCCCACCAAGAGTAACTGTGAGGGCTTACAGTGTTGTGGCAACACCAACACCTCAGGGGCAAATTTCTACAGAGTATATATATGGCAGGCCCCTACTTTCAAACATCCAACTTGGAAACGACTCCTACTTGCAAACGGAAGGAGACAACAGGAAGTGAGAGGAAATCTACCCCTAGGAAGGCAAATTCTCTCCTGTAAGAGTTAATATGGGAAAAAGATGTCTCCTCTCCACTGATGCTTTATCACCAATCCTTGTTTCAATAAAAACCCAAAATTTTCCAAAAACATTTGTCA
Organism: Rana muscosa; assembly: GCA_029206835.1. Taxonomy (NCBI): domain Eukaryota; kingdom Metazoa; phylum Chordata; class Amphibia; order Anura; family Ranidae; genus Rana; species Rana muscosa. The sequence goes on from CM055126.1 coordinate 134,017,255, forward strand.
TTGGGGCGGAAAGTGAGGTGAAATGTTCTGAACAGGTGCACAGACAGCAAAACAAATGTTACAGGGGTGATAACCCTTCCCTATGTTCTCCAAAAAGCTTAAAAATATTTTTTTTGTCTAGAGCTACACTTAAAAAAAGGACCTGTTCCAAATTACAAACAGATTGTACTTAAGAACAAACTTACAGTCCGTGTCTTTTTTGCACCGCCTGTATACTGCTGTTCAGAGTATATAGGGCCTTCTTTTATTTTGGGTGCGGGGTTCCCCTTAATATCCATACAAGACCCAAAGGGGCTGGTAATGGGCTGGGGTAGAGTGGGGGGGGGGGTGATGGGGTATTGCTGGGACCAGACATTACATTAAAGCCGCAAGCAGTTTTAAATGGCTTTTTTTCCTTTAGAAATGTCAATTTGTGCAGGGAAACACGGGAAACACGTGCCACTTCACAGGCATACTTTAGACACCCCCCAGGTACGATATTTAAAGGAATATTTCACTTTTCTTTCACTTTATGCATCATTAAAATGACTGCTCCAGAAAAACGGCCGTTTTTAAAACTTCGTTTTGCATTGATACATGTCCCCTGGGGCAGAACCCGGTCCCCAAACCCTTTTTAGGACAATAACATACATATTAGTCGTTATAATTAGCACCTTAGATTTCGAACGTTCGCGTCCATTGTATTTAATAGGGTTCTAAAGTTTGTGCGAACGTTCGGTCCGTTCGAAGGTTCTGGTGCGAACCGAACCCGGGGGTGTTCGGCTCATCCCTACTGGCCACTAGGGATGAGCTTCGTGTTCGAGTCGAACATAGGTTCGACTCGAACATCAGCTGTTCGATCGTTCGACGAAGATCGAACGATTTGGGCCGTTCGCGCCAAATTCGAGTGACGCGAACGGCCCACAATGCACTACGCCATCGCAGTGTCATCCAGGCGCTGTGATTGGCCAAGCATGCACTGTGACCCCGCATGCTTGGCCAATCACAGCGCCGGCAGCGAGGAGAGCAATGATTGGCCACAGGCAGGATGCCTGTGGCCAATTATTGCTGAGGGGGTTTAGTACACGCCCCACACTATAAAAGGCCGCCAGCGCCAGGCCTTGTGTAGTGTGTTCCGGAGCAGGGAAAGAGAAGCATAGGCAGGGACAGTGTCATTTTTTTCCTTTACTAATCCTGGATTCCTTGTGTTTAGGGACAGAGAAGGATAGGTAGGGAGAGTGTCAGTGTGTTATTCTGTGCTAAACCTTGTTTGTAGGGACAGAGAAGGACAGTGAGGGAAAGTGTCAGTGTGCTATTCTGTGCTAAACCTTGTTTGTAGGGACAGAGAAGGATAGTGAGGGAAACTATCAGTGTGCTATTCTGTGCTAAACCTTGTTTGTAGGGACAGAGAAGGACAGTGAGGGAAACTGTCAGTGTGCTATTCTGTGCTAAACCAATCTTGCTGAACCATATTTGAAATCCTTGAGTTTAGGGACAGAGAAGGACACTCGTGGAAACTATCAGTGTGCTATTCTGTGCTAAATCTTGTTTGTAGGGACAGAGAAGGACAGTGAGGGAAACTATCAGTGTGCTATTCTGTGCTAAACCTTGTTTGTAGGGACAGAGAAGGACAGTGAGGGAAAGTGTCAGTGTGCTATTCTGTGCTAAACCAATCTTGCTGAACCATATTTGAAATCCTTGAGTTTAGGGACAGAGAAGGACACTCGGGGAAACTGTCAGTGTGCTATTCTGTGCTAAACCAATCTTGCTGAACCGTATTTGAAATCCTTGAGTTTAGGGACAGAGAAGGACACTCGGGGAAACTGTCAGTGTGCTATTCTGTGCTAAACCTTGTTTGTAGGGACAGAGAAGGACAGAGAGGGAAAGTGTCAGTGTGCTATTCTGTGCTAAACCAATCTTGCTGAACCATATTTGAAATCCTTGAGTTTAGGGACAGAGAAGGACACTCGGGGAAACTGTCAGTGTGCTATTCTGTGCTAAACCTTGTTTGTAGGGACAGAGAAGGACAGTGAGGGAAACTGTCAGTGTGCTATTCTGTGCTAAACCAATCTTACTGAACCGTATTTGAAATCCTTGAGTTTAGGGACAGAGAAGGACACTCGTGGAAACTATCAGTGTGCTATTCTGTGCTAAATCTTGTTTGTAGGGACAGAGAAGGACAGTGAGGGAAACTATTAGTGTGCTATTCTGTGCTAAACCTTGTTTGTAGGGACAGAGAAAGACAGTGAGGGAAACTGTCAGTGTGCTATTCTGTGCTAAACCAATCTTGCTGAAGCATATTGCAAATCTTTGTGTTTAGGGACAGAGAAGGATAGGCAGGGGACAGTGTCAGTGTCATTGTTGCTAAGCCTCCTGCACAGTATACACCTGAAGGTAGCCCTTATTGCTGTTTTTCCCATCTCCCTGCAGGCCATCCATTAAAATGTCTGGAAGGGAAGGCAAACAAGGAGAGGCAGACAGTCAAGAGGCAAAAAAAGTAGGCAAGCAGGCTCTGTGTCTGGGGGCAACAGTGCTGGTCGTGGACGCGGTGCATTGTCATCAGCACATGGCCATGGGACACGCTTGTCCTTCTTTTCGGCAGCTGGACATGTTGAGCCACATCATGCCGAAGACTTGGTAGAGTGGATGACCAAGCCCACCTCATCCTCCTCATCCTCTCTCACCCAGGCTCAGGGTACTGGCAAAGCAGCTGCCAAAGCGTCCTCTTCTCTGGTATCAATGTCATCATTAGTCACTCCTTCCCTAGACCCACCATGTCCTCCTCCTGAGGAGTCCCCCGAACTGTATGAGCACAGTGTTGGGTACATGCTCCAGGAGGATGCCCAGCGTTTCAAAGGATCTGATGATGATACCCAGCTAGAGGAAGGCAGTAGCGTGAGAGCAGAGAGAGGGGATGCTCAAGAAGGACACCAATCTGGCAGTCATGCTCCAGCAGCTGCAGCATACTGCCAGATTGGCTCCAGTGATGAGGAGGGAGGGGATGATGAGGTCACTGACTCCACGTGGGTGCCTAATAGGAGAGAGGAGGAGGAGGAGGATGAGGATGAGGAGGAGGCACATCTCCAATGAGGCAGGATGCCCTTGGGTGGCCAGCGTATGGGCAGCACACCGCAGAGCTCCGCCTGTGCAGGGCGCTGCCTCTGCCCGTCATTCAAAAAGTTCTTTGGTGTGGGCCTTTTTTGAGGCGAGTGCATCAGATCGCACAGCTGCTGTTTGCAACATATGTCTCAAGCGTATATCGCGTGGGCAAAACATCAGCCGCTTGGGCACCACATGCTTGATCAGACATATGTTGATCTGCCATGCAGCTCGTTGGCAAGCCTACCTTAAAGACCCACACCAAAGAACAAAGCGGACCTCTCCTTGCACCGCATCAGCTGGGATCTCCAACCCCACTATACCTTCAGTCCTCTCTGAAACCTGCACTGAGAGGAATGAAGGTGTAGAATTAGGTGTGTCACAGCCAAGTACTTGCGGCCACTCTGCTAGCAGTACACCGACGTCCGATTCTAGCAGGCAAATTTCCCTGCCCCAGCTGCTGGACCGTCGAAATAAGTTCACTCCCAGCCATCCACATGCCCAGCGGTTGAATGCTAGCTTGGCTAAATTGCTAGCGCTTCAACTGCTGCCTTTTCAGTTGGTAGACTCGGCCCCCTTCCGTGAGTTTGTGCAATGTGCGGTTCCTCAGTGGCAGGTTCCCAAACGCCACTTTTTCTCACGGACGGCGATTCCGGCTCTCTACAGGCATGTGGAAGGCAATGTCTTGGCCTCGCTGGACAGGGCGGTCAGCGGTAAGGTGCATATTACCGCTGACTCATGGTCCAGCAGGCATGGACAGGGACGTTACCTTTCTTTCACGGCCCATTGGGTCACTCTTTTGGCAGCTGGGAAGGATGCAGGACGAGGTGCAGTAGTGTTGGAGGTTGTTCCACCGCCACGCCTCCAAAATGCTACTACTGGTTGTGACACACCTCTCTCCTCCACCCCCTCCTCTTCTTCTTCCTCCATGGCCTCTTCCTGTGCTTTGTCCTCGGAACCAGCGGTGCTCCGTAGGCGTTCAAGGGGCTACGCAAGTACGCAGGCAAAAAGATGCCATGCCGTGCTTGCGCTGGTGTGTTTGGGTGACAGGAGCCACACTGGGGCAGAGGTCCTGTCTGCTCTGCAGGGGCAGGCCGAGAGGTGGTTGATGCCACGCCAGCTTAAGCCAGGAATGGTGGTTTGCGACAATGGCACCAACCTCCTCTCCGCCCTCCGACAGGGACAACTGACCCATGTGCCCTGTGTGGCTCACGTCCTTAACCTGGTGGTGCAGCGGTTCTTGGGCAGGTACCCGGGCTTACAGGATGTCCTGAGGCAGGCCAGGAAAGTCTGTGTGCATTTCCGCAGATCTTATAATGCCAGTGCTCGCCTGGCTGAGCTGCAAAAGGAGTTGAACCTGCCCAAGAACCGCCTTATATGTGACATGGCCACCAGGTGGAACTCAACGTTGGCCATGCTGCAGCGGCTGCACATGCAGCAGAGGGCCATCAATGAGTACCTGTGCGACTACGGCACCAGGACAGGGTCAGGGGAGCTTGGGTTTTTTTCACCACGCCAGTGGGGCATGATCAGGGATGCATGCACTGTCCTGGCACCATTTGAGGAGGCCACGAGGATGGTGAGCAGTGACAGTGCATGCATCAGTGACACTGTACCTCTTGTCCACCTGTTGGAGCACACGCTGCGTGGAATAATGGACAGGGCACTTGAGGCAGAACAGAGGCAGGAAGAGGAGGACTTCCTTGCCTCTCAAGGCCCCCTTTACCCAGACAGTGTTCCTTCTGTCCCACCCATCGCACAGGAAGAGGAGGAGGAGGATTGTGTCAGCATGGAGGTGGAGGCTGGCACTCAGCATCATCAGCAGCAGTCTTTTAGGGATGATTTACAGTCCCAAGAAACCAGTGGACTTGTACGTGGCTGGGAGGAGGTGCCTGCGGATCATGTCGTCCTTAGTGACCCAGAGGACTCCGGACTGAATGCCTCAGCTAACCTACGCTGCATGGCCTCCCTGATCCTGCAAAGTCTGCAGAAGGATCCTCGTATTCTTCGGATCAAGGAGAGGGACCATTACTGGCTGGCCACTGTCCTTGATCCACGGTACAAGGGTAAGGTTGCGGACCTTATGTTACCGTCGCAGAGGGAGCAGAGGATGAGACAACTCCGGGAGGCCTTGCAGAAAGGTCTGTGCAACGCGTTCCCAGAGACTGGGAGGTTACAAACTCCTGGTCCTGGACAACGAGTTGCTGAGGCTTCGGGCAGTCAAAGAAGGAGCGGTGGGGAAGGTGGCCGTCTGACCGATGCGTTCAGACAATTCTTTAGTCTGCAGCCCCAAAGTATGATCGGTTCCAGCAACCATCGCCAGCGTCTGATATACATGGTGCAGGAATACCTAGGGGCAAGGTCAGACTTGGACACCTTCCCCATCGAAAATCCTCTGGCTTACTGGGTCTTGAGGATGGATCACTGGCCAGAGCTTGCACATTATGCAATTGAGCTACTGGCCTGTCCTGCATCCAGCGTTGTTTCAGAATGCACATTCAGTGCTGCTGGAGGATTTGTCACGGATCGCAGGGTGCGCCTGTCCACCGACTCGGTTGATCGACTGACTTTCATCAAGATGAACCAGTCTTGGATCACCACCAGCTACCACACACCTGATGCTGATATAACAGACTAATTGATTTTAAAATGTCACATCCCTTCAAGACTGATGCTGATGCTGAGTGCCTGTGCTGTTATGTTGACTGGCTATCCTCCTCCTCCTCCTCAATGATCCGATTAATGATGATAGCTTGGAAGATCATTTTGGTTTATGGGTGCCGCCACCAGTGGCTAAGGCCCAATTTTTCAGCCCCTGGTTAACATGGGTGTGAAATTACAATTTTTGATGCAATACTTTGCAACAGGGCTCATTGCTGTGCTCCAAGTACAGTGTCTGTGAGGGGTTGCAGTGTTGTGCCACCAGTGCCTAAGGCCCAATTTTTCAGCCCCTGTTCAACAGGGGCATGCAATTATAATTATTGATCTAATAATTCACAGCAGGGCCCATTGCTGCGCCCACCAAGAGTAACTGTCAGGCCTTACAGTGTTGTGTCAACACCACCACCACCACCACCACCAAAGGCCCAATTTTTCAGCCCCTGTTCAACAGGGGCATGCAATTATAATTATTGATCTAATAATTCACAGCAGGGCCCATTGCTGCGCCCACCAAGAGTAACTGTCAGGCCTTACAGTGTTGTGTCAACACCACCACCACCACCACCACCACCACCAAAGACCCAATTTTTCAGCCCCTGTTCAACAGGGGCATGCAATTATAATTATTGATCTAATAATTCACAGCAGGGCCCATTGCTGCGCCCACCAAGAGTAACTGTCAGGCCTTACAGTGTTGTGGCACCAGCACCACCATCAAAGGCCCAATTTTTACTATCACTGTTCAACAATTATATGTTATTACAATTCCTGATATAATAGTTGACAGCAGGGCGTTCCAGCACCCACCAAGAGTAACTGTGAGTGCTTACAGTGTTGTGCCAACACCAACACCTAAGGGGCCAATTTCTGCAGAGTATATACGGCAGGTCCCTACTTTCAAACATCCAACTTACAAATGACTCCTACTTGCAAACGGAAGAAGACAACAGGAAGTGAGAGGAAATCTACCCCTAGGAAGGAAAATTCTCTCCTGTAAGAATTAATATGGGAGAAAGGTGTCTCCTCTCTACTGATGCTTTATCACCAATCCTTGTTTCAATAAAAACACCACATTTCAAAAACAGTTGTCATTGGGACGCAAAGTGAGGTGAAATGTTCTGAACAGGGGCACAGACAGCAAAACAAATGTTACAGGGGTGATAACCCTTCCCTATGTTTTCCAAAAAGCTTAAAAATAGATTTTTTGGCTGGAGCTACACTTAAACAATGTACGTCTTCAAAATTACAAACAGATTCTACTTAAGAACAAACCTACAGTCCCTGTCTTGTTTACACCGGTCTTGTTTACACCGCCTGTATACTGCTGTTCAGAGTATATAGGGCCTTTTTTATTTTGTGTTACGGGGTTCCCCTTAATATCCAAACAAGACCCAAAGGGGCTGGTAATGGGCTGGGGTGGGGGGGGGTGATGGGGTAGCTATGCCATTTTTCTTAAAGATTTTCATCCATATTACCGGGACCAGACATTACATTGAAGCCGCAAGCAATTTTAAATGGCTTTTTTTTCCTTTAGAAATGTCATTTTGTGCAGGGACAGTTCTAAACACGGGAAACACGTGGCACTTCGCAGGCATACTTTAGACACCCCCCAGGTACGATATTTAAAGGAATATTTGACTTTTTTTTTTTCACTTTATGCATCATTAAAATGACTGCTCCCGAAAAACGTCCGTTTTTAAAACTTCTTTTTGCATTGATACATGTCCCCTGGTGCAGAACCCGGGTTCCCAAACTCTGTTTAGGACAATAACATGGATAATAGTCGTTATAATTAGCACTTTAGAATTCGAACGTTCGCATCCATTGTATTTAATAGGGTTCTAATGTTCGTGCGAACTTTCGGTCCGTTCGCGGGTTCTGGTGCGAACCGAACCCGGGGGTGTTCGGCTCATCACTACTGGCGACGTGTGTGTATGTGTTGTTAAACCCACAGCAGCCATATTTCAGCATCCTGGTGTCATATCAGCTAGGCAATGACTTTTGATTGCCTAGGAGCACTACTCTTTGCAATCTTCCTTGCTTAGCTCTGAGGTTCTGTTTTGTCTCTTCAGTGGGAATCAAAAGCTCTGAATGGCTTACAGTCCAGGAGAGCTTAGTTGCCAATTGGAAAGGGCACTACTGAGCTAAATATGTAAGTGTCTTGCTATGGAAAGGAATGTTGCTGAATCGGTGATATAAAGGAGTGTTGTTTCTATGGATAGCACTGCTGGGCCAGGGATGTGGGGAACTAAGATTTCCAGGTACAATATGCTTATTTCAGGAACACTGCTGTGCTAAGCTGGGACAGGGTATTTTCAGAGCACTGCTAATTAATGAGGAGTTCCAGCCTTTTTTATGTTTGTTAAAAGTCAGCAGCTACAAAAAATGTAGCTGCTGGCTTTTATCCACTTAAGGACCAGACCAATACGGACCATAATGACCAGAGGTGATTTCACAATTTGGCACTGCGCTGCTTTAACTGGAAATTGTGCGGACATGCAATGTTGTACCCAAACAAAATTTGCATCCTTTTCTTCCCACAAATAGAACTTTCTTTTAAGAGTATTTGTTTGCCTCTGCGATTTTTTTTTTTTGCGGTATAAAGGGAAAAAGACTGAAAATTTTGAAAAAATATAATATTTTCTAATTTTTGTTATAAGAAAAATCGAATAAACTCAATTTTAGTCATACATTTAGGCCAAAATGTATTCAGCCACATGTCTTTAGTAAAAAAAATATGAATAAGCGTATATTTATTGGTTTGCGCAAAAGTTATAGCGTCTACAAACTAGGGTACATTTTCTGGAATTTACACAGCTTTTAATTTATGACTGCCTATCTCATTTTTTGAGGTGCTAAAATGGCAGGGCAGTACAAAACCCCCCCAAATGACCCCATTTTGGAAAGTAGACACCCCAAGGAAATTGCTGAGAGGCATGTTGAGCCCATTGAATATTTTTTTTGTCCCAAGTGATTGAATAATGATGATAATTAAATGATAATAAAAAAATAAAAATAAAACATTTACAAAAAGTTGTCACTAAATGATATATTGCTCACACGTGCCATGGTTATATGTGGAATTGCACCCCAAAATACATTTTGCTGCTTCTCCCGAGCACGGGGATACCACATGTGTGGGACTTTTTGGGAGCCTAGCCGCGTACGGGACCCTGAAAACCAATCACCGCCTTCAGGATTTCTAAGGGCGCAAATTTTTGATTTTACTCCTCACTACCTATCACAGTTTCGAAGGCCATAAAATGGCAAAATAGCACAAACCCCCCCCCCCCCAAATGACCCCATTTCGGAAATTAGACACCCCAAACTATTTGCTGAGAGGCATGTTGAGTCCATGGAATATTTTATATTTTGCCACAAGTTGCGGGAATATAACAAACTTTTTTTTTTTTGCACAAAGTTGCCACTAAATGATATATTGCTCACACATGCCATGGGCATATGTGAAATTACACACCAAAATACATTCTGCTGCTTCTCCTGAGTACAAGGATACCACATGTGTTGGACTTTTTGGGAGCCTAGCCGCGTACGGGACCCCGAAATCCAAGCACCGTCTTCAAGATTTCTAAGGGCATACATTTTTGATTTCACTCCTCACTATCTATCACTACCTATCACAGTTTTGAAGGCCATAAAATGCCAAGATGGCACAAAACCCCCCCAAATGACCCCATTTTGGAAAGTAGACACCCCAAGGAAATTGTTGGGAGGCATGTTGAGCCCATTGAATATTTTTTTTGTCCCAAGTGATTGAATAATGACAAAAAGAAAAAAAAAAATAATGTACAAAAAGTTGTCACTAAATGATATATTGCTCACACATGCCATGGTTATATGTGGAATTACACCCCAAAATACATTTTGCTGCTTCTCCTGAGTACGGGGATACCACATGTGTGGGACTTCTTGGGAGCCTAGCCGTGTACAGGACCCCGAAAACCAAGCACCGCCTTCAGGATTTCTAAGGGCGTAAATTTTTGATTTCACTCCTCACTACCTATCACAGTTTTGAAGGCCATAAAATGCCAAGATAGCACGAAACCCCCCTAAATGACCCCATTTTGGAAAGTAGACACCCCAAGCTATCTGCTGAGAGGCATGGACGAGTATTTTATAGCTCTCATTTGGTTTTGAAAATGAAGAAAAAAATATATATATATTTTTTTTTTTTAATTTTCAAAACTTTGTGACAAAAAAACGAGATCTGCAAAATACTCACAATACCTCTCAGCAAATAGCTTGGGGTGTCTACTTTCCAAAATTGGGTCATTTGGGGGGGGGGGGTTTGTGCCATCTGGGCATTCCATGGCCTCCAAAACTGTGATAGGCAGTGAGGAGTGAAATCAAAAATTTACACCCTTAGAAAGCCTGAAGGCGGTGCTTGGTTTTCGGGGTCCCGTACACGGTTCCCAAAAAGTCTCACACATGTGGTATCCCCGTACTCAGGAGAAGCAACAGAATGTATTTTGGGGTGCAATTCCACATATAACCATGGCATGTTTGAGCAATATATCATTTAGTGACAACTTTTTGTACATTTTTTTTTTCTTTTTGTCATTATTCAATCACTTGGGACAAAAAAATAAATATTCAATGGGCTCAAGATGCCTCTCAGCAAATAGCTTGGGGTGTCTACTTTCCAAAATGGGGTCATTTGGGGGGGGTTTGAACTGTCCTGGCATTTTATGCACAACATTAGGAAACTTTTGTCAAACATCATTCACTCTTCTAACCACTTGAAGACAAAGCCCTTTCTGACACTTTTTGTTTACATGAAAACATTTTTTTTTTTGCAAGAATTTTTTTTTTTTTTAAAGCAAAGGCCCTACAGATTAAAATAGTGGGTATTGCATTTTTTTTTTCCACACAGTATTTGCGCAGCGATTTTTCAAACGCATTTTTTGGGGAAAAAACACACTTTTTTATTTTTAATACACTAAAAAACACACTATATTGCCCAAATGTTTGATGAAATAAAAAAGATGATCTTAGGCCAAGTACATGGATACCAAACACGACATGCTTTAAATTGCGCACAAACGCGAAGCGGCGACAAACTACATACATTTTTAAAAGCCTTTAAAAGCCTTTACAGGTTACCACATTAGATTTACAGAGGAGGTCTACTGCTAAAATGACTGCCCTCGATCTGACCTTCGCGGTGATACCTCACATGCATGGTGCAATTGCTGCTTACATATGACGCTAGACTGACGCTTGCGTTCGCCTTTTTAAACTGTTCCTTCCATTTTATTTTTTTTACCATTTTTATTGTTATCTCAGGGAATGTAAATAGCCCCTATGATAGCAATAGATAGTGACAGGTACTCTTTTTTTGAAAAAAATTGGGGGGGGGGGGTTAGACCCTAGATCTTTCCTCTGCCCTCAAAGCATCTGACCACACCAAGATCGGTGTGATAAAATGCTTTCCCAATTTCCCAATGGCGCTGTTTATATCCGGGGGGGGACATTCCCTCCCACTGTTTGTAAAAGCAGTCTAGAGGCTAATTATCTGCTAGGATTGCTTTTACATGAAAGCCAACCGCTGGCTGAAAAGAATGATACCAAGATGATACCTAAAACCCGCAGGCATCATTCTGGTATAACCATTCAAAGTCCAGCAACATACCAGTACGTTGCTGGTCCTTGTTGAACATGTATTGTAATCTTTTTTTTCATGCAGCCTGTTGGCTGAACGAAAAAAAGAGATTGATCGGTGGGTATGCCCACCATTAGAATACCTCCCTTAGGGCGTGGCGACCGGACTCCAAGATGGACGCTTAGCTCTGGAGCTCCGCGTGTCAGCCTGAGATACTAACAGCCACCAGAGCCTGCCGGGGTTAGCAAGACCCCTGTGCACCACTGTCGGATCGCTGAACATCCGAGGACTGATCCGGTGATGACCAGAAATCGTAAGAAGCCGTTACAGCCCCAGAAGTTGGACAGCTTCTTCGGAGCAGCGGCGAGGGGGATGCAGCAAGATGGCGGCGGCGCGCGAGTCCTACAACACACATTGCAGCCAGGAGAGCACTACACAGACGGCGGCCCGCCATCCAACGCCATCTTCTCGGCTACTGCACACAGCACATCTTCCTCTGGGACATCTAGCCCCACAACGCGAAGCCCGGCCAAATCGAGACCGCGGAGGGACTCTCCAGCTAGGCCGCAGCCGGATCCCAGCATGGAGGTAAGCGGGCCGCATTCAGACCAGCGTAAACAGAGGGGGGACCCCATATCGGACTTCCCCACTGCAGACAGGCCCGTGTCTGACACCATGCTGAAAGACATGCTCCTCTCCCTGAGAACCTCCCTGCAGTCAGATATATACAGTGGAATCAATGCATGCCAGAAAGAAGTACAGGCCATGGGACAGAGGGTTCACCTAATAGAAGCAAAAGTGGAAGAACACACTTCTGCATACAACATGATGGTGGAGGCCCACAAAGCACAGGGGGAGGATATAGTTTGGCTCAAAGACAAGATGGCAGATCTCGAGGACAGATCCAGACGGAACAACCTTAAATTGAGGGGGGTCCCTGAAAATGTTCCCCCTGCACAGCTCCTCCAGTATACACAGACTTTGTTTTCCACGCTGTTGCCAGAGGCAACAGCACAGGATCTCCTCATTGATAGAATCCACAGGATCCCCAAACCCTCGTTCCTCCCTGATGATGTTCCCAGGGATGTGCTGATGAGGGTACATTTTTACCATATCAAAGACCGTATACTACAGGCGACACGTGTCCCAGGGAAGGTTCCGCCACAATACGCTAACGTCAGGATGTTACCTGACCTGTCTAGACACACTCTGCAGCGCCGACGCAACCTGCTGACTATAACCAAAGCACTGAGGAATCATAACATACCGCACAAGTGGAAATACCCAGCCACTCTTGTCATCACCCACAATGGGGCTACTGTCTCAGTATCTAAGCTAGAAGAAGGGTTGAATGCTCTACGCCAATGGGGTATTCTCCCGGTCCAAGCTCCTCAACCTCATCATTCAGCGGGTCTGCAACCAATGCAGAATGAATGGCAGGTAGTGTCCCACAAGAAATCTGGTAAGAAAAAAGCCGGTGAAGCTCAATAAATGTCAAAGACCTAACTCATGGTTATCTCAGGTGCACAGGTACCACTGTGGGGTACCCCTTTTGCACCCTACCTTCTGCACTAGCAGCTACGGCTGCCCGAGGATCAGTTTTCAGATCCATTTCTTATGGAAGAACAGTTATATCTACGTTTTCTCTTTCTTATCTACGTTACTATTTTCTTTGTTTTCCCTGTTACCCTTTTTGATATACACAGATACACTATAAGTATACTGACAGCTGTAACTGGAGTCACCGAAACCCTACTGACACCCTATCGCCAGGCTGGAATACAGCGGTCTCCGCTACTCTGGACATGTAAGTGTATTTACGGTTTTGTCATACAGACTATCACCCATCTAATACAATGACAATTAAAATACTATCCATTAACGCCCGGGGCCTGAATCACCCAGCAAAACGCTTCTCCATGTGGAAAGAGGCACGCACGCAGGGAGCTGACATTCTCTGTGTGCAGGAAACTCATTTTCAACGAGACAAAGCTCCAAAATGCTCACACAAAGACTATCCTTTCATCTACGTAGCTTGCGTGCCTAACACCAAAAAAGGAGGAGTCCTAGTGGCCATCAAAAACTCTCTTTCATTTCAACCCAAGGATACTGTTCTTGATGAAGGAGGCAGATACATAATCCTTACGGGGGATATCAACTCTAAACCATACACGATTGTATCAGTGTACGCCCCTAATTCTCATCAACTCCGTTTTTTGAGGAAAATCCTTACCAAAGCACTAGACATGAAATATGGTAACCTCCTGGTTTGCGGAGACTTTAACATAACGTCAGACCCACTACTGGATACATCCTCTGGCAAACCCCGAAACCACCTGTCTCTACAACCCATGTTACACAAGATGGAACTATTTGACGCGTGGAGATGCCTCCACGCTAATGAACGTGACTATACCTTTTTCTCGAACAGGCACAACTCATATTCTCGCATAGACATGTTCCTGACAAACAAATGGTTGCTCCAAAACGTTGAAAAAACGAACATACATGATATTACATGGTCAGACCATGCTGCTATATCTATGTCTATTACAGAAAAGGGTGTCTCCCCTTCCACCCCCACCTGGCGATGTAACGCTAGAATTCTTCAAGAACCACATCTCCAAAAATCTATAGCTCAACACTTAACTAATTACTTTGCAGAAAATGTTGGCTCTGTTGCTGACCCGAATACTCTGTGGAATGCACACAAAGCCTTTATTAGAGGGATATTAATCCAAATTGGAGCTAGAGAAAAAAAAAAGCAAACACACTTAATAAACACAACTATTGCTGATATACACAACCTAGAATCCCTGAATAAGAAGTCACCGTCAGTGCCCTTAACTAGCAAGTTGAACACCCTTAGAGAAAAACTTAGAGAACTCCTATCGCATCAATATGATAAACATCTCAGACGCCTGAAACTCTCACACTATGCCAACGCCGACAGAGCAGGCAAATATTTAGCTAATAAACTCAAAGCAATACGCTCCAAAACTAGAATACAATACTTGAGACACCCCTCCACTTCACAAAAAATTATTAACCCCCAGGATATAGCCAATCAATTTGCCGAATACTATAGTTCACTCTACAACCTCCATAGGGACACCAATACACCCCAACCGACAGTGGAAAAAATACAAACATTCCTAAATACACTAAAACTTCCATCCCTTTCCCAAACACAACTAGAGGACCTAAACAGTCCCATAACAGCCCTGGAAGTGGAAAAAATAACTAACTCTTTACCGAACGGGAAGTCTCCAGGCCCGGATGGCTTTTCCAATGAATACTTCAAAACATTTAAACACATACTCTCACCCCACATGGCCACAGTCTTCACCAAAGCCACTGAATCTGCGACGCTTCCACGAGAAATGCTACAAGCACACATAGTCACATTACCTAAACCAGGAAAAGAACCCAACACACCTGCCAACTTCAGACCCATTTCACTCCTGAACACTGACACCAAAATTTATGCAAAATTACTGGCTAAGAGACTTACACATATTATACCACTAATTATCAAACAAGACCAGATGGGCTTTGTGAAGGGGAGACAGACCTCTGACGCCACTAGGAGAATCATCAATGTGATACATCATGCTGAAAGAACTCGAACTCCTTCTCTGCTACTCTCTATTGACGCAGAGAAGGTGTTCGACAGGGTCCATTGGACCTACATGGAAATGGTTCTAGAAAAGTTTGGGTTTACAGGATCAATATTGAAAGCTATTTTATCCCTTTACTCTTGCCCGTCGGCCCAAGTTTACTCGGCAGGCCTCCTGTCTAGGCCTTTTGATATCTCAAATGGGACTAGACAGGGTTGTCCCCTGTCTCCAACTATTTTTAACTTGATGATAGAACCACTAGCTGAAGCAATCAGATCCCAACCCTTGATCTCGGGCTTCCAGTTTGGCTCTAATATGCACACCATTAATCTCTTTGCGGATGATGTAATCCTGCTCCTGACTAACCCACTAAAGTCCTTAAAAGAGGCACATAAACTTTTGACAGCATTTGGAAATGTCTCCTATTATAAGGTCAACTTCACAAAATCCCTTATCCTAGACCTAGGAGTACAGTCCCAAACGAAACGATCCCTACAAGAAAACTTACCGTATACCTGGAGCACAGGTAGTATTACCTATTTGGGCATTTCGCTCACTAGTAAGATATCCGCCCTCGCCAAGTCTAACATGACTCCGCTGGTGACCAGACTGGAGGCCCAGCTTAGGGATATTTCAAGAACTGAAATTTCGTGGATGGGTAGAATATCCGCATATAAAATGTTGATACTACCACAAATCTTATATGTGTTCCGCACCCTACCGATACATATTCCTATTCATTTCCTCAACAGCCTCGCGAGTATGAGCTGGAAGTACATATGGCAGGGGAAAAGAGCTAGGTGCTCAAGGAACAACTTGACTTCTCACAAAAAAGCAGGGGGGCAGGCCTAGCAGACATTTATGACTACCTATGGGCGGTGCGCCTAGACCAGATTAAATTCTGGACTCAAAAATCCGACTTACCCCTCTGGGTTGATATAGAAACTAACCTATCTCCAACGAAGGATCTCACCCAACTACTCATAGGAGACAGGTGGGTCCCCTGGAACATTACTACCCTTTCACCTCCAATACAGGCCTCATTGAGGGCCTGGAGACTCCTTTTAGATAAATACCATGGGGACGTACAATCTATGGACTTCAACCTTCCCTTGACTCTATTGGAGTCCAAGATTCCAATGCTAGACGTCACAGACATGACCAATAAGGGCATCCACCACATATCGGACCTATATGACGGCCCAAGACTCAAGACTATAGATCAAATCATGGTACAATATCGTATCTCCTCGTCCGGTTTTTTCAAATGCCTTAGAATTACGCACTTCTTGAAATATCATGCCCCTCCATTAGTGACGGTGCCGAATAAAATCTGGCAATTCTACTCCAAGGCAAAGCAGGATACGAAGGGCATCTCCTTTTTCTATAACCTAATGCAAGACAGAATGACATTCCATAAGACAGCAGCAATGCAAAACTGGGAGGTTGATATGGGCTACACTTACTCGGATGCACAATGGCACCGCGCCTTCATAGAAATTCACAAATCCTCCCACTGCGTAAAACATTGGGAACTAACGATCAAGATTGCAAACAGATGGCACTACACTCCCTTCCGACTTGCCACATACTTTCCAGGTACGTCACCAAACTGCTGGAGAGAGTGCGGGCACGTAGGTAACTTACTTCATATGTTCTGGCATTGCCCTAGTATAAGAAGTCTTTGGAACCAGGTTTTCCAAAAGATCTCATCCTTAACTGGAATACTATCACAGCCCGACCCAGCATTGGCGCTATTGCACCTAAAAATTGTCAAATTTCCGCAATTTTATAGGCCAGTTGTAACGCACATATTACTAGAAACACGCCTGTTGATACTGCGTAATTGGAAATCCAATAAAGCTGTGAACATTTCTGAAGTCATGGCAGCTGTTCATAGAAATTATACCTTTGAACGTCTCTTATCAATCAATTCTCTAACATGCAAGAAGTTTGATGAATACTGGGCTATTTGGCCCAAGACCTTTTGATAAACTGTTTAAAAGCCCTAAATGTATGCTTATCACCAATGTGTATCAATTATAGTGTATATCTCTCCCTGTACTCTCCTTTTTCTTTTTTCCCTCTGTTATCTGTTACGTGCAAAAATTCTTTAATAAAAAACTATTGATGTAAAAAAGAATACCTCCCTTCATCCACCCACTTCTAATGATGGGCATACAAGCACCATTTATATATGCCGAAGCATGGGGGCATCCTCCCGCAAAAAAGTTATGCCACGTACATACGGTCGGACTTTTCCACGGGCAAGCCTCCGTCTGAATTTTCGACCGTATGTACGCGGCATTAGGAGCAAAATCGCACCTCCGTCCCTGCTGCCCCCATGCTTCGGCATATATGCTCTTTTTTTTAACTGTGGTGGTGAAATCACCTCCTACAGCGTTGGAGTCACGGCTTTATGTATCGTGGGAGCAAACGCTGTTGCTGTCAAGATAAATAAATCCGCGCTGCAACTGAATGGCGTACCTGCTAAGCAAATGATGGTTACCATTAAAACAAAGTAACATTACAGTATAACAGTAAGACCTTACCATACCATACCTGCAAAGCAAATACCAAAAAAAAAAACTAGTAAAAAATAAAACATTTTTTTAACGCAACCTGTGCCTAAAATATATATATGCCGAAGCATGGGGGGCATCCTCCGGCAAAAAAGTTATGCCGCGTACACACGGTCGGACTTTTCCATGGGCAAGCCTCCATCGGAATTTTGACCGTATGTACACGGCATAAAAGGTTATGCCGCGTACACAAGGTCTGACTTTTCCACGGGCAAGCCTCCGTCGGAATTTCGACCGTATGTACGCGGCATTAGGAGCAAAATCGCTCCTCCGCCCCTGCTGCCCCCATACTTCGGCATATATGCTCTTTTTTTTTACTGTGGTGGTGAAATCACCTCCTACAGCGTTGGAGTCACGGCTTTATGTATCGTGGGAGCAACCGCTGTTGCTGTCAAGATAAATAAATCCGCGCTGCAGCTGAATGGCGCACCTGAAAACAAAAAGTTACATACCTGAAAAGCAAGCATGATAAAACATTGCAGAATAGAATACAGTAAAAAAGAGCAGAACAATAGAGGGAAAATAGAGAGAGAGAGAGAGAGAACAATAAAACGACAACTATTTTTGTTTTTTTTATTTTATATTTTTTTTGTGTTTTGTTTTTTTACGTTTTTTTTTATTTATTTTTTTACACTTTTTTTTTTTTACACAACTGTAACGGTTCGGGTCTCTCAAAATGCGATGGCATCTTGGGAGACCCTGTGTAAGTGTGTCCTAGTCTGTGAAATGCTGTACCCTACGCTAAAACGTCACTTTTGTGTGGTAGCGTTCAAAACATTTACCAATGCACAGACCAGGATTGTCAGGACAGAGTGGACAAAAATAACCGGTGTCACGCCTAAATCCGCGCTTGCTACAGACACAACATCTTTTTTGGGGGGCTCGTTGGGTAGGGGTACTCTCGAGGACATAAGGAAAATGCCTCTCATGCAGCCGGCTTACTGCATTTGGTAGGGGATGGTGAGGTGCAGAACCGCCTGGATACAGGAGTTCTGTGACTATCTCATCCTGGAATTTTAGGAGAGATAAAGTCCCGCCTAAAGCTCTGTATAGCACATGAGCGTTCAGCAAAGCCAATTGGAATAAGGATAGAGACACTTTTTTGTACCAGCGTCTCGCCTTACGGGCAATATGATACGGCGCCAACTTCTGGTCGTTGAGGTCCACCCCTCCCATATTTTGGTTATTTTCGTGGACACAGAGGGGTTTCTCCACAACACCAGTTGCCGTACAAATTTGGACTGTCGTGTCTGCATGAAGGGAGGTAAGAAGGAAAACATTCTTATTATCCCTCCACTTCACAGCGAGCAAATTATTACACTTCAAGCAGGCTCTCTCCCCCAGCCTAAGACAGGAATCTACAAGCCCCTGGGGAAAGCCCCGGCGATTAGGTCGCACGGTGCCACATGCTCAAATCTGATGATCAAACAAGTGACTAAACAGTGGCACGCTCGTGTAATAATTGTCCACATACAAGTGGTACCCCTTTCCGAATAAGGGTGACACCAAGTTCCACACTATCTTGCCAGCGCTCCCTATGTAATCTAGGCAGGTCCCTGGCTCTAGCTGACTATCTTTTCCCTCATAAACCGTAAAGCTCTATACATAGCCTGTTGCCCTGTCACAGAACTTATAGAGCTTGACCCCGTATCTGGCACGCTTGCTGGGAAGGTACTGCTTGAAAGACAAGCGGCCAGAAAATTTAATCAGGGACTCATCAACGCAGACAACTTGATCGGGAATAAACAAGGCTGCAAAACGTTTATGGTTTATGAGGGGCCGAATTTTGTAGAGCCGGTCGTATTCAGGGTCTCCACGTGGAGTACAAAGTTCATTGTCGTTGAAGTGCATGTACCGTAAGATCTGCTCGTATCGTTTCCTGGGCATGGAGGCAGAGAACACGGGCATGTGGTCAATTGGGTGCGTGGACCAAAAAGCACGCATTGACGAAAATTTATGTGTGCCCATGTTGAGGGAAAGGCCCAGAAAGGTCTTAAATTGGGAAACCGTAATTGGTTTCCAATCTCTGGCAATGGAAGGCAACTGGGGATTAGCGGCGATGAATTGACCAGCATATAAATTACTCTGGTCCACAATAGATCTATAGAGATCTTCCGTGAAAAACAGCGAATAAAAATCAAGTGGTATAAAATCAGCTGTTTCCACCTGAATACCGGGTTGGGCAGTGAATGGGGGAAGTACAGGCTCTGCAGAAGTGGTTGGGACCCAATCAGGATAGGCAAATTCTGCAGGAAGGGTACTATGGGCACGACGGGCCTGCCTTTGTCTTCTTCTTGGTGGCAGCGGGACACTACTTGTGCTTGTCACCTCGCCAGCTTGGACTGCACTTATGGGACTCGCCACGTCACCACGTGATACTGCAGTGCTGGATGTATGCCCAGGCTGTACTAGACCGCTGGTGCTTGCCAGTTCACCAGAAGGAAAAGCGGCTCTAGTACTACTCTGCTCCATGATACGAGAGCCCTGCGGTTCTTGCTCCTCAACAACCTCAGAAGATTGGGATTGGGTGCTCCTGACCTTAGCAGGGACCTCACCTTCGTCATCAGAGCTATCTGACATGGGGCCGCTGTCTTCTACGGGAAGGTATTCTGAGCCTGAATCTGACAGATACGTGACCTCCTCTTCACTATCTGTCATGCTCAGAATCTCGTAGGCTTCTTTACTAGTGTACCTTCGATTTGCCAATTTGGGCTCTAAATTTAGGGGTACACTAGTAAGATTCACAGGTAAAAAAGCACCTGACTGTCGTCAGCAAATATATCAAACGCTACAAAAAAAACTGTTAGCGATCGCAGGGATCAGGCCTGACTCTGCGAACGCTGCAGTTATGTGTGTTGTGTTTGGTAAGTGACAGTGATCGATCGATACTGCACTTGGGTGGGCTGGGCTGGGCTGGGCGGAGGTGCTAAACGCAGGTGCTAGCAGGTATCTGGGCTGATCCCGCCAACACTGCGTTTTTGGGAACCCTAAACCGCTGGGGACGCTAGTATAGATCTGATCAGATCAGATATTGATCTGTTCAGATACTATACCACTAGGGGAGGTGTATGCTTTGCGCGTGGGTTTTAGCGTTACTGGCACTAACCTAATGCTGCCTGGGGCGACGCAGACCCGCGCTAAAACCTAATTTATTTCACCCGCCGGGCGATCAGGGGGTTAAACCTTTATTGGGTTATATACGGCGGGTGCCCTGATGCTATAAAAAGCAAACTAACCAACCAGTGTCACCCGTAACACTGATACGGTGATTACTGGTGAAAGGGTTAACTAGGGGCAATCAGGGGGTTAAAACCTTTATTAGGTAATATATGGGGGTACCTGACGCTATATAAAAACCTGACGGGTAACCTAAATAACTAAATAACTAACTGGCTAACCAGTGACACTTATACAGTGATCACTGGTGAAAGGGTTAACTCTAGAGGCGATCAAGGGGTTAAACCTTTATTAGATGATATATGGGGGTACCTGACACTATAAAAACCTGCGGCGAACCTAAAAAAAATAACTTGCTACCTAGGGGCACCACCGACACTAATACAGCGATCGGAAAAACGATTGGTTAGTGACGCTGGTGATAAGGGGTGAAAGGGTTACCTGGGGGGCGATCAAGGGGTTAAACCTTTATTGGGGGGTTAGGGGGCTACCCTGGACCTAAAGCTAACTGCCCTGCAACTTTTTACTGCCACAGATGACACTAAATGCAGTGATCAGTAAAAAAAATGATCACTGCAATCAGTGACATTGACTGGGGGCTGGGGGGTGACCTGGGGGGGGGGTGAAAAGTGTGCCTACGTGTGCTGGTGTCAGTGGGCTGTTGGTGCACTTACTGTGAGATGTCTTCTCTCCTCGCGCCGGATCGAAAAGACCGCCATGAGGAGAGATGACATCACTTCCTCTGCCTGTGTTTACATTTACACAGCAGAGGAAGCATATCATTTGCCGGGAGCGATCGCGAGGGGGTGGCCAGAAACCAATCGCCGCCCCCTCATTACGGATCGCTCCCGAACGGAAAACCACCGCTCACTGTACCGGAGGGGGGTCCGATCAGACCCCCCACCCATACGAGGGCAGGCACGTACAGGTACGTGATTGTGCCTCCAGGTGCCATTCTGCCGACGTATATGTATTGTGAGCGGTCGTTAAGTGGTTAATAAACAGACACTTACCTGCTCCACTGTCCAGCGACGCGGCCAAACAGAGCTTCGCTCCTCTCCTCCACTTCTCCGCCGGCGCCTCCATTCCTACTGTGGGCACCCGGCCGTGACAGCTTTTGGCTTCATGGCCAGGCACTCACTGTGCATTAGGCTTGTGCAATTCATTTCGTAACGAATCGAAATTCGTCCGAATTTAGCAACTTTCAGACATTCGGAAGCATTCGAGTTTCCGAACAAAGCAATTACGAATGAAACCGAATCCGAAATAAATTATATCGCAAATAGCGAATGCCCGAATGTCTTCGGCATAATTCGTTATGAAAAAAGTTACGAATGTACGAATCCATACAAAGCACAATAACACTCTGCTCTGCTCTCTGCTCCTCCCTCACCGTGCTGAACTCCCTCTCAAAATGGTGTACAGGGGCGGAGGCTATAGCCGCATGTAAAAAAACGAAAGTAAAATACGAGATTTCGAATCGTTACAAATAACCGCTATGTATTTAGAAAAGTACAAATCCATTCAAAGCACATTAGGCATAATAGGCAGCGTCGTTGTGAGAGAGACACGGAAAATTAAGAATCAACGAACCCAAAAAAAGTTACGAAAGTAGGAGTTGTGTCCAGAATCAACGAAAAACAATGTACTCTACCGAAAGTACGAATTAGTCCGAACACGAAAAATCCCGTCTAGCAAAATTACGAACAATTACGAATCAACAGAACCGAAAAGAAACAAACCGAAACGAAACAAATTTTTCCGTTGTGCACAAGCGGCGCTGCGCAATCCGAGTGGACAGGCGATCGCCTGGGACCTGTCACGTGTCCCAGGTGATCGCCTACAGGGAGGGGCCCGCCTTATATAATGTGTCGCCTAAGCGGTCCCTGGGCGGAAGGAGGAAGTGGGACAGGAAGTCCCACTCCTACTGAAGCCCCCACTCCCCCCCCAAAAAAATTACATGCCAAATGTGGCATGTAAGGGGGTGAGGAGTGGTTTAAAACGGAAGTTCCAGTTTTGGGTGGAACTCCGCCTTAAGGTAAAGAGGACACAGTGGTTTCAAGGCAAAGCAAGTTATACGTTTATGTTTTCTGTACTTTTTTATTTATTTTTAGAAAAGGAAAAGTCTAAAACAAAAGCATAAGCTGCACACTATCAATAGCAATAGATAGTAAAACTGCCAGTTCAACAAAAATGATTTAAATAAAACATTTTCTGTCATGTGCTATATTGGGGAGTTAGAGAAGATCCGTGTGACCTTTTGTTAGGAACATTACAGAGACAATTGTGAGCTTGGTCATGTTCTGTATTTACGTAGTCCACTGTATTCAACACATTGAAATAAGCAGCTTCTTGTTTGTGCAGCTGTGGTATTAGTTAGTGTTGTGCTGGAAACTGGACTTTGATTTATTTACAAAGGACTAGCAAATATGTGCCCATTCTTGGCCAAGGAGAGATCATGATGATTAAAACAATGAAGTAGCGGGTGACTCTGATCAAGAAGAGATCTGTGTGCCCTTTTCAGACACAGAGGGTGATGCATACAGAGGTATAGCACAATGCAATTAAAAAATAGTATACATTATAAAGTACAGTCTTTCTCAAGCCCAGTTTTGGAAAAACTTTTCAAACCTTTTATTTTAACCACCTTATTAACAAACACTCCCCCCCCCCCCTTCCTACTAAGGCCAATTTTCTGATTTTAGCGCTGTCAGACTTTGAATGCAACACTGTACTCAAATAAGATTTGTATCTTTTTTTTTTTTTTAAAGACAGACAGAGCTTTCGTTTGATGATATTTAATCACCAATGTATTTTTTATTTATTTTTGCCATATAAATAAACAAATTCCAAACATTTAAAAAAAAAAACAAACACGCTTTTCTTATCTGTGATACAATTTTGCAAATAAATAATCTTTCTTCATATATTTAGGCCAGAATATATTCTGCTACATTTCTTTGGTAAAAATAACCAAAAGCAGTGTATATTTTAGTCTGTATGAAAGTTATAGAGTCTATAAACTATGCTATATATATATATATATATATATATATATGAAAGAACAAATGTGCAGCGCTGAGGAGAATAAATGTGAAAAAATTATAGAAGGGAAGTGAGTGCTTCCTATTAAGAACAACACTAATGTTGCATATAATAGCATAAGTGTATAAAATCAAACATATGCAAAAATCATGGACTCATCCATAAAATATCACTATAACGCTGAGGGTGAAATACGTGATACCAGTGTTCTCACTGATTTGTGCATGAATCAAAACTAGTATAAGTCCCATAGGACGAAACGCGTCGGATTTATATGCTTGCTATAGCCCCATACACTGCGCTCATTTTTTGTTATATGTGATCACTTTTTATCCGTGCACATCTGACGGTGTTTGTACTTTTACTCTTTTTTATTAAAACCTTTTGTCATTTTTATAGTATGCTATGTGGAGGCTTCTCTTTTTTGTCTCCGTTATTCCACTATTTTCCTCTTTTTCTCATGTGTGGCCCTGTTCCCTTGATGGGTGAAAAATTCCTCTTGGATACCATTGGCTACGGAGCCCCTGAAGTGTGTGTCACCGGTTCCTCTTTCCGTTGCTGCCTAAAGGAACTTTGGAGTGTGTTCCTTGTGATCGTGTGAGGAGGTCGCAGACCACAGACATCCACATCTCTGCTGTTACGACTCACCGCTTTCCGGTGGATGAGTCCACATCTCATGGTAAGAGTACCTACCCCTTCCCCAGGTGGTGGAATCACAACTCCCAATTGGTGACAGCATGGTTGAATATCAGGAACATCTCCATTTACAGGCTTCTTTGAAAAAACTGATTCCTGTTTGTATATTTTAGTATTTCCGGAGGACTTTACCACATATTGTTTGTCTTGGGGATCATCTATAATTCATGAATTTTCACTTCAGCACATTTGCACTTTAATGATATTATATTGGACTTTTTTCTATGTGTGTATTTGGTCAATGTCACTTATGAACCAGTCCATGATCCATTTATATGTTTGATTTATATGAGTTTTGATTCACGCACAAATCAGTGAGAACACTGGTATCACGTATTTCACCTTCAGCGTTATAGTGATATTTTATGGATGTCCATGATTTTTGCATATGTTTGATTTACATACACTTATGCTGTTATATGCAACATCAGTGGGTACATTAGTGTTGTTCTTAATAGGAAGCACTTACTTCCCTTCTATAATTTTTTCACATTTATTCTCCTCAGCGCTGCACATTTGTTCTTTCATTCTTTTATACAAATAGTCTTTTGTTTGCGGCAGCAGATTTGACACGTCCACTTTGGCAGCGCAGTAATTTCCCCCATTTTCCATATATATATATATATATATATATATATATATATATCTACAGTGCCTTGAAAAAGTATTCATGCCCCTTGAAAATTTCCCACATTTTCTCATGTTACAACCAGAAACGTAAATGTATTTTATTGGGATTTCATGTGATAGACCAACACAAAGTGGCACATAATTGTGAAGTAGAAGAAAAATTAAAAATGGTTTTCCAAATTCTTTAGAAATAAATATGTGAAAAGTGTGACATGCATTGTATTCAGCCCCCCTGAGTCAATACTTTGTAGAACCACCTTTCACAGCAATTAGAGCTGCAAGTTTTTTTGGGGATGTCTCTACCAGCTTTGCACATCTAGAGATTGACATTTTTGCCCATTCTTCTTTGCAAGATAGCTCAAGCTCTGTCAGATTGGATGGAGAGCGTCTGTAAACAGCAATTTTCAAGTCTTGCCACAGATTCTCAATTGGATTTAGGTCTGAGCTTTGACTGAGCCATTCTAACACATAAATATGCTTTGATCTGAACCATTCCATTGTAGCTCTGGCTGTATGTTTAGGGTTAGTGTCCTGCTGGAAGGTGAACCTCCGCCCCAGTCTTGAGTCATTTACAGACTCTTAAAGGTTTTCTTCTAAGATTGCCCTGTATTTTGGTCCATCCATCTTCTTATCAACTCTGACCAGCTTCCCTGTCCCTGCTGAAGAAAAGCATCCCCACAACATGATGCTGCCACCACTATGTTTCACGGTGGGGATGGTGTGTTCAGAGTGATGTGCAGGGTTAGTTTTCCGCCACACATAGCATTTTGCTTTTAGGCAAAAAAAAAACTATTATGGTCTCATCTGACCAGAGCCCCTTCTTCCACATGTTTGCTGTGTCCCCCATATGGCTTCTTGCAAACTGCAAACAGGACTTCTTATGGCTTTCTTTCAACATTGGCTTTCTTCTTGCCACTCTTCCATAAAGGCCAGATTTGTAGATTGCACGACTAATAGTTGTCCTGTGTACAGATTCTCCCACCTGAGCTGTGAATCTCTGCAGCTCTTCCAAAGTAACCATGGGCCTCTTGGCTGCTTCTCTGATTAATACTCTCCTTGCCTGGCCTGACAGTTTAGGTGGACGGCCATGTCTTGGTAGGTTTGCGGTTGTGCCATACTCTTTCCATTTTCGGATGATGAATTGAACAGTGCTCCGTGAGATGTTCAAAGTTTGGGATATTGTTTTATAACCTAACCCTGCTTTAAACTTCTCCACAACTTTATCCCTGACCTGTCTGGTGTGTTCCTTGGCCTTCATGATGCTGTTTGTTCAGTAAGGTTCTCTAACAAACCTCTGAGGGCTTCACAGAGCAACTGTATTTATACTGAGATTAAATTACACACAGGTGGACTCTATTTACTAATCAGGTGATTTGTGAGGGCAATTGGTTCCACTAGATTTTAGTTAGGGGTGCTTAAAGGGGGCTGAATAGAAATGCAAGCCAAATTTTTCACATATTTATTTGTAAAAAAAAATTAAAACCATTTATCATATTCCTTCCACTTCACAGTTATGTTCCACTTTGTGTTGGTCTATCACATAAAATCCCAATAAAATACATTTACATTTGTGGTTGTATCATAACAAAAAATGGAAAATTTCAAGGGGTATGAATACTTTTTCAAGGCACTGTGTGTCTGTCTATCTATCTATCTATAGATATAGCTATATATAGCTATATCTATAGCTATATATACAGTATATATATATATATATATATATATATATATATATATATATATATATATATTTAAAAATTGATCAGTCCTGATGTACCGACAGCCTATTTAATTTTTTGAGGTTCTAAAATACCAGGACAGTACAAATGCTCCCAAATTACCCCTTTTTGGAAACTGGACCTCAAGATCTTTAGTAAAAGGCATGGAGAGTTTTTTGAAGTTGTCATTTTTTTTGTAACAAGAAATTAAATAAAACATTTTTTCACAAAGTTTAAATTTTAAGAAGGTATTTCTCACACACAGCATATGCATGAATAGAATTACACTCCAAAACATATTCTGCTCTGCCTCTCAAGTATTGGGTTAACACATGTGTAAGACTTTTTCACAGTCTATATTTATAGAGGAACTCAAAATACAAGGAGCACCTTTGAGCAGTCAAGGAGCATAAATTATGCATTTAATATACTTACCGTATATACTCGAGTATAAGCCGAGTTTTTCAGCACATTTTTTTGTGCTGAAAATGCCCCCCTCGGCTTATACTCGAGTCACCTTTTTGCGCCTGATCTCCCAGATTTTGGGGACCAGGTATCGGCCGTCTGTAGGTCTCATGGACCCCGAACTTGGCACACATGTAGCCCCACTCTTTATCTATGAGTGTGCAAAGTTTCTTATTCGGGGGACCCATGGCTGGGGAGCACCGATTTTTCAAATCCGGGCACCCCTTCTATAGACTCCCATGTTAAACGGTAATTTCTCCTGTTAATTTGGGGACCTGGTACCAGACGGTCGTAGATCCCCTGGACCCGAAACTTGCCACACAAATAGCCCTATTTCTTCTGTATGAGTGTGCAAAGTTTGTTGTCTTGGGGACCTACGGCCGGGGAGCACTGATTTTTCAAACCCAGGCACTCCTTCCATTGACTCCCATGTTAAACGTCAGTCTAGTCAGGGACACAGTGAGGCATGCACATGGACACAGTGAGGCACACAGATGGACACCCTAGGCTTATACTCGAGTCAATAAATTTTCCTATTTTTTTGTGGTAAAATTAGGTTCCTCAGCTTATATTCGGGTCGGCTTATACTTGAGTATATACGGTACTACCCATCTGTGTTGGCTATGGCTATTTATAGTGATTTTTATAGCATTTATATGAAATAACATTTTAGTTACATATGTTGTTTTTGGAAACTAGGCCTCCCCTACTTATAAGCTAACTAATTTGTTGGACTGGTAAAACTCAGGACAGAAAATGATGTCCAGGAAGTGTGTTTGTGTGTGTGTGGGGGATGACTTGAACAAGCCATGTGCTCAGGAACAAAGGACAGTTGTTTGCAGGACTTCGGAATTGCAAGAAAAGGTCTGTAAAGAGATCCTGGAAGATGATTCCATCATAAAGAAATACCTATGTTAAAAGATAAGTTCACCTTTCTAAAACATTGCAGGTAAAAAAAGTTCCTTTTTTTTTTTTTTTTTAGAAGCCTGTAAATGATTGCACCCACGATCAGCAAATCAAGGGTGCGATCTTAGGCTCCTGCAGACCGTCCGTATAGCTGTCTGCCATACCTTGTTCTGAATGGCAGGAAGAATCAATGAACTAATAGAGCGCTCGCTAGTGCCCTGGTAGCTCATTGTGCCATCACCTGCAAAAGATGTCGGTACTTGTAGTTCATTCATTTACAGAACTTTGTGAATGAATGATGCGGCCATGTGGGTAGAGGGAGAAGATCCCTGGCCCACCATCACAATTAGAAGGGGGATCAGGGAGAGGCTGCAGGAGTGGGAGCATGTTACACTAAAAATGGGTGGAACATGTAACATGTTCCCAAAGGCAAACTTATCCTTTAAGTCACATACATTTTACATGCTTATTTGCTAGAAAGGATAGTTAGCTTGCGCATGTTGTAGGCATATTTTGTAGTACCTTGTATGCTATGAATTGTTCTTCCTGCAGATGTATGTGCAGCCTTTCTGCTTGGTAAAGGAAATATTATTATGCTACAGAGGTTTTTGAAGGTTCCTTGCTTTATTGCAAAGTGACCTTAAAGGGGTTGTAAAGATTCATTTTTTATTTTCTAAATAGGTTCCTTTAACCACTTCCCTACCGGGCACGAAAACCCCCTTCCTGCCCAAGCCATTTTTCAGCTTTCAGCGCTGTCACACTTTGAATGACAATTGCGCGGTCGTGCGATGTGGCTCCCAAACGAAATTTTCGTCCTTTTTTTCCCACAAATAGAGCTTTCTTTTGGTGGTATTTGATCACCTCTGCGGTTTTTATTTTTTGCGCTATAAACAAAAGAAGAGCGTCCAATTTGAAAAAAAAACAATATTTTTTACTTTTTGCTATAATAAACATCCATTTTTTTTTTTTTATAAAAAAATTTCTCAGTTTAGGCCGATACGTATTTTTCTACATATTTTAGGTAAAAAAAAAAATCGCAATAAGCATATATTGATTGGTTTGTGCAAAAGTTATAGTGTCTACAAAATAGGGGATAGAGTTATAGCATTTTTTTTTTTTACTAGTAATGGCGGCGATCTGCGATTTTTATTGTGACTGCGATATTGCGGCGGACAGATCGGACACTTTTGACACATTTTTGGGACCATTCACATTTATACAGCGATCCCTGCTATAAAAATGCATTGATTACTGTATACATGTGACTGGCAGGGAAGGGATTAACACTAGGGGGCGAGGAAGGGGTTAAATGTGTTTCCTAGATGTGTTCTAACTGTGGGGGGATGGGACTGATTGGGGGAGGTGACCGATGGTTGTCCCTATGTACAAGGGACACACCATGGGTCCACTCTTCCTGACAGGACGTGGATCTGTGTGTTTACACACACAGATCCACTTTCCTGCTCGGTTACTGGGCAATCGCGGGTGCCCGGTGGCCATCGCGGCCACCGGGCACGCGCATCGGGTCCCCAGCAACGCGGCGGGTGCACGCCCCCTAGCACCTTTTAAAGGCAGGACATCATATGACGTCCTGTCAGAACGAGAGAGTCTTCCGCCCGCTGTCATTTGACGGTGGGCGGTAGACAAGAGGTTAAGCTAGTGCATTGTTGGTTCACTTACCTTTTACTTCGATTTCCCTTCTAAATATTTTTTTTCTTTGTTTTCTTTGTCTGAATTTCTCACTTCCTGTTCCTCCTCAGTAAGCTGTTCAGTAAGCTGTTCTGGCTGACTAAACACCACTCGGATGATGGTGTGAAGTTTACAGAGGAGAAACAGGAAGTGAGAAATTCAGACAAAGAAAAAAAACATTTAGAAAGGAAATCGAAGGAAAAAGGTACAGTGCCTTGCGAAAGTATTCGGCCCCCTTGAACTTTTCATCCTTTTGCCACATTTCAGGCTTCAAACATAAAGATATAAAATTTTAATTTTTTGTGAAGAATCACCAACAAGTGGGACACAATTGTGAAGTGGAACAAAATCTATTGTTTTTTTTAAACTTTTTTTAACTAAGAAAAAAATGAAAAGTGGGGCGTGCAAAATTACTCGGCCCCCTTGCGTTAATACTTTGTAGAGCCACCTTTTGCTGCGATTACAGCTGCAAGTCGCTTGGGGTATGTCTCTATCAGTTTTGCACATCGAGAGACTGAAATTCTTGCCCATTCTTCCTTGCAAAACAGCTCGAGCTCAGTGAGGTTGGATGGAGAGCGTTTGTGAACAGCAGTTTTCAGCTCTTTCCACAGATTCTCGATTGGATTCAGGTCTGGACTTTGACTTGGCCATTCTAACACCTGGTTACTTTGTGAACCATTCCTTTGTAGATTTTGCTGTATGTTTGGGATCATTGTCTTGTTGGAAGATAAATCTCCGTCCCAGTCTCAGGTCTTTTGCAGACTCCAACAGGTTTTCATCCAGAATGGTCCTGTATTTGGCTGCATCCATCTTCCCCTCAATTTTAACCATCTTCCCTGTCCCTGCTGAAGAAACGCAGGCCCAAACCATGATGCTGCCACCACCATGTTTGACAGTGGGGATGGTGTGTTGAGGGTGATGAGCTGTGTTGCTTTTACGCCAAACATATCGTTTTGCATTGTGGCCAAAAAGTTCGATTTTGGTTTCATCGGACCAGAGCACCTTCTTCCACATGTTTGGTGTGTCTCCCAGGTGGCTTGTGGCAAACTTTAGACGAGACTTTTTATGGATATCTTTGAGAAATGGCTTTCTTCTTGCCACTCTTCCATAAAGGCCAGATTTGTGCAGTGTACGACTGATTGTTGTCCTGTGGACAGACTCTCCCACCTCAGCTGTAGTTCTCTGCAGTTCATCCAGAGTGATCATGGGCCTCTTGGCTGCATCTCTGATCAGTCTTCTCCTTGTCTGAGCTGAAAGTTTAGAGGGACAGCCAGGTCTTGGTAGATTTGCAGTGGTCTGATACTCCTTCCATTTCAAAATGATCGCTTGCACAGTGCTCCTTGGGATGTTTAAAGCTTGGGAAATCTTTTTGTATCCAAATCCGGCTTTAAACTTCTCCACAACAGTATTACGGACCTGCCTGGTGTGTTCCTTGGTCTTCATGATGCTCTCTGCGCTTTCAACAGAACCCTGAGACTATTACAGAGCAGGTGCATTTATACAGAGACTTGATTACACACAGGTGGATTCTATTTATCACCATCAGTCATTTAGGACAACATTGGATCATTAAGAGATCCTCGCTGAACTTCTGGAGTGAGTTTGCTGCACTGAAAGTAAAGGGGCATTTTTAATTTTGCACGCACCACTTTTCAGTTTTTTATTTGCTAAAAAAAGTATAAAATATCCAATAGATTTTGTTCCACTTCACAATTGTGTCCCACTTGTTGGTGATTCTTCACAAAAAATTAAAATTTTATATCTTTATGTTTGAAGCCTGAAATGTGGCAAAAGGATGAAAAGTTCAAGGGGGCCGAATACTTTCGCAAGGCACTGTAAGTGAACCAACAATGCACTAGCTTAAAGGAACCTATTTAGAAAATAAAAAACTAACCTTTACAACCCCTTTAATAGACGCAAAGTAAAACTCATTCTTTGGTGTTTTCTTTTGCTTTTGGAAAAGGCTACCTATGCTGTTTAGGAGAAAAGTCTACAGAATTCTCTGGTGTCCAGGAGAAGATGTGTAACCTGCCTTCCTGGGCCAGAGATAGTAAGTGGATGCCTGTTGAAAGGGAACTTGCTAGATATGCTTTTCTTTTGAGAAGAGCTTCTGGTGATGGAGTTTCTGATTTTTCATTAGATTTTAGTCTTAAAAGATTTGGGTTTAGTAAGGGAAAGATAGTTGTTTGGTTTGCACTTCCTACATGCACTTCATACTGAATCTGAAAAAAGGAAATAGACAAAGGCAGAAAGAGAGTTACTGAAAAAGCAGCTTACTGTGGTGACCGAGTGTTTGAAAAACACTGCAAGCAAGGCAAGAGATTTAGAAAGTTGGGCGCTCAAAGTCAAACCTGCAGTGACTTTGAAGTTTGTTTAAACCACTGTAGGCACAGCTAAAGATTTCAATGAATATTATGCAGCCCTCATGATCATGTGTAATGCCGCGTACACATGATCGTGATTCACGGCGGTGAAAACACCGCCGTGAATCACGACAGGAAAAACGAGGGAACGGCTTGTTTCCCCACACACGGACGTTTTTCCCGTCATTTTTTCTCTTGACGAGAAAAACGACTGTGTGTAGGGTCCGCGGCAGTGTTTCCCTATGGGAAAACTGCCGCGGAAAAAAATTACAGGAATCACGACGAGAAAAATTAGAGCATGTTCTAATTTTTCTCGTCGTGATTAATGCCGTTTTTCCCGTCGGGAAAAACGGCAAAAAGCCCACAGACGATCGGTTTTCTCGTCCAAAGGGAAAAATGTAATTTTTCCCGAGGGGAAAAATGATCGTGTGTACGCGGCATAATGGTGCCCTAACAAAGGCCCAAAGTCTGTAAGCAGAAGTAGGACATGTGCCACTGTTACTTCCCATAAGCAGAAACTGTGAATTTGATCAACTTAAATAGTGATGACTGAGTTTATTCCAACAGTAGGAAGGCTATGATCTCTACGAGACAAATGTGGACTGATTTACTTAAGGTGGGGGTTCCTAGAGAGGGAATAGATGGGATTCATACACCAGCTTTGCTTTGGAGGTGGAAGCAAGGGGCTGAGAATTGTAGATTCAGTTACATTTGGTGTTTTTGGTTTTTGTTGTCATAGACTGAGGCACATTGCTAGAGAATGCCATGCTGTGAAGACTAGACAGCAGCAGGCCAGTGTTCCCAGGACAACACAGAGAGATACAGGTTTATTCTTTCTGCTGGAAACCTATGCCTTTTGGTGAGAATGTTACACAGTGGTCACCCTAAAATTGTTTTTCAGTCAGAAATGGGCAGATAGAGAAATGTGAGCAGTGAGCGATGTTTTTTGGAAGGAACATATAATCTACTTTGTCTTTTACACTTTTATGGTTATGAACATTGAGGGGTGGAGTAGGTAGAGCAGATGACCAGGCCAGATGGGATGAGGCAGACTAGAAGATGAGATGAGAGCATGAATAAGATGTGGATGATTTCCTGATGGCAACTAAATTGGAGTGGACTTTCATCCAACCATTTCCTTATGGCATGAAGGACAATTGACTTTCATCTGGACCTTTCTTTTCATCTATGTTACACAAGCTGCCAAAGACATTGCTAACCCTGCTGAAAGGAATTATGCAGCTTGTCGAGGACAAAAGTCTGATCGCTCAGATGATGTGTGTCGAAAGAGAATTTGTTCCTCCCATTTACAACGGGGGGGGGGGGAGGGGGAGGTTATTTCACCCTTTCCTGGACAAAGGCTTTAAGATCTGCAAACTTTAATATGCTACAGAGTTTTTTTTAAGCTTTTTTGCTTTGCAAAGTGACCTTAATAGACACAAAGCAAAACACCATCACATTTTTAGAGGCGCTGGAGCACCAGGACAGTAGAAACACCCACAAAATGGCCACATTTTAGAAAGCAAAGACTCAAATGTATCTTCTAAAGGCATAGGGAATCTTTTGAAATTTACACAAAATTTTCAATTAATATGATTTCTAATACACATCATAGGCATGCTTAGAATTACACACCAAAACACATACTTCTACTCCTCCCAAGTATGGTGTAATCACATATGTCAGACCTTTTTCACAGCCTAGCCATATAGAGGGGCTCAAAATCCAAGCAAGCACCATTAGGCATTCTAGGAGCATAAATTACACATCTAATTTCCTGGCTACCTGTCACATTTTTGGAAATTTATGAAGCACCAGGACAGTAGAAACACCCACAAAATGACCACATTTAGGAGAGTAAGTACTCCAGGGATTTTTTTAGTAACATAGCCAGCAGGATGTGCAGATGGGTAAGTTTAGGCTGCAGGCAGAGACATGATTAGCAAACAAGAAAAGGATCATTTCAGGCAGCAGGAAGAAATGTAGTCAATAAACAGGCTAGGGTTAGTACAGACAGCGGTCAGAAGCAACACTGGTATGGTGGTGATTAAGGGCCCTGTAACTGGTGTGGTGGTGATCAGGGACAATATGACTGGTGTGGAGGTGATTAAGGACAATATGACCAGTTTGGTGATGATCCTGGACACTGTAAATAGTGTGGCGGTGATCGGGCACAAAATAACTTGTGTGGTGGTGATCAGAGAAACTGTAACTGGTTCAGTGGTGATCAGGGAAAATACAGTATGACTGGTATGGAAGAGATCAGGGACACTGAGTGGGTGGCAGTGATTAGGTACACTGACTGGTGTGTCAGTGATTAGGGATACTGTGAGAGGGTGGAGGTGATTAGGGACACTGTGAGTGGACTGTGGTGATTAGGGACACTGTAAGTGACCTGATGTGTTTAGGGACACTGACTGGTGTGGCAGTGATTAGGGATACTGACTGGCTGCACTGCTCTGGTGATACTGTACTGCTCTGCAAAGATAATGTCTGGCAACAATGGCATACAGTGATATCAGAGCAGCCAGTCATTGTACATGATCACTGATACGGTGGTACAATGTCACCATATATAGAATTTTCTACATTTATTTAAATTTTGATTTCACTTTTTTTTTAACATATTGTCACCAGAGTAGTGCAGTGACACTGAATAGTGAGGTGACACTGTACTACTCCAGGGGGAGGGGGTTGTTGATCAGAGATTTTTTTTTTTTCACTTTGACTGCTAACTACAGTGATGATCATTGTATAAGCACTGTTCAAGGGTTTAATTAATGAAACCTTTGTTTACTACTGGCTCAGCTCATTCCCCTATTAAAATCCCTAATGCAGGGTTTATTTGTTAGAGACAGGGTACCGCAGGATATACCAGAGTTCTCAGTGCAAAAAGCTGAGAGCTATTAAATGCCACTGCTGAAAACTGATGTACAGCATTGACAGTGGGCAAGAGTTTTTTCTTATCCTACATTTTAGATTAGATTTTTTTATTAAGTTTAATTCAGAAAATAAATAATACAGTAATTGTGCAATTAAAATTTCAGAAAAATGTTAAGTTTCCCAAATTAGCATAAACCTGTATTATGGTAATTTTGGGTAATAATTATCTGTAATTTCCCTTAAATT
The DNA here is from genome assembly GCA_029206835.1 of Rana muscosa. NCBI lineage: Eukaryota > Metazoa > Chordata > Amphibia > Anura > Ranidae > Rana > Rana muscosa. The sequence continues at coordinate 134,052,637 of CM055126.1, forward strand.
TAATAGTGACTAAAATGTAATTATCAGAAGCAAGAGAATAATACAGTATGGTACTAACTCATCACAAGATGAGGATATCTATTAGACCTGTGCACAACGGAAAAATTTGTTTAGTTTCGGTTTGTTTCTTTTCGGTCCTGTTGATTCGTAATCGTTCGTAATTTTGCTAGACGGGATTTTTTGTGTTCGGACTAATTCGTATTTTCGCAAGCGACATTTTTCGTTGAATCGGAATGATTCGTATTAATGTACCGGTAAGCCTTATTTTTTCGTTGATTTATAATTCGTACTTTCGGTAGAGTACATTGTTTTTCGTTGATTCTGGACACAACTCCTACTTTCGTAACTTTTTTTGGGTTCGTTGATTCGTAATTTTCTGTGTCTCTCTCACAACGACGCTGCCTATTATGCCTAATGTACTTCGAATGGATTTGTACTTTTCTAAATACATAGCGGTTATTTGTAACGATTCGAAATCTCGTATTTTACTTTCGTTTTTTACATGCGGCTGAGAGGGAGTTCAGCACGGTGAGGGAGAAGCAGAGAGCAGAGCAGAGTGTTATTGTGCTTCGAATGGATTCGTACATTCGTAACTTTTTTCATAACAAATTATGCCAAAGACATCCGGGCATTCGCTATTTGCGATATAATTTATTTCGGATTCGGTTTTATTCGTAATTGCTTTGTTCGGAAATTCGAATGCTTCCGAATGTCCGAAAGTTGCTAAATTCGGACGAATTTTAAATTGGTCCAAACGAATCGCACAAGCCTAATATCTTTCACATAATGCATATCTACAGTGGAATGCTATAATAAACCCCATGCATATCTGTGAGGTCAGAAATATAAGACCTGTGATTACACACTTGTTTTTTAAGCTGTAGGGTTAGAGAATAACCCCTGAATTGATCCTTAATACCTACAAATTCACTGACTTGGAGCCAGGATGAGGCCACTTGAAGGACACGTTTGTTTTTATTATAACAGGGGAAAGGAAATGTTGTGGGGGTGTAGGGTATCCACGTGAAGCAGGGACAAAAGTTGTATGTCATCTGTGTATGTTGGTATCCTTCCTGTGTTGGAGTATTAACTCTCTATTTAATTTGGGGAAGTAGGGGACATTGCTCATTAGTAATCTTTAAGGAATCTGAACTCTAGCCAACAAGCCCAGGTTTAAATACAATGGATAAAGCTGTTTTGGGCGAGCCCTCTTTTCTTCCACATCTTCAACTGTCAATTTTCTGGGGGGTTTACGTTTTGCAAGCATTTGCAGTCTATGATATTTATGGCTTTCCAATCTTCTTTGATTAAAGCTTGGACAATAAATTAGGTGTGCATAGGCCAGGTATGTAAAAGAAATTAGGAGACATATAAGGTAGGAGTTCTAAGGGGTCACACCCAGATAGCAAGCAATTGTGCTGCAAGTTTGGAAATGACTTGCTAAGCTATTGCTAGACTTGCCAGGCTCCACAAGTTTGCTGCACAATTGCAGCAAGTTTACATTGCATGACTCCAGATCAACTTTTTTGCAAACATTCTGCAAGTCTGCTGCAATTTCTGGTTCAGTTATGTTGTGCAATAATCATCCCACCACAGGGGTCACTGTGACTTGCAGAGCTCTTGCTGTAGACTCAGCACTGCAACTTTTCTCTTGCTAGAGACTTGCAATGCAAATTTGCTACAAATTGTACAAAATGTCAACTAGAACTTGAGCTTCAAGTGCTCTGCAAGTGTACAACTTGCCAGTGAAAATGTGAAGAAAGTCAACAAGACTTACAATTCAACACTGCCACAAATGTGTGGCAAGTTATCTGGGCAGGGATTTTCAGTGTGGACTAGAACTTGCGCTTCAAGTGCTCTGCAAGTGTACAACTTGCCAGTGAAAATGTGAAGAAAGTCAACAAGACTAAAGCCTCGTACACACGGGCAGGAATCTCGCCGGGACAAAAAACGTTGGTTTTCCCAACGAGATTCCCGGGAAGCTTGCCTTGCTCGCCGAGTGTACACACGGCCATTCAAAAGAACCGCCGTTCTTTTGAATGGCAAGAACGCGGTGACGTCATTGACTACGACAAGCCTGCGCTCATCACATTCGATGCCGTCGTCGCCATCTTGCTACACCCTACACTACCCTTGTATGCTACTGCGCAAGCGTCAAAGTCTTTTCGAGCATGCGCGGGTTTACCATGGACAGGTAAGCATACACACTCACGGTTTTCTCGTCGGGAAACAGGCCGACGATAATCCCGACGAGAAAATAGAGAGCAGGTTCTCTATTTTTCTCGTCGAGATTCCCGGCAGTTTTCCCGACGAGAAACCATACACACGACCGGTTTTCTCTGCAAAAAGCTCTCCCAGCTGTTTTCTTGCCGAGAAAACTGGTCGTGTGTACGAGGATTTACAATTCAACACTGCCAAAAAATTGTGGCAAGTTATCCTTGTTATCTGGGCAGGGATGTTCAGTGTGGAACCTCATAAAAATCAGTAATTTTCTGATTAATTTGTGACATATTATCAGAATATCATAGAGAACCCAAATTCTCTAATCCTTTAGTGATCATGTTACTAGCCTATAGGTATGGGTCAAATTGTTACTCATTTGTAAATTTCACTATAATTGAGTCTGTAAATCAGGACAGTGTATTGCCAATTAAAACATTGCAGGAACAAGCACAGAAAAATTAAGCATTTCAAATGCTGCCTTGAACTGTTTTTCTTTGCATGAATTACTTTTTATTCGATTGCGCATGTGAATTATTCAATGTGCAAGTGAATAGCATTTTATATAGCTTCTTGGGGAGGAGTGTATGGGAATGCCATTGAGTGTCAAATTTAGTAACAGCTCTGAATCTGCTGGAGCTGCTGATGTGATGTCATTCCAAGATGGTGACCATAGCTCCCAACTGTCCCTGATTTCGAAGGACTGTCCCTGATGTGGAACAAAGTCCCTCTGTCCCTCTTTCCATCTCATTTGTCTCTGATTTTGTTCTGATCTACTGTATATAGTTGCATATAAAATGCACTTTTTATCTTTCAAAAAGTGTTTTCCAGTGCTTAACGAAAGCCATAAATATCATAGACTGAAAATGCTTGCAAAACGTAAACCCCCCAGATTTATAAATTGCTGGTTTTGTGAATTTCAAAAGCCAGTATAAAGTAATAGTAGTGGTAAAAAAGCACTTGTGTGTTTAACTAATTTTTGTTTATATATAATTCTCCTTTAAGGGGGCATGGCAGAGGGTGTGTCCTATGCCTACATACCTTTGCTAATATGTGTCCCTCATTCCCTTCTTAAAAAGTTGGGAGATATGATGGTGACACCCAGCAGCAGTCTCAAGGCTTTTGCATGTCTGCACAAGGGAACATTTTACAGGTAAATAAGATGCATAAACAATGTTAATTATCTTAACCGCCCATAATTTTATGGGAAGATTGTTTATTGAAATTAATAGTCCCCAGCAGGGTATCTTTAACCTCTTGCTGTCCAGCTGTTATATATAAACTGCTGGACGGCTCACTCCTAAAGGCAGGGGGGTGTAAATGGACATCCTCTGGCTCTCACTGCTCGTGTGCGCCCTGTGATCACTGTGTTCTTAGAACACAGCAGATCACAAATCGAGGCACAGGGCCAGTAAAATTGGTCCTATACCATGTGATCGCTGTTACCAGTCACAACAATCGCACATGTAAACAAATGCTTGACAATGCAGGAAACTCTTTGACCCTGTTAACCTTTAAAATGTATATTTAAGATTTAATATCTCAAAGATATGTTATGGGTTAAATAAGAGTTCTTTTGACCAGAAGTGGAAGCTTCAACATAATAAACATTTATTAGAGAATTATTGAAGTCTAATCTAATACACAGAAACTATCGATAGTCTTAAACAAGCAGGAACTAGTAGTTTAAAATACAAACATTTATATGGAGGAATACAGAGCATATTTCTCTAAAACATTAAAGTACAAGCGTGTGCAGTTGTTTCATGTAAGACAGACCTTTCCCATAGTTACTCTTTAGAACCATCCTTCAGGCTACCCTTCCATAAAGAGAGCTCCCTTCTCCTCTCCTCTTGAGTATATCTCTCTATGCTAATGCCCCATAGGTTGGCCTAGCTTGGATCATGATTGGAGGGCTTACTACCTAAGTCAGCCCCCTTTCATGCAAATTCTGGTGACTATATCTGGGCAGGAGATTAGATATTGATTACAGGTTGGGATCCCTTCATTGCATATCCCAGCATGGGATCCTTTGACGGGAGTATCTGAATTGTCTCTCCATGGCTTGTATATACAAGTCTGGCTCCGCATTGTCTACTCTTAAGTTTAACAAGCGCTTCTGCGACACCCGGCTTTCATAGATGCAAGCCAAATTAAATATATTCATAATTACAATATTTTACAGCTATTAATGGAGATTTCACATAAAACCATAAGGCAACAACCCTTTTTTTTTCTTCATATAGTGTCACTAGAGTAGCCACCTCAGACATACTGTACTAGAGTGGCTAGTGATGTAGCCAACAACAGTATCCCTGATCTTTGCCACACAAAACCGAGTGTCAGCAGATCAGTGTAAGCCAGTAACAGTTTTCCTGATCGCTGCAACACCAGTTACACTGTCACCAGACCAGCCAGCAACAGTGTTCCTGATCATTGCCACACCAGCAGCCAGCAATAATGTTCCAGATTGCAGACACATCAGTTTCAACAGACCAATGTAAGTCAGTCGCAAGTCTCTGTGTCAACAGACCAATATAAGTCAGCAACAGTGCTCCTAATCACTATACACGTTAGTCCTGGTGTAACCAGTCCATTGTAAGCCAGCAACAGTGTTTCTGATTGCAGCCACACCTGCAGCCAGCAACAGTGTTCCTGATTGCTGATGCACCAGTGACAATGACCCAAACTAGCACAACTAGCAAGAGTGTTTCTGATTTCCCCTACACCAGTCCCAGTGTCACCAGACCAGTGCAAGCAGAAACAGTCTTCCTAAACCCCACCACACCAGTTGCAGTGTCACCAGACCAATGTAAGCCTTCAACAATGTTCCTGATGGCCACAGCACCAGTCCCAGTGTCAGCCGCTTTGTTTCAGATAGATTTGTTATGTTACTGATTTTATTTCCTTGATTAGTTTTGGAATTTGTTTAGTTTAGTTTTGTTTATTCATTTTTTAACAAATTCCAATTTTTTGGAACAAATCGAATTGGTCGCAAAATGATCGACCAATCTAAATTATGTGTGAAGAATTGCTGGTTGTTTTTTTTTTTTTTTTAATTCTTTATTTTATTTTATCAAGATTTCAGTTATGTTACATCAGTGCATTTCCATTGATCCAGCCAAGACAATGCATTTACAAAAATAATCATGAGTACAAGAGACTAGCTGGTTGTTAAGGAGTGGGCATGGAAGCTGGCTGCCACATCCTTAACCACTTTAGCCCCTGAGGATTTGGCTGCCCAATGACCGGGCCATTTTTTGCGATTTGGCACTGCGTTGTTTTAACTGACGATTGCGTGATCGTACGACGTTGCTCCCAAACAAAATTGACGTCCTTTCTTTCCCACAAATAGAGCCTTCTTTTGGTGGTATTTGATCACCCTTGCGGTTTTTATTTTTTGCGCTATAAAAAAAAAATAGAGCGACAATTTAAAAAAAAAATGCTATATTTTTTACTTTTTGCTATAATAAATATCCCGCAAAAAAATAAAAATAAATGATTTTTTTCCTCAGTTTAGGTTGATACATATTCTTCTACATATTTTTGGTAAAAGAAATTGCAATAAGCGTTTATTGATTGGTTTGCGCAAAAGTTATAGTGTCTACAAAATAGGGGATAGTTTTATGGCATTTTTATTTATAATTGTTTTTTTACTAGTAATGGCGGTGATCAGCGATTTTAATCATGACTGCGACATTATGGCGGACACATCGAACACTTTTGACGCTATTTTGGGACCATTGTAATTTATACAGCGATCAGGGCTCTAAAAATGCACTGATTACTGTGTAAATGACACTGGCAGGGAAGGGGTTAACCACTAGGGGGCGAGGAAGGGGTTAAGTGTGTCCTAGGGAGTGATTCTAACTGTGTGGGGGCTGGGCTTACTGTGACACGACACTGATCACTGCTCCCGATGACAGGAAGCAGATGATCAGTGTCCTGTCAATAGGCAGAACAGGGAGATGCCTTGTTTACACAGGCATCCCCCCGTTCTGCAGCTCCGTGACATGATCGCGGGACATCGGCGGACATCGAGTCCGCGGGTCCCGCAGGCGCGGTCACGGAGCTCGCGGCAGGGGTGCACGTGTGCCGCCGCCTGCGCACGCGCACCCACACGGCGGCAAATTTAAAGGGATGTCCACCCCCCTTTCCTGGCCTACCTGACAGCATGCTCACATATGGGTCTGGTATGAATTTTGGGGGGGGGAGTCACACCATATTTTTTTTACATTTTGCTGTGGGGATACCCTTAAAATCTATACAAAATTCAATGGGTATTGATTGAGGGGGAACCCCACGCTGTTTTTATTATTTTTATTTTGTAATGCTATTTTGAATAAACAATGCTACAAAAAAAAAAGAATTCCGAAATTCTGAAAACAAATTGGCCAGTTGACTCAATATTGGACAAGAATTTCAGAATTTCGGAATTTGTTTTGTATCTTCGGCATTAATTTTGTATATTCAGAAATCAGAATAGCTGAATGCTAAGGAGTAGACGGCCGCTGGTGTCCTTCCCAACCATGACTCATCTGCTGTCAGCAGGATTCCTGAGTGCAAGCCTGATCGCTGCAGCACCTGATCCAATGTCAGTAGACCAGTGTGTGCCAGCAACTGTACTCATTATCCCTGCCACACTAGTGCCAGTGTCACCACAAGGAGTGCAGTCAGCAACAGTGTCATAAGACCAGTGTAATCCAGCAACAGTGTTCCTGATCACTACCACAGTGCTTCTAGTTTAACCTGAGCAGTCTAAGCAAGCAACTGTGTTCCTCTTAGCTAGCCACACTGGTCCCAGAGTCACCAGGCTAGTGTAAACCAGCAACAGTGATCCTGACTTTTGCTACATCAGTAGCCAGCAACAGTGTTCCTGATCGTGGACACACCAGTCCCAGTATCAACAGATCAATGTAAGTCAGCCACAGTGCTCCTGATCGCTGGCCACGTCAGTCACAGTTTCACCAGGCCAGTGTGAGCCAGCAGCAATGTTTCTGATCACTGCCATACCTGCAGTCAGCAACAGTGTTCCTGATTGCCACAACACCAGTGCCAGTGAGCCAAACTAGTGCAACCAGCAACGGTGTTCCTCATCATTGCTACACCGGTCCCAGTGTCACCAGTGCTGACATCTTCAGTATTTCTGAATGATTGTAGCCACACCAGTTGCAGTGTTACTGGACCAGTGTAAACCTGTTTGAATAGTAAATAAAATAATACACTCACAGAGTATTAAGAAGGGATCAGCAAATCCTCAATAAGAGAGTTATCATCTGAGGAAAAGCAGAGATCAGGAGGCAAGCAGCTGGCGAATACAGAGTTTGGCAGGGAAGCTGCTGGATGGATACGGGGGACAATTGCTGTCATGCTGGGAGCAGAAAGGCAAGCTGCTTGGCTAGTGTGGTGGCTTCCTGGTCTCTTCCGCTCACTCAAGAACAATTGGCTTCAATGAACAATGACATCCAGCAGCTTCCTGGCCGAACTGCTTGACTGCTGATCTGTGCTTCTCCTCAGATACCAACTCTCCTATTGAGGATATTCTGATCCCTTTTTAATACTCTGTTAGCATCGAATAATAAAAAAAATAATGTACTAACAAACAGGTTTACACTTAGATGGAGGCTCAATCTCTCGCTTGTTTTTAAATATGCATTAGGATGACTCAGGATCTTTCTTAGGAGAGCTGCCACCATCACCAATAGTGACTTTTTATAAGCCGCCACACTCAAGTTAGTACCTATATTTGGTGTCTGAAGTCCCACAGCAGCCACACCGGTGCTAGTATCACCATAGCCAGTGCAGGCAGGAACAGTGCCCCTGATCATCACAAGTTCAGGGTAAACCATCAACAGTGTTCCTGATCACCACCACACCAATTGCAGTGTTAGTCAGAAACAGTGTTCCTAATTGCTGCCACAACAGTGACAGTGTCACCATACTAGTGCAGCCAGCAACAATGTTCCTAATCACTAGCCACACCAGTACAGTATCACCAGAGCCATCACAGCCACCAACAGAGTGCTTGATCACCACCACACAAGTGTAGTGCCACCAAAGCAAGTGCAGCCAGGAAAAGTGTTCCTAATTGCTGGCTACATCAATGCAGTGTTGCCTCTGCCGGTTGTCTGTACTGACCCTGGCTTGTTTATAGACCATGTTTCTGCCTGCCACCTGGATCAATCTATTGACTGTTGGATGACCATGTCTCTGTCTGCTGCCTGAACTGATCCATCTGCACGTGCCCCTGAGCACGTTCCTGTGAGACCCCAATCTCCCCAATCCCTGACAACTGCAGATTGACAACTTTGTGTAAAAAAAACTATTTTCATTTTCTTTTTTCATTTTCCAAAAATGTATGGCAAAAAAAAATAAAAAATTAAAGGACTAACCATGCCTCTTAATATATACCTTGGGGTGTATATTCTTCAAAATTAAGTTATTTTGTGGGTGTTTCCTCTGTCCTGTTGCCCTGTGATAGGTATTAGATGCATAATTTATGTCCCTTGAAGGCCTGAAAGTGCCACTTAGATTTTGGGCACCTCTATGAGGTTGGCTGTGAAAAAGTCTCACGTACGTGATATCATCATACTCTGGAAGGGTAGAAGTATTCGTTTTGGGGTGTAATCCTAAATATTCTTATAATGTGTGTTAGAAATATCCTTTTGTTTGACAACTTTGTTTAAAAAAAAATAAAAATAATAATTTCAAACCTTGTAGTGAAAAAAAATTACATTTTCAAAAAGCTCACTATGCCTTTCAGAAAATACTTTGGAGTCTTTGCTTTCCAGAATGAGGTTACAATTCTAAGTATGCCCATACTGTAATTTATAAATATCTTATTAATTGAAATCTTTGTGTAAAAATAATTACATTTTCTTTATCAATGTTGCAAAAACTTGTGGCCGAAAAATAAAATCGTCAAAAGACTCACTATGCCCCTTAAAACATACCTTGTGGTATTTACTCTCCAAAATGTGGTTATTTTGTGGGTGTTTCTACTGTCCTGTCACTGCAGGGCCTCCAAAAGCGTGTAAATAATCAGGAAATTAGATTCCCAATTGTAAATTTTTTTAAATTTAAAGCTAGAAGATGCTCCTTGGATTTTGTGCCTCCCTATGTGGCTAGGCTAGAAAAAAAGTCTCACACGTGGTATCAACATACTTGGGAGGAGTAGCAGAATGTGTTTTGGGGTGTAATTGTAAGTATGCCAATGCTGTGTATGAGAAATAACTTGACAACCTAAATGTCAACCAAATATCAACTTTGTAAAATAAAATCGAACTCATTTACTTTTTCATTTTCCAAAAAGTTGTGGGAAAAATCACAACTTTAAAAAACTCACCATGGAATAACTACTTTCCAACTACTACTTCGGGGTGCGTGTACTCTTCCTGGCATTTTAGGGCCTCAAGAAATAAGAAAGTCAATCAGTACATCAGGATTGAAAAGTTTCAAATATATACACCATACTTTTTAACCTGTATAACTTTCACACAGGCTAAATAATATATACCAAAGAAATGTGGCAGAATACATTGACCTTAATATATGAATAAAGATTATTTATTTGCAAGTTTTATAAGAGAAATACTTTTTCCCCCCAAAATGTTCAGTTCTTTTTTCCTTTTAATAAAAATTTTTTATAAAATAAAACCCAATGATGATTAAATTCACCAAAATAAAGCTCTATCTGTCTCCAAAAATTATATAAAATTCATTTGGATACAGTGTTGCTTTACCAAGTAATTTTTGGTAAAGGTATCACAGTGCTGAAAACTGAAAAAAAAAATGGCCAGGATAGGAAGGGGGTTTAACATGTTGGTCTTCAAGTGGTTAAACCTGACTCTTAACGTTGACATTTTCTCCCAACCAGGCACTTCTAAATTAATTTCCAGTCAAAGTACAGTAACCCAGTGACAGGTTCTGACTGCTCTAAACTGATAAAAGTTGAAGCTTGATTGGATGTTATGGGTTACTGCACACCATTGCTTTTGCTAAACAAGCCCTAAAGGAAATACAGTGCATGACTTTCCCCTCTAGAATTAAGGGGGTCAAGATCCAGAATAGTGATGAGCCGAACACCCCCATGTTCGGTTCGCACCAGAACCCGCGAACGGACCGAAAGTTCGCACGAACATTAGAACCCTATTAAATACAATGGATGCGAACGTTCGGATTCTAAAGTGCTAATTATAACGACTATTATCCATGTTATTGTCCGAAACAGAGTTTGGGAACCCGGGTTCTGCACCAGGGGACATGTATCAATGCAAAAAGAAGTTTTAAAAACGGACGTTTTCCGGGAGCAGTCATTTTAATGATGCATAAAGTGAAAAAAAAAGTCAAATATTCCTTTAAATATTGTACCTGGGGGGTGTCTAAAGTATGCCTGTGAAGTGCCACGTGTTTCCCGGGTTTAGAACTGTCCCTGCACAAAATAACATTTCTAAAGGAAAAAAAAGCCATTTAAAACTGCTTGCGGCTTTAATGCAATGTCTGGTCCCGGTAATATGGATGAAAATCTTTATGAAAAATGGCATAGCTACCCCATCAACCCCCCCCCCCTACCCCAGCCCATTACCAGCCCCTTTGGGTCTTGTATGGATATTAGGGGAACCCCGCACACAAAATTAAAAAGCCCCTATATACTCTGAACAGCCGTATACAGGCGGTGCATACAAGACAGGGACTGTAGGTTTGTTCTTATGTAGAATCTGTTTGTAATTTTGAACAGCTGCATTGTTTAAGTGTAGCTCCATGCCAAATTCCTTTTTTTTAGGTTTTTGGAAAACATAGGGAACGGTTATCACCCCTGTCACGTTTTTTTTGCTGTCTGTGCCCCTGTTCAGAACATTTCACCTCACTTTGCGTCCCAATGACAACTGTTTTTGAAATGTGGTGTTTTTATTGAAACAAGGATTGGTGATAAAGTATCAGTAGAGAGGAGACACCTTTCTCCCATATTAATTCTTACAGGAGAGAATTTTCCTTCCAAGGGGTAGATTTCCTCTCACTTCCTGTTGTCTTCTTCCGTTTGCAAGTAGTAGTAGTTTGTAAGTTGGATGTTTGAAAGTAGGGACCTGCCGTATATACTCTGCAGAAATTGGCCCCTTAGGTGTTGGTGTTGGCACAACACTGAAAGCACTCACAGTTATTCTTGGTGGGTGCTGGAACGCCCTGCTGTCAACTATTATATCAGGAATTGTAATAACATATAATTGTTGATCAGTGGTAGTAAAAATTGGGCCTTTGATGGTGGTGCTGGTGCCACAACACTGTAAGGCCTGACAGTTACTCTTGGTGGGCGCAGCAATGGTCCCTGCTGTGAATTATTAGATCAATAATTATAATTGCATGCCCCTGTTGAACAGGGGCTGAAAAATTGGGCCTTTGGTGGTGGTGGTGGTGGTGATGGTGATGCTGGTGCCACAACACTGTAAGGCCTGACAGTTACTCTTGGTGGGCGCAGCAATGGGCCCTGCTGTGAATTATTAGATCAATAATTATAATTGCATGCCCCTGTTGAACAGGGGCTGAAAAATTGGGCCTTAGGCACTGGTGGCACAACACTGCAACCCCTCACAGATACTGTACTTGGAGCACAGCAATGAGGCCTGTTGCAAAGTATTGCATCAAAAATTTTAATTACACGCCCCTGTTAAACAGGGGCTGAAAAATTGGGCCTTAACCACTGGTGGCGTCACCCATAAACCAAAATGATCTTCCAAGCTATCATCGTTAATCGTATCATTGAGGAGGAGGAGGAGGATAGCCAGTCAACATAACAGCACAGGCACTCAGCATCAGCATCAGTCTTGAAGGGATGTGACATTTTAAAATCAATTAGTCTGTTATATCAGCATCTGGTGTGTGGTAGCTGGTGGTGATCCAAGACTGGTTCATCTTGATGAAAGTCAGTCGATCAACCGAGTCGGTGGACAGGCGCACCCTGTGATCCGTGACAAATCCTCCAGCAGCACTGAATGTGCGTTCTGAAAGAACGCTGGATGCAGGACAGGCCAGTAGCTCAATTGCATACTGTGCAAGCTCTGGCCAGTGATCCATCCTCAAGACCCAGTAAGCCAGAGGATTTTCGGTGGGGAAGGTGTCCAAGTCTGACCTTGCCCCTAGGTATTCCTGGACCATGTATATCAGACGCTGGCGATGGTTGCTCGAACCGATCATACTTTGGGGCTGCGGACTAAAGAATTGTCTGAACGCATCGGTCAGACGGCCACCTTCCCCACCGCTCCTTCTTTGACTGCCCGAAGCCTCAGCAACTCGTTGTCCAGGACCAGGAGTTTGTAACCTCCCAGTCTCTGGGAACGCGTTACACAGACCTTTCTGCAAGGCCTCCCGGAGTTGTCTCATCCTCTGCTCCCTCTGCGACGGTACGATAAGGTCCGCAACCTTACCCTTGTACCGTGGATCAAGGAGAGTGGCCAGCCAGTAATGGTCCCTCTCCTTGATCCGAAGAATACGAGGATCCTTCCGCAGACTTTGCAGGATCAGGGAGGCCATGCAGCGTAGGTTAGCTGAGGCATTCAGTCCGGAGTCCTCTGGGTCACTAAGGACGACATGATTCGCAGCCACCTCCTCCCAGCCACGTACAAGTCCACTGGTTTCTTGGGACTGTAAATCATCCCTAAAAGACTGCTGCTGATGATGCTGAGTGCCAGCCTCCACCTCCATGCTGACACAATCCTCCTCCTCCTCCTCCTCTTCCTGTGCGATGGGTGGGACAGAAGGAACACTGTCTGGGTAAAGGGGGCCTTGAGAGGCAAGGAAGTCCTCCTCTTCCTGCCTCTGTTCTGCCTCAAGTGCCCTGTCCATTATTCCACGCAGCGTGTGCTCCAACAGGTGGACAAGAGGTACAGTGTCACTGATGCATGCACTGTCCCTGCTCACCATCCTCGTGGCCTCCTCAAATGGTGCCAGGACAGTGCATGCATCCCTGATCATGCCCCACTGGCGTGGTGAAAAAAACCAGAGCTCCCCTGACCCTGTCCTGGTGCCGTAGTCGCACAGGTACTCATTGATGGCCCTCTGCTGCGTGTGCAGCCGCTGCAGCATGGCCAACGTTGAGTTCCACCTGGTGGGCATGTCACATATAAGGTGGTTCTTGGGCAGGTTCAACTCCTTTTGAAGCTCAGCCAGGCGAGCACTGGCATTATAAGATCTGCGGAAATGCACACAGACTTTCCTGGCCTGTCTCAGGACATCCTGTAAGCCCGGGTACCTGCCCAAGAACCGCTGCACCACCAGGTTAAGGACATGAGCCATACAGGGCACATGGGTCAGTTGTCCCTGTCGGAGGGCGGAGAGGAGGTTGGTGCCATTGTCGCAAACCACCATTCCTGGCTTAAGCTGGCGTGGCGTCAACCACCTCTCGGCCTGCCCCTGCAGAGCAGACAGGACCTCTGCCCCAGTGTGGCTCCTGTCCCCCAAACACACCAGCGCAAGCACGGCATGGCATCTTTTTGCCTGCGTACTTGCGTAGCCCCTTGAACGCCTACGGAGCACCGCTGGTTCCGAGGACAAACCACAGGAAGAGGCCATGGAGGAAGAAGAAGAGGAGGGGGTGGAGGAGAGAGGTGTGTCACAACCAGTAGTAGCATTTTGGAGGCGTGGCGGTGGAACAACCTCCAACACTACTGCACCTTGTCCTGCATCCTTCCCAGCTGCCAAAAGAGTGACCCAATGGGCCGTGAAAGAAAGGTAACGTCCCTGTCCATGCCTGCTGGACCATGAGTCAGCGGTAATATGCACCTTACCGCTGACCGCCCTGTCCAGCGAGGCCAAGACATTGCCTTCCACATGCCTGTAGAGAGCCGGAATCGCCTTCCGTGCGAAAAAGTGGCGTTTGGGAACCTGCCACTGAGGAACCGCACATTGCACAAACTCACGGAAGGGGGCCGAGTCTACCAACTGAAAAGGCAGCAGTTGAAGCGCTAGCAATTTAGCCAAGCTAGCATTCAACCGCTGGGCATGTGGATGGCTGGGAGTGAACTTCTTTCGATGGTCCAGCAGCTGGGGCAGGGAAATTTGCCTGCTAGAATCGGACGTTGGTGTACTGCTAGCAGAGTGCCCGCAAGTACTTGCCTGTGACACGCCTAATTCTACACCTTCATTCCTCTCAGAGCAGGTTTCAGAGAGGAGTGAAGGTATAGTGGGGTTGGAGATCCCAGCTGATGCGGTGCAAGAAGAGGTCAGCTTTGTTCTTTGGTGTGGGTCTTTAAGGTAGGCTTGCCAACGAGCTGCATGGCAGGTCAACATATGTCTGATCAAGCATGTGGTGCCCAAGCGGCTGATGTTTTGGCCACGCGATATACGCTTCAGACATATGTTGCAAACAGCAGCTGTGCGATCTGATGCACTCGCCTCAAAAAAGGCCCACACCAAAGAACTTTTTGAATGACGGGCAGAGGCAGCGCCCTGCACAGGCGGAGCTCTGCGGTGTGATTCCGTCGGTGTGCTGCCCATACGCTGGCCACTCAAGGGCATCCTGCCTCGTTGGAGATGTGCCTCCTCCTCATCCTCCTCCTCCTCTCTCCTATTAGGCACCCACGTGGAGTCAGTGACCTCATCATCCCCTCCCTCCTCATCACTGGAGCCAATCTGGCAGTATGCTGCAGCTGCTGGAGCATGACTGCCAGATTGGTGTCCTTCTTGAGCATCCCCTCTCTCTGCTCTCACGCTGCTGCCTTCCTCTAGCTGGGTATCATCATCAGATCCTTCCAAACGCTGGGCATCCTCCTGGAGCATGTACCCAACACTGTGCTCAAACAGTTCGGGGGACTCCTCAGGAGGAGGACATGGTGGGTCTAGGGAAGGATTGACTAATGAAGATAATGATACCAGAGAAGAGGACGCTTTGGCAGCTGCTTTGCCAGTACCCTGAGCCTGGGTGAGAGAGGATGAGGAGGATGAGGTGGGCTTGGTCATCCACTCTACCAAGTCTTCGGCATGATGTGGCTCAACATGTCCAGCTGCCGAAAAGAAGGACAAGCGTGTCCCATGGCCATGTGCTGATGACAATGCACCGCGTCCACGACCAGCACTGTTGCCCCCAGACACAGAGCCTGCTTGCCCTCTTTTTTTGCCTCCTGACTGTCTGCCTCTCCTTGTTTGCCTTCCAGACATTTTAATGGATGGCCTGCAGGGAGATGGGAAAAAGAGCAATAAGGGCTACCTTCAGGTGTATACTGTGCAGGAGGCTTAGCAACAATGACACTGACACTGTCCCCTGCCTATCCTTCTCTGTCCCTAAACACAAGGATTGAAAATATGGAACAGCAAAATTGGTTTAGAACAGAATAGCACACTGACACTTTCCCTCACTGTCCTACTCTGTCCCTCCCTACAAACAAGATTTAGCACAGAATAGCACACTGATAATTTCTACGAGTGTCCTTCTCTGTCCCTAAACTCAAGGATTGAAAATATGGAACAGCAAAATTGGTTTAGAACAGAATAGCACACTGTCAGTTTCACTCACTGTACCTCTCTGTCCCTCAACTCAAGGATTGAAAATATGGTTCAGCAAAATAGTTTTAGAACAGAATAGCACACTGACACTTTCCCTCACTGTCCTACTCTGTCCCTCCCTACAAACAAGATTTAGCACAGAATAGCACACTGATAATTTCTACGAGTGTCCTTCTCTGTCCCTAAACTCAAGGATTGAAAATATGGAACAGCAAAATTGGTTTAGAACAGAATAGCACACTGTCAGTTTCACTCACTGTACCTCTCTGTCCCTCAACTCAAGGATTGAAAATATGGTTCAGCAAAATAGTTTTAGAACAGAATAGCACACTGACACTTTCCCTCACTGTACCTCTCTGTCCCTAAACTCAAGGATTGAAAATATGGTTCAGCAAGATTGGTTTAGAACAGAATAGCACACTGACACTTTCCCTCACTGTACCTCTCTGTCCCTACAAACAAGGATTAGCACAGAATAGCACACTGTCACTGACACTCTCCCTACCTATCCTTATTTGTCCCTAAACACAAGGAATCCAGGATTAGTAAAGGAAAAAAAATGACACTGTCCCTGCCTATGCTTCTCTTTCCCTGCTCCGGAACACACTACACAAGGCCGCCGCGCTGGCGGCCTTTTATAGTGTGGGGCGTGTACTAAACCCCCTCAGCAATAATTGGCCACAGGCATCCTGCCTGTGGCCAATCATTGCTCTCCTCGCTGCCGGCGCTGTGATTGGCCAAGCATGCGGGGTCACAGTGCATGCTTGGCCAATCACAGCGCCTGGATGACACTGCGATGGCGTAGTGCATTGTGGGCCGTTCGCGTCACTCGAATTTGGCGCGAACGGCCCAAATCGTTCGATCTTCGTCGAACGATCGAACAGCCGATGTTCGAGTCGAACGTATGTTCGACTCGAACACGAAGCTCATCCCTAATCCAGAATCCAGTTATTCAAATCATACCTCTTTATGCTTCTGTACTTCTAAAGTGTATGCGCATGTAATCAGGCTACTTAATCTGCTCATGGGTTTGTGGCATTCATTTATAAAAAGCATTAGAAATTGCATACAGTACCATAAAATTAAAAACTGGAAAGGTTTACAAATGTTTGTTTTATGGCTTGGAAATGCATTTTAAGTAGAAATCCTACTTAATTTTAGTGATTTTTCTTTTTGCAATAATATACAGTCTATTACAAATATGCTATCACTAGGATACATGTATCCTAACCCAGTGTCTCTCTAAAATACATGACTTATATTTAGCAGTCATGCTGCTTCTATCTGTAGGAACACCCTAGTAGCATACTTATCAGTGGGTGTAACCAGAGCAAGCAGTAGTGAGGCACAGACATCTTGCACTACTAGAAGTGTTGGAGGCTGAAGATTCTGCTGACATTTATAGATCTTCAAGAGAACGAAGATTCTACTCAGAGGAGATGGAACTGACAAGAACAGGATCATTTCAAATGAATGGTAACCATACAAAACACATATACAATGCATTTTTGGGTGTGTTTAGCCCATCTGTACCATGAAAATGATCTATTTTTAAACATTCCTATAGGATCCTAAAGTACAGAGAGACAAACACTATAAGCAAATCAGACTGATAATAATAACAACAATCTATTTCATTCAGAAAGGTTTTCTTTACTCATACAATAGCATCATACCTATAATGAACAAATCTCAAGGATGATACAAAAAGGTATGTGATCTTTTAAATAAAAGTGTAAGTCCAGCTTATTTCTACTAAATCTGCTCCCACTCGCCTTCTAAACTCTATTTTATCTACCCTGTGAAAGAACGATGTGTATAATTACCTATTTTGAGAGCAATCTGGTCTGGTCGCATGATCAGCTGTCCATGGCATCAGTGTAGATAAGGTATGGCCGGTAACTGTTGCCTCATAGTAAGCCTATGGGTGACGTCACCACCCAGGCTCTGCAGCCATTGTCTGCGATCTCTCACCTTCACTGAAGGGTGCAGTGGGGAGATCATACACCGGCCCGGATCACTCTCAGAAGACACATCTTCCTTTCACAAGATAGATAGAATAGGGTTTAGAAGGGAGTGGAAGCAGGTTTAAGCTTAGTTAGGAATAGGCTGAACTTCCACTTTAAGTACCAGTGTAAACCAGTGTAATAAGCACCAGCCTCAACTCTCAAGCAAATGAGATCCATTCCTGCATCTGAATTTATTTCAGTTAATTTTTATGTATTTATATTTACTTCTCGGATATGTTTTTGAACAACCTGCTTTAGCTCACAGCATAGCCTTTTGATTAGACTGAGCTCAGTTTTTTCTGTTTAGGTACTTGAATTACCCTTGTGTTTTAGACTGTTATGTTGCGTGACCCAGCTTCTTGAGTTTTAGACCACAGATAGATGCCCTGACACTTTGTTGCAGAATTTCCTGTTACAACTTGGAATTCATTGGTTCCTATGCAAGTCATGCAGCCTCTGAGCCAGCAGAACTCCCCTAAACCTACCTTAACCACTTGACCACTGGGCACTTAAACCCCCTTAACCTCCCTGGCGGTATGATTCTGTCTGGAATTACGTACCAAAAGCGGTAAAATTATTTTGCATGGAAATTTTGTGTAATGAATTGTAGGCCTGCGATTCTTAGTAATTACTTACTTAAACCTGACCAAACAGGAGTCTAGTAGACATCCCGGGTATGATAAAGTTTGAAACACAAAATCATGAATTATAATATAATAAATAACTATAAATAATTATAACAAATAGTAATGTAATTATAATAAAAATTATTCACTAATGTAATCAAATCAAAAACACTGAAATTTGCTCAGTTGCAGAATTGTCGCTGTCATTAGATTTAGTGTTTGATGACGAATTTCCCCACAAATCGCTATCGCTCAATTCTGCGAGTGATTCTAATTTATTATCGCTGTTTTTTAGCTGGTCTAAAACCACTTTTGACATAAAGGGACACTTTTTGGTTGCTATGGACAATCTCCAGTTTCCAGGCAGAAAGAACAGTTTTTATTATATAAAAGTGCATGCAGAACACTGAGCAGACCACTAGGGACAAAGGGGATGTGTTATTATTTGATGCAGTACTGTAATCTGTAAGATTACAGTATACTGTATCTATACTATGTGTTTCACTTTTTGAATTTGGCACCGAACTCCGTCCCTGTGCGCCGCAACGTTGCAGGGAACGGAGCTCGGCACTCGGCTCGCACACACTGCGGGAGGACATCGCAGGATCCAGGAAACAAGATAAGTTACTTCCCCTGGATACTGCGATGTAGCCCGAGTCTGGCTCAGGGGTTACCACTTTTAGCATAAAAAACTCAACCCGAGCCAGACTAGGGAATACCGCTAAGGGGGTTAATAACCAGACCAATTTTCAGCTTTCCGTGCTCTCACATTTTGAATGACAATTACTCAGTCATGCAACACTGTACCCATATGACATTTTTGTCCTTTTTTTTCACACAAATAGAGCTTTCTTTTGGTGGTATTTAATCACCGTTAGATTTTTTCTTTTTTGCGCTATAAAAGAAAAAAAGACTGAAAATTCTGTAAAAAAAAATTTTTTTCTTCGTTTCTGTTATAAAATTTAGCAAATTAGTAATTTTTCTTGATAAATTTAGGCCAAAATTTATACTGATACATATCTTTGGTAAAAATAAGTACAAACTGGTGTATATTATTTGGTCTTTGTGAAAGTTATAGAGTCCACAAGCTATGGTGCCAATATCTGAAAATTCATCACACCTGAAGTACTGACGGCTCTCATTTCTTGAGACATGCCAGAAAAGTACAAATACCCCCCAAATTACCTCTTTTTTGGAAGAGAAGACATTCCAAGGTATTTAGAAAGAGGCATGGTGAGTTTTTTGAAGTTGTAATTTTTCCCCACAATTCTTTGCAAAATCAAGATTTTTTTTTCTTTTTTTTTTTTCACAAAATTGTCATATTAGCAGGTTATTTCTCACACACAGCATATGCATACCACAAATTACACCCCAAAACACATTCTGCTATTACTCCCGAGTATGGCGATACCACATGTGTGAGACTTTTACACAGCGTGGCCACATACAGAGAGGCCCAACATGCAGGGAGCACCTTCAGGCGTTCTGGAGCATCCACGCCAATTCCGACATTTCTCTCCTACATGTAAAAATCATAATTTATTTGCTAGAAAATTACATAGAACCCCAAAACGTTATATATGTTTTTTTAGCAAATACCCTAGAATACAATGGCGGTCATTGCAACTTTTTATATCGCACGGTATTTGCGCAGCAATTTTTCAAACGTGTTTTTTTTTTTAAAGAAAAACAGTTTGTGCTTTAAAAAAACAAAGCAGTAAAGTTAGCCCAATGTTTTTGCATAATGTGAAAGATAAAGTTACGCCAAGTAAATAGATACCTAACATGTCACCCTTCAAAATTACACACGCTCGTGGAATGGAGCCAAACTTCGCTACTTAAAAATCCCCATAGGCGACGCTTTAATTTTTTTTACTGGTTACATGTTTTGAGATAAAGAGGAGGTCTAGAGCCCAAATTATTGCTCTCGCTCTAACGTTCGTAGCGATACCTCACATGTGTGGTTTGAACACCGTTTTCATATGCGGGCGGGACTTACGTATGCTTTCGCTTCTGCATGCGAGCACACGGAGACAGGAGCGCTTTAAAAAAAAAAATTATATTGTTAATTTTACCCCACATCTCACCTCTAGGCTGGGAAGCCTGAAATAAAAAATAAATAAAAAACAATCCTGGCTTTGATCGTAGCGGTCAGTCGGTAGAAGCACCGGAGGGCTGCGTGAGGGGGGGGGGGGGACATCCCCTCTCGCCTCCCGTAAGAAGGATCAAGCAGTGGAACAGTCGCTATGATCATTCTTATGGTGTAGGGAATCGCCGGCTGAAAAAGCTGATATCTGAATGATGCCTGTAGCTGCAGTCATCATTCAGATATCCCCGCACAAAGTCAAGGACGTCATATAACGGCCGGCGGGCGAGAAGTGGTTAAAGCGTTTTTGTTTTTTGTTTTTTTACAATATTTCTAACACATAGCATGTACATACCAAAAATGACACCCCAAAATAGATTTTCCTACTCCTCCTGAGTACGGCAATACCACATGTGTGAGACTTCCACAGCCTGGCCACATACAGAGGCCGAGTACAGCCGAGTATGACAGAGTATGGCTAAGCGTGGCTGAGCATGGCTGGGTATGGCTGAGTATGGTTGGGTATGGCCGAGTATGGCTGGGTATCACCGAGTATGGCTGGGTATCACGTATGGCTGGGTATCGCCGAGTATGGCTGGGTATCGCAGAGTATGGCTGGGTATCGCAGAGTATGACTGGGTATTGCAGAGTGTTGCAGAGTATGGCAGGGTATTGCAGAGTATGGCAGGGTATTGCAGAGTATGGCAGGGTATTGCAGAGTATGGCAGGGTATTGCAGAGTATGGCAGGGTATTGCAGAGTATAGCAGGGTATTGTAGAGTATTGCATAGTATTGCAGATTATGGCAGGGTATTGTAGAGTATTGCAGAGTATTGCAGATTATGGCACGGTATTATAGAGTATTGCATAGTATTGCAGAGTATGGCAAGGATGGCTGAGCATGGATGGATGGATATCTCCCCCTCTCCTACTGTACCAATCGGTACAGAGAGAGAAGAGAGGAACAGGCGTCATGACATGACGCTGGTTTGTTTACAAGTGATCGCTCTGTCATTTGGAAGCGCGATTCTGAGAGGACGTCAATGTACGCCCTCCCAGAGTTAACGAACCGCCTTGTAGCCGTCATTTGGCTATGGGCGGGTCGTTAAGTGGTTAAAGGCCTCATTTATATTAAAGTGACCAGATTTTTTAAATTAAATCCGGGGACATATTTTTTTTTTTACTAGTAATGGCGGCAATCAGCGACTCTCTGCCCGTCGCCACCGCCGCCCTCCTCATAGCCTGTTAAAGGGCTTGTAAACCCCTTGTGTTTTTTCACCTTAAAGCATCCTATGCAATAAGGTGAAAAAACACCTTGCAGTGACCGGCCCCCTAGCCAGTGGCGGAATTTTCAGGGTCGCAGCAGTCGCAGTTGCGACTGGGCCCTGTAGTTCTGTGAAGTCCGGGGGGCCCGCCCACCGCCCGCCAGTATGAGGAGCCGTTCCGCCGCAGGGATCGGGTGCTGACAAGGCAGTGGATGCAGGGGCGGCACCGCGGCAACCCCCCAAGACTCCCAAGACATCTCCCCTGCCTGCACCTCTGGCTGGCCGTTTAGAGTGCAGTGGGGAGATGTGGGAGGAGGTGGAAGGCGGCGATCGGCAGCTCTATGGTGCCTGTGTGGGCAGCAAGATCTCCCTGGGGCTTGTTGTACTCGAGTGTCAGTGTGTATACAGAGGAGAGGGGAGGGGCCTCTGACCCGGGCAGGTATTAGTTTCACTTTCACTCTGCTTGCACAATGTTGCTGATGCCCGGGTCAGAGGCCCCTCCCCCCTCACATGGTTCGGATATAGAACTACTAGCCCCAGCAAGACCCCCCTGCCTGTGGACACCATAGAGCTGCCAATCGCCACCTCCACCAGCCAGGTACAGGGGAACCCCTGCAAGGGGGGAGTCAGCTGTTTGGGGACCCTGATGTAAGAGGGGGGGGTTTCTGGGGACACTAATGTAAGGAAGGGGGCCTCTGGGGACACTAATGTTAGGGGGGGGCTCTCTGGTGATCCTGGTGTAAGGGGGAGCTCTATGTGGACCCTGGTGTAAGGGGGGGCTCTCTGGAGACCCTGGTGTAAGGGGGGGCTCTCTGGGGACCCTGGTGTAAGGGGGGCTCTCTGAGGACCCTGGTGTAAGGGGGGCTCTCTGAGGACCCTGGTGTAAGGGGAGGCGCTCTGGGGACCCTGGTGTAAGGGGAGGCGCTCTGGGGACCCTGGTGTAAGGGGGGGCTCTCTGAGGACCCTGGTGTAACGGGGGGCTCTATGTGGACCCTGGTGTAAGGGGGGCTCTCTGGGGACCCTGATGTAAGGAGAGGCTCTCTGGGGACCCTGGTGTAAGGGGGGGTGGCTCTCTGAGGACCCTGGTGTAAGGGGGGCTTTCTGGGGACCCTGGTATAAGGGGGGGCTCTCTGGGGACCCTGATGTAAGGGGGGGCTCTCTGGGGACCCTGATGTAAGGGGAGGCTCTCTGGGGACCCTGATGTAAGGGGAGGCTCTCCGAGGAACCTGGTGTAACGAGGGACTCTATGTGGACCCTGGTGTAACGAGGGACTCTATGTGGACCCTGGTGTAAGGGGGGGCTCTCTGGGGACCCTGGTGTAAGGGGGGCTCTCTGGGGACCCTGGTGTAAGGGGGATCTCTGGGGACCCTGATGTAAGGGGGAGGCTCTCTGGGGACCCTGATGTAAGGGGGAGGCTCTCTGGGGACCCTGGTGTAAGTAGGGAGGCTCTCTGGGGACCGTGATGTAAGGGGAGGTTCTCTGGGGACCGTGATGTAAGGGGAGGTTCTCTGGGGACCGTGATGTAAGGGGAGGTTCTCTAGGGACTCTGATGTAAGGGGAGGTTCTCTGGGGACCGTGATGTAAGGGGAGGTTCTCTAGGGACCCTGATGTAAGGGAAGGTTCTCTGGGGACTCTGATGTAAGGGGAGGTTCTCTGGGGACCCTAATGTAGGAGGAGGCTCTCTAGGGACCCTGATGTAAGTAGGGAGGCTCTGTGGGGTCCCTGATGTAAGGGGGGCTCTCTGGGGAGTCCCCCTATGTGATGGTGTGTGTGGGGGGGCGGTATTGAAGGACCTGGCCTTGGGGCGGCAAAGGGAGTAAATCTGGGCCTGGGCAGAGGCAGCAGTGAGACTGGGGGCAGACACTGAAAAATTAAGTCAGCAGACCTGCTGACACCAATGAGAGAAGGCGAGGGAGGAGCTTTCCTCTCTGCGTGGAATACCTATACGGTCTACCCATGAGGCAAGAAGGCATCCTGGCGGGAGATTAGAAGGCACGGTGACCGTGACCGAACGGAATTCCCGGAGAATCGATTAATTGACGGTAAGTGACATTTTGCAGAGCTAAGCAATCGATGCCAACCTCCACCACCTGTGCCTCTTACTGATCCCATCCCCCCACCACTCATCTCATCCCTATCCCCCCATTACTTCTACAACAGAGGTGATGGGGGGGATAGGGATGAGATCAGTGGTGGGAGGATGGGATCAGTAAGAGGCACAGGTGGTGGTGGGAGAGGATGGCACCACCACTGCCACTGCAGCCACCCCCCTCAAGTACCACCACTGCCACCCCCCTCAAGTACCACAGCTGCCATCCCCCCTCAACTACCGCCGTTGCAACCCCCCTCAAAAAAAAGTATCAAAATCATGCTTTTTCGAGGGGGGGCCCTTTGTGATTTCTTGCACCGGGGCCCAGAGGTTTCTAGTTACGCCTCTGCCCCTAGCCCCCCTTTTTACTTACCTGTGCCCCGAACTTCCCTCGGCGGGGCTTCGCCGTCCCTCTCTCCACGGGGGCCCGGCTCTTGATTGGCTAGATTGGAAGCAGTGCAGCCATTGGCTCCCACTGCTGTCAATCAAAACCTATGACGCGGGCGCCGGAGGGCGGGGCCGAGTCATACATTTGGCGGCTATGGATGCCGAATGAATGACTCGGGAGCGCGCCCGCAAGGTAACCCCCGGGAGAGCGCTTCTCCTAGGGGGGTTATCTAATGCAGGGAGGAGCCGCGAGGATCGGCAAGGGACCCCAGAAGTCGGTGTTTGGGGCCACTCTGTGCAAAACGAGCTGCACAGTGGAGGTAAGTATGATATATTTGTTATTTAAAAAAAAAACAAACTATCCTTTACAATCACTTTAAGTCTTATGCCGTGTACACACGATTGGTTTTACCGATGAAAACAGTCCGATGGACTTTTCGCATCGGACAAACCGATCGTGTATGGGCCCCATCGGTCTTTTTTCCATCGGTGAGAAAAAATAGAACATGTTTTAAATTTATCCGATGGGAAAAAAAACGATAGCAAATTCCGATCCTCTGTGTGGTACTCCATCGGACAAAAAACCCACGCATGCTCAGAATCAAGTCGACGCATGCTCAGAAGCATTGAACCTAATTTTTCTCAGCTTGTCGGAGTGTTTTACGTCACAGCGTTTGGGACGGTCGGATTTTTGACTGATGGTGTGTAGGCAAGACTGATGGAAGTCAGCTTCATCGGATTTCCAATGGAAAAATCCATCGGAATAGAATCCATAGGAAATCCGATCGTGTGTACAGGGCTTTACTCTCTGGGCCCCGGCTACTACTGGGTGGGAAGCGGAGGAAGATCACTCCACCGGGGAAGGCAAGGAAATAAACAGGCAGGCAGCTGGCCCGGGACTTGAGCCAAGGCAGAAGAACATGCGAGCGGAGCTGAATGGGCATGCACCCGAAACTGAAGAAATATTCCCCTTGCTCCGACCAGCACATGATCATCAGAAAGGGGCACAGATAATGGAAAAAAATACACCGCCCTAAACTAGTAGGAGCTGCGGAGCGGAGGTGTGTAATTCAGATTTTTTAAATTTATTTTTTATTATGCACTGACTGTCTTTGAAATTTCCCCAGCCCCTGTTCAAATCCAATCTGGGGACAAAACCGGGGACAGACTTGGTCCGGGGACAGTGTCCTCAATCCGGGGACTATCCCCAGAAACCGGGGATGTCTGGTCACCCTAATTTATATGGCAGATTAAGGCCAGAAAGCAGCAAGTAACAGTGTTAGGCTCTACTCACAAGTGCAATGCATCTTACATGCGATTTACAGTGTGATTATGTGGAGCGGCTTTGATGTGACTTTGCATTTTCTATGTGGTCAAGTCACTCTGTAAATCGCAACCAAAGAAATACAGGAACCTTTTTCCAAAATTGCACCATTCCGAGTTGCATTGATTAGAACGGGCACCACTGAAAACAATGAGGTTCAAATCACATTAGAAGTCACACTAGTGGGAACCAGGCCTTAATCTGAAGCGAGGACCAGCCAGGACAGGAAGCCTGTACAAATCAATAAAGCACGTAACCACGCACCAAACTATTATTACATGTGATTAGGGACAAATTCTCATGCCGCGTACACACGGCCGCTTTTCTCGTCGGGAAAAACAACATTTTTCCCATTTGACGAGAAAAATGATCGTCTGTGGGCATTTTGTAGTTTTTCTCGACGAGAAAAACGGCATTAAAAACGACGAGAAAAATTAGAACATGTTCTAATTTTTCTCGTTGTTTTTTCCTACCTTTTTTCCGCGGCACTGTTTCCCATAGGGAAACACTGCCGCGGAGCCCACAGACGGTCGTTTTTCTCGACAAGAGAAAAAACAACGTGAAAAACGACCGTGTGTGGGGAACAAGCTGTTCCCCCGTTTTAAATGACATTATTTACGGCGGTTTTTTAACCGCCGTGAATAATGATCGTGTGTACGCAGCATGAGACCTGGATGCAGACAGTTTTTTGGTTGAACTAGACAGACATGAGTCTTTTTTCAACCTATGTAACCATAAAGTGCAGTTACATGTGAACAGTGAGGCCCCTTTCACACTGAGGAGTTTTTCAGGCGTTTTAGCACTAAAAATAGCGCTTAAATACCACCTGAAAAACTCCTGCCCTGCAGTCTCAGTGTGTATACCGCTCCTTTACCGCTCCTGCCCATTGAAATCAATGGGACAGCGCAGCTATCGCGGTATTAACCCTTTTTCGGCCGCTAGCCGGGGTCTAAAACCGCACCGCTAGAGGCCGAATATCGCGGCAAAAACTACGGTATAGCGGCGCTAAAAATAGCGCCGCTATACCGCCAGCGCACCTCCCGTGCCCAGTGTGAAAGGGGCCAAAGGATGTCTCTCATTGATTTGTATAGGTTTCTTGTCTGCAGCTGATGGCACATACCTGTAATCCCCGATCGATATTTACACTGATACTTGACAGAATACAACCCTAATAGGCCATGTCAATGATGATGATTCACAGATGGAAAGTTATTTTGTTTAAGTATGCAGTGTTGAGTTTCTCCAAACATAAAATTGTGTACATTTAACCACTTCAGCCCCGGACCATTTGGCTGGCCAAAAACCAGGCCACTTTTTGCGATTCGGCACTGCGTCGCTTTAACTGACAATTGCATGGTCGACGACGTTGCTCCCAAACAAAATTGACGTCCTTTTTTTCCCACAAATAGAGCTTTCTTTTGGTGGTATTTGATCACCTCTGCGGTTTTTATTTTTTGCGCTATAAACAAAAATAGAGCGACAATTTTGAAAAAAATGCAATTGCTTTTACTTTTTGCTATATTAAATATCCCCAAAAAATATATATGTAGCGGGTGTTCAATTTAGGGGAAGTGTCTGAGTGGTAATTCGGCTCAGACACACTGATTGTTAGGGTTAATGGACCATTTCTGTTCATGGGAGATAGTGTTGGTGTGCAGTTCCCTGTGGCCTACAGGTGGCGCTGTTGCCGTAGGCCAGGGTTGAACCACTGATACAAGGCTGTGCCTTTTTTTGTCCTCTCTCGGCAGGGGTACGGCAGGGCGGGGAACCTGCTGTGCCTGTCAGGAGAGGGTATAAAAGGGGGCTGCCATCTTCCATGGGGGTTTCGTTCGTCCACGCCCAGGCACCTTCAGCCTGGGTGTGTGTGGTTTGTCCGCGCCCAGGCGCCTTCAGCCTGGGCGTGAGGAGAGTCGTCTCCGGGTACCTTAGGCCCGGAGGTGGAGTTCCTGTTCCATCCCAGACACCTTCAGTCTGTGGAGAGGTACTATTTTGAAGGCCCGGGGCCCAGCAACCTTCGTCTGGGGTCCGCTAGGGATATAGAGCTCCCAGGGTGCCGCCTTGCGAGGGGACCCGTATCTGAGATGAGGAGGCCAGGGAGGTAACCCTTTCCGAAGACCCAGCACAGAGTCATGGTGACGGTGAGGGCCTCTGGTAACTCTCTGGAGGGATGTTTTCTTCTTGACATGGGCCAATACTTTAAGAAGGAAGTTCACCAGGTCAGTGGCAGAGACCCTACTCGCTTCAAGTCAGTGGCAGTGACTTCATAGGGCAAGGCCCTATTCACCAGGTCAGTGGCAGTGACCCGTTCTCCAAGTCAGTGGCAGTCACTTTTATTCACCCGGTCTGTGGCAGAGACCAACCTCACGGTCTGTGTCAGAGATCGTGCACCAAAACTGTTTGTGAAACCTAAACAGTCTGAAGAAATCATTTGAGTTTGTTCCTGGACCTCCTCCCACCTAAGCTGTCCTGTGTCTTGTTCCAACCTGTCTGCTGTTAAAGAGACTATTTATTATCCATGAGAAATAAATATAGAAGTTGGACTTTCAGTTGGTGTGGACAGTTACATTACTGGGGAAAAATAAAGACTTGTATCTATTCAAGGTAGAGGTGAGAATCTTCCCCGGGAGGATTCAACTCCAGCCGCAGGCAGGCCCGAAAACTAACACCGCTCAACCTCCTCACACAGGAGGGTACGGGCTTGTGGTGCGGTGTGCCTCTCCCTCCCTGCGAGGAGCCAGAAATTAAAGGCAGGTAAGGGGAGAGGAGGGTGCTCTACACGTGGGGGCTCGAGTCCGGGATGTGTTTGCGGTTGGAAAGTGTGAAAACCCCCCAGAGTTTGAACTTTATTCCCCAGTGAAGTTCCGTGAAGGTCGGCCATATTGAGAACTGCGCCACGAGGAGAACCCTGACTGCGTAGTTCTTGGGCGTGACAGAGAGAAAGCCCGCCAACGATGCAGGAGATGGGAGGAGTCTGGCCATGTGTGGAGTTTCACGTGGGGACTTTGGCGCGAAAAGGACAGTGCGCGATGGAACAGCGAATAGATAACATGGCTTCTCATGCCTCATGGGTTCCGGCTACTACTACCATGAAGATGACTTTATTGCTGCTCCCTTGACGGATACTAGGATTCGGCTCAAGCCCCGGGGACGTTTTGCCCTCTACGTTTGCAAAGATGTGGAGGCCCTCGGAGTGATTTGTCCCGGCTGCTCGGGACTGGTGGTTCATCTAAAGCCATTCGGGCGATGCGAGCTATGTAAGGAGTTTTTGTTTGAGGTGGAGCAACCTACAGAAAAGCCTCTGGCTTTCCACCTCAATTGCCTTACGGGCGCCACCACTCTAGAAGGAGGAATCGGAGCTTACACAGCCACCCCTGCGCGCACTGTCGGGACTTCGGAGGAAGTCACAGATGAGACTGTTCCAGTAAATGAGAGACCGGAGGATGCTGCTTCGGTCACCACAGAGTACTTTCTCCCACCGCCCAAGAGGAAGATCGGGTTCGTGAAAGCTTCCCGCGGCCGTGGTGGAGCTACGCCCCAGCGCTTACTCGGAACGGATGCATCCGAAAGGAAAAGTCCGGGACGTCCTGGTTCAGCTACAAGTCGAGGTAAGCCGGGGAAGAGACTCTGTCCAAGGTCCCAAGTGTTGGGGATTCACATGCCCGTGAATTAGTCGGAGGCGGTGACTCGTCCTCTACCAAGAGTTACCTGCCTGCGGAGGAGTGTGACACCTCTGATCTGGAGTCCATCTCTGATGCGGGAGATGACGCTGCTATAGATGAACTTTTTGAATGAAAGGGTTGGGAAAAGATGCCCCTGTTCTTGTCCCGAGGTGCAAGGGACCCACCCATGTCCACTGGGGAAAGTACACCCCAGGTGGTGGCCTCGGAGCCTGAGGAGAGATCTGTCCCCTTGACTGCCCTTTCACCGTTGGAGACACCTGCATCAGCTACTGAGACGAGATGGGTGTCGTTGCGGGCCCCTGTGTCTGGTCCTGAGGTAGTTAAAGTACCTCGGCACCCGGATGCCATCGTCTTGCCTGGCACGGGAGACCGTGCTACCATGCCACCATTGTCCCGATTACAGAGACTTTTCAACTAGAAAGTTGCCAGCGAGTATGGGTGGGAGTACCCGTACCTGACCAAAGAGCTTTTATTTGAAGTGGAGGCCTGTAGACACCGGTGGTACGCAGAATTTATATGGACACACATTAAAGTACCCCAGGCCGAAGATACTTTTCATGTTCACCTGCAGCTACCCAGAGATACAAAGACTGTAAGGCTGCCTGGATGTTGGGTCGGCACATTTATGCGGACAAGGTACTTATTTGCAGGAAGGACAAAGATAACGTTGAGTACCATATAGACACATTTGATAAGCATTGGAAGCCGCTGGTGTTGCCTGACACACACTATTACCTTTAAGAGACAAGACTCTTGTGTTTGCTTTGGTTTTTTTTTTGAGTGCACTCTTTAAAACCCAGGAACTTTGCCCTAACAAAAGGGGTATTCTACTCATTGGAGAAGCGGGAGCTGTTGTTTTTTTTGTTCTCCCCTCTCTTCCCACCACAGAGATACAAGGACTTTGGGGTTGTAGATAGTTCAGGGCCACAGTCAAGAAGAAGAGAATTGGCCAACATCAGTGTCTTAATCACAGCACTACCACTAGGGGGCGGTGTTGTTCAACTGTTACATTACTAGTGATGATGCAGTTTACTTTTGGAAGGAAGGGATTTTCCTCTAGGGGAAGATCTGTTCATTCCAACTTATGTCATTTTAGATGTGTATGTTTTTTTTCTTCCCCTGCAGGCGGACGCCAAGCAAGACTACTTGTCATGGATATGCAGTAGTGTTTGTCTGTCAGCTTACCTTCCTTCCCATGTGTTCATCTTAGAGGCCAGAACCCTTTCACCTGGCTTCCTTTATAATCTCCTCCCAGCCTGACTCCACCCCAGGTCCTATCACAGAACACTATATTAACCTGTGCACTGCAAGCCTGCTTTGCTGATCAACGTGTTTGTTAGGCATTGTGTGTTTGGGTTCCTGCCTGCCGTGTGCTACGTCTGTCTCTCTGTTACATATTTGGCTTGTCCCCGACTATCCCTGTCTGCTCGTGACCCTTGACCTTCGGCTCGTTCTTTCGTTATCCTTGTCTGCTTGTGGCCCCTGACCTTCAGCTTGTTATTCGGTTCTCTCATATCTTGTGCTGCTGCTTCCCCTCTTTTCCCCTTATCCTACGGGGCGTGAGCTAGGAAACTCCAGGGGCCGCGACCTGGTCCCAGCCTGCAGCATAACATCCTCACCACTAGAGGCCCTGGAGAAGACCTGCTGGGTCTTAGACTCCGCGCCCTGGGGAATCTTGGCTCTAGCTTCCGTTAGGATCCTGGTTGTGCTCCTCTGGTCCCGCTTTCCACAACCACCCAGTTTCCTATCCGCAGCAGTCAGCCATAGGGTTCACTACCTTGCGGTGCACTCCTGTCCCCCTACGGTGTGCATCTGTCACCTGGCCACAGGTGACCTTGACAGTTTGATCAGCCATGAACCCGGCTGACATCCCGCTACCCGCGGATGATCCATTGCAGGGCATAGTTTGCAGACTTGAAACCCAGGAATCGAATCAGACTCAGGTGATGCGATTCCTCCAGGATCTGGCTTCTCGCTTCGAGCAGCTTCAGGCCTCCTTGGAAACCCTGAATCCGCAACCTCAAATACAATCAGCGGCTGCACCTATTGCACCAGTCGCAGCCACACACTCACTACAACTGCCAGCTCCGTCCCGTTTCTCTGGGGACTCCAAGGCTTGCAGGGGGTTCCTTAGCCAATGCACGATTCATTTTGAGCTCCAGCCCCAAAACTTCCTGTCTGATCGGGCTAAAGTAGCCTATATCATTTCCCTCCTCTCTGGTGAAGCTTTAGCCTGGGCAGCCCCTCTGTGGGAACTGAATGATCCAGTGGTTTCTAGCCTGTCTGGCTTCTTGAAACTTTTTCGGAATATCTTCGAAGAACCGGCTCGTGTCTCTTCAGTGGCCAGCGCCCTTTTACGTCTCCGCCAAGAGTCTGCTTCTGTGGGACAGTATGCCCTTCATTTCCGCATACTGTCGGCTGAGTTGAGCTGGAACAATGAGGCCTTAGTCGCAACCTTTTTGCATGGCCTGTCTGATAGAGTGAAGGATGAATTAGCAGGAAGAACCATCCCCACTGATCTGGCCGGCGTTATCTCCTTGTGTAACCAGATCGATATTCGCTTTCAGGAGAGGACCTTAGAAAAGCAACGCCAGCACTCCTTGGTTCTTAGTCAGCCTGAACTCCCCTCTCTTCGACCCGTAGAGCATCTCCTACCAGCTGAGGAACCCATGCAGCTGGGTCGGACCAGGCTATCCCCCGAGGAACGTGCTAGGCGCAGAACTCTTGGTCTGTGTCTTTACTGTGGGGGCAAAGGTCATTTTCGTGACACTTGCTCTCTTTGTCCAGAAAAACGTTCGGGTCCACTTCATCTGGAAAGTGGAGTATTGGACCCAGAAATATCACCTTCCCCTTCTCGTCTTCTGCTTTCTGTGTTCCTTCATGTTGGTGCTTCTTCTCATTCGGTCTCAGCATATCTGGATTCTGGAGCCGCTGGTAATTTTATGGACTGGGAAATCGCATCGTCCATGAGACTTACTCTTTTGCCCCTCACCACGCCATTGGTGGTCTTGGCGATTGATGGTACTGTTCTCCCAGGGGGACCTATCCGCTTCCAGACCCTCCCTGTTAAGATGTCGGTAGGGACACTCCACCAGGAGTGGATATCCTTCCTTATCTTACCCAAGGCCTCAACGCCTATAATTTTGGGTCTCCCATGGTTACAGCTCCATTCTCCTCATGTGGACTGGACTACTGGACAGATCCTGGCTTGGGGTCCCTCCTGTTCCTCGTCCTGCCTACCCAAGGTTGCCCCCTGTGAACCTGAGCCGGTCATTCATTCCAGGTTTCATAACCATTTACATTTCTCTGTCCCTAACCACCCTTGGACGCACAGCCAGGCTAGCTTGTCTACAAGTCCTGCAGTCGCTACGTCTTGCGATGCGATTCAGGTAGTCGCTACACCTGACTCAGCTATTCACTCTGCCTCTGTACTAGTTATGCCAGTCCAGCCCATGCCCAGTGAGCCTTCTACTTTTTCTTGTTCAGGACATTCTGCTTGTCCTTCAGCTATTCAGCTTGACTCCGGTGACATGTCACCTTCTAACCAACCTGACTTCAGGGTTCCACTGACATCTGTCCAGTCTGATGGTCCTGTGCAAGATGACCAGTTCCCCTTTAAGGGTCTAGGGGACCCTCCTCAGATTCCTGTTGATCCTCTCATGCCCTTGCTTATTCCTAGAGAGCCTTTGGTCCTCAATAGATCTTCTTGTCATCTCCCTACCTCGTTTTCAGTCTCTGAGGATAATCTTAAGTACGAGGTTAGACAAGTTCTGGATTCTCGGCTCTGCAGAGGCATTCTTCAGTACCTTGTGCATTGGAGAGGTTTTGGTCCTGAGGAGGCGTCTTGGATCGCTGCATCTGATGTCGCTGCACCTCATCTGTTGAGGAGGTTTCCTCAGAGATTTCCCTTTAAGCCTGGGCCCAGGCAGGGGAGGGCCCATAAGAGGGAGGGTACTGTCATGGATATGCAGTAGTGTTTGTCTGTCAGCTTACCTTCCTTCCCATGTGTTCATCTTAGAGGCCAGAACCCTTTCACCTGGCTTCCTTTATAATCTCCTCCCAGCCTGACTCCACCCCAGGTCCTATCACAGAACACTATATTAACCTGTGCACTGCAAGCCTGCTTTGCTGATCAACGTGTTTGTTAGGCATTGTGTGTTTGGGTTCCTGCCTGCCGTGTGCTACGTCTGTCTCTCTGTTACATATTTGGCTTGTCCCCGACTATACCTGTCTGCTCGTGACCCTTGACCTTCGGCTCGTTCTTTCGTTATCCTTGTCTGCTTGTGGCCCCTGACCTTCAGCTTGTTATTCGGTTCTCTCATATCTTGTGCTGCTGCTTCCCCTCTTTTCCCCTTATCCTACGGGGCGTGAGCTAGGAAACTCCAGGGGCCGCGACCTGGTCCCAGCCTGCAGCATAACATCCTCACCACTAGAGGCCCTGGAGAAGACCTGCTGGGTCTTAGACTCCGCGCCCTGGGGAATCTTGGCTCTAGCTTCCGTTAGGATCCTGGTTGTGCTCCTCTGGTCCCGCTTTCCACAACCACCCAGTTTCCTATCCGCAGCAGTCAGCCATAGGGTTCACTACCTTGCGGTGCACTCCTGTCCCCCTACGGTGCGCATCTGTCACCTGGCCACAGGTGACCTTGACACTACTGAGTATGGGGTGGATCTTAGTTTTTGCAGGCGGGAGGGAAATGTAAATATCTATTGAAAGTATTTTATGTGACATTTAATGTTTTCATGTGCACATGTGTGATTTCTTCTTTCCCTTCTATGTTTCACCTCTTTTCCCCATGTTAGGTTCCGGCACAAACAGGCAGTTTTTTTTAAATTGTCCTTTTTTTTTGTAGTTTAGTCTCTGGATTGGGCCTATGCTGACTCAGGCTTAAGAGAGGCATGGGTTTGTTCCAGACACTGGGGACCCGTGTCAATTTAGTGGGGGGGGATGTGTAGCGGGGTGTTCAAGTTAGGGGAAGTGTTTGAGTGGTAATTAGGCTCAGACACACTGATTGTTAGGGTTAATGGACCATTTCTGTTCATGGGAGATAGTGTTTGTGTGCAGTTCCCTGTGGCCTACAGGTGGCGCTGTTGCCTTAGGCAAGGGTTGAACCACTGATACAAGGCTGTGCCTTTTTTTGTCCTCTCTCGGCAGGGGTACGGCAGGGCGGGGAACCTGCTGTGCCTGTCGGGAGAGGGTATAAAAGGGGG
This sequence comes from Rana muscosa, assembly GCA_029206835.1. Lineage (NCBI taxonomy): Eukaryota > Metazoa > Chordata > Amphibia > Anura > Ranidae > Rana > Rana muscosa. The sequence continues at coordinate 134,087,021 of CM055126.1, forward strand.
CGGCCATCTTCCATGGGGGTTTTGTTCATCCATGCCCAGGCACCTTCAGCCTGGGTGTGTGTGGTTCGTCCGCACTCAGGCGCCTTCGGCCTGGGCGTGAGGAGGGTCGTCTCTGGGTGCCTTAGGCCCGGAGGTGGAGTTCCTGTTCCATCCCAGACACCTTCAGTCTGGGGAGAGGTACTATTTTGAAGGCCCGGGGTCCAGCAACCTTCGGCTGGGGTCCGCTAGGGATCGAGAGCTCCCAGGGTGCCACCTTGCGAGGGGACCCGTATCTGAGATGAGGAGGCCAGGGAGGTAACCCTTTCCGAAGACCCAGCGCAGAGTCGTTGTGACGGTGAGGGCCTCTGGTAACTTTGATATCTTAACACTTGCTTTGAGACATGGGTAGGTGTTTTATATATTTAATGTGACAAACATGTCTATCATAAAACTGACATTATTGCCTAAAAACAGATACTACAAAGAGTCTGCACTTTTGTTCTTTAACCACTTAAGGACCGCCCCACATACATATCCTGCAGCAGCGCGACCCTAATGCCTTGTACACACGACCATTTTTCACGACGAGAAAACTGCCATTTTTTATATTGGTCGTGAAAACCGGTCGTGTGTATGCTCCATAGCAGTTCTCGATGAAAAAACTGCCCGCAAAAAATTAAAAGCAGCTCTCTTTTTTTTTTTTCTCGTCGTGTTTCCCGTCAGTCTTTTTCTCATCGCGAAAAACGGTCGTGTGTATGCTTTTCCGAAAAAAAAACGTGCATTCTCAGAATCAAGTATGAGACGGGAGCGTTCAGCTTTCAGAATGGAGATGGCACATTCGTCACGCTGTAACGGACTGAAAAGCACGAGGCTGAAAAGCACTAATCGTCTTTCACCAAACTTTTACTAACACGAGGATCAGCAAAAGCAGCCCAAAGGGTGGCGCCATTTGAAAGGAACTTCCCCTTTATAGTCCCGTCGTATGGTGTACGTCACTGCGCTTTGGTCGGACTTTTTTTGCATGAACGTGTGTATGCAAGTCAGGCTAGAGAGGAAGCACGTTGGGAAAAACAACGGCTTTTTGCACGTCAGGAAAAATGATGGTGTGTACAAGGCATTAAGCACAAAATCATGTACCTGTATGTGATTGCTGTTGTCGGCTCTGGAGCACGCGATGGTCACAGGAGAGGCAGAATGGCGGTCTGTCTATGAAAACAAGGCAGGAACACGGTTCTCTGTTTTCCTCCAGTCACAGCATTCCTCCCACAGGTAGAAAGCGCCCCCTAGGAGAACACTTAACCCTTTGATCGTCCCTGATGTTAAAACCTTCCCTGCCAGTGTCATTTATACAGTGACAGTGCATTTATTTTAGCACTGATCACTTTATTGGTGTCACTGGACCCCAAAAGTGGCACTTCAGCCTCGTACACACGACCGAGTTTCTCATCCAAAACCGACAAGAAAAGTGCCGAGAGAGCTTTATTGTCGAGAAAACCGTTCGTGTGTATGGTTTTACGACGAGAAAACTGCCGTGAATCTCGACGAGAAAAATAGAGAACCTGCTCTCTATTTTCTCGTCCGGATTTTAGATTTTCTCGTCGTGCTTCTTGTCGGCCTGCTTTGCGACGAGAAAATGGTTCGTGTGTATGCTTTTACGACTCTTCAAAAAGCGTGCATGCTCAGAATCAAGTATGAGACGGGAGCGCATCTTCTGGTAAAACAAGCCTTCGTAAAGGAGATAGCACATTTGTCACGCTAAAACGAACTGAAAGCACGAAGACTGAAAAGCGCGAATCGTCTCTTCCCAAACTTTTACTTCACACACGGTAACACGAGATCAGCAAAAGCAGCCCAAGGGGTAGAGCCATTGAAATCGATCTTCCCCTTTATACTGCTGTCGTACGTGCTGTATGTGACCGCGCAGAACAATGACGAGATTTGGAATTGTCAGTGTGTACGCATGGAAAGCTTGACGAGAAACTCGTCAAGGTTAACAAGAATCTCGTCGAGAAAAACGGCGTGTTTTTAACGACGAGAAACTCGGTCGTGTGTACGAGGCTTTAGTGTCAGATTTGTCCACCGCAATGTTGCAGTCTCACTAAAGTTTACTGATCAACATCATTACTAGTAAAAACAATAAAAAAAATAAAAAGTCCACAAATCTATCCTAAAGTTTGTAGACGCTATAACTTTTGCACAAACCAATCAATATACACTTATTGGGATTTTTTCTTACTAAAACCATGTATCAGAATATTGGCCTAATATAGTATAATAAAGAGGGGTGATGGCGCTACCCCCCACTAGAGGATCTAAGTGAAAACAAGTGTCTAAACAAAAATCAATAAATCATGGCTTCCTATGAGTTACCAAGTGCAGTAAAGCCTATGATGAGGCTCTTAAATGTGAACAGGTGTACCTAATGAAATCTATGTGCATCTCCACAACACAAAGTGCTAATCACATAAACAATCCCAAATGCATATACAGATATACACTGAGATACAACCAAAGTGCATAAGTAAGGTGACTGAAAGTCCATCAATATAAAGTGCATCAATGAAAAAAGAGATTTGAAAAATAATAATAAAGTGTCCAGTACGATTATATTTTTATATATATATATATATATATATATATATATATATATATATAAATATAATCACAGCAACCCAGTGCACATAGGGTTAATAGAACTTGCAGCTGTGTGGCATAAAGTTCAAAGTGTGGTTTATATCCAATGGGAAAAATGCATCCATAAAACAAATGACCAAAGATTCTTCAGAATAGTTCCAAGTGACAATAGTGCTCTCAGCTGACAAACGGTGACTTCAGTGAACCCCTCTTGTGTCTCCGCTCCTAGAGCCCCTACAGGGGTATCAGGCACATTAGGTATAGTTCCGGCGTCCGTCTGTGTAGAGACGCCGAAACTATGTTAGGTCATGGCACTTAGACAAAATGTGTGGAAGCACATCTCAGCGGGGGATGTGTAAGGAGGGGCTGACTGCTTATCATAATCCCTTTGTGTGTTTCAACTGTAGTTCTGTTTTGAATGTAAAAGTATTGAGTTCCCATTGGTTCTTCCTTGTCCCCTAACCCCTATATGACAAGACTAAGGGGAGTGTCCCTAACTGTGTTGAAAGGTGTATGTTTTGTAACTAATAAAGAGTTTATGCTCTGCATGTTTAACCCTCAACACCTGTGTGATTTGCCTTGTGATTTGGGGAGTTAAGGGCTGGTTATGGTGAGTTTACGGGCTGTGGGTGCATTTGGAGAACAAGAGACACAGGTCTGGTGGAGGTGCCCAGCCAGGGTATCCGTCACAATGTTTTTTTTCAAAATTATTGGTTTTTGTTTACAGCGCAAAAAATAAAAGCTGCAAAGGTGATCAAATACCACCAAATAAAAGCTCTATTTGTGGGAGAAAAAAAAGGACATCAATTTTATTTGGGTACAGCGTCACACGTTCGCGCTATTGCCAGTTAAAGCAACGCAGTGCTGTATCGCAAAAAATGGCCTGGTCAGGAAGGGGGTAAAACCCTGAAGTGGTTAAACAGCTCTTATACTGCACAGAAGCCTTGAACTACAAGCACTCTAAAAAGTTGTAGCCCTGGAATACACCCACTGCCTTCTCACAAAACAATGTACAATTCTCAGAAACCTAAAGATAAGTTCTTGTACTGCTGGGTGTGGCAGGGTTATGCTGAATTCCAGTAGCCATATGGTGTACACAGGGATTTGCACGTTTTTTAGCAGGTAAGGTACCCATTAAGATATTCTGAAATATGGTATAACATGCTAGGAGAAACTTCTGCCAACAGCCCACAAAGTGATAGCTAAACTGCATATTATATTGAGTATGCTTTTGTGCTGATGTAACATTGTATTCATCTCTCTTTAAGATGCTGTACTGATTTCCAAGAATATAATCTTGCACAGGCAGGTAAGCACGCAAGTTGCAGTTTTTTAGAAAAAAGGAAATGTGTGCCTGTGACGGAACACAGCTGTGGTTTCTGTTGACATTCAGGTGAAAAAAAAAAAAATGTACTTCAAAGATGGGACATTCGCAAGAAAAAGATGGAAGGAAAAAAATCAGAAGTACTAGCGCTTTGGAAGACCCAACATGTAATTATATGTCCAGCTTTCACTCAGCATACAGCAACCTTCTTCGGTGTTCATTTTACCCTATCTTACTTAAACAGTTTCCCCTGCAGAATTCAAAAGAAAGCAGATGAAAGCTTGAAGAAAAATTTTTCATTCTCTCTGATGCACTTTGGTCAATATAACCAGGAGGAAAGATAAAATAGCAGCACGCACATTGAGCGTCACGGGATTCAGAAATGTATCGAATGGAAAACAAGTGTTAAAGTCATCATGGGATGCTAGAAGAAATTAATAGTTAGCTTAGCAGCTCATCACAACATAAGCTAGGTCCATGTTGCATACATATGTATGGCCATCTGCAAGATGTAAAGCACAGAGCAGTCAAAAACAGAGGGAACTTTAGGTATCTTCTTCTACCACAAACAGATAATTTGCCAAATAAATTTTTTACCTGGTAAAACAACCCATTCACTTTAAAATAGAAATGCAAGGCAAAACATTTTTTGTATACATAAACAGTTCTAAATACTTTTTTTTTTTGTGATCACATGACCTCTGTTTGCAGCGTAAGAGGCTTTAGAGATGTGGGGGTGGAGTCTCCTTCTGACGAGGAGAATGGGCGTGGCAACTTCAACTTATGGCCCATACACGATATACGAAAATCAGATGGAAAAATTAGTACGACGAGCTGTCTGACGATTTTCGGATTGTTAGTACGGTGCTTTCGACAGACGATTTTGCTTTTTCGTCAGACAAACTAGTAAAAAATAATAATAATAAAAATGCTATAAATCTATCCCCTTTTTTGTAGCTGCTATAACTTTTGCGCAAACAATCAATATACGCTTATTGCGTTTTTTTTTTTTTTCACCAAAAATATGTAGAAAAATTTGTATCGGCCTAAACTGTGAATTTTTTTTTTTTTTTTATAGATTTTTTTGGGCATATTTATTATAGCAAAAAGTAAAAAATATTATTTTTTTTTCAAAATTGTCACATTATTTTTGTTTATAGCGCAAAAGATAAAAACCGCAGAGGTGATCAAATACCACCAAAAGAAAGCTCAATTTGTGTGGAAAAAATGATAAAAATTTCATTTGGGTACAGTGATGCATGACCGCGCAATTGTCATTCAAATTGTGACAGCGCTGAAAGCTCAAAAATGGCTTGGGCAGGAAGGGGGAGAAAGTGCCCTGTAGGCAAGTGGTTAAATATCGTGCCTGGGGGGTGTCTATAGTATGCCTGTAAAGTGGCGCATGTTTCCCGTGTTTAGAACTGTCCCTGCACAAAATGACATTTCTAAAGGAATAAAAGTAATTTAAAACTGCTTGCGGCTTTAATGTAATGTCTGGTTCCGGCAATATGTCTGAAAATCATTGAGAAAATCATTGAGAAACCCCCCAGCTAATTACCAGCCCATTTGGGTCTTGTATGGATATTAAGGGGAACCCCGCACCTAAATAAAAAAAAGGAAAGGTGTGGGGCCCCCAGGCCCTATATACTCTGAACAGCAGTATACAGGCGGTGCAAACAAGACAGGGACTGTAGGTTTGTTCTTAAGTAGAATCTGTTTGTAATTTTGAACTGGTACATTTTTTTTTTTGTTTACAAACGTTTTTATTTAAGTATCAGCATCATACAAAGAAAATGTCAGACAGCATAATCAATTCAGAGGGAAAATAAACGTCACATGACATGGGAGAGAGAGATAGGGGTACATAATAGAGTTGACATTACATGAAACTGCACAAGACTGATAAATCATTCGTGATTACATGTGGTGGTTGTGAAAGGTGCCAACAGAAAAAATTCTAAAATGGGATTACGGTACATCGAACCAGTGTTTCCATTTATCATCATAAATTTGCATAGTGTCATAGAGCGTGTGGTGGATATGTTCTGCCAGCTTAATCGCTTCCATTCGTGTCAGCACTTGGGACCAGGCAAGGGACGGGGAGCCCCAGTTGCGTGCGATAACCCAATGGACGGCCAAAAAGAGGGAGTATATTAGTTTAGCGCAAGGTGTAGGGATATCAAGGATGGGTGTAAAGCATAGGCACATTTGGGCTGTAAGGGTAATGGTCCTACCAGCTATGGTTGAAGCTTTGGTGGCTGCCGCCTGCCAAATGGGTTGAAGATGTGTACAGCTCCAAAAGGTGTGAATCAGTGTGCCCGACACAGGGCAGCCCCGAAAACAGAGCGGGGAAACTGCAGGGAAGAGTGTGTGGAGGTGTGCTGGGGTTAGGTACCATCTGAGGTGTAGTTTAACAGCCGTTTCACGAATGGAGTAGGCTCTGGTGTGTTTATACATATTTGTCAACATCTCCTCCCATTCTAGGGGTTCAAAAGTCAGGCCCAATTCCTCCTCCCACCTGAGCATTGGTTTTGTCTTGGCTGGCAGGGCATATTTGTTCAGCATGGTGTATGTCTTGGATATAATCCCTCTGTCTCTAGATGATTGAGAGCATAAGCGTTCATAAGGGGTACAGTGGGTGCGGGAATTCAGAGAGCCCCTGTGTTGGAAGAAATGTCTAACCTGCATGTACTTATATACTTCGGAGGATGGGAACTCATGATCTGTCTGTAGTTGCTGGAAGGATTTAAAATGTCTGCCTTCTTTTAAGGATTGTAACGTAATAACCTCCGATGTCAACCATCTGGAGAATCCCATCCTATCCTCAAAGGCTGGAGGGAAATCTGGATCTCCTATAAAGGAGTATAACGGGGAGAGAGAAGAGGATAAATCAAACTTATGGCCATACAACCGCCAGAGGCGGAGTGCCTGACTAACAATAGAGTTTAGTGGGGTGAGTAGGCACGGCTTTATAGATCCGGCCCACAAGAGTCCCGACAGGTGGAAAGGGAGTATTGACTGAGTCTCAAAGGCCAGCCAGGGAATACCAGATGGGGTTGCGTGCCATTGTGCAGTTTGTGCAAATCTTGACGCTAAGTAGTAGCGCCAAAGGTCGGGAAGGCCTAGACCTCCTAAGGGTTGGGGTCTATATAGTAAGGCTTTATGAAATCTTGTTTTTTTATTATGCCACACAAATCTATTTACTTCTTTTTGGATTGAATCAATATAAGTCTTAGGGACGTATATAGGGAGGGCCCTGAAAAAAAACAATAGCTTGGGCAAAATGGCCATTTTAATGGCTGTGACCCTACCCAGCAGGGAGACGTGATATGTATCCCAGGTTTTAAGTAAGGTTTTGACATGGGAGACTATGGGGTGAAAATTCACATGGAACAGGGAATGAAAAGCAGGGGTAAGCTGAATTCCTAAGTAGCGGAGGGTGTCCGTGCACCAAGTAAATGCAAAGTGATGTCTCAGGGAAACCTCAAGATCTGGAGGTATATTTATTGGCATGGCCGAACATTTGGCTAGATTAACCCCCAGCCCAGAGATTGTGTGGAAAGAATCAAGTAAAGATGTGAGGTTGGGCAATGCTATAAGTGGATTGGACAAGAATAGGAGCACATCATCGGCATAGAGGCTAAGTTTAAATTCGTTAGGGCCTTTGTAGTATCCTTTAATGTTAACATTGTTGGTTATAGCACGGGAAAGGGGCTCTATGGCCAGGGCAAATAGGAGAGGGGATAACGGACATCCCTGCCTTGTGCCCTTCTGGAGGGGAAAAAATGGGGAATTATTGCCTGGGAGTTTAATGTGTGTTTGTGGGTCTCTGTATAAGGAGTGGAAACCGTGTATAAAGTTTCCAGAGATACCGAATTTGGGTAGGAGGTGATCAAGGTAGGACCAGCTGACGCTATCGAATGCCTTGTGAATATCCAGACTGAGCAGGAGAGTTTGCTTAGAATGAAGGTTGGCATCCTGTATTATGTTAGAAACTAGGCGGATATTATCTGTGATCTGCCTACCGGGAATAAATCCCGTCTGGTCGGGGGAGATCAGGCTGGTTATAACAGAGGCAAGTCTGTCTGCTAGCAGTCTGCCGAAGATTTTCAGGTCATTATTGATCACTGATATTGGACGAAAGTTTTGGGGCAGGGAATGATCTTTGTGTGGTTTGGGGATGAGGGACATATTCGCTAGAAGCATCTCTGCTGGAAAGTCATTTCCTTTCAAGATGTAGTTATACAGAGAGGTCAGATGAGGGGACAAAATGTGAGCGAATTTCTTAAAATAGGAAGTGGAGTAGCCATCCGGGCCAGGGGCTGTGGAGGATTTGAGGGATTTGATAATGGACAATATTTCTCGTTCAGAACAGGGCATTCAGGGACTCTAATTGTTGGTCTGTTAGAGTAGGTAGGGCCAGGTCTGAGAACCAGGAATGTGCGGAAGGGTCTGAGGTGGGACTCGACATTTTGAACAAATCTTTATAATATTTTACCAAAATCTCCAGGACATCCTTAGGGTGAGAGACCAAAATGCCCGCAGAGTTGCGAAGTCTATAGGTATGTGAGGGCTTTGTGGCCTGGATGAGTTTCCGGGTGAACATGGTTGAAGACGTATTGCTATGTAGCAAAAACTTAGCTTTGGCCCACCTCAAGGCTTTTTCCGTATCCTCCGAAAGCAGGAGATCTAATGCGTGTTTTTTAGTGTGGATTTGTTCAAGAAGGGCAGGGGAGGGATCCTGACTATATTTGTTGTATAGGGTATTAAGGGTCTTTGTGAGCAAACAGAGATCAGATATTTTAGCTTTGTTTCTTTTGGAGGCTAAGTCAATGAGGTTGCCTCTCATGACTGCCTTATGGGCAGTCCATAAAGTACTTGGAGATGTGTCAGGTAGGTGGTTATCAGTGAAGTACTCCTGCAGTTTGGTGTTAAGCGCCTCAACCGTTGGGGAATCAGTAAGTAGTGATTCGTTCAATCTCCAGGAGTAGGTCGTGGGTTTGAGGCCCATCCCCCGGACTGTGAACTCAATTATATTGTGATTGGACCAAGGGCAAACGTGAATGTCTGCCCTCGAAGAGTTTGCTAGGATAGTGGGGGTGCTGAAGATATGAGGGTTCGAGTAGAATGTATAAGACCTGCACCCAATATTATGTGCCCGCCACGTGTCAATAAGTTGCAGGGCATTTAGACTATTGGACAGGGTTTTAGGAAATGCCTTAGAGGCGGGGGTGCTCCTGCTCCGATCTAGGCTCGGGTTCACCGTGAGATTAAAATCCCCCCCTATTATTAAATGTGGTGAAATGTATCGTTCCAGACCCTGTATTTTACCCTGCAGGATTATAAACCTGCTATCCTTTATATATATGTGTCGCCTCGAAGAGGACTGAGTTACTAATAAAAATGGCAACTCCACGTGTCTTATTAGAGTGGGAGGTACAGTTAAACTGTTTAAATGCTCGATCAAAATATTGTGGGTGATTTGAGCTAGAAAAATGGGTCTCCTGTAGTAGGAGAATGTCTGCTCCCAGGTTTTTATAGTGTCTAAAGGCCTTTCTACGCTTCTGGGGCAGGTTAAAGCCCTGTACATTATGGGACAAGATCATAAGGGCCATCATGAACTAACAGGGATAGGCATATGAATGGGAGGTGCATGTATAAGGGGAAGACCACGTAGAATTGCCATGTGTGCTTCTGTCAAACAAGTAACATAGCATGTCTGTCTTTGAGTAGAGAGAATGAGCGTCTGATCGATACTGTAACAAGGAGAGAAACAACATAAATGACTTTTCAAGGTAAATTGCAAAAATAAGAGCATAACCAGTAAACTTTAACTCAAGGGTGTTAACAAAACCATTACGAGCATGGGGGTCAAAGGAAAACAGTCCAAATGACCAAAAAAACTTTTCCAATGGACTATGTAGTCCTATACCAACCGACGGATCCCGATAGGATCGCAGCGACGAACAGGGCGACCATACAACGCACATCGCCCTGAACCTCACAGCGGCCCGGGTCCCAAGGTCAGCAGGGGGGAAGCAGTGGACGAGAGGAGACCCGTCGCCTCAGATCATATTAGCACTATATCAAAAAGATAAAAAAAATAAAAAAAAATTAAAAAATTAAAAAAAAACAGTGAAAAATAATGTGCCAGAAAAAAGTAAACTGATGCATGCCATCTAGTATGAGCAGAGCAGTGCTCCCGCACAGCTATGGTAGAACTATCCCCGAGAGGGGATAGGTTGATGCAACCTAGCATAAGGAGTAAGCAAGTGTTACCGGTGTAGGTCACATCGTGGTTCAGCCATGGAGGTTTGTGGTCTGAGAGCCAGCACAGAAGTCCCGAGCGTAGGCAAGAAAGTAAACTGTTATGTAGGTAGGATGTTAATACCACTGAGGGGGATTGGAGCATGAGACATGAGCCTGGGGGCTCTGCAAACATGCTAGTGATGACTCCAGTCTCAAGTGTGGACAGGACTCTGATAGGGGAAATCCTGCCCGTCCAGATACCGGAGCCTGTACAAATTCTAAGTGTGGATCTTTAAGCCGGTTGGTCTAGGAAGGGTTGGCGCCATCTGCCCTGGTTCCTTCGAGAAGAAGGGGTGTTCCAGATTGGGTTAGGTCCTGGAGTAGAGGGTCTGCGGATAACAGCCTCTGGTTCCAAGAGGCCTAGTTTAATTAAGATCTCCTTCCCCTCCTCCACGTTATAGGCTGTGCAGGTGGTTACATTGTGCGGGACTGTGAGTTTAAACGGGAAGCCCCATCTGTAGCGAATGTGGGCTGACTGCAGGACTGATGTGACTTCCTTCATGCGACGTCTGCGGTCGAGGGTAGCCAGAGAGATATCAGGGAAAACTTGGATCTTTACCCCATCCAGGTTGATTGTTACCAAATTCCTTGCTGCACGGAGAATCTCCTCTTTAATCAAGAAGTCCTTGAGACATAAAACTATGTCTCGCGGCGGTTTCTCAGCTGGGGGCTTGGGGCGCAATGCCCTGTGAATCCTGTCATACACAAACGCTGAAGCGGGTGTAGAGGGAAGGAGGCTGAGGAACAGCTTAGTGGCAGCGGCCGGGAGGTCCATGACAGACTCGGGTATACCCCGTAGTCTGAGATTGTTCCTCCTGTTTCGATTATCGAGATCCTCGACCTGTGATTGCACCAGTTGGAAATTTTCAGCCAGTGCCTCATAGTCTTTGCGGAGATCCGCGTGTACTACAGCCAATTCATCATGTTTAGCTTCTAACATGTCCGTGCGGCCTCCCAGCGTGGTGATCTCCAGTGAGAGAATACTAGTGGCTTTGTGGAGTTCACTTTGGAACTTTCCAGCTATTTTCTCATACATGGAGGCAAGGCTGTCTTCAAGGTCAGCCTTAGTTAGCTGATAGGGACACTCACCTTCTGTGATTGTTGAAACTGAAGCCTCTGGGGATACCGCCGGCGGCGGGGAACCTCGCTGTGCCTGGGCGCCATCTTTGGACATGACTGCTTTTACAGCGGTGCGGAGAAGGTAAGTTGTAAGGGACCTCTGCGGCTTAGATTTCGGAGGTTTTTTCCGTGAAGGCATGCACCTAAAGTTCCCACAGGGGTGCAGGGTATAAGCAGTACGAAACAAGTGTAGTATAGCCCTGTGGGGAGGCGGTTGGTCTCCTCTTCTGTCGGAGCTCCTGTTAGTTGCGACCTTCTCTCATCGCGTCCAGGCCACGCCCCCTGAACTGGTACATTTTTAAAGTGTACCTCCAGCCAAAAAATCTATTTTTAAGCTTTTTGAAAAACATAGGGAAGGGTTATCACCCCTGTAACATTTTTTTTGCTGTCTGTGCACCTGTTCAGAAGATTTCACCTCACTTTCTGCCCCAATGACAATTGCATTTTGAAAATTTGGATTGGTGATAAAGCATCAGTGGAGAGGAGACACCTTTTTCCCATATTAACTCTTACAGGAGAGAATTTCCCTTCCTAGAGGTAGATTTCCTCTCACTTCCTGTTGTCTCCCTCCGTTTGTAAGTAGGAGTCGTTTGAAACTCGGATGTTTGAAAATAGGGGCCTGCCCTATGTACTCTGCAGAAATTTGTGCCTTCGGTGTTGGTGTTGCCACAACACTGTAAGCCTCACAGTTACTCTTGGTGGGCGCTGGAAGGGGCCTTGCTGTGAAATATATCAAGAATTGTACTTACATGCCCCTGTTGAACAGGGGCAGAAAAATTGGGCCTTAGGCACTGGCGCCACAACACTGCAACCCCTCACAGATACTCTAGTTGGAGCTCAGGAATGAGCCCTGCTGCAAAGTATTACAGCAAAAATTTTAATTACACGCCCCTGTTAAACAGGGGCAGAAAAATTGGGCCTTAGCCACTGGTGGCCATGCCTGTGGTATTAGGAAGAGAAGACCAGCAATTCTGTCTGCAGTTAGCTTTAGTTGCATGCTGTGCACAGGATACAGTACACTGACTGAAAATACTGCAGCTGCCTGCCTGTGGTATTATTGGGAAGAGAACACCAGCAATTGTCTGCAGTCAGCTTATATAGTGTGGGGCGTGTACCTACTCCCCTGAGCCATGATTGGCCAAAGGCACACTTCCTTTGGCCAATTATGGCTCTGTGCTGACGGCGCTGTGATTGGCCAAAGCATGCGGGTCATAGTGCATGCTTGGCCAATCATCAGCCAGCAATGCACTGCGATGCCGCAGTGAATTATGGGTCGTGACGCGCCACTCAAATTTGGCACGAACGGCCCATAATGTTCGAAATTCGGCGAACGGCCGAACAGCCAATGTTCAAGTCGAACATGAGTTTGACTCGAACACGAAGCTCATCCCTACTCTTCACTTTCGACGTGAGACTAGCATGCCACAAAAAACAGAAGTTCAGTCATCTGAAAATCTAAGCGTGTGTACAAGGCTTTAAACAGTACTGTGAGGAGCTGGGGGGAAGGAGGAGGTCAACAGAAGGCAGAAAAACAGCAGTACACTGAACTTCCCAGAGATTGTGCAGGAGGCCATGTGAGCAGAAGTCTGACCAATGGAGTACAGGCAGGCTGTCCTCCCAAGTATAATGTAAAGAAGCAAACTGACCATGCTGAGATGGATGTGCTTTCATGCCTCGTTTTTTCACTTTTAAATAAAAAAACGGGGGACTGGCAGGAGGATCATCAGGTATTTCCTACAAGGGATGTGATGCAAAGAGAACAGGATACTTTTTAGTACAAGTACATGGCAACACAGACACATCAGGAAATGAAATGTTGTGGTAACATATAATTCAATAATATTGCAGATCCCAAGAAGATGGGTTGAGACAGAATGAAACAGAGAGATCTTAACCACTTGCCGTCCACGCTATAGCCGAATGACGGCTTCAGCATGGCCGGCTAGTTCTGGGAGGCCATCATATGTCATATGATGGTCTCTTTTGATCGCGCCCACTGCACGCCCGCTGTGGGGCGTGGGCTGCACGCTCTGAGATCAGTGTTAGGTAAACAGCGATCTTGCAGTGAATTATGGGGCGCTCAGCGGCGCTCAAATTTGCCACGAATGCCCCATATGTTCAGTTCATTTGCGAACAAACGAACACCCGACGTTCATTTCGAACATCGGGGCCATCCCTAGTCTCTTGGTGTGTTTTAGGCGATATAGAGCATAGTAAGGAACAGATTGCTTTAGTCCCATGACAAATGGAGAATGTGTGTGACTGTTGCAGCTTCCACACTTAAAAGGGCTTTAATTGTGGATTTGGATAGATGAAGAAAAGCTGCCATTACCTGAACAAGTGGAATTTTCAATTCAAAGCCCAAGGCTACACCAAAAAAAGGAATACGAAAATGTAAAAAGGACACTATAAATAGAGAAAAATTATATAAACATACAATTTATCAACACTTTTTTTTTTTTTTTTTTTTATAACGTCTGTCCTTTAAACACTTCCTGCCCAGACCAATTTTTAGTTTTCAGCACTGTTGCACTTTGAATGCAGTGCCGGCCCAAGACATTGTGCTGCCTGGTACCAAGAATGAAATGCTGCCCCCCCCCCCCAAAAGAAAAATCACGCCCACCAAAATGCCCCCATATTCATTATTTTATATCATGATAACCAAAATGGACCTGTCATGGCTCTATACATGTATATAGGAGTATAAAAGGACCTGTGCGTGGCCGTTGGCCGAGATGTCAGCTGGCCACCCGCGATCGCTCCATAGAGCCAGAACGGGGATCTGTCAATGTAAACAGACAGATCCCCATTCTGACAGGGGAGGAGAGACAGATCTGCTGTTCCTAGTGATTAGGAACAGAGATCTCTCTCCTCCTCCAGTCAGTCCCCATCCCCCCAGTTAGAAACACCTCCCAGGGAAAACATTTAACCCCTTTCCTGACAGTGACATTTACACAGTAATCAGTGCATTTTTATAGCACAGATCGCTGTATAAATGTCACTGGTCCCAAAACTGTGTCAAGTGTCAAGTGTCCAATCTGTCCACCGCAATGTCACAGTTTCGCTAAAAATCGCAGATCACCGCCATTACTAGTAAAAAAATATATAATAATAATAAAAATGCCATAAATCTATCCTCTATTTGGTAGACGCAATAACTTTTGTGCAAACTAATCAATATACACTTATTGCGTTTTTTTTTTTTTACCAAACATATGTAGAAGAATACATATCGACCTAAACTGATGAAGAAATTTTTATTTTTTTGGATGTTTATTATAGCAAAAGTTAAAATAAAAACAATTTTCAAAGTTGTCGCTATTTTTGTTTATAGCACAAAAAATAAAATCCGCATAAGTTATCAAATACCACCAAAAGAAAGCTCTATTTGTTTAGGTACAACGTCACACGACCGCGCAATTGTCAGTTAAATCAATGCCGTGCCGAATCGGAAAAAAATGATTGAAGTGCATTATTTCTATTGTTATATAAAATAAAATAGTTCAACTCACCATAATGCAGAATAAGTGGGAGCCCCGAGTGTGTCACTTCCCGCGTCACCTGCCACCAGATGCAGATTGTCACTTGTTGCGAATTGTCACTTGCCACAATGCCATCTGCCACAAATTGCGGCTGGTCACTTGCCACGATGCCACACATTGCAGATTGTCACTTGCCACGACATCACCTGCCACACGTAGCGGATTGTCCCTTGCCATGACGTCACCTGCCACACGTCTGACAGAGAGGAGGAGGGGGTCTGACAGAGAGGAGGAGGGGGTTCTGACAGAGAGGAGGAGGGGGGTCTCACAGAGAGGAGGGGGGTCTGACAGAGAGGAGGAGGGGGGCGGCTGATAGAGAGGAAGAGGGGGGGCTGATAGAGAGGAAGAGGGGGGCGGCTGATAGAGAGGAAAGGGGGCTGATAGAGAGGAGGGGGGCGGCTGACAGAGAAGATGAGAGAGACGGACCTCAGGAGGGGGGGCGAGGAGGGGGGTGGCTGATAGAGAGGAGGGGGGCCGCGGGTGGCTGACAGGGCAGATGAGAGAGACGGACCTCAGGAGGGGGGCGGATGATAGAGAGGAGGGGGGTGGCTGATAGAGAGGAAGGGGGGCGGCTGACAGAGCAGATGAGAGAGACGGACCTCAGAAGAGGGGGTGGCTGATAGAGAGGAGGGGGGGCCATGGGCAGCTGACAGGGAGATGAGAGAGACAGACCTAAGGAGGGGGGCGGCTGATAGAGAGGAGGTGGGGCAGTGGGCGGCTGACAGGGAGATGAGAGAGACAGACCTCAAAAGGGGGGGCGGCTGACAGAGAGAGGGGGGCCGCGGGCAGCTGACAGGGAGATGAGAGAGACAGACCTCAGGAGGGGGGGCGGCTGATAGAGAGAGGGGGGGCCGCTGGCAGCTGACAGGGAGATGAGAGAGACAGACCTCAGGAGGGGGGGCGGCTGATAGAGAGGGGGGCCGCAGGCAGCTGACAGGGAGATGAGAGAGACAGACCTCAGGAGGGGGGGCAGCTGATAGAGAGAGGGGGGGCCGCTGGCAGCTGACAGGGAGATGAGAGAGACAGACCTCAGGAGGGGGGGCGGCTGATAGAGGGGGGGGCGCGGGCAGCTGACAGGGAGATGAGAGAGACAGACCTCAGGAGGGGGGGCGGCTGATAGAGAGAGGGGGGGGCCGCGGGCAGCTGACAGGGAGATGAGAGAGACAGACCTCAGGAGGGGGGCGGCTGATAGAGAGAGGGGGGGCCGCAGGCAGCTGACAGGGAGATGAGAGAGACAGACCTCAGGAGGGGGGGGCTGATAGAGAGAGGGGGGGGCCGCGGGCAGCTGACAGGGAGATAAGAGACAGACCTAAGGAGGGGGGGGCGGCTGATAGCTGCCCACGGCCCCCCTCTCTCTATCAGCCGCCCCCCCCCCCTCCTTAGGTCTGTCTCTCTCATCTCCCTGTCAGCTGCCCGCGGCCCCCCTCTCTCTGACAGGGAGATGAGAGAGACAGACCTAAGGAGGGGGGGGCGGCTGATAGAGAGAGGGGGGCCGCGGGCAGCTGACAGGGAGATGAGAGAGACAGACCTCAGGAGGGGGGGGGTGGCTGATAGAGAGAGGGGGGGCCGTGGGCAGCTGACAGGGAGATGAGAGACAGACCTCAGGAGGGGGGGGCAGCTGATAGAGAGAGGGGGGGCTGCGGGCAGCTGACAGGGAGATGAGAGAGACAGACCTCAGGAGGGGGGGGGCGGCTGATAGAGAGAGGGGGGGCCGTGGGCAGCTGACAGGGAGATGAGAGACAGACCTAAGGAGGGGGGGGGCGGCTGATAGAGAGAGGGGGGCCGCGGGCAGCTGACAGGGAGATGAGAGAGACAGACCTAAGGAGGGGGGGGCGGCTGATAGAGAGAGGGGGGGCCGCGGGCAGCTGACAGGGAGATGAGAGACAGACCTAAGGAGGGGGGGCGGCTGATAGAGAGAGGGGGGGCCGCAGGCAGCTGACAGGGAGATGAGAGACAGACCTAAGGAGGGGGGGGGGCGATAGAGAGAGGGGGGGCTGCGGGCAGCTGACAGGGAGATGAGAGACAGACCTAAGGAGGGGGGGGGGGCGGCTGATAGAGAGAGGGGGGCCGCGGGCAGCTGACAGGGAGATGAGAGACAGACCTAAGGAGGGGGGGCGGCTGATAGAGAGAGGGGGGGCCGCGGGCAGCTGACAGGGAGATGAGAGAGACAGACCTCAGGAGGGGGGGGCGGCTGATAGAGAGAGGGGGGCCACGGGCAGCTGACAGGGAGATGAGAGAGACAGACCTCAGGAGGGGGGGCGGCTGATAGAGAGAGGGGGGCCGCGGGCAGCTGACAGGGAGATGAGAGAGACAGACCTAAGGAGGGGGGGGGCTGATAGAGAGAGGGGGGCTGCGGGCAGCTGACAGGGAGATAAGAGACAGACCTCAGGAGGGGGGGGCGGCTGATAGAGAGAGGGGGGGCCGCGGGCAGCTGACAGGGAGATGAGAGACAGACCTCAGGAGGGGGGGGGGGCGGCTGATAGAGAGAGGGGGGGCCGCGGGCAGCTGACAGGGAGATGAGAGACAGACCTCAGGTCTCCTGTGACACAGGGCTAGTTAGGACTCGGGGAGCATGCAGGGCTGGCGCAATTACCCACAGTCCAGCTCCTCCGCTCCTCCAGGCGAATCACAAGCCTCATGTCTGCTGTCCGTCCCTCCCACATAACCTGCTCGGCCAATCACAGGACACCCGCCGCTGCCCATTGCTGAGCTTGGCTCAAAACACAGAGATATTTTTAGGCAGCAGTTTGAACACTGATTTGCCCCTCCCCTGAAAGTGCCGCCTGGGACCGTGGTACCATCGGGTCCCATGGTAGGGCCGGCCCTGTTTGAATGACAATTGCGCGGTCATGCTACACTGTACCCAAATGAAATCTTTATTTTTTTTTCCCCACAAAGAGAGATTTCTTTTGGTGGTATTTGATTACCTCTGCGGTTTTTATTTTTTGCGCTATAAACAAAAGCAGAGCGACAATTTTGAAAAAACACAATATTTTTTACATTTTGATTTAATAAATATCACAATTTTTATTTTATTTTTTTAAAACAATTTTTTTCCTCAGTTTAAACCGATATGTATTCTTCTACATATATTTGGTAAAAAAAATCGCAATAAACGTATATTGATTAGTTTGCGCAAAAGTTATAGTGTCTACAAAATAGGGGATAGATTTATGGCATTTTTTAAAAAATTGTTTACTAGTAATGGCGGCAATCTGCGTTTTTTTTTGTTTTTTGTGACCGTAACATTGTGACGGACATATCGGACACTTTTGACACGTTTTTGGGACCATTCACATTTATATAGCGATTAGTGCTAAAAAAATGTGTTTACTGTGTAAATTTGACTGCCAGGGAAGGGGTTAACACTAGGGGGCAATCAATGGGCTAATATGTTCCCTAGTGAGTGATTCTAACTGTAGGGGGAGGGGACTCACAAGGGGAGGAGACTGATCTGTGTTCCTCTGTACTGGGAACACACATCGGTCTCCTCACCTTTGACAGGACATGGATCTGTTTGTATACGGTCCCGCCGTGATTGCGGGCAATCGCGGGTGCCCGGCGGACATCGTGGCCGCCGGGCACACAAACTGGGTCCCGAGCGTTGTGGCGGGCGCGCACTCCCTAGACGTCCGGGAAGCAAGGACGTCATATGACGTCCACCCGGAGGGAGGGAGGGAGGGTTCCTGCCGGCATCATATTACTATGGCCCAGTAAGGAAGTGGTTAAGGTGCCTATACATGTGCAGATAACAAAATACTGTAGGCAGAGGTACTTTCAATTCTGATAACCTTTTAAGAAAAAGAGCTTTGTATTTTCATGCCCATTGCAAGCCAACTACAGTATAAAAAGGGTTAATGAAAGCACTGCTCCCTCTTCCCCCTCAAGGTTAACATGGCAATTCTTCCTCAGGTTGCCCTGAAATAGCTATAGATAAAGACGCATCACTGAGGCCTTTGTCTCCATTGTGCTGAGAGAAATGCATTTTCATTCAGATTTTTATAAGCATCAATGATATTAATAAAGCCTTGTGCTGAAAGTCTTGCTTTTGGAACACTACATCCTTATCATTACTAAACCACCTTTTCCACCAGCCATATGCAAACAGAAGAATTTGTGTGTGAAGTAGCCAAGACCTGCTTGGCACATAACCTTTTTTTTTTTTTTTAACCTACACAAGCTTAGTCAGTAACAGAAGCAATCTGTAATATCTAAAAGCTATTGAATATTGATCTTTCAGTGATCTGACAGTTACTATGGCTTATTGAACTTTATTTTTATCTTTGTACTAATTTATTAAAAATATCAATACGTTTGAGTCAAGGGTTTCCAATACATGTCATATAATTACAAACATTAAAATTGAGAAAAAAGCCAAGTGAATACCAATGGAGAGCTAGCATTATATAACAAGATATTAAGAGCTCACCTGGTTAGGGGAGAGGCACTGATCTCAAGAATGTGGGACTGTGTCCAAGTAGAATGTGTATACCACTCAGGTAGCAATCAAGCGTAGGTGCCCACCTCGGCTCGCCATCGCAAACACCAAAGGTAAAAAGAAACTGGTCGCACACCACCACGGAGCTATTACAAAATCAATCCTTTTATTGTCTTTATAGCCAGAAAAGCAAGACGGGACATTTTGTTGACGCGTTTCACACTAACATGCCCACAGTATATACATCCTTACTTTGACGTTAAATACTGTGGTAATGGCAGCAGCTAGCTGCCATAACCACAGTATTTTTTTTATACTGTGGGCGATTCTCTGTAAGATAAGTGATCCTGGCAGCGGATTTGCCACATGATCACTTTTAGAGGCAAAGGGAGAGGTGCCCGCCCCCCATCGCTTCCTGGTCGTCTCAGGGCTTACCGAACCTGTCGGTTAGCCCGGAGCTGATCTGACCCGATCCATGGCTGGGCAGGAAGCCAAGTGAGGGCAAGCCCCAACTCAGGCTATATGCCCTTTGAGGACCGAAGCGACGTACAACATCACTTCCGCCTTCCAGCCTTAAAGGGATGATTTTTTTCATCTCTTAAAGGCAAAATTACTTTTTTTTTTGCTTTTAAATGTGAGATCTGAGGTCTTTTTGACCCCAGGTCTTGTGATAAAGAGGGCTTGCATTGGTTATTTATATCACAAGGGATGCTTACATTCCTTGTAATAGGAATAAAAGTGATCAAAAAAAAAACTTAACCACTTAAGCCCTGGACCATTTGGCTGGTCAAAGACCAGGCCACTTTTTGCGATTCGGCACTGCGTCACTTTAACTGACAATTGCACGGTCGTGCGACGTGGTTCCCAAACAAAATTGACGTCCTTTTTTTTCCCACAAATAGAACTTTCTTTTGGCGGTATTTGATCACCTCTGCGGTTTTTACTTTTTGCGCTATAAACAAAAAATGAGCGTCAATTTTGAAAAAAAAATCAATATTTTTTACTTTTTGCTATAATAAATATCCCCAAAAAATATATAAAAAAAATAAATTTTTCCTCAGTTTAGGATGATGCGTATTCTTCTACATATTTTTGGTAAAAATCGCAATAAGCGTTTATTGATTGGTTTGCGCAAAAGTTATAGCGTCTACAAAATAGGTGATAGTTTTATGGCATTTTTATAAAAATTTTTTTTTTTACTGGAAATGGCGGCGATCAGCGATTTTTATTGTGACTGTGACATTATGGCGGACACATCAGACACTTTTGACACCATTTTGGGACCATTGTCATTTTTACAGCGACCAGTGCTATAAAGATGCACTGATTACTGTAAAAATGACACTGGCAATGAAGGGGTTAAACTGTAGGGGGCGCTGAAGGGGTTAAGTATGTCCTAGGAAGTGATTCTAACTGTTAGGGGGCGTGGCTATGATTGACATGTCACTGATCACTGTTCCCGATGAGAGGGAACAGACGATCAGTGACATGTCACTAGGAAGAATGGGGAGATGTTGTGTTTACACTGACATCTCCCTGTTCTTCAGCTCCGTGACACAATCGCGGGACACCGGCGGCGGCGCGTGCGCTACCACACGGCGGCAAATTAAAGGGGACGTACCTGTACGCCCATTTGCCCAGCCGTGCCATTCTGTCAACGTAAATGATCGTGCGGCGGTCCTTAAGCGGTTAAATTGACAATCTAAAAATAAAAAGTAAAACAAATAAGAAAATAAAAATTAAAGCGCCTCGTCCCTCTGAGCTTGCGCGCAGAAGCGAACACATACGTAAGTCGCGCCCACATATGTAATGTGAGGTATTGCCACGATCGTTAGAGAGAGAGAGAGCAATAATTCTAG
Organism: Rana muscosa; assembly: GCA_029206835.1. Lineage (NCBI taxonomy): Eukaryota > Metazoa > Chordata > Amphibia > Anura > Ranidae > Rana > Rana muscosa. The sequence continues at coordinate 134,108,225 of CM055126.1, forward strand.
TACTAGACCTATTCTGCAACTCTAAACAGGTAACCTGTAAAAATTAGTAAATTTCACCTACGGAGACTTTTAAGTACCGTAGTTTGTCGCCATTCCACAAGCATGCACAATTTTAAACCGTAACATCATCTTTCACATTATACAAAAAAATGGGCTAACTTTACTATTTTGTTTTTTTCTATTCAAAAAAGGTGAATTTTTTCACAAAAAATTGCATTCGTATAATCGCTGCTCAAATACAGTGTGATATAAAATATTGCAATGATTACCATTTTATTCTCTAGGGTCTCTGCTAAAAAAATATATATATATATCATGTTTGGGGATTCTAAGTAATTTTCTAGCAAAAAATACTGATTTAAACTTGTAAACAAAAAGTTCCAGAAAAGGCCTGGTCTTAAAGTGGTTAATCATAACCTGTCGTTGTCATGGCTTGTGTCCGCTGACACCCACCAGCATCCAGTCCGCTAAAAAACGATATATGGGGATACGTTCCCTATTCATCTGGCGGATGGTATGACAGTCAAATGGAAATGCACAAGCAGTCCTGCATAGCGGAGCGCACACAGACCTGACATCAACCTGCTCAGCAGGGATCAGTGAACAGATTCCGGAAGATTTGCTTGACGGAGTCCGCCCTGTCTGAAAGGGGCCTAAGGCTGGCCATAGACGGTTCGAATATCGGCCGGTTCAGCAGGAACCGGTTAAGATTTGAACTGTGTGTGGGCAGCCTGAATGTACCAAGTTGATCGATCGATCAACTAGGGTACAACCAGCCTGCCAGATTCACTTGTAATTATCGCTACCGGATGCTATAGTCGCTAAGAATAATCACTGTCTTATCACAGCGGGGACAGCTTTCTCGCCCGCTTTCACCCCCCTGCCAATTTTCTTTCCTGCAGGAAAGGTTGCAGGAAACAAATTTGCGCTGTCTATGGCCTGCCTAAGTCTGTGACTGTTATTGCCAGCTGTGCTTGTTCTCTATACTGTGTGAAGATTGTCCTTTCCCTCCAATCAGGGCTCAGAGCTGTTGGGTGTGTGAAGACTTCAGATTCCCACTTCCTGCTCCTAGAACTAAAGAGAAATCCTTTCCTGTTTATGTTTTCAGGACGATCTACAGAAGAAATAGCTGCAGATACAGATACAACTTATGTGGACGGCCTTGTTTGATCTCTGTGTATCACCCAATGCTAGTCACTTTACTGGGTACATGTGAGGATTTACAACCACTTTAAAGCCTAGAAAGCATAAGGGAGATGTCTGGTATATGTGTATAAGAAAATTCTTCCCATATTTAACGCAAATGTTTTAGATATGCACATTTTAGAAAGGACATGTGTAGCGGGCATTTAAATTTGGGGGGGAGCATCTGGGTTATTCAACCCGGATGCACTAATTGTTAGGGAGTCTGAGAGTCCCTTTTGTGGTTCTTGGAGGACTCTGGTGGTGCAAGATTCCCTGCGGCCTGCAGGTGGCGTTGTCGCCCTGGGCCGGAGTTGAACCCGCACCGCAAGACTGCTCCTTTTTTGTCCTTTCCTGGTGCTGGTACAGCGGGGCGGGGAACCCGCTGTGGCGCAAAGAGAGAGGGGATAAAAGGGATGGACGCCCTTACCACGTGGGTGTTGTGGTCCGAGGGTTCAGAGTTCGGAGTTGGAGGACGCGGCCGCACCCAGGCACCTTCAGCCTGGGTGCTGGCGTTCCGGAGTTCCAGGCTCAGGTGCCCTTGACCTGGCCGGAGCGAGAGATGGAGTCCATCCCAGGCACCTTAAGCCTGGGTGAGGTACTATGGCCAAGGCCTGGGGCCCAGTAACTTCGACTGGGTTCCGCGAGGGTGGAGGAGTCTGAGGGGCCCTAAGGTGTTGGGACCCGTATCTGAGGTGAGGAGGCCGGGGAGTGTAACCCTTCTGAATAGCCCGGTACAGCACTAATCCAGTGACGGCGGGGCCTCTGGTAACTCTCTTGGAGGGATGTCTTCCCCCTGACAGGGACTGCAGCGTAGCGAAGGTAACTCCAGTTCCTGTTCATTAGAGTCGCTGGAAGAGACTCTGAAGCCAAAAAGTACGTTTTACAGCCACTGTGCTTAGCAACCGTTGGTGAAACCTCAATGGTTTAGTTTCTTTGAGGATTGTGCCTTGACCTACTCCCCACCAATACTAAACTGTTCTATGGGTCTCAAACTGTCTGCTCGCAAAGGACTATTTGTTTGCCGTTATGGAATAAATAAGTGTTGGACCTTTTCAGTGTGTGGTACTCCAATTACTGGGAGCAAAGGGGGATATCAGCAGAACAGACTTGGCTCTGAGAGTATACACAGCCCGAAGGTAATCTGATGCTGGCCTTCACCTCTACATGCTGTAATCTAGAGGACATGGGCCGTGGCGCACCTCGCTCTCCCCTTCAAGGTACCCCTAGACCGGAGCCATAGTAACCGCTAAAGAAGAGAGAGAGGGTGAGGCCGCTACACATGCTTGGCATATTGTGTAACTCCTTCACCCCACTTGGAAAAATATATGGTGTATGACAGAGCTGCTTTCAGTATGAGACTCTATAACGCCTGTTATTTATTTAGATAAGAACACTTTTTATTCAGCAGAAATATCTAATAGCTAAAGACAATACTATTTAACATACCCTGCCAAAATGGTATAATAATTTTAGAGACCTGACAGAAATATTACATAGTATACATGGGTGTCCGCTGAACTTTTTTCAGGGGGGGGCATCATTTTAAGGTCATCCATGCTCCGTCTCTTTTTGACAATGTCATGAAGGGGAGGAGCTTGGTCATTATCACATAAAGCGCAGGCATGCAAAGGTTTGAGAAACCTGATGCAACTATCAAGCAACTAGTAACTTTGAATAACAATATCATAAAAAAATGGAGTCCCCCCCCCCCAAGGAAATAACAACCCCCAGGATCAGTGCCAGTTTCTGTAATCACAAACCCCAGCTTTGCTCTCAGTTTCCGCAATAAAAATCGCCAGCATTGGTGTCAGTAGCAAAAATAATAACCCCCCACATCGGTGCAGATTTCTAGAATAAAAACTTCAGTATCTGTACCAGTGTACATAATAATGACTCTCAGCACTAAAAACTCCCAGCATTTGGTGTCATTTTCTGCAATAATTGCCCCCAGCATAGATGGGAGAATATCAGGTTAGACACTTCCTAATGGCTCAGTCCCTAGGAACAGTAAAGCTCTGTACACACGATCGGATTTCCTATTAATTTTAAACCAATGGATTTTTCCATCGGAAATCCGATGAAGCTGACTTCCATCAGTTTTGCCTACACACCATCCGTCAAAAAACCGATCGTCCCAAACGCCGTGACGTAAAATACTCAGACGAGCCAAGAAAAATGAAGTTCTATGCTTCTGAGCATGCGTTGACTTGATTCTGAGCATGCGTGGGTTTTTTATCCGATGGAGTTCCCCACAGACAATAGTAATTTGCTATTTGTTTTTTTTTTCCATCGGATAAATTTAAAACGTTCGATTTTTTTAACTCCGATGGAAAAAAGACCGATGGGGCCCATACACAATCGGTTTGTCCGATGAAAAAAGTCCATCGGACTGTTTTCATTGGTAAAACCGATCATGTGTACAGGGCTTTATGGATAATGGCCAAAGTCTTACCAGACTTGGTGAAACCGCAACAGTGATCCCTCTGGCTGGACGTTCGCTCACTCTGGGTTGCCCAGGGTGACTCTAGTCAGTAGTGTAGCATGCCTGTACCCTGGCAGTGGCTCGGTCTTTCTCCCTCTCTGGTGGTGCGGGTACAGCGTGGCTCCCTCTCTGGTGGTGCGGGTACAGCGTGGCTCCCTCTCTGGTGGTGCGGGTACAGCGTGGCTCCCTTTCTGGTGGTGTGGGTACAGCGAGGCTCTCTAGTTGGTGCGGGTAGAGCGTGGCTCCCTCTCTGGTGGTGCGGTTACAGCGTGGCTCCCTCTCTGGTGGTGAGGTTACAGCGTGGCTCCCTCTCTGGTGGTGTGGTTACAGCATGGCTCCCTCTCTGGTGGTGCGGTTACAGCGTGGCTCCCTTTCTGGTGGTGTGGGTACAGCGTGGCTCTCTAGTTGGTGTGGGTAGAGCGTGGCTCCCTCTCTGGTGGTGCGGTTACAGCGTGGCTCCCTCTCTGGTGGTGCGGTTACAGCGTGGCTCCCTTTCTGGTGGTGCGGGAACAGCGTGGCTCCCTTTCTAGTGGTGTGGGTACAGCGTGGCTCTCTAGTTGGTGCAGGTAGAACGTGGCTCTCTGGTGGTGCCCGTACAGCGTGGCTCCCTCTCTGGCTTCCCCCAGCACAGTATTCTCTTTCCTCTTGTAACACCCCCCCCCCCAGCAGAGTGCTTGCATGCTGGGGGCTGTAGCATGGTGTCTGTGGACACACTGGGGCCACCACTCTTCAGGGACTACATTTCCCATGATGCCCCCAGAGTCTCCTGATTGGCTCTCTGCTGTGGCCAATCATGGGGAGGAAAACAGCGAGCAGGAAGCTGGGCGACGGCACAGTGAATGCAATAAGAGTTGCTCTCTCTCTCTTCTAGCTTCAGCGCCGCTGCTCCATTTACCAGAGAACTTGGCAGCGACACCGTGACAGGGAGAGGAGAGCTGCCGGCTGTCTGTATATCTCCCCCAATCGCCCCACTTCTGTCAGCCAAAGAGAGAGAGAGAGCGTCTCTAATTGAATTTGCTGCGCCGCCGCCTTGCTTCCCGCCCCCTGTTTTCCTCCCTGCTGTTTTCCTTTCAGAGAATCACGGCACTGGATTCCAGGGGGGGGAAATTGCTCCCCCTAGCCCTATGGAGCGGACGCCCATGATGCAAAAATGAAGGGGAATGTCTGGACAGCCGCACAAAAAAGTTGCTTTATTGCAAAATCACAGGATACATGCCACAGCAGACAGGATACAAGTTGACGCATTTCACACTAAAACTTAGCTCTTAATCATAGCTAACACACATAAAAATGTATATCCAATACATGTACTCTTTCCCACTGGTCACATGGCCAGAGGTATGGTGAAAAAAGTCTAATCATCATAGTGCTGATTGGTATCACCTGTGAACACAAGTAAACCCAAAACATGTGATTAGGAAGCGATCACACCCATGGAATGAGTGAATTAAAAAGAAAGTGTAAATATGCCCTGTAACGGCTGCCCAAGTATGAAGGGGTTAACGCCGTTTAAGATATTCCCTCTCTGGACACACATCCACTGCCGATCCTCCACAGTCAGGCGATCGCTTCCCATAGGATTAATCCTTCCAAACATACGAGACGAACGCTCTGTGTGTTGAAGTCCCAAAAACCGGGAATTTATTTATTACAAGCACATGGTAACACATTTCTCTTCAAAACCCTTCCCTCCCATCCTTGGGGAACAGGGTGGGGTAAACTGTCCAATGACAATGGTCATACAGGTCAGGTGTGTTCAAACTTCTCTTTCAGTAAACAGTCTTAGCAGGAGGGGTGATTCCCCCCCCCCCTCACAGAAAGACACTTAAACATCCCATAAATGGCAGCCAGACGGTCTACCAAGCTCCAATCCACACGACCACAGTAGCAGACTTAATTACCACAAGCCACAATAGACAATAGAATGCAATCACACCCCATCACAGCAAATATTACACAACAGCCCACACACAATATACACCCAATATATACCATGTATATACAGCATTGAATATGACTATCCCAGATTATGGTGGGGTTCTCATTCCCCCTGTGCCCCAAGTGACCCCTGTCACATGCCCATTTCTTCTAATAAACAAAACCTATACAATATGAAGTAAAAAACGTGTATATATATATATTGTGAGGGGGTTAGCTCGGCAGCGGGTGTGTGTGACCCCCGGGATGGGCTCCCCACACAAAACAGGCCCAGCAAACGGAGGTTGTGGTTTTCAAAATCAAAAAAGGTGCGGTTTATTTTCTATTTACAGTGACAAAACACAGCAAAGCAAAAGAAACATAACCAAAATAAATCCTGGTCAAGTTGACCTCTGACTAAACATACAGGTTTCCTAACTAACAACTGGGATCAGCCTAGTGCTGTCCTAGTCCCTAAGTCCCTGGTTTAGTAAAAGTCCAAACAAATAGCCACACAGGCTTTGTCTCACCGTACAGGGGTTCACTCTCCCTAGACAGTCCACACAGGTCTGGTTCCAGGCATGAGCTAACATCTAATGAAGCTGGGAGTTCTTATAGAGGCCTAAATGAGCTGACAAGGTTCAGCTGGTCTCCTCATCTCTGTCTGCACGACGCCCCACACTCTCCCTAGAGGTATGAGTCATCCATGAGCCCACTAGCCTTATACAACTCTCCACCTAGTTGTATAAGTCGGCGTAAAGCCTGAATCTGGGCGAAATATATCTACCCCCCTGGATGCAACCAGGTGACTTTACCTTCCTGCTGTCACATACCCCCCCCTCTTGTTTTAACCTCGGGGTTGGAACACCAGCAATCAGGCATTCATGTACTCGAGACAAAGCATCCACATTCCCCATTTGAACGCCAGGGCGATGCTTTACTGTGAAGTTGAATTCCTGGAGGGCCAGGAACCACCTATTCACTCTTCTATTTGTTTCCTTGTTTTGAGCCATCCACTTTAACGGAGCGTGATCCGTAACCATGTCAAAGTGCCTACCTAGCAGGTAGTACCGAAGGGAATCTAGAGCCCACTTCACCGCTAAACACTCCTTTTCAACGGTGGCGTAATTTACCTCATGGGACTTCAACTTCCTGCTGAGGTAAATGACTGGGTGCTCTTCCCCGTTCCAGACCTGGGACAATACTGCTCCTAACCCCACATCTGACGCATCACTTTGTACGACAAAGTCTTTAGAGAAGTCGGGTGAGTACAACACTGGCTGGCTACATAAGGCTTGTTTCAAGAATTGGAATGCTGCCTCAGCCTCGGGGGTCCATTTAATCATGACCGACCCTTTCCCCTTCGTCAGGTTGGTTAGGGGCACAGCCTTAGAAGCAAAGTGGGGAATGAATCGCTGATAATACCCAGCGATTCCCAGAAAGGCTCGTACCTGCTTCTTGCTGTTGGGACGTGGCCAACTCTGGATGGCCTCGACTTTGTTGAGTTGGGGTTTTATTACTCCCCTCCCAATGGTGTACCCAAGATATTTGGCCTCCTCCTGCCCAATGGTACACTTCTTGGGGTTAGCCGTAAACCCCGCTTCCCGAACAGAGTCCAGGACTGCTTGCACTTTTGGCAGATGTGAGGCCCAATCTGTGCTATGGACAATTACGTCATCCAGGTAAGCCGCAGCATACTTCCGATGGGGCCTCAGCATCTGGTCCATTTTCCGCTGGAATGTGGCCGGCGCATTCTGTAACCCGAACGGCATTCTTTTATATTGGAACGCCCCGTCTGGGGTTACAAATGCGGTTTTCTCTTTGGCCGACTTGGCCAGGGGGATTTGCCAATACCCTTTTGTGAGGTCAAGAGTCGTCATGTATCGGGCTGTTCCCAGCCGGTCGATCAACTCATCTATACGTGGCATGGGGTAGGTGTCAAATTTTGTAACTTTGTTCAACTGACGAAAATCGTTACAAAATCGCCAGCTCCCATCCGGTTTAGGCACCAACACGATGGGACTAGACCAATCACTTTGGGACTCCTCTATCACCCCTAAGTTCAGCATTTTCTGTACTTCCTCCCGTATTGCCTCCCGTCGAGCCTCTGGGATCCGATAGGGTTTTAACTTCACCCTTTCACCGGGCGGGGTAATGATGTCATGCTCTACCCCAGATGTTTGTCCCGGCAGCTCAGAGAATACCTCCTTGTTGCGAAGCACAAACTCCTTAACCTCCTGTTGTTGGGGTTGTGACAAGGTGGCTGCTATTCCAACCTCAGGAATCACGCAACCAGTTTGAGCTGGTGACCAAGTGTCTGCGACTAGGGACTCTCTATCCCTCCAGGCTTTCAACAGATTAACGTGATAGATCTGTTCGGGCTTTCGCCTTCCTGGTTGTCTGACCTTGTAATTCACTTCGCTCACTTTTTCCATTATCTCGTAGGGGCCTTGCCATTTGGCAAGGAATTTACTTTCAACCGTAGGGACAAGTACCAATATCCTATCCCCCGGGGAAAAGGTACGGGTCTTGGCTCCACGGTTGTACACTCTCTGCTGTGCCAACTGCGCTTGGGCCAAATGTTCCTTCACGATGGGCATTACCTGTGCAATTCGATCTTGCATCAGGGCGACATGCTCAATCACACTCCTGTGGGGAGAACTCTCACTTTCCCAAGTTTCCTTGGCAATATCCAACAGCCCTCTTGGGTGTCTCCCATACAGTAACTCAAAGGGGGAGAATCCCGTAGAGGATTGGGGCACCTCCCTAATAGCAAACATCAAATAAGGAAGTAAACAGTCCCAATCCTTTCCATCTCTATCCACCACTTTCTTCAACATTTGTTTTAGGGTTTTGTTGAATCTTTCAACCAGCCCATCGGTTTGGGGGTGATACACAGACGTACGCAATTGCGTCACTTTGAACAATTTACACAGCTCTTTCATAACCCGGGACATAAAGGGTGTACCTTGGTCCGTAAGCAGTTCTTTACAAATACCCACCCGGCTAAAAACAAGAGATAGCTCTTTGGCTATGGTTTTGGCCGAGGTATTTCGGAGAGGGATCGCTTCTGGATAACGGGTGGCATAGTCCATTATAACTAATATGTACTGGTGCCCCCTAGCGGACTTGATTATAGGACCTACCAAATCCATGGCGATCCTCTCAAACGGGACCTCAATGATGGGTAGAGGGACCAGCGGGCTACGGAAATGTGGCATCGGGGCCAACCTCTGACACACAGGGCAGGAGGAACAATAATTTTCTACGTCCTTCATCACCCCCGGCCAATAGAATCTCTGTAATACCCTCTCTCGGGTTTTCTCTGTCCCCAGATGACCTCCAAGAATGTACCCATGGGCCAACTCCAACACCAACTTCCTGTAAGGTTTGGGCACCACAAGCTGCTCAACGGTTTCTTCTGCCCTTTTTGCCACCCGATACAGTAGGTCCTTCTCTACGCTGAAGTATGGGTAAGTGCAGGTATTATCTGGGTTCACTAACTCACCATCTATTTTCACTACGTTTTCCCGTGCCTTTATTAGGGCGGGGTCTTTCAACTGTTCTGTGGCAAAGTTTTCCCTGTGAACCTCAAGATCAGAAAACTCCACAGACGGTAGGTTTTCGTCTGAGGAGGTGGGCTCCTCTCCAGTTTCTTGAGTCTCCCCTGCCAATACTGATAAGGGAAATTCCGGAGAGTCCTCACCACTCTCAGGGGAGTTCTGGCTATCACATTCCTGGTACATAGGGGCACCAGTGAGGGGCTCAGGATCATCCCACAGTTCCCAGAACTTCGGAAAATCCCTTCCCACAATGGCGTCATGCGGTAACTGAGATACTAAGCCCACTGGATGAGAGAGGGTACCTTTGGGGGTCTCGAAACACACTGTAGTCACTGGATACTCTCGGGTGTCCCCATGCACACAAATAACAGCTACCTTGCTATTCCCAGAGACCTCTGTTTTAACTAACTCAGCCTTTATCAGGGTCACAAGGCTACCTGAATCCAGCAATACCACAACATTTCTACCATTAACACACATTTTGCATAAATGTTTCTCAGTTCCTCGAATGGCAGTGCATGCGACTGTCGCACACAGCGACTGACGTCTGCCCGTCAGAAAGTCACACTGCATGGGTTCCTCCACAACCGGGCAATTGGCTGCAATATGTCCCGCTTGCCGGCAGCGGTAGCAAACGATCCTTCTTGCCGCCTCTTGAGCCGCTGATTTCCCAGGCTGTTCTCGCCAAACTTGGGGTAGAGCTCCCACTCTCTCACTCTCTCCACCCTCACCCCTTGGAATCCTCTTATCCGCCCCTGGGGATGGTCTGGTCTTAGGGTGGAAAGTCCGAGTGTCTCTGGAAGAGGCCGTCAGGTTCTCTGTAGCCAAGTATTTCTCCACACGATCCACAAGACCATCGGCCGTCTCTGGGTCTCCATGGCTTACCCACTTTTGGATGGCAGTAGGAAGAGCTCTCAAAAACCGATCCATTACAACACGTTCCACAATCTTTGGTGCGGACAAAGTCTCTGGCTGTAGCCACTTTCTGCTCAGGTGAATGAGATCATACATTTGAGACCTGGGGGGTTTTCCAAGCTGGAAAGTCCAGTTATGCACACGCTGAGCCCGGACAGCCTGGGTGACACCCAGCCTTGCCAATATTTCAGCTTTTAGCATCACATAGTCTTTTGCTTGGTTAGGCTCTAGGTCATAGTAAGCTTTCTGCGATTCACCAGTTAACAGAGGAGCCACCAGTCCAGCCCACTGCTCCTCAGGCCACTTTTCTCTTTCAGCGGTCCTTTCAAATGTGGTCAAAAATACCTCTGGATCATCCTCTCCAGTCATTTTTGTCAATAAACGACTCACCCCAAAGGACGCGGTATTAGTGGGACGGCTTTCCTCACTGGTCTGCGGACGTTGCTGCATTACTGCTTCCATCTGTTGTTGTAGTCTCTGCTCTTGCTTCTGCAACAGGTCTATGAAGCGGGCCTCAGATTGCTGCTGGGCTCGTTGCTGAGCCTCCAGACTCTGTTGCAAAGTTGCGTTTGTCTGCTGCTGGGCTGCAAGGCTCCTTTGCAAACCTGCATTTGTCTGCTGTTGATTGGCATTTGCTAGAGCCAGCTGCTTCAGTATCTCCTCCATGCTGGCTTAAAAAAAACTGCCACTGGTTCTCCACCAACTGTGAGGGGGTTAGCTCGGCAGCGGGTGTGTGTGACCCCCGGGATGGGCTCCCCACACAAAACAGGCCCAGCAAACGGAGGTTGTGGTTTTCAAAATCAAAAAAGGTGCGGTTTATTTTCTATTTACAGTGACAAAACACAGCAAAGCAAAAGAAACATAACCAAAATAAATCCTGGTCAAGTTGACCTCTGACTAAACATACAGGTTTCCTAACTAACAACTGGGATCAGCCTAGTGCTGTCCTAGTCCCTAAGTCCCTGGTTTAGTAAAAGTCCAAACAAATAGCCACACAGGCTTTGCCTCACCGCACAGGGGTTCACTCTCCCTAGACAGTCCACACAGGTCTGGTTCCAGGCATGAGCTAACATCTAATGAAGCTGGGAGTTCTTATAGAGGCCTAAATGAGCTGACAAGGTTCAGCTGGTCTCCTCATCTCTGTCTGCATGACGCCCCACACTCTCCCTAGAGGTATGAGTCATCCATGAGCCCACTAGCCTTATACAACTCTCCACCTAGTTGTATAAGTCGGCGTAAAGCCTGAATCTGGGCGAAATATATCTACCCCCCTGGATGCAACCAGGTGACTTTACCTTCCTGCTGTCACAATATATATATATATATATATATATATATATATATATATATATATATATAAAGGTGGAGAGGAATTGATTAATATATGTGAAAACATGTGTGATACACATATGTGAATACTGTGAAGTGTTATATAATCATGAACAAAAGAGCTATTATATAACGTTTTGTTTATAAACGAATAAATACCAATTGAAAATATATATGTAAACAATATATATAAATATGGTGAATGTGAATAAAATGGTGAATGTGGGTAGATCTCCAACATAAACTAGTGAATATGATAAAGTATACAAGGGGATTGTGTTGCATCTATGTCATATTACTCATGTAGTGTGTCATAAACCTAAAAAATAGGATTAGATGTTAAATAAAGTAAATTAAATAAATAAAAATAAAAGTGAACGGTTATGATTGACGAGAACATGGTTTCAAAACATGAATCAAAAAGGATAAATCAAAGATTTTAGTGAAACAAAATGGCAACAATGGTGATGAGTGTGTGGAAGTGAAAATGTGAATTATGTATGATGATTGGCCAAAAGCGATGGCATATTGTGTCTATTTTATATGGATATAGGTGAGTGTCATTATTATTTATATAATTTTTTACCATTATTGTTTTACTTCATTCTCATTTTATTATTTTTATTTGTTCATTAAATTGGATTTGTTGTATAACAGAATGAAATTAAAGACAAAATAACGGAAAATTGTATACTCACCTTCCGTAATTTTCCTTTCCTGACGCATCCAATGGCAGCACACACACTGGGTTGGGACTCCGCCCCCACAACATGATAGGACTGATTAGCTATAAGTGTTGAAGAGGAGCCCCCCGCCATATTCTCTGTATATATTACATCATACGGGTGGGTATCTGTATGCTGCCATTGGATGCGTCAGGAATAGAGTTGAGCGGGTAGCTGGATATTCGGGTCCGGCGGGTTCGGCCGAACTTCGGAAAAAAGTTCGGATTCGGGACCGAACTTTAACCCGAACCCGGACCCCATTGAAGTCAATGGGGACCCGGACTTCTGACGACTAAAAAGGCTCTAAAAAAGTAATGGAAAGGGCTAGAGGGCTGCAAATGGCAGCAAAATGTTGTTAAGAACATGGCAAGTGCTCTGCAAACAAATGTGGATAGGAAATAACTTAAAAGAACATAAAAAAAATTAAAAAATAAAAAAATATGCTGGAGGCCCCCTTTTCAGCAGAAGAGGTACAGGAAGTCATTAAGAACCTCAGAAACTCAACGGCACGATGCCACACATATGGTGGGAATGCCCCAGAATACGCCCTTTCTGGAATAAATTATTTAATTTAATTGATAAGCTAGTGGGAAAATAAAATACTTTGAAATAAAAATGTAGCGGGGTGCTAAATTTAAGGAAAGTGTTTGAGTGGTAAATAGGCTCAAATACCCTAATTCTGTAGGATTCATGGACCATTTTGTCCTCGGGGGACAGTATTGGTGTGCAGTTCCCTGCGGCCTACAGGTGGCGCCTTTTGTGTCCCCTCTTGGCAGTAGTACAGCGGGGCGGGGAACCTGCTGTGCATGCCGGGAGAGCATATAAAAGGGGCAGACCTTTGGCCTGGGGGCTGATGTCCAGTGGGGTCCGCGCCCAGGTGCCTTCGGCCTGGGTGCATGTGTTCCTGTTCCATCTCGGGCACCTTTAGCCCGGGGTGAGGTACTATCCTGGAGTTCTTGCTGCCCTGGGTATGGAGGCCTAGGGGCGGGAGTAAAGCCTGGAGTCCAGAGCCGCCTCGTGTAGGGGACCCTGTTCCAGGGAAGGGAGGATCATTCTGATGGACCGATGCGGGAGTCACGGTGAAGGAATGGTCTGTTGACTCCCTGGAGAGATGTCTTCCCCTTGATATGGGCTAGGTTCGTAGAAGGAGAAGCTCAAGGTCACCTTGACTGTATCAGAGGCCTTATTCAACCGGCCCGTGGCAGGGGCCTTATACACCCTGGTCTGTGGCTGAGACCAAAGTTCTCCAGGCCCGTGGCAGGGGCCTTGTACACCCGGTCTGTGGCAGAGACCAACCTCAATGTCTGTGGCAGAGACCGTGCGCCAAAAACTGTTTGAGAAACCTAAGCAGTGAAGTGAATGTGCTACGTTTGTGCCTGGACCTCCTCCACACCTTAAGCTGTCCTGTTTCTTTGCTCTAACCTTTTCTATCTGAGTACAGTTTATTTTGCCATGAGAGAATAAGAGTTGGAGTTTCAGCTGGTGTGGACATTGACTTTACTGGCAATTAAAGGACTTGCCTCTACCTACAGTAGAGGTGAGAATCATCCTCTGGAGGAGTTTTGACTCCGGCTGTGGACACGGCCCGTCAAGTACACCGCTCAACCTCTTTATATAGGATGATACGGGCTGGTAGTGCGGTGTGCCTTTCTCCCTCCTGCGAAGAGCCAACAACATAAAGGCAGGTAAGGGGGAAAGGATCTGTGCGCTACAAAAAAATAAAATAAAAATTTTAATCTTGGCCTAGCAGGACGAGGTCCATATGGAGTAGGAGGTTGAGGTGGCGGTGGATGTGGCTGTGTAGGTGGAAGCGGCGGTGGAGGAGGACGAGGTAGCCAACACTGGTTCAAAAATACAACAATGGCTGGGTAAGGCCGGTGATGTGTCGAATTCTGTCCCCTGTCTAATAGTGTCCGCCCTGTACTGCGCTTGCTGAGTATGTAGGACAAGGGGATTTCAAAAATCTCCCAAGACTAACGGCGCCTGCGTGTTGAGTTCAGGTGAAGGCCACACCATCCGTGGTTCAAGCCCAGCCAAGCAAGGCCGCGATCGAAGCGAGCCCGTGAGGGGCCCTGTTACTATGTGCTACCGTATGTCCTCTTGGATGGTGGGGCTTGAACCTGCACTCACAGCGCAGGCGCCGTTCATCTTCGGAGATTTTGTGAATCTCCTTGTCCTCTGTACTGCGCAAGCGCTGCGCCTGCGCAGTACGGGCCGGGCACAATCCGATGGCCGGACAGTTTTTGTCACAACACCGGTATACATGTCTATTCTGCACAAGGTACGGACAAGTCCTGTGGGATCCATGCCTGGTTCATTTTAATGAACGTGAGCTTGTCCACATTGGCTCTGGACAGGCGGCTGCGCTTGTCTGTGATAACGCCCCCTGCCGTGCTAAATACACGTTCAGATAATACACTGGCTGCAGGGCAGGCCAGCACCTCCAAGGCATAAACGGCAAGCTCAGGCCATGTGCCCAATTTGGAGACCCAGAAGTTAAAGGGGGCAGACCCGTCATCCAGTACGTGTAGGCCTGTGGACACATACTGCTCAACTATGTTGGTGAAATGCTGCCTCCTGCTAAGACGTTCCATCTCAGCTGGTGGTGCTGGTTGTTGTGGCGTGCTGACAAAGCTTTTCCACATTTCGGCCATGCTAACCCTGCCTTCTGAGGTGCTGCCGGTGCCCCGGCTGCGTTGGCGACCTCTTCCTCCTCCTCTGCCTTCGCCTTGTGCTTCCACCGTACGCCCGCTGTCAGGTGGGAATGCCACCAGCAGCGCGTCTACCAGCGTGTGCTTGTACTCGCGCATCTTACGATCCCGCTCCAGTGAGGGAATTAAGGACGGTACGTTGTCCTTGTAACGGGGATCCAGCAGGGTGGCCACCCAGTAATCAGCACCAGTTAAAATGTGGGCAACTCGGCTGTCGTTGCGGAAACACTGCAGCATGTAATCGCTCATGTGTGCCAGGCTGCCCAGAGGCAAAGAAAAGCTGTCCTCTGTGGGAGGTGTATCGTCTGTGTCCTCTGTATCCCCCCAGCCACGCACCAGTAATGGCCACGAGCTGGTCTGAGTGCCACCCTGCTGTGAACATGGCTCCTCCTCCTCCTCCTCCTCCTCCATCTCCTCCTCCACCTCGTCATCCTCCAGAACTGTGCCCTTTCTGCCGGACAATTGTGTACCTGGCGTTTGTTGGTGCAGGAACCCACCCTCGTAGCCACTTGTGAAAGACTGCCCTGAAAGCCTTTGAAATGATCCCGCTTCCTCCTCCTCCTCCTCATCCTCCTGTGCCACATCCTCTTCCATCATCGCACGAAGCGTTTTTTCAAGGAGGCATAGAACTGGGATAGTAACGCTGAGAACGGCGTCATTGGCACTGGCCATGTTGGTGGAGTACTCGAAACAGCGCAACAAGGCACACAGGTCTCGCATGGAGGCCCAGTTATTGGTGGTGAAGTGGTGCTGTTCCTCAGAGCGACTCACGCGTGATTGCTGCAGCTGAAACTCCACTATTGCCTGCTGCTGCTCGCACAGTCTGGCCAGCATGTGCAAGGTGGAGTTCCACCTTGTGGGCACGTCACATATGAGGCGGTGAGCTGGAAGGCCGAAGTTACGCTGCAGCGCTGACAGGCGAGCAGCAGCAGGGTGAGAACGCCGAAAGTGCGCACACACAGCCCGCACTTTCTGCAGCAGCTCTGGCATATTGGGGTAATTTTTAAGGAACCTCTGGACCACCAAGTTCAGCACATGCGCCAGGCAAGGGATGTGCGTCAAACCGGCTAGACCCAGAGCTGCTACGAGATTTCGCCCATTATCGCACACCACCAGGCCGGGCTTGAGGCTCACTGACAGCAACCACTCATCGGTCTGTTGTTCCATGTCCCTCCACAACTCCTGCGCGGTGTGGGGATTTTCCCCCAAACAGGAAAGTTTTAAAACTGCCTGCTGTCGTTTACCCCTGGCTGTGCTGAAGTTGGTGGTGAAGGTGTTACGCTGAATGGATGAGGAGGCGGTAGAGGATGAGGAAGCGGAGAAGGAGGAGTTAGCAACAGGAGGCAAACTGAAGCACCCTGCAATCCTCGGTGGTGGAAGGACATGCGCCAAACCGCTATCTGCCTCAGGCCCAGCAGCCACTGCATTTACCCAGTGTGCTGTTAGGGAGATATAACGTCCCTGACCGTGCTTACTGGTCCACGCATCCGTAGTTAGGTGGACCTTGCCACAGATGGCGTTGCGCAGTGCACACCTGATTTTGTCCCCCACCTGGTTGTGCAGGGAAGGGATGGCTCGCCTGGAAAAGTAGTGGCGGCTGGGCACGACGTACTGCGGGACAGCCAATGCCATCAGGCTTTTAAAACTCTGCGTCTCCACCAGACGGAATGACAGCATTTCAAAGGCCAGGAATTTTGAAATGCTGGCATTCAGGGCCAGGGATCGCGGGTGGCTAGGGGGGTACTTCCTCTTCCGCTCCAATGTTTGGGAGATAGAGAGCTGAACGCTTCCATGGGACATTGTGGAGATGGTCGGTGACCCAGGTGGTAGTGTTGCTGGCAGATCCTCTGTTTGCGGGGTGACAGGTGCCACTGTCACTACAGAGGTGGATGAAGAGGCCGAGACTGCAGCAGAAGAGGAAGCAGGAGGAGCCAGAGACCTTTCTTGGTTTCTGAGGTGTCTACTCCACTGCAGCTCGTGCTTTGCACTTAGATGCCTGGTCATGCAGCTTGTGCTCAGGTTGAGAACGTTTATGCCTCGCTTCAGGCTCTGATTGCACAGCGTGCAAACCACTCGTGTCTTGTCATCAACACACTGTGTGAAGAACTGCCACGCTAGGGAAGTCCTTGGACCTGGCTTTGGTGTGCTCGGTCCCTTGCTGCGTTGGGCAGTAGCAGATGTACTGTCTAGGGGACGAATGCTCCGTTTTTGCACCCTGCTCCCTCTTCTGCTGTGCTGGTGGCTCTGTGCGACCACCGCCTCTTCCTCCGAACTACACTGGTCACCTGCATAACGTTGATTCCATGTGGGGTCGAGGACCTCATCGTCCTCCACATCATCTTCCACCCAGTCTTCACCCCTGCCCTCCATGTCTGTCTGCACAATTGCGAAAGCAGCAGCAGTTGGCACCTGTGTTTCGTCATCATCCGAGACGTGCTGCGATGGTCCTCCCATGTACCCATCATGAAACATAAGTGGTTGGGCATCGGTGCACTCAATCTCTTCCACTTCTGGGGCAGGGCTAGGTGGATGGCCCTGGGAAACCCTGCTAACAGAGTCATCGAAAAGCAGAAGAGACTGCTGCATGATTTGGGGCTCAGACTGCTTGGCTGATTTGCAAGGGGGTGAGGTGAAAGACTGATGGACATGGGCTTCAGGTGCCAACTCTGATCTTTCAGCAGAAGAGTGGGTGGGAGACAATGTGAAGGAACCCGAGGCACTGTCAGCAACCCAATCTACTATCGCCTGTACTTGTCCTGGCCTAAACATTGGTACAGCCTCATTAGGCGTGACAAAATACCGCCGCAGGCTCGGTCGCCTACTCGCACCTGAGGAAGGTGTTTCACTTGTGCGTGTAGCTGGCACAGATCCACCACGTCCTCTCCCTGCAACAGGAGCTCCACCAGCAGCACCACGACTGGGGCCACCACGTCCCTTTGACCTTCCCCTCATATTTTCCAAATTTAGGATTTTGCCCTAAATGGCGTTTTTTGGAAGACCACAACACACCCACAGTACGTAATGGCTGAAACGCACAGCTACAGAACTGCAGAAAATGCTATTCAAAAAAAAAAGGTTGTTTTTTTAGTATAGCACAGTACAAGGAAAATATATATAAATTGTTTTTTTTACACACACCTCCAGATGTGTATTTCACACTGCAAAATATTTTCTGTGGCCCTAAATGGCGTTTTTTGAAAGAGCACAACACAACCACAGTATTTAACCACTGAATCGCACAGCTATAGAAGTGCAGAGAATGCTATTCAAAAAAAATGTTGTTTTTTTTAGTATAGCACTGTACAATATATAGAAATTGTTTATTTTACACACCTCCACATGTGTATTTCACACTGCAAAATATTTTCTGTGGCCCTAAATGGCGTTTTTTGAAAGAGCACAACACAACCACAGTATTTAACCACTGAATCGCACAGCTATAGAAGTGCAGAGAATGCTATTCAAAAAAAATGTTGTTTTTTTTAGTATAGCACTGTACAATATATAGAAATTGTTTATTTTACACACCTCCACATGTGTATTTCACACTGCAAAATATTTTCTGTGGCCCTAAATGGTGTTTTTTGAAAGAGCACAACACAACCACAGTATTTAACCACTGAATCGCACAGCTATAGAAGTGCAGAGAATGCTATTCAAAAAAAATGTTGTTTTTTTTAGTATAGCACTGTACAATATATAGAAATTGTTTATTTTACACACCTCCACATGTGTATTTCACACTGCAAAATATTTTCTGTGGCCCTAAATGGCGTTTTTTGAAAGAGCACAACACAACCACAGTATTTAACCACTGAATCGCACAGCTATAGAAGTGCAGAGAATGCTATTGAAAAAAAATGTTGTTTTTTGTAGTATAGCACTGTACAATATATAGAAATTGTTTATTTTACACACCTCCACATGTGTATTTCACACTGCAAAATATTTTCTGTGGCCCTAAATGGCGTTTTTTGAAAGAGGACAACACAACCACAGTATTTAACCACTGAATCGCATAGCTATAGAAGTGCAGAGAATGCTATTCCAAAAAAATGTTGTTTTTTTTAGTATAGCACTGTACAATATATAGAAATTGTTTATTTTACACACCTCCACATGTGTATTTCACACTGCAAAATATTTTCTGTGGCCCTAAATGGCGTTTTTTGAAAGAGCACAACACAACCACAGTATTTAACCACTGAATCGCACAGCTATAGAAGTGCAGAGAATGCTATTCAAAAAAAATGTTGTTTTTTTTAGTATAGCACTGTACAATATATAGAAATTGTTTATTTTACACACCTCCACATGTGTATTTCACACTGCAAAATATTTTCTGTGGCCCTAAATGGCGTTTTTTGAAAGAGCACAACACAACCACAGTATTTAACCACTGAATCGCACAGCTATAGAAGTGCAGAGAATGCTATTCAAAAAAAATGTTGTTTTTTTTAGTATAGCACTGTACAATATATAGAAATTGTTTATTTTACACACCTCCACATGTGTATTTCACACTGCAAAATATTTTCTGTGGCCCTAAATGGCGTTTTTTGAAAGAGCACAACACAACCACAGTATTTAACCACTGAATCGCACAGCTATAGAAGTGCAGAGAATGCTATTCAAAAAAATGTTGTTTTTTTTAGTATAGCACTGTACAATATATAGAAATTGTTTATTTTACACACCTCCACATGTGTATTTCACACTGCAAAATATTTTCTGTGGCCCTAAATGGCGTTTTTTGAAAGAGCACAACACAACCACAGTATTTAACCACTGAATCGCACAGCTATAGAAGTGCAGAGAATGCTATTGAAAAAAAATGTTGTTTTTTGTAGTATAGCACTGTACAA
Organism: Rana muscosa; assembly: GCA_029206835.1. Lineage (NCBI taxonomy): Eukaryota > Metazoa > Chordata > Amphibia > Anura > Ranidae > Rana > Rana muscosa. The sequence continues at coordinate 134,127,917 of CM055126.1, forward strand.
TATATAGAAATTGTTTATTTTACACACCTCCACATGTGTATTTCACACTGCAAAATATTTTCTGTGGCCCTAAATGGCGTTTTTTGAAAGAGGACAACACAACCACAGTATTTAACCACTGAATCGCATAGCTATAGAAGTGCAGAGAATGCTATTCAAAAAAAATGTTGTTTTTTTTAGTATAGCACTGTACAATATATAGAAATTGTTTATTTTACACACCTCCACATGTGTATTTCACACTGCAAAATATTTTCTGTGGCCCTAAATGGCGTTTTTTGAAAGAGCACAACACAACCACAGTATTTAACCACTGAATCGCACAGCTATAGAAGTGCAGAGAATGCTATTCAAAAAAAATGTTGTTTTTTTTAGTATAGCACTGTACAATATATAGAAATTGTTTATTTTACACACCTCCACATGTGTATTTCACACTGCAAAATATTTTCTGTGGCCCTAAATGGCGTTTTTTGAAAGAGCACAACACAACCACAGTATTTAACCACTGAATCGCACAGCTATAGAAGTGCAGAGAATGCTATTCAAAAAAAATGTTGTTTTTTTTAGTATAGCACTGTACAATATATAGAAATTGTTTATTTTACACACCTCCACATGTGTATTTCACACTGCAAAATATTTTCTGTGGCCCTAAATGGCGTTTTTTGAAAGAGCACAACACAACCACAGTATATAACCGCTGAATCGCACAGCTGCAGAGAATGCTATTCAAAAAAAAGTTTTTTGTTTTTTTTTAGTATAGCATAGTACAAGAAAAATATATAGAAATTGGTTATTTCACACTAGAGATATACACTGCAAAATATTTTTTTTGCCCAAAAATAGGTCTTTTTTGCGCACAACAAAGTGCCTTTTTTTTTTTTGCAACAGCACAATAAAGTGCCTTTTTTTTTTTTTTGGGGCCCAAAAATGGGTCTTTTTAGCAAAAGCACAATAAAGTGCCTTTTTTTTTTTTTTTTTTTCTGACCAAAATAGGTCTTTTAGCAAGAGCACAATACAGCCACAGTATGGAATAGGTGTATCACTCAACGTAATGCAGTGCTGGTGCACTGAGCTTGCAACACAAACAGATAAACCTATGCAGATCGCTGAGCTATTATATCTCTCAATCTGGACTCCTATCTAAATCTCTCTCCCTGAAAGCACAAACAGTAGTGATGAGCCGAACACCCCCGGGTTCGGTTCGCACCAGAACCCGCGAACGGACCGAAAGTTCGAACGAACATTAGAACCCTATTAAATACAATGGATGCGAACGTTCGAATTCTAAAGTGCTAATTATAAAAACTATTATGCATGTTATTGTCCTAAAAAGGGTTTGGGAACCCGGGTTCTGCACCAGGGGACATGTATCAATGCAAAAATAAGTTTTAAAAACGGTCGTTTTCCGGGAGCAGTCATTTTAATGATGCATAAAGTGAAAAAAAAAAAGTCAAATATTCCTTTAAATATCGTACCTGGGGGGTGTCTAAAGTATGCCTGTGAAGTGCCACGTGTTTCCCGTGTTTAGAACTGTCCCTGCACAAAATGACACTTCTAAAGGAAAAAAAAGCCATTTAAAACTGCTTGCGGCTTTAATGTAATGTCTGGTCCCGGTAATATGGATGAAAATCTTTAAGAAAAATGGCATAGCTACCCCATGACCCCCCCCCTACCCCAGCCCATTACCAGCCCCTTTGGGTCTTGTATGGATATTAAGGGGAACCCCGCACATAAAATAAAAAAGGCCCTATATACTCTGAACAGCCGTATACAGGCGGTGCATACAAGACAGGGACTGTAGGTTTGTTCTTATGTAGAATCTGTTTGTAATTTTGAACAGGTACATTGTTGAAGTGTAGCTCCAGACCAAAAATCTATTTTTAAACTTTTTGGAAAACATAGGTAAGGGTTATCACCCCTGTAACATTTGTTTTGCTGTCTGTGCCCCTGTTCAGAACATTTCACCTCACTTTCCGTCCTAATGACAACTGTTTTTGAAATGTGGTGTTTTTCTTGAAACAAGGATTGCTGATAAAGCATCAGTACAGAGGAGACACCTTTCTCCCATATTTATTCTTACAGGAGAGAATTTTCCTTCCTAGTGGTAGATTTCCTCTCACTTCCTGTTGTCTTCTTGCGTTTGCAAGTAGGAGTCGTTTGTAAGTTGGATGTTTGAAAGTAGGGACCTGCCGTATATACTCTGCAGAAATAGGCCCCTTAGTTGTTGGTGTTGGCACAACACTGTAAGCACTCACAGTTACTCTTGGTTGGTGCTGGAACGCCCTGCTGTCAACTATTATATCAGGAATTTTAATTACATATAATTGTTGAACAGTGGTAGTAAAAATTGGGCCTTTGATGGTGGTGCTGGTGCCACAACACTGTAAGCCCTGACAGTTACTCTTGGTGGGTGCAGCAATGGGCCCTGCTGTGAATTATTAGATCAAGAATTGTAATTACATGCCCCTGTTGAACAGGGGCTGAAAAATTGGGCCTTAGGCACTGGTGGCACAACACTGCAACCCTTCACAGATACTGTACTTGGAGCACAGCAATGAGCCCTGTTGCAAAGTATTGCTTCAAAAATTGTAATGACACGCCCCTGTTAAACAGGGGCTGAAAAATTGGGCCTTAGGCACTGGTGGCACAACACTGCAACTCCTCACAGATACTGTACTTGGAGCACAGCAATGAGCCCTGTTGCAAAGTATTGCTTCAAAAATTGTAATTACACGCCCCTGTTAAACAGGGGCTGAAAAATTGGGCGTTAGGCACTGGTGGCGGCACCCATAAACAAAAATGATCTTCCAAGCTATCATCATCAATCGTATCATTGAGGACTCGGAGGAGGAGGATAGCCAGTCAACATAACAGCACAGGCACTCAGCATCAGCATCAGTCTTGAAGGGATGTGACATTTTAAAATCAATTAGTCTGTTATATCAGCATCAGGTGTGTGGTAGCTGGTGGTGATCCAAGACTGGTTCATCTTGATGAAAGTCAGTCGATCAACCGAGTCGGTGGACAGGCGCACCCTGTGATCCGTGACAAATCCTCCAGCAGCACTGAATGTGCGTTCCGAAAGAACGCTGGATGCAGGACAGGCCAGTAGCTCAATTGCATACTGTGCAAGCTCTGGCCAGTGATCCATCCTCAAGACCCAGTAAGCCAGAGGATTTTCGGTGGGGAAGGTGTCCAAGTCTGACCTTGCCCCTAGATATTCCTGCACCATGTTTATCAGACGCTGGCGATGGTTGCTGGAACCGATCATACTTTGGGGCTGCGGACTAAAGAATTGTCTGAACGCATCGGTCAGACGGCCACCTTCCCCACCGCTCCTTCTTTGACTGGCCGAAGCCTCAGCAACTCGTTGTCCAGGACCAGGAGTTTGCAACCTCCCAGTCTCTGGGAACGCGTTGCACAGACCTTTCTGCAAGGCCTCCCGGAGTTGTCTCATCCTCTGCTCCCTCTGCGACGGTAACATAAGGTCCGCAACCTTACCCTTGTACCGTGGATCAAGGAGAGTGGCCAGCCAGTAATGGTCCCTCTCCTTGATCCGAAGAATACGAGGATCCTTCCGCAGACTTTGCAGGATCAGGGAGGCCATGCAGCGTAGGTTTGCTGAGGCATTCGCTCCGGAGTCCTCTGGGTCACTAAGGACGACATGATCCGCAGCCACCTCCTCCCAGCCACGTACAAGTCCACTGGTTTCTTGGGACTGTAAATCATCCCTAAAAGACTGCTGCTGATGATGCTGAGTGCCAGCCTCCACCTCCATGCTGACACAATCCTCCTCCTCCTCCTCCTCCTCCTCCTCCTCTTCCTGTGCGATGGGTGGGACAGAAGGAACACTGTCTGGGTAAAGGGGGCCTTGAGAGGCAAGGAAGTCCTCCTCTTCCTGCCTCTGTTCTGCCTCAAGTGCCCTGTCCATTATTCCACGCAGCGTGTGCTCCAACAGGTGGACAAGAGGTACAGTGTCACTGATGCATGCACTGTCACTGCTCACCATCCTCGTGGCCTCCTCAAATGGTGCCAGGACAGTGCATGCATCCCTGATCATGCCCCACTGGCGTGGAGAAAAAAAACCAAGCTCCCCTGACCCTGTCCTGGTGCCGTAGTCGCACAGGTACTCATTGATGGCCCTCTGCTGCGTGTGCAGCCGCTGCAGCATGGCCAACGTTGAGTTCCACCTGGTGGGCATGTCACATATAAGGCGGTTCTTGGGCAGGTTCAACTCCTTTTGCAGCTCAGCCAGGCGAGCACTGGCATTATAAGATCTGCGGAAATGCACACAGACTTTCCTGGCCTGCCTCAGGACATCCTGTAAGCCCGGGTACCTGCCCAAGAAGCGCTGCACCACCAGGTTAAGGACGTGAGCCACACAGGGCACATGGGTCAGTTGTCCCTGTCGGAGGGCGGAGAGGAGGTTGGTGCCATTGTCGCAAACCACCATTCCTGGCTTAAGCTGGCGTGGCGTCAACCACCTCTCGGCCTGGCCCTGCAGAGCAGACAGGACCTCTGCCCCAGTGTGGCTTCTGTCCCCCAAACACACCAGCGCAAGCACGGCATGGCATCTTTTTGCCTGCGTACTTGCGTAGCCCCGTGAACGGCTACGGAGCACCGCTGGTTCATAGGACAAACCACAGGAAGAGGCCATGGAGGAAGAAGAAGAGGAGGGGGTGGAGGAGAGAGGTGTGTCACAACCAGTAGTAGCATTTTGGAGGCGTGGCGGTGGGACAACCTCCAACACTACTGCACCTTGTCCTGAATCCTTCCCAGCTGCCAAAAGAGTGACCCAATGGGCCGTGAAAGAAAGGTAACGTCCCTGTCCATGCCTGCTGGACCATGAGTCAGCGGTAACATGCACCTTACCGCTGACCGCCCTGTCCAGCGAGGCCAAGACATTGCCTTCCACATGCCGGTAGAGAGCCGGAATAGCCTTCCGTGAGAAAAAGTGGCGTTTGGGAACCTGCCACTGAGGAACCGCACATTGCACAAACTCACGGAAGGGGGCCGAGTCTACCAACTGAAAAGGCAGCAGTTGAAGCGCTAGCAATTTAGCCAAGCTAGCATTCAACCGCTGGGCATGTGGATGGCTGGGAGTGAACTTCTTTCGACGGTCCAGCAGCTGGGGCAGGGAAATTTGCCTGCTAGAATCGGACGTCGGTGTACTGCTAGCAGAGTGGGCGCAAGTACTTGGCTGTGACACACCTAATTCTACACCTTCATTCCTCTCAGTGCATGTTTCAGAGAGGACTGAAGTTATAGTGGGGTTGGAGATCCCAGCTGATGCGGTGCAAGGAGAGGTCCGCTTTGTTCTTTGGTGTGGGTCTTTGAGGTAGGCTTGCCAACGAGCTGCATGGCAGGTCAACATATGTCTGGTCAGGCATGTGGTACCCAAGCGGCTGATGTTTTGGCCACGCGATATACGCTTGAGACATATGTTGCAAACAGCAGCTGTGCGATCTGATGCACTAGCCTCAAAAAAGGCCCACACCAAAGAACTTTTTGAATGACGGGCAGAGGCAGCGCCCTGCACAGGCGGAGCTCTGCGGTGTGATTCCGTCGGTGTACTGCCCTTACGCTGGCCACCAAAGGGCATCCTGCCTCGTTGGAGATGTGCCTCCTCCTCATCCTCCTCCTCCTCCTCTCTCCTATTAGGCACCCACGTGGAGTCATTGACCTCATCATCCCCTCCCTCCTCATCACTGGAGCCAATCTGGCAGTATGCTGCAGCTGCTGGAACATGACTGCCAGATTGGTGTCCTTCTTGAGCATCCCCTCTGTCTGCTCTCACGCTACTGCCTTCCTCTAGCTGGGTTTCATCATCAGACCCTTCGAAACGCTGGGCATCCTCCTGGAGCATGTACCCAACACTGTGCTGAAACAGTTCGGGGGACTCCTCAGGAGGAGGACATGGTGGGTCTAGGGAAGGAGTGACTGATGATTTGTCTGACATTGATACCAGGGAAGACGACGCTTTGGCAGCTGCTTTTCCAGTACCCTGAGCCTGGGTGAGAGAGGATGAGGAGGAGGAGGAGGGCTTGGTCATCCACTCTACCAAGTCTTCGGCATGATGTGGCTCAACATGTCCAGCTGCCGAAAAGAAGGACAAGCGTGTCCCATGGCCATGTGCTGATGACAATGCACCGCGTCCACGACCAGCACTGTTGCCCCCAGACACAGAGCCTGCTTGCCCTCTTTTATTGCCTCCTGACTGTCTGCCTCTCCTTGTTTGCCTTCCAGACATTCTAATAGATGGCCTGCAGGGAGATGGGAAAAAAGCAATAAGGGCTACCTTGAGGTGTCCTTCTCTGTCCCTTGAAACAAGGACTTTCACAGTGAAAGAAACTGACACTGTCCCTACCTAGAGTTTTCTGTCCCTAGAATAAATGTTTTTTTTAATCACAATATAGCACAAGGACAATTCACTCACTGTCCTTACAGGTCCCTGGAAACAAGGACTTGCAGAGTGAAAGAAAAAAAACACTCTCCCTACCTACAGTTTTCTGTCCCTAGAAAAAATGTTTTTTTTAAGCACAATATAGCACAAGTAAAATTAACTCACTGTCCTTACAGGTCCCTGGAAACAAGGACTTGCAGAGTGAAAGAAAAAAAACACTCTCCCTACCTACAGTTTTCTGTCCCTAGAAAAAATGTTTTTTTTAATCACAATATAGCACAAGGAAAATTAACTCACTGTCCTTACAGGTCCCTGGAAACAAGGACTTGCAGAGTGAAAGAAACTGACACTGTCCCTACCTAGAGTTTTCTGTCCCTAGAATAAATGTTTTTTTTAATCACAATATAGCACAAGGACAATTAACTCACTGTCCTTACAGGTCCCTGGAAACAAGGACTTGCAGAGTGAAAGAAACTGACACTGTCCCTACCTAGAGTTTTCTGTCCCTAGAATAAATGTTTTTTTTAAGCACAATATAGCACAAGGACAATTAACTCACTGTCCTTACAGGTCCCTGGAAACAAGGACTTGCAGAGTGAAAGAAAAAAAACACTCTCCCTACCTACAGTTTTCTGTCCCTAGAAAAAATGTTTTTTTTAAGCACAATATAGCACAAGTAAAATTAACTCACTGTCCTTACAGGTCCCTGGAAACAAGGACTTGCAGAGTGAAAGAAAAAAAACACTCTCCCTACCTACAGTTTTCTGTCCCTAGAAAAAATGTTTTTTTTAATCACAATATAGCACAAGGAAAATTAACTCACTGTCCTTACAGGTCCCTGGAAACAAGGACTTGCAGAGTGAAAGAAACTGACACTGTCCCTACCTAGAGTTTTCTGTCCCTAGAATAAATGTTTTTTTTAATCACAATATAGCACAAGGAAAATTAACTCACTGTCCTTACAGGTCCCTGGAAACAAGGACTTGCAGAGTGAAAGAAACTGACACTGTCCCTACCTAGAGTTTTCTGTCCCTAGAATAAATGTTTTTTTTAAGCACAATATAGCACAAGGACAATTAACTCACTGTCCTTACAGGTCCCTGGAAACAAGGACTTGCAGAGTGAAAGAAAAAAAACACTCTCCCTACCTACAGTTTTCTGTCCCTAGAAAAAATGTTTTTTTTAATCACAATATAGCACAAGGAAAATTAACTCACTGTCCTTACAGGTCCCTGGAAACAAGGACTTGCAGAGTGAAAGAAACTGACACTGTCCCTACCTAGAGTTTTCTGTCCCTAGAATAAATGTTTTTTTTAATCACAATATAGCACAAGGACAATTAACTCACTGTCCTTACAGGTCCCTGGAAACAAGGACTTGCAGAGTGAAAGAAACTGACACTGTCCCTACCTAGAGTTTTCTGTCCCTAGAATAAATGTTTTTTTTAAGCACAATATAGCACAAGGACAATTAACTCACTGTCCTTACAGGTCCCTGGAAACAAGGACTTGCAGAGTGAAAGAAAAAAAACACTCTCCCTACCTACAGTTTTCTGTCCCTAGAAAAAATGTTTTTTTTAATCACAATATAGCACAAGGAAAATTAACTCACTGTCCTTACAGGTCCCTGGAAACAAGGACTTGCAGAGTGAAAGAAACTGACACTGTCCCTACCTAGAGTTTTCTGTCCCTAGAATAAATGTTTTTTTTAATCACAATATAGCACAAGGACAATTAACTCACTGTCCTTACAGGTCCCTGGAAACAAGGACTTGCAGAGTGAAAGAAACTGACACTGTCCCTACCTAGAGTTTTCTGTCCCTAGAATAAATGTTTTTTTTAAGCACAATATAGCACAAGGACAATTAACTCACTGTCCTTACAGGTCCCTGGAAACAAGGACTTGCAGAGTGAAAGAAACTGACACTGTCCCTACCTAGAGTTTTCTGTCCCTAGAATAAATGTTTTTTTTAAGCACACTATAGCAGAAGCACAAAACACACTGACACTCTCCCTACCTATCCTTCTCTTTCCCTAAACTAAAGGAATCCAGGTTAAGCAAGAAAGAAATAACAGTCACTGTCCCTGCCTATGCTACTCTATCCCTGCTCCGGAACACACTACACTAGGCCGCCGTGCTGGCGGCCTTTTATAGTGTGGGGCGTGTACTAAACACCCTCAGCAATAATTGGCCACAGGCATCCTGCCTGTGGCCAATCATTGCTCTCCTCGCTGCCGGCGCTGTGATTGGCCAAGCATGCGGGGTCACAGTGCATGCTTGGCCAATCACAGCGCCTGGATGACACTGCGATGGCGTAGTGCATTGTGGGCCGTTCGCGTCACTCGAATTTGGCGCGAACGGCCCAAATCGTTCGATCTTCGTCGAACGATCGAACAGCCAATGTTCGAGTCGAACGTATGTTCGATTCGAACACGAAGCTCATCCCTAACAAACAGGATCCTGCCCCTACACTACACTACACTACACTGTCTCCCTATCTTTTCTATCAGTAGATTGCAGAATCAGGACTAACTCCTATTCTCTCCCTCACAGCAACAGCAGCCAGGATCCTTTCCCTACACTGTCTAAAAGCAGAGTGACGATCTGTGCTGTGTGCCTCTTTCTTATATAGAAGCTGGTCACATGCTGGGTCACATGTTGCACTGACCAATTACAGCCATGCCATTAGTAGGCATGGCTATGATGGCTTCTAAGGGCACACCAGCTAATCAAATGGTGATTGGCTGGCCCCTGAAGCATTTCTAACTGCGCCATTAAATTCCCGAATCCGAACCCGAACCCGGACTTTAGCGCAAAATCCGGGTCCGGGTCCGGGGTCGGGAAAACGCCAAAATTCGGTACGGACCCGAACTTTACAGTTCGGGTCCGCTCAACACTAGTCAGGAAAGGAAAATTACGGAAGGTGAGTATACAATTTTCCGTTTTCCTGACGCATCATGGCAGCACACACACACTGGGAAATAACTTGCAACAAGGGTGGGTGCTTTTAAATGCATACGTATATTTTTATTTTTATTTTTTATTCACAAGATATAGAAGAATTAGTCTCAATGACCGCTCTTCCAAATTCTACAGTCGTTAACCGTGCCCGGTCTATTCTGTAGTGAGACATGAACGTGGTTCTGGAAGACCAAGTAGCTGCCTTACATATCGTTTCTGGTGACACTCTACAGTATGCTGCCCAGGATGTTGCCACTGCCCTGGTCGAGTGGGCCTTTAGATCGTTCGGTATCGGAAGGCGTTGGATTGAATATGCTCTTTTGATGATTTTGCTTGGCCTTTTTTAGGGCAGTTGGGCATAACAAACAGATTTTCTGTTTTTCCAAATGGGTTAGTCACCTCCAGGTATGAAGCTATGATGGACTTGATATCTCGTGGATGCGGATTTCCCTGGTTAGTGAGAAAAACTGGTAGGTTGATTTCTGGATTGAAATGGAAAGCCGATGCTACTTTTGATATGAATTGTTCAGAGGGTTTTAGAACGACTCTGTCGGGATAGAAGATTAAATGAGACTTTTCCATAGACAGTGCTTGCAGCTCGGACACTCTCTTTGCGGAGGTTATTGCGACCAAAAAAGCCAATTTGAGTGTTAAGTCTCCTAAGGATATATCCTCTAGAGGAAAAAAGGGTTGGTTTGACAAGGCTTCTAGAACTATTGACAAGTCCCAGGTTGGGAAGGTCGGTTTCCTGGGTGGCCTTATTTTAAGGCATGCTCTTTGAAACTGAATTATGAGAGGATTGAAGGCCCATTTGACTCTCGTCATGGCTGACAAGGCGGATGTTTGGACTTTTAAAGTGCTCGAACTTAGGCCTCTATCCAGGCCTAGTTGAAGGAATTCAAGAACTTGTGCCACCGTCGGAAATAGTGGGTCCCATGACTGCTGCTGTGCTAACGTAGTAAACTTTTCCCAAACTCTGCTATAGACACCGTTAGTTGACTTTTTCCTGGCCTGTTGTAATGTGGCCACTACTTTTAGGGAGCATCCTTGATTTAATAGCCTCCCCCTCTCATCTTCCAGGCCATTAGGTGGAGCCTCTCTGGTGCTGGGTGAAGGAACTGGCCCTGTGAAAGTAGATCCGAGGTTACTGGAAGAATTAGTGGATTTTCTATACTCAGCTGGAGGATGGTCGTGAACCATGGCCTCCTTGGCCAGAAGGGTATTATCGCTATCACTGTAGACGTTGAGTTCCTCAGTCTGGCTAGGAACCTGGCTATTAAGGGAATGGGAGGGAATATGTACCCTAGGCGAAACCTCCATGGATGAAGGAGACAGTCTACGCCTTCCGCCGTCGGATAAGCAGTTTGCGCTAAGAACTTGGGAGATTTGCTGTTCACCGGTGTTGCTGCCAAATCAATGTCGGGCATTCCCCACCTCTGTGTTATAAGGGAGAATGTCCGGTGACTCAGTGACTACTCGTTGTTTGAGATGTATAGCCTGCTTAGATCGTCCGCGAGCTGATTCTGAGCCGCTGGGACGTATACCGCTTTTAAATCTTTCAGGTGAACTTGTGCCCACTCGAGAATCGGGTGCACCTCCTATATAAGAGATTTGCTTTGCGTTCCCCCCTGTCTGCGGATGTAGTTCACTGCTACCGTATTGTCCATTCGCAGTATAACGTTCCTCCCTGTGAGAAGTGGTTTGAATGCTAGTAGCGCTTGAAAAGCGGTCCTGAGATCCAGGATGTTTGATACTACTCCCCGAGGATGGAAGGCCCAGCGACCTTGTGCTGCTAAATCCTGGTAATGTGCCCCCCAGCCCTGGAGGCTGGCGTCTGATGTAACTATCTCTGGCTGAGGAGGTACAATGGGTCGATGACATCTCAGGTTGCTGACTCGTGTCCACCACCATACCGACTGTTTCACCGATGTGCTTATGAGGATCCATTGTTTTAATGACGTTCCGTCCCATTGTCTCAGGAACGAGACATGAAATCTTCCTTGTATGCCACTGGGACCACTGGATCATCGGGAAGGTGGAGGACATGGAGCCTAGGATGCTTAGGCATGTTCTGGCTTGCAGATGTGTCGCCCCCATTAGTTTTTTTATTTTTGTATCAGTGGGCCTATTTTCTCCTGTGGTAGACCCACAGTGTTGGCATTGGTATTGATTTCTGCGCCTAGGAAGATCATAGACTGGGTTGGTTCTAGACTGCTTTTTTTCCAGTTTATTATCCAACCGGAGAGTTGTAAGGTGGAAATTAGTATCTCTCGATGCTGGAGTAATAGCTGTCGACTGCCGGCCAGGAGGAGAATATCGTCAAGATAATGATGGACTCTTCTCTCTCAGGCTATCACCGGGAGTAGAACCTTCGTAAATGTCCTGGGGGCTGTCGATATTCCGAACGGAAGACTCCGGAACTGGAAGTGTTGCTGTCCTATTGCGAAGCGTAGGTACTTTTGAAAATCTTTTGAAAATCTTGGTGTATAGGGATATGGAGATAGGCGTCGGATAAATTGACTGATAACATCCAGTCTCTTATATTGATCGCTAGAAGTATGGATTGGAGGCTCTCCATTTTGATTTCACACGTATCGATCTGTTGAGGCTCTTTAAATCTAGAACCGGTCTGAGGTCCCCTGTCTTTTTCTTTACGAGAAAGAGGGGGGAATAAAAGCCTTTGCTTTTTTTGGTGTAGGGGTACCTCCATCACCGCTTGCTTCTGAGTTAACTCCAGTACGCATTTGATTAGAAGCTTTCTCTTTGATAGGGATGATGGAATCCGGGTCACTTGGAAATTATCTTTGGGGGTTCTGCTTTTGAAACCCCATCTGTATCCTTCTCCGATTGTGGATATTGTCCACGGGTCCTTTTATATGGTCCTCCCATACCCGAGTAAATAGCTTGAGTCTTGCCCCCACTGTTACGGGCTGGGTGACCGATCCATCAAAACGACTTCTGTTGCTCTCCTGCAATAGCAAGCTTGGGTTTCTGTGTCCTCAAATAGGACGATTGGGTATTTATCCAGTTGCGTTTGAAGTCTTTGCCTGGTCTGTATGATCTTGCCTTCTTGTATCTCTCCGGTAGGTTTCTTCTAAAGGGAGGGGGTTTTTGCTGTTTTGGCCTTCTGTCTGACGGTATCAGACCGGATTTCCCGCCTGTGACCTTCGATATCGCTAGGTCCAATTTTGGGCCAAATAAATTGGTTCCGTCATACGGGATCTTGCACCAATTTGATTTGGATGTTCCGTCTGCGACCCACGGCTTTAGCCAAAGAGCCCTTCTGGATGTAACCGATGCTAGCATCGACCTCGCGGATGATCTAATGATGTCAAACCGATGCCTCGGCTAGGAAGTCTCCTGCCAGGCTAAGTTCCTGTAGTGCAGATACTATTCTGTCCTGGTCTGCTGTTTCTAGCAGTAGCTTCTCGACATTTGACGTCCAACTTGTAATTGCTCTGCCAACTACGGCTAGGGCGATCGCTGGCCTGCAGGCACCACCGGTCGACAAATAGGCCTTCTTTAATTCAAGGTCCATCTTCCTATCCAAGACGTCTCTGAAGGTTACCGCGTCTTCAATTGGTAGGGTCACATGTCTTGCGAATCTCATTAGAGAGGAGTCTACTATAGGAGCTGAGATGAGAGGGTTCACTGCTGGTTCTTTTAAAGGATATAGTTTAGCTATCCTGTTGTTAAGGCTTGCTTTTTTGTCAGGCTTTTCCCACTCATCCTCGATTAGTTCTTCGAGTTCATCAATGAAAGGAAAAGTTTTCCGGATCATTCATCAGGTTAAATATTTTCTAAGCTTACGAGGTGTTTCTCTCGACTCATCCCAGCCAATAGCTTCTTTTACCGATCTTGTGAAAGGATCTATAAGGGAAAAATCAAAACCATCCGATGATGGGGAATCTTCTTCCGCCACGGATTCGTCTGACCCCTGCAGGGTGTAAGGGGTTGATGCTGGTGTTGTCTGGGTCAACATTACCGGTTCTATGACAGAGGCTTCCATGATCGATTATTTTACCAAATCTCTGATGATGTTTGATACCTCTATTGCGCCCGACTCTTTGTCTCTTGTAGCTTCATCCGCACAGGATTGGCAGGCCAATTTGTTTGGAAGAGCCTGTGCGCCGCATACCCAGCAGGTATTAGCCGCAGGACGGGTCTGATGGGTATCCTTATTACGAGAGGATGATTTGTTGTGATGGTGAGAAGATGTTCTCGATCTACTTCTTCTGAAGTGCGAGCGTCTTGAGGGAGAACGTTCCCTACGTCTGGAGTGAGACGATCTTGACGATCTGCCAGGGCTATCAGAGAAGTGATATATTAAAGGCAAGGCACTCTTTTGTCTCCTCTTCACTACTTACCATATCTTTTGCTGCCTCTTACCTTGCTGGCTGTGGATTGTCTGCTTGGGCAGTGGCTTCCATGGGTGAAAGAGTGTACCTAGAAAGAGGGAGTGTTTAGGGTAAAAGAAATCCCGGAAAGTAACAAAAGAGATTGTTGCATGCAGACGCATTGCAAAGGTAGTAGATGGTAAAAGGCAGCACTTACCAGGCTAGTGGTGTGTCCAGAACTTGTGGCAGCATGTATTGCAGAGTATGGCGAGCGGACAGCAAAGAAACATTGCCCAAATCTGCCCAAATAAATGAAAACAAAACCAGAAACAGACAAGATGAACAACCAAAATACAGAACAGAACTTGCATGTGTAGTGGTATACGATGTTGCACCACATACTGCACATTCGCAGATGTCAAGTCCACCCTCAGAGCCCAGAATTCTCGTAACAAACTAAATAGTGTAAGGTCTTCACAACGGCTATAGGGGACAATGTACATCTGCGAGTGTGGGAGCTCATCCAGCAATTCGCTCGCATACTGGGGTCGTCCATCAAGATTGTGGGCGAATCCATGTCATGCGCATTGGGCTGAGCGACACACGCTCACATGTACAGACTGTATAAAAAACAAAAAGAATACTGAATGCTAGTATGAACTGGAGACATGGTGTAAGAGCTGCTGCGCGCGTTCCCGGACAACAACAGACTTCCAGAACACCAATGCGCGTGCACAACGAATGGCGTGCACGTGCATGAGCGCGTCCCTAACGCCAGTTGTCGCCAGATGGCCTATTTAAAGGGTGCTCTGACTCTCTAAAAGTGCTGACTGGTCTTCAGCTGTGTCCTGATCCTTTGAACCCTGCTTACTACCTGCTTGATACCTGTTACTGATCCCGGCTTCCTCTGACTGTGCTTCTGGACTCTGATTTACTTGATTACTGGTACCTGACTACGGCCTGCAACTGACCTTCCTCCTGCTTATGCCTTGTACTCTGCAGCCCGCCTGTTACCGAACCCGGCTATCTCCAAGACTCCGCTTTCATCATCTGCCCGGCTCTGACACTACTTCTGGAAACCTGCGCTGGCTCTCCTGTGTACAGGTCTCTCCTGTCTCCTGACCATAGGAAGTACTGACAAGCCACCAAGCCTGAACCTGCAAGTTGGTTGGAGTTCCTCTTTAACATTCGCTGATCTTCTGAGTTCCACTCCAGCTTTTCACCTGCTGTCCTGCTGGTACCACCGAGTCTACTACTTCCACCGTAGGTTCTACAAGCAACGTTCCCAGGCCCTCGTGTTCCTCCTGACCCTAGCCACCATCTGTTCCACCTTCAGTGGGGCTTGGGTAGGAGATACAAGTGAGGCCGACCTCGTCATATCAGACTCCTGCCAGGTACGTGACACATGGGCTATCCATTTTGATATGTCAGTCAAGGCCGCTCTCAGCCGAGAGCAGTCGTGAGCGGCATAAAGACAATCAGAACGGAACACAGTCGTAAAGTCGGTTGCTCAAACACACTCCGACCTCACAGGGCTGGAGATGTAAATGAAAGCATGAATGAATGTAGATATACAAAGAGGAAACAAGATGAGAATGAAAAATAAGAAAAAAAAACTTGGAAAAAGGTTAGGTAATGCTAGTAGATGGACTCTGTTGGAACTTGCAGGATGCACATGGAAAGCAAACATTCAACAACTAATATTTTCTTTTTCGTACATCACGGGACACAGAGCGGCATAGTCATTACTAATGGGTTATATAGTTTACCTTCAGGTGCTGGCACTGGCAACTTCCAAACCGGAAGTACCCTCCCCTATATAAGCCCCTCCCATCCGGGAGCACCTCAGTTTTTTGCCAGTGTCTAAGGTGTTGGCCAAAGAGTAACATGTGTTTTCCTGGGCTTGCGTACAGGTTCTTTTACGGGCCTTAGTAAGCTGTTCCGGATCCCACCAAAAAGGCTTCATAGCTAAACGGTCGGTACCCGGGCCTTGCAACAGAAGAGCAAGGTTTTGCCTGTAATGCCTCTCTTAGGAGGGCTGGACCCTGGGATCCAGAGCTCTGGTCATACCCACGACCAAGATGTTTTCTGTGCAGGGTGCTATACAGGTCCAGGGGAGTGGAATCCTTGGGAACCCGGTCCCTGAAGGTTTAATTACAATGCCTGCCGTGATAGGTGAAGTTTGGGCTTCTGTGGACCAAACAGAGTCCTGCGGCGGGGAACAGGTAAGTGGGGGCCCCCAGGAACTTGGTTCTATTGGGGGACCCCCAAGCCTAATTTGTCTTTCTGTCTGTTACCTAACGGTATTCCCGCTAATATCTGTGTATGCCTATAACTACAGGAAAATGTAAAATTTTAATAGTAGTCAAGAAAAAAAAAAATAAGGACCGCGGTACCTGTGTTAAACCACTAGAGGCCGCTGTGGTCCATTTTTCTTGTCATGTGGATCTTTGGTTTTCTCAAGTCAAAAGATCCAGGCAGTTGGTAAGTTTCTCTGTGGGAATCTAGTTCCTCTGCCCTGTTGCTGCGCTCATCCACCGCACAGGCCCTCCGGCAAAAAGGGCCCTGGCTCCTAGTCCCTGCTTGGTTTCAAAAAAGGGCGAGAATGGTGCACGGGCGCGCGCGCCGGCGCGTGCACGCGCCTCCTATGGAAAAAAAGGGCCGGGGCAGGTGGATGACGCTCGATGCGCGCCGCGGCGCTTCTGCGCATGTGCAGGCATCCCAGCGTGTATAAAATACACAGTACAAGTGTCAGCTGGATGCAAACAGAGCTAGCAACAAAACAGTGGCACACAGAGGCGGTTGATGCAGGCATCCCCATAGAAAGGCACTTTAGTGGACACCAGCTGGTATATAGCAGCAACTGTGTTAGACTATTACCAGCGAAATTAGTGTATGACGACGGGAATACCTCAGCTTTGTGCTTAAAGGATATGTCGTCCAGACGCTCCGGAAATAAGTCTTCCAGGAAGCCAAAGGGGTCTCCATCGGGCTCTGAGGATATTGGGCATGCTTGTACTGCACCAATCTCCCCTGAAAATTCAGAGGTCAGTAGCTGTAGGAACCCCGCAGGAGTGCCTGGTGCTGCGGCTGTCCCCAGTCCACCTGCTCCTGTATATATATAACAGAGGAGGTTTTATCCTCAACTCTGGGAGGATTGGAAGAGAGATTAACAGCATTGATCGCTGCTTCCCTGTCACAGGGAAAGCGCGTCCGATCTCCGTCTCCTCCTTCAGAGTGCCTGTTAGTGGAGGAACAGCCCCACACAGAGATCGACCTACCTGAAGGGAATCAGGATGAGGTTGATTCAGTTATAGAGGAATCAACAGTGGAAGAACCTTTCTCAGCATCTCAGGCTGAAAGATTATGGGTTCAGTCTCTGACTAACATGGTCCGATCAGCATTTAAAATGCCTCTGGCGGAACCATCAACCACTACGGTTTCCTCGCCTGGGGTCGCTGAAAGCTCCCCAGGCTGTCTGTTCCTTCCCAATCCACCCTTTATTGGAAGGGCTTATTTACCAGGATTGGGAGCATCCTGATAAAATATTTACTCCCCCCAAGAGATTTCCAGTGATCTATCCCATGGAGGATAAGTTCATAAAAAATGGAGGGTCCCTACAGTGGACACAGCCATCTCTTGTGTAAATAAATCACTGACATGTCCAGTAGATAATGTTCCAATTGTTCAAAGACCCAATAGATAAAAAATTGGAGTCTTTACTAAAATCTGCTTTCTCTACAGCAAGCATGGTGACACAACCTGCAGTAGCAGCGATTGGAGTCTGCCAAGCAATGAAAGATCAGTTGAAACAAGTCTTAAGGGACTTACCAGATCAGCAGGCTCTTGCCCTAGCTGACCTACCTAGAGCCTTGTGTTGCGGTGGAAGCCATAAAGGATACAATCCAACAGGCATCCCGCTTTACGCTGTCTGTAGACATATGCGTAGGCTTCTATGGCTCAAAAACTGGTCTGCTGAAGCTCCCTGTAAGAAATTGCTGATTAGCTTCCCATTTCATGGAGAACGCTTATCTGGAGAAGATCTGGACAAATATATCCAGAAAACTTCTGCCGGTAAAAGTACACTCTTGCCGGTTAAGAACAAGGGTAGAAGTCCTTCTCTTAAGAGGCCTACTTCTCCAGTCCCTGGCACATCGGCTGTGAAACAGTTCCGACGGCCTCCGCGGTCAAATCCAGGGGGCAGAAATCAGGGAAAATCACAGGGTAACAAGAAACCCTGGGTCAAGAGAGGACAAAACCTCCCCCCAAGTCATGAAGGGTTGCCCCCACTCAATCGGGTGAGGGGAAGACTTCAGTTGTTCACAGAGACCTGGCGGGACACCATCAGAGACAGATGGGTGATCTCCGCAGTAAGTCTGGGATACAGGCTGGAGTTAAAAGACATTCCTCCTGCCCATTTTATAAGGTCAAACGTGCCAAGCGATCCCCAGAAGAGTGGATCCCTCCTGGCACTAGAACAACTATTGCTCCAAGGGTAATCATGAAGGTTCCCTTGGAAGAAAGCGGGTTCGGGTTTTACTCGAACCTTGTCACAGTCCCCAAACCAAATGGGGACGTGAGGCCCATATTAAATATAAAAGGGCTAAACAAGTTCCTACATATCAGGACTTTTTCAGATGGAGTTGATCCGATCGGTGGCCACCGCCCTACAAGGGCAGGAATGGTTAGCCTCGATCGACATAAGGGATGCTTATTTGCATATTCCCATCTGTCCGGCCCACCAGAAATTTCTACGCTTTGCAGTAGAAGGGCACCATTTTCAGTTCAGAGCCTTACCTTTCGGTCTGGCCACAGCACCACGAGTGTTCACAAAAATTCTGGCCCTACGATTGGCCAAACTAGGAACACAAGGTGTAACGATAATGGCATATCTAGACGACTTGTTGCTGATAGACCACTCAGTGAAAAAAACTAGAAGTGGTCGTTCACAAGATAATCAAGTATCTGGAATCTCACGGTTGGCATTATCAACCGAGACAAGTCAGCCCTAAAACCAGTCAAAAGTCTGGAATACTTGGGGGCTAAGACTGGATTCAAATCAGAGAAAGATTTTCTTACCTCCAGAGAAGGTGTCGTCTTTGAAAGATTTGACCCACTTAGTGGGTACAAAAAAGGAAAACCATCCATACGCCTGTGTATGAGGCTGCTGGGAAAAATGGTGGCTTCATTCGAAGCAGTACCCTACGGACAAAAAAGTTCAGGCTTTAGACTTACCAATGTCCCTGTCCCCTTCCGTTCGCAAGAGCCTCCATTGGTGGTTGGTGCCCCAGAATCTGGAAAAAGGGAAACCCTTCAGTCCGGTTTCTTGGAAGGTGGTCACTACAGATGCCAGCCTCATAGGCTGGGGGGCAGTACTGGAGCAATGGTCTCTCCAGGGCAAGTGGTCAGAAGCAGAGAAGGCCCTGCCCACCAATCTCTTAGAGATACGAGCAGCCCGGTATGCCCTAGTAGCATGGACATCCAAACTCCAAGGGTCACCTGTCAGAATTCAATCAGACAATGCCACAGCAGTGGCATATATCAATCACCAGGGTGGCACCAGGAGTCGTGCAGCCCAGAGGGAAGCGAATTGCATCCTGGAATGGGCAGAAAGATATGTCACAGCCATATCCGCGGTTTTCACCCCAGGAGTGGAAAATTGGAGAGCGGACTTTTTAAGTCGCCAGCAATTATGCCCGGGGAATGGTCTCTTCACCCCGAGGTTTTCCAGGCAATATGCCAGCGGTGGGGAACACCGGATGTAGATCTGCTAGCATCCAGATTCAACGCAAAGGTGGACAGATTTGTGTCTCGCACAAAGGATCCCCTAGCTTGTGGTTTGGATGCCCTCGTGTTCCCTTGGGATCAGTTCAAGCTGATATATGCATTCCCACCGCGATTAATCCGCAGAATCAGGGTAGAAAAGAAACCAGTGATTCTGGTGGCTCCAGCGTGGCCCCGAAGGGCATTGTATACGGAGATTGTAAAAATGTCAGTGGGAAGTCCTTGGACCCTCCCACATCGTCCGGACCTGCTTTCGCAAGGACCGATATACTACCCTTCCTTACCAGCCCTAGGTTTGACGGCCTGGCTATTAAAGGCCCACATTCTAAAAAAGAGAGGGCTCTCTAATCCTGTGGTATCTACCATGATCAATGCCAGGAAGCCGGTATCCAGGCAGATCTATTAGAGGATCTAGAAGGCGTACATCACGTGGTGTGAGGCCAAGAAATGGCATCCACGTAAGTACGTAATAGGTAGGATTCTGGACTTCCTACAGTGGGCTGTACATAGGAAGCTTGCCTTGAGTACTATCATGGGTCAGACGGCCTTGTCAATATTTTTTCAAAGGCCCTTGGCTTTGCATTCATTAGTCAAAGCTTTCATACAAGGAGTGATGCGTATTAGCCATCCGGTTAGTATTCCCATATGTCCATGGGACTTAAACCTGGTTCTGTCGGTTCTACAGAAACAACCATTTGAACCATTGCGGCACATTTCCTTGGTTCTTTTCACTAGGAAATTGATTTTCTTAGTAGCCATTTGTTCGGCTAAAAGAGTATCGGAATTAGCCGCCTTGTCCTGTAAGGAGCCATATCTGGTTGTCCATAAGGACAGAGTAGTATTACGTCCTCATCCAGCCTTCTTCCTAAGGTGGTATCGAGGTTCCATTTGAACCAAGATGTGGTTCTTCCTTCCTTTTTCCCCAAACCTAGTTCGGTAGAGGAAAAGTTATTGCATTCTTTGGATGTAGTAAGAGCAGTTAAAGCTTATCTAAAATCCACTGCTCAGATTCGCAGAACGGATACTTTGTTTGTTCTGCCGGAAGGCCCCAGAAAGGGTCAGGCAGCATCAAAAATCTACTTTAGCCAAGTGGATTCGACAGGTCATAATACAAGCCTATGGCTTGAGAAAGAGACCGCCTCCGTTCAAAGTTAGGGCGCACTCCACAAGAGCAGTTGGAACTTCATGGGCAGTGCATCACCAGGCCTCCCTGGCTCAAGTCTGTAAGGCCACAACATGGTCCTTAGTACACACGTTTACTAGATTCTACCAGGTAGACGTCAGAAGTCAGGAGGATGTCGCCTTTGGGCGCAGTGTGTTGCAGGCCGCAAAAGAGCCTCATGCCTGATGGCGCCCAGCTTATGTATAGTGTATCCCTCCCCTCATTTGGCATTGCTTTGGGACGTCCCATTAGTAATGACTATGCCGCTCTGTGTCCCGTGATGTACGAAAAAGAAAAAGGGATTTTTATAACAGCTTACCTGTAAAATCCTTTTCTTGGAGTACATCACGGGACACAGAGCTCCCACCCCTCTTTTTGGGACACTTATTGCTTTGCTACAAAACTGAGGTGCTCCCGGATGGGAGGGGCTTATATAGGGGAGGGTACTTCCGGTTTGGAAGTTGCCAGTGCCAGCACCTGAAGGTAAACTATATAACCCATTAGTAATGACTATGCCGCTCTGTGTCCCGTGATGTACTCCAAGAAAAGGATTTTACAGGTAAGCTGTTATAAAAATCCCTTTATTAGTATCCCTTGTCCCTTCTTCAAAACACATCCATGAGCACCTACGGTGAAAGGTACTAAAAAAAATAAAATAAAAATGCTTGTCTGTCACTGTAATGTGTGACT
Organism: Rana muscosa; assembly: GCA_029206835.1. NCBI lineage: Eukaryota > Metazoa > Chordata > Amphibia > Anura > Ranidae > Rana > Rana muscosa. Next base: position 134,149,260 of record CM055126.1, read on the forward strand.
GCATCGATGTGGAATGTAGGGTGTGTGGGGGGGAGGAAGGGGGAGGGGGGAAGTTGGATGTCTGGAAAGAACATGAAATGATATGTGTAGAAATATATAGGGATAAAAGATCTAATTGGATCAGTTATAATAATGGGATACCAATCAGCAATATGTTGATTAGACTTTTGTCACCATCCCTCTGGCCATGTGACCAGTGGGAAAGAGTATATATATTGGATATTCATTTTTATGTGTGTTAACTATGATTAAGCACTAAGTTTTAGTGTGAAACGTGTCAGCTTGTATCCTGTCTGCTGTGGCATGTATCCTGTGATTTTACTTTTACAATAAAGCAACTTTTTTGGAGTGTGGCTGTCCAGACATTCCCCTTCATTTTTGCATTGCTATATGCATTGCCAGCACCCATGGATCCAGTGAAGAGGTTCATCATTTGTATCTTCTACTTTGAGTGGTGACTCCCTTTCTCTAGTGGACGCCCATGATGGTAGAGGGGATTTGTGCTAGAAGGAGAATTTTTTTGAGGGGGGGGGGATTTGTGGTAGGGGTGATTGGGGGTGTTTGTGCTAGGAGGGGGGATTTATTTGGGGGGTGAATTTGTGCTGGGTGGATTTTGGGGATGGTAGGGGAAGAGATTGGTGCTGGGAGGGGGAATTTCAGCAGGGAGGTGGATTTGTACTGGGAGGAGAGGGAAATTATGCTTAGGGGGTAATCGTGTAGTGCCCAATTTTGTTTTGAGGGGGCGGGGGTTTGCTGACACTTAATGCTCATGCATCTTGGGGGAGGGGGCAGGGGCGCAGTTTGGCATGAGCCCATGACCTGGGCTCTAGGTGACCTTGTCCCTGCACTGCCTGAATCCCATAAACCCAATAATTACAAATGGCAGGGGGTGGATTGGTGACCTACAGCTATGCTTGAATCTAAATTGAATCCCTTCCCTTAGCAAGTAGGTAGGATTTCCTGTATGCATTTAAAAGATTAATTTCTGATTTTGACTGGAGTATGCCTCAAAGTGTATGTTACCCCAACATTTTATGTTTCTGATGTAGCGCTCCTGCCCTGGGATGGCTAAATTTGATGTATCGCTCTGCTGTAGACAGCTGAGCTACAATTTACTTTTTATATCTGATCAGGTTTATTCCTAAACCTGGTGTGGATTTCTTCTGCCAGCCTCTGGAAGAATGTTCTAGAAATAGTGTAGGAGGATCAATCTCTTAGTTATGAATAGCTACGTGACTATAGCCAATCCCTGGGGGGCTGACCCAGGAGGTGCGGCTGGAGAGAAGATAAATATGTGGGAGGGTCTGAACAAAGCTCTCTTCCCCTGGGGATTCCCCCCTGGGAGGGGGAGCATGTATGTGTGTGTTCCAGTGATGTTACTGCTGCTGGGCCTCTGCAGGTGTTATGAATTAGGGCCTGAAGGAAGCTGACTTACGGAAACTTTTGCCTGAAGCTCCAGGTACAGAAATGCTCACTGAGGAAGAGACGCCAGAAGTTGTTGCTTAAAGGGGTTATAAAGGTAAACGTTTTTTCACCTTAATGCAGTGGTCATCAACTCTGTCCTCAGGGCCCACTAACAGACTAGGTTTGCAAGATAACTGAAATACATGACAGGTGATATCATATGCTGCTCAGTGATTGCAGTATTCTAGTCTGCATCTCTCCAAGGTAATACATAAAACCTGGCCCGTTAGTGGGCCCTGAGGACAGGGTTGATGACCACTGCCTCAGGCTGGGTTCACACTATACGACACGACTTTCATCCTACTTTGCTCTGCGACATCTGTCCGACATTGGTCCGACATTGGTCCGACATTGGTCCGACATTGGTCCGACATCCATCCGACATTCATGAACAGGATACTACTTTGATCCGACATTGTGCTAGTCTGACTTGTCCTTTGACCAATCAAAACAATCCCAGGGTGAGATAAATTCCTTTTACTGCTGCTGTAATCACAATGTCGGATGCCAAAGTCGTATGGTTAGGACAAGGATCCGACTTTGATCCGACTTCAATGATAGTCAATGGGCTGAAGTCGGATCAAAGTCGGACAGAAGTAGTACAGGGAGAATTTTTAATGTCGGACCGACATGTGTCGGACCAGTTAAGACGGCTCCCATAGGGAAACATTGATTTTCACACGTCATGCGACATGAGCTCCTAATGTCGGAGCGTTTGTCGCCCCAGTGTGAACCAGCACTCAGGCCTGGTTCACACTTGTCCGACAAACGCTCCGACATTAGGAGCTCATGTCGCATGACGTGTGAAAATCAATGAATCCCTATGAGAGCCGTCTTAACTGGTCCGACACAAGTCGGTCCGACATTAAGGCTGGGTTCACACTGATACGACACGACATTCATCCGACTTTCATCCTACTTTGCTCTGCGACATCAGTCCTACATTGATCCTACATTGGTCCGACATCCATCCGACATTCATGAACAGGATACTACTTTGATCCGACTTTGTGATAGTCTGACTTGTCCTTTGACCAATCAAAACAATCCCAGGGTGAGATAAGTTCCTTTTACTGCTGCTGTAATCACCATGTCGGATGTCAAATGTCGGATGGTTAGGACAAGGATCCTACTTTGATCCGACTTCAATGATATTCAATGGGCTGAAGTAGGATCAAAGTCGGACCAAAGTAGTACAGGGAGCATTTTCAAAGTCGGACCGACTTGTGTCGGACCAGTTAAGACGGCTCTCATAGGGAAGCATTGATTTTCACACATCATGCGACATGAGCTCCCAATGTCGGAGCGTTTGTCGGACCAGTGTGAACCCAGCCTAAAAATGCTCCCTGTACTACTTCTGTCCGACTTTGATCCTACTTCAGCCCATTGAATATCATTGAAGTCGGATCAAAGTAGGATCCTTGTCCTAACCATCCGACATTTGACATCCGACATGGTGATTACAGCAGCAGTAAAAGGAATTTATCTCACCCTGGGATTGTTTTGATTGGTCAAAGGACAAGTCAGACTATCACAAAGTCGGATCAAAGTAGTATCCTGTTCATGAAAGTCGGATGGATGTCGGATCAATGTAGGATCAATGTAGGACTGATGTCGCAGAGCAAAGTAGGATGAAAGTCGGATGAATGTCGTGTCGTATCAGTGTGAACCCAGCCTTAATGCATACTATGCATTAAGGTGAAAAAACATCCGACAATACCGCCCCCCCCCCCCCGAGCCCCTGTTTTACTTACCTGAGCCCTCGAAAGTCCCGCGCTGGCCCCTGACATCCTGCTCTTTTCTCTGCCTGGCCGTTGATTGGCTACACTGGATGGATTGAAAGCAGCGCAGCCATAGGCTCGCGCTGCTGTCAATCACATCCAATGACGCGGGGCGCCGGGGGGCGGGGCCGAGTGATACAGTCAGCGGCAATAGCCGCTGGCTTTATCATGGGAGCGCGTTCGCAACAACTCATCACCATCATCGCAACAACTCGCATGAAGGTGGTGAGTTCTTGCAGGGAGAAGCCGAGACATCTGCCGAGGGCCCCCAGAAGACGCCGTTCTGGGCCACTCTGTGCAAAACGAGCTGCACAGTGGAGGAAAGTATAACAATTTTATTTTTTTTAAATAACAAACATAATTTTCTTTACAACCCCTTTTAAGGAGTGTGTCACATAGGGTGTCAGATTGATTTGCTGTCCTTTCTTTCTTCAGCATCATTTTGAGGCTGCTACTGAAGAGCCAGTACTTCTGAAACAGGGTTTTTCAGGGAAGCTACCCTTCAAATTGTTGGGCCTTGAGTATCCTGAAACTCTATACCCTCCTTCCTGCATTTGTTCAAGATCTGCAATGAATCTTCAAAAAACAACCCGGTCCCCTAGACTGAAGGTGTGCTTCTGGGACTGAAAACCAGATGGGCAGCCTCTGGACAGATTTAGGCTGTAAGCTCCATGAGCAGGGCCCTCCTATTCCTACTCTATTGAACTGTTTTGTAATTGAACTGTCTTCCCTCTACATTCTAAAGTGCTACACTAACTGTTGGGCACTATATAAATCCTGTATAATACAAATAATAATACCGTATATACTCGAGTATAAGCCAAGTTTTTCAGCACTTTTTTTGTGCTGAAAATGCCCCCCTCGGCTTATACTCGAGTCACCTTTTTGTGCCTGATCTCCCAGATTTTGTGGACCCGGTACCGGCCGGCCGTAGGTCCCCTGGACCCCAATCTTGGCACACATATAGCCCCACTCTTTCTCTACAAGTGTGCAAAGTTTGTTGTCCAGGGGACCTACGGCTGGGGAGCACCAATTTTTTAAACCCGGGCACCCCTTCCATAGACTCCCATGTTAAATGGCAATTTCTCTGGTAATTTTGGGGACCTGGTACTGGCCGGCCATAGGTCCCCTGAACCCGAAACCTGGCACACATAGTCCCAGTTCTACTCTACAAGTGTGCAAAGTTTGCTGTCTGAGGGACCTACGGGGAGCACTGATTTTTCAAATCCGGGCACCCCTTCCATATACTCCAATGTTAAACTTAAGTCTAGTCATGGGCACAGTGAGGCATGGGCACAGTGAGGCATGGACACAGTGAGGCATGCACATGGACATAGTGTGGAAAAGTGAGGCACAGTGAGGCACACAGATGGACACCCTAGGCTTATACTCGAGTCAATACGTTTTCCCATTTTTTTGTGGTAAAATTTGGTGTCTCGGCTTATATTCAGTAATATATATATATATATATATATATATATATATATGTAGCGGCCTCCTCTCTCCCCTCTCTTCTATCAGCTCGTCTGTCTCTTGTCTAGGGGTACTTTTAGAGGAGAGAGAGCGGAGTCACCACGCCAAGCCCTCACCGCAGATGTTTGTGTGGTGGAAGCAAAGTTCTTGTTTTACCCTTAGGTCAGTGTTCTGCACCTGGAACCTCCAATGAGAGTTACCTTGAACAATGTCTGCCAGAAAATGAGCCCCACACCATTAAAGTCCAACACTCCTTTATTCTTCCTGAATGAACACAATCAGTTAGACTCCCTTGTAGAACAGAACAGAAAAGGAGGTGTGGATGCGAGTAGGCCCAGACACAATGAACTCTCCACTTTCCTTCCTGAAAGTGGGTTGCGGTCTCCGAGCGAGGGGGAATTTCCTTCCAGGCGGTCTCCGATGGGAGGCTCACCTGTCACTGGCAATATGCTGCACCGGGTCTTCAAGTAAGTATCTCCCACCGGTCCATTACGCCTTCCGGATTCGGGTACCCACTCCCGGAGTTCTCTAGGACCTCCTTCCCTCGCGGAACTCAGTGGTGGGCACTGAGCTCCAGACCTCCTCTCAAGTACCTCACCCCAGGCTAAAGGTGCCTGGGATGGAACACGACCTCCGAACGTTCTCTAGGCCTAGACCCGCCTAGGGGACCGACACGAACCACCGCCCTCAGGCTGAAGGTGCCCGGGCTCGACTCCCCCCACCAAAAATGCCCGCCCCCTTTATACCCCCTCCCAGCAAGCACGGCGGGTTCCCCGCCCCACCATACAACCGCTGAGAGAGACCAAAAGAGGTACGCCACCGCAACGATGGCTCAACCCCGGGCCCAAAGCGACAGTGCCACCTGGTGGGCCCCAGGGAACCATACATCACAGTTTCCCCACCAGATTCAAAAAATAGAAAGAATATACCCGCTACATATATATATATATATATATATATATATATATATATATATATATATATATATACACACACAGTGCCTTGAGAAAGTATTCATACCCCTTGAAATTTTCCACCTTTTCTCATGTTACAACCAAAAACGTAAATGTATTTTATTGGAATTTTATGTCATAGACCAACACAAAGTGGCACATAATTGTGAACTGAAAGGGAAATGATAAATGGTTTTCAATTATTTTTTTTGCAAATAAGTGAAAAGTGTGGCGTGCATTTGTATTCAGCCCCCTTTACTCTGATACCCCTAACTAAAATCTAGTGAAACCAATTGCCTTCAGAAGTCACCTAATTAGTAAATGGAGTCCACCTGTGTGTAATTTAATCTCAATATAAATACAGCTGTTCTGTGAAGCCCTCAGGTTTGTTAGAGAATCTTAGTGAACAAACGGCATCATGAAGACCAAGGAACACAGCAGACAGGTCAGGAATAAAGTTGTGGAGAAGATTAAAGCAGGGTTAGGTTATAAAAAAAATATCCCAAGCTTGGAACATCTCGCGGAGCACTGTTCAATCCATTATCCAAAAATGGAAAGAGTATGGTACAACTGCACACCTACCAAGACATGGCCATCTACCTAAACTGACAGGCCGGGCAAGGAGAATATTAATCAGAGAAGCAGCCAAGAGGCCCATAGTAACACTGGAGGAGCTGCAGAGATCCACAGCTCAGGTGGTAGGATCTGTCCACAGACCAACTATTAGTCATGCACTCCACAAATCTGGCCTTTATGGAAGAGTGGCAAGAAGAAAGCCATAAGAAGTCCCATGCGCAGTTTGCGAGAGGCCATGTGGGGGATACAGCAAACATGTGGAAGAAGGTGTTCTGGTCAGATGAGACCAAAATTGAACTTTTTGGCCTAAAAGTTAAATGCTACGTGTGGTGGAAAACTAACACTGCACATCACCCTGAACACACCATCCCCACCGTGAAACATACAGGTCCTTCTCAAAAAATTAGCATATTGTGATAAAGTTCATTATTTTCTGTAATGTACTGATAAACATTAGACTTTCATATATTTTAGATTCATTACACACAACTGAAGTAGTTCAAGCCTTTTCTTGTTTTAATATTGATAATTTTGGCATATAGCTCATGAAAACCCAAAAATCCCATCTCAAAAAATTAGCATATTTCATCCGACCAATAAAAGAAAAGTGTTTTTAATACAAAAAAAGTCAACCTTCAAATAATTATGTTCAGTTATGCACTCAATACTTGGTCGGGAATCCTTTTGCAGAAATGACTGCTTCAATGCGGCGTGGCATGGAGGCAACCAGCCTGTGGCACTGCTGAGGTGTTATGGAGGCCCAGGATGCTTCGATAGCGGCCTTAAGCTCATCCAGAGTGTTGAGTCTTGCGTCTCTCAACTTTCTCTTCCCAATATCCCACAGATTCTCTATGGGGTTCAGGTCAGGAGAGTTGGCAGGCCAATTGAGCACAGTAATACCATGGTCAGTAAACCATTTACCAGTGGTTTTGGCACTGTGAGCAGGTGCCAGGTCGTGCTGAAAAATGAAATCTTCATCTCCATAAAGCTTTTCAGCAGATGGAAGCATGAAGTGCTCCAAAATCTCCTGATAGCTAGCTGCATTGACCCTGCCCTTGATAAAACACAGTGGACCAACACCAGCAGCTGACATGGCACCCCAGACCATCACTGACTGTGGGTACTTGACACTGGACTTCAGGCATTTTGGCATTTCCCTCTCCCCAGTCTTCCTCCAGACTCTGGCACCTTGATTTCCGAATGTACTTTGGACCACTGAGCAACAGTCCAGTGCTGCTTCTCTGTAGCCCAGGTCAGGCGCTTCTGCCGCTGTTTCTGGTTCAAAAGTGGTTTGACCTGGGGAATGCGGCACCTGTAGCCCATTTCCTGCACACGCCTGTTCACGGTGGCTCTGGATGTTTCTACTCCAGACTCAGTCCACTGCTTCCGCAGGTCCTCCAAGGTCTGGAATCGGTCCTTCTCCACAATCTTCTTCAGGGTCCGGTCACCTCTTCTCGTTGTGCAGCGTTTTCTGCCACACTTTTCCCTTCCCACAGACTTCCCACTGAGGTGCCTTGATACAGCACTCTGGGAACAGCCTATTCGTTCAGAAATTTCTTTCTGTGTCTTACCCTCTTGCTTGAGGGTGTCAATGATGGCCTTCTGGACAGCAGTCAGGTCGGCAGTCTTACCCATGATTGCGGTTTTGAGTAATGAACCAGGCTGGGAGTTTTTAAAAGCCTCAGGAATCTTTTGCAGGTGTTTAGAGTTAATTAGTTGATTCAGATGATTAGGTTAATAGCTTGTTTAGAGAACCTTTTCATGATATGCTAATTTTTTGAGATAGGATTTTTGGGTTTTCATGAGCTGTATGCCAAAATCATCAATATTAAAACAAGAAAAGGCTTGAACTACTTCAGTTGTGTGTAATGAATCTAAAATATATGAAAGTCTAATGTTTATCAGTACATTACAGAAAATAATGAACTTTATCACAATATGCTAATTTTTTGAGAAGGACCTGTAGTGGTGGCAGCATCATGTTGTGGGGATGCTTTTCTTCAGCAGGGACAGGGAAGCTGGTCAGAGTTGATGGGAAGATGGATGGAGCCAAATGCAGGACAATCTTAGAAGAAAACCTGTTATGCCTCATACACATGATCAGTTTTCCAACAAGAAAAGTGTGATGTGAGCTTTTTGTCAGGAATTCCGACCGTGTATGCTCCATCGCACTTTTTTTGTGAGAATTCCTGCCACGAAAAGATTGAGAGCAGGTTCTCTATTTTCGTGACAGGAAAAATTCGTATCGGGAATTGCGATCGTCTGTATACAATTATGACGCGCAAAAAAACATGCATGCTCAGAATCAAGCAGAAGAGCCAAACTGCCTATTGAACTTTATTGATCTCGGCTCTTCGTACGTGTTGTACGTCACCACGTTCTTGACGTTCAGAATTTCAGACAAGATTTGTGTGACCGTGTGTATGCAACACAAGTTTGAGCCATTTTCCGTAGGAAAAAAAACACAGGTTTCTTTTCGGAAAAACTGATCGTTTGTACGAGGCATAAGTCCTTGGGATCTCAGTAATGCTGTCTTTATAGTCAGTTTATTTACCATGCTATTCTATATACTATCATGGGCGTCTGCTCCATAGGGCAAGGGGGGGCGATTGCCCCCCTGGAATCCAGTGCCGTGATTCTCTGAAAGGAAAACAGGGGGGAGAAACAGCGGCCAGGAAGCAAGGCGGCGGCGCAGCAAATTTAATTAGAGCCGTTCTCTCTCTCTTTGGCTGACAGAAGGGGGCGATCGGGGGAGATATACAGACAGCCCACAGCTCTCCATTCCCTGTCACGGAGCCGCTGCCAAGTTCTCTGGTAAATGGAGCAGCGGCGCTGTGACAGGGAGAGGAGAGCTGCGGGCTGTCTGTATATCGCCCCCCCTCCCCTTTCTGTCAGCTGAAGCTAGAAGAGAGAGAGCGGTTCTAATTGGATTCGCCGTGCCGCTGCCCAGCTTCCTGCCCGCTGTTTTCCTCCCCATGATTGGCCACAGCAGAGGGCCAATCAGAAGACTCTGGGGGCATCATGGGAAATGTAGTCCCTGAAGAGTGGCGGCCCCAGTGTGTCCATAGACACCATGCTGCAGCCCCCAGCATGCAAGCACTCTGCTGGGGGGGGTGTTACAAGAGGAGAAAAGAAAATACTGTGTTGGGGGAAGCCAGAGAGGGAGCCACGCTCTACCTGCACCAACCAGAGAGCCACGCTGTACCCGCACCACCAGAGAGGGAGCCACGCTGTACCCGCACCACCAGAGAGGGAGCCACGCTGTACCAGCACCACCAGAGGGAGAAAGACCGAGCCACTGCCAGGGTACAGGCATGCTACACTACTGACTAGAGTCACCCTGGGCAACCCAGAATGAGCGAACGTCCAGCCAGAGGGATCACTGTTGCGGTTTCACCAGGTCTGTTAAGTTGTCCATTATCCATTACTGTTCCTAGGGACTGAGCCATTAGGAAGTGTCTAACCTGATATCCTCCCATCTATGCTGGGGGCAATTATTGCAGAAAATGACACCAAATGCTGGGAGTTTTTAGTGCGGAAGCTGACACCAGTGCTGAGGGTCATTAATATGTACACTGGTACAGATACTGAAGTTTTTATTCTAGAAATCTGCACCGATGTGGGGGGTTATTATTTTTGCTACTGACACCAATGCTGGCGATTTTTTATTGCGGAAACTGACAGCAAAGCTGGGGTTTGTTATTGCAGAAACTGGCACTGATCCTGGGGGTTATTTCCTTGGGGGAAACTCATTTTTTTTATGATATTGTTATTCAAAGTTGCTAGTTGCTTGATAGTTGCATCAGGTTTCTCAAACCTTTGCATGCCTGCGCTTTGTGATAATGACTAAGCCCCTCCCCTTAATGACATTGTCAAAAGGGGACCAAGCATGGATGACCTTAAAATGATGCCCCCCCCCCCCTGAAAAAAGTTCAGTGGATGCCCATGTCTACCATATCACCTATTCTAGCACCCCCCCTCCCCCAAATGGACCCTCCTAGCACAAATCCTCTTCTCCCATTCCCCTCCCAACACAGATCCCCTGAAACACAGCTCCTAGCACACACACCCAAATTATTACCCCCCACTGCTCCCTGATTCCTTCTCCCAATACAAATCTCCTCCTCCCTTAATCTCCATGCGATGCCCCCCCACAATACATGATACCACAGCACCCAGGGTGGCCGCCCCTCCTGCCCACCCCTTGTCCCGGCCCTGGATTTAGGATCTCCTTTTTTTGGGGTGTTTTCAGTGGTGTAAACTATTTCCCTTATTACCCCACCACAATCACTGTAGGCTCTTTAGTGCAGTGATGTTGCTATGGGGGTGTGGGGAGGGGGGTGGGCTGCACCGGGTGACACCCACCAGAGGGGTGACACCGGGGCCACCGCCCACCGCTACATACTGTACTAAATTGCTTGTGCTTGCAAGTGTGAGCAGGGCACCAAGCTGTGCGGGGGAGGCTGCCTGTAACCACTCCCCCGTCTTAAGCTGTCCCTAGGGGATCTCCAATGTCTCCAGAGTAAGCAGACTTCTTCAATATGGCTGATCGCGCAGCTGAAAGAGAAAAAGGTGATCACAGCAGTCCAAGTGTCTTCATCTCCAGGCATGCTGTATGTTACTGTACATGTCACTACATAGAGTCCTAACCTGGCACTATACCACCCCAACCTGCCCTATGCCACCCCAACCTACCCTATGCCACCGCAAACCACACAATACTATCATTTACAGGGGCCATTAGGGGGTGCCGCCCGTGACCGTGCGCTGCCTGTAGAGCGCTGGGCAGGATAGACAGAAGGGGGGTGACACCATGTTTTGCCGCACCAGGTGACACCAACCCTAGTGACGCCACTGCTTTAGTGTCTTCTGTTTCTCAAAAACAGGACCCCTGATGTATCAAAGCCTCACTACTAAGAAGTTGTTCACATACACCAGTCAAATTCAAATTTGCCTTGGTGGATTGAATTTGGTGATATATCATGCACATAGATAGGATTTTAAACAACACAGACCTCAGAAAGTAAACCAATCTAATCTGTACCAAGACCACTGTAAATTGACTAAACTGAATTGCAAAAAAAAAATAAAAATCTTTAGCACAGCTGCAGTGTTTTCTGGATAATACTATTCTGAAGTTCTCAAATGCTGGGATTCAGCAAAGCCAATGACAATCCTTGTTTTAATTCTGTATTCATATTTAGCAGAAAAAGGTGAGCTTCTGAGATGTGTCTGAGTTGTCTCTGAGAATCTGACTAGCATTTTCCAACAGCCTAGGGAATTTACTCTATAAATCTTCAGCTTGTTTTTATTTTCAAATGGGTTCCTCAAGAATCTCAACTAAGACCTTTCCAGAGCTAATATGAAGTATAATTATTATTATTATTATACAGGAATTATGTAGCGCCAACAGTTTGCTCAGCACTTTTCAATATAAAAGGAGACAGTATAGTTACAATACATTACAATACAAGAGGGTTAAGAGGGCCCTGCTCATAGGAGCTTACAATCTAATAGGGTGGGGCAATTAGTACAAATCGTAATAACTGTGATTGATAAGCTGATATGAAGAATTAAAATGTCAGTTGTTAAGTAGAGGCGGGATAGGCTTCCCTGAAGACATAATTGTTTAGGAATCACTTAAAGGTGAACAGAGTAGAAAATATCCAGACAGATTGAGGTAGAGAGTTCCAGAGAATGGGAGAAGCTCTGGAGAAGTCCTGGAGACAAGCAAGGGATGAGGAGATAAGAGAGGTAGAGAGCAGACGATCTTGGGAGTAGCAGAAAGGATTGTTTGGGTGATATTTTGAGGCAAGATTGGTGATGTAGCTTGGAGCAGAGTTCTGAATGGCTTTGTTTGTTGTGTTTAGTGATTTGAATGTAATTCGCTGGCCAATTGGAAGCCAGTGGAGGGGTTGGCAGAGAGGGGTGGCAGACACTGAGAGGTTGGTATGGTAGATGAGTCTGGTAGAAGCATTTATGATAGCTTGAAGATGAGATAAATTAAGGTTTTCATGCCTTCTCCCAACCCTATCTTACTCTTCAATATGTGTTTTGCTGCAGAGTGCAGAGATTAGGGGCACACAGAATTGCAATATGAGTGACATAAATTATATCCTCTGATCACTAAAATTATACAATTAAGAAGAAGTCTAGTGAAAATACTTAATTAAATGTGTCAATCACTGTAATCCATATCTTGGAAGAAATAATGCATTTGGTCAACATAACTGAGCTAATTTCTTCCTGTGTAGGAATCCAGATCTGCAGGGTAGGCAACACAACTACTGGCTCCTGATTTCTGCAAGGGTGGAATGCCCCTATACCTATAACTATACCACAAGTCATATTATGTACATATTATCTACAGCTATGAAGTAAGCCTATGAGAATGCAAACCCTCTTGAAGCAGGTCACATGCAGGTCAAATAAACCTGTTAATGAATTCTAAATGATCTCAGTAGCATCTAAAACTGATGACAAAGCGAGTTGACACAGGCCCTAATCCTGTTTGCTGGAAACAAATAAAACAAATAAAAAATTTCAGTACCAGGTTAGGTTTGCCTTGTTATTCCATGCAAACAAACTGTGTTGCTCTGGGTTTCATTATATGGCCAGAACAACTTCATATCAATGCAGAATCCTGTGCACTCATCCACTTCAAATGTTTAATTTTTTGCCTATACATATCCAGCAGTCAGAGGTCTATAGGGGGAATTAACAAAAGTGGTACAAGCATAAATCTTCCCCCGCTCTTCTAAACATAAAAAATGGAGCAGATGCTACTTTTAATTCAAGGAGAAGTATAGCCAAACCTTTTTTGACTGTACTTCTATGGATCACAGGAGTGCAGTTTATTCTGCACTCCTGTGACCCGTTTTCAGCAGACAGTTAGATGACATCACAGAGCCGATCCAGACTCTGAAAAGATCCTGACCATATGGTCGGGATCCACCCAGATCTCTGGAATGCCAGCTGGCTTAGCCTCTCAGCAAGCTGCTGAAAGCTTGAGACAGCTGCTCCCGTCCCCTCCACAGCCCAGTGCTCCAGTGAGCACTGGAGGGGCAGAGCAGAGAGCTGGTGAATGACAGTCTAAAGGCCAAGAGCTGAGCGATCAGTGGTGTTTGATTTCTCAGTTCTTGATCTTATTGGATCGATGCTGCACCCACTTGGTAACTATATATATATATATATATATATATATATATATATATGACACACACAGTGCCTTGAAAAAGTATTCATACCCTTAAAATTTTCCACATTTTGTCATGGTTACAACCAAAGACATAAATGTATTTTATTGGGATTTTATGTGATAGACCAACACAAAGTGGCACATAATTGGGAAGTGGAAGGAAAATGATAAATGGTTTTCCATTTTTTTTTACAAATACATATCTGAAAAGTGTAGCATGTATTGTATTCAGCCCCTCTGAATCAATACTTTGTAGAACCATCTTTCTCTGCAATTACAGCTGCAAGTCTTTTAGGGTATGTCTCTACCAGCTTTGCACATCTAGAGTGACATTTTTGTTAATTGGGGGAAGACCCTCCTCTAATTTTTATTTCACTCTTAAATAGAAACTGGCATGGTTGGCGCAGATAGACCTGAAACTATCCTGTTCTATCGGCTTGGCTAATGTCACGCATGCCACTCCGCCCCACGTACATTTAATGCAGCAGGGCAGCTGCATGTAATTCTGCACTTCTGGGTCTGGGGCATGCAGGGGTGCTGCCAGCGACCCCCTCCCATTGTGATTGGACACAGAAGGAGCCATTCAGCAGGCGCGATGTCCGTCGGGATCCGCCCATCGCTCGGGAGACAGGCAGAACGGCGATCTAGTGCCTATGTTAACAAAGCAGATTGCTGTTCTGTGACAAGAAAAGGCTGCTATCCTGTGTTTCTGCTAAGCAGGAACAAGAATCTCTGCCTTTCCACAGTACAAGCACCCCCACACAGTTAGCAAGCACTCCCTAGGAACACATTTAATCCTTTGATCGCCCCTGATGTTAACCCTTTCCCTGCCAGTGCATTTCTTTAGCACTGAACACTGTATTAGTGCCACTGGTCCCCAAAAAGTTTTAAACGTGTCAGTTAGGTGTCCGATTTGTCCACTGCAATAACGCAGTTCTGCTATAAGTTGCTGATCACAGCCATTACTAGTAAAATTAAAATTAAAATTCCAAAAATATATCCCATAGTTTGTAGTTGCTATAACTCTTGCGCAAATCAATCAATATACACTTATTAGGAATTGTTTTACCAAAAATATGGAGAAGAGTACATTTTGGGCTCAATTGATGAAGAAATTAGAATTTTTACATTTCTTTATTGGGAATGTTTTATAGCAGAAGGTAAAAATATTGTTTTTTCAAAATTGTCGGTCTTTTTTTGTTTATTGCGCGAAAAATAAAAACGGCAAAGGTGATCAATTACCATCAAAAGAGCTCTATTTGTGGGAAAAAAATACATACATTTTATTTGGGTACAGAGTCGCATGGCCGCGCAAGTGTCAGTTAAAGTAATGCAGTGCCGTATACCAAAAAAGGCCTGGTCATTAGGGGGTAAACCTTCCGGAGCTGAAGTGGGTTAAAGAGGAAGTAAACCCCAGACTTTTTCTATTTTTTTATTTTTTTTTATATTATTATCCAGCAATGTATTTATAAGTCTTGCATATAAAAAGATTACTAAAACGAGGTTAGTAAATACCTTTTTCTGCCTTAATAAATTTTCTCTTCTTACGGGAATCGGCCGCGCCATCTTTACTATTGGTTGCTGGCTCTTGTGTGGACGTAATTTCTGCCCCTTCCTTTCCTTCCCTGTGTAAATCTTGCACATGTTAACCAAGCCACTATCCAGGACGGTGAGGAGGAGGGCACAGTATCCTTTCCTGTGCCGTTCTCTGTGAAAGGAAATAACCTGGCATGCTGTGGATAGTGAAATGGCACACATAGCGTGCCGTTAAAGAAGCTACGGACTGGGTATGCGCCGGTGACATCATTACAGATTGCAGGAGGGATTGTGAGGAAACTGATAGCTGATCGCTGCCTGTTCTATGTAGATTATAATGAGCTAAAGTGAAAGTGGAGAGTTTACAACCACTTTAAGTGGTACATAACCAGGACCTTGCATTCACTATATCTGGTCTCCCACAGTACATAGAACATGGAAATGCAATTATTTTAGTAAATCTAAACGGCTAAATACCTTTTCTCATCAGCAGTATATAGCAGTCTTGTGACTTCTATCATTGACTGGTTAAAGCTTGTAGGAGGAGTTTTCATACTGTACTGGCTGTCCTATCAGGATCCAGGACCCTTGATCCTCTGACTGGACAGTGCTGATTGGCCCTGTACTGATCACATGCACAGGGCCAAAAAAACTATCTAGCAATGCACACTAGACATGTGCAATTCGTTTATTTACGAATTCGTTATTCGGCAAAATTCGTTATATTCATTAATTCGTAAACATACGAATGAACGAACGGTTTACTAAAATTACCAATGAAAAACAAATTATCGAAAAGAACGAATATGGAAAACAACGAAAATACTAAATTATTAAATTAAAAACAGCAAAAATACGAAAGAGTGAATAAACGAAAACATAGAAACAACTAAAATAGCGAACAAAGATTCAAAATAACTAAAATCAAAATGAACGAAAGAAAAAAAAAAATTACGAATATTCGGAAAACGGAAATCAAAACAACAAATTTGTTAGTTCTGAAATATTTCTGGATGTTGGCCAATAAGCTTGTCCCTTCCCCTGAAGAGGTTGTCTCTTCCCCCAATGAGCGTGTTTCTTATTCCCTTGTGTGTTTTTCTGTGTTAGACTGCAGTGCATTCCATCCAGAGTCCAGATAGGGTGTGGTTGGGTAGGTGGCACTGTTTTGGTGGATTTGTGAGTTAAGTTGTGACTTGTGAGAGAGAAATTCTTTGTTTCTTAAGCATACTCTGTCTAGAATCTAGTTTCTATATTACGAATTATGCCCCGATTACGAATCTATGAAAACAATTTTACGAAAGTACGAATAAATGAGCCGGTCAATCTCACGAAAGTACGAATTACAAAATTACGACAAGTAGTGTTTGGAATAAACAGAAAATGTATTCTAACGAAAGTACGAATGTAATTAAATCTACAAACGTACAATTTTCCAATCAATGGAAATTAGACACGGAAATACGAATCATTGCAAATCAACAAAAATATAGTTCTTACGAAAAATACGAACGCGGCCAAATATAAAATATAACGAAAAATATGAATTTTCGAATCAACGAAAATTAGACTAACGGAAAAACTAATCAACGGAAAAATAACCCTTACGGAAATGCAAAAGAGTCTGAATACCAAAACCCACGTCTTACGAAATTACGAATCTTTACAAATCAACGGAAACTAACAAACGAAACCAAACTAAACAAATTTTTATGTTGTGCACATGTCTAATGCACACTAAACTGAGCATGTGCAGCCTGACTCTGGTAACTCTGTCTTATATGGACCTGTTTTGGAGTCAGTGGAAGAAGAGGAGGATCTGTGCATACAGGATCAAACAGCCTTTTTACACAATGCAGAAGATTAACTCCTTAGGTTCCACAGTGAGTATAACAAGCATGCTTTACTGCATACAGATTGATATTACTGTTGTGGGTTTAGTAACACTTTAATTCCCAGGTATGTGTTTTCACTTGTACAGCATAACAAGTCTATGAAAGTGTTCTGTAAGGTAAAACTTTGATGGAAGTGAACTAGAATATGCAATATAGGACTTTAGAGGGCTAAGGTTACAATTAAAGTCTTATATAACACCAAACCTGCAGCAAACAATATGGAAATGTTCAACTCAAGTCCAGGAACTTGCAGGCAAGTTTATGTAAGGAAAGATGACAATAGGACAGTCTAAGGTCACGAAGAGGAGGCTTGTCCTCCTACTTGCCCTGAAAACTCAGGCGTATATCTTTCGAATGAAATCTTATTGATTGTACATGGCATTTTATAATGACATTGTCACTTTGCAGTGACCGGAGATAGAATACAATTACTGCTGTATCATTATATCATTCAGCAATGCCCCTGTAGGCTGTGATCAAATCTTTTCAATATCTTACAAAAGATGCCTAAGGAAAGGAACAATAGGAACAAAAATGACTTCCCAAATAGGTTTGTTGACCTTCTCACCTCATTAGGATTGTATATGCATTATGTGAGGCCCACTGTTTCCTTAACATTCATATATACATCACTGCTCTAGAATAAACACTGCCCTATAAGCATGCATTTCAGATTCTAATGTCCTATATACAGTATAGCTTTACTGAGGCACAGCTGAGGTCATTAGCACATCCCATCTGAACCTCTGCATTCATTAATATCTCCTGTCACCAAACCAGCATGACAATGCGCTCCCAATTAGTGTTGCTCTTTGCTTGTGAATTACTGGAATGCCAAAAGTGACACAATTAACAAAAACATCATTAATTAGCTATGTTTCTCATAATGCCTGACCTTCGACAGGGGACATGTAGCAGACCTGACCCTAAACACGTGAAAATGTGTTTAGGGTCACGAAAATTACAGAAAGGCTTTCAAAAATTCTTATGGAAATCCAGTCATCCAGGCTTACTGTATCTTGCTGTAAAGTTCAAGCCAACTTGTATATATTTTATTATAACACATTTCAAATAGCAAAAAACAAAAAAAAACAAAACATACACAGTTGTTATGTGAAGATTTTATTGAAGGAGACATATTTGTAGTTATGCTATTGTGGTAAAGCTTGACATGTCAGTGCTCTAGAACACAGCCTGTGGGCACTGGAGTGTAGCCTACCTTATATTACTCAAAATAATCTTCATGAGAGGAAACCAATACATCCAACCCCTTCTAGACCTGTGGTTGGGTGGTAGGACCTCCCTTCTTTTGTGTGCTTTGATTGACTTCAGCAAAACACATTTCTTTACCAAACTCACCATGCTCAGCAGGGCTCTCATAATCATGACATTTTCTAATACCAGATAGAAAATGTTAAATTGAATATGTTACCATATATTGCAGCTTTCTTACTAGTCCTTAGATGGCTACATTGCTGGTAATTCTTGGAATAAAAAAACATCCTGTCTCTGGGTGGCTACATTCAGTTCTCCACTGTATCTGTGGAGTGAGCCATAAACACTTCTGTCCTTGTTCATCTCCACTACATAACAAGTGGAGAGATTAATAGTGTACAGAAGAAAGAGAAGATTGATTTTTCTTTCAGTGCAGCTCACAGGAAGCAAAAAATAATACTGCGTTCTGGCAAGACCAACTGGCATTTTCTGTACTTACTGAAAACATTCTTAGACTGAAAATGAAAACGAATGCAGCCAACCCAGCAAAGGACTGGTAAGCTGAGATATATTACATTGTTATGTGACCAGTCCCTGCAGTCTCTTCTCCCCAAGGCTACAGCAATCTAAGGTCCACTGATGTCTTTAAGACCTAATGTAACAAGAGTGAAAGTTGAAGCACCACACCACTGCTAAGAGGTCCAGATACAACTTTATTCCCAAGTCAGTGGGACAATCCAAAGAGTACTCAATGCGTTTCGGGGGTCCAAAAATTTCTCCTTTATCAGGGCTAGATAAAGGCTTCATGAGGACATCCCTATATCAATAAAATATCACTATCCCCTCTCCAGGTGATTGATGTTGTATTGATAATGTATTGATATGGAGATGTCCTTATGTTTTTTTTTCTATCCCTGATGAAGGAGGCATTTTTGGTTCTCTAAAAATGTTGGCTACTCTTAAAGTGGTTGTAAACTCAGTACAACCACTTTCACCTACAGGTAAGGCTTACCTGTAGGCGCTGGAAATATCCCCGTACGCTGATGTCTTCTGCGCATGCGCCAAAGTATTGCCCTTTCTAAAGGGGTCATGCCGTGACTGGCGGCTCCCGCAGGAGTGACGTCACGCTACTCCGGCCAGTCACAGAGCCGGAGTCTGCGGCCCCGGAAGTAAGAGGGGTGAAGAATGGATGCTTCCTGCACAGGGGACAGCGGTGACATTGCAGGCTTCGGTTTCAGGTAAGTGACACATAATTATATTATATAATAATTTTTTTGATTTTTTAGATTTTGATTATATAATCTATATATTTATTAATTCTTCATTTATTAGCACACTTTTTATATATTGGTTTATCATTAAATACAATAATATATTTACTGATTCGATTTAATAATATATATAATGGAATTTTTTTATTTCCTTTTCCTTTTTTTGATCATCTGCAATGGGAATTTGGAATGTCTCCACTAGGGGTCATGAGACTCATGTTTGGCTGCCGCTCTGTGCTGCGTGCCATCCAGGGTCTGTTTTCTAACGTTTTAACTTTATTATCATTTATTTTGGTCGTAGGCTGCTTAGGCAAGGACCTGTTTGTTTGCCTTAATTTATTTTGTTAATTATTCATTTAATTTTGGGTTACGCCATATACCGCAATAGGTTTTCCTTTGCGGTTTTGGCAGTTTTACCCATAGTCAATATGTCGCTGATCGGCTGTTTCCTGGCATCTCACAACGAGGTCTGGCTGTACTTATAGTGGTGAGTCATTGTGTCGCCCTACCCCCATTGAGAACGTCTGTGTATGACGAAACGCGCAGTGACGTCACCACATTGAATTGAGGAGGAAGGGCTCCTATATTGCCGGCCGCCATTTTCTTATGCGTTTTTAATCAGCAACTTTTGTAAGTACAATACTTTTAATAAATACTACTGTGTTTATGGTGTCACGCTATGGTCCCTCTTCTTCCTTGCATGCTGTATGATTCTACGGACCGCATGTTATGCTGACGGAGCTTGGTACCCTGAAATCCATTCCCTGAGAGTCTACCTCCTGTGTCATCATTCCCCTGATGCTAAAGGCCACGGCTGGGCTAAAGCCGAATGCTCATTTGTGCTTGCCCTCTGGTAAGTGGCTTTTTATACGGTGGTGGGCACCTCTCATCTGTGGATTCACTGCGGTGTTGTTTTAACCAATACATATGGATCAATGTTCTGCATATAGACAGTTGTTTTTGAGCTGATTTACCTTGATTGGTGTATGCCCTGGAGGACATCCATCTTATATTTAATCCTCTTGTCATTTGAGGACCTTTGTGCACTTTATTATTAGCGCAGATTTAATTTTTCCTATTTGCTATTTGTGTTTATCCCACCCAAGCTGCTGCCTTTGTTTTAGTTTTTAGTTTAATTTCTCATGGTTAGCGCCGTTTTTTCTATTGCCAAACATAATGGGCTACTATGTAGCCCATTATGCTTTGCCTTTGCAGGGAAATAAAGAGGAAGTACAACCCATCAGGGTTTTCTTCATCTTTACTTTCTTGTATCTCTCTGGGACTCCTGAGCTAAGATATCTTTGAATAGAGTTCCCAGGTTTGCAGCAATTTGGCTGCTGTTACAGCTCTGACATTCGCTGCTAGTTTCTTTATTTTATATTATGGGGAATGTAGCAGCAGTGTCAATACCAAAAATTGGATGCGAATAGAGAAAGGAAGAATTGCAGAAGGAATCCTGACATTGGGGTGTGATGAGGGATGTGATGATAAGTGGGGTAAGAGGAAGAACTGATGCCTTAAGAGTTCCCTATACTCCAAGCCCAATCCCTGAAAAACAACCCTGCACCTTCATCAAATGATTTGGACCAGTGCACAAAGCAAGGTCCATAAAGACATGGATGAGCAAGTTTGGGGTGGAGGAACTTGACTGGCCTGCACAGAGTACTGGCCTCAACCCGACAGAACTTCTTTGGGATGATTTAGAGCGGAGACTGCGAGCCAGGCCTTCTCGTCCAACTTCAGTGCCTTACCTCACCAATGTTCTTCTGGAAGAATGGTCAAACATTCCCATAGACACTCCTAAACCTTGTGGACAGCCTTCCCAGAAGAGTTGAAGCTGGTATAGCTCCAAAGGGTGTGCCAACTCAGTATTGAACCCTACGGACTAAGACTGGGATGCCATTAAAGTTCATGTGCGAGTAAAGGCAGGCATCCCAATGCTTTTGGTAATATAATGTAAGTCCGCCATTCCTGCAGATAGATCTTTTAGGGCTGGAGACCGTGCTGGACTGACTCTATAAGTCACTGTTTGTTGGTGGGTAATAAATTGGGCAAGTAGGAATAAGTCTCTTCCAGTGGTTTGTGCCCAATTGGAGGTTGGTGGCGGTGAGCCCTCTTGAGGTTTGGGCTGCTTTCTTCGGGTATGGGTCTTTTCCATATGTAGACTTGGAAAAGTAAATAGAAAAGGAGTGCCCAGAGTCCAAAAAGTCAACTTGCGTTCCTAGGATTTATACATATATATTAAATTCATATTCAGACATTTCTGCTTAAAATTTATGACTTTCCCTGGTACAGGTCCCACTGGGACTTTCTCAATGTGTCTAATAGTCATATATTATAATATTTTTTATTTTGTATATATTTCCAATATCATTTTATCACATGACGTATACATGATATTTCTGTTGCCAGTTTGCAATAAGCCTCGTACACACGACCGAGTTTCTCGGCAAGAACCAGCAAGAAACTTGCTGGCAGAGATGTCTTGCTGAGAAACTCGTTCGTGTGTATGGTTTCTCGTCAAGAAAACCGACAAGTAATCTCGACGAGAAAATAGAGAACCTGCTCTCTATTTTCTCGTCGAGATTCTCGTCGGCATGTTTCTCGACGAGAAAAGTGAGTGTGTGTACACTTACCTGTCCTCCCGGAAGCCTGCGCATGTTCGAAATGAATTTGACGCATGCGCGGTAGCTTCCTAGGCATAGGTAGGGTATACCAAGATGGCGGCGACGGCATCGAATGTGACGAGCGCATGCTCGTCGTAGTCGATGACGTCACCGCGTTCGCTCGATTCAAAGAACCGCGGGTTCTTTAAATCGAGCGTGTGTACACTCGGCCGGGACAAGTTTCTTGTCCAAGAATCTTGTCGAAAAAAACGACATGTTTTTTTTGACGAGAATCTCGGCCGTGTGTACGAGGCTATACTCTTATTATGGTTGATGATTTTTTAAATGTATTTTTTATCATTATGTTGTATGAATACTTGTTTGTACCATCTAAATATACATATTATAGATACGTTTTTATGATTTATCACATACAATCCCCTACATGTTGTTTTTTCACATAAGTATTTATATGATGTTTTTAGCTGCCACTTTTCTATTTTTATATATTTCTATTCTATTATACCAATTTTTGTACATCTCTGTATTTGTCTAAATGCCCTGAAGAAGGGGGTGTCCCTGTTTCCCCGAAACGCGTTGTCTTGATGTAAATATTGCTAATCTCAATAAACGTCTTCTAACATATCTTCCTACTTGCATCTTATTGGACACTGGGCACTCCTTTTCTACTTAATTTTCCAAGTACAGATAGCTGTGAGAAGCCTCAGCAGTTCTAGTAAGAAGAATAGCAATTATGTTTGTGAGGCTTGGCGCCCAGGACACATACAGTCTTGGAGTTCCAGATGCATTCTATCGCTTCCTGCCCTCTACCATTTCCATAGACTTGTTGCTGCCCAAGCTGGAGACTGCCTTGGCAGCAGCACATCTTCTATCTATCCCCCATACAATGTTATCAAATACCAGAACTCCCAGAGCAGCCACACCAGTAAAAGTAAAACCATCAATTGTTGGGGGGGGGAGTACTTCCAGTGTATCCCGGCACAATAGTTACTTGTTAGATTAGTTCACTGGATGATGACCGACTTTGCACTCACATCCAAACTTCTAAATCCTTGGCCAGGAAAAGTGAAAGATAATTTTACAATCTCTCCACTGCAATTTCTCAAAAAGCCCAAACTCGTTTCAGTGCTGTCAGATCTATCTGACCATCAAAACCAGGGGCTCACAGTATTCACATCCAGATGGGTCTGGTCCTGGGGCTTTCTGTTGACCTGCAGCACCTGAACAAGCCAAGCCTTCATTTCACCTCTGGCTAGCACTCCTCCAATACAAGAGGCTTCAACATGCCTCCAGGGCGCCTCTACAAGCAATATTTACAAACATTCCCTGATAGTCTATGCCAGCGCCTGCACACAGCAACCCTCCCCTCTGACCGCACAGCATGCAATGTTCCCAACAATCTCTGACATGTCAGAAATTTGACAAAGCCGGTAATGACTGAGGATCTGGCAAGTTCACAGGTATGAATATAGGAATCCAGCAATGGGCAGCCCATTACACTCCCCCTGTTATTGAAATAACACTTTTGGGTTGGGGGGCTGTATTATAAGCCTAGTAGTGGACAATATATGCTTCTTCTGCATTTCTCCTTATTGTTGATAGTGTTGACAAAACAAAGCAGTTTATATATAGTTCAGGTAGAGTAACTTAAAGGGGTTGTAAAGGTTTGTGTTTTTTCACCTTAATGCATCCTATGCATTAAGGTGAAAAAACACCTGGCAATGACGCCCCCCCCCCCCAGCTCCCCCGTTTTACTTACCTGAGCCCGTTCACCTGCTGTGCGCGTGTCCGGCGTCCTCTTTTCCATGGAGTCTGGCCATTGATTGGCTAGATTGATAGCAGCGCAGCCATTGGCTCGCGCTGCTGTCAATCACATCCAATGACGCGGCACGCCGGGGGGCAGGGCCGAGTGATACAGTCGGCGGTTGTAGCCGCCGGCTGTATCACAGGAGTGCGCCCGCAAGCTAACCCCCTTGGGAGAGCGATTCCCATGAAGGGGGTTAGCTTTTGCGGGGAGGAGCCGAGACAGCCGCAGAGGGACCCCAGAAGACGAGGATCGGGGCCACTCTGTGCAAAACCACAGTGGAGGTAAGTATAACATGTTTGTTATTTAAAAAATAAAAAATAAACAAAACCTTACAACCCCTTTAATATAGCTCTGCAGTACTGATTTGGTTTGATCTTGATTGCTACCCATCATTTTCTAGATTCTTGAGAATGGATAAATGTTACATTAATAAAGCTAACCTGTCATTTCCCATAGAGGGAAAAGCAACAGAATCACTTTACCTTCCCCCTTTTCAGCAGTATGTACCTTTCTTTTGGTCCCTCTTTGCTCCTTTTAGATTTCACATCATGAGTGAGTCACATGCTCCTTCACACCCACATTACCAGCCCACACGGGATGCACAGGTGTTCCATGCATCTAAAGGTTTATTTATCCTTTTTTTTTTATATGAATTGTTGTTTATCAATAAACTTTATAATATTTTTTCATTCTTGACTATGTACTCCTTTTATTGCTACATCCCTGTGGCTCATTTAAGTGGCAGTTTGGATCGCATCTTCTCCCTGATTTGGTCCATGCATCTGTGTTTGAGTAGTCCGTTTCATGTCTATTGGGATGCAGTGGATGCTTGGACACAGCCGTGCTCTCAATTTTACATCTTTGTGGGTGCATGTCCCCAAACTCACAATGTCCGTGTTCCTGAACATGCTCCTGCGCCACATGGATGTCAGCTTGAGAGCAGGTACTGTGTCTTTGCAGCTGCAGCATCCCTATTGACATGAATGGGACTGTCTGCATGCAGATACACCTGTGCACCTTGTGCAGGCAAACACATCCCTTACATGGGTGTACTCTTATGTACAAGGCCTAATACTCCTTTGTACAATGCTATGTGCAGAGCAGTAGTCTGCATTTTCCCTTTGAAAGCTAGCAACCAACACAAAGTGTGATTGCTACTGTCAGAGTAGGCTGTCATTGACAACACCACATACACAGAAAACATAAAAAAAATAGAGTGCTGGCAGCAAAAAGACTAATGCCCCGTACACACGGTTGGAATTTCCAACGGGAAAACGTCTGTCGGAAATTCAGACGGAAAAATAGAGAACCTGCTCTCAATCTATTGCTGTCGGAATTTCTGACAGAAAAAGTCTGATGGACCATACACACGGTCGGAATTTCCGACCAAAAGCTCCCATCAGACTTTTTCCTGTCGGAAATTCCGACCGTGTGTACGGGGCATAAATGTTCCACTGAGTCTGCCACATTTTTAATTTTTTTACATTTTATCTTTACTTTTTTTGTCTGAGTATAGATCTAAGTTTGTCCCAGATAGGTTTGAATCCACTTACTGTTCCACTTTCTAAAGCCTTGTACACACGATCTGATTTTCCAACGGGAATTGTGTGTTGACAGCCTGTTGGCCGAAAATCCGACCGTTTATACGCTCCATCGGACAATTGTTGTTGGATTTTTCGCGGACAAATGTTGGATGGCAGGCTTTAAAATTTTCCGTGGACAACCGTTGTCTGTTGTCGGATTTTCCGATCGTGTGTACACAAGTCCGTCGGTAAAAAAGGCCAAAGTACAAACGTGCATGCTCAGAAGCAATGCTCACCAAACACAACATTAGCAGAAGGTGCCCAAAGGGTGGCACTAAAGAGCTGAAAATCCACGTAGTACGTAATTACGTTCGTGTTTGTTGGCTGACAATTGTGTGCCGTTTGTATACAAGACAAGTTCCTGGCCAACGCCCTTCGAACAAAGGTCCGAGGCGTTGTCTGCGTAAAATCTGATCGTGTGTACGAAGGCTTAAGATTGGTTTTGAACTTTTCTCCTGCTAGTTTGTCCCAGTGTTCTTGATTTTAGCTTGTTATTGAAAACACTGCCTTTATTCACCTTATTCACATGTTTATTGTATCTAATGTATCTAAGAGTTTTAGTCATGTCTTCCCTTTATTCCTCCAGACTGTACATATTCATTTCCTGAAGTCTCTCCTGATATATTTTATCCCTCAGACCTTTCACCATTTGTGTTACCCGTCTCTGGACTCGTTCTAGCTTATTCATATATTTTTGTAAGTGAGTCCTCCAGAACTGGACACAGTATTCTACAGGTCCTTCTCAAAAAATTAGCATATTGTGATAAAGTTCATTATTTTCTGTAATGTACTGATAAACATTAGACTTTCATATATTTTAGATTCATTACACACAACTGAAGTAGTTCAAGCCTTTTCTTGTTTTAATATTGATGATTTTGGCATACAGCTCATGAAAACCCAAAAATCCTATCTCAAAAAATTAGCATATTTCATCCGACCAATAAAAGAAAAGTGTTTTTAATACAAAAAAAGTCAACCTTCAAATAATTATGTTCAGTTATGCACTCAATACTTGGTCGGGAATCCTTTTGCAGAAATGACTGCTTCAATGCGGCGTGGCATGGAGGCAACCAGCCTGTGGCACTGCTGAGGTGTTATGGAGGCCCAGGATGCTTCGATAGCGGCCTTAAGCTCATCCAGAGTGTTGGGTCTTGCATCTCTCAACTTTCTCTTCCCAATATCCCACAGATTCTCTATGGGGTTCAGATCAGGAGAGTTGGCAGGCCAATTGAGCACAGTAATACCATGGTCAGTAAACCATTTACCAGTGGTTTTGGCACTGTGAGCAGGTGCCAGGTCGTGCTGAAAAATGAAATCTTCATCTCCATAAAGCTTTTCAGCAGATGGAAGCATGAAGTGCTCCAAAATCTCCTGATAGCTAGCTGCATTGACCCTGCCCTTGATAAAACACAGTGGACCAACACCAGCAGCTGACATGGCACCCCAGACCATCACTGACTGTGGGTACTTGACACTGGACTTCAGGCATTTTGGCATTTCCCTCTCCCCAGTCTTCCTCCAGACTCTGGCACCTTGATTTCCGAATGACATGCAAAATTTTCTTTCATCCGAAAAAAGTACTTTGGACCACTGAGCAACAGTCCAGTGCTGCTTCTCTGTAGCCCAGGTCAGGCACTTCTGCTGCTGTTTCTGGTTCAAAAGTGGCTTGACCTGGGGAATGCGGCACCTGTAGCCCATTTCCTGCACACGCCTGTTCACGGTGGCTCTGGATGTTTCTACTCCAGACTCAGTCCACTGCTTCCACAGGTCCTCCAAGGTCTGGAATCGGTCCTTCTCCACAATCTTCTTCAGGGTCCGGTCACCTCTTCTCGTTGTGCAGCGTTTTCTACCACACTTTTTCCTTCCCACAGACTTCCCACTGAGGTGCCTTGATACAGCACTCTGGGAACAGCCTATTCGTTCAGAAATTTCTTTCTGTGTCTTACCCTCTTGCTTGAGGGTGTCAATGATGGCCTTCTGGACAGCAGTCAGGTCGGCAGTCTTACCCATGATTGCGGTTTTGAGTAATGAACCAGGCTGGGAGTTTTTCAAAGCCTCAGGAATCTTTTGCAGGTGTTTAGAGTTAATTAGTTGATTCAGATGATTAGGTTAATAGCTTGTTTAGAGAACCTTTTCATGATATGCTAATTTTTTGAGATAGGATTTTTGGGTTTTCATGAGCCGTATGCCAAAATCATCAATATTAAAACAAGAAAAGGCTTGAACTACTTCAGTTGTGTGTAATGAATCTAAAATATATGAAAGTCTAATGTTTATCAGTACATTACAGAAAATAATGAACTTTATCGCAATATGCTAATTTTTTGAGAAGGACCTGTAAATGAGGTCTCACTAAAGATGTATATAAAAGAATCAGGACCACCTTCCTACTGCTGGTGATCCCTCTAGTGATACACCCTAGAATTCACTTTGCTTTTCCAACTGCCTGGCCACACTCTTTTGCTCATTTTGCAATCTTCTGATATACGTTCTCCTACATGTTTTTCCTCCTGTAGTTCTGGCCAAAACTGTATCCCATTAATAAACACCGGAAACAATGAGAGTGGTTCCTGTGATGTATTTATTATGTCAGCAATGATTACCGTATATACTCGAGTATAAGCCAATTTTTTCAGCACATTTTTTTGTGCTGAAAATGCCCCCCTCGGCTTAAACTCGAGTCACCTTTTTGCGCCTGATCTCCTGGACTTTGGGAACCTGGTACCGGCCAAACTTGGCACACATGTAGCCCCACTCTTTTTTTACATGTGTGCAAAGTTTGTTGTCCGGGGGACCTACGGCCAGGGAGCACCGATTTTTCAAAGCCGGGCACCCCTTCCATAGACTCCCATGTTAAAAGTCAGTCTAGTCATGGACACAGTGAGGCAATGGACACAGTGAGGCAATAGGCACAGTGAGGCATGGGCACAGTGAGGCATGGGCACAGTGAGGCATGGACACAGTGAGGCATGCACATGGACACAGTGAGGCACATTGAGGAATGCAGATGGACACCCTAGGCTTATACTCGAGTCAATACGTTTTCCCTGTCTTTTGTGGTAAAATTAGGTGCCTCGGCTTATATTCGGGTCGGCTTATACTCGAGTATATACAGTACATTCAGATTGAAGGTTCATTCAAAAAATAAACCTTGAGCGTACAGATGTCATGACAGCCCAAAGATGGCAAGTGTGTTTTTAATAATGTAAATGTCAGATACAATTACATTGTTAAAAAGCAATACATTTATTTTGGCAGCCTATAGTAAAAAGGAGAGCAGGGTTTTATTGAAATAATATACTAAATTCATATATAAAGTCCTCATATTGCCTTAAAAAAATAGCTAGGTAAATTTGTCAAAGTTAACTGACCCATACTGAAAGGACAAAGCAAAGGTTGGCTTTATAATAATTAGTGAGTGTTGTTTCTGTAGCGGCCTCCTCACTCCCCTCTTTCTCTTCAGCTCGTCTGTCTCTTGTCTAGGGGTATCTTTTAGAGGGGAAGGGAGCGGGGACACTACGCCAGGTCTTTATCACAGGTGTCAGTGTGATACAAGCAAAGTTCTTTTACCTTCGGGTCAGTGCTGTGCACCTGGAGCCTCCACCGAGAGTTACCTTGAACAATGTCTGTCAGGAAATGAGCCCCACACCATTAAAGTTCAACACTCCTTTATTCTTCTTGAATGAACACAATCAGTTGAACTCCCTTGGTAGAAACAGAACAGAAAAGGAGGTGTGGATGCGAGTAGGCCCAGACACAATGAGTTCTCCACTTTCCTTCCTGAAAGTGGGTTGCAGTCTCCGAACGGGGGGGGGGGGATTTCCTTCCAAGCGGTCTCCGGTGAGAGACTCACCCGTCACTGGCAATCTGCTGCACCAGGTCTTCGAATGAGGAGCTCCCCCCGGTCCATTACGCTTTCCGGATTCGGGTACCCACTCCCGGGGTTCCCTAGGATCTCCTTCCCTCGCAGAACTCAGTGTTGGGCACTGAGCTCCGGACCTCCATCTGAGTACCTCACCCCAGGCTAAAGGTGCCTGGGATGGAACACGACCTCCGGCTGTCCTCTAGGCCTAGGCCCGCCTAGAGAACCAACACGAACCACCATCCACAGGCTGAAGGTGCCCTGGACTCCGACTCCGTGACAAAGATCGCCGGCCTCTTTATACCCTCTCCCAGCAAGCACGGCGGGTTCCCCGCCCCACCATACTGCTGCCGAGGGAGGACAAAAAGGAAGCACGACACACAGCAATGATTCAACCCCAGCCCAGGGCGACAGCGCCACCCGCTGGGCTGCAGGGAATTACACATCACCAATGTCTCTGTCAAGTTCAAATTTACACCCGGGAAAGTACATACCCGCTACATTTCTATTCATAAACTACATATATTAATTTATGCCAATTTTTCTTCCTACTACTTTAGTAAGAAAGAGCATTGTGCAAAGAATCACAATTTCCACAATGTTCTCTGACATATTGAAAAACAAATTAAAGTTCAAATTAGGAAAAAATTATTATTATTTTTTTAAAAAGTGGATAAGAGTAAGAGCCTTTGTCGGATGGTATTGCCTGCTTCTTGCTGTACTTGTAACACCTGATACCCCAATCTTTTGCCACCAGAATAGAAATTGAGGGTATGTCTCCCCAGTGGGGTCACTGGGGTCATTTGGCTGGACTTTGACTTATTTTTCAGTTTTTGTATTTTTTTTCTTCTCCTCTGTCGATTAAAATACAGTAAGACGTACAGTAGGCCAATGCTTTAAATAGGAGAGCACCATCAAAATCTAATTTATATTTTTGTACATGTAGGAACACATTCTGTATATATTTGTGATGGTTATACAGTGTATAATAGCATCTAATGCAAGCACTGGCTCAATGTTAGCTGTGATTTTACATGATTAGATAGATGATTCCCCAGCGTGCAATTAGGCAACGCAAAGGAACAAACCATTAATCTTAGAGGATTCATCAGATTTAAAAAAACATTTTGACACAATTTTGAGCTTATGTTACTCAAATATAAAATCTTATCTCTGCCTTTAATATGAACTGTGATTTATTGTGTGATGATCAAAGACCTTAATATGCCTTGAACTGTGAAGTGAGAGTGATCTGCTGACAATGACTGCTCATTGGAATGAGACTGATAGGATCTAAATGAGGCTCACTTGCTTCAAGTTGGCATTGTTCCTTCACAAATCTTTTGTCTGAACACATTTCCAAGAAATGTTGGGAAATAAGGCCTCATGTACACTGCTGCTGCTAAACAGACGTTTAGGAGCAGTTGGGTGTTTATTTCAACTGCCCCTGAACTCTCCTCTGTTATCTTATCTGTCCATGTACACAGGGTCATTCACAGTAATTTCTAGGCAGTTGAGTTCAGAGGCATTTTTTGGAACGCAACTTTACAGGCATTTCAAGTGCCAAACGCGGCTAAATGCATGTAAACGCAGTAACTCGCGTTTAGCCCGTGTTTCGTTTTACAGGCATTTTTCATTTTTGGCAATTTTTTTTAAAACGCTTCTAAACGCCGCTAAACGTGGCATGTAAACGCGGCAAAACCGATTTTTTAATTGGTTACTATCTGTTAAGTTAAATCGTTCAGAAGAGGTTGTAAAAATGCTCATTTTGTCATCTGGCAATGTGTACTAGTGAATATTTGGGACTTTCTGCTTTAAGCATAGTCCTGACGAAAAAGTCACCTAATTACAAGAAAGCCTGCAGGAAGATTTGTCATCATTTAAGTCATATCTTACTAAAACAGTATTTGAGAAAGGCATTATTACTTCTATTAGTTCATTCCAGCAGTATAGAGCTGATTTAAAAAAAATACAAATTACCCAGTCGAACAATTAGACAAATACATGATTTTGTGAAAAAGGTGCTGTGCTTAAATTTGTAAAAAAACAATACGCACAAAATTTGCAAGATAATTACATATAAAACATGCTGTACAAAGAATAATAAGTAATGATAGTGAAATAAGCGTGAAAAAATGTCTGATGTATGGAGAAAATTTCAGAAGAAACGTAACACACGATGAATGATGTGACCACCTCCACCGACTCCCCCAAAGGTGTGCTCTTGCCTTAAGGTTTGACCGTCACTACAAAGGTCAAACTCGCATGAGGAAAAGAGCCAAAGTCTAAACCAATATTTTCAGATGGAATCAGTTGTCAGAATTCTTAGTTGAAATGGAGGCAGTTGTACACAGTTGTACACAGCTTGCTTGCAGTATCAGATAGCAGTGACCTTTATGGGCTTAGCCAGCTAACAACCATTCAAGGAAATTGCACACCATTTAGTTCAAAAGAGACAAACACATCATAGTGCTCACTGTTAGGAAAAGGTATATATTGCACTCACTTGTATAGAGGAACAACATAAGCATCAATGAAGCTAGAGAACCGCAGTTTTGCTACATAAATGGAAATCACTCACCACTATAGCTGGATGGAATACCCAGCAATGGCTCATGGAAGCAGGCTAAAGTGTCTCTCTCTCTTCCGGTCTGATTGAGCCCTCCAAACGTGTTTTGTCAATATGACGCCATCAGGGGATTTCAGTTATGCAATTGCACCAATGGGTTGGTCCTATATTACATGAAGAGTTCACAGGCAAGAATCTTCTTCATCTAAAAGTTTTCACGTCTACCCTTCCACAAGGTAATAACACAGGTCAAACTTTCTTGTACCTGGATTTCCCAGATATTTGGTTATATAATGAAGAAATAGTCATAGTCTAGCTTTGAAATGCCCACTGTAGTTAGATGGTGCTGAGAATTTGTCATGGCCTTATTAGAGACCCCCGAGGGATATAGGAAACCATGTGATTCAGCTTGCCAGCAATCACACAGCAAGGCAGACAGAGCCCCTTGCATTTCCTGACTGGAGTATGTCCAGTGTTATATAACTCTTTCCTTCCCAGCCTGACTATCCCTGATTTACCCCCTTTTGTTTACTGGATTTAACTTTTTTTAATTATGGAGGCCCAGCATCACATGTGGGCGTTACCCAAGTGCTTAGGAAAGACCACTCCTCCAGACCAACGTCCACCTATTAAGGCATTTTGATGTGTGCATAACTTCTGTCCACTGCTACATTAGGTCTGAAGCCTTTTTATGTTATGTTTTCAGGAAGTCATGTGCAGCACTCTGCCAGGCCCTCTGCTAGACATAATCTGCTAGCATTACACAGAGAAACGCAGAGACACAATAATGACTTCACTGGGTTTAAAATAACATATGTAACAAAAACAGAAATAGTTTTTCTTTAAATGTCAATAGCATAAATTCCAATTAACAGGATCAGGGTAAAAAATAGTGCAGAATGTATATTTCTTTTGTCTTTTCCCCAATCCAAAAATCAGTGCTGACACACAATCCCTCCGGCTTAGTCCTGAAGTCTGCCAAAACGACTTTTGTTCTCAGAAAACAAGGAAGGGAGGGGTGCAAGGACAATTAAAATATGAACAAGTTTATTTAGTTAAAACACATATGTAGACTTCCATCTGATAAGGCAGTCCTCCTGTATACAGACATCAATGGGAAAATAGCTGAGGTATCACTGTGACTGCATTGGGAAGATCCTTCATCAGCAACCCGCTAGTCATTGGTATAAAAAGTCTAGGCGGGTAAACACACACTTATGCTGCCTCTGATGACGACACATCAGTGATCGAAGTTCCCTGCACTGAGTCCGCTTTGACCCGCAGCCTGAGGCTGGAGTCAGAGGTTTTACTTGTCCATGTGAATACCTCCTTTTTTTAAATAAACAATGGATTGTTTTCCGATATAAAGCCTTCCTTTCTGTTTTTTTTTGACAGGTTGGCAAATGGTTTGGAACTGTGAGAACCTTGCAAGCAAGCCCATTAATGAAGACAGTGTATCCGTTAACCCATTGTTAATGGATGAAGCTGAAGAACATATTTTCCCTGTGAAGCTTGCCTGACAAGGTACTGAGCTATCGATGGGGAGCTGATTTAGAAAACAATGGCTTGTTTCAAAATAGAGTCATAGTCCTGAATTTTAAATAAAGTAAACATAGCAAACTGTTGTAGCACCCTCAAGTATGCAGGCTAGTGTAGGTAAAGTTATTTCTGACTTCCAGTAGCTGGGTGAGTCTGATTAATTGGTTGTGGTTACTGTAGGTCAGGCTGGGGGGCTCTACAGGTCTGGTTCTAGAAGCTTGGAGACGTTTCTGGAAACTAGTGGGTGGAGGCCAGGAGGTCCTGATCTGCACATTTATGGGAATCTGGCCAATCCCCAGGCAGGAGGCCAATAAATTTTGTGGAGCCTGGCCAGCAGGGGAGTCAGGTGATAGATGGAGTGAGGATGCTGTGTTGTGTAGCCTGGGAGGGGACCCCAAGGCTGAGGGGGCTCCACCTCCAGGCTGGAAGCTGAGAAAGGAAGAACAGAGGGATCTCTACTACACCACAGTCTCTTCTAGGAGACACCCTAGCTTGCAAAAGAAGGACCTGGAAAGCAGGTGGCCTGAACAGCAGTCTCTTCCAAAGCACCAGGATTTCCAGGGACAGAGTGAGTACCTCTACACCCCCAGCGCCTAAAAGGGAGACAGCTGCCTGTTGCCTTATGGGTTTATGTGAAATCTCCATTAATATCTGTAAAATATTGTAATTATGAATATATTTCATTTGGCTTGCATCTATGAAAGGTGTGCAAAAGGGCGTCACAGAAGCGCTTGTTAAAAAAGCAGACTTTGCGGGGGCCGAGACTTGTATATACAAACCATGGAGAGACAATTCCATTGTTACACCTACTCCCTTCAAAGGATCCCATACTGGGATATGCAATGAAGGGAGGAAAATCCGGGAAAGTTTAATTAAATCTCCTGCCCAGAATGGTCACCAGTATTTGCAGGAAAGGGTTCTGACTTATGGAGTAAGCCCTCCAATCATGATCCAAGCTAGGCCAACCTATGGGGCATCAGCATGGAGGGATATAGTCAGAGGAGATGGGAGAGGGAGCTCTCTTGATGGAAGGCCAGCCTGCAGGATGGTACTAATGGGTATTTATGGAAAAAGGTCTGTCTTACCTGTAACTGAATATGCTTGTACATTAATGTTTTAAAGGAATATACTCTGTATTCCTCTATGTAAATTTTGTATGTTAACCTACTATTTCCTTCTTGTTTAAGACTATAGATATTTTCTGTGTATTAGATAACATTTTATTATGTATTGTTAAAAAGTCTATTATGTTAAAGCTTTCACTTCTGGTCAAAAGAACTCTTATTCAACCCATATCATATCTTTGAGATATTAAATCTTAAATATACATTTTAAAGGTTAACATGCCCAATGCAATATCTATCAAGCTTTATGGAACACTGCCAACATGTTAAAACCAATCCCTTCTCCTTGGACATTTCATCAAGCAGCCAGGTGGGCTGGTATTTTCATGAGAGGGGACATAGAGATCCTACAAGGGGAATTTCCACTGCCATTTCTGGAAAAACTATTGCTGTTTCAAAGGGAATATAGTCAAGGATTTGTTTTTTTTTCCTGCTGTATACATAGAGAATGAAATTGTCCTCAAGATGTTCTGTCAAGTAGGGTATCCCATAATCCCTATTTCCCATCCATTTTGTTTCCCCCCCAAAAAATAACAAAAACAAGCCCATAGACTGATGTTTTGTCTTTGAATGAAAGTTGGAAAATGTGTGTTGCCTGGCTGTGCAGGAAAAAGGGGGACCCAAAATCCAGCAGCCCTCTAGGGGGTAGCGCTACACTGTCAAATTATTAACTGTTCTATTCAGAGATATTGTAAATGTTTATTTCTAACAAAATAATTTTTCTCCTTTTAAATTTATCCACTGCCAGATTATACTTTTATTATACAGAAGAAATACATTTAAAAGGCATCCTGAAGTGATAGTTTAGTTCTATGTGTAGCTTGAGTCATCCGCTTGCTTTTTTATTTTTTGGTAACCTCAGCACAAGACCTCTATCCTGTTAATCCAGCGCACCTTGGCACCTTCAGCTACAGCAAGGATGTTTGCATGTCTCCTGTTGCACACATTATAAAATAAAATGAAATACAATATGGAGTGTGATACTCCCTTGTCACCTCTAAGTTCCAGATACAAAACAAAAACCATAAAATGGTATTTTATATTTTAAGGAAATGTGAGCAGTGAGCTATGCTCCTATCCTCTTCTGTTATAAAATGGATGTTTTCACTCTAAGCGCTACACTCTTTATAACTTCACTGGGAAGACTACAACCTTGTAACTGCAACATGTTTCCTGAGAGAAAAAAAGAACTGTTATTTTTACTTCACTAACATCTTCTACATAAATAATAGGGTTTTTGTATTCACTGTAATATCTTATTTTGGAAGTCCATTGACAAAGGAATTCTTACAACTGACGTTTAGCTTCTCTTTTCTTTTTTTCTGTACAGCTGTAGTCACATTACTTACGATTAAGTATGTCCCACGTTGTGCAGGCAGTTGGATCCTGGGGAAATCTTCCCTTCAAGGATGTCTGTCCTCATTCAGAACAAAGTCCCTCTGTCCCTCTGTCCTCCTTATTTGTCCCTCATTTTGGTCTGGTTTATATGGTTGTATATGTGCACTGTTTATCTTTTAAAAAGTGTTTTGCAGTGCTAAACCTTTCATCCCATTTCTAAATTGCTGCATTTGTAAATTCCAAAAGCCAATATAAACGAATAGTAGTGGTAAAAAAAGTGCTTGTGGTTTTAACCAATCATTTTTTTGTACAATTCTCCTTTTGGTGGGCATGGCAGGGGTGTGTCCTATGCCTACATACTTTTGCTGATAGGTGTCCCTCATTCTCATCTCGGAAATTTGGGAGGTATGCAGGTAGTGAAAGCAATAAAATAAATTTTCTCAATGGAGTAGAAAAGAGAAGGGGAGGGTCCTCAATGCAACTTTTGCACAGCAGCTCAGGCCTGAGCTTAAAGCTATTAATCAACAGTGGCAGAAGTTCAGAGACGAGAAGAGTATGGGGCATCCCTGCATCAAAACAAATTGTTGGCGAACACAGGATAACCCCACCCACAGCCATCAGGCCTTTGTAGCAAAGTACAGGGGCGGACTGACCATTTAGGCACTCGGGCACTGCCTGAGGGTAGGGGACCCTATGAGAGGCTCCTCGTACCTTTCATAGGCGTACGCACGATAAGGAGAAACCGTAGAGGAGGCTGACAGGGAGCCCGGGAATAAGGAAAAAGAGACCGTAGAGGAGGAGCTGACATAGTGAGTAATCCCCCATCCTTGTGATACCCGGCACTGTACACAGCTCAGTTTGGGGCCAAGCACACACACGACACATGCTGGAAAAAGTTTCTGGAAACTCATTTATGTACCCCCCTTCCATTCCTTCAGATGAAGCCTCCAGCTGTGTTGTCTGTACCTCTGGTGAGGATGGAAGTCCCGGCTGTCTGTCCGGACAGGGATTGTAGGAAGTAGCTGAGGAGTAAGGAGCTGGGGTAATGTGGGGTGGGGAGCATCTCACCCCCTTTTCTCTCTCTCCCCCTCTTTCTCACCCCTCATCCCCTCTCTAAACTCACCCCTCCCCCTCTGTCACCCCCTCCCCCTCTCTCACCACTCTGTCATTCACTCCCCTTTCTTTCTCTTCCTCTCTCACCCCTCTCTCCCTCACTCCCCCTCACCCCCCTTTCTCTCTCGCACCCTCTCTTTCTCACTCCTCTCACCCCCTTTTCTCCCTCACCCCACCTCCCTCACCCCACCTCTCTCACCCCACCTCTCTCACCCTCACCCCTCTCCTCCCCTCTCCCTCCCCCTCTCTCTTTCACTCCCCCTCTCTCTCACACCCTCTCTCCCCCTCTCATCCTCTCCCTCTCCCTCACCCCTCCTCTCTCTTACCCCTCTCTCTCACCCCCTCTCTCTCTCTCCCCCTCCTCTCTCACTAATTTCTGTCTCTCTCCCTTTCACCCCCTCCTTCTCACCTACCTCTCTCCTCTTCCTCCATCTCTCTCCTACTTTCTCATCTCCGCATCTTTCTTTCTCCCTATCTCTCTTTCCTCTCCCTCTCCCCTCTTCTGTCTCTATCCTTCCACCCCCTCTTTCCCCTTTAGTTTCTAATAGGAGTTTCTGTCATATTTCAGGTTATCAGTAACAAAAATGTGCTCTATCAGGAATGATTTCCCCTTTTTTCCCAATGTAGAAAAAAAAGTGGTGTGCGTGTGTGTGGCAGGAAGGAACTGAATGGGAGCCCAACGGCTGCACAAGGCAATTAACCCCTCAATCATCGGGCATCTTTACTGTACTATGCAACCAGCAGGTGCTACTTACAACCTCCAAAAATCACACACAACTTTTACTGAGCGTGCCACACTTCTTTCTCTGGCATTAGGGCCCAAAATATGATCTTGCACACATGCCAACTGCTTTCATAAAATGCCCCTGATTAAGCCATGAAGATGGCTGCTGTGTGGCCACCATCTTTAAACCTGGAAGTACCTAATGGCTACTACGGAAAGAAGCTGGGAACTTCCATGCAGGCTATGCTGTGCTAGATATTTAA
This sequence comes from Rana muscosa, assembly GCA_029206835.1. NCBI lineage: Eukaryota > Metazoa > Chordata > Amphibia > Anura > Ranidae > Rana > Rana muscosa. The sequence continues at coordinate 134,187,171 of CM055126.1, forward strand.
ATATTCAAATGCCCCCTCTATGCAGCTGAGCTGCAATAACCAAATGGTTATGGAGGTTTGCAGCACAGATGGAAAGCCGTCAGGCACCTGACAGGTTCTTAGATGGCTGACACCTTTGAACCTGTCAGATGTTCAGTGACTTCCCAGCAATGGCAACAAGAATCTCTGCAAGCCTAAGCTGCAGACAAGAATTAGGTATTGGCCCATACTTGAACACGAGGGCTCGACAGCTTCTGCAGTTTGCTGATGAGTCCTTCTGTGCAGCTGAGCTGTAATATGTGAAGTATGGTTGCCACAAACACATGTAATATGGGCAGTGCAATATGTAGGTGGGGCATTATGTGGGTGGGGCTTGAGTTGCCTGGGGGCTCCATGAGTTGTCAGTCCTCCCCTGGAAAAGTAGCATCAAAGGACAGGAAAACTGCCTCAGCCCTGGGCCAATAACTCCATAAGGAAACCCCAGATTTACTGGTCTGACCTGAATAGCAGAGTCTTGTGTGAACTAGTTAAAGACAGGAAACACAAACTCCCAGCTCACTCACCAGCCACCCTGCAACAAACCGAATTAACCCTAACAGTTCACATAAAAAAAGGGGTCTAGTTTGCACACATTTGCAAATATATGCATAAGCTGCATAGGCATTGCACCCCAGTGTACAGCAGTCCTAACTCTCCTAATTTTGATTGCCTCCAAAGGCAGAGTAAATATATAATAATGGATAGATTAGGGGCAGGTATGCCTGGAGGGAGTCCACCCCTCCTTAAAGATATAGGGATGCAATGGACACCCAGCAATAGCATAATGGCAGAAAAGGTATCTAATGCATCCCATAACCAATTCGCTAACAGTACAAGCAAGTGGCAACCACCCCAACCTATAAATGGCCTTTGCAGCGAGGAGCACATGGAATGGGCGACGCATGTCAAAAAACAACAAACAAAAATTTCCAGCTCACTTATCAGAATTACTGAATTAACCCTGTCTAACAGTTGACGTTAAAACAAAGGCCTTAGTTTGCACACATTTGCAAATATATGAGTTAGCTTCAGAGGCCATGTCACGTCACCCCAGTGTACTGAAGTCCTAGCTCTATATATTTTGACGGTCTTTAAAGTTGGAGCACATATATAATAATTAATAGATTAAGGGCAGTTATGCCTGGAGGAATCCCACCCCTCTTTAAAGGTATAGCGACGCACTGGACATCCAGAAATAGCACAATGACAGTGAAGGTATCCAGTGCATCCCCTCACCAATTCACCAACAGTACAAACAAATGTCAACCACCCCAGCCTATAACTGTCGTTTGCAGCAAACAGCAAATGGAAGGGCAAATGTGTGCAAACTAAACCCCTTGTTTAAACGTGAACTGTTAGACAGGGTTAATTATGTTTATTGCAGGCTGGTTGGTAAGTGAGCTGTGAATTTATGTTTGTTGTTTTTTTACGTGTCGCATTTCCATGTGCTCCTTGCTACAAAGGCCAGTTATAGGTTGGGGTGGTTGCGCTATTGTGTGAACTAGAACTGTAGGACTATTGCAGAGGTAACACCAATGTAAATAATGAACTTGGAACCTGCACTGCATGGCCAACAGAAAAGCGTTTCAGTATTTCCTTGTTGGGGCTGAAACAGTAAATGAGTGAAGAAACGTCCAGAAATTCAAGTCTGTCACAGAGAGAACTTCTGTAAACTTGGAAAGCCTGCACTCATTGGCTGACTGAACAGACCTGGAAAAATTCCCAGCTCACTTGCTAGCTAGCTTGCTACAATATCAAATTTACCCTGTCTAACAAATTGGGGCACAAAGCTGTATATAGAAGTTGGATAGATTGACTGGAGAGACCACCAGGATTTAACATATTTGGCGTAAATTTACCAGTAAAGCTAAAGAAAACATGTCCACTCTTCCAAGAAAACTATCAAAAAACCGAGGCATGATGGTTGTGGGCAGGGTTGCTCTATGCTGGCCAACTTTTTTTGCCATTGTTCATTGCTCCTGTAGGTGACAGGATGTACAATAAAAAAGTCTCTTTTATGTGGATATATCCCTTAGGCCCCTTTAACACTTATACGACTTCAAAATCGCGTGATTTTACCACGATTTGCGGCCGTGATTTCAGGGAATGCATGTGTAAGTGGCATCAAAATCGGACCAAAGTAGTGCAGGGATTACTTTGAAGTCGGAACGACTTGAAATCGTACTAATATGAATGGTTGTCATTGGAAATCATGGGAAACGTCTTGTCATGCTACTTTGCCATCACAAATTGTGGGACAAGTGGTATAGGTGTGAAAGGGGCCTTAAATGAAAGCAAAACATTTTCTTTTTTTTTATTTTTTTTTTTAGCCCTTCTTGGACTGTATAGGACTTTAATGTAGGGAGGTTCATGTCTTCCCCTCTCCTGTGCATCCCATATTATCCACAAAGTCTTTGTTATTGTTGAGCCATGATCAATGACTGAGAAAAAAGCTGCGTGCAATCCCCTGGATGCTTTTTAGGGGTCATTCCTAGCTCAAGCAGAGATACTGGAAATATATCTGGCAAGGTAGATTGAGCCCTGCCCTCAACATTCTTCATTTGATGAATAAGGCTCTAATCATTGTTTGATAGTGATTTGGAACCTCAGAAAAAGGTCTTCTTCAAATGCAATTATATTGACTACAACTTGCCCAAATCAGGCAGGATTCAAGTGGTTATTTCCAATTATGTGTTTTGTGCATAGCAGAGTTGCTTAGCTTTGTTTCCATGTCCTATGCACAAAAAAAAACATCGGAACTGGGGTTCAGAAAAAAGGCAGCAGGTGCTCTGGAAAGATGAGTCAACATTTGAAATATTTGGATGTAGCAGGATGTAGTTTGTTTGTGAAAGGTTGGATAGCAGTATAATGCTGCATTTCTGCTGATGAAGTTAGAGATTTGGTCAGGACCAATGGTGTCCTTAATACTGAGAAATACAGACAGATATCTATCCATCATACCATACCATCAGGGAGGCATGTGACTGGCCACAATTTTTATTCTGCAGCTGGACAACAACGGCAACAACAACAACCTACATGATGGCTCCCACAGAGCCCTGATTCCAACATTATCGAGTCTGTCTGGAATTACATGAAGAGACAGAAGGAATTGAGGCAGCCTACATCCACAGAAGATCTGTGGTTAGTTCTGCAAAATACAGTATTTGATACAACCTACCTGCCGATTTCCTTAAAAAACTGCGTGCAAGTGTAACTAGAAAAACTGAAGAATTAATGCTATTTTTAAGGCAAAGGGTGGTCACACCAGACATTGATTTGATTTGGATTTCTCTTCTGTTTATTTACTTTCTATTTTGTTAATTTATACAAATAACTGCCAATGCTTCTATTTCTGAAAGCATTTCTAAAGTGGATGTAAACCCCTGATACACCCAGTGAAGTGAACAGCCTCAGGTGATACACTGAGATGATGCAAATCTCCCTACATGGGTTTTACATTTATATCTGCTGTCTTCACATTTATAAACTGTTTAGAAAGTTCAGATTGTGTTAGGAAATGTTCTCTTCCTGGTTAACACAGAGTGTGATGTCTGGGCATACAACCAAGATAGCTAAAATTGCTAATTGGAGGAAAGGCACACACCCCCTCTCATCATAGGCAGAGACTCTCAGAGATGTTTTATAACAGGGCCAGCTGCCTGCTAATCTATTTATAGCAACCTCCCCTGACAGAAATTTCAGGCTGCTTTTATCTGATGTGTCAGAGAATTTGTCAGGAGTTAACAGAGGAACGGTTCAGGAGAGAGCTACGGGACATAGCTCCTTGAAGAGAGATAACAAAATACTGCAGATATATATGCCCAGATAAAATTTTATGAATCGGGTTTACAACCACTTTAATTTATAGCATTTTTTCACACCTGCCTAAAACTTTTACACAGTACTGTATCTTTCAGCATTGATGGTGCCTTTCCAACTGTGAAGCTGCTCATTCTTACGCACTAATGCACCCCCATACCATCAAAGATGCAGGTTTTTCAACTGAGCACTGATAACGAGCTGGAAGGTTCCTTTCTACTTTAGTCCGGAGGACGCGGCATCCACGGCTGCCAAAAAGAATGTCAAATATTAATTTGTCTGATCACACAACAGTTTTCCACTTTGCAACAGAACTTTTTAAATGAGCTTTGACTCAGAGAAGATGGCCACATTTCCAATATAGAGCTTTAACTTAAATTTTTGGATGGAACAGCAAACTGTGTTCACACACAGTAATTTTTGGAAGTATTCCTGAGTCCATGCAGTGATGTCCATTATAGAATCCTGTCTGTTTTTAATGCAGTGCCATCTGAGGGCCAAATATCACAGGCATTTCAACCTTGTCCCTTGAGTACAGAGATTTCCCAAGATTCTCAGAATCATCTGATTATATTATGTACTATAGATGATGATATATTTAAACTCTTTGCAATTTTACATTGAGGAACATTATTCTGAAATTGCTTGACAATTTCTAGACACGGCTTTTCAAATTTTTTTTTTTGTTCTTAAAATGGTACATTTTCTTAGTTTAAACATTTGATATGTTTTCTATTTTCTATTGTGAATAAAATATGGGATTTTCAAAAAATTGCATTCTGTTTTTGTGCAGATTTTACACAGTGTCCCAACTTTTTGGGAATTGGGCTTGTAATTTGTGGACTTTCTAACCTGTCAGGAAGGGTTGTTTCTTGTGACAGTCTAGGCTCCTATCCAACACAAACATACTTACTAAGGGTCTAAGCTTTTGTCCTAACGAGGATATTGACAAGTTTGAGGCCATAAAGGATATTCAGCTTTTTGCAAGGAAAATTATTCTTAAACAACTTTACTGTAAGCCCATTAAAGAGGAGAAATCACTCAAACCTCAGGAAATACAAGCAACAGACAACCTAATTGCCCTCCTAGAAGAAAGTGATCCTAATCCTGATCTCATTGATCGTATAGATATTGAGCATCTATTGCAGAGGCTCGACCAAACTCTGTCTTCCAATGGATGTTCTATCCAATGCCAGAAAGAAGTCAGATAATTTCTGGCATTGGGTTTAAATCCGAATGTTCTTGCATTTGTCAAACATACTACTAACAAAATCAAAATCAAAAACATTACAATTAAGCATGGCCTGGCCTCCAATCTTTCTGTGGTTGAACAACAGACTCTCCACAATTTAATTACTAATTCGACAATCATTATAAAGCCCTCTGATAAGAGGGGCAATATCGTGGTTCTCAATAATGATCAGTACATCCATATGTGTATGAAAATCCTTAATAATAAATCCTGGTACTCACTCGTTACTTCAACTAAAATTGATAAATTCCAACAAGAATTTTATCAACCAGTAGACTCTGCATTCTATCATACTTTAATCTCTAAAAACGAATGGGAATTTATTTAAAACGACCTTTTATGCCCTAAACTGCACAAGAGTATGTTGCACCCATTGGGCCGGCCCATCATATCAGGCAATGGCTCTCTGACAGAACCTTAGTAAATTCATTGATGGTCATCTTTGCCCTCATGTTCTGAGTATTCCAAGCTACATACGGGACACTATCCATCTTCTTCAAAACATTAATGGTCTGCAGGTTCCAAGCAATGCGATCCTTGCAGCCATCGATGTTGAAGCCCTGTATAGCTTGATTCCAAATGATAAGGGCCTGGCCTGCATCCGACGAGTTCTATCAGAAAAGAGTCGGTTTGATCATAAATTCAACGATTTTATCATTGATGCATTAGGCTTTGTCTTATGTCATAACTATTTTACTTTCAATGGTTCCCACTTCCTCCAGGTGCAGGGTGTAGCGATGGGACTTGTTGTGCCCCATCCTACGCCAATCTGTACCTGGGGAAGTGGGAACGTATGATTAGTACTTCGGATGATTTGGCCTCACTCTTCAACCATGTGACCTTGTGGTTTCGTTTCATCAACTATATATTCCTAGTTTGGAATGGCCCTGATGAGCTACTACATACTTTTGTGCAGCATCTCAATATCAATACCTTTAATGTTAGTTTTACCATGTCCTGTGATCCAGCTAAAATTGAGTTTTTGGATGTGCATATTCACAAAGATAAGGAAGGTATGTTGTCAAGCAGTCTCTACCGTAAACCCACCGTACAAAATGGCATATTACATGCCACTAGCTTCCATCCTAGAAGTTTGGTCAATTCAATTCCTTTTGGACAGTATCTCCCTGCATTAGACAAAATTGTTCAAATGATATCACATTCAAAGCAGATAAACTCAAAGTTAGACTGCAAGCCTGGGGGTATTCTAATAAGTGCCTTAAGCAAGCTTTCAAAAAAGCTACTACCAAAAATAGGCAAGAATTATTATACAAAACTAAAATGCATAAGGCTGATACCAACCATTTAAGAACCATCACCCGTTTCTCTAACCAGCAGGAATGTTTAAAAAAAATGTATTACCAAATACTGGCACGTCCTAACACTTGACCCTATAGCTGGATCTTGTGTACCCAAACGTCCAGCTTTCACATTTCGGAGAGCCAGATCTCTGAGAGACAAATTGGTCTCGAGCGAGTTCAGACAAGGTGGGAGTGATCCCTGTAAAAGACCTGTACCTTTAGCTGTGGGGGATGTGGGTGCTGTCAATATATGAACACTTCTACGCACCCAGATCTTCCAAATAGAACTCAATTTATTCCTAGACACTTTGCCAATTGTCGCACTCAAGGCGTTGTGTATTTGGTCCAGTGTGACTGCTCCTGTTTTTACGTGGGAAAGACCAAAATTACATTTTGGCAGAGAGCATGCCGGCATATCCGTAGCATGCAATCATGCAATCCAGATCTGCCATTGGGACGGCATGTCACACTTTTACATGGCGGTCTTTTCCCACGGATAAAATTCCTAATATTGGACCGAGTTCAGGAGAAGCGTTGGATTTTTAGACTCAACACCACTACCTTTCCTGGCCTAAACGAGATGATTTCCTACAAGCCTTTTTTGAAGGGTTATGACTCGAGGGGTCCAGAGAATGAATAAATAGATATATAGGCACTTCCGTGTCCCCACCAATCTGTCCATTAATCTGTTCGTCTCTGTACCAATGTTACTGCTGTCATATCTGCTATATATGTTACGGGTGATTGAATCTAACTAACTGAATGAATTGTTTTCATTAAATAATGGTTATTAAAAAAATATATATATATATTTGGTTTGCAGATAAGATCTTCCTTTGCTTTTCCTCTTCTCTTTCTTTTGTCTTTTCTTTCTTTTTCCTTATATTTTTCTATTTTAGGCAATAGGCATCAACGGTTGGGTTTATGGCTGCTTTGCTATAGCTCACCAGTATTGACTTATCAAGTGCAGTTGTTTCATGTTCCTAGCTTTCCAGCGCTTAAGAATCTTTTACCTTTCTTCCCCATACTTTTTTTTCTGCTCTCCTATCTGACACACCCAGGCCGTACGGCCCACCCCTTTTTGGGGCAGTGATGCCGGCTTGTTTGGGCTATAAAGCCTGGGTAACCATGTGTCTCTAAGCCCTGGTGGCATCAGTGGGTGGACGATGCAGCATGCCGCACCGTCACATGATTGGCTGCCGCGTCTGCTCTTGATGATGTTATTTGCAGTGTTTTTCCACAATGCAATCAACTGTGGGTGGCGCCATAGCTCAGCGTCCCCATGACCACACACACCTAGGTCGGCGGCATGGCGTGCTCAGGGGGGCATCCCATGGAGCGTCATAGAGGGTTTAATCACAGGTGAAACGTATTCACCACACCCTCCTCTCATCATGGCCACTAAATAAATCTGGCAGCTCAGTATGGTCTTTGCTTCTTTCTGTAGACACAGGACATCGCTGTACATGCGACACCCTCTAGGTAAGGTAAGATTCAGGGCCAGCATATTTTCTGACACCTCTGTACAATGATGGGGTAATTTTTTCTCCCCTTTGTAAAAGTAATGCTGGGATAAATTTCCCTGCATCATATAAATGCACATTATATCAGATTTTTTTCTCTTAGGTTTATTGCAGGTTATTTATTTAGCCAGCACCCCTATATTGGGGGAACCAACCTTTAAATATGGGATGTCTCTATGGTTCCATCTGCGGCAGGGCCTTATTTCAACACTAGTGGCCATTATTAGGTGAAAGAACTTTTGTACTGCAGGATTTAATCTACAAACTTTAAAGTGATAGGTACGTGTACTTAGATATATATGGTCGACTTTAATGAGCGTCCATTACATTACTCCCCTGTTTTTATTTTTTTTGTCTTATATTCAGATCCGTGTTGGTATGTCATCTGTGATTGCTCTGGCCCCCCTTGTGGGAGATAGTTCTCAGATGCAGGAGGTTCCCACATGGACATGATTTATTTCTATCTTGCCTTGGCTTGCTTGACGCTATTTGGGCATCTCTATTTTCCTCTTCTGTGTTGAGCGTATGATCTCTATTGTTTGAAACACGTAACACATGAGGTCAGTACTGATACCAACATTTATGTTTTTCTGTTCTATGTTTATAGACAATGACCAAGATGATCAGTCTGCAAAATATGTGTCATTTTGAATTCTATGTGTAATTGTGTTTATATTAATATTGTAGATTGTTTGTATTTATCTGGAAGTACTCAGCCCATTCCTTTTCCCTGAAGAAGACCCTTACCTCACTGAAACGCGTTGGATTTCTGTCTCCCTGACAGCTGATTTGGGCCTCTTCCATTTTTCTGTTTGTGAACTGCTTCTTTACATCATGTGTTTCAATTTTACCCATGTTGTATGATATTATTTACTCTTTGTAATACATTTTTATTATTTTAAATAAAATTTCTACTCCTTTGAGTGTTCATGGTCCATGGTCCCACCTTTTGAGGAACCCTGATTTTACCTATCCAACACTAGAAACTTTCATTGCCCAACTCATGGAAGTAGTGCTAGATTCACAGCATAGCAGAGCTTACCTAAGTCAAATCATGAAATGTCAACTGCCTGCTCCAGAACTAGTGGGGCCTTTGGAAGTCTCAGTTGTGGAAGGCTCCCTTCAATAAATCTGCCTTAAATAACAGTAACTGTTTTAAAGCAACCCTGTTAATTAGGCACTGTGGACGCATAACGACCCAAAAAGGTAGTTATGAATCTATTAATTCACATTTTCACTTCTTCAATTGTATTTAACTGTTCAAACACATAACAGACACCTCACAAACTTGCAGTATTCTTTGTGATGTTTGGAATGTAGCAAAAGGCAGAAAAACACAGTGAGAAATGTTTGTAGGTGGGGTGCAGCGCAATGCAGCAGGATTAACACACTTAGTCCCAGTGCAATGAAAGAATTTGTATTGAAATAATGCAGAGACAGTTCGCAAATAACCCAGTGGCAAGGCAGCCCAACCGTTAACACTCACAGTTCCAACATGTAGAGAGCAGGATGCAGCCAAACTGAAGAGGGGGGAAGAAAGTGGCCTGACCGTCTTGTGTCCAAACAGGCAGGTGTCCAGAGAAGTTACAAGCTCTAAGCTCTCCATTCTCGTCCGAAACCTGCAGATAGTTCGGTCCCTACCAGGTGGGGTACCTGTCCCTACCCTACCAACTCGCAAATGCTCTGCCTGACCCAAGACGGCCAATAGAGTCACATAGGGCAGCAGCATCCAATGGGATAGCTTCCCCAGTGACCGAGGAAACCATAGAGGAACCCTGTTCCTCCTGACTTCCTTTCCAGGAAAGTGCCACCTGCAGTCGAGACAGTAGAGGGCAACTATAAAACTTATAAAAAACACAATCAAATCCCTGGGTAGGATAATGAAAGTTTTCTATAGCAGCGCTCAGGTGGTCAATACACTCCCTTGTCCACTCACTCTTATTTACAGTTCATAAGAGTACATATAGAACTTATGAAAAAAATGTTGTTGTAAACGACATATAGCTCCAGATGTCTTCTTAATATGATCCACTTTAAATCATCAGTTGTATCCCGTTTCGGGTGGGTACTCACCACACACAGGATTTAAACAGGCACCTCACAGATCCCATCCGATGGTCATCCGATCATCCTAATCCTGGTTCTGATTACTCCTTCTAAAGCCTCCAGAGATCACCCGATAATCACCAGCAGATGTTCAAAGTAAAAAGAAAGAGAAGCCACCAATAGTGTAATCCTGTAGAGTATCTTTTAATCAGTCTATAAAAATTGTTTCCACAACATATCTTCCATATGGTAAAAATCAAGCAGTAAAATAGCAGCAGTGTAATTCAAAACCGCCGCGCTGTTCCCCCAGGCTCCTAACAGGTGCAGTGTATCAGCTGGTACAGCTTGTGTTTAACCAGACTTACTGCCGCTTCCTGTGTTTGGAGAACACCTGGAACGCACCGACGTCACTTCCTTTCAGCCGCAAAGTCACACCCTGACGTTTTGTCTTCTCGACTTCCTCTGAGGGCGTCAAGAACGTCAGGGTGTGACTTTGCGGCTGAAAGGAAGTGACGTCGGTGCGTTCCAGGTGCGCTCCAAACACAGGAGCCTGGGGGAACAGCGCAGCGGTTTTGAATTACACTGCTGCTATTTTACTGCTTGATTTTTTACCATATGGAAGATATGTTGTGGAAACAATTTTTATAGACTGATTAAAAGATACTCTACGGGATTACACTATTGGTGGCTTCTCTTTCTTTTCACTTTGAACGTCTGCTGGTGATTATCGGGTGATCTCTGGAGGCTTTAGAAGGAGTAATCAGAACCAGGATTAGGATGATCGGATGACCATCGGATGGGATCTGTGAGGTGCCTGTTTAAATCCTATGTGTGGTGAGTACCCACCCGAAAGGGGATACAACTGATGATTTAAAGTGGATCATATTAAGAAGACATCTGGAGCTATATGTCGTTTACAACAACATTTTTTTCATAAGTTCTATATGTACTCTTATGAACTGTAAATAAGAGTGAGTGGACAAGGGAGTGTATTGACCACCTGAGCGCTGCTATAGAAAACTTTCCTTATCCTACCCAGGGATTTGATTGTGTTTTTTATAAGTGTTATAGTTTTATGTTCTGCAAAATTATTTGTTGTGTTTAAGCGGCTGCTGATATAGATACATATAGTGAACATTTGGGTTAATGAATACGGTCACATATTCATTGTAGTCTGTTATAAGTCACCTGTGAGCTTCTTTAGCGCTGGGATAGTGAAAGAAGGCCAGGGGAACTTCACTTTAATTTTAGTAGAGGGCAACTGCCTACATGATTTCATAAAAAATAGATTACAGAGCTTTTAAGTAGTGGATGTGTATGGATTACTTTTGGAGAATAAGAATATTGGGTTGTGTCACTTTAAAGTAGAATTCTAGGTTTAATATGACTTTGAATACTTTGTTTGGACCAAGCTGACCAAAAACAAAGTATTTCCATTACATAACTATGCAGCCACTTTATGCGCTGTAATATACTGTAGCAGCATTAGCTACATACAGCTTGCAGCACTGTGTTCCGACAGCAGTACGGTTGACTTCCCATTTGCTGCCAAAACAAAATACAGTTCGGCTCAATGCATCTCCGACATTCAAGAGAAGCCTTGTATTTTTATCAGTGAACATGAGGGATCCTCTGACTGGTCTAGGAGGAGTTTATGGTGTCATCTGACCACCTCCTCATCTCGACCAATCAGAAAAAGCCTTGTATTTATTAATAAAAATAAAAGGCTTCTCTTGAATGGCGGAGAAGCATACAGCCCAACTGTATTTAGTTTTGGCAGCCTATGGAAGGTCCCCTATACTGCTGTTGGAACACAAGGCTTCTGCTGATTAGCGGAGATTTATTCAGCCAGACTCTATTGAGTTTCAGAAGCAAATGGGAAGTCTCACATACTCCTGCATTATACAGCGCCACATATTGTAATGCTACTATAGTAGATTACAACACACAGTGGCCACATAATTATATGCAACATCATTTAAAGTTATTAAATCTGGAGTTCTACTTTAATGCTGAACTTCAAGCAGATATAAAAGACACAAATTAATGCAGCTGTGTTCATTGATATATCATTATTTATTTATTTTTTAGCGCAAAGGGTGTATTTGATTTGACATCAGTCTCTTGCAGCTTCGCACAGCAGAGCTCAGGCTGAGAAAAGAAGCAGCAGCACAAGGAGCCAATCGGTAACACTTTAGGGCTCATAGGAAGAGAGATCAGAGTGACAGAGAGATGAGCTCATCATTGGGTTGCTTCTTTTTTTCATATCCAGCCACAAGCTAGGGGAGGTACAAGACCTGTAAGTGTTACTGAATAGCAGAAAGGGAAATCGGGTCTTCTTCCCTACTAGACAGGTCTGCAGTATAGGGCAGAGCTGTGAAAATCTTAGAACTGAATAGACAAAATACAAATCATTTGGCAGGTAAAACGATTCCCATAAACAGTACTGTGCAAATGTTTTAGGCAGGTGTGAAGAAATGCTATAAAGTAAGAATGCTTTCAAAAATATATATTGTCATTGTTTATTTTTATTAATTTACAAAATGCAAGGTGAGTGAACAGAGGAAAATTCTTAATCAAATTAATAATTATCTTAATTAATGGTAGAACTTTAAGGACAGAGCTATTTGCTGAATTCTTCTTTTTAAGGGCTTTTCTTGCCCATTTTTTTTTTTAAAGTTCATAAAACAAAACATGAGTTTCCCTCACAGGTGTATTTAGCATTGCTCTTTTATCAAAAACAAAAAACAAAAACAAATGACATTTAGCCTCCTGGCTTACACATGCAGTACTCCTGCTCTGACCTTACCCTTTAAGCCCTTTGTCTGTCTCCTACAGACTTCTTACACAACCCTGTGCTCATAGCTTGCAGTCCCTTGCTGCTCTGACTCCCACCTCTCTCTCCTAGGTGCAGCTCTCCTGACTCCTGGGCAGAAACCTCCTCTGTCTGCCAGGGTGGAGCCCGGAACCCTAATCAGGTTTCCGCCCAGCACACACCCGCCCAATAAGTGTGCTGGTAGTTCTCAAAACACGTACCCAGGATTGGAGATTTCATCCCACAGACCTCTATGAAATCTCCAGGCTCCAACTGAAGAGGAAACTGTAAAAATTCCCTGGAGCCCCTTAACCTGCCTGGAAGTCCATCTAGTTCAACCATAAAAATAAATTAATAAATAATATCAAACAATCCCATATACCCAATCCTATACCCACAGTTGATCCAGAGGAAGGTGAAAAACCCCAGCAAAGCATGATCCAATTTGGTACAGCAGGGGGAAATATTTGTTCCTGACCCCCAAGAGGCAATCAGATTTTCCCTGGATCAACTTTACCTATAAATGTTAGTACTCAGTTATATTGTGTGCATTTAGGAAAGAATCCAGGCCTTTCTTAAAGGAATCGACTGTGCTGGCCAGAACCACCTCTGGAGGGAGTCTATTCCAGATTTTCACAGCTCTCATTGTGAAGAAACCTTTGCGTATTTGGAGATGAAATCTCTTTTCCTCTAGGCGTAAATAGTGCCCCCTTGTCCCCCTTGTGTTGATCATAAAGTGAATAACTCAACACCAAGTTCACTATATGGACCTCTTATATATTTGTACATGTTGATCATATCCCCCCTTAATCTCCTTTTCTCAAGAGAGAATGAATTCAGTTCCTCTAATCTTTCCTCATCTTCATGCCTCTTATCAGTTTGGTTGCCCTTCTCTGCACTTTCTCCAATTCCCCAATATCCTTTTTGAGAACTGGTGCCCAAAACTGAACTGTATATTCCAGATGAGGTCTTACTAATGATTTGTACAGGGGTAAAATTATATCTCTCTCTCTGGAGTCCAAACCTCTCTTAATACAAGAAAAGACTTTGCTCGCTTTGGAAACCACAGCTTGGCATTGCATGTTATTATTGAGCTTATGATCTACCAAAACCCCCAGATCCTTCTCCACTACAGATCCCCCAGTTGTACCCCCCCCTAGTATGTATGATGCATTCATATTCTTAGCCCCCAAGTGCATTACCGTATATACTCGAGTATAAGCCAACCCGAATATAAGCCAAGGCACCTAATTTTACCACAAAAAAATGGGAAAACGTATTGACTCGAGTATAAGCCTAGGATGACCATCTGCATGCCTCACTGTGCCTCACTTTGCCTCACTGTGTCCATGTGCATGCCTCACTGTGTCCATGCTTCACTGTGCCCATGCCTCACTGTGCCCATGCCTCACTGTGTCCATGACTAGACTGACGTTTAACATGGGAGTCTATGGAAGGGGGGGCCCGGCTTTGAAAATTCCCCCAGACAAAAAACTTTGCACACTTATAGAGGAGAAATGGGGCTACATGTGTGCCAAGGTTTGGGTCCAGGGAACCTACAACCAACCTGTTACGGGTCCCCAAAGTCACCGGAGAAATTACCGTTTAACATGGGAGTCTATGGAAGGGGTGCCCGGCTTTGAAAAATCGGTGCTCCCCGGCCGTAGGTCCCCCGGACAACAAAATTTGCACACTTGTAGAGGAAGAATGGGGCTACATGTGTGCCAAGTACCGGGTCCCCAAAATCTGGGAGATTAGGCACAAAAAAGTGACTCGAGTATAAGCCGAGGGGGGCATTTTTAGCACAAAAAAATGTGCTGAAAAACTCGGCTTATACTCGAGTATATACGGTACTTTACATTTATCAACATTAAACCTCATCTGCCACATAGTCGCCCAATTAGACAGTGCATTGAGGTCGTCTTGTAAGGACATTATTCCACTGCATAGTTTAGTGTCATCAGCAAAGACTGAAATGGTACTTTTAATCCCAGGCCCTATATCATTTATAAAGATATTAAAAAGTAAGGGTCCCAACACTGAACCTTGGGGTAAACCACTGATAACCTTAGACCACTCAGAGTAAGAATCATTAACCAATACTCTCTGAATTCTGTCTTTTAGCCAGTTTTCTATCCATTTACAAACTGATATTTCCAAGCCTGTAGACTTTACCTTACACATGAGCCGTGTGTGGGGAACTGTGTCAAACGCTTTTGCAAAATCCAAGTATACCACGTCCACCGCCACCCCTCTGTCCAAGGTTTTACTTACCTCTTCATAGAAAGAAATCAGATTTGTTTGACAACTTCTGTCTTTCGTGAACCCATGCTGTCTGTTGCTTAAAATATTTTTTTCCAGTAAGAACTCGTCTATGTGGTCTTTTATTCAACTCTCCAGTATCTTCCCAACTATAGAAGGTAAACTAACAGGTCTATAGTTACTTGGTAAAGACTGTGTTCCCTTTTTAAATATAGGCATCACATTGGCCCTACGCCAATCCAGTGTTACCATTCCCGTCATTAATGAGTCCCTAAAAATTAGAAACTATGGCTTTGAAATGACAGAGCTCAATTCTTTTAGGATCCTGGGTCATCTGCTCTTTTCACACTGTGGCAGGGCACAGAATTGCCACACTACCCCTTCAGCATCAATTCTTTGAGGTACACTAGCACACAGTTTTTGAAGTAACTTGGCAGGTAGGTTGTTCCAAACATCTTGGAGAACTAAACACAACTCTTCTGTAGATGTAGGCTTCCTCAAATCCTTCTGCCTCTTCATGTAATCCCAGACACAATGTTGAGATCAGGGCTCTGTGGGGGCAAACCATCACTACCTGGACTCCTTGTTCTTCTTTTTTTGTTTACAAACTTTTTTTATTGGGGTTAAAAGGTGGTACAAAACCGACATGACAAAAGTAAAATACCAATTCTATAAAGCCAGTTATACATATGGACAGTATAAAATAGATATGTAGAAATACAATTTGCATCAAATATGTAGATGTAAAAAGGAAGACAGGCATTATAAACGGAGTTACAGTGATGTGTACATATATTTGAACAATGAATTAAGGAGAGGCATGTTGATCTGGGTTAAGGAACTCATTGCTTGTTCTTCTTTATGGTGAAGATAGTTCTTTGTGACATTGGCTGTATGTTTGGGGTTGTTTTCCTGCTGCAGAATAAATGTTTGGCCAATCACACACCTCCCTATGGTATGGCATGATGGGTAAGTATCTACCTGTATTTCTCAGCATTGAGGACACCATTAATTGGGTAAGGTTGAGGACCATAGCTGCAGTGGTTGGCCAAGCAAAGTTAATGCAGCAGATGAAAGACACATCATGCTTACTTTCCCTTGACATTGGAAGGTGTCCAGCAGTGCCATCAGCACAGAACTGGTAGAAACCTGTAGGATCCGGGTACACCTATCTACTGTCTGGAGAAGTCTGGCCAGAAATTGTTTTAATGGAAGAACGGCACCAAAAACAAAAACATAGAAACTGGGGTGCAGAAAATGGCAGCAGGTGCTCTGGACTGATGCATCAAAATCTGAAATATTTGGCTGTAGTGGGAGGCAGTTTGTTATCTAAGGGCTGGAGAAGGGTACAATGATGAGTGTCTGCAGGCAACAGTAAAGCATGGTGGAGGTTCCTTGCAATTATGGGTCTGTATTTCTGCAAATGGAGTTGGAGCATTGGTTAGGATCAATGGTGTCTTCAATGCTGAGAAATACAGGCAGATATTTAATTTAACCATCATGCCACACCATCAGGGAGGCATGTGGATGGCCCCAATTGTTTTTCTGCAGCAGGACAAAAAATAATCTATTAACACTTCTATTTCTGAAAACATTCCCAATTTACAGCATTTTTTCACATCTGCCTAAAACATTTACACAGTAATGTATGCATTGTACCTGTTTATTTAGCTATGTGCATGGAGTTCAGTTCAGTAATACTTTTTACTGTCTAATATAAATTTATATCAAGCAGTACATTAAACAAAAAAAAAAGCTTCATCAGATACATTTAAACTAAAAAAAAACATAAATATCTTTAACGATCAGTATACTTACCACGTAATAATGAACTTCTAAAGCAAAAGCCTTGTGTTTTGTACAATATATACATTTATAAATGATAAATAAATACACTAGCATGCAGATTAATTATTGGCTTCAGTGTATTGCAGTCTTCCGATGGATGTGCTTTCAGCTCCCTGTTTCTCCATCGATCTCTTTCCCTTTATCCGCATTGTACTTACTATATTTAGTGCTTCTCAATGTCAGGTTTTCATTTCACTCACTCAGCCCTTGTCTACCTCTTTATGAGACATTTGAGCGTGGATTCCTGAATGTCTTTCTTCTCCTGCTCGGTTTTATTAAGATGTACATATAAGGTATACAGATAAGCCCTTAAACTTGCTCATTAAGTTAGACATTTCCCAACACCACTCAGATCCCTTTTAGGCAAAAAGTGCCCTTGGAAAATAATATTAGAAAAAAATATATTAGCAACCCACTTGTAGCTGCATAAATATGTGAATTTAGGAGATGGACAAATATGTTTGCACCTGCAACAAAATCAGTATTTTGGGAGAATTGTACAATATTGGAAAACGTATGAGGTTTTTTGGGGGGATTTAAAAGATGTAAAGTGAATGGAGTGTATATGAACACTGTTAAAAGCAAAAATAAAGTTTAAAGTATACATATAGGTCTGCAGAAAATAATTTTCTTCTAAATAAGAGTTCACAAAATTGTACATGCTAGCGTGGGACTGTTTCTGTAAGATCTCCTGGGATGAATGACCTCAATTTCACTGCTTGGAGTCTTTTTTGAGTCACCACATAACGCTTTGCAAATGTTGTTACATTAATTCCATCAGGATTTTATATTCGTATCACATTCAGTAATGAGAGCCCAGAACTCAGAAGGGAAGGAGGAGGCAGGGGGGCAAAGGTGGCAATTCCCTGTAACAAATACAAAGCAATGTAGAAAAACACTAACTGCCAATTGCTACAATTTATACAGATTTTTTTATCTATTTAAAAGGTTAGAAGGTAAGATAAACTTAACAAACTGTCCCTCGTGGTTTCACAACCTTGTAGGAAAGAAACTGGATGCATATCTAATATGAAGCAGTTTGGAAACTGTTCAGTAATTGTAAATAGAAGTGATGTGATATAAATGAGTAAGTTGCAATAAAATCTTTTTAAAAGGTAGAATATTAAATTGTTTCTAAACCCTTACAGACCACGGTTTAGGAGATATTTGCAAAAAAAACAGCACCGATGTCTACAGCGCATGCACGCTGTAGACAACGGCGCAGGCACACTGTTTTCTTTAAAGAAACTAAGTAGCGAGGCCTAATTAAATAGTAAGTGTAGCGGGTATGTACTTTCCCGGGTGTAAATTTGAATTTGACAGAGACATTAGTGATGTGTAATTCCCTGCAGCCCAGTAGGTGGCGCTGTTGCCCTGGGCTGGGGTTGAATCATTGCTGTGTGCTGTGCCTCCTTTTTGTCCTCCCTCGGCAGCGGTATGGTGGGGCGGGGAACCCGCCGTGCTTGCTGGGAGAGGGTATAAAGGGGCCGGCCATCTTTGTCACGGGGTCGAAGTCCCAGGCACCTTCAGCTTGCGGATGGTGGTTCGTGTCGGTCTTCTGGGTGGCCTAGGCCTAGAGGACAGCCGGAGGTCGTGTTCCATCCCAGGCACCTTTAGCCTGGGGTGAGGTACTCGGATGGAGGTCCGGAGCTCAGTGCCCAACACTGAGTTCCGCGAGGGAAGGAGATCCTAGGGAACCCCGGGAGTGGGTACCCGAATCCGTGAAGGCGCAATGGACCGGGGGAGCTCCTCACTTGAAGTACCGGTGCAGCATATTGCCGGTGACAGGTGAGCCTCTCGTCGGAGACCGCCTGGAAGGAAATTCCCCCTCGTGCGGAGACCGTAACCCACTTTCAGGAAGAAAAGTGGAGAACTACATTGTGTCTGGGCCTATTCGCATCCACACCTCCTTTTCTGTTCTGTTTCTACCAAGGGAGTTCAACTGATTGTGTTCATTCGAGAAGAATAAAGGAGTGTTGAACTTTAATGGTGTGGGGCTCATTTCCTGACAGACATTGTTCAAGGTGACTCTTGGAGGGAGGATCCAGGTGCACAGCACTGACCCGAAGGTAATACAAGAACGTTGCTTATACCGCACTGACACATGTGGTGGAAGCCAGGCGTGGTGTCCCCGCTCCCTCCCCTCTAAGATACCCCTAGACAAGAGAAAGACGAGACGAGAGAAAGAGGGGAGTGGAGGTGGCCGCTACACATGGGGGCTTGGGTCCGGTATAGTGTTGTGCACCACAGTATTGAACGTGTCTGTTGGAAGAGTTAAGCGAATAGGCAGGCCTTCATTGGCCGAAGTGCATCCCTGCTCAAAGTCGTGGACATGACCCAATGAAGGGAAAGGCCCGCGCAGAAGAGTGGAAAGAGGGGGAAGTTCAGCCGTGTGAAGTACTACACGTGGGGGCTTCTATTGCACTGCGCCACCAGGCACACCCCCATCGCTTAGTTCGTGGGCGTGACTCAGAAACAGAAAAGAAGAAAAGCCCGCAAACTGGAGCAAAGGGGAGGAGTCCAATACGTGTGAAGGACTACACGTGGGACATTGGCGCAAAAACTCTGCAGTGTGCGATGGAACAGCAACAGGTCACCATGTTTGGACACACCTCGTGGATTCCAGTTCACCCTTCCACCACGACATTGACTGCTGCTGCTCCGGTAACAGATACGGGGATCCAACTAAAGCCAAGGGGTCGATTTGCCCTGTATTCGTGCATGGACGTTGAGGCCCTGGGTGTGATTTGTCCCGGGTGTTCGGGACTGGTGTGCCAGTTGAAGCCGTTCGGACGTTGTGAGGCCTGTGGGGAGTTCCTGTTCGAAGTGGATCCGGTGGTGGAGAGGCCGAGGACCATTTACCCCGGCCGGGCTTCAGGCAACACCACTCAGAGAGGAGGAATCACTGCTGTGAGAGTCACCCCTGCGCACACTGCAACGACCGCGGAGGAGGTCGTAAAACCCCAACGGGAGAAATCCGTGCATGCTGACTCGGTCGCCAATGTCTCGCAGCGTCCGCCACCGAAGAGAAAGACCGGCATGGTAGCCCCGACCAGCGGTTGTGGTGGACCGTCTCGCCCGCTTACGCCCGGCCCGGATGGATCCGTCGACAAGAGTTCCAGACGTCCCGCTTCAGGTAAAGGCCGAGGTAAGCCAGGCGGAGAGATTTGGTGTGTGGGTGGAGGTGTCGGGAAGTCATGGCCTAGCGAATCCGCGGGAGGTGGTGGCTCAGTTTCTACAACCGGCTACATACCCGCAGAGGAGTGTGACACCTCTGACCTGGAGTCGCTCTCGGACATGGGAGACGACGTTGCTATAGACGATTTGTTTGCCGGGAAGGGCTGGGACAAAGTACCTCTCACTTCATCTTGGAGGATCAGAGATCCACCCATGTCTACAGGGGAAAGCACACCCCGGGTGCAGGCATCAGCGCCTGAAGAGAGGTGTGGTCCCCAGGCTGCTTCTACATCCCCAGTGCCATCTGTACCGAAGGCCGGGGAAAAGAGACTGCTGCTGCGGGCACCTATGCCCAGATCAGATGTGATCAAGGTCCCTCGCCACCCGGACTCGATAGTTTTGCCTGGTGAAGGGGACAAAGCTACCATGCCTCCTTTGGCGAGATTGCAACGGCTATTTGGTCAGAAGGTTGCTAGAGACTATGGATGGGAGTATCCATACTTATCAAAGGAACTGCTCTATGAGGTGGAAGTGTGCCGGGAGCGCTGGTACAATGACTTTGTGTGGACCCACCTCCTTCAGGTTCCCCACGCCCACAGGTACCTGGCATGCTCTCCAAAGGCCTCTCAACGTTTTAAAGACTGCAAGGCAGAATGGATGTTGGGACGACACATCCATGCAGATAAAGTGTTGATCCGGCGCAAAGAAGGAGAAGATGTGGAGTATCATCTGGAGACCATGGATCAGCACTTGAAACCACTTGTTCTGCCACATCCCGCTTTTACCTGTAGGAGAAAAGAGACTCCATTCTTATCATGCTGCTGAACTTTCTGGGGCCAGTTGCTTTTGTGCCCAGAGGAATGAAGAACTGTTCCTGTTTGTTCTTCATTTTTCCTGCAAAGAGATTATGGACTCTGGGGTAGATAGGGCCGAAAGAAAAGAAGAAAGTTCCACGAGTGCAGTTACCGCGGTGCTGTCACCAGGTGGCAGTGTTGCGCAACGTTAAGACACTTTTCATGCACTCACTCTTTGGAGAAAAGGGATTTCTTCTCGAAGAAGTTTCTTTTCCATTACACGAATACAGGTGTCAGGGTTATGTGTGTTAATCCTTTCTTTTCCCTCTGCAGGAGAACATCCCATCAAGTTTACTGAGGATGGGGTGGGTCTTAGTCAGGATGGGTGGGAAAAGTCAAATGTGAATATGTGATTGAAAGTTATGGATCAATACTGTTGTTTCTCTTCTGTCTGACACAATGTTTTAGTTGGATAGTTTTTCAAAAGTTTTATATTTTTGTACAATTGTTAGTCAGTTTCTGGATTGGATTATGTCAGCCGTTGAGGGCATGATTTACTCCAGACACTGGGGACCAGTGTCAAACCACCAGGGGGAGAGTGTAGCGGGTATGTACTTTCCCGGGTGTAAATTTGAATTTGACAGAGACATTAGTGATGTGTAATTCCCTGCAGCCCAGTAGGTGGCGCTGTTGCCCTGGGCTGGGGTTGAATCATTGCTGTGTGCTGTGCCTCCTTTTTGTCCTCCCTCGGCAGCGGTATGGTGGGGCGGGGAACCCGCCCTGCTTGCTGGGAGAGGGTATAAAGGGGCCAGCCATCTTTGTCACGGGGTCGAAGTCCCAGGCACCTTCAGCTTGCGGACGGTGGTTCGTGTCGGTCCTCTGGGTGGCCTAGGCCTAGAGGACCGCCGGAGGTCATGTTCCATCCCAGGCACCTTTAGCCTGGGGTGAGGTACTCGGATGGAGGTCCGGAGCTCAGTGCCCAACACTGAGTTCCGCGAGGGAAGGAGATCCTAGGGAACCCTGGGAGTGGGTACCCGAATCCGTGAAGGCGCAATAGACCGGGGGGAGCTCCTCACTTGAAGACCCGGTGCAGCATATTGCCGGTGACAGGTGAGCCTCTCGTCGGAGACCGCCTGGAAGGAAATTCCCCCTCGTGCGGAGACCGTAACCCACTTTCAGGAAGGAAAGTGGAGAACTACATTGTGTCTGGGCCTATTCGCATCCACACCTCCTTTTCTGTTCTATTTCTACCAAGGGAGTTCAACTGATTGTGTTCATTCGAGAAGAATAAAGGAGTGTTGAACTTTAATGGTGTGGGGCTCATTTCCTGACAGACATTGTTCAAGGTGACTCTTGGAGGGAGGATCCAGGTGCACAGCACTGACCCGAAGGTAATACAAGAACGTTGCTTATACCGCGCTGACACATGTGGTGGAAGCCAGGCGTGGTGTCCGCGCTCCCTCCCCTTTAAGATACACCTAGACAAGAGAAAGATGAGACGAGAGAAAGAGGAGAGTGGAGGTGGCCGCTACATAAGGAAAACTTAGAAACATATAATCAAAAAAATGTCAGTAGAGCAGTAGACAGTGTCAGTAGGGCAGTGGAGGGTGTGTGGACTGTGTCAGGTGGACAGTGAATTGTGTCAGTATGGCAGAGGACAGTGTCAGTAGAGCAGTGGATGGTGTCAGTAGAGCAGTGGACAGTGTCAATAGGGCAGTGCACAGTGTCAGTAGGGCAGAGTCAGTCAGTAGGGCAGTGGATAGTGTCAGTAAAGCGGTGGAGGGTGTCAGTCATTTTTTTATTATTATTTTAATTATTTATTTAAAATTTTATTTTTTTATTATTTATTTAAAATAGTTATTTTTTTTTAATTATTATTATTTTTGCTTTTTTGCACTTGGAAGTGCAGTCGCTGTAAATCTGAGGGGTAGATCTGAAATGAGGGGAAGCTCTGCTGATTTTATTATCCAATCATGTGCAAGCTAACATGTTGTTTTTTATTTTCCTTGCATGTCCCCCTCGGATCTACAGCGACTTCACTTCCAAGTGAACTTTCAGTGCACTTTCAAGCGCACTTTGCACAGGCACAGGGGGGGGGGGCACAGGAAGGGGAGGGAGGACCAGAGGAGTACACATGGGAGCCTGGGCAGCAGAAGGAAGTGGAACCCGGACAAGAGGGGCTGCATTTACTTGAACCGATCATCTGTATTTCCCTCCTGTAGCAGCTGAATGCTGATGGGAGGGAGAGGAGGTGAAGACAGCTTTTAGCTGCTGCAGGATAAAAAAATACAGGGGATCGGTCTCAGTAAATGGCACCCCACTCCTATCCAGCTTCCGGGGGCCAGCAAGGAAGGGATAAACAATATATATAAGAGCACCTATTAACTTATTCAAAGTGTTTGTATGGTCAAAATTTGATATCACATAGTCATTTGCACATTTAATTTAAATCCTTTCTAGCCTACACCTATTAATCTGAACGATCTTGCAGTTGATAAAGTTACTTTGTGAAGTTCCCCACACATTTACTCCCTTAAACTCTGTGAAATGTATTCACTATGCCTTGTGAGCAGGCACTGCTGTGCAACAGAATTCACAAAGCCTGCCTTCAGAACTAAAGATGTGCGGGGAAGAGGAGTTTCAGGAGGTGGGATCAGTGCAGGAATTACTGCTTGTAGGGAGCAAGACACCAAGGAATAGAAATTAAAAGCAAACCACAGAGAAGCTGCAAAACATGCAGGGAATCTATCAAGATGTAGAAAGACATTGGGCAGCAGTTGGGCAGCACTCACATTAAAGGAGATTTTTCAAAAAAGCTTTTATTGGTGTAGCGGGGTCTTCAGATTTAGTGGGATACACCTGGGGGTAGTGTGACCCAGGTGTGTAATTGTGACAGGGTTTAGACCCCTTTTTGTTATTCGTGGAGGATTGGGTGGTGCAATATTCTCCTTGGCCTGTGGGTGGCAGGGTACCTACAGGCTCCAGGCAGAATCACTACCGCAGTGCTACCCTTTTTGTCCCTTTCCGGAGATGGTACGGCTGGGGCGGGGAACCCGCCGTGGTGTCGAAGGGAGGAGATAAAAGGGGGAGACGCCCTCACCACGAGGTCTTCGAGGATCATCTCTTGACGCACCCAGGCACCTTAGGCCTGGGTGCGGGCGGTTTGGGATTTCGGCCCAGGCCCCTAGGCTTGGCCGGAATGGAGTTGGAGTCCATCCCAGGCACCTTTAGCCTGGGGTGAGGTACTATGTCGTGGGCCTGGGACCTGGTGACTTCTACTGGGTCCCGCGAGGGTGAAGGGAATCCAGGGTGCCCCTTGCGAGGGGACCCGCATCTGAGGTGAGGAGGCCGGGGAGGTCACCCATCTGAAGATTCCGGAGCAGCGTCAACCCAGTGACAGACGGGCCTCCGGTAACTCCCTTGGAGGGTCATCTTCCCCTGATAGAGGCCCCAGCGCAGCAAAGTTGTTCTAATCAAGACTCCTGCAACCCGTGGTCATAGTACAGGGGGTGTAGGGACTACAATCAGGTTAGTGCCTCGGCCTGCTCATCCCACCGTATCCTGCCATTACCCTGTTGTTGTGGAGCTACGAAATAAAACTGAGAGTTGGACTGTGATCGGTGTATGGACTCTGTTAATGGGAGCAAAGGGAGATTCCAGCATAGCAGGGCTAAGTTCCGCAACCCAATACACGTTTGGCCCGAGGAAGATAATGAAATTGGCCTTCACCTCAACCACAGCCATGGGGAGGACATGGGCCGTGGCGCACCTCACTCTCGAAACCCAGGTACCCCTAGACGAGAGCCATCGGATGACCGATAAACATGTAGAGGGGGTGAGGCCGCTACACGTGGGGGCTCGTGAGTCCGGGATGAAATGTGTATTGACCCTAAGGTTTGGAACGGCTGTGTCTGGACTTTGGTGCTCGGAGGAGGTCCGAGCAGGTCGGCCATGTGATTGGCCAAAGTGCGTCCCTGTGCTCTAAGTCGTGGAAATTTCTCTGAAAAACCGGGAAAGGCCTATGCAGAAAGAGCGGGAAGAGGGAGGAGTCCAGCCGTGTGACGTACTACATGTGGGGACTTTTGCTGCACTGCGCCATGAGGCACCCCGTGACTGCGCAATTCCGCAATTCGTGGGCGGAGGCTGGTGAAAGCCCGTGAAAATGTGCAAGTCGTGGGAGGAGTCTGGCCATGTGTGGAGATACACGTGGAGACTCCGGCGCGTGGTCAGTGCATGATGGAACAGCAGGTGGTCGGGATGGCCTCAAGCTCCCCGTGGATGCCGGTACCTTACCCCACGAAAATGACTGCATTTGCTGCGCCCATTACAGACACGGGGATAAGGCTCAGGCCCCGAGGACAGTTGGCTCTGTATTCATGCAGAGACACGGAGGCCCTCGGTGTGATCTGTCCCGGATGCTCGGGACTGGTGGTCCAACTAAAGCCGTTCGGGCGATGTGAAGCGTGCAAAGAGTTTTTTTTTGAGGTCGAATCATCCACAGTAAGGCCCCGGAGCTCAGGAGGGAGTCTAGTCCTCTGACCAACCTTCCACATTCTACCACATCTTCCGCTCTGATGGTGGGGATGCAGCGCGCTTCATTGCGGGCACCAAAGGAGAAGCCATCCGAGACGGTGAAGGTACCTCGGCACCCGGAGGCCATCGTACAACCAGGAGAAGGTGAGCGAAATGTTATGCCTCCTCTAGCCAGATTGCAACGACTTTTCTCCCAGAGAGTCGCCCGTGAATATGGGTGGGAGTACCCCTACTTGCCTCGGGACTTACTTTATGAAGTCGAGGTCCTGCGAAAAAGGTGGTACGACGAGTTTGTTTGGGAAAAGCTCAAAGTGCTTCATGCCCGGCGATACTTGTCATGTTCACCATCTGTGTCTAATGCCGCGTACACACGACCGCTTTTCTCGTCGAGAAAAACGGCATAAAAAACGACGAGAAAAATTAGAACATGTTCTAAATTTTCTCTTCGTTTTTTCCAGCATTTTTTCCGTGGCAGTTTTCCCATAGGGAAACACTGCCGCGGAGCCCACAGACGGTCGTTTTTCTCGTCAAGAGAAAAAATTACGGGAAAAACGACCGTGTGTAGGGAACCAAGCGGTTCCCTCGTTTTTCCTGTCATTATTCACGGTGGTTTTTTAACCGCCGTGAATAATGATTGTGTGTACGCGGCATAAGAAGTTCAAAGACTGCCGAGCTGATTGGAAGTTGGGGCGCCATATTCATGCTGATAAAGTACTTATCTGCAGAAAGGAGGGAGAAGATGTTGAATATTCAGTTGAAGTGTTTGACAATCACTTAAAGCCTCTGTTTTTGCCAGATCCAAGATTCTACTTGTAGGAGAAGAGAACTCCTATTTGTTTGCTTGTCGAACTCTCTGGAAGGAACATTCCCAGACACTCAGAACAGTGCCCTACTTTTGTTTTGATTTGGGCTTTTCTTTTACTCACTGGAGACTTGGGAGCTGTTGTTTTTTTTCTCCCTTTTCTTCATGTACCAAAGGCAGAGACTTTGGGGGTAGAGTCAGTGTAGGGAAAGCGGGAAGAATGAAGATCTCACTAAGTGTCATTACCGCAGCGCTGTCACCAGGTGGCAGTGTTGTGCAACGGTTGTTTGAAATTTCACACATGCATCACTTTACTTATTGGAGTGAGTGGGTCTCTCGGCTGACGGACCCATTCATGCCAAGTTAACACAGAGTGTTAGGATGTTGTTTTTTTTGTTTCCCTTCTGCAGGAGATTCGTCGGTCAAGACTACTGAGTATGGGGTGGTTCTTAGGCAGTGACGGGAGGGATTGTATATGTGTACATGACAGATGTTTTATACAAAAGTTTTATTGTTTTATAGTTCCCTTTCCCTTGAGCAGGTCTTGGCACACACAGTATCCAAACTTTGAGGGATAGCCTCTGGGGCCCACTTCATGTCACCACTCCTTGGGAGACATGGGTGTGCACCTGACGCTGGGGACCAGCGTCAAATCACAGGGGGGAGTGTGTAGCGGGGTCTTCAGATTTAGTGGGATACACCTGGGGGTAGTGTGACCCAGGTGTGTAATTGTGACAGGGTTTAGACCCCTTTTTGTTTTTCGTGGAGGATTGGGTGGTGCAATATTCTCCTTGGCCTGTGGGTGGCGGGGTACCTACAGGCTCCAGGCAGAATCACTACCGCAGTGCTACCCTTTTTGTCCCTTTCCGGAGATGGTACGGCTGGGGCGGGGAACCCGCCGTGGTGTCGAAGGGAGGAGATAAAAGGGGGAGACGCCCTCACCACGAGGTCTTCGAGGATCATCTCTTGACGCACCCAGGCACCTTAGGCCTGGGTGCGGGCGGTTTGGGATTTCGGCCCAGGCCCCTAGGCTTGGCCGGAATGGAGTTGGAGTCCATCCCAGGCACCTTTAGCCTGGGGTGAGGTACTATGTCGTGGGCCTGGGACCTGGTGACTTCGACTGGGTCCCGCGAGGGTGAAGGGATTCCAGGGTGCCCCTTGCGAGGGGACCCGCATCTGAGGTGAGGAGGCCGGGGAGGTCACCCGTCTGAAGATTCCGGAGCAGCGTCAACCCGGTGACAGACGGGCCTCCGGTAACTCCCTTGGAGGGTCATCTTCCCCTGATAGAGGCCCCAGCGCAGCGAAGTTGTTCTAATCAAGACTCCTGCAACCCTTGGTCATAGTACAGGGGGTGTAGGGACTACAATCAGGTTAGTGCCTCGGCCTGCTCATCCCACCATATCCTGCCATTACCCTGTTGTTGTGGAGCTACGAAATAAAACTGAGAGTTGGACTGTGATCGGTGTATGGACTCTGTTAATGGGAGCAAAGGGAGATTCCAGCATAGCAGGGCTAAGTTCCACAACCCAATACACGTTTGGCCCGAGGAAGATAATGAAATTGGCCTTCACCTCAACCACAGCCATGGGGAGGACATGGGCCATGGCGCACCTCACTCTCGAAACCCAGGTACCCCTAGACGAGAGCCATCGGATGACCGATAAACATGTAGAGGGGGTGAGGCCGCTACATTGGATTGTCAAAAATAACTAATGTTTGTTTTTCTCTTACAATGCTGATGGTATAAAAGGAAAGTGTTTGCTGTGACCATATACAAAGAAAAGAGAGCACAAGACTGCCCTAGTGTGATACAGTTTTAATGCAAAAAATGCAAAATCAATTAATAAAGGGTTACTTAAACTCACAAACATAGGACTTGAGTTGCATGTACAGCAGGGTAATTGTCTCACTTCCTGGCCTGTATGAATGGGTTGGCTCCCAGAAGCGAGCAATCTAGATGTGGGATGTTAATGCAGGCTCTGCTCCTCATTGCATCAGGCTGTGTCTGCTGCAAGACACACGCATGGTTCAGCCGGCACTGCATGACGTCACTCGCGGCCGGAAAGGAAAGTCCAAGTGAGTAAAGTAACTCCTCTTAGCTAACAAAGCGGTTGCCAAGGCTACATGTTTCAGAGGCGCGGTCCAGCCGATGTCACGCAGCGCCGGCTGGACCGTACGCGTGCCTTGCAGCAGACACAGCCTGACGCGATGAGGAGCAGAGCCTGCATTAACATCCCACATCTAGATGGCTCGCTTCTGGGAGCCAACCCATTCATACAGGCCAGGAAGGGAGACAATTACCCTGCTGTACATGCGACTCAATTCCTATGTTTGTGAGTGTAACCCTTTATTAATTGATTTTGCATTTTTAGCATTAAAACGGTATCACACTAGGGCAGTCTTGCGCTCTCTTTTCTTTGTATATTTTCAGATTAAGTCCGCCACCCAGTGGAACTTTGAGAGAGCTGCAGCACCTGAACTTTTCTATATAGACTGTTACAATTTGAGAGTTGTCTGTGGGGACAGCGCTGTTTTTTTTTTGTGTGTTTTGGACTTTTGCTGTGACCATAAAACTCCCTTAACAAAAACCTGAGATCGCCCCGGGACATTAAATGAGGTGAATGCGGTTAGCCAACAATTGAAAGAGTAAATGCAGTCTCAAAATGTATTAAAATTTTTATGCAAACAAACATGAATCATAGCCAAGCCATTGAAATGATACATACAGTAAAAAATGTCATTACACGTATCATGGTATAAAATGTAAATTGCAAAGTACACAGGCATTAAAAGTAGCCAAACACATTTCGAAAGACCATGCTCGCTTCATCAGGGGTAGATGTATGTGTAGTACATCTGTAGCGGGTATAATGAACCAAATAAGTATCAACACAGAGATGGTATTGTGACAATTAGTCAAGAGGCTCCAAAACGCATGGCCCTATACTCACCAAAGGCTGGATCAGAGGTGGCACCAGAGGCGGCAGTAATGAGCGTCCGGCTCGGGAACTGAGGAGGCAGAGGAAAAAACAAACCCAACAGAGCACAAACGGGGGGAAGACATGGCCCGGGGTGGGGGAATGTGTCACCAAAGATCTCCCAGTATCCATTAGTAATGTCAACTGAAACATAAATGCATATGTATCCATGGATGTTGTCATAACAGCATAGAAGTAAAGTAGTATATGACATAAGTATATATATGCATGAATCAATCTGGTTCAATAATGGTATGGGCTTAGACTCTAGGGGATAATAGAGAAAACAAATAAAAATGTATATAATAAATAAATAAATAAATAAATAAATGTGTAAATCAAAAAATACGACAAAAACTGTGTGATCGAGTGTGTGTCCCGCATAGCATGTATCCAAGTCCATTGTATATGTCAGCTAAGATAAGAATATATGTATGTCAGTTGGTACTATACCAACAGAGTAACCATGAAGTATACAATGTAATGAAAAAATATATATATATATATATATATATATATATATATATACACATACATACATATGAATCAATGTTGTTCAAAGCTAAATAGACTTGGAAACTCTGAGAAAGTAAAATAAATGAGATGGATGTGTAGTGGTGTGTGCATGAATGAACCATGAGAGTGAACATAATAATGTGTGAAACAATATATATGGCAGACCATGCTAAAATTGAGTGCTCAAATGTGAAGGGAGTGTATGGATGATTAGCATCCATCAAGGAGTGTGGACTCACCTTGAATGAAGTGAAACTGCTGCATGTCAGGAAATAGGAAGTGACTAACAGATCCCAGCCATGATTAGCCCTCAATTTAGATCCCCACAGGACCCAGTAGGCTCCACCTCCACCTCGCTGCCAAATCGGGAAGTGCCTGCGCAGACGCCCCCAAGTCAGACATGCTGACATTCGACGCAATATCGAGCTGATGCCGCAACCGTGGATGTTGCACGGTAGGCGTGGTCACATGGCGCCGATGTGTATGTGGCCCCGCCTGTCCAGACAGGGCAGGGGGGACAGCAGGTGGTATGAAAACCTCCCTTATACACATCACAGCTCCCAAGACGGACGATAACCAACGCCACCAACAGGGAACAGCACCAAGAACCTTGATCAGCCCATGGGAGATGTGGTACCTGAGTGTTGAACAAAATGGCTAAAAAAAGGGATAAAACTCCCTTAATAACAATAGTTACCATTATACAAACATGGGAGAAACACAGATCCATGTGAGCAAGAAAAGCCATTCCCATCA
The DNA here is from genome assembly GCA_029206835.1 of Rana muscosa. Classification (NCBI taxonomy): domain Eukaryota; kingdom Metazoa; phylum Chordata; class Amphibia; order Anura; family Ranidae; genus Rana; species Rana muscosa. The sequence continues at coordinate 134,217,614 of CM055126.1, forward strand.
CTGATCCCTCCTAGCAGGTGCTGGCCACCATGATGAACCAAGAAGATAGAGGGAGATGGCCACACGCCACAACAGGATACTGAACAATGCTTCCTTATTCCAGAAGATGACAGGTAATATAGCACAAGATTCCAATGATGTTAACGTGCTTCAAACAGCATAATGTTCCGTCATTTATGATTTATGATTAAGCACTATGTTGTGTAAAACGCGTTAACATCCTTGGAATTCTCTGCTCTATTACCTGTCAATTTTTGGAATAAAGAAGCATCGTTCAGTATCTTGTTGTGGAGTATGGTCATCTCCTTCTATCTCAAAAGTCAGTGTGCCCATTTTTTTATGACAGACAGGCCAAGGCCAGGCATTCTCCCAGTGTCTGTGCCCACAGGCTGCTCCCTTGCAGCACAGCTGGCTCCTGGGGAGAAAAGATCCCTGACTAGCCAATCTGACTGTTACCTGACCAAAAGTCTCACACTTGGTCAGGGATTGCATGCTAAACAATGCTTAATCTGACTCTTTCCATAGTGACTTTCAATAGTGCTACTACTTATATACCCCTGGGTGTATAAAAACCAACCTGTATAACACAAGTGGTTAAAGATGGGGGCTACTGAAAGAAGATCTGAAGACCAATTTTTTAAATGTGTGGGTATGTTTAGTGCTCATTTTTGCTAAAATCAAGGCTTTTAATTAGGATATAGTAAACCTGAATCTATCTTGATATGAGCCTTTTGTGAGCTTTGTTTATGAGCAAAGGAAGAGTCAGCAATGTAAGCCAAACAGGGCTCTATTGCTTGGCTCTATTTCTTTGCACAGTTTTGTCAAATTACTAAAGTGAACAGACTTACAGGAGAGACAGCAAAGGGATAGCCTTTATCATTTGATTTCCTGTCCATGTCTGCATTTTTTTGCCATCTCCAATTTCATGGGACAGCACAAAGGATTAGTAATAAAACATAAATAAAGAGACAAACACTAACTTTCATTTTTATGGGTTATAATGGCCACAGCGTTTATTAAGGGGTAACTCAAAATTAAATAATAATCAATAAACATTCAGCAATAGACATGTGCATTCGTTTTCGTCCGAATGCATTTTCGTCCGAATTTCAGCTATTTTCGTTATCGTTTTAACAAACGAAAACGAAAGCACAGAATCCGAAAACCGAAAGATCCGACATAAACAAATGCTTTATTTTCGTTTTCGTTGCTACAACAGTTCGATATAGATAGGAGATTCGACGTGACGCTGAATAACAATCTGTGTCTATCGAACCTGTGGTCGAATGTGCCTAACCTTAACTCTATTAGTCCAAGATTATTCTACATAGGAGGGAAAAGATTCGACATTATAGAGAGAAAAGATTCGACATAGGAGAGAAAGATTCGACATAGGAGAGAAAAGATTCGACATAGGAGAGAAAAGATTCGACATAGGAGAGAAAAGATTCGACATAGGAGAGAAAAGATTCGACATTATAGAGAGAAAATATTCGACATAGGAGAGAAAAGATTCGACATAGGAGAGAAAAGATTTGTTATTATAGAGAGAAAAGATTCGACATAGAGAGAAAAGATCACTGCTGGAATTGGGTGGGGGAAGTAAAATAAAAATAAAGTTGATGATGAATGTTATTGGCTGATTGTAACCAAAGAGGAGGAGCAGTAAAATAGCTAGAATGACGAAGATTCGACAAAGCATCGAAAGTTAGAAGATTCGACGGTGCAGCAAAACTGTACGACGCTGCAATCGTACATTTCCGGTCAAATGCATCCGCCCATAGGCTATAGAAGAATTCTAATGTTGGTTGACTAGTAATAGTAATGAATAAATATAATTATTACTAGTCATACAACATTAGAATTCTTCTATAGCTTGTGGGCGGAACATTCGACCGGAAATGTATGATTGCAGCGTCGTACAGTTTCACTGCTCCGTCGAATCTTCTTTGAACATTCGACAGACACCATAAGCCTTCAATGACAGATTCGACCTTAATTAATTCAGATTTTCGGACGAATGCAATTTCTAACGAAAAACGAAATAAATAAAAACGAATTTCGGGAGTAACTAAATAAATTTATTTTTCGGACGAAAACGAAATTCCGAAACAAAATATTTCAATGTGCACATGTCTATTCAGCAATAGATTTTAACCTTAAAGTCACATAACAACCACAATTATGTTATTTATTAATAATATAACATTGTCCATCCAGAACTGAACTGGATGACAAACCCCCACTAACAAACACTATGACCGAATGAAAGGGAGGGTGGGTGGAAGCAGCAGCGGCGCTCCCTCCCTCAAAAAGGTTCTCCTTTGGCGGCTGCCAGAGCGGGAAAAATCACTACTTTTATACCCTGTGTGCGGCTTCAGCCCGCTCAAATTAGCCAATGGGGACAGTGTTGCTATGCAGCTGTTAATTCTGCCGTCTGCAGGAGCAACCTATAACAGAAGAGGGGAGGGGGAAGAGAGCAGGAGCCCTTTGCACTTTTCCATGAAGCCCCACTTGAGCATAGGGGCTCAATAATGGAACAGCACAAAGGATTAGTAACAAACACTAACTTTAATTTTCATGGGCTATAATGGCCACGGCGTTTATTAAGGGGTAACCCAAAATTAAATAATAATCCATAAACATTTATCAATAGATTTTAACCTTAAATGGGTTGTAAAGGCTCATGTTTTTCCACCTTAATGCATCCTATGCATTAAGGTGAAAAAACACCTGGCAATCACAGGCCCCCCAGCCTCCCCGTTTTACATACCTGAGCCAGTTCACCTGCTCAGCGCGTCCTCTGCGTCCTCTTCTCCATGGAGTCCTGGCGTTGATTGGATAGATTTTTAGCAGCGCAGCCATTGGCTCCCGCTGCTGTCAATCAAATCCAATGACGCGGGCGCCAGGGGGGCGGGGCCGAGTCATACACAGGAGCGCGCCCGCAAGGTAACCCCCTTGGGAGAGAGCTTCCCAGAGAGGGTTATCTATTGCGGGGAGGAGCCGCGAGAGCCGCCGTGGGACCACAGAACAGGTGGATCGGGGCCACTCTGTGCAAAGCGAACTGCACAGTGGAGGTAAGTATGACATGTTTGTTATTTTAAAAAAAATGCAAACCTTTAGTGTCACTTTAAAGTCACATAACAGCCATAAAATATTTTATTTATTAATAATATCACGTAGTCCATACAGAACTGAACTGGATGACAAACCCCACTATCTAAAAGCCACTCTGGAGTGGCTAAAGCCCCCCCAATTCCGTGGCCTGCTCAATCATATTTTGTAAACCCAAAATGAAAATGTCCAATCCAACATCTGAAAGGTGCACTAAATCAGACTTATAAAATCCAGGAAGGAAGCCCTCAATATCTGAATGGCAGTAAGAAAAACCACCTAGGAACGCTAATGAATTGTGCCTGGTCCTATTTAAGTGTTTTCTAATTTTATCCAAAAAACAAAGATTACGCGATCCTGATCAAAGAAGTCTAGGTACCATCTCCAAAATTACCATAACAGTTAATGGAAATAATAACTTAAAAGGGGATACATCCCTCTTTATCTCACAGATAAAATCCCTGTGAGATAAAGCCCCGGCATGATTAATAAGTACATCTGGGCAAGGCCATTGTCCTAAAGGGTAAAATAAATGATCCCTAAATCTTATCAATCTCAAACCCCTTACTTACACCCCACCATAAAAAATGTAATAGTCTTTCATCCAAACCTAGATTTCTTTTGAAATTTCTGATTGAAGCTCTCCTTTTGGCCCAAAAAAAAAAAGGAATAGCCAACTATCCAAATAACACGTCCGGCTGAACCTAATGTAAAAGATTAAACAATGACAACATCAGGACGAACATATAGTTTAAATCCATTACTATCATAACGTCCTAATTTCTTTAGCTCATCACTAGAAAAACCAAGAAACTGTCTTTTGTAGCCGAACCTATCCTGAAGGAATATGAGAAATATTAAAAGCCAGATAAATTTAGGTTTTTAAGACAAGATGAAAGGACCGAAGAAAACTGAAATCTTGTTAGTGGAGATAGATTAATATGAATAAAAAAGGAACCTGAAAGGAGGGTCTGCGAGATCCTAGAAACAGGACAGATACACTGAGAAGGAGCTCTAGAAATTGTAATCCAGTGACCTTTCCGTAATTGGTCTGTTTTGGATCTGCACAGAAAAACATTTAATGAATCCTTCATCATAGAAATATCTGAATACAATAAAAATAATGAAGTTGTGTTATTTGGTGCTGTAATTTCCCCAATTCTAAAAACACAGAAAAATGCAAGAACAAAAGCTGCTCTAAACAAAGTTGTCTCAAAAGGGGAGAAACATACAGATTCCAGGACAGACATTAATTTTAACAGTAAATCAAAGGAAATGGGCGTCTATTATCAATAGAGGGGAGAGGACCTTTTAAAACCCTTCAGAACCTGCCTAACTGGTAAAAAGGAAGATAAGGAAGGTAAGCCAGAAAATTTATGAAAAAAGGAGACTCCCACTAAAATTTTGTTAACTGAAGTAGGACTAAGTTTTTACCAGTGCCAAAACCAACTGAACCAGACACATCTGTAAATAAGCAAATATCTAAGTCTCCAGTAAAATCATCCTGCCACACTGCACAACCATTGAAATGAATCAGAAATTGATCCCAAACTTTTAAATCCTCTTTAATGGGACTAGTAATTAAAACATGGGAAAGAGGATTTTAAGACCTTTGGTGGCTAGAGCAAAGAGAAAAGTCTGGCTACCAGTATTACTCTGGACATGAAAGAAAAGGGCCTAATAAAGACTGGAGCTCCTGAAGAAAAACCTTCTTTTTGATAAAAAAGTAGAAACAAGTGATCTCATCTTAATTATCTTTGACATAGGAAAACAGAATTCCATGGCAACGGAATCTATTGTAATGTCCTTTAATTCAATTACAGTAACAGGGCCCATTGTTTTTTCATGGGCCAGGGGGATGCCAAAGGATTCACAGATGCTAAAAAAAGAATTTACCATATCAGAAAATACAGAAGAATCAGCTTGTCCAATGAATAAAAAATCACCTAGGTAATGAATAGCGCCACTCTGAGGGGAAATTTGAGAACCAACTGCAAGAAAGTTGAAAAGGTTTCAAAATAAAAACAAAACTTGAAAAAACCCATAGGCATGCATTTATCAAAATAATCAGTATTTTTGCTTGGACGTGATTAAAGTGATTGTCAAGCTTAATTTTTATTTATTTTTTTAAATAACAAATGTGCCTATACTTACCTCCTCTGTGCAGTGATTTTGCACAGAGCGGCCCCGATCCTCCTCTTTTGGGGTCCCCCCGCGGCACTCCTGACTCCCTCCTCTTCTCGAGTGCCCCCTTGGAGAGCCAATCTCCCTGGGGGCAATTGTGCGGGCGTGCTCCCGAGTCCTACTGCTGCGTCCATTGACACAGACAGCAGAACTCGGCCCCACCCCCGACTCCCGTGTCACTGGATTTGATTGACAGCAGTGGGAGCCAACGAAGCCTGCTGCTATCGATCTATCCAATAAGGACCCAAGACAGTGGCTGGAATTGCTGTGCTAGTCCCCGTCGCTGGAAGGATCGGGTTCAGGTAAGTAAAAGGGGGGGGGGGGGTCTGGGGGGGTGCTGTATCATAAAAGGTTTTTTACCTTAATGCACCCCTTTAAATGATGGAAGTCAGCAGAGCTTCACCTAATTCACTGAACTAAGAAAATTATTTTGTAAGTTTAACAGTCTATTTGCCTTTAGTAGATCAACCCCAATTTTGATTGCTAACTAAGTAGTTCCCAACTGTTTTAACTAACTTCAATACAGAGCAATAATACACCCTTCCTTCCCAGACCAATTTTCAGCTTTCAGTGCTCTCACACTTTGAATGACAATTACTCAGTCATGATACACTGTACCCAAATAAAACATATATTTTTTTTTTGTTTCTATTGTATAATTTTGCAAATAAGTAATTTTTCTTCATAAATTTGGGCCAAAATGTATACTGCTACATATCTTTAGTAAAAATAACCCCAATTATTGGGTATTATTTAGTCTGTGTGAAAGTTATAGAGTGACAAATCATTGAAAATTGATCACACCTGATGTACTGATGGCCTATCTCATTTCTTGAGATACTAACAAGTCAGAATAGTACAAATACCCCCCAAATGACCCCTTTTTGAAAATCAGACAATCCAAGGTATTTAGTAAGAGCCATGGTGAGTTTTTTTAAGTTGTAATTTTTTTCCCACAATTCTTGGGATAATGAACAATTTTTATTTTTTACACAGAATTGTCATATTAACAAGTTATTTCTCTCACACAGCATATGCATACTTGCAATTACACCCCAAAATACATTCTGCTACTCCTCCTGAGTATAGCGATACCACATGTGTGAGACTTTTACACAGCCTGACCCCATACAGAGGCCCAACATCCAAGTAACACCTCCAGGTGTTCTAGGAGAAAAAATTATACATCTAATTTGATGATGACCTATCATATTTTTAAGGCCATGAAGCACTAGGACAGTAGAATTAGCCACAAAATGACCCCATTTTGAAAAGCAAACACCCCAAGGTATATTCTATGAGGCATTATGAGTCTTTTGAACATGTCATTTTTTCTCACAAGTTTTCGGAAAACATGGAAAGAAAATTGAAACTTTTTTTACACAAAGTTGTCAATTTATATGATATTTCTAACGTATAACATGTACATAACAACAATTACACCCCAAAATACATTCTGCTACTCCTGAGTATATTGATAACACATGTGTGAGACTTTTACACAGCCTGGCCACATACAGAGGCCCAACATCCAAGTAGCACCTTCAGGCGTTCTCGGAGCATCAATTACACATATAATTTAATCACAAACCCATCACAATTTTGAAGGCCAGGACAATGGAAACGCCCACAAAAAGACCCCATTTTAGAATACAAACACCCCAAGGTATGTTTTCTTTGAGGCAATAGGAGTCTTTTAAATGGGTTGTTTTTTCCACAAGTTTTGAAAAAACGTGGAAAAAGAATGAAAACTTATTTTTTTACACAAAATTGTCCATTTATAAGATATTTCAAACACACAGCGTGTACATACCAAAAATGACACCCAAAAATACATTCTGCTACTGGCGATACCACATGTGTGAGACTTTTACACAGCCTGGCCACATACAGAGGCCCAACATCCAAGTAGCCCCTGCAGGCATTCTAGGAGCATAAATTACACATATAATTTTCTAACTACCTGTCACACTTTTCAAAGCCCTGGAGCACCAGGAAAATGGAAACACCCACAAAATGACCCCATTTTGGAAAGAAAACATCCCAACGTATATTCTATGAGGCATTATGAGTCTTTTGAATGGGTCATTTTTTTCCCCAAGTTTTCTGAACATGTGGAAAGAAAATGTAAATCTATATTTATTTACACAAAGTTGTCAATTTATAAGATATTTCTTACACATAGCCTGTACATAGAAAAAATGACACCCCAAAATACATTCTGCTACTCCTCCTGAGTATGACAATACCACATGTGTGAGACTTTTACACAACCTGGCCACTAACAGGGGCCCAACATCCAAGTAGCACCTCCAGGCGTTCTAGGAGCATCAATTACACATATAATTTTCTGACTACTCATCACACTTTTGAAGGCCCTGGAGCACCAATAAAATGGAAACACCCACAAAATGTCCCCATTTTGGAAATCAAATACCCCAAGGTATAATATAGGCATTTTGAGTCTTTTGAACATGCAATTTTTTTTACAAGTTTTTGGAAAATGTGGGGAAAACATGAAAACTTATTTTTTTTTACACAAAGTTGTCAATTTAGAAGATATTTCTAATACATAGCAGAACTGACACCCCAAAATACATTCTGCTACTCCTCCTGAGTATGGTGATACCACATGTGTGAGACTTTTACGCAGACTAGCTACAAGTAGCATCTCCAGGTGTTCTAGGGACATAAATTACACACATAAATTCCTGCGAACCTATCACACTATTGAAGGCCCTTCATATTTCTAACACATAGCATGTACTGTACATACCAATTATAAACCAAAATACATTCTGCTGAGCAAAGGGTAAACAAAAGATTACCTGTGGTTTTAGAAGTGCAGATGTCCACAGAGGAGAGCATCGGTCAAGGCAGCAGGCAGGAACGTGGAAAGCGACAGCAAAACAGGCAGCAGGCAGGAATAATGTCCATAGTCAGTACAGGTAGAGATATTGTCAGCACAGCCAAAGCATTGGTCCAGGTAGCAGGCAGGGATGTGGTCAGCAGCAGCGAAAGGATCATCTATGCCAGGGGCCTCCAAACTGTGGCCCGAGGGCCAGATGTGGCCCTGTCTAGCCTCTATCCGGCCCTTGGAGCACTATTCCTCCCACTGACGCCAACAAGGGGGTACTATTTCTTCCACTGATACCTTACCAATGATGGGATACTATTCCTCTTACTAATAGGGGCACTACTATTCCTCCTACTGACCACCAACCTTGAGGCCATATTTATTCTCATTGATGCTGGGCTCGGGACATTTTCTGCCCCCGCTGGCCACAATCCGGCTCTCCTTAAGGCTGAAGGACAATAAACTGGCCCTTGGTTTGAAAAGTTTGAAGACCCCTGATCTATGCAGCAGGCAGGAAATACTGTCCATAGTTAGTACAGGCAGCAGGCAGAGATATGGTCAGTACAGCCTAAGTATTGGTCCAGGCAACAGGCACATGGTCCATAAAAAGTCCTGGGTCAGTGCAGGCATAGATATTGCCAGCACAGCCAAAGTATTGGTCCAGGCAGCAGGCAGGGCCATCAAGATTCTGAAGCCACTCACATATGTGAGACCCCTGTGTAGCAAGGTGAAAGATCAGTCCAAGTTTTTGCCTGCCACTTGAACTGATCATTCACCCTGCTACACAGGGGCCTCACATAAGTGTGGGTAAAAGGAAAAAGGCAGAAACATGGCGGATAAACAATGTGGACAGCGGCAGGGGCAGAGGCATAGTCGATAAACAGGCTAGGGTCAGTTCACATGAAAGGCAGTGATATGGTTGGTTGAGGCACCAGGGAAATAATCAGCACAGAAATGGAAAATGGGGAAATGGCAGTTGTGACAGCAGGAAGGTAAAGTCACCTGGTTGCATCCAGGGGGGTAGATATATTTCGCCCAGATTCAGGCTTTACGCCGACTTATACAACTAGGTGGAGAGTTGTATAAGCCCAGCTGAGGCTAGTGGGCTCATGGATGACTCATACCTCTAGGGAAAGTGTGGGGCGTCGTGCAGACAGGGAGTTGATGAGACCAGCTGAAGCTTGTCAGCTCATTTAGGCCTCTATAAAAACTCCCAGCTTCATTAGATGTTAGCTCATGCCTGGACCCAGACCTGTGTGGACTGTCTAGGGAGAGTGAACCCCTGTGCGGTGAGACAAAGCCTGTGTGGCTATTTGCTTGGACATTTAAAACCAGGGACTTAGGGACTAGGACAGCACTAGGCTGATCCCAGTTGTTAGTTAGGAAACCTGTATGTTTAGTCAGAGGTCAAGTTGACCAGGATTTATTTTGTTTATGTTTCTTTTGCTTTGCTGTGTTTTGTCACTGTAAATAGAAAATAAACCGCACCTTTTTTGATTTTGAAAACCACAACCTCCGTTTGCTGGGCCTGTTTTTGTGTGGGGAGCCCATCTCGGGGGTCACACACACCCGCTGCCGAGCTAACCCCCTCACAGTTGGTGGAGAATGCGGGCAGTTTTTTTTTAAGCCAGCATGGAGGAGATACTGAAGCAGCTGGCTCTAGCAAATGCCAATCAACAGCAGACAAATGCAGGTTTGCAAAAGAGCCTTGCAGCTCATCAACAGAGCCTTGCAGCTCAACAACAGAACTTCGCAGCCCAGCAGCAAGCTCATCAACAGAGCCTTGCAGCCCAGCAGCAAGCTCACCAACAGAGTCTGGAAGCTCAGCAACAAGCCCAGCAGCAATCTGAGGCCCGCTTCATAGACCTGTTACAGAAGCAAGAGCAGAGACTACAACAAATGGAAGCAGTAATGCAGCAACGTCCGCAGACCAGTGAGGAAAGCCGTCCCACTAATACCGCGTCCTTTGGGGTGAGTCGTTTATTGACAAAAATGACTGGAGAGGATGATCCAGAGGTATTTTTGACCACATTTGAAAGGACTGCTGAAAGAGAAAAGTGGCCTGAGGAGCAGTGGGCTGGACTGGTGGCTCCTCTGTTAACTGTTGAATCGCAGAAGGCTTACTATGACCTAGAGCCTGACCAAGCAAAAGACTATGTGATGCTAAAAGCTGAAATATTGGCAAGGCTGGGTGTCACCCAGGCTGTCCGGGCTCAGCGTGTGCATAACTGGACTTTCCAGCTTGGAAAACCCCCCAGGTCTCAAATGTATGATCTCATTCACCTGAGCAGAAAGTGGCTACAGCCAGAGACTTTGTCCGCACCAAAGATTGTGGAACGTGTTGTAATGGATCGGTTTTTGAGAGCTCTTCCTACTGCCATCCAAAAGTGGGTAAGCCATGGAGACCCAGAGACGGCCGATGGTCTTGTGGATCGTGTGGAGAAATACTTGGCTACAGAGAACCTGACGGCCTCTTCCAGAGACACTCGGACTTTCCACCCTAAGACCAGACCATCCCCAGGGGCGGATAAGAGGATTCCAAGGGGTGAGGGTGGAGAGAGTGAGAGGGTGGGAGCTCTACCCCAAGTTTGGCGAGAACAGCCTGGGAAATCAGCGGCTCAATAGGCGGCAAGAAGGATCGTTTGCTACCGCTGCCGGCAAGCGGGACATATTGCAGCCAATTGCCCGGTTGTGGAGGAACCCATGCAGTGTGACTTTCTGACGGGCAGACGTCAGTCGCTGTGTGCGACAGTCGCATGCACTGCCATTCGAGGAACTGAGAAACATTTATGCAAAATGTGTGTTAATGGTAGAAATGTTGTGGTATTGCTGGATTCAGGTAGCCTTGTGACCCTGATAAAGGCTGAGTTAGTTAAAACAGAGGTCTCTGGGAATAGCAAGGTAGCTGTTATTTGTGTGCATGGGGACACCCGAGAGTATCCAGTGACTACAGTGTGTTTCGAGACCCCCAAAGGTACCCTCTCTCATCCAGTGGGCTTAGTATCTCAGTTACTGCATGACGCCATTGTGGGAAGGGATTTTCCGAAGTTCTGGGAACTGTGGGATGATCCTGAGCCCCCCACTGGTGCCCCTATGTACCAGGAATGTGATAGCCAGAACTCCCCTGAGAGTGGTGAGGACTCTCCGGAATTTCCCTTATCAGTATTGGCAGGGGAGACTCAAGAAACTGGAGAGGAGCCCACCTCCTCAGACGAAAACCTACCGTCTGTGGAGTTTTCTGATCTTGAGGTTCACAGGGAAAACTTTGCCACAGAACAGTTGAAAGACCCCGCCCTAATAAAGGCACGGGAAAACGTAGTGAAAATAGATGGCGAGTTAGTGAACCCAGATAATACCTGCACTTACCCATACTTCAGCGTAGAGAAGGACCTACTGTATCGGGTGGCAAAAAGGGCAGAAGAAACCGTTGAGCAGCTTGTGGTGCCCAAACCTTACAGGAAGTTGGTGTTGGAGTTGGCCCATGGGCACATTCTTGGAGGTCATCTGGGGACAGAGAAAACCCGAGAGAGGGTATTACAGAGATTCTATTGGCCGGGGGTGATGAAGGACATAGAAAATTATTGTTCCTCCTGCCCTGTGTGTCAGAGGTCGGCCCCGATGCCACATTTCCGTAGCCCGCTGGTCCCTCTACCCATCATTGAGGTCCCGTTTGAGAGGATCGCCATGGATTTGGTAGGTCCTATAATCAAGTCCGCTAGGGGGCACCAGTACATATTAGTTATAATGGACTATGCCACCCGTTATCCAGAAGCGATCCCTCTCCGAAATACCTCGGCCAAAACCATAGCCAAAGAGCTATCTCTTGTGTTTAGCCGGGTGGGTATTTGTAAAGAACTGCTTACGGACCAAGGTACACCCTTTATGTCCCGGGTTATGAAGGAGCTGTGTAAATTGTTCAAAGTGACGCAATTACGTACATCTGTGTATCACCCCCAAACCGATGGGCTGGTTGAAAGATTCAACAAAACCCTAAAACAAATGTTGAAGAAAGTGGTGGATAGAGATGGAAAGGATTGGGACTGTCTACTTCCTTATCTGATGTTTGCTATTAGGGAGGTGCCCCAATCCTCTACGGGATTCTCCCCCTTTGAGTTACTGTATGGGAGACACCCAAGAGGGCTGTTGGATATTGCCAAGGAAACTTGGGAAAGTGAGAGTTCTCCCCACAGGAGTGTGATTGAGCATGTCGCCCTGATGCAAGACCGAATTGCACAGGTAATGCCCATCGTGAAGGAACATTTGGCCCAAGCGCAGTTAGCACAGCAGAGAGTGTACAACCGTGGAGCCAAGACCCTACCTTTTCCCCGGGGGATAGGATACTGGTACTTGTCCCTACGGTTGAAAGTAAATTCCTTGCCAAATAGCAAGGCCCCTACGAGATAATGGAAAAAGTGAGCGAAGTGAATTACAAGGTCAGACAACCAGGAAGGCGAAAGCCCGAACAGATCTATCACGTTAATCTGTTGAAAGCCTGGAGGGATAGAGAGTCCCTAGTCGCAGACAATTGGTCACCAGCTCAAACTGGTTGCGTGATTCCTGAGGTTGGAATAGCAGCCACCTTGTCACAACCCCAACAACAGGAGGTTAAGGAGTTTGTGCTTCGCAACAAGGAGGTATTCTCTGAGCTGCCGGGACAAACATCTGGGGTAGAGCATGACATCATTACCCCGCCCGGTGAAAGGGTGAAGTTAAAACCCTATCGGATCCCAGAGGCCCGACGGGAGGCAATACGGGAGGAAGTACAGAAAATGCTGAACTTAGGGGTGATAGAGGAGTCCCAAAGTGATTGGTCTAGTCCCATTGTGTTGGTGCCTAAACCGGATGGGAGCTGGCGATTTTGTAACGATTTTCGTCAGTTGAACAAAGTTACAAAATTTGACACCTACCCCATGCCACGTATAGATGAGTTGATCGACCGGCTGGGAACAGCCCGATACATGACGACTCTTGACCTCACAAAAGGGTATTGGCAAATCCCCCTGGCCAAATTGGCCAGAGAGAAAACCACATTTGTAACCCCAGATGGGGCGTTCCAATATAAAAGAATGCCGTTCGGGTTACAGAATGCGCCGGCCACATTCCAGCGGAAAATGGACCAGATGCTGAGGCCCCATCGGAAGTATGCTGTGGCTTACCTGGATGACGTAATTGTCCATAGCACAGATTGGGCCTCACATCTGCCAAAAGTGCAAGCAGTCCTGGACTCTGTTCGGGAAGCGGGGTTTACGGCTAACCCCAAGAAGTGTACCATTGGGCAGGAGGAGGCCAAATATCTTGGGTACACCATTGGGAGGGGAGTAATAAAACCCCAACTCAACAAAGTCAAGGCCATCCAGAGTTGGCCACGTCCCAACAGCAAGAAGCAGGTACGAGCCTTTCTGGGAATCGCTGGGTATTATCGGCGATTCATTCCCCACTTTGCTTCTAAGGCTGTGCCCCTAACCAACCTAACGAAGGGAAAAGGGTCGGTCATGATTAAATGGACCCCCGAGGCTGAGGCAGCATTCCAATTCTTGAAACAAGCCTTATGTAGCCAGCCAGTGTTGTACTCACCCGACTTCTCTAAAGACTTTGTCGTACAAAGTGATGCGTCAGATGTGGGGTTAGGAGCAGTATTGTCCCAGGTCTGGAACGGGGAAGAGCACCCAGTCATTTACCTCAGCAGGAAGTTGAAGTCCCATGAGGTAAATTACGCCACCGTTGAAAAGGAGTGTTTAGCGGTGAAGTGGGTTCTAGATTCCCTTCGGTACTACCTGCTAGGTAGGCACTTTGACATGGTTACGGATCACGCTCCGTTAAAGTGGATGGCTCAAAACAAGGAAACAAATAGAAGAGTGAATAGGTGGTTCCTGGCCCTCCAGGAATTCAACTTCACAGTAAAGCATCGCCCTGGCGTTCAAATGGGGAATGTGGATGCTTTGTCTCGAGTACATGAATGCCTGATTGCTGGTGTTCCAACCCCGAGGTTAAAACAAGAGGGGGGGTATGTGACAGCAGGAAGGTAAAGTCACCTGGTTGCATCCAGGGGGGTAGATATATTTCGCCCAGATTCAGGCTTTACGCCGACTTATACAACTAGGTGGAGAGTTGTATAAGCCCAGCTGAGGCTAGTGGGCTCATGGATGACTCATACCTCTAGGGAAAGTGTGGGGCGTCGTGCAGACAGGGAGTTGATGAGACCAGCTGAAGCTTGTCAGCTCATTTAGGCCTCTATAAAAACTCCCAGCTTCATTAGATGTTAGCTCATGCCTGGACCCAGACCTCTGTGGACTGTCTAGGGAGAGTGAACCCCTGTGCGGTGAGACAAAGCCTGTGTGGCTATTTGCTTGGACATTTAAAACCAGGGACTTAGGGACTAGGACAGCACTAGGCTGATCCCAGTTGTTAGTTAGGAAACCTGTATGTTTAGTCAGAGGTCAAGTTGACCAGGATTTATTTTGTTTATGTTTCTTTTGCTTTGCTGTGTTTTGTCACTGTAAATAGAAAATAAACCGCACCTTTTTTGATTTTGAAAACCACAACCTCCGTTTGCTGGGCCTGTTTTTGTGTGGGGAGCCCATCTCGGGGGTCACACACACCCGCTGCCGAGCTAACCCCCTCACACAGTCTATTAGAAATATGGACTAATAGTTTATGAGAGTGTGATATTGTCTGAAGCATTCTCCAGTGCATAGGCAAGGTTGGGAGGGACATTGGGGACAATGGAAACTGGTGTCTTTCCTAACTCCTCTTTTGCTGCATACCCGAAAAAAAAATTGCAGTTTTCTTCCGGTTTCTGATGATGGAATATTGTCAAGGAAATGTCACTTATGCAGTCTGATGACAGAATAGGCGCAAGTGCTTTCTGGAGGGATCCTTGTTGATAGATCAGGGCAGTGACAACATCTTCAATAAATTTGAAGAAGGTGTTGGGTATTTCCGTTGATTTTTTATAGGTGACGAATGCATTATAAATGGCCAAATGGACTTTTTTTATACCAGAAGAGGGACTTCCGTGTTGATAGATAGGGCTGCAGCATTTTATCGTTTAAATCCACCCCCCATGAACTTATTGTTCTCGTGAATACAGCAAGGCTTTTGAACAGGACCGTGACTTCTGCGAAGTTCCACCGAGGTGTCATCGTAGATGGTGGACATGATGTACACATCTTTCCTATCCCTCCACTTCACGGCCAACACTTCCTCATTCCTCGGCTTTCTGATTACCCCCTTTTTAGCCATGAGGTGACTATACGCCTAGGGAAGCCCTTCCTGTTTTTTCTTGCTGTACTGCAGGCCAAAGTTTTCTTACGGTATAGGTAGTGGAAAATAGGCAAACTGGTATACTAATTGTCCATGTAAATGTGATACGCCTTTTGGAAAAGTGGGAATGCCAACTCCCAGACAATTTTCCCGCTTATTTCCATTGACGTTTGACACTCAGGGGGCTGGAGCTGGGAGTCTTTTGCCCCGTACACACAATCGTTTTTCATGCCGTTAAAAATGCCATTTTAAAAAATGGCCATTAAAAATGATCGTGTGTAGGCTCCAGAGCATTTTTAACTACGTGAAAAACGGCCATTAAAAATTCCGGACATGCTCTCTTTTTTCACGTCGTTTTTCATGTCGTTTTTTTTAACGACGTTAAAAACGATAGTGTGTATGCTTTCACGACGTGAAAAAAATCGCGCATGCTCAGAATCAAGTATGAGACGGGAGCGCTCGTTCTGGTAAAACTAGCGTTCGTAATGGAGATAGCACATTCATTACACAGTAACGGACTGAAAAGCGCGAATCGTCGCTCAACAAACTTTACTAACATGAAGGGTGGCGCCATTCGAACGGAACTTCCCCTTTATAGTGCCGTCGTACGTGTTGAACGTCACTGCGCTTTGCTTGATCGTTTTTTTTAATGATGGTGTGTACGCAAGGCAGGCTTGAGAGGAAACATGAAAAAAAAACGAGGAGAAAAACGTCGGTTTAAAAAATGACATTAAAAACGATCGTGTGTACGGGGCATTTGCCTTTGTACACGTGAAAGGCATGCACAAATCCAGTGGAGCTTTCACAGAGCTTGATGAGCTTCAATCCGTACCTGGTCCACTTACTGGGGATATACTATTTGAATCCCAGCTGGCCTGTGAAATGGACCAGGGATTCATCTATTCTGGACAGGGATATAAAGTTTGGCAAACCTCTTAAAAAAAAATCAATTGGGGGGAGAATTTTATAGTTGCGAGTTATCACTGAAATGCAGGAAGCGCATTATCATGTCATAGCAGGACCTGGACATGACAGCCGAAACAATTGGCATGTGGTGGTGTTGGTAGACCAATATGCATGCCATTCATTTTTTTTGTAAGCCCCATGTTGATCATAAGACCTAAAAACAATCTAAGCTCCTTCACTGTTAGGGGTCTCCATTTAAAAGGGCAGACATAGCTTGAGTCGGGGTTGTTCTCTATATATTGATGGGCAAAAAGCATTTGTTTGGTCCACGATGCTTTGAACTAACCCATCAGGGAAACATCTATTTAAAAAATCTATTTCAGAAAAACTTTTGGTGTTGGCCTGCACACCTGGCTGTACTGTGAAAGAGGGGATTGTGGTTGACCCTGTGATAGAATGCAGCCACAATGGGTTTGCTAAGGCATCCAGAAGATGGGTTTGGGCCCTAATTCTTTGAGTCTGGCGTGAAATTCCAGCTCTTGTACTAGGCCTTTCCTCCTGGGGTCTAATGCCGTTGGCATTTTCCTATTGGCCATTGGGGTGTCTGGCGCTGCTGGTAGCTGCCTGGTCTTCAGACCGTCTTCTTTTAGGATGGACTGCTTCCCCCTCCAATTCGGAGATCAATGTACTGCCTTCAATGGGCTCGTATTCCGATCCGGAATCAGAACTGGAATTGGAACTGTACTGGGGCGGTGAGAGCTCCCCGCTGCTCTCATCAGTCAGGCTTAGGATTTGATATGCCCCTTCTGGAGTGTAAACTTTTTTGGACATGGTGGCTTATGACAGGTCCCACTAATGGGCTGCACGATAGGAAGTGATGGGCTGCATGACAGGTACTAATGGGCTGCATGTCAGGTAGTAATGGGCTGCATGTCAGGTAGTAATGGGCTGCAGGTCAGGTAGTAATGGGCTGCACGTCAGGTAGTAATTGGCTGCTCGTCAGGCAGTAATTAGCTGCACTTCAGGTACTGCTGGGCTGAATGACAGGCACTGCTGGGCTCACAGATAGGTACTCTCATGGGCTCACAGGACAGGCACTGCTGATGGGATGACAGGTACTCAGATGGGATGACAGGTACTCAGACGGGACAGGTCTGATGGGATGACAGGTACTCTGATGGAATGACAGGTACTCTGACGGGGTGACAGGTACTCTGATGGGATGACAGGTACTCTGACGGTATGACTGGTACTCTGATGGGATGACAGGTACTAAGACGGGATGACAGGTACTCTGATGTGATGACAGGTACTCTGATGGGATGAGAGGTACTCAGATGGGATGACAGGTCCTCTTTATTCACTGTTGGTAATCTGGGCACAGTAAATTATACAGTAAAGTGGTAACTCACTGTTCCGCGATCTCCTCCTCACACTGGATCGGTGTGTGAGGAGGAGAACCTGGTAACAGACAGTTAACCGCGGTTTGTATTTGATGTGATTGGACACAGCCGGCCACGTGGTAAAGAGCCAATTTGCTTGGCTCTTTACCCTGATCGGGGCTGGGCTTTGTCCGAGGGACAAGCCCCGTCCTCGATCGCTGAGTTGGGGGCACGCACGGGCGGTGTGCACATGGATCTCACACGGATGATTGGACACAGCCGGTCACGTGGTAAAGAGACAATTTCATTGGCCTGTTTACCCTGATCGGGGATGGGCTGTGTCCCGAGGGACATGCCTGATCCCTGATCGCCGCACTGCGGGCCCCCAAGGGGCCTACATTTGCGGCGAGAAGCGTAGGATGTCATATGATGCCCGCCCAGAGGGAGAAAGTGCTCCTGCTGGCGTCATTTCTCTATGGCCTGGAATGGAACTGGTTATAAAGTATGGTTTTCATGAAAGTTATTTTTTTTAAATGATTCTTATACTTGAGGTGTATGCGTGTCTGCTTGATTCTTGCTTGTGTCAAAGTAAGTAAGTATTTTCTGGATGCAAGAACTGTAGAGTTTGTGCAAAGTGTATACTGCAAGAAGATTTAGACTCTGTTTTACCATGCCTCTTTATACCTGCACAATATTAAGCAAAATGTTGTTGTATGTTGCAGTGCAATGACCTCATTAAATATCACCTGCATACTGAGGTGTCCCTCTAAAGGTTTCCTCTTAGGTGTCCTGCTCACGTGAAGCTGGGAGCTATGCAGTAAGTTTAATCACCTGTCAGCTTCTATCATGATAAAATTTCCCTACAGTATTCAGTTTCCCACAGATAGACAAATCACATATTTGTTTGTTCTGTAATTTATACAATTTATCAATGAAGCTTAATCATGAAATGGTCAGAACTGTTAGATGGAACTGTAGGAATAATTTACCACTGAATTTCTCAAGAGATATTGGAAGCTAGCATGTAATCTAACTTGCCAACAAGCACACAATTGAGTTAACTTTAAAGAGAAACTATAATGTTTTTTGGCTCGATTTTTAAAGCTTGTATATTATATAAGTTTTATACATTCTGCATTTTACAAATTATTTCTAGAACACTTAACAAATTTTAAAGGCCAACCTCTAGAGAGAAAGGGGAGATCAGTTACTTCTCTCATTTACCTGTGTGCTTACATTTCAGCTTCAGAAATTGAGTACTGTAAACAAAAGTCTTTGTTCAACAGAAGAGATAAGCTGAAAGTGGGGAAAAAATCTCAGCTCAACCAAGTTGACGCATACAGTATATTTAAAGCGGAGTTTCCTCTGAAAAAAAAATATTAAAAGCCAGCAGCTACAAATACTGCAGCTGCTGACTTTTAATATTAGGACACTTACCTGTCCTGGAGTCCAGCGTCGTCGGCAGCAGAAGACGAGCGATTGCTCGTCACTCTGCTGTCCCCACCACCATCCCCAGTGAGGGAACCAGGCAGTGAAGCCTTGCGGCTTCACTGCCCGGTTCCCTACGGCGCAGTTCTCACTGGTCCCTGTTGTGTTCTGGGAGCCGAGTGTCTCCCAGAACACAACGGGTATTCTGCGGGAAGTGACGTACTACCCGCAGAATACCCGCAAAGAGGACTCCCAGAAGTGGGTGCAAATACCTGTCTTAGACAGGTATCTGCACCCCCTCCCCCCTGAAAGGTGCCAAATGTGACACCGGAGGGGGGGAGGGTTCCGATGAGTGGAAGTTCCACTTTAGGGTGGAGCTCCGCTTTAAATGTATTTGTTTTTGTTTAATGCAGAGCGAGGCTTGGAGTGGCACGTGTCATTTTCTTTTTCCTGTTTCCATATGTTGTGATGATACCACAGCGAGGCTTGAGACTCAAACCATGTCGCCATCTTTGATACACTCCATCCTTAGCCCTTCAGAGCGAGACTTGGAGTGGCAGGTGTCATTTCCTTTTTCCTGTTTCCATATGTTGTGATGATACCACAGTGAGAATTGAAACTCAAGCCATGTCGCCATCTTCGATACACCCCAATCTTTAGCCTTTAGCCAGTTCTTTCAGAGCGAGGCTTGGAGTGGCACGTGCCATTTCCTCTTTTTTCTTGTTTCCATATGTTGTGATGATACCACAGTGAGGCTTGAAACTCAAGCCATGTCGCCATCTTTGATACACTCCATCCTTAGCCCTTCAGAGTGAGGCTTGGAGTGGCACGTGTAATTTCCTTTCTCCTGTTTCCATATGTTGTGATTAGTGATGAGCCGAACACCCCCGGGTTCGGTTCGCACCAGAACCCGCAAACGGACCGAAAGTTCGTACGAACATTAGAACCCTATTAAATACAATGGATGCGAACGTTCGAATTCTAAAGTGCTAATTATAACGACTATTATGCATGTTATTGTCCTAAAAAGGGTTTGGGAACCCGGGTTCTGAACCAGGGGACATGTATCAATGCAAAAAGAAGTTTTAAAAACGGTCGTTTTTCAGGAGCAGTCATTTTAATGATGCATAAAGTGAAAAAAAAAAGTCAAATATTCCTTTAAATATCGTACCTGGGGGGTGTCTAAAGTATGCCTGTGAAGTGCCACGTGTTTCCCGTGTTTAGAACTGTCCCTGCACAAAAATGACACTTCTAAAGGAAAAAAAAGCCATTTAAAACTGCTTGCGGCTTTAATGTAATGTCTGGTCCCGGTAATATGGATGAAAATCTTTAAGAAAAATGGCATAGCTACCCCATGACCCCCCCCCTACCCCAGCCCATTACCAGCCCCTTTGGGTCTTGTATGGATATTAAGGGGAACCCCGCACATAAAATAAAAAAGGCCCTATATACTCTGAACAGCCGTATACAGGCGGTGCATACAAGACAGGGACTGTAGGTTTGTTCTTATGTAGAATCTGTTTGTAATTTTGAACAGGTACATTGTTTAAGTGTAGCTCCAGCCCAAAAATCTATTTTTAAACTTTTTGGAAAACATAGGTAAGGGTTATCACCCCTGTAACATTTGTTTTGCTGTCTGTGCCCCTGTTCAGAACATTTCACCTCACTTTCCGTCCCAATGACAACTGTTTTTGAAATGTGGTGTTTTTCTTGAAACAAGGATTGGTGATAAAGCATCAGTACAGAGGAGACACCTTTCTCCCATATTAATTCTTACAGGAGAGAATTTTCCTTCCTAGGGGTAGATTTCCTCTCACTTCCTGTTGCCTTCTTGCGTTTGCAAGTAGGAGTCGTTTGTAAGTTGGATGTTTGAAAGTAGGGACCTGCCGTATATACTCTGCAGAAATAGGCCCCTTAGTTGTTGGTGTTGGCACAACACTGTAAGCACTCACAGTTACTCTTGGTGGGTGCTGGAACGCCCTGCTGTCAACTATTATATCAGGAATTGTAATTACATATAATTGTTGAACAGTGGTAGTAAAAATTGGGCCTTTGATGGTGGTGCTGGTGCCACAACACTGTAAGCCCTGACAGTTACTCTTAGTGGGTGCAGCAATGGGCCCTGCTATGAATTATTAGATCAAGAATTGTAATTGCATGCCCCTGTTGAACAGGGGCTGAAAAATTGGGCCTTTCGTGGTGGTGGTGGTGGTGTTGCCACAACACTGTAAGCCCTCAGAGTTACTCTTGGTGGGTGCAGGAATGGGCCCTGCTGTGAATTATTAGATCAAGAATTGTAATTACATGCCCCTTTTGAACAGGGGCTGAAAAATTGGGCCTTTCGTGGTGGTGGTGGCGTTGCCACAACACTGTAAGCCCTCAGAGTTACTCTTGGTGGGTGCAGCAATGGGCCCTGCTGTGAATTATTAGATCAAGAATTGTAATTACATGCCCCTGTTGAACAGGGGCTGAAAAATTGGGCCTTAGGCACTGGTGGCACAACACTGCAACCCCTCACAGATACTGTACTTGGAGCACAGCAATGAGCCCTGTTGCAAAGTATTGCTTCAAAAATTGTAATTACACGCCCCTGTTAAACAGGGGCTGAAAAATTGGGCCTTAGGCACTGGTGGCACAACACTGCAACCCCTCACAGATACTGTACTTGGAGCACAGCAATGAGCCCTGTTGCAAAGTATTGCTTCAAAAATTGTAATTACACGCCCCTGTTAAACAGGGGCTGAAAAATTGGGCGTTAGGCACTGGTGGCGGCACCCATAAACAAAAATGATCTTCCAAGCTATCATCATCAATCGTATCATTGAGGACTCAGAGGAGGAGGATAGCCAGTCAACATAACAGCACAGGCACTCAGCATCAGCATCAGTCTTGAAGGGATGTGACATGTTAAAATCAATTAGTCTGTTATATCAGCATCAGGTGTGTGGTAGCTGGAGGTGATCCAAGACTGGTTCATCTTGATGAAAGTCAGTCGATCAACCGAGTCGGTGGACAGGCGCACCCTGTGATCCGTGACAAATCCTCCAGCAGCACTGAATGTGCGTTCCGAAAGAAAGCTGGATGCAGGACAGGCCAGTAGCTCAATTGCATACTGTGCAAGCTCTGGCCAGTGATCCATCCTCAAGACCCAGTAAGCCAGAGGATTTTCGGTGGGGAAGGTGTCCAAGTCTGACCTTGCCCCTAGATATTCCTGCACCATGTTTATCAGACGCTGGCAATGGTTGCTGGAACCGATCATACTTTGGGGCTGCGGACTAAAGAATTGTCTGAACGCATCGGTCAGACGGCCACCTTCCCCACCGCTCCTTCTTTGACTGGCCGAAGCCTCAGCAACTCGTTGTCCAGGACCAGGAGTTTGTAACCTCCCAGTCTCTGGGAACGCGTTGCACAGACCTTTCTGCAAGGCCTCCCGGAGTTGTCTCATCCTCTGCTCCCTCTGCGACGGTAACATAAGGTCCGCAACCTTACCCTTGTACCGTGGATCAAGGAGAGTGGCCAGCCAGTAATGGTCCCTCTCCTTGATCCGAAGAATACGAGGATCCTTCCGCAGACTTTGCAGGATCAGGGAGGCCATGCAGCGTAGGTTAGCTGAGGCATTCGGTCCGGAGTCCTCTGGGTCACTAAGGCCGACATGATCCGCAGCCACCTCCTCCCAGCCACGTACAAGTCCACGGGTTTCTTGGGACTGTAAATCATCCCTAAAAGACTGCTGCTGTTGATGCTGCTGAGTGCCAGGCTCCACCTCCATGCTGACACAATCCTCCTCCTCCTCCTCCTCCTCGTCCTCTTCCTGTGCGATGGGTGGGACAGAAGGAACACTGTCTGGGTAAAGGGGGCCTTGAGAGGCAAGGAAGTCCTCCTCTTCCTGCCTCTGTTCTGCCTCAAGTGCCCTGTCCATTATTCCACGCAGCGTGTGCTCCAACAGGTGGACAAGAGGTACAGTGTCACTGATGCATGCACTGTCACTGCTCACCATCCTCGTGGCCTCCTCAAATGGTGCCAGGACAGTGCATGCATCCCTGATCATGCCCCACTGGCGTGGAGAAAAAAACCAAGCTCCCCTGACCCTGTCCTGGTGCCGTAGTCGCACAGGTACTCATTGATGGCCCTCTGCTGCGTGTGCAGCCGCTGCAGCATGGCCAACGTTGAGTTCCACCTGGTGGGCATGTCACATATAAGGCGGTTCTTGGGCAGGTTCAACTCCTTTTGCAGCTCAGCCAGGCGAGCACTGGCATTATAAGATCTGCGGAAATGCACACAGACTTTCCTGGCCTGCCTCAGGACATCCTGTAAGCCCGGGTACCTGCCCAAGAACCGCTGCACCACCAGGTTAAGGACGTGAGCCACACAGGGCACATGGGTCAGTTGTCCCTGTCGGAGGGCGGAGAGGAGGTTGGTGCCATTGTCGCAAACCACCATTCCTGGCTTAAGCTGGCGTGGCGTCAACCACCTCTTGGCCTGGCCCTGCAGAGCAGACAGGACCTCTGCCCCAGTGTGGCTTCTGTCCCCCAAACACACTAGCGCAAGCACGGCATGGCATCTTTTTGCCTGCGTACTTGCGTAGCCCCTTGAACGCCTACGGAGCACCGCTGGTTCAGAGGACAAAGCACAGGAAGAGGCCATGGAGGAAGAAGAAGAGGAGGGGGTGGAGGAGAGAGGTGTGTCACAACCAGTAGTAGCATTTTGGAGGCGTGGCGGTGGAACAACCTCCAACACTACTGCACCTTGTCCTGCATCCTTCCCAGCTGCCAAAAGAGTGACCCAATGGGCCGTGAAAGAAAGGTAACGTCCCTGTCCATGCCTGCTGGACCATGAGTCAGCGGTAATATGCACCTTACCGCTGACCGCCCTGTCCAGCGAGGCCAAGACATTGCCTTCCACATGCCGATAGAGAGCCGGAATAGCCTTCCGTGAGAAAAAGTGGCATTTGGGAACCTGCCACTGAGGAACCGCACATTGCACAAACTCACGGAAGGGGGCCGAGTCTACCAACTGAAAAGGCAGCAGTTGAAGCGCTAGCAATTTAGCCAAGCTAGCATTCAACCGCTGGGCATGTGGATGGCTGGGAGTGAACTTCTTTCGACGGTCCAGCAGCTGGGGCAGGGAAATTTGCCTGCTAGAATCGGACGTCGGTGTACTGCTAGCAGAGTGGCCGCAAGTACTTGGCTGTGACACACCTAATTCTACACCTTCATTCCTCTCAGTGCATGTTTCAGAGAGGACTGAAGTTATAGTGGGGTTGGAGATCCCAGCTGATGCGGTGCAAGGAGAGGTCCGCTTTGTTCTTTGGTGTGGGTCTTTGAGGTAGGCTTGCCAACGAGCTGCATGGCAGGTCAACATATGTCTGGTCAGGCATGTGGTACCCAAGCGGCTGATGTTTTGGCCACGCGATATACGCTTGAGACATATGTTGCAAACAGCAGCTGTGCGATCTGATGCACTAGCCTCAAAAAAGGCCCACACCAAAGAACTTTTTGAATGACGGGCAGAGGCAGCGCCCTGCACAGGCGGAGCTCTGCGGTGTGATTCCGTTGGTGTACTGCCCTTACGCTGGCCACCAAAGGGCATCCTGCCTCGTTGGAGATGTGCCTCCTCCTCATCCTCCTCCTCCTCCTCTCTCCTATTAGGCACCCACGTGGAGTCAGTGACCTCATCATCCCCTCCCTCCTCATCACTGGAGCCAATCTGGCAGTATGCTGCAGCTGCTGGAACATGACTGCCAGATTGGTGTCCTTCTTGAGCATCCCCTCTGTCTGCTCTCACGCTACTGCCTTCCTCTAGCTGGGTTTCATCATCAGACCCTTTGAAACGCTGGGCATCCTCCTGGAGCATGTACCCAACACTGTGCTCAAACAGTTCGGGGGACTCCTCAGGAGGAGGACATGGTGGGTCTAGGGAAGGAGTGACTGATGATGAGTCTGACCTTGATACCAGGGAAGAGGACGCTTTGGCAGCTGCTTTGCCAGTACCCTGAGCCTGGGTGAGAGAGGATGAGGAGGAGGAGGAGGGCTTGGTCATCCACTCTACCAAGTCTTCGGCATGATGTGGCTCAACATGTCCAGCTGCCGAAAAGAAGGACAAGCTTGTCCCATGGCCATGTGCTGATGACAATGCACCGCGTCCACGACCAGCACTGTTGCCCCCAGACACAGAGCCTGCTTACCCTCTTTTATTGCCTCCTGACTGTCTGCCTCTCCTTGTTTGCCTTCCAGACATTCTAATGGATGGCCTGCAGGGAGATGGGAAAAAAGCAATAAGGGCTACCTTCAGGTGTCCTTCTCTGTCCCTTTACTTAAGGATTTCTAAATATGGTTGAGGATGATTGCTTTCGCACAGAATAGCACAATGACAATTTCCCTGACTGTCCAAAAAACAAGGATTTCAAAGATGGTTGATGAGGAATGCTTTAGCACAGTATAGCACAATGAGAATTTCCCTCACTGTCCTTCCCTGTCCCTACAAACAAGGTTTAGCACAGTGAAACACACTGACACTCTCCCTACCTATAGTTTTCTGTCCCTATAATTTTTTTTTTTTTAAAGATGGTTGATGAGGAATGCTTTAGCACAGTATAGCACAATGAGAATTTCCCTCACTGTCCTTCCCTGTCTCTACAAACAAGGTTTAGCACAGTAAAACACACTGACACTCTCCCTACCTATAGTTTTCTGTCCCTATAATTTTTTTATTTTTAAAGATGGTTGATGAGGAATACTTTAGCACAGTATAGCACAATGAGAATTTCCCTCACTGTCCTTCCCTGTCCCTACAAACAAGGTTTAGCACAGTAAAACACACTGACACTCTCCCTACCTATAGTTTTCTGTCCCTATAATTTTTTTTTTTTTAAAGATGGTTGATGAGGAATGCTTTAGCACAGTATAGCACAATGAGAATTTCCCTCACTGTCCTTCCCTGTCCTTACAAACAAGGTTTAGCACAGTAAAACACACTGACACTCTCCCTACCTATAGTTTTCTGTCCCTATAATTTTTTTTTTTTAAAGATGGTTGATGAGGAATGCTTTAGCACAGTATAGCACAATGAGAATTTCCCTCACTGTCCTTCCCTGTCCCTACAAACAAGGTTTAGCACAGTAAAACACACTGACACTCTCCCTACCTATAGTTTTCTGTCCCTATAAAAATTTTTTTTTAAAGATGGTTGATGAGGAATGCTTTAGCACAGTATAGCACAATGAGAATTTCCCTCACTGTCCTTCCCTGTCCCTACAAACAAGGTTTAGCACAGTAAAACACACTGACACTCTCCCTACCTATAGTTTTCTGTCCCTATAATTATTTTTTTTTAAAGATGGTTGATGAGGAATGCTTTAGCACAGTATAGCACAATGAGAATTTCCCTCACTGTCCTTCCCTGTCCCTACAAACAAGGTTTAGCACAGTAAAACACACTGACACTCTCCCTATCCTATAGTTTTCTGTCCCTATAAATTTTTTTTTTTAAAGATGGTTGATGAGGAATGCTTTAGCACAGTATAGCACAATGAGAATTTCCCTCACTGTCCTTCCCTGTCCCTACAAACAAGGTTTAGCACAGAAAAACAGACTGACACTCTCCCTACCTATCCTTCTCTTTCCCTAAACTAAAGGAATCCAGGTTAAGCAAGAAAAAAAAAATGTCACTGTCCCTGCCTATGCTTCTCTTTCCCTGCTCCGGAACACACTACACTAGGCCGCCGTGCTGGCGGCCTTTTATAGTGTGGGGCGTGTACTAAACACCCTCAGCAATAATTGGCCACAGGCATCCTGCCTGTGGCCAATCATTGCTCTCCTCGCTGCCGGCGCTGTGATTGGCCAAGCATGCGGGGTCACAGTGCATGCTTGGCCAATCACAGCGCCTGGATGACACTGCGATGGCGTAGTGCATTGTGGGCCACGAATTAGGCGCGAACGGCCCAAATCGTTCGTTGTTCGGCGAACGATCGAACAGCCGATGTTCGAGTCGAACGTATGTAATACGTATGTAATGTTGGTAACGTATGTAATGTTGGTAATACATGTATAGACCCGCCCCTTCTCATGTTCCGCATCTGGTCCGCTGAGCGGACCTGATGGGGAACTTTAGAAGGGGCGGGTCTATACATTTAAAATACTGAGAGGGAGTTCCCCATCAGGTCCGCTCAGGCACAACCAATGAAGGACAGCGCTGGACATCGGGATCGCCGCGGGACACTGGATTTCACCGCTGGAATGTTTTTGTTTTTTTTTTAAATAAAGGACTTTTTCAAGGTGTTTGTGTGTTTTTTTTAAACATTTTTTTACGCTTTCTTTGTGAAATGGTAGGGGTACAATGTACCCCTTACCAATTCACATAGGGGGGGGCCGGGATCTGGGGGTCCCCTTTGTTAAAGGGGTCTTCCAGATTCCGATAAGCCCCCCGCCCGCAGACCCCCACAACCACCGGGCAAGGGTTGTGGGGATGAGGCCCTTGTCCCCATCAACATGGGGACATCCTCCCCATGTTGAGGGCATGTGGCCTGGTACGGTTCAGGAGGGAGGGGGGGCCGCTCTCTTGTCCCCCCTTTTCCCCTGCGGCCGGCCAGGTTGCGTGCTCGGATAAGGGGTCTGGTATGGATTTTTAGGGGGACTCCACGCCATTTTTTTTTTAATTTGGGGTGGAGTTCCCCTTAAAATCCATGCCAGATCTGAAGGGCCTGGAATGGATATTTGGGGGAACCCCACGTCAATTTTTTTTTAATTTGCGACGGGGTTCCCCTTAATATCCATTCCAGACCTGAAGGGCCTGGTAATTGAATTCTGGGGAACCCCCACGCTTTTTTTTTTTTTTTTTTATCAATGACTTTTGTATGTATTGCCGGGAGCCGACAATTCATTAATAGCCGCGAGTGAGTTTTAAATGACTTTTTTTCTTTCAAAAATGACATTTTTTGCAGGGACAGTTCTAAGCACGGGAAACATGCGCCACTTCACATGGATATCATACACACCCCCCAGGTACGAAATTTAAAGGAATATTTCACTTTTATTTTTTCATTTTAAGCATTATTAAAATCACTGCTCCCGAAAAAACAGCCGTTTTTAAAACTTCTTTTTGCATTGATACATGTCCCCTGGGGCAGGACCCGGGTCCCCAAACACTTTTTAGGACAATAACTTGCATATAAGCCTTTATAATTAGCACTTTAGATTTCTCCCATAGATTTTTCAAATTTGCCGCGAACACCCCAATTTGTTCGCTGTTCGGCGAACAGGCGAACAGGCAATGTTCGAGTCGAGCATGAGTTTGACTCGAACTCGAAGCTCATCCCTACTGCTGTCCAGGTTATTGAGCCACAACATGCAGAAGAGTTGGTGGAGTGGATAATAAAGCCATCCTCATCCTCCTCATTCTCTGTCACCCAGGTTTAGAGTAGTTTGCCTTCGAACGCAGCTGCCAAAGCGGCCTATTCCACCGGCTCCTTGTCCACAGTCACTCCTTCTGTAGCCACACCATCATGCACGGAGGAGTCTCCAGAATTATTCGACCACAGTGTCGTGGACATGCTGCTGGAGGATGCGCAGCAATTTGAAGGCTCCGATGTTGGTTCCCAGGTTGAGGAAGGGAGTAACGTGAGCCCAGAGAGAGGGAGTGCCGCAAAAGGACAAGAAACTGGCAGTCATGTTCCCCCAGCTGCAGCATACTGCCAAAGTTTTCTCCAGTGATGAGGAGGGAGGGGGTGATGAGGTCACTGACTGTACTTGGGTGCCTGAGAGAAGAGAGAAGGAGGAGGAGGAGGCACAACTCCCACGAGGCAGGATGTCTTCTAAGGGGCAGCTTAAGGGCAGACACCCTATTACATCACACCGCAGAGCTCCGCAGGTGCAGGGCACTGCTGACTCCCTGCTGACTTTTTAAAGTTCCTTGGTGTGGGCCTTTTTTTACACGTGTGTAGCAGATCGCACCGTTGCTGTTTTCAACCTATGCCTGAAGCGGTTAAAACGTGGCCAGAACAGCAGCCGCTTGGGCACCACATACTTGACCAGACATATGCCATGCAGTCTGTTGGCAACAGCACTTGAAAGACCCACATCAAAGAAAAAAGGCAGACTTCTCCTTGCTCCTCATCTAGGATCTCCCACCCTACTTTACCTCCAGTCCTCTCAAAAACCTGCACTGAGAGGAATGAAGGTATAGCAATAGGTGTCCCAAGTACTTGCAGCCAATCTGCTAGCAGTACATCACCATCTGATTTTAGCAGGCAAATTTCCCTACCCCAGTTGCTGAACCGTAAAAAAAATCATTCTCAGCCATCCACATGCTCAGCATCTAAATGCTAGCTTGGCCAAATTGCTAGCGCTGCAACTGCTGCCTTTTCAGCTGGTAGATTCTGCCCCCTTTTGTGAATTTGTGGAATGTGCTGTACCTCAGTGGCAGGTTCCAAAACACAGTTTTTTTTCACGGAAGGCAATTCCGGCTCTCTACTGGCATGTGGAAGTCAATGTTTTGGCCTCTTTGTACAGGGCGGTCAGCAGTAAGGTTCATATTACCGCTGACTCATTGTCCAGCAGGCATGGACAGGGACGTTACCTTCAGTGTCCACTGGGTAACTCTGCTGGCAGCTGGGAAGCATGCAGGACAGGGTTCAGTGTTATTGGAGCTTGTTCAGCCACCACGCCTCCAAAATGCTAGTGGTGATTTTGCCACAGCTCTCTTCTTCTTCCTCTATGGCCTCTTCTGCAGATTTGTCCTCTGAACCATTGGTGCTCCGTAAGCGTTCAAGGGGCTATGCAAGCAGTCATGCTAAAAGATGCCATGCGGTACTTGAGTTGGTCTGCCTAGGGGTCAGGAGACAAACTGGGGCTGAGATTCTGTCAGCTCTGCAGGGGTAGGCTCATAGGTGGCTGACACCATGCCAGCTTCAGCCAGGAAATGTTGTATGCGACAATGGCACACACAGAAGAAGGCCATCAATGAGTACCTGTGCGAGTATGGCACCAGGTCAGGGGAGCTTGGCTTCTTTTCGCCACGCCAGTGGCTACGGATCAGGGATTCATGCACTTTCCTGTCACCATTTGAGGAGGCCACAAGGATGGTGAGCAGAGACAATGCATGCATTTGTGGTATCATGGACAGGGCACTTGAGGCAGAACAGCGGGAGGAAGAGGAGGACTTCCTTACCTCTCAAGGCCCCCTTTATCCAGATAGCATTCCTGCGGGCCCTCCAAACACACAGAAAGAAGAGGAGGAGCAGGATTGTGTCAGCATGGATGTAAGGGATGGTTTTCAGTCCCCAGAAATCCAAGGAGTTGTACGTGGCTGGGAGGAGGTAGTTACAGATCATGTGATCCTTAGTGGTCCAGAGGACTAAGAATCGAATGCCTCTGCAAACTTACGCTGCCTGGCCTTCCTAATTCTAAAAAGCCTGCGAAAGGACCCTAGGATTCGTGCTATCAAGGAGAGGGATCATTACTGGCTGGCAGTGGCAACCCTTCTTGATTCACGTTACAAAGGTAAGGTTGCAGAACTCATCCTACCTTCGCAGAAGGAGCAGAGGATGAAACATCTTCAGGAGGCCTTGAAGAATGGTTTGTGCAATGCATTTCCAGACCCTGGGAGGTTACAATTTTCTGGTGCTGGACAATGTGTTGCTGAGGCTTCGTTCAGTCAGGGGAAGAGTGGTGGAGAAGGTGGCCGGCTGACTGATGCCTTTAAACAATTTTTTAATTCCTCAGTGCCAGGGACATGTAATTACAATTTTTGATCTAATATTTCACAGCAGGGCCCATTCCTGCGCCCAACAAGAGTTTTTGTGTGGGGTTACAGTGTTGTGGCACCACCACCATCCAAGGCCCAATTTTTCTGCCCCTGTTTAACAGGGGCATGTAATTACAATTTTTGATATAATATTTCACAGCAGGGCCCGTTCCTGCGCCCAACAAGAGTAACTGTGAGGGCTTACAGTGTTACTGTAATGGGAAAAATGCGCCACTTTACAGGCATACTATAGACACCCCCCCAGGCACGAAATTTAAAGAAATATTTCATTTTTATTGTTTCACTTTAAGTATTATTAAAATCACTGCTCCTGAAAAAACTGCCATTTTTAAAACTTTTTTTTTTTGCATTGATAGCTGTCCCCTGGGGCAGGACCCAGGTCCCCAAACACTTTTTATGACAATACCATGCATACAGTGGGGAGAACAAGTATTTGATACACTGCCGATTTTTCAGGTTTTCCTACTTACAAAGCATGTAGAGGTCTGTAATTTTTATCATAGGCACTCTTCAACTGTGAGAGAAGGAATCTAAAATCCGGAAAATCACATTGTATGATTTTTACATAATTAATTAGCATTTTATTGCATGACATAAGTATTTGATCACCTACCAACCAGTAAGAATTCCCGCTCTCACAGACCTGTGTAGGAACATTAGGGATAAAATTGTAGACCGGCACAAGGCTGGGATGGGCTACAGGACAATAGGCAAGCAGCTTGGTGAGAAGGCAACAACTGTTGGCGTAATTATTAGAAAATGGAAGAAGTTCAAGATGACGGTCAGTCTCCCTCTGTCTTGGGCTCCATGCAAGATCTCACCTCGTGGGGCATCAATGATCATGAGGAAGGTGAGGGATCAGCCCAGAACTACAAGGCAGGACCTGATCAGTGACCTGAAGAGAGCTGGGACCACAGTCTCAAAGAAAACCATTAGTAACACACTATGCCGTCATGGATTAAAATCCTGCAGTGCATGCAAGTTCCCCCTGCTCAAGCCAGCGCATGTCCAGGCCCGTCTGAAGTTTGCCAATGACCATCTGGATGATCCAGAGGAGGAATATGAGAAGGTCATATGGTCTGATGAGACAAAAATAGAGCTTTTTGGTCTAAACTCCACTTGCCGTGTTTGGAGGAAGAAGACGGATGAGTACAATCCCAAGAACACCATCCCATCCGTGAAGCATGGAGGTGGAAACATCATTCTTTGGGGAGGCTTTTCTGCAAAGGGGACAGGACGACTGCACCGTATTGAGGGGAGGATGGATGGGGCCATGTATCGCGAGATCTTGGCCAACAACCTCCTTCCCTCAGTAAGAGTATTGAAGATGGGTCGTGGCTGGATCTTCCAGCATGACAATGACCCGAAACACACAGCCAGGGCAACTAAGGAGTGGCTCCGTAAGAAGCATCTCAAGGTCCTGGAGTGGCCTAGCCAGTCTCCAGACCTGAACCCAATGGAAAATCTTTGGAGGGAGCTGAAAGTCTGTATTGCCCAGTGACAGCCCTGAAACCTGAAGGATCTGGAGAAGCTCTGTATGTAGGAGTATGCCAAAATCCCTGCTGCAGTGTGTGCAAACCTGGTCAAGAACTACAGGAAACGTATGATCTCTGTAATTGCAAACAAAGGTTTCTATACCAAATATTAAGTTCTGCTTTTCTGATGTATCAAATACTTATGTCGTGCAATAAAATGCAAATTAATTACTTAAAAATCGTACAATGTGATTTTCTGCATTTTTGTTTTAGATTCCGTCTCTCACAGTTGAAGAGTACCTATGATAAAAATTACAGATCTCTACATGCTTTGTAAGTAGGAAAACCTGCAAAATCAGCAGTGTATCAAATGCTTGTTCTCCCCACTGTATAAGCTTTTAAAATGAGCACTTTTGGTTTTTCATGTTAATCTCCCATAGACTTTTAAACGCTGTGAGAGGGTAAATCTCGGGGGATCAGGAAGGAATTTTTTCCCCTGCTGTAGCAAATTGGATCATGCTCTGCTGGGGTTTTTTGCCTTCCTCTGGATCAACTGTGGGTATAGAATTGGGTTTATGGGATTGTACAATATTTTTTATTTTATTTATTTATTTTTTTATGGTTGAACTGGATGGACTTTGTCTTTTTTCAACCTGTCTAACAATGTAACTATGTAACTATGTTCCGCGGCATTCGAATTTGCCACGAACACCGCATAATGTTCGCTATTCGGCGAACACCCGATGTTTGAGTCGAACTTACGCTCGACTCAAACATCGGGCTCATCCCTATTCCAGAGGGAATACAGGCCGGGATTTGCCATTTTCAGTGTTTATAGTGAAATACGTTGTCCTCAAATTGGGCATCCCATACTCCCCTTTCCCCATCCAAGTTGTTTTCCTCCAATAAAACAACAAAAAAAAGCCCATGGACTGATTTCTGTCTTCGAGTGAGAGTTGGAAAATGCGTGTTGCCTGGCTGTGGAGGAATAGGAGGACCCAAAAATCCAGCAGCCCTCTAGTGAGTAGCGCAACACATGCATCCTGAATATTGTGCCATTTACAAAGCCCGTCCTCATACTACTGTGTTAATGAGGGTGTGTCCCTTTCTTCCAATCAGGTCTCAGAGCTCTCCTCGTCAGTTCTCTGCCCCCTTTTTTTTAACTCAGAAAAGCCTATAAATTCAGCACTTTTGATGTAGAGAAGAGGAGACGTCAGATAGACAGGTACAACTTAGGTAGGAGGATTTGTTTCATCTTTGTGTATCATCACTTCACTGGGTATACTGTATGTAAGGTTTTACAACCACTTTTAAAGTCCCACTAATTGGTTCTTTTGCATATTTTCAATACTTATATGGGATATTGGTACACCTTGATGTTAATCGAAATGTTGAGTACTATAGCATAATAGAAGAAGAAAAACTTTGAAAAGTCAACCACTAGACTACAGTCTCCATGTTGTTGTTGCTATATAGCATGGCCACTTTGTGTGAGAAAAACGTGTATGCTGCGGACCCTGAAAAAAAGGCCCTAACAAAACAAGAAATAACTACCCTCAAAAAAATAAACCCCAAGTCACTAAACCCCAACCCCATTTTTTTAACCCAGCAGAAAATGAACAAAAATGTAGACAAACATGAAATAAAAGAAAAAAATAAACGACCAAAATGACCGAAAGGGGGCAGCAGCTAAATAGAAACTGCACTTGATGATACACATAAAAAGGTTGTTCTAAAAATGACTGTAAACATGGGATATGTAAACACAGTCTGTCTGCATCCTGGACATTGCACCCGCCCCTGTACAGATGTAAATGCTGCACCTCTCACCCTGTCATTGATTTTTAACGTGCTGATGGTCATGGCTGTACGGAACCCCTGTACTGCCAAAGCACATAAACACAGCTCCTCAGAATAAAATCTGTATCAAGTGGTCAAATCTGAAAAAGTCCAGCTGGTGTGTGGCCAACTTGAAAAAAGCATAAATTAGATTTGGGAAAACACTGGGGTAGCATATAAAGCAGTAGCAGAATACAATATTCATAGACAATACTAACAGATTAGCATTTGCATATAAAAAGGAACAAAACAATAGAATACTAGTTTTTTGTATTTTTAAAGAGAAAAGTAATTGCACAGTATTTGGTTCACCATATAATTGCTTGCATATTTTATATGTAGTGTGATATGGCTTATCAAACCTAGTCCAATAGATGTGAAGGCTTTTTTGATGGTGTGACTTAAAGCAAAACAGTTACATTACTACACTCTTAAAAAAGAGCCTGCACGTAGTTCCATTTGCTTGCTATTTCTTTGACACTGCTTCTCAAAATTATTCACCAGCTCCCTGCAGTGCAATGAACAGGTGTGTTTACAGTAATCTTCAACTTCAGCATTTATGTTTAATCTTCTCCAAGAATGCACAATGGAGGAATATCAAGCTAACAGAGACACATGCAGACACTGCTGGTGCCCACTTCCACAACAGTGACTTACTGTAGTAATGTGAAAGGTATATGCTAAACAGGTGAGCAACTAATACATTAGCACACAGACCAGATCCTGATGGAACTGTCCTGCAATTGCATCAAAATATGAGCCATGACGAGAGCGCATGCGCGGCACCAAGCGAGATGGAAGCCTGATGCGGTAGCTCCTCTCACCCCGGGACACTATCTGCTCGTTGAGGGCCATTAACTGCAGTAAACACCTTGTCTCTGGTACCCCTCGACTCCTGAGATCACCATGCATGCCGTCATCCAGGAAAATGAAGTCCGGGAACCTCTCGCAGAAATCGCTGACACATTATCTGCTCCGCACCCGGGAACAGTGCAGCATGGCTCAAAATGGCGCTGAGGCCCTGATACACGCTGCGGCTCCTTCGGTCTCTCCGGAACCCTCGGATCCAGGCTCTCCCTCGGATCATGGCAGTGAGTACCCCTCCTCTCTTTCTAAGGCAGACTTGGACGCTAGCTTGGAAACTATGTATAATCGCCTGGCCTCCAAGTTTCAGTCAGAGCTACACAATACTTCTCATGCCTTGTCACAGGAGATAGCTGCCCTGGGCACCAGGACTGACAGGCTTGAAAATAAGCATGATGAGCTGGCGCTGGCCTACAATGATTAAGCAGGGAACATGAATCACTGTCTACAGCCTTTTCACAGATTCAGGCTCAGGTCGAGGATCTCGACAATAGAAACCGACGCCACATCCTTAGGCTGCGTGGGATTCCGGAGTCGGTCACGGATCTGATCCCCGCGGCCAATAAGTTGTTTAAATCGCTTCTCCCTGATTGTGAGTCTGCTGCCTTTACATGTGACCATATACACAGAGCTCTCAGGCCTAAACCCCCGGCCGATAAACCCCCAAGAGATATAGTTCTGTGTATGAAGGACTTCCTGGTCAAAGAAGATATCCTCAGAGCTGCCAGGAATATCCCCAGGATCACACTGGACGACTATACAGTCCAAATTGACCCTGATATTTCCCCTGCTACATTGGACAGACATAGGAGCCTGAAAGAAATCACTGCCCCCCTGCATGCTGCCAGAATTCGCTATCGTTGGGGTTTCCCCTTTAAGCTGGTTGTTCCCCACAATGGCTCTACATATACTGCTACCACCTTCCTAGAAGGCCAGGAAATCCTGGTGAAACTTGGTCTCCTGGATGCCGAGGCTGTTCGTCGCCCCCCGCTGACACCCAGGCCATCGCAGATATGGCACACCCCACCGGCCAGACGCGACAGGCAGAGGATTCGGTATGATGAAGCATCTCCCCGGAACTAAATTACATGCTTGCCTGCATTGTTCTTCGGCCATAGGCCTATACCCTGACTTGGATGACGTTGCACTTGCCACTACTCTTCGCCCTACCTTAAGGGAATATGTCCCTTGGTGTCGATGCTTGTTGCTCACCTCAGCAATGTCATTTTTCCTACACTTTATTTTTTGGGATTTCCATCTCCGTTGCCCCTTTTTTAGTTTGGGCTGGAGTTTTGTTCTATTGCTGGGTTTGAGACTTGAATGTATCAGTTTTCTCTGGTGTTTATCAGAATGCCAAAGTGTTACTGATCCTGTTGCTGTTTTTTTCTCTATTTTTTGATGCCTATCTCCCATCTTTTCATTTTTTTTATTTTTTTATTCTATATTATTTCTGTCTCAGGTTATCATACATTTTCATTGCGGTTCACTCTTTTCATTTCAGACATTAATGAAGCTCTTGAACTTTTTCATCCTTTGATATATGTGATGTTACTGTTTTACAGGTTTGCTTTTTTTCAACTTAGCCGTAAGGCAGCACCCCTCAGCAGAGGCTTGAATGAAGGCATTTCACCCACCCCTATCCTGCATATGCCACCCTATGGCTCAATATGTCTGATGAGCTCCCCCTTTATTTGGTTCCCCAATGACTAATTGTATCTCACATAATGTGAAGGGTTTTAACTCCCCTTCAAAGAGACGGAAAGCCTTTTCTCACTATAAGCAATTGAATGCCAAGATCCTGCTGCTGCAGGAGACACACTTTTCTCACTCCTCTCACCCCAAGTTTTTTTATAAGGCTTTCTCTCAGGCCTTTTATACCCTTCATTCCTCTAAAAGCAGGGGTGCGGCCATATTTTTGCACTCTTCCTTTCCTTTGGATGTACAGCATATCTATAGAGACAAGGAGAGTCATTATGTTATTATTAAAGGAGTGGTTCAAAATAAAGAGTTAACAATTGCCAGCGTCTATGCTCCTAATGACACTGCGGCTTCCTTTTTCACAGCTTTTTTTGAAACTTTGGCTAGATTTTAGTCGCCACATATGCTTGTTGGAGGTGATTTTAATTTGGTTGCTAATTCTACCCTGGACAGATGCTCAACCTCCTCGGGCTCAAGGACTTTCCCTAAATCTCTTACTAGACAGTTGCATGATTTCCAGCTATTGGATACCTGGAGAGCTCATAATATAGGGGCTAGGGAATATACTTTTTTTCTCACCCTCATAATAGTTACTCCAGGCTAGACTATGTCTTCTCCACTCCCACAGATCTGGTCAACTCTAGGTCAGCTTCCATTCATAGTTGTGTGTGGTCTGACCATCATATTACTCTGTTCGACACAGACCTTGTTGTGCAGACCCCTTCTCCTTTCACATGGAGACTGAATGAGGCACTCCTCTCTGATCTAGTTGTGGAGACTGAGGTTGCCCAATTGATTGACACTTATTTTGAACTTATCTCCCTCCCTGAAACCCCCGTCCTCACAGTCTGGGTAGCACATAAAGTGGTTTTGAGGGGTAAGCTCATTAGCCTGGCCTCCACACGCAATAAGCTTAATAAACAGAGGATTCTTCAGCTCTCCAGGGAGCTGGATGTCTTTTACAAAAACATTGCAGTCCTTTTGTTGGATTCTACCAGACGTATCATCGAACAAAAGAGGCTTGAATTGGATTCCTTACTCTCTGCCAAAGTGGAGAAGGCCCTGAGATGGTCGAAAGCCCGGTTTTTGTTACATAGTAATGCAGCTTCCACGATGTTTGCTAGAAAGCTGAACCAGTCAATCCACCCCCCACATGTATACAAACTATCTTCCTCCTCGGGGACACTGACTTCTCACCCTAAAGAGGTCCTTAATATTTTTAAAACATATTATTCGCAGCTTTTGGGGTCTCCACAAGAGGAACCATCCAAAGCAGCTCTAGATAGGTTTGCAGAGATCCCCCTCCCTATCCTTTCTACCTCCCAGGTAGACAAACTTAACAAGCCTATTTCTCCATCTGAAGTTCTCAACGTCATTAAAAGTCTCAAGAATGTCTCCTCCCCAGGGCCTGATGGCTTCTCGGCCGTCTACTATAAGAAATTTGCCTCCCAACTTACCCCCAGACTGGTTCAGCTTTTTAACTCTGTCCTACAAGGTGGCAATTTTCCAGAGGAAATGTTGTTAGCTAATATGTCACTCATTCCTAAGCAGAATAAGGATCATTCCCTACCTCAGAATTTTAGGCCTATCTCTGTCATTAACAATGACCTGAAAATCTTTAGCAGAATTTTGGCGGACAGGCTTGGTTGTATGATCTCCTCTTTGATTTCTCCTTTCCAGTCGGGTTTTATCCCTCACCGTTTCATCACGTATAACATCCGCCTGGCAACGAATATCATTCAGGATGCGAAACTGTTTTCCAGAAAATAATTTTTGCTAAGCCTGGACATACATAAGGCATTTGACAGTGTGTCTTGGAGCTATGTGTCTCTCCTGTTGCAGCGTTATGGCATCCGGGATGATTTCCTTCACGCCTTTCAAGCCATGTATCGGAATCCCAGTACTCGCATCAAACTCCCTGGTTGCAGCTCTGACTTTTTCCAGCTCGGACGGGGTACTAGACAGGTTTGTCCATTGTCCCCGGCTTATTTTTGCTTTGGCCATTGAGCCCCTGGCTATTGCTATCCTTAGACACCCCGACATCTCTGGCTACAGCAAGGCTGATTCCATATACAAGCTCAGCATGTACGCTGATGATGTCTTGTTATTCCTCACTAACCCTTTGATCACTCTACCTAACCTCCTAACACCTTAGATACATTTGCGGAAGTCTCTGGCCTCTCGGTCAATATGTCCAAATCGGTGGCACTTCCGGTGGGCATCCCCCCTTCCGAGCTGGAGAATCTCAAACTAGCTTTCCCTTTCACTTGGGCTAAGTCTAGTCTTTCTTATTTAGGGGTAAAACTTTCAGGTGATTATGCTGGACTATTCAACTTAACTTTCCCCCTCTGATTTGAAAAACGTACTCAGGACATGGGCACGTATAGGATCTCGTTTTTGGGTCGTATCATGGCTATCGAGATGACTATCTTGCCTAAGCTCCTCTATCTATTTAGGGCTCTACCTCTTATAATCTCTAAGTCATATCTTCTTAAGTTGCAGGCCCACCTAAATAGATTTATCTGGAATTCCAGGCCTCCTAGGTTCTGCAGAGAAGTACTCTATAGACCAGGGATATGCAATTAGCGGACCTCCAGCTGTTGCAAAACTACAAGTCCCATCATGCCTCTGCCTCTGGGTGTCATGCTTGCTGCTGTCAGTCTCTCACTATGCCTCATGGGACTTGTAGTTTGGCAACAGCTGGAGGTCCGCTAATTGCATATCCCTGCTATAGACCATACAGGTCGGGCGGTTTGGGGGTTCCTCAGATCTGGCTATATTATTTGGCCAGTAGATTTTCACAACAGGCTCAGTGGAACATTCGTAATTCGAGGGTTCCATGGGTCACCTTTGAATTTGACTCTATTTTACCATTCCATCTTCCTGGATTGCTATGGTCCTCTAAATCATTGGTCTCTGATCTATTGGGGAGGAACTTGGTGGTTGCCCATGGCTTAAAACTTTGGGATAGGTTTAAAACACGGTTAGCTCTCAAATCTGAATTCCCCCCTGGAGCTTCCTTTTTGGGAGACCCTAGGTTTCCTGCAGATTTTGAGGCCCCAGACAGTTTTTGGTGGTGGACGGGTAGTGGTCTGACATCTCTGGCGGATTTCTCTCAGGAAGACAAATTTGTCTCTTTTTCCCAACTTCAAGCCCAGAGAGATATCCCCGCTTGGGAATTTTACAGATATTTGCAGATCCGGCACTTTTTTCAGACGCACTATGCGGCAACCCCCTCGGACTCTAACTCTGCATTTGAAACCCTTTGTAGCTCCTCCCCCCGACAGAGGGGTTTGATTTCAGTATTATACAAATCTATGGAGGATTGGGGGGCAGTTCTACACTTAAACATATGACTCAGTGGGAACAGGAAATGGATCTTGATTATGACAATAGGCCCTGGGATGCTAATTGGCAGAACTTACGTAAATGCACTATTTCCCACACTGTTAGAGAGACTGCTATTAAACTTTTTACTCGCTGGTGTTATACCCCCAGAGATTGAGCAGGATTTTCCCTCAAAGTTTCCCTCTATGTTTCCGAGGTTGTCCTCATCCGGGCTCCTTTCTCCACCTGTTCTGGGAGTGCGAGGTATTGCAGCCCACATGGCGATAGACCCTGGAGTTGATGGATAAGTTGGCGGGGAGGCGCATGGCTCTGATGCACACTCACTGTTTGTTGTTTGAAAAATCCCTGATACCCCTAAGAACTTAATGAAGTTGCTTCATACTATTTGCATTGCTTTGCATTGGACAGTGGCTCTTCACTGGAAGTCACGCACTGTCCACTTCGCCAAGGTGTTGGCGAGGGTTGATCAAATAATGCTGTCTGAAAAGATATTTCACACCCTGCGGGACTCGATCCCAATTTATGATGCCAAATGGAACCCTTGGTTTCTTCTACGTCTAAATGAGTAACCTGAGTTTTTATTTTTGTGTTTTCTTTTTCTTTTATTTGGATTTTCTTTACCATATCACTTTCTCGATTTGCAGTCATTTTCTGTAGTATATAATTTCATTCTATGCAGTTGTTTATAAGGCTATACCCTGAATGATGCATGTATTTTGGTGTGAACTTTCCCTCATGCTGTATATCCCTGCATTATTGTATCTTATGTTCTGATGAGGTACTGCATTATTCTCTTTGTACTGCTATGTTTTATTTTTTCAATAAAAAACTTTCAGTAAAAAAAATATGAACCATGTCCAAG
Source organism: Rana muscosa (assembly GCA_029206835.1). Lineage (NCBI taxonomy): Eukaryota > Metazoa > Chordata > Amphibia > Anura > Ranidae > Rana > Rana muscosa. The sequence continues at coordinate 134,258,594 of CM055126.1, forward strand.
TGCCAGGTGCTGGTACACTGGTTCCAGCTCCATGCACCAGATCTAAACTGTCTCTGACAGGTGTCTATCTCCTATGGACCACTAATGTCAGGGGAAAAAAAAGGAGAGGTTATGTAACTTATGTAAGGGGGGAAGCAATCTATTTACTACTGATGACCATTTCGCCACCAATGCCCAATATGGTTAAAAGCATCTCCTACTGACCGCTAATGTCTTAGTAGAAAAAGGTGAGGTGCATTCTATCTCCCACCAACCATCAAGGAAGGTGTAATTTTCACCCACTTGCCACCAATGCCTGAGGAATATCCTTCCTACTGATGCCGATGATGTGGATTTTGTTTTTTAGCAACAACAACACTGGGGCATTTTTTCCTACCACTGGGCTCGGCTTTCTCTCACTAATCACTTGTGTTGGAGACCGTGCTGGACTGATTGGATAAGTCACTGGTCCTGAGTGGGTATTCCTATGGGCAAAAGGAAGAAATGTTTTCCGGTGGATGGTGCCCGGTGATGGATAGTGGAGATGGGCCTTCTTGGGTTCTGGGCTGCTGCCTTTTCTGTGCAACCCTAATGTCGTTTCAGCATGTAAACTTAGATAAAAAGAAAGGAGCAACAGGTATACAGAGAAATTAGACTTCTAAAGTATGGTTCATGGACCTTTAAGAAAAATTAGCAACATGTTCATCAAGCCAATGCCTTTCAGGGGAATAGACTCCTCCTTCTTCAGGGCTGTTGCTGTTATTTGGTGCTGCCTATATAAAGAAAGCCGGCATCCTTGATCCAACATAACCACTCATGGGAGTCTTTCCCACTAAATGGTACACAGTAACAGCCCTGAAGAAGGGGGAGTCTATTCTCCCGAAAAATGTTATCTTGATGTACATGTTGCTAATTTTTATTAAAGGTCCATGAACCATATTTTAGAAGTCACATTTCTCTGGACACTGGGCGCTCCTTTCTTATCTAAGAAAAAGTTGTAGTCTCTCTGGGTAGAAATTAGATATAGACTAAATATTGAGTACCATCATCCGATTAAGGGAGATTGAGGAAGCTGGGCGATCGGTCCCCAGCCGACCACACAAAAGAAAAACAAAGGACTATCTCTGTGTAGCGGACCCCCCAAAATTGGGGTCGCTATGCTCTAAATGAAAGGGCAGCCTGAGCAATAGTTTAGCTCAGGTTCTCCAATTCTGCTTAGCATGGACTCTGCTCTTCTGTAATGTTGCCTGAAGTATAGTTCCCCTTGACCTGCAGGTGGCGCTGTTGCCCAGGTCTTGAGGAGAACCATAGGTGGCGTTGCGGTGTGGTTGGGTGTCCTCTCTTGGCTACCGTACGGTGGACGGGTTTTGCCTGTTGTGCATGCCGGGAGAGGGTACATAAAGGGCAGACGCCATGATCTGGGGTGGTGTGACGGGGGGATTCCAAGGAGGACCCCTGGTGGTGAAGTCGTGCCCTTTGGCCCTGCTGGCCGGGGGGGTGCGTGAACTGGTCGAGGAGTCTCGGGCACCTTTAGCCAGAGGCTACAGAGTTCCAGGTAGGCCCAGTACCTTCAACTGGGTCTACAAACCAACCACTGGAGTCCCAGGGAACCTGAGGGAGGGTGCTTCCCTCTGTTTAAATACTGTCTGGACATTGGCTTTCTTTCGGGGAAGAATAGACTTTTCCCTACATTCTAGGGACGAGAACCAACGGAGGGAGGTAACTCGCTGCAGGACCCAAAATTGCAAGAACACCGCTCAACCTCTTATACCAGGAGGATACGGGCATGTGGCATAGTGTGCCTTTACCCCTGCAAGTGAAGGTAGGCAGGAAAAAAGGGTCTGTGTACTACATCTGTATTAGCTTAGATAGCATGAACACAATTGTGATGATCAAATAGATAGTTTTTATTATTATTAATAAACAGTTAAAAGCACATCATTTATGTACATCATAAAAATGCATAATAGCAATCCATGTGTATCACCATGTAACAATCAGTATTTTGTGCTAGAAAATTAGTTAGAACCCCTAAACATTATATATATTTTTAAAGTAGAGGCCCTAGAGAATAAATTGGTTGATTTTGCGAAATTATTATGTCACACGATATTTGCACAGCGGTTTTTCCAATGCAATTTTTTGGGGGAGAATACACATTTTTTAATCCTATTGAAAAAAAATACATAACTAAATTTTTTGTAAAAAAAAAGATGATGTTACGCTGAGTAAATAGACACCAAACATGTAGTGCTTTAACCACCTCGCGCCCGCCGTATGACTATATACGACCGCAAGGTAGCTCTACAATGCCGGGAGGCTGTCTTTTTACGGCCTCCGCTCCTCCGGCCACTGGGGGGTGCGTGAGCGCCGCCAGCGGCGCGCGCGTGCCCGGTGCGTCACTGTGAGGCCGATACGCATGATTGGCGAAGCGCACCCGCGATTGCCCGTTACACAGACAAGGACGTGGATCTCTGTGTGTAAACACAGAGATCCACGTCCTGTCAGGGATTGGAGACCGATGCTGTGTCCCTTGTACATAGGGACACAGATCAGTCACCTTTCCCCAGTCAGTCCCCTCCCCCCATAGTAGTAATCACTCCCAGGGCACACATTTAACCCCTTCCTCGTCCCCTAGTGTTAACCCCTTCCCTGCCAGTCACATTTATACAGTAATCAGTGCATTTTTATAGCACTGTTCGCTGTATAAATGTGAATGGTCCCAAAATAGTGTCAAAAGTGTCCGCTGTGTCCGCCATAATGTCGCAGTCACGAAAAAAATCACTGGTAGATACTCCCCTGATCCTGACAACAGTGTTCATTGTCTTAACGGTTTTCTGATTGGTTAGTGCTGTAGTTCTCATCCACTTTTATAAAACTCACCTTTAGAGTAGATAACAAAGTTTTAGATAAGAAAAAACAAGGTATAAAACAACCTCATGCAATAAAGACACACTGGGCTTAAATAGTAGATGGGGAAATATTGCACTCGCCGTGGCTAAATAAAACACTGCATTTGGTAAGCCTAATGAACAAGTGTGGCAGCCTATGGTGAGAGCTCCAAGCTTAAGGGTCTTAGGCTCGAATCACATCTATGCATGTTGCTTTTGAGCGTTTCTGCAGTGCTTTTTGCGGTGCTTGCTGTGTTTTTGGACACGCGATTTTACAGCAATTTTGCCGCGATTAACGTTTTGCAATTTTTTTTTTACACTGTATATAGCTGGTTGCTAAGAAGGGGGCCGGGAAGCCGGCTGCCGCGTCCTTAACAACCGATCAGTCATCAATTGTCAGCGGGCTTCCCGCTGAATGTAAAAAAAAAGAATTGCCGGCTAAAAAAAATAGAGAAAAAAAACAGTGTGGGGTCCCCCCCAGGTCCATACCAGGTCCATACCAGGTCCATACCAGACCCTTATCCGAGCATGCAGCCCGGCAGGTCGGGAAAGGGAGAGGATGAGCGAGCGCCCCGCCCCCCTCCTGAACCATACCAGGCCGCATGCCCTAAACATGTTGATGGGGACAAGGGCCTCTTCCCGAAACCTTTGCCCGGTAGTTGTCGAGGTCTGCGGGCGGGGGGCTTATCGGAATCTGAAAGCCCCCTTTAACAAGGGGGCCCGCAGATCCCGGCCCCCCTATGTGAATGAGTATGGGGTACATTGTACTCCTACCCATTCACAAAAAAAGTAGTGTAGTGTTAAAAATTACAGTAAACTGTTTTTGACAAGTCTTTTATTAAAAATCTTCTTCTTCTCTGCTTCTTCCTCCATCTTCTCCCGCATCTTCATCCTCCCATCTTCTCCTTCTCCCCCTGCTTCTTCTTCCGCTCTTCTGTCTTCTTTGTCCGGTGCTCTTCTTCCTCTGCCGCCGCTCCCACTGATGACCCTCCTCCGATGCTGCGTTACGCTGATCTGTCTGCGCCGATGTCCTGCATTACTTAAATAACAGTGGAGGCGTGACAATCAGAGTGCATCATCCGGAGGCCACGCCCCCTTGTGATGTCACTGCCCGGGCATGATGGGTCCGCGACGTCACAAGGGGGCGTGGCCTATGGATGACGTAATATGATTGCCACGCCCCCGCCGTTATTTAAGAAATGCAGGACATCGGTGCCGACAGAACACCGAACAAAGAAGACAGAAGAAGAGAAGAAGAAGAAGCAGGGGGAGAAGAAGACCGGAGGATGAAGATGCGGGAGAAGATGGAGAAAGACCGGAGGAAGAAACGGAGAAGAAGAAGATTTTTAATAAAAGACTTGTCAAAAACTGTCTACTGTATTTTTTAACACTACGCTACTTTTTTTTTTGTGAATGGGTAGGGGTACAATGTACCCCATACTCATTCACATAGGGGGGCCGGCATCTGGGGGCCCTCCTGTTAAAGGGTGCTCCCAGATTCCGATAAGCCCCCCGCCCGCAGACCCCAACAACCACCGGGCAAGGGTTGTCGGGAAGAGGCCCTTGTCCCCATTAACATGGGGGCAAGGTGCTTTGGGGTGGGGGGGCGCAGAGCCCTCCCTGCCCCAAAGCACCCATCCCCCATGTTGAGGGCATACAGCCTGGTATGGTTCAGGAGGGGGGGGCGCTCGCTCGTCCCCTCCCTTTCCTGGCTTGCTGGGCTGCATGCTCGGATAAGGGTCTGGTATGGATTTTGGGGGGATCCCCACACCATTTTTTTTAATTATGGTGTGGGGGGTCCCCTTCAAATCCATACTAGACCCAAGGGCCTGGTATGGACCTAGGGGGGGACCCCACCCACGCTGTTTTTTTTTCCTCGTTTTTTTTCTTTTAGCTGGCAATTTTATTTATTTTTTTACATTCAGCTGGAAGCCCGCTGACAACTGATGACTCATCAGTTGTTGAGGACACGGCGGCCGGTGTTCTATCAGTATGGGTCCCCCCATCAGATAGTGCCCGGGTTGGACTGCGCATGCGCAAGTGGAGATCGCGGAAATCTCAGAGACTGAACATCTGTTCCATCAGCTGTTCTTGGAGCATGCGCAGTTAACAGGCCGCTCGCAGTTGTTATTGCAACAGGTCCAGGGCAACAGGTCCAGGGCGACGTGGAATTAGCTGTAAGTGGCCAGTCGGCCTCACGTCCTCACTTCGTTCGGACGGCTCGCTTCGCTCGCTCGGCCTCCTGGCGTTTTTTCTAATAAGCTCCATGTCCACGGGGATGGTAAGGAATGAGCCTGGATAACCCGCCCTGCGCCACGCATGCGCCTTGTACACCTGAAGAAGAGCTGATCAGGTTCGGAGATTTCTGTGATCTCCGGCTGCAACTTGGGCATTATCTGATGGGGGACCCAGAATGATAAGACACCGGCTTCCCGGCCCCCTCCTTAGCAACCAGCTATATACAGTGTAAAAAAAGAGAAAAAAAACGCCAATCGCGGCAAAATCGCAGTAAAAACGCGGTACTTGCGTTTTGGATGCGGGTCCATTGAAATTCTATTGCATGCAAAATGCTGCATTTTGCGGGAAAAAAGTCCCTGACCCTTTCCAAAAACGCAGAGACACAAAAATGCATTGATGTGAACATGTTCCAAAAATTTCCCTGCATTTCTGCAAAATGCATCACAAAAAGCCTTAGGCTCATGATAATTGCAAGTACTAGTTAGTGTGCAGCTCAAAAATGCAGCAAACAACCTCAGATGGGGTATTTTCTACAGACACAGATTATTCCCATGAGGGGAGGAAAGAAAGGCTGGAAACAGAGGAAATGTCTGTTACAGTGGGGAAATAAATTATTTGATCCCCTGCAGATCTTGTAAGTTTGCCCACTTATAAAGAAATGAAGGGTCTATAATTTTTATCATATGTGTATTTTAAATGATAAATACAGAATATCAACCAAATAAAACTGAAAAATGATACAAATGTTATCAACTTGAGCCACAGCAATGTATTGCAGTAATGATGTATTGCATTCCTCTCTTCTATGCTTAATTCTATGCTTAATCTATGGTATGTGTGAAAGTCTAGGAGCCTACAGGTGCTTGGGAGCTCCTGTTTCTGTCTGGATAACCATATTGTTTCTATATGCCATATTTGGTTATCTTATTTACTAAGTGGTCAACCTAGGAAGGTGAGTGAGCAACTACCAAGAAGAGTTTTACAGAGAAGGTGGTGGAACATTTATGGAGAAATTAAGCTGTTTTCGCACTTGAAAAGAGTGAATCTCCATCACACAATTTTTATGAACATCTGCAGTATATACGAGGTTCACTTTTAATGTGTATATACTGTAGTTGCGCTGTTTATTGTGGAATTTCACAAGATTTTGCACAATTGCACTTGTTTTTTGAAGGGGCTGTTTGTGGGTTTCTGTTTGTTCTTTTTGGCACTATGAACAAATGAGTTTCATGAAAAATGTAATGGTGAAAAAACTCCAAATATTGTAATCATCCTTCCAGGCCCTGCTGCACATGATGCCCTGTGCTACCGGTGTACCGGTCTATACACTGTAATACATAGCTGCAGAGTGAGTATCCATCATAACGCTTGCAATGTCAAGTGCTCATTGGTCAGCACAGCCACGTGGCCATGCTGACCAATGAGAAGCGTATCTCAGACTGCTTCTTCTGGTAAGGCATCCCAGAAGAAAGAAGCCCTTCTTGTTGGTTAGCACAGTCACATGATTGTACTGAAAAACAGTTGCTGGCCATTGCAAATGTGGCGGGTGTTTGTTTTAAGGCCCAGAAACTTCCATACCCAGGATGCATTTCCCCGCACAAGGACTGCTGGGGTGGGGTATTTAACAAAGGGGCGGACCGGAGTACGGTCTCTTTGGACATCGCTGCCCAGCAAGTGGAACTCTCTGCTGAGTCTGCTGTTCCGGACAGGGCCTGAAGCCTAGGCCCTGTATTTCCAAAGAGCCTTCCGTTTCCACCAAGGAGCCTGAGGGACGTCTCATCCTGCCACCCGCCAGCTGCTGCCAGGAGGACCGAAGACCCGGGTGTCGTGGAACCTGTGTGCAATGGAAGATACGGACGTGGACTGGTCTGGTTGGGTGAGGGAGCACCTGCTCAGAGATTAGTGCAGGACCTCTAGGCCTAGTGTTTATTGTTCGGGACTCAGCCGATAGAGTTTGCATTTGCATACACACTCAGGAGGGACAGTGCATGTATTAACCACTTCCCTACTGTGCACGAAAACCCCCTTCCTGCCCAAGCCATTTTTCAGCTTTCAGCGCTGTCACACTTTGAATGACAATTGCGCGGTCGTGCGACGTGGCTCCCAAACGAAATTTGCGTCCTTTTTTTCCCACAAATAGAGCTTTCTTTTGGTGGTATTTGATCACCTCTGCGGTTTTTATTTTTTGCGCTATAAACAAAAGAAGAGCGTCCAGTTTGGAAAAAAAACACTATTTTTTACTTTTTGCTATAATAAATACCCATTTTTTTTTTTCAAATAAAATTTTCCTCAGTTTAGGCCGATACGTATTCTTCTACATATTTTTGGTAAAAAAAAAAAATCGCAATAAGCGCGTATTGATTGGTTTGCGCAAAAGTTATAGCGTCTACAAAATAGGGGATGATTTATAGCATTTTTTTTTTTATTAGTAATGGCAGCGATCTGCGATTTTTATTGTGACTGCGATATTGCGGCGGACACATCGGACACTTTTGACACATTTTTGGGACCATGCACATTTATACAGCGATCCCTGCTATAAAAATGCATTGATTACTGTATAAATGTGATTGGCAGGGAAGGGGTTAACCACTAGGGGGCGGGAAGGTGTTAAATATGTTCCCTCAATGTGTTCTTACTGTGGGGGGAGGGGACAGACTGGGGGAGGTGACCGATGGTTGTCCCTATGTACCAGGGACACACCATCAGTCCCCTCTCCCTCACAGGACGTGGATCTCTGTGTTTACACACAGAGATCCACTTTCCTGCTCGTTTCCCAGGCAATCGTGGGTGCCCGGCGGCAATCGCGCCCGCCGGGCAAGCGCATTGGGGCCTTGGGAACGCGGCGCGCGCGCGCCCTAGCTCGTTTTAAAGGGAGGACGTCATATGACGTCCTCCCAGAACGAGAGTGTCCTCCGCCCGCCGTCAATTGACAGTGGGTGGGGGACAAGTGGTTAACAGTAGTGGCTTTATTCTTGTTCGCCAGGTTCAACCTTTATTCCTGTGGATTACAATATTATCTCCAAAAGTGCACCACCATTTGCTAGCGAAGATTCTTCACTGTGGAACTTACACATAGTTACAGTCAGGCCTGACTTATCAGTGTAGACATTGCTGGGTGCCATCTTGCCCACGAGGGAGGAGAGCTGCAAAGGGGAGTCTGTTAATTATCTTTACACAGTACTTTATATCTGTCTATTGCTGAACACCTTTTATTGCAGGGCTCTGCATATACTAAAGTATACTGTTTGTCTGTTTAATCATTTCCTTCAGTAAAATTACCAGGATTAGGCAGATCAGTGTTGGTGTTATTACTGTACAGAAGAACGGTCAGTGTCAGCTATATCACTGTGTGTGTTTTTGTTGCGGGATTGTGTTGCCTAAAGTTACAGGCCTCACAATCCTATCATCCCTTACTAACTGTGCCAAGAGAGGGTAGAGCCAATTGCTGGGGGTTGACAGCGGTGTGTTACAGGTCCGAAATATAATTCCAGCGGCTCTCTTAGCTGAGGGTATCACTACACAAACATTGCAATGTATACGCACTCCGGGGCTGTGTATGGCAGTGTACAGACAGCTACACTGATAGCGTTGGGCACAATGGTCACTATGTGCAGCAGGGTCTGGAAGGGTGACCAGGATATTTGGGATTCTAAAAACATTCCACGGACCAGTTCAGTGCACAAGTTCCAGCTTTCAGAAATGTCTGTCAGGAATTTTAGCAAAATTCAAATAGAGATCAATATTCATGCAACATGGATCCTGCAGCTTCCAGTATAGATCCGGGAAGATCCAGTAAGCTCAAATAACAAAAGAATAGTAGCACAGAATCCTCATTAGCATAGTAAGAAACATATACTTATTGACATTCAGCACAAGGATTGGATGTGGACACTGCAAAGCTGTTATTAATGTGCATCGGTAGCTTTTGCTTTAGCATAGGGAACCAGATTTGACAGCTGTCAAAAAGCCACCAATGCCTGGTATCCTTCCACTGCCTCGTAGCAACCCCTACATGATACTGAAAAGGAGCAGGGGCAGTGGATAGCGCTGTAGGATGCCGGGCATTGGCAGCTTTTTGACAACTGTCATATCTGGTTCCCTATGCCAGCTGGGAAGAAAAAGCTACCGGTCTACAATAATAACAGCTTTGCAGTGTCCACATCCACTCCTTGTGCTGAATGTCAAAAATCCTACATGTAAGTGAACTATTTTATTTGTTCAATAAATGTTTTTCTTACTAAGCTAATGAGGATCCAGCACTAATATTCTTTTGTTGCTTGAGGATACTTGGGATTACTGTAGTTCACCTTTTCATTTTTTGTGAAAAGGTAAAGTTACCCTTTAAAGCGGTATTAAACCCAAAAGCAAACATTTCTTATTTTGCAGATTACCAATTCTTAGATGTGTTGGCTATATTATGTATTCTTTTTAGGCTTTCTTTTTGTGTGATTTCACCTGGTGTCCTGGCCATTAAGTCTGTTGCTTTTTAACAGAACAAGCTGTCCTGCAAATATAGTGTAGCACTACCTCCATAGGAGCTGCTGGTTTAAAGTTTTGGGCCTACCGTTACCTTTCTGTTCACCACACTCGTGTCAGGGATCCTTCTTGAAGAGCTTTCATGAATGTTCACACCAATGCTTGGTTACGTTTTCTTCAAGAGCTTTATTATACCAGTTCCAACAGAGGGGTAGAGGGATAGGGGAGTTTCAGGTACCTTGCTTTGCAGATCACGGGCACAATCTCAGATCCAGAGGACAAATCAGTTCCACGCTGGATTCAGCAACCACCGGATAGGCCTACTCTCACTGGCCTAGCAACCGGTGCGAAGCTCGTTCAAAGTCTCTGCCACAGACTTGATGAGTGCCGTCACGTCATTCCACAATCTTCCGCCACAAGACCGTGTAACCACACTGACACTTTGCAAAAAGTTCCTTCAAAAGTACACAGCTCACGGTGCCAGAATCTTTCAGCCAGCCGGCAGCACCGTGAGGCAAACTGGCCAGGATGTGTCCTTCAATTAAGTCCCCAATTGTTCCGCTTCTTCCCGCAGGCAAGACCGCATAGGACAATCTCTAGACTAGTAGGCCCCAGCAACTCCTGGGCCTACTTCTCAGTTGCAGAGCCTCGGGCCAGCAGGCCCCCCAAGGCTGAAAATGGCTCACACATCCCTGAGGCCAGGAGGGCCCTCAGGTCAGGATCCGGCAATGAGCCCCGGCAATGAACCCCGATAGAGCGGTCTCTGTCTCTTAAGTACCCCCTCCCAGAATGCACAGCGGGTTGACCACGCCCCCTGAGCCACCTCTGGGAAGGAATACCCAATACACCTAGCCTGCTGCATTTCCAACCCTGACCTGGGGTGACAGTGACACCTACTGTCAGGTGGAAAACGCGACTGAAACAAAGCCAACAATTTAGCATAATCCTTCTGAGCTAAACTACAGCTCAGATAACTAAATTTAACACATAGCGCCTACCCAACAGCAGTAGGGCGCTACAGTAGCAATTAGGGTTTTGGGACAAACCATTTAAGTAGGTGAGATTCCTATTCTTTCACAAATTTTGTAGACAAACTATTTACCACTAAGTGAATAAAAGGAAATTGCGCTCAGAGAACTTGGATAGTAGCTAGCACATCAATAGACATAAATTGATAAAACAAAAAAGAAAACATAAGTAAAATGTGAATCAACAAATGAAAATATAGTTATGACCAAGAAATATGCAATTGAGAAATATAAAGTCCAGAGTGATAACACCACAGTGATAAATCTTGGATCCTCTTCCTTAAGGGGAATGGCCATAATTCAGTCCATATAACACCCACTTCTCCTGTAAACCATCACCGTGGAATAGAAGGGCAGATACGCTTACTAAATGGAATGAACTCTAGTACCATGGGTATGGAGTCAATCTCCCTTTTTATGCCTGTGTTGTCCAGATTAGAAAAAGCAGACACCTCTCCTCTTGGAACGATCAAATAGGCAATATACCATCAAAGTAAACCTGGTCACACGTGTAAGGCTAGAGGGGATTGCAGCTCAGCATCACGACCACATCCATGCAAGAAAAAGACAATCCCACATAGTGTAAAACTGTAGAGTAGAATTTTTTTTTTAAAACGTAGAATAAACATTCACATATGATGAAAGACAAAGCACTTGTATAAAACGATCACCCCGGGGGACCTAAAAAGTCTGCTTCCTGATTCAAAGAATGCGGTGACGTCACGTGCATGGCTTCAGCCACTGCGTTTTACACTTACAGGAGTGCTTACAATGGTCAGCTTTTACTTATTCATGTAAAACCTTTATCTGTTACTGTAACTGCTTGTGTAACTGCAGTGTGAGCTGGAGTTTGGCTTCAATTTGTTAGTGTAGCTAAATCTGCTGTTACATCTATTACTTCCCTCCCCCCAGACTGACAATGCTGCTGTCCAAAGGTGACCCTCTGCTCCTTTGTTCAGAGTGGGGGCACTTTAATACAGGTGGTGTGTTACTGGCCAGATCACCATTTAAAAACAGAGGGAAAAAAATAAAACGAACCACCACATCCAAGGGTTGGTAAGCTGCAAAATATTACATTTTTGGTTTTCGGGATTATTGTCGAAGTCCAAGATGGGATGAGCCTTTTTGGATTTCAGAATTGTTGGGACCCTTACTTTTGAATATCTTTATAAATGATATTGGGTCTGGGATCAAAAGTAACATTTCTGTCTTTGCAGATGACACTAAGCTATGCAGTGGAATAATGTCCTTACAGGATGTCGCCAATTTACAAACCGACCTCAATGCTCTGTCTAATTGGGCGACTATGTGGCAGATGAGATTTAGTGTTGATAAATGTAAAGTTATGCACTTGGGGGCTAAGAATATGCATGCATTATACATACTAGGGGGAGTACAACTGGGGGGATCCGTAGTGGAGAAGGATCTGGGGGTTTTGGTAGATCATAAGCTCAATAATAACATGCAATGCCAAGCTGCGGTTTCCAAAGCGAGGAGCAAAGTCATTTCTTGTATTAAGAGAGGTATGGACTCCAGAGAGAGAGATAGATCATTTTGCCCCTGTTCAAATCCTTAGCAAGACTTCATCTGGAATATGCAGCTCAGTTTTGGGCCCCAGTTCTCAACAAGATACTGGGGAACTGGAGAAAGTGCAGAGAAGGGCAACCAAACTGATAAGAGGCATGGAGGAGCTCAGCTATGAGGAAAGATTAGAGGAACTGAATCTATTCACTCTTGAGAAGAGGAGATTAAGGGGGGATATGATCAACATGTACAAATATATAAGGGGTCCATATAGTGAACTTAGTGTTGAGTTTTTCACTTTACGGTCATCACAAAGGACAAGGGGGCACTCTTTATGTCTAGAGGAAAAGAGATTTTACCTCCAAAAATGGAAAGGTTTCTTCACAGTAAGAGCTGTGAAAATGTGGAATAGACTTCCTCCAGAGAGGGTTCTGGCCAGCTCAGTAGATTGCTTAAGAAAGGCCTGGATACTTTCCTAAATGTACATAATATAACTGGGTACTAACATTTATAGGTAAAGTTAGTCCAGGGAAAATCCAATTGCCTCTCGGGGGATCAGGAAGGATTTTTTTTCCCCTGCTGTAGAAAATTGGAGCATGCTCTGCTGGGGTGTTTTGCCTTCCTCTGGATCAACTGTGGGTATAGAATTAGGTATATGGGATTGTATGATATATATATATATATATATATATATATTTTTTATGGATGGACTTGAGTCTTTTTTCAACCTGACTAACTATGTAACTGGTTTGGATAAAAGCCTTGAAGCCTTTTGGTTTAGGGAACAGGAATGATGACCCCCAGGGTCAACAATCCCTGACTTCCAATCCAGGAATTGGAACCTGACCTATAGGAAGGAAAAAGAGCATTTTATTGCAGGATCGGAAGGTGTTGACCTGTGTCAGTGATCCTTAGCGTTGCATGCCTAATGGAGTAATGGAGTACTCATCCATTACGTTTTTAATGATTTTGTCCAGCAAAGAGCCAAAAAAACTGTCTGCTCTGAAGAGTAAACATAATAAGGACTTATATGTCTCTGCTGACCAACACATAAGCCAGAGTCTCCTGCGAATCTAAACCAAAGAGGGGGCTACTCAAACAAGATGGATAGACCACCTCTGAGCCAAAATGCTTCCACGTCCCCAATTTATTTTAGGAAAATGGACATTCTCCCATTGGACTTCTTTGCAGCCAAAACCACAACTGATTTTTCTTTTCTTAAGTTTCATTTTATTTAACAAATCTGAATAAATTGAGTGAATGTGTAGGGGTGATGGCGCTGCCTATTTCAAGTGAGGTTTGGACCAGTGAAATGCAATCACTAAAGGTGTAAGAACCTAATTAGGTATTGTGGCAGAGCGAGGCTCTGTCCCAGTGAAAAAAGGGTTAAAGTGGACACAGAGTCTGCATATCGGCTGAGTGCAGAGCTACAGAGTGTAAATTTTAAAAAACAGAGAAAACTGCTCTGGCAGTTTTCTCAGATTTTGCTATTTCTACATGGGGCTTCTATGGCTTGGAGATCCTTCAGAGTCTTGGGTGGGATGGGATCTCCAACCCTGTGTCCGGGTCTTGTGGACAGCCAGCATGGTGTGTGCTCAGGTGCACACAACCAATATAATGAGGGGCTGGTGAGAGCAGAGCAGAGTGAAGGAGAGTGAAGGATGGTGAGCAGCTTGCTTACTGCAGGAGCTGCTAGTGAGTGTCTCTGTGTGAGGACAAACGCTGTGTGCGTTGAAGGGCTTTAAGCTGTGTGCGTCCAAGGAGCCAGAAGCTGTGTGCATTAAGGGACTTCAAGCTGTGTGCGTTTAGGAAGCCCAAAGCTGTGTGCATCCAAGACTGTGAGATTGGAAGATATAGTGGTTGAGGCTGGGTTCACACTAGTGCGACACGACATCTGTCCTACTTTGGATCCGACTTTGCCCTGCGACATGAAGCCGACATATGTCCGACTTTCAATGAACGGGGATCCGACTTGGATCCCCGCCAATATCAGGCACTGTGTTTGGTATGAATCTTGAGGGGGAACTCCAGGCCAAATTTTAAATAAAAAAACGGCGTGGGTTCCCCCTCCAGGAGCATACCAGGCCCTTGGGTCTGGTCTGGATTTGAAGGGGCGCCCCTACGCCGAAAAAACGGCGTGGGGGTCCCCCCCAAAATCCAAACCAGACCCTTATCCGAGCACACAACCTGGCCGGCCGCAGGGGAAGAGGGGGGGACGAGGGAGTGGCCCCCCTCCCTCCTGAACCGTACCAGGCCGCATGCCCTCAACATGGGGGGTTTGGTGCTCTGGGGCAGGGGGGCGACCTGCGGCCCCCCCACCTCAGAGCACCCTGCCCCCATGTTGATGAGGACAGGGCCTCTTCCCGACAACCCTGGCCGTTGGTTGTCGGGGTCTGCGGGTGGGGGGCTTATCGGAATCCGGGAGCCCCCTTTAATAAAGGGGCCCCTGGATCCCGGCCCCCCCACCCTATGTGAATGAGTATGGGGTACATCGTACCCCTACCCATTCACCTGGTGGAAAAAAATTGCAATAAAAAAACCACACAGCTTTTTAAAGTATTTTATTGCACAGCTCCGGGGGTCTTCTTCCGACTTCGGGGGTCTCCGGTGTCGTCGCCGCGCTCTCCGGTTCTTTCTTCCGCCGGGCCTCCGCTAACGTCTTTTTAGCTCTTTTGCTAACGGAGGCCCGGTCTTCTCCGTCGTCTCGTCCGGCTCTCCGTTGTCCTTCTGCCGGCCCCTCTACTAACTTCTTTAGCTCTTTTTCTAGTGGAGGGGCCGGTCTTCCCATCGTCGCCGTCGGCGTCTTCTTCCCTCTTCTCCTTCTCGATGTTGACGCGTCGCTTCCTCCCGCTGTAATACTGGCTCTCCGCTCCGCTCCGCATTAATACAGGCTTCCCATGACGTCACAGTCACATGTTCCGATGACGTCACAGTCACATGCTCCGGGGCCATGTGCCCCGGAACATGTGACTGTGACGTCATGAGAAGCCTATATTAATGCGGAGCGGAGCGGAGAGCCAGTATTACAGCGGGAGGAAGTGACGCGTCAACATCGAGAAGGAGAAGAGGGAAGAAGACGCCGACGGCGACGACGGGAAGACCGGGCCCCTCCACTAGCAAAAGAGCTAAAGAAGTTAGTGGAGGGGCCGGCAGAAGGACAACGGAGAGCCGGACAAGACGACGGAGAAGACCGGGCCTCCGTTAGCAAAAGAGCTAAAAAGAAGTTAGCGGAGGCCCGGCAGAAGAAAGAACCGGAGAGCGCGGCGACGACACCGGAGACCCCCGAAGTCGGAAGAAGACCCCCGGAGCTGTGCAATAAAATACTTTAAAAAGCTGTGTGGTTTTTTTATTGCAATTTTTTTCCACCAGGTGAATGGGTAGGGGTACGATGTACCCCATACTCATTCACATAGGGTGGGGGGGCCGGGATCCAGGGGCCCCTTTATTAAAGGGGGCTCCCGGATTCCGATAAGCCCCCCACCCGCAGACCCCGACAACCAACGGCCAGGGTTGTCGGGAAGAGGCCCTGTCCTCATCAACATGGGGGCAGGGTGCTCTGAGGTGGGGGGGCCGCAGGTCGCCCCCCTGCCCCAGAGCACCAAACCCCCCCATGTTGAGGGCATGCGGCCTGGTACGGTTCAGGAGGGAGGGGGGCCGCTCCCTCGTCCCCCCCTCTTCCCCTGCGGCCGGCCAGGTTGTGTGCTCGGATAGGGGTCTGGTTTGGATTTTGGGGGGGACCCCCACGCCGTTTTTTCGGCGTAGGGGCGCCCCTTCAAATCCAGACCAGACCCAAGGGCCTGGTATGCCTCTGGAGGGGGAACCCATGCCGTTTTTTTATTTAAAATTTGGCCTGGAGTTCCCCCTCAAGATTCATACCAAACACAGTGCCTGATATTGGCGGGGATCCAAGTCGGATCCCCGTTCATTGAAAGTCGGACATATGTCGGCTTCATGTCGCAGGGCAAAGTCGGATCCAAAGTAGGACAGATGTCGTGTCGCACTAGTGTGAACCCAGCCTAAAGGTATCAGTACCTAAAGCAAGCAGAGGAACTGCTAACGAGAGCCAGGTGGCTTGGTATGTTTTCCTTATTTTTTTGAACTGCTAAATGAAGTTAAACCCCTGCGTGGGAATCCTGAAGGGACAGTTTGCTTTTGTTTTTCTGTTTAAATAAACGTGGGCTACCAGGCCCTTAACTTGAATGCCTGTCTGATATGGACTCACTGCATAAAAACACATCTATCCACTTGAGCTAAAACACCCCAATATCACAGTATATAAATAATAAATAATAAAGTGTTCAGAAGAAAAAACAAAATAAACCCATCACATTTGCAAGACCTCAAATCTGCGAAGATGGAGCCAATCCTAGGGGTGAACCTCTATTCCTGATGGATGAGGGACCCCATAAGTATAAGGCTCAGTGATGAAAAAAAAAATGTGCATATATTTGCTAATTCTCAGTGCTCAACTGATGCTAACATGTTGTATCCTAATCCTGATATAGTGTTCCAATCCAAAGTGCTGTGTGTATGGCCAATCTTACAGTTATTCACATAGGTAAAACATACAGGCACAACAGAAAACCCAATTCACAAAGAATACTAAATGGTTCAGCATATAAATAAACAACCAATGTTTCAGCAGTCCCGGTATATAAGTTCAAATCTGTGGGCAGGTGGAGATTTTCATTCAATAAATGGCTTCCAATTCTCACAGATTGCCCTTTAGGGTCGATTGTGACTACCCTAATGAATCAACCAGCTGCAGTTCCACAGATGAGAAAAATTCCAGTTCAAAAGACAACTTAAGTAGAATAGGTGACTTGGTGCGATTCCTGCTCATGCGATCCTATAGCAAATTAAGGTGACTGTGGTGCTCCCCTCAAGTATAATTGCGCTTACCACAAAGTAGCACCCCTGCAGGGGTATTAGGCATCTCAGGGGTTAACCAGATGGTCTTCTGATAGTATCCGGACTGCACGGCTCGCTGTCCTCCCGCTGTGGTCCCACTGAAGGAATGGATGGCTCTCTCCTTCCTCTGGTCCCCGCAACAGCTCCTCCGGAGGTTTCAAAGAAAAAAATGTGCTCCCATAGTGTAAATCAATGATGATTTATTGAGGTAAAAACGTATGGCATAGACAAAAAACAAAAACAAAAAACGTATGGCAATACCGAGGACCCTCGTGCAGTGAACATGCAAAGCTGCACACGATCCTGTTGCCGTGGAGTAAAATCAATGTGCGAAGGTGTATCGCACTTCTGGGTGTCGGGTCAGTGGTAACAGGAACTGTCCGTACGCTCCTCCACTCTGCCCCCGATTCGGAAGTGATGTAGACGTTTGCAGCAACCAATCAGCTGACGCATTTCGACGTCAGTCATTCTCAAAGGTGATGTCACCGCGCTGCATGTACCGTCTATTTAAGGACAGCATCTGGGTTCCTCCCACGGTAGTTTGCAGAAGGGGGCGGCTGAACTACACTACAGCCCCATCCCTCCACTCCTCCTTTTAATCCCTCCTAGTGAAAAATGCCTTAGTGGTGTAGCCCAGATGCTCTCCCATGGTATTCACACAAACAGTTCAGATGGACATATTTAAAACTTAAAATGAAAAAAAAAAAGAAATTAAAAGATTTTTGGTTAAGTGAGATAACAGTATGTTGAATCCATAATAGATTTGGAGGAAATTTTTTACAATGATTAAATGCATAATGCTTACCCCTGATAAAGAGGGTGATTAGTGCTCCATTGCAGGGAAAGTTTCAATCTATATAGTAGAGTGGTGTAGGTATCCCCCCTTAAATTCAAATAATTGTAAATATCCGTCCTGTTGCCAGGAGCTGGATATAGTAGCAGGTGCGAGTAGGCTAGTCATATATTGACCGTCACACATGGCCCCAGATGTGTGCACATGCTGACTGCTAATGTGCTAGCCCAATCAGGTGTCACACCTGTATGGGGAAGACTATGATTCACGTATGCAAATGAAATAAATGGTCACCTATACAGACTTCATAAGCTAGTCAGAAATAAGTGAATAATTGTACAAAAGGTGTCAAACAATCTGTCAGAATTATTCAGAAATAGATAGGTGAGGAGTGGGTGGGCCACATATAGAGCCCAAATGGCTAATATGGGATGTCCCATGGGCCCTTCCTTAACAATGCAAAATGGGGGCTAGGTGCTGAGAATGGTCTATAGCAGGGATATGCAATTAGCGGACCTCCAGATGTTGCCAAACTACAAGTCCCATGAGGCATAGCGAGACTCTGACAGCATCAAGCATGACACCCAGAGGCAGAGGCATGATGGGACTTGTAGTTTGGCAACAGCTGGAGGTCCGCTAATTGCATATCCCTGGTCTATAGAGTAAAAATTCCCGCATCCCATTGGCTAAATGTACGGGAAAAGGGGGGTTCCTCTTAGGGGACTTTAGAGGGAACTTTACTCTAGTAGTAAATGCGTAGTACCCAAATGGAAAGTACAAAGTTATTTTATTTCCACCAGGGTAGTGGTGGTGAGTAAGGATATCTTACAGGAGTAATGGGTTTGAACATAGGAAGGATGCTAACACAAAAACATACAATACATGAAATAATACAATCAGGAACACCATATAGTTACAAAAAAACATATAATGGTGAAAACCGACGCGTTTCGAAAAGTACAGTTATTTTCTTCTTCAGGGAGATGATTGTGTCAAACAGGCATATTTAGTATGTCATGTGTATAGACTTGGGGATCATAAGGTTGCATCCGTGGGGTAGGGATGGAAAACATAAAATCAAATCAAAAGACACCAGGGAAGAAACCTCTTATTCCAGACGAGCCAAGTCCCACCGGCGTCCGGTGCCCAGGGTTCACCCGGGAGGGTGCGCACATACACCAACCCCAGCAGAGAGAGGGCTCCCCAACAAGGGGCACGTAAGGTCAGAGACCGGTGTGTAGAGTATGAACTGTGGGCTGGTCCAATAATGGAAGGCTTGCTGTCATGCACTGAATCCTGATGCTGGGAGAGTTTGGAGAGAGCTAGGTAGTTGGGTCACCTCCGTTTCAATATTGATAGATGGACCGTAGGGTGGGGGGAGGGGGTTGGTTTACAGGGTAGATATACACCCCCTGCCGACGGTACTCATCAGTGATGTTGGAGGAGACGGAAAAAACCTGGCCTTTTGGCAGGATCAGGGAGGCAGGCATGGAGCACAGCAGCGTGTGTTGGAATGCGTTCAGCTGGTGGTTCCTTAACAATGGGTGACCCGCTTCACCCTGACGTATGTGCATCCCACCCACCATTCAGAGGTAGAGAGGATAAATGCATGCTCAATGCATGAGTAATGCCCAGGCTAGATAAATGATGATATAAGAATGAGGGCTTAAAAAATAATAATATTATTAGACAGATAGCGGAATCATATGTACAAGAATGTGACAGACAAGCTGTCAGATGAATTCAAAAATGTAGATAAGGGGTGGTAAGTCCATATATGGAATAGTCTAAAGGGCTAATGGGGAGTAGCCTATAGGCCCCTCCTTCATTATAGATGACTAGCTATACCCTTGACTATATACATCCCCCCCACCATTCAAGGGAAGATGGAGTAAGTGCATGCTCCATGCATATATGTTACACAGGCCAGATGGATGGTGGTGAATGGTAGGCATAGGAGTGGAGACTTAGAAATTGGACAGAAAGCAATTGAGGTCTATGTCTCGGTTTAGCCCTTTGGGGGCTAAAGACCCCAACCTGTGGATGCATCTCGTTTCGTTTTGCGACACCAAGATGGTTTTGTTGCTGCCCCTCCATTGATCTTTAACAATGTCCACACCATAAAAGATCAGACCTGAGGTGTCTCTATGGTGTACCTCGTCGAAGTGCTTAGAAAATCCTTTGCGGATGCTGTTGATGTGCTCCCTTATCCTTACTCGAAGGGGTCTGGTGGTACGTCCCACGTATTGTAAGTGACAGGGGCACTCTACTACGTATGTCACGTGTGTGCTGTTGCACGTTATTAGCTCTTTGATCTGATACTCCTGGTTATATACATTTGATTTAAATGAAATTTTCTTTGTGGGTTGGTTCTTGCTCTTTCTGCATGGCAGACATCTTTGGCATCTGAAAAAGCCTTTATGGTCGGGGCAAATTTGGACTTGGGTGGGGGGGTCTATAACATTGTGTACCAAGTGACTTCTTAAGGTAGGGGCCCTTCTATATATAAACCTGGGTTTCTGTGGTAGTAGTTTCACCGGTCTTCTTTCAGGATAGGCCAATACTTTTTAAAGATGTGCTCTAGTTGCATGTATTGGTTGCTATACCCTGTGATGAAGGCTACATCCTTGTGGTTGGTGTTCTGGGCTCATACCAACAGACTGAAGAATCGAATTACAGAGGAGACAGAATCCAAGATTGGGACCGAGGGAACGCTTACCAACAGAGAAACACAGACCGTACAGATGTAGAAGAGGGAAGAGAGGGGGGAAGAAGAAAAAGACAAAGAGAACACTAGGTGAAGGCATCTACAACCTCAGTAGTGCCAACTTTACAGAGGATGAATGGAGAACCCTTGACCTAGGGCTCAAATATGCACCAGACAAACAGCTAGACAAATTTGAGGCATATATCGACCTCCAAAAGTTTCTGCGGAAACTTAATTTAAAGAAACACTTTGCACTTAACGAAGATATAAGAATACCAGACTCTACACATTATAAGTCCCCCAGACTCTTAGCCATTTTCAATGCCCTTTCGGACTCCTAGGTCAAGCCAGACAGAATGCTAGCTGCACACATCGCTGTGATATCTAAGGAGGGCAAGGAATCATCTTTAGTTGTAAATTATAGACCGATTTCCCTTTTTAAATGTAGATATCAAAATATACACAAAGATTTTAGCTAACAGGTTACTCCCCCTGGTGCCTAGCCTTGTTTCCCTAGACCAAGTTGGTTTTGTCCCTGGCCGGGAGGCTAGGGATAACACCATCCGCACACTAAATCTACATCACTGGCTCACGACTAGGGATGAGCTTTATGTTCGAGTTGAACATGAGTTCGACTCGAACATTGGCTGTTCGCCCGTTCGGCGAACAGCGAACAATTTGGGGTGTTCGCAGCAAATTCGAAAAGCCACGGAACACCCTTTAAAAGTCTATGGGAGAAATCTAAAGTGCTAATTTTAAAGGTTAATATGCAAGTTATTGTCATAAAAATAAAAATATGTATCAATGCAAAAATACGTTTTAAAAACTGCAGTTTTTTTCAGGAGCAGTGATTTTAATAATGCTTATAATAGTGAAACAAAAGTGAAATATTCCTTTAAATTTCATACCTGGGGGGTGTCTAAAGTATGCCTGTAAAGTAGTGCATGTTTCCCGTGTTTAAAACTGTTCCTGCACAAAATTTAATTTCTAAAGGAAAAAAAGTCATTTAAAACTACTCACGGCTATTACCATCTGTTTTTTTCATATCCTAACGGAAGGCCTGCTCCGACGTCCTGTGGAACGTTTCTCCTCCTCGCATTAAGTTCTCCCGTCTCACATTAACTAAATCTAGAGGGGGTATCGGGTTACCGGACCTCCAAAAATACCACAGTGCCTGCCACCTTACAAGGATCGCAGACTGGAATATTCATGCCTTCAAAAAGTCATGGGTATTCCTTGAAAAGGCCTTTTCGTCTGTACCCTTGCAACTTCTCCCGTGGTTACCTCCAAAGAACTGGCCTCAAACCCTCTTGGCACACCCGCTCACCCTGTACTAGCCCTCCAGTTCTATTCTAACGAGAAGCCCTTATCTTATGAAAAACTAAAATCTACCACTAAGACGTCCCCACTATCTTTTTGGACCTATAGACAAATTCAACACTTTCTTACAACCCATGCTCAACAGTCACTTTGGACACGACAACCCACACCCTTTGAATCCCTGTGCCACCGCAAAGTCCTGCAAAGACATTTAAGTCTCTCCTCTACACCCTCCTCTCGGAGGCCCCAACTCAGGCCCCAACCCCTTCACAAATTTCCTGGAATAGAGACCTACAAGTGCCCCTCCCAATGGAAGATTGGAACACTATCTATGAATATGCAAATAAAGGTTCATTAAATGTAGCCATTCAAGAAAATGGCTATAAGGTGGTCACCAAATGGTACAGAACCCTGTCACGTCTTCACAAATTCTCTCCTAGCATTCCGAATACGTGTTGGAGATGCGGGTCGGGAGTTGGCACTATGCTTCATGTGTGGTGGAATTGTGGGAACCTTCAGCCCTTTTGGAGGGAGGTCCACAGTCTCATTTCACATATCACCACATTTACCCTGGACTTCACCCGGCCCAATTCCTATTGCACCATACATGGCTGCCCAAAAAAGATTACTACAAGTCCTTAGCCATGCATATGGTTAACGCTGCCAGACTTTGTATCCCCAGACATTGGCGCTCTACCCACACCCTGACAGTCAGGGGATGGTTGGCGAGGATCTCCACCATAAAAGAAATGGAGGAACTGATTCACATTTCGCAAGACAGGATTCACAAATTTCCAACCACATGGGCTTCTTGGACCCATTTCTTAACTACTGACAGATACCTTCATTACGTCTCTCTCAGGGTTGATGTGCTATTGCGACATTGCCTTCACTACTGTGCTCAAGATGGTGGGGGGGGGGCAGGTGCGGATCCACTCGTGACCCCCTATTAATCTCTCCTTCTTTGCTTTACCCCTCTTTATCTATTCCCCCTCATGATTTTCTCTGTGTCTCCCTTCTTTCCTGCTTCTATTCCCCCCTCTTTAGTTCTCTCTGGTTGACCCCTTATTCTATCTTTCTCTTCCGTCTCTTTTTCTCTTTACGAGGGTACCTCTATTTTGTTTTTTGATATATGCTATGTTAAGATACGTTGCACTCTAGACTCTGATCAAGATTGATCTAGTACGCCTCCCCCTCCCTCGAATTTATTGAGGGGGGGGGGTGGGGGAGGGGGAATAGAAAATGTGACCCTTCACCCTTCTATGATAAAATATAACTATGTATTTCGGTCATGGTCATTTATTTCATGTTTGGATTCTCATCTCGTATCCTGGTATCGGTACCTTTCATGTCATTCTGTTGTACGCTGTCATGTGACAATTACTCCGACATGTATGTTTTTCTTTTCTTTACTGAATAATTTTTTTTATGGTGCCTGTGAAGAAAAGGGATGCTGAATGATTTGCAGGTAAAAGAATGTGAATCTTTATTGGTTCTAAAACATACAGTACTGTGCAAAGTTTTAGACAGGTGTAAAAAAATTCTGTAAATTTAGAATGCTTTCAGAAACAGAAGTGTTAATAGTTTATTTTTATTAATTAACAAAATGGAAAGTAAATAAACAGAAGAGAAATCCAAATCAATATTTGGTGTGCCTACCCTTTGGTTCCAAGCCAGCTTCAACCAGCATTCTTCCAGATGCACACAATTTTTGAAGGAACTCGGCAGGTAGGTTGTTCCAAACATCTTGGAGAACCAACCGCAGATATTTTGTGGATGTAGGCTGCCTCAAATCCTTCTGTCTCTTCATGTAATCCCAGACAGACTCAATGATGTTGAGACCAGGGCTCTGTGGGGACAAACCATTACTTCCATGGTCTAAATGAGGAAATTGAACTTAATCATGCCACACTGCAAATAACCTATTTTTTGGGAATTTAAAGCCTCAAAAAATAGGTTATTTGCAATGTGATAATAAATTTGGGATGGTGACAACCACACCCTCAGTCACATGAACAGTTTTGTCCAATTGAACTTAATCGTAGGTGTGTGCAAAGGGTGTGCTAGGTGTGCCTGGGCACACCCTAATCACTCCTGTGTGGGGTAGATTCATCCTGCTGCCCGGGTCCATGTCATTTATCGTCCGCTTCCTTTTCTGAACGAGCACAGTGAGTGATTGGTACCAATCATTCACTGTGTTCATTCATAAATGAAGCCAGGTAAACTGCTGCTCAGTGCAGAGCATTTCTCATTCATTCACTGTCTAGTGCAGCTGACGCTGACACAGATCTTTGTTTTTCTTTTTTAGTCAAAGGGATACAGGTCCACATGTATCTAACTTTGGTTCCATACCAAACAGACATTTAACACATTATTAAAAAAAAAACTTTATCCAAAGCCCAAAAAAAAAATTCTATACATTTATCATTAATTTTTTTTTTTTTTATTATTATTTGCTTTCCATTTAACACAGATATTTAGCAAGAACATAGTATGTTTTTTAATTTGTTTTAATGCGTTTCCCATTTCTGTTTATACTGAATATTTATTCAATTTCTTTATATTTTTCCTTTAGGCTGGGTTCACATATGAGCACGTAGCGGCTCACAGCAGGAGTCTGGTGCATCCTGGTTCACCATTTCAGGTCCAATTTCAGCCCGAAACCGGAGTCGCTGCGGAGATATGTGGCTCCATAGAGAGCTGGTCGCAATCTCCTGCTGTGCGAATTGGATGCAAGGAAAACCACATCCAATTCGCACTAGTGTGAACCCAGCCTTACGCTTTTGTTCTTTTGTCCTTTAGTTTTAGTTACCTTTTAAATAGTTCCCCTTCTTTTTTCCTTTTATTTCCTTTGAACCATACGTCCTGTGCTTATATGTTTAATCCCTCTACAGTAAACCAGCCTCTTCAAAGATTTAATCCTCTGCCTTGGCCATTACATAGTTTTACATATTCATGTGTTCTTTCCTCTTAAAGCGGAGCTCCGCCGGAAAAAAAAATATTAAAAGCCAGCAGCTACAGCTACAGCAGCTGCTGGCTTTTAATATTTGGACACTTACCTGTCCTGGAGTCCAGCGACGTCCGCAGCAGAGGACGAGCGATCGCTCGTCACTCTGCTGCTCCCTCCGCCATCCTCGCTGAGGGAACCAGGAAGTGAAGCCCTGCGGCTTCATGCCCGGTTCCCTACGGCGCATGCGCGAGTCGCGCTGCGCCGTTCTGATTCGTCCTCCTGTGTTCTGGGAGCCGAGTGTCTCCCAGAACACTACGGGAAGTCTGGGGGAAGTGACGTCACTCCCGCAGATTCCCGGAGAGAGGACTCCCGGATGTGGGTGAAAATACCTGTCTTAGACAGGTATCTTCACCCCCCTCCCCCCTGAAAGGTGTCAATTGTGACACCTGTGACAGCAGGAAGGTAAAGTCACCTGGTTGCATCCAGGGGGGTAGATATATTTCGCCCAGATTCAGGCTTTACGCCGACTTATACAACTAGGTGGAGAGTTGTATAAGGCTAGTGGGCTCATGGATGACTCATACCTCTAGGGAGAGTGTGGGGCGTCGTGCAGACAGAGATGAGGAGACCAGCTGAACCTTGTCAGCTCATTTAGGCCTCTATAAAAAACTCCCAGCTTCATTAGGTGTTTGCTCATGCCTGGAACCAGACCTGTGTGGACTGTCTAGGGAGAGTGAACCCCTGTGCGGTGAGACAAAGCCTGTGTGGCTATTTGCTTGGACATTTAAAACCAGGGACTTAGGGACTAGGACAGCACTAGGCTGATCCCAGTTGTTAGTTAGGAAACCTGTATGTTTAGTCAGAGGTCAACTTGACCAGGATTTATTTTGGTTATGTTTCTTTTGCTTTGCTGTGTTTTGTCACTGTAAATAGAAAATAAACCGCACCTTTTTGATTTTGAAAACCACAACCTCCGTTTGCTGGGCCTGTTTTGTGTGGGGAGCCCATCCCGGGGGTCACACACACCCGCTGCCGAGCTAACCCCCTCACAGTTGGTGGAGAACCAGTGGCAGTTTTTTTTTAAGCCAGCATGGAGGAGATACTGAAACAGCTGGCTCTAGCAAATGCCAATCAACAGCAGACAAATGCAGGTTTGCAAAGGAGCCTTGCAGCCCAGCAGCAAGCTCATCAACAGAGCCTTGCAGCCCAGCAGCAAGCTCACCAACAGAGTCTGGAAGCTCAGCAACAAGCCCAGCAGCAATCTGACGGCCTCTTCCAGAGACACTCGGACTTTCCACCCTAAGACCAGACCATCCCCAGGGGCGGATAAGAGGATTCCAAGGGGTGAGGGTGGAGAGAGTGAGAGGGTGGGAGCTCTACCCCAAGTTTGGCGAGAACAGCCTGGGAAATCAGCGGCTCAAGAGGCGGCAAGAAGGATCGTTTGCTACCGCTGCCGGCAAGCGGGACATATTGCAGCCAATTGCCCGGTTGTGGAGGAACCCATGCAGTGTGACTTTCTGACGGGCAGATGTCAGTCGCTGTGTGCGACAGTCGCATGCACTGCCATTCGAGGAACTGAGAAACATTTATGCAAAATGTGTGTTAATGGTAGAAATGTTGTGGTATTGCTGGATTCAGGTAGCCTTGTGACCCTGATAAAGGCTGAGTTAGTTAAAACAGAGGTCTCTGGGAATAGCAAGGTAGCTGTTATTTGTGTGCATGGGGACACCCGAGAGTATCCAGTGACTACAGTGTGTTTCGAGACCCCCAAAGGTACCCTCTCTCATCCAGTGGGCTTAGTATCGCAGTTACCGCATGACGCCATTGTGGGAAGGGATTTTCCGAAGTTCTGGGAACTGTGGGATGATCCTGAGCCCCTCACTGGTGCCCCTATGTACCAGGAATGTGATAGCCAGAACTCCCCTGAGAGTGGTGAGGACTCTCCGGAATTTCCCTTATCAGTATTGGCAGGGGAGACTCAAGAAACTGGAGAGGAGCCCACCTCCTCAGACGAAAACCTACCGTCTGTGGAGTTTTCTGATCTTGAGGTTCACAGGGAAAACTTTGCCACAGAACAGTTGAAAGACCCCGCCCTAATAAAGGCACGGGAAAACGTAGTGAAAATAGATGGCGAGTTAGTGAACCCAGATAATACCTGCACTTACCCATACTTCAGCGTAGAGAAGGACCTACTGTATCGGGTGGCAAAAAGGGCAGAAGAAACCGTTGAGCAGCTTGTGGTGCCCAAACCTTACAGGAAGTTGGTGTTGGAGTTGGCCCATGGGCACATTCTTGGAGGTCATCTGGGGACAGAGAAAACCCGAGAGAGGGTATTACAGAGATTCTATTGGCCGGGGGTGATGAAGGACGTAGAAAATTATTGTTCCTCCTGCCCTGTGTGTCAGAGGTTGGCCCCGATGCCACATTTCCGTAGCCCGCTGGTCCCTCTACCCATCATTGAGGTCCCGTTTGAGAGGATCGCCATGGATTTGGTAGGTCCTATAATCAAGTCCGCTAGGGGGCACCAGTACATATTAGTTATAATGGACTATGCCACCCGTTATCCAGAAGCGATCCCTCTCCGAAATACCTCGGCCAAAACCATAGCCAAAGAGCTATCTCTTGTTTTTAGCCGGGTGGGTATTTGTAAAGAACTGCTTACGGACCAAGGTACACCCTTTATGTCCCGGGTTATGAAAGAGCTGTGTAAATTGTTCAAAGTGACGCAATTGCGTACGTCTGTGTATCACCCCCAAACCGATGGGCTGGTTGAAAGATTCAACAAAACCCTAAAACAAATGTTGAAGAAAGTGGTGGATAGAGATGGAAAGGATTGGGACTGTTTACTTCCTTATTTGATGTTTGCTATTAGGGAGGTGCCCCAATCCTCTACGGGATTCTCCCCCTTTGAGTTACTGTATGGGAGACACCCAAGAGGGCTGTTGGATATTGCCAAGGAAACTTGGGAAAGTGAGAGTTCTCCCCACAGGAGTGTGATTGAGCATGTCGCCCTGATGCAAGATCGAATTGCACAGGTAATGCCCATCGTGAAGGAACATTTGGCCCAAGCGCAGTTGGCACAGCAGAGAGTGTACAACCGTGGAGCCAAGACCCGTACCTTTTCCCCGGGGGATAGGATATTGGTACTTGTCCCTACGGTTGAAAGTAAATTCCTTGCCAAATGGCAAGGCCCCTACGAGATAATGGAAAAAGTGAGCGAAGTGAATTACAAGGTCAGACAACCAGGAAGGCGAAAGCCCGAACAGATCTATCACGTTAATCTGTTGAAAGCCTGGAGGGATAGAGAGTCCCTAGTCGCAGACACTTGGTCACCAGCTCAAACTGGTTGCGTGATTCCTGAGGTTGGAATAGCAGCCACCTTGTCACAACCCCAACAACAGGAGGTTAAGGAGTTTGTGCTTCGCAACAAGGAGGTATTCTCTGAGCTGCCGGGACAAACATCTGGGGTAGAGCATGACATCATTACCCCGCCCGGTGAAAGGGTGAAGTTAAAACCCTATCGGATCCCAGAGGCTCGACGGGAGGCAATACGGGAGGAAGTACAGAAAATGCTGAACTTAGGGGTGATAGAGGAGTCCCAAAGTGATTGGTCTAGTCCCATCGTGTTGGTGCCTAAACCGGATGGGAGCTGGCGATTTTGTAACGATTTTCGTCAGTTGAACAAAGTTACAAAATTTGACACCTACCCCATGCCACGTATAGATGAGTTGATCGACCGGCTGGGAACAGCCCGATACATGACGACTCTTGACCTCACAAAAGGGTATTGGCAAATCCCCCTGGCCAAGTCGGCCAAAGAGAAAACCGCATTTGTAACCCCAGACGGGGCGTTCCAATATAAAAGAATGCCGTTCGGGTTACAGAATGCGCCGGCCACATTCCAGCGGAAAATGGACCAGATGCTGAGGCCCCATCGGAAGTATGCTGCGGCTTACCTGGATGACGTAATTGTCCATAGCACAGATTGGGCCTCACATCTGCCAAAAGTGCAAGCAGTCCTGGACTCTGTTCGGGAAGCGGGGTTTACGGCTAACCCCAAGAAGTGTACCATTGGGCAGGAGGAGGCCAAATATCTTGGGTACACCATTGGGAGGGGAGTAATAAAACCCCAACTCAACAAAGTCGAGGCCATCCAGAGTTGGCCACGTCCCAACAGCAAGAAGCAGGTACGAGCCTTTCTGGGAATCGCTGGGTATTATCGGCGATTCATTCCCCACTTTGCTTCTAAGGCTGTGCCCCTAACCAACCTGACGAAGGGGAAAGGGTCGGTCATGATTAAATGGACCCCCGAGGCTGAGGCAGCATTCCAATTCTTGAAACAAGCCTTATGTAGCCAGCCAGTGTTGTACTCACCCGACTTCTCTAAAGACTTTGTCGTACAAAGTGATGCGTCAGATGTGGGGTTAGGAGCAGTATTGTCCCAGGTCTTGAACGGGGAAGAGCACCCAGTCATTTACCTCAGCAGGAAGTTGAAGTCCCATGAGGTAAATTACGCCACCGTTGAAAAGGAGTGTTTAGCGGTGAAGTGGGCTCTAGATTCCCTTCGGTACTACCTGCTAGGTAGGCACTTTGACATGGTTACGGATCACGCTCCGTTAAAGTGGATGGCTCAAAACAAGGAAACAAATAGAAGAGTGAATAGGTGGTTCCTGGCCCTCCAGGAATTCAACTTCACAGTAAAGCATCGCCCTGGCGTTCAAATGGGGAATGTGGATGCTTTGTCTCGAGTACATGAATGCCTGATTGCTGGTGTTCCAACCCCGAGGTTAAAACAAGAGGGGGGGGGTATGTGACAGCAGGAAGGTAAAGTCACCTGGTTGCATCCAGGGGGGTAGATATATTTCGCCCAGATTCAGGCTTTACGCCGACTTATACAACTAGGTGGAGAGTTGTATAAGGCTAGTGGGCTCATGGATGACTCATACCTCTAGGGAGAGTGTGGGGCGTCGTGCAGACAGAGATGAGGAGACCAGCTGAACCTTGTCAGCTCATTTAGGCCTCTATAAAAAACTCCCAGCTTCATTAGGTGTTTGCTCATGCCTGGAACCAGACCTGTGTGGACTGTCTAGGGAGAGTGAACCCCTGTGCGGTGAGACAAAGCCTGTGTGGCTATTTGCTTGGACATTTAAAACCAGGGACTTAGGGACTAGGACAGCACTAGGCTGATCCCAGTTGTTAGTTAGGAAACCTGTATGTTTAGTCAGAGGTCAACTTGACCAGGATTTATTTTGGTTATGTTTCTTTTGCTTTGCTGTGTTTTGTCACTGTAAATAGAAAATAAACCGCACCTTTTTGATTTTGAAAACCACAACCTCCGTTTGCTGGGCCTGTTTTGTGTGGGGAGCCCATCCCGGGGGTCACACACACCCGCTGCCGAGCTAACCCCCTCACACACCGGAGGGGGGGAGGGTTCCAAATAGCAGAAGTGTATATTTAGGGTGGAGCTCCACTTTAAATATGCCTCCCCTTGGTGTTCCCCTCCTCTTCTGGCTTGGAAAAGAGGTGGGACTAAGCCCTGAAACATTTAGCCCTGCCCCCCTGCTGTCATCAAATCCTAATCCAGCCAAAAGCAGCCGATGTAGGTTCCTGTTCAGCGGCGTCAGCTGAAGTTTCCCTGAAGCCTCCAAGCAGACCGCAGTTGTATTCCAGCACAGCTCACTGCACTTATTCCAGCAGCTTCTCAGCGCTACTCTGCCATCTCCAGCTGCATCTCTGTTGACCTCTACACACAGGACAGCCGCATAAATGTTCCATCCCAGCTCTCTGTCGTGTGTTGACTTACCCCTCATATGTAGGGATGAGCTTCGTGTTCGAGTCGAACATACGTTCGACTCGAACATTGGCTGTTCGATCGTTCGACGAAGATCGAACGATTTGGGCCGTTCGCGCCAAATTCGAGTGACGCGAACGGCCCACAATGCACTACGCCATCGCAGTGTCATCCAGGCGCTGTGATTGGCCAAGCATGCACTGTGACCCCGCATGCTTGGCCAATCACAGCGCCGGCAGCGAGGAGAGCAATGATTGGCCACAGGCAGGATGCCTGTGGCCAATTATTGCTGAGGGTGTTTAGTACACGCCCCACACTATAAAAGGCCGCCAGCACGGCGGCCTAGTGTAGTGTGTTCCGGAGCAGGGATAGAGTAGCATAGGCAGGGACAGTGACTGTTATTTCTTTCTTGCTTAACCTGGATTCCTTTAGTTTAGGGAAAGAGAAGGATAGGTAGGGAGAGTGTCAGTGTGTTTTGTGCTTCTGCTATAGTGTGCTTAAAAAAAAACATTTATTCTAGGGACAGAAAACTCTAGGTAGGGACAGTGTCAGTTTCTTTCACTCTGCAAGTCCTTGTTTCCAGGGACCTGGAAGGACAGTGAGTGAATTGTCCTTTTGCTATATTGTGATTAAAAAAAACATTTATTCTAGGGACAGAAAACTCTAGGTAGGGACAGTGTCAGTTTCTTTCACTCTGCAAGTCCTTGTTTCCAGGGACCTGGAAGGACAGTGAGTGAATTGTCCTTTTGCTATATTGTGATTAAAAAAAACATTTATTCTAGGGACAGAAAACTCTAGGTAGGGACAGTGTCAGTTTCTTTCACTCTGCAAGTCCTTGTTTCCAGGGACCTGGAAGGACAGTGAGTGAATTGTCCTTTTGCTATATTGTGATTAAAAAAAACATTTATTCTAGGGACAGAAAACTCTAGGTAGGGACAGTGTCAGTTTCTTTCACTCTGCAAGTCCTTGTTTCCAGGGACCTGGAAGGACAGTGAGTGAATTGTCCTTTTGCTATATTGTGATTAAAAAAAACATTTTTTTCTAGGGACAGAAAACTGTAGGTAGGGAGAGTATTTTTTTTCTTTCACTCTGCAAGTCCTTGTTTCCAGGGACCTGTAAGGACAGTGAGTTAATTGTCCTTGTGCTATATTGTGCTGAAAAAAACATTTATTCCAGGGACAGAAAACTCTAGGTAGGGACAGTGTCAGTTTCTTTCACTCTGCAAGTCCTTGTTTCCAGGGACCTGGAAGGACAGTGAGTGAATTGTCCTTTTGCTATATTGTGATTAAAAAAAACATTTTTTTCTAGGGACAGAAAACTGTAGGTAGGGAGAGTGTTTTTTTTCTTTCACTCTGCAAGTCCTTGTTTCCAGGGACCTGTAAGGACAGTGAGTTAATTTTCCTTGTGCTATATTGTGATTAAAAAAAACATTTATTCTAGGGACAGAAAACTCTAGGTAGGGACAGTGTCAGTTTCTTTCACTCTGCAAGTCCTTGTTTCCAGGGACCTGGAAGGACAGTGAGTGAATTGTCCTTTTGCTATATTGTGATTAAAAAAAACATTTATTCTAGGGACAGAAAACTCTAGGTAGGGACAGTGTCAGTTTCTTTCACTCTGCAAGTCCTTGTTTCCAGGGACCTGGAAGGACAGTGAGTGAATTGTCCTTTTGCTATATTGTGATTAAAAAAAACATTTTTTTCTAGGGACAGAAAACTGTAGGTAGGGAGAGTATTTTTTTTCTTTCACTCTGCAAGTCCTTGTTTCCAGGGACCTGTAAGGACAGTGAGTTAATTGTCCTTGTGCTATATTGTGCTGAAAAAAACATTTATTCCAGGGACAGAAAACTCTAGGTAGGGACAGTGTCAGTTTCTTTCACTCTGCAAGTCCTTGTTTCCAGGGACCTGGAAGGACAGTGAGTGAATTGTCCTTTTGCTATATTGTGATTAAAAAAAACATTTTTTTCTAGGGACAGAAAACTGTAGGTAGGGAGAGTATTTTTTTTCTTTCACTCTGCAAGTCCTTGTTTCCAGGGACCTGTAAGGACAGTGAGTTAATTGTCCTTGTGCTATATTGTGCTGAAAAAAACATTTATTCCAGGGACAGAAAACTCTAGGTAGGGACAGTGTCAGTTTCTTTCACTCTGCAAGTCCTTGTTTCCAGGGACCTGGAAGGACAGTGAGTGAATTGTCCTTTTGCTATATTGTGATTAAAAAAAACATTTTATTCTAGGGACAGAAAACTGTAGGTAGGGAGAGTATTTTTTTTCTTTCACTCTGCAAGTCCTTGTTTCCAGGGACCTGTAAGGACAGTGAGTTAATTGTCCTTGTGCTATATTGTGCTGAAAAAAACATTTATTCTAGGGACAGAAAACTCTAGGTAGGGACAGTGTCAGTTTCTTTCACTCTGCAAGTCCTTGTTTCCAGGGACCTGGAAGGACAGTGAGTGAATTGTCCTTTTGCTATATTGTGATTAAAAAAAACATTTATTCTAGGGACAGAAAACTCTAGGTAGGGACAGTGTCAGTTTCTTTCACTCTGCAAGTCCTTGTTTCCAGGGACCTGGAAGGACAGTGAGTGAATTGTCCTTTTGCTATATTGTGATTAAAAAAAACATTTTTTTCTAGGGACAGAAAACTGTAGGTAGGGAGAGTATTTTTTTTCTTTCACTCTGCAAGTCCTTGTTTCCAGGGACCTGTAAGGACAGTGAGTTAATTGTCCTTGTGCTATATTGTGCTGAAAAAAACATTTATTCCAGGGACAGAAAACTCTAGGTAGGGACAGTGTCAGTTTCTTTCACTCTGCAAGTCCTTGTTTCCAGGGACCTGGAAGGACAGTGAGTGAATTGTCCTTTTGCTATATTGTGATTAAAAAAAACATTTTTTTCTAGGGACAGAAAACTGTAGGTAGGGAGAGTGTTTTTTTTCTTTCACTCTGCAAGTCCTTGTTTCCAGGGACCTGTAAGGACAGTGAGTTAATTTTCCTTGTGCTATATTGTGATTAAAAAAAACATTTATTCTAGGGACAGAAAACTCTAGGTAGGGACAGTGTCAGTTTCTTTCACTCTGCAAGTCCTTGTTTCCAGGGACCTGGAAGGACAGTGAGTGAATTGTCCTTTTGCTATATTGTGATTAAAAAAAACATTTTTTTCTAGGGACAGAAAACTGTAGGTAGGGAGAGTATTTTTTTTCTTTCACTCTGCAAGTCCTTGTTTCCAGGGACCTGTAAGGACAGTGAGTTAATTGTCCTTGTGCTATATTGTGCTGAAAAAAACATTTATTCCAGGGACAGAAAACTCTAGGTAGGGACAGTGTCAGTTTCTTTCACTCTGCAAGTCCTTGTTTCCAGGGACCTGGAAGGACAGTGAGTGAATTGTCCTTTTGCTATATTGTGATAAAAAAAAACATTTATTCTAGGGACAGAAAACTCTAGGTAGGGACAGTGTCAGTTTCTTTCACTCTGCAAGTCCTTGTTTCCAGGGACCTG
Organism: Rana muscosa; assembly: GCA_029206835.1. Taxonomy (NCBI): domain Eukaryota; kingdom Metazoa; phylum Chordata; class Amphibia; order Anura; family Ranidae; genus Rana; species Rana muscosa. The sequence continues at coordinate 134,292,687 of CM055126.1, forward strand.
GAAGGACAGTGAGTGAATTGTCCTTTTGCTATATTGTGATTAAAAAAAACATTTATTCTAGGGACAGAAAACTCTAGGTAGGGACAGTGTCAGTTTCTTTCACTCTGCAAGTCCTTGTTTCCAGGGACCTGGAAGGACAGTGAGTGAATTGTCCTTTTGCTATATTGTGATTAAAAAAAACATTTATTCTAGGGACAGAAAACTCTAGGTAGGGACAGTGTCAGTTTCTTTCACTCTGCAAGTCCTTGTTTCCAGGGACCTGGAAGGACAGTGAGTGAATTGTCCTTTTGCTATATTGTGATTAAAAAAAACATTTATTCTAGGGACAGAAAACTCTAGGTAGGGACAGTGTCAGTTTCTTTCACTCTGCAAGTCCTTGTTTCCAGGGACCTGGAAGGACAGTGAGTGAATTGTCCTTTTGCTATATTGTGATTAAAAAAAACATTTATTCTAGGGACAGAAAACTCTAGGTAGGGACAGTGTCAGTTTCTTTCACTCTGCAAGTCCTTGTTTCCAGGGACCTGGAAGGACAGTGAGTGAATTGTCCTTTTGCTATATTGTGATTAAAAAAAACATTTATTCTAGGGACAGAAAACTCTAGGTAGGGACAGTGTCAGTTTCTTTCACTCTGCAAGTCCTTGTTTCCAGGGACCTGGAAGGACAGTGAGTGAATTGTCCTTTTGCTATATTGTGATTAAAAAAAACATTTATTCTAGGGACAGAAAACTCTAGGTAGGGACAGTGTCAGTTTCTTTCACTCTGCAAGTCCTTGTTTCCAGGGACCTGGAAGGACAGTGAGTGAATTGTCCTTTTGCTATATTGTGATTAAAAAAAAACATTTTTTTCTAGGGACAGAAAACTGTAGGTAGGGAGAGTATTTTTTTTCTTTCACTCTGCAAGTCCTTGTTTCCAGGGACCTGTAAGGACAGTGAGTTAATTGTCCTTGTGCTATATTGTGCTGAAAAAAACATTTATTCCAGGGACAGAAAACTCTAGGTAGGGACAGTGTCAGTTTCTTTCACTCTGCAAGTCCTTGTTTCCAGGGACCTGGAAGGACAGTGAGTGAATTGTCCTTTTGCTATATTGTGATTAAAAAAAACATTTTTTTCTAGGGACAGAAAACTGTAGGTAGGGAGAGTATTTTTTTTCTTTCACTCTGCAAGTCCTTGTTTCCAGGGACCTGTAAGGACAGTGAGTTAATTGTCCTTGTGCTATATTGTGCTGAAAAAAACATTTATTCCAGGGACAGAAAACTCTAGGTAGGGACAGTGTCAGTTTCTTTCACTCTGCAAGTCCTTGTTTCCAGGGACCTGGAAGGACAGTGAGTGAATTGTCCTTTTGCTATATTGTGATTAAAAAAAACATTTTTTTCTAGGGACAGAAAACTGTAGGTAGGGAGAGTGTTTTTTTTCTTTCACTCTGCAAGTCCTTGTTTCCAGGGACCTGTAAGGACAGTGAGTTAATTTTCCTTGTGCTATATTGTGATTAAAAAAAACATTTATTCTAGGGACAGAAAACTCTAGGTAGGGACAGTGTCAGTTTCTTTCACTCTGCAAGTCCTTGTTTCCAGGGACCTGGAAGGACAGTGAGTGAATTGTCCTTTTGCTATATTGTGATTAAAAAAAACATTTTTTTCTAGGGACAGAAAACTGTAGGTAGGGAGAGTATTTTTTTTCTTTCACTCTGCAAGTCCTTGTTTCCAGGGACCTGTAAGGACAGTGAGTTAATTGTCCTTGTGCTATATTGTGCTGAAAAAAACATTTATTCCAGGGACAGAAAACTCTAGGTAGGGACAGTGTCAGTTTCTTTCACTCTGCAAGTCCTTGTTTCCAGGGACCTGGAAGGACAGTGAGTGAATTGTCCTTTTGCTATATTGTGATTAAAAAAAACATTTTTTTCTAGGGACAGAAAACTGTAGGTAGGGAGAGTGTTTTTTTTCTTTCACTCTGCAAGTCCTTGTTTCCAGGGACCTGTAAGGACAGTGAGTTAATTTTCCTTGTGCTATATTGTGATTAAAAAAAACATTTTTTCTAGGGACAGAAAACTGTAGGTAGGGAGAGTGTTTTTTTTCTTTCACTCTGCAAGTCCTTGTTTCCAGGGACAGAGAAGGACACCTGAAGGTAGCCCTTATTGCTTTTTTCCCATCTCCCTGCAGGCCATCTATTAGAATGTCTGGAAGGCAAACAAGGAGAGGCAGACAGTCAGGAGGCAATAAAAGAGGGCAAGCAGGCTCTGTGTCTGGGGGCAACAGTGCTGGTCGTGGACGCGGTGCATTGTCATCAGCACATGGCCATGGGACACGCTTGTCCTTCTTTTCGGCAGCTGGACATGTTGAGCCACATCATGCCGAAGACTTGGTAGAGTGGATGACCAAGCCCTCCTCCTCCTCCTCATCCTCTCTCACCCAGGCTCAGGGTACTGGAAAAGCAGCTGCCAAAGCGTCGTCTTCCCTGGTATCAATGTCAGACAAATCATCAGTCACTCCTTCCCTAGACCCACCATGTCCTCCTCCTGAGGAGTCCCCCGAACTGTTTCAGCACAGTGTTGGGTACATGCTCCAGGAGGATGCCCAGCGTTTCGAAGGGTCTGATGATGAAACCCAGCTAGAGGAAGGCAGTAGCGTGAGAGCAGACAGAGGGGATGCTCAAGAAGGACACCAATCTGGCAGTCATGTTCCAGCAGCTGCAGCATACTGCCAGATTGGCTCCAGTGATGAGGAGGGAGGGGATGATGAGGTCAATGACTCCACGTGGGTGCCTAATAGGAGAGAGGAGGAGGAGGAGGATGAGGAGGAGGCACATCTCCAACGAGGCAGGATGCCCTTTGGTGGCCAGCGTAAGGGCAGTACACCGACGGAATCACACCGCAGAGCTCCGCCTGTGCAGGGCGCTGCCTCTGCCCGTCATTCAAAAAGTTCTTTGGTGTGGGCCTTTTTTGAGGCTAGTGCATCAGATCGCACAGCTGCTGTTTGCAACATATGTCTCAAGCGTATATCGCGTGGCCAAAACATCAGCCGCTTGGGTACCACATGCCTGACCAGACATATGTTGACCTGCCATGCAGCTCGTTGGCAAGCCTACCTCAAAGACCCACACCAAAGAACAAAGCGGACCTCTCCTTGCACCGCATCAGCTGGGATCTCCAACCCCACTATAACTTCAGTCCTCTCTGAAACATGCACTGAGAGGAATGAAGGTGTAGAATTAGGTGTGTCACAGCCAAGTACTTGCGCCCACTCTGCTAGCAGTACACCGACGTCCGATTCTAGCAGGCAAATTTCCCTGCCCCAGCTGCTGGACCGTCGAAAGAAGTTCACTCCCAGCCATCCACATGCCCAGCGGTTGAATGCTAGCTTGGCTAAATTGCTAGCGCTTCAACTGCTGCCTTTTCAGTTGGTAGACTCGGCCCCCTTCCGTGAGTTTGTGCAATGTGCGGTTCCTCAGTGGCAGGTTCCCAAACGCCACTTTTTCTCACGGAAGGCTATTCCGGCTCTCTACCGGCATGTGGAAGGCAATGTCTTGGCCTCGCTGGACAGGGCGGTCAGCGGTAAGGTGCATATTACCGCTGACTCATGGTCCAGCAGGCATGGACAGGGACGTTACCTTTCTTTCACGGCCCATTGGGTCACTCTTTTGGCAGCTGGGAAGGATTCAGGACAAGGTGCAGTAGTGTTGGAGGTTGTCCCACCGCCACGCCTCCAAAATGCTACTACTGGTTGTGACACACCTCTCTCCTCCACCCCCTCCTCTTCTTCTTCCTCCATGGCCTCTTCCTGTGGTTTGTCCTATGAACCAGCGGTGCTCCGTAGCCGTTCACGGGGCTACGCAAGTACGCAGGCAAAAAGATGCCATGCCGTGCTTGCGCTGGTGTGTTTGGGGGACAGAAGCCACACTGGGGCAGAGGTCCTGTCTGCTCTGCAGGGCCAGGCCGAGAGGTGGTTGACGCCACGCCAGCTTAAGCCAGGAATGGTGGTTTGCGACAATGGCACCAACCTCCTCTCCGCCCTCCGACAGGGACAACTGACCCATGTGCCCTGTGTGGCTCACGTCCTTAACCTGGTGGTGCAGCGGTTCTTGGGCAGGTACCCGGGCTTACAGGATGTCCTGAGGCAGGCCAGGAAAGTCTGTGTGCATTTCCGCAGATCTTATAATGCCAGTGCTCGCCTGGCTGAGCTGCAAAAGGAGTTGAACCTGCCCAAGAACCGCCTTATATGTGACATGCCCACCAGGTGGAACTCAACGTTGGCCATGCTGCAGCGGCTGCACACGCAGCAGAGGGCCATCAATGAGTACCTGTGCGACTACGGCACCAGGACAGGGTCAGGGGAGCTTGGTTTTTTTTCTCCACGCCAGTGGGGCATGATCAGGGATGCATGCACTGTCCTGGCACCATTTGAGGAGGCCACGAGGATGGTGAGCAGTGACAGTGCATGCATCAGTGACACTGTACCTCTTGTCCACCTGTTGGAGCACACGCTGCGTGGAATAATGGACAGGGCACTTGAGGCAGAACAGAGGCAGGAAGAGGAGGACTTCCTTGCCTCTCAAGGCCCCCTTTACCCAGACAGTGTTCCTTCTGTCCCACCCATCGCACAGGAAGAGGAGGAGGAGGAGGAGGAGGAGGAGGATTGTGTCAGCATGGAGGTGGAGGCTGGCACTCAGCATCATCAGCAGCAGTCTTTTAGGGATGATTTACAGTCCCAAGAAACCAGTGGACTTGTACGTGGCTGGGAGGAGGTGGCTGCGGATCATGTCGTCCTTAGTGACCCAGAGGACTCCGGAGCGAATGCCTCAGCAAACCTACGCTGCATGGCCTCCCTGATCCTGCAAAGTCTGCGGAAGGATCCTCGTATTCTTCGGATCAAGGAGAGGGACCATTACTGGCTGGCCACTCTCCTTGATCCACGGTACAAGGGTAAGGTTGCGGACCTTATGTTACCGTCGCAGAGGGAGCAGAGGATGAGACAACTCCGGGAGGCCTTGCAGAAAGGTCTGTGCAACGCGTTCCCAGAGACTGGGAGGTTGCAAACTCCTGGTCCTGGACAACGAGTTGCTGAGGCTTCGGCCAGTCAAAGAAGGAGCGGTGGGGAAGGTGGCCGTCTGACCGATGCGTTCAGACAATTCTTTAGTCCGCAGCCCCAAAGTATGATTGGTTCCAGCAACCATCGCCAGCGTCTGATAAACATGGTGCAGGAATATCTAGGGGCAAGGTCAGACTTGGACACCTTCCCCACCGAAAATCCTCTGGCTTACTGGGTCTTGAGGATGGATCACTGGCCAGAGCTTGCACAGTATGCAATTGAGCTACTGGCCTGTCCTGCATCCAGCGTTCTTTCGGAACGCACATTCAGTGCTGCTGGAGGATTTGTCACGGATCACAGGGTGCGCCTGTCCACCGACTCGGTTGATCGACTGACTTTCATCAAGATGAACCAGTCTTGGATCACCACCAGCTACCACACACCTGATGCTGATATAACAGACTAATTGATTTTAAAATGTCACATCCCTTCAAGACTGATGCTGATGCTGAGTGCCTGTGCTGTTATGTTGACTGGCTATCCTCCTCCTCCGAGTCCTCAATGATACGATTGATGATGATAGCTTGGAAGATCATTTTTGTTTATGGGTGCCGCCACCAGTGCCTAACGCCCAATTTTTCAGCCCCTGTTTAACAGGGGCGTGTAATTACAATTTTTGAAGCAATACTTTGCAACAGGGCTCATTGCTGTGCTCCAAGTACAGTATCTGTGAGGAGTTGCAGTGTTGTGCCACCAGTGCCTAAGGCCCAATTTTTCAGCCCCTGTTTAACAGGGGCGTGTCATTACAATTTTTGAAGCAATACTTTGCAACAGGGCTCATTGCTGTGCTCCAAGTACAGTATCTGTGAGGGGTTGCAGTGTTGTGCCACCAGTGCCTAAGGCCCAATTTTTCAGCCCCTGTTCAACAGGGGCATGTAATTACAATTCTTGATCTAATAATTCACAGCAGGGCCCATTGCTGCACCCACCAAGAGTAACTGTCAGGGCTTACAGTGTTGTGGCACCAGCACCACCATCAAAGGCCCAATTTTTACTACCACTGTTCAACAATTATATGTAATTAAAATTCCTGATATAATAGTTGACAGCAGGGCGTTCCAGCACCAACCAAGAGTAACTGTGAGTGCTTACAGTGTTGTGCCAACACCAACAACTAAGGGGCCTATTTCTGCAGAGTATATACGGCAGGTCCCTACTTTCAAACATCCAACTTACAAACGACTCCTACTTGCAAACGCAAGAAGACAACAGGAAGTGAGAGGAAATCTACCACTAGGAAGGAAAATTCTCTCCTGTAAGAATAAATATGGGAGAAAGGTGTCTCCTCTGTACTGATGCTTTATCAGCAATCCTTGTTTCAAGAAAAACACCACATTTCAAAAACAGTTGTCATTGGGACGGAAAGTGAGGTGAAATGTTCTGAACAGGGGCACAGACAGCAAAACAAATGTTACAGGGGTGATAACCCTTACCTATGTTTTCCAAAAAGTTTAAAAATAGATTTTTGGGCTGGAGCTACACTTCAACAATGTACCTGTTCAAAATTACAAACAGATTCTACATAAGAACAAACCTACAGTCCCTGTCTTGTATGCACCGCCTGTATACGGCTGTTCAGAGTATATAGGGCCTTTTTTATTTTATGTGCGGGGTTCCCCTTAATATCCATACAAGACCCAAAGGGGCTGGTAATGGGCTGGGGTAGGGGGGGGGGGGGGGGGGTCATGGGGTAGCTATGCCATTTTTCTTAAAGAATTTCATCCATATTACCGGGACCAGACATTACATTAAAGCCGCAAGCAGTTTTAAATGGCTTTTTTTTCCTTTAGAAGTGTCATTTTGTGCAGGGACAGTTCTAAACACGGGAAACACGTGGCACTTCACAGGCATACTTTAGACACCCCCCAGGTACGATATTTAAAGGAATATTTGACTTTTTTTTTTTCACTTTATGCATCATTAAAATGACTGCTCCCGAAAAACGACCGTTTTTAAAACTTCTTTTTGCATTGATACATGTCCCCTGGTGCAGAACCCGGGTTCCCAAACCCTTTTTAGGACAATAACATGCATAATAGTTGTTATAATTAGCACTTTAGAATTCGAACGTTCGCATCCATTGTATTTAATAGGGTTCTAATGTTCGTTCGAACTTCCGGTCCGTTCGCGGGTTCTGGTGCGAACCGAACCCGGGGGTGTTCGGCTCATCACTACTCATATGTAGTGAATGTACTTTAACCCTTATCTTGTTTTAATAAAATTCAGCACTTAGATGCTGGCGTCCTCTCTTGGTTTATCTTTCCAATAGAGAAAATATTCTTGTCAATAATTAGTTAATATTATTTGAAGAACAGATAGGACAATCTGAGAATATAAAATAAATACATATTAAAAACTATCAAATATTTAAAGCAAAGCTATAGTCTGCAATAAATACCTTGGCTCTAATGGTCTGATAGTCACAATGTCCCTTGCCGACACCTTCTCCCCAGCTTCTTCTGGGTGGCAGTCTTTGACCACCTTGATTGGTTAAAGGGGTTGTAAAGGTTCGTTTTTTTTTTTTTCTAAATAGCTTCCTTTAAGCTAGTGCATTGTTGGTTTACTTACCTTTTCCTTCTATTTCCCTTCTAAATGTTTTTTTTTCTTTGTTTTCTTTGTCTGAATTTCTCACTTCCTGTTCCTCCTCAGTAAGCTGTTCTGGCTGACTAAACACCGCTCGGATGATGGTGTGAAGTTTACTGAGGAGAAACAGGAAGTGAGAAATTCAGACAAAGAAAAAAAACATTTAGAAAGGAAATGGAAGGAAAAGGTAAGTGAACCAACAATGCACTAGCTTAAAGGAACCTATTTAGAAAATAAAAAACGAACCTTTACAACCCCTTTAATGCAGGATGATGTAATTCAAGGGCACGTGCCAGAATGTGTACATTTTAAAGAAGACTCCAAGCAGGCAGGTAGGATTATTTCATTGCAGAAGAGACTTTACATATCGCTTCTGCAATAAACAGCCAATGTTTTTTATAGAAAGACTTTATTTCCACTTTTATTCAGAAAGGAGCTTGACACGTTTTCTCTTTAACCCCTTCCCGACCAGCCGCTGCAGTTATACTGCGGCAGGTTTGCTCCCCTGCGAGAGTAGTCGTAGCTGTACGTCAGCTCTTTAAGACGCTTAAGCGTGTCCCTGGAGCCGATGCACGTGCCCGGTGGGCGCGATGACTGCCGGGCACCTGCGATCGCTCGTGACAGAGCGAGAACCGGGATCTGTGTGTGTAAACACACAAATCCGGTTCTCTCAGGGGAGAGGAGACAAATTGTGTGCTCCTACTAAGTAGGGACACTAATCGGTCTCCTCCCCTAGTCAGTCCCACCCCCCCCCCCACAGTTAAAATGCACCTAGGGAACACAGTTAACCCCTTGATCGCCCCCTAGTGTTAACCCCTTCCCTGCCAATTACATTTTATACAGTAATCAGAGGCTATTTTTAGCTCTGATCGCTGTATAAATGTCCCTGGTCCCAAAAAAGTGTCAAAAGTGTCCAATCTGTCCGCCACAATGTCGCAGTCATGATAAAAAACGCTGATCACCGCCATTACTAGTAAAAAATAAAAATAAAATAAAAATGAAATAAATCTATCCCCTATTTTGTAGACGCTATAACTTTTGCGCAAACCAATCAATATACGCTTATTGCGATTTTTTTTTTGATTTTTTTTTTTTACCAAAAATATGTAGAAGAATACATATCGGCCTAAACTGATGAAGAAATTTGTTTTTGTTTTTTTTAATTTTGGGATATTTATTATAGCAAAAAGTACAAAATATATAATTTTTTTTACAAATTGATGCTCTTTTTTTTGTTTATAGCGCAAAAGAGGTGATCAAATACCATCAAAAGAAAGCTCTATTTGTGGGGAAAAAAGGACATCAATTTTGTTTAGGTACAGCGTCGCACGACTGCGCAATTGTCAGTTAAAGCGACGCAGTGCTGTATCGCAAAAAATGGCCTGGTCATCAAGGGGGCAAATCCTTCCGGGGCTAAAGTGGTTAAATTAAAAGGCTAAATACTTCCAGATCACTGCACTGAACACCCAAAGCTTACACAGTTGCATTCCAAGCTGAATATCAGATGACTTCTGGATCACCACACTGTGCAAATTACGCATGTGTGTTCTGGAATATTGAACTATTGCATTCCCACTTGCTCAGGACAAGCAGGAGGGAAGAATCAATGAAGAAATGTCCTTCTGCATCTGCCCCGAGCTGTCACATTGCTTGACTGTCATACCTGTCTGGTGGGAGTTTATAATATACAGCCCTTGTCTCAATACAGTAGAAAAATGTACTTGTAGTAGTTAGTGCGCCTCTTGAACTAAATTTCTATAATCTTTAATTAACAAACGTTTGCTACATTATGATCTATCTGATTTTTTAAATAAACATTAATTAATGAATTAATAGGAATAAATAATAAATCCTGGTACAGATGTAAATAGGATATTAGTAACTATCTAAAATATGAATATAAATTTACAAAAAAAGATGATGACTCTATTACTCCAAATTACCAACTCTTTTATTAAATTATATTTTATAAGACAAATAGACTGCGTACTGTGGAGGTGCAGTTGCACTGAGCATGTACAGTTGTCCCAGAGCTTAGTAAATAAGGCAACACTTCACTTTGCAAAGATTACCCAATCACATGTAAGAAAAATAAAAAAAACAGCATTTTTGCTTGCATGTGATTGGATGATGGAAGTCAGCAAAGCTTCCCCTCATTTACTATTCTCTCTCACCAAAAGTGGATCCGTTATAGAGATCACACTTTCAGTGTTTAAATTGTAGAAGCAGAACACAATGTTTTTTTCTCAAGAAATCCTGTATGCTGCAAATAAAATATCCATCGCCAACTTGAATTAAATGGCAGCCATAGACTTACATTTTAATCTCAATACTCTTATGCCGCGTACACACGATCGTTTTTCACCTCGTTAAAAATGCAATTTTTTAACTTGGGCATTAAAAACGATCGTGTGTAGGCTCTAGAGCATTTTTAACGACGTGAAAAACATCCTAAATTTTTTTAGAACCTGCTCTGTTTTTTCACGTCGTTTTTCATGTCGTTTTTTTTCCCGTCGTGAAAAACGGTAGTGTGTATGCTTTTACGAGGGGAAAAAAAACGTGCTCAGAATCAAGTATGAGACTGAAGCACTCGTTTTGGTAAAGCTAGTGTTTGTAATGGAGATAGCACATTCATCATGCTGGAAATTATTGCATCGTTTAATGCAGCGCATTCCTTTCTTCTTTAGATAATGCTTAAATAATGAACTTCTTTTGCTAATGATATTCTGAGTTATGTCAAACTTGTTTGTTAGTAATTCTTAGTGATCTCATGAACTTATTTTTGTTTTGTTAAGCCAGATCTCCGTCATAAATTATTAAATACTTTCAAATATCTTCAAACAATTTTTATTTATTTTTTTTGCTTTTATATTTAGGAATGTTTTTTTATTTTAATTTTCTTTTGTGTGTCAAGTTACCACACCAACATTATACATTTTTATTATTTTCCCTCAAGGAGGTTTGTGTCCCTTGTTAATTTAAAAATTATTTTTAGAAATGTCCCTGCCTGCTCACTATCAAACTCTCTTTTTGAATTGAATTCACATAGTCAAGTATTTTCTGTAAATCAAATAATCCTTTGTTTAGGCAGATAACAAATTAAAGGGGAAGGCAGCACTGGAGACCCTGCTTGAATTTGTGCATCCTTTGGACCCCACAGCAAACATCAAAGAATAGAACACCAAACTCTGTAATAACCTAAAAAAAAAAAAGAAAAGGAGCACAATCTTGTCTTGGACTCCCAGAGGTCAGGAACAGCAGCAGATAAGTCAGATATGTCCCCAGTCTGTGGTACTACAGCAGTCATTATTTTTTCCTCTTCCTTGTAGCCTTCTCTCCAGCCTTCTCTGCAGCCTTCTCTGCAGCCTTTGTTGAGCGCTTCCTCGGAGGCTGGGTCCCAGAAGGAGTGCTTGTGACAGGAGGAGGAGGAGGAGGTGGAGGAGGAGGGACGACCTCAGTTATATCTGTGAACTTGGTAAGTTCACCAAGCAACCACCTTCAGCATTAAATTTTCACTGTACAGGCATTGCCTCATCTCCATCTGGCTTAATTTATGGGCCAGAACTGCGGCATAGCCCTCTTCAACAGAGGGGGCCTCTCTGAGGGCCGCAGTAGCCTCTCGAAGAAAGGCCCGGGTTTCCTCCTCCACCTGCCTAACCCTCCTTGGCATTCGTTGCTGGATTTTAAGGGGAGGCATCTGGGCTCTTGTGCTAGGCCTGGCCTCCTCCTGTGTGCCACTGGGCCCAGCCTCCTCCTGTGTGCAAGAAAAGAAAAACAATGCGCCTACTAAGTGCAGTATGTTAGTAATTTATTTTAAAAAAAGTTAAAATAACAGCCAAATGGCTACTCACAAGATGGAAGTGGAGTACAGGCATAGGTATATTCCTCTCTGTAAGTTGTCTGCGGAGGGCATGAGTCAGTCCGTGCATCTGTGGTCTCCCATTTATGGAATGCTGCCAAGGTGGGGAAGTGCACTATAATAATGCTGCAGCGATGGGGAGGTTGCAGTGAAGAGATGGATGTGAGGCACTGTCGCTCTGTGACAGTGTGAACGTTCAATTTGCCGCAGCATACGGCGTTAGGTTCACGCTGGAGCGCAGTCTGCTTCGGCGACCGTACGTGACGTCAATGGCAGGTGATGACTGATGACGCGTTTCAATGCTTCCGCATTTTCCTCTGATACTCTCTATGAAAATGAGTATGAAGGATAGCCCTTTATGTGGACTGCAGTTACTGTTGTGGCATACCTCGCAACATTTTGAGATCTCCTCCTGTGTGCCACTGGGCTCTGCTCTGCCTCCTCCTGGTCCCCAACGTCACCCTCTTCCTGGCTCTGCTCTGGCTGTAGAAAAGAAAGGGACATACTTATATTTTTGGCATCATAAATCACACACACTTTTCACCTCCTGACATTTGGAAAATGAATGGCAAAAGTGATTAAAAATACACTATTTCTGACCCCTGCATTTTTTTTGCTTGTCCCCATCAATTTTGACCACTACTGTCTATTGCTATGTCAAACAATTTTTGAACAGACATTAAATAGATAGCAATAGTAACATCTATTTTTCATCGTCACTTTTGTTATATATAATAAATCTAGATATCAATACTATACCTGGCTCCATATCTCCAAATCAAGCTCCTCAAGGACCTCTGCTTGATCCTCCGAAGAAGCCAGAGCTCGATTCCGCTTGTTTCTTGTTGCTTGTTGCAAGGAAGGCTGGAGGGTTGGCTGGAAGGATAGCTGGAGGGTTGGCTACAAGGAAAGCTGGAGAGACCTCTGGGGGGAGGGGTTGACAGAGATTCCCTGACTTCCAGATGGTCATCCAGAAATGCTAACTTGCTGTAGTACCACAGACTGGGTTTATAAACCTTATCTGCTGCAGCACCTGACCTCTGGGACTTCAGGACCATATTCCGCTGTGTCCTGTATGTGTCCCTAATGGTACCTAGTTTGGTGTTCACATCTTGGATGGTTGCTGTGGGGATCACGGTTTGTACAAATCCAAGCAGCCTCTCCAGTGCTGCTGTCCTGGCAGCTTTATTTTTATTTTTTGCATTTTTTCGTTTGCCACAGAACAGGGAGTTCCTCCCATCTGTCCAGGAACTCCCCCATGAACTCAGGACTCTTGAAAGCCTGCATCTTTTCTGAAAGTCAAAAACAACACAAAAATACTATTGTCAGTCAAGATTCAACAAATAATCTTTTGGAACATATATAGGCCACAATCTCATCCACTGATGAAACCAAAATCCCCAAAATGTTAGGTACCTTTGTTAATACGTTCGTTGCTAACTCCCTCTTCCGACAAACGAACGTATTTATGAGACATGGGTATTAGCTTGATATACACTGCGCATGCGTGAAACTCTGTACGCTTTCCCCGCCCCTGACGTTCGATATAGTACTTTCCCCACCCCTTCTCGCTCGTCGTAGTGCTAAACAACATGGTGTAGACACAGGTGGCTGAGATTACCTCTACAGAGGAGGAAATTCCTGGGGAACCCAAATCCTGAGCCCGGAGATATAAGGCATCCAACATGACATTCGAGGAGATGGTGGACATTTTGAAGAGGGAGAATTATGATGCCAAGCATGGGCCGTAACAAAAGGCCTAATCTTGTCAAGACCAAAATTATGGGGAAAGTGGTTAAAACTCTTCACCAAAAATTCGGGGTGTGCAGAACAAAGGAACAGCTCCGAAAACGATGGTCTGATCTCAAGTTGCGGGAGCCCGACCAATACAAAAGAATAAAGAAAGTTTTAGGAAAAAGTAATTTTTCATGCATTTCAAAAGCAAATTATTATTACTTGTATTATGCTGCGTGTTTTTTGCTTTAATCTAGTACAGTGAAATATAGCAACTTTCATGTTCGTCAGCACAGTAAACGGACTTAGTAAACCTCTTTCTACGTACACTTATTAATACGATGTTTTGGGATCATCCAGCGTTGCAAAACAAATTACCATGTATTTTTTTGGGAGATGATTTTTGGTAATTTTTTTGTTTTTTTTGGGGGGGGGACTATATTTTAGAAAAATAAAGGGTATGCATTGTAATGTTAAAGGAGAGAATGCTCAGCAGCTGTTTAAACATCTGGACTCAGTAGTGCAAGTGTGGCCCAACAGAACAACCTTTTTAGGGTGTCACACACAGGTGATCCAGGGTATATACTTGGGGGTGTTTCAATGTGTCAAGCTTCTTTAAAATAAGTAGATGTTCCTGTTTTTGGTATGTATCCAATCATGTGTTCAGGTTGTAACTTGGGCATAACTGAAAATTGTACCACACTTCCAAAGAATGTTTCATATTTCTCTTTTAGGGATTATTTTGTAATATAATTCTGATTTAGTAAATAAACTATACCTTTTATTGCAATCTCAATAGGGCTTCAAAAAGGTTTGACAGATAAGCCTAGAAAACCACCACCTCCAAAAAGACACCCAGAACCACATGATGTAGAGGAACGTGAAGTGGAGGAAGTGGAAAGTGGCACCACAACAGGTCAGTGTCAAACAACACAGATGCAGGTTAATAGATGTAGGCCTACATATTCTATAGAACATGTTTGTTTTGAATTTTTTAGGTGCTGTTCTGCCTGAAGACCCCGTAAAGTTTACTTACAAGTCACAGTGCACAGATCCTGATCCAATACCTCATGGTCTGCTGTCGTGACCTAGAAAAAATAAAGGCAGACTTGATACAGATCAGGCAAAATACCAAGCTGGTGGAGGAAAGGCTACAAAATATCATGGCTGTGCTTGGGCATGTTTAATTTTTTAACACCCAAAAAAATTGAACTTGCTGTGTTTTTGCAGGTTTTGGTTTCGTTTTAATGTTTAATTAATACTACATGTATAATTTTTGTAAAAATTTTTGGGTGTAAGTTTTTTTAAGCATGCTTGTTCATGCGTTTTACCGCCAAAAATATTTTGGAACACTCAAAATTTCCAAACTAGTTTTGTAAAAAAAATTGCTAAAAATTACAAAAAATAAAAAGATTTTGAAGCAAACAAATGTGTGCCTTAATTATGTAAATGTTGGCCAAAGTAAAAAAAAAAATTGTTTGGGTTTTACACTGACAATGAAGGGTATTTAACAATGTTAAATACACATGGCAATACAAGTGCACTAGGAGAAACATAAAAGAAAAAAAAAGAAAAACACAATACAAAGAAAGTTTTTCAGAAAGATTTTTATTTACAAAATAATAAAGCTAAAAATCCACAGGCATATCAATGGCCCCCCTACCCACAAAATAGTCAACATATTGCTGCCGAACATCACGGCCAGTTTGGGGGGCCAAGCCTGGACGGCCAGCTTCCAGGGCCACTAAATTGGTATTGTCCTGTAAAGATGCCTCAGGCCCACTCAATGTAAGGTAATTTGGGGAATGGACCCGTAAAAAGTTATAAAGGACACAACAGGTCATGACCACATGGTTCCATTTATAGGGGGCAAGATGGATGGAGGTGAGAAACAAGCGGAATAGGCTGGCCATGATGCCAAAGGCATTTTCCACCACCCTTCTGGCTCTGGCCAGCTGATAGTTAAACACCGTCCTCTCAGGGGTGAGGGTGCGTTGAGGAAATGGCCACATTAAATGGGGACCCAGGCCAAACGCCTCATCCGCTACAAACACAAATGGGAGTCCCTCCACATTCTGCTCCGCTGGTGGCAAGGCCAGCTCATCTGATATGAGCCATTGGCCAAACTCATTCTGAGCAAAGACTCCTCCATCTGACATACGTCCATTTTTTCCTACGTCCACATATAGAAATTCGTAGGTGGCCGACACCACTGCCATCATGTTAATGCTGTGGAACCCCTTGTAATTGTAATAATAGGACCCCGAATGGGGTGGTGGTACGACCCGAACATGCTTGCCGTCGATGGCCCCTCCACAGTTTGGAAAGTTCCATCGTTGGGCAAACTGAGATGCCACATTCTGCCATTCATGTGGCGTAGAAGGGAACTGTGGAGTTAAAAAAAAATGATTAATACTTTCAGACATAAACATTGCAAGCAGATTTGACAAAATCATTCCTGGCCAAGATCAATAAAAAAATAGACAGATTGGTAAATGATTTGTAAACAGCAAAAAAGCCACAAAAAAAAAAACACAGTCACTTATCAAATCCAACAACCCCTCTGATGAGCCATTTAAGATATTTTATGGGGGGGGGGGGGTTTGAAGATGAGTTGGGGACCTCACAAATCAAAGCTGCAGCACTCTGTATGAAGTGAAAGAAAATGAAACATTCCTAAGCAATCTTTAGGGGGAGTTTAAGGTAAAGCAATACAATGGAGCAGACAACAAAAGAAAGGGAAGTGACTAGGCTAGGTGGGTATGGCCCCAGGACAGCATGCTGGAGAGGTTAGTTAGGGTAAAAAATAATGTAGGCCAAAAAAAGAACAGGAAAAAATACACAACATGCATGTGGAGAAAGGGGACATTCCCAGCATATTAGAATCATGGGAATTAGGGACTGATGAAATAAATAATAAACATTATTAGGCAAGAAATACATAAAATGTGATGTTTTAAAGTAGAAAACTTACCTTAATATAGTCCTCCTGCAAAACTTGAAGGATGGCAGAACAAGTCTCTGGTATAATGATCCCCAGAGCCTGGGGGGAGATGCCTGTTGAGAACTTGAGGTCCTGCACGCTTCTCCCAGTCGCCAGGTATCGCAACGTGGCGATGAGCCTCTGCTCAACAGTGATGGCTTCCCGTATAATGGTGTCCTGCCTGGTAATATAGGGGGACACCAAAGCCAACAGATGCTGAAATACGGGGTCAGACATCCTGAGAAAATTTCTGTAGTCCTCAGGATTATTCTCCCTGATCTCCCGCAACAAAGGCATGTGACAGAACTGGTGCCGCTGGAGCAACCAATTCTTGGTCCATGAACTCCTCCTCACCCTGTTCATGGCCTGGAGTCGGTATACAGCATGAACCCCTGCTCCAACTACAGCACAAACTCTACGACGAGTACGTAGCCGCAACATGGCTAGATAACGGTCGGCTGCTCAGAACGCACTAAAAGAACGCACGGAAGAACAGCAAGGCCTATGAAGAACGAGCTGAAAAACAGTAACGAGCAGACAAGAACGCACTGAATAAACAGATACGAACTGACTACAAGCACTGAAAGACAGATACGAACCCACAAGCACAAACTGAACTCCACAAAACGATCTTCAAAGCACGAAGACTGAAAAGCGCGAATCGTCTCTCACCAAACTTTTACTAACACGCGGTAACACGAAATTAGCAAAAGCGTCCCAAAGGGTGGCGCCATTAGAACGGAACTTCCCCTTTATAGTGCCGTCGTACGTGTTGTACGTCACTGCGCTTTGCTCGAGCGTTTTTTTTCATGATCGTGTGTACGCAAGACAGGGTTGAGAGGAAACAAGAAAAAAAACGTCGGTTTTAAAAATGACATTAAAAACGGACGTGTGTACGCGGCATAATGTTTTCTTTATCTGTATCTAATAATGTTCATCAATTCATGTACTTTTTTATTTTATTTTTATTTTCATCATCATTTTTTGTATGATTATATTCATATTTATATACTTACTAATATCATATTTAAACCTGTATCAACACTTAATATTAATTACTTGAACTCATTTTTAAAACTAAGATTGATCATATATAAAAGTTTGTTACTTAAGGGTTTTAGAAGTTTACTTCAAGAGAAGCTCCAACTACTTTAAGTACAGGGGGCCGAGCTCTCATTCCTTTTTTCCCTTGTACTGAGATAACAGCACAGACATATATAATAAACTCTCACCAGACAAGTATGACAGTCAAGTGATGCGACAGCTCAGTAGGTCATTTTAAGTTTGATTTTCCCTCCTGCTGCCCTTGTGCAAGCTGGAATGCATTAGTTAAAGGCATCTGTTACTCAGCCTGGAACGCAACTGTGTAAGCTTACGAACCACGCTTGTGCAGTTATTCAGTGTGGCAATCTGGAAGTCTTTACCTTGAAATTCAGCATTTTCATTTGAAGAGAAAGTGCGCCAAGTGCCTTCTATGACACAAGTGCTGTGCATGGAATGGAACCGGGCTTAGCAGTTCTTAAATGTAAATCACCATTTATTTATTTTTTGCATTATTTAACAATTATATACTTGATCACTTTCCATATGTATTTATAACATGTTGTATGTATCTTTAGATTATACTATGTGTTCTTTAACCACTTAAGCCCCGGACCATTTGGTAGCTAGAGGACCAGAGGTGATTTCAGAATTTTGCACTGCGCTGCTTTAACTGTAAATTGTGCGGACATGCAAAGTTGTACCCAAACGAAATTTGCGTCCCTTTCTTCCCACAAATAGAGCTTTCTTTTAATGGTATTTGATTGCCTCTGTGATTATTTTTTTTTGCGATATAAACGGAAAAAGACCGAAAATTTTGAAAAAAAAATTATATTTTCACTTTTTGTTATAAGAAAAATCGAATAAACTCAATTTTAGTCATACATTTAGGCCAAAATGTATTCAGCCACATGTCTTTAGTAAAAAAAATGTCAATAAGCGTATATTTATTGGTTTGCGCAAAAGTTATAGCGTTTACAATCTAGGGTACATTTTCTGGAATTTACACAGCTTTAAATTTATGACTGCCTATCTCATTTCTTGAGGTGCTAAAATGGCAGGGCAGTACAAAACCCCCCTAAATGACCCCATTTGGGAAAGTAGACACCCCAAGGAAATTGCTGAGAGGCATGTTGAGCCCATTGAATATTTTTTTTTTTTGTCCCAAGTGATTGAATAATGACAAAGAAAAAAATTAATTACAAAAAGTTGTCACTAAATGATATATTGCTCACACATGCCATGGTTATATGTGGAATTACACCCCAAAATACATTCTGCTGCTTCTCCTGAGTACGGGGATACCACATGTGTGGGACTTTTTAGGAGCCTAGCCACGTACGGGACCCCGGAAACCAAGCACCGCCTTCAGGATTTCTAAGGGCACAAATTTTTGATGTCACTACTCACTACCTATCACAGTTTCGAAGGCCATAAAATGCCAAAATAGCACAAAACCCCACCAAATGACTCCATTTTGGAAAGTAGACACCCCAAGCTATTTACTGAGAGGCATGTTGGGTTCATGGAATATTTTATATTTTGCCACAAGTTGCGGGAATATGACAAACTTTTTTTTTTTGCACAAAGTTGTCACTAAATGATATATTGGTCACACATGCCATCGGCATATGTGAAATTACACCCCAAAATACATTCTGCTGCTTCTCCTGAGTACGGGGATACCACATTTGTGGGACTTTTTGGGAGGCTAGCCACGTACGGGACCCCAAAAACCAAGCACCGCCTTCAAGGTTTCTAAGGGCATAAATTTTTGATTTCACTCCTCACTACCTATCACAGTTTTGAAGGCCATAAAATGCCAAGATAGCACAAAACCCCCCAAAATGACCCCATTTTGGAAAGTAGACACCCCAAGGAAATTGCTGAGAGGCATGTTGAGCCCATTGAATATTTTTTTTTTTTTTGTCCCAAGTGATTGAATAATGACAAAAAGAAAAAAAAAATGTACAAAAAGTTGTCACTAAATGATATATTGCTCAAACATGCCATGGTTATATGCGGAATTGCACCCCAAAATACATTTGGCTGCTTCTCCTGAGTACGGGGATACCACATGTGTGGGACTTTTTGAGAGCCTAGCCGCGTAAGGGCCCCCGAAAACCAAGCACCGCCTTCAGGATTTCTAAGGGCACAAATTTTTGATTTCACTCCTCACTACCTATCACAGTTTTGAAGGCCATAAAATGCCAAGATAGCCCAAAACCCCCACAAATGACCCCATTTTGGAAAATAGACACCCCAAGCTATTTGCTGAGAGGCATGGTGAGTATTTTACAGCTCTCATTTGTTTTTAAAAATGAAGAAAGACATATTTTTTATTTATTTTTTTCAATTTTCAAAACTTTGTGACAAAAAGCGAGATCTGCAAAATACTCAACATACCTCTCAGCAAATAGCTTGGGGTGTCTACTTTCCAAAATGGGGTCATTTGGGGGGGTTTTGTGCCATCTGGGCATTCCATGGCCTCCGAAACTGTGATAGGCAGTGAGGAGTGAAATCAAAAATTTACACCCATAGAAATCCTGAAGGCGGTGCTTGGTTTTCGGGGTCCTGTACGCGGCTAGGCTCCCAAAATGTCTCACACATGTGGTATCCCCGTACTCAGGAGAAGCAACAGAATGTATTTTGGGGTGCAATTCCACATATAACCATGGCATGTTTGAGCAATATATAATTTAGTGACAACTTTTTGTACATTTTCTTTTTTTTTTCTTTTTGTCATTATTCAATCACTTGGGACAAAAAAAAAAATATATATTCAATGGGCTCAACATGCCTCTCAGCAAATAGCTTGAGGTGTCTACTTTCCAAAATGGGGTCATTTGGGGGGGGGGTTTGAACTGTCCTGGCATTTTATGCACAACATTAGGAAGCTTATGTCACACATCATCCACTCTTCTAACCACTTGAAGACAAAGCCCTTTCTGACACTTTTTGTTTACATAAAAAAAAAAATATTTTTGCAAGAAAATTATGTTGAACCCCCAAACATTATATATTTTTTTAAAGCAAAGGCCCTACAGATTAAAATAGTGGGTGTTGCATTTTTTTTTCCACACAGTATTTGCACAGCGATTTTTCAAACGCATTTTTTGGGGGGAAAGCACACTTTTTTTATTTTTAATGCACTAAAAAACACTATATTGCCCAAATGTTTGATGAAATAAAAAAGATGATCTTAGGCCGAGTACATGGATACCAAACACGACATGCTTTAAAATTGCGCACAAACGCGCAGCGGCGACAAACTACATTCATTTTTAAAAGCATTTATAAGCCTTTACAGGTTACCACTAGGGATGAGCTTCGAGTTCGAGTCGAACTCATGTTCGACTCGAACATTGCCTGTTCGCCCGTTCGCCGAACAGCGAACAAATTGGGGTGTTCGCGGCAAATTCGAAAAATCTATGGGAGAAATCTAAAGTGCTAATTATAAAGGCTTATATGCAAGTTATTGTCCTAAAAAGTGTTTGGGGACCCGGGTCCTGCCCCAGGGGACATGTATCAATGCAAAAATAAGTTTTAAAAACGGCCGTTTTTTCGGGAGCAGTGATTTTAATAATGCTTAAAATGAAAAAATAAAAGTGAAATATTCCTTTAAATTTCGTACCTGGGGGGTGTGTATGATATCCATGTGAAGTGGCGCATGTTTCCCGTGCTTAGAACTGTCCCTGCAAAAAGTGTCATTTTTGAAAGAAAAAAATGCATTTAAAACTGACTCGCGGCTATTAATGAATTGTCGGCTCCCGGCAATACAAACAAAAGTCATTGATAAAAAAAGAAAAAAAAGCGTGGGGGTTCCCCAGAATTCAATTACCAGGCCCTTCAGGTCTGGAATGGATATTAAGGGGAACCCCGCCGCAAATAAAAAAAAAATTGACGTGGGGTTCCCCCAAATATCCATTCCAGGCCCTTCAGATCTGGCATGGATTTTAAGGGGAACTCCACCCCAAATTAAAAAAAAAATGGCGTGGAGTCCCCCTAAAAATCCATACCAGACCCCTTATCCGAGCATGCAACCTGGCCGGCCGCAGGGGAAAAGGGGGGGACGAGAGAGCGGCCCCCCCTCCCTCCTGAACCGTACCAGGCCACATGCCCTCAACATGGGGAGGATGTCCCCATGTTGATGGGGACAAGGGCCTCATCCCCACAACCCTTGCCCGGTGGTTGTGGGGGTCTGCGGGCGGGGGGCTTATCGGAATCTGGAAGACCCCTTTAACAAAGAGGACCCCCAGATCCCGGCCCCCCCCTATGTGAATTGGTAAGGGGTACATTGTACCCCTACCATTTCACGAAGAAAGCGTAAAAAAATGTTTAAAAAAACACACAAACACCTTGAAAAAGTCCTTTATTTAAAAAAAAAAAAAAAAAAAAACATTCCAGCGGTGAAATCCAGTGTCCCGCGGCGATCCCGATGTCCAGCGCTGTCCGTCATTGGTTGTGCCTGAGCGGACCTGATGGGGAACTCCCTCTCAGTATTTTAAATGTATAGACCCGCCCCTTCTAAAGTTCCCCATCAGGTCCGCTCAGCGGACCAGATGCGGAACATGAGAAGGGGCGGGTCTATACATGTATTACCAAAGTGAGAGCAGTTCCCCATCAGGTCCGCCTCCTCGGTATGTCAGACCCGCCTACGTCATTGGCTTGAGCGGGGAACTTCCTTCACTGTGTAATTTAAATTTACACAGTGAAGGAAGTTCCCCGCTCAAGCCAATGACGTAGGCGGGTCCGACATACCGAGGGGGCGGACCTGATGGGGAACTGCTCTCACTTTGGTAATACATGTATAGACCCGCCCCTTCTCATGTTCCGCATCTCGTCCGCTGAGCGGACCTGATGGGGAACTTTAGAAGGGGCGGGTCTATACATTTAAAATACTGAGAGGGAGTTCCCCATCAGGTCCGCTCAGGCACAACCAATGAAGGACAGCGCTGGACATCGGGATCGCCGCGGGACACTGGATTTCACCGCTGGAATGTTTATTTATTTATTTTTTTAAATAAAGGACTTTTTCAAGGTGTTTGTGTGTTTTTTTAAAAAAAAAATTTACGCTTTCTTCGTGAAATGGTAGGGGTACAATGTACCCGTTACCAATTCACATAGGGGGGGGGGGCGGGATCTGGGGGTCCCCTTTGTTAAAGGGGTCTTCCAGATTCCGATAAGCCCCCCGCCCGCAGACCCCCACAACCACCGGGCAAGGGTTGTGGGGATGAGGCCCTTGTCCCCATCAACATGGGGACATCCTCCCCATGTTGAGGGCATGTGGCTTGGTACGGTTCAGGAGGGAGGGGGGCCGCTCTCTCGTCCCCCCCTTTTCCCCTGCGGCCGGCCAGGTTGCGTGCTCGGATAAGGGGTCTGGTATGGATTTTTAGGGGGACTCCACGCCATTTTTTTTTTAAACTTGGGGTGGAGTTCCCCTTAAAATCCATGCCAGATCTGAAGGGCCTGGTAATTGAATTCTGGGGAACCCCCACGCTTTTTTTTTTTTTTTTTCTCAATGACTTTTGTATGTATTGCCGGGAGCCGACAATTCATTAATAGCCGCGAGTCAGTTTTAAATGCATTTTTTTTCTTTCAAAAATGACATTTTTTGCAGGGACAGTTCTAAGCACGGGAAACATGCGCCACTTCACATGCATATCATACACACCCCCCAGGTACGAAATTTAAAGGAATATTTCACTTTTATTTTTTCATTTTAAGCATTATTAAAATCACTGCTCCCGAAAAAACGGCCGTTTTTAAAACTTCTTTTTGCATTGATACATGTCCCCTGGGGCAGGACCCTGGTCCCCAAACACTTTTTAGGACAATAACTTGCATATTAGCCTTTATAATTAACACTTTAGATTTCGAACGTTCGAGTCCATTGTATTTAATAGGGTTCTAAAGTTTACACGAACATTTTGTCTGTTCGCAGGTTCTGGTGCGAACCGAACAGGGGGGTGTTCGGCTCATCCCTGGTTACCACGTTAGATTTACAGAGGAGGTCTACTGCTAAAATTACTGCCCTTGATCTGACCTTCGCGGTGATACCTCACATGCATGATGCAATTGCTGTTTATTATTTATTTTGCTTTTTTATTTTATTTTTAAACTGTTCCTTCCATATTTATTTTTTTTACCATTTTTATTGTTATCTCAGGGAATGTAAATATCCCCTATGATAGCAATAAGTAGTGACAGGTACTCTTTTTTTGAAAAAAATTGGGGGATTAGACCCTAGATCTTTCCTCTGCCCTCAAAGCATCTGACCACACCAAGATCGGTGTGATAAAATGCTTTCCCAATTTCCCAATGGCGCTGTTTATATCCGGGGGGGGGGGCATTCCCTCCCACTGCTTGTAAAAGCAGT
This sequence comes from Rana muscosa, assembly GCA_029206835.1. NCBI lineage: Eukaryota > Metazoa > Chordata > Amphibia > Anura > Ranidae > Rana > Rana muscosa. The sequence continues at coordinate 134,316,346 of CM055126.1, forward strand.
CTAGAGGCTAATTATCTGCTAGAATTGCTTTTACATGAAAGCCGGCCACTGGCTGAAAAGAATGATACCAAGATGATACCTAAACCTGTAGGCATCATTCTGGTATAAACATTCAAAGTCCAGCAACATACCAGTACGTTGCTGGTCCTTGTTGGACATGTATTGTAATCTTTTTTTTCATGCAGCCTGTTGGCTGAACGAAAAAAAGAGATTGATCGGTGGGTATGCCCACCATTAGAATACCTCCCTTCATCCACCCACTTCTAATGATGGGCATATATGCCTAAGCATGGGGGCATCCTCCCGCAAAAAAGTTATGCCGCGTACACACGGTCAGACTTTTCCACGGGCAAGCCTTCGTCGGAATTTCGACCGTATGTACGCGGCATAAAAGGTTATGCCGCGTACACACGGTCGGACTTTTCCACGGGCAAGCCTCCGTCGGAATTTCGACCGTATATACGCGGCATTAGGAGCAAAATCGCTCCTCCGCCCCTGCTGCCCCCATGCTTCGGCATATATGCTCTTTTTTTTAACTGTGGTGGTGAAATCACCTCCTACAGCGTTGGAGTCACGGCTTTATGTATCGTGGGAGCAAACGCTGTTGCGGTCAAGATAAATAGATCCGCTCTGCAACTGAATGGTGTACCTGCTAAGCAAATGATGGTTAACATTAAAACAAAGTAACATTACAGTACAACAGTAAGACCTTACCATACCATACCTGCAAAGCAAATACCAAAACAAAACCTAGTAAAAAATAAAACATTTTTTTAACGAAACCTGTGCCTAATATATATATATGCCGAAGCATGGGGGCATCCTCCCGCAAAAAAGTTATGCCGCGTACACACGGTCGGACTTTTCCACAGGCAAGCCTTCGTCGGAATTTTGACCGTATGTACGCGGCATAAAAGGTTATGCCGCGTACACACGGTCGGACTTTTCCACGGGCAAGCCTCCGTCGGAATTTCGACCGTATGTACGCGGCATTAGGAGCAAAATCGCTCCTCCGCCCCTGCTGCCCCCATGCTTCGGCATATATGCTCTTTTTTTTTAACTGTGGTGGTGAATTCACCTCCTACAGCACTGGAGTCACGGCTTTATGTATCGTGGGAGCAAACGCTGTTGCTGTCAAGATAAATAATTCCGCGCTGCAGTTGAATGGCGCACCTGAAAACAAAAAATTACCTGAAAAGCAAGCATGATAAAACATTGCAGAATGGAATACAGTAAAAAAGAGCAGAACAATAGAGAGAAAATAGAGAGAGAGAGAGAGAGAACAATAAAAATGACAACTATTTTTGGTTTTTTTCTTTTATATTTTTTTTGTGTTTTGTTTTTTACGTATTTTTTTTCTTTTTTACACTTTTTTTTTTTCCATAAAGTTTTTATTGAGCAAAATTCACAAACATCGTATTACAAGGTACAAAACAGAACAAGTGCAGTCAAAGAACCAGCTTTGGGTACATCATATAATGACAATACATGCATGTATAAGAACGTCCAGAACTCTTGTGTAAGTGGTAAAGGAAGTGTAGTCGGGCCGAAGCCATTATTGCTTTAAATCGCGTTCCGACTGTCTACTAAATTTGCTACTTGTCATATTGCTTCTGGCGTCGAAAAAGAAAAAGGGGGGTGGTGTCTATGGGGTAGAAGGAAGGAGATGAGGTGAGAGAAAAGAAGAAGAGAAAAAGAGAAAAAGAGAGAGGGATCCGACCCACAGAGGGGAGGCGAGAGAGAGAGGGAGGAAATGGGAAGGGGGAGGGAGATTGGGGGCTGGGGGACAACAACCAAAACGGGGGTCATGTCTAACACACTGATGGGGGTGGGGGGGTATTTATAATAACGTTGAAGGGGATGGGAATAGTTATAGCATAGGGGACCGGAAGGCGTAGGGGAGCGGATACAGTGAAGAAGAGGGGGCAGGGTGGGGGTAGGAGTAGGGATGAGGGTGAGGGGAGTGACCACTCGTTTAGTTGTCTGTGGATATGACCGGGGCGGTGTCACCCTAAAGGGTCGTTCTCTAGTCTGGGGGGACATGCTGTTTGTATTCAGCGGTTGTTTTGAAGTGTGACCAGCAGGACCAGGTAGTCGAGAATTTCTCCATTCTCTCCTGAGAAACGTGGATCAGCTCTTCCATGTCACAAATTCTAGAAATGGTCGTAAACCATTCTTTAAGTGACGGTGTATGGCTGGAGCGCCAGTGTTTGGGGATGCACAGTCTAGCCGCATTTACCATGTGCATGGCTAGGGATTTGAAGTAGACTTTTCTAGTTAGGGAGGTGTGGTGCAGGAGGAATTGTGCTGGTGTGAAGTCCAGGGTGTACGTAGTGATTGATGTGATGAGTCTGTGGACTTCCCTCCAAAAAGGTTGGATGTGTGTGCAATCCCACCAGATATGTAACATGGATCCCACTTCTGCATTACACCTCCAGCATGCGTTGGAGATTGAAGGGGCAAATTTGTGAAGGAGAGATGGGGTTCTATACCACCTAGTGAGCACTTTGTACCCATTCTCCTGGATGGCGACATTCAGCGACCTCCTATGTGCATATTCATGGACTCTCACCCATTCGACTGGTGTCAGGGGGGTAGGGAGATCTCTATTCCACGAGATTTGCGACGGTGAGGGGGTAGAGTCTTTGGGCTCTATAAGTAGGGGGTAAAGGAGGGAGATGAGGTGTCTTTGGGGGGTTTTACGATGACAAAGGGTTTCGAATGGAGTGAGTGGTCTTGTCCAGCTGTCATGAGCCGCATGAGTGGATAGAAAGTGATGTATTTGTCTGTAAGTCCAGAAAGGGAAGGTCGAGGTGTTGGAAATGCGCTTGAGGTCTTCGATCGAGGCGAGCTTGCCATCGATGTACAGTTGCGAAGCAAGAATGTCCTGAAATGGCCATTCATGTTTGAGGAAATTAGGTGACTCGCCCAGGAGGAATTCTGAATTTCCTCTCAGCGTAGTCAGCGGGCCCGGGGTGGGTGCAAGGGATCTGTTGGTGGGGGACGACTTGAGAAGCGCCAAGGAGGTGTGGATGAAAGGGTGTGAGACTACGGATTGCGGCCATTGTTTCGGGGCTAGCCAAGGGAGGAGTCGTATTGGAATGGGTGAGAAGGAGTCTTCAAGGGAGATCCAAATCTTTTCATAGGAATGAATACACCAATCAGCGATTCTCGTGAGGTGGCAGGCCAGAAAATATTTGTACAGATCCGGGAGAGCAATGCCCCCTTTAGACTTGGGCCAGGTGAGTCTAGTGTATTTGATTCTAGGGGGGGAGTCTTTCCACAAGAATGTGGAGCAGGCCTTCCGATAGGAAGAAAAAAATCCTGCGGGAATAGACAATGGGATGGTTTGGATCAGATACAGCAGACGTGGAAGTATGATCATTTTAATCAGAGCGGCCCGGCCAAACCACGAGACATTAAGTGTTGACCAATCCCTAAGGTGTTCTTGGGCCTTGTTCAGAGCTGGGTGAAAGTTGAGGGCATAAAGGTCCTTAAGACAGGGCGGGATCCGAATTCCAAGGTAGGAAATCGCAGTCTTTTCCCAATGAAATGGGAAGGACTCCTGACAATGGGTGACCTCCTGTAATGGGAGGGTAACATTCAGGGCCTGGGATTTTGTGTAGTTGATTTTAAGGTTTGAGATTGTACCAAAGGCTTCCAAATCTTGTAGGAGCGATGGGAGGGAGGTTCGCGGCGAAGTGAGAGAGAGCAGGATGTCGTCCGCAAAAGTGGCTACTTTAAATTCTCTGCCCTTAACCATCAGTCCCTTAACATCCGGGTTTTCTCTAAGTTTGTTTAAAAGGGGTTCTAGGGAGAGGATGTAGATCAGGGGGGAGAGGGGGCAACCTTGGCGTGTGCCATTGTTGATGGGAAAGGCGTTTGACAGGTGGCCGTTAACTCTCACCGCAGCCGTGGGACCAGCGTACAATGCCATTATGGAGGTGAGCATGCGGTCTTCCAGGCCTATGCCTTTTAGGACTTCTCGCATGTAGTCCCAGGCCACCCTGTCAAATGCCTTCTCTGCATCAAGCGAAAGTAGGAATCCCGGGGTTTTAGTTGAAGTGAGCCAATGATGTAGGTTGAGGGTTCGTATGGTGTTGTCCCGGGCTTCCCGACCCGGGACAAAGCCCACTTGGTCCCTGGAGATAAGGCTGGGGATCAGAGGCGTCAACCTGTTGGCAAGAATTTCGGAATAGATTTTTATGTCAACATTAAGGAGTGAAATCGGCCTATAGTTGGCCACCTGAAGGGGATCCTTCCCTTCCTTAGGGATTACGGTGATGTGTGCCTCTAACAGTCTGGTTGGTCGGTCTCGCGGGTTGGCCAGGGCATTAAACATCTGTAGGAGGTTGGGGGACAGGATATCTGCGAAGGATTTGTAATACTGGAGAGTGTACCCATCGGGGCCCGGGCTTTTGCCTAGCTTCATTTGTTTCAGGACTGTCTCTAGCTCTCCTGGCAAGAATTGCCCCTCTAGGGACTGTGCCTGCTGGGAAGACAGAGGTTTGGGACCATACTGAGAGAGAAAATCCGTGATGAGTGCATGGCGTGTTCCACCCAAGGCTCGGAGCGGCTGGTTGGGGTGAAGGTTGTAAAGTTTACTGTAAAAAGATTTGAATTCTTTTGCAATGTCCTCGTTCTTGGCCAGGAGAGTACCCCGGGGATCGCGTAAGGTATGTATGGTGGATGAGGGTTTGGCCGTCTGAACTGATCGGGCTAGAAGGCGACCGCTCTTGTTGCCCTGTTCATAAAAAACCTTCTGACCGAGGATGTATCGTCTCCTCGTGCGCTTGCCCAGTTCCTCTGCGAGAAGCATGCGGGTCTGGATTAGATCCTGTAGGGTGATCTGGGCTTGTGTTTGTTTATGGGACAATTCTAATGATCTAAGCCTTGTGAGAAGGGAGTTTATTCTTTCCTGGTGAAGTTTTTTGGCCTGAGAATTAAGGGTCATCAGTTCCCCCCTAATCACACACTTGTGGGCTTCCCATAGGGACAGTGGAGAAATGTCAGGACTAGCATTTTCCTGGAAGTATAGCTTAATACGTGTGCGAATGCGTTCCAGGATGATTGGGTCTTTCAAGCAGGAAGGATTAAACCGCCATACTTTGGTCTTGGGGCAGGTTTCTGGGAATGATAGTGTGACTGTAATGGGGTGGTGGTCTGAGAGGAACATCGGCTCAATGGAGGAGTGAAGAAGGGCGGGGAGGTCAGTCTGGGAAAGGAAGTACAGGTAGATTCTGGAGTATTTCTGGTGTGGGGCCGAGAAAAAGGTGTAGTCTTTGGTTGAGGGGTAAAGGGTGCGCCATGTGTCATGAAGGTTCAGGGATTGTGATTGGGCTTTGATGTGACGTAATGCCTTGTATGTAAGCGTTGACGTACCCGTGGAGGTGTCTAGGATGGGGTTTAAAGGTACATTGAAGTCACCACCCAGGAGGACTAGTCCGCTCTTGAATGTGGTCAGGAGGGCACAAGTCTTGCGGAGAAAGGAAACCTGGTGTTCATTAGGGCAATAGATGTTAGCCAGAGTAATTGGCTTAGATGCGTACGTTCCCTTAATAAAGATAAATCTTCCTTCTGGATCCACCAGGGAGTCCGTCAGAAGAAAATTGGCGTGTCTCGAGATGAGGATCGAGACCCCCTTGGATTTGGCGACCGGGTTAGTGGCATGTAGGGCAGAGCGGTATATGTGGTTAGTAAGTTTAGGAATAGCATCAGATCTAAAGTGAGTCTCCTGTAAAAAAATAAAGTGAGCCTTATGTTTTGTGAGTGAAGATAGGACCTGCGACCTTTTTTCTGGTACGTTAAGGCCTTTCGTGTTCAGTGAGACACATTTCAGGGTCAGAGGGGTAATTGTTCTAGGGGGGTCTGCATTGTTGGGCATTAGGAAGAGGCGGGGGAGGTAGTCTGGCTATCGAATATGATAGAGACTTACTCAAAGAGTGGGTGCGAGGGTCACTCCCCTGGTGTGAGGGGGGGGGGGAGAGAGGGGAGACAACACACAGGGGGAAGGATGGATTGGTGGGGGGGAAGACGAACCGAGGGGGAGGTCAGGAAGAGATAGGGATAGGAAGAATAAAGATATGCGAGTTGGAGGGGGGGGAGGTATCGAGAGAGGGAAAGAAAAGTACCAGAGGTGGGAGTCGCTGGGCTGTCCACCTGTGGGGGTCAAGGGTAAGATCTGGAGTGTCAGCCGCGTCTCTACGAGACCGCTGTGTGGGGGTAGTAGGGTGAACGGCGACCACAGCCTAACTGTGAACCTGGGGTCTGAGAGAAGCACGTGGGAGAACCCGTCAGCTGCGGGGTCCCATATAGTGTAGTGGGGAGCCTACCATAAGGAACAATCTACAGATGAATCGGGTGATAAGTGCATAGTAACAACACATAAATCAGCCTAACATAACATAACATAACATAACAATTTCCAATACTCGAAACTAGGGTCAGTAAAGGCAAGCCGTGCTATTGGCAAGTAGAACTCTGGGGAGAACTCAAGAGCAATCAACAACCTGCGAGGTATTCAGGGGGGATGACAACCTTTCCAAGCTACTCTGGGAAGGCAGTCTAAGGTGGGGGGTATGGTGAATGGGGGGGCGGGGACCGGAAGGGGGAGGGAGGGAGGAAGGGGGTAAGCACTGGGATATAAGGGGGGGTGGGGAAGGGCTGGGGGGTGGGATATGGGGGAGAAGGAGTGAGGAGGGATGAAAAAAAAAAGGGGTGGGAGAGAAGGGGGAGACAAAGGAGGGATGGGGAGGGAGGGGAAGGAGGAAGGTGAGGGGAGGAGGTGAGGGGAGGAGGTGGGGGGGGAGGAGGGGAGTAGAAGGTAAAGTGGGGGGAAAGAAGGGGGGTGGGGGGGAAGGAGGAGGGGATGGGGAAGGGGGGAGGGGGAAAGGGGGGGGCGAGGGGAGTAGGACCAGGTGGGGGGGGAGAAAGGAGAGGGGAGGGTGATAATGGGTGGGAGGACACCCAGGATGGGTTGGGGGGATGATGCTCCGAGTCTTTTCCGCGTGTCGGAGAGGGGGGGGGCCTTCGGGCCTTGACCTGGGCCGGCAGCCATCTTAGGGGAACTCCGTCAGCCCATTCCCCCGGCCAAATGTAGACAAGGGTGCGGGTTGGGGGAGAGTAAATGTGGACAGGGACCATAAGGAGACACTGTTAATGGTTGATAAAATGCAAAATAAATTAACATAAAGGCAATTAAATAAAAATAAGTAGCATGTATACGTTGCCTGCGGGAACGTGAATAATATCCCCAGTTAAGTAAGCATCCCTGGAGAAGATGTTGCGCTCGGGTTGCAGGTCGAGGTATAGGGCATTAGAAAATTTGGCCTACTTGCTTCAGGGGACGAGTGACAGTGTAAGTCTCACTTGTAGAGTGGTCTTTCGGCCTTTCAGGAGAGAGTCTGCGGTACTGCATGAACGGGGGACCATACACGAGTCACTGGCTTGGCCATCAGTACTTAAGCAAGACCTCCCGCAGGACGTAGTCGGCCTATGGGAAAAAAAGTGTCTTCCGGAGGTCGGGATGTTTCGCAATTTGGTGCGAAGACTCAGGTCGAGCTATGGAAGATCCGGGCATGTGATGGGGTTTCGGGGCTGTGGGAAGGAGAGACAAAAAAGCGGTTCTCTGGGGAGAAACACATCTCGTATCAGCCACCGGGGTGCAGCGAGACTTGATCGAATCGAGGCAAGCCAAGCTGTGGAGCGGCTGAGCAACTTAGGCCGGGGCAGCGGTGCAGGAAGGGCTGAGGTAGAGCCAACGGGCGCTGCTGTGGGCTGGTCTTCGAGAGCTCGGGTGGCTCCCGTAGGTCACTGGAGGGGGAACCGGGGAGGGGGAGCATCATCCGTGAGGTGCAAGGGGCCCGGGTAGCTATGGTGAAGCGGGGGGGAAGAACACTCACAGGCTGCCGGTCTCCATCCTTCTCAATCCATCCAGCGGACATTCAAACAGTCAGTACCTCTCCTCACATGCGCGGCGGTGAAGGGCTACGTTGACGTAGTTCCCGGCGTGAGGAGCGGGCATTCGGTGACATCGGTCCGGGTCTACGGTGGCGTGGTCTCTGGCGCAAGGCTTTCGGTGAGGGGTTGAGGGAGACAGGGAGCCATGGTTCCGTCGGAAAGTAGAGCGCGTACCATTCAGGTAACTCCACGTTGGGCAAATCGAGTTGTTCACAGAACGCCAGAAGGTCTTCCGGCGTGCGGAGTAGGGCCAAGCGCCCCCTTGTGGATGCGGACAGACCGAACGGGAACTTCCAGCGATACTGAATGTTTCTCGCTCGTAGGGCATCCAGCAATGGTCGTAGTGCTCTCCTATTCTGGAGAGTGATCTGTGAGAGATCTTGAACAGTTTAACCTCTGTGCCATTAAAGAGAATGCGTCCCCTTTCCCTCGCCTTACGCAGAATCTCTCCCTTAAGGGGAAAATTGACAATACAGCAAATGATGTCTCTGGGGGGTTCGTTGTCTCGGGGTAGGGGGCGGAGGGTGCGGTGGGCTCTTTCCATGTCAATGGGGGAGTCTGCCGGGCGCTCAATCAGATTGCTGAAGATCGCGCTAATGGTTTGTTGTATGGCATTAGAGTCTACAGTTTCGGGGACCCCTCGTACCCTAATGTTGTGCCTCCGTCCCCTATTATCCAAATCTTCCACGTGTCTGTGGAGCTCAAAGACTTGGGCCAGTTGGGAGTCATATGTAGACTGTACCTGGCGGATGGCCCCCGCGTGTGTCAGGGTCGTCTGCTCAACGTTATCGATCCGGTGGATGACCGCAAGCAGTTCGGTCTTTAGATCTGCTATGGCTGCCGTCACTGCGTTCTTTATATCTGAAGCTACCTTCTCCAAGTCTAATAGGCTGGGGGGGAGCGCCCCACTGGGGCTAGGCGCGGATACTCCCGGCATGATGGTGGATGGTGGTCTGTCAGGCGAGACCGCGGCTTGGGCCTGTAATGGCGCGTGTGCCTGTGATGGCGCGGAGGCCTGAAGTTTTTGTGACCGGAATAGGTCCGGTATGTTCCTCCCCAAGTGGGTCTGAGGATCCTTGGGGGTGCGGGATGCGGATGAGCTTCTTGTGTACCTGTGCATAGCAGGAAAAAAACGGTAGGCTCCCGTTTAAGTAGAAAAATCACCCCGGTCACACAGGAGCTCTCAGATTAGGCATCCATCTCGGTCTCCGTCCAGGCCACGCCCCCTTTACACTTTTTTTTGTAACTTTAACAACTGTAATGGTTCGGGTCTCTCAAAATGTAATGGCATCTTGGGAGACCCTGTGTAAGTGTGTCCTAGTCTGTGAAATGCTGTACCCTACGCTAAAACTTCACTTTTGAGTGGTAGCGTTCAAAACATTCACGAAGGCAAAGACCAGGCTTGTCAGGACAGAGTGGACAATAATGACGGGTGTCACGCCTAAATCCGCGCTTGCTACAGACACAACATCTTTTTTGGGGGGTTTGTTGGGTAGGGGTACTCGGGAGGACATACGTATAATGCCTCTCATGCAGCCGGCTTATTGCATTTGGTTGGGGATGGTGAGGTGCAGAACCGCCTGGATACAGGAGTTATGTGACAATCTCATTCTGGAATTTTAGAAGAGATAAAGTCCCGCCTGAAGCTCTGTATATCACATGAGCGTTCAGCAAAGCCAATTGAAATAAGGATAGAGACACTTTTTTGTACCAGCGTCTCGCCTTACGGTCAATTAGATACGGCGCCAACAACTGGTCGTTGAGGTCCACCCCTTCCATATTTTTGTTATATTCGTGGACACAGAGGGGTTTCTCCACAACACCAGTCGCCGTAGGAATTTGGACTGTCGTGTCTGCATGAAGGGAGGTAAGAAGGAAAACATTCTTATTGTCCCTCCACTTCATAGCGAGCAAATTATTACACTTTACGCAGGCTCTCTCCCCCAGCCTAAGACGGGCATCTACAAGCCGCTGGGGAAAGCCCCGGCGATTAGGTCGCACGGTGCCACATGCTCCAATCTGATGATCAAACAAGTGACTAAACAGTGGCACGCTCGTGTAATAATTGTCCACATACAAGTGGTACCCCTTTCCGAATAAGGGTGACACCAATTTCCACACTATCTTGCCAGCGCTCCCTATGTAATCCGGGCAGTTGACTGGCTCAACCTGACTATCTTTTCCCTCATAAACCATAAAGCTCCATACATAGCCTGTTGCCCTGTCACAGAACTTATAGAGCTTGACCCCATATTTGGCACGCTTGCTGGGAAGGTACTGCTTGAAAGCCAAGCGGCCAGAAAATTTAATCAGGGACTCATCAACGCAGACAACTTGATCGGGAGTAAACAAGGCTGCAAAACGTTCATTGAAGTGGTTTATGAGGGGCCGAATTTTATAGAGCCGGTCGTATTCAGGGTCCCCACGTGGACGACAAAGTTCATTGTCGTTGAAGTGCATGAACCGCAAAATCTGCGCGTATCGTTTCCTGGGCATGGAGGTAGAGAACACGGGCATGTGGTCAATTGGGTGCGTGGACCAATAAGCACGCAATGACGGGAATTTATGTGTGCCTATGTTGAGGGAAAGGCCCAGAAAGGTCTTAAATTCGGAAACCGTAATCGGTTTCCAATCTTTGACAATGGAAGGCAACTGGGGATTAGCGGCGATGAATTGACCAGCATATAAATTAATCTGGTCCACAATAGATCTATAGAGATCTTCCGTGAAAAACAGCAAATAATAATCAATTGGCATAAAATCAGCTGTTTCCACCTGAATACCGGGTTGGGCAGTGAATGGGGGAAGTACGGGTTCTGCAGAAGTGGTGGGGACCCAATCAGGATAGGCAAATTCTGCAGGAAGGGCACTATGGGTACGACGGGCCTGCCTTTGTCTTCTTATTGGTGGAAGCGGGACACTACTTGTGCTTGCCACCTCGCCAGCTTGAACTGCACTTATGGGACTCGCCACGTCACCATGTGATACTGCAGTGCTGGATGTACGCCCAGGCTGTACTAGGCCGCTGGTGCTTGCCAATTCACCAGAAGGAATAGCGGCGCTAGTACTACTCTGCTCCATGATACGAGAGCCCTGCGGTTCTTGCTCCTCAACAACCTCAGAAGATCGGGATCAGGTATGCCTGACCTTAGCAGGGACCTCAACTTCGTCGTCAGAGCTATCTGACGTGGGGCCACTGACGTCACTGTCTTCTACGGGAAGATATTCTGAGCCTGAATCTGACAGATACGTGACCTCCTCTTCACTATCTGTCATGCTCAGAATCTCATAGGCCTCTTTACTAGTGTACCTTCGACTTGCCATTTTGGGCTCTAAATTTAGGGGTACACTAGTAAGATTCACAGGAAAAAAAGCACCTGACTGTCGTCAGCAAATATATCAAACGCTACTAAAAAAAACTGTTAGCGATCGCAGGGATCAGGCCTGTCTCTGCGAACGCTGCAGTTATGTGTGTTGTGTTTGGTAAGTGACAGTGATCGATCGATACTGCACTTGGGTGGGCTGGGCTGGGCTGGGCGGAGGGGCTAAACGCAGGTGCTAGCAGGTATCTGGGCTGATCCCACTAACACTGTGTTTTTGGGAACCCTAAACCGCTGGGGACGCTAGTATAGATCTGATCAGATCAGATATTGATCTGTTCAGATACTATACCACTAAGGGAGGTGTATGCTTTGCGCGTGGGTGTTAGCGTTACTGGCACTAACCTAACGCTGCCTGGGGCAACGCAGACCCTCTCTGGCGCTAAAACCTAATTGATCTCACCCGCCGGGCGATCAGGGGGTTAAACCTTTATTGGGTTATATACGGCGGGTGCCCTGATGCTATAAAAAGCAAACTAACCAACCAGCATCACCCGTAACCTTTATATGGTGATCACTGGTGAAAGGGTTAACTAGGGGCAATCAGGGGGTTAAAACCTTTATTAGGTTAAATATGGGGGTACCCGACGCTATATAAAAACCTGACGGGTTACCTAAATAACTAAATAACTAACTGGGTAACCAGTGTCACCAGTGACGTTTATAAGGTGATCACTGGTGAAAGGGTTAACTCTAGGGGCAATCAGGTGGTTAAAATAATATATGGGGGTACCTGACGCTATAAAAACCTGCGGCGAAACTAAAAATAAATAACTGGCTATCTAGGGCACCACTGGCACTAAATACTGCGATTGAAAATACGATCGCTTAGTGACGCTGGCGTTAGGGGGTGAAAGGGTTACCTGGGGGGCGATCAAGGGGTTAAACCTTTATTAGGGGGGGTTAGGGGGCTACCCTGGACCTAAAGGGGCCTAAACCTAACTGCCCTACAACTTTTTACTGTCACAGATGACACTAAATGCAGTGATCAGTAAAATAAATGATCACTGCAATCAGTGACACTGTGATTGGGGGCTGGGGGGTGACCTGGGGGGTGATCTGGGGGTGACTGGGGGGTGAAATGTGTGCCTATGTGTACCTATGTGTCAGTGGACTGTTGGTGCACTAACCTGCTTCTTCTCTCCTCGGCGCTGCGGACGAAAAGACCGCCGCGAGGAGAGATGACATCACTTCCTCTGCCTGTGTTTACATTACACAGGCAGAGGGAGCATTTTCATTCGCCGGGAGCGATCACGAGGGGGTGGCCGGAATCGAATGGCCGTCCCCTCATCTCCGATCGTTCCCCAACGATAAACGGCGGCTCACTGTATAGGAGGGGGGTCCGATCGGACCCCCCAACTGTACAAAGGCGATCACGTACACTGTACGTGATTGTGCCTGTCGGTGCCATTTTGCCGACGTACATATACAGTGAGCGGTCGTTAAGTGGTTAAAGAACTGATCACCAATTATCAACAGGAATATCAGCTTTTTTACCCCTCCAATGTAAGCACATGTGTAGCCCTGTTTTGTTGGGCGGGTATGAGAAATGGCCCTCCCCAAATAAGATATTGCGCTAAACCTGTAGGTAAATAAGAGAACCAGAACCTTTGCTGAGTGAAAGAGTGGGTTAATAAAGTTGGTAGTGCCTCCATCCAGGACTGGGTCTCTTTGAATTCTCTATGAACAGAGGGTATTCCTTTCCTGGGAAATGAATGAGTAATCTAAACAAAGTAAGTGGGATAAGAAAAACTTCTGTAACCAAGGTATAATATTAACCATAAACATCTAGATGCACACCAGTATTTAAATAATACAAAAAGTCAGAGGCAGAGAGCAACGGCTACTGGTGAAATACAGTTTATTGAATCAATTAACAGAATTGAAAAAACAAGTAGCACTCACACAGGTTTTATGAAACAGAGCATTCCTGCGGGAAAACCGCAGCCAGCATATGGACAGTGATCCTCCAGATTGTAGGAGAGCAGGGGCTGAGATTAAAGGGATTCCAGCCTACAGCAGCAAACAAGCTGCTCGCCGCTCCTTTCTGACAGACAGTGGAAGAGCAGGTGCTGGGATGAAGAGGAATCCAGCTTTAATCAACAGATATGCTGCGTGTGAACCGCTCCTTCCTGCTTGGGAGTTCCAATCCTCAGTGGGGCTGGTCCCGCCTCCATGATCACATGATTCTGAGCCGTACCAGCTGACAAAGGACGCCCTGAGGGTTGCAATGACTACGCGTTTCAGAGGGCGTGGCCTCCTTTTTCAGGTCTGCCCACTGCTCTTCCAGAGGTCCTTTTATTTGGTGTGGGTGGCGCCTGGATTGTTAACCCTAACGGTGTCAACCTATGGACTATCATGGGATACATAAAGGCATAATACAACAAACAGTGGATTTATATCAGCAGTAATATTTATTATGTTCTCCCTTTAGGTTAATTTTAGATATACTATGTACACCACTGAAAACGCAATATAATTATTAAACATTTTTAACCGCTTGCCTACCGCGTGAAATCCCGTATCTGTATGTGGCGCGCTCTCACCGCCAGGGGGCCGTGCTCGGGACCATCTGATTCAACCCAGAACCGATCAGCAGGTCCAGGCCATAAATCATTGGCCTGGACCTGCTGATCTGTTCTGGCAAATGAAATCTTCTCCTGCCTGTGTAAGTGTAAACACAGGTAGGGGAAGTGATGTCATCTCTCCTCGTGGAATCCTTTTCGTTCCAGAGAGAGGAGAGATAACATCTTACCGTGAGTTGCACCAACACTACACTGACACCAGTACACATAGGTACACTTGTCACCCCCCGATAACCCCCCCAGTTAACCCCTTCACCCCCTGCCACTGTGTCACCCAGTGTAGTTGAAAAAATCTGATGAAAATTTTTTATTTCATTTTGCAAAGAATTATGGAAAAAAATTTAACTTCAAAAAACTCACAATGCCTCTTACTAAATACCTCGGAATGTCTAATTTCTAAAAAGGGGTCATTTGGGGGTATTTGTACTTTCCTGGCTTGTTGGTGTCTCAGGAAATGAGATAGGCCATCAGTACGTCAGGTGTGATCAGCTGTGTTAAATTTTCAGTGATTGGCACCATAGCTTTTAGACTCTATAACTTTCACACAGACCAAATAATATACACTTATTTAAGTTATTTGTACCAAAGATACGTAGCAGTATAAATGTTGGCCAAAATTTATGAAGAAAAATTACTAATTTGGAAAATTTCATAACAGAAATTAAGAAAATGCATTTTTATATAAAATTGTCAATCTTTTTTCATTTATCAAAAAATAAAAAACCCAGTGGTGATTAAATACCACTAACATAAAGCTCTATTTGTGTGAAAAGAAGGACACAAATTTCATATGGGTACAGTGTTGCATGACTAATTGTCATTCAAAATGTGAGAGCACTGAAAGCTGAAAATCGGTCTGGGTAGGAACGGGGTTTAAGTGCCCAGTGGGCATGTGGTTAATAGAGATGCCAGATGAAAGTCCAGTTGTATTGGCTCCTTAAGATGATGCAGGGACTGTCTTGTGTCAGAGACCCGAAGGCAAAATCAGCGGTCATGGGGGAAATCCTCCAACTGTTGTACAACCAGCCTGAACATGGTCCTCACCGGCAGGAACTGTGGTGTGGCACTGGAACTGTGGCACCGGAACTCAGAATCAGCCTATCTACTCTGCACTTTAGTCCCTCCGTAACCATTTCTAATTGGGTCGGTCACCTGGACTTAGATACACACTCAGCAGATGCAGTTTAAACTATTAGATCTTAGGAATACTTGCAGCCCCTTCTGGCTTGAAGTTTAAGAGCATGGACAGGACACAAGCGACCAAGACCTTCTCTGTCTCTCTCCAACTTCTCCTTCAGGATCTCACAGCCCAGCCAAGAAGGGCAGGACATTATGTACATAATTATACATAAAACTGTGATATTAGCAGCTAACAGTAGAGGGAAGTAAATCTTTACACATGCAAATGTTTTTATAAATTAGGAGCCCACTTACCATATTCATCCTGATCATTTAACTCTCTTAATTTGTTTCCCTTGCCAAATTAAATATGTATGATTTTTATGAAATATGTATGCACATTTTATAAGCAATTTAATAATATATTTTTTCAAATTGGGTTTGATACTTTTGTATCTATTTATAAACTGTTTATGATTTTTTTTCAGATTATTTAATAAAGTAAAAACAATGGAAAGCTGACTTTATGAATCAGGAAAATTAATAGCCTAATTGGGAACTACATGTGCCACCTCTGTGTTTTGCAGTATAGAAAATGTGTATAATCCACAAAAATTACACAGAATTGCAAATCCTAAGGTATGTAAAATCTTGAAATACAATGCTGTGAAAAAGTATTTGCCTTTTTTCTGATTTTTTATTATTTTGCATACCGTATTTGTCACACTTAAATGACTCAGATCAGTAAATACAAAATGCAGTTTTTAAATGATGGTTTCATTTATTAAGGCAAAAAAGCTGTTCAAACCTGTCTGGCTTTATGTAAAAAAGTAATTACCCCCTAAACCTAATAACTGGTTGTGCCACCCTTGGCGGCAACAACTGCAATCAAGTGTTTGCGATAACTGGCAATGAGTCTTTCACATTGCTGTGGAGCAATTTTGCCCGACTCTTCTGTGCAGATTTCTTTTGAATCAGCCACATTGGAGGGTTTTCCAGCATGAACGGCTGTGTAAGGTCATGATACAGCATCTCAATTGGATTTAGGTCAGAGCTTTGACTAGGTCACTCCAAAACCGAAATTTTGCTTTGTTTGAACCATTTGGAAGTGGACTTGCTGTTGTGTTTCAGGTCATTGTCCTGCTGCATAACCCTAGTGCACTTGAACTTGAGGCCATGAACTGAAGGCCAGGCATTCTCCTTTAGGATTTTCTGGTAGAGCTCAGAATTCATGGTTCCATCAATTATGGTAAGTCATTAAGGTCCTGAAGCTGCAAAGCAGCCCCAGACCTTCACACTACCACCACCATGTCTGACTGTTGGTATGATGTTCTTGTTTTGAAATGCTGTATTAGTTTTATGCCAGATGTAAAGGGGACGCACACCTTCCAAAAAGTAAAATTTTTGTCTCAACAGTCCACAGAATATTTGCCTAAAAGTCTTGGGGATAATCAAGATGGTTTTTGGTAAATGTGAGATGAGCCATTGTGTTCTTTTTGGTCAGCAGTGGCTTTGGCCTTGGAACTCTCCCATGGATGCCATTTATGCCCAGTCTCCTTCTTATTGCTGAATTATGAACACTGAGGCAAGTGAGGCAGTTCTTTAGATGTTGTTCTGGGTTCTTTTATGACCTCCTGGATGAGACGTTGTCATGTTCTTGGAGACATTTTTGTAGGCTGGCCACTCCTGGTTAGGTTCACCACTGTTCCAAGTCATCTCCATTTGTGGATAATGGCTCTCCCCATGGTTCACTGGAGTTCCAAAGCCTTGGAAATGGCTTTGAAACCCTTCCAAGACCTATACATGTACATTACTTTGCTTATAATTTGTTCTTAATTTGTTTTAGATTGTGGCATGATGTGTGGCTTTTTGTGATCTGTTAGCGTGCTTTACTTTGTCAGACAGCTTCTATTTATGTGATTTCTTGATTCAACAGGTCTGGCAGTAATTAGGCCTGGGTGTGGCAAGTGAAATTGAACTCAGCTTTCCAAAAAATTGTAGTTAATCATAGTTCATTCATGATTCAGCATGGGAGGGGGCAATTACTTTCTCACATAGGACCAGGCAGGGTTGAACAGCTTTTTTCCCTTAATAAATGAAATAATAGTTTAAAAACTGCATCTTCGATTTACTCGGGTTATCTTTGTATAATATTAAAATTTGTTTGATGATCTGAATCATTTAAGTGTGAGAAATATGCAAAAAAAGAAAAAATCAAGAAGGGGGCAAATACTTTTTCACAGCACTGTATATGTATTTCTACAATGTTTTTAACTGTTTGGCTAAAGTTTGCGTTTTTCCTTTAGCTTCAGTTTGGCTAAAATGTTTATATATATATATATATATATATATATTTCAGACACACCATTTAGTAATATATTGTTACTAAAAATTGCCTTCCCGTGTCAGTATGCAGGCATCCAGAACTTTCTATAACCACAAAATTTAGATTTTTCTTTTCTGCGCTATAACAGCCAATTACAGTATGCAATAAGGAATTTTTAGAGACCTTATCCATCTTCACCTGTAATTTTCTTTCTCACACATCTACTGTATCAGTCTGGGGTCAAATTACTATCCACTTTTTGTACAAGGTAAAGAATTCCCAGCATACCCTAAAAATGAATTCTAGGCATAGTAATGTAAATTTCTATATATTTTTAGGAATTTGCTTAGTAGCGGGTTGAGCGTGATCTTCTTGATGAGTCACAACACAGTGAAAAAGACACAGCAGGAGAACAGGATCCTGGTGAAAAAAACTGTGGTATTTTGTATAAAGTCTGTGTTTACAAAGTGCAGGTATCAAAACAGCAAAAATAAAACAAAACAGAAAATAAACCCTTGCCACATTGGGTGTCTAACTACAAACACAGGAACCTAACTACTTGTTCTGGAACAGCCTACTGACTGTCACACAGAATGAACAGTCTTTAGTCACACACATGGGTGTCCGCAGGTAGGGGCAAGGGGTGTCAAGTGCCCCCCCTGGCAGGGCTGGTGATACCTATAGTGTGCATATCAATCAGGGGCGCCGCGCTGCATGTCCCAGGGCTGTCACATACACAACATGGAGTGTGTGTCAGGAGTGATGGTGTTTGCGGCTCCTGAGCTGGGGGAAGGCAGTGCGGGCAGTAGCTGGAAATACAAATTCTCCCGCAGCTGCCTGTTACCTTTCACATGCCGCAGACAGCGTCTGCTAATGCTCAGCCCGACCAAATCACAAATGATTTATCTCCTCTCCTCGGCTCGGACTGCCGGCTGTGTGTGCTCTGCCTAGACATGTGTGAGAGGTCCAGCGCTCCCTTCTAGATAGGGGCCCGAGAACACCCACTGCATGGGGCCCCAGCCTCATCTGAGCTGCTTGGCATGTGCAGCAGTTGTTGGAGCCTTCCATCTGCCTTTTCTGCGATTAGTAATCCATTTAATTCACTCTGATGTCATCTGAAGCTTGCAATATAGAAATTTATTGGAGGGGAGTTCTCCATACTAATGATTGTGTGTGTGTGGGGGTGTAATGTATCTGGGTGTAATATGTATGTATGGGGATGTAATGTATCTGTGTGTATGGGGGTGTAATGTATCTGGGTGTATTGTGTGTGTCTATGGGGATGTAATGTATCTGGGTGTAATATGTGTGTATGGGAGTGTAATGTATCTGGGTGTATGGGGGTGTAATGTATCTGGGTGTAATGTGTGTGTATTGGGATGTAATGTATCTGTGTGTATGGGGGTGTAATGTGTGTGTATGGGGGATTTAATGTATCTGGGTGTAATCTGTGTGTATTGGGATGTAATCTATCTTGGTGTATATGTACTTTGTCTGCAGTCTCTGACCATCTCCTGTACCACGTCTGCAGTCTCTGACCATCTCCTGTAGTATGTCTGCAGTCTCTGACCGTTATGACATTGTCAAAAAGGGGCGAAGCATGGGTGACCTTAAAATTATGCCCCCCCCCCCCCCCTCCGAAAAAAGTTCTGCAGACACCCATGGTCAAACAAACTTAAGCTGGCCATACATTCTACAATTTTCTTGTTCAATTTACTTTAGATTTACCTTCAACTATGTAGTGCAAGGGCCTGCCTGATTGCATACAAAATTGAAATTGTTAAAGTTTAAACCTTATATTATATGATTTTGGTAAATCTAAAGGAAAGTTGTAGAAGAAAATTGCATAATGTATGGCCAGCCTTAGTTTCACCACACACAGAGAAGTTGCTGCTCTCCAGTCTGTTTCCACAGAGATGTTGCTCCAGGGTGGAGCATCTTCCCTAAGCAGACTGGGAGTTTTATAGGAGCCCAGAGTACTAGACCTGCTTCAGCAGAGCTTATTAGTAATACAGGCTCACTACACAGCACAAAAAGGAAAACAGTTTGTATACTGCATGAACCTAAGACAGGTATACCTCTCATCCAGAACACAACCCTTATATTTCCCTGGCTTCCTGTCACAATATATATGGTACATATATACAGGTGCATCTCATAAAATTAGAATATCATCAAAAAGTTAATTTATTTTAGTAATTCAATTCAAAAAGTGAAACTCAGATATTTTACACACATTTTATACAGTATACACAGTGATATATTCCACGCATTTCTTTCTTTTAATTTTGTCAATTATGGCTTAGAGCTAGTGAAAACTCAAAATTCAGAAAATTGTAATATTCCATAACATAGTTAAATAGTAGGTAAGGTTTAATAGACAACAGTCCCTCCAGTTCAACCTCTGTAGGTGTTACGTGAGTCATTTCCCATATCCCTGTATATTGTGTTCTTTAAGATGCACGTCCAAGAGTCTTTTAAAAATATCAATACTCCTTGCTGACACCAACACTTGTGGAAGAGAGTTCCACATTCTCACTGCCTTGACAGTGAAAAAACCCCTGCACTGCTTAAGGTAAAACCGCTTCTCCTCCAATCTCATTGTGTGGCCCCATGACCTTATACATTCCCTGAGATTTAATAGCTTTTTTCCTATGCTGGGGTCACCATTGAGGTATTTGTAAATCACTATCATATCCCCTCTTAAGTGTCTTTTCTCTAGCGAGAATAAATTTAGTGCTTGTAGTCACTCCTGGTATTTGAGGTCCTCCAGTCCCCTTATTAATTTAGTTGCTTTTCTTTGGACTCTCTCCAGCTCCAGTACATCCCTTCTGATGACTGGTGACCAGAACTGGACGAAATACTCCAGATGTGGCCAAACCAGAGTTTTATAATGTGGCAGGATTATAGTTTTATCTCTAGAGTATATCCCCTTTTTTATGCTTGTTAATATTCTGCCGGCTTTGGTAGCTTCAGCTTGACATTGCATGCTATTGCACAGTCTATCTTCCACTAGGACCCCCAGATCTTTCTCCACCCTTGACTCCCCCAGCGGTCCAGATACACCACATTCACAGGCCTCCCCTATCTAGATGGCAGCTCACTTCCTCTTATGCCGCGTACACACAATCGTTTCTTCTGATGAAAAAAGACCGATGGACTTTTTTCATCGGACAAACCGATCGTGTGTGGGCCCCATCGGTCTTTTTTCCATCGGTATTAAATATAGAACCTGTTTTAAATTTAACCGATGGAAAAAAAAACGATAGCAAATTACGATCGTCTGTGTGGAACTCCATCGGACAAAAAACCTACGCATGCTCAGAATCAAGTTGACGCATGCTCAGAAGCATTGAACTTAATTTTTCTCGGCTTGTCGGAGTGTTTTATGTCACAGCGTTTTGGGCGGTCGGAATTTTGACTGATGGTGTGTAGGCAAGACTGATGAAAGTCAGCTTCATTGGATTTCCGATGGAAAAATCCATTGGATTTTATTCCATCGGAAATCCGATCGTGTGTACAGGGCATTAGAATGTTAACAGATTGGTCTGTCAATAAAGACCCTTTGTAAACCCATGCTGATTACTACTAATGATACTGTTTTCGTCAGGAAATTCTTGGATATAATCCCTTATCATCCCCTCCAATAATTGTACCTACTATGGATGTTAGGCTGATGGCCTGTAGTTCCCCAGAATATGTCTATGCCCTTTTTTTAATATTGGTACCACATTGGCTTTTCTCCAGTCAGCCGGTACAATTCCTGTCAGTATGCTGTCCGTAAATATTAGAAACAATGGTCTAGCTATAACCCGAATAGACCATTAGACCAATAAAGACCAGGGATGAGCCGAACACCCCCCTGTTCGGTTCGCACCAGAACCTGCGAACAGACAAAATGTTCGTGTGAACTTTAGAACCCTATTAAATACAATGGACTCGAACGTTCGAAATCTAAAGTGCTAATTATAAAGGCTTATATTCAAGTTATTGTCCTAAAAAGTGTTTGGGGACCCGGGTCCTGCCCCAGGGGACATGTATCAATGCAAAAAACGTTTTTAAAAACGGCTGTTTTTTCGGGAGCGGTGATTTTAATAATGCTTAAAATGAAAAAATAAAAGTGAAATATTCCTTTAAATTTCGTACCTGGGGGGTGTGTATGATATGCATGTAAAGTGGCGCATGTTTCCCGTGCTTAGAACTGTCCCTGCAAAAAATTTCATTTTTGAAAGAAAAAAAGTCATTTAAAACTCACTCGCGGCTATTAATGAATTGTGGGCTCCCGGCAATACATACAAAAGTCATTGATAAAAAAAAAAAAAAGCGTGGGGGTTCCCCAGAATTCAATTACCAGGCCCTTCAGGTCTGGAATGGATATTAAGGGGAACCCCACTGCAAATTTTTAAAAAAATGACGTGGGGTTCCCCCAAATATCCATTCCAGGCCCTTCAGATCTGGCATGGATTTTAAGGGGAACTCCACCCCAAATTAAAAAAAAAATGGCATGGAGTCCCCCTAAAAATCCATACCAGACCCCTTATCCGAGCACGCAACCTGGCCGGCCGCAGGGGAAGAGGGGGGGATGAGAGAGCGGCCCCCCTCCCTCCTGAACCGTACCAGGCCACATGCCCTCAACATGGGGAGGATGTCCCCATGTTGATGGGGACAAGGGCCTCATCCCCACAACCCTTGCCCGGTGGTTGTGGGGGTCTGCGGGCGGGGGGCTTATCGGAATCTGCAAGACCCCTTTAACAAAGGGGACCCCCAGATCCCGGCCCCCCCATGTGAATTGGTAAGGGGTACATTGTACCCCTACCATTTCACGAAGAAAGCGTACAAAAATGTTTAAAAAACACACAAACACCTTGAAAAAGTCCTTTATTAAAAAAAAAAAAAAACATTCCAGCGGTGAAATCCAGTGTCCCGCGGCGATCCCGATGTCCAGCGCTGTCCTTCATTGGTTGTGCCTGAGCGGACCTGATGCGGAACTCCCTCTCAGTGTTTTAAATGTATAGACCCCGCCCCTTCTAAAGTTCCCCATCAGGTCCGCTCAGCGGACCAGATGCGGAACATGAGAAGGGGCGGGTCTATACATGTATTACCAAAGTCAGAGAAGTTCCCCATCAGGTTCGCCCCCTCGGTATGTCGGACCCGCCTACGTCATTGGCCTGAGCGGGGAAACTTCCTTCACTGTGTAAATTTAAATTTACATAGTGAAGGAAGTTCCCCGCTCAGGCCAATGACGTAGGCGGGTCCGACACACCGAGGGGGCGGACCTGATGGGGAACTTCCCTCATTTTGGTAATACATGTATAGACCCGCCCCTTCTCATGTTCCGCATCTGGTCCGCTGAGCGGACCTGATGGGGAACTTTAGAAGGGGCGGGGTCTATACATTTAAAACACTGAGAGGGAGTTCCCCATCAGGTCGCTCAGGCACAACCAATGAAGGACAGCGCTGGACATCGGGATCGCCGCGGGACACTGGATTTCACCGCTGGAATGTTTTGTTTTATTTTTTTAAATAAAGGACTTTTTCAAGGTGTTTGTGTGTTTTTTTTAAACATTTTTTACGCTTTCTTCGTGAAATGGTAGGGGTACAATGTACCCCTTACCAATTCACATAGGGGGGGCCGGGATCTGGGGGTCCCCTTTGTTAAAGGGGTCTTCCAGATTCCGATAAGCCCCCCGCCCGCAGACCCCCACAACCACCGGGCAAGGGTTGTGGGGATGAGGCCCTTGTCCCCATCAACATGGGGACATCCTCCCCATGTTGAGGGCATGTGGCCTGGTACGGTTCAGGACGGAGGGGGGCCGCTCTCTCGTCCCCCCCTCTTCCCCTGCGGCCGGCCAGGTTGCGTGCTCGGATAAGGGGTCTGGCATGGATTTTTAGGGGGACTCCACGCCATTTTTTTTTAATTTGGGGTGGAGTTCCCCTTAAAATCCATGCCAGATCTGAAGGGCCTGGAATGGATATTTGGGGGAACCCCACGTCATTTTTTTTTAAATTTGCGGCGGGGTTCCCCTTAATACCCATTCCAGACCTGAAGGGCCTGGTAATTGAATTCTGGGGAACCCCCACGCTTTTTTTTTTTTTTTATCAATGACTTTTGTATGTATTGCCGGGAGCCGACAATTCAATAATAGCCGCGAGTGAGTTTTAAATGACTTTTTTTCTTTCAAAAATGACATTTTTTGCAGGGACAGTTCTAAGCACGAGAAACATGCGCCACTTTACATGCATATCATACACACCCCCTAGGTACGAAATTTAAAGGAATATTTCACTTTTATTGTTTCACTTTAAGCATTATTAAAATCGCTGCTCCCGAAAAAACGGCCGTTTTTAAAACTTTTTTTTTCATTGATACATGTCCCCTGGGGCAGGACCCGGGTCCCCAAACACTTTTTAGGACAATAACTTGCATATAAGCCTTTATAATTATCACTTTAGATTTCTCCCATAGATTTTTCGAATTTGCCACGAACACCCCAATTTGTTGGCTGTTCGGCGAACGGGCGAACAGGCAATGTTCGAGTCGAACATGAGTTCGACTCGAACTCGAAGCTCATCCCTAATAAAGACCAATAATAAAAAAAGATTCCACTGACTGTGGAAACTTCACACTGGACTTAATGCAACTTGGATTTTCTGCCTCTCCACGCTTCCTCCAGACTCTGGGACCTTGATTTCCAAATAAAATGCAACATTTTCCAAAGTCAGTGATGATTTGGGGAGTCATGTTATCTGCTGGTGTTGGTCCACTGTGTTTTATCAAGTCCAAAGTCAGCACAGCCCTCTACCAGGAAATTCTAGAGCACTTCATACTTCCCTCTGCTGACCAGCTTTATGGAGATGCTGATTTATTTTTCCAGCAAGACTTGGCACCTGCCCACACTGCCAAAAGTAAAATATCTGGTTTAATTATCATGGTATCACTGTGCTTGATTGGCAAGCTAACTCGCCTGACCTAAACCCCATAAAGAATCTGAGGGGTATTGTCAAGAAGAAGATGAGAGACACCAGACCCAATGCAAACCTCAAGGCAGCCTGAGCTTCCATAATACCTCAGCAGCGCCACAGGCTGATCGCCTCCATGCCACGCCGCATTGATGTAGTAATTCATGCAAAAGGAGCCCCGACCAAGTATTAAGTATATACTATACTGTACATAGACATACTTTTCAGTAGGTCAACATTTAAAATTAAATTAAAACATTTTGTATTAAAAATCCTTTTTTTTTATTGGTCTTATGCAATCTAAAAAAATTCTGAGATACTGAATTTTGGGTTTTCACTATCTGTAAGCCATTATAATCCATAAAAAAAAAAAAATCCTTGAAATATTTCACTCTGTGTGTAACACATTTATATAAAATATATGAGTTTCACTTTTTGAATTGAAATACTGAAATAAATTAACTTTTTAAAGTTATTATGTATCTATGAGATGCACCTGTCTATATATAAATATTTTTTGGAAATCACCAAATTAAACACCACTCCTCCAGTGTTTTTGAGTGGATCTAGGTTCTGTGCTGAATGTCTGGCCTGACGCATTCTGAACACAGGAGCTTGACCGCTAAGTACAGGCACCATCCCGAGAATGCCTTGCACTTCTTGAATAAATGCAAAGCATTCTCAGATTGGATGAGGTGGAGAGGTGACATAATGAGGTAACGCTCCCCATCTCATCCAATCAGGGAACGCTTTGCCTGGTCTATACTCTAATCAACTGGCCTTCTTAAATAGACATTAATAACCTAATGTTTGTTCATGTCCTGTTTTAAAATAATATACTAGATTGGAGTTGTGTAATGTAATCTGTTCAAACGGAATTGTGATCAATGGATTTCACACTTAACCACTTGCTTACTGGGCACATATACCCCTTTCCTGCCCAGGCGAAATTTCAGCTTTCGGCACTGTCACGCTTTGAATGACAATTGTGAGGTCTTGCGTCGTGGCTCCCCAACAAAAAATTTACGTCCTTTTTTTCCCACAAATAGAGCTTTCTTTTGGTGGTATTTGATCACCTCTGCAGTTTTTATTTTTTGAGCTATAAACAAAAAAAGCGACAATTTTGAAAAAAACACAATTTTTTTGATTTTTGCTATAATTGATATCCAATTTTTTTTAAAAAAAACACATTTTTTTCTCAGTTTAGGCCGATACGAATTCTTCTACATATTTTTGGTAGAAAAAAAATTGCAATAAGCGTATAGTGATTGGTTTGCGCAAAAGTTATAGCAGCCACAAAATAGGGGATAGAATTGTGACTTTTTATTTTATTTTTATTTTTTTTACTAGTAATGGCAGTTATCTGCAATTTTTGTCAGGACTGCGATATTATGGCCGACACATCGGACACTTTTGACACATTTATGGGACCATTCACATTTATACAGCGAACAGTGCTATAAATATGCACTGATTACCGTATAAATGTGACTGGCAGGGAAGGGGTTAACACTAGGGGGCAAGGAAGGGGTTAAATGTGTGCCCTGGGAGTGATTCTTACTGTGGGGGGAGGGGACTGACTGGGGGAGGTGACCGATCTGTGTCCCTATGTACAAGGGACACAGCATCGGTCTCCTCTCCCTGACAGGACGTGGATCTCTGTGTTTATACACAGAGATCCACGTAATTGTCTGTGTAACGGGCGATCGCGGGTACCTGGCGGACATCGCGGCCGCCAGGCACGCGCATCGGCATCTCAGTGACGCGCCGGGCAGGCGCACGTCCCCCAGTGGCCGGAGGAGCCGTGGCCGTATAAAGACGGCCTCCCGGCATTGTAGAGCCACCTTGTGGCCATATATAGTCGTACAGCGGGCGTGAAGTGGTTAATAAAAGATTCTTACCTGTTCTATGATTAGCTAAACTTTCAGAACACACAATTTTGTACCAAAAACCCAAGACTGTCACTCACACAGATATAACCAATTCTGGAAATAGATCAAGGAACTATGTTGTATTTGGCTCACTCTATGACCCTGCAGAATCCATTACAAATCTGATGCAGCTTCATCAAACAGCAGACCTCTGCTGATTCTCTTTTTAATAAGTGAAACATATAAAACATATAAAAACCCAAGAACAAAAATGTTGTGCTTTGCAGTTTACCAATCACTCCTGTATATAGATAATGGCAGCATTGCCTTTAAAACACCTCCCACTTTCCTCCACAACCTAGAGGGCAAATGTTCTGTAGTCTAGAGAGAAAGCCAGAAAATGTTAACTGATAACAGGCAACAGAGGCAAAAGTGACATACCGGAAGTCCCGCCCTACGTTTTTCCTCAGGACGTTGCGTGGTGATGATAAAACACGTGAGATGGGATTTCCAGTACATTACTTCTAGTCTAGGTTCCCATCCAGTGGCTCAGTGGTGTTGAGTCCTTGTGAAGAGGTGTGTGGTGCCCTTGGTTCCCAGTGGAATGTCTGGTGATACATTCGTTTACCAACAAGCGCTATTTGACTTTCTTGTGAGAGCACGGTGTGTTATCTGTGGTCACCGTGGTTCAAAGCACAAGTCTTGTTTATTTGGAACACGTGGTGTTTAAGAAATACATGTCACCATACTATTTTTGAAAAATACTTTTGTTGGACTTTATATACTGTATATACTGTATACATTGATTGGTGTTAGCTCTGTTTTTGCTTATCACTGAATCTAGGTTAGAGCTGAAGTTCATTGGAAAAAAGCCCTCCCCCATAACACATCATATAGAAATAAACAATCTTTTCCACGACACCCAATTGGGATTTAGGCCGGGTTGAGGCACAGAAGTATGTGCATTAGCCATGCGTGAAAGTCTCCTTATGATTAAGGACGCCGGAGGATCAGCCGCATTAGTGTTATTAGACCTCTCGGCGGCGTTCGATACGATCGACCACGACATCCTGACGAATCGCATGGAATTCCTGTTCGGAATAAAAGGCAAAGTACTGAATTGGCTAAAGTCCTTTCTTTCAAATCGTACACATGTAGTTCACTTAGGAGATTATAGATCTCTCCCTCGCCATCTACACTGTGGAGTTCCTCAAGGCAGTGCCATTTCACCACTGGCCTTTAACTGTTACATGCGGCCACTGCCAGACATTATAACGAAATATGGCTTGGAGGTGCAAATATACGCGGATGACACACAAATACTGGTAGATATGGCTAGCGGTACAGATATGCAACTAAAACTCAGACTTTGTTTAGCTGAAATACATCAATGGATGCTTACCAGTAGACTTGGTATTAACACTGCTAAGACTGAAGTTCTTTTAATTGGTAAAACTACATCTATATCACCAATTTCTAATTGGCCTATATCATTTGGCCCTACTCCAATGCCTGCCAAAAAGATTAAGAACTTAGGGGTCTGGTTCGACTCGGAACTTACATTTATACCACACGTCTTACATATTGCGAAAAATGCAAGCTACTATCTACATTTTCTTTGGAAGTTGAAAAATCTGTTTACCAAATTGAATCGGAAAAAACTAGTACAAGCATTTGTACTTTCCAGGTTGGATTACTCAAATGTTTTCTTATTAAATCTCCCAAAGAAATGAATTTCTAAGCTGCAGCTAGTTCAAAACCAGGCCGCTCGCCTGATTAAAGGACTAAATTACAGAGAACACGTCCCCAGCTCTCTTCGAGAGCTCCACTGGCTACCCATTGCTAAAAGGGCCGAATTCAAGGCCCTCTGCCTTGTTTTTAAGGCATACTGGAGTCAAGGTCCAATTTATTTATCTAGTATAGTTTCCCACTATACTCCCACAAGATATTTACGCTCGGTGAATCAAAACCGCCTTATGCCTAAACTATATAATTTTGCAGCAGCTGGTGAAAAAACTCTTCAAGTCTTTGGTGTATTTTTATGGAATAATCTTCCTGAGAATATGCGAAAAATCAACTCGCTAATTCACTTTCGCAAGGTACTGAAGACTCACTTACTTTCCAATGTATATGGATAAGGGACGTCTGCTACCTTACTACTAACCAGCCGATCAGCTTGCCCTGACTTGTTGGTGCTTACCTAAATGTGGACTGTTACTCTGCTTCTTTTACTTTTTATTTTTCCCTCTGTTGTTATTTATTATTAATTTATCCTGTATGTGTTATCTGTTATGCTCATTTTTTAAGGTCAGTATATGTATTTGGTCTATCTAGCGCTTAGGCACAGTTCTTGAACTGTATTTGGCGCTTTACAAATAATAAAATCAATCAATCAATCAATAAATGCTCAAGTTTTTTGAGAAGACAGTGGGTGCCTGCAGACGGGTATTTAATGCCTATGTAGACATTTGTGCATTAACGGTTACCTGATTTTTTTTTTTAGATCTGGTAGAGTAACAGACGTGAAGAGCAGCTACAATGTCAGTGCAGACTGACAATATACCAGTAGTTTAAGTTTATTTTTTTAAATAACAAACACCATTTCATATATAAGTGCAAGGAATGCTCTTTCTTAGTCCTTTAGGCACTTGTGTATGAAGCCTAAAATAAACACCTTACTACAATAAAACTGAATGGATACCTTCAAAGATGATGAAACTGAACAAATTCCGTAATTATAGATTATATTATGTACATATAAATCCATTAGTTTAATGTATGTGGAAGACGTATTTACCTAATAAAGTGTCTTGCTTCTAAAATCCATGAGGAAGTCCCGTTAGGTCAGGGATTATACATTTTGATTACTGGGAAAGCGCTCAGGATTATTGAGTAGGTCCTAAGCATGTGACCTGAGGATGCAGAGTCAATATATCCTGACCAGAAAAAACTCTGCAATTCCTTGAGGTGCAATTATCAGGCCGTAAAACAAGTTCTTCTTATTCACAGATACAAATTATTTGAAAGAAAAATTACTCCCTTATGACAATGTACGTCACAATTCATTAATTAAAAATAAACCATCTACGCAATTCCATAATCCCACACAGTTTAAGCTCTACCTATAAACGCTTTATTCTAGTTTTATACACTGTGAAAGTGATCAAACATCTCAGCAAGATATGTAAAATATCAAGCACCACTCTAAAGCTTTCTAAAGACATTGGTGGGGGATGTATGAATAATCCAACCATCAAAATATCCATATATTTAAAAACAATATTCTTGCATGTTGGGATTTTCCATCCTCCATGTTACTATTAATGATGCCAAAAGAAGGCACACCTGCTGGCTAATCGCTAACAACAACAGCCACCAAAGGCTTTTTCCTCTTGGGTTGGCTGGTCGGGGGTTGTCTTCAAAAGTCATAGATCTGGCAATAAGTATGTTCTCTATATGTGTACCTTAAACAAAGGGAGGTACAATAGCCACTGACTATGAAGTACAAGCAATCTAACAGGAAGTACAAGCACTGTCACATGGGCAGAGTGGGAGCTTAGCCACATGCAAGTATTAACTTTTAAATAGAAGATACCTGCACAATGACTCTGGGGCTGTGGCAGTAAAATCCTTACTGAGAATATGACCAGAGAAGCAGGCCATGCCATTTCAATGACATGTAGGCAGGTGCAGTCTGTGTTATCCACTACATATGGAGCTCATCCGCAGTGGCAGTGCAGAGGGAGAGGAAGTCAAGTGGAACATGGTTCCTCTAATGTTTCCAGGGTTTCCTGGATGGGAACAGTGCCTCACTGTTCCCATCCTTACTGTTCCCATCCTTACTGTTCTCATCCTTACTGTTCCTATCCTCACTGTTCCTATCCTCACTGTTCCCTATCCTCACTGTTCCCATCCTCACTGTTCCCTAGCTCACTGTTCCTATCCTTACTGTTTAAATTTAACATTGTAAATAGTACCTGAAAAAAGTTGAGGCTGCGGCGTCCATCGTTTAAATCCCACGGTCTCTTCCTGGTCCCTTCCGTGATAGGCTGCGATCTGGTTAAATGCTGGCTGCCAATGTGACTCTGGAGGCCATCTTAGGTGTGGCAGAGTCTATTCAAGTCCCTGGCTCCTGGATTTGGCGAGCATTCAGTGTGTGGGTAGTATAGGGACAGGTCACCCATCTGTCAGGGACAGTATTGGTTGTACGGAAAAGTTCCAGACGAGTAGGGAAAGCTTAGGGTTTTACTACTCTCTTTGGACACCTTCCTATTTCGGCTTGGACCGGCCACACTGCATTCCGCCCTTCCAGATAGATGTTGTCAGTTTGTCTGAAACCTGCTACATGCTGTTGGTATCCGTGAGTGTTTTCATTTACTTTAACCGGTTCCTGATCGCCGCACGACGATGTACGTCAACAGAATGGCACGGCTGCGCACATTGGCGTACAGGTACGTCCCCTTTAATGTGTTAGCCGTGGGTCGGGAACTCCGTGACCGCGCCCGCGGGACCAGCGGACCTGATCGCCGCCGGTGTTCCGCTATTGGGTCACAGAGCTGAAGAACGGGGAGAGGTAAGTGTAAACAAACCTTTCCCCGTTCTTCCTAGTGACACTGTCAGTGATCGTCTGTTCCCTGTCATAGGGAACAACGATCAGTGATGTGTCACGCCAAGCCACGCCCCCTAACAGTAAGAATTACTCTTTAGGTCACACATAACCCCTTCAGCGCCCCTACAGGTTAACCCCTTCACTGCCATTGTAATTTTTACAGTAATCAGTGCATTTTTATAGCACTGATTGCTGTAAAAATTACAATGGTGTCAAAAGTGTCTGATGTGTCCGCCATAATGTCGCAGTTACGATAAAAATCGCTGATCGCCGCCATTACTAGTAAAAAAAATATATATTAATTAATAATATATTAATAAAAATGCCATAAAACTATCCCCTATTTTGTAGACACTATAACTTTTGCGCAAACCAATCAATAAACGCTTATTGTGATTTTTTTTTATTACCAAAAATATGTAGAAGAATACGTATCGGCCTGAACTGAGGAAAAAAATTTTTTTATATATTTTTGGGGGATATTTATTATAGCAAAAAGTAAAAAATATTGCATTTTTTTCTAAATTGTCGCTCTATTTTTGTTTATAGCGCAAAAAATTAAAACCGCAGAAGTGATCAAATACCACCAAAAGAAAGCTCTATTTGTGGGAAAAAAAGGACGTCAATTTTGTTTGGGAGCCACATTGCACGACCGCGCAATTGTCAGTTAAAGCGACGCAGTGCCGAATCGCAAAAAGTGGCCCGGTCCTTTAGCAACAAAATGGTCCGGGGCTTAAGTGGTTAATACAAGTTTCATTATAGTTTCACCCACTATGCCAGAGGGAGACCTTCTAAATATACAGCCTTGATACTTTCTCTCCTGGTGGCCTTAATGAGTACCGTATATACTCGAGTATAAGCCGACCCGAGTATAAGCCGAGGTACCTAATGTTGCCACAAAAAACTGGGAAAACTTACTGACTCGAGTATAAGCCGAGGGTCAATAATGCCTCACTGTTCCCATCCTTACTGTTCCCATCCTTACTGTTCCCATCCTTACTGTTCCTATCCTCACTGTTCCCATCCTCACTGTTCCCATCCTCACTGTTCCTATCCTCACTGTTTAAATTTAACATTGTAAATAGTACCTGAAAAAATTTGAGGCTGCGGCGTCCATCGTTTAAATCCCGCGGTCTCTTCCTGGTCCCTTCCGTGATAGGCGATTCTCAGCAGACACTCTCCGCCTATTACGAACGTTCTCTCATCCTCAGTTTCCCAGCAGACATTGTGTTCGGTGTTCCGCCAATCACAGACGTCTGCTGGGAAACTGAGGATGAGAGAACGTTCGTGATAGGCGGAGAGTGTCTGCTGAGAATCGCCTATCACGGAAGGGACCAGGAAGAGACCGCGGGATTTAAACGATGGACGCCGCAGCCTCTCAACTTTTTTTCAGGTACTATTTACAATGTAAAATTTCGGTCTCGAGTATAAGCCAAGGGGGGGACTTTCAGCCCAAAAAAAAGGGCTGAAAATCTCGGCTTATACTCGAGTATATACTGTAGTTAGAAGTGGCCACCATCCTCTGAGTTCGTTACTGCATCCTTCTGCCTCTTTTTCAAAATTTCCACAAAATTCTGAATGTTAATTTTAGTTCCATAGTTTTATATCCAGTTACATGTACCATATTTTGCATATAATAAAGATAAAAATATAAGCATATCATAAAACTACAGCTAATTCTCATATTAATTTTCATATTAATATTTTTAGGTTAAACCATATTTCTTCTGTATAATATTGACTAAGGATATATCCATATGACTATAGTAAGTACTTGAGGTATGTACATTCCATGCCTTATTAACAGTATCACGGTGTAATGTTATTACCTTGGCACATTTGTCATCTGTTATTATTTCGATGAATTCATGTGAATGCTTATTAATGATTTTTAGATAATGAATTCTATGCACTGATTTTTATGTAATGTTATTTATATATTCATAGTTTTTATAGTTGGTAAGGTTGAATAAAGACATCCATCCAAAAGTCCATCCTGTCCAACCTGTGTTCTTTTTTATCTTTTCTGTATTTTATACAGTCTTAACAACTGTGAATGTATTTGATAATGAGTTCATGTTATTTTATATTTTATGTAATTTACAGGTATATACATAAACGGAGACCAAACTGAGAGTTGTAGTCCCACGCCGACAGGTCCCGATAAATAGCGGCAAATAAAATTTTGTATCCTAGCCTGAAGAAAGAGCGTGCATGGCCAAATAGGGCATGGCGCATACTCTGAAATGCATTGTTCATCCCGCTGATGCTGCAGACCACGCTTGCGGTCCAGCTCCATCTTGGAGTTCTCCGGGCGGCTTCCTCTTCCATCATACAGCACTGTAGCGGCCCCTGGTGGCTCCCCAGCAGTTTGCCTGCCTATTACTTATCTACAATATGTACTGTAAGTGGCCAATTCGCTTTTCTGTGTTTTAATAATAGTGTTAAAAGTCTGCACTTTGAGACGCTTTCACGTTACTTGCTTGTTTTATATGTACAGAGCTTGCTTCTGCTCACTGAAAACGCTTGCCCTGCTGTACCTAAAGGAATTTTGGACTTTTATTTATATAAGACATTGGACTTTGAATATATGATTTTATTCATACAGTGCCTTGCAAAAGTATTTACCCCCCTTGACTTTTTACCTATTTTGTTACAATACAGCCTTTAGTTTAATGTTTTTTTAATCTGAATTATATGTGATGGATCAGAACACAATAGTCTAAGTTGGTGAAGTAAAATTGGAAAAATATTTACATTCTATGTTATGCATAATTTATTTTTAAAAAACCTTTATATAAACGTCATTATCTGTATCCTTGCATAAATAACCAATGTATGTACTTATTGTGTAATCCATAAATATTTTTAACATGGAAAAATATATACATAAAACTATTTTTTCAGAAATAAAAAACTGATAATTGACATGTATGCGTATGTATTCACCCCCCTTTTGTTATGAAGCCCATAAAAAGCTCTGGTGCAACCAATTACCTTCAGAAGTCACATAATTAGTGAAATGATGTCCACCTGTGTGCAATCTAAGTGTCACATGATCTGTCATTACCTATACACACCTTTTTGAAAGGCCCCAAAGGCGGCAACACCTAAGTAAGAGGCACCACTAACCAAACACTGCCATGAAGACCAAGGAACTCTCCAAACAAGTAAAGGGACAATGTTGTTGAGAATTGCAAGTCAGGGTTAGGTTATAAAAAAAATATGCAAATCTTTGATGATCCCTAGGAGAACCATCAAATCTATCATAACCAAATGGAAAGAACATGGCACAACAGCAAACCTGCCAAGAGACGGCCGCACACCAAAACTCATGGACAGGGCAAGGAGGGCATTATTCAGAGAGGCAGCACAGAGACCTAAGGTAACCCTGGAGGAGCTGCAGAGTTCCACAGCAGAGACTGGAGTATCTGTACAGAGGACGACAATAAGCTGTACGATAGTTGGGCTTTATGGCAGAGTGGCCAGAAGAAAGCCATTACTTTCAGCAGAAAACAAAATGGCATGTTTTGAGTTTGCAAAAAGGTATGTGGGAGACTCCCAAAATGTATGGAGGAAGGTGCTCTGGTCTGATAAGATTAAACACATCACATCACCCAAAGAACACCATCCCCACAGTGAAACATGGTGGTGGCAGCATCATGCTGTGGGGATGTTTTTCAGCAGTCGGGACTGGAAAACTGATCAGAGTTGAGGGAAAGATGGATGGTGCTAAATACAGGGATATTCTTGAGCAAAACCTGTACCACTCTGTGTGTGATTTGAGGCTAGGACGGAGGTTCACCTTCCAGCAGGACAATGACCCCAAACACACTGCTAAAGCAACACTTGAGTGGTTTAAGGGGAAACATGTAAATGTGTTGGAATGGCCTAGTCAAAGCCCAGACCTCAATCCAATAGAAAATCTGTGGTCAGACTTAAAGATTGCTGTTCACAAGCGCAAACCATCCAACTTTAAGGAGTTCAAGCAGTTTTGCAATGAGGAATGGGAAAAATCCCAGTGGTAAGATGTGGCAAGCTCATAGAGACTTATCCAAAGCGACTTGGAGCTGTGATAGCCGCAAAAGGTGGCTCTACAAAGTATTGACTTTAGGGGGGTGAATAGTTATGCACATTAACTTTTTCAGTTATTGTGTCCTATTTGTTGTTTGCTTCACAATAAAAAAAAAAAAAAAAACATCTTCAAAGTTCTGGGCATGTTCTGTAAATTAAATGGTGCAAATCCTCAAACAATCCATGTTAATTCCAGGTTGTGAGGCAACAAAACACGAAAAATGCCAAGGGGGTGAATACTTTTGCAAGGCACTGTACATGAACAGTACATGTTTGGGTTCAGGGTGTTTTGGACCTATAAGCGCATACAGGGGGTCCCCGGGTTACGAACAAGATAGGGACTGTAGGTTTGTTCTTAAGTCAAATTTGTTTGTAAGTCGGAACAAGTACATTTTTTAAGTGCAAATTCAGTCTCAGAGACAGGAAGTGAGATTAAATCAACAGAGAATGGCAACCGGATGGCAGGGGCGGCACGGTTAGTTCAAATATTTTTTGTTTCTTTTTTTTACTTTTTTTTTTATTATTTGTAGCTTGTCGTTTACTTTTTTTTTTTTTTTGTATAATTTTCTTATTATTTTTAATATTATTTTTCTTATCCTTTACTTTTTAATTACTTTTTTTTTTTTTATTAATTTAATTATTATTTCTTTTTTTTATAATT
This sequence comes from Rana muscosa, assembly GCA_029206835.1. Classification (NCBI taxonomy): domain Eukaryota; kingdom Metazoa; phylum Chordata; class Amphibia; order Anura; family Ranidae; genus Rana; species Rana muscosa. Next base: position 134,351,890 of record CM055126.1, read on the forward strand.
TTTTTTTCACTTAACTTTATTGCTATCACACAGGAGAAAACAATTCCCTGTGTGATAGCAATTGGAGGTGACAGGTTCTATTTTTTGACCCTGTTTTGGAGGTGACAGGGTCAATAAAGAGAACTTCTAGCACTGTGCTAGAACTCCTGTCACAGCTGAGATGAGAAGAGCACAGCTCACCTCTCTCACTGTGTATAATGGCAGCAGGGACAGGAGACAGACTCGGCGGCCGGGGGGGGGAGGACAGAGTCCCGAATACAGAGCCTTGCAGAGAGAGGTATGTGGGGAGGGGGGGATGGACGGCAGCATGGTGATTTCGGCGACAAGTACTGTACTGTATACATATACTGTATACATAGGCATATACATAGGCATATACATATATGCCGGACAGCTCACCTGATGGCACAGCAGGGAGATCCGAGTCCAGGCAGGCAGGCCGGCCGTGGTGCACCTCCGCGGCTGGCAGCGGCGCAGGAAAGACCGGGGATCTGGAGGCCGCACTAGGCCGGACAAGGCCATGGCCACAACGGGCAGTTTTAGAGGCCTGGCAGGCCAACGGACCGTACCAGGACTGTGGATGGGCAGGCAGGATGACGAGGGGGCCCCTTAATCTCACAGCCAGGCCAGGAATGGAGGAACGGCTCACTCTAGCAAGGCGCACAGGCAGAGGAAGATGGTGTTGGCCAGCACTGACGTCACTCGGGCCCCATTCGTAAGTAGGGGTCGTTCGCAACTCGGATGTTCGTAAGTCGGGGACCCCCTGTACGTTTTTTTCCATCTTGGCTCCAATTAATTTTATCCACTGACCAATGCTTTTGGGAAACTAAGTGTATAAATGGTTATGTGACTGTGATTTTAATTTCTGTTTTAAGATAGTAAAACTCCAACTTATCTTGAAATAAAGTTAGAAATCTGCACTGCAGGCTGTCTGCAATACTTTTTGCCTTTGCTCTGCCCTGCCTTACCGATTAGGACCCCTGGCTATTTCTTCTCTTCAGCAGAAAAGGATGTCCAGGAAGACAGTTATATCATCAAGTATCTCTGGAAGAGTGATATTTCCAGGATTTCTTCTCTGTCAAGGTGGGGACTGATTATTGCAGGGCAGCTGGTGAGGTGGATTAGGCCTCATGCCCACGGACGTTTTTACAGATGCGTTTTTGAGCGTTTTTTACAGCTTAAAAACGCCTGTCCATGTTAGTCTATAGCTTCATGCCCACCTAGACGTTTTTGAGCTGCAAATAGCATAGACGTTTTTAAGCTGTAAAAAAAACCCAGGACCAGTGCGTTCCTCAGCGTCAGAATTAAGCAGAAAAAACCGCGAGCGTCAAAAAACGCGCAAAAACGCGCGAAAACGCCGCAATTGCGTTTTTCAGCTCCGCATTTTTTTTTTTCTTTTAAAAAAAAAAAAAAATACAATAACATGCACAGGCGTTTTTAAGCTGTAAAAAACGAAGCTGTAAAAACGTCCGTGGGCATGAGAGTTAAAATTTCAGAGATACTACAAGGCTGAGGTTCAATGTGCTGCATATCTAAGGAGCACAGGTGCATTAACTGCCCAGTTAATAATTGTCTGTTGCTGACTTTTGGAGGCAAACAGTGATTCTCCCTACGGGGGAACTGCATGTCTTGGCATTTATAGGCAGCCAGAGGCTGAAGGTTGCTATGCTAATCCCTTTTTTTTTCTCTATGCTAGATCCTTTACACATACTCGTCTAATATTTCCGACTACTGCCATCTGAAAGCTAAAGTACATAAGTGTGGACCCTTCTATATCTTATCATAACTTGCCATCCGGGCCATTTCTGACACTTCGCTCCTACATGTAAAAATCAACTTTTTCTTACTAGAAAAACACTTAGAACCCCCAAACCTTATATATTCATTTGTTGATTGCAAGCAGCGAAGCCATTGGCTCGCGCTGCTGTCAATCACATCCAATAATGCGGCGCGCCGGCTGTATCACGGCAGCGCGCCCGCAAGAACTCACCACCATGCGAGAGAGCTTGCATAATGGTGGATAGTTCTTGCGGGGAGGAGCCGAGACAGCCGCCGAGGGACCCCAGAAGACCAGGTTCGGGGCAACTCTGTGCAAAACGAGCTGCACAGTGGAGGTAAGTATAACATGTTTGTTATTTAAATAAAAAAAAAAGATTTGCCTTTAGTGTTCCTTTAGGATTTCCAGTCTCACATATCTTCATGGTACAAGAAATACTGACAAAATGCTAACTTAGAAAGCCCCATATAAAAGGTCAGATATAAAAGACTCATGATAACGCAGTTCTATAATCAACAATAATATAATATATAATAAATAAAGTAGTGTTAAATCCAAAAAACAAAAATGTATTTAATTGCAGCTTACTAATTCTTAGATGTGTAGGCTGCATTTTTTATTTTTTTTGTTTTTTTATTTTAAATTAATCTGATGATTCATCCAATTAGTCTGTTATTAGTCTGTGGTAACCACAGGTAGTAACAGATGCCGCAGCCTTCACAGGCTTTGCTGCAATTTTTGGCCATCACTGGTTCGCAGTGATCGGGAAAAGAGATTTCCGTCATGTCCCTGACAGCCCATCCCCCCTACAGTTAGAACACACCCAGGGAACACACTAAACCCCTAGATCGCCCCCTAGTGTTAACCCCTTCCTTGCCAGTGTCATTTTTACATTATTCAGTACATTTTTATAGCACTGATCAATGTAATAATGTCACTGGTCCCCAAAAAGTGTCATTTGGGGTCAGATTTGTCCACCGCAATGTCGCAGTCCCGCTATAAATTGCAGATCGTTGCCATTACCAGTAAAAACAATAAAATATAAATAAAAGTCCCTAAATCTATCCCTAAGCCCAGGTTCACACTGGGGCTGCGGGAGTGAAGCCGTGCGAGTTCAGCTGAACTCACACGATTTCACTCCTGCCTGTCAGTCCCGATTTCAGCTCGATTACAGAGACATCTGACACAGATGTCAATGTAAATCGCGGCTGAAATCTCAAAAAGTAGTACAGAAACTACTTTTTGAAATCGGTGCAGCGCCGCAGATGCGGCGTCGCACCGATTAGGACGGTGCCATTGCCCGCAATTTGCGGCAAATTTCGCCGATTTGACATGCGATTTAACATGTCAAATCGCACCAGTGTGAACCAGGGCTTAGATTGTAGACGCGATAACCTTTGTGCAAGCCAATCAATATACGCCTATTGCGATTTTTTTTTTTTACCAAAAATATGTAGAAGAATATATATCGGCCTAAACTGATAAATACATTTGTTTTTTTATATAAATTGTTTTGGATATGTATTATAGCAGAAAGTAAAAAAATTATTTTTTTCAAAATTGACCGTCTTTTTTTGTTTATTGCTCAAAAAATTAAACCCGCCAGCTCTATTTGTGGGAAAAAAGGATGTCAGTTTTGTTTGGATAAAGTGTCTTATGACCGCGCAATTGTCAGTTAAATCAACGCAGTGCCGTATCGCAAAAAATGGCCTGGTCATTAAGGGGGCAAATCCTTCTGGGGTTGAAGTGATCAAATGCTTTTCCAAATAACATAAAGATTTTGCTTGAGCAATCAAAAACAATGGTATAAAAACACCCTTTTAAAAGTTTATTAGGCCTCATGCACACTGGGAGTCAAAAACGCAATTTTTAAGGGCGTTTGATGTTTTTCTTGTCTTGCCTCCAAGCTCCCTTCCATGTTAGCCAATGCGTCCTTGCATACATAGGCTTTTACAGGTGTTTAGAAGCAGGAGAATTTAGAGAAAGAGAAAACCTAATCACTTGTGTGTTTAGGAAAGGAGCGATCCGGTAGAGAAAACCACTGAACGCATGTAGATGTATCTAAATGCACCTAAGTGCACCTGACATGCTTAAACGCATTTGCAAAATGCGGCTTTAGGTGATTTTTAATGCTGCTTTTTTCCTGCCAGAAGAAAAGGCATCTCAGAAGAGCTAGGCAAACACTTAGTGTGCATGAGGCCTTCGATGACAGCAGAAACCAATAAAGTGGTACTAAACCCAGATCATGCATTCACTATTTCTGGTCTTCCACAGTACACAGAACATGGAAATGCAATTATTTTAGTAAATATAAACTGCTAAATACCTTTTCTCATCAGCAGTATATATCAGTCTTGTGACTTCTATCAGTGCCTAGTTAAAGCTTGTAGGAGGTGTTTTCATAATGCACTGGCTGACCTATCAGGAGGCAGGATCCCTGACTCTGTCTGGACAGTGCTGATTGGCCCTGTGCTGATCACATGCACTCTCCAAAGAAAAAAAACTCTCTAGCAATACACACAAACTGAACATGTGCAGCCTGACTCCAGTAAATCTGTCTTATCCGGATGTTCTGGAGACAATGCAAGAAGGGGTCCACATTGAGTATAACAAGCATGCTTTACTGCATATACACACTAATTTTACTGTTGTGGGTTTAGTAACACTTGCATTCTACATTGGAGGGAATACCCAGAGAAAAGGCAACAGTGCTATGTACTAGCAAAACATAAAACAACAGCAAAATCATTTTTTTCTTTACAGGTATAAAAAAAAAAAAAAACATTCCTTGTAGAAATAGTTTTTAACTAAGCAACACTCCAGGACCCTGAAAAAAATTCTGCCTTAAACTCTGCCAACACAATGGGCCCATGTGAGCAACCTCAAATTACCAGAGAGTAGGGATGAGCCGAACACCCCCCGGTTCGGTTCGCACCAGAACTTGCAAACTGACCGAAAGTTTGCGCGAACTTTAGAACCCTATTAAATACAATGGATGCGAACGTTCGAAATCGAAAGTGCTAATTATAACGGCTAATATGCAAGTCATTGTCCTAAAAAGGGTTTGGGGACCTGGGTTCTGCCCCAGGGGACATGTATCAATGCAAAAAAAAGTTTTAAAAACGGCTGTTTTTGTGGGAGCAGTCATTTTAATGATGCATAAAGTGAAAAAAAAGTGAAATATTCCTTTAAATATCGTACCTGGGGGGTGTCTAAAGTATGCCTGTGAAGTGGCACGTGTTTCCCGTGTTTAGAACTGTCCCTGCACAAAATGAAATTTCTAAAGGAAAAAAATGGTCATTTAAAACTGCTTGCGGCTTTAATGTAATGTCTGGTCCCGGCAATATGGATGAAAATCATTGAGAAAAATGGCATGGGTACCCCCCCACCCCACTACCAGCCCCTTTGGGTCTTGTATAGATATTAAGGGGAACCCCGCACCCAAAATTAAAAAAAGGCCCTATATACTCTGAACAGCAGTATACAGGTGGTGCAAACAAGACAGGGACTGTAGGTTTGTTCTTAAGTAGAATATTTTTCTAATTTGGAACAGGTACATTTTTTAAGTGTAGCTCTAGCCAAAAAATCTATTTTTAAGCTTTTTGGAGAACATAGGGAAGGGTTATCATCCCTGTAACATTTGTTCTGCTGTCTGTGCACCTGTTCAGAAGATTTCACCTCACTTTCCATCCCAATGACAAATGTTTTTGGAAAAGTGGTTTTTTTATTGAAACAAGGATTGGTGATAAAGCATCAGTAGAGAGGAGACACCTTTTTTCCCATATTACATTTTACAGGAGAGAATTTCCCTTCCTAGGGGTAGATTTCCTCTCACTTCCTGTTGTCTCCTTCCGTTTGCAAGTAGGAGTCGTTTGTAAGTTGGATGTTTGAAAGTAGGGGCCTGCCGTATATACTCTGCAGAAATTTGCCCCTTAGGTGTCGGTGTTGCCACAACACTGTAAGCCCTCACAGTTACTCTTGGTGGGCACTGGAACGCCCTGCTGTGAACTATTATATCAGGAATTGTAATTACATGCCATTGTTAAACAGTGGTAGGAAAAATTGGGCCTTTTGTGGTGGTGCTGGTGCTACAACACTGTCAGCCCTCACAGTTACTCTTGGTGGGCGCATGAATGGGCCCTACTGTAAATTATTAGATCAAGAATTGTAATTGCATGTCCCTGTTGAAGAGGGGCAGAAAAATTGGGCCTTTGGTGGTGGTGGTGGTGTTGCCACAACACTGTAAGCCCTCACAGTTATTCTTGGTGGGCGCAGGAATGGGCCCTGCTGTGAATTATTAGATCAAGAATTGTAATTACATGCCCCTGTTAAACAGGGGCTGAAAAATTGGGCCTTAGGCACTGGTGCCACAACACTGCAACCCCTCACAGATACTGTACTTCGAGCACAGCAATGAGCCCTGTTGCAAAGTATTGCATCAAATATTGTAATTACACGCCCCTGTTAAACAGGGGCTGAAAAATTGGGCCTTAGGCACTGGTGCTGGTGCCACGACACTGCAACCTCTCCCAGATACTCTAGTTGGAGTGCAGGAATGAGCCCTGCTGCAAAGCATTGCATAAAATATTGTAATTACATGCCCCTGTTAAACAGGGGCTGAAAATTTGGGCCTTAGCCACTGGTGGCGGCACCCAGAAACAAAAATGTTCTTCCAAGCTATCATCATGAATCGGATTTATTGAGGAGGAGGAGGATAGTCAGTCAACATAACAGGACAGTCATTCAGCATCAGCATAGGCAGTCTTGAAGGGATGTGACATTTGAAAATAAATGATTCTGTTATATCAGCTTCAGGTGCTTGGTAGCTGGTGGTGATCCAAGACTGGTTCATCTTTATGAAGGTCAGTCAATCAACCGAGTCGGTGGACAGGCGCACCCTGTGATCCGTGACAAAGCCTCCAGCAGCACTGAATGTGCGTTCCGAAAGAACGCTGGATGCAGGACAGGCCAGTAGCTCAACTGCATACTGTGCAAGCTCTGGCCAGTGATCCATCCTCAAGACCCAGTAAGCCAGAGGATTTTCGGTGGGAAAGGTGTCCAAGTCTGACCTTGCCCCTAGGTATTCCTGCACCATGTATATCAGACGCTGGCGATGGTTGCTGCAACCGATCATACCTTGGGGCTGCGGACTAAAAAATTGTCCGAACGCATCGGTCAGACGGCCACCTTCCCCACCGCTCCTTCTTTGACTAACCGAAGCCTCAGCAACTCATTGTCCAGAACCAGGAGTTTGTAACCTCCCAGTCTCTGGGAACTCGTTGCACAGACCTTTCTGCAAGGCCTCCCGGAGATGTCTCATCCTCTGCTCCCTCTGCGACGGTAAGATAAGGTCCGCAACCTTACCCTTGTACCGTGGATCAAGGAGAGTGGGCAGCCAGTAATGGTCCCTCTCCTTGATCCGAAGAATACGAGGATCCTTCCGCAGACTTTGCAGGATCAGGGAGGCCATGCAGCGTAGGTTAGCTGAGGCATTCGGTCCGGAGTCCTCTGGGTCACTAAGGACGACATGATCCGCAGCCACCTCCTCCCAGCCACGTACAAGTCCACGGGTTTCTTGGGACTGTAAATCATCCCTAAAAGACTGCTGCTGTTGATTCAGAGTGCCAGGCTCCACCTCCATGCTGACACAATCCTCCTCCTCCTCCTCCTCCTCGTCCTCTTCCTGTGCGATGGGTGGGACTGAAGGAACACTGTCTGGGTAAAGGGGGCCTTGAGAGGCAAGGAAGTCCTCCTCTTCCTGCCTCTGTTCTGCCTCAAGTGCCCTGTCCATTATTCCACGCAGTGTATGCTCCAACAGGTGGACAAGAGGTACAGTGTCACTGATGCATGCACTGTCACTGCTCACCATCCTTGTGGCCTCCTCAAATGGTGCCAGGACAGTGCATGCATTCCTGATCATGCCCCACTGGCGTGGTGAAAAAAAACAGAGCTCCCCTGACCCTGTCCTGGTGCTGTAGTCGCACAGGTACTCATTGATGGCCCTTTGCTGCGTGTGCAGTCGCTGCAGCATGGCCAACCTTGAGTTCCACCTGGTGGGCATGTCACATATAAGGCTGTTCTTGGGCAGGTTCAACTCCTTTTGCAGCTCAGCCAGCCGAGCACTGGCATTATATGATCTGCAGAAATGCACACAGACTTTCCTGGCCTGCCTCAGGGCATCCTGTAAGCCCAGGTACCTGCCCAAGAACCTCTGCACCACCAGGTTAAGGACATGAGCCACACAGGGCACATGGGTCAGTTGTCCCTGTCGGAGGGCGGAGAGGAGGTTGGTGCCATTGTCGCAAACCACCATTCCTGGCTTAAGCTGGCGTGGCGTCAACCACCTCTCGGCCTGCCCCTGCAGAGCTGACAGAACCTCTGCCCCAGTGTGGCTCCTGTCCCCCCAAACACACCAGCGCAAGCACGGCATGGCATCTTTTTGCCTGCGTACTTGCGTAGCCCCTTGAACACCTACGGAGCACCGCTGGTTCCGAGGACAAAGCACAGGAAGAGGCCATGGAGGAAGAAGAGGAGGGGGTGGAGGAGAGAGGTGTGTCACAACCAGTAGTAGCATTTTGGAGGCGTGGCGGCGGAACAACCTCCAACACTACTGCACCTTGTCCTGCATCCTTCCCAGCTGCCAAAAGAGTGACCCAATGGGCCGTGAAAGAAAGGTAACGTCCCTGTCCATGCCTGCTGGACCATGAGTCAGTGGTAATATGCACCTTACCGCTGACCGCCCTGTCCAGCAAGGCATGGACATTGCCTTTCACATGCCGGTAGAGAGCCGGAATCGCCTTCCGTGAGAAAAAGTGGCGTTTGGGAACCTGCCACTGAGGAACCGCACATTGCACAAACTCACGGAAGGGGGCCGAGTCTACCAACTGAAAAGGCAGCAGTTGAAGTGCTAGCAATTTAGCCAAGCTAGCCTTCAACCGCTGTGGATGGCTGGGAGTGAACTTCTTTAGACGGTCCAGCAGCTGGGGCAGGGAAATTTGCCTGCTATAATCGGACGTCGGTGTACTGCTAGCAGAGTGCCCGCAAGTACTTGGCTGTGACATACCTAATTCTACACCTTCATTCCTCTCAGTGCAGGTTTCAGAGAGGACTGAAGGTTACATAGTTACATAGTTAGTCAGGTTGAAAAAAGACAAAGTCCATCCAGTTCAACCATAAAAAAATAAAAATAAATAAAATAAAATAAAAAATATCGTACAATCCCATATACCCAATTCTATACCCACAGTTGATCCAGAGAAAGGCAAAAAACCCCAGCAGAGCATGATCCAATTTGCTACAGCAGGGGAAAAAATTCCTTCCTGATTCCCCGAGAGGCAATCGGATTTACCCTGGATCAACTTTACCTATAAATGTTAGTACTCAGTTATATTATGTACATTTAGGAAAGTATCCAGACCTTTCTTAAAGCAATCTACTGAGCTGGCCAGAACCACCTCTGGAGGGAGTCTGTGCCACATTTTCACATCTCTTACTGTGAAGAAACCTTTCCGTATTTGGAGATGAAATCTCTTTTCCTCTAGACGTAAAGAGTGCCCCCTTGTCTTTTGTGTTGACCGTAAAGTGAATAACTCAACACCAAGTTCACTATATGGACCCCTTATATATTTGTACATGTTAATCATATCCCCCCCTTATTCTCCTCTTCTCAAGAGTGAATAAATTCAGTTCATCTAGTCTTTCCTCATAGCTGAGCTCATCCATGCCTCTTATCAGTTTGGTTGCCCTTCTCTGCACTTTCTCCAGTTCCCCGATATCCTTTTTGAGAACTGGTGCCCAAAACTGAACTGCATATTCCAGATGAGGTCTTACTAATGATTTAAACAGGGGTAAAATGATATCTCTCTCTCTGGAGTCCATACCTCTCTTAATACAAGAAAGGACTTTGCTTGCTTTGGAAACCGCAGCTTGGCATTGCATGCCATTATTGAGCTTATGATCTACCAAAACCCCCAGATCCTTCTCCACTACGGATACCCCCAGTTGTACTCCCCCTAGTATGTATGATGCATTCATATTCTTAGCCCCCAAGTGCATAACTTTACATTTATCAACATTAAACCTCATCTGCCACATAGTCGCCCAATTAGACAGAGCATTGAGGTTGGTCTGCAAATTGGCGACATCCTGTAAGGACGTTATTCCACTGCATAGCTTGGTGTCATCTGCAAAGACAGAAATGTTACTTTTGATCCCAGACCCAATATCATTTATAAAGATATTAAAAAGTAAGGGTCCCAGCACTGAACCTTGGGGTACACCACTGAGAACCTTAGAACATTCAGTGTAAGAATCATTAACCACTACTCTCTAAATTCTGTCTTTTAGCCAGTTTTCTATCCATTTACACACTGATATTTCCAAGCCTGTAGACTTTACCTTACACATGAGCCGTGTGTGCGGAACTGTAGGTACAAGGTACAGTGGGGTTGGAGATCCCAGCTGATGAGGAGCAAAGAGAGGTCCGCTTTGTTCTTTGGTGTGGGTCTTTAAGGTATGCTTGCCAACGAGCTGCATGGCAGGTCAACTCAACATATGTCTGGTCAAGCATGTGGTGCCCAAGCGGCTGATGTTTTAGCCACGCGAGATACGCTTGAGACATATGTTGCAAACAGCAGCGGTGCAATCTGATGCACTCGACTCAAAAAAGGCCCACACCAAAGAACTTTTGGAATAACGGGCAGAGGCAGCACCCTGCATATGCGGAGCTCTGCGGTGTGATTCAGTGGGTGTGCTGCCCTTACGCTGGCCCCCGGAGGGTATCCTGCCTCGTTGGAGATATGCCTCCTCCTCATCCTCCTCCTCCTCCTCTCTCCTATCAGGAACCCACGTGGAGTCAGTGACCTCATCATTCCCTCCCTCCTCATCACTGGAGCCAATCTGGCAGTATGCTGCAGCTGCTGGAACATGACTGCCAGATTGCTGTTCTTCTTGAGCATCCCCTCTCTCTGCTCTCACGCTACTGCCTTCCTCTAGCTGGGTATCATCTTCAGACCCTTTGAAACGCTGGGCATCCTCCTGGAGCATGTACCCAACACTGTGCTCAAACAGTTCAGGGGACTCCTCAGGAGGACACGGTGGGTCTAGGGAAGGAGTGACTGATGATGACATTGATACGAGGGAAGAGGACGCTTTGGTAGCTGCTTTGCCAGTACCCTGAGCCTGGGTGATAGAGGATGAGGAGGATGAGGAGGGCTTGGTCATCCACTCTACCAAGTCTTCGGCATGATGCGGCTCAACACGTCCAGCTGCCGAAAATAAGGACAAGCGTGTCCCATGGCCACGTGCTGATGACGATGCACCGCGTCCACGACCAGCACTGTTGTCTCTAGACACAGAGCCTGCTTGCCCTCTTTTATTGGCTCCTGACTGTCTGCCTCTCCTTGTTGGCCTTCCAGACATAGTAATGGCCTGCAGGGAGATGGGAAAACCAGCAATTGGGTAGTGTATATTGTGCTGGAGGCACACAACACCCACTAACTCCAGCAGATGCCTTTATTAGAGAACAGCAATGACGGGTATATACAGGTGTATACTGTGCTGGGCCACACAACACCCACTAACTGCTGCCTGCAGATGCCTGAGAAAAGAACACACTGTCCCTGCCTGCCTATCTAGCTTAGAGAACAGCAATGAACAGCAACTCCTGCCTCCAGATGCCTGAGAAAAGAACACACTGTCCCTGCCTGCCTATCTAGCTTAGAGAACATCAGTGAACAGTAACTCCTGCCTGCAGATGCCTGAGAAAAGAACACACTGTCCCTGCCTGCCTATCTAGCTTAGAGAACAGCAATGAACAGCAACTCCTGCCTGCAGATGCCTGAGAAAAGAACACACTGTCCCTGCCTGCCTATTTAGCTTAGAGAACAGCAATGACGGGTATATACAGGTGTATACTGTGCTGGGCCACACAACACCCACTAACTGCTGCAGATGCCTGAGAAAAGAACACACTGTCCCTGCCTGCCTATCTAGCTTAGAGAACAGCAATGAACAGCAACTCCTGCCTGCAGATGCCTGAGAAAAAAACACACTGTCCCTGCCTGCCTATCTAGCTTAGAGAACAGCAATGAACAGTAACTCCTGCCTGCAGATGCCTGAGAAAAAACACACTGTCCCTGCCTGCCTATCTAGCTTAGAGAACAGCAATGAACAGCAACTCCTGCCAGCAGATGCCTGAGAAAAGAACACACTGTCCCTGCCTGCCTATCTAGCTTAGAGAACAGCAATGACGGGTATATACAGGTGTATACTGTGCTGGGCCACACAACACCCACTAACTGCTGCAGATGCCTGAGAAAAGAACACACTGTCCCTGCCTGCCTATCTAGCTTAGAGAACAGCAATGAACAGCAACTCCTGCCTGCAGATGCCTGAGAAAAGAACACACTGTCCCTGCCTGCCTATTTAGCTTAGAGAACAGCAATGACGGGTATATACAGGTGTATACTGTGCTGGGCCACACAACACCCACTAACTGCTGCAGATGCCTGAGAAAAGAACACACTGTCCCTGCCTGCCTATCTAGCTTAGAGAACAGCAATGAACAGCAACTCCTGCCTGCAGATGCCTGAGAAAAAAACACACTGTCCCTGCCTGCCTATCTAGCTTAGAGAACAGCAATGAACAGTAACTCCTGCCTGCAGATGCCTGAGAAAAAACACACTGTCCCTGCCTGCCTATCTAGCTTAGAGAACAGCAATGAACAGCAACTCCTGCCAGCAGATGCCTGAGAAAAGAACACACTGTCCCTGCCTGCCTATCTAGCTTAGAGAACAGCAATGACGGGTATATACAGGTGTATACTGTGCTGGGCCACACAACACCCACTAACTGCTGCAGATGCCTGAGAAAAGAACACACTGTCCCTGCCTGCCTATCTAGCTTAGAGAACAGCAATGAACAGCAACTCCTGCCTGCAGATGCCTGAGAAAAGAACACACTGTCCCTGCCTGCCTATCTAGCTTAGAGAACAGCAATAAAGGGTAGATACAGGTGTATACTGTGCTTTAGGCACACAACACCCACTAACTCCTGCAGATGCCTGAGAAAAAAATAGACTGTAGAACACACTGTCCCTGCCTATGTATCTCTTTCCCTGCACGCCGGAACACACTACACAAGGCCGCCGCGCTGGCGGCCTTTTATAGTGTGGGGCGTGTACTAAACCCCCCTGAGCTATGATTGGCCACAGGCATCCTGCCTGTGGCCAATTATGGCTCTCCTCGCTGCCGGCGCTGTGATTGGCCAAGCATGCTGGGTCACAGTGCATGCTTGGCCAATCACAGCGCCGGCAATGCAGTGCGCTGGTGCAGTGAATTGTGGGCCGTTCGCATCACACGAATTTGGCGCGAACGGCCCACAAAGTTCTGGTTTCGCCGAACAGGCGAACAGGCGATGTTCGTGTCGAACATGCGTTCGACTCGAACACCGAGCTCATCCCTACCAGAGAGCATGGATGGCTGTCAGGGGAGGGCTGGCGGCCTTAGGCCTGGGGGGCAAGTCCAGTCAAGTGGCCCATTGAACCACCGAATCAGCTCACCATCCATGGCCCACCTGGTTTTTCAATGCAGCCTCACCAGTGCCCATCAGTGCAGCCAAATCCAGTGCCCATCAATGCAGCCTGATCACTGGGGCAGGTTACATGGGGTGTATGGGGGGGAGATGGGGGGTCAGCTAGGGGTGTCAGGGTCTCTCACCTCAGCGATCTCAGCTCAGCAGGTCCTTGCACGCCACGGTCTCCTGGGGGGGGTAACGCTCCTGATCCTGGGGTCAAGTTGCAGCCAGCGCCCAGCCCTGCAGCCCTGCGTCCCGACTCCCTGGCACACCCTGCCTCTGCCTGCTTCCAAGAATCCGGTCCCACGGAGTTGTAGTTTCCTCTACGCTGCTGTGTTTTCCACCCACCAGAAGCTTGAGTGCGGACTACAACTCCCGGAATGCAACAGCTAGTGGTCGGCCGCCATGGCCATGCCCCCGGCCCGACTTCCTAGACCAGAATAAAAAAGAAAATGGTAGCGGGCAGCGGCTGCCGGCCATTTTGAACATAAGTTAGGGCGGCCTGGGAGGCAATTGCCACCCTGCCCCCTGGCCCAGCCCTCCCCTGATGGCAGTACACTGCTGATCTTTGCCAATGTCAGCAAATTAACTTGTTACTTATGGGTTCTACATGCACAGATTACCCTGGTGCCACATGACATCTACAAGGGATCTTGCATGGATCTTGGTAAGGAAATATGTTTAATAAAGCCTGTATCTTAGTCACAGGTAGTTAAATAAAAGTTAAATAAAAGTGTTGTGTTGATAGAAAAAAATTAATGAGGGGCCTGCTACTAAGAACTTTCCCTGGGCCCAGAGAATAAGTGCTCTTTTTTTAAATGGCACATAGATTCTGATCCTACCATAAATTCATTTCAGTTGTAAGAAAACCTAATAAGTGTATGAATGAGTAATCAAAAGTAAACAGGCCTTTAAATGTGGCACTATAGATCATACAGAACATACCGTATTTCATATATTCACTAATCACTAGGTAGCAATTACTTAAACAGATAAAAAGATCACCCAAAGTAATACTGTAAATGGGTTCAAGAACCTTTCCACACACCTTGACGCCATGCTGTACTTGGAAAAACTGTTGAAAGAGACCACAATGACATATCACTGAGGATTCATTTATCGCTCACAGTACTGTCCTATTTAAAAAAATATCTCAGGGAGAATGTCATGACATTTTCTTTTTATAGTAAGAAGGAAATAATGCACATCAAGAAGTTGAAATATTAATAAGCAAGAGTGTTTTAAAGTGAAATATGTACAAATTGATTTATACAAGGATCTGAAGATTTAAATTAATTGTAAAATATTATTATTATTATTATTATGTAACTCATTAAAGATTTACATTTGCCCCTTTATTTAAAGTTAGCTTTTTAAATAGCTTTTTAGATAGCTTTTTGATCCACTGGTACCCTCACTTTGCTCCCCAAAATACCTGGGTAGATTTTTTTAGCTAGAGAAAACATTTATGGCAAATTGTGTTTCAATAATTGTCTTTTTTGAGAATTATTTAATATGTAATTCCTGCTATAAAGAAAAAAAAGCCATGCCATACATGTGCAATTTAAACTAGTTAGTCATGTTTTTCTCCTACTGTCTAAAAACAAAAGTTACCCTTTCAGTGCCATTATTTGTTAAAGACACACTAAACATAGAAGCAAACACACATTTTGCCATGTGAAAAAATGAGCAGCAAATGCTGCAAAACGCACAGTAAAAAACACGCAACCCACAAAACGCCATAATGTCCCATTAGTCACATATAGCACAGCCCATTGAAATCAACTGGCTGCCCTATGCGTGTCACAGGAAAAACGAACCACAAAACGCTCGCTCCCACTATGCTAGATGTGAATGGGGCCTGAAAGTGAAATTGGTGCAATACCACTAGGGATGAGCCGAACACCCAAACTCCCCCCCCCGGTTCGGTTTGCAGCAGAACGTGTGAACAGGCAAAAAGTTTGTGCCAACACGCGAACACCGTTAAAGTCTATGGGACACGGATGTGAAAAATCAAAAGTGCTAATTTTAAAGGCTAATATGCAAGTTATTGCCATAAAAAGTGTTTGGGGACCCGGGTCCTGCCCCAGGAGACATGTATCAATGCAAAAAATGTTTTAAAAACGTCAGTTTTTGTCGGGAGCAGTGATCTTAATAATGCTTAAAGTGAAACAATAAAAATTAAATATTCCTTTAAATATCGTGCCTGGGGGTGACTATAGTATGCCTGTAAAGTGGCACAGTGTTTCCGTGTTTAGAACAGTCCTGCAGCAAAATTAAATTTCTAAAGGAAAAAAAGTAATTTAAAACTGCAAGCGGCTGTAATCTATTGTTGGGTCCCGGCAATATAGATGAAAATCATTGAGAAAAACGGAATGGCCCCCCCCCCCCCAGTCCAGTACCAGGCCCTTTGGGTCTGGTATGGATATTAAGGGGAAACCCGCACCCAAATAAAAAAAAAAAGGCTTGGTGCCCCCAGGCCCTATATACTCTAAACAGCAGTATACAGGCGGTCCCCGGGTTACAAACAAGATAGGGACTGTAGGCTTATTCTTAAGTTGAATCTGTTTGTAAGTTGGAACAGGTACATTTTTTAAGTGTAGCTCCAGCCAAAAAATCTATTTTGAAGCTTTTTGGATAGCATAGGGAAGGGTTATCACCCCTGTAACATTTGTTTTGCTGTCTGTGCCCCTGTTCAGAAGATTTCACCTCACTTTCTGTCCCAATGACAATTGGATTTTGAAAATTTTGGGTTATTAGGGAGACAAGGATTGGTGATAAAGCATCAGTGGAGACAACTTTTTCCCATATTAACTCTTACAGGAGAGAATTTCCCTTCCTAGGGGTAGATTTTCTCTCACTTCCTGTTGTCTCCCTCCGTTTAAAAGTAGGAGTCGTTTGTAAGTCGGATGTTTGTAAGTAGGGGGCCGCCTGTATATACTATACGGCCTGCCCTATATACTCTGCAGAAAATTGGGCCTTAGGTGTTGGTACCAGAACACTGTAACCCCTCACAGATACTCTTGTTGAGCGCAGGAACAGGCCCTGCTGTGAAATATTGGATCAAAAATTGTGTATGTATATATATATATATATATATATATATACGTGCCTGTATATATATATATATTAATACACCGCCTGAAGTATATTAAAAAAAGTACACCAGGAATGGCCTGCAGTCAGATATAGGCTACGCTGGATGCAGAGTATATATATATATATATATATATATATATATATATATATATATTAAATACACTGCCTGAAGTATATTAGAAAACGTACACCAGGAATGGCTTGCAGTCAGA
Organism: Rana muscosa; assembly: GCA_029206835.1. Classification (NCBI taxonomy): domain Eukaryota; kingdom Metazoa; phylum Chordata; class Amphibia; order Anura; family Ranidae; genus Rana; species Rana muscosa. The sequence continues at coordinate 134,368,552 of CM055126.1, forward strand.
GATAGGTTACACTGGATGCAGAGTATATATATTGTGAGGGGGTTAGCTCGACAGCGGGTGTGTGTGACCCCCGGGATGGGCTCCCCACACAAAACAGGCCCAGCAAACGGAGGTTGTGGTTTTCAAAATCAAAAAGGTGCGGTTTATTTTCTATTTACAGTGACAAAACACAGCAAAGCAAAAGAAACATAACCAAAATAAATCCTGGTCAAGTTGACCTCTGACTAAACATACAGGTTTCCTAACTAACAACTGGGATCAGCCTAGTGCTGTCCTAGTCCCTGGTTTTAAATGTCCAAGCAAATAGCCACACAGGCTTTTTCTCACCGCACAGGGGTTCACTCTCCCTAGACAGTCCACACAGGTCTGGTTCCAGGCATGAGCTAAACCTAATGAATCTAGGAGTTTTTTATAGAGGCCTAAATGAGCTGACAAGCTTCAGCTGGCCTCATCAACTCCCTGTCTGCACGACGCCCAGCCCTCTCCCTAGAGGTATGAGTCATCCATGAGCCCACTAGCCTTATACAACTCTCCACCTAGTGGTATAAGTCGGCGTAAAGCCTGAATCTGGGCGAAATATATCTACCCCCCTGGATGCAACCAGGTGACTTTACCTTCCTGCTGTCACATACCCCCCCCTCTTGTTTTAACCTCGGGGTTGGAACACCAGCAATCAGGCATTCATGTACTCGAGACAAAGCATCCACATTCCCCATTTGAACGCCAGGGCGATGCTTTACTGTGAAGTTGAATTCCTGGAGGGCCAGGAACCACCTATTCACTCTTCTATTTGTTTCCTTGTTTTGAGCCATCCACTTTAACGGAGCGTGATCCGTAACCATGTCAAAGTGCCTACCTAGCAGGTAGTACCGAAGGGAATCTAGAGCCCACTTCACCGCTAAACACTCCTTTTCAACGGTGGCGTAATTTACCTCATGGGACTTCAACTTCCTGCTGAGGTAAATGACTGGGTGCTCTTCCCCGTTCCAGACCTGGGACAATACTGCTCCTAACCCCACATCTGACGCATCACTTTGTACGACAAAGTCTCTAGAGAAGTCGGGTGAGTACAACACTGGCTGGCTACATAAGGCTTGTTTCAAGAATTGGAATGCTGCCTCAGCCTCGGGGGTCCATTTAATCATGACCGACCCTTTCCCCTTCGTCAGGTTGGTTAGGGGCACAGCCTTAGAAGCAAAGTGGGGAATGAATCGCCGATAATACCCAGCGATTCCCAGAAAGGCTCGTACCTGCTTCTTGCTGTTGGGACGTGGCCAACTCTGGATGGCCTCGACTTTGTTGAGTTGGGGTTTTATTACTCCCCTCCCAATGGTGTACCCAAGATATTTGGCCTCCTCCTGCCCAATGGTACACTTCTTGGGGTTAGCCGTAAACCCTGCTTCCCGAACAGAGTCCAGGACTGCTTGCACTTTTGGCAGATGTGAGGCCCAATCTGTGCTATGGACAATTATGTCATCCAGGTAAGCCGCAGCATACTTCCGATGGGGCCTCAGCATCTGGTCCATTTTCCGCTGGAATGTGGCCGGCGCATTCTGTAACCCGAACGGCATTCTTTTATATTGGAACGCCCCGTCTGGGGTTACAAATGCGGTTTTCTCTTTGGCCGACTTGGCCAGGGGGATTTGCCAATACCCTTTTGTGAGGTCAAGAGTCGTCATGTATCGGGCTGTTCCCAGCCGGTCGATCAACTCATCTATACGTGGCATGGGGTAGGTGTCAAATTTTGTAACTTTGTTCAACTGACGAAAATCGTTACAAAATCGCCAGCTCCCATCCGGTTTAGGCACCAACACAATGGGACTAGACCAATCACTTTGGGACTCCTCTATCACCCCTAAGTTCAACATTTTCTGTAATTCCTCCCGTATTGCCTCCCGTCGGGCCTCTGGGATCCGATAGGGTTTTAACTTCACCCTTTCACCGGGCGGGGTAATAATGTCATGCTCTACCCCAGATGTTTGTCCCGGCAGCTCAGAGAATACCTCCTTGTTGCGAAGCACAAACTCCTTAACCTCCTGTTGTTGGGGTTGTGACAAGGTGGCTGCGATTCCAACCTCAGGAATCACGCAACCAGTTTGAGCTGGTGACCAAGTGTCTGCGACTAGGGACTCTCTATCCCTCCAGGCTTTCAACAGATTAACGTGATAGATCTGTTCGGGCTTTCGCCTTCCTGGTTGTCTGACCTTGTAATTCACTTCGCTCACTTTTTCCATTATCTCGTAGGGGCCTTGCCATTTGGCAAGGAATTTACTTTCAACCGTAGGGACAAGTACCAATATCCTATCCCCCGGGGAAAAGGTACGGGTCTTGGCTCCACGGTTGTACACTCTCTGCTGTGCCAACTGCGCTTGGGCCAAATGTTCCTTCACGATGGGCATTACCTGTGCAATTCGATCTTGCATCAGGGCGACATGCTCAATCACACTCCTGTGGGGAGAACTCTCACTTTCCCAAGTTTCCTTGGCAATATCCAACAGCCCCCTTGGGTGTCTCCCATACAGTAACTCAAAGGGGGAGAATCCCGTAGAGGATTGGGGCACCTCCCTAATAGCAAACATCAAATAAGGAAGTAGACAGTCCCAATCCCTTCCATCTCTATCCACCACTTTCTTCAACATTTGTTTTAGGGTTTTGTTGAATCTTTCAACCAGCCCATCGGTTTGGGGGTGATACACAGATGTACGCAATTGCGTCACTTTGAACAATTTACACAGCTCTTTCATAACCCGGGACATAAAGGGTGTACCTTGGTCCGTAAGCAGTTCTTTACAAATACCCACCAGGCTAAAAACAAGAGATAGCTCTTTGGCTATGGTTTTGGCCGAGGTATTTCTGAGAGGGATCGCTTCTGGATAACGGGTGGCATAGTCCATTATAACCAATATGTACTGGTGCCCCCTAGCGGACTTGATTATAGGACCTACCAAATCCATTGCGATTCTCTCAAACGGGACCTCAATGATGGGTAGAGGGACCAGCGGGCTACGGAAATGTGGCATCGGGGCCGACCTCTGACACACAGGGCAGGAGGAACAATAATTTTCTATGTCCTTCATCACCCCAGGCCAATAGAATCTCTGTAATACCCTCTCTCGGGTTTTCTCTGTCCCCAGATGACCTCCAAGAATGTGCCCATGGGCCAACTCCAACACCAACTTCCTGTAAGGTTTGGGCACCACAAGCTGCTCAACGGTTTCTTCTGCCCTTTTTGCCACCCGATACAGTAGGTCCTTCTCTACGCTGAAGTATGGGTAAGTGCCGGTATTATCTGGGTTCACTAACTCGCCATCTATTTTCACTACGTTTTCCCGTGCCTTTATTAGGGCGGGGTCTTTCAACTGTTCTGTGGCAAAGTTTTCCCTGTGAACCTCAAGATCAGAAAACTCCACAGACGGTAGGTTTTCGTCTGAGGAGGTGGGCTCCTCTCCAGTTTCTTGAGTCTCCCCTGCCAATACTGACAAGGGAAATTCCGGAGAGTCCTCACCACTCTCAGGGGAGTTCTGGCTATCACATTCCTGGTACATAGGGGCACCAGTGGGGGGCTCAGGATCATCCCACAGTTCCCAGAACTTCGGAAAATCCCTTCCCACAATGGCGTCATGCGGTAACTGAGATACTAAGCCCACTGGATGAGAGAGGGTACCTTTGGGGGTCTCGAAACACACTGTAGTCACTGGATACTCTCGGGTGTCCCCATGCACACAAATAACGGCTACCTTGCTATTCCCAGAGACCTCTGTTTTAACTAACTCAGCCTTTATCAGGGTCACAAGGCTACCTGAATCCAGCAATACCACAACATTTCTACCATTAATACACATTTTGCATAAATGTTTCTCAGTTCCCCGAATGGCAGTGCATGCGACTGTCGCACACAGCGACTGACGTCTGCCCGTCAGAAAGTCACACTGCATGGGTTCCTCCACAACCGGGCAATTGGCTGCAATATGTCCCGCTTGCCGGCAGCGGTAGCAAACGATCCTTCTTGCCGCCTCTTGAGCCGCTGATTTCCCAGGCTGTTCTCGCCAAACTTGGGGTAGAGCTCCCACCCTCTCACTCTCTCCACCCTCACCCCTTGGAATCCTCTTATCCGCCCCTGGGGATGGTCTGGTCTTAGGGTGGAAAGTCCGAGTGTCTCTGGAAGAGGCCGTCAGGTTCTCTGTAGCCAAGTATTTCTCCACACGATCCACAAGACCATCGGCCGTCTCTGGGTCTCCATGGCTTACCCACTTTTGGATGGCAGTAGGAAGAGCTCTCAAAAACCGATCCATTACAACACGTTCCACAATCTTTGGTGCGGACAAAGTCTCTGGCTGTAGCCACTTTCTGCTCAGGTGAATGAGATCATACATTTGAGACCTGGGGGGTTTTCCAAGCTGGAAAGTCCAGTTATGCACACGCTGAGCCCGGACAGCCAGGGTGACACCCAGCCTTGCCAATATTTCAGCTTTTAGCATCACATAGTCTTTTGCTTGGTTAGGCTCTAGGTCATAGTAAGCCTTCTGCGATTCACCAGTTAACAGAGGAGCCACCAGTCCAGCCCACTGCTCCTCAGGCCACTTTTCTCTTTCAGCGGTCCTTTCAAATGTGGTCAAAAATACCTCTGGATCATCCTCTCCAGTCATTTTTGTCAATAAACGACTCACCCCAAAGGACGCGGTATTAGTGGGACGGCTTTCCTCACTGGTCTGCGGACGTTGCTGCATTACTGCTTCCATCTGTTGTTGTAGTCTCTGCTCTTGCTTCTGCAACAGGTCTATGAAGCGGGCCTCAGATTGCTGTTGGGCTTGTTGCTGAGCCTCCAGACTCTGTTGTAAAGTTGCAAGGCTCTGTTGATGAGCTTGCTGCTGGGCTGCAAGGCTCCTTTGCAAACCTGCATTTGTCTGCTGTTGATTGGCATTTGCTAGAGCCAGCTGTTTCAGTATCTCCTCCATGCTGGCTTAAAAAAACTGCCCGCATTCTCCACCAACTGTGAGGGGGTTAGCTCGACAGCGGGTGTGTGTGACCCCCGGGATGGGCTCCCCACACAAAACAGGCCCAGCAAACGGAGGTTGTGGTTTTCAAAATCAAAAAGGTGCGGTTTATTTTCTATTTACAGTGACAAAACACAGCAAAGCAAAAGAAACATAACCAAAATAAATCCTGGTCAAGTTGACCTCTGACTAAACATACAGGTTTCCTAACTAACAACTGGGATCAGCCTAGTGCTGTCCTAGTCCCTGGTTTTAAATGTCCAAGCAAATAGCCACACAGGCTTTTTCTCACCGCACAGGGGTTCACTCTCCCTAGACAGTCCACACAGGTCTGGTTCCAGGCATGAGCTAAACCTAATGAATCTAGGAGTTTTTTATAGAGGCCTAAATGAGCTGACAAGCTTCAGCTGGCCTCATCAACTCCCTGTCTGCACGACGCCCAGCCCTCTCCCTAGAGGTATGAGTCATCCATGAGCCCACTAGCCTTATACAACTCTCCACCTAGTGGTATAAGTCGGCGTAAAGCCTGAATCTGGGCGAAATATATCTACCCCCCTGGATGCAACCAGGTGACTTTACCTTCCTGCTGTCACAATATATATATATATATATATATATATATATATATATATGTAGCGGGTCCCCAAATTTAACCCCGCTATACCCAAATTTAGGGGAAGGTTTGAGCTGTAGTTGGGCTCAGACCACCTTAATTGTTAGGACATTCTATTTTGCACCGCAGGTAGTATACTGGTGTGTAGTTCCCTGTGGCCTGTAGGTGGCGCTGCCATAATGGGCCAGGGTTGAACCGCTGGTTTACTTGTGCCTTGGATGTCCTCTCTCAGCGGTTGTGTGGTGGGCGTGGTCGGCCTGCTGTGCACGCCGGGAGAGGATATAAAAGGGGCAGACGCTGCTTGCGCGGGGGTCTTCTTTCATTTGGGTAGTCGGTTCTAGTCCATCGTGCAGCGTGGTACCTTGCCCTCCTGGCCAGTGGCCCATGTACGCATCAGTCCCAGGCACCTTGAGCCCTGGAGCTGCGGCAACAGCCTCGGGCCCAGCACCTATAGCTGGGGCCAGCGTCCTGGAAGGAGAAATCCCAGGGTGCCACTGGCATGGAGACCCGTTCTGAGATGAGGAGGCCAGGGGAGGACCCTTCTGAAGGACCGGTGAAAAGTTCACGGAGAAGGAAGGGCCTGGTAACTCTCTGGAGGGATTAGATCCATCCAACGCTAGAGGATTGGGATTAACGGTTCTGTGGCAGAGAATCTCCTAGTCGCATCTAAAAAGGGAAAGCTAAAGAAATGTCCGAGCATCACTTCGGCTGCTAGGATCCGCTTTCATAGGGAACTATCCGGGTGAGCTAAGCCTACTTGAGGAACAAGTAGTGAATTCATAATTTGTCTTGTGCCTGGACTCATATCCAAACTCTTGCTGTCCTGTCTTCTATCCACCCTTTTCTATCCATTCACTTTGCATATAAAGAAATAAACTCTACGTTGTAGTTTACTACTGGTGTGGACCTTGGAGTTACTTGGGGATATAAAGACTTGTCCTTACATTTTAAGAGACAGGAACCAACTAAAGGGAGAACCTTGCTGCAGGACCCTAGTTTGTGACACCGCTTAACCTCTTCACACAAGAGGGTACGGGCACGTAGCGTGGTGTGCCCCTTTCCTGCAAGTGAGCCAAAGGAAGGTGAAAGGGTGGCGCCGGGTGCTACACGTGGGGGCTCGGGTCAGGGATTCTGCAGTGAAAACCCCCCTCAGACATTGGACTTTATTCCCCTGTGAGGCTCTGTGGAAGTCTGACATTTTTTTGGCGAAATTTGGACTGCGCCACGAGAAGAATTCCAGCTGCGTAGTTCGTGGGCATGTCTAGAGCTTGGACAGCCCGCGAACACTGCAGAAAGAAGAGAAAATGAGAGGAGCCTCGCCATGCCGTGAAATGCACGTGGTGGCTTTGGCGCCGAGTGAACAGTGCGTGATGGACCAGCGAGTGAGCAACATGTCGGCTGCCCCATGGAGTTCTGTTTCTGCTACAACCATGGACGGTGTCTCACTGGCTGCCCCCTTGACCGATATGGGGATTCGGTTGAAGCTTCGCTCTCTATGTCTGGCGAGATGCGGAGGCCCTTAGGATGGTCTGTTCTGGATGTCAGGGACTGGTAGTACACCTGCGGCCCTTCAGGAGGTATACCAAGTGCGGAGAATCCATCTTTGAAGTGGAGCAGCCTACAGAGAAGCATCGGGCCTACCGGATGAATTGCCTGACGGGCACCGCCACTCCAGAGGAGGAAACCTGCGCTTCCACAGCCACTCCCACGCGCACTGTTGTGACTTCGGAGGAAGTCAGGTCTGATGTTCCGGTCGTTGCGGAGCCAGAGACGGAGAAGCCGGCGGATGCTGCCTCTGTCATTACCGAGGAACTACCTGCCAGCAGAGGAGTGTGATACCTCGGAGATAGACTCTTCCTCTGAAGTTGGCGATAATGTAGAGATAGATGAACTTTTTGCCAGTAAGGGTTGGGACAAAATCCCCTTATCCTCATCCAGAAGTAGAAAGGATTCACCCATGGACTCTGGGGACACTACACCCCAGGTGGAGGCCCATGCGCCTGAGGAGAGGAATGATCCCATGCCTGCACTATCCGCACCTGTGTCGCCAGTGCCTGCTGCTGTGGCGGGACGTGTGCCATTGTGGGCCCCTTTGCTGAAACTTAAGGCAGTGAAAGTGCCTAGGTTTCTGGATGCCATTGTCTTTCCGGGTGCAGGAGACCGTGCTACCCTTTCTCCCATTTCGAGGTTGCAGCGGCTTTTTAACCAAAGAGTGGCTGTCGAGTACAGATGGGAGTACCCCTATGTTCCGAGGGACTTGCTATTTGAAGTCAAGGCCTACAGAGAAAGGTGGTATGCAGACTTTGTCTGGAACTACTTGAAGGTGCCCAATGCCCGCAGATATTTTATGTGCTCTGCTACTGTTACTGACAGGTTCAAGGGGTGCAAACAGGACTGGAACCTTGGCCGGCACATACATGCGGATCGGGTGGTCGTTTGTTGTAAGGAGAGAGAGGATTCTGTGTACTCTGTTGAGACTTTTGATAAGAACTGGAAGCTCCTTGTTTTGCCAGATCCTCGCTTCTATCTGTAAGGGACTGGACTCTGTGTTTTTTTTCTTTGTTCCGGAGTGTACCCTCTGGGAGCTCAAGGACTTTTCTCTTACTGAATTGGGGTAACCTGCTGAGATGAGAGAATCAGGGGAGCTGTTGCCATTTCTCTCCGCTCCCAGCATCACAAAGACATAGACTTTGGGGTAGATTCCGTCAGGGTCATCGTGAGATCGACGTGTTCAAATTGGAGAATGTCTTTCCAATGTTCAAAACTAAGTGTCATGATGGTAGCACTTCCACCAGGTGGCGGTGTTCTGCAGGATTATTGTGCGCTCTATTGAGAAATGTCTATTTTACACTAGGCCTAGTGTATTTAAAACTCAGTTGAAGGAAGTTGTTTTTCCCTCAGGAAGGATAACTCCCTTTGTGTGTATAATGTAATGGTAGGATGTTTTTATTTTATTTTTTATGTTTTTCTCTCCCTCTGCAGGTGAACTACAAGCAACCGCCGGAGAATGGGTGATACTAGCTAGCCTAGGAAGGGTGGGAGAGCTGAATAATAATGTTTATTATGTTATGTGACATTGAGTATGGGATGTCCATATTGTGCTTTGTTGTTCTTCCTTCATCTCTTTCCTTCATATCCCTTCCCCATTGCATAAGTTCCGGCACAAACACTTTGCAAATTTGTACATAGTTGGAATAAACCTGCGCTGACTCAGGCTTGAGGAGTGTGAGTTTACTCCAGACACTGGGGACAGTGTCTATTCTTCCGGGGGGTGTATGTAGCGGAGTCGCCAAATTTAACCCCGCTATACCCAAATTTAGGGGAAGGTTTGTTAGGACATTCTATTTTGCACCGCAGGTAGTATACTGGTGTGTAGTTCCCTGTGGCCTGTGGGTGGTGCTGCCATAATGGGCCAGGGTTGAACCGCCGGTATAGTGCTGTGCCTTGGATATCCTCTCTCGGCAGTTGTGTGGTGGGCGTGGTCGGCCTGCTGTGCACGCTGGGAGAGGATATAAAAGGGGCAGACACTGCTTGCGCAGGGGTCTTCTTTCATTTGGGTAGTCGGTTCCGGTCCGAGCCCAGGGGGCCATCGTGGAGCGTGGCACCTGGCCCTCCTGGCCAGGGGCCCACCCACGCATTAGCCCCAGGCACCTTTAGCCCTGGGGCTGTGGCAACAGCCTCGGGCCCAGCACCTTTAGCTGGAGCCCACGTCCTGGAAGGAGAAATTCCAGGATGCCTCTGACATTGGGCCCTGTTCTGAGATGAGGAGGCCAGGGGAGGACCCTTCTGAAGGACCGGTGAAAAGTTCACGGAGAAGGAAGGGCCTGGTAACTCTCTGGAGGGACTAGATCCATCCAACACTAGAGGATTGGGATTAATGGTTCTGTGGCAGAGAATCTCCTAGTCGCATCTAAAAAGGGAAAGCTAAAGAAACGTCCGAGCATCACTTCGGCTGCTAGGATCCGCTTTCATAGGGAACTATCCGGGTGAGCTAAGCCTACTTGAGGAACAAGTAGTGAATTCATAATTTGTCTTGTGCCTGGACTCATATCCAAACTCTTGCTGTCCTGTCTTCTATCCACCCTTTTCTATCCATTCACTTTGCATATAAAGAAATAAACTCTACGTTGGAGTTTACTACTGGTGTGGACCTTGGAGTTACTTGGGGATATAAAGACTTGTCCTTACATTTTAAGAGACAGGAACCCACTAAAGGGAGAACCTTGCTGCAGGACCCTAGTTTGTGACACCGCTCAACCTCTTCACACAAGAGGGTATGGGCACGTAGCGTGGTGTGCCCCTTTCCTGCAAGTGAGCCAAAGGCAGGTGAAAGGGTGGCGCAGGGTGCTACATATATATATATATATATATATATATATATATACGAGACTGTAAAATACTGTATATATATATATATATATATATATATTAAATTATTATGTTAAATACACGGCCTGAAGTATATTAGAAAAAGTACACCAGGAATGCACTGCAGTCAGATATAGGCTACACTGGATGCAGAGTATATATATATATATATATATATATGTGTAGCGGGTACTTACTTTTCCCGGGGTAAATTTTGAATTTTTCAAGTGACACCAGTGGTGTGTTCTTGGCGGTCCACCAGGTGGCGCTGTCACCATGGGCCGACGGACGGACATCGCTGTGTGCTGAGCCTCCTTTTTGTCCTCTCTCAGCAGCGGTATGGTGGGGCGGGGAGCCCGTCGTGCTTGCTGGGAGGGAGTATAAAGGGGCCGGCCATCTTGGTCACGGGGTCTTAGTCCCAGGCACCTTCAGCCTGCGGACGGTGGTTCGTGTTCGTCCTCTAGGCGGCCTAGGCCTAGAGGACCACCGGAGATCGTGTTCCACCTCAGGCACCTTTAGTCCTGGGGTGAGGTACTCGGATGGAGGTCCGGAGCTCAGTGCCCAACACTGAGTTCCGTGAGGGAAGGATCCTAAGGCACTCCGGGGATGGATGCCTGAATCCGAGGTGGGCGTAATGGACCAAGAAGAGCTCCTCATCTGAAGACCCGGTGCAGCATACTGCCGGTGAGTCTCTTGTCGGAGACCGTCCGGAAGGAGAATTTCCCTCGTGCGGAGACCATAGCCCACTCTCAGGGAGGAAAGTGGAGGATCGAATTTGTGTCTGGGCCTATTCGCACCCACACCTCTTTTTCTCTGTTCTATAGCCAAGGGAGTCCATGTTATGTTCTACAATAAAAGTGTGTTGGACGTTAATGGTGTGGGGCTCAATTTCTGGCAGACGAGGTTCACGGAGACTCTCGGAGGGAGGATCCAGATGCACAGCACAGACCCGAAGGTAAAAACAACAAAGACATTGCTGATACCACATCACACCTGTGGTAGAAGCCTGGCGTAGCTCACCCTCTCCCTCCCCTATCATACCCCTAGACCAGAGACAGTGCGAGTTGAACTTTAATACAGGGGACTGGGGAGAGGGTGTCCGCTACACGTGGGGGCTCGGGTCCGGCATTGTGTTGTACATCACTGTATGGAACATGTCTGCTGGAAGAGGTAAACGAATAGGCCAAAGTGCAGCCCTGCTTGAAGTCGTGGACATGACCCCAAGAAGGGAAAGGCCCGCGCAGGAAGAGCGGTGAACGGGGGAAGCTCAGCCGTATGAAGCAGTACACGTGGGGGCTTCTAATTGCACTGCGCCACCAGACACAACCCCCGCCGCTTAGTTCGTGGGCGTGGCTCAACCAAGGAAAGTGAAGAAAGCCCGCGAACTGGAGCAAAGGGGAGGAGTCCAATACGTGTGAAGGGGCTACACGTGGGACATTGGCGTGAAAACTCTGCAGTGTGCGATGGATCAGCAACAGGTCGCCATGTTTGGACATACCTTGTGGATTCCGGTTCATCCTTCCACCACGACATTGACTGCTGCTGCTCCGATAACGGATACGGGGATCCGACTGAAGCCAAGGGGTCGATTCGCCCTATACTCGTGTATGAACGTTGAGGCCCTGGGTATGATTTGTCCCGGGTGTTCGGGACTGGTGTGCCTGTTGAAGCCGTTCGGACGCTGTGAGGCCTGTGGGGAGTTCACGTTTGAGGTGGATCCAGCAGTTGAGAGGCCGAGAACCATCTACCCAGGCCGGGCTTCAGGTACCACCACTCAGAGAGGAGAAATCACTGCCGTGAGAGTCACCCCTACGCACACTGCAGCGACCGCGGAGGAGGTCGTTAAAACTCTATGGGAGAAATCCGAGGATCTGACTCGGTTGCCACTGTCTCGCAGCGTCCGCCACCGAAGAAAAGAACCAGCGTGGTAGCCCCGACCAGCGGTGGTGGTGGACCGTCTCGCACGCTTACAACAGGCCCGGATGGATCCGTTGACGAGGGTTCCGGACGTCCCGCTTCAAGGAAAGGCCGAGGTAAGCTAGCGAAGAGACTTGGTGTGTGGGAGGAGGTGTCGGGAAGGCATTGCCTAGCAAGTCCGCGGAGTGTGGAGGCTCTGGTTCCACAAAGGGCTACATACCCGCGGAGGAGTGTGACACCTCCGACCTGGAATCGCTCTTGGATCTGGGAGATGATGCCATCATAGATGATCTGTTTGCTAAGAAAGGCTGGGACAAGGTACCACTTGCTTCATTCCGCAGACCTCAGAATTCACCCATGTCAACAGGGGAAAGTACACCCCAGGTGGAGGCGTCAGCGCCTGAAGAAGGGTCCCGTCCCCAGCTTGCCCCTGGATCCCTGGCGCAACCTGCATCTGATGCTGGGGTACAGAGACTGTTGCTGCGGGCACCGATGCCCAGATTGGAGGTGGTCAGGGCGCCTCGTCATCCAGAATCAATAGTTTTGCCTGGTGAAGGAGACAGAGCTACCATGCCTCCTTTGGCGAGACTACAACGCTTATTTGGCCAAAAGGTTGCAGAGGAGTACGGATGGGAGTATCCCTATCGAAGGACTTGCTTTATGAGGTGGAGGTGTACAGGGAGCGCTGGTACAATGACTTTGTGTGAACCCATATTAAGGTTCCGCATCACACCTGTGGTAGAAGCCTGGCGTAGCTCACCCTCTTCCTCCCCTATCATACCCCTAGACCAGAGACAGTGCGAGTTGAACTTTAATACAGGGGACTGGGGAGAAGGTGTCCGCTACATATATATATTAGACTGGCTGTAAATATATATAAAATACACTGCAGGTATCTGAATAACCTGCCTGCTCAATCTAAATCACACTATCTCTCTGTCCACACCAACAACACACTACACAGTGCAGGCAGCCTTATATAGTGTGGGGCTTGGACTTAGTCCCCCGATCTCGCAATGCATTATGAGGCATTCCGAGGCGCTCAAATTTGCCACGAACGCCCCATAATCTTTGTTTTTCGAAGTTTTTCACTTGATGTTCGAGTCGAACTTATGTTCGACCCGAACATCGAGCTCATCCCTAATTACCACAAGAACAATGCGGCTCCATTCACATCTGTGCCTTTCCCCGCATTTCAGAAAACACACCAAGTTCCACTCTAAAAAAAAAGTTCTGAAGCTTCTTTGGGGCGATTGCTGTGTGTAGGGCAACCCATTCAAGAGGATGGGCTGCCCTATGTGTGATGAGGGAAAATGCTCCAAAACTCCTACCCCCTCGCAAAAAAAAAAAAAAAACGCTTGTGGAAATGCGAGTTCCCGCTATGCAGAGATGTGAACAGGGTTTGACAGCTGAGTGTTTCTGTCCACTCCCTCCTATGTGCGTGTATAAAGATGGCCATACACTATGCAATCTGATTGTGTATTTAGTGAGAAGGGTGATCACTGATTGATTGCATCTCATTTAAAAAACATTCAGCTGGGAGTGGGTGGGTGGATGATACAGGGTGTGTGCTAATGAGGTCAGCTGGTCAACTCCTCCCTGTGTCATGATGACCTACAGTCTGTAAGAAAGTAAGACAGAAGCAATAGATACGTTTGGAAACATGGATGGAGGACAGCAACTTTCTGTAGATTTTATGAAAAGCTTTGATATTTTTTCCAAAAAATTACATAAATGCTATATTGGTACTAGGGGAGCTGGAATTTAGAAAGAAAAAAAAAAAGGTGAACAAAGGTGAACTTGGCTTTTAAGGTAAAAACATTTTAAATTTCCCTGCGTGAAGAGTAAGTGAGGGGAGAAGAGATCAGTGCTGTGCACGGCTGCATCGATTCTCCCCTTACATCCTCTTCACACAGCATTCGAGCAGCAGCAGGAGCAATTGGCTCTTGCTGCTGTCAATCAAATGCAGTGAAAAGGAAGTGGGGGGGTGGGCCTAAGTCCCGCTGTGTAAGTCTATGGAGACACACAGGTCGAGAGCGCACAGACTACGTTTCTCCCCATAGCAAGCGGCTGGCTATGGTGGACATAAAAAGAAGAGGAGGAGCCAATATCGCCGCCGGGGGCCCCAGAAAAGGGGGATTGGGCCACTCTGTGCAATACCACTGCACAGAGCAGGTAAGTATAACATGTTTGTTATTTTAATTGAAAAAAAAATCTGACTTTAGTAACACTTTAAAGTGGATGTAAACCCTCCATACACCCTGTGAAGTGAACAGCCTCAGATGATACACAGGAATGAGCCAAATCTCCCTACATAGGTTTTACATGTATATCTGCTCTCTTCACATTTATATACTGTTTAGAAAGTTCAGATCGTGTTAGGAGATTTTCTCTTCCTGTTTAACACAGGGTGTGATGTCTGGGCATACAGCCAAGATGGCTAAAATTGCTGATTGAAGGAAAGGCACACACCCCCTCTCATCATAGGCAGAGACTCTCAGAGGTGTTTTGTAACAGGGCCAGCTCCCTGCTAATCTATTTTATCAACACCTCCTGACAGAAATATCAGGCTGCTTTTATTTGCTGTGTCCGATAACAGAGGAACGGTTCAGGAGAATGCTACCGGACTTAGCTCTTTGAAGAGAGATAACAAAACACTGCAGATATATGTATGTGCCCAGCTCAAAGTTCATGAATCAGGTTTACATCCACTTTAAGTATATACTTTACTTATTGTGATATTGGGAACATCCTTTGGTACACAAGTTAAACTGAACTCTATCATTTAAAGCAAAGTAAATCCAGATTTGCACTCATTATAAAACATGAAATGCATTTAGTGCTAGTATATATACTTGAATCCGATTTGTATTTTTTTTCTATTACACACTGCATAGTAGGATAGCAGGACTCTGGAAGTGGCACTGCACAGAACTGCATTTTCCTAAAATTAGGGGTGCTGAGCTTTCCCAAGATCCCACCAGAAAGTTAGTGACAACATCACCAGTAACAGGACATGGAACAATGATTTGAAGTATAACTAAAGGCAAAACTTTTCTTATAGTTTTGGATAGAGTGGTAAGCAATTAGAACACCTGTCAGTTTTTATTGCTGTCTGTGTCCCCATTAGGGAGATTAGCCTTATCTATTTGTCCTGTTTACTGTTATCCCTGAAAGTGAAAGTAAAAGAAAATCCCAACTTTTGGATTGTCCCCGGAAAAGTAATAAAGGGGAAATTGTCCAATAGGGACATTAGTTCTGGTGACCTGGGGGTCCCCAAGAGATTCCCTTAATTTCCAGGTATTTCTTTTTACTTCCTGTTTTGGCTTTGGGACAGAAAGTGAAGATTAATCTCCCTAATGAGACAAAGACGGAAAAAATAAACCCTACAGGGGTTATAACCCTCCCTTACTCCATCCAAAATAAAAAAATAAGTTTTGTCTATAGTTCTACTTTAAATTGAGTAACTTTCTTTCTAATCTTTCTTTACAAAATAATGTTCTTATTATAGGACATATAAACTAGCCATATCAAAAGTGTAAGCATACACAATTAATATCTGTAATTGCTCAAGTTATATATATAAAAAACAAGAGTATGCAATTTTGTGCAGTGCTGGGAAATTGACCCAAAAAGGGGGGACCAAGGAGGACACAAGACTCAAAGGTAGGCTTTTATATTTATTTGTGAGCAGGTTCAGATCTGTCTAGCCTAAAATATTTTTGAGAAATCCAAAGTAGAGCCAAACAATGGCATTGTGTGGCACTGGCAAGAAGAAAAAGAGATGTCCCCCAGGTCCCCCGGACCCAGCATTGCAGCCCATTTCCTGAAATATCGCTATGAGCAAAAAATTGCAATATCTCCCGCAACTCTAGCACTCGAGAGGCATGCCAAAATAAAAGATAAAGGCTGAGGGGGAAGCTACCCCAATGAGGGTTAATCATTTCTGGATTGTATATATAGTGTATTGAAAAAAATACAAGGATTTCCCATTACAACTTTTAAGGCCTAAGTATACTGAAATACAGGATTCTAATGTTAAAAATATTGTAGTACAAATTTTATTGAAAACAATGTTAAGAAGAATATGGCTAATATTCATACAGCATGAACAGTAAAAACAAGGTATGCGAGAACAGTTCTGTACGCTGTCAATACATAAGGAAATGTGATCAAACACTGATTTGTTCAGTGATAGTCCCCTACAAGCATCCAATGCTTTTAAGGATCTTGTTCTTTCAGCTGTTGAAGCTTTCATTCCGGAACCAGACCCTGTATGCATGGCATATTACCACCTCTCTCCATGGCTAGCACTGCTATGGACTGCTGACTATCTTTACAGCTGTAGCACACCCCCGTAGGAGCTGCTGGTTTAAATTTGGGCCTTGCACGTTACCTCAGTCTTCGTTGTCTAGGGGAAGAAAGTCTGTAAGAACTCCGATGTCCACACAAGATGTAAAACCTTAAGCTGTTAGGTTTTATTTTCTTTTGCATAAAACATTTGAATAATAGTAGAAGGTTTCAAGGGAAGGGGTAGGTTCAGGTACACAGTTTAGATCACCGGGAAAAACTCCTCAACTATACACTCATTCACCATACTTCCTGGAGTGGGTATTGCTCACCCGGATAGGCCCCTCTCACCTGGCCTAGCAGCCGGAATGACGCACGGACAATGATCAGGACCAGTCTCTGCCACAGACTGGTTGTGCACAAAATTGGATAATCCGGGATCCTCTGCCACAGGACTTAACACCCGAAATTCCAGCCAAACAGTCAAGAGCCTTTAAGCCGACCCGGCAGACTGCAAGGTGAACTTTAGCTACGGTGCATCCTCCAATAGAATTACCAGGCCCTCCTCAAGACACCAGCCTTCCACTCGGTCTTTTCCAGGACAGGTCCTCCCCTGGTTTCCTCCATTGAGTGGCTTCCTCCCGCAGGATAGACAGCACAGGATCACCTTCAAAGTGTAGGCCCAGTCAACATAACTGGGCCTACTTGGTAAAGTTGCGGCCTCGGGCCAACATGGTCCCGGGGCCGAAATCACACAACACACTCCTCACGCCAGGAGGGCCGCGAGGGGACGAAAGATGGACCCCAGAACATGGCATCTGCCCCTTTAGTACCCTTCCTCAGCATGCTCAGCGGGTAGACCACGCCCACCGAACTGTTCCCGGGGGAAGGTACCCAATGCACTCTGGCTTGTCAGTCTTCAACATTGGCCCGAGGTGGTAACGCCACCTACATGCAAACAGTGGGAAGTCTTCCCAACACAGCCATAGCCGGAACAGAGGCTGATGTAGCATAATTATTTACAGAGTCTGAGCTAACTACCAGCTCAGACACCCACTAAATTTGACATAGCGCCCAGTCATTGGGAGCAGGGCACTACACAGCTATCATCCCTGGGACTCCCTACCCATGGCTGGCCTGTGATTCTGGGTTGTCCTTGTCAGGTTTTTCCCAGGCACTGATATAGGGTAATCTTGCCTTCCCCATGTATTTGGATGGATGCTGCTGCAAGTATTTTAATATTTTGGCTATCATCAATTGTATACTGAACAGTATATCTCTCCTCGGTCTGACCTGCTTTATATACACCCCTGATGAAAGGATGAGCTCCTGGAACGTGTTGGGTGCTTGTAGGGGACTATCACTGGACAAATCACTATTTGATCACATTCCATTATGTTTTGACAGTGTACAGTACTATTCTTGTATACCTGGTTTTTCCTGTTTATGCTGTATGAATATTAGCCGCATTCTTCTTAACATTGTTTTCAATATAATTTATACTACAATCTTAACATAAGAATCCTGTATTTTGGTATACTTAGGCCTTAAAAGTCCAATAGTGGGGAATCCTTGTCCTTTTTTCTGTAATTATATTGGGATGTTGGCCTAAACTTTTTCACTGATCTGACCAAGGTTCATCACTTGTCCCCCTGTATGTGTATTGCACCTCCAGTATAAGTTGCTCACTGACGGATATGTGACCGGGAGGACATCTGATGTTTAGTACCAGTTAATTAACTTTATATGTCCTATGTATTGACCTCTTATGTGCCTGGGACCAAACAACATCTCATATAGCAAGACAGAATTTCAGCCCTTAAATGAGCACCCACTTTTGCTTATACAGGTATTTTGGGAATAGGTCCCCTGGTATAGCCATAAGGACCTTATAGATCTGGAAATTAAGTCCCCTTTCAGAGGGACAATCACTGTTCAAAGGGGGGAAGTTTGCTAATGGTGAGATCTTTGTCAATGTGCTATCATAGTGATAAATTTGCAAATAACTACTAAAGGCCATATTATTGAGTTCATATTTATTCCATAAAAGTGGAAAATGGGAGGAGGTATCTAGCATGAGGTTGGCTAGTTGTTCAAACCCCAAAAAAGTTTTGTGCCCTCCAGGGCTGGACTATACATAGTTTCAAGCTATCAGGAATAAGAAGTGTGTAAAGAAATGAGGTCAGTGATGAATTTGTAGAGGACAGGTGAAACGTGTCTCTAGTTTGTCTAATGTGTTGGGTAAACTGTATATGGACAGGATTTCTAAATTTGGGAGTATCAGCAAGGAGCCAAAGAGCATTAAGTTGGGATGGATAGGATCAAACCAGAGCTTCTCAAATTTAGTTCATCTATTATTTGACCAGAATTTGAACTAACAGGCTAAGTGATAGAGGTGTGCAGCTAGGTAATATTTTTCAATGTGTGGAATCCCTAGCTCCACTGGAGACTTAAAGGTACAGATGAACCTTTTTGAAAGTCCATGACACTTGTAGTTATTGTTCTTTTTTAAAATGACTCCTATTTTAATAAGTCACCTTTTAAAACTGTTTGTGAGACTGCTCTGATAAATCTGCTTTTCTTTAACACTCATATTTCTTATTTTGCCAAATCACTGTTCTGGACCTATTAGGATACACATAAGCCAAGGTAGGCATATTTTCATCAAAACCTAACACCACATTTAGTCTCGTTACCAAACATCACTTAACTGTAATGGGAAATCTTTGTTTCCCTTAAATTGTTCTTTAGTATCTGCACCTCTGAATAGCCACACCAACTGCCCACCTCGAAAATACAAGCTTAAAGTGAGCAAAAAATATGCAAATTTACTTATACAAAAAGCCTTTATTCAATAATTGAAATGTTCTTTTTAGAAACCACAGGGAAAAAAATAAATTCATAGAGGGAGTTATTAATTATCTACCGAAAGTGACTCACCAGAACAAGAACTTAAAGTTACATTTATGTTGCCTGAGAAAATGCATTTATAATAATGGATAGCCTTCTTTTGTTGTAGTTACTTTTACATTTTATTTTTTTTATTTTTTTTAAACACAAAGTGCATTAAAGCCCCTCTGCTATACATCAATACCTTGCCTGCTGCAGAAAAATGTCAGTAAGATTTTGTACCTGATAACACAGTCATTACCTTTTCTTTATTCTATCAGTTTTTCTTAGGCTGTGATAAGACACATGCGATAAAATGGCTGATTTGCAGAGCGCAGCCTGCAGGTTTCACTATTGGAATGTAATGCTGACACTTTTGCATTTTACTTTAGACAAAGGGGCTCCTGGGTAAAATGTCTATCATGCTTATTAGTTAACATATAGTAGTATTAACCACTTGAACTCCGGAAGATTTACCTCCCTTCATGACCAGACCATTTTTTGAAATAGGATATTGTGTTATTTTAACTGACAATTGCGCGATTATGCAACGCTTTTAGGCCAATATATATTAGGCTACATGTTTTTTGGTAAAAAAAAAATCACAATAAGTGTGTATTCATTGGTTTACACTAACCAATGTTATCTATGGTATGGATCTATGGAATTTTTTAATATATATACTAGGGATGCACCGATACCACTTTTTTAACACAGAGTACGAGTACCGATACTTTACCCCAGGTACTCGCCGATACCAATTACCGATACCTATTGCCTAGGAAGAGGGGTGGATTGGGAGGTGGCGATAGTTGAGGGTGGGGTGAAATAGGTATTGTGGGGTGGGAGAGTTGGGATGAAAAAGCCTGTGATCACTGGGGGGAAGAGGATGGGGATAGGAGGGTTATTGGGAAACATGGGGGCAGGGCAGTGGTGTATTTAGGTTTTGTGCTGCCCTAGGCCTGACTTAACTCGTGCACCCCCTAATTTAAATATGACCCATCCCTTCCTGTTTAAGACCCGCCCTGCCCATGCAGCCCCATCAGTGCAGCCCTATTAGTGCAGACTACAACAGAGTCTAATGGGACCTGGAGGGGGGTCTCTCTCTAACAGTGTCCATTAGAAAGTCTCTGTTAGAGAGAGACCCCCCTCCAGGACCCCTTAGAGACTACAAAGGAGTCTAATGGGACCTGGGGAGTCTCTCTAACAGAGGCCCTTTCAGTGTCCATTAGAGAGTCTGTTAGAAAGAGGCCCCTCCAGGCCCCATTAGAGACTGAAAAGGAGTATAATGGGACCTGGAGGGAGGCCCCTTTCTAACAGAGTGTACAGTGAACACCTTCATTCACTCTGGTCCTCATGGGACCCCGTCCTTGTACCACGACTCTCACCCCTGCCTCAACCTCTCACAAAGTAGAAATAAAATTGGCACTGTGTAGCGCTCCTCTTACCTTAACTATGGGTACTGTAGCTGCTCCTGTGTCCTCTGTGGCTGGCTCCTGTGGGTGGCTGGCTGGCACCCTGGCCCTGCTGTGGATGGGTCAATCACAGTGGCTGGCTGGCTCCTGTGTGTGGCTGGCTGGTTTCCTGGTGTCGGTGAATGAATGAGTGACTTGTATAGCGCTCACATGCGAACTGAATCGCCTCTAGGCGCTTTTTGCAGCCAGTGTCTGCTTGGCTGGTGCGGTCATTTTACCCCGTAGGATCTCGACACGCTTGGGACACACATATATACATATATACTGGGCCAATTTGGACAAGATCCAATTTACCTACCAGCATGTCTTTGGATTGTGGGAGGAAACTGGAGTACCCGGAGGAAACCCACGCAGACACAGGGAGAACATGCAAACTCCAGGCAGATGGTGTCACGGGCGGGATTTGAACCAGCGACCCTTTTGCTGCTAGGTGAAAGTGCTAACCACTACACTGTGCTGCCGTGGGTGGCTGACATGGTGCACCCTGCTGTGGGTGGCTGGCTGGCCTCCCTCCATGCTGTGAGTCAGTGGGTGGGTGGCATGGTGCACCCTGCTGTGGGTGGCTGGCTGGCCTCGCTTCATGCTGTGAGTCAGTGGGTGGGTGGCACTGTGCACTCTGCTGCGGGTGTCTGGCCTGGCTCCCTACTGTGAGTGAGTGGATGGCTGGCACAGTGCACCCTGCTGTGGCTGACAGAGAGGGGGGCTGACAAAGAGAGGGGAGGGGGGCTACAGAGGGGGGTGGGCTGCTGACAGAGGGGGGCAGACAGAAAGAGGTGGGCTGACTGGCAGAGGGGGAGGGGGGCTGACAGAGGGGGGCTCACAGAAAGAGGGGAGGGTGCTGACAGAGAGGGGGTGCTGACAGAGAAGGGGTGCTGACAGAGGGGGATGGGGGCTGATAGAGGGGGAGGGGTGCTTATAGAGAGAGGTTGGCTGACTGACAGAGGGGGGTGATAGAGAGGTGGGCTGACTGACAGAGGGGAGGGGGGCTGATAGAGAGAGGTGGGCTGATTGACAGAGGGGGAAGGGGGCTTATAGAGAGAGGTGGGCTGACTGACAGAGGGGGAGGGGGGCTGATAGAGAGAGGTGGGCTGACTGACAGGGAGGGGGGCTAATAGAGGTGGGCTGACTGACAGAGGGGGAGGGGGGCTGATAGAGAGAGGTGGGCTGACTGACAGAGGGGGCCAATAGAGGTGGGCTGACTGACAGAGGGGGAAGGGGGCTGATAGAGAGAGGTGGGCTGACTGACAGAGGGGGAGGGGGGCGCTGTAAGAGGGGGAGGGGGGGCGCTGACAGAGTGATCAGAGGGAGACGTCAGGAGACACACAGCATGCCAGGCAGAGAGGCAGGACTCACACGTTCCACTGTTCCGGGAACACCACGATCATTCACAGACCAGCCCCGCCTCTACAAGTGACAAGCTGTAGATTGGCCCCAGGGAGGAGGCGGTCTGCTCCCAATCTACGTCACTTCCGGTATCGGCTTCCGGTATCGGAGCATTTTCGTGGTACCGATACTCGCGAAAATGCCTAGTATCGGCACCGATACCAGTATTGGTATCAGTGCATTCCTAATATATACGGTACTAGTAATGGCATCGATCAGTGACTTATAACAGGACTGAGCTATTGCGACACTAACTGACACTTTTGACACTTTGCAGGAACCAGTGACACTAATAAAGTGATCAGTGCTAAAAAAAATAGGCACTGTCACTGTACTAATAACACTGACTGGGAAGGGGTTAAACATCCAGGGTGATCTAAGCCAGTGTTTTTGTGTACTGTATGTGCTGCTTTTACTAGACAAGGAGATGGATTTTATTCCCTGCTTTACATGGACACAAAATCCATCCCTTCCCCTATGTCAGAATGGAGATTTGATTTGCCTTCTTTACATGAGCAGATCTCCATTTTATGAGTTTTACCGATGATCGGCGGGTGCTGATGGACATCTAGTGTTCGATAGGGAGGCAAGGTGTTAATGAAACCCATCATATAGTCGGAAAATTGTGAACTTTAATCCAAATTTCATTGAGATTATTGGGGGATAGTGAATCTTGAACATCAATTTTGTCTGTTTTTTGGGCTAACAGACTAGGGATAGTAAATCAAAGGGCATGACACTTTCATGGGGGACATGTACCAATGCAAGGAAAAATGAAAAAAAAAAGTCTACTGCAGTGGGGAGAAGATCGGCATGTGCATGAGTGACATGGGGAAAAACATTAATTTTTTTATTCAATCAAAATGGTGGCTGCACACAGACACTGATACCCTGTTGTATAATGTAAATTAGATGGGTAAGGATGGCTTCAGGTCCTGCTCTCTACCTGCAGAACTTCTCAGATGTGTTTCGCCCATTTTGAAGCTTAAAGCGGATCTCCACCCAAAAGGGAAAGCTCCGCTTATTTGCCCCCCCTCCCTCTGGTGCCACATTTTGCACCTTTCGGGGGGAGTGGATACCTGTTTTTGACAGGTACCTGTCCCCTCTTCTGGGAGATCTCTTCACCCATGCGCAGTAGGAAACTGGTTGTAAAGCCGCAAGGCTTCACTACCGATTTCCCTCACAACAAATGTGGCAGCATCACCCGAAAGCCAATTGAAAAATCGGTCGGGGTGCCAACATCGGAGATCCCTGACTTAAATTTTTTTGGTGGGGGGGCTGGAGCTCCTCTTTAATCATTTTGTTTTGGGCTACATCAATTTTTTGTTCATATTAAGCCCCATACACACGGTCGGACTTCCATCAGACTTTTTCCTGGATTTTTGTCCGAACGGAGTTGGCCGGGCACACCCATAGCATACAGACCACAGGACTTTTCTGCAAACTTTCCCAAAACTTTTTGCAACATCACGTGGCTTTTCTGCTCTTTTCTGCTCTTTACCGCCACCCTTTGGTCAACTTCTGCTATTGTTGGTTGATTTTAACATTAGTTGTTTTGTCCATCGGACAAAAGTCCTATGGTTTTCTGTACACACGGTAGAACTTTGCTCCATCTGACTTTTGTTGGGCAAAAGTTTGTCCGTTTGCAGACCCAACTTTTGTCCGATGAAAACATGTGTCCGATGGAGCGTACACAAGGTCGGATTGTTGGTCCAACTTGCTCAAAATGAAGTTTGTTTGCCAAAAGTCCTACCGTGTGTATGGGGCTTTACATGCTTACCCTGTTTCCCCGAAAATAAGCCCGGGTCTTATATTTTTTTTTTCAAAAATAGAGGTAGAGCTTGTCATTTGCTGTCTCCTCTCCCCATCCTTCTCCCTGCCTGTCAGAAATCCCCAGTGGTTGGGGAACGGAGTTAAAAGTGCCCTTTAAACTCATAAAATGCACTGCATTACAGCCCCTTTCAATATAAAGTGTTCATGTACCTTCCTACAGAGCCTTTCCGTTACCCGCCTGATCGGTCTTCAATGCTCCGAGCACTACAGAGGGAGGGGGGCCCCGAGATCCCCCACTGACAACTGGCAGAAGGAGAGCAGCGGGAGATCAGCTGAGCGCAGCTCGGCACTTTCATGACCCGCCTGATCGTTTACCGCTTTGAGCACTGCAGAGGGAGGGGGGCCCGAGATCCCCCACTCACAGCTGGCAGAAGAGGAGGAGAGCAGCAGGGGATCAGCTGAGCGGCGTCGCAACAAAGGTATTCCCCACAGATAAATACACAGTCTAGCCCACACAACACAACCCTTCCCAGCTAGGGCTTATTTTCGGGGTTGGGCTTATATTGCAGCCCCCCCTAAAAATCACAGTAGGGCTTATTTTTGGGGTAGGTCTTATTTTCAAGGAAACACGGTAGGAGATGCCCTTAAGCTGTACAGTATGTAGTGTTATGGAACAGAGTCATTCAGACAGATGTGTCAGTGACATTGTATTCTGGCATCACATATTTTGCACTTGTTTTATTTATTTTTTTACTTTCACATTATTGGTTTGCCTAAATACATCAGCATCCAAATCAGATTTATTACAACTTTAAATAAAATAACAAAATTTAGGTAGTTTTGTCTGCCACAACTGATTTTTTTATATCCAGCGCTTATACGCTTAAACAGTGGAAGTAATATCCACAGATCCAAGAGCTATAGGAAAGTGAACGTGAAGTAAAAAATAAGCTAAAACCTTTAATTTCTTACACACGATCGGATTTTCCGCAGACAAAGCCTCAGACTTTTGTCCGAAGGGCGTGTGCCTGGATTTTGTCTTGCATACAAATAGCACACAATTGTCGGCCAACAAACACGAACTACGTGGTGTACGAGGCTATAGTGGCAAAACTGTTTCAAAATATAGTTTGTGAGCTTCTCTAATTGCAGTGCCATACTGCATTGTCTTAAAAAAAAAAATAGTCAAATACACTTCAAAACCAAAAGTGCACATTCCAGAAACTAGACCGCATTCATCTTATAATAAAAATTAGAGTGTATTATTTCAGAGACAAAAGACCCAAACCTCTTTTCATTTGATATGAAGCAAAGCAGATTGTATTTTGTTGGGGAGGGGGGGTCTACGTTTTTTTGTTTTTGTTTTCTTTTCTAAGTGTCTTATTGTTTGTGAAGTTATTTGAAAAATTTATAAACAGATATATACCAAAAAGCCCCAAATATTGTACACTTTCTGTATAGTATGTAAGCAGTTTGTTTTTTGTGGCTGCAATGTAAGAATGAGAGACAAGGCAGTTTGTATCATGAAATAAAAATGTGAGTTTATTAGTTCAGAGACAATAGCCGCAAATACTTTACATTCTCTGGAGACTATGTAAGCCGCTTGATTAAGCCACAATGTAACAGGGAGTCATAAGTCATGTTTTAGAGTGAATAAAAATTAGAGTGCCAAAAATATTGCATAGTATAAAAGCAGCTTTATTAGGCTGCAGTGTAAGCGGGAGAGACCAGGAACGTTTTATACATATTGTATAGTCACTGCGCATTATTTAAGCAGCTTTATTAGGCCACGATGTAATGGGAGGAGCTGACACATTTTGTATCTTGAAATACTGTAAACAGTCTGTTATTTCAGATAGAAAATAGCCACAGATATTTTGA
The DNA here is from genome assembly GCA_029206835.1 of Rana muscosa. Classification (NCBI taxonomy): domain Eukaryota; kingdom Metazoa; phylum Chordata; class Amphibia; order Anura; family Ranidae; genus Rana; species Rana muscosa. Next base: position 134,394,135 of record CM055126.1, read on the forward strand.
GTGTCAGAGCATTGAAATAAATCAATTACTAGGAGACACAGACCATGATTTATCATGCAGCAAACAGAAATTTTGTAGCTAAGACCCAACTGCGGGCTGAGTTTACTACCGCTTTAAGCTCTAGGGAAAATGAGTGCACAGTCTGTTTGCCTTTAGTAAATCAACCCAAATGTGTTGAAATTGGCACATGTCAAGTATATGTTAAAGCTAGCTATACTGACAAGGTGATGATCGCATTTCCTATACACATAAAGAACCTTCAATGCCCATCCAAAGAGCTGAATATTGGAGCTGATTTACTCAAACCAAAAACTGTGCCGTTGCTCCTGAGCTTAGTAAATGAGGTAAAGCTTCACTTTGCAAAGAATACCCAATCATGTGCAAGGGAAAAAAAACAAAAAACAGCATTTTTACTTGCACATGATTGAATGATGGAAGTCAGCAGAGCTTCTGCTCATTTACTAAGCTCAGGAGCAACTGCTCTTGCACAGTGCAACTGCACTTTACAAATTGTACAGTCAATTTGCCTTTAGTAAATCAACCCCTTCATTATCAACATGTGCTAAAGGATCCCTGTATGTCTGGAGGTTACAATCTTCACCTTGTCAAACTGCTTCAATACGTGCATTTCCCCACAGTCATAAGTATGTAACCCAAAGTTTACAAAAAATACATCCTCCTTCCAACTACATTTAACAGAACACTGTATGACTGTCCAAATCATTTCAGAAAAGGAATTTCTGGACAAACAGACATGTAGCTTATTAACTGCCAATATAACCTGCATCATAACAAAATAAACCTGATTTATATAAACTGTTAAAGATTGTACAGGTAAGCCTGATATTATCATCCAGCTAAACAGTAAGGCCCGGAGCGAAAGAAATGAAATGGAGGATAGTGAAGGGCCAGCATGACGGGGTGAGAAGGGTAGGCAACTATGGGGTTAAGTAAATGTAGGTGGAGAGAAGGGGAGAGGAGGATTGGCTGGGAGCAACAGGATGGGAAGTTTTTTTTTATTTTTTTAAGGAGGAGGTTGGGTCTCCCAGGCATTAGTGGAGGGACAGGTGACAACGCAGGCAGTTTCCCAGCCACCCTCCCTGTGTTGTTTGTCTGTTTTTCTTTCTTTACAGGAGCAGGATGTGCATGTGAAGTCCTGGCAGCTGATCGGGTGGCGGTGGTTGGTCTTTTGACGGTGTAAGAAAATACTTTAGAGATAGAAGTGTTGGGGACTCGTTGGTGGTATGTGCCCCTCTGGTGGATTCCAGTTAACTAGTGTAGCGGCCTCCTCTCTCTCCTCTCTCTATTCAGCTCGTCTGTCCTTAGAGGAGAGAGTGCGGGGTCACCACGCCAAGCCTTCACCGCAGATGTTTGTGTGGTGTAAGCAAAGTTCTTATTTTACCTTCGGGTCGGTGTTCTGCACCTGGAACCTCCAAAGAGAGTTACCTTGAAAAATGTCTGCCAGAAAACGAGCCCCACACCATTAAAGTCCAACACTCCTTTATTCTTCTCAATGCAAAAGTGAACACAATCAGTTGGACTCCCTTAGGGAACAGAACAGACAAGGAGGTGTGGATGCGAGTAGGCCCAGACACAATGAACTCTCCACTTTCCTTCCTGAAAGTGGGATGCAGTCTCCGAGCGGGGGGGATTTCCTTCCAGGCGGTCTCCCATGAGAGGCCCACCTGTCACTGGCAATATGCTGCACCAGGTCTTCAAGCGAGTATCTTCCACCAGTCCATTACGCCTTCCGGATTCGGGTACCCACTCCCGGGGTTCCCTAGGACCTCCTTCCCTCGCGGAACACAGTGGTGGGCACTGAGCTCCAGACCTCCATTCCGAGTACCTCACCCCAGGCTAAAGGTGCCTGGGATGGAACACGACCTCCGAACGTCCTCTAGGCCTAGGCCGCCTAGAGGACCGACACGAACCACCGCCCTCAGGCTGAAGGTGCCCGGGACTCGACTCCCCCCACCAAAAATGGCTGCCCCTTTATACCCCCTCCCAGCAAGCACGGCGGGTTCCCCGCCCCACCATACAACCGCTGAGAGAGGCCAAAAAGAGGTATGCCACCGCAACGATGGCTCAACCCCGGGCCCAAAGTGACAGCGCCACCTGGTGGGCCCCGGGGAACCATACATCACAGTTTCCCCACCAGATTCAAAAATAGGAAGCATATACCCGCTACACTAGGTTAGCTGGAATATGGTAATGGTTGCACTGCAGGTAGTGGATTGTGTCATAGCTGGAGGCCTATTCTGAAAATGGTCACGCGGTGTATAAGTGGAATAGGTTGGAATTCTGGGTGCCGTCAAAAGATCAAGAGACTGAGGAATGTGATTTTGTTTGTTCAGATGTTAATGTGAAAAAATAGTTATTTAAATAAGTTGTTTTGTTAATTAAAGGGCTGCTACGGACATTTTTACTCCATTTCAGGTGTGGTCTTATTATTTTAGGTAATATTAAGGGGTAGGCTGAGTACTAATGGTTGGACAGACATCAAAGAAGGTTGGGGACATCTGAGCTACACTGGTCATGCTGTTTTAATTTTTTAGCACACATTTGTAAAAAAAATCTGCTATAGGACAATCTTTTATTCTTCTTTATTCCTGTTGTGTACTCAATGAATCCCTCTGTAACCATTTCAATACTGGTTTCAGTATGAACTGATAAAAGAGAAAAAATTTATAAAAATTACACAGAAATAGGTGCACACATTTACTACATTAAAACACTGCAAAATCACCTCCTTGTAGTTCTTTTTTTTTTTTTTGATGTTTGAATAGTTTTACCAAAGAGCTCCTCAACTCAGCTCATTTTCTACTTAATGTATGTGCTCACACAATTAATGAAATTATTGACCGTGTTAAAAATACACTTTGTTGAGTCACTAGAATCTATATTATCAGCAAACAGAAACACGTTGTTCTGCATGCTTGAATGATGTCAACAGCTCCTAAACCATGGAGAAATTGAAGGCAGGAACAAATGAAAGATTGCAAATTAAAAGCTATACAGAAAATATATCAATTCATTAGACTCCTAATAAAACGAATCAATAGAGTTTAATTGCGTGACTGTGACGGGTCCCCAAATAATGATCTTCAGAATTTTAATTTGTTCCAGGTTTGGAAAAGTTAGAATATATAAAATGAAGATCAATGGTTATTATATGAAGTAATAAATAGTGAATGCTATTTTTCTATTGTAATATTTCTTGATTAGGGCACAAATGTATGTAAGAACAGTACTTTTTAGTATCTGTAATATTATTTGATTGCATCGATTGATATGATTGCATTCAAATTGTAGTACCCTCCTACAGTAGATAGGTGCTACGATTAGGTAAATTTAGTTCTGGCTTACTGTATATCTTACTGTTATGCAAATTTAATGTTGCTCACTGTAATTAGTGAAGCTGTGTTGATTATTCTGGCCTGTTCAGTGTTTCACTTGCTGCAGGTTTAACCTCCCTGGCGGTATGATTATTTCTGATTTTAGGTGCTGAAAGCGGTACCATTATTTTGCATGGAAATTTGGCGTTTTATATTGTAGGCCTGTAATTCTAAGGCATAACTCACTTAAATATGTCCAAACAGGAGTCTAGTAGACATCCCGGGCATGGTAAAGTTTGAAACACAAAATCATAAATTATAATATAATAAATAACTATAAAATAATTATAACAAATGTAGCGACCACCTCCACTCCCCTCTTTGTCTCGTCTCGTCTTTCTCTTGTCTAGGGGTACCTTAGAGGGGAGGGAGCAGGGACACCATGCCTGGCTTCCACCACAGGTGTTAGTGCGGTATAAGCAACGGTTTTGTATTAAGAAAAAATATATAGTCGCGCTAACTTATGAGTATAAACATAAGCCCACCACTGAATGATTGAAAAAAATTTCAAAATCACCACAGTGATAAATTATGTAAGTGCTCAGTGAAGAACAATAACTAAACAGTGTAAACAAAACATATGAAATAATACAAACTTAATTAATAATATTATTACATGCTTGAATAGGACCCTTAAATAATCAAGTCTAAAGTCCATACAAAAAAACACCCGTGATCAAGTGTCCATACTAGATGAAAAAAGAAAAAAGAAAAAAGAAAACAAAACAAAAACGATTCCAAATCTTCTTGTATTCGTGACTTTCACCACCACCAGTAAGAATTCCTGCTTACCAAAAAGCGATGGTCCCCTATGACGGAGGACCCCAAACAGTCTCAATTGATAATCAATAGGACTCCAAACTTCAGTGTATGTTGAGCCTCAATTTTTTTGGTAGCCAAAACGCTCATATACCATCATGCAGTACTCGATACGGAACATGGAAGGAAGGGAGGACACTAGATAGTGTAAAATCCTTGTCCTCTGGAGGCTACGATTTCCTCTTGTTCTGAAAGCCAGAAAACCCAATTATCGACTCTGTGGACGAGTTGTGGGGTGTACCAAGATGGCCGCGAGGCAACGTCACTTCAGCTGCGCATCGCGTATGCGCAATAGGATGAGTAGCGGCTATCTGATAACAGCTCTGTTTCAACGTTCGTTATTCCGGGCACCGGTCTTAGTTCCTTAAAGCGAGCCTTCGAAAGCGGCTGCCCTAAAAAGCCGAAGCAGACTCTAACGTGTATTTTTTTATTTAGTTTCCCAAGACCAAGATTCTTGGTCTTGGGAAACTAAATAAAAAAATACACGTTAGAGTCTGCTTCGGCTTTTTAGGGCAGCCGCTTTCGAAGGCTCGCTTTAAGGAACTAAGACCGGTGCCCGGAATAACGAACGTTGAAACAGAGCTGTTATCAGATAGCCGCTACTCATCCTATTGCGCATGCGCGATGCGCAGCTGAAGTGACGTTGCCTCGCGGCCATCTTGGTACACCCCACAACTCGTCCACAGAGTCGATAATTGGGTTTTCTGGCTTTCAGAACAAGAGGAAATCGTAGCCTCCAGGGGACAAGGATTTTACACTATCTAGTGTCCTCCCTTCCTTCCATGTTCCGTATCGAGTACTGCATGATGGTATATGAGCGTTTTGGCTACCAAAAAAATTGAGGCTCAACATACACTGAAGTTTGGAGTCCTATTGATTATCAATTGAGGCTGTTTGGGGTCCTCCGTCATAGGGGACCATCGCTTTTTGGTAAGCAGGAATTCTTACTGGTGGTGGTGAAAGTCACGAATACAAGAAGATTTGGAATCGTTTTTGTTTTGTTTTCTTTTTTCTTTTTTCTTTTTTCATCTAGTATGGACACTTGATCACGGGTGTTTTTTTGTATGGACTTTAGACTTGATTATTTAAGGGTCCTATTCAAGCATGTAATAATATTATTAATTAAGTTTGTATTATTTCATATGTTTTGTTTACACTGTTTAGTTATTGTTCTTCACTGAGCACTTACATAATTTATCACTGTGGTGATTTTGAAATTTTTTTCAATCATTCAGTGGTGGGCTTATGTTTATACTCATAAGTTAGCGCGACTATATATTTTTTCTTATTTGTATGCACTGTTAGTTTTCAGAATAGTTGCTGCTTTTTCCCCTTGTTTGTTTCTAGGTATTTGATATATCTGCCTAGTTTCACACCTGTAGCGCAGTTTCTTTTTTACTTTCTAACGGTTTTGTATTACCTTTGGGTCAGTGCTGTGCACCTGGATCCTCCCTCCAAGAGTCACCGTGAACCATGTCATTTGGAAATTAAAGTTCAACACTCCTTTATTCTCCTTGTCTGAACACAAACAGTTGAACTCCCTTGATAGAACAGAACAGAAAAGGAGGTGTGGATGCGAACAGGCCCAGACACAATGTAAGTTGCCACTTCCCTTCCTAGAAGTGTGTCCTGGTCTCCGCACAAGGGTAGATTTCCTTCCAGGCGGTCTCCGACGAGAGACTCACTTGTCACCGGCAATATGCTGCACCGGGTCTTCAAATAAGGAGCTCCCCCCGGTCCATTGCGCCTTCCGGATTCGGGTACCCAATCCCTGGGTACCCTAGGATCTCCTTCCCTCGCGGAACCCAGTGTTGGGCACTGAGCTCCAGACCTCCATCCAAGTACCTCTCCCCAGGCTAAAGGTGCCTGGGATGGAACTCGACCTCCGCTGTCCTCTGGGCCTAAGCCACCCAGAGGAGCGGCACAACCCACCGTCCGCAAGCTGAAGGTGCCTGAGACTTCGACCCCGTGATCAAGATGGCTGGCCCCCTTTATACCCTCTCCCAGCAAGCATGGTGGGTTCCCCGCCCCACCATACCGCTGCCGAGGGAGGACAAAAAGGAGGACGGCACACAGCGATAATCCAACCCAACCCAGGGCGACAGCGCCACCCAATGGGCCGTGGTGAATCACACATCACTGGTGTCACTTCCAAATTCAAATTTACACCCAGGAAAGTACATACCCGCTACACAAATAATAATAAAATAATAATAAAAGTGTTTTTCAGTGTTTGATGACGAATTTCCCCACAAATCACTATCGCTCAATTCTGCAAGTGATTCTAATTTATTAATGCTGTTTTCTAGCTGGTCTAAAACCACTTTTGATGTAAAGGGACACTTTTTGGTTGCTATGGACAATCTCCAGTTTTCAGGCAGAAAGAAAAGTATATATAATATAAAAGTGCATGCAGGGCACTGGACAAACCACTAGGGACAAAGGAGGTGTGTATTTATTTCATACAGTACTTTAATCTGTAAGATTACAGTATACTGTGTGTATTGTGTGTTTTTACTTTTTTGAATTTGGCGCCGTGCTCCGTCCCCGTGTGTCGCAACGTCACAGGGAACGGAGCTCGGCACTGTGAATCGAGCGAGGTGACAGCTCGCAGACACAGCCGGGAGACATCGTAGGATCCAGGGAACAAGGTAAGTAACATTGCCTGGATACTGCGATGCGTTCCCGAGTCTGGCTCGGGGTTACCGCTAATGGTACTGAAATTCCACCCCGAGCCAGACTCGGGAATACCGCTAGGCAGGTTAATTGCTTTCTAGAGAACTGTGGATCTCCTGTGAAAAATAGGTGTGGAGCAAGGCAAATGGGTAGCATGAATATTTATACAGCCCTGGCCAATCCCTGGGAGAGTGGACCAGATGGCTACTGAGAGTCTGTATAAATACTCTGAGACAAAGAGGGGTTGATTTACTAAAGGCAAATAGACTGTGCACTTTACAAAGTGCAATTGCACTCTGCAAGTGCAGTTGCTCCAGAGCTTAGTAAATGAGGTAAAGCTTTACTATGCAAAGTATACTCATAATTACGTGCAAGGAAAATTAAAAAAAACCTGCCCTTTTGCTTGCATATGATTGGATGATGGAATTCAGCAGAGCTTTTCCTTATTTACTAAGCTCTGGAGCAACTGCGCTCACAGAGTGCAACCACACTTTGCAAAGTGCACAGTTTATTTTCCTTTAGTAAATCAACCCCAGAGCATCAAGTTATTTTTCTATAGGAGAGGAACACAGCCTAAGGGGGGCCGTTTGCTCCCTTAAGCTATCCTACCATGAGCTTGCGAGGTGTTTGGGCCTCAGGTAGAAGACCCAGGGCCTGCTGTGCTGAAGTTACATAGGGCTAACCGAGGGACTGTCGTCTGAAGATGTAATCTGGTATCACAGGAAAAAGGTATAATATGGACATTGAAAGGAGGCAACCAACTTTTCTTTATTGTGAGTTAAGACTGTTGAGAGAGATCTTAGACACTGTGGGGGTTATTTACGAAAGGCAAGTCCACTTTGCACTACAAGTGCAAACTACAAGTGCAAAGTGCACTTGAAATTGCACTGAAAGTGCACTTGGAAGTGCAGTCGCTGTACATCTGTGGGGAAGATCTGAAATGAGGGGAAGCTCTGCTGATTTTATTATCCAACCATGTGCAAGCTAAAATGCTGTTTTTTATTTTCCTTGCATGCCCCCCTCGGATCTACAGCGACTGCACTTTCAAGTGCAATTTCAAGTGCACTTTGCACTTGTTGTTTGCACTTGTAGTGCAAAGTGGATTTGCCTTTAGTAAATAAACCCCTGTGGGCTGCTGCCACCCCTCTGGTGCTAGAGAGTCAGCTGTGTGTATAAAGGGGACATTGGCTGGTGTCCTGAAGAGAACAGTCTAACTAATTCTTTGTAAAGGGACTGCTGTAATTGCTCAAAAGAGGAGGCTTTTGTAAGTTTACTTACTACTACTACAAAGTCAAGTCCACGGGCTGCTTTCACAAAGACTTTGCTTACAGTTCTACAGAAGGAAATTTAGTGCCCTCACTTTGTACATAGTTCTTTTTGGAGTATCCCACTCAATCCCCCAACCATATCAGCAGCGGCGATACACAGTCGCATTTAACCCTTACTAGCGGCCGAACAGCTAAAACAATGGTAAAGCGACACTTTTTAGCGGCGCTTTACCGATAACACGGCCAGCTGGCAGTGTGAAATAGCTCTTGAGATAATTCAGCTTCACTCTATGCCCATATAAATATAGCCTAGAGAATGTACAGACCCCCCCCTTCAGCACAGATGGACCCCCCTCTTCAGCACAGATAGACCCCCCCTTCAGCACAGACCCGCCCTTCAGCACAGATGGACCCCCCTTCAGCACAGACGGACCCCCCCATTCCGCACAGACCCCTCCATTCAGCACAGACCCCCCCTTCAGCACAGATGGACCCCCCTTCAGCACATACCCCCCCTTCAGCACAGATGGACCCCCTATTCAGCACAAACCCCCTCTTCAGCACAGACGGACCCCATCCCATTCAGTACCTCAGATCAGCGTGGCACAGCAGGTTCCCTCCCCCTGTGTACACATAAACACTGGAGGGGGAGGCGGCTTCACATTGCTCGCTGTGCCTGTGTGACATCCGGCCCGGGACACTCAGACAGCCTGCGGCCGTGAGAGAAGGGGATGGTTGGTCAGGTGCAGTGGTGTCACCCCGCACCAGACCACCCCCGCCCCCCCTTGCAATGCCACGGCCAGCAGCTCGCCTCTCTCTCCCTGTTCTAACCTGCCTGTCACCGCGGCGCTGTCACTGCTTCAGTCGCAGAGGGGTGTCTTCACACTTCAACACCTTCTCGATTCCAGGCGGGGTCAATTGCCCCCCCTTGCCCTATGGAGCGGACACCCATGCCCCTGGACTGTTTATTGAGCCAAAGAGTGACTGTGATCGTGTGCCTGGTTGCGGGCAATTACTAGAAAAAATAACCTGGGCATATTTCCAGAGGCTCCTATGGGGGTAGCGCAACAAACGTATTTTATATTTCCTATCCCCTTTTCTGCAAGACGTTGAGGACAAAGATGATTGGATTACACAACAGGGCTGATTTACTAAAGGCAAATAGACTGGGCACTTTGCAAGTGCACTTACACTAATTTTTCTTAGTAAATGTCATTATGGTAACAGGGCTGGTGTAAGGATTTTTGACACCCTAGGTGAAACCCAATTTTGCCACCCCCATTGGCTAAATTAACCCACTTACACTAATTTTCCTTAGTAAATATCATTATGGTAACAAGGCTGGTGTCAGGATTTTTGACACCCTAGGTGAAACCCAATTTTGCCACCCCCATTGGCTCCACCTCTGACTCCACATTTTTGCAATACCTCTCCACCTATTTCTTTTGCCGTGGTCCACAGCATGTACGCTTCTGGACCTGGCCTGAAGACAAATAGTGGTGGCACCGGCTCCCTTCCTCACGCCAGCTGTGGTCCACAGGTATATGGACAGGCTAGGGTAGTATAAGAACAGGCTAGGGTAATATATAGTCAGGCTAGGGTAGTATATGGACAGGCTAGGGTAGTATATAGACAGGTTAGGGTAGTATATAGACAGGCTAGGGTAGTATAAGGACAGGCTAGGGTAGTATATAGACAGGCTAGGGTAGTATATGGACAGGCTAGGGTAGTATATAAAAAAGGCTAGGGTAGTATATGGACAGGCTAGGGTAGTATATAGACAGGCAAGGGTAGTATATTGACAGGCTAAGGTAGTATATAGACATGCTAGGGTAGTATATGGACAGGCTAGGGTAGTATATAGACAGGCTAGGGTAGTAGGTGGACATATTCATATGAGTGAATTATTAAAATCAGCAAAGCTTTGCCACATTTACTAAGCTCTGAGGAAAATTAGTGCAACTGCACTTGCAAAGTGCACAGTCTTTTTGCCTCTAGTAAATCAACCCCAAGGTGACATACCGGTATATCTTTTTTGTTCCTGTAATGCAGAACACATCTATACACTTCTGCTCACAGACACACGTATTGTACCCACAATACATATACTGTACATACACAAAAATACGTTTTTACATTATTATTTACATAGTGTATAATTTTACATAACTTGTAAGCATTGGCTATCTGTTAATTAAACATGTTTATTTTTATGCAAATGCAGATGTACATTGAGGATAAGGTTACAACAGCCACTGCATTGCAACACAGCAGCTAGTATGCGTGTGGTCAAGGTCAGGACTAGGGTTTCCACCCTTTCTTCTAACCAAACCCGAACACTTTAGCGACGCACTGCAATTTTTTGTTTGTTTGTAGCATACAGTATGCAAATACAGTATTTTTTGATTAAGTAACATTTCTAATCATATGGAGTTAATCCCAACTTTCCAAAAGATTTGCTGTAAAAAGACACTATTTGGGCTTTAAAAGACTGTCTGTATATAGGGGTCAGTGTCACCCCCCCCCCCAATAATACAGGGGTCAGTGTCACCTCCTTCATAATACAGGCCCCCATAGAGACCACCATTAGAGTCCTCTTAAATCAGTGACCTCCCCATTCCACAGAGACCCCCCTCATTAGATCAGAGTCCCCCTATATTAGTGCTTCCCTTAACCACTTCTCCACCGGGCATATTCTGGCACTTCTCTCCTTCATGTAAAAATCATCATTTTTTTGCTAGAAAATTAATCACAACCCCCAAACCTTTTATTTTTTTTTCAGCAGACACCCTAGGGAATAAAATGGCAGTCATTGCAACTTTTTATCTTGCACGGTATTTGCGCAATATTCTTTCAAACGTCTTTTTTTGGGAAAAAAAACGGTTTCACAAATTAAAAAATAACAAAACAGTAAAGTTAGCCCAATTTTTTTGTATAATGTGAAAGATGTTGTTACGCTGAGTAAATAGATACCTAACATGTCACGCTTTAAAATTGCGCACACTCATGGAATGGCGCCAAACTTCGGTACATAAAAATCTCCATAGGCGACACTTTAATTTTTTTTACAGGTTACTATTTTCAAGTTACAGAGGAGGTCTAGTGCTAGAATTGTTGCTCGCACTCTACCACACGCGGCGATACCTCACATGTGGGGTTTGAATGGCGTTTACATATGTGGGCAGGACTTACATGCGTGTTCGCTTCTGAGCGTGAGCTACCGGGGACAGGGGCGTTTTACTTTTTTTTTTTCATTTTTTTTTTATTTTACTGATTTTTTATTTTTTTTTACACTTTTTTTAACATTTTTTTTTTTTGATCACTTTTATTCCTATTACAAGGAATGTAAACATCCCTTGTAATAGGAATCATTGTGACAGGTCATCTTTATGGAGAGATGCGGGGTCAATAAGACCCCACATCTCTCCTCCAGGCTGGAAAGCATGAGATCGTGAAAAGAAATTCACTGATCCCATGCTGACAGCCGCAATTGCGGCTTTGTTTACTTCCGGGTACCGGGCGTGATGACACAACATCGCGCCCGGGACTCCGACGGTCATAGAGATGACTGGTTACCATCTGGTCACCAGTCATCTCTATCGGCGCGAGCCGGCGCCGGCCGATTCGTTCTCCGGGCCCCCGATGGCACGGGAGAGCCCGGAGAAACACTGGATGGTGGAGGGAGGGGGGGGGGGTGTCCCCTCCCGGCGCCTATAAGAATGATCAATCGGTGGAACTGCTGCTATGATCATTCTTATGGTACGCAGAATCGCCAGAAGAACAGAATGATATCTGAATGATGCCTGTAGCTGCAGGCATCATTCAGATATCCCCCTTCAAAGTCAAGGACGTCATATGATGTCCTTGGTGGAGAAGTGGGTAAAGACCCCAAAAATTGAAAATTAAAAAAATGCAGCGCCCACTGCCCCCATAAGTATAATAATTCATATGTGTGAAAAATAATTGTGAATGATGGTGGAAACCCCCCAAGGGTAATTTAAATATTAATACACTCCAATCTTATTCAAACATATACAGTATATTGTGCAATCTTGATACATAATACTTTATGAATAGTGGTGGAAACCTCCAATCCATTCCAAAATGTCTTATCCAACTTATCCAACTTAAAAGGACTTTATAAGTTGGCTATTAGCACATCACATTTTGGATTTGAGGTTTCCACCACTATTGATAAAGTATTATGTGTATCAAGATTGCACATCAATATGTTTGAATAAGATTGGAGTGTATTAATATTTAGATTACCCTTGGCAGTTACCATCATTCACAATTATTTTGTCACATACAAATTGATATAATTATAGGGAAGGGGGCACTGCATTTTAAAATTGTGTTTTGTTTTTTGAGGCACGGTAACACATATCAGTACTAGCAGCAATTTATTCACTGAGTTTTACCAATTAGTCTCTAAGGGGGGTCGCTGATATAAGGGGACTCTGATAGGCTGCACTGATGGGCACTGATAGTTGGGCACTGATGAGCACTAATGGGCTCTGATAGTCGGCACTGATGGGTACCGATAGGCAGCACTGATGGGGACTGATAGACAGCACTGATGGGTACCGATAGGCAGCTCTGATAAGTACTGATAGGCAGCACTGATGGGCACTGATAGGCGGCACTGATGAGCACTGATAGCAGCACTGATAGGCTGCAGTAATGACTGATAGGTGGCACTGATGAGCACTGCAGTGGGACTATGTTGGAATAGCCACCCAATGCAGTCTCACCACATGTGGTGAGAATGGACCCTGAGTATGAGTGCTTCTTACTCTTCCTGCTGACTTATTCACCCCTATTCGTTATTATTGAGGCTCTTGTGTTAAGGAAGCCTATTCATTCTGAATGAGTTTTCAACACATCTATGTTATTTTTGACAATGCATCACACCACAACACACAATGTCATGCACTGTGGTGTGCTTTAGCGTAGGTACATTTTGGTCTACTGTATGTAGCGCCCTGCTCCCAATGAGTGGGTGCTATGTTCAGGGCCGCCATCAATTTTGGGGCCCCCTACACAGCTTCAGGCATGGGCCCCCTGGAGCAGAGGAGAACCGGGGGGGGGGTTGCTGCTGCAGCCACAAATTCAGAAGTGGGTGGGGCAGCCAAAAAATTGAGCAGCAGTGGGAACAAAAAAAGAACAACAAAAAAAAAAATGGGGGGTTGCCATCCGGGGCCCTGGGGACCTCCGGCCTCTGGGGACCTCTGGGCCCCTTACAAAAAAAAAAAATATTTATAAAAAAATATACATGTATTTTTATTTAAAAAAAAGGGGGGTTGCCATCCGGGGCCCTGGGGACCTCCGGGCCTCTGGGGACCTCTGGGCCCCTTACAAAAAAAAAAAAAACAAATAATTTTTATATATATATATATATATATATAAAGAATACATAAAAAAGGGGGGTTACCATCCGGGGGCCCTGGGGACCTCTGGGCCCCTTACAAATAAATAAATAATTTATATAAAAAATACATAAAAAAGGGGGGTTACCATCCGGGGCCCTGGGGACCTCTGGGCCCCTTACAATTTTTTTTTAATAAAAGGGGGTTGCCATCCGGCCCCAGGGGACCTCTGGGCCCCTTACAGGTGTACTGCCTGTACCCCCCTGATGGCGGCCCTGGCTATGTTAAATTTAGAGGGTATCTGAGCCAATAGTTGGGCTCAGATGTAAAGGATTAATGTTAAATTAGCCTCTGTTCCGGCTATGGTTGTGTTGGAAAACTTCCCACTGTTTGCCTGTGGGTGGCGTTGCCACCTCGGGCCAATGTGGAAGATTGACAAGTCAGAGTGCATTGGGTACCTTCCCCCGGTAACAGTTCATTGGGCGTGGTCTACCCGCTGAGCATGCTGGGGAAGGGTACTTAAGGGGCAGACGCCATCTTTTGTTTTTTTTTTTCGTCCCCCCGAGGCCCTCCTGGCATGAGGGGTATATTGTGTGATTTCAGCCTCGGAGCCATGTTGGTCCGAGGCTGCAACTCTGCCGAGTAGGCCCAGTTATGCTGACTGAGGCCTACCCTTTGAAGGTGATCCTGTGTTGTCCGTCCTGAGGGAGGAAGCCACTTAATGGAGGAAACCAGGAGAGGACCTGTCCTGGAAAAGACCAAGCGGAAGGCTGGTGTCTTGAGGAGGGCCTGGTAATTCTATTGGAGGATGCACCGCAACTAACGTTTACCTTGCAGTCTGCCGGGTCTGCTTAAAGGCTCTTGACTGTTTGGCTGGAAGATTGGGAGTTAAGTCCTGTGGCAGAGGATCCCAGATTATCCAATTCTGTTTGCCACCAGTCTATGGCAGAGACTGGTCCTGATTATTGTTTGTGCATCATACCGGCTGCTAGGCCAGGTGAGAGGGGCCTATCCAGATGAGCAATACCCACTCCAGGAAGAGTGGTGAATGACTGTATAGTTGAGGAGTTGTTCCCCAGTGATCTGTACTGTGTACCTGAACCTACCCCTTCCCTTCACCCTTCTACTATTCTTCATACGTTTTATGCAAAGGAAAATAAAACCTAACTGTGGAGGATTTTACATCTTGTGTGGACATTGGAGTTCCTACAGACTTTCTTCCCCTAGACACCGAATATTGAGGTGACGTGCAAGGCCCAAATTAAAACCAGCAGCTCCTACGGGGGTGTGCTACATGTATATATCCATTGAGTTGTAATTTAAAGGGAATGGCAACTCACATATAATATGTGTAAATCCAGACTAAAGCCCCGTACACACGGTCTGACTTTTGCCCAACAAACTTCATTTTGAGCAAGTTGGACCAACAATCCGACCGTGTGTACGCTCCATCGGACAAACTTTTTTTCGTTTTGTTTGGTTTTCATCGGACAAAAGTTGGGTCTGCAAACGGACAAACTTTTGCCCAACAAAAGTCTGATGGAGCAAAGTCCAACCGTGTGTACAGAAAACCATCGGACTTTTGTACGATGGACAAAACAACTAATGTTAAAATCCACCAACAATAGCAGAAGTTGACCAAAGGGTGGCGGTAAACAGCAGAAAACAGCAGAAAAACCACGTGATGTTGCAAAAAGTTTTGAGAACGTTTGCAGAAAAGTCCTAGCGTGTGTATGCTATGGGTGTTCCCAACCAACTCCGTTCGGACAAAAAAACACGGAAAAGTCAGATGGAAGTCCGACCGTGTGTACGGGGCTAAAGGCATCACAACAAATGTCAGAACATGCTACATTTATAAAAAAAAAAAAAAAAAAACATCTTCACATACTCACTGACAAAATAACTTTTAATTATTAATGGTATATGCTGTTAAGATATGATGTTCAGAAGACTCCAGCTTCATTTCTTTTTCCTTTAATACATATATTATCTTTGCTGACCTCCAGTTTGAAATTCTCTATCTGTCATGATGATCCAATGATTTTAGTACATTTTGAGGTGTTTACCTGAACCAAGTATACAGATAAGGTGCTCTGATTTCACTCTAATTTTTTTGTGATTTGCATGCTTATTCCATCTTTGTGTCTCAGAAAGCAGTTAAAGAGTTAAGAGTAAATCCACTTTTGTTGAGAAAAAAACATGATTTTAACAAACTTTGTTACAGATTCTTACCTTTTGTTAGTCTGCAGAAATACATGTATGCTTTGTACTTGCCCATGTGCAGTACAATGGGAGTGGTTTCACAACAGCCTGCTGCACCTGCAAAGCTCTAATGAGGAAAATTGCAGGGCCTGCATCCCTTTAGACGTGATTTCCTATTGGGGAGTATTTCACCAAAAATTACATTTTTGTTGCAGGGTATGCCGGAAATCTGACTTGTATCTTAATGTAGACTTCCGGAAAAATCAGTAAGCCAACCACACAAGCAGGAAACTGCATATCTGGGTGGCGAACACCTTGAGGTAGCCATATTGTATTGTATTTCACAGAAAATTACAGAGCTACAGATTGAAAAGGAAAGGTAATTTTTAATAACATTCCATTACAATAGGACTTGTGTCGCAATTGTATATGCTATTTTATTTTTATTTTTATTTTATTTTTTTTATTTTTTATTATTTTTATTATTTTATTTGTTTTATTTGCAATTTTTTTCCCCACGGAAGTGGAGTAACTCTTTAAGACAAAGCAGGCAAGCAACTGGTATTCTCAGCAGGAGATCTGTAATCCCACGCTCCATATTCCTCAAGGAAGATTTCAGCTCCTAGGGTCCAGGCTACTGAAATGATGACCTGAAAGAAAATACATTCATTTGATGGGGTCCACTTGATACTTGGTGCCCCCTCCCCTCCACATAAAAGATCTACCACCACCTTGACTCTAATACACCTCCAGTGAAGTGACACCATCTTGGCTTTTAAATTAAAAAGTGAAGAAATAAATAATAAAGAACTATGGGACTAAGGAATCTATGTATTCTACTATAGAGTATAGTAGTGGAAGGTTTATATTTTTGGCAAATGGGGTGATTCATAAAAGCACATACCAATATGTAGGGTCATAAAAAGGTGTATAAGTCAGAAACTGTACAAAATCTACATAAAGTATTAACTGGTTAATTGCAAAACCCAGAAAGCTTAAAACTAAAACCTTGGCCCACCCTTTTACTTCCACTGTATTTTTTAGCTTTTTTATTATTATTTTATTATTACTTCCTTTTTTCAAAAGCCTTCAGGCTGGTCATTTGAAGCGCTGGGTCTGACTGCTCTTCGGATCTTCTCCAGAAGTTAGTGGCACTTAGTAGGCTTGTGCAATTCGTTTCGTAACGAATTGAAATTCGTCCGAATTTAGCAACTTTCGGACATTCGGAAGCATTCGAATTTCCGAACAAAGCAATTACGAATAAGACCGAATCCGAAATAAATTATACCGCAAATAGCGAATGCCCGAATGTCTTCGGCATAATTCGTTATGAAAAAGTTACGAATGTACGAATCCATACGAAGCACAATAACACTCACTCTGCTCTGCTCTCTGCTTCTCCCACACCGTGCTGAACTCCCTCTCAAAATGGTGTACAGGGGCGGAGGTTATAGCCGCATGTAAAAAACGAAAGTAAAATACGAGATTTCGAATCCATTCGAAGCACAATAACACTCTGCTCTGCTCTCTGCTTCTCCCTCACCGTGCTGAACCCTCTCAAAATGGTGTACAGGGGCGGAGCCTATAGCCGCATGTAAAAAACGAAAGTAAAATACGAGATTTCGAATCGTTACAAATAACCGCTATGTATTTAGAAAAGTACAAATCCATTCGAAGCACATTAGGCATAATAGGCAGCGTCGTTGTGAGAGAGACACGGAAAATTACGAATCAACGAACCCAAAAAAAGTTACGAAAGTAGGAGTTGTGTCCAGAATCAACGAAAAACAACGTACTCTACCGAAAGTACGAATTATAAAGCAACAAAAAATTCAACGAAAAATGTCGCTTGCAAAAATACGAATGAGTCCGAACACGAAAAATCCCGTCTAGCAAAATTACGAATGATTACGAATCAACAGGACCGGAAAGAAACTAACCGAAACGGAACGAATTTTTCCGTTGTGCACAAGTCTAGCACTTAGTGATACAGAGTGCAGCACTGGCGTAATGACATCAGAACTGCTTTATGCATCATTGTATGCGATTACAGGACACTGTGGTGATGGCCCATCAAGTGGCGGGTCCATGATATCTGCATTCACAGGGCATCCACAGTCTTCTGCGCTAGATGACAATGTGTGTCATTCAACCTGGAAGGCTAAGGACATCTGTTGGCAGGAAGGATGAGCTGTGAAGTAAAACAGAAGAGTGAAGGTGAGTAAACGCAGACAGAGATGCATTTTTTTTTGTCTTAAATACCTGCTGGGGGACTTTTTATTTTGTGTTTATAGCGGAGCTCCAGCCCCCCACCAAAAAATAAAAAGTTAGCAGCTACAAACATTGTAGCTGCTGACTTTTAATATTAGGTCACTTACCTGTGCAGGGATCCTGCGATGGTGGCACCCTAGCCGATTTTTTAATCGGCTCTCGTGTGCTGCCGCTACCATTCCTTGTAAGAGAAACCGTCAGTGAGGCCTTCACTGCCGGTTCCCTACTGAACATACGCAAAGCCGCTGTACTTTGTGAATGGCCCGGCGGCGGGGGAAGGAGGTAAGGCCGAATTTCCGGGGGCAAAACAGGTACCCACTCCCCCCATGAAAGGTGCCAATTGGGGCAGTGGAGGGGGGGGGGAAGCAAACAAGCATAGTTTCCCCTTTTGGGTGGAGCTCCGCTTTAAAGCCCAGAGTTGGGCTTTTCCTCAATTTATAGGAGAAGTACAGTCAAAGCTTGTTTGGCTGTACTGCTCCTGTGGATTCTGCACCCCTGTGACCCGTTTTCAGCAGGCAACGGGCTTAAGCCTGCTGTCGGCTGAAGTCACAGAGCCGGTGCAGGCTCGGGCAAGATTGCGACAATGAAGTCAGGATCAGCCCACATGCCTGGACTGGCATCCGGCTCAGCCCCTCAGCGAGCCGCTGGCTGCTCCCACCCCCTCCACAACCCATTGCTCCAGTGAGCGTAAGGGGGGGGGGGGGTTGGGGACAGAGCAGAGACTGACAGTACCCAGCTCTCTGCTCAGGGAGCTCTGAGAACTGAGGATTGGCGGTGTTTGATCGCTCGGTTCTCAGTGTTGGAGCCAGTGGGGGACTGATGCAGCATTGGACCAATGCTGCATCCACCTAGGTAAGTAGGAATCAGAAAAAAAAACATACCCCATACTTCTCTTTTAATGTGCTAGATTAGGCAATCTACTGAAACTACAATTTGTCAGATATGGGTTACAACTGTGCTATAGAGTATCCTCAACTGCAATTGATATCTCTTCAAAGTTATTAAACTGGTGCTGGGATTTACTGTGGTTTAGCTTCAGATGCATACTAGATAAAGAATGTTTATGCAGCCCGGGTAGTGAGAATTCTAATCTGCATATCAATTCAGTTTCAGTGACTCAGAAAGTACTAAAGCCACTGAATCAGCATGCCAACTAGCATTTTGGGAGACATCAGTTATAGCTTTCTACGTATTTCTATCAGCGCAGGTTTCCTTTTATGAACAACCAACACAAAGCCCTCTATCCACAGAACTGTTTGAACGATTTAAAAGGATTCATTGGATATGTAAAGTCTATAGCACAAGTACTGTCACAGATGGATTTTATTTATCGGGTAGAAATAATTAGCAACACAAGCTATAACACACTGCCTGTATTACTATTGTCTCCGCTTTCAGAAATGCACTGTTTATGTAAACGCTCCCACACTCTGGGCGCTTGTTACAAATGTCAAATCTTATTTTTACATCTTCAAGAACTGAGAAATGACAGATAAGGATCACAGCTTCCAGACCAATATGTCTAAAGCCAGACTGGAGAAGGATTAAAAGAAGAAAAAAGCGTACTCTAGTGTTATACAGTACAGGGGGAGATAGAGTTTATAGCTTAGTGAATAAGCCTCTCTGGGACTCATGCCAATAACAGCCTTGTGCTTTATCTTCATCAGCATCCACACAGCCCTCTACAAGTAGTTATACAAGATTGCTTTGAAGAAGGTTTTCCCACCAGTCATGTCTCAAGTGCACAGTTTGACATGATCACTCCAAAGTATAAACCTACTTAACACCCTGCAACTTCGCAATACACAAAGGAAAGGGCTCTGTGCAATAAAGCATGAAACTGTTGCCTAATACAAATGAAAGTCCACAGACAAACAAAACTTTTATTTATACCCTTAAGCCATAAATTAAACAATGTGCTGTATTTCAAATAAATTCATATTGGATATTTAATGCTAATGTATTCAGCACTTACACTAATCGGAAGCAATAAAAGAATCATGATAAACTTAGTGCTAGGAAACATAAATACATAAATGATGTAAATAACAAATGCCTTCTCTTTACATAAGCATCCCTCAGCCTTAGACTCTGAAGTCCCACGTGGCTCACAATTTTCTTCAACATTGCTCAGGGCAGAAGTTGCTCGGCCTTCTTGTTTCTGTCAACCCCAAGCACAACCCTGAGACGTGGCTTCTTCTGTATACACTTCTCATAAACAAGCATTGTGTCAAGCCAAACACAAACACGGGGACCGCACAGTGCTGTGTTTAATATAAGGCAGTGATGGGTCAGTGCCAAGGCCAGCAGAATACAAAATGGTAGTATCTTTTTTATGCTCAGTGTTAACTTTTTTTTTTTTTTTTTTTTTGTAGTTTGTAGAAACTGGCCTGGACCATTTACCAGCAGGGACAGCAGGATGATTGTAGTATTGCCTATGGGTTTTGTCCTAAATTCTTTCTTTAATTGTCCACAAAGCTTGAATGTGCAGTTCTGCTCTGGAAACTCAATTTTTTTTGGAATGGAAGGCATCATTGTCATGTGCTTAGAGCATTTAGATATTTACAGTGGGTATAGAAAAGAAACAACCCCCTTTAAAATAATCACATTGTGTTTCTTTGCAGCGTGAAATAAAATCCAAGTGAAAGATATAATACCAACATGTCAGAAAAAAATAAAAAATAAAATTCAAAAACAGAATCACTGAGTTTGAAAAAGGATCACCCCTCTCCTAAAAATGGCTTGTAAACTCAATCACATGTACATTGGCTAATCACCTTCTCAATGGCACACAAAGCCATTTGACTTGCAACTGTGGTCATATTGATTAGCTCAGCATGTAAAGAGCTTTCCTGGAGCAGTTCAGTCCCTGGTAGTACAACTGAAGCAATCAACTAAGGGTGGCAAGGCACTGTCATAAGATCTATGTGATAAAGTTGTAGACAGGCACAAGTCAGGAGTAGAGATGAGCCGAACAACCCCCTGTTTGGTTCGCACCAGAACCTGCGAACAGCCAGAATGTTCGCATTAACTTTAGAACCCTATTAAATACAATGGACTTGAACGTTCAAAATCAAAAGTGCTAATTATAAAGGCCCTCTTTTCCTGTGGCCTGCCAGGTTGCGTGCTCGGATAAAGGGTCTGGTATGGATTTTTAAAGGGAACTCCATGCTATTTTTTTAAAAATTTGGGGTGGACTTCCCCTTAAAATTGATACCAGACCTGAAGGGCCTGATAATTGAATTTGGGGGGACCCCCACGCTTTTTCTTTTTTTATCAATGACTTTTCTATGTATTGCCGGGAGCCGACAATTCATTATAGCCGCGAGTGAGTTTTAAATGACTTTTTTTCCTTCAGAAATGACACTTTGTGCAGGGACAGTTCTAAGCACGGGAAACATGCGCGACTTTACATGCATACTATACACACACCCTTGGTACGAAATTTAAAGGAATATTTCACTTTTATTGTTTCACTTTAAGCATTATTAAAATCACTGCTCCTGAAAAAACGTCAGTTTTTAAAACTTTTTTTTGCATTGATACATGTCCCCTGGAGCAGGACCCGGGTCCCCAAACACTTTATAGGACAATAACTTGCATATAAACCTTTAAAATGAGCACTTTAGATTTCTCCCATAGACTTTTCGAATATGCAGCGAACATGTAAAAGGCTTTATCAATGCCTAGAAGAACAGTGAAGTCTATTATTAAGAAGTGGAAGGTATTTTATACAACACAGACCCTCCCTGGGTCAGGATGTCGCTCCAAACTGGATGGCAGAGCAAGGAGGAAACTGGTCAGAGAGGCTACCAAGAGATCTACAGCAACTATGAAGCAGTTGCAGGATTTTATGACAAAGAGTGGTCTTTCTGTCCAACAACAATATCACAAATTCTCCACAAATGTGTGTGGCTTGTGTGGGAGAGTTGCAAGAAAAAAGCCACTCCTCAAGAAAGGCCACAAACAGTCACGACGATTCTGAGGCCACCTGGAAAAGGGTGTTATGGTCAGATGAGACTAAAATGTAATTATGTCTGGTGGAAATCCAATATAGCTCACCATCCAAATAACACTAGACGTGCATTCGTATTCATCCGAATGCATTTTCGTCGGAATTTCGGGGATTTTCGCGTTCTTTTAACAAACGATAACGAATGTGCAGAATCCGAAATCTGAAAGATCCGACATAAAAAATTCTTTATTTTCATTTAGTTTAGACAACAGTTCGATATAGATAGAAGATTCGACATGACGTTGACAATAGTGATCTGTGTCTATCGAACCTGTGGTTGAATGTGCTTAACCTAACTCTATTAGTCCAAGATTATTCGACATAGAGAGGAAAGATTTGACATTATAGAGACATGAAGATTCAACGAAGCAGTTAAAAACATACAATTGCCACGAGCGGACATTTATGGTCAAATGCTCTGCCCATAGGCTATAGAAGAATTCTAATGTTGGTTGACTAGTAATAATAATTAATAAATATAATTATTACTAGTCATAGAACATTAGAATTCTACTATAGCTTGTGGGCGGAGCATTCGACCGGAAATATACAGCGTTGTACAGTTTAGCTGCTTCATCAAATCTTCTTAGAACATTTGACAGATTCAACCTTAATTAATTCGGATTTTCGGACGAATGCATTTTTTAACGAAACAAAAAAAAAAAAAAGAATTTCGGAAGTAACTAAATAATTTTATTTTTTGGACGAAAACTCAGTGTGCACATGTCTAAATAACACCATTCCTACAGTAAAGCATGGAGGTGGTAAAATGCTGTTATGAGGATGCTTCTCTGCAGCAGGGACTGGAGAACTTGTCAGGATAGAAGGAAAAATTGAATGACTTGAAGACTGCAGTCCTCAAATGGTCACCATCAAATTTACCTGAACTTGAGCAGTTCTGCAAAGAAGAGTGGGCAAATATTGCAAAACTAGATGTTCAAAGTTAGTAGAGACAAATCCCAACAGACTAAAAGCTGTAATTAAAGCAAAAGGTGGTTCAACAAAATACAAATTACTGACATAAGGGGGTGATCCTTTTTCCAACTCAATGATTCTGTTTTTGATTTTTTTTTTTTACTGACATGTTGGTGTTATATTTTTCACTTGGATGTTATAAGCTGCACTGAATAAATACAGCTGGATAAAACAAAAACTGTGTCTGTCTTTAGTTCAGGTTGCAAAGCATCCAATGTGATTATTTGATAGGGGATGGGGGTAAGGGGGGGGGGGGGGTTTCTATACCCACTGTATGTACAGCCCATGCAGAAGTCTGGGAAATGGTTTTTGATTATATTGAGGAATGTGCTTTTTTTATAAAAAAATGTAAATCTGACCATGATCCTACCTTTTTTTTTCTTAAAGGCCCATTCCCGATGTCCTCCAGCTCATGATAACCAACCAATATTTACAACACCTTGGGAGTTATTTACTAAAGGCAAATCCAGTTTGCACTTGAAATTGCACTGAAAGTGCACTTGGAAGTGCAGTCGCTGTAAATCTGAGGGGTAGATCTGAAATGAGGGGAAGCTCTGCTGATTTTATTATCCAATCATGTGAAAGCTAAAATGCTGTTTTTTATTTTCCTTGCATGTCCCCCTCGCATATACAGCGACTGGACTTCCAAGTGCACTTTCAGAGCAATTTGCACTTGTAGTTTGCACTTGTAATGCAAAGTGGATTTGCCTTTAGTAAATAACCCCCCTTATCTTTTAGAATGAAAAGAAAAAGATATAGATGAAATGTTTTCTGTAAGCATTTCATATGCATGTGTAGCACACAGATCCGTTACCCTGCTTACCTCCACTTGCAGAGTGGGACACACCATGTCACATGCCCAGTATCCTCCATCTTTCTAGAGGGTGAGCGGCAGGGCTTTTTTTCTCAGACAATAGGTGCAGGAACTCCCCCGTTCCGAGTCACCCCTTTTCTCCGGCCCTACCCACCTCCCAGTACCGTGCCTTTTAGACAATATAGGACCAAGTATTATTTTGTGGTGCTAAGTAATTTGTATGGAATTTGGTAATAATATCAAGAAATGCAGTAAAATAGATCCCCTGCAGCCAGCAACAATAGATCCCCCTAACAACAATGGACTATCCACAAAAAAAATTCCCCACCAGCAACAATAGACTCCCGGCAACATCAACAGATCTCCGCACAGCCAGCATTAATAGACTCTCTGGCTGCCATCAACAATAGATCCCTCCCCAACAGTAGATCTCTTTCAGCAACAACTGACCCCCCCAGCACCATAAGACCCCCCAGCAACAATAGGTCCCCCACCAGCAACAATCGACCTCCCCAGCAACAATAGACCCCCCCTGCAAAAATAGATCCCCAGCAGTGAGCATCAATACCCTGCAGCACACCCCAGCACCCCTTGTCATTACATACAGTCAGTCCAGGAGGTGCCAGAACTGCGTTCCCGCTGAAAAAAAGCCCTGGTGAGCGGTGTTAATTGATTTGGGTCCTGTAGCGAGTTACCTCTTTCCGTTGGTTCCTCACCCTAGAATGTAGGGAAAAGTCTATTCTCTTTGAAAGTTTAAGAAGGCCATTGATCCTCACAGTATTAAACCCAATAAAGAAAGGTTCATTTGGCTTGCGTAGAACTTGATAGGAAAGTTGGAGATTGAGAATTGAACAGGGAGGCAGGTTCAGGCACGCAGCACCCAACTATCACTCGTTGCCCCTCAAGCCTGAGTGGGCTTTTGCTCACCCGGATAGTCCCCTCTCACGGTCCTAGCAGTCTGTGTGGAGCATGAACATTTGCTTAGAATTTTCCTTAGGATACGATCAGGATATTAGCCTCTAAGTCCTGAACTTCCCAGCACTTGTAATGACTAGAACTTAGGTGCCAATGGGGCACGTTACAAGGCTTGTGGCGGATTGTGTAGTCCTTCCCTCTGACAGGTAACCAGCCCTCTCCTGATACAGTGACCTCCCTCACGATCCTCTTGGATAGGTCCTCCCCTGGTTTCCTCTCCCTCAGAGCAGGTTACCCCCACTTGGGTACCCTGGGACTCCTCTTCTGGTGTAGGCCTCAGCTAAAGGTGCTGGGCCTACCTGGAACAATGCAGCCTCAGGCTAAAGGTGCCCGGGACTGAACACACACACGCACCCCTGGCCTGGAGGGCCGGGAGGCACGAACTGCTCCACGAATAATGGTGTCTGCCCCTTATGTATCCCCTCCCAGCATGCACAGCGGGTAGACCACGCCCACTGCACAGCTGCTGAGAGGGGACACCCAATAGCGCTGCAATGCCACCTGTGGTTTGACCTGAGACCTGGGTGACAGCGCCACCTACAGGTCACAGGGAACTATACTACCAGACAACATCACAACAGAGCAGAGGCCAATTTAGAGAATTCCAAAAGCCTGAGCCTAACTATTTGCTCAGGCTACCCCCTAAATTTAGCATAGCAACCCCAATTATGGGGGATCCGCTACACATGATTCCGTAGACCTGATCACACCCCACCATTACAATGGCCTAACCAAAATATTTAAAGCAGGACTCCAGGAAAACAGATAAAATACCAGCTGAACTACAAAAATTAGAGCTGCTTTATCTATCAAAGTATTTATAATTCTGTCCAACTGGTTCCTGCCAGACAGGAGTGCCAAGATGGGAACCTGACTTTTGTATATTGCAGTTATGCAGTACCACCTGTTTACCTCTTTGTCCTTAAGCCTCATACACACTACTAGTTTCTTTTTTCAATCAACCCGACAGCTCAGGTCGGAGCCGCTGTACTAACAATCCGATGTAAGAACAGCAATATCCCCTGCTGTGCTATAGTGTTCTTACAGGGGGACGCCTCCCCCTCCAGAACATTCCGGTCAGTGCTCTCAGCCATTGGTTGACAGCGCTGATCATGAGCCGGTTGGCAGACCTCTTTTGGTCATGACCCTTCGAATGTCGACCGTTTCTATTAAACTCGCTTATCGTGTAAGGGGCGGACAAGGGGCGGGTGTATTACTGTTATATCGTGTAAGGGGCGGATGGTTACAAAGACGTGTAGTTTATTGCTAAAACCACCCCCAAGTTATCACCTCTGCCCATCAATTTAAAATTCGGCCTCTTTTGTAGCCATCCGCCCCTTACACGATATAACAGTAATACACCCGCACCTCGTCGTCATTGCGCAGGCGCCGTGTACAGCTGACTCACAGATCTATATCTTTGGCTATTTTCGGCGGCTCCGTTGTGGTTCGTACTGCGCAAGCGCTGCGCCTGCGCAGTACACGGGGTCATTATCCGCCGGGGAACCTTTTTCGGCAGGACACCGGCAAATGTTCCCCACATTCTGTCTGTGTGGACGGGGCTTTATCAGCACTGCAGCACATCCAATCAATTTCTATGTCTACCACTCCTTTTCCCAGTCTGCTATACAAAGGATTACCAGAGGTGCACACCAAGTCAAATAAAGGTGCTTACTGCAACTAGCTGTATTTATAATGCATTTAAAGAGATTGTAAATTTAACTTATTTCTTTAAAAAAATAACAGATATGTTATACTTATCTGCTCTATGCAATGGTTTTGCACAGAGCAGCCCCGATCCTCCCCTTTTCTGGTTTCCCGCTGGTGCTCCTGGCTCCTCCTTGATTTCTTGTTTTAGCCCACACTTTTTTTTTTGCATTCTACTTACAGACACACACACATACACATATATGCAGACATACACACTCACACCACTGCTTGCCTGCACATTTCTCCTCTCTCGATGAATACACATGGATCTCTGCAGCCTCCTCCAACTCTGCATCTCTCATTGGCTCTCCTATGACTCATCCCTCCTTCACTCTCCTGCCCCCAACCTTGCTGGCAAGCTCTCAGGAGAGAGAGAGAGAGAGAGATGTGCATGATGTCATTAGCCTAGACTAATTACCAGACAAGAAAGAGGAAGTGGGCTGTATACGGTTTTTACTAGCAGAAAAATAAATGTTTTACTATCCAAACATAAAACAATAATGGCAGAAGATTTAATAGATGGAAAGATGAAAAAATGACTCAAGGTCTGCTTTAATCGTTGTAGAAGAAGTTTTCATTCTCCCCTATTTGTCCTATGAGGCTGCTGGACCCCTGACCCTCTGTCCGGACAGTGCTGATTGGCCCTGTGCTGATCACATGCACTCTCCCAAAAAAAAAAGAAAAAAAAAGACTATCTAGCAATACACACCAAACTGAGCTTGTGCACCTTGCCCCTAGGCTCTGTTTTATCAGAAGAAGGATTGGGGACTGTGGGAAAAGGAGAGGATCAGAGAAGACAGGATCAAACAGCCTTTTCATATAATGCAGATGATTAACCCCATAGGTTCCACAGTGCGTATAACAAGCATGCCTTACTGTATATACAGAATGATTTTACTGTTATAGGTTTAGTAACACTTTAAATGCATTATTCCTTGTCATGTATTTCTCCCTACTTTTGTTTTCCCTTGTCAATGCCCTGCACTTCATTTTGATTGGTCTTGCATTCTCATAACCCATGCAAACAAAAATTACCAAGATTTATGGGCAAGGCTAAAATAGTTCTAATTGATATCCATACCCTAACCTCCTTACAGCTGTCACAGATAAAAAAGAAAGTGAGCTTCAGACAAACATAAATGTAAGACCATTATATATTCATTAAAAATAATTTTTACACAGCTGGTATGTCCTTTATATTGGCTTCCTGAAATGCCCTGCACAGCTGCATTCAACTACAGAGGAAGCACTGGTAGTATCAGCCAATCGGGCTCTATTGCACTGTACTGTGCTGTCTGTCTAACACAGGGAACATTCTTACACAATAGGAGTACACAGTGTTGAGTGCATCATAATACTGCTGCTTTTTCAATATCCAATTAGCATGCTGTGTCAGGAACGTCCCGTTACTGTATTATTCCATAATTGTGTACCGGGGGTCTAAATTTAGGGGGATACACCGGGGTGGTAGTATGACCCAGGTGTGTGTAAATCCTAGAGGATTTGGACCACTTTCAGTCGTGGAGGACTTTGGTGGTGTATTATTCTCCTTGGCCTGGGGTGGCGGTGTTCCCGCAGGTCGTGGTAGAATCACTGCCGCAGTGCTGTCCTTTTTTGTCCCGTTCCGGCGGTGGTACAGCGGGGGCGGAGAACCTGCTGTGGCGTCACGGGAGGAGATAAAGGGGAGAGACGAGGTCTTCTACATCCGGCGCCCAGGCACCTTAGGCCTGGGTGCGGTCGGTCCGGAGTTCTGGCCCAGGCGCCCATGGCCTGGTCGGAGCAGTGTTGGCGTCCATCTCAGGCACCTTAAGCCTGGGGTGAGGTACTACACCGGAGGCCTGGGGCCCAGTAACTTCGACTGGGCTCCGCAAGGGTGGATGAGTCCGAGGGTCCCTGAGGTGGATGGGGCCCATGTCTGAGGTGAGGAGGCCGGAGAGGTTACCCGTCTGAAGAGTCCGGAGCAGCATCAACCCGGTGACGGAGGGGCCTCTGGTAACTCCCTTGGAGGGACGTCTTCCCCCTGACAGGGGCCGCAACGCAGCAAAGGTACTCCAATTCATGATCTTCAGAGTCACTGGTAGAGACTCATACGTTTCAAGTTCCTCTCTCTAGCCAATGGCTATAGTAACCGCTGGTGAAACCACAGTGGTTTCGTTTATCATTAGGACAGTGCCTCGACCTGCTCACCCCACCGTATTGAGCTGTTTATGGATCTCAACTAATTGGTGAACAAAGAACTGTTTATTGTGTGTGTTACAATAAAAGAGGTGTTGGATCCTTATTGGTGTGTGGAACTCTGGTTGATGGGAGTGAAGGGGAGTGTCAGCACAGCAAGACTTGGTTGTAATAGAAACACACAGGCCCGAGAAGAATACTTGGTACTGGCTTTCACCTCACCTGCTACAATGGGGAGGACATGGGGCGTAGCGCATCTCACCCTCACCTACAACATACCCCTAGACAGAGAAAAGGGGGTGAGGCCGCTACAATTGTAACATAGAAAACAGTGTCACCCTTCTGGCTACATAGATTGGCAAAATTGGCTGAACACAAGGACAAATACTTTGGCATACAAATGTATTTAACAGTATATTTAGCAGACTGGGCATAGTTTAGTTACAGCAGTACTGCATTTATTTGGTATAGGAGGCAACATTATTATCATCATTCTAAAGCATGCATAATTACCTCTCTACCCACCTTAATCTTATGCTTACTGTACTTTAGGAACCAAGAAACAGTCAATGCCATTACAAATTGCCAGTGTGCTTAAAAAGAATTTAGGATTACATTTCCATTCAAGTAATAATGCTATATGTTTTTTACTGGAAATTACTAAACCGAATACTTTATTTGCAAGATATATAATAGTCTGGCCTACAGGTGCTGAGATGCAGTCATTTCCGAAGCCTAGACTGCACCATGTGTGATATTCATAAAAGCACATGGCCAGCGCCACTGGAATCTGGGAAGAAGTACTTTTCAATATCGGCAGCTGTTCTTAGACATCACAGCATATATTAATTCTCCAAGTATGACTACAATTCCAATAGTAATCTAGGTCAATCCATTGTAATAATAATGAATACATGGTCATGAAGACGGATGACTTTCACAGTGATTAAAAAAAAATCCAGCGGTAACTCTGCTATTATTATGCAGAGCTTCAAAGTACAAAAAGACATGGGTATGATAGTCTGACAATTGTACAGGTCCCTTTGTAATTGTAAGATTAAAGACTCCGATGCAGTGCATTTAAAGACAACCTGTACTCAAATCCAACAGGGTAATGAATGCGGCAGTAGCGAAAAGTATTTAAAGCTGAACCCTTGGGCAAAAAACGTGTAAATGCGATCCCCAGCACTGCAAGGGTTAAATGCATGTTTTGTCTACAGGGAACATCAAAACCTGCCTAACTTAGCTCTTGCAGGCTTTCTCCCAGTTACGGAACGTCTCTGCCGAAGTCGCTTCTGTCAGTCGCAGGCACTCGTCAAAGTGTCATCCCCCACAATTCAAGACCAGCAGTCCTGCATTGTAAGAATGCTAAAGCCCCACCCACAACCCAGAGCATCGGAGAGAGGAGAAAGTGCTGGCTGCTGGGGGAGCCAGGGACAGGGTAAGTATAGTTGCTTTTTTCTGCCTCCCCCTCCTAGATTAGGGTGACCAGATGTCCCCGGTTTCTGGGTACAGTCCCCAGATTGAGAACACTGTCCCCGGACCAAGTCTGTCCCCAGTTTTGTCCCTGGATTGGATTTCAACAGGGGCTGGGGCAATTTCAAAGACAGTCAGTGCAGAATAAAAAAAAAAAATCTGAATTACACACTCCCGCTCCGCCACTCCTACTAGCTTAGGGGGGGTGTATTTTTTTCATTATTTGTGCCCCTTTCTGATGATCATGTGCTGGTCAGAGCGGAGGGAATATTTCTTCAGTTTCGGGTGCATGCCCAATCAGCTCCGCTCGCATGTTCTTCTGCCTTGGCTCAAATTCCGGCCAGCCGCCTGCCTGCTTATCTCCTTGCCTTCCCCAGCAGAGTGATCTTCCTCCGCACCCCACCAAGTAGTAGCCGGGCCCAGAGAGTAAGACTTGAGAGGCTGTGGGGCGGGCTGCCACGGGCAGAGAGAGAGAGGCAGCTGAGCTCATCTGACGGTGTCCAGCAGCAGGAACAGAGGGGAAGCGGATCCGATCGTGGGGCTGCAAGTGCCTTTAAGGCTTCAACACAGTTGTACTTTGGGGGTGTCTGTAAATAAACTACATTGCACTTTGTGTGTCTCTCTGGCATAATGGATGGTATCATAACTCAGGCACTTATTTGTCGTAAGTTAACAAAATCAGCACCCAGCAGCCATGTTAGGTGACACACTGTGACAGAGCCAACCAGAGCCATGATAGAGTGCCTTCTGCCTGTGAGTTATCATAATTCTGATGATCTTAACCAGTTGCCGACCGCCTCATAGCAGATTTACTGCTACAGGGCGGTCGCGCTGCGCAGGATCACTTATATACGTGATCCTGCATTTCTGGGTATCGGAGCCAATCAGCAGAACTCGATGACCACGGTACCCGCTGATCATTATGTACACAGGCAGAACGGTGGTCTGCCTATGTAAACAAGGCAGTTTGTCGTTCTGTCAGTATAGAAAACATTGATCCTGTGTACCAAAGCAGGTACAGGGATCTATGCCTTCCCTTAGTAAAAGCACCTCCCCCCACAGTTAGAAAACCCTTTCATTGCCGTTATCCCCTTCCCAGCCAGTGTCATTAGTACAGTGACATTGCATATTTTTAGCACTGATCACTCTATTAGTGTCACTGGTTCCCACAAAGTGTCAAAAGTTTCACTTAGTGTCCGATTTGTCCACCGCAATATTGCAGTCCCGCTATGAGTCGCTGTTTGCCGCCATTACTAGTAAAAAATATGTCTCCGGATTTCATTTTAAAAATCTGGTCACCTTACCCTAAATGAAACAAAGATCTAATGCCGCGTACACACGATCGTTTTTCACGCCGTTAAAAATGCAATTTTTTAAATTGGGCATTAAAAACGATCGTGTGTATGCTCCAGAGCATTTTTAACGACGTGAAAAACGGCCATTAAAAATTTCAAACATGCTCTAATTTTTCACGTAGTTTTTCATGTCGTTTTTTTTAACGTCGTGAAAAACTGTAGTGTGTATGCTTTTACGAGTGGAAAAAAAACGCGCATGCTCAGAATCAAGTATGAGACGGGAGCGCTCGTTCTGGTAAAACTAGCGTTCGTAATGGAGATAGCACATTCGTCACGCTGTAACGGACTGAAAAGCACGAGGCTGAAAAGCGCAAATCATCGCTCAACAAACTTTACTAACATGAAGGGTGGCGCCATCCAAAGGGAACTTCCCCTTTATAGTGCCGTCGTACGTGATGTACGTCACTGCGCTTTGCTCAAGCGTTTTTTTTAATGAACGTGTGTATGCAAGACAGGTTTGAGAGGAAACAAGAAAAATCACGTCGAGAAAAACTGTGTTTTTTAAAATGACATTAAAAACGGTCGTGTGTACGCGGCATAACCCTTACAATTCTGGGGTAATTTTTCCCAGAAAACAAAAAAGCTCAGATACTTCCTCCCAGAGGGTAAAGCCCTCCAGAGAGCCCTCCAGAGGAGTAACAAAGTGGTTAATGAATGGCAAATCAGGTCTTGGCCATGTCTTTAATAGACTTGTGCACAACAGAAAAATTTGTTTAGTTTCGGTTTGTTTCTTGTGCAGAACGGAAAAATTTGTTTAGTTTCGATTTGTTTCTTTTCGGTCCTGTTGATTCGTAATCGTTCGTAATTTTGCTAGACGGGATTTTTCGTGTTCGGACTAATTCATACTTTCGGTAGAGTACATTGTTTTTCGTTGATTCTGGACACAACTCCTACTTTTGTAACTTTTTTTGGGTTCGTTGATTCGTAATTTTCCGTGTCTCTCTCACAACGACGCTGCCCTATTATGCCTAATGTGCTTCGAATGGATTTGTACTTTTCTAAATACATAGCGGTTATTTGTAAAGTTTCAAAATCTCGTATTTTACTTTAGTTTTTTACATGCGGCTAAAGCCTCCGCCCCTGTACACCATTTTGAGAGGGAGTTCAGCACGGTGAGGGAGAAGCAAAGAGCAGAGCAGAGTGTTATTGTTCTTCGAATGGATTCGTACATTCGTAACTTTTTTCATAAAGAATTATGCCGAAGACATTCGGGCATTCGCTATTTGCGATATAATTTATTTCGGATTCTGTTTTATTCGTAATTGCTTTGTTCGGAAATTCGAATGCTTCCGAATGTCCGAAAGTTGCTAAATTCGGACGAATTTCGATTCGTTACGAAACAAATTGCACAAGCCTAGTCTTTAATACTATCAAAAAGAGTAAAAAAGAGAGCCAATATGTACCGTATATACTCGATTATAAGCCGACCCGAATATAAGCCGAGGCACCTAATTTTACCACAAAAAACTGGGAAAACTTATTGACTCGAGTATAAGCCTAGGTTGTCCATCGGCATGCCTCACTGTGCCTCACTGTGTCCATGTGCATGCCTCACTGTGTCCATGCCTCACTATGTCCATGCCTTACTGTGCCCATGCCTCACTGTGCCCATGCCTCACTGTGCCCATGCCTCATTGTCACTGTGCCCATGCCTCACTGTGTCCATGCCTCACTGTGCCAAATCTCCCTACCTGATCTCCGGCGCTGTGTGACTAGACTGAAGTTTAACATGGGAGTCTATGGAAGGGGTGCCCGGCTTTGAAAAATCGGTGCTCCTCGGCCGTAGGTCCCCCGGACAACAAACTTTGCACACTTGTAGGTCTTAATGTGTGCCAAGTTTGGGGTCCAGGAGACCTACGGCTGGCCGGAAACAGGCGCACAAAAGTGAAGATGGAAACAGACTTGAGTATAAGCTGAGGGGGGAATTTTCAGCACAAAAAAATGTGCTGAAAAACTCGGCTTATACTCGAGTATATACGGTAATCAGAAATTGCTCGCTGGAGTAACACAGTACATCAATCATAGTATATCCTCACCAAGTGTTGTAATGGTCGTTTAACCACAAAGGGGTTAATATGGATTCTACTACTGTCCCGAATTGTAAAGGTTAGATAACATTGCATGCATACTGAAAGTAAGACTCGACACGTCCGTTCAGGTCCGTTACTTTTGTATCTAATGATTTATTCCAGGCAGTACTAAACTTTTTACACACAGCATGATATGTCACTATTATGTTAATGTAAGACTGCAAACCACATCTGATTGGCTGCAATACAAAAAGAGGACAGAAACGTGATGATTAAGCTGGGCTGTCCTCTGGTCCTATCTTCATATCCGCATTCCAAAGATGTGTGGGAGAGGGGGGTATCCGCCATTTTCTGTCTTCTCCAGTCTTTTCGGTGGGAGGGGGTGTTGTTAGAAATTGATTTGAGTAAGTAAGAATTACAGCAACGGTGTAAATAAAAAAGCAATCTAGACTTTATAGTATAGTGAAGATGCATAGAGAATAGACATTTTCTAGTTTAACATTATGCTCATCACATTCCTTCACAGTGTCAAAGTGAAATAAAAACAAAAACAATAGTCAAGTGTGTACATCTGGACGCAATAATCTATGTGAAGTACACACATCAGCGCGGAATCATATATACTAACAATTAGTCACTAATGCTGAGTGTAAAGGTCACGTAGGCCCCAGGGCTAATCATCACATACCCCGTGATAAAGTTGTTATTTCGTGATTGTGCACTTACATTGTAGCGACTTATCCTCTATACATTTTTGTTCTTTTTGTCTAATTTTCCCCAGAGTTGAGCTTTAATCAACTTACCAGCAATACTGTATACTCTTCATGAAACTCTGCTGTTCAGAAGAAGAAACCCAATCACTACAATCCTATGGGAACTTTAATATGTGAAAAGCATGTTCCACCTTTTGTTTAAAAAAAATCTATAAAAGTAAGGCCCGGAGCAAGGTAAGATAAAATGAAAGATAGTGCATTGCCGGCATGACAGTGTGAGAAGGGAAAGCAACTATGGGGTTAAGGATATTAGGTGGAGAATGGGGGAGAGGTGGATTGGTTGGAGCAACAGGATGAGGAGGGGTTTGTGGTAGTTAGTTAAAAGAGAAGTATGGGTTTCCAGGTTATTTCCTATTTATACTTACTTTGGTGGATGGAGCATCAGACCGATGCTCCAGCTGTCCCCCGCCATCTGTGCACTGAGAACCGAGCCACCGAACATCGCCTCTGGCTCGGTTCTCACAGATCCCCGAGAGGAAAGAGGCTGACTGTCAGTTAGCCTCTTTCCTCTCTGCTTCTCCACGCTCATTGGAGCGCTGAGCCGTGGAGGGGCAGGGAGAGGCTGTCCCAGGGTCTCAGCGGCTCGCTGATACGCTGAGACTGCCATCAATCAGGACAGCTGGTGCATCCCGACTTTCGAAGTTGTGATGACGCGCTGCCTCGAATGATGGCAGTGATGTCAGCGGAGAGCGGACATCAGACCGCCCTCCGCTGAAAACGGGTCACAGGAGTGCAAAACGAGTTGCACTCCTGTGACCCTTAGGAGAAGCCCAGCCTAAAAAGCTCAGGCTGGACTTCTCCTATAAGGGATAAGTGGGGTCTCCTGGACAGCAGAGAAGGGACAGATGACAAGCAGGCAGTTTCCCACAAACCCTCTCTGTGTTTTGTTTTGTTTGGTTGGTTTGCTTTATCTCTTTGCAGGTGCAATATGAGCAAAGGACATCATGGCAGCTGATTGTGTGGCGGTGGTTGGTCTTTTGACGGTGGAAGAAACTAAGTTACTAAGGTTAATGGTTGCACTGCGGGTGTAGGTTGTCTCCGAGCTGGTGTGTCCCGGCTGGAGGCCTGGTATGGTAAAAGGTCCCACAGTGTTACAAGTGGAACAAGTTGGAATTCTGGGTGCCGTCATAAGACCAACAGGCTGATAAGTTGTTTTTGTTAATAAAAAGGCTCATATGGCCATTTGTATTCCAATTCATGTGTGGTCTCATTAATTTAGTTAATAGCAAGGGGGATGGTGAGTACTCAGGGTCGGGCAGACACAAAACAAGGTGGGACATCTTATCTACACTGGTCATGCACTCATATTGAATTATTTTTTTTAAATGTGCATTTATTTTTTGCACTGGAGCCTGCAAAGCATCATAACAATGATCATGGGTGTAATGCACAGGTGGTATGGACCTACCGTTGTGGGGCTGGAGGAAGTAATCAATGGACTACCTCACTGCGTTTGTGCTCCATGGTAGTAGGGGGCAAACAGATTCTGCAAGACAAAGCAGCAGTTAGACTGTATCATCTACAGGTAGGGCACATCTGCATACACAGGTGGTAGTTGAGTGACTAACAAAGCCATACTCTTCTTTCTTTTCCCAGGCAAATAACAACCTCATACTTTTCGTTCCTCTTTTCTGCTTATCCCACCATATCCCCGTAAACTGGCAATGAAGAATCCGCTGAATTATTTCATCACATGACCACTGAAAAAAAAAATGATCTTGGTTATGTGCCAGCATTCGTGCACAGGATTGGGGGGATAATTCAGCCCTAGACCTTCTCTCTCCCCTTCAGAACCTCCCAAGAGCACCTTAGCCTTCTCTCCCCCTTTGGGCTTCTTGACACGGGCAGGTGGGGGCCATAAAAGCAGGCAGCTGAGCCATGGTTTTACCACCCCCTGAGGGATGCATCCACTGAACAAGAAGATGCAGCCAATAACACCATAAGTACTTGGTGATGTCACTCCAGGCTGAGGTGTAGAGCCTCATTGGCACTCAGAATAGTAGGCATGCCAGCGTAAGAAAAACTCATCCAGTGAGCAATGAACATTTTAGCTTAAAACGGCTGCTCGCCATAGCATATCCTAGTATGGATGAATGCATATGAAAGCCTCAGTCAATGCCACTCCTCGGGCTATGCCCCCTGACATGCTTCTCCTCACCCACCAGGACAATGAAACACATTGGGGCGGGGCAGTAAGTGAAGTCATCTTGCAAAGCACACCTGGTAGTGACGCAACTGTGCACCCAGGGAGAAGCAGAAAGAGACCGCTTGAGATAATAACACACAGAGCAGGTATCCCTGAACACCTGATGTGATTAACAAGTGAATTTACCTTAGTGCAAGGCATAGCACTTTTTAATGTGATAAAATAAAAATAGTGTACCTGCGCTTAAGATGTAGTGCAAGGGTGTGACACCTCGCAGTGAACAAAATAAATAAATGTGAAGAGCTGCAGCCCCCCTAATGGGACCTTTAAAAAAGATCCTAACAGTAAAGAAGTATATTTAATTGGGGTATGGCGCTGCTCCCTAACCCTAATGAAAGGGTCAGTAATCCTAAGTGATTGCTAAATGCTCAAAAGTAAATTGTAAATAATATATACTACAAAAAGTGAACAATTATAATCAGTCCACCTTTCAACAGTGGTGTTGACACTAGATGCATGAAAACAACATCACCATCAGATACACCACGGTGAACATAAAGACACCCAGAAACAAAGTGTAGTGTCAAACTAATTATATGTTAGTATACAAAAAATACAAGACTGTATCATTAAGACCACAGTTTAGTGCAATACATCTATACACATTGATAAGATCCAAATGTGATAAGTGCACGTTAGCTCCAGATAGAAGCTCCAATCTGCAGCTGCAGATACCTATCTCTGCCAGATAGCAACACAGTCCAAAATTAGTATGCACACAGACAGTAAAAAACAGTCTTCTTCATAAAATTCAAAAGTAAACGTTCTGCTCTTCATTTAGATGTCAGTGTCCCCCACATGTGTCCCCACTCACCAGATCCTTTAACCCCTACAGGGGTAAACAGCTGAGCATTTAGCAATCACTTAGGATTACTGACCCTTTCATTAGGGTTAGGGAGCAGCGCCATACCCCAATTAAATATACTTCTTTACTTTTTAATGTGAGTAGACGATGCAGAAGAGTTTTTTGGTGCAATAAAAAGTTTTAAGGTTTTACACCATGGCGGTCTTCCTCTATTTTTTCCTTATGGTGTATGAGTTTATATAATTTCAAAATTAGCGATAGGAGAAGTGGCTGGTCCTGGTGGGAAGTGGATGGTGTTAACCCCTGTATATCAAGCGCTTTGTGGTTTACCTGTAGTGGGTTGTCATATAAAGCTGGTGAGTTCTCTGAGTTGATGGTGGAGGATCATTGGAGCACTGTGTTAAATTTTGCACTTTTGTGCAATTTTGTTGTATAGACACTGTGTTAATGGCATTGAGCCTGAACCTGTTTGAGATACTGTAGTTGCACAAGTGCACTTTTGTGCAATTTTGATGCATGAACACTTTATTTATGCACGGACACTTTTTACACTGGATGACGTGAATGACACATTTGTTTTATTTATGGGTTAATGTATATCATTTTGATAATAGGACGTTTCAGAATATAGATAACATAGACCAGTAACGCTGTATAGAGTTTATTTGCATACACATGCACTTTACCTTGCACATGTCCTCAACTTGGTGGTGCAGAGATTCATCATAAAGTATTATGTCTTCATGGAGGTTCTTTGTCAGGCCAGAAGGATTTGTGGTCACTAGGGATGGGTCGAACACCCTCCGGTTCGGTTCACTCCAGAACATGCGAATAGGCAAAAAATTTGTGCGAACATGCGAACCCTAATAAAATCTATGGGACACGAACATGAAAAATCAAAAGTGCTAATTTTAAAGTCTTTTATGCAAGTTATTGCCATAAAAAGTGTATGGGGACCCGGGTACTGTTTTTTCAGGAGCAGCGATTTTGATAATGCTTAAAGCGAACAATACAAATGAAATATTCCTTTAAATATCTTGCCTGGGGGGTCCCCTTAGTCTACCTGTAATGTAGCGCATCTGTGTGATGTGTTTTACAGTGCCGCTGCAAAATGACATTTCTAAAGGAAAAAATGCTTGCGGCTGTAATGTATTGCCGGCTCCCGGCATTACAGATGAAAAATCAAGATAAAAGATCGGCATGCCCCCCCCTCCACCTCAGTCCATACCAGGCCCTTCAGGTCTGGTATGGATTTTAAGGGGAACTCACGCCAAAATGTAAAAAGAAATTGGCCTCCCAAAATCTATACCAGGCCCTTATTCGAGCATGCAGCCTGAAGGACAGGATAGCACCTGATGGGGACAAGGGCCTCGTCCCCACAACCCCTGCCCGGTGGTTGTGGGGGTCTGCGGGCAGAGGGCTTATCAGAATCTGGAAGCCCCCTTTTAAAGGGGGCCCCCAGATTCTGCCCCCCCATGTGAAAGGAAGAAAGAAAAAAAAAGTGTCCCGCACTGGGACGTTAATTCATTTCATTGGCCAGAATAATAATTTATTCTGGCCATTGAAATGAATTAACACTCAAGCACTAAACACGCCCAGAGTTAACACATGTTTAGACTCATTTAGACACATTTGCATGTGTCAAGTGTTTTTTTATGCCAAAACACCACTGTTGCTGGATTAACTGGCTGTGGGATTTTTTCTGCCTCTTAACGCCCAGACTGTTCATTTACAATAGAAAGTGATTAGTCAGCACTATGGGGCTGTGGGATCTGTTTTCCAGTTGTAAGTAAACATACACAGCACTGGCAAATAGATCATACAGCCCCACTTGCACTGAATAATCTGTGCACTGAGCTGTGCGGAATGATGGCATCCCCCTCTAGATTAGGCATGCTGCCAGAGACAAGACCTCTCAATCGGGCCTCATTCGTTTTTTTGTCTTCTTGTGAACAGTGTGATTGTACTTTGGTGAAGAGGGACACTTGGTCCCCTGGGGGATTTAATAAGGATTTTTGATATGTAGCAGTGGCATCGCTAGGGGGTGCGGGCCGCACCTGGGTGACACTTGCTAGAGGGGTGACACCCGTTGGCAGGGCCCAGGCAATGCCACTGCACCGATCAGCATCTCTCTCGGGTTGTCTCCGCTGTCTCACACAGCCGAGCAGAGGGAAGCCGCCTCCCCTTCCTCTCTGTTTACATCTACACAGGAGGAGGGACACTGCTGTGCATGTCCCGTGAGATGAGGTATGTACATTATGCACATTATGGGTCTTCACTGAAGGGGGATCTTCACTGAAGGGGAGGTCTGCACTGAAGGGGGGTCTGCACTAAAGGGGGTCTGTACTGAAAGGGGGTCTGCACCGAAGGGGGGGTCTGCACTGAAGGGGAGGTCTGCACTGAAGGGGAGGTCTGCACTGAAGGGGGGTCTGCACTGAAGGGGTCTGAACTGAAGGGGGTCTGCACTGAAGGGGGGTCCCTTATTGAAGGGGGTCTGCACTGAAGGGGGTCTGCACTGAAGGGTGGGTTTGAACTGAAGGGGGTCTGCACTCAAAGGGGGGCCTACACTGAAGGGGGTCTGCACTAAAGGGGGTCTGCACTGAAAGGGGGTCTGCACTGAAGGGGAGGTCTGCACTGAACGGGGGTTTGCACTGAAGGGGGTCTGCACTGAAAGGGGTCTACACTGAAGGGGGTCTGCACCGAAGGCGGGGTCTGCACTGAAGGTGGGGTCTGCACTAAAGGGGAGGTCTGCACTAAAGGGGAGGTCTGCACTAAAGGGGATTGCACTGAAGGGGGTCTGCACTGAAAGGGGGTCTGCACTGAAGGGGGGTCCCTATTGAAGGGGGTCTGCACTGAAGGGGGGTCTGCACTTAAGGGGGTCTGCACTGAAGGGGGTCGGCACTGAATGGGGGTCTGCACAATAGGGGGTCTCCACTGAAGTGTGGGGTCTGCACCGAAGGGGGTTCTGCACTGAAGGGAGTCTGCACTAAAGGGGGGTCTTTTACTGAAGTGTGAATCTGCACTGAAGGGGGGTCTGCACTGAAGGGAGTCTACACTGAAGGGGGGTCTGCACTGAAGTAGGGTCTGCACTGAAGGGGGTCTGCACTGAAGGGTGGTCTGTACTGAAGGGGGGTCTGCACTGGAAGGGGTCTGTACTGAAGGGGGGTTTGCACTGAAAGGGGGTCTGTGTTGAAGCAGGGGTCTGCACTGAAGGGGGTCTGCACTAAAGGGGGTCTTCACTAAATGGGGGGTCTTCACTGAAGGGGAGCTCTGCACTGAAAGGAGTCTGCACTGAAGGGAGGTCTGCACTGAAGGGGGTCTGCACTAAAAGGGGGTCTGCACTGAAGAGGGTCTGCACCGAAAGGGGGGTCTGCACTGAAGGGGAGGTCTGCACTGAAGGGGAGGTCTGCACTGAATGGGGGTCTGCTCTGAAGAAGGTCTGCACTAAAAGGGGTCTGCACTAAAGGGGGTTCCTCATTGAAGGGGGTTTGCACTGAAGGGGGTCTTTGCAAAAACAGGCGGAGGTCTTACCACCACATAGACCCTACGACTGCCCCATTGACTTGCTCCCAGGTACTACACCACCCTGTGGCAGAATTTACCCTCTCTCCTCTCCTGAAACCAAGGCCATGACTGATTACATACAGGAGAACCTCAAGAGAGGTTTTATTAGGAAATCATTAGGGGTCTGCACTAAAGGGGGTCTTCACTGAAAAGGGAGTCTG
The DNA here is from genome assembly GCA_029206835.1 of Rana muscosa. Classification (NCBI taxonomy): domain Eukaryota; kingdom Metazoa; phylum Chordata; class Amphibia; order Anura; family Ranidae; genus Rana; species Rana muscosa. Next base: position 134,435,169 of record CM055126.1, read on the forward strand.
CACTGAAGGGGGTGTGCACTGAAGGGGGTCTCCACTGAAGGGTGGGGTCTGCACTGAAGGGAGTCTGAACTGAAGGGGGGTCTGTACAGAAGAGGGAGTCTGCACTGAAGGGGGTCTGCACCGAAGGGGAGTCTGCACTGAAGGGGAGGTCTGCACTGGAGGGGCGGTCTGCACTGAAAGAGGGTCTGCACTGAAGGGGGTTCTCATTGAATGGGGTCTGCACTGAAGGGGGTCTGCACTAAAGGGGGGTCTGCACTGAAAGGGGGGTCTGCACTGAAGGGGGTCTGCTCTTAAGGGGGTCTGCTCTGAAGGGTATCTCCACTGAAGGGTGGGGTCTCCCCTAAAGGGAGTCTGCACTGAAGGGGGGTCTGTACTGAAGGGGGAGTCTGCACTGAAGGGGGGTCTGCACTGAAGGGAGTCTTCACTAAAGGGGGTCTGTACTGAAGGGGTTCTGCACTAAAGGGGGTCTGCACTCTAGGGGGGTCTGCACTGAAGGATGGTCTGTACTGAAGGGGAAGTCTGCACTGAAAGAGGTCTGTACTGAAAGGGGGTTTGTACTGAAGGCGGTGTCTGTGCTGAAGCAGGGGTCTGTACTGAAGGGGAGTCTGCACTGAAGGGGGTCTGCACTAAAGTGGGTCTGCACTGAAGGGGGGTCTGCATGGAAGGAGATCTGCGCTGAAAGGGGGCTGTACTAAAGGGAGGGTCTGCACTGAAGTGGGTCTGCACTGAAAAGGGGTCTGTACTGAAAGGGGGTCTGCATTGAAGGGTGTCTGCACTGAAGAGGGGTCTGTACTGAAGGGGGTCTGCACTTAAGGGGGTCTGTACTGAAGTGTGGCCTGATCTGAAGGGGGGGTCTGCACTGAAGACGGGGGTTTTCACTGGAGGGGGGTCTGTACTGAAGGGGAATCTACACTGAAGGGAGGGGTGTGCACTGAAAGGGAGGGGGTCTGCACTGATGGAGGGGGCTCTGTACTGAGGGAGAGGGGTGTCTATACTGAGGCAGGGTGGTCTGTACTGATCAGAGGGCTCTGTACTGAGGGAGGGGGTCTATACTGATGAGAGGGGTCTGTAGTGAGGGAGGGTGGTTTATACTGATGAGGGGGTCTGTATTGCGGGAAGGGGGTCTGTACTTATCAGAGGGGTCTCTACTGATCAGAGGAGTCTGTACTGAGGGAGGGGGGTCTACACTGATGAGAGGGGTCTGTTCTGAGGGAGGGGGGTCTGTACTGAGAAAGGGGATTCTGTACCGAGGGAGGGGGATCTATACTGATGAGAGGGGTCTGTACTGAGGGAGAGGGGTCTATACTGATGGGAGGGGTCTGTACTGATGAAGGGGGTCCATACTGATGAAGAGGGGTCTATACTGAAGGAGAGCGGTCTGTACTGAGGGGGGTCTATACTGTGGTTGGAGGGTCTGTACTTAGTGGGGGGGGTCTGTACTTAGTAAAGTGGATATGTGTTAGCCTTTTCTCATCATTGGCTCTGTATCAGGTGGAACACTCAGTGCAGACTCTATTTTGGATCGGTATGTTTTTTCAGGCTTGGCCTCAACGATGCTCCTGTATTTTTCCGTGTCCCTGATTTTGATTTTAATCTGTAACTGTGCTTCATTATAGAATGTTGTATAGTAGTAATACTCCGCATGGAACGCCCCTAATGAAAGGACTCTTTACTGGTCGGGATCAACATTAAAGGAACTGTACACACAGTGATCCATATCTGCATTTTGTTTTTTATGTGTAGCGCTACCCCCAGTTAAGAGAGCCGCTGAGTTTTGTTTCGGGCCCTGTATACAGCACCGCCAACCCCCGGCAATCTACTCAACCCACACTGGCACAGTTAGTCCAGGGATTGTTACCTCGTAACGGTCTATACCTGATTATACACAATCTGGCAGTATTGATAGATAACCACTATCTGCAAAGATGACACTAATACCAATGTGATAAAATATAACTGGATTTAGTTTGGTATAAGGATTCAAAGTTAAACACATCACATAGTATACATGCAGAGCCCTGCAGCAATAAACATATTCTTCAGTGATAGTGCAGAGTGATCACCCGGCACGTGCAACTATCTTCTTTCCCTATGCGCAATATGGCGCAGCAACAAAGTTTTAACCCCCACCCTGGTCAGGCCTGACCCAGATTAAAACGTAGTCCCTGATGAGAAAATTCTTCTCATGCAACTTGAACGGTGGTGCACTTTTAGGAAACAATATTTGTAATCCAAGGGGTAGTATATAACAGAGTGGGCCAAGGCAGTCACTAGGCCCAACAAAGTAAAAGGGTAATGAAGTGAGCAAGTGCTCGCTCACCACTCCGGACGCGATCCCAGTCCGCGCTTCCACCACTGTGTATTCGCACACAGTGTCTCCAACGGCCGGGTCTCCGGTCTAGCTGACGTCAGCAAACTCGAGCAGGAACAGATGCCACCCAGGCTCCGCAGTGGGGTGGAAGGCTCTTTGGTCGGTATGCAAGGCCCAGGCTTCAGGCCTTACACAGCAGCGGATCCGCACAGGGAGTCCTATTGCTTGCAGCGCGGTGTCCAAAGAGGCCGAGCCTAGCCTCGCCCTCTTCTTATATAGCCCCACCCATGAGTCTCTGCGGCGGCCCAATGCACCCTGGGTGCCAAACGGGGTTCTGGGTAACGTAGTCCAGGGACCTTAAAGGAGAACCCGCTACACATGTATTTGATATATGGTGATGTATGCACCACATCTTTTATATTAAGAAAATTGATATTTTCTCATATTTTGTTATTGATCAGTTGCCCTTAAAGTCCCAAGTAATTTTAATGGGGGGTACTCCTTATATATGATTTCTCAAATCGGGATGTTGGCAACATCTGGGTCTACTTGGGTGGATTCGTACAATTACTTAGTGGAGGGGGGTCTGTTCTAAGGGGGATCTATAGTTAGTGGAGAGGGGGGTGACACCATGTTTTTTCAGCACCGGGTGACACCAACGATAGTGATGCCACTGATATGTAGTGATACGTCTTCTTTGAAGGCATTTCCAAAGCATGCAATTAAAGGAGAAGTATGGCCATAGTATGGCCAGTTCTTTTGGTCATACTTCTCCTATGGGTCAGAGGAGTGCACTTAGTTCTGCACTCCTGTGACCCAGTTCTAGCCAACACCGAGCTAAAGTCCACTGTCGGCTGACATCACAGAACCAGTCCAGGCTCTGCAGAGATCCCGACAATAATGTTGGGATCTGCCCAGATGCCTAACCGACAGCTGTCTCAGCCTCTCAGCATACTACTGGGAGCCTGAGTCAACCTCTCCTGCCATTCTCCCCAGCCCAGCGCTCCAGTAAGCACTGAAGGGGCAAAGCACAGAGCTAGTAACTGACAGTCTTTAACCACTTACGCCCCGGACCATTTTGTTGCTAAAGGACCAGGCCCCTTTTTGCGATTCGGCACTGCGTCGCTTTAACTGACAATTTTGCGGTCGTGCGACGTGGCTCCCTAACAAAGGGAGGTCCTTTTTTTCCCACAAATAGAGCTTTCTTTTGGTGGTATTTGATCACCTCTGTGGTTTTTATTTTTTGCGCTATAAACAAAGATAGAGTGACAATTTTTAAAAAAATTACATATTTTTAACTTTTTGCTATAATAAATATCCCCAAAAAATATATATAAAAAAATGTTTTTCCCTCAGTTTAGGCTGATACGTATTCTTCTACATATTTTTGGTAAAAAAATCGCAATAAGCGTATAGTGATTGGTTTGCGCAAAAGTTATAGCGACTACAAAAAAGGGGATAGTTTTATGGCATTTTTATTAATATTTTTTTTTTACTACTAATGGCGGCGATCTGTGATTTTTATCATGACTGCGACATTATGGCGGACGCATCAGACACTTTTGACACATTTTTGGAACCATTGTAATTTTTACAGCGATCAGTGCTATAAATATGCACTGATTACTGTGAAAATGACACTGGCAGTGAAGGCGCTGTAGGGGTTAAGTGTGAGTGATTCTTACTGTAGGGGGGCGTGGCTTGGCATGTGACGTCACTGATCATCGTTCCCTATGACAGGGAACAGACGATTATTAACATGCCACTAGGAAGAACGGGGAAAGGTTTGTTTACACTTACCTCTCCCTGTTCTTCAGCTCTGTGACCCGATCGCAGGACACCAGCGGCGATCGGCTCCGAGGGTCCCGCGGGCGCGGTCATGGAGCTTTGGACCGGGTCGCGAGCGCGCCGGTGGCGGCGCGTGCGCGACTCACGGCTGGGATCTTAAAGGGGACGTACTTGTACACCCTTGTGCCCAGCCGTGCCATTCTGTCGACGTATATCGTCGTGCGGCGGTCCTTAAGTGGTTAATCACTCAATCCTCAGTGTAGAGCCAGCAGGAGAAAGCTGCAGCATTATATCGATGCTGCAGCCATCTAGCTGAGTATGTATGTTTGTGTAGCTGACTGCCAGCTTTTCCATGTAGCTGCTGATTCTTCTGCTTCCCCCTCCCCTGTCTACACTGTTTTTCTGGGAGCCAGAGTAGCCTGTGTAAAATCGTCTTCTCATGCTGGCTGTGCAAAGGCTTTGTGTAAGACTTCTCCCTCTGCTTACCCCCCCCCCCCTCCTTTCCTGGCAGCAGAGCAAAGGATCAATCAGGGAGCAGGACAACTAGCCAAGCAATCTCATAGACTGTAATGCAGACCACTTGGGATCATGGGAGATATAGTCCAAAACAGCACCTCGATAATGCAGGAGTCACAAGGAGGATGAGAGTGGATCTTTTCACTGTACTGACCAAGAAAATTTGTGGATTTTTCACCCAGGATCCCAAGGAGTAAGGACCTATGTCTGTCCGCTCCTCTTGCCCAGGAGCCAGTTAGAGAGGGGAACTTGACGCCAGACCGGGAAAGGAAGAAGAGTCAAGGCTAGATTGCTAAATCCACAGGCACTCACATCCCAGTAGAGCCAGAGCAGAAGCATCTTTAGCCACAGAGTGGCTTCCCAGTCTTCATCTGCATCTACAGCAATATAGAGTGGGTTTGCCGGAGTCAAGGAATCAATCCATAAGGGGCCCCTCCACTGTCTGTACCTACAGCTGAAATGCAGGACTAGTGAGGCGGTTGCCAACCCACCAAACACTCTGCACCACAAAACCAAGCAAGACTCTAACACAGTTGCCACCTGGTTCCTTAGACACTTCCATACATATGCACATTTCACTGAGCCGTGCCATAGCGCAGCATCCCACTGAGAAGTGCCACATCGCCTGTTCTGGATTACCCTATTAGCTCTGATCCAGCTAACTCCTCCCTGAACTTGTTGCTTGCCCTTTTTTATTACTGTTAAGCCTTGTTCAAGTTATTCCTTCCAGAGCTCTTCCTTCCCATTCCCCATTCCCCACCTTCTTGAACCAGAAGTATCTGGAAGCCACTCAGTATTACTATTAGTGTCCACATCTCAATAAAGTCATAACTTTAAGTAAAAATAAGAAACAAGATTTTGAGGATATGAATCCTCAGCAAATGATCCACACATGATATAAATAAAATCAAAGTCTTTATTAGCACATAACAGGTAAAAACAGTACTAAAAAAAAACAAGCATGACTGTTAATAGTGATATGTTCACACCCTAAAGAGGCTACATTAAGGACCAGTAGGTACAAAGGGACAATATATTTATACAAATGTACATAAACCACTATCAGTATAATTTATACTGGTAACTTGATGGAAAATTGCCTCATACTTGACATGTTTCGTATCAAAGCTTCATCAGGTGTTAGGTGCTAAAAACAGAACATAGGATAACATTCTTTATAATATTGTGAATCAATCTCATAGATAGATAGATAGATAGATAGATAGATAGATAGATAGATAGATAGATAGATAGACAGACAGACAGATAGATAGATAGATAGATAGATAGATAGATAGATAGATAGATAGATAGATAGATAGATAGATAGATAGATAGATAGATAGATAGATAGATAGATAGATAGATAGATAGATAGATAGATAGATAGATCAGGACTTCCAAAAGTATAATATATAAATAATTAGAAGTCAGATGGTAACACTGGGATTGCTTGGACATGTTGGGACAGCTCTTAAGGGTTGGAATATATCACTATTGAATGTCATGTATGGTGTTTTTAGTACTGGTTTTAACTGTTATGTGTTAATAAAGACATTGATTTTAATTATATCACATGTGGATTATTTGCGGAGAGGATCCTACGTTAAAAATCCTGTTTCTTTTGTCTTTTATGTTATTAATACTCTGGTGACCTTGATTTTTACATTGCAGAGCTGCTTCAGGTCATGTAACCTAGCACTGGTTAGAGATCACAGGACCCAAAATTAAAAACTCGGAGGGACCTTTTTACTCACAATTAGGGATGAGCTTCGTGTTCGAGTCGAACATACGTTCGACTCGAACATCGGCTGTTCGATCGTTCGACGAAGATCGAACGATTTGGGCCGTTCGCGCCAAATTCGAGTGACGCGAACGGCCCACAATGCACTACGCCATCGCAGTGTCATCCAGGCGCTGTGATTGGCCAAGCATGCACTGTGACCCCGCATGCTTGGCCAATCACAGCGCCGGCAGCGAGGAGAGCAATGATTGGCCACAGGCAGGATGCCTGTGGCCAATTATTGCTGAGGGTGTTTAGTACACGCCCCACACTATAAAAGGCCGCCAGCACGGCGGCCTAGTGTAGTGTGTTCCGGAACAGGGAAAGAGAAGCATAGGCAGGGACAGTGACATTTATTTTTTTCTTGCTTAACCTGGATTCCTTTAGTTTAGGGAAAGAGAAGGATAGGTAGGGAGAGTGTCAGTGTGTTTTACTGTGCGAATCCTTGTTTCTAGGGACAGGGAAGGACAGTGAGGGAAATTCTCCTTGTGCTATAGTGTGCTTTAAAAAAACATTTTTTCTAGGGACAGAAAACTATAGGTAGGGAGAGTGTCAGTGTGTTTTACTGTGCGAATCCTTGTTTCTAGGGACAGGGAAGGACAGTGAGGGAATTCTCCTTGTGCTATAGTGTGCTTTAAAAAAACATTTTTTCTAGGGACAGAAAACTATAGGTAGGGAGAGTGTCAGTGTGTTTTACTGTGCGAATCCTTGTTTCTAGGGACAGGGAAGGACAGTGAGGGAATTCTCCTTGTGCTATAGTGTGCTTTAAAAAAACATTTTTTCTAGGGACAGAAAACTATAGGTAGGAAGAGTGTCAGTTTCTTTCACTGTGATAATCCTTGTTTCTAGGGACAAAGAAGGAAAGTGAGGGAAATTCTCCTTGTGCTATAGTGTGCTTTAAAAAAACATTTTTTCTAGGGACAGAAAACTATAGGTAGGGAGAGTGTCAGTGTGTTTTACTGTGCGAATCCTTGTTTCTAGGGACAGGGAAGGACAGTGAGGGAATTCTCCTTGTGCTATAGTGTGCTTTAAAAAAACATTTTTTCTAGGGACAGAAAACTATAGGTAGGGAGAGTGTCAGTGTGTTTTACTGTGCGAATCCTTGTTTCTAGGGACAGGGAAGGACAGTGAGGGAATTCTCCTTGTGCTATAGTGTGCTTTAAAAAAACATTTTTTCTAGGGACAGAAAACTATAGGTAGGAAGAGTGTCAGTTTCTTTCACTGTGATAATCCTTGTTTCTAGGGACAAAGAAGGAAAGTGAGGGAAATTCTCCTTGTGCTATAGTGTGCTTTAAAAAAACATTTTTTCTAGGGACAGAAAACTATAGGTAGGGAGAGTGTCAGTGTCTTTTACTGTGCGAATCCTTGTTTCTAGGGACAGGGAAGGACAGTGAGGGAATTCTCCTTGTGCTATAGTGTGCTTTAAAAAAACATTTTTTCTAGGGACAGAAAAATATAGGAAGGAAGAGTGTCAGTTTCTTTCACTGTGATAATCCTTGTTTCTAGGGACAAAGAAGGAAAGTGAGGGAAATTCTCCTTGTGCTATAGTGTGCTTTAAAAAAATTTTTTTTCTAGGGACAGAAAACTATAGGTAGGAAGAGTGTCAGTTTCTTTCACTGTGATAATCCTTGTTTCTAGGGACAGGGAAGGAAAGTGAGGGAAATTCTCCTTGTGCTATAGTGTGCTTTAAAAAAACATTTTTTCTAGGGACAGAAAACTATAGGTAGGGAGAGTGTCAGTGTGTTTTACTGTGCGAATCCTTGTTTCTAGGGACAGGGAAGGACAGTGAGGGAATTCTCCTTGTGCTATAGTGTGCTTTAAAAAAACATTTTTTCAAGGGACAGAAAACTATAGGTAGGAAGAGTGTCAGTTTCTTTCACTGTGATAATCCTTGTTTCTAGGGACAAAGAAGGAAAGTGAGGGAAATTCTCCTTGTGCTATAGTGTGCTTTAAAAAAACATTTTTTCTAGGGACAGAAAACTATAGGTAGGAAGAGTGTCAGTTTCTTTCACTGTGATAATCCTTGTTTCTAGGGACAGGGAAGGAAAGTGAGGGAAATTCTCCTTGTGCTATAGTGTGCTTTAAAAAAACATTTTTTCTAGGGACAGAAAACTATAGGTAGGGAGAGTGTCAGTGTGTTTTACTGTGCGAATCCTTGTTTCTAGGGACAGGGAAGGACAGTGAGGGAATTCTCCTTGTGCTATAGTGTGCTTTAAAAAAACATTTTTTCAAGGGACAGAAAACTATAGGTAGGAAGAGTGTCAGTTTCTTTCACTGTGATAATCCTTGTTTCTAGGGACAAAGAAGGAAAGTGAGGGAAATTCTCCTTGTGCTATAGTGTGCTTTAAAAAAACATTTTTTCTAGGGACAGAAAACTATAGGTAGGGAGAGTGTCAGTGTGTTTTACTGTGCGAATCCTTGTTTCTAGGGACAGGGAAGGACAGTGAGGGAATTCTCCTTGTGCTATAGTGTGCTTTAAAAAAACATTTTTTCTAGGGACAGAAAACTATAGGTAGGGAGAGTGTCAGTGTGTTTTACTGTGCGAATCCTTGTTTCTAGGGACACAGAAGGACAGTGAGGGAATTCTCCTTGTGCTATAGTGTGCTTTAAAAAAACATTTTTTCTAGGGACAGAAAACTCTAGGTAGGAAGAGTGTCAGTTTCTTTCACTGTGATAATCCTTGTTTCTAGGGACAAAGAAGGAAAGTGAGGGAAATTCTCCTTGTGCTATAGTGTGCTTTAAAAAAACATTTTTTCTAGGGACAGAAAACTATAGGTAGGGAGAGTGTCAGTGTCTTTTACTGTGCGAATCCTTGTTTCTAGGGACAGGGAAGGACAGTGAGGGAATTCTCCTTGTGCTATAGTGTGCTTTAAAAAAACATTTTTTATAGGGACAGAAAACTATAGGAAGGAAGAGTGTCAGTTTCTTTCACTGTGATAATTCTTGTTTCTAGGGACAAAGAAGGAAAGTGAGGGAAATTCTCCTTGTGCTATAGTGTGCTTTAAAAAAACATTTTTTCTAGGGACAGAAAACTATAGGTAGGAAGAGTGTCAGTTTCTTTCACTGTGATAATCCTTGTTTCTAGGGACAGGGAAGGAAAGTGAGGGAAATTCTCCTTGTACTATAGTGTGCTTTAAAAAAACATTTTTTCAAGGGACAGAAAACTATAGGTAGGAAGAGTGTCAGTTTCTTTCACTGTGATAATCCTTGTTTCTAGGGACAAAGAAGGAAAGTGAGGGAAATTCTCCTTGTGCTATAGTGTGCTTTAAAAAAACATTTTTTCTAGGGACAGAAAACTATAGGTAGGAAGAGTGTCAGTTTCTTTCACTGTGATAATCCTTGTTTCTAGGGACAGGGAAGGAAAGTGAGGGAAATTCTCCTTGTGCTATAGTGTGCTTTAAAAAAACATTTTTTCTAGGGACAGAAAACTATAGGTAGGGAGAGTGTCAGTGTGTTTTACTGTGCGAATCCTTGTTTCTAGGGACAGGGAAGGACAGTGAGGGAATTCTCCTTGTGCTATAGTGTGCTTTAAAAAAACATTTTTTCAAGGGACAGAAAACTATAGGTAGGAAGAGTGTCAGTTTCTTTCACTGTGATAATCCTTGTTTCTAGGGACAAAGAAGGAAAGTGAGGGAAATTCTCCTTGTGCTATAGTGTGCTTTAAAAAAACATTTTTTCTAGGGACAGAAAACTATAGGTAGGGAGAGTGTCAGTGTGTTTTACTGTGCGAATCCTTGTTTCTAGGGACAGGAAAGGACAGTGAGGGAATTCTCCTTGTGCTATAGTGTGCTTTAAAAAAACATTTTTTCTAGGGACAGAAAACTATAGGTAGGAAGAGTGTCAGTTTCTTTCACTGTGATAATCCTTGTTTCTAGGGACAGGGAAGGAAAGTGAGGGAAATTCTCCTTGTGCTATAGTGTGCTTTAAAAAAACATTTTTTCTAGGGACAGAAAACTATAGGTAGGGAGAGTGTCAGTGTGTTTTACTGTGCGAATCCTTGTTTCTAGGGACAGGGAAGGACAGTGAGGGAATTCTCCTTGTGCTATAGTGTGCTTTAAAAAAACATTTTTTCAAGGGACAGAAAACTATAGGTAGGAAGAGTGTCAGTTTCTTTCACTGTGATAATCCTTGTTTCTAGGGACAAAGAAGGAAAGTGAGGGAAATTCTCCTTGTGCTATAGTGTGCTTTAAAAAAAAATTTTTCTAGGGACAGAAAACTATAGGTAGGGAGAGTGTCAGTGTGTTTTACTGTGCGAATCCTTGTTTCTAGGGACAGGGAAGGACAGTGAGGGAATTCTCCTTGTGCTATAGTGTGCTTTAAAAAAACATTTTTTCTAGGGACAGAAAACTATAGGTAGGGAGAGTGTCAGTGTGTTTTACTGTGCGAATCCTTGTTTCTAGGGACAGGGAAGGACAGTGAGGGAATTCTCCTTGTGCTATAGTGTGCTTTAAAAAAACATTTTTTTCTAGGGACAGAAAACTATAGGTAGGAAGAGTGTCAGTTTCTTTCACTGTGATAATCCTTGTTTCTAGGGACAAAGAAGGAAAGTGAGGGAAATTCTCCTTGTGCTATAGTGTGCTTTAAAAAAACATTTTTTCTAGGGACAGAAAACTATAGGTAGGGAGAGTGTCAGTGTGTTTTACTGTGCGAATCCTTGTTTCTAGGGACAGGGAAGGACAGTGAGGGAATTCTCCTTGTGCTATAGTGTGCTTTAAAAAAACATTTTTTCAAGGGACAGAAAACTATAGGTAGGAAGAGGGTCAGTTTCTTTCACTGTGATAATCCTTGTTTCTAGGGACAAAGAAGGAAAGTGAGGGAAATTCTCCTTGTGCTATAGTGTGCTTTAAAAAAACATTTTTTCTAGGGACAGAAAACTATAGGTAGGGAGAGTGTCAGTGTGTTTTACTGTGCGAATCCTTGTTTCTAGGGACAGGAAAGGACAGTGAGGGAATTCTCCTTGTGCTATAGTGTGCTTTAAAAAAACATTTTTTCTAGGGACAGAAAACTATAGGTAGGGAGAGTGTCAGTGTGTTTTACTGTGCGAATCCTTGTTTCTAGGGACAGGGAAGGACAGTGAGGGAATTCTCCTTGTGCTATAGTGTGCTTTAAAAAAAAATTTTTTTCAAGGGACAGAAAACTATAGGTAGGAAGAGTGTCAGTTTCTTTCACTGTGATAATCCTTGTTTCTAGGGACAGGGAAGGAAAGTGAGGGAAATTCTCCTTGTGCTATAGTGTGCTTTAAAAAAACATTTTTTCTAGGGACAGAAAACTATAGGTAGGGAGAGTGTCAGTGTGTTTTACTGTGCGAATCCTTGTTTCTAGGGACAGGGAAGGACAGTGAGGGAATTCTCCTTGTGCTATAGTGTGCTTTAAAAAAACATTTTTTCAAGGGACAGAAAACTATAGGTAGGAAGAGTGTCAGTTTCTTTCACTGTGATAATCCTTGTTTCTAGGGACAAAGAAGGAAAGTGAGGGAAATTCTCCTTGTGCTATAGTGTGCTTTAAAAAAACATTTTTTCTAGGGACAGAAAACTATAGGTAGGGAGAGTGTCAGTGTGTTTTACTGTGCGAATCCTTGTTTCTAGGGACAGGGAAGGACAGTGAGGGAATTCTCCTTGTGCTATAGTGTGCTTTAAAAAAACATTTTTTCTAGGGACAGAAAACTATAGGTAGGGAGAGTGTCAGTGTGTTTTACTGTGCGAATCCTTGTTTCTAGGGACAGGGAAGGACAGTGAGGGAATTCTCCTTGTGCTATAGTGTGCTTTAAAAAAACATTTTTTCTAGGGACAGAAAACTATAGGTAGGGAGAGTGTCAGTGTGTTTTACTGTGCGAATCCTTGTTTCTAGGGACAGGGAAGGACAGTGAGGGAATTCTCCTTGTGCTATAGTGTGCTTTAAAAAACATTTTTTCTAGGGACAGAAAACTATAGGTAGGGAGAGTGTCAGTGTGTTTTACTGTGCGAATCCTTGTTTCTAGGGACAGGGAAGGACAGTGAGGGAATTCTCCTTGTGCTATAGTGTGCTTTAAAAAAACATTTTTTCAAGGGACAGAAAACTATAGGTAGGAAGAGTGTCAGTTTCTTTCACTGTGATAATCCTTGTTTCTAGGGACAAAGAAGGAAAGTGAGGGAAATTCTCCTTGTGCTATAGTGTGCTTTAAAAAAACATTTTTTCTAGGGACAGAAAACTATAGGTAGGGAGAGTGTCAGTGTGTTTTACTGTGTGAATCCTTGTTTCTAGGGACAGGGAAGGACAGTGAGGGAATTCTCCTTGTGCTATAGTGTGCTTTAAAAAAATCATTTTTTCTAGGGACAGAAAACTATTGGTAGGGAGAGTGTCAGTGTGTTTTACTGTGCGAATCCTTGTTTCTAGGGACAGGGAAGGACAGTGAGGAAAATTCTCCTTGTGCTATAGTGTGCTTTAAAAAAACATTTTTTCTAGGGACAGAAAACTATAGGTAGGAAGAGTGTCAGTTTCTTTCACTGTGATAATCCTTGTTTCTAGGGACAGGGAAGGACAGTGAGGGAAATTCTCCTTGTGCTATAGTGTGCTAAAGCATTCCTCATCAACCATCTTTGAAATCCTTGTTTTTTTGGACAGTCAGGGAAATTGTCGTTGTGCTATTCTGTGCAAAAGCAATCATCCTCAACCATATTTAGAAATCCTTAAGTAAAGGGACAGAGAAGGACACCTGAAGGTAGCCCTTATTGCTTTTTTCCCATCTCCCTGCAGGCCATCTATTAGAATGTCTGGAAGGCAAACAAGGAGAGGCAGACAGTCAGGAGGCAATAAAAGAGGGCAAGCAGGCTCTGTGTCTGGGGGCAACAGTGCTGGTCGTGGACGCGGTGCATTGTCATCAGCACATGGCCATGGGACACGCTTGTCCTTCTTTTCGGCAGCTGGACATGTTGAGCCACATCATGCCGAAGACTTGGTAGAGTGGATGACCAAGCCCTCCTCCTCCTCCTCATCCTCTCTCACCCAGGCTCAGGGTACTGGAAAAGCAGCTGCCAAAGCGTCCTCTTCCCTGGTATCAATGTCAGACTCATCATCAGTCACTCCTTCCCTAGACCCACCATGTCCTCCTCCTGAGGAGTCCCCCGAACTGTTTGAGCACAGTGTTGGGTACATGCTCCAGGAGGATGCCCAGCGTTTCGAAGGGTCTGATGATGAAACCCAGCTACAGGAAGGCAGTAGCGTGAGAGCAGACAGAGGGGATGCTCAAGAAGGACACCAATCTGGCAGTCATGTTCCAGCAGCTGCAGCATACTGCCAGATTGGCTCCAGTGATGAGGAGGGAGGGGATGATGAGGTCACTGACTCCACGTGGGTGCCTAATAGGAGAGAGGAGGAGGAGGAGGATGAGGAGGAGGCACATCTCCAACGAGGCAGGATGCCCTTTGGTGGCCAGCGTAAGGGCAGTACACCGACGGAATCACACCGCAGAGCTCCGCCTGTGCAGGGCGCTGCCTCTGCCCGTCATTCAAAAAGTTCTTTGGTGTGGGCCTTTTTTGAGGCTAGTGCATCAGATCGCACAGCTGCTGTTTGCAACATATGTCTCAAGCGTATATCGCGTGGCCAAAACATCAGCCGCTTGGGTACCACATGCCTGACCAGACATATGTTGACCTGCCATGCAGCTCGTTGGCAAGCCTACCTCAAAGACCCACACCAAAGAACAAAGCGGACCTCTCCTTGCACCGCATCAGCTGGGATCTCCAACCCCACTATAACTTCAGTCCTCTCTGAAACATGCACTGAGAGGAATGAAGGTGTAGAATTAGGTGTGTCACAGCCAAGTACTTGCGGCCACTCTGCTAGCAGTACACCGACGTCCGATTCTAGCAGGCAAATTTCCCTGCCCCAGCTGCTGGACCGTCGAAAGAAGTTCACTCCCAGCCATCCACATGCCCAGCGGTTGAATGCTAGCTTGGCTAAATTGCTAGCGCTTCAACTGCTGCCTTTTCAGTTGGTAGACTCGGCCCCCTTCCGTGAGTTTGTGCAATGTGCGGTTCCTCAGTGGCAGGTTCCCAAACGCCACTTTTTCTCACGGAAGGCTATTCCGGCTCTCTACCGGCATGTGGAAGGCAATGTCTTGGCCTCGCTGGACAGGGCGGTCAGCGGTAAGGTGCATATTACCGCTGACTCATGGTCCAGCAGGCACGACAGGGACGTTACCTTTCTTTCACGGCCCATTGGGTCACTCTTTTGGCAGCTGGGAAGGATGCAGGACAAGGTGCAGTAGTGTTGGAGGTTGTTCCACCGCCACGCCTCCAAAATGCTACTACTGGTTGTGACACACCTCTCTCCTCCACCCCCTCCTCTTCTTCTTCCTCCATGGCCTCTTCCTGTGGTTTGTCCTCGGAACCAGCGGTGCTCCGTAGGCGTTCAAGGGGCTACGCAAGTACGCAGGCAAAAAGATGCCATGCCGTGCTTGCGCTGGTGTGTTTGGGGGACAGAAGCCACACTGGGGCAGAGGTCCTGTCTGCTCTGCAGGGCCAGGCCGAGAGGTGGTTGACGCCACGCCAGCTTAAGCCAGGAATGGTGGTTTGCGACAATGGCACCAACCTCCTCTCCGCCCTCCGACAGGGACAACTGACCCATGTGCCCTGTCTGGCTCACGTCCTTAACCTGGTGGTGCAGCGGTTCTTGGGCAGGTACCCGGGCTTACAGGATGTCCTGAGGCAGGCCAGGAAAGTCTGTGTGCATTTCCGCAGATCTTATAATGCCAGTGCTCGCCTGGCTGAGCTGCAAAAGGAGTTGAACCTGCCCAAGAACCGCCTTATATGTGACATGCCCACCAGGTGGAACTCAACGTTGGCCATGCTGCAGCGGCTGCACACGCAGCAGAGGGCCATCAATGAGTACCTGTGCGACTACGGCACCAGGACAGGGTCAGGGGAGCTTGGTTTTTTTTCCCCACGCCAGTGGGGCATGATCAGGGATGCATGCACTGTCCTGGCACCATTTGAGGAGGCCACGAGGATGGTGAGCAGTGACAGTGCATGCATCAGTGACACTGTACCTCTTGTCCACCTGTTGGAGCACACGCTGCGTGGAATAATGGACAGGGCACTTGAGGCAGAACAGAGGCAGGAAGAGGAGGACTTCCTTGCCTCTCAAGGCCCCCTTTACCCAGACAGTGTTCCTTCTGTCCCACCCATCGCACAGGAAGAGGAGGAGGAGGAGGAGGAGGAGGAGGAGGATTGTGTCAGCATGGAGGTGGAGGCTGGCACTCAGCATCATCAGCAGCAGTCTTTTAGGGATGATTTACAGTCCCAAGAAACCAGTGGACTTGTACGTGGCTGGGAGGAGGTGGCTGCGGATCATGTCGTCCTTAGTGACCCAGAGGACTCCGGAGCGAATGCCTCAGCAAACCTACGCTGCATGGCCTCCCTGATCCTGCAAAGTCTGCGGAAGGATCCTCGTATTCTTCGGATCAAGAAGAGGGACCATTACTGGCTGGCCACTCTCCTTGATCCACGGTACAAGGGTAAGGTTGCGGACCTTATGTTACCGTCGCAGAGGGAGCAGAGGATGAGACAACTCCGGGAGGCCTTGCAGAAAGGTCTGTGCAACGCGTTCCCAGAGACTGGGAGGTTACAAACTCCTGGTCCTGGACAACGAGTTGCTGAGGCTTCGGACAGTCAAAGAAGGAGCGGTGGGGAAGGTGGCCGTCTGACTGATGCGTTCAGACAATTCTTTAGTCCGCAGCCCCAAAGTATGATCGGTTCCAGCAACCATCGCCAGCGTCTGATAAACATGGTGCAGGAATATCTAGGGGCAAGGTCAGACTTGGACACCTTCCCCACCGAAAATCCTCTGGCTTACTGGGTCTTGAGGATGGATCACTGGCCAGAGCTTGCACAGTATGCAATTGAGCTACTGGCCTGTCCTGCATCCAGCGTTCTTTCGGAACGCACATTCAGTGCTGCTGGAGGATTTGTCACGGATCACAGGGTGCGCCTGTCCACCGACTCGGTTGATCGACTGACTTTCATCAAGATGAACCAGGTTTGGATCACCACCAGCTACCACACACCTGATGCTGATATAACAGACTAATTGATTTTAACATGTCACATCCCTTCAAGACTGATGCTGATGCTGAGTGCCTGTGCTGTTATGTTGACTGGCTATCCTCCTCCTCCGAGTCCTCAATGATACGATTGATGATGATAGCTTGGAAGATCATTTTTGTTTATGGGTGCCGCCACCAGTGGCTAAGGCCCAATTTTTCAGCCCCTGTTTTACAGGGGCGTGTAATTACAATTTTTTTAGCAATAATTTGCCATAGGGCTCATTGCTGTGCTCCAAGTACAGTATCTGTGAGGGGTTGGAGTGTTGTGGCACCAGTGCCTAAGGCCCAATTTTTCAGCCCCTGTTTAACAGGGGCGTGTCATTACAATTTTTGAAGCAATACTTTGCAACAGGGCTCATTGCTGTGCTCCAAGTACAGTATCTGTGAGGGGTTGTAGTGTTGTGCCACCAGTGCCTAAGGCCCAATTTTTCAGCCCCTGTTCAACAGGCGCATGCAATTACAATTCTTGATCTAATAATTCACAGCAGGGCCCATTGCTGCACCCACCAAGAGTAACTCTGAGGGCTTACAGTGTTGTGGCAACGCCACCACCACCACCACCACGAAAGGCCCAATTTTTCAGCCCCTGTTCAAAAGGGGCATGTAATTACAATTCTTGATCTAATAATTCACAGCAGGGCCCATTGCTGCACCCACCAAGAGTAACTCTGAGGGCTTACAGTGTTGTGGCAACACCACCACCACCACCACCACCACGAAAGGCCCAATTTTTCAGCCCCTGTTCAACAGGGGCATGCAATTACAATTCTTGATCTAATAATTCACAGCAGGGCCCATTGCTGCACCCACCAAGAGTAACTCTGAGGGCTTACAGTGTTGTGGCAACGCCACCACCACCACCACCACCACGAAAGGCCCAATTTTTCAGCCCCTGTTCAAAAGGGGCATGTAATTACAATTCTTGATCTAATAATTCACAGCAGGGCCCATTGCTGCACCCACCAAGAGTAACTCTGAGGGCTTACAGTGTTGTGGCAACACCACCACCACCACCACCACCACGAAAGGCCCAATTTTTCAGCCCCTGTTCAACAGGGGCATGCAATTACAATTCTTGATCTAATAATTCACAGCAGGGCCCATTGCTACACCCACCAAGAGTAACTCTGAGGGCTTACAGTGTTGTGGCAACGCCACCACCACCACCACCACGAAAGGCCCAATTTTTCAGCCCCTGTTCAAAAGGGGTATGTAATTACAATTCTTGATCTAATAATTCACAGCAGGGCCCATTGCTGCACCCACCAAGAGTAACTCTGAGGGCTTACAGTGTTGTGGCAACACCACCACCACCACCACCACCACGAAAGGCCCAATTTTTCAGCCCCTGTTCAACAGGGGCATGCAATTACAATTCTTGATCTAATAATTCACAGCAGGGCCCATTGCTGCACCCACCAAGAGTGACTCTGAGGGCTTACAGTGTTGTGGCAACGCCACCACCACCACCACCACCACGAAAGGCCCAATTTTTCAGCCCCTGTTCAAAAGGGGCATGTAATTACAATTCTTGATCTAATAATTCACAGCAGGGCCCATTGCTGCACCCACCAAGAGTAACTCTGAGGGCTTACAGTGTTGTGGCAACGCCACCACCACCACCACCACGAAAGGCCCAATTTTTCAGCCCCTGTTCAAAAGGGGCATGTAATTACAATTCTTGATCTAATAATTCACAGCAGGGCCCAATTTTTACTACCACTGTTCAACAATTATATGTAATTAAAATTCCTGATATAATAGTTGACAGCAGGGCATTCCAGCACCAACCAAGAGTAACTGTGAGTGCTTACAGTGTTGTGCCAACACCAACAACTAAGGGGCCTATTTCTGCAGAGTATATACGGCAGGTCCCTACTTTCAAACATCCAACTTACAAACGACTCCTACTTGCAAACGCAAGAAGACAACAGGAAGTGAGAGGAAATCTACCACTAGGAAGGAAAATTCTCTCCTGTAAGAATAAATATGGGAGAAAGGTGTCTCCTCTGTACTGATGCTTTATCAGCAATCCTTGTTTCAAGAAAAACACCACATTTCAAAAACAGTTGTCATTGGGACGGAAAGTGAGGTGAAATGTTCTGAACAGGGGCACAGACAGCAAAACAAATGTTACAGGGGTGATAACCCTTACCTATGTTTTCCAAAAAGTTTAAAAATAGATTTTTGGGCTGGAGCTACACTTCAACAATGTACCTGTTCAAAATTACAAACAGATTCTACATAAGAACAAACCTACAGTCCCTGTCTTGTATGCACCGCCTGTATACGGCTGTTCAGAGTATATAGGGCCTTTTTTATTTTATGTGCGGGGTTCCCCTTAATATCCATACAAGACCCAAAGGGGCTGGTAATGGGCTGGGGTAGGGGGGGGGGGGTCATGGGGTAGCTATGCCATTTTTCTTAAAGATTTTCATCCATATTACCGGGACCAGACATTACATTAAAGCCGCAAGCAGTTTTAAATGGCTTTTTTTTCCTTTAGAAGTGTCATTTTGTGCAGGGACAGTTCTAAACACGGGAAACACGTGGCACTTCACAGGCATACTTTAGACACCCCCCAGGTACGATATTTAAAGGAATATTTGACTTTTTTTTTTCACTTTATGCATCATTAAAATGACTGCTCCCGAAAAACGACCGTTTTTAAAACTTCTTTTTGCATTGATACATGTCCCCTGGTGCACAACCCGGGTTCCCAAACCCTTTTTAGGACAATAACATGCATAATAGTTGTTATAATTAGCACTTTAGAATTCGAACGTTCGCATCCATTGTATTTAATAGGGTTCTAATGTTCGTACGAACTTTCGGTCCGTTCGCGGGTTCTGGTGCGAACCGAACCCGGGGGTGTTCGGCTCATCACTACTCACAATTGACAGAAGGTTTGTAAATATAGGTAATGGGTATAAAATGTATGCATAGTGCTCTTTCCATTCGTATAGATGCATGAAGCTGTATGCAAAATGCAACAGGTTAAAATGTACAAAAAAAAGCATCCTAGCAAACCTAAAACACACAAGAAAAATACATGAATACACATTTTCCAAAGCACATATTAAAATGTGTTTGGGAACACTAGCATGCCACTAGCATGGGAAAAAACAAGAGGAAGTGACACAGAGCAGGAATCAACATGGGAAAAACTGTGATGTAGCAAAGGCAGGAGCAACTAAGTGAATTACACAAAGAGAGACTTAATATGGGCTGACCAGGTACCACGCTGGATTTTCTACTTGACACAATGACCTACCTCTTTATAGATTAACCACATCACCTCCGGAAAGGTTTACCCCCTTCCTGACCAGGCAATTTTTTGGGATACGGCACATCGTTATTTTAACTGACAATTCCACGGTTATGCAACACTGTACCCAAAGAAAATGTATTTCCTGTTTTTCCCACAAATAGAGCTTTCTTTTGGTGGTATTTGAGCACCTCTGCGTTTTTTTATTTTGTGCGCTATAAACAAAGAACTACCGACAATTTTGGAGAAAAAAAAATGTTTTACTTTCTGGGCCCCAGACCCTGAAGTGTCAGATCACCTACTAGGTATGTGAACTGGCACAGAGTGGCGGCCCTGCCGCAGTAAATGTACAGTGGGCGGTCTGCAGGTGGTTAAGCCCTGCACAGGATTTCTAAATCAACATATATTTTAGTTTACCTATATGCTCATTGTTTTGGGTCACCAAATAAGGTGGTCCTAATTCCAGACTACTTTCTTTGAGCTGATACCTTAATTTGCCAAAGTTTTTGTTAATCTACCACACAATTTGCATCAAAACAGTTTAATGATCTGTTCAGGCTAAACAGACTAAATTGTCAACTTTTTTTCTTTTTAACCAAAAATCTCTCATCAACTCAATTTTTTTAACCACAACAGTTTCAGCTCCACTTAATATGCTGATGTGGTGCACAAAGATTATACACGTTCAAGATATGCTTACCAGTTTGGAATATACATTGTGGTTGAAATCTGCTTTTACTAAAAACAATTCTATCAAAGCCATGTCTCAGAGGTCTGACGTGCCCAGACAACCACCAATGTGAAATCATAATGTGTGCATGGGACTATAACCGGAATATAAAACAAGGTCAAACAGCACCTACGGTACTAAGTCAGATAGGAAATAGGTGGACTAATCAATTGTTATCAGCATACACCTTGGCTCATTTCACTGCCTGTACATCTTTAGGTTTAAAAATAGAGCTGATAACTATGTACACAACCAAGCTAAACCTATAGTTTTACCCATTTACATTTATATAATTAAAGGTGGAAACAGCTGCACGCTTTGTTGTATGGCTTTGCCTGTAAACTGAATTAGTCCTCCAGTATGTATAATTACAATGTATGCACTAACGATTATTTAGCTGCTGTGAAAAACCCTGGCAGCTCACCCAATCAATAGCATTTACCAAAATAATCATGTCAGAATTGATTACCAATACAAAGAAGCTTATATATCAACTGTTCAAACATTATTTAATAGGTTGATATTAAAGAGCTCATTTTAATTGGCCAATACTAAAACATCAATTTGTACCTTGTGTACATGCAAGGCAACAAGTCAGCTCATTGAAACCTGTAAATGATTATGTTGGCCATACATGTTGCCAATTCCGAGCAGAATTGTGCTGTGCTCCTATGTCCTATTGTGGACATATATTATACAATTTTTTTGTGGATTTGCATGGGGGAACAAAGAGGTGGGACTTTAAATGAGGATTTAAATTTGAATTACCCAAATATGGTAATTTGGGCCTCCATCCCTGGATCAATGAAATAGAAATAGGAAGTTGGGACTTTGTGTGAGGCAAATGGCAATAGAGCAGAGTAATACATACATAATGACTTAATGAGATTATTGATATAAAAAGGGTATACAATCACACTCAATATGGAAAACAATTAACAGCCAATGCATATAAATGAGTGCTGGGTAAAGTACAGTTCATAAACACATAGAATTAGAAGATACAACTACATAATCCAAATAGTTCATACAGTATCTCAAAAAAAGTGAGTACACCCCTCACATTTTTGTAAATATTTTATTATATCTTTTCATGTGACAACACTGAAGAAATGACACTTTGCTACAATGTAAAGTAGTGAGTGTACAGCTTGTATAACAGTGTAAATTTGCTGTCCCATCAAAATAATTCAACACACCAGTCAGACCTTCCTATGCCTAGCCATGGACTAGAGCTGTCTCTAGTAACATGTCATCAGTCATCCAATCACAGCCCCAACAGCGCCTTATAATACATTGAAGATCTTCCTGGGAGTCTGTGTGTGGGTTCAGGGTACAGGATAAAGACCGTGGCTGGGTTACAGCTGAATGCGTGCTCTTTGCTTATCTCTGGTAAGGAGCCATTTTCTACTTAGGTGGTGGTCACTTATAAATTTATGTATCACGGTGGTGGTGTTCAGTACCATACCCTGAGAATACGTTATCACCCTATGGTATCTCTGTTTGTTTTTGCAACCGAGCCATCAAGAGGCCTTTGCTAACATTGGTGGAGTGTCTGGGGACCCTGCTTTGGATCTTTCTCAGAGTTAAAGGCCACGGCTGGGCTAAAGCCAACCGCACATTTTCGTCTGTTTGTGGTAAGGAGCCATTTCTCATGGTGGTGGTTTTAATTGGTGTATGTATAGTGAAATCTGAATACACTAACTGTTTGGACTGTCTGTAACATTGGACTCCTCCCTTTAAATGTGGGCCACACCTTTGGACATTTCATCCTGATGCCACTCAGGATTGTTTCATAAGAACGTTTTTGGCGCAGTTTTTTCTTTTGTTTAATTTTGTTTATGTTTATCACATTATTGCTGCTGCCTATATGTCACATTATTGATTTAATTTATTGTTATTATTAGTCTTAGCACTGTTTTTTTTCCTCTACATAAAGATGGCCTAGGCTATAAGAAGATTGCCAAGACCCTAAAACTGAGCGGCAGCACGGTGGCCAAGACCATACAGTGGTTTAACAGGACAGGTTCTATTCAGAATAGGCCTCGCCATGGACGACCACAGAAGTTGAGTGCACATGCTCCAGTGGGAGAGAAGGTATTGAGGTAGCAGTGAAAGAAATTCACTCCCTCATCCACTCATCTGTTTATGGTTCTATGGTCCAATGGTTCTTAATGGTACACCTAGCTTTCTTTCACAACCTCCTACCTTCCACACCTTCTACCCCACTGGCTCTAGGGCTCACACTTTCTTCACATCATTATCACCACATACTAGCTCTTCATAGTATATTCTTTTTCTACAGACTCCTTTGGAGCCCCAATCTATGTTACCACATACACTATATGGAGAATTCAATTCTTTGGGAATCTTGTATTTGGGCTTTCACCCCATGCGTGGTTTAGCTTCCTTAGCTCCTGTGACAGAGGACCTATCACGGCAGTTCCCTTCAGGCGCAGTATCACATACCCCTGCTTTCCAGTCCCATGTAAGTAACCAGACCATAACCATTTTTAATTCATTCCCCTTGATTCTGGAGTTATTACCAGAACTTATCGGTATCTATGTATGTAGCGGCCTCACCCTCTCTCTCTTCTTTAGTGGATACTTTGGCTTCGGTCTAGGGGTACTTTGAAGGGGAGAGCGAGGTGCACCACGGCCCATGTCCTCTAGATTTCAGCATGTAGAGGTGAAGGCCAGCATCTAATTACACCCTGGCTGTGTATACGCTCAGAGCCAAGTCTGTTCTGCTGATAACCCCCTTTGCTCCCAGCAGTGGCGGTGCGTCCATAGAGGGCGCCGGAGCGCCGCCCCCTCTCGCTCACGCACCGCCACTGAAAGACAATACACAGATTCATGCATTGCATGAATCTATGTATTGTCACCGCTGCCGCGCTGCCCACTATACATATGGCCGGGCTCCTGGTGAGCGCCGGCCATATGAATTAGAGCGGCGGCCGGCGGTGGGTGTAACTTGGAAGTGCCTATCAGAGCCAGCGGCTCTGATAGGCTTTCCGAATACAGCTCTCACGCTGTATTCGGCTTCCAAAAACTCCTCCCAGGTATGCACGGGGGTGCGTTCCTGGGAGGAGACTGTGTGGAGGTTTCAGCCAATCAGGTTCCCCGGATCTGGTTACCGGTAACCTGATTGGCTGAAGCGACATCGAGGGCGGAAGAACACATCGAGGACGGCGCGGACCGAGGAAGGTAAGTGCAGGGCTGGGGGGGGGGCACAGGCTGCATTTGAGGGACAAACTGGCTGAATATGGGGGACAAACTGGCTGAATATGGGGGACAAACTGGCTGAATATGGGGGGAACTGGCTGAATATGGGGGACAAACTGGCTGAATATGGGGGGAACTGGCTGAATATGGGGGACAAACTGGCTGAATATGGGGGGAACTGGCTGTATATGGGGGACAAACTGGCTGAATATGAGGGGAACTGGCTGAATGTGGGGGACAAACTGGCTGAATATGAGGGGAACTGGCTGTATATGGGGGACAAACTGGCTGAATATGGGGGGAACTGGCTGAATATGGGGGACAAACTGGCTGAATATGGGGGGAACTGGCTGAATATGGGGGACAAACTGGCTGAATATGGGGGGAACTGGCTGTATATGGGGGACAAACTGGCTGAATATGGGAGGAACTGGCTGAATATGGGGGACAAACTGGCTGAATATGGGGGACAAACTGGCTGTATATGGGGGACAAACTGGCTGAATATGAGGGGAACTGGCTGAATGTGGGGGACAAACTGGCTGAATATGAGGGAAACTGGCTGTATATGGGGGACAAACTGGCTGAATATGGGGGGAACTGGCTGAATATGGGGGACAAACTGGCTGTATATGGGGGACAAACTGGCTGAATATGAGGGGAACTGGCTGAATGTGGGGGACAAACTGGCTGAATATGAGGGAAACTGGCTGTATATGGGGGACAAACTGGCTGAATATGGGGGGAACTGGCTGAATATGGGGGACAAACTGGCTGAATATGAGGGGAACTGGCTGTATATGGGGGACAAACTGGCTGAATATGAGGGGAACTGGCTGAATATGGGGGACAAACTGGCTGAATATGGGGGGAACTGGCTATATATGGGGGACAAACTGGCTGAATATGGGGGAACTGGCTGAATATGGGAGACAAACTGGCTGAATATGAGGGGAACAGGCTGTATATGGGGGACAAACTGGCTAAATATGGGGGGAACTGGCTGTATATGGGGGACAAACTGGCTGAATATGGGGGGAACTGGCTGTATATGGGGGACAAACTGGCTGAATATGGGGGGAACTGGCTGAATATGGGGGACAAACTGGCTGCATTTGGGGGAACTGGCTGTATATGGGGGACAAACTGGCTGCATTTGGGGGGAACTGGCTGTATATGGGGACAAATTGGCTGTATATGGGGGCACACTGGCTGTATATGGGGGCACACTGGCTATATATATGGGGACACACTGGCTGTATATGGGGGCACACTGGCTATATATATGGGGACAAACTGGCTGTATATGGGGGCACACTGGCTATATATATATATATATATATATATATATATATATATATATATATATAGGGGCACACTGGCTGTATATGGGGCACACTGGCTGTATATATATATGGGGGCACACTGGCTGTATATGGAAACAAACTGGCTGTATTTGAGGGGGCAAACTGGTGGCGTTTGGGCACAGTGGCTGCGTTTAATGGGCACAGTGGCGGCAATTGATTTTTTTTTTTCAGTTTGTTTGCGCCCCCCCAAAAATTTTGAGCACCAGCCGCCACTGGCTCCCAGTAATTGGAGTACCACACACTGAAAAGGTCCAACACTTATTTATTCCATAACAGCAAACAAATAGTCCTTTGCGAGCAGACAGTTTGAGACCCATAGAACAGTCCAGTATTGGTGGGGAGTAGGTCAAGGCACAATTCTCAAAGAAACTAAAGCGTTGAGGTTTTACCAACGGTTGCTAAGCACAGTGGCTGTTAAATGGACTTTTTGGCTTCAGAGTCTCTTCCAGCGACTCTAGTGAACAGGAACTGGAGTTACCTTCGCTAAGTTGCAGCCCTTGTCAGGGGGAAGACATCCCTCCAAGGGAGTTACCAGAGGCCCCGCCGTAACCGGATTAATGCTGTACCGGGCTATCCGGAAGGGTTACACTCCCTGGCCTCCTCGCCTCAGATACGGGTCCCAACACCTTAGGGCCCCTCGGACTCCTCCGCCCTCGCGGAACCCAGTCAAAGTTACTGGGCCCCAGGCCTTGGCCATAGTACCTCACCCCAGGCTTAAGGTGCCTGGGATGGACTCCATCCCTCGCTCCGGCCGGTCAAGGGCACCTTGGCCCGGATCTCCGGAACGCCGAAGGTGCCTGGGTGCGGCCGCGTCCTCCATCTCTGAACCGCAAGGTCAGGGCGTCCGCCCCTCTTATCTCCTCTCCCTTTGCGTCACAGCGGGTTCCCCGCCCGCTGTACCGGCGCCAGGAAAGGACAAAAAGGTACAGTCTTGCGGTGCAGGTTCAACTCCGGCCCAGGGCGACAACGCCACCTGCAGGCCACAGGGAAACTTGCACCACCAGAGTCCTCCAAGAACCACAAAAGGAATTCTCAGATTCCCTAACAATTAGTACATCTGGGTTAACTAACCCAGACGTTCCCCCCAAATTTAAATACCCGCTACATGTATATATTATTTTACAGACTAACTGTTGCATCGGCTCCTGATGAAGTGTCTTCACACGAAACGCATTGAGCTTTGCCAGGATGCAACTCTGTTTTAGTTAGTTATCACTGCCATTTTTAATCATCCTCTTTATGATTTGTTTTTTACCCTTACATTGGCAACTGGAATGTGCTGCTATCTCATTTATAAGGTTGTATATATATACGAACTATTTGGATTATGTAGTTGTATCTTCTAATTCTATGTGTTTATGAACTGTACTTTTTCCAACACTCATTTATATGTAGTGGCTGTTAATGTTTTCCATATTGAGTGTGATTTTTATACCCTCTTTATGTCAATAAACTCATTAAGTCATTATGTATGTATTACTCTGCTCTATTGCCATTTGTCTCACACAAAGTCCCAACTTCCTATTTATATTTAATTTTTTTGTGGACTTAGTGGTATCAGCCATTCCCATGTCTTTTGATAAACTACTCAACCACTCATATTCTCAGATCTCTACAACATAAAGGCTAATCATTCTGTAGTCCAGGATAAGAACCATGAAGCCTAATATGCCTCCAAACTTCAAAAAGTGTCTTTTTTTCCTAATGACTGTGAATTTCCATCATCTATTGAAGGTCCTTTTGTACTTTGCATGGCTACACTTGCCCAAAGCTTAACTTTTAGGCACAACATGTCAGACCAGAAAGAATTTTGGGTCCTCACCAAAGAATATACCTAATGAGCGTTACATAAAATAATATACTTTCAAGCAGTCAGTAAGGAACCATTTTTCATAAAAAATATAAAAAACAACACAGATATGGAACTAAATTCACAGGACTATGAGAAATTTGTAAAATCTAACATGTAAACTTGTCTAATAACAAAATCCTCTTTCTGGAAACACATGAAAACCTATGTCTTCTAACGCATACTAAATACAGTAAGTTTACTGTACATCAAGGGTAGACCAAGCCTCTTTTGCCGGCACTCGACTCCCTCCCCATCAGCAGAGCAGTGCAGGGAAGTGTCAGTGAGACACTAATGCATTCCAATTTCAGAATTCTCCACGCCGCACCTGCACTGAGGGGGAGGCATTGTGCCCACACACATTGTAAAAGATGGGAAACATTGTTTGGTTCTCTAACTTTGCTGTAGCTGCGATCGTCGGCTTTTGTGATGGGGAAGAGATTGGGTGCAGTTCTGCTGGGGGGGCAGTCCCTGTTTCCAGGAGGAGGAGGACTTTCTTGGCCACTGCTAAAGCCAATCACAGTCCTGCTAGCCCTGTCCACCATCTGGAGGAAGATGTGAAAATATATACCAAAAAAATGGCGCCTTTTGGGGATAAGAACATATAAATCAACAGCTGCCCTCTTTAAAGTGAATAAATCACTAGACTGTGTAGAAATATAAAGTAAAGAATAAGGCGCTATACATGTTCATGTGAAAAACTGTTTTTCACATGAACATGTATAGCGCCTTATTCTTTACTTTGTATGTCTGGAGGAAGATGACTCGCTGTAACGCCGAGCGCTCCGGGTGTCCCATCCTTCCCGGAGCGCTCATGGCGTCGGTCCCCCTGCAGCGCCCCGGTCAGCCCTCCTGGCCGTGGGCACTGCTCTGTCACCGGCGGGGATGCGATCCACACGGCGGCACATCTCCGTCCGCGGATCGCATCCCATCCTGCTCACCTTCCCCCTCCTGCTCCTTCCTGACGCGCGCGGCCCCGCTGCGCTCTAGGGCGCGCGCGCGCCGGCCTTCTAAGATTTAAAGGGCCAGCGCACCATTGATTGGTGCCTGGCCCAATTACTGTGTGCACACCCAAAACATATTTAAACCCACTTCCCCTTCCTGTCCTTGCCGGATCTTGTTGTCTTAGTACCCTGTGGAAGCGTTTTGTGAGTTGCCTTGCCTGTGTATCTGACCTGCTGCCATTGTCTCTGACTACGAACCATTGCCGCCTGCCCTGACCCTCTGCTATGTCTGACCTTGCCTCTGCCTAGTCCTTTTGTACCGCGCCTATCTCAGCCCCCAGAGAGGTGGAGTCGCTACTGGAGGACACGACCTGGTTGTTACCGCCGCAGCAAGTCCATCCCGCTTTGCGGCGGGCTCTGGTGAAAACCAGTAGCTGCTTAGAACCGGTCCCTCAGAACGACCCGTGCCATCCCCTCTCTGGTACAGAGGATCCACCTCCTGTATTCCCACTAGCCGTCAGTCCGGCTCGTGACAGTAGATCCGGCCATGGATCCCGCTGACGTGCCGCTGCCTAGTCTCGCTGATCTCACTACCGTGGTTGCCCAGCAGTCGCAATTGATTGCCCAACAAGGACAGCAGCTGTCGCAGTTGACCGCCATGATCCAGCAGCGCCTGCCGCCACAAGCTCCAGCATCTTCCCCTCCCCGAGCTGCCGCTACTACCTCGAAGATCCGCTTGTCTCTTCTGGAGAAATTTGACGGGGATCCTAGGAGGTGCCAGGGATTCTTGTCCCAATGTTCCCTGCATCTTGAGATGATGTCAGACCAGTTTTCCACAGAACGGTCTAAGGTGGCATTCGTGGTCTGTCTGTTGTCTGGGAAGGCCTTGGCCTAGGCCACGCCACTCTGGGACCGCAATGACCCTGCTACAGCCACCGTTCAGTCCTTCCTCACTGAGGTTCGTAGCGTTTTTGAGGAACCAGGCCGAGCCTCATCTGCTGAAACCGCCCTGCTTAACCTTGTCCAAGGAGACTCCTCTGTGGGCGAATATGCCATACAGTTCCGCACACTGGCCTCAGAGCTAGCCTGGAATAATGAGGCTCTCTGCGAGACCTTCAAGAAAGGTTTATCCAGCCACATCAAGGATTGTCTGGCCGCACGAGAGATACCCTCCTCCCTGACGGAGCTCATCCACTTAGCTACCCGCATTGACATACGCTACATTGAAAGACGTCAAGAGCTTCGCCAGGAGAAGGATCTTGTTTGCACCAGGCGTTATCCGCGCCTGGCTCCTCTCTTCCTGAATCCAACGCATCCTGATACTATGCCTTCCGTCGAGGAGGCCATGCAGGTGGACCGATCTCGCCTGACCCTACAAGAGAGGACTCGCCGTAGGAATGAGAACTTATGCCTTTATTGTGCGAGCTCTGAACATTTCCTAAAGGACTGCCCTATTCGTCCTCTTTGTCAGGGAAACGCCCGCACCTAGTGAACGTGGGAGAGGCGTTACTAGGTGTGAATTCTTCCTCTCCACGTCTGACTATTCCTGTGCGGATTTCCCCTTCTGCTGGCTCCCCCTTCTCTGCGGTGGCCTTCCTGGACTTTGGTTCTGCAGGAAACTTTATTGAAGCCTCTTTCATCAACAGGTTCAACGTTCCTGTTATCCGTCTCATCAAACCCTTCTTCATTTCCTCTATAAATGGAGAGAATCTTGATTGTACCGTGCGTTACCGCACTGAACCCCTGCTCATGTCTGTTGGTGCTCTTCACCAAGAAAAAATTGAATTCTTTGTTTTGCCGAACTGTACTTCTGACATTCTTCTTGGCCTACCCTGGCTCCAGCGCCACTCTCCTACCCTCGACTGGACCACTGGGGACATCAAATCCTGGGGCTACTCCTGCCACAAGCATTGTCTTAAGTCTGTAACCCCCAGTCAAGTTCCCATCGCTACTCCTTTGCCCGGCCTTCCCAAGGCCTATCAGGACTTTTCTGATGTCTTTTGCAAAAAACAGGCGCGGGGTTTTTCTTCGTTGCCAAGAAGGACGGATCACTACGCCCTTGCATAGACTATCGTGGTCTCAATAAAATCACTATTAAAAATCGCTACCCTCTGCCTCTCATCTCGGAGCTCTTTGACCGTCTGCGCGGAGCAAAAGTTTTTTCGAAATTGGACCTCAGGGGCGCTTATAACCTCATCAGAATCCGTGAAGGAGATGAATGGAAAACCGCATTTAACACCAGAGATGGTCACTTTGAATATCTCGTCATGCCTTTTGGACTTTGCAACGCTCCTGCAGTCTTTCAGGATTTTGTCAATGAAATCTTTCGGGACTTACTGTATACCTGTGTGGTTGTCTATCTTGACGACATCCTAATCTTCTCTACCAACCTTGAGGAACATCGGCTCCATGTCCGTCAAGTGCTCCAGCGCCTCCGCATAAATCATCTTTACGCTAAATTTGAAAAATGCCTTTTTGAGCGCAGCAGCCTTCCTTTCCTAGGTTATCTGGTCACCGGACAAGGCCTTCAAATGGACCCTGACAAGCTCTCCGCAGTCTTGGATTGGCCACGCCCCTCTGGACTCCGTGCTATCCAACGCTTCCTTGGATTCCCCAACTACTATCGTCAGTTCATACCCCACTTCTCCACCATCGTTGCTCCTATAGGGGCACTGACTAAGAAAAACGCAAATCCAAGGTCCTGGCCACCTCAAGTGGAAGAAGCCTTTACTCGCCTTAAGACCGCCTTCTCCTCTGCACCTGTCCTGTCTCGACCAGACCCCACAAAGCCGTTCTTCCTTGAAGTTGACGCCTCCTCGGTAGGAGCCGGAGCTGTTCTTCTTCAAAAAAACGCTAAAGGAAGAAACGTCACGTGTGTTTTTTTCTCTAAAACCTTCTCCCCTCCTGAAAAAAACTATTCCATAGGTGACCGTGAACTGTTGGCCATCAAGCTGGCATTAGAAGAGTGGAGACATCTCCTGGAAGGATCCCTTCACCCTATCTCCATCTACACTGACCATAAAAATTTGTCCTACCTTCAGTCCGCTCAGCGCTTAAATCCTCGCCAGGCCAGGTGGACATTGTTCTTTGCCCGGTTCAATTTCCAGATCCATTTTCGTCCCGCAGACAAGATTGTCAGGGCTGATGCCTTGTCCCGTTCCTCCGATGCCTCTGAAACCGGGACTCCCCCTCAACACATCGTACCCCCTGAGTGTCTGATTTCCTCTGCTCCTGCGTCTCTGATGCCAGTTTCTCCAGGAAAAACTTTCGTTCCTCCACGCCTTCGTCTCCAGATACTCAGGTGGGGCCATTCCTCCCATCTAGCCGGTCACGCTGGGATCAAAAAATCCATACAATTGATGGCCAGACACTATTGGTGGCCTACCCAGGAAAAAGACATGACTGACTTTGTACGGGCCTGCACTATCTGTGCACGTGACAAGACTCCACGCCAGAAGCATGCAGGTCTTCTCCTTCCTCTACCTGTGCCTGAACAACCATGGTCCCACATTGCCATGGATTTCATCACGGACCTTCCTTTGTCTCATAGTAACACTGTCATCTGGGTGGTCGTTGACCACTTTTCGAAAATGGCTCATTTTGTCCCGCTTCCTGGTCTGCCTACTGCACCTCAGTTGGCGAAGCATTTTTTTCTTCAAATTTTCCGTCTCCATGGGCTACCCTCACATATCGTCTCTGATAGAGGCGTTCAATTCATCTCAAAATTTTGGAGAGCTCTCTGTACTCAACTAAAGATTAAGTTGAATTTTTCTTCCGCTTATCACCCGCAATCCAATGGACAGGTGGAGAGAGTTAACCAGGTCCTTGGTGACTACTTACGACATTTTGTCTCCGCCCGTCAAGACGATTGGGTCGACCTATTACCCTGGGCAGAATTCTCATACAATTTCAAGAACTCTGAATCGTCCTCCAAATCACCTTTCTTTGTGGTCTACGGCCGTCACCCATTGCCCCCCCCTCCCCATCCCCACTTCTTCTGGAGTTCCTGCCGTGGATGAATTAACTCAAGACTTCACTTCTATCTGGAAAGAAACTCAAAAGTCGCTATCACTGGCCTCAGCCCGCATGAAGAGACATGCAGATAAAAAAAGAAGAATTCCTCCTGTCTATGTCCCGGGTGACAAAGTGTGGCTCTCCTCCAAATATGTTCGGTTTCGGGTACCTAGCTACAAGCTGGGCCCTCGTTACCTCGGACCTTTTAAAATCAAAAACCAAATCAATTCTGTCTCTTACAAACTCCATCTTCCTCCTTCTCTTCGTATCCCCAATTCTTTTCATGTGTCTCTTCTCAAACCCCTCATTCTTAACCGATTTTCCCCCAAGGTCACTGCTCCTGCTCCTGTCTCTGGTTCTTCCGATGTCTTCTCGGTGAAAGAAATCCTCGCCTCCAAGGTCATCCGAGGTAAAATATATTCTTTAATTGATTGGGAGAACTGTGGTCCTGAAGAGAGATCCTGGGAGCCTGAGACCAACATTTTAGACAAGGAGCTCATCCGTAGATTCTTGGGTTCCAAGAAAAGGGCGAGACCTAAGGGGGGGGTACTGTAACGCTGAGCGCTCCAGGTGTCCCATCCTTCCCGGAGCGCTCACGGCGTCGGTCCCCCTGCAGCGCCCCGGTCAGCCCTCCTGGCCGTGGGCGCTGCTCTGTCACCAGCGGGGATGCGATCCACACGGCGGCACATCTCCGTCGGCGGATCGCATCCCATCCTGCTAACCTTCCCCCTCCTGCTCCTTCCCGGCGCGCGTGGCCCCGCTGTGCTCTAGGGCGCGCGCGCGCCGGCCTTCTAAGATTTAAAGGGCCATTGATTGGTGCCTGGCCCAATTACTGTGTGCACACCCAAAACATATTTAAACCCACTTCCCCTTCCTGTCCTTGCCAGATCTTGTTGTCTTAGTACCCTGTGGAAGCGTTTTGTGAGTTGCCTTGCCTGTGTATCTGACCTGCTGCCATTGTCTCTGACTACGAACCATTGCCACCTGCCCTGACCCTCTGCTACGTCTGACCTTGCCTCTGCCTAGTCCTTTTGTACCGCGCCTATCTCAGCCGCCAGAGAGGTGGAGTCGCTACTGGAGGACACGACCTGGTTGTTACCGCCGCAGCAAGTCCATCCCCCTTTGCGGCGGGCTCTGGTGAGAACCGGTAGTTGCTTAGAACCGGTCCCTCAGTACGACCCGTGCCATCCCCTCTCTGGTACAGAGGATCCACCTCCTGTATTCCCACTAGCCGTCAGTCCGGCTCGTGACACTCGCTTGGTTGCCACTACCAATCTCAGAAAAAACACATCAGTTACCAGCTTGTGCTTTGACACCAATGGAATATGTGCGCATACATATATTGAATGTATCCATGTTTTGTACATAATTTCACTCTGCATGTATGTATTATGTGTCAGATACACTTCTTGATAATAAATATTTTTATACTCTCATACATTATATGGTCTGTCATATGCTTCATTTAAAGTCCCACATTTTTTCTCCTTCAAACCAATAGGGATGGAGAAACGCCTTTTGTGCCTCATATAAAGTCTCACCCATTTTTTCTTTCAATCTCAGAAAGAAGAGATTTCACTTTGATTGAGAAAACCACAATCAGGTGACAGTTTGTGGAATTACTGTTGAGCTTCTGGGAACTTTGTTGAAATTATTCCTGAGCCTTTGCATCACTTACTACTGAACCCCTGCACTCTGTGTCCCTTTAAGCCACAGCCAGTATTCAGTGCAATGAAAATTACACCCAATCACTTTTTCTCAGCTGCGTGGGCCCAACTTATGATCCTGCACACAGGCCCACTGCTTTCAGAAAATGCCCCTGACCTGAACTCAGCATTGCGCATCCCTTCCATATGCTTGTATGTGACATCACATAAAAGCACGTGGGCTGGATGCAAGAGATGGATCAGCAGGATGAGTGTGCCAGGACAGGTAGATGTATCTCATCTCTGCTTCCTTTCACCATTCTGCATATCACGCATATCATAGATTAGAAGAGGGTACAGTGATGGAGCAGATGAGCAGGAGGGTACAGTGTTGGGGAAAATGAGCAGGAGGGATTCAGAGGTGGAACAGAAGAGCAGGTGGGGCAGATGTGCAGGGAGGTACAGTGGTGGAAAAGATGAGAAGGGGTTTCCACAGTGGGCCAGATAAGCAGGGGGATACAGTGATGGGCCAGATGAGCAGGGGGGGTTGAGTGTTTGGCCAGGTGAGCAGGGGGGTTCAGTGATGGGGCAGAAAAACAGGGGGTAAAGCAGTGGGGCAGATGTGAAAGGAGGTGTATTGGTGGGGCAGATGAGCAAGGGGTTACAGTGGTGTGGAAGGAGAGCAGGGGGAACAGTGGTGGGGCAGGAGAGCAGGGGGAACAGTGGTGGGGCAGGAGAGCAAGGGGTACAGAGGTGAGACAGATGTGCAGGAGGTACATTGGTGGGGCAGATGAGAAAGCGGGTTACAGTGGTGCGGAAGATGAGCAGATGGGTTTAGTGTTATGCCGCGTACACACGGCTGTTTTTAATGTCATTGAAAAAACCGACGTTTTTTCTTGACGTGATTTTTCGTGTTACCTCTCAAGCCTGCCTTGCCTACACATGATCGTGAAAAAAAATGCTTGAGCAAAGCACGGTGACGTACAACACGTACGACGGCACTATAAAGGGGAAGTTCTATTCGGATGGTGCCACCCTTTGGGCTGCTTTTGCTGATCCTCGTATTAGTAAAGTTTGGTGAGAGCCGATTCGCGCTTTTCAGCCTCATGCTCTTCAGTCCTTTACAGCGTGACGAATGTGCTATCTCCATTACGAACGTTAGTTTTACCAGAAGGAGCGTTCCCGTCTCATACTTGATTCTGAGCATGCGCATTTTTTTCCCCTCGTAAAAGCATACACACTACCGTTTTTCACGACGTTAAAAAGAACGACGTGAAAAACGACGTAAAAAAATAGAGCAGGTTCTAATTTTTTTAGGCCATTTTTCACGTCGTTAAAAATGCTCTGGAGCCTACACACGATCGTTTTTAATGACCAATTTAAAAAATGGCATTTTTCTCGTCATGAAAGGTTGTGTGTACGCGGCATAAGGACAGATGAGAAGGTGATTCAGTAGTGAGACAGAAGAGCATGGGGTTACGGCAGTAGAGCAGATGTGTAGGGAAGTACAGTGGTGGGGCAGATGAGAAAAGGGGTACATTGATGGAGCAAATGAGCAGGGGGGTTACAGTGGTGGGACAGAAGAGCAAGGGGGTACAGTGGTGTGGCAGATGTGCAGGAGGTACAGTGGTTGGAGGGATGACAAGGGGGTTCAGCAGTGGGACAGAAAAGCAGGGGGTACAGTGATGGGGCAGATGAGCAGGGGGTTACAGTGGTGGGGCAGATGAGAAGGGGGTTACAGCGGTGGGGCAGAGGAGAAAGGAGGTACATTGGTGGGACAGATGAGCAGGGGGCTACAGCGGTGGGGCAGAGGAGCAGGGGGTACAGGGGTGTGGCAGATGTACAGAGGGGTGCAGAGGAGAAATGAGGTACATCGGTGGAACACATGAGCAGGGGGTTACAGTGGTGGGCCAGAAGAGCAGGAGCAACAGAGGTGGGACAGATGTGCAGAAGGTACAGACGTGGGGCAGATGAGAAAGGGGGTTATAGTAGTGGGGCAGATGAGCAGATAAGTTCAGTGTTAGGACAGATGAGAAGATGGTTCAGTTGTGGAGCAGATGTGCATGGAGGTACAGTAGTGGGGCAGATGAAAAAGGGGGAACATTGGTGGGGCATATGAGCAGGGGGTTACAGTGGTGGGGCAAATGAGAAGGGGGTTACAGTGGTGGGAAAGATGAGCAGGGGGTGTTCAGTGTTGGGGCAGAGGAGAAAGGAGGTACATCGA
Source organism: Rana muscosa (assembly GCA_029206835.1). Lineage (NCBI taxonomy): Eukaryota > Metazoa > Chordata > Amphibia > Anura > Ranidae > Rana > Rana muscosa. The sequence goes on from CM055126.1 coordinate 134,470,915, forward strand.
TGGAACACATGAGCAGGGGGTTACAGTGGTGGGCCAGAAGAGCAGGGGGAACAATGGTGGGACAGATGTGCAGGAGGTACAGTCGTGGGGCAGATGAGAAAGGGGGTTATAGTAGTGGGGCAGATGAGCAGATGGTTCAGTGGTGGAGCAGATGTGCATGGAGGTACAGTGGTGGGGCAGATGAGAAAGGGGGAACATTGGTGGGGCAGATGAGCAGGGGGTTACAGTGGTGGGACAGAAGAGCAGAGGGGTACGGTGGTGGGGCAAATGTACAGGGGGTTACAGTGGTGGGACAGATGATCAGGGGGATACAGAGGTGGGGCAGATGTACAGGGTAGTATAGTGGTGGGGCAGATGTGCAAGGGGTTACAGTGGTGGGGCAGATGATAAAGGGGGTAAATTTGTGGAGCAGATGAGCAGGGTGGTACGGTGGTGGGGCAGATGAGCAGGGGGGTTACAGTGGTGGAGCAGATGAGCATGGGGGTTCAGTGTTGGGGCAGAAAACCAGGGGGGTAGAGCAGTGGGGCAGATATGAAAGGAGGTGTATTGGTGGGACAGGTGACCAGGGGGTTACAGTGATGGGGCAGATGAGCAGGGGGGTACAGTGGTGGGGCATATGTGCAGGGTAGTACAGTGGTGGGGTAGATGTGCAGGGTGGTACAGTGGTGAGGCAGATGTGCATGGTAGTACAGTGGTGGGGGAGATGTGCAGGGTAGTACAGTGGTGGGGGAGATGTGCAGGGTAGTACAGTGGTGGGGCAGATGTGCAGGGTAGTACAGCGGTGACACAGATTTGCAGGGGGGACAGTGAATTGAGGCGTGGAGTTGCAGGAATTGGGGCTGATCTGAGGCGTGAGAGTACAGGATGTTAATTTCTCACTACTAAAGTAGTTTATTGTGTAGCGGGGTCCTCAATTTAGTGGGATACACTTGGGGGTAGTGTGACCCAGGTGTGTAATTGTGTTAGGGTTCAGACCCCTTTTTGTTATTCATGGAGGATTGGGTGGTGTAATATTCTCCTTGACCAGTGGGTGTCAGTGTACCTACTGGCTCAGGGTAGAATCACTACCAGAGTGCTACCCTCCTTTGTCCCTGCCTGGAGATGGTGCGGCCGGGGCGGGGAACCCGCCGTGGTATCGTCGGGAGGGGATAAAAGGGGGAGACGCCCTCGCCACGTGGTCGTCGTCGTCTTCGGGGATCATCTCTTCACGCACCCAGGCACCTTCAGCCTGGGTGCGGGCGGTCCAAGGTTCCGGCCTAGGCGCCCTAGGCCTGGCCGGAATGAAGCTGGGATTCCATCCCAGGCACCTTCAGCCTGGGATGAGGTACTATTGAGGAGGCCTGGGACCCAGTGACTCCGACTGGGTCCCACGAGGGTGAAGTTGCTCCAGGGCGCCCCTTGCGAGGGGACCCGCATCTGAGGTGAGGAGGCTGGGGAGGTCACCCGTTCGAAGACCCGGTGTAGTGTCAACCCGGTGACGGATGGGCCTTCGGTAACTCTCTTGGAGGACATCTTCCCCTGATAGAGGCCGCAACGCAACGGAGGTATTCATGTCAAGACTCCTACAACCCTTGGTCCTAGCATACGGGGTGTAGGGACCCAGATCAGTATAGTGCCTCGACCTGCTCATCTCACCGTATCATGCCATCGCATTGCCTGTATGTGGAGATACGAAATAAACCAACAGTTGGACTGTGATCGGTGTATGGACTCTGTTAATGGGAGCAAAGGGTGGTTCGGTGGTTTCTGCACGACAGACTCGGTACATGCTCAGGACACACCGGCCCGAAGAAACATAAGGTATTGGCCTTCACCTCGCCCGCCGTTGTGGGGAGGACATGGGCCGTAGCACACCTCACCCTGTCGCGTGACATACCCCTAGCTAAAGAGGACGGGGTGAGGGGGTGGCTACATGTGGGGGCTCGTCGTCCGGGTTAGTGTGTGTCTTGGCGATGGAACTGAGAACGTCTGTGTTTGAACTTTGCTGCCCGGAGGAGTTCCGAACAGGTCGGCCATGTGATTGGCCAAAGTGCATCCCTGCTCGGAGTTGTGGACATGACCCTAAGTCGGGAAAGGCCCACGCAGAGGAGCGTAAAAAGGGAGAGGTCCAGCCGTGTGAAGTACTACATGTGGGGACTGTTAATGCACTGCGCCACGAGGCACCCCATGACTGTACAATTCGTGGGCGGAGGCTGGCGGAAGCCCGCGAAAACGTACAAGTTGTGGGAGGAGTCTGGCCACGTGTGGAGATACACGTGGAGACTCCGGCGCGTGGTCAGCGCGTGATGGAACAGCAAGTGGTCGGGATGGCCTCAAGCTCCCCGTGGATGCCGGTATCTTACCCCACGAAAATGACTGCATTTGCTGCTCCCCTGACAGACACGGGAATAAGGCTCAGGCCCCGAGGACAGTTGGCTCTGTATTCATGCAGAGACACGGAGGCTCTCGGTGTGATCTGTCCCGGATGCTCGGGACTGGTGGTCCAACTAAAGCCATTCGGGCAATGTGAGGCATGCAAGGAGTTCCTTTTTGAGGTTGAACCATACACGGAAAGGCCCCGGGCCCTACGCCTCAACTGCATCACAGGAACCGCCACTCCAGAGGGAGAGATCCAGGCCTCTGCGGAGGTCCCCGTACGCGCTGACCAGGGCGAAGTGACTGCCCAACCAAAGATTGAGAGAGAAAAATCCGAAGACACTGCTTCGGTCACCACAGACGCCCTGCTGCCACCCCCGAAGAGGAAGATAGGCCTGGTGAAGGCATCCTGTGGTCGTGGTCGAGCTTCACCCCGCCGCTTGCCTGGCCTGGATGACGCCGGTAGAGAAGAGAGTCCCGGACATCCCAGTTCTTCAGTAGGTCCAGGTGAGCTAGGGGCTGGGACTGTGGTGTTGGTTGGAGGTGTTGGGAGTTCACAGCCGGTGGAGCCCGAAAGGGAGGGTAGCCTTCCGTCTACTAGAGACTACCTTCCCGCCGAGATGTATGACACCTCCGACCTAGAGTCGTTGTCAGACTGTGGTGATGACAGAGAAATAGACAAGCTGTTTCACCGGAAGGGATGGGACAGACGCCCGCTACCTGTGCTGAGTAAACCACAGGATTCCCCCATGTCCATAGAAGACAGTACGCTCCGGGCGCAGGCCCCGGAGTTCCCGAGGAAATCTAACCCTCTGACCAACTTTCCTCATTCAACTACATCACCCGCTCTGATGGTGGGGACGCAGCGTGCTTCGTTGCGGGCACCAAAGACAAAGCAACCCGAGATGGTGAAGGTACCTCGGCACCCGGAGGCCATCGTACAGCCAGGAGAAGGTGAGCGAGATGTGATGCCGCCCCTAGCCAGATTGCAGAGACTTTTCTCCCAGAGAGTCGCCCGTGAATATGGGTGGGAGTACCCCTACTTGCCTCGGGACTTATTGTATGAAGTTGAGGTCCTGCGACCAAGGTGGTATGACGAGTTTGTATGGGAAAAGCTTAAAGTACCCCATGCCAGGCGATACCTGTCATGTTCGCCGCCTGTGTCTAAAAAGTTCAAGGACTGCAGAGCTGATTGGAGACTTGGACGCCATATTCATGCCGATAAAGTGCTCATCTGTAGGAAAGAAGGAGAGGATGTCGAGTATTCAGTGGAAGTGTTTGACGGGCACCTGAAGCCTCTGTTTCTGCCGGATCCAAGGTTCTACTTATAGGAGAAGTGAGCTCCTATCTTGTTGCTGTTGAAACTTTCTGGATGAGACATTCCCAGACGCCTAGAACTGTGCCCTACTTTTATTTTGATTTGGGCTGTTCTTTTACTCACTGGAGACTTGGGAGCTGTTGTTTTTTTTTCTCCCTTTTCTTCATGTGCCAAAGGCAGAGACTTTTGGGGTAGAGTCAGAGTAGGAAAGCAGGAAGAATGAAGATCTCACCAAGTGTCATTACCGCAGCTCTGTCACCAGGTGGCAGTGTTGTGCAACGGTTGTTCGAAATGCTACACATGCGTTACTTACTTATTGGAGTGAGCGGGTCTCTCGGCTGACGGACCCACTCATGCCAAGTTAACACCGAGTGTTAGGATGTGTTTTCTTTTGTTGTTTCCCTTCTGCAGGAGATTCATCGGTCAAGACTACTGAGAGTGGGGTGGTTCTTAGACAGCGATGGGAGGGATTGTACATGTGTACAGAATAGATGTCTTATATAAATGTTTATCGTTTTATATTTCCCCTTTCCCTTTTGAGCAGGTCTTGGTACACTTAGTATCCAAAAATTTGAGGGATAGCCTCTGGGGCCCACTTCATGTCGCCACTCCTTGGGAGACATGGGTGTGCACCTGACGCTGGGGACCAGCGTCAAATCACAGGGGGGAATGTGTAGCGGGGTCCTCAATTTAGTGGGATACACTTCGGGGTAGTGTGACCCAGGTGTGTAATTGTGTTAGGGTTCAGACCCCTTTTTGTTATTCATGGAGGATTGGGTGGTGTAATATTCTCCTTGACCAGTGGGTGTCAGTGTACCTACTGGCTCAGGGTAGAATCACTACCAGAGTGCTACCCCCCTTTGTCCCTGCCTGGAGATGGTGCGGCCGGGGCGGGGAACCCGCCGTGGTATCGTCGGGAGGGGATAAAAGGGGGAGACGCCCTCGCCACGTGGTCGTCGTCGTCTTCGGGGATCATCTCTTCACGCACCCAGGCACCTTCAGCCTGGGTGCGGGCGGTCCAAGGTTCCGGCCTAGGCACCCTAGGCCTGGCCGGAATGAAGCTGGGATTCCATCCCAGGCACCTTCAGCCTGGGATGAGGTACTATTGAGGAGGCCTGGGACCCAGTGACTCCGACTGGGTCCCACGAGGGTGAAGTTGCTCCAGGGCGCCCCTTGCGAGGGGACCCGCATCTGAGGTGAGGAGGCTGGGGAGGTCACCCGTTCGAAGACCTGGTGTAGTGTCAACCCGGTGACGGATGGGCCTTCGGTAACTCTCTTGGAGGACATCTTCCCCTGATAGAGGCCGCAACGCAACGGAGGTATTCATGTCAAGACTCCTACAACCCTTGGTCCTAGCATAGGGGGTGTAGGGACCCAGATCAGTATAGTGCCTCGACCTGCTCATCTCACCGTATCATGCCATCGCATTGCCTGTATGTGGAGATACGAAATAAACCAACAGTTGGACTGTGATCGGTGTATGGACTCTGTTAATGGGAGCAAAGGGTGGTTCGGTGGTTTCTGCACGACAGACTCGGTACATGCTCAGGACACACCGGCCCGAGGAAACATCAGGTATTGGCCTTCACCTCGCCCGCCGTTGTGGGGAGGACATGGGCCGTAGCACACCTCACCCTGTCGCGTGACATACCCCTAGCTAAAGAGGACGGGGTGAGGGGGTGGCTACACGTGGGGGCTCGTCGTCCGGGATAGTGTGTGTCTTGGCGATGGAACTGAGAACGTCTGTGTTTGAACTTTGCTGCCCGGAGGAGTTCCGAACAGGTCGGCCATGTGATTGGCCAAAGTGCATCCCTGCTCGGAGTTGTGGACATGACCCTAAGTCGGGAAAGGCCCACGCAGAGGAGCGTAAAAAGGGAGAGGTCCAGCTGTGTGAAGTACTACATGTGGGGACTGTTAATGCACTGCGCCACGAGGCACCCCATGACTGTACAATTCGTGGGCGGAGGCTGGCGGAAGCCCGCGAAAACGTACAAGTTGTGGGAGGAGTCTGGCCACGTGTGGAGACTCCGGCGCGTGGTCAGCGCGTGATGGAACAGCAAGTGGTCGGGATGGCCTCAAGCTCCCCGTGGATGCCGGTATCTTACCCCACGAAAATGACTGCATTTGCTGCTCCCCTGACAGACACGGGAATAAGGCTCAGGCCCCGAGGACAGTTGGCTCTGTATTCATGCAGAGACACGGAGGCTCTCGGTGTGATCTGTCCCGGATGCTCGGGACTGGTGGTCCAACTAAAGCCATTCGGGCAATGTGAGGCATGCAAGGAGTTCCTTTTTGAGGTTGAACCATACACGGAAAGGCCCCGGGCCCTACGCCTCAACTGCATCACAGGAACCGCCACTCCAGAGGGAGAGATCCAGGCCTCTGCGGAGGTCCCCGTACGCGCTGACCAGGGCGAAGTGACTGCCCAACCAAAGATTGAGAGAGAAAAATCCGAAGACACTGCTTCGGTCACCACAGACTCCCTGCTGCCACCCCCGAAGAGGAAGATAGGCCTGGTGCAGGCATCCTGTGGTCGTGGTCGAGCTTCACCCCGCCGCTTGCCTGGCCTGGATGACGCCGGTAGAGAAGAGAGTCCCGGACATCCCAGTTCTTCAGTAGGTCCAGGTGAGCTAGGGGCTGGGACTGTGGTGTTGGTTGGAGGTGTTGGGAGTTCACAGCCGGTGGAGCCCGAAAGGGAGGGTAGCCTTCCGTCTACTAGAGACTACCTTCCCGCCGAGATGTATGACACCTCCGACCTAGAGTCGTTGTCAGACTGTGGTGATGACGGAGAAATAGACAAGCTGTTTCACCGGAAGGGATGGGACAGACGCCCGCTACCTGTGCTGAGTAAACCACAGGATTCCCCCATGTCCATAGAAGACAGTACGCTCCGGGCGCAGGCCCCGGTGTTCCCGAGGAAATCTAACCCTCTGACCAACTTTCCTCATTCAACTACATCACCCGCTCTGATGGTGGGGACGCAGCGTGCTTCGTTGCGGGCACCAAAGACAAAGCAACCCGAGATGGTGAAGGTACCTCGGCACTCGGAGGCCATCGTACAGCCAGGAGAAGGTGAGCGAGATGTGATGCCGCCCCTAGCCAGATTGCAGAGACTTTTCTCCCAGAGAGTCGCCCGTGAATATGGGTGGGAGTACCCCTACTTGCCTCGGGACTTATTGTATGAAGTTGAGGTCCTGCGACCAAGGTGGTATGACGAGTTTGTATGGGAAAAGCTTAAAGTACCCCATGCCAGGCGATACCTGTCATGTTCGCCGCCTGTGTCTAAAAAGTTCAAGGACTGCAGAGCTGATTGGAGACTTGGACGCCATATTCATGCCGATAAAGTGCTCATCTGTAGGAAAGAAGGAGAGGATGTCGAGTATTCAGTGGAAGTGTTTGACGGGCACCTGAAGCCTCTGTTTCTGCCGGATCCAAGGTTCTACTTATAGGAGAAGTGAGCTCCTATCTTGTTGCTGTTGAAACTTTCTGGATGAGACATTCCCAGACGCCTAGAACTGTGCCCTACTTTTATTTTGATTTGGGCTGTTCTTTTACTCACTGGAGACTTGGGAGCTGTTGTTTTTTTTTCTCCCTTTTCTTCATGTGCCAAAGGCAGAGACTTTTGGGGTAGAGTCAGAGTAGGAAAGCAGGAAGAATGAAGATCTCACCAAGTGTCATTACCGCAGCTCTGTCACCAGGTGGCAGTGTTGTGCAACGGTTGTTCGAAATGCTACACATGCGTTACTTACTTATTGGAGTGAGCGGGTCTCTCGGCTGACGGACCCACTCATGCCAAGTTAACACCGAGTGTTAGGATGTGTTTTCTTTTGTTGTTTCCCTCGCTGTCTCCATCGCTGTCTAAGAACCAGACTACTGAGAGTGGGGTGGTTCTTAGACAGCGATGGGAGGGATTGTACATGTGTACAGAATAGATGTCTTATATAAATGTTTATCGTTTTATATTTCCCCTTTCCCTTTTGAGCAGGTCTTGGTACACTTAGTATCCAAAAATTTGAGGGATAGCCTCTGGGGCCCACTTCATGTCGCCACTCCTTGGGAGACATGGGTGTGCACCTGACGCTGGGGACCAGCGTCAAATCACAGGGGGGAATGTGTAGCGGGGTCCTCAATTTAGTGGGATACACTTCGGGGTAGTGTGACCCAGGTGTGTAATTGTGTTAGGGTTCAGACCCCTTTTTGTTATTCATGGAGGATTGGGTGGTGTAATATTCTCCTTGACCAGTGGGTGTCAGTGTACCTACTGGCTCAGGGTAGAATCACTACCAGAGTGCTACCCTCCTTTGTCCCTGCCTGGAGATGGTGCGGCCGGGGCGGGGAACCCGCCGTGGTATCGTCGGGAGGGGATAAAAGGGGGAGACGCCCTCGCCACGTGGTCGTCGTCGTCTTCGGGGATCATCTCTTCACGCACCCAGGCACCTTCAGCCTGGGTGCGGGCGGTCCAAGGTTCCGGCCTAGGCACCCTAGGCCTGGCCGGAATGAAGCTGGGATTCCATCCCAGGCACCTTCAGCCTGGGATGAGGTACTATTGAGGAGGCCTGGGACCCAGTGACTCCGACTGGGTCCCACGAGGGTGAAGTTGCTCCAGGGCGCCCCTTGCGAGGGGACCCGCATCTGAGGTGAGGAGGCTGGGGAGGTCACCCGTTCGAAGACCTGGTGTAGTGTCAACCCGGTGACGGATGGGCCTTCGGTAACTCTCTTGGAGGACATCTTCCCCTGATAGAGGCCGCAACGCAACGGAGGTATTCATGTCAAGACTCCTACAACCCTTGGTCCTAGCATAGGGGGTGTAGGGACCCAGATCAGTATAGTGCCTCGACCTGCTCATCTCACCGTATCATGCCATCGCATTGCCTGTATGTGGAGATACGAAATAAACCAACAGTTGGACTCGGTGTATGGACTCTGTTAATGGGAGCAAAGGGTGGTTCGGTGGTTTCTGCACGACAGACTCGGTACATGCTCAGGACACACCGGCCCGAGGAAACATCAGGTATTGGCCTTCACCTCGCCCGCCGTTGTGGGGAGGACATGGGCCGTAGCACACCTCACCCTGTCGCGTGACATACCCCTAGCTAAAGAGGACGGGGTGAGGGGGTGGCTACAATTGCATTTACTTTATAAAAAATCCTTTTTGTGATTGAGAGTGTGAAGTTGACATTTTTTCGTTATAAAATCGGCACACTCAATTTCTTTGAAAACATTTTTCGACACATTGTGCTCAAAAGGTTGCCTACACCTGCTGTACATTTTAATGAAAATACTACAATGGCTTGTGTACATGTGTGTTGCTTTAAAAAATGGCTTTTGCTTTCAAGCAGTACTGCATGCATTTAAAAAGAGAAGGCTGAACTTGATCTGCTCTGCCTGTCATGTAAATGCATCTCAAATGGCACATGATGCAATTTAAAGAAATGCAACCTAATGCAAAGCAGGTCAAAAGTGGCCCTAGAAAAGTTGCCCCAAGACTGTCAGTTAAACTATATCATTGAGGTAAATAGAATCTGTTGATCTGCATTTGACATACATTGTAATGTATGGTACATTCAATGCAGGTAAACAACAACAGTGTACATAAGCCCTAAAATTGATTAAAAAGAGAAACACTGGGTTTCAGTCTTACTTGAGGAGTGCTGAAATAAGGAGCATATGGATAAGAATATTAAAGAACATAAAAAAACACATTCTGGATTCTGTAAACCTTAGGAGCCCATACACAACTAGTGTGTCTAAACCATGCACAATAATGTTTTTACATATTTTGCATGCAGCGCTGATCCTGCAGGAGCCGCTGGTTATATCGGGCCCTCTGTTCATACCTTGACATTGGTAAATGCCTTAGCACCACTGACACCTTAAATGTACTCATTGGCAAAAGTAGGTATGTGATTTTTATACCTTAGGGACATCCTGAAATTAGACCTTGTAGCAAATAACAAAGTATATTGTCAAGCATTTATCAGATAAAATCGATTATAGCACTGAAAATTTTAGCAGCTTCAAGGATAAGTTCACCTTTTCAGAGAAAATAATAAATGCACATTTTTTTGCAGGTAAAAAAAATGTGCATTTATAATTTTTTGTTGCAGGGAGGAGCCTGCAAAGCATTGCACCAGCGATCAGCAGATCGCTGATGCCATGCAGGTCTCCAGCAGACCTGTCAGTGTATAGGCTTCTTTGTACCTCATACGGGAAAGCCGATACATGCTGACAGGAAGAATGAATGAACTAACACAGCACTCACAGTGCCATGGTAGTTCATTGAAAACTACAAACCGACAGCTGCAGAGGCTGCCGAACCTTGTAGCTTTCTATTTACAGAGTGCTGTGAATGAGTGACATGGCCAGGTGGGCGGAGCCCCACACAAGCACTTTTTTGGGGGTTTTTTTCTGGCACAGCGGGGAAGCGGGAGGTGCAGGGGCTGGTGAATTCATAAAATAACTGACTATTGGTGTAACATGTAACATGTTATGAAAGGTGAACTTATCCTTTAGGGCCTAAAGTTTAGGCAATACACTGAGGATTCACTTGGGACATTCAATGTGCTCCAGTAACTAAAATAAGGCCAGTGTAAACAATAGCTCTCCTCAATAAAAGAGCAGCAAAAAAGGCGAAGAATGCAGATACCAACACAGCTACAGACTTTGTTGCCAATGGGCTCTTGCAATGAAGGAGCTAAGCTTAGGCCTTTGTTCAGAGGACTGGCAATACACTGAAAACTGTCCTCAACTGCAAATGAACTATGTACAGTACTAAAATTTTGCTGGCTACATTGCAGCGTGCAACGTACAAGGATCCCGGACTCGAGCCCCCACGTGTAGCGCTACCCCCAGTTAAGAGAGCCGCTGATATTGATTTGGGCCCTGTAGTGCACTGCTGTCAACCCCTGGCAATCGGCTCTAACCTCCCGTGGCACAGCTGGTGATAGAGGGATAGGACCGCGTGACCGCAACTGTTGGTGACGCAGTCCTATAACAAACATACACAGAATATACTTTAAAACTCCTATTAAAGTAAGCGGAACTGACACCAAATGTACTTTACCCAGATATTTTACTGAGGCTAATGGGCAAGTAATAAACAACAGTATAACAAGTTGCAGATCCCTGCAATAAACAGTAATAAAGATAAACAGAGTAATCAGAATAATAAAGTATTGCTATGCAACTCTAGCGCTGCCCTTTTACAGCTACTTCCCCTCATGGGTAGACTAACACCCAGCAATGTCTACCTATGCAGTCAGGCCTGACTGATCTAAATGGAAGTTCAGTGAAACAATATTCGCTAGCAATCTTTTCGGTGGTGCACTTGAAGAACAACTTTGTAATCCCAACGAATAGTAAAGATAAAGGATCTGTCTTTAAACAGCTCTCACCACCCGGACAAGTCCAAATCCGTTTCCTCCATCGATTCGTCTGGGAACAGGAATCCACCAACATCCAAGTCTTCAATCCTGGTGTACTGCAGCAAGGAGGATTAGATGTCTCTAAGGCTCTGCTAGGCTGGCAGAGGGCTCTTTGGAAAGGAGCACACGGCCCAGGCTTCAGGCCTTGTGCACACAGCAGTTCAGCACAGAGATCCTCTTGCTAGGAGAGGGGTGTCCAAAGAGGCCGACCAAAACTCCGCCTCCCCTTTATAAAGTCTGCCCCAGCAGTCTCTGTTCTGGAGCAATGCACCCTGGGTGCTGCAAGATGTACTGGGAGATGTAGTCTCTCTCTCTCCTCTGCTTTCACTTCCATAATGTCTCTTTACTTCCTCCCGACTCACCTCTCACCTGGAACTTCTTGTCTCTCTGCATTAAAGGGGAACACCCCGCTACACTTGGTGATAAGATATGATAGTCCTTAGAAACAATGGGCTCCCTGACACACTGATGTGGGAGGGGCCAGGTAAAGGGTTTAGGTTCTGCAGTATAGACTCTGGCCAAACAGGACTAGTGGTGCCTAATAGTGGGCAAATGCAAAGTAATAGAAAAAAAGCAAAGGGTGATGACTCTTGCCAGAGAATATGCACAAAGTCAGAAAAATAAGTCAATTGTCAGGGCCTGGACTTGAAACTGGGACGTCTGCTTTGTCTGGCAATGATGCTGCTTGCTGAGCCACCTGGAATGCTGGATAGTTCCCTAGACAGTTCCTTGAATGATTCTGCCTTGAATCTTGTTTGTCTTGAACCTTGAACTCTGTGCTCCTCCCATGAACTTTCTGATTTAAGCCATGTCTCTACGCTCCCTGTTTGCCACATTACTGTGCTCTCTCCAGCCAATATTTCACTTTTTTCTCTCCTGCCACCATCCAAATATTCACTACCATTCATTACCGACCTTTGGCTTGTTCCTCGACTATGCTTCCATTTAATACCAACCTGCAACTACTTGCTACTGACCTTTGGCTTGTTTACTGACTACGATTCTGCTTGATCACTACCTGCTATATCTGCTACTGGACCCCAACTTGCTCACTTCCAGATGGGGCAATCCTGAGGACAGTGACCTGGTACTAGCACACAGCAAAGCCCATCTCCACAATCAGGAGCTCTTTTGAATTCCGGTTAGTACTTAGACCCCTACACCTCAAGTGAACCTGTGTCATCAGCCATGGTGACCTGATTGTATACCTGTCCCACCTGTCGGTGGGTGCTGCTCCACTGCTATAGCTGCTGGTCTCCGAACCTGAATCCAGACCGTGTGTCACGTACCTAGTGATGGAGCCCGAATTGCAGGGAGAGGCCTCTCTTACGGCTCCCACTCTTGACCCCTGGTAAAGTAACAGGGGGCACCGGAGTGAGGAGTGGCACGAGCGCCTGGCAGGATCAACAGTGGAGGAAGTAGTCCAGACTTCCAGGAATTCCTTGCAGGAGCTGGGAGGCAGGAACTGGAACAACTGACAAGCTGGTGGGCTGGAGCAGGACAGGAACCAGGAGCAGACTGGAACAGCTGACAGGTTTAGCAGACAGGAACTGGAGTACTGGACTAGAACAGCTTAGCAGACTGGAACAGCTTAGCAGACTGGAACAGGAACAAACAGGAACACACAAGAGTAGTCAGGCAGGCATGTCAGGCGGGCAGAAGAGGTACAGAGGTGCAGGCAGAGGAGTAGTCAAGACAGACCATGGATCAGGTGCAGGCAGATAGCTGGATGGTCACAGGTAAGCCGGGTAAACACAGGTATAAGTCTCAGATCTGGTTTAAGGCACACGGAACGCTGTAGAGCAGACAGCAGGGACTGTATATGGTAGGCAGGCTTAAATAGCCCGCCTGGTGCCAAAAGAGGTGCGTGCGTGCACACGCGCATGCGCGGTTGCACCCGCGATCTGGAACCAGAGAGTCTGAGGCGCCTGTTTCTGGCAGGATCTTCATGACACCGTGACAGCAAAAATTGGGTCAATAACCCGTTTGCCAGCTTCCTCTGATCTGTTGTAACAGGCTTTACCACCTCAAAGTCTCAGTCCAGCAATCTCAGTGCAGCTAAGCAAGCAGTTCTCTGAGTGATGCAGATCCACCAGCAGTCCAGCATGCAGTCACTAACCAGCCTCTTTCTTTCTCCCTCTCTCTCTCAGCAGCAGTTTCTTCCTCTCTCCAGTCTGTCAGCGATCTCCCAACACCCCCCTCTTTTTCTATTTAGAACCCCTGCCTGGGCTCCTCCTGCTTCTAGACACATTGGGTCTTGTAGTTTCCTTCATCAGCAATAGGTATGAGCTCAATCTTCGCCTAAAACATAAGTTCAACTCGAACATCGGGTGTTCGACGAACAGCGAACAATATGGGGCGCTCATGGGAAATTTGAGTGCCGCAGAATGCCCCATAATGCACTGCGAGATTGCAGTGCATTAGTGTCTGATTGGCCAAAGCATGCACTTGACCTGCATGATTTGGCCAATCACAGCGCGCTCTGCAGAGACAGCCATAATTGGCCAAAGGCAGGGTGCCTTTGGCCAATCATGGCTCAGGGGGACTAAGTCCACACCCCACACTATATATGGCTGCTTACAAAGCGGCCCTGAATAGTGTGTGACTGTGGAAGGAGATAGATTGAGGTAGATTAGGCAGGCAGGTTAGTTAGTTAGTTGCAGTGTATTTGATATAAATATACAGTCAGTCTACTATATATATATATATATATATATATATATACACACTCTGCATTCAATGTAGCCTATTCATACAGTACATTCTTTGGTCTACAGTTTCTAATACACTTTAGGTGGTGTAAATAGTATATAATACAGTGCAGCCAGTGTACCGTTTCTAATACAGTGTGGGCGGTGTACACAGTATATAATACAGTGTAATGTGCTGTGAAAAGAAAAAAATTCCCATCATGTCCAGAAGGCCACCAAGGAGAGGAAGACACTCACAGGCCACTAAAAGAGGGCAAGGTGGACATGGTGTGTCCTCTGCAGGTGGCCGTGGGGCACGCTTGTCCTTTTTTCTGCTGCTGGCCGTGTTATTGAGCCACAACATGCAGAAGAGTTGGTGAAGTGGATAACGAACCTGTCCTCATCCTTCTTATCCTCTGTCACCCAGGCTCATAGTAGTTTGTCTTCCAACGCAGCTGCCAAAGTGGCCTATTCCACCGGCCCCTTGTCCACAGTTACTCCTTCCATAGCCCCACCATCATGCACGGAGGAGTCCCCAGAATTAATCAACCAGAGTGTCAGTTACATGCTGCTGGAGGATGCGCAGCAATTTGAAGGCTCCGATGTTGGTTCCCAGGTGGAGGAAGGGAGTAACGTTAACCTAGAGAGAGGGGGTGCCACAAAAGGACAAGAAACTGGCAGTCATGTTCCCCAAGCTGCAGCATACTGCCAAGTTTGCTCCAGTGATGAGGAGGGAGGGGATGATGAAGTCACTGACTGTACTTGGGTGCCTGAGAGAAGAGAGGAGGAAAGTGAGGAGGAGGAGGCACAACTCCAACAAGGCAGGATGTCCTCCAGGGGTCAGCTTAAGGGCAGCCCCCCTATTGCATCACACCTCAGAGCTCTTCAGGTGCAGGGCGCTGCTGACTCCCCGCTGAGTTTTAAAAGTTCTTTGGTGTGGGCCTTTTTTAACACGTGTGCAGCAGATCGCATCGTTGCTGTTTGCAAACTATGTCTGAAGCGGATCAAGCGTGGCTAGAAAAGCAGCCACTTGGGCACCACATGCTTGACCAGACATATGATGACCTGCCATTCAGCTTGTTGGCAGCAGCACTTGAAAGACCCACATCATAGAAAAAGGCAGACTTCTCCTTGCTCCTCATCTGGGATCTCAAACCCTACTATACCTCCAGTCCTCTCAAAAACCTGCACTGAGTGGAATGAAGGTATTACAATAGGTGTCACAAGTACTTGCAGCCAATCTACTAGCAGTACACCACCAGCTGGATTCAGCATGCACATTTCCCTAGCCCAGATGCTGAACTGTAAAAAGTAATTCAGTCCCAGCCATCCATATGCTCTGTGTCTAAATGCTAGCTTAGCCAAATTGCTAGCACTGCAACTGCTGCCTTTTCAGCTGGTAGACTCAGCCCCCTTTCGTGAATTTGTATAATGTGCTGTACCACAGTGGCAGGTTCCAAAATGCCATTTCTTTTCACGTAAGGCCATTACGGCTCTCTACTGCCATGTGGAAGGCAATGTTATGGCCTCGTTGGACAGGGCGGTCAGCAGTAAGGCTCATATTACCGCTTACTCATGGTCCAGCAGGCATGGTCAGGGACGTTACCTTTCCTTCACTGTGCACTGGGTAACTCTGCTGGCAGCTGGGAAGGATGCAGGACAGGGTTCAGTGTTGAAGCTTGTTCAGCCACCATGCCTCCAAAAAGCTAGTGGTGATTCTGCCACAACATTTGTATGCTCCTCTCCTTCCTCTATAGCCTCTTCTGCAGAATTGTCCTCTGAACCAGCAGAACCTCCCCAAATGCTCAAGGGGCTATGCAAGCAGTCAGGAAAAAAAGATGTAATGCAGTGCTTGAGTTGGTCTGCCTAGGGGACAGGAGCCACATTGGGGCAGATATTCTGTCAGCTCTGCAGGGGCAGGCTCAGAGGTGGTTGATGCCATGCCAGCTTCAGCCAGGAATGGTTGTATGCGACAATAGCACCAACCTTCTCTCCGCCCTCCGACAGAGACAGTTGACCCATGTTCCATGTTTGGCACGCATTCTGAATTTGGTGATGCAGCGTTTCCTGATCAGGTACCGAGGCTTACAAGATCTCCTGAGGCAGGCCAGAAAAGTCTATGGTCATTTCTGCCTGTCATACAATGCCAGTGCTCGGCTGGCTGTCATTCAAAGAGAATGCAACCTTCCCATCAACAACCTCATTTGTGACATGCCCACCAGGTGGAACTCAATGTTGGCAATGCTGCACCAGCTGCACACACAGCAGATGGCCATCAATGAGTATGGCACCAGGACAGGGTCAAGGGAGCTTGGCTTCTTTTTGCCACACCAGTGGCTACTGATCAAGGATGCATGCACTGTCCTGTCACCATTTGAGGAGGCCACAAGGATGGTGAGCAGTGACAATGCATGCATCAGTGACACTGTACCTTTAATCTTCCTGCTGGAACACAGGCTTCATGAAATCATGGACAGGGCACTTGAGGCAGAACAGCGGGAGGAAGAGGAGGACTTCCTTTTCTCTCAAGGTCCTCTTTATCCAGAAAGCATTCCTGGTCAGCCAAACACACAGGAAGAAGAGGAGGAGGAGGAGGATTGTGTCAGCATGGATGCCGAGGATAACACGCAGCAGTCTTCAAGGCATGGTTTTCAGTCCCCAGAAACCCAGGGAGTTGTACGTGGCTTGGAGAAGGTAGTTATGAATAATGTGATCCTTAATGACCCAGAGGACTCAGAATGGAATGCCTGATTCTGCAAAGCCTGCGAAAGCACCCTAGGTTTCATGGTATTAAGGAGAGGGATCATTACTGGCTGGCAACCCTTCTTGCTCCACATTTCAAGGGTAAGGTTGCAGAACTCATCCTGCCTTCACAGAGGGAGCAGGGGATGAAACATCTTCAGGAGGCCTTGAAGAAAAGTGTGTGTAATGCATTTTATGACCCTGGGAGGTTACCATTTCCTGTTGCTGGACAACGTGTTTCTGAGGTTTCGTTCGGTCAGAGGAAGAGCGGTGGAGAAGATGGCCAGCTGACCAATGCCTTTAAACTATTTTTCAGCGCCAAGGTCTGATAGGTTCCAGCAACCATTGCCAGAGTTTGCATTATATGGTGCAGGAATATCCAGGGGAAAGAGCATACTTGGAGACCTTTCCAACAGAGCATCCACTGAGTTACTGGGTCTTGAGGTTGGACCACTGGCCAGAACTTGCTCAATATGCAATTGAGCTACTGGCCTGTCCTGGATCCAGCATGCTTTCTGAATGCACATTCAGTGCTGCTGGAGTGTTTGTAATGGATCAAGGAGTGCGCCTGTCCACAGACTCCGTTGATAA
Organism: Rana muscosa; assembly: GCA_029206835.1. Taxonomy (NCBI): domain Eukaryota; kingdom Metazoa; phylum Chordata; class Amphibia; order Anura; family Ranidae; genus Rana; species Rana muscosa. The sequence continues at coordinate 134,488,035 of CM055126.1, forward strand.
GCTTACATTTATAAAAATGAATCAATCAAGCACCTGATGCTGATGTAACTGATTGAATTTGCTATAGCTGATTGAATTTGCTATGGATCTGGGATCCCTTGAAGACTGCCTATGCTGCCTATCCTTTTCCTCCTCAATCATGATGATGCTAGCTTCCAACAATATTTTTGGTTTAGGGCACCACCACCACCCAAGGCCCAATTTTTCTGCCCCTGTTTAACAGGGGCATGTAATTACAATGAAATAATATTTAACAGCAGGGCCCCTTCCTGCGCGCAACAAGAGTAACTGTGAGGGGTTACAGTGTTGTGGCAACACCACCACCCAAGTCCCAATTTTTCTGCCCCTGTTTAACAGGGGCATGTAATTACAATTTTTGAAATAATATTTAACAGCAGGGACCGTTCCTGTGCCCAACAAGAGTAACTGTGAGGGGTTACCATGTTCTGTCACTACCAAAACCAAAGGCCCAATGTTTCTGCTCCTGTTTAACAGGGGCATGTAATTAAAATGTTTGAAATAATATTTAACAGCAGCCACTGTGCCTAACAAGAGTAACTGGGAGGGGTTACCTTGTTCTGGCACTACCAACACCTAAGGCCCAATGTTTATTCCCCTGTTTAACAGGGGCATGTAATTAAAAAAAATTAAATAATATTTAACAGCAGGGCCCGTTCCTTCGCCCAACCAGAGTAACTGTGTGGGGTTACCGTGTTCTGCCACCACCAACAGCTAAGGCCCAATTTTTAGCAGAGTATATAGTGCAGTCCGTATAGTATACATACTGCAGTTCAGAGTATATAGTGCAGTCAGTATAGTATATATAATACAGTACAGGGTATATAGTGCAGTGTACAATATATAATAAAGTGTATTGAAGTGGTTAAGTGAAACCCTATGACAGAATTAAGAAAAAAACGTCATGGGTTCCCCCCTCCACACCAGACCCTTTGGGAAAGCCACGCTGTTTTTTTCAATAATTTTTTTATGTATATTGCCGGGATCTGGCAATACATTACAGCCGTGAGCAATTTTAAATTATATTTTTTCCTTTAGAAATTATATTTTGCTGCGGTACTTTTCTAAACATGTGAAAAATGCGATACTTTACAGCTAGACTAAGGGGACCCCTCAGGCACAATATTTAAAGGAATATTTCAATTTTATTCTTTCACTTTAAGCATTCTTAAAATAGCTGCTCCTGAAAAAACAGTAATTTAAAAACTTTTTTTGTATTGTTAAATGTCCCCAGGGGCAGGACCCGGGTCCCCAAACACGTTTTATGGCAATAACTTGCATATAAGCCTTTAAAATTAGCACTTTTGATTTTTCACGTTCGTGTCCCATAGACTTTAACGGTGTTCGCATGTTCGCACAAATTTTTTGTCTGTTCGCAAGTTCGCAAGTTCGGCTCATCCCTAATCAACAATGGCAATGGCACCGCTCATAGTCCAGACTACATCTCCCAGCATTCAATGTTTTGTGTTTTAGGGTCAGGAGCTCAAAGTTCATAGAAGCTCCATCTTGTGATGGAAAAAGGGAACTGTATTCAGGCAATTTAATGATAATACATTTCAGCTGTTGCAAAGTTTGAGTAACAGCGATTCTGGTTACATGAACAACCAGTAAAAGAACATCAAAGGCTCATGCACACAGGTGCTTTTGCCAGCATAGCTTAAAAATACAGGTGAATTTTGGTGCCCAGAAGGCACAGATTGAATGTGCAGCCTGCTTTCAGTAGCCCTGTCAAAATCAATACAAACAACATAAGCGGCTGGAACTTTATTTAGCACATTAGAAAAATTACATACAACCTGATAAATACCTAAAATAAAATGTAATCTTTATTTTACCAGCCCCCCAAGTTCTCTCTCTCTCTCTCTCTTTCGCTCTCTCTCTCTGTCTCTCAGCAGAAGTTCCTTCCTCTCTCCAGTCTGGCAGCGATCTCCCAACTTCCCCTTCTTTTTCTATTTTAAACCCCCCCCTTGGGCTCCTCCTGCTTTCAGACACATTGGATTGGATTGGAACAGAAATTGCTATACTGTAGTCTTTGAAAGATAATTAGTACAGCATCATACCACTGCTCTACTCCACATAGTGAAATATACCAATAATATCTTTCTTTATTACAGAATAATTCACCTAGAGGCAACCCAACGTGTTTCAAGCAGTTGTCTTGGTCAGGGTGGTCTGTGGTATATTATCTAAAATATAGTATATGCATATCAAAGCCACATTTCAACTCATATCACCATATACAATGTCATCAATACCATAATTTATAATAACAATTTTTTTTTACATACATAATATAAAGACCAAAGATCATAACAGCTATTTGAAATCAAGATCTGCAGGTTGATACATTCACTAGACTTACAGAGAACCACCAAACCAACTGGCCAAGAGAGAGTCACGAGGGTTGCAGCTGACACCAACAGTAGAACTCTAAAAGTAAAAGCCAAATATATCATAGTTACATAGTTACATAGTTAGTCAGGTTGAAAAAAGACACAAGTCCATCCAGTTCAACCATAAAAAAAAAAATATATATATATATATATATATATAATATCATACAATCCCATATACCCAATTCTTTACCCACAGTTGATCCAGAAGAAGGCGAAAAACGCCAAAACCCCAGCAGAGCATGCTCCAATTTGCTACAGCAGGGGAAAAAATTCCTTCCTGATCCCCCGAGAGGCAATCGGATTTTCCCTGGATCAACCTTACCTATATTTTTACCCAGTTAGATTATGTACATTTAGGAAAGAATCCAGGCCTTTCTTAAAGCAATCTACTGAGCTGGCCAGAACCACCTCTGCGGGAAGTCTATTCCACATTTTCACAGCTCTTACTGTGAAGAAACCTTTCCGTATTTGGAGATGAAATCTCTTTTCCTCTAGACGTAAAGAGTGCCCCCTTGTCCTTTGTGTTGACTGTAAAGTGAATAACTGAACACCAAGTTCACTATATGGACCCCTTATATATTTGTACATGTTGATCATATCCCCCCTTAATCTCCTCTTCTCAAGAGTGAATAAATTCAGTTCCTTCAATCTTTCCTTATAGCTGAGCTCCTCCATGCCTCTTATCAGTTTGGTTGCCCTTCTCTGCACTTTCTCCAGTTCCCCAATATCCTTTTTAAGAACTGGTGCCCAAAACTGAACTGCATATTCCAGATGAGGTCTTACTAATGATTTGAACAGGGGCAAAATTATATCTCTCTCTCTGGAATCCATACCTCTCTTAATACATGAAAGGACTTTGCTCGCTTTGGAAACCGTAGTTTGGCATTGCATGCCATTATTGAGCTTATGATCTACCAAAACCCCCAGATCCTTCTCCACTATGGATCCCCCCAGTTGTACTCCCCCTAGTATGTATAATGCATGCATATTCTTAGCCCCCAAGTGCATAACTTTACATTTATCAACATTAAACCTCATCTGCCACATAGTTTCCCAATTAGACAGGGCATTGAAGTCGGCTTGTAAATTGAAGACATCCTGTAAGGACATTATTCCACTGCATAGCTTAGTGTCATCTGCAAAGACAGAAATTTTACTTTTGATCCCAGACCCAATATCATTTATAAATATATTAAAGAGTAAGGGTCCCAGCACTGAACCTTGGCGTACACCACTGATAACCTTAGGCCATTCAGAGTAAGAATCATTAACCACTACTCTCTGAATTCTGTCTTTTAGCCAGTTTTCTATCCATTTACAAACTGATATTTCCAAGCCTGTAGACTTTACCTTACACATTAGCCGTGTGTGGGGAACTGTATCGAATGCTTTTGCAAAATCCAAGTATACCACGTCCACCACCACCCCTCTGTCCAAGGTTTTACTTAACTCTTCATAAAAAGAAATCAGGTTTGTCCGACAACTTCTGTCTTTCATGAATCCATGCTGTCTGTTGCTTAAAATATTTTTTTCCAGCAAGAACTCGTCTATGTGGTCTTATTAATGTCTCCAGTATCTTCCCAACTATAGATGTTAAACTAACAGGTCTATGGTTACTTGGTAAAGACTTTGTTCCCTTTTTAAATATAGGCACCACATTGGCCCTGCGCCAATCCAGTGGTACTATTCCTGTCATTAATGAAAGTGCACATGGAAGTGCAGTCGCTGTAGATCGCTGTAAATCTGAGGGGAAGCTCTGAAATTAGGGGAAGCTCTGCTAAATTTTATCATCCAATCATGTGCAAGCTAAAATGCTGTTTTTTATTTTCCTTGCATGTCCCCCTCAGATGTACAGCATCTGCACTTCCATGTGCACTTTCAGTGCACTGTCAAGTGCAAAGTGGATTTTCCTTTAGTAAATCAACCCCTATGGCTTTGAAATTACAGAGCTCAATTCTTTTAGGATCTGTGGGTGTATGCCATCTGGTCCAGGTGCTTTATCCACCTTTATTCTGTCTAAATATTTCTGGACCATATCATCTTTGAGCCATTGTGGATTTGGGGCTGTGTCACTACCACCCCCATTTTGGACATGAGCACCCCCATGCTCCTGTATACACAGAGCTGAAGAAAGTATTTAATAAATTAGCCTTCTCTTTGTCCCAAGTCACGCACTCTAGATTATTTTGTAAAGGGCCTACATGCTCAGACTTGACCTTTTTACTATTAATATATTTGAAGAATTTTTGGGGGTTTGTCCTACTATCTTTTGCAATCTGTCGTTCGTTTTGAATTTTTGCATCCTTGATTTCCTTTTTACATATTCTGTTATATTCTTTGTAACATTTAAATGACACTAGTGTTCCTTCATTTTTATATTTTTTAAAAGATCTTTTCTTATAGTTTATAGCATTTTTAACTTTGGCCGTGAGCCACATAGGTTTTATTTTTAGCCTTTGAAACTTATTGCCCATGGGAATATACTTTGCAGTGAGTTCACAAACAGTCTTTTTGAAGAATTCCCATTTCTCTTGTGTGCCCATTGATGCCAATATTCTCTTCCAGTCTAAGTCCTGTAGAGCAGCCCTCATCCTTGGAAAATTTGCTCTCTTGAAATTAAGTGTTTTTATCTTTCCCGTGTGTGATTTTTGCTTACAAATAACATCAAATGAAATCATGTTATGGTCACTGCTACCCAGGTGTTCCTTTATCTGAACATTAGTAATACGCTCTGCATGGTTTGAGATTACCAGGTCCAACAGAGCATCATTCCTAGTTGGGGCTTTAATAACCTGGACCATAAAATTGTTCTGTAATAGGTTTATACATTTTTGCCCTTTAACTGTTCCAGCAGTGCCCTTACTCTAGTCAATTTCTGGGTAGTTAAAATCCCCCATTATTATCACCATCCCAGCCCTTGCAGCCCTTTCCATCTGTGCAAGGAGCTTAGTCTCCACCTCTTTTATTAACATTGGGTGGTCTCTAACAAACTCCAATGATTAAGTTTGAACTACGCACATCTGTATGCAGTTCCACCCATAATGCTTCAGACTCATCACACTCTCCATCCACCAAGTCCTCTTTCACACTCGCTTTGAGATCACTTCTCACATAGAGACAGACCCCTCCACCTTTCCTTTTTACCCTGTCTTTCTGAAAGAGTGCATAGCCAGGAATATTAATAGCCCAGTCATGTGAGGAATGAAGCCAAGTTTCAGCAATACCGATTACATCATAGCTCTCCTGATGCACCAGAGCTTCCAACTCACCTATTTTGCTTGGCAGACTTCTGGCATTGGTGAACAAACACTTTAATGCATTAATATATTTTGACCGGTCACATACTATCCTCTTGGGTGTTCCGAGATTGCAACTAGGACATTCTACTATACTTACCTTGGGTATATGTGCTTTGGTTACCCTACCACTAATGCCCCTAATACTACCCTCTGGAATATGTTCCACACTGACTATCTCTATCTCTGGACCCTCGCCTAGTTTAAAAATCCCTCTAACTTTTTGGCCATCAAATTAAATGAAATAATAAAGAAAACATCATAGCTATCTAAATAATTAAGCTCAGCCAACATAAGGAGGAAATACTTTCTCTAGTTATCTGAGCATAGGAGCAGTCTAATAAGATTCCCAGAAACGTTGGAGAGCTTCTAAATGCCCTTTTCACAAAGTTACTATATATCTTGTGTTTAGGAAGGTGTTAACATCCCCATGTGATACTTACAACCAATCAATATTCCAATCCTAATTGTTCACAATTGCATATGGTGCCAAACTGTTGTGTCTAATTGGGCAACCACTCTATAATGCAACCCCTGCCTCTTCCGGGTGTTGGCAGAGTCATATCCAACACACCAATGATGTTACTTTCACCACAATGTGGGAACCCATGTGTATGATGTCATCACACTGCCCTCATGCCGGCATGGATTTGTCCTCACCCTCTCTCACCAAAGGGTGGAAGAAGGACTACTCTACAGTAGGCATTAACAGAGATGCCGCTGCATACCAAAGAATAACAGTGGTGCCATACCCTCCATGCCAACATGCGGGAGTGGACAAAACAGGGCCAGCCACAGAGATTTTCTGTGGATAACCCTACCGTGCTGGGCACCCACCACAGCCAGGTCATTGGGCACTGCAGAGACCTCTAGAGGCATAAAGCTGCATTACAAATTATCAACCATAAAAATATTTAAACAAAAAGCAGAAATGCTACTATACATTAGACATGTGCAAAAGGAAAAAAATTGTTTCGTTTCGTTTCGTTTTAATTCGTTAATTAATTAATTTCGTTTAGTTAGATTCGTTAAATTTGTTAAATTCGTTTTCGGATTTCGTTTTGTTTTCGACCGAATTCGAAAATCGGTCGCATTCGAAAATATTTCAACCGAATTCGAAAATATTTCTACTGGATTCGAAATTATTTCAACATGATTCGAAATTATTTCAACATGATTCGAAATTATTTCAACCGCATTTGAAACTATTTCAACCGGATTCGAAAATATTTTGCGACCCGACTTTGGGTCCACGTATCTCAGGGTCACTTAGTAATAGAAACCCCAAATTTGGAGATGTTATAGTGCTAGTTCTACTGTGTTTGCATACCAAATTTGGGGTTTCTAGCTACAAGTGGCCCCGAGATATGTGGCCCAAAATTCGGGTTGCAAAATGTCATTCTCTGCTGCAGAAAAGTGTTTGACATTTTGCGACCCGATTTTGGGTCCACGTTTCTTGGGGTCACTTAGTGATAGAAACCCCAAAATTGGTATGCAAACACAGGAGAACTAGCACTACAACATCCCCAAATTTGGGGTTTCTATCGCCAACTAACCCCGAGATACGTGGACCCAAAGTCGGGTCGCAAAATATTTTTGAATCCAGTTGAAATAGTTTCAAATGCGGTTGAAATAGTTTTAAATGCGGTTGAAATAATTTCGAATCATGTTGATACTATTTAAAGCAGATTCGAAAATATTTTGCGACCCGACTTTGAAAAAAAAATGAAATTGATTCTAACAGTCTGCAGGAGATCTGCAAAAAAAAAAAGAAGTGAAATGGCTGTTAATAGTCTACAGGAGATCTGCTAAAAAAATAAAATAAATGCTAATAGTCTGCAGGGGATCTTATGTAAAAAATAGTAATCTGCAAAAAAAATTAAACATGAAATAGATAGTATCTATATTCTATTCTATTCTATTGTTTTTCTAGTGTATTCTCTATTTCTATTCTAATCTATTCTATCCAAAGTTAAAATTAATTAATTACATTTTTTTTAATTCCTACTGTTCGAAATTAAAATGTATTCTATTCGAAATTCGAATTTCATAAGATGGTTGCATATTCTTTCTATTTTATTCTATTAAATTATATATTTTTTCTATTCTGTTCTAATCTTTTCTATTTGAATTATAAATTTTGAAAGATGGTTAGTTACTTACTTATATACATCTGTCACATAAAAAAAAGATGTGAAATGGCTGTCATGGATGTCGATCGCAAGGCAAGTACATATGCTGTATGTCATTGTCCGAGTGCCACGTGACCGGCCACGAGTGCCACGTGACCAAGTTGTGGATTGTCACCTGCCACAAGTTATGGGGTTCCTAGCACCAAGTGACCCCCAGATATGGGCGATCTGACAAGTGCTTTTCTGCAGCAGAGAATTAAATTTTGTGACCCGACTTTGAGGCCACGTATCTCGGGGCCACTTATAGCTAGAAATCCCAAAATATTTGGTATGCAAACACATTACAACTGGCTAGGGATGAGCTTCGTGTTCGAGTCGAACATACGTTCGACTCGAACATCGGCTGTTCGATCGTTCGACGAAGATCGAACGATTTGGGCCGTTCGCGCCAAATTCGAGTGACGCGAACGGCCCACAATGCACTACGCCATCGCAGTGTCATCCAGGCGCTGTGATTGGCCAAGCATGCACTGTGACCCCGCATGCTTGGCCAATCACAGCGCCGGCAGCGAGGAGAGCAATGATTGGCCACAGGCAGGATGCCTGTGGCCAATTATTGCTGAGGGTGTTTAGTACACGCCCCACACTATAAAAGGCCGCCAGCACGGCGGCCTAGTGTAGTGTGTTCCGGAGCAGGGATAGAGCAGCATAGGCAGGGACAGTGACTTTTATTTCTTTCTTGCTTAACCTGGATTCCTTTAGTTTAGGGAAAGAGAAGGATAGGTAGGGAGAGTGTCAGTGTGTTTTGTGCTTGTGCTATAGTGTGCTTAAAAAAAACATTTTTTCTAGGGACAGAAAACTGTAGGTAGGGAGAGTGTCAGTTTCTTTCACTGTGCAAGTCCTTGTTTCTAGGGACCTGGAAGGACAGTGAGTGAATTCTCCTTGTGCCATATTGTGCTTAAAAAAAACATTTTTTTCTAGGGACAGAAAACTGTAGGTAGGGAGAGTGTCAGTTTCTTTCACTGTGCAAGTCCTTGTTTCCAGGGACCTGGAAGGACAGTGAGTGAATTCTCCTTGTGCTATATTGTGCTTAAAAAAAACATTTTTTCTAGGGACAGAAAACTGTAGGTAGGGAGAGTGTCAGTTTCTTTCACTGTGCAAGTCCTTGTTTCTAGGGACCTGGAAGGACAGTGAGTGAATTCTCCTTGTGCTATATTGTGCTTAAAAAAAACATTTTTTCTAGGGACAGAAAACTGTAGGTAGGGAGAGTGTCAGTTTCTTTCACTGTGCAAGTCCTTGTTTCCAGGGACCTGGAAGGACAGTGAGTGAATTCTCCTTGTGCTATAGTGTGCTTAAAAAAAACATTTTTTCTAGGGACAGAAAACTGTAGGTAGGGAGAGTGTCAGTTTCTTTCACTGTGCAAGTCCTTGTTTCCAGGGACCTGGAAGGACAGTGAGTGAATTCTCCTTGTGCTATATTGTGCTTAAAAAAAACATTTTTTCTAGGGACAGAAAACTGTAGGTAGGGAGAGTGTCAGTTTCTTTCACTGTGCAAGTCCTTGTTTCTAGGGACTGGGAAGGACAGTGAGTGAATTCTCCTTGTGCTATAGTGTGCTTAAAAAAAACATTTTTTCTAGGGACAGAAAACTGTAGGTAGGGAGAGTGTCAGTTTCTTTCACTGTGCAAGTCCTTGTTTCTAGGGACTGGGAAGGACAGTGAGTGAATTCTCCTTGTGCTATAGTGTGCTTAAAAAAAACATTTTTTCTAGGGACAGAAAACTGTAGGTAGGGAGAGTGTCAGTTTCTTTCACTGTGCAAGTCCTTGTTTCTAGGGACCTGGAAGGACAGTGAGTGAATTCTCCTTGTGCTATATTGTGCTTAAAAAAAACATTTTTTCTAGGGACAGAAAACTGTAGGTAGGGAGAGTGTCAGTTTCTTTCACTGTGCAAGTCCTTGTTTCTAGGGACCTGGAAGGACAGTGAGTGAATTCTCCTTGTGCTATATTGTGCTTAAAAAAAACATTTTTTCTAGGGACAGAAAACTGTAGGTAGGGAGAGTGTCAGTTTCTTTCACTGTGCAAGTCCTTGTTTCTAGGGACCTGGAAGGACAGTGAGTGAATTCTCCTTGTGCTATATTGTGCTTAAAAAAAACATTTTTTCTAGGGACAGAAAACTGTAGGTAGGGAGAGTGTCAGTTTCTTTCACTGTGCAAGTCCTTGTTTCTAGGGACCTGGAAGGACAGTGAGTGAATTCTCCTTGTGCTATATTGTGCTTAAAAAAAACATTTTTTCTAGGGACAGAAAACTGTAGGTAGGGAGAGTGTCAGTTTCTTTCACTGTGCAAGTCCTTGTTTCTAGGGACCTGGAAGGACAGTGAGTGAATTCTCCATGTGCTATATTGTGCTTAAAAAAAACATTTTTTCTAGGGACAGAAAACTGTAGGTAGGGAGAGTGTCAGTTTCTTTCACTGTGCAAGTCCTTGTTTCCAGGGACCTGGAAGGACAGTGAGTGAATTCTCCTTGTGCTATATTGTGCTTAAAAAAAACATTTTTTCTAGGGACAGAAAACTGTAGGTAGGGAGAGTGTCAGTTTCTTTCACTGTGCAAGTCCTTGTTTCTAGGGACCTGGAAGGACAGTGAGTGAATTCTCCTTGTGCTATATTGTGCTTAAAAAAAACATTTTTTCTAGGGACAGAAAACTGTAGGTAGGGAGAGTGTCAGTTTCTTTCACTGTGCAAGTCCTTGTTTCCAGGGACCTGGAAGGACAGTGAGTGAATTCTCCTTGTGCTATAGTGTGCTTAAAAAAAACATTTTTTCTAGGGACAGAAAACTGTAGGTAGGGAGAGTGTCAGTTTCTTTCACTGTGCAAGTCCTTGTTTCCAGGGACCTGGAAGGACAGTGAGTGAATTCTCCTTGTGCTATATTGTGCTTAAAAAAAACATTTTTTCTAGGGACAGAAAACTGTAGGTAGGGAGAGTGTCAGTTTCTTTCACTGTGCAAGTCCTTGTTTCCAGGGACCTGGAAGGACAGTGAGTGAATTCTCCTTGTGCTATATTGTGCTTAAAAAAAACATTTTTTCTAGGGACAGAAAACTGTAGGTAGGGAGAGTGTCAGTTTCTTTCACTGTGCAAGTCCTTGTTTCTAGGGACCTGGAAGGACAGTGAGTGAATTCTCCTTGTGCTATATTGTGCTTAAAAAAAACATTTTTTCTAGGGACAGAAAACTGTAGGTAGGGAGAGTGTCAGTTTCTTTCACTGTGCAAGTCCTTGTTTCTAGGGACCTGGAAGGACAGTGAGTGAATTCTCCTTGTGCTATATTGTGCTTAAAAAAAACATTTCTTCTAGGGACAGAAAACTGTAGGTAGGGAGAGTGTCAGTTTCTTTCACTGTGCAAGTCCTTGTTTCTAGGGACCTGGAAGGACAGTGAGTGAATTCTCCTTGTGCTATATTGTGCTTAAAAAAAACATTTTTTCTAGGGACAGAAAATTGTAGGTAGGGAGAGTGTCAGTTTCTTTCACTGTGCAAGTCCTTGTTTCTAGGGACCTGGAAGGACAGTGAGTGAATTCTCCTTGTGCTATATTGTGCTTAAAAAAAACATTTTTTCTAGGGACAGAAAACTGTAGGTAGGGAGAGTGTCAGTTTCTTTCACTGTGCAAGTCCTTGTTTCAAGGGACAGAGAAGGACACCTGAAGGTAGCCCTTATTGCTTTTTTCCCATCTCCCTGCAGGCCATCTATTAGAATGTCTGGAAGGCAAACAAGGAGAGGCAGACAGTCAGGAGGCAATAAAAGAGGGCAAGCAGGCTCTGTGTCTGGGGGCAACAGTGCTGGTCGTGGACGCGGTGCATTGTCATCAGCACATGGCCATGGGACACGCTTGTCCTTCTTTTCCGCAGCTGGACATGTTGAGCCACATCATGCCGAAGACTTGGTAGAGTGGATGACCAAGCCCTCCTCCTCCTCCTCATCCTCTCTCACCCAGGCTCAGGGTACTGGCAAAGCAGCTGCCAAAGCGTCCTCTTCCCTGGTATCAATGTCAGACTCATCATCAGTCACTCCTTCCCTAGACCCACCATGTCCTCCTCCTGAGGAGTCCCCCGAACTGTTTGAGCACAGTGTTGGGTACATGCTCCAGGAGGATGCCCAGCGTTTCGAAGGGTCTGATGATGAAACCCAGCTACAGGAAGGCAGTAGGGTGAGAGCAGACAGAGGGGATGCTCAAGAAGGACACCAATCTGGCAGTCATGTTCCAGCAGCTGCAGCATACTGCCAGATTGGCTCCAGTGATGAGGAGGGAGGGGATGATGAGGTCACTGACTCCACGTGGGTGCCTAATAGGAGAGAGGAGGAGGAGGATGAGGAGGAGGCACATCTCCAACGAGACAGGATGCCCTTTGGTGGCCAGCGTAAGGGCAGTACACCGACGGAATCACACCGCAGAGCTCCGCCTGTGCAGGGCGCTGCCTCTGCCCGTCATTCAAAAAGTTCCTTGGTGTGGGCCTTTTTTGAGGCTAGTGCATCAGATCGCACAGCTGCTGTTTGCAACATATGTCTCAAGCGTATATCGCGTGGCCAAAACATCAGCCGCTTGGGTACCACATGCCTGACCAGACATATGTTGACCTGCCATGCAGCTCGTTGGCAAGCCTACCTCAAAGACCCACACCAAAGAACAAAGCGGACCTCTCCTTGCACCGCATCAGCTGGGATCTCCAACCCCACTATAACTTCAGTCCTCTCTGAAACATGCACTGAGAGGAATGAAGGTGTAGAATTAGGTGTGTCACAGCCAAGTACTTGCGGCCACTCTGCTAGCAGTACACCGACGTCCGATTCTAGCAGGCAAATTTCCCTGCCCCAGCTGCTGGACCGTCGAAAGAAGTTCACTCCCAGCCATCCACATGCCCAGCGGTTGAATGCTAGCTTGGCTAAATTGCTAGCGCTTCAACTGCTGCCTTTTCAGTTGGTAGACTCGGCCCCCTTCCGTGAGTTTGTGCAATGTGCGGTTCCTCAGTGGCAGGTTCCCAAACGCCACTTTTTCTCACGGAAGGCTATTCCGGCTCTCTACCGGCATGTGGAAGGCAATGTCTTGGCCTCGCTGGACAGGGCGGTCAGCGGTAAGGTGCATATTACCGCTGACTCATGGTCCAGCAGGCATGGACAGGGACGTTACCTTTCTTTCACGGCCCATTGGGTCACTCTTTTGGCAGCTGGGAAGGATGCAGGACAAGGTGCAGTAGTGTTGGAGGTTGTCCCACCGCCACGCCTCCAAAATGCTACTACTGGTTGTGACACACCTCTCTCCTCCACCCCCTCCTCTTCTTCTTCCTCCATGGCCTCTTCCTGTGGTTTGTCCTATGAACCAGCGGTGCTCCGTAGCCGTTCACGGGGCTACGCAAGTACGCAGGCAAAAAGATGCCATGCCGTGCTTGCGCTGGTGTGTTTGGGGGACAGAAGCCACACTGGGGCAGAGGTCCTGTCTGCTCTGCAGGGCCAGGCCGAGAGGTGGTTGACGCCACGCCAGCTTAAGCCAGGAATGGTGGTTTGCGACAATGGCACCAACCTCCTCTCCGCCCTCCGACAGGGACAACTGACCCATGTGCCCTGTGTGGCTCACGTCCTTAACCTGGTGGTGCAGCGGTTCTTGGGCAGGTACCCGGGCTTACAGGATGTCCTGAGGCAGGCCAGGAAAGTCTGTGTGCATTTCCGCAGATCTTATAATGCCAGTGCTCGCCTGGCTGAGCTGCAAAAGGAGTTGAACCTGCCCAAGAACCGCCTTATATGTGACATGCCCACCAGGTGGAACTCAACGTTGGCCATGCTGCAGCGGCTGCACACGCAGCAGAGGGCCATCAATGAGTACCTGTGCGACTACGGCACCAGGACAGGGTCAGGGGAGCTTGGTTTTTTTTCTCCACGCCAGTGGGGCATGATCAGGGATGCATGCACTGTCCTGGCACCATTTGAGGAGGCCACGAGGATGGTGAGCAGTGACAGTGCATGCATCAGTGACACTGTACCTCTTGTCCACCTGTTGGAGCACACGCTGCGTGGAATAATGGACAGGGCACTTGAGGCAGAACAGAGGCAGGAAGAGGAGGACTTCCTTGCCTCTCAAGGCCCCCTTTACCCAGACAGTGTTCCTTCTGTCCCACCCATCGCACAGGAAGAGGAAGAGGAGGAGGAGGAGGAGGAGGAGGAGGATTGTGTCAGCATGGAGGTGGAGGCTGGCACTCAGCATCATCAGCAGCAGTCTTTTAGGGATGATTTACAGTCCCAAGAAACCAGTGGACTTGTACGTGGCTGGGAGGAGGTGGCTGCAGATCATGTCGTCCTTAGTGACCCAGAGGACTCCGGAGCGAATGCCTCAGCAAACCTACGCTGCATGGCCTCCCTGATCCTGCAAAGTCTGCGGAAGGATCCTCGTATTCTTCGGATCAAGGAGAGGGACCATTACTGGCTGGCCACTCTCCTTGATCCACGGTACAAGGGTAAGGTTGCGGACCTTATGTTACCGTCGCAGAGGGAGCAGAGGATGAGACAACTCCGGGAGGCCTTGCAGAAAGGTCTGTGCAACGCGTTCCCAGAGACTGGGAGGTTACAAACTCCTGGTCCAGGACAACGAGTTGCTGAGGCTTCGGCCAGTCAAAGAAGGAGCGGTGGGGAAGGTGGCCGTCTGACCGATGCGTTCAGACAATTCTTTAGTCCGCAGCCCCAAAGTATGATTGGTTCCAGCAACCATCGCCAGCGTCTGATAAACATGGTGCAGGAATATCTAGGGGCAAGGTCAGACTTGGACACCTTCCCCACCGAAAATCCTCTGGCTTACTGGGTCTTGAGGATGGATCACTGGCCAGACCTTGCACAGTATGCAATTGAGCTACTGGCCTGTCCTGCATCCAGCGTTCTTTCGGAACGCACATTCAGTGCTGCTGGAGGATTTGTCACGGATCACAGGGTGCGCCTGTCCACCGACTCGGTTGATCGACTGACTTTCATCAAGATGAACCAGTCTTGGATCACCACCAGCTACCACACACCTGATGCTGATATAACAGACTAATTGATTTTAACATGTCACGTCCCTTCAAGACTGATGCTGATGCTGAGTGCCTGTGCTGTTATGTTGACTGGCTATCCTCCTCCTCCGAGTCCTCAATGATACGATTGATGATGATAGCTTGGAAGATCATTTTTGTTTATGGGTGCCGCCACCAGTGGCTAAGGCCCAATTTTTCAGCCCCTGTTTTACAGGGGCGTGTACTTACAATTTTTTTAGCAATAATTTGCCATAGGGCTCATTGCTGTGCTCCAAGTACAGTATCTGTGAGGGGTTGTAGTGTTGTGCCACCAGTGCCTAAGGCCCAATTTTTCAGCCCCTGTTTAACAGGGGCGTGTCATTACAATTTTTGAAGCAATACTTTGCAACAGGGCTCATTGCTGTGCTCCAAGTACAGTATCTGTGAGGGGTTGTAGTGTTGTGCCACCAGTGCCTAAGGCCCAATTTTTCAGCCCCTGTTCAACAGGGGCATGCAATTACAATTCTTGATGTAATAATTCACAGCAGGGCCCATTCCTGCACCCACCAAGAGTAAGTCTGAGGGCTTACAGTGTTGTGGCAACGCCACCACCACCACCACCACGAAAGGCCCAATTTTTCAGCCACTGTTCAAAAGGGGCATGTAATTACAATTCTTGATCTAATAATTCACAGCAGGGCCCATTCCTGCACCCACCAAGAGTAACTCTGAGGGCTTACAGTGTTGTGGCAACACCACCACCACCACCACCACCACGAAAAGCCCAATTTTTCAGCCCCTGTTCAACAGGGGCATGCAATTACAATTCTTGATCTAATAATTCACAGCAGGGCCCATTGCTGCACCCACCAAGAGTAACTGTCAGGGCTTACAGTGTTGTGGCACCAGCACCACCATCAAAGCCCCAATTTTTACTACCACTGTTCAACAATTATATGTAATTAAAATTCCTGATATAATAGTTGACAGCAGGGCGTTCCAGCACCAACCAAGAGTAACTGTGAGTGCTTACAGTGTTGTGCCAACACCAACAACTAAGGGGCCTATTTCTGCAGAGTATATACGGCAGGTCCCTACTTTCAAACATCCAACTTACAAACGACTCCTACTTGCAAACGAAAGAAGACAACAGGAAGTGAGAGGAAATCTACCCCTAGGAAGGAAAATTCTCTCCTGTAAGAATAAATATGGGAGAAAGGTGTCTCCTCTGTACTGATGCTTTATCAGCAATCCTTGTTTCAAGAAAAACACCACATTTCAAAAACAGTTGTCATTGGGACGGAAAGTGAGGTGAAATGTTCTGAACAGGGGCACAGACAGCAAAACAAATGTTACAGGGGTGATAACCCTTACCTATGTTTCCCAAAAAGTTTAAAAATAGATTTTTGGGCTGGAGCTACAGTTCAACAATGTACCTGTTCAAAATTACAAACACATTCTACATAAGAACAAACCTACAGTCCCTGTCTTGTATGCACCGCCTGTATACGGCTGTTCAGAGTATATAGGGCCTTTTTTATTTTATGTGCGGGGTTCCCCTTAATATCCATATGTAGCGGGGTGTTCCCCTATATTGGGAAGAAACTACATTACCCATAACCCCATTCTTGTTGTGACGTTCCACCGCAGAGACTCATGGGAGGGGTTATTAGAGGAAGAGGCGGGGCCGGGCTCGGTCTCTTTGGCGACACGAGACTTCACGGACGGATCCTCCTGTGCGGATGTGTCGGAGGGGGCAAGGCCTGAAGCCTGAGGCCTTGCTCTGCACCGAAGAGCCTTCCATCCTCCCCTCTGCGAGCCTGGGTGGCATCTGACTTTGTGAGCTACCGCCTTGTCGGATCGGGGACCCGATCGTTGGAGAGATCGAGAGTGTGTGACACGGCCGGTGGAGGTTTTCCCGGACTGGATCCGTAGTCCGGCGGGTGAGAGGGCATAAGCCCAGCTTAGATACTGTTGCTGTGTATAGGCCTATAGACTGCCGTGGCCTACAAGTTATTTTCATACCCCTTGGATTACAAAGTTATACTCTGTTTAAGTGCACCACCATTACAGACCTGCCGGTGAAGAAAGAAGGACTAAGCTAAATATTAGAACCAGGCCTGGTGGGGATTCTAGCGTGTTTGATTGCTGCGCCATAGGGCACTTAGTTAACGGTCGCCCGTATGGCGCACTTGTAGCGTGTGTTACTATATAGTGTGTTAGAGTGGCAGGACGCTGCCCTTAGGAGTGATTGTTTAGAACTGTGATTATTGTTACCCCTTTTATTCATATTGAGAATTGATGAGTAAAACACTTTACCTATTACAATTCATTACTGTGTCCTTGCTTAGTTATTCTATTGCATAGGACATATCATTGATTGTTAGTACTAGCTGTGCCAGAAGGGGATAGAGCCTATTGCCGGGGGTTGGCGGAGCTGCACTCAGGGCCCAAATCTAATTCTGCGGCCTCCTTAGTTGGAGGTATCGCTACACGTGGGGGCTCGTCCGGGATCCTGATGCAGCAAGCGAACGCCAGAAGTGCCGGCATGGACCCCATGGATCCAAGAGCGGTAGAAGAGTGGTGCAAAGCCGCTAATACAGAGCCAAAACAGTCGATCGCCATTAGCCTTCCTGGCGAGAAATGGTCAAGTGAGACGGTAGAGGAACTGCTGAGTTCAGTGTCCCCAGATCACACACCGTGGGTGATAGACATGAAGACAGACCCAAACATCTCATATCAATACGCATTAGTGGAATATTGGGACGGGATGCCAGAGGCCTGTAAGCACAAGTGTCTGCGGACGCCAGACAACAGAACATTTAGGCTGGCGCACGCAATAACTGTAGAAAGGGAACCATCCCCTACGGGATCGCCACAGGCTGCGGCCCGAACTACACCTGAAAGAGAAGACAGGGCGCCACCTCCGGTGGCACCTGCATCGGCCACTGCTATATCACCAGAACTGATAAATGCAATAGGGGATTTGCTAGCCAAATGTCAGAAGACAAGTACGGTGCATGTGGAAACTAGCTACCGGAGACTAAAAATATTCTCAGGGAAGCTCCCTGTCCCGGCAGGGGAAGAAGATTTTGATACTTGGGTGGAACAGGCATTACAGGCAGTGGAGGCATGGGAGGTGCCGGAGGCACAGAAGAGGCAGCGAGTGTTAGAAAGCCTTAAAGGTGCAGCAGCAGAAGCAGTGAAAAGTTTCCGGTTTGGGAATGCAGGGTGCACGGCGCAGGATTGTCTAGCTATGCTGCAGGAAGAGTTTGGTCAATTAGACAAGGTGACAGAGACGGTCTACCAGTTTGAACACACGTTCCAAAAACCGGAGGAGAAACTTTCCGAGTATGTCAGAAGGCTAAACAGGCTGCTGTGCAAGATTGTGTTAAAGAAAGGGATGAAGCCCCAAGATGCCGATGCGGCAAGAATGAAGCAAGTCTTAAAGGGAGCGCTACGCTCCGATCCAGTCTGGCTGCACCTGAAAACCCTGGGAGGAGGAATGTTGCTGACTTATGCTGATTTAATAAAAATTATCAGAGATGAGGAGGCGCTGCAACAGGACCAGCAGAAGGATAAGACAAGTGTTGTACCCGCACAGGTGCTGGTCAATCCAGTGATGACCCCTGAAAGAGAGGCGGAGATAGACACCCTAAAAACTCAGATGTCCAAGGTATTAGAGATATTGACCTCTCTGATAGCAAAAGACACAGAGTGTCCCAAGAAGAAGGAAAGTCCAAGGAAGGAATTGTTCCCGATTGCCTCAGCACCCGAACCTTTACAAGAATGGGGAGATATAGTCTGCTTCAACTGTGGGGGAGTTGGCCACATTGCAGCCACATGTTCTAGTCCGAAGAAGAAGAGACCAGACAACCGCAAGCTGGCGGGAAACTTCAGAGGGCCCCGGTGAAGGAGTCAACCGGGTGCCCACCATCTTCAGTAAACTCCAAGCTGAATGCAAAGAAAAACAAAAAGAGAGATAGAACACCAAAGGGGAAACGTAATACCCCTCAACAAAGCTATACTCCAAGAAGAAGGGGGGAGACCCCTCAGGAGAGGCACGGCACCCCCCAAAGGAGGTGCCCACCCAAGAAAAATAATAGTACACCTCAGCGGGTTCCTACACCCATTAAAAGGAGGGAAGTCAGTGCATACCAGGCTCAAGAAAGGTTCAAGTCCAAAGGGAATAGGACAAGAGAGAGTCCAAAGGGAAAAGGTCTGAAGAAGGCAGCTCCTGCTGGACCATATCCAGAGAAGCTGGTAGGCCCATCCCCTATAGTGCCCATTCAAGTGGAGGGAGTCTACACCAGGGGCCTCCTGGACACCGGGGCACAAGTGACCCTACTATACCGGGACTTCTACGACAGGCACCTGAGTCATCTGCCTATCCAGAAGATAGAGGAGCTGGAAATATGGGGAATTGGAACCCAGAGTTTCCCTTACGACGGCTACTTTCCCGTCCAAATAACCTTTGACCCATCCGTGGCTGGGAAGGCCGAAGTGTTTGACACCCTGGCAGTTGTGTGTCCTAGGCCGCCTGGAGCCAACAAGAATTCCCTTATAATAGGGACAAACACGGACCTGGTCCGAAGACTCCTGACCCCTCTAGTGACGGAAGAAAGACAAGCAGCTACCAAGATCCATCCCATGCTGAAGACAGCCTACCAACGGCTGGTCCAAGAGCGGGAGACCCCTGGAGAGGAGATAGGGAAGTTGTGGAGACTTGGAAGAGAAGGGGTAGTGTTGCAGCCCGGTGAAGTAACCTGTCTCAGGGCCACTGTGAAGCTTACTTGGGAACAGCCTGGTCCCTTTGTCATGCTGGAGTCAGACCCAAGGGGTGAATCCTCAGGCCTGGAGGTGATACCGGAAGTGATTCCGCTGAAGGTCCTGAAGAAGGCCCATTATAGAGTTCCAGTGAGTGTTAGGAATACTATCAAAGACCCCATGGACATCCCAGCCAGAATGTTGCTAGGCCAGGTGAGCCCGGCGGCCCCTGTTACCCTGTCAGAAGTGAAGAGGACAGGTGAAGAAGCGGATGTTTGGGAGAAGCTGACCATGGAAAACCCGAATCTGTCCAGGGCTTGGAAAGAGAGAGCCAAGGCCCAGTTGAATAGATGGGAGAAGATCTTCTCTAGGGATGAATTTGATGTGGGGTGTGCAAGAAGTGCCACCCATCGGATCCGCCTCCAAGAAGATAAGCCCTTCCGAGAGAGAGTCAGGCGGGTCCCGCTAGCAGATCTGGAGGATCTGAGGGAACAACTTGCAGAACTCAAGAGGACTGGTGTGATACGGGAGTCCAGAAGCCCCTATGCCTCTCCCATAGTAGTGGTCCGAAAGAAGAATGGATCATTGAGGCTCTGTATTGACTACAGGACTCTCAACAGGAGAACCATACCTGACCAATACACCACTCCGAGGATAGAGGATGCCCTACAGAGCTTGTCTGGAGCCAAATGGTTCAGCGTTATGGATCTCAAGAGTGGGTACTATCAGATTCCGATGCACCCAGCAGACAAGGAGAAGACAGCTTTCATAACCCCAGTGGGGTTCTTCGAATTCGACCGGATGCCCCAAGGTCTGTCTGGAGCCCCAGCTACTTTCCAACGTCTCATGGAGAAGACAGTAGGGGACATGAACTTGATCGAAGTCCTTGTATACCTAGACGATGTCATTGTCTTTGGGAGAACCTTGGAGGAACATGAAGAGAGGCTGGAGAAAGTGTTGAGAAGACTCAGTGAGGAAGGACTTAAGCTTTCGCCTGAGAAGTGTCGGTTCTACCAGTCTTCTGTGAACTATCTGGGGCACATAGTATCTGAAGAAGGGGTGGCCACAGACCCTGAGAAATTGGAGGCAGTTACCTCCTGGCCACAGCCCACCACAGTAACAGAACTCAGATCCTTCTTGGGCTTCTGCTCCTACTATAGAAGGTTTGTGGAGGGATTTGCTCGAATTGCTAGACCATTGAATGAGTTGCTCAAGACTGAAGGAGAGGAGGATGGATCGGGGCCCAGGAGGCCAGGAGAGTCCATCAGAGATCAGTGGAATCAGAGGTGTGAAGAGGCTTTCCAGGAATTGAAGAGGAGCCTGACCACTGCACCAGTCTTGGCCTATGCAGACCCAACCAAACCCTATGAACTGCACGTGGATGCTAGTCACGACGGTCTGGGAGGAGTACTTTACCAAGAACATGAGGGGCAATTGCGGCCTGTTGCCTATGTGAGTAGAAGCCTGACCCCCTCTGAGAAGAACTACCCCACTCACAAGCTGGAGTTCCTGGCCCTCAAGTGGGCGGTAGTAGACAAGCTCAAAGACTACCTGTACGGAGCAGAGTTCACTGTGAAGACCGACAACAACCCCCTTACCTACCTGTTCACCACGGCCAAGCTGGATGCCACTGGACACAGGTGGCTAGCCGCACTGTCTGGATTCAACTTCAGCCTTAAGTATAGACCAGGAGTGGGGAATCGAGACGCAGACGCCTTGTCCAGAAGATCTCATTCCCCGACCATTGAAATAGAAGATTGGACCCAAGTGGCACCGGACGGGGTGCAGGCCCTTTGTCAAGGAGCTGCATTCCAAGCCCGAGGATGCTCCAGAGCAGAGGAAATAGGAGTTACCACGGTGGGAGTCCCCAAACACTACTGTGGAGTAGCTCAATTGGAAGAGGGCAACCTACCAAGATTGTCCAAAAAGGAATTAAGATGTGACCAATTGGAAGACCCTATGGGGAGATTGGTCCTGGAGGCCTTGGAAAATCAGGATCCAAACATACTCATGCGTCAACCCTCCAAAGAAGCTCGCCTACTGAGGAAGGAGTGGGATAGGTTGCAGTTGCATCAGGGAGTGGTCTACCGAAGGGGCCCCTCTGATGATTCAGAAGATAAGTGGCAGATGTTCCTCCCAGAGAAACATCGGGAGACTGTTTTGATGGCCTTGCATGACAATCATGGCCACCTAGGGGCTGAAAGGACTTTTCAACTTGTCAGAAGTCGGTTCTATTGGCCCTGCATGAGGGCAGAGGTAGAGGAGTACTGCCACTCATGTGCGCGATGCATCCAGAGGAAGACTTTGCCCCATCAAGCTGCCCCAATGGGCCATCTACAGAGCCAAGGGCCTATGGACCTGGTGTGCATTGACTTTCTCTGCCTCGAACCCGACCTGAGTGGACTAGGAAATGTTCTGGTGATAACCGACCATTTCACCCGGTATGCCCAGGCCTTCCCCACCAAAGATCAGAAGGCCTCCACCGTGGCCAAGGTACTTATGGAGAAGTATTTTGTCCATTATGGGCTGCCACAGAGACTCCATTCAGATCAAGGGAGGGACTTCGAGAGTAAGCTGATCCGGAAGCTCTTGGATTCGTTGGGAATCAGGAAGACTCGAACTACACCTTACCATCCTCAGGGAGATGCTCAGCCGGAAAGGTTCAACCGAACCCTGCTCAACATGTTGGGGACTCTGGAAAGCGAGAAAAAGCAACATTGGAGCAAACACATAGCAGCCATGGTACATGCTTACAACTGCACCATCAGTGATGCTACAGGCTATTCCCCATATCGACTCATGTTTGGGAGAGAAGCGAGACTACCGGTGGACCTGGCTTTTGGCACCTCACTGGACCATTCCTCCGTCACCTCTCACAGAGGATATGTGGATAGGCTCAGACACAGCCTGAAAGTAGCCTATGAACAAGCTCAAGCGGCCTCAGATCAAAGGGGAGCTCGGAATAAAAAAAATTACGACCTGAAGGTCCGGGTACAAGACCTACAGCCCGGGGATCGAGTACTGTTGCGCAATCTGGGAGTCCCCGGAAAGCACAAGCTTGCAGACAGATGGAGATCTGAACCTTATGTCATCTGCAGGAAGTTGCCGGGCCTACCTGTCTACAAGGTGAAGCCAGAGGGAAAGGTAGGCCCACTGAAGACATGGCATCGAAACCACCTGCTTCCACTGACGGAGGCAGTTAGAATACCTTCCGTGGGAGACTCCCCTGCACCGGCCTCTATCTTGGATACTCCTAGACCGCACACTCGGTCACAGACCTCCCGAGCTGGAAATGGAGAAGCCTCCCAACTTAGTGGGGATGAAGAAGGAGAGCTTGATTGGCTGTGGTCTTCCCCAACTCCAGGAACTTCTATCATAGATCTTCCAGTCACCCAAGATACCACAGATGAAACGCTGAACCCAGAGGCTACAGAATTCATCCCTTTCAGTCCTTCAACAGATTACTGGGAAGATGCCCATGATAGTTACTCCGAGGAAGAGGAGCCTGAGGCGCCAGAGCCAGAGATTCCAAGAGAGCAAAGAGCTCGAAGAGTCATTCAACCTCCTAAGAAGCTGACCTACCCCCAGATGGGGAACAGTTCGGAAGACTCTGTGGTCACTGCTAGGAGAAATGCTGAGATTCCGGATCCCTCCACTGTCCATTTGGTGGAGGGCAACCCCAGCTCACTCTCTGGCACAGTTAGTCAGACCACCCAAGATAATGTGACCTGTGGGCAAGGGAATTCAACCCCTCAGTTATGGTGGGAATCCCCTATCCCAACATCGTTTTCAGAATTGTCCAATGTTGTATATAGTTGTTGCTAAAATTTATCTTTGGGGACCAAAGAGTTTAAGTGGGGGGAGTGTGTAGCGGGGTGTTCCCCTATATTGGGAAGAAACTACATTACCCATAACCCCATTCTTGTTGTGACGTTCCACCGCAGAGACTCATGGGAGGGGTTATAAAAGGAAGAGGCGGGGCCGGGCTCGGTCTCTTTGGCGACACGAGACTTCACGGACGGATCCTCCTGTGCGGATGTGTCGGAGGGGGCAAGGCCTGAAGCCTGAGGCCTTGCTCTGCACCGAAGAGCCTTCCATCCTCCCCTCTGCGAGCCTGGGTGGCATCTGACTTTGTGAGCTACCGCCTTGTCGGATCGGGGACCCGATCGTTGGAGAGATCGAGAGTGTGTGACACGGCCGGTGGAGGTTTTCCCGGACTGGATCCGTAGTCCGGCGGGTGAGAGGGCATAAGCCCAGCTTAGATACTGTTGCTGTGTATAGGCCTATAGACTGCCGTGGCCTACAAGTTATTTTCATACCCCTTGGATTACAAAGTTATACTCTGTTTAAGTGCACCACCATTACAGACCTGCCGGTGAAGAAAGAAGGACTAAGCTAAATATTAGAACCAGGCCTGGTGGGGATTCTAGCGTGTTTGATTGCTGCGCCATAGGGCACTTAGTTAACGGTCGCCCGTATGGCGCACTTGTAGCGTGTGTTACTATATAGTGTGTTAGAGTGGCAGGACGCTGCCCTTAGGAGTGATTGTTTAGAACTGTGATTATTGTTACCCCTTTTATTCATATTGAGAATTGATGAGTAAAACACTTTACCTATTACAATTCATTACTGTGTCCTTGCTTAGTTATTCTATTGCATAGGACATATCATTGATTGTTAGTACTAGCTGTGCCAGAAGGGGATAGAGCCTATTGCCGGGGGTTGGCGGAGCTGCACTCAGGGCCCAAATCTAATTCTGCGGCCTCCTTAGTTGGAGGTATCGCTACACATACAAGACCCAAAGGGGCTGGTAATGGGCTGGGGTAGGGGGGGGGGTCATGGGGTAGCTATGCCATTTTTCTTAAAGATTTTCATCCATATTACCGGGACCAGACATTACATTAAAGCCGCAAGAAGTTTTAAATGGCTTTTTTTTCCTTTAGAAGTGTCATTTTGTGCAGGGACAGTTCTAAACACGGGAAACACGTGGCACTTCACAGGCATACTTTAGACACCCCCCAGGTACGATATTTAAAGGAATATTTGACTTTTTTTTTTCACTTTATGCATCATTAAAATGACTGCTCCCGAAAAACGACCGTTTTTAAAACTTCTTTTTGCATTGATACATGTCCCCTGGTGCAGAACCCGGGTTCCCAAACCCTTTTTAGGACAATAACATGCATAATAGTTGTTATAATTAGCACTTTAGAATTCGAACATTCGCATCCATTGTATTTAATAGGGTTCTAATGTTCGTACGAACTTTCGGTCCGTTCGCGGGTTCTGGTGCGAACCGAACCCGGGGGTGTTCGGCTCATCACTACAACTGGCACTACAATAACCCCAAATTTGGGGTTTCTATCACCAAGTAACCCCGTTGTAATGCTAGTTCTACTGTGTTTGCATACCAAATTTGGGGTTTCTAGCTATAAGTGGCCCCGAGATACGTGGCCCCAAAGTCGGGTCACAAAATGTCATTCTCTGCTGCAGAAAAGTACTTGACATATCGCCCATATCTGGGGGTCACTTGGTGCTAGGAACCCCATAACTTGTGGCAGGTGACGTGGCAAGTGGACAATCCACAACTTGGTCACGTGGCAGGTCACGTGATACTCGTGGCCGTTCACGTGGCACTCGTGGCAGGTCACGTGGCAGGTCACGTGACACTCGTGGCCGTTCACGTGGCACTCGTGGCCGGTCCCGTGGCACTCGTGGCCGGTCACGTGGCACTCGTGGCAGGTGTTGTGGCAAGTGGACAATGACATACAGCATATGTACTTGCCTTGCGATCGACATCCGTGACAGCCATTTCACATCTTTTTTTTTATGTGACAGATGTATATAAGTAAGTAAATAACCTTCTTCCAAAATTTATAATTCAAATAGAAAAGATTAGAACAGAATAGAAAAAAAATATAATTTAGAAGAATAAAATAGAAAGAATATACAACCATCTTCTGAAATTCGAATTTCGAATAGAATAAATTTGAATTTCGAATAGTATGAATTCAAATTTTTTAATTAATTAATTTTAACTTTGGATAGAAAAGATTATAATAAAATAGAAAATAGACTAGAAAAACAATAACCTCAAATTTGGGGTTTCTATCACCAAGTAACCCCGAGATACATGGACCCAAATTCGGGTCACAAAATATTTTCTAATCTGGTTGAAATAGTTTCAAATGCAGTTGAAATAATTTTGAATCATGTTGATACTATTTCAACCGGATTCGAAAATATTTTGCGACCCGATTTTGGGTCCATGTATTTTGGGGTTACTTGGTGATAGAAACCCAAAATTTGGAGATCTTGTAGTGCTATTTCTACTGTGTTTGCATACCAAATTTAGGGTTTCTAGCTACAAGTGGCCCCGAGATATGTGGCCCCAAAATCGGGTCGCAAAATGTCATTCTCTGCTCCAGTAAAGTGCTTGACATTTTGCGACCCGATTTTGGGTCCACGTATCTCGGGGTCACTTAGTGATAGAAACCCCAAATTTGGTATGCAAACACAGGAGAACTAGCACTACAACATCCCCAAATTTGGGGTTTCTATCGCCAACTAACCCCGAGATACGTGGACCCAAAGTCGGGTCGCAAAATATTTTTGAATCCGGTTGAAATAGTTTCAAATGCGGTTGAAATAGTTTTAAATGCGGTTGAAATAATTTCGAATCATGTTGATACTATTTAAAGCGGATTCGAAAATATTTTGCGACCCGACTTTGAAAAAAAAATGAAATTGATTCTAACAGTCTGCAGGAGATCTGCAAAAAAAAAAAAAAAAGTGAAATGGCTGTTAATAGTCTACAGGAGATCTGCTAAAAAATAAATAGATGCTAATAGTCTGCAGGAGACCTGGTGAGAAAACTAAATAGATAATAATAGTCTGCAGGAGATCTGCAAAAAATAAATAAATAAATGCTAATAGTCTGCAGGAGACCTTATGTAAAAAATAGTAATCTGCAAAAAAAATTAAACATGAAATAGATAGTATCTATATTCTATTCTATTCTATTGTTTTTCTAGTGTATTCTCTATTTCTATTCTAATCTATTCTATCCAAAGTTAAAATTAATTAATTACATTTTTTTTCATTCCTACTATTCGAAATTCAAATTTATTCTATTCGAAATTCGAATTTCATAAGATGGTTGCATATTCTTTCTATTTTATTCTATTAAATTATATTTTTTTTCTATTCTGTTCTAATCTTTTCTATTTGAATTATAAATTTTGAAAGATGGTTAGTTACTTACATCTGTCACCTAAAAAAAAGATGTGAAATGGCTGTCATGGATGTCGATCACAAGGCAAGTACATATGCTGTATGTCATTGTCCGAGTGCCACGTGACCGGCCACGAGTGCCACGTGACCAAGTTGTGGATTGTCCACTTGCCACGTCACCTGCCACAAGTTATGGGGTTCCTAGCACCAAGTGACCCCCAGATAGGGGCGATCTGTCAAGTGCTTTTCTGCAGCAGAGAATTAAATTTTGTGACCCGACTTTGAGGCCACGTATCTCGGGGCCACTTATAGCTAGAAATCCCAAAATATTTGGTATGTAAACACATTACAACTGGCACTACAATAACCCCAAATTTGGGGTTTCTATCACCAAGTAACCCCGTTGTAATGCTAGTTCTACTGTGTTTGCATACCAAATTTGGGGTTTCTAGCTATAAGTGGCCCCGAGATACGTGGCCCCAAAGTCGGGTCACAAAATGTCATTCTCTGCTGCAGAAAAGTACTTGAAATATCGCCCATATCTGGGGGTCACTTGGTGCTAGGAGCCCCATAACTTGTGGCAGGTGACGTGGCAAGTAGACAATCCACAACTAGGTCACGTGGCAGGTCACGTGGCACTCGTGGCCGTTCACATGGCACTCGTGGCAGGTCACGTGGCACTCGTGGCCGGTGTCGTGGCACTCGTGGCCGGTGTCGTGGCACTCATGGCAGGTGTTGTGGTAAGTGGACAATGACATACAGCATATGTACTTGACTTGCGATCGACATCCGTGACAGCCATTTCACATCTTTTTTTTTATGTGACAGATGTATATAAGTAAGTAAATAACCTTCTTCCAAAATTTATAATTCAAATAGAAAAGATTAGAACAGAATAGAAAAAAAATATAATTTAGAAGAATAAAATAGAAAGAATATACAACCATCTTCTGAAATTCGAATTTCGAATAGAATAAATTTGAATTTCGAATAGTATGAATTCAAATTTTTTAATTAATTAATTAATTTTAACTTTGGATAGAAAAGATTATAATAAAATAGAAAATAGACTAGAAAAAACAATAACCCCAAATTTGGGGTTTCTATCACCAAGTAACCCCGAGATACATGGACCCAAATTCGGGTCACAAAATATTTTCGAATCCGGTTGAAATAGTTTCAAATGCAGTTGAAATAATTTCGAATCATGTTGATACTATTTCAACCGGATTCGAAAATATTTTGCGACCCGACTTTGGGTCCATGTATTTTGAGGTTACTTGGTGATAGAAACCCAAAATTTGAAGATGTTGTAGTGCTAGTTCTACTGTGTTTGCATACCAAATTTGGGGTTTCTAGCTACAAGTGGCCCCGAGATATGTGGCCCCAAAATCGGGTCGCAAAATGTCATTCTCTGCTCCAGTAAAGTGCTTGACATTTTGCGACCCGACTTTGGGTCCACGTATCTCGGGGTCACTTAGTGATAGAAACCCCAAATTTGGTATGCAAACACGGAAGAACTAGCACTAGAACATCTCCAAATTTTGGGTTTCTATCACCAAGTAACCCCAAAATACATGGACCCAAAGTCGGGTCGCAAAATATTTTCGAATCCGGTTGAAATAGTATCAACATGATTCGAAATTATTTCAACTGCATTTGAAACTATTTCAACCGGATTCGAAAATATTTTGTGACCCGAATTTGGGTCCATGTATCTCGGGGTTACTTGGTGATAGAAACCCCAAATTTGGGGTTATTGTTTTTCTAGTCTATTTTCTATTTTATTATAATCTTTTCTATCCAAAGTTAAAATTAATTAATTAATTAAATGTAGCGGCCTCACCCTCTCTCCATCTTTATCGGTTACACACCAACTCATGTCTAGGGGTTCCTGGGTTGTGAGAGTGAGATGCGCCACGGCCCATGTCCTCCCCATTGTAGTAGGGAGGTGAAGGCCACTTCCTGATGTTTCCTCGGGCCGGTGTGTTCTGTGAATGCACTGAGTCTGTAATTGCAAGCTCACCAGCCTCCCCTTTGCTTCCAGTAACTGGAGTTCACACACCGGAGAAAGGTCCAACACTTGTTTATTTGACACTCCAATACGCAAAGCACAATAAACAGTTCTTTTGCAGCAAACTGGTTGGGACCTATAACCTTGCCAACGGTGGGGCGAGCAGATCGAGGCACTTCCTAAAGTTTGAGTTCTATGCCACTGTACTATGACCAGCGGCGCCTAAGCCAATCCGGCTGTTACAGAACAGGAAGGATGGGGTCTCTTCCAGCAACCCCTATGAACAGCAATGGAGCCCTCTTCGATACGCTGTGGCCCCTATCAGGGGGATGTGTCCTCCCAAGAGAGTTCCCAGAGGCCCACTGTCACCGGGTTGGTGCTGCTCCGGGTCTCCAGTGGGTAACCTCCCCGGCCTCCTCACCTCAGGTACGAGTCCCTCCGCTCAGGGACCCTCGGACAGTCCACCCTAGCGGGACCCAGTCGAAGGTACTGGGCCCCAGGCCTCCTCGATAGTACCTCACCCCAGGCTAAAGGTGCCTGGGATGGACGCCAACATGACTCCGGACCAGGCCATGGGCACCTGGACCAGACTCCTGGATCTCCCGCACCCAGGCCTAAGGGCCCTGGGTGCAGACCGCAACCCTCCTCCTCCGAGGACCTCCTTCTCCGCAAGACGACGACGACCTCGTGGTCAGGGCGTCTCCCCCTTTTATCTCCTCCCTTCAACGGCCCGGCGGGTTCCCCGCCCCAGCCATACCATCTCCGGGAAGAGACCAAACAGGGAGCACTGCAGGGGATGATTCTACCTGAAGCCCGTGGGTACCCCGCCACCCACAGGCAAAGGAGAATATTACATCCTCCAATCCTCCACGAAACAAAAAGGGGTCTGAATCCTAACACAATTATACACCTGGGTTACACTATTGCCCAGGTGTATCCCATCAATTTGAGGACCCCGCTACATAAAAAATTTGAATTCATACTATTCGAAATTCAAATTTATTCTATTCGAAATTCGAATTTCAGAAGATGGTTGTATATTCTTTCTATTTTATTCTTCTAAATTATATTTTTTTTCTATTCTGTTCTAATCTTTTCTATTTGAATTATAAATTTTGGAAGAAGGTTATTTACTTACTTATATACATCTGTCACATAAAAAAAAGATGTGAAATGGCTGTCACGGATGTCGATCGCAAGGCAAGTACATATGCTGTATGTCATTGTCCACTTACCACAACACCTGCCATGAGTGCCACGACACCGGCCACGAGTGCCACGACACCGGCCACGGTGCCACGAGTGCCACGTGAACGGCCACGAGTGCCACGTGACCTGCCACGTGACCTAGTTGTGGATTGTCTACTTGCCACGTCACCTGCCACAAGTTATGGGGCTCCTGGCACCAAGTGACCCCCAGATATGGGCGATATTTCAAGTACTTTTCTGCAGCAGAGAATGACATTTTGTGACCCGACTTTGGGGCCACGTATCTCGGGGCCACTTATAGCTAGAAACCCCAAATTTGGTATGCAAACACAGTAGAACTAGCATTACAACGGGGTTACTTGGTGATAGAAACCCCAAATTTGGGGTTATTGTAGTGCCAGTTGTAATGTGTTTACATACCAAATATTTTGGGATTTCTAGCTATAAGTGGCCCCGAGATACGTGGCCTCAAAGTCGGGTCACAAAATTTAATTCTCTGCTGCAGAAAAGCACTTGACAGATCGCCCCTATCTGGGGGTCACTTGGTGCTAGGAACCCCATAACTTGTGGCAGGTGACGTGGCAAGTGGACAATCCACAACTTGGTCACGTGGCACTCGTGGCCGGTCGCGTGGCACTCGGACAATGACATACAGCATATGTACTTGCCTTGTGATCGACATCCATGACAGCCATTTCACATCTTTTTTTTTATGTGACAGATGTAAGTAACTAACCATCTTCCAAAATTTATAATTCAAATAGAAAAGATTAGAACAGAATAGAAAAAAAATATAATTTAGAAGAATAAAATAGAAAGAATATACAACTATCTTCTGAAATTCGAATTTCGAATAGAATAAATTTGAATTTCGAATAGTATGAATTCAAATTTTTTAATTAATTAATTAATTTTAACTTTGGATAGAAAAGATTATAATAAAATAGAAAATAGACTAGAAAAACAGTAACCCCAAATTTGGGGTTTCTATCACCAAGTAACCCCGAGATACATGGACCCAAATTCGGGTCACAAAATATTTTCGAATCCGGTTGAAATAGTTTTAAATGCAGTTGAAATAATTTCGAATCATGTTGATACTATTTCAACCGGATTCGAAAATATTTTGCGACCCGACTTTGGGTCCATGTATTTTGGGGTTACTTGGTGATAGAAACCCAAAATTTGGAGATGTTGTAGTGCTAGTTCTACTGTGTTTGCATACCAAATTTGGGGTTTCTAGCTACAAGTGGCCCCGAGATATGTGGCCCCAAAATCGGGTCGCAAAATGTCATTCTCTGCTCCAGTAAAGTGCTTGACATTTTGCGACCCGACTTTGGGTCCACGTATCTCGGGGTCACTTAGTGATAGAAACCCCAAATTTGGTATGCAAACACAGAAGAACTAGCACTACAACATCTCCAAATTTGGGGTTTCTATCACCAAGGAACCCCGAGATACATGGACCCAAATTCGGGTCAAAAATATTTTTAGATTCGAAAAAATTCGGATTCGGTTAAATTCGTTAGTATTGTAATTCGGTAATTCGGATGCATCCGAATGTCCGAATAATGAAAAGTTTGTCCGAATTTCGATTCGGAACGAAACGAAATGCACATGTCTACTATACATACATCTTTACCTTAAGTAGAATACCTTCTAGGTGGAAAAGGGATTGTCTGATGTACTGCTATCTAAATAAGGGCTAAATATCATGACTTTATTCAAGCCAAGGGGGTAGTAGCATATAAAGTATAGATCCATAATAACTCCTGTTGTAGTAGGCTTTTATTCCAATCTCCCTTATAATCCCCCCTTCGGTCTTGATAAATCCTATCTAATGTCACAAATGTAACCTTAGGTACCTGATAATTGTCTTTCTCAGCTACATGTCTACCCAGCGTGATGTAGCCGTTCCTTGTTTCCATGGCATGTGCATGATTTGATATTCTTTTCCACCATGCACTTTTTATTTTACCTACATAGTATGCACCACAAGGGCTCATAAATTGGAAAATCACTCCTGTGGTGTTGCAGTAATAAAATGATTTGGAGCATATTTTTTTACCATTAGGTAGTATAATGGAATTGTCAGTACAACCATAACGACAAAAGCTACAGCTTTCACATATAAGGCCTCATGCCCACGGACGTTTTTACAGCCGCGTTTTTGAGCGTTTTTTACAGCTTAAAAATGCCTGTCCATGTTAGTCTATAGCTTCATGCCCACCTAGGCGTTTTTGAGCTGCAAATAGCATAGGCGTTTTTAAGCTGTAAAAAAAACCCAGGACCAGTGCGTTCTCCGGCTTCGGCGTTAGGCATAAAAAAAGCGAAGCGTTAAAAAACACGCAAAAATGCCGCAATTGCGTTTTTGAGCTCCGGCGTGTTTTTTTTTGTTTTTTTTTCAAAAAAAATATGGTCAAAAAATGTATACAATAATGGACAGGCGTTTTTAAGCTGTAAAAAACGCGGCTTGTGCAAGGATCACCTCTAGAAGTACCCTTAAATTTACTTTGTACTAGTTTAATCTGCCAACAAAGGCACTTGTTTGTATGTAATTTCAGGTCTTCCAGCTACAAATTTCCCTACTTTGGTGTCTAATGTTAGGAGGGCCCAGTATTTTGAAATAATTTATTTTATTCTTAATATGTTGGTTTGTGTATCTTGTAATAATCCAATTTGGAAGTATCTGATCGTTTTTGATATAATAGACCAGAACGCTAGTGTTGATCTGCCCTATTAATGGCTTTTTTAGACACGTCTTACTGCTTCCTTTTTAAAACTACTGATGTGAGAATAGTTACATAATTTTAAACATAATTATTGGCTATAAGGGATTAAATTTACTAAAAGTTTTTGATAAAAAAAATACTGTAGCTCACAAAATGGTGTTTCCTGCTGTATTTTTGCAAAACAAGGTGCTCTCTAGACATCTGGATATACCAACATATACTTCAATGACCAGAAAAGTGGTACGTTCAGGGTGATATGACATAGTAAAAGTAAGATTGCATGTGTTGGGATTCAAATTTGACAGACAACTATGTATTTTTGTTACAGATCAATCCCAGATGCTAAAGATGTGGTCTATGTACTTGTGCCATGCCAAAATGTGGCACGCGTGCATAAACGGTCCATGGAGGAATTCCTACTCCCACTCCCCCAGGTACAGCTTGGCTTAGGATGGGACACAACATGTCCCCATTGCTACGTCCTGCATCTGGAGGTAGTGGGAGCTATCATATCAGAAAACATTGTGAGCTAGCACAAATCTTAACACATCAAGAAATAATTTGTTAAACTCAAATTCCTTTGGACTGCTCTGCTGTAAGAACTGTCCAATACCCCAGAGACCTTTATCATAAGGGATAGAACCATATAAAGCCTCTACATCAATTTCACCAAAATAGTTTTTTCAGGAATAACCAAGTATTTAATGATTTTTAAAAACTGATAGTATCTTTTACAAACAAAGGCAGACAACACAAAAGGTCTCAAATTAGGGTTGTCACCTCATCCCTTTAAAACCGAACACATATTAATTACACAAAGGGGAGAAGGTGCTGAGGAGGGTCTACAGAGTAAGGTCTCTCGCATCCCAGTGACTAAATGTGCGGAAAGGATTCCTCTTGGGACTCTTAAAGGAAAGATTACTCTGATAGTAAATGCATAGAACAAAAGGGTGAAGTAAGGGTTGTTTATTCAACAAAAATGGGGTAGTAGATGAATATAATCTACAAAGCATGAAACAATTGGTATGACATGGGGGGATGCGAACACAATGACATGCAATACATAAATTGAAACAATTAAGGACACCATATAATTACAGAAACATAAATGATGAAACCAACGCGTTTCGAAAATATTATTTTCTTCTTCAGGGAAATGATTGTGTCGGCAAAGGATTAGCATGTCTAAAATTGAAAAAGACATTAATGAACAACAAATATACATGAAACGGTTAGTATTAAGTAATATTGTTCTTATTTCTAAAGTTTGCTGACCATATGTGTTGGCTTGAAAGTCATAATGTTGCATCCATTGGGGATAAAAGCAAAACAACAGGGATGCCTCTGCTTCCAAGGAGCTGCGTCCCACCAGTGTCCGGTGACCAGGGGGCAACCAGAGTGCAGACCCCCTCGGGAGAGATTCCCCAACAAGGGGCACGGGGCGCTGATGGTTGAAGATGTGCGTGAAGGTCAAAGTTTAAAGGTATTCACTGTGAAGAGTGGAGACAGGGGAGGATATTGTATGTCTGCTGGACTGGGAAGTATATAGTATATACGTAGTATAAAAATATATAGGGTGTATGAGCCCTGTGTGTCTGCAGTGAGTACACACCAGGGTCCGTACTGGTAGTGGTTACTATACCTGTGGAAGAGTCCAGGATGCAACAGGCTTGCTGGAATGCACTTGGGGTCCCTTGCACCTGGTGGGGTGCATGTATTCAAATGAGGGGCCGCTTCGGAGGACAGAAAAAAACCCTGTAAGAGGGGGGAGGGAATGAAGCTCCCCTGGAGGTGGTCCTCTGAGATGTCAAGAGAGAGATGGAGGAAGGGGAAGTATTTTGTTTGACACCCTGCAGTTCCTTGCCTATATGTGGGGTAATCAAAAGTGTAATGATTTGTGCATGTCCAGGCTGTGGATAGGGTATATTGCGGTATGCTAGTATAAATATATTGGGGTATAAAAGCAAGATGTTCCCCCTTCCATGTGGAGGGGGGAGGGCTTGTCGAGGCATATAGCGCCTGGGACAAAAAAAATTAAAAATGTAAATGTAGATTACCTTAGGCAGGATCAGAGAGGCGGCGTGTGCATAGCACCGTCGGTTGTGTGGATATCAGCTGGTGGAGTGAGTGTAACTGGCCTGCATTTAAATGGTGAAGTACATGGGGTAAAGGTCGCGCAGTGACCAATCAAACGCAGCCAGCAAGGAGTGGCTACGAGAGCACTGGGAAGACATGCCCCCCGGGCCGTCGGCGCGCACTCCCGCCCCTATCGCCGAACTGGTTGGCATGGAGATGGAAATGAACAAGCTGAGGAGGCTGTGCAGGCGCCCGATGTGGGAGTGACATCAGGCGTGTAGGGGAGAGGGGCGTGGACCCGCGCCGGTGACCTGTGGCGCAGATGGCAATGGAGCGCAGCCAAGGGAATCCAGGCTGGCTCCTCCTATCTTTGAAAGAAGCCGCCCATGCAAAATAATGCATATGACGGCCCTTCTGCACTGAGTGGAGAAACTCAGAGGGGGGGGCACGCAGCGGGCACATCCAGCCAATCGGGCATAGGTGGGAGTGGGGGGGGCTGCACAGCATGGGAAAGCAGAGGCATGAGAGGCAAAGTAAATGACAGTGGTGGTGTGACGAAAAACAACCAAAAGGACATTAAAAAGGAACTAATTAAGAAAACCTTTGCAGGAACATAAATGTGTGTTAAAAAAGCCAAAGCCATATAGAAACCACATAAAAATATTGAAAACATATCAGAAAAGATGGAATATCTAGTTCTCTATATGTTGACATAGTCCAGTTAAAAAACCGATGGGACATAAATAAGGATAAAATGGTACTGCTGATGCACTAAAGAAGGTAAGGGGGGGAGGGGAAGGGGGGTGATGAAGGGGAGGGGGTGGCCCAGGAACCCCTAATAGTGCACTATATACATGGTCTGTATCTGAAAAACCGGTCTGGGAAGAAAATAGTAAAGGCATGTAGTAGTAATATTTCAGTGCATTGATTCTGGCTCCCATTCAGAGCCCCCTGATTCAAAACCCTCCAGGAAGGGTCTGTAGGAGATAGAGCCATTGAGTCCTGTGGGTTGTGTGGAATTTAATCTGAAAATCCATTTCTGCTCAAGTTGTAGAAGGGTTTTGTTGGTATCACCCCCTCTCATGCCAGTATGGACCCTGTCAATAAGCAAGAATGAAAATTTGGGATGAATGCCCTCATGTACTTTGGTAACATGTCTACCCAATGGTAGGTTGGGGTTGCAAGTTTTAATTGCTGTAATATGTTTATAGGCTCTACGCCAAAATTCTTGGATAGTTTTGCCTACATAGAAGCTGGAGCATTTGCATGTTAGGAGATATACAACCCCACTGGTCTTGCAGTTCGCATAGTGAGATGTTCATGAATTGACAATAGTTGCAGCCACCACATGTAAAGGTGCCTTTATTTTTACAGGGATTGCGTTTGCCGTCCCCTTTGAATTCACTGCAGACGAGTTGGTCTCGGAGGGATACAGCCCGCCTGTATGTGAAAGCTGGGGTGGCTGGTACAAATGAGACAACTAATGGGTCCATGGTTAACATGTGCCAGTATTTGGTGATTGTTCTTTTAATTGCTAGGTGCTGGTTGGAGAACTTGGTGATGATGGAAATAGGGTTGACTTTTATCTTTTTCGATGCCGAGTTGTATAGTATGTCATCCCGTGTTGTAGTGCACACTCTTTTGAATGCTTTTTTCAGACATTTGTTTGAATATCCCCGAGCCAGTAAACGGGTTCTGAGTATATCCGCTTCCTGTTTAAACATTTTGTCATCAGTGCAATTTCTTCTTGTGCGCAGGTACTGACTATAGGGAATTGAACAGATTGTTGGTTGTGGGTGAAAACTGTTGGCGTGAAGTATGGAGTTGCCAGCAGAGGGTTTCCTAAAGAGACTGGTGGAGAGGTGTCCATCACTGCCCTTGTGGATGGTCACATCAAGGAAAGTGATGGACTCAATATTCCATGTCATGGTGAAGGTTAGGTTGAAATTATTTTGATTGAGATGTTGAAGGAAATCTGGCAAGATGTCAGTGGGGCCCCTCCACACGAGTAGAATGTCATCTATGTAGCGACACCACATGACCACACTCTCCATGTATGGGGCAAACAGTGTGGATTGGTTGAGCATCCGTTCCCACTCCCCCAGGTACAGGTCGGCGTACGACGGGGCACAGGATGTCCCCATTGCCACGCCCTGTACCTGGAGGAAGTGGGATCCGTTGAAGGTAAAGAAGTTGTGGCGTAGGATGAATTCCAAAGCTGCCACGAGAAACTGGTTGTTTTTTCTCGTATTTGCTGTTTTGTGCAATTACATGTTGTATGCATGCAAGGCCCTTGTCGTGTGGTATGGAGCTGTATAGGGCCTCCACATCTAGTGCCACAAGCACTGATGCTGGAGAGACCGAGAGCCCATCTAGGCTCTGTAGTAGGTGTGGGGTGTCTCTAATATAGCTCGGAAGGCTGAGAACGTGGGGACGAAGTTAGCCATCTACAAACCTGCTAAGTTTTACGGTTAAGGAACCATTCCCGGAGATGATGGGTCTCCCGGAAGGTTCAGTCATGCTTTTGTGTAATTTGGGCAAAGAATAGAATGTTGGGGTGCGTGGATGTACGGTACGAACAAAGTCCCATTCTGCCTTATTCAGAATTTTTTCCGTATAGGCCCCGTCGACTAGGTCATAGAATTCCCTAT
Organism: Rana muscosa; assembly: GCA_029206835.1. Lineage (NCBI taxonomy): Eukaryota > Metazoa > Chordata > Amphibia > Anura > Ranidae > Rana > Rana muscosa. The sequence continues at coordinate 134,525,570 of CM055126.1, forward strand.
GATATCTCTCAATTTTGTTGGCAGGTATTTTACAGTACCAATCTTTGTTTCCAATTATTTTGGAACACATCTCTACGTAGAGCTCGTTGTCCATGACAACGATGTTGCCCCCTTTGTCTGAGGGTTTGATGGTAATAGTGGAATTTTCTTTAAGGCTGTTTAGAGCCTCACGTTCTGTCTTAATTATATTGTAATTTCTGCAGTGAGGTGATTTTATTTTGCGAATGTCTCTACTTGCAAGTTTGACGAAGGCTACTACGTTAGGGTTGACGTTAAGATTCGGGAATTGGTCCGATTTCTTTTTGGCAATGCAGGGAGGAGGGGTGGGGAGATCTGACTGGTCAAAGTGACCAAGCAATTGTTCAAGATCTATCTGATCAATCAGATCAGGGGTCTCGTTTTCCTCCAAAAGTTCCACCAGAGTATCTAATGCCTCAAGTTCATATGGTTCAAACTCTGATTGACTCGGTATCTGTTTCGTGTACATTTGCTTAAGAATGAGTTTTCTGGCAAAGAGTTGGAGATCTTTGATAACCTCAAATTGATCGATATCTTGGTTTGGGCAAAAACGTAAACCGTTTACCAACACCCGTCCCTGTAGATCAGACAAGGCGTAGGATAAAAGATTAACCACATTCAACGTTTCTAGTGCAAGATTGGTAAGAGATGTAGACTCAGTTCTTACCTGATCCATTTGTCTTGAAGGTTCAGTGTTCGTGGAGGGTCCAACAGTGTGATTACCCAGGGGGACATTGAGGGGTAATGCCTTTGTACCTGATAATGAAATTCTGGGAAGTAAGGGATTAGAGTCTGATTGAAACATGGTGGATAGGGGGGGGGGGGAAAGGGGAGCACTGACAGACATATCATTACCAGAAAGGGGTGGTGTGTGTGGTTCAGTAATTCATATTTTGTTTAATTTTTCTTGAGAGCCACTGCCCTCTGTGCCCCTTTAGGGTTTTCTAGATCTGTTTGGGTTGGGGCGCCTCTTTGAAGAGGTAGATGATGCTGATGATGCCTCTGAGAGGCCTGAGTCCTGGATATTGGATTTGTGTTTGAATTGGGGTCTTCCCATTCCCTTTTGAAAGTGGGTCCAAGGTTTTCCATGGTAGGGAAAATTTGGATCCTAAGACCAAAGGGGTTAATATGGTTAGTCATGTATTGTTCAAAGGAGTGCATATGCCAATGGTTTAGTGACTTCTTTTCTAACAGCTTTCTTAGACTAAAAAAGATTGAGGATAGTTCAGTATCTTTTTGTTCCTTTAGGGTGACATTTTTGTAATGTCCTGACATTGCAGTATCCCAGTTTTAATTTGTATAGTTATTCATATTGGATGTAATGACGTAAAAAATAATAATGAGAGCCCCAAAGGGGATAAAGTAAGGATAGATCGTTTTTAGACCTGCTCTGCACCTGGCGAGGAAAAGGTATCTGCTACCTGGTAAATATGCAAGAAGAGGAGTAGGTGCTGAGGAGGGTCTACAGAGTAAGGTTTTTCCACATCCCAGTGACTAAATGTGCGGAAAGGATTCCTCTTGGGGGACTTTAAAAGGAAAGATTACTCTGATAGTAAATGCATAGAACAAAAGGGTGAACCCTTACTTCACCCTTTTGTTCTATGCATTTACTATCAGAGTAATCTTTCCTTTTAAAGTCCCCCAAGAGGAATCCTTTCCACACATTTAGTCACTGGAATGCGGGAAACCTTACTCTGTAGACCCTCCTCAGCACCTACTCCCCTTCTTGCATATTTACTAGGTAGCAGATACCTTTTTCTCGCCAGGTGCAGAGCAGGTCTAAAAACTACCTATTCTTACTTTATCCCCTTTTGGGCTCTCATTATTATTTTTTACGTCATTACATCCAATATGACTAACTATACAAATCAAAACTGGGATAGTGCAATGTCAGGACATTACAAAGATTTCACCCAAAAGGAGCAAAAAGATACTGAACTATCCTCAATCTTTTTTAGTCTAAGAAAGCTGTTAGAAAAGAAGTCACTAAACCATTGGCATATCCAGTCCTTAGAACAATACATGACTAACCATATTAACCCCTTTGGTCTTAGGATCCAAATTTTCCCTACCATGGAAAACCTTGGACCCACTTTCAAAAGGGAATGGGAAGACATCCTCTCTACATGCTCCAACGGAATGATGTCCCTCCTCATTGGTGAGTACACCAAAACCATCAAGAAAACAGATAGGGAACTTGATTTACTATACACACAACTGTCTAACTTTAAAACCCATGCCCAATACGGCCAATATGACAAAGATTTAAATATGCACCTCGAACAATTCAATCGAGATATCCTGATAAAGAAAGAAAATAAATTCTTGAGGGATTCCAAGGCTTTTCAAGAACAAAAAGACTATAACTGGAAGAACCCCAATCTAAACTTTAGAACTAGACCCCAATTCAAACCCAAATCCAATATCCAGGACCAAGGCCACTTTAGACACATCATCAGCATCATCTACCTCTTCAAAGAGGCGCCCCAACCCAAACAGATCTAGGAAACCCAAAAGGGGCCCAGAGGGCAGTGGCTCTCAAGAAAAATTAAACAAAATACGAATTACTGAACCACACACACCACCTCTGTCTGGTAATGATATGTCTGTCAGTGCTCCCCTTGTCCCCCCCCTCCCCACCATGTTTCAATCAGACTCTAATCCCTTACTTCCCAGAATTTCATTATCAGGTACAAAGGCATTACCCCTCAATGTCCCCCTGGGTAATCGCACTGTTGGACCCTCCACGAACACTGAACCTTCAAGACAAAAGGATCAGGTAAGAACTGAGTCTACATCTCTTACCAATCTTGCACTAGAAACTTTGAATGTGGTTAATCTTTCTTCCTACGCCTTGTCTGATCTACAGGGACAGGTGTTGGCAAAGGGTTTAAGTTTTTACCCAAACCAAGATATCGATCAATTTGAGGTTATCAAAGATCTCCAACTCTTTGCCAGAAAACGAATTCTTAAGCAAATGTACAAGAAACAGATGCTGAGTCAACCAGAGTTTGAACCATATGAACTTGAGGCATTAGATACCCTAGTGGAACTTTTGGAGGAAAATGAGACCCCTGATCTGATTGATCAGATAGATATTGAACAATTGCTTGGTCGATTTGACCAGTCAGATCTCCCCACCCCTCCTCCCTGCATTGCCAAAAAGAAATCGGACCAATTCCCGAATCTTAACGTCAACCCTAACGTAGTAGCCTTCGTCAAACTTGCAAGTAGAGACATTCGCAAAATAAAATCACCTCACTGCAGAAATGACAATATAAGTAAGACAGAACGTGAGGCTCTAAACAGCCTTAAAGAAAATTCCATTATTACCATCAAACCCTCAGACAAAGGGAGCAACATCATTGTCATGGACAACAAGCTCTACGTAAAGATGTGTTCCAAAATAATTGGAAACAAAGATTGGTACTGTAAAATACCTGCCAACAAAATTGAGAGATATCATAGGAAATTCTATGACCTAGTCGACGGGGCCTATACGGAAAAAATTCTGAATAAGGCAGAATGGGACTTTGTTCGTACCATACATCCACGCACCCCAACATTCTATTCTTTGCCCAAATTACACAAAAGCATGACTGAACCTTCTAGGAGACCCATCATCTCCGGGAATGGTTCCTTAACCGAAAAACTTAGCAGGTTTGTAGATGGCTACCTTTGTCCCCACGTTCTCAGCCTTCCAAGCTATATTAGAGACACCCCACACCTACTACAGAGCCTAGATGGGCTCTCGGTATCTCCAGCATCAGTGCTTGTGGCACTAGATGTGGAGGCCCTATACAGCTCCATACCACATGACAAGGGCCTTGCATGCATACAACATGTAATTGCACAAAACAGCAAATACGAGAAAAAAACCAAACAGTTTCTCGTGGCAGCTTTGGAATTCATCCTACGCCACAACTTCTTTACCTTCAACGGATCCCACTTCCTCCAGGTACAGGGCGTGGCAATGGGGACATCCTGTGCCCCGTCATACGCCAACCTGTACCTGGGGGAGTGGGAACGGATGCTAAACCATTCCACACTGTTTGCTCCATACATGGAGAGTGTGGTCATGTGGTGTCACTACATAGACGACATTCTACTCGTGTGGAGGGGCCCCACTGACATCTTGCCAGATTTCCTTCAACATCTCAATCAAAATAATTTTAACCTAACCTTCACCATGACATGGAATATTGAGTCCATCACCTTCCTTGATGTGACCATCCACAAGGACAGTGATGGACACCTCTCCACCAGTCTCTTTAGGAAACCCTCTGCTGCAACTCCATACTTCACGCCAGCAGTTTTCACCCACAACCAACGATCTGTTCAATTCCCCATAGTCAGTACCTGCGCACAAGAAGAAATTGCACTGATGACAAAATGTTTAAACAGGAAGCGGATATACTCAGAACCCGTTTACTGGCTCTGGGATATTCGAACAAATGTCTGAAAAAAGCATTCAAAAGAGTGTGCACTAGAACACTGGATGACATACTATACAACCCGGCATCTAAAAAGACAAAAGTCAACCCTATTTCCATCATCACCAAGTTCTCCAACCAGCACCTAGCAATTAAAAGAACAATCACCAAATACTGGCACATGTTAACCATGGACCCATTAGTTGGCCCATTTGTACCAGCCACCCCAGCTTTCACATACAGGTGGGCTGTATCCCTCCGAGACTGACTTGTCTGCAGTGAATTCCAAGGGGACGACAAACGCGATCCCTGTAAAAATAAAGGCACCTTTACATGTGGTGGCTGCAACTATTGTCAATTCATGAACATCTCTAAAAACATTATCTTACCCAATGGCAAACCATACATACCACGGCACTATGCGACCTGCAAGACCAGTGGGGTTGTATATCTCCTAACATGCGAATGCTCCAGCTTCTATGTAGGCAAAACTATCCAAGAATTTTGGCGTAGAGCCTATAAACATATTACAGCAATTAAAACTTGCAACCCCAACCTACCATTGGGTAGACATGTTACCAAAGTACATGAGGGCATTTGTCCCAAATTTTCATTCTTGCTTTTTGACAGGGTCCATACTGGCATGAGAGGGGGTGATACCAACAAAACCCTTCTACAACTTCAGCAGAAATGGATTTTCAGATTAAATGCCACACAACCCCCAGGACTCAATGGCTCTATCTCCTACAGACCCTTCCTGGAGGGTTTTGAATCAGGGGGCTCTGAATGGGAGCCAGAATCAATGCACTGAAATATTACTACTACATGCCTTTACTATTTTCTTCCCAGACCGGTTTTTCAGATACAGACCATGTATATAGTGCACTATTAGGGGTTCCTGGGCCACCCACTCCCCTCCATCACCCCCCTTCCCCTCCCCCCCCTTCCCTTCTTTAGTGCATCAGCAGTACCATTTTATCCTTTTTTATATCCCATCGATTTTTTAACTGGACTATGTCTACATGTAGAGAACTAGATATTCCATCTTTTCTGATATGTTTTCAATATCTTTATGGCTCTATGGCTTTGTCTTTTTTAACACACATTTATGTTCCTGCAAAGGTTTTCTTAATTAGTTCCTTTTTAATGTCCTTTTGGTTGTTTTTTGTCACACCACCACTGTCATTTACTTTGCCTCTCATGCCTCTGCTTTCCCATGCTGTGCAGCCCCCCCCCCCCACTCCCACCTATGTCCGATTGGCTGGATGTGCCCGCTGCGTGCCCCCCCCCCTCTGAGTTTCTCCACTCGGTGCAGAAGGGCCGTCTTATGCATTATTTTGCATGGGCGGCTTCTTTCAAAGATAGGAGGAGCCAGCCTGGATTCCCTTGGCTGCGCTCCATTGCCATCTGTGCCACAGGTCATCGGCGCGGGTCCACGCCCCTCTCCCCTACATGCCTGATGTCACTCCCACATCGGGCGCCTGCACAGCCTCCTCGGCTTGTGCATTTCCATCTCCATGCCGACCAGTTCGGCGAGAGGGGCGGGAGTGCGCACCAACGGCCCGGGGGGCATGTCTTTCCAGTGCTCTCGTAGCCACTCCTTGCTGGCTGCGTTTGATTGGTCACTGCGCGACCTTTACCCCATGTACTTCCCCATTTAAATGCAGGCCAGTTACACTCACTCCACCAGCTGATATCCACACAACCGACGGTGCTGTGCACACGCCGCCTCTCTGATCCTGCCTAAGGTAATCTACATTTAAATTTTTTATTTTTTTTGTCCCAGGCGCCATATGCCTCGACAAGCCCTCCCCCCTCCACATGGAAGGGGGAACATCTTGCTTTTATACCCCAATATATTTATACTAGCATACCGCAATATACCCTATCCACAGCCTGGACATGCACAAATCATTACACTTTTGATTACCCCACATATAGGCAAGGAACTGCAGGGTGTCAAACAAAATACTCCCCCTTCCTCCATCTCTCTCTTGACATCTCAGAGGACCACCTCTGGGGGGGGCTTCATTCCCTCTCCCCCCTTACGGGTTTTTTTTCTGTCCTCCAAAGCGGCCCCTCGTTTGAATACATGCACCCCAGCAGGTGCAAGGGACCCCAAGTGCACTCCAGCAAGCATGTTGCATCCTGGACTCTTCCACAGGTATAGTAACCACTACCAGTACGGACCCTGGTGTGTACTCACTGCAGACACACAGGGCTCATACACCCTATATATTTTTATACTACGTATATACTATATACTTCCCAGTCCAGCAGACATACAATATCTGTCAAGTCTCTGATGTGAGGCCGAGTAGAAGAGAGGGAGCCCCTTGCGGCCGAGTGCAGCACAGCCCTGAAGATGACACAGGGGGTGTGGTGCCCACAGAAGCATGGGTTGCCTGGTAGGTAGTGCTGGTTGCCAGGAACTTGGTAGGACAGGCAGACTGCAGGACAGCAGGCGTGCTTAGGAGGTCCAAAGGGTAAGGACCAGTGGAATGTTCAGATAGCAGAGTCAGAAGCCAGGTCAGGGGGTCAAACACAGCAAGACAGTCTGAGAACACAGCAGAGCTGAGTCTTAGCACAGAAGACAAGGTAAGCGGAGTCCGTTAGCCAGGCCGGGGTCAGGTATATGCCAGGAAGTCAACAGGAGCAGGTCAGGCAAGCCGGGTTTGGTACACAGGAGATCAGACAGGCAGGAGATGCAAGACACAGGAACACAGGAGAAGCTGACGATAATCCAGCAAATGCAGACACTAGCAGACTTCCTTATGTAGGCCCATGTGACCTGCTTGTAGAAATACTGGGTCATAAAGTCCTTCTCCTGCCAGAGATGCTGGGTCCTAAAGTCCTTCTCCTGCTGTTGGTTCCCTGACAATATCCTCCCCTGTCTCCACTCTTCACAGTGAATACCTTTAAACTTTGACCTTCACGCACATCTTCAACCATCAGCGCCCTGTGCCCCTTGTTGGGGAATCTCTCCCGAGGGGGTCTGCACTCTGGGTGCACCCTGGTCACCAGACACTGGTGGGACGCAGCTCCTTGGAAGCAGAGGCATCCCTGTTGTTTTGATTTTATCCCCAATGGATGCAACATTATGACTTTCAAGCCAACACATATGGTCAGCAAACTTTAGAAATAAGAACAATATTACTATATACTAATGGCTTCATGTATATTTGTTGTTCATTAATGTCTTTTTCAATTTTAGACATGCTAATCCTTTGCCAACACAATCATTTCCCTGAAGAAGAAAATAATCTTTTCGAAACGCGTCGGTTTCACCGTTTATGTTTCTGTAATTATATGGTGTCCTTGATTGTTTCAATTTATGTATTGCATGTCATTGTGTTCGCATCCCCCCATGTCATACCAATTGTTTCATGCTTTGTAGATTATATTCATCTACTACCCCATTTTTGTTGAATAAACAACCCTTACTTCACCCTTTTGTTCTATGCATTTACTATCAGAGTAATCTTTCCTTTTAAAGTCTCCCAAGAGGAATCCTTTCGGCACATATTAATTACACAGGTTCTGAGGCTGATTAAGGTGGTAATTAAACTCAATTTGTGCCTTGTCTGCATTAAATTAGCCTGAGAACCTGTGTAATTCATATGTGTTCAGGTTTAAAGGGATGAGGTGGCAACCCTATCTCAAATAAAAATCAATGAATTTGCTCGTATTGTCAGTAAGGCTACCTCTGTCAGAGATGATAGGCAGGCCTGGAGGCTTATTTTTAGTCTTATGAATTTTGGGTAGCGCATTGAATGTGGGCAGTCTGGGGAACTTTGTTCTGATGAATTCTCACATACTGTTAGAGATGAAACCTTGACGGAAAGCTCAAACCCTACTTTGAATTTTTCATTCATAAGAACAAATATTGGGTGGTACCACTGTCTATGCTTTACTATCTCCATACACATATTTTCATATTCCTTGTTGTCCATTATGACAGTGTTTCCACCCTTATTGACTGATTGTATGATTATTTGAGTTCTATTTGATGAGATTTAGTAAGATTAGATTGAAAAATCATCTTCCTAGACAACAACTCAATCCTGGAGGTGCCCAGTGACCTGTTGTTAGGACTGAGTTCGCCTGCAGGTGGCACTGTGGTGCTCTGGGCTGATTGTTGCAGTTCCAGTGTCCACCAGTAGGTGTCTCCCAGAAGCCAGCAGGCTTCAGTAATCAGCTCCACCTGGTTTCAGTTGCCCGGTGGCTATATAAAGCTGTTCCTACTAACACACCTTGCGTCACTGTTTTGATTGCCTCCTTGCTGCCAGATCCTCATTCCTGTGTATCCCGCTCTTGAGCTATCTTGCATCCTGTACCCTGCTGCGTACTCCTGCTCCTCCTGGTTCATGGAACACAGTCTTGATTCCCGCTTCCTTGCATCCCTGGTCTTCTCTGTTACTCATGTCTAGGGATGAGCTTCGTGTTCGAGTCGAACATACGTTCGACTCGAACATCGGCTGTTCGATCGTTCGACGAAGATCGAACGATTTGGGCCGTTCGCGCCAAATTCGAGTGACGCGAACGGCCCACAATGCACTACGCCATCGCAGTGTCATCCAGGCGCTGTGATTGGCCAAGCATGCACTGTGACCCCGCATGCTTGGCCAATCACAGCGCCGGCAGCGAGGAGAGCAATGATTGGCCACAGGCAGGATGCCTGTGGCCAATTATTGCTGAGGGTGTTTAGTACACGCCCCACACTATAAAAGGCCGCCAGCACGGCGGCCTAGTGTAGTGTGTTCCGGAGCAGGGATAGAGCAGCATAGGCAGGGACAGTGACTGTTATTTCTTTCTTGCTTAACCTGGATTCCTTTAGTTTAGGGAAAGAGAAGGATAGGTAGGGAGAGTGTCAGTGTGTTTTGTGCTTGTGCTATAGTGTGCTTAAAAAAAACATTTATTCTAGGGACAGAAAACTGTAGGTAGGGACAGTGTCAGTTTCTTTCACTCTGCAAGTCCTTGTTTCCAGGGACCTGGAAGGACAGTGAGTGAATTGTCCTTGTGCTATATTGTGCTTAAAAAAACATTTATTCTAGGGACAGAAAACTGTAGGTAGGGAGAGTGTCAGTTTCTTTCACTCTGCAAGTCCTTGTTTCCAGGGACCTGGAAGGACAGTGACTGAATTGTCCTTGTGCTATATTGTGATTAAAAAAAACATTTATTCTAGGGACAGAAAACTGTAGGTAGGGAGAGTGTCAGTTTATTTCACTCTGCAAGTCCTTGTTTCCAGGGACCTGGAAGGACAGTGACTGAATTGTCCTTGTGCTATATTGTGCTTAAAAAAAACATTTATTCTAGGGACAGAAAACTGTAGGTAGGGAGAGTGTCAGTTTATTTCACTCTGCAAGTCCTTGTTTCCAGGGACCTGGAAGGACAGTGACTGAATTGTCCTTGTGCTATATTGTGATTAAAAAAAACATTTATTCTAGGGACAGAAAACTGTAGGTAGGGAGAGTGTCAGTTTATTTCACTCTGCAAGTCCTTGTTTCCAGGGACCTGGAAGGACAGTGACTGAATTGTCCTTGTGCTATATTGTGATTAAAAAAAACATTTATTCTAGGGACAGAAAACTGTAGGTAGGGAGAGTGTCAGTTTATTTCACTCTGCAAGTCCTTGTTTCCAGGGACCTGGAAGGACAGTGACTGAATTGTCCTTGTGCTATATTGTGATTAAAAAAAACATTTATTCTAGGGACAGAAAACTGTAGGTAGGGAGAGTGTCAGTTTATTTCACTCTGCAAGTCCTTGTTTCCAGGGACCTGGAAGGACAGTGACTGAATTGTCCTTGTGCTATATTGTGATTAAAAAAAACATTTATTCTAGGGACAGAAAACTGTAGGTAGGGAGAGTGTCAGTTTATTTCACTCTGCAAGTCCTTGTTTCCAGGGACCTGGAAGGACAGTGACTGAATTGTCCTTGTGCTATATTGTGATTAAAAAAAACATTTATTCTAGGGACAGAAAACTGTAGGTAGGGAGAGTTTTTTTTTATTTCACTCTGCAAGTCCTTGTTTCCAGGGACCTGGAAGGGCAGTGACTGAATTGTCCTTGTGCTATATTGTGATTAAAAAAAACATTTATTCTAGGGACAGAAAACTGTAGGTAGGGAGAGTGTCAGTTTATTTCACTCTGCAAGTCCTTGTTTCCAGGGACCTGGAAGGACAGTGACTGAATTGTCCTTGTGCTATATTGTGCTTAAAAAAAACATTTATTCTAGGGACAGAAAACTGTAGGTAGGGAGAGTGTCAGTTTATTTCACTCTGCAAGTCCTTGTTTCCAGGGACCTGGAAGGACAGTGACTGAATTGTCCTTGTGCTATATTGTGATTAAAAAAAACATTTATTCTAGGGACAGAAAACTGTAGGTAGGGAGAGTGTCAGTTTATTTCACTCTGCAAGTCCTTGTTTCCAGGGACCTGGAAGGACAGTGACTGAATTGTCCTTGTGCTATATTGTGCTTAAAAAAAACATTTATTCTAGGGACAGAAAACTGTAGGTAGGGAGAGTGTCAGTTTATTTCACTCTGCAAGTCCTTGTTTCCAGGGACCTGGAAGGACAGTGACTGAATTGTCCTTGTGCTATATTGTGATTAAAAAAAACATTTATTCTAGGGACAGAAAACTGTAGGTAGGGAGAGTGTCAGTTTATTTCACTCTGCAAGTCCTTGTTTCAAGGGACAGAGAAGGACACCTGAAGGTAGCCCTTATTGCTTTTTTCCCATCTCCCTGCAGGCCATCTATTAGAATGTCTGGAAGGCAAACAAGGAGAGGCAGACAGTCAGGAGGCAATAAAAGAGGGCAAGCAGGCTCTGTGTCTGGGGGCAACAGTGCTGGTCGTGGACGCGGTGCATTGTCATCAGCACATGGCCATGGGACACGCTTGTCCTTCTTTTCGGCAGCTGGACATGTTGAGCCACATCATGCCGAAGACTTGGTAGAGTGGATGACCAAGCCCTCCTCCTCCTCCTCATCCTCTCTCACCCAGGCTCAGGGTACTGGAAAAGCAGCTGCCAAAGCGTCGTCTTCCCTGGTATCAATGTCAGACAAATCATCAGTCACTCCTTCCCTAGACCCACCATGTCCTCCTCCTGAGGAGTCCCCCGAACTGTTTCAGCACAGTGTTGGGTACATGCTCCAGGAGGATGCCCAGCGTTTCGAAGGGTCTGATGATGAAACCCAGCTAGAGGAAGGCAGTAGCGTGAGAGCAGACAGAGGGGATGCTCAAGAAGGACACCAATCTGGCAGTCATGTTCCAGCAGCTGCAGCATACTGCCAGATTGGCTCCAGTGATGAGGAGGGAGGGGATGATGAGGTCACTGACTCCACGTGGGTGCCTAATAGGAGAGAGGAGGAGGAGGAGGATGAGGAGGAGGCACATCTCCAACGAGGCAGGATGCCCTTTGGTGGCCAGCGTAAGGGCAGTACACCGACGGAATCACACCGCAGAGCTCCGCCTGTGCAGGGCGCTGCCTCTGCCCGTCATTCAAAAAGTTCTTTGGTGTGGGCCTTTTTTGAGGCTAGTGCATCAGATCGCACAGCTGCTGTTTGCAACATATGTCTCAAGCGTATATCGCGTGGCCAAAACATCAGCCGCTTGGGTACCACATGCCTGACCAGACATATGTTGACCTGCCATGCAGCTCGTTGGCAAGCCTACCTCAAAGACCCACACCAAAGAACAAAGCGGACCTCTCCTTGCACCGCATCAGCTGGGATCTCCAACCCCACTATAACTTCAGTCCTCTCTGAAACATGCACTGAGAGGAATGAAGGTGTAGAATTAGGTGTGTCACAGCCAAGTACTTGCGCCCACTCTGCTAGCAGTACACCGACGTCCGATTCTAGCAGGCAAATTTCCCTGCCCCAGCTGCTGGACCGTCGAAAGAAGTTCACTCCCAGCCATCCACATGCCCAGCGGTTGAATGCTAGCTTGGCTAAATTGCTAGCGCTTCAACTGCTGCCTTTTCAGTTGGTAGACTCGGCCCCCTTCCGTGAGTTTGTGCAATGTGCAGTTCCTCAGTGGCAGGTTCCCAAACGCCACTTTTTCTCACGGAAGGCTATTCCGGCTCTCTACCGGCATGTGGAAGGCAATGTCTTGGCCTCGCTGGACAGGGCGGTCAGCGGTAAGGTGCATATTACCGCTGACTCATGGTCCAGCAGGCATGGACAGGGACGTTACCTTTCTTTCACGGCCCATTGGGTCACTCTTTTGGCAGCTGGGAAGGATTCAGGACAAGGTGCAGTAGTGTTGGAGGTTGTCCCACCGCCACGCCTCCAAAATGCTACTACTGGTTGTGACACACCTCTCTCCTCCACCCCCTCCTCTTCTTCTTCCTCCATGGCCTCTTCCTGTGGTTTGTCCTATGAACCAGCGGTGCTCCGTAGCCGTTCACGGGGCTACGCAAGTACGCAGGCAAAAAGATGCCATGCCGTGCTTGCGCTGGTGTGTTTGGGGGACAGAAGCCACACTGGGGCAGAGGTCCTGTCTGCTCTGCAGGGCCAGGCCGAGAGGTGGTTGACGCCACGCCAGCTTAAGCCAGGAATGGTGGTTTGCGACAATGGCACCAACCTCCTCTCCGCCCTCCGACAGGGACAACTGACCCATGTGCCCTGTGTGGCTCACGTCCTTAACCTGGTGGTGCAGCGCTTCTTGGGCAGGTACCCGGGCTTACAGGATGTCCTGAGGCAGGCCAGGAAAGTCTGTGTGCATTTCCGCAGATCTTATAATGCCAGTGCTCGCCTGGCTGAGCTGCAAAAGGAGTTGAACCTGCCCAAGAACCGCCTTATATGTGACATGCCCACCAGGTGGAACTCAACGTTGGCCATGCTGCAGCGGCTGCACACGCAGCAGAGGGCCATCAATGAGTACCTGTGCGACTACGGCACCAGGACAGGGTCAGGGGAGCTTGGTTTTTTTTCTCCACGCCAGTGGGGCATGATCAGGGATGCATGCACTGTCCTGCCACCATTTGAGGAGGCCACGAGGATGGTGAGCAGTGACAGTGCATGCATCAGTGACACTGTACCTCTTGTCCACCTGTTGGAGCACACGCTGCGTGGAATAATGGACAGGGCACTTGAGGCAGAACAGAGGCAGGAAGAGGAGGACTTCCTTGCCTCTCAAGGCCCCCTTTACCCAGACAGTGTTCCTTCTGTCCCACCCATCGCACAGGAAGAGGAGGAGGAGGAGGAGGAGGAGGAGGAGGAGGATTGTGTCAGCATGGAGGTGGAGGCTGGCACTCAGCATCATCAGCAGCAGTCTTTTAGGGATGATTTACAGTCCCAAGAAACCAGTGGACTTGTACGTGGCTGGGAGGAGGTGGCTGCGGATCATGTCGTCCTTAGTGACCCAGAGGACTCCGGAGCGAATGCCTCAGCAAACCTACGCTGCATGGCCTCCCTGATCCTGCAAAGTCTGCGGAAGGATCCTCGTATTCTTCGGATCAAGGAGAGGGACCATTACTGGCTGGCCACTCTCCTTGATCCACGGTACAAGGGTAAGGTTGCGGACCTTATGTTACCGTCGCAGAGGGAGCAGAGGATGAGACAACTCCGGGAGGCCTTGCAGAAAGGTCTGTGCAACGCGTTCCCAGAGACTGGGAGGTTGCAAACTCCTGGTCCTGGACAACGAGTTGCTGAGGCTTCGGCCAGTCAAAGAAGGAGCGGTGGGGAAGGTGGCCGTCTGACCGATGCGTTCAGACAATTCTTTAGTCCGCAGCCCCAAAGTATGATCGGTTCCAGCAACCATCGCCAGCGTCTGATAAACATGGTGCAGGAATATCTAGGGGCAAGGTCAGACTTGGACACCTTCCCCACCGAAAATCCTCTGGCTTACTGGGTCTTGAGGATGGATCACTGGCCAGAGCTTGCACAGTATGCAATTGAGCTACTGGCCTGTCCTGCATCCAGCGTTCTTTCGGAACGCACATTCAGTGCTGCTGGAGGATTTGTCACGGATCACAGGGTGCGCCTGTCCACCGACTCGGTTGATCGACTGACTTTCATCAAGATGAACCAGTCTTGGATCACCACCAGCTACCACACACCTGATGCTGATATAACAGACTAATTGATTTTAACATGTCACATCCCTTCAAGACTGATGCTGATGCTGAGTGCCTGTGCTGTTATGTTGACTGGCTATCCTCCTCCTCCGAGTCCTCAATGATACGATTGATGATGATAGCTTGTAAGATCATTTTTGTTTATGGGTGCCGCCACCAGTGCCTAACGCCCAATTTTTCAGCCCCTGTTTAACAGGGGCGTGTAATTACAATTTTTGAAGCAATACTTTGCAACAGGGCTCATTGCTGTGCTCCAAGTACAGTATCTGTGAGGAGTTGCAGTGTTGTGCCACCAGTGCCTAACGCCCAATTTTTCAGCCCCTGTTTAACAGGGGCGTGTAATTACAATTTTTGAAGCAATACTTTGCAACAGGGCTCATTGCTGTGCTCCAAGTACAGTATCTGTGAGGAGTTGCAGTGTTGTGCCACCAGTGCCTAAGGCCCAATTTTTCAGCCCCTGTTTAACAGGGGCGTGTCATTACAATTTTTGAAGCAATACTTTGCAACAGGGCTCATTGGTGTGCTCCAAGTACAGTATCTGTGAGGAGTTGCAGTGTTGTGCCACCAGTGCCTAAGGCCCAATTTTTCAGCCCCTGTTTAACAGGGGCGTGTCATTACAATTTTTGAAGCAATACTTTGCAACAGGGCTCATTGCTGTGCTCCAAGTACAGTTGCTGTGAGGGGTTGCAGTGTTGTGCCACCAGTGCCTAAGGCCCAATTTTTCAGCCCCTGTTCAACAGGGGCATGTAATTACAATTCTTGATCTAATAATTCACAGCAGGGCCCATTGCTGCACCCACCAAGAGTAACTGTCAGGGCTTACAGTGTTGTGGCACCAGCACCACCATCAAAGGCCCAATTTTTACTACCACTGTTCAACAATTATATGTAATTAAAATTCCTGATATAATAGTTGACAGCAGGGCGTTCCAGCACCAACCAAGAGTAACTGTGAGTGCTTACAGTGTTGTGCCAACACCAACAACTAAGGGGCCTATTTCTGCAGAGTATATACGGCAGGTCCCTACTTTCAAACATCCAACTTACAAACGACTCCTACTTGCAAACGCAAGAAGACAACAGGAAGTGAGAGGAAATCTACCACTAGGAAGGAAAATTCTCTCCTGTAAGAATAAATATGGGAGAAAGGTGTCTCCTCTGTACTGATGCTTTATCAGCAATCCTTGTTTCAAGAAAAACACCACATTTCAAAAACAGTTGTCATTGGGACGGAAAGTGAGGTGAAATGTTCTGAACAGGGGCACAGACAGCAAAACAAATGTTACAGGGGTGATAACCCTTACCTATGTTTTCCAAAAAGTTTAAAAATAGATTTTTGGTCTGGAGCTACACTTCAACAATGTACCTGTTCAAAATTACAAACAGACTCTACATAAGAACAAACCTACAGTCCCTGTCTTGTATGCACCGCCTGTATAGGGCTGTTCAGAGTATATAGGGCCTTTTTTATTTTATGTGCGGGGTTCCCCTTAATATCCATACAAGACCCAAAGGGGCTGGTAATGGGCTGGGGTAGGGGGGGGGTCATGGGGTAGCTATGCCATTTTTCTTAAAGAATTTCATCCATATTACCGGGACCAGACATTACATTAAAGCCGCAAGCAGTTTTAAATGGCTTTTTTTTCCTTTAGAAGTGTCATTTTGTGCAGGGACAGTTCTAAACACGGGAAACACGTGGCACTTCACAGGCATACTTTAGACACCCCCCAGGTACGATATTTAAAGGAATATTTGACTTTTTTTTTTTCACTTTATGCATCATTAAAATGACTGCTCCCGAAAAACGACCGTTTTTAAAACTTCTTTTTGCATTGATACATGTCCCCTGGTGCAGAACCCGGGTTCCCAAACCCTTTTTAGGACAATAACATGCATAATAGTTGTTATAATTAGCACTTTAGAATTCGAACGTTCGCATCCATTGTATTTAATAGGGTTCTAATGTTCGTTCGAACTTTCGGTCCGTTCGCGGGTTCTGGTGCGAACCGAACCCGGGGGTGTTCGGCTCATCACTACTCATGTCCTTCATTGTGTATATATTTTTTCTATAGCTAATTGTTAGGTCTCTGTTTTTTTAGGTATTTTATCACTGTGGTTTGTTCATGTTTACTGTTCGCTGGGGTGTGATTGTCTCTTGTTTCACTGTAAATAAATCTCACTTAAAAGATATATACAGTAAGGTCCATAAATATTGGGACATCGACAGAATTCTAATCTTTTTGGCTCTATACACCACCACAATGGATTTGAAATGAAACAAACAAGATGTGCTTTAACTGCAGACTTTCAGCTTTAATTTGAGGGTATTTACATCCAAATCAGGTGAACGGTGTAAGAATTACAACAGTTTGTATATGTGCCTCCCACTTTTTAAGGGATCAAAAGTAATGGGACAGATTAACAATCAAAAATCAAACTTTCACTTTTTAATACTTTGTTGCAAATCCTTTGCAGTCAATTACAGCCTGAAGTCTGGCATAGACATCACCAGACGCTGGGTTTCATCCCTGGTGATGCTCTGCCAGGCCTCTACTGCAACTGTCTTAAGTTCCTGCTTGTTCTTGGGGCATTTTCCCTTCAGTTTTGTCTTCAGCAAGTGAAATGCATGCTCAATCGGATTCAGGTCAGGTGATTGACTTGGCCATTGCATAACATTCCACTTCTTTCCCTTAAAAAACTCTTTGGTTGCTTTTGCAGTATGCTTCGGGTCACTGTCCATCTGCACTGTGAAGTGCCGTCCAATGAGTTCTGAAGCATTTGGCTGAATATGAGCAGATAATATTGCCCAAAACACTTCAGAATTCATCCTGCTGCTTTTGTCTGCAGTCACATCATCAATAAATACAAGAGAACCAGTTCCATTGGCAGCCATACATGCCCACGCGATGACACTACCATCACCATGCTTCACTGATGAGGTGGTATGCTTTGGATCATGAGCAGTTCCTTTCCTTCTCCATACTCTTCTCTTCCCATCACTCTGGTGCAAGTTGATCTTGGTCTCATCTGTCCATAGGATGTTGTTCCAGAACTGTGAAGGCTTTTTTAGATGTTGTTTGGCAAACTCTAAACTGGCCTTCCTGTTTTTGAGGCTCAGCAATGGTTTACATCTTGTGGTGAACCCTCTGTATTCACTTTGGTGAATACAGAGTGAATTCACTCTTGATTGTTGACTTTGACACACATACACCTACCTCCTGGAGAGTGTTCTTGATCTGGCCAACAGTTGTGAAGGGTGTTTTCTTCTCCAGGGAAAGAATTCTTCGGTCATCCACCATAGTTGTTTTCCGTGGTCTTCCGGGTATTTTGGTGTTGCTGAGCTCACCGGTGCGTTCTTTCTTTTTAAAGATGTTCCAAACAGTTGATTTGGCCACACCTAATGTTTTTGCTATCTCTTTGACAGGTTTTTTTTTTTTTTTTTCAGCCTAATGATGGCTTTCTTCACTGATAGTGACAGCTCTTTGGATCTCGTATTGAGAGTTGACAGCAACAGATTCCAAATGCAAATAGCACACTTGAAATGAACTCTGGACCTTTTATCTGCTCCTTGTAAACGGGATAATGAGGGAATAACACACACCTGGCCATGGAACAGCTGAGCAGCCAATTGTCCCATTACTTTTGGTCCCTTAAAAAGTGGGAGGCACATATACAAAGTGTTGTAATTCCTACACCGTTCACCTGATTTGGATGTAAATACCCTCAAATTAAAGCTGAAACTCTACAGTTAAAGCACATCTTGTTCATTTGATTTAAAATCCATTGTGGTGGTGTATAGATCCCAAAAGATTATAATTGTGTTGCTGTCCCAATATTTATGGACCTGACTGTACATTGTTTGCCCTCAGTTTCTGTGTGTAGCTAAATGTATCTGGTCTCCCAGCTGCTGAATCCTGAAACCTGTTCAGGTTGTCTTGTGCGCCGGGCATGGTAGAGTTATCCACAGGGAATCCCTGTGGCTGGCCCTATCTTTCTCCGCTATCTGCATGCTGGCATAGATGGTATGGCAGCACTGTTATACTTTGGTATGTAGTGGCAGCTCCGTTACTGCCCTATGTGGCGTTGCCCTTCTTCCACCCTTTGGTGGGATAAATCAATGCCAGCACCGCATTGATTTGTCCTGCCAAAGGGCAGAAGAAGGGCAACTCCATGAAGGAGCTGCCCCCAATGGCTTGATGACATCATGTACATGGATTCCTGTGTCGTGGCGTAAGTGACATCATAAGCACCCCGCATATGATGCTGCTGATACCCAGAAGAGGGAAGTGTTGCAATATAGAGTGGTTGGCCCAATTAGACACAACAGTTTGGCACCAAACAATCAGGATTGGAATATTGATTGGTTGTAAGTGTAGCGACCTCACCCCCTCTGACTTGTCTAGGGGTATTTCATATGTGAGGGTGAGATGCGCTACGGCCCATGTCCTCCCCATGGCAGTGGGTGAGGTGAAGGCCAGTACCAGATATTTTCCTCTGGCCTGTGTATTTCGGTTAAGGACCAAGTCTTTCTGTGCTGACACTTCCCTTTGCTCCCATTAACCAGAGTACCACACACCAATAAAGGTCCAACTCTTGCTTTATTGTCACACTCACAATAAACAGTGCTTTAGTAGCCAACTGGTTGAGACCCAATAACAGTTTAATACGGTGGGGTGAGCAGGTCGAGGCACTATCCTGATTGTACACTAAACCACTGTGGTTTCACCAGCGGTTACTATAGCCATCGGCTAAGAGAGAAACTTAGAACTTGTGAGTCTCTACCAGCAACTCAAGAGAATGTAGATAGGAGTACCTTCGCTGCGTTGTGGCCCCTGTCAGGGGAAGATGTCCCTCCAAGGGAGTTACCGGAGGCCCATCCGTCACCGGGTTGATGCTGCTCCGGACTCTCCGGACGGGTGACCTCTCCAACCTCCTCACCTCAGACTTGGGCCCCATCCACTTCAGGGACCCTCGGACTTCTCCACCCTCGCGGGACCCAGTCGAAGTTACCGGGCCCCAGGCCTCTGATTTAGTACCTCACCCCAGGCTGAAGGTGTCTGGGATGGACGCCAACTCTGCTCCGGCCAGGCCTAGGGCACCTGGGCCGAAAACTCCGGACCGCCCGCACCCAGGCCTAAGGTGCCTGGGCGCGTGATAAAGAAGATCTCTCCACAAGACCTCGTGGCCAGGGTGTCTCCCCCTTTTATCTCCTCCTTTGACGTCATGGCAGGTTCCCCGCCCTTGCCGTACCATCTCCGGGAAGGGACAAAAAGGACAGCACTGTGGCAGCAAATCTACCTCAAGCCTGTGGGCACCCCACCACCCACAGGCCAAGGAGAATAATACACCGCCCAATCCTCCACGAATACAAATGGTCCAATTCCTCTCATAATTTACACACCTGGATCATACTACCACCCAGGTGTATCCCACCTAAATTTAGAGACCCCGCTACATACTCCCCCCTGTGATTTGACGCTGGTCCCCAGCGTCTGGTGCAAACCCATGTCCCCCATGGAGTGGTGACATAAGCCTGACCCCAGAGGCTATCCCTCAAAATTTGAACCCCAATTGTGCCAAGACCTGCTCAAGGGAAGGGGAACATAAAACAATAAACTTTTCCATAAAACCCTCTAAGCATGTACACATATACAATCCCTCCCATCACTGTCTAAGGACCACCCCATACTCAGCAGTCTTGACAGACGGATCTCCTGCAGAAGGGAAACAAAAAAACAACAACATCCTAACATATTTGTGTTAGTTTGGAATGAATGGGTCCATCAGCCGAGAGACCCATTCGCTCCAACGAGTAAAGTGATGCAAGTGTAAAAAAACAAAACAAACACAGCCGTTGCGCAACACTGCCACCTGGTGACAGTGCCACGGTAATGACACTTGGTGAGATCTTCCTTCTTCTGTGTCTCTACTCTGATTCTCTGATAAAAAGGAGTTTCTTTTGGGACTTTATGTGAGACCATGACCATCCAGTACACCGGTCTCCATCCCTATTATATGGAAAAGGAGAAAGTTGGGACTTTATATGAAACACAACACTTGGGTGGAATGAATCAATCAATGTAGTGTAAACAATATTTAATATCGCAATTGAGCATAGCAAAGTACACAATGGTCATCATTGAACAATGGACAGAATACAAATTAAAGAAGAACATGATTGGTAAATCACGATTGTTCATAATAAATTGCATAGTAAACATAATAGCATATAATCCTTGATAAGACCAGCGGTATACCCAAAATTGTGTAAAATTGTAAAAACACGATAGATAGTATATTAATTTGATTGATGATTCAAACAACGTAAAACCCATGGTATGTACATGATTGATGTGACGTAGCAACACTTGTGTAGGCTCTACGCATTTCGTGGATGTGTAGTCCACTCTTCAGGAGCAATTAAAAATGGGAATACCTAGAGTAAAGAATAGTTTCATAATCAATGGTAATTGATTAGAAGGGAAGAGGGGGAGCAAATAACTTGATCCTAACAACTCTTACCTATGGGTAGCTTCAAAACGTATAAGGAGTAACGTTGGTATTGAGAGACGCTGGGGAATGAAGGACATCCCCCCGGGAGCTGAGGTGCAGGCAATGCGGCGGCAGGGGGGGGCCCTTGGCCCTGGGGTAAGAAATTGCATAACAAAGTCCCCTTGATGGTTCTATAGCTACAGTACTTGTACTGAGCCCAAGAAGGGCTTCTGTAAAACATGATAATAAGAAATTGGTAAACATATAGATAATACTACTGAGCTGATAATGGAGAGGGGGAATTGTAATAAATTAGCAGAGTGAAAAATTGAAGAGTAAATAAAACAATTGACCATGGTAAATATGTCAACAGTGAGTTTACCTGGAGTAAGATACGGCTACGGGATAGTCAATTGTAGATAGCCATAGTGAGGTATATAGTAGGAGAAAAATTATGGGAATATGGGTGAGGAAATACCCGCCCGCCAGCAGAGCTCCACCAACGTCACGCTGAGTGTGCCGAAGGAGAAGAGGCAGCCACATCCAAGCAACTAATGCTTAAATAGGCGCCTGAATTCACCCTCGTGGCGCACGCAGATGGAAACACGATACGTCGGCACGCAGCGTCATGGGTGACGTCAGTCGTGCGGACGTATGGGGGCGTGGCGTCGACGCACAGACGGAATCTATTATATTAATAAAACAGGAAACCCAATAATGCTAAAATTATATATAAATGGCACTAATTGCATGTCAGACAAAAAATCATGGGATAAATAAGTAGATAAGTGTATGTTTCCATCCCTAATTAGTTGATAAAAGGGAGATTCTTGTGGGACTTTATGTGAGACCATGACCATCCAGTACACCGGTCTCCATCCCTATTATATGGAAAAGGAGAACGTTTTGACTTTATATGAAACACAACACTTGGGTAGAATGAATCAATCAATGTAGTGTAAACAATATTTAATATCGCAATTGAGCATAGCAAAGTACACAATGGTCATCATTGAACAATGGACAGAATACAAATTAAATAAGAACATGATTGGTAAATCACGATTGTTCATAATAAATTGCATAGTAAACATAATAGCATATAATCCTTGATAAGACCAGCGGTATACCCAAAATTGTGTAAAATTGTAAAAACACGATTGATAGTATATTAATTTGATTGATGATTCAAACAACGTAAAACCCATGGTATGTACATGATTGATGTGACGTAGCAACACTTGTGTAGGCTCTACGCGTTTCGTGGATGTGTACATACCATGGGTTTTACGTTGTTTGAATCATACTTTCACTAACTCTGATGGCTTTGCTCTCGGTGCCCGTAATGATGCGCGTTGTGTCCCCGCCAACAAAACGGGTGATGCTGTGGATTGTGGAAGAACAATTGGAGGACTAGGCTTCCTCGTAGACTCCGGATGCTTCCGCCCGGGGCGTGCTATCTCCTATAGACATAGGCAAATCTTGTGGTGCACGTAGCACAGGTAATGGACGTTTGTCCCAGCCCTTACGATGAAAAAGTTTGTCTATTTCACCGTCATCTCCACAGTCCGACAGCGATTCTAGGTCGGAAGTGTCATACATCTCCGCGGGAAGGTAGTCTCTAGTAGACGTGGAACTACCCTCCCTAGCGGGCTCCACCGACTGTGGACCCCCGACACCTCCAACCACCACCACAGTCCCAGCCCCTGGCTCACCTTGACCTTTCGTAGAACTGGGATGTCCAGGACTCTTCCAACCGGATCCATCCAGGCCCGGCAAACAACGGGGTGAAGCTCGACCACGACCACAAGACGCCTGTACCAGGCCGACTCTCCTCTTCGGAGGTGGGAGCAGGGAATCTGTGGTGACCGAAGCAGCATCCTCGGATTTTTCTTTCTCAGTCTCTGGTTGGGCAGTCACATCGCCCTGGTCAGTGCGTACGGGAACCTCCGCAAAGGCCTGGATCTCCCCTTCCGGAGTAGCGGTACCTGTGAGGCAGTTGAGGCGAAGGGCCTGGGGCCTTACTGTGAATGGCTCCACCTCGAATAGGAATTCTCTGCATGCTTCACAACGCCCGAATGGCTTCAGGTGGACCACCAGTCCTGAACATCCGGGACAGATCACGCCGAGGCTCTCCGTGTCTCTGCAGGTGTACAGGGCCAACTGCCCTCGGGGCCTGAGTCTTATCCCTGTGTCTGTAAGGGGGGCAGCAAACGTAGTCATCTTCGTGGGGTAGGGAACCGGAATCCACGGGGAGCTTGAGGCCATCCCGACTATCTGCTGCTCCATCACGCACTGACCACGCGCCGAAGTCTCCACGTGAGTTCCTCCACATGGCCAGACTCCTCCCACGACTTGCATGTTTTCGCGGGCTTCCATCAAACTCCGCCCACGAACTGTGTAGTCACGGGGTGCCTCATGGCGCAGTGCAGTAAAAGCCCCCACATGTAGTACGTCACACGGCTGGACTTCTCCCTCTTCTCGCTCTTCCGCATGGGCCTTTCCCGTCTTAGGGTCATTTCCACGACTTTGAGCAGGGATGCACTTTGGCCGATCACATGGCCGACCCGCTCGGAACTCCTCCAGCAAAGTCCAGACACAGCCATTCTTACTTCCAAGGTCAAAACACACATCATCCCGGACTCACGAGCCCCCCGTGTAGCGACCTCACCCCCTCTGACTTGTCTAGTGGTATTTCATATGTGAGGATGAGATGCGCTACGGCCCATGTCCTCCCCATGGGAGTGGGTGAGGTGAAGGCCATTACCAGATATTTTCCTCGGGCCTGTGTATTTCAGTTAAGGACCAAGTCTTGCTGTGCTGACACTTCCCTTTGCTCCCATTAACCAGAGTACCACACACCGATAAAGGTCCAACTCTTGCTTTATTGTCACACTCACAATAAATAGTGCTTTAGTAGCCAACTGGTTGAGACCCAATAACAGTTCAATACGGTGGGGTGAGCAGGTCGAGGCACTATCCTGATTGTACACTAAACCACTGTGGTTTCACCAGCGGTTACTATAGCCATCGGCTAAGAGAGAAACTTAGAACTTGTGAGTCTCTACCAGCAACTCAAGAGAATGTAGATAGGAGTACCTTCGCTGCGTTGTGGCCCCTGTCAGGGGAAGATGTCCCTCCAAGGGAGTTACCGGAGGCCCATCCGTCACCGGGTTGATGCTGCTCCAGACTCTCCGGACGGGTGACCTCTCCAGCCTCCTCACCTCAGACTTGGGCCCCATCCACTTCAGGGACCCTCGGACTTCTCCACCCTCGCGGGACCCAGACAAAGTTACCGGGCCCCAGGCCTCTGATTTAGTACCTCACCCCAGGCTGAAGGTGCCTGGGATGGACGCCAACTCTGCTCCGGCCAGGCCTAGGGTGCCTGGGCCGAAAATTCTGGACCACCCGCACCCAGGCCTAAGGTGCCTGGGCGCGTGATGAAGAAGATCTCTCCACAAGACCTCGTGGCCAGGGCGTCTCCCCCTTTTATCTCCTCCTTTGACGTCACGGCAGGTTCCCCGCCCTTGCCGTACCATCTCCGGGAAGGGACAAAAAGGACAGCACTGTGGCAGCAAATCTACCTCAAGCCTGTGGGCACCCCGCCACCCACAGGCCAAGGAGAATAATACACCGCCCAATCCTCCACGAATACAAATGGTCCAATTCCTCTCATAATTTACACACCTGGATCATACTACCACCCAGGTATATCCCACCTAAATTTAGAGACCCCGCTACATAAGTATCACATGAGAATGGTTACACCTCCTCACACACAATATACTGTATATATAGTAGCTTTGTGGAAATGGACATTTAAATGCTTTCCAACCTTCCTGGGGACGCTATGAAACCGCTCTTATGTTCAGATACCTTTAAAAGGGCTTTCCTCCTCATGTTTGCTGACCTTAATTATTGGCTAGCTAGCATGTTTTCTTTATTATTTCATCAGATTTTATGCATTTGGCCTTTGCTTTTAGAGTCCTACTGTTGGTGTTATCCGTAACCTTTGTGACTCTCTCTCAGGCAGTGAGTTTGGTGGTTCTTTGTATGGACCAAGTAGAGGCATCAACCTGCAGATTTTAATTTTTACATCGCTTTTATAATCTTTAGCCCTTATATTATGCATGTAAAAATCTTTCTTTGGTATTGTCAATGATGTGATGGTATTGTACAGTGCCTTGAAAAAGTATTCATACCCCTTGAAATTTTTCACATTATGTCATGTTACAACCAAAAATGTAAATGTATTTTATTGGGATTTTAAGTGATAGACCAACACAAAGTGGCACATAATTGTGAAGTGGAAGGAAAATCATAAATGTTGAATTTTTTTTTTTTACAAACAAATATGATAAAAGTGTGGCGTGCATTTGTCTTCAGCCTCCCTAAGTCAATACTTTGTAGCACCACCTTTTGCTGAAATTACAGTCTTTTTGGGGATGTCTCTACCAGTTTTGCACATTTAGAGAGTGACATTTTTTCCCATTATTCTTTGCAAAATAGCTCAAGCTCTGTTAGATTGGATGGAGATTTTCAAGTATTGACACAGATTCTCAATTGGATTTAGGTCTGAACTTTGACTGGGCCATTCTAACACATGAATATGCTTTGATCTAAACCAGTGGTTCTCAACTCCTGTCCTCAGGACACACTAACAGGCCAGATTTTAAGTATTACCTTGGGGAGATGCAGACTAGAATACTGCAATCACTGAGCAGAAAATGATATCACCTGTGATGCATTTCAGTTATCTTGCAAACCTGGCCTGTTAGTGGGTACTGAGGACAGGAGTTGAGAACCACTAATCTAAACCATTCCATTGTCGCTCTGGCTGTATGTTTAGGGTTGTTGTCCTGCTGGAAGGTGAACCTCCACCTCAGTCTCAAGTCTTTTGCAGACTATAACATGTTTTCTTCTAAGATTGCACTGTATTTAGTTCCACCCATCTTCCCATCAACTCTGACCAGCTTCCCTGCCCCTGCTGAAGAAAAGCATCCCCACAACATGATGCTGCCACCAACATGTTTCATGGTGGGGATAGTGTGTTCAGGGTGATGTGCAGTGTTAGTTTTACGTCACACGTAGCGTTTTGCTTTTAGACCAAACAGTTCAATTTTGGTCACATCTGACCAGAGCACCTTCTTCCACATGTTTGCTCTGTCCCCCACATGGCTTCTCACAAACTGATGTAGCGATACCCTCAGCTTAAGAGGGCTGCTTGTTTGCTTGGGCCCCTGTAATGCACTGCTACCAACCCCTGGCAATCGGCTCTGACTTCTCTCGTGACACAGTTAGAAAAGAGGGAAAGTAGTGGTATAACTGTACTATCTCTATACATATATATTACCCAGTACAACCCCCTTTTCTTATACCAGCACAATAAAGGACACTCACAATCAAGTTACTTAACTATAAAGGTTTACTGTAAGCAACAATATAAAAGAGTAATTTGAGTACAATATCTTATGCAGATCCCTGCAATAAAGGTGTACACATCATATGCATATGACACTCAATTAGGCAATAATAACGATATTAACCCCGCTACAGCTATCCTCCCTCGTGAGCAAAGAAATGGCGCCCAGCAATGTCCTAACTACCCAGTCAGGCCTGACTATAACTGTGGGTATAGTTTGGTGAGGAATCTTCGCTAGCAACTGTCGGTGGTGCACATAGAGAAACCAATTGTAATCCAATTAGGGGGGTTTGTGAATAACCGCTGACTTGGCAAACCGGAGAGACTGGCAAACTCAGTTCAGGACAACAGTCTCTCCAAAGTATAACTATGTTCAATAGAAGGTCTAAGTAAAGTTATTGATTTAAGGTTCCGAGCAGACGCTCCCACCCTAACCGGACCGACTCCTGTCCGGTTCCTCCGCTACTGTGAGTGGCGTCACAGTGGTCCGCGATGCACCGAGTCTTTGGTCTTCAGAAGATGATGGCACCTCAGGTGGATCGGGTGCTCTGCAGACTCCCCAGCGGAACAGAAGCTCTCTGGAACAGGAACGCGAGACCCAGGCTTCAGGCCTAGCGCGCGCAGCAAGTGAGTGCAGGAGATCCTCTTGCAAGGAGGGCGGCGTTCCAAGAGAAAGACCCGAGCCCCGCCCTTCTCATTTAAAGTCCACCCCAGCAGTCCTTGCGCGGGGAATGGCACCCTGAGTGCCGCAAAGCATCCCGGGAAATGTAGTTCTGCGGGTAAAACGACACCCCGCTACACACTCCCCCCACTTTAAATCTTTGGTCCCTCAAAGACAGTATCAACAGTAGGAAAACACAAACTCATTAAGGGCAGCTAGAGCAGTTGGCAGAGGAAACTCCCACCAGAATGGGGAAGGGAGTTTGTCCTGCCCACTGGTTACATCAAAGGGGTTGACCTGTCTAACTGTGCCAGAGAGAGAGCTGGGGTTGCCTTCCACCAAATGCACAGCAGAAAGATCAGGTGTCGGCAAATTCCTTCTAGCAGTGGTTACTGTATCCTCAGAACTTTCCCCCATCTGGGTGCAGGTTAGCTTCCGAGGAGGACAAATAACTCTTTTGACCCTTTGTTCTCTTGGGGTGACTGTTACATCCCTCACTGCGTCTTCCTCTAAAGTGGGTACACTGGGCTCCAGTACTTCTGGTACATCCAAGTCAGGTGTAGGCAGATGTGAGGAGTAATCTTGATGATCAGCAGAAGGTGACCATGTGGCATCTTCCCACTCTGCAGCCAGAGGACTAGATGGAACAAACTCAGTGGCTTCCACGTTCAATGTACTGTCCACAGTGCCTTCAGATGGTGAAAGATCTATAGACATAGGTTCTGGGGTCTGAGAAGGCCACAACCATCCAAGCTCTTCTTCCAAACTCTGATCTGAGGCATCCGCTTCTCTAGACTGAGAAACCTGAGACCAAGTGTTTGGCCTAGGTGTCTCCAAACTTGAGGATGGTTCAGGGGAATCTTCTACAGAAGGTATCCGGGCCGCTTCCGAAAGTGGGAGTAAATGGTTTCTGTGCCATGTCTTCAGTGGCCCTACCTTCTCTTCTGGTTTTAGCTGATACACCGGCAAATCTGGTAACTTCCTACAGATCACATAGGGTTCAGGTCTCCATCTGTCTGCTAACTTATGCATCCCTGGAACTCCTAGGTTGCGCAGCAGCACTCGGTCCCCTGGCTGGAGGTCCTGGATTCGAACCCTGAGGTCAAAGTTCCTCTTGTTCCGGGCTCCTCTTTGTTCTGAAGCCACTTGGGCCTGTTCAAAAGCCAACTTCAAACTCCTCCTCAGTCTGTCAACGTAGCCCTTGTGTGAGGTGGCTGAAGTGCGATCCGCGGATATGCCGAATGCCAGATCCACAGGCAGTCTTGCTTCCCTGCCAAACATATTGCGATATGGAGAGTACCCTGCGGCATCGCTAGCGGTACTATTGTAGGCGTGTACAATGGCCGCTATATGCTTGCTCCAGTGCTGCTTCTGCTCACTACTCAGATTCCCCAACATATTTAATAGAGTCCTGTTGAAACGCTCCAGGTGAGCGTCACACCCTGAGGGTGATAAGGGGTGGTGCGGGTTTTCTTGATACCCAAAGAGTCTAACAGTTTCTTGATCAATCGACTCTCAAAGTCTCTCCCTTGGTCAGAGTGCAAGCGTTGTGGCAGTCCATAGTGCACAAAGTATTTCTCCACTAAGATTTTAACTGCAGTGGAGGCCTTCTGGTTTTTGGCTGGAAAAGCTTGGGCATAACAGGTGAAATAGTCGGTTATCACCAGAACATTTCCTTGTCCACTTAAGTCAGGTTCAAGACAGAGAAAGTCAATGCACACCAAGTCCAAGGGTCCTTGACTCTGCAGATGGCCCATTGGGGCAGCTTGATGTGGCAATGTCTTCCTTTGGATACAGCGTGCACAGGAGTGTCAGTATTCTTCCACTTCAGCCCCGCATACAAGGCCAATAGAACCTATCCCTTACAAGTTGGAATGGTCCTTCAGCCCCCAAGTGGCCATGATCATCATTTAAGGCAGCTAAGACGGTTCTTCTGTACTTTTCCGGCAGAAATAGCTGCCACTTATCTTCCAGATCATCAGAGGGGCCCCTTCGGTAGACCACCCCTTGATGAACCTGCAACTTGTCCCATTCCTTGTGGACCAACCGGGCCACCTTTGAAGGGTTCTTCAGAAGTCTTTCTGTATCCTGGTTCTCCAAGGTCTCCAGTGCTAATCTTCCCCAAGGGTCTTCCAGCTGGTCCTTCCTCAAGTTCTTCTTGAACAATTTGGGTAGGTCATCCTCTCCCACTTGGGTCACATTGCAGTAACACTTAGGCACCCCCACGGCAGAAACACCGATCTCTTCAGCCCTTGACCCACCACTAGCTTGAAGTTGTACTCCTTGACACAGGGCCCGTACCCCATCTGGGGTGACCTGGGTCCAATCTTCTGGACGGTGGGTGGGCGTATGGCCTCTTCTGGACAGCGCGTCCGCATCACGGTTTCCTGCTCCCGGCCTTTACTTCAGGCTGAAGTTGAACCCGGCCAGGGCGGCCAACCAACGGTGACCAGTGGCATCCAGCTTGGCCGTGGTGAAGACATAGGTGAGTGGATTATTGTCAGTCTTTACTGTGAAGTCAGCTCCATACAGGTAATCTCTGAGTTTATCCACGACTGCCCACTTTAGAGCCAGGAACTCCAACTTGTGGGTGGGGTAGTTCTTTTCAGTGGGTGCCAAACTTCTGCTAACATAGGCAACTGGGCGCAACTGCCCCTCATATTCTTGATATAGCACCCCTCCTAGGCCATCATGGCTGGCATCTACATGCAGTTCATAAGGCTTCTTGGGATCAGCATAGGCCAGGACTGGTGCGGTGGTAAGACTCTTCTTTAACATCTGGAAGGCTTCCTCGCACTCCCCTGTCCACTGGTCTTCCACAGACTCTCCAGGCTTCCTGGGACCAGTATCATCTTCCTCTCCTTCCGTCTTCAGTAACTCATTTAGGGGTCTGGAAATTTTTGCAAATCCCTCCACAAATCTACGGTAGTAGGAACAGAAGCCTAAGAAGGACCTGAGCTCAGTCACTGTAGTTGATCGGGGCCAGGAAGTGACTGCCTCCAGTTTATCAGGGTCTGTAGACACTCCTTCAGCAGATACTATGTGCTCCAGATAGTGGACCGAGGATTGATAGAACTGGCATTTTTCTCTGGAAAGTTTTAGTCCCTCCTCACTGAGTCATTTCAGGACCTTCTCCAATCTTTCTTCATGCTCTTCCAGAGTCTTCCCAAAGACAATGATGTCGTCAAGGTACACCAGGACTTTGATCAGATTCATGTCCCCAACGGTCTTCTCCATCAACCTCTGGAAGGTAGCAGGGGCTCCTGACAGGCCTTGGGGCATCCTATTAAATTCATAGAATCCCACTGGGGTGATAAAGGCCGTCTTCTCCTTATCTTCAGGGTGCATGGGGATTTGATAATACCCACTCTTCAGGTCCATGACGCTGAACCACTTGGCCCCAGACAGACTCTGCAAAGCATCTTCTATCCTGGGGGTAGTGTACTGGTCAGGAATGGTCCTCCGGTTAAGAGTCCTATAGTCTATGCAGAGTCTCAGCGACCCGTTTTTCTTCCTCACCACCACAATGGGGGAGGCATATGGACTTCTGGACTCTTTAACCACCTCCCTACTGGGCACTAAAACCCCCTTCCTGCCCAAGCCATTTTTCAGCCTTCAGCGCAGTCACACTTTGAATGACAATTGCGCGGTCGTGCGACGTGGCTCCCAAACAAAATTTGCGTCCTTTTTTTCCCACAAATAGAGCTTTCTTTTGGTGGTATTTGATCACCTCTGCGGTTTTTATTTTTTGCGCTATAAACAAAAGAAGAGCGTCCAGTTTGGAAAAAAACACAATATTTTTTACTTTTTGCTATAATAAATACCCATTTTTTTTTTCAATTAAAATTTTCCTCAGTTTAGGCCGATACGTATTCTTCTACATATTTTTGGTATAAAAAAAAATCGCAATAAGCGCGTATTGATTGGTTTGCGCAAAAGTTATAGCGTCTACAAAATAGGGGATAGTTTTATAGCATTTTTAATTTTTTTTTATTTTTTTATTAGTAATGGCGGCGATCTGCGATTTTTATTGTGACTGCGATATTGTGGCGGACACATCGGATACTTTTGACACATTTTTGGTACCATTTACATTTATACAGCGATCCCTGCTATAAAAATGCATTGATTACTGTATAAATGTGACTGGCAGGGAAGGGGTTAACCACTAGGGGGCGGGAAGGGGTTAAATATGTTCCCTCAATGTGTTCTTACTGTGGGGGGAGGGGACTGACTGGGGGAGGTGACCGATGGTTGTCCCTATGTACAAGGGACACACCATCAGCCTCCTCTCCCTCACAGGACGTGGATCTGTGTGTTTACACACACAGATCCACTTTCCTGCTTGGTTCCCGGGGAATCGCGGGAATCGCGGTGCGCGCGCAATCCCCCTCCTTCTGAAGGACGTTCAGGAACGTCCACTCAGAAGGAGAGAGCACCCATCCGGCCGTATATGTACAGTGGCCGGGTGGGAAGTAGTTAATGACCCCTGTCCTCTTCAGCTCTGCCAACTGCTCCCGCAAATCTTCCAGATCAGCCAGTGGAACTGTTCGGACCCTCTCCCGAAAGGGCTTGTCTTCTTGAAGATGGATTTTATGGGTGGCACTTCTCGCACACCCCACATCAAACTCATCTTCAGAGAATATTCTCCTCCACCGAGTCAGCTGAGCCTTGGCTCTCTCCTTCCATTTCTGTGGCAAGGCTTTATCTTCAAGGCAGAGCTCTTCCAAGGTGGCTTCTCCATCTTTGGACTTCAATTCAGACAGGGTCACTGGGGTAGCAGGGTTTACTTTGCCCAATAGCACCCGGGCTGGGATCTTCACAGGAGAATTTGTGACATTTCTGACACTTACTGGAATCTGTCCCTTTGCTTTCTCCAGTGCCCTCAACGGGACCACTTCAGGGAGTACTTCCAATCCTTGGTGAGCATTGGCGGGGTCTAGTTCCACGACCACAAAGGGACCTGGCTGCTCCCAGGAGAGTTTTACTGTAGCCTGAAGACAGGTCACCTCACCAGGCTGTAGTATCTTCTCTCTCCTAGACAGTCTCCAGACTCTTCCACCCCCTCTTCCGGGGCCTTCTGCTCCAGGATCATCTTCTGGTAGACCTGTTGTAGCATGGGGTGAATCTTCTGTCTGGGAGAACCCCGTTCTTGCACCAACGAGGTCAGCAGTCTCCGGACCAAGTCAGTGTTGGTGCCTATCAACATGGACATCGTGTTGGCTTCTGGTGGGCGAGGGCAAACCACCGCCAAAGTGTCAAAAGCTTCGGCCTTCCCGGTCACCGAGGGGTCAAAGGCCAGCCTGATCGAAACATAGCCATCGTAGGGGAAGCTGCGAGTGCCAATCCCCCCTATCTTCAGATCTTCCAACTTCTGCAACGGTACGTGACTTAAATGCTTCTGAATAAAGTCTCGTATAAGAGAGTCACTTGGGCTCCTGTGTCTAAGAGTGCCTTTGCGTAGACTCCCTCCACTTGAACGGAGACTAGAGGGGAGGGTCCAACTAATTTATCCGGGAACTTCTTTGGAGGTATTTTCTCCTTTGGATTTTTTTAATTTTCCAATGTTTTTTTCCTTTTTTTACATTTCTCCCTGGATCTCAACCCTTTTTGAACCTGGTATGCATTGATCTTTTTCTGGTTGTCAAATTGCAACTCCCGACAGACAGTATAGGAGTTTTTAGGAGCGGCATTGTTGCCCTTCTTTTTTTTCTCTGCTTGTCTCTGAACCTTCTTGGAGCTTTCTGTAGGTAGCGGGCGCCCGGCTGACTCCTTCACCGGGGCCCTCTGAAGTTTTCCGCCGGCTGGTATTGAGTGCCTCTGTTCTTCCTTGGACTGGGGCACCTTCTATCAGGGTGGCCAACTCCTCCACAATTTAAGCAGATGATCTCCTTTCTGATCTTTGGGGATGCTGGAATAGGGACATTCCGATCCGGTTCCCTCCGGATCTCTTCTTTTTCCTTGACTCCAGAGTTCTCAATAAGTCCAGTACTTGGGCCATTTGAGACTTCAAAGTTTCTACTTCCGGGTCATGTTCTGTGACTACTGTCGTTCTGACTCCTACCGAAACAGGTGGGGTGGTTTTTTCAAACCCCTTTTGATCCTTCATCAAAGCCTCTTCATCCCTTATGATCCGCACAAGGTCTGTGTAGTTCAGGGCCATGACTCCGTCAGAGGTCTTCAGGTGGAGCCAAACTGGATCCAACCGTAAGGCTCCCCTAAGGATCTGTTTCATCCTGGTAGCATCTATGACCTGTGGCTGCATTCCTTTTCTCAGTACAATCTGGCACAGCATTCTATTCAGTCTCCGGACATACTCGGACAACTTTTCCTTTGGCTGTTGGAAGGTATGTTCAAATTTATACATCAAGTCTGACACCTTCTTCAGCTGGCCAAACTCTTCCTGCAACATAGATAAATAATCCATTGCTGTACACACAGTATTGCTGCACCTCAGATTTTTCACCGCCTCAGCAGGAGGGCCTTTCAAGCTCTCACTGATGCACTGTTTCTTCTGCGCCTCTGGAACTTCCCAACCTTCTTCTGCCTGCATTGCCTGCTCGATCCAAGTATCAAAATCTTCCTCCCCGGGTGGCACAGGTTGTGTTCCTGAAAACACCCGGAGTTTCCGGTACCCAGCTTCCACATGCACTGTGTTGTTTTTTGGCATTTAACAACAAAGTCCCCCAAAGCAACAGTTCAGGACCTATAGCGGTCAGGGGTGACTGTGGTGCTTTCATTTCGCTACTGCCTCCCATTTTAGAGAAGAGTGACGGAGATAACTGTGGGGAGGTCCCTGGGGACTCTTTCTTCACAGCCCCAGTATGCACTAAGCGATACGTTCTGTCATTTATGTCTTTTATACTTTGCCCTTTGAACTCCTCTGGGACTCCTCTTGTCCACTCTATTAGCGCATATGTCCCCGAGGCATTTGACTTCACATCTACAGGCCATGCTTTCCATTTTGGCGATATTAACATTATCCATTGCTTTATCTCTTCTTTCTCCCGGATCTCTCCCGAGAGCTCAATAGCTACCGCCCGGAGTGGATCCACGCCCTCCTCTGCGCACCATTCTATTACTGCATGCGAGTCCATGCTGGTATTTCAGGCCGCCTTGATCGCAGCGTGCAATATACACGGGTCCCGGACCGAGCCCCCACGTGTAGCGATACCCTCAGCTTAAGAGGGCTGCTTGTTTGCTTGGGCCCCTGTAATGCTCCGCTACCAACCCCTGGCAATTGGCTCTGACTTCTCTCGTAACACATTTAGAAAAGAGGGAAATTAGTGGTATAACTGTAATATCTCTATACATATATATTACCCAGTACAACCCCCTTTTCTTATACCAACACAATAATGAACACTCACAATCAAGTTACTTAACTATAAAGGTTTACTGTAAGCAACAATATAAAAGAGTAATTTGAGTACAATATCTTATGCAGATCCCTGCAATAAAGGTGTACACATCATATGCATATGACACTCAATTAGGCAATAATAACGATATTGACCCCGCTGCAGCTATCCTCCCTCGTGAGCAAAGAAATGGCGCCCAGCAATGTCCTAACTACCCAGTCAGGCCTGACTATAACTGTGGGTATAGTTTGGTGAGGAATCTTCGCTAGCAACTGTCGGTGGTGCACATAGAGAAACAAATTGTAATCCAATTAGGGGGGTTTGTGAATAATCGCTGACTTGGCAAACCGGAGAGCAGGGATGAGCCGAACACCCCCCTGTTCGGTTCGCACCAGAACCTGCGAACAGACAAAATGTTCGTGTGAACTTTAGAACCCTATTAAATACAATGGACTCGAACGTTTGAAATCTAAAGTGCTAATTATAAAGGCTAATATGCAAGTTATTGTCCTAAAAAGTGTTTGGGGACCCGGGTCCTGCCCCAGGGGACATGTATCAATGCAAAAAAAAGTTTTAAAAACGGCAGTTTTTTCGGGAGCAGTGATTTTAATAATGCTTAAAATGAAAAAATAAAAGTGAAATATTCCTTTAAATTTCGTACCTGGTGGGTGTTTATGATATGCATGTAAAGTGGCGCATGTTTTCCATGCTTAGAACTGTCCCTGCAAAAAATGTCATTTTTGAAAGAAAAAAAGTCATTTAAAACTCATTGGCGGCTATTAATGAATTGTCGGCTCCCGGCAATACATACAAAAGTCATTGATAAAAAAAAAAAAAAAGCGTGGGGGTTCCCCAGAATTCAATTACCAGGCCCTTCAGGTCTGGAATGGATATTAAGGGGAACCCCGCCGCAAATTAAAAAAAAAATTGACGTGGGGTTCCCCCAAATATCCATTCCAGGCCCTTCAGATCTGGCATGGATTTTAAGGGGAACTCCACCCCAAATTTAAAAAAAAATGGCGTGGAGTCCCCCTAAAAATCCATACCAGACCCCTTATCCGAGCACGCAACCTGGCCGGCCGCAGGGGAAGAGGGGGGGACGAGAGAGCGGCCCCCCTCCCTCCTGAACCGTACCAGGCCACATGCCCTCAACATGGGGAGGATGTCCCCATGTTGATGGGGACAAGGGCCTCATCCCCACAACCCTTGCCCGGTGGTTGTGGGGGTCTGCGGGCGGGGGGCTTATTGGAATCTGGAAGACCCCTTTAACAAAGGGGACCCCCAGATCCCAGCCACCCCCCTATGTGAATTGGTAAGGGGTACATTGTACCCCTACCATTTCACGAAGAAAGCGTAAAAAAATGTTTAAAAAAAACACACAAACACCTTGAAAAAGTCCTTTATTAAAGAAAAAAACAAAAAAACATTCCAGCGGTGAAATCCAGTGTCCCGCGGCGATCCCGATGTCCAGCGCTGTCCTTCATTGGTTGTGCCTGAGCGGACCTGATGGGGAACTCCCTCTCAGTGTTTTAAATGTATAGACCCGCCCCTTCTAAAGTTCCCCATCAGGTCCGCTCAGCGGACCAGATGCGGAACATGAAAAGGGGCGGGTCTATACATGTATTACCAAAGTGAGAGAAGTTCCCCATCAGGTCCGCCCCCTCGGTATGTCGGACCCGCCTACGTCATTGGCTTGAGCGGGAAACTTCCTTCACTGTGTAATTTAAATTTACACAGTGAAGGAAGTTTCCCCGCTCAGGCCAATGACGTAGGCGGGTCCGACATACCGAGGGGGCGGACCTGATGGGGAACTTCCTTCACTGCGTAATACATGTATAGAGTCTATAGCAGTGAAGGGGTCTATAGACTCTATACATGTATTACGCAATGAAGGAAGTTCCCCATCAGGTCCGCCCCCTCGGTATGTCAGACCCCGCCTACGTCATTGGCCTGAGTGGGGAAACTTCCTTCACTGTGTAAATTTAAATTACACAGTGAAGGAAGTTCCCCGCTCAAGCCAATGACGTAGGCGGGTCCGACATACCGAGGGGGCGGACCTGATGGGGAACTTCTCTCACTTTGGTAATACATGTATAGACCCGCCCCTTTTCATGTTCCGCATCTGGTCCGCTGAGCGGACCTGATGGGGAACTTTAGAAGGGGCGGGTCTATACATTTAAAATACTGAGAGGGAGTTCCCCATCAGGTCCGCTCAGGCACAACCAATGAAGGACAGCGTTGGACATCGGGATCGCCGCGGGACACTGGATTTCACCGCTGGAATGTTTTTTTTTTTCTTTAATAAAGGACTTTTTCAAGGTGTTTGTGTGTTTTTTTAAACATTTTTTTACGCTTTCTTCGTGAAATGGTAGGGGTACAATGTACCCCTTACCAATTCACATAGGGGGGGTGGGATCTGGGGGTCCCCTTTGTTAAAGGGGTCTTCCAGATTCCGATAAGCCCCCCGCCCGCAGACCCCCACAACCACCGGGCAAGGGTTGTGGGGATGAGGCCCTTGTCCCCATCAACATGGGGACATCCTCCCCATGTTGAGGGCATGTGGCCTGGTATGGTTCAGGAGGGAGGGGGGGCCGCTCTCTCGTCCCCCCTCTTCCCCTGTGGCCGGCCAGGTTGCGTGCTCGGATAAGGGGTCTGGTTTGGATTTTTAGGGGGACTCCACGCCATTTTTTTAAAAATTTGGGGTGGAGTTCCCCTTAAAATCCATGCCAGATCTGAAGGGCCTGGAATGGATATCTGGGGGAACCCCACGTCAATTTTTTTTTAAATTTGCGGCGGGGTTCCCCTTAATATCCATTCCAGACCTGAAGGGCCTGGTAATTGAATTCTGGGGAACCCCCACGCTTTCTTTTTTTTTTTTATCAATGACTTTTGTATGTATTGCCGGGAGCCGACAATTCATTAATAGCCGCGAGTGAGTTTTAAATGACTTTTTTTCTTTCAAAAATGAAATTTTTTGCAGGGACAGTTCTAAGCACGGGAAACATGCGCCACTTTACATGCATATCATACACACCCCCCAGGTACGAAATTTAAAGGAATATTTCACTTTTATTTTTTCATTTTAAGCATTATTAAAATCACTGCTCCCGAAAAAACGGCCGTTTTTAAAACTTCTTTTTGCATTGATACATGTCCCCTGGGGCAGGACCCGGGTCCCCAAACACTTTTTAGGACAATAACTTGCATATAAGCCTTTATATTTAGCACTTTAGATTTCTCCCATAGATTTTTCGAATTTGCCGCGAACACCCCAATTTGTTCGCTGTTCGGCGAACGGGCGAACAGGCAATGTTCGAGTCGAACATGAGTTCGACTCGAACTCGAAGCTCATCCCTACCGGAGAGACTGGCAAACTCAGTTCAGGACAACAGTCTCTCCAAAGTATAACTATGTTCAATAGAAGGTCTAGGTAAAGTTATTGATTTAAGGTTCCGAGCAGACGCTCTGTCCGGTTCCTCCGCTACTGTGAGCGGCGATGCACCGAGTCTTTGGTCCTTCAGAAGATGATGGCACCTCAGGTGGATCGGGTGCTCTGCAGACTCCCCAGCGGAACAGAAGCTCTCTGGAACAGGAACGCAAGACCCAGGCTTCAGGCCTAGCACGCGCAGCAAGTGAGTGCAGGAGATCCTCTTGCAAGGAGGGTGCGTTCTAAGAGAAAGACCCGAGCCCCGCCCTTCTCTTTTAAAGTCCACCCCAGCAGTCCTTGCGCGGGGAATGGCACCCTGGGTGCCGCAAAGCATCCCGGGAAATGTAGTCCTGCGGGTAAAACGACACCCCGCTGCACTGAAAACGGGACTTCTTATGGCTTTCTTTCAACAATGGCTTTCTTCTTGCCACTTTTCCATAAAGGCCAGATTTGTGGAGTGCACAAAATAGTTGTCCTGTGGACAGATTCTCAGACCTGGGCTGTGGATCTCTGCAGCTTCTCCAGAGTTACCATGGGCCTCTTGGCTGCTTTTTAAATTAATGCTCTCCTTGCCCAGTCTGTCAGTTTAGGTGGACGACCATGTCTTGGTAGGTTTGCAGTTGTGCCATACTCTTTCCATTTTCGGATGATGGATTGAACAGTGCTCCGTGAGATGCATGGGATATTTTTTTTAAACTCAGCCCTGCTTTAAACTTCTCCACAGCTGTATCCCTGACCTGTCTGGTCTGTTCATTTGCCTTCATTATGCTGTTTGTTCACTAAGGTTCTCTAACAAACCTCTGAGGGCTTCACAGAACAGATGTATTTATTCTGAGATTAAATTACACACAGGTGGACTCTATTTACTAATTAGGTGACTTCTGAAGGCAATTGTTTCCACTAGATTTTTGTTAGGGGTATCAAAGTAAAGGGGGCAGAATACAAATGCACACCACACTTTTCAGATATTTATTTGTAAATAAAATTGAAAAACATTTATCATTTTTTTTCCACGTCACAATTATGTGCCACTTTGTGTTGGTCTATCACATAAAATCTCAATAAAATACATTAAAGTTTTTGGTTGTGTAGCGGCCTCCACTCTCTCCTCTCTATTCTTCTTGCTCTGGCTTTTGTCTAGGGGTACTCTGAAGGAGAGAGTGCGGGGTCACCACGCCAAGTCCCCCTGCAGAGTATGTGCAGTGAGAGACAATCCTCTTTTACCTTCGGGTCGGTGTTCTGCATCTGGAGACCTCCTCCTGGTTTTCTCGAACAGTGTCTGCCAGTAAATGAGCCCCACACCACTAAAGTCCAACACTCCTTTATTCTTCCGATAACAGAGTAATGCACAGACAGTTGGACTCCCTCAACGAACAGAACAGACAGGGGGGGTGTGGATGCGAGTAGGCCCAGGCACAATGAACTCTCCACTTTCCTTCCTACAGATAGTGGGTTGCGGTCTCCGAGCGAGGGGGGGATTTCCTTCCAGGCGGTCTCCGATGGAAGGCTCACCTGTCACTGGCAATATGCTGCACCAGGTCTTCAAGCAAGTATCTCCCACCGGTCCATTACGCCCTCCGGATTCGGGTACCCCCTCTGGGGTCCCCTAGGATCTCCTTCCCTCGTGGAACTCAGTGTTGGGCACTGAGCTCCAGACCTCCATCCGAGTACCTCACCCCAGGCTAAAGGTGCCTGGGATGGAACACGACCTCCGAACGTCTTCTAGGCCTAGGCCGCCTAGAGGACTGACACGAACCACCGCCCACAGGCTGAAGGTGCCCAGGACTCGACCCCGTGACAAAGATGGCCGGCCCCTTTATACCCTCTCCCAGCAAGCACGGCGGGTTTCCCCCCCACCATACCGCTGCCGAGGGAGGACAAAAAGGGAGCATGGCACACAGCAATGGTTCAACCCCAGCCCTAGGCGACAGCGCCACCCGCTGGGCTGCAGGGAACTGCACATCACTGGTGTCTCTGCCAGTTTTAAATACACAGAAAAGTGTATACCCGCTACAGTTGTAACATGACAAAATGTGGAAAATTTCAAGGTGTATGAATACTTTTTCAAGACACTGTATTTGTAAAACATTTTAAGAACCATTTATCATTTTCCTTTCACTTCACAATTATGTGCCACTTTTCCAAGGCACTGTATATGGTGATATGTGTGTTGAAATGTGGTTTTGATACACAGTACATATACTATATTTCAGATAACATACCACAGGCATTCCTGAAGAAGACAACTGATCAATAGCGTTGGATTGCTCCTATGCGAATTATACTGTAATAAAGCAAGATAGTATTCTTATCTTTCATTATGTGGAGTAGCAGTGTTATAATGCTCTACTAAATATTTTTCAAGGACTGTAGGAATTGTACTTTGATTAGCCATGACTACTTTTTAATGTCTGTTTAATAAAGATTACTTGTGATTTTACATATTGTATGTGCCTTCAAGGTCCCTTCAAAGTCCCAGCCACTTATTTCTTTTTGTATTTAGATTTTGGGATGTTGGCACACACTAGCATATGAT
Organism: Rana muscosa; assembly: GCA_029206835.1. Lineage (NCBI taxonomy): Eukaryota > Metazoa > Chordata > Amphibia > Anura > Ranidae > Rana > Rana muscosa. The sequence continues at coordinate 134,565,998 of CM055126.1, forward strand.
TGGAAGATATCTGTCAAAATCAATGACAGGTTGAAATACACAGCTGCTGTACACTATTCTGATCGATACTCACGTTCATTGCCGTATGCATCCAGGGACTGATGCCTTGAACAATGAAATAGTGCATTTGGGGCATACAGCCATGAAAGTACCATTTGGAAAAGCATACAGCTTAGCACACCAGCCACGTACAGCAGCCTGTCCTTGATTTTGACAGGGATGCTGGCAGCAAGATGTGTACTACACCTTTGCCTCCCAGGCACTATATGGACAAACATGCCTATAAGCATGAGCCCTAAAGAAGGCCCTCATACATTTCTGTAGCTATAGGCATTTTGAAGAAATGCATCTTCAAAGCTCACAACAGAAGCACTGAAAGCTTTCTTCATATTACTTTCAATTGCACCAGAATCCTGGCAGCCTTCTAGCTTTTTATGCTCCATGCACACTGGGCTCTTCTGAACGCCTTTTCTCCTGGCAGGAGAAACTCAGCGTCAAATACACATCTTAAGCTGCATTTTTGCAAATGCGTTTAGGTGCATTTAGGCACCTTAAGTGCTTTAGCGTTTATTTATTTCAATGGGCAGAATATTAATTTATTCTGTTCATTGAAATTAATGAACGCTCAAGTACTAAACGCGCCTAGCTTTAAGGCGTGTTTTAGATGCATTTAGGGAGGTTTAAGCATTTTTTTATGCTCAAAAGCTCTTCTCCTGAACGTAACTTTGGTTGGGATTTTTTTGTGCCTCTAAATGCTACTGCAGGTGAATGCCTATGTGTACATCGATACATAGGCTATTATGGAGGGGCGGCAGAAGAAAAAAAGCTCAAACACCTATAAATTAAGCATTTTTGAGCTGCAGTGTGCATGAGCCCTGAATGTAAACACAGGACGGGTGTTTCTAAGCTGTTATTTATTTTTTTACCAACCATGTACACACAGCTCATCATGAATCTTTGAGTTCTATGAGCTGCTTCTGCTTGCATATGCACAGTTGCTGAAAATTGCTGAAATTAATAAATTTCTGCTTACATGAGCAGACACAGAATGTAAACATGATGTACATCAATGAAGTGTGAAAATATTGCTCTGTACAGTAACAGGATGTATAATCGGCTGAATGATCAGACAGAGAGTAGCTGTAACTGGCAGTTTACTAAACAGGAAAAGAAATTGAATAAATTAAACAAAACAGATTCAGAATGTAAAAAGGCATGCTGAATAATACAACATACAATAATAAAACATTATTAACCACTTCTCTACTGTGCACGAAAACCCCCTTCCTGCCCAAGCCATTTTTCAGCTTTCAGCGCTGTCACACTTTGAATGACAATTGCACGGTCGTGCGACGTGGATCCCAAACGAAATTTGCGTCCTTTTTTTCCCACAAATAGAGCTTTCTTTTGGTGGTATTTGATCACCTCTGCGTTTTTTTTTTTTTGCGCTATAAACAAAAGAAGAGCGTCCAGTTTGGAAAAAAAAAACACTATTTTTTACTTTTTGCTATAATAAATACCCATTTTTTTTTTTTTTTAAATAAAATTTTCCTCAGTTTAGGCCGATACGTATTCTTCTACATATTTTTGGTAAAAAAAAAAAATCGCAATAAGCGCGTATTGATTGGTTTGCGCAAAAGTTATAGCGTCTACAAAATAGGGGATAGATTTATAGCATTTTTTTTTTTTTTTTATTAGTAATGGCGGCTATCTGCGATTTTTTATTGTGACTGCGATATTGCGGCGGACACATCGGACACTTTTGACACATTTTTGGGACCATTCACATTTATACAGCGATCCCTGCTATAAAAATGCATTGATTACTGTATAAATGTGATTGGCAGGGAAGGGGTTAACCACTAGGGGGCGGGAAGGGGTTAAATAAGTTCCCTCAAAGTGTTCTTACTGTGGGGGGAGGGGACTGACTGGGGGAGGTGACCGATGGTTGTCCCTATGTACAAGGGACACACCATCGGTCCCCTCTCCCTCACAGGACGTGGATCTCTGTGTTTACACACACGCGCGCCTCCTAGCTCGTTTTAAAGGGAGGACGTCATATGACGTCCTCCCAGAACGAGAGTATCCTCCGCCCGCCGTCAATTGACAGTGGGCGGGGGACAAGTGGTTAAAGCTGTACACTAGTGTTGAGCGAACCCAAACTGTAAAGTTCGGGTCCGTACCGAACTTTAGCTTTTTCCCGAACGCGAACCCGAACCCGGACTTTGCCCAAAAGTCCGGGTTCGGCAATCTAATAACGCATTTAGAAATGCTTCAGGGGCCAGCCAATCACCTTTTGATTAGCTGGTGTGCCCTTAGAAGCCATCATAGCCATGCCTACTAATGGCATGGCTGTGATTGGTCAGTGCAACATGTGACCCAGCTTCTATATAAGCTAGAGGCACACAGCACACATGACACTCTGCTTCAGAATAGATAGGGAGAGGATCTAGTCTGCTGCTGCTGCTTTTAGGGAGAGATAGAAAGATAGATGAGGTAGTCCTGATTCTACAATCTGAGGGAAAAGATAGAGAGATAGTGTAGTGTAGGGCCAGGTTCCTGTGTTGGTGCTTTAAGGGAGAGAGATTTATTATATAGGAGTAGTGATGAGCCGAACACCCCCGGGTTCGGTTCGCACCAGAACCCGCGAACGGACCGAAAGTTCGCACGAACATTAGAACCCTATTAAATACAATGGATGCGAACGTTCGGATTCTAAAGTGCTAATTATAACGACTATTATCCATGTTATTGTCCTAAACAGAGTTTGGGAACCCGGGTTCTGCACCAGGGGACATGTATCAATGCAAAAAGAAGTTTTAAAAACGGACGTTTTCCGGGAGCAGTCATTTTAATGATGCATAAAGTGAAAAAAAAAAAGTCAAATATTACTTTAAATATTGTACCTGGGGGGTGTCTAAAGTATGCCTGTGAAGTGCCACGTGTTTCCCGTGTTTAGAACTGTCCCTGCACAAAATTACATTTCTAAAGGAAAAAAAAGCCATTTAAAACTGCTTGCGGCTTTAATGTAATGTCTGGTCCCGGTAATATGGATGAAAATCTTTAAGAAAAATGGCATAGCTACCCCATCACCCCCCCCCTACCCCAGCCCATTACCAGCCCCTTTGGGTCTTGTATGGATATTAAGGGGAACCCCGCACACAAAATAAAAAAGGCCCTATATACTCTGAACAGCCGTATACAGGCGGTGCATACAAGACAGGGACTGTAGGTTTGTTCTTATGTTGCATCTGTTTGTAATTTTGAACAGCTACATTGTTTAAGTGTAGCTCCAGCCCAAATACCTATTTTTAAGCTTTTTGGAAAACATAGGGAAGGGTTATCACCCCTGTAACATTTGTTTTGCTGTATGTGCCCCTGTTCAGAACATTTCACCTCACTTTGCGTCCCAATGACAACTGATTTTGAAATGTGGTGTTTTTATTGAAACAAGGATTGGTGATAAAGCATCAGTAGAGAGGAGACACCTTTCTCCCATATTAATTCTTACAGGAGAGAATTTTCCTTCCAAGGGGTAGATTTCCTCTCACTTCCTGTTGTCTTCTTCCGTTTGCAAGTAGTAGTCCTTTGTAAGTTGGATGTTTAAAAGTAGGGACCTGCCGTATATACTCTGCAGAAATTGGCCCCTTAGGTGTTGGTGTTGGCACAACACTGTAAGCACTCACAGTTACTCTTGGTGGGTGCTGGAACGCCCTGCTGTCAACTATTATATCAGGAATTGTAATAACATATAATTGTTGAACAGTGGTAGTAAAAATTGGGCCTTTGATGGTGGTGCTGGTGCCACAACACTGTAAGGCCTGACAGTTACTCTTGGTGGGCGCAGCAATGGGCCCTGCTGTGAATTATTAGATCAATAATTATAATTGCATGCCCCTGTTGAACAGGGGCTGAAAAATTGGGCCTTTGGTGGTGGTGGTGGTGGTGGTGGTGTTGACACAACACTGTAAGGCCTGACAGTTACTCTTGGTGGGCGCAGCAATGGGCCCTGCTGTGAATCATTAGATCAATGATTATAATTGCATGCCCCTGTTGAACAGGGGCTGAAAAATTGGGCCTTAGGCACTGGTGGCACAACACTGCAACCCCTCACAGATACTGTACTTTGAGCACAGCAATGAGGCCTGTTGCAAAGTATTGCATCAAAAATTGTAATTACACGCCCCTGTTAAACAGGGGCTGAAAAATTGGGCCTTAGCCACTGGTGGCGGCACCCATAAACCAAAATGATCTTCCAAGCTATCATCATTAATCGGATCATTGAGGAGGAGGAGGAGGATAGCTAGTCAACATAACAGCACAGGAACTCAGCATCAGTCTTGAAGGGATGTGACATTTTAAAATCAATTAGTCTGTTATATCAGCATCAGGTGTGTGGTAGCTGGTGGTGATCCAAGACTGGTTCATCTTGATGAAAGTCAGTCGATCAACCGAGTCGGTGGACAGGCGTACCCTGTGATCCGTGACAAATCCTCCAGCAGCACTGAATGTGCGTTCTGAAAGAACGCTGGATGCAGGACAGGCCAGTAGCTCAATTGCATACTGTGCAAGCTCTGGCCAGTGATCCATCCTTAAGACCCAGTAAGCCAGAGGATTTTCGGTGGGGAAGGTGTCCAAGTCTGACCTTGCCCCTAGGTATTCCTGCACCATGTATATCAGACGCTGGCGATGGTTGCTGGAAACGATCATACTTTGGGGCTGCGGACTAAAGAATTGTCTGAACGCATCGGTCAGACGGCCACCTTCCCCACCGCTCCTTCTTTGACTGCCCGAAGCCTCAGCAACTCGTTGTCCAGGACCAGGAGTTTGTAACCTCCCAGTCTCTGGGAACGCGTTGCACAGACCTTTCTGCAAGGCCTCCCGGAGTTGTCTCATCCTCTGCTCCCTCTGCGACGGTAACATAAGGTCCGCAACCTTACCCTTGTACCGTGGATCAAGGAGAGTGGCCAGCCAGTAATGGTCCCTCTCCTTGATCCGAAGAATACGAGGATCCTTCCGCAGACTTTGCAGGATCAGGGAGGCCATGCAGCGTAGGTTAGCTGAGGCATTCAGTCTGGAGTCCTCTGGGTCACTAAGGACGACATGATCCGCAGCCACCTCCTCCCAGCCACGTACAAGTCCACTGGTTTCTTGGGACTGTAAATCATCCCTAAAAGACTGCTGCTGATGATGCTGAGTGCCAGCCTCCACCTCCATGCTGACACAATCCTCCTCCTCCTCCTCCTCTTCCTGTGCGATGGGTGGGACAGAAGGAACACTGTCAGGGTAAAGGGGGCCTTGAGAGGCAAGGAAGTCCTCCTCTTCCTGCCTCTGTTCTGCCTCAAGTGCCCTGTCCATTATTCCACGCAGCGTGTGCTCCAACAGGTGGACAAGAGGTACAGTGTCACTGATGCATGCACTGTCACTGCTCACCATCCTCGTGGCCTCCTCAAATGGTGCCAGGACAGTGCATGCATCCCTGATCATGCCCCACTGGCGTGGTGAAAAAAACCCGAGCTCTCCTGACCCTGTCCTGGTGCCGTAGTCGCACAGGTACTCATTGTTGGCCCTCTGCTGCGTGTGCAGCCGCTGCAGCATGGCCAACGTTGAGTTCCACCTGGTGGGCATGTCACATATAAGGTGGTTCTTGGGCAGGTTCAACTCCTTTTGCAGCTCAGCCAGGCGAGCACTGGCATTATAAGATCTGCGGAAATGAACACAGACTTTCCTGGCCTGCCTCAGGACATCCTGTAAGCCCGGGTACCTGCCCAAGAACCGCTGCACCACCAGGTTAAGGACATGAGCCATACAGGGCACATGGGTCAGTTGTCCCTGTCGGAGGGCGGAAAGGAGGTTGGTGCCATTGTCGCAAACCACCATTCCTGGCTTAAGCTGGCGTGGCGTCAACCACCTCTCGGCCTGCCCCTGCAGAGCAGACAGGACCTCTGCCCCAGTGTGGCTCCTGTCCCCCAAACACACCAGCGCAAGCACGGCATGGCATCTTTTTGCCTGCGTACTTGCGTAGCCCCTTGAACGCCTACGGAGCACCACTGGTTCCGAGGACAAACCACAGGAAGAGGCCATGGAGGAAGAAGAAGAGGAGGGGGTGGAGGAGAGAGGTGTGTCACAACCAGTAGTAGCATTTTGGAGGCGTGGCGTTGGAACAACCTCCAACACTACTGCACCTTGTCCTGCATCCTTCCCAGCTGCCAAAAGAGTGACCCAATGGGCCGTGAAAGAAAGGTAACGTCCCTGTCCATGCCTGCTGGACCATGAGTCAGCGGTAATATGCACCTTACCGCTGACCGCCCTGTCCAGCGAGGCCAAGACATTGCCTTCCACATGCCTGTAGAGAGCCGGAATCGCCTTCCGTGAGAAAAAGTGGCGTTTGGGAACCTGCCACTGAGGAACCGCACATTGCACAAACTCACGGAAGGGGGCCGAGTCTACCAACTGAAAAGGCAGCAGTTGAAGCGCTAGCAATTTAGCCAAGCTAGCATTCAACCGCTGGGCATGTGGATGGCTGGGAGTGAACTTCTTTCGACGGTCCAGCAGCTGGGGCAGGGAAATTTGCCTGCTAGAATCGGACGTCGGTGTACTGCTGGCAGAGTGCCCGCAAGTACTTGGCTGTGACACACCTAATTCTACACCTTCATTCCTCTCAGAGCAGGTTTCAGAGAGGACTGAAGGTATAGTGGGGTTGGAGATCCCAGCTGATGCGGTGCAAGAAGAGGTCAGCTTTGTTCTTTGGTGTGGGTCTTTAAGGTAGGCTTGCCAACGAGCTGAATGGCAGGTCAACATATGTCTGATCAAGCATGTGGTGCCCAAGCGGCTGATGTTTTGGCCACGCGATATACGCTTGAGACATATGTTGCAAACAGCAGCTGTGCGATCTGATGCACTCGCCTCAAAAAAGGCCCACACCAAAGAACTTTTTGAATGACGGGCAGAGGCAGCGCCCTGCACAGGCGAAGCTCTGCGGTGTGATTCCGTCGGTGTGCTGCCCATACGCTGGCCACCCAAGGGCATCCTGCCTCGTTGGAGATGTGCCTCCTCCTCATCCTCCTCCTCCTCCTCTCTCCTATTAGGCACCCACGTGGAGTCAGTGACCTCATCATCCCCTCCCTCCTCATCACTGGAGCCAATCTGGCAGTATGCTGCAGCTGCTGGAGCATGACTGCCAGATTGGTGTCCTTCTTGAGCATCCCCTCTCTCTGCTCTCACGCTACTGCCTTCCTCTATCTGGGTATCATCATCAGATCCTTCGAAACGCTGGGCATCCTCCTGGAGCATGTACCCAACACTGTGCTCAAACAGTTCGGGGGACTCCTCAGGAGGAGGACATGGTGGGTCTAGGGAAGGATTGACTAATGAAGATAATGATACCAGAGAAGAGGACGCTTTGGCAGCTGCTTTGCCAGTACCCTGAGCCTGGGTGAGAGAGGATGAGGAGGATGAGGTGGGCTTGGTCATCCACTCTACCAAGTCTTCGGCATGATGTGGCTCAACATGTCCAGCTTCCGAAAAGAAGGACAAGCATGTCCCATGGCCATGTGCTGATGACAATGCACCGCGTCCACGACCAGCACTGTTGCCCCCAGACACAGAGCCTGCTTGCCCTCTTTTTTTGCCTCCTGACTGTCTGCCTCTCCTTGTTTGCCTTCCAGACATTTTAATGGATGGCCTGCAGGGAGATGGGAAAAACAGCAATAAGGGCTACCTTCAGGTGTATACTGTGCAGGAGGCTTAGCAACAATGACACTGACACTGTCCCCTGCCTATCCTTCTCTGTCCCTAAACACAAGGATTTGCAATATGCTTCAGATGGATAGCACAGAACAGCACACTGTCAGTTTCACTCACTGTCCTACTCTGTCCCTACAAACAAGATTTAGCACAGAATAGCACACTGATAGTTTCCACGAGTGTCCTTCTCTGTCCCTAAACTCAAGGATTTCAAATATGGTTTAGCAAGATTGGTTTAGAACAGAATAGCACACTGACACTTTCCCTCACTGTACCTCTCTGTCCCTAAACTCAAGGATTTCAAATATGGTTCAGCAAGATTGGTTTAGAACAGAATAGCACACTGTCAGTTTCACTCACTGTCCTACTCTGTCCCTACAAACAAGATTTAGCACAGAATAGCACACTGATAGTTTCCACGAGTGTCCTTCTCTGACCCTAAACTCAAGGATTTCAAATATGGTTCAGCAAGATTGGTTTAGAACAGAATAGCACACTGACACTTTCCCTCACTGTACCTCTCTGTCCCTAAACTCAAGGATTTCAAATATGGTTCAGCAAGATTGGTTTAGAACAGAATAGCACACTGTCAGTTTCACTCACTGTCCTACTCTGTCCCTACAAACTAGATTTAGAACAGAATAGCACACTGAGAGTTTCCACGAGTGTCCTTCTCTGTCCCTAAACTCAAGGATTTCAAATATGGTTCAGCAAGATTGGTTTAGCACAGAATAGCACACTGTCAGTTTCACTCACTGTCCTACTCTGTCCCTACAAACAAGATTTAGCACAGAATAGCACACTGATAGTTTCCACGAGTGTCCTTCTCTGTCCCTAAACTCAAGGATTTCAAATATGGTTCAGCAAGATTGGTTTAGAACAGAATAGCACACTGACACTTTCCCTCACTGTACCTCTCTGTCCCTAAACTCAAGGATTTCAAATATGGTTCAGCAAGATTGGTTTAGAACAGAATAGCACACTGTCAGTTTCACTCACTGTCCTACTCTGTCCCTACAAACAAGATTTAGCACAGAATAGCACACTGACACTTTCCCTCACTGTACCTCTCTGTCCCTACAAACAAGGTTTAGCACAGAATAACACACTGACACTCTCCCTACCTATCCTTATTTGTCCCTAAACACAAGGAATCCAGGATTAGTAAAGGAAAAAAAATGACACTGTCCCTGCCTATGCTTCTCTTTCCCTGCTCCGGAACACACTACACAAGGCCGCCGCGCTGGCGGCCTTTTATAGTGTGGGGCGTGTACTAAGCCCCCTCAAGAATAATTGGCCACAGGCATCCTGCCTGTGGCCAATCATTGCTCTCCTCGCTGCCGGCGCTGTGATTGGCCAAGCATGCGGGGTCACAGTGCATGCTTGGCCAATCACAGCGCCTGGATGACACTGCGATGGCGTAGTGCATTGTGGGCCGTTCGCGTCACTCGAATTTGGCACGAACGGCCCAAATCGTTCGATCTTCGTCGAACGATTGAACAGCCGATGTTCGAGTCGAACGTATGTTCGACTCGAACACGAAGCTCATCCCTATATAGGAGTCCAGATTCAGAGATTAAAATCAGCGATCTGCATAGGTCTACCTATTTGTGTTGCAGTGCAGTCTTTTTACACTGCCATGAGCCCAGTGTCAGAGAAAATCTAACTTTTAGGGGGAAAAAAAAGGCACTTTATTGTTCTCTTTTCCAAAAGACCCATAGGGCAAAAAAAAAAAAGCATTTTATTTTGCTCGTGCAAAAAAAGACCCGTTTAGGGCAAAAAAAATAAAAAATTGCACTTTAATGTACGCTTGCAAAAAACGCCGTTTAGGGGCACAAAAAAAAGTTTGCAGTGTGTTATACATATTTTGAGGTGTGTGAAATAAACAATTTCTATATAGTTTTCTCCTACTGTGCTATACTAAAAAAACAACATTTTTTTTGAATAGCATTTTCTGCAGTTCTGTGTTTTATTTTTTTTATATTATTTTAAGTTATTTCCCTATCCACATTTGTTTGCAGAGCACTTGCCATGCTCTTAACAACATTTTGCTGCCATTTGCAGCCCTCTAGCCCTTTCCATGACCTTTTTAGAGCCTTTTTAGTCCTTAGAAGTCCGGGTCCCCATTGACTTCAATGGGGTTCGGGTTCGGGTTCGGGTTAAAGTTCGGTCCCGAACCCGAACTTTTTTCCGAAGTTCGGCCGAACCCGTCGAACCCGAACATCCAGGTGTCCGCTCAACTCTACTGTACACACATGGATTTTTCACAGCAATGTCACTCTGTTGCTCAATCAGGATAAACTGGCTGCACAACATAGTCTCAATCCGGCTCTATAACAGCTAAAAGTCAGGCTGAGATGAGAATTACTATTTCAGTAAAACAGTTTAGAACACAAACAGAGGCTAGAGTATATAGAGAGGCTAAGTATACAGAGAGGCTAGTGTATAAGAGAGACTTGGTATAAAGAGAGGCTAGGTATACAGATAAGCTGGGTATACAGAGAAGCTAGGTATACAGAGAGGCTAGGTATACAGAGAGGCTAGTGTATACAGAGAGGCTAGGTATACAGAGAGGCTAGTGTATACAGAGAGGCTAGGTATACAGAGAGGCTAGGTATACAGAGAGGCTGGGTAAACAGCATAGTTGCCAACAGTCACGGATTGGCAGGGACATTCCCAGGATTAAAACCCTTTTCCCGGATTTATTTTGTCCCGGGAAATGTCCCGGCAAATCCGTTTTTTCCCGGTTTCCGCGATTTTGCCCGCCGCGGGCTGCCGCCGCTAGAGATCAACGGCCGGCGGAGACAATGTCTCCGCCGGCCGCCATTTTAAAGAAGACCAAAACACGTATGTAGTACAATAGAAAATAAAGCTACTGCGGTGCCGCCCACACCCCGCGCCTCCCCGGGGGTGGGCGGCGCCGCAGCAGCTTTATCTTCTATTGTACTACATACGTGTTTTGGCTGGCCGGCCGGCCACCCCCCCACCCCGCCCCGCCCCGCTGCAGTTCCGTCTGTAATGGAAAGGGGCGGGGGTGGGCGGCACCACAGCTTAATTTTTTTTTTTGCAGCCACGCGCTCGGCTCCGCAGAAACAGCAATTGCGGCCGAGACAGGAGACACCCGGTTAAGGGGGGACTCTGCTGGGGACGCCTGATGTAAGGAGGGACTCAGCTGGGGACGCCTGATGTAAGGGGGGACTCCGCTGGGGACACCTGATGTAAGGGGGGACTCCGCTGGGGATGCCTGATGTAAGGGGGGACTCCGCTGGGGATGCCTGATGTAAGGGGGACTCTGCAGGGGACGCCTGATGTAAGGGGGACTCCGCTGGGGACGCCTGATGTAAGGGGGGACTCCGCTGGGGACGCCTGATGTAAGGGGGGACTCCGCTGGGTATGCCTGATGTAAGGGGGGACTCCGCTGGGTACGCCTGATGTAAGGGGGGACTCTGCTGGGGACGCCTGATGTAAGGGGGGACTCCGCTGGGGATGCCTGATGTAAGGGGGGACTCCGCTGGGGACGCCTGATGTAAGGGGGGATTCAGCTGGGTACGACTGATGTAAGAAGGGAATCCTGCTGGGGACGCCTGATGTAAGGGGGGACTCCGCTGGGGATGCCTGATGTAAGGGGGACTCCGCTGGGGACTCCGCTGCGGATGCCTGATGTAAGGGGGGACTCCGCTGGGGATGCCTGATGTAAGGGGGGACTCCGCTGGGGACGCCTGATGTAAGGGGGGACTCCGCTGGGGACGCCTGATGTAAGGAAGGACTCCGCTGGGTACACCTGATGTAAGGAAGGACTCCGCTGGGTAAACCTGATGTAAGGAAGGACTCCGCTGAGTAAACCTGATGTAAGGACGGACTCCGTTGGGGGCACCTGATGGCATCTGTTGGCAGGCGACGTGGCAGGTGACACACTTGGGGCTAACACTGATTCAGCATTATGGTGAGTTGAATGATTTAATTTTATATTAAAATGTAATAATAGAAATAATGCACTTCAGTCATCCTGACACCATAACAACCATGGTGCCAGGATAATTGAAGAGCTAACACCAGATGTTTGTAGTATCTTTATCTGCTGATTGTTAAACTCTGGAATACACATATTTATATTGTGGTGTAGGATCTGGGCCTGCTGTCCCTCCATCCTTCCTTCTCTCTCCTTCCCTCCCTCTTTCTTTCTCTCTTTCTCCCTCCATCCCTCATTCATCTCAGACTCTAACCACACCCCCTTTGAGCCACGCCCATTTAAGCCACTCCCACTACCCGCGTAAACCATGCCCATTTTTCGCCTAGCTTTTTTCAGCTAGGGTGTGACACACCTACAAACTAATGCCCCGCCCCCTAATTATAGCAAGGCTCCGCCTACATGCAAAAAAGTGTTCCCGATTTTTTTTTTTGCAATGTTGGCAACTATGTATACAGATAGGCTAGGTATACAGAGAGAGTAGGTATACAGAGAGGCTAGTGTATACAGAGAGGCTGGGAATACAGAGGGGCTAGGTATACATAGAGGGTTGGTATACAGAGAGGCTGGGTATACAGAGATGCAAGGTATACACAGAGGCTAGATATACAGAGAGGCTAGTGTATACAGAGAAGCTAGTGTAGACAGAGAGGCTGGGTATACAGAGAGGCTAGGTATACAGAGAAGCTAGGTATACATAGAGGCTGGGTATACAGAGAGGCTAGGTATACAGAGAGGCTAGGTATACAGAGAGGCTAGGTATACAGAGAGGCTGGGTATACAGAGAGGCTGGGTATAAAGAGAGGCTGGTGTATACAGAGAGGCTGGGTATACAGAGGGGCTAGATATACAGAGAGGCTAGGTATACAGAGATGCTGGGTATACAGAGAACCTAGGTATACAGAAAGGGTAATGTTAAGCGTGAGAAATCCACGCTACCCACATAAACTTAAAAAGTGCAAATAGTGCAACAAATTTGCGTGGGTGCAAAAGGATGGTGCAATAAGCAATGGTGCAAAAGAGTAAATGTTTTATCAAAAATAATACTTGATGTTATAAAGTGACAGTGCTGCAACTGTAAAAATGACTGGAATAATCAGCTATATAGGTATGTAAAAGGTATGAATAGATGTGCAACCAAATATATTGCAAACACAGTGCAAAATGTAAAAGAGGTTTTCAATAAATGCTATAAATATTGTGACAGCAGGAAGGTAAAGTCACCTGGTTGCATCCAGGGGGGTAGATATATTTCTCCCAGATTCAGGCTTTATGCCGACTTATACAACTAGGGAGTTGATGAAGCCCAGCTGAGGCTAGTGGGCTCATGAATGACTCATACCTCTAGGGAGAGGGCTGGGCGTCGTGCAGACAGGGAGTTGATGAGACCAGCTGAACCTTGTCAGCTCATTTAGGCCTCTATAAGAAAGCCCAGCTTCATTAGATGTTAGCTCATGCCTGGAACCAGACCTGTGTGGACTGTCTAGGGAGAGTGAACCCCTGTGCGGTGAGGCAAAGCCTGTGTGGCTATTTGTTTGGACTTTTACTAAACCAGGGACTTAGGGACTAGGACAGCACTAGGCTGATCCCAGTTGTTAGTTAGGAAACCTGTATGTTTAGTCAGAGGTCAACTTGACCAGGATTTATTTTGGTTATGTTTCTTTTGCTTTGCTGTGTTTTGTCACTGTAAATAGAAAATAAACCGCACCTTTTTTGATTTTGAAAACCACAACCTCCGTTTGCTGGGCCTGTTTTGTGTGGGGAGCCCATCCCGGGGGTCACACACACCCGCTGCCGAGCTAACCCCCTCACAGTTGGTGGAGAACCAGTGGCAGTTTTTTTTAAGCCAGCATGGAGGAGATACTGAAACAGCTGGCTCTAGCAAATGCCAATCAACAGCAGACAAATGCAGGTTTGCAAAGGAGCCTTGCAGCCCAGCAGCAAGCTCATCAACAAGCCCAGCAGCAATCTGAGGCCCGCTTCATAGACCTGTTACAGAAGCAAGAGCAGAGACTACAACAAATGGAAGCAGTAATGCAGCAACGTCCGCAGACCAGTGAGGAAAGCCGTCCCACTAATACCGCGTCCTTTGGGGTGAGTCGTTTATTGACAAAAATGACTGGAGAGGATGATCCAGAGGTATTTTTGACCACATTTGAAAGGACTGCTGAAAGAGAAAAGTGGCCTGAGGAGCAGTGGGCTGGACTGGTGGCTCCTCTGTTAACTGGTGAATCGCAGAAGGCTTACTATGACCTAGAGCCTGACCAAGCAAAAGACTATGTGATGCTAAAAGCTGAAATATTGGCAAGGCTGGGTGTCACCCTGGCTGTCCGGGCTCAGCGTGTGCATAACTGGACTTTCCAGCTTGGAAAACCCCCCAGGTCTCAAATGTATGATCTCATTCACCTGAGCAGGAAGTGGCTACAGCCAGAGACTTTGTCCGCACCGGAGATTGTGGAACGTGTTGTGATGGATCGTTTCTTGAGAGCTCTTCCTACCGCCATTCAAAAGTGGGTAAGCCACGGAGACCCAGAAACGGCCGGTAAACTTGTGGATCGTGTAGAGAGATACTTGGCTACAGAGAACCTGACGGCCTCTTCCAGAGACTCTCGGACTTTCCACCCTAAGACCAGACCATCCCCAGGGGCGGATAAGAGGATTCCAAGGGGTGAGGGTGGAGAGAGTGAGAGGGTGGGAGCTCTACCCCAAGTTTGGCGAGAACAGCCTGGGAAATCAGCGGCTCAAGAGGCCGCAAGAAGGATCGTTTGCTACCGCTGCCGGCAAGCGGGACATATTGCAGCCAATTGCCCGGTTGTGGAGGAACCCATGCAGTGTGACTTTCTGACGGGCAGACGTCAGTCGCTGTGTGCGACAGTCGCATGCACTGCCATTCGAGGAACTGAGAAACATTTATGCAAAATGTGTGTTAATGGTAGAAATGTTGTGGTATTGTTGGATTCAGGTAGCCTTGTGACCCTGATAAAGGCTGAGTTAGTTAAAACAGAGGTCTCTGGGAATAGCAAGGTAGCTGTTATTTGTGTGCATGGGGACACCCGAGAGTATCCAGTGACTACAGTGTGTTTCGAGACCCCCAAAGGTACCCTCTCTCATCCAGTGGGCTTAGTATCTCAGTTACCGCATGACGCCATTGTGGGAAGGGATTTTCCGAAGTTCTGGGAACTGTGGGATGATCCTGAGCCCCCCACTGGTGCCCCTATGTACCAGGAATGTGATAGCCAGAACTCCTCTGAGAGTGGTGAGGACTCTCCAGAATTTCCCTTGTCAGTATTGGCAGGGGAGACTCAAGAAACTGGAGAGGAGCCCACCTCCTCAGACGAAAACCTACCGTCTGTGGAGTTTTCTGATCTGGAGGTTCACAGGGAAAATTTTGCCACAGAACAGTTAAAAGACCCCGCCCTAATAAAGGCACGGGAAAACGTAGTGGAAATAGATGGCGAGTTAGTGAACCCAGATAATACCTGCACTTACCCATACTTCAGCGTAGAGAAGGACCTACTGTATCGGGTGGCAAAAAGGGCAGAAGAAACCGTTGAGCAGCTGGTGGTGCCCAAACCTTACAGGAAGTTGGTGTTGGAGTTGGCCCATGGGCACATTCTTGGAGGTCATCTGGGGACAGAGAAAACCCGAGAGAGGGTATTACAGAGATTCTATTGGCCTGGGGTGATGAAGGACATAGAAAATTATTGTTCCTCCTGCCCTGTGTGTCAGAGGTCGGCCCCGATGCCACATTTCCGTAGCCCGCTGGTCCCTCTACCCATCATTGAGGTCCCGTTTGAGAGAATCGCAATGGATTTGGTAGGTCCTATAATCAAGTCCGCTAGGGGGCACCAGTACATATTGGTTATAATGGACTATGCCACCCGTTATCCAGAAGCGATCCCTCTCAGAAATACCTCGGCCAAAACCATAGCCAAAGAGCTATCTCTTGTTTTTAGCCGGGTGGGTATTTGTAAAGAACTGCTTACGGACCAAGGTACACCCTTTATGTCCCGGGTTATGAAAGAGCTGTGTAAATTGTTCAAAGTGACGCAATTGCGTACATCTGTGTATCACCCCCAAACCGATGGGCTGGTTGAAAGATTCAACAAAACCCTAAAACAAATGTTGAAGAAAGTGGTGGATAGAGATGGAAAGGATTGGGACTGTCTACTTCCTTATTTGATGTTTGCTATTAGGGAGGTGCCCCAATCCTCTACGGGATTCTCCCCCTTTGAGTTACTGTATGGGAGACACCCAAGAGGGCTGTTGGATATTGCCAAGGAAACTTGGGAAAGTGAGAGTTCTCCCCACAGGAGTGTGATTGAGCATGTCGCCCTGATGCAAGATCGAATTGCACAGGTAATGCCCATCGTGAAGGAACATTTGGCCCAAGCGCAGTTGGCACAGCAGAGAGTGTACAACCGTGGAGCAAAGACCCGTACCTTTTCCCCGGGGGATAGGATATTGGTACTTGTCCCTACGGTTGAAAGTAAATTCCTTGCCAAATGGCAAGGCCCCTACGAGATAATGGAAAAAGTGAGCGAAGTGAATTACAAGGTCAGACAACCAGGAAGGCGAAAGCCCGAACAGATATATCACGTTAATCTGTTGAAAGCCTGGAGGGATAGAGAGTCCCTAGTCGCAGAAACTTGGTCACCAGCTCAAACTGGTTGCGTGATTCCGGAGGTTGGAATAGCAGCCACCTTGTCACAACCCCAACAACAGGAGGTTAAGGAGTTTGTGCTTCGCAACAAGGAGGTGTTCTCTGAGCTGCCGGGACAAACATCTGGGGTAGAGCATGATATTATTACCCCGCCCGGTGAAAGGGTGAAGTTAAAACCCTATCGGATCCCAGAGGCCCGACGGGAGGCAATACGGGAGGAAGTACAGAAAATGCTGAACTTAGGGGTGATAGAGGAGTCCCAAAGTGATTGGTCTAGTCCCATTGTGTTGGTGCCTAAACCGGATGGGAGCTGGCGATTTTGTAACGATTTTCGTCAGTTGAACAAAGTTACAAAATTTGACACCTACCCCATGCCACGTATAGATGAGTTGATCGACCGGCTGGGAACAGCCCGATACATGACGACTCTTGACCTCACAAAAGGGTATTGGCAAATTCCCCTGGCCAAGTCGGCCAAAGAGAAAACCGCATTTGTAACCCCAGACGGGGCGTTCCAATATAAGAGAATGCCGTTCGGGTTACAGAATGCGCCGGCCACATTCCAGCGGAAAATGGACCAGATGCTGAGGCCCCATCGGAAGTATGCTGCGGCTTACCTGGATGACGTAATTGTCCATAGCACAGATTGGGCCTCACATCTGCCAAAAGTGCAAGCAGTCCTGGACTCTGTTCGGGAAGCGGGGTTTACGGCTAACCCCAAGAAGTGTACCATTGGGCAGGAGGAGGCCAAATATCTTGGGTACACCATTGGCAGGGGAGTAATAAAACCCCAACTCAACAAAGTCGAGGCCATCCAGAGTTGGCCACGTCCCAACAGCAAGAAGCAGGTACGAGCCTTTCTGGGAATCGCGGGTTATTATCGGCGCTTCATTCCCCACTTTGCTTCTAAGGCTGTGCCCCTAACCAACCTGACGAAAGGGAAAGGGTCGGTCATGATTAAATGGACCCCCGAGGCTGAGGCAGCATTCCAATTCTTGAAACAAGCCTTATGTAGCCAGCCAGTGTTGTACTCACCCGACTTCTCTAAAGACTTTGTCGTACAAAGTGATGCGTCAGATGTGGGGTTAGGAGCAGTATTGTCCCAGGTCTGGAACGGGGAAGAGCACCCAGTCATTTACCTCAGCAGGAAGTTGAAGTCCCATGAGGTAAATTACGCCACGGTTGAAAAGGAGTGTTTAGCGGTGAAGTGGGCTCTAGATTCCCTTCGGTACTATCTGCTAGGTAGGCACTTTGACATGGTTACGGATCACGCTCCGTTAAAGTGGATGGCTCAAAACAAGGAGACAAATAGAAGAGTGAATAGGTGGTTCCTGGCCCTCCAGGAATTCAACTTCACAGTAAAGCATCGCCCTGGCGTTCAAATGGGGAATGTGGATGCTTTGTCTCGAGTACATGAATGCCTGATTGCTGGTGTTCCAACCCCAAGGTTAAAACAAGAGGGGGGGGTATGTGACAGCAGGAAGGTAAAGTCACCTGGTTGCATCCAGGGGGGTAGATATATTTCTCCCAGATTCAGGCTTTATGCCGACTTATACAACTAGGGAGTTGATGAAGCCCAGCTGAGGCTAGTGGGCTCATGAATGACTCATACCTCTAGGGAGAGGGCTGGGCGTCGTGCAGACAGGGAGTTGATGAGACCAGCTGAACCTTGTCAGCTCATTTAGGCCTCTATAAGAAAGCCCAGCTTCATTAGATGTTAGCTCATGCCTGGAACCAGACCTGTGTGGACTGTCTAGGGAGAGTGAACCCCTGTGCGGTGAGGCAAAGCCTGTGTGGCTATTTGTTTGGACTTTTACTAAACCAGGGACTTAGGGACTAGGACAGCACTAGGCTGATCCCAGTTGTTAGTTAGGAAACCTGTATGTTTAGTCAGAGGTCAACTTGACCAGGATTTATTTTGGTTATGTTTCTTTTGCTTTGCTGTGTTTTGTCACTGTAAATAGAAAATAAACCGCACCTTTTTTGATTTTGAAAACCACAACCTCCGTTTGCTGGGCCTGTTTTGTGTGGGGAGCCCATCCCGGGGGTCACACACACCCGCTGCCGAGCTAACCCCCTCACAATATCCATAGGAAACAACAAAGTCCAATTGAGATACAAAGGCTTGGTGGTGATCCAGGAAGCAAAGATGTTGGATAAGGAATTACGTGATGTGGCAGCATTGGACAGACAAAGTTTGTTGGTCCCCAAAACGAAACAAAAAGATGGCATCAGGACAGATCTACAATGGTGTTTTTTTACCTCTTTTTCGTCCCACTTTTGGTGGGTCAACAAAACCATACGCAAACACTGGCAGGTCCTGAAATGTGACCAGGTTTTGGGGCCAACGCTCCCAGATCGGCCTAAGGTTTTATTTAGAAGAAATCAAAATCTCAAGGACCTTGTGTCACCCAGTGTAATTGACCCGCCTCCAAAAATTTGCATGTTTGGCCATTTAAACGTTTTTTTTTCCCTGTAAGGCCACTTTCACACTGAGGCGCTTCTATACTGCCAGTAAAAACACTGAGCTCTTTTGAAGCACTTTTCAGGCCCTTTTGAAGAGCTTTCCATTCACTTCAATGGAGAGGGGAGTTTTTCACAGCCCTACCGGCACACTGCCCCAGTGTGAAAGCATTCATTGATTTTAATGGAAATAAGTTTTCGTGAGCCTTTTAGGCGTGAAAGCTCCTGAAAAGCGCCTCAGTGTGAAAGTGGTCTTAGAGGTGTAAGATGTACAAAAATTCGAAAACAATCAAAACATCAACTTTTATCTTGCATACGACTTCCAGGGAATATTCCATATCAGACTTTATTACTTGTGCTGATTTGGAACCTCTTTTACATTTTGCACTGTCTTTGCAATATATTTGGTTGCACATCTATTCTTACCTTTTACATACAGAAAGGGTAGTTGTACAGAGAGGCTGGGTATACAGAGAGGCTAGGTATACAGAGAGGCTGGGTATACAGAGAGGCTAGGTATACAGACAGGCTAGTGTATACAGAGAGGGTAGGTATACAGAGAGGCTAGTGTATACAGAGAGGGTAGGTATACAGAGAGGCTAGTGGATACAGAGAGGGTAGGTATACAGAGAGGCTGGATATACAGAGAGGCTAGGTATACAGAGAGGCTAGTGGATACAGAGAGGGTAGGTATACAGAGAGGCTGGGTATACAGAGAGGCTGGGTATACAGAGAAGGTAGGTATACAGAGAGGCTGAGTATTCAGAGAGGCTGGGTATACAAAGAGGCTAGGTATACAGAGAGGCTAGTGTATACAGAGAGGGTAGGTATACAGAGAGGCTAGTGTATACATAGAGGGTAGGTATACAGAGAGACTGGGTATACAGAGAGGCTGGGTATACAGAGAGGGTAGGTATACAGAGAGGCTGGGTATACAAAGAGGCTGAGTATACAGAGAGGCTAGGTATACAGAGAGGCTGGGTATACAGAGAGGCTAGGTATACAGAGAGGCTAGTGTATACAGAGAGGGTAGGTATACAGAGAGGCTAGTGTATACAGAGGGGGTAGGTATACAGAGAGGCTAGTGGATACAGAGAGGGTAGGTATACAGAGAGGCTGGATATACAGAGAGGCTAGGTATACAGAGAGGCTAGTGGATACAGAGAGGGTAGGTATACAGAGAGGCTGGGTATACAGAGAGGCTGGGTATACAGAGAAGGTAGGTATACAGAGAGGCTGAGTATACAGAGAGGCTGGGTATACAAAGAGGCTAGGTATACAGAGAGGCTAGTGTATACAGAGAGGGTAGGTATACAGAGAGGCTAGTGTATACATAGAGGGTAGGTATACAGAGAGACTGGGTATACAGAGAGGCTGGGTATACAGAGAGGGTAGGTATACAGAGAGGCTGGGTATACAAAGAGGCTGGGTATACAGAAGACAGGCTAGGGTAGTACAGAGTTTCCCCCTCCCCCTCCTCCATGGTCTGCACTCTATGATATGGGCGGAGCAAGGGAGGAGACTCCCTCTCACACTCATCTCTGGCTCTGGCTGTCAGTAAAGCTTGGAGTGCAGAGTCAGTGAGAGTGCCGCTGCTGTGTGGGACAGCACAGTTTCAGGCAGCCCGGGACACTCTCACGGGAGGGCCAGCCCTGGACTCAGGGCTATGGGCCCCAGATTCGAGTCTCTAGCCTCAATAACCACCCCTAGTGACACCACTGCCTACTGCAGAGATGCCCCATCTAAACACTGACCAGTGGGACAATGTAGAGTGTCTGACGGCACAAGATGGTGGCCAGAGGCTAAGCACATTTCTGTTGTGTGAAACGCATCTACCTTGACCACTGCTGGCGTCCTTTGGTGTCATTTTGGATATATTCATATTCCAATAAATAGGGTTGTCCCGATACCACTTTTTTAAGACCAAGTACAAGTACCGATACTTTTTTTCGAATACTCGCCGATACCGAATAGCAATACTTTTTTTTAATCTCATGTGCCAGTATTTTTCTTTTTTACAATTTTTTTTTTTGTACAATTTTTTTAATTAATTTATTTATTTTTTACAATGCTTTCTTTTTTTAAGGCGGGGGGGGGGGGGGGTGGACAGTGTCAGTGTGTGTGTTTTCTTTTATTTATTATTTTTTACAATTGATTTTTATTTTATTTTTATTTTATTCTTTTTTTTATCAGCCCTGTTGGGGGGCTTTGGTGAGATATCAGGGGTCTTAACAGACCTCTGACATGTCCCCTTTGAGACAGGGAAAGGGACTAGGGGCACAGATTCCCCAGTCCCTTTCTCAGCAGCCCTTAGCTGCGCTGAAAATGAATGGAGAGAAGACAGCGGCTCCTCTTCATTCATAAACGAAAACATTGTAAACACAGTTTACGATGTTTCAGTTATGTGAATGGACAGAGTCTGTGATCACTGACTCTGTACATTCCGACAAGTGAGGAGCCGGATTTACCGGCTCCTACCTCCGCTCTCCATCCTGACAGATCGAGGGGGTGGAGGAGGAGAATGGAGGGGGATGGCAGGACAGAGGGGGACACAGAGGGGGGCGGCAGCATGAAGGGGAACGGCGACATGGAGGGGGCCACGGAGGGTAATGGCAGCATGAAGGGGAACGGCGGCATGAAGGGGAACGCCGGCATGGAGGGGAACGCCGGCATGGAGGTGGACACGGAGGGAGAAGGCAGCATGGAGGGGGACACGGAGGGAGGAAGATAGCAGCAAAATGGAGGGGGCTGGAGGAGGATACGGGGACAATCAGCGGTGATCGTGTGTGGGGGAGTTACAAGCACCGATCACCGCTGATTTTAAAGCAACCAAAAGCCGCGCGGGGGGGAGAGAGAAGCGGAGAAACAGCTGTCAAACTTTTAAATCTATACAGCGGTGATCGGTGCTTGTAACACCCCCACACACGATCACCGCTGACTGTACAAGTATCGGATCAGGCATCGGGAACATTTGCCCGAGTACAAGTACTCAGGCAAATGCTCGGTATCGGTACCGATACCGATACTAGTATCGGTATCTGGACAACCCTACCAACAAACTTTGGTAATGATTAAGCACATTTCTGTTGTGTGAAACGCGTCTACCTTGATCACTGATGGCGTCTAAAGGTGTCATTTTGAATATTTTCATATTCCAATAAACTTTGGTAATGATTAAGCACATTTCTGTTGTGTGAAAGGTGTCTACCTTGATCACTGCTGGTGTCACCTGGTGTCATTTTGGATATTTTCATATTCCAATAAACTTCACTTAGAGCCCACGTAAGGTGCTGCACACAGAAGGTTTATTATCTTAATGCATAGAATGCATTAAGATAAAAAAAAAACTTCTGTATTTACAACCACTTTAAGGTTTCTGGCTCAATGGAGATTCATGCAGGACATTAATGTGTGACATTGAGTAGTGGTAACATTCTTTAAAAATATTTATTTTGCATAAGTTCTCACCTACATATCCTTGGGTAATCTCTGAGTGCTTGGTTGGTGTTTTTTGGTATGTGGTTGAATGAGTAGACTGTTTGGCAGAGATGGCCATAGGAAACTGGCTTTTAAACGAGTACTGTGTCTTTCTCAAGATTAACTGAGGTTTCTAAATGTAGCGCACTCCCTAAGGAGCCGAAAGTAGAATGGCCAGGCACACCGAATTTTCATAGTCGCTGAGAGTCAGAGAGTAGTCCCTGACTTTGTATTTGTTTGTTTTATTGAGGGTAATAAACTTGGATGGGGATAAGAGTATTGTGGGATGCCCACTTGACTTTAAACAATTTCTGGGACATCTTCTCCTATATACAGTCTATATATACTCCTCACTTCCTCCAAGACTCTTGCTTGCAGAAAAACTCAGCTGGGACTCTTTTAGCAGATCTGACAAGACACTTAGCCAAATCGAAGCAAAAGCCCTTTACAGGCAGGGACCTGGGGCCCCTTGGTTGTGTAGCAAAGGCCAGTGTCCAGCTTACATTCCTCCAGTGGCTTCTGATCCCAGCACCACCTTTTCAGGCACTGCCAGCCTGCCTGGTTGCAGCTGCCTCTTTCACTAGCCTTCCTGGCTAACTTCTCCACAGTCCTTTCAGACTGACACTTTCTCCACAGTCCTCCCAGACTGATCACTCACAAGCCCATCCGGCTGATTTCTCAAGAGACCTCCTGGACATGCTGACCTGCTCCTGCTGTCGACTCTTTGCTCCTGTGCCTCCAGAAAGGATTCCTCTGTGTGTTGTAGAGATTCCCACCAGCATCCAAGCCCCAGGCCTGAGGTCAGGCCCCCCCCTGGACTAGGGGGCCCCTTAAGGGCCACGACAGCCTCCTCGTCATTCCATCTCCATCTTCCACCCGACTGCCCCTGCTGGCATGACTCATGAGTATTTATGAGGTGGCCTGTACCCCGCCAGCCCATTTTGCTGTGGATTGGCTGGGGCCCTCATCAATACTCCAAGCAGCTCCTCCTAGACTCCACCCTCTACTTCTGGAAGCTTCTCCAAGGTCCCAGAAAGCAGGGGGATTCACCAGAGATGCTGCTTGCGGAGTCATCCAGCCTGCCTGAGTCACTCAGCCTTGACCCAGACTCAACCCAGGCCTGGCTCTCTGTCAGGCCAAATTTTCCCACATTAACAACTAACTACATCTAGGGTGCTACATAAAGATAAAAGGATTTTTAAGGTTTTAAGGAAAATGGTCTGTCATTATTCAATACCTTTGTTACCTTGTTGCATTGAGCTTAACAATATACTATTCCTATTTTTTATGCATTAATCATTTATAAAACATGTATACTTCTTTACAAAACTATTTAAAATGGCAAATCATTTAAGGCATTGGTAAACACTCTTTACTGTCATGCTTAGCTAAATGCCTAACTCCAGTGAAAATGTAACTATTGAAATAACTCTATTCGGGTCAGATGTTTTAGTTTGTGCGCTACACCAGACCTGCGTCAGCCAGCGAGAAGCAATTACTTAATCTCTCCAAGGTCTTTTTGCTGGCAATTAAGTGAGTTAAGATTAGACTTGGCAGTGAGAGTGCTCGCAATGAACTCCATATGGTAAAATAAAAAATGCAGCAACTAGAAAAGGCCAGCTGAAGCCTCGAAAGCCCAGAGGAAACCACCATTCAAACAGACTTTGTAATGTCACATAGAAGTGATGTGTCGGGAAGCAGCAGGTCTTTCCTAGATATTGTAAGCCTGGTCTATCAGCCCCTGCATTCTAAAACAAAAGATAAATCACACACGCACAGACAATAATCAATATGGCTGCTTGTTCTTTCTAAGAAGTTCAGCAGGAGTAAATTATCTGAGAGGTAAACATATTGTATGTCCAAATCACTTTCTAGCGTGACTGTCGCTCTTCTAGAAAGATATGACAGCAGTAAAGAAAACAAAAGCTGAAATTAAATTATTTTTTTCCAGTGATTATTGTGTCTGCAGATTGACACACAGATGACGTGCTTCCTTTGCTGGTATAGAGAGATTACATTGCTAATGGATAGCACTATATATCCAGAGGGAAGTTTGAGTATCATCAGTTAGAGTAGCATTGTGTTTCTCATTGTCAAGGAGAATTGTCTCCTATAGGTCACTTTGCATCTCTTCGCTCATCTTTGTTTTTCAGTTAAAGCAACACTTATGCCGCGTACACACGACCATTTTTCTCGTCGGGAAAAATTACATTTTTTCTCTTTGACGAGAAAAACGACTGTGTGTGGACTTTTCATCATTTTTCCCGACGAGAAAAACGGCAAGAATCATGACGAGAAAAATTAGAACATGCTCTAATTTTTCTCGTCGTGATTCACTGCATTTTTTGCCGCGGCAGTTTTCCCATAGGGAAACACAGCCAGGGAGCCTACACACGGTAGTTTTTCTCGTCCAAGAGAAAAAATGTAGGGAAAAACGGCCATGTGTAGGGAAACAAGCCATTCCTCGCTTTTCCCGTCGATTTTCTCGACGGTGTTTTCACCGTCGAGAAAATCAATTGTGTGTACACGGCATTAGCAATATTCTTATTCTCAAAAAAAAAGAAACATCTACACATCCACTAATTAATAAATTTTTCTTTCTAATTCAACTGTATTTTCCTTCTTCCTAATCTCTCATATTCTCCCTTACTTCCTTTTGTTTGACACACACAGTGCACATTACAGTATACAGTGCTCTATGCACACTTCAAATCCCATTGTCCGTAGTAGTCCCCAGTTCATCTCGAGAGTGTGGCTACGTTTCTGCATACAGTGGGACCATTTAGAACGAACAAACATAAAGCCTCCACACTGCCTGTCAGGCACCCTCTGAAGACTGAACCACCATGGATTGCTCTTCAGGGGTCACCACAAGCGTAAACGAGCCAATAGTGGGTGGGGTTGGGCCGAACAGTCATTCCCATTGCCGGCTGCTGTGCTGAGTGTGCACAGGGCACACTTACCACCCTGCTGAATTGGTAGAAAGTGACAGGGGATGCAGAGGTGAGCAGTGTTGAAAAAGTGAGGCAGATGACGCAGAGGTGAACAGTACGAAAAGAGGGTGGCAGTGGCGGCTGGTGCTCAAATTTTTTGGGGGGGCGCAAACAAACTGAAAAAAAAAACAAAACATCAATTGCCGCCACTGTTCCCATTAAACGCAGCCACTGTGCCCAAACGCCACTAGTTTGTCCCCAAATGCAGCCAGTTTCCCCCCCATATACAGCCAGTTTCCCCCAAAATACAGCCAGTTTGTCCCCCAATATACAGCCAGTTTGTTCCCCAATATACAGCCAGTTTGTCCCCCAATATACAGCCAGTTTCTCCCCCAATATACATCCAGTTTCTCCCCCATAATACAGCCAGTTTCTCCCCCATAATACAGCCAGTTTCTCCCCCATAATACAGCCAGTTTCTCCCCCATAATGCAGCCAGTTTCTCCCCCATAATACAGCCAGTTTCTCCCCCATAATACAGCCAGTTTCTCCCCCATAATACAGCCAGTTTCTCCCCCATAATACAGCCAGTTTGTCCCCCATATGCAGCCAGTTTGTCCCCAATATACAGCCAGTTTGTCCCCCAAATGCAGCCAGTTTGTCCCCCAAATGCAGCCAGTTTGTCCCCCATATGCAGCCAGTTTGTCCCCCATATGCAGCCAGTTTGTCCCCAATATACAGCCAGTTTCTCCCCCATAATACAGCCAGTTTCTCCCCCATATGCAGCCAGTTTCTCCCCCTTAATACAGCCAGTTTCTCCCCCATATGCAGCCAGTTTCTCCCCCAAATGCAGCCAGTTTCTCCCCCAAATGCAGCCAGTTTCTCCCCCATAATACAGCCAGTTTCTCCCCCATATGCAGCCAGTTTCTCCCCCAAATACAGCCAGTTTCTCCCCCATAATACAGCCAGTTTCTCCCCCATATGCAGCCAGTTTCTCCCCCAAATGCAGCCAGTTTCTCCCCCAAATACAGCCAGCTTGTCCCCCCCCCCCCAGCCCTGCACTTACCTTCCTCGAGTCAGCGCCGTCCTTCTTCCATCCTCGATGTCTTCTCCCGCCCTCGATGTCACTTCAGCCAATCAGGTTACTGGTAACCAGACCCGGTGAACCTGATTGGCCAGGGAACGCACCCCTGTGCGTCCTCTCATTAGGTATTTAGAAGCCGATTACAGCCCTCAGGCTGTAGTCGGGAAGCCTATCAGAGCCTGCTGGCTCTGATAGGCACTTCTAAAGGCCAATCAGACGCTGTTATTCAGATGGCCGGCGCTCAAGGGGCTGGCCATCTGAATAGTGGGCGGCAGCAATACATAGGTTCATGCAATGCATGAACCTATGTATTGTTGTGAGTGACGGCCGGGCGCAGAAGCGAGCGGTAGCGGCGCTTCTGCGCCCACTATGGTCGCGCCGCCATGTGTAAAAAAAAAAGACATTAAAAAAAAAAAAAAAAAACTCTTAAAGGGCCCGTTTTTTTTTGGGTGACCACAGGAGGGGGGGCGGCGCCCGGGCGCCCCCTATGGACGGGCCGCCACTGGAGGGTGGCAGGGGATGCAAAGGTGAGCAGTGTTGAAAAAGGGTGGCAGATGACCCAGGGGTGAACAGTACTAAAAGAGGGTGGCAGGGGATGCAAAGGTGAGCAGTGTTGGAAGAAGGTGGCAGAGGATGCAGAAGTGAGCGACTTTGGAAGAGGATGCAGGGGATGCAGGGTGAGCAGCCTTGAAAGAGGGTGGCACAGGTGACAGAGGTGAGCAGCATTGGGACAGGGTGGCAGGGGATGTATAAGTGAGCATGCTGCAAGATGGTGGCAGGGGATGCAGACGTGAGCAACACTGAAGGAAGGTGGCATGGGTTTGCAGAGATGAGCAGCAGTGGAAGAGGGTGGCAGGGGTTGCAGGGGTGCATGGCGTTGGTAAAAGGTGACAGGGTATATATATATCTATATATATATATATAGATATATATATAGATATACAGTATATAGATATACACATACTGTATGTTTATCTCTATATCTATATATATATACCCATGCATATATATTTTTTAATTGTTTATTTTTATCAATTTACAAAATGCAAAGTGAGGGAACAGAAGAAAAATCAAGCCAGCATTAATTCTTCTAGGTACACTTGCACACAGTTTCTGAAGGAACTCGGCAGGTAGGTTGTTCCAAACATTGTGGAGAACGAACCACAGATCTTCTGTGGATGTAGGCTGCCTCAAATTCATCTGTCTCTTCATGTAATCCCAGACAGACACAATGATGTTGAGATCAGTGCTTTGTGGGGGCCAAACTATCACCTCCAGGACTCCTCGATATTCTTTACACTAAACATAGTTCTTAATGACATTGGTTGTATGTTTGGGGTCGTTGCCCTGCTGCAGAATACATTTGGGACCAATCACTAGGGATGAGCCGAACACCCCCCGGTTCGGTTCACATCCAGAACATGCGAACGGACCGAAAGTTTGCGCGAACTTTCGAACACCGGTAAAGTCTATGGGACTCGAACGTGAGAAATCAAAAGTGCGAATTTTAAAGGCTAATATGCAAGTTATTGTCCTAAAAAGGGTTTGGGGACCCGGGTCCTGCCCCAGGGGACATGCAAAAAAAAGTTTTAAAAACTGACGTTTTTTCGGGAGCAGTGATTTTAATGATGCTTAAAGTGAAAAAATAAAAGTGAAATATTCATTTAAATATCGTACCTGGGGGGTGTCAATAGTATGCCTGTGAAATGGCGCGTGTTTTCCGTGTTTAGAACAGTCCCTGCACAAAATTATATTCTAAAGGAATAAAAGTCTGTATAAAGGATTTTTGGATGTTTTCCAAACACAGATAAACTCCTAGTCCTACGCACAGAGTACAAAAAAGCAAAAAGAGAGACAAGCTCTCGCAAATACAGGATTTTGAAGGGAGATACCAGTCCTGTTAGTAGGTGAGTACACTTGGAACGATAGTTTAGAAAAATATAAATTTATTCATAGCATCATTAAAATGATAATACATTAATACAAAGTCATAAAAACTTGAAAATAAAGATCTAGATTGTGCAACTAGCCAACATGTTTCGCAACTGTTGTGCTTCGCCAGGGCTTAGCACTTGTCTTTAAATTCCATCAAGTCTGTATAAGACATAAAATATGTAATTAATGTCAAGCAATAGTATAGCATCAATACATATGCAATAATTATTATAATATAAATTTGCTGCATATTAACAAACTTCAAACAACAATGTATCGTGCTCACCTAATCTGATTAAGAAAGAAAGAAATAAGTGGAATGCACATCACTATGACAGTTGCATCAAACTGATGGCCGACCCCTGTCCCACCGCAGCATAACCCGGCGGATGCCAGAACCAACCGGTAGAAACGTAAGGATTTTGACTCTGTAAGCTGATCAAATAAACAGTATAATCAAATTTTGGTCGGTAATAAGAGAGTAACACAAAAAACAAAAAAAAAGGGGGGAGAAGTCCTATAGTGCTTGAGGGGATTGTACAAAAATAAAAAATAAATTGATAAATAGATAATAAGCTTCATGAAGAAGTACCAATAATATTAATTACAGGTAAGGCACAATATAGGATGTATCATATATTTAGTTTTAATTTTAATTTTAAGACCATTAGGGCTTGCTATAAATATACATATACATGTGGTTACAGAACCAATTCATATATAAATGGTTTAATAAAGGGTATAAGTGAGAGCTGACTATTTGGGGTTTTATTTAGGGAGAGAGGTAACAAGGTAACAATGTATCATTTGCTGGTGACTTGGCATAGATACAAAATAATAAGCATATAAATATATACACTTTAAAGTAGCAAGATTGCCAGTTGATCATAGAAAACTGGCAGCCTGCATCATCCAGTAACAATAACGTGGCATTGTAAAGCCAAGGTATAAAGAAACTATAAACAGCAAAACAAAACAAAAAAGTTTTTTGCATGGTTACTAATGATCAGGATGCCTACATCCTGATAGAGTCTCCCAACCCGCACTACTAAAAGAGATGTCCTTAATACCTTAAAAGGGGCCAATCCACATGAAGTCAGATGTCCCAAGGTATAGCAGGTCACTTGGTTCCAAGGAAAGCAGTCCTAATGTCAGCGAAGTCGTCATCAAGATGGCACATGTCGGAGCACGCCGACTGCGCCATCTTAAATGAGCAGAGTCATCCCGGAAGTGAAGGGTCACGCATGACCCCTGACTTCACTTCCGGTCCGGGCGTTCAGGTGCCGCGCATGCGTGCGCGCAACTGGCGCAACAGCGCATGCGCGATCCGCCGTCCACAACAAAGCGGACAGAGGATGAAAGGGGGAGGAGAAATTCCCCTATCATACACCATAGAGCGCACGGAAATCCCTACGTGAATCAAGCCTGAGGTGAGAGAGAGATGGCCAACAGCAGATGGCGCCGTCCTGTAATGCATAAACCTTCCAATCATTCGAAATCAGAGCAATTCAACAAATTTAACAAATAATAAGTGATCAACAATTTTACAATGTAAATTTTTTTTTTAAGTTTCAACATAATTATGAATGGTATAGCTCATAACAGTTCACATTTACTTTGGTCAAATACAGATAATATATACACAAGTTTATGCATTATATGCGTCCTCTCAGATACATATAATGTAACCATAGACATAGAACGCGAACAGTGACACATGTATATATCAATATTGCTCAGTGAGGGGAAAGGAAAAAGGGGGGAAAAGGGGAAAACATGTCATTTGAGAGATGGGTGAATACAATTAACTTGTGCTGATATATATACCTGATTGGATATCAGGAAAAAAAAAAAAGAAGGAGGTTACAAACTCCTGGTCCTGGACAACGTGTTGCTGAAGCTTCGGTCAGTCACAGAAGGAGCGGTGGAGAAGGTGGCCGTCTGACCGATGTGTTCAGACAATTTTTTTAGTCCGCAGCCCCAGCAACCATCGCCAGCGTCTGATTCACATGGTGCAGGAATACCTAGGGGCAAGATCAGACTTGGACACTTTTCCCACCGAAAGTCCTCTGGGTTACTGAGTCTTGAGGATGGATCACTGCCCAGCGCTTGCACAGTATGCAATTGAGCTACTGGCCTGTCCTGCATCCAGCGTTCTTTCGGAACGGACATTCAGTGCTGCTGGAGGCTTTGTAACCGATCACAGGGTGCGCCTGTCCACCAAATCAGTCGATCGGCTGACCTTCATAAAAATGAATCAGTCTTGGATCACCAGCTACCAAGCACCTGATGCTGATGTAACCGAATAATTTTTTTTGAATGTGAGATCCCTTCAAGACTGCCTATGCTGATGCTGAGTAGGGATGAGCTTCGTGTTCGCATCGAACACACGTTCGACTCGAACATCGGCCGTTCGATCTTTCGACGAAGAACGAACTTTATGGTCTGTACGCGTTAAATTCGTGTTGCGCGACACGGCCCATAATTCACTGCAGCATCGCAGTGCATTGCTGGCTGATGATTGGCCAAGCATGCACTATGACCCCCATGCTTGGCCAATCACAGCGTGGAAAAAACGGAGGGGGTTTAGTACACGCCCCACACTATATAAGACCGCCTGGAAGTCGGCCTTGTGTAGTGTGTTGGCGTTTGTGAAAGAGGCAGTTTCAGAGAGATAGACAGTGTCATTTATATTGAGTTAGATAGAGCAGGCAGGTGAGTCAGTTAGCTGCTCTTACAGTGTGTAGAGGATATATATGCATCCCAGGTGTTGTATATATATTTATACACTGTATTGAGTTTAGATAGATCCATTCCTGTTAGTCTCTATACTGTGACAGGTAGGCAGGTGATTGTGCTAGCTGCAGACAGTCAGGCCCCTTTCACACTGGGGCGGTTTGCAGGTGCTATTGTGCTAAAAATAGCACCTGCAAACCGAGCCTAAACAGTGGCTGCTGTCTCTCCAATGTGAAAGCCAGAGGGCTTTCACACTAGAGCGGTGCGCTAACAGGACGTGAAAAAAAGTCCTGCTAGCCGCATCTTTGGAGCGGTGAGAGGAGCAGTGTGTTTACTGCTCCAACCTCGCTCCTTCCCATTGAAAGCAATGGGAAACTGTGGTAATACCGCCAGCAATGCGCCCCTTTTTCGGCCGCTAGCGGCCGAATAACTCCGCAATTCCGACGGTATAGCGCCGCTAAAAATAGTGGCGCTATACCGCCACCGCACCCACCGCCCCAGTGTGAAACCAGCCTCAGTGTTTCACTGAGGCTGGTTTCACATTGGGGTGGTGGGTGCAGTGGCGGTATAGCTCCGCCATTTTTAGCGGCACTATACTGTCGGAATTGCGAAGGTATTCGGCCACTAGCGGTACACCGCTCCTCTCACCGCTCCAAAGATGCAGCTAGCAGGACTTTTTTTCACGTCCTGTTAGCGCACCGCTCCAGTGTGAAAGCCCTCGGGCTTTCACATTGGAGAGACAGCAGCCGCTGTTTAGGCTCGGTTTGCAGGTGCTATTTTTAGCACAATAGCGCCTGCAAACCGCCCCAGTGTGAAAGGGGCCTTAGTGTACTACTGTGTCCTTTGCATAGCGATCACCTAAAGCTCACCTGGATACAGTTATTCTCTATACTGTGACAGGCAGGCCGGTGATTGTGCTAGCTGCAGACAGTCAGTGTTGCACTTAGTGTACTACTGTGTGCTTTGCATAGCGTTCACCTAAAGCTCACCTGGATACAGTTATTCTCTATACTGTGACAGGCAGGCCTATGATTGTGCTAGCTGCAGACAGTCAGTGTTTCACTTAGGGCTCTTTCACACGGACGGACCGTTCAGGTCTGCCTGTCAGTTTTTTAGGCGGACCTGAACGGATGCTCCATGTACCCCTATGGAGCCACGGATGTCAGCGGTGACATGTTCGCTGACATCCGACCCGCTCCGATCCGCCAAAGTGTGACGGAGGAAAACCCTACTTTTCCATCCGTCTGCCGATTGGATCAGATGACAACCGACTCTACGGTCTGTCATCATCCAATCCCCCATAGGGGAGAGTGGCGCTCTGACAGGTCGGTCCCTGCACAGTGTGCGGAGACAGACCTGTCATCTGCCTGCTCAGCGGGGATCGACGGAGCGATTCCCGCTGAGCAAAGAGGGGCCCGCACACGGACACGGATCTTGTGAAAGGGGCCTTAGTGTACTACTGTGTGCTTTGCATAGCATTCACCTAAAGCTCACCTGGATACAGTTATTCTCTATACTGTGACAGGCAGACCGATGATTGTGCTAGCTGCAGACAGTCAGTGTTTCACTTAGTGTACTACTGTGTGCTTTGCATAGCATTCACGTAAAGCCTAAATTTTTGATGCAATAGTTTGCAACAGGGCTCATTGCTGCGCTCTAAGTACACTATCTGTGAGGGGTTGCAGTGTTGTGGCACCAGCACCAGTGCCTAAGGCCCAATTTTTCAGCCCCTGTTCAACAGGGGCATGCAATTACAATTATTGATCTAATAATTCACAGCAGGGCCCATTCCTGCACCCACCAAGAGTAACTGTGAGGGCTTACAGTGTTGTGGCACCAGCACCACCACCAAAGGCCCAGTTTTTCCTACCACTGTTCAACAGTGGCATGTAAATACAATTCCTGATATAATAGTTGACAGCAGGGCGTTCCAGCGCCCACCAAGAGTAACTGTGAGGGCTTACAGTGTTGTGGCAACACCAACACCTAAGGGGCAAATTTCTGCAGACTATATATGGCAGGCCCCTACTTTCAAACATCCAACTTACAAACGACCCCTACTTGCAAACGGAAGGAGACAACAGGAAGTGAGAGGAAATCTACCCCTAGGAAGGCAAATTCTCTCCTGTAAGAGTTAATATGGGTGATGGGGTAGCCATGCCATTTTTCTCCATGATTTTCATCCGTATTGCCGGGACCAGACATTACATTAAAGCCGCAAGCAGTTTTAAATGGCTTTTTTTCCTTTAGAAATGTAATTTTGTGTAGGGACAGTTCTAAACAAGGGAAACACGTGCCACTTCACCGGCATACTTTAGACACCCCCCAGGTACGATATTTAACCACCTCCCTACTGTGCACGAAAACCCCCTTCCTGCCCAAGCCATTTTTCAGCTTTCAGCGTTGTCACACTTTGAATGACAATTGCGCAGTCGTGCGACGTGACTCCCAAAACAAAATTTGTGTCCTTTTTTTCCCACAAATAGAGCTTTCTTTTGGTGGTATTTGATCACCTCTGCGGTTTTTATTTTTTGCGCTATAAACAAAAGAAGAGCGTCCAGTTTGGAAAAAAAAACACTATTTTTTACTTTTTGCTATAATAAATACCCATTTTTTTTTTTAAATAAAATTCTCCTCAGTTTAGGCCGATACGTATTCTTCTACATATTTTTGGCAAAAAAAAAAAATCGCAATAAGCGCGTATTGATTGGTTTGCGCAAAAGTTATAGCGTGTACAAAATAGGGGATAGATTTATAGCATTTTTATTTTTTATTTTTTTTATTAGTAATGGTGGCGATCTGCGATTTTTTATTGTGACTGCGATATTGCAGCGGACACATCGGACACTTTTGACACATTTTTGGGACCATTCACGTTTATACAGCAATCCCTGCTATAAAAATGCATTGATTACTGTATAAATGTGATTGGCAGGGAAGGGGTTAACCACTAGGGGGCGGGAAGGGGTTAAATATGTTCCCTCAATGTGTTCTTACTGTGGGGGGAGGGGACTGACTGGGGGAGGTGACCGATGGTTGTCCCTATGTACAAGGGACACACCATCGGTCCCCTCTCCCTCACAGGACGTGGATCTCTGTGTTTACACACAGAGACCCACTTTCCTGCTCGTTTCCCGGGCAATCGCGGGTGCCCGGCGGCAATCCCGGCCGCCGGGCACGCGCACCGGGGCCTTGTGAACGCGGCGGGCGCGCGCGCGCCTTCTAGCTCGTTTTAAAGGGAGGACATCATATGACGTCCTCCCAGAACGAGAGTGTCCTCCGCCCGCCGTCAATTGACAGTGGGCGGTGGACAAGTGGTTAAAGTAATATTTCACTTTTTTTTCACTTTATGCATCATTAAAATCACTGCTCCCGAAAAACAACCGTTTTAAAAGATTATTTTTACATTGATACATATCCCCTCAGGCAGGACCCGGGTCCCCAAACCCTTTTTAGGACAATAACATGCATATTAGGCGTTATAATTAGCACTTTAGATTTCGAACGTTCGCGTCCATTGTATTTAATAGGGTTCTAAAGTTCGTGCAAATGTTCGGTCCGTTCGAAGGTTCAAATGGGGGGGTGTTCGGCTCATCCCTAATGCTGAGTGACTATCCTGTTATGCTGAGTGACTATCCTCTTCCTCCTCAATAATCATGCTGATAGCTTGTAAGAAAGTTTTTGGTTCTGGGCACCACCACCAGTGGCTAAGGCCAAATTTTTCATCCCCTGTTTAACCGGGGCGTGTAATTACAATTTTTGATGCAATACTTTGCAGCAGGGCTCATTCCTGCGCTCCAACTACAGTATCTGTGAGGGGTTGCAGTGTTGTGGCACCAGCACCCGTGCCTAAGGCCAATTTTTTCTGCCCCTGTTTAACAGGGGCGTGTAATTGCAATTCTTGATCTAATATTTCACAGCAGGGCCCATTCCTGCGCCCACCAAGAGTAACTGTGAGGCCTTACAGTGTTGTGGCAATACCACCACCACCACCACCACCAAAGGCCCAATTTTTCTGACCCTGTTCAACAGGGGCATGTAATTACAATTCTTGATCTAATATTTCACAGCAGGGCCTGTTCCTGCGCCCACCAAGAGTAACTGTGAGGGCTTACAGTGTTGTGGCAACACCAACACCTAAGGCCCAAATTTCTGCAGAGTATATAGGGCAGGCCCCTACTTTCAAACATCCAACTTACAAACGACTCCTACTTGCAAACGAAAGGAGACTACAGGAAGTGAGAGGAAATCTACCCCTAGGAAGGAAAATTCTCTCCTGTAAGAGTTCCTTGTTTCACTAAAAACCCTAAATTTTCAAAATCCAATTGTCATTGGGACAGAAAGTGAGGTTAAATCTTCTGAAGAGGTGCACAGACAGCAAAACAAATGTTACAGGGGTGATAACACTTCCCTATGTTTTCAAAAAAGCTTAAAAATAGATTTTTGGGCTGGAGCTACACTTTAAAAATGTACCAGTTCAAAATTACAAACAGATTCTACTTAAGAACAAACCTACAGTCCCTGTCTTTCTTGGAATTGCCTGTATACTGCTGTTCAGAGTATATAGGGCCTGGGGGCCCCACACCTTTCCTTTTTTTAATTTGGGTGCGGGGTTCCCCTTAATATCCATACAAGACCCACAATGTGTTGCTGTTGAGTTGCTACACTTTAAATTAAAGTGGTTGTAAAGGCAGAAGGTTTTTTTATTCTAATGCATTCTATGCATTAGGATAAAAAGCCTTCTGTGTGCAGCAGCCCCCCTCAGCCTCCCTAACACTTACCTGAGGTCCCTCTCTGTCCAGTGATGTCTACGAGTGTCTCAGCCATCTGAGATTCTACCTCCTGATTGGCTGTCAATCAAAGTCAGCTAGCCATTTAAGGGGAGAGAGGGGGCGGGGCCGTGTCAGGGCTCCGTGTCTAAATGGACACAGGGAGCTGTGACTCGGCTCGGGTGCCCCCATAGCAAGCTGCTTGCTGTGGGGGCACTGAACAGGAGGGAGGGGCCAGGAGCACACAAGAGGGACCCGAGAAGAGGAGGAACAATAGAGCAACAGAGCAGGTAAGTATAACATGTTTGTTATTTTTATAGGAAATAAAACAAGACTTTACAATAACTTTAACTTTACAGACATAATTAAAGAGGAAGTAAACCCTTTACAAAAAAAAAAAAAACTCTGCAGGACAAAGGCATAATGAGCTAGTATGCATAGCATACTAGCTCATTATGAATTACTTACCTGAGATCGAAGTCCCCGCAGCGGTCCTCGTTCCCCTCCTCCGTCGTGGCCATCTCTCCAGGAGTGACTTCCGGATATTGCGGCTCCGGCGCTGTGACTGGCCGGAGCCACGATGAGCCGGAGCCACCACTAACGGCACGATCACCGTTAGAAACGGCACGCTCAGTGCGCCTGCGCGCTGTTGTCTACGGTGCAAGCGCCGTAGACATCGGTGTCTGTCTTTTGCAAATATCTCCTAAACCGTGTAGGTTAAGGAGATATTTCTTGCACCTACAGGTAAGCCTTAATCTAGGCTTACCTGTAGGTATAAGTGGTCTGTAAGGGTTTACAACCACTTTAATTGTATTAGTTAACAATACCTTCTTGGCTCTGTGTAGCACACCCCCGTAGGAGCTGCTGGTTTAGATTTGGGCCTTGCAAGTTACCTCGACATTTGTTGTCTAGGGGATGAGAGTCTATAGTAACTTCAATGTCCACACAAGTTATGAATCCTTTTCTTCAGGCTTTATTTTCAAACAACTTGTATAGGTAGAGGGATGGAGGGTTAGGGGAAGGTTCAGGCACAGACATCCCACTAAATTTAACATAGCGCCTGGTCATCAGGAGCAGGGCGCTACATACTCCCCCCACCACAACAAGACACTGTTCCCAGTGTCTGGAAAATCTTTTCCTCAATCCTGAGGACCTGTACCTCAACCAAAAAAAAAACAAAACTGGAGGGGGAGGGAAAGGGAAGGAAGTGAAAATGTAAAAACATTAACATGAATCACAGTAATACACACATTACAATCCCTCACTAACTGTCTAGACCACCCATTCTCCAGCAGTCTTGATAGAAGATCCGGCTTACCTGAAGAAAACAAAGACACATAGACAAATAACATATCAACCATTGAGGCATTTCAAAGGAAGCAAAGCTACATCTCCTCGGAGATGGAACTTTCCTTCTAGTTTTTATTTTTTTTAAAGATGCATAATTACTTGAAAAGTCTCTCCCTACTCTACTGATCACTGCCACCTAGTGTCAGAAGTAACACACAAGAGTCTTTTAAATTCAAGGGCTGAAGCAGATAGGCATCTTGATCCCGAAGTCTTCAGCAACTCTAATCCTAACTGACTAATCCCCCCCCCCCAGAGTCCAGTTAGCACAGCAAAAAGAAAATGAGAAGGTGAACAAA
Source organism: Rana muscosa (assembly GCA_029206835.1). NCBI lineage: Eukaryota > Metazoa > Chordata > Amphibia > Anura > Ranidae > Rana > Rana muscosa. The sequence goes on from CM055126.1 coordinate 134,603,417, forward strand.
AATTCTCCTCTTTTTTTTTTCTTGCTCTTAACCATTTTGCGCCCGGGCAATGCTCAAAAGACATCTGCATTGCAGCGCTCAATTGCTGAGAGGACGTCCATGGACGTCCTCCTGTTTACTTCCGTGATGCGCGCCGCCGCGGGCGCGCATCGGGGAAAAGCTGTGCCCGCCGTGTCACGCGGGTGCCGATGCACGTGCCTGGCAGCCGTGATGTCCGCCAGGTACCAGCGATCAGCGGTCACAGAGCCAGGGACGTGGATCTCTGTGTGTAAACACAGAGATCCACTTCCTATCAGGGGGAGGAGACGGATGGTGTGTCCCTTGTATATAGGGACAACCATCGGTCACCTCCCACAGTCAGTCCCCTCCCCCCACAGTAACAATCACCTAGCAGGGAACACAGTTAACCCCTTGATCGCCCCCTAGTGTTAACCCCTTCCCTGTCAGTCACATTTATACAGTAATCAGTGCATATTTATAGCACTGTTCGCTGTATAAATGTAAATGGTCCCAAAAATGTGTCAAAAGTGTCCGATCTGTCTGCCATAATGTCGCAGTCACAATAAAAAAATCGCAGATCGCCGCCATTACTAATAAAAAAAAAATTATAAAAAAAATGTCATAATTCTATCCCCTATTTTGTAGGCACTATAACTTTTGAGCAAACCAATCACTATACGCTTATTGCGATTTATTTTTTACCTAAAATATTTTTTACCTAAAATATGTAGAAGAATACTATCGGCCTAAACTGAGAAAAAAAAAAAAATTTTAAATAAAAATTGGGATATTTATTATTAAAATTGTCTCTTTTTTGTTTATAGCGCAAAAAATAAAAACCGCAGAAATGATCAAATACCACCAAAAGAAAGCTCTATTTGTGGGAAAAAAAGGTTGTCAATTCTGTTTGGGAGCCACATCGCACGACCGCGCAATTGTCATTCAAAGCGTGACAGTGCTGAAAGCTGAAATTTCGCCTGGGCAGGAAGGGGGTTATGTGCCCAGTAAGCAAGTGGTTAAGGAATGAAAACAGCAAATGAGGACAAATAGTCACTTTGTATAATCACAGGTAAAACCTGGGATCCAACAGGGTCAGTGGTTTTTCTTGCTTTGTCCAGGGTAGTAATAAAATAGACAATGTCATCTTTCCCTGGTCTGCAAATAGTCACCCAATCAGCATGAATATGACGACCGTAACTCCAGTGCAGCCAACATCCTTTGAAGCATTCAGCCATAATAAATGAGTAGTCTAAGTTTCTGAATGGCTTTGGTACGGACAAATAGTCCCAAATGGCCTCACCGTGCCACTGCTTCCTGTTGGCCTCAATCTCCTGCATCGTTTCCTTTGGGACGTAGGGAAATTCCAGACCGTACTCCGTGGCTACCCTTTGTATAAGCACTCTCTGTAGACGGGCAAGTCTGGGCAACGATCGGGAGCTTCCCGTCCCGGGTAACACACACGAATCTGGCGATTTCCTTACTATGGACTTGGCGGGTTTAGGAAAACTCTCTTTATCTGGCAAAGTCCCTTTAGTAATGTCTGGGGTTCCCTCCCTGGGTGTAGTCTCCCCGGAGTCCATAGCTGTCCACTCCGAACAGCTACGTGCTGAGGCAACATCTTCCACGTTGCTCCACAATAACTCCTGAGACATGTTCTCAAACAAGTAGTCGTCTCCAGCATCCGACAAAGAGTCTAACTGGGAGTCTTCCCACTCTTCTGCCGGCAAATAGTTGCGCACAGTCCCGAACAGTTTTTCCCCAGATTTCTTACCGGTTCCTGATGTGGACTTCCCTGGGATATCATCTCTCTCAGGATCCGGTTCCGGTCGTATCTGGGGTAGGCCTCTACCGCGGCCGCGGGAAGCCTACACGTATCCCACCTTTCTCCGGGTGGGTGCAATGGGAACAAGTGCATTGGAAGTGGTATCCGGAACATTGTCCGCGGCTGGTTCTGCTGCAGCAACAGCATTCCCTCTGGGGTCACTCACCGCAGCAGGCGCGACAAGTACAGGTTCGGCCACAGGCCCAAGGGCAACATCCTCCAACGTATCGATGCCTGCGGTCCAATCCACCCCGTAGGCACGGGGTGATTCAGTAGGCTGGTCCACTCTGAACAAGTACTCCCCGCAGTGTAGGCATCAGGCAAATGGATGTAACTGTATCGCCATTCCCTCACATTTAGGGCACAGCATGCCCAGCGTCTCCACATCTCCGCTCGTGTATAGAACAAAGCACCCGTGTGGCTTCAGTCGGTTCCCCGTATCCGTCAACAGGGTTCCGGATGGCGTGGCACCCACAGCAGTGGGCATGGGGAGCATTCTAGGCCCCAACATGGATGGTGCCCACGAACATAGCGACATGACTGCTCTCTGATCCTCTTGCTTGATCTCAGAGCTTCTTCCCTTTGGTGCCAGACACACACACGCGTCTCACGCAGAAGGCGGGAATTCCTCACCTTTGGTCTTTTGGCACATAGCTCGCGACCTTTCCTGGCTCTGCCCACAGCCTACACAGCTAAAAAAGTGATCTGCACACTTAACCCCTTTCTTTCAAGAACACAGTCCAGCACCCTCTTAATTGTAGACTCTCTGTGAATAATAAAATCTTTCAGTCCAGTTGCGAGAGGTAACAGCAAATACCGGACTCGAGCCCCCACGTGTAGCACACCCCCGTAGGAGCTGCTGGTTTAGATTTGGGCCTTGCACGTTACCTCAACATTCGTTGTCTAGGGGATGAGAGTCTATAGTAACTTCAAAGTCCAGACAAGTTATGAATCCTTTTCTTCAGGCTTTATTTCCAAACCACTTGTATATGTAGAGGGATGGAGAGTTAGGGGAAGGTTCAGGCACAGACAGCAGATCACTGGGGAAAACTCCTAAGATACAAAGTCTCACTCACCACTCTCCTTCAAGTGGGTATTGCTCACCCGGATAGGCCCCTCTCACTTGGCCTAGCAGTCGGAATGATGCACGAACGAATAAGAAAGAACAGTCTCTGAAACAGACCTTTAAGATGGTTAAGTTGAACCGTTCAATTATCCTCTGCCACAGGATTTTAGTACCCGGATATCCAGCCTTACAGTCTAAGAGTCTTTAAGCCAACCCAGTAGACTGTAAGGTTACTTTAGCTACGGTGCATCCTCCAATAGGGTCACCAGGCCTTCCGCAAGATACCAGCCTTCCGCTTGGTCCTCTCCTGGACAGGTCCTCCCCTGGTTTCCACCATTGAGTGGCTTTCTCCCGCAGGACGGACAGCACAGGATCACCTTCAAAGCGTAGGCCCGAGTCAGGACAACTGGGCCTACCTGGCATAGATGCAGCCTCGGGCAAACGTGGCTCCGAAGCTGAATTCCCAGTAACACATACCTCGAGCCAGGAGGGCGACGAGGCGAAGAAAGAGCCCCATAAAATGGCGTCTGCCCCTTAAGTATCCTTCCCCAGCATGCCCAGCGGGGAGACCACTCCCATTGGGCTGTTCCTAAGGGAAAGTACCCAATTCACTCTGGCCTGCTTGTATTCCAACACTGGCCTGGGGTGGTAACGCCACCTACAGGCAAACAGTGGGAAGTCCTTCCAACACAGCCATAGCCGGAACAGAGGCTGATTTAGCCTTAATTATTTACAAAGTCTGAGCTAATACCAGCTCAAACACCCACTAAATTTAACATAGCGCCTGGTCATCAGGAGCAGGGCACTACATCTGCATATACAGTATTTTAAAATGAATGACGTGAATGTACAGTATGTTAAGTGCTGCGTAAATAGTGGGTGCTATATAAACTCCTGTTGTAATGCCTGCTAGCACCATTTGCACTTTGCCTCATGGAGCAAAAAGGCAAGGAACACCCCTGGTTAGGTAATCATGGTCACTGAACTCTACACTGGATATGCAGTGGTCAGTAAAATGGAATGTACAGCACAGCATACATACAGTACATGCTGTGCTGTATGCTACATACTTATGGCTGTGCTTAATATAGTCATTAATATGCAAACCACCTGCTGTCTTACTGTGTCACTGAACCCATGATCAGTGTTCTATGCTTTCTCCTACACAAAAGCAGTCGAGTGTGCTTGTGTGCACTGCAGAAGTACTGCTCATAGGGCTCAGTGACACCTAAAGGCAGCCATACTGTATGTTCTTTAGGCTGAACTGAGTAAAGGCAGAGCCAGGGGAACATTTGATGCTGTCATGCATACCCACCCTTAGAAGGTTTTTCAGATGAAAATTGTACTCTGGTCAAAAAAATAAGCACCTCTACACTAAAATATCACCTGATGAAATGATGTATTGTGGAGCTCACTAAATTAGGTTTACTGGCTCTCCCTTGTAATACATGTTCAAGTCTTCATGCTCTACAATCATACTGATCAACACTTTGCAGCAACTTCTACAGCAAATATATTCTGAAAAATGTCTTGATTATTGCTTTGCTTTTTAAGATGAGATCCCCCTCGGGAGTGATTCCAATGTTCGTCTAGTATGCACGTTTTCTTTTTTTGTATGTGGTTTGTTGTTTTGTTTTTTATCTCTGTAGTGGCATTGCTTGCAGTATTAACTGTCATTCTAGGAAGTGAACAGCTTTGACAGATCTTACTGGTAACACTGACACAGAAGAAAAACATCAGAATACTTCAGTTACATTTACCTGATAGCCAGTTTTCTGAGCTAGTGCTTCCCCACTCTTTTTAATTTATTTTATGTTTTGTTGTTTTTATTGTTTTTTTTGTTTTGTTTTGTTTTTTAAGACTGCTATATCAACAAAAAAATTGATATGCTTTTAGGGGTAGCAGAAGTCAGTTTATTTGATCAGAGTAAAATGGCTTAAGAAGCTACGAAAAGAAGAGTAGTATGCAAGTACAATGCTATTTATTTGGCAGGTTGCTGTCTCTAATAAATTGTCATACACATCGGGGTTGGTTTTAACCGCTTCAGCCCCGGAAGATTTTACCCCCTTCCTGACCAGAGCACTTTTTACATTTTACACACTTTTTACACTGCATCGCTTTAACTGACTATTGCGCGGTTGTGCGACGCTGTACCCAAACAAAATTTGCGTCCTTTTTTTTCCACAAATAGCCGCTTTCTTTTGATGGTATTTGATCACCTCTGCATTTTTTTTTTTTTGTGCTATAAACAAAAGAACAGCGTCAATTTTGAAAAAAACACAATATCTTTTACTTTTTGCTATAATAAATATCCCATATTTTTTTCCCCCCAAATTTTTTTTCTCTCAGTTTAGGCTGATATGTATTCTTCTACATATTTTTTGGTAAAACAATCGCAATAAGCATATATTGATTGGTTTGCGCAAAAGTTATAGCGTCTACAAAATAGGGGATAGATTTATGGCATTTTTATTATTATTTATTTTTTTACTAGTAATGACGACGATCTGCGATTTTTATCAGGACTGCGATATTGCGGCGGACAAATTGGACACTTTTGACACATTTTTGGGACCATTGACAATTATACAGCGATCAGTGCTATAAAAATGCACTTACTGTAAAAATATCACTGGCAGGGAAGGGGTTAACACTAGGGGGCGATTAGGGGGTTAACTGTGTTCCCTCTCTGTGTTCTAACTGTAGGGGGGATGGGACTTGCTAGGGGAAAAGAGAGATCGGTGTTCATACTTTGTATGAACACACGATCAGTCTCTTCTCCCCTCAGAGAACCGGGATCTGTGTAATTACACACACAGATCCTGGTTCTCGCTGTGTCACGAGCGTTCGCGGGCGCCCGGCGGTCATCACACCCGCCGGGCACTCGCATTAGCTCCGGGGGCGAGCAGCGGGCGCACGCATGTGCCTCTGGCAGCGCGTGCACCCCCTAGAGTTTACAGGGTGAAGCGACGTAACATAACGTAATTTCGCTCAGCTGTGCCATGCTGCCGCAGTAAAACTGCAGCGGCTGGTCGGCAAGTGGTTAAGGTTGCACCGATACCACTTTTTTAACACGGATTACAAGTACCGATACTTTTTTTTAATGTAGGTGGCACTGTTGGGCACTGATGAGGCGTGGACTGTGTCAGTCGTTTTTTACTTTTATTTTGTTTTTTACAATTTTTTTTTAATTATATTTTACATTTTTTTTTTACAATGCTTTCTTTTTTTGGGGAGGGGGGGGGGGGGGTGGACAGTGTCAGTGTTTTTTTTTTTTTTTTACAATTTAAACTTTTTAATATTTATTTATTACAATTCTTTATTTATTTTTTTATTAGCCCTTTTGGGGGCTTTGGTGAGATGTAAGGGGTCTAAACAAACCCCTGACATCTCCCTTCTAAAACAGGGAAAGGGCCTGAGGACACAGATTCCCCAGTCCCTTTTTCTGCAGCCACACTGAAGATAAATGGACAGGAGACAGAGGCTCATGTTCATTCATAAACTGTTCAGTTCAAACTCAGTTATGAATGGACAGGGTCAGTAATCACTGACTCTGTTCATTCACAAAAGGAAGCAAATTACATATTTACTGGCTCCTCCCTCCGCTCTCACAGATCCAGGATGAGGGGGGGACCGGAGGAGCACAGATGGGGTCCAGAGCAAGACCCGGGGAGCTGAAAGGAGGACCTGGAGGAGGCTTTATTGAAAGCCACACAAGGAGATTGGTGCTTGTAACCCCCCCCCCCCCCCACGATCATCTGTGAGGCTGTCTGGCCCCCCTTGCTACGCTGAGTACACAGGTATAGGATTAAGCTTTGGAGCATTTGGAGTTCAAGTACTCATGCAAATGCTCGATATTGGCACTGATACTAGTATCGGTATCGGTGCAACCCTGGTTGGTTTACTAAAGGGAGTAGAGCTTGTTCACTTTTTAAAGTGAATTTTCACTGAGCTTAGTAAATTAAGTTAAGCTGTGCTGACTTCAATCATCCAATTATGTGCAAACAAAAAAAGACAGTTTTTTTTTCTTGTGTCAGGCAATGTCTCTTGTTGCTGAGCTCTTCGCTCCTCTCATAAACATCCTGATTTAAAGTGACAGTAAGGCTTTGTTTTTTTTTAATTTAAAATAACAAACATGTCATACTTACCTCCACTGTGCAGTTTATTTTGCACAGAGTGGCCCCGATCCTCGACTTCTGGGGTCCCTCAGCGGCTCTCACGGCTCCTCCTCGCATCAGATAACCCCCTAGGAAAAGCGCTCTCCCGGGGGGCTACCTTGGGGGCGTGCTCCGGAGTCCAGTATTTGGCGTCCATAGACACCAATGACGGACTCGCCCCCCCCCAGAGCCCGCGTCATTGGATTTGATTGACAGCAGCAGGAGCCGATTGGCTGAACTGCTATCAATCTATCCAATCAAGAGCCGGGACCCAGTGCAGAGAGGGACAGTGGCTTGTTCCTCGACTACGCTTCTGCCTGATCCCAACCTGTACCTACTCGTTACTGACCTTTTGGCTTGTTTAATGACTACACTTTTGTTTGATCCCTACCTGCTTATCTGCTACTGGACCCCAGCTTGCTCACCTCCTGGTGGGGCGATCCCGAGGACAGCAAACTGGTACTAACATGCAGAAAAATCCATCTCCACCATCAGGAGCTATAGTGAACACCAGTTAGTACTTAGACTTTGCACCTCAGATGAGCCTGCATCATTCACATGACTGCCTGCCGCTACTGCTATAGCAACTGGTCTTTGAGCCTGACCCCTGATTGTGACAGACAATAGGGTGGCGTGTTACCCGTGATAATGTCCATCTCCCGCCGAAGGGCATTGGTTTTCCTTCCCCCTCCCCCCAAATTATTAAGCACCATCCTCTACTGTATTAAAAGATGTATAAGTCAGATGTTAGCAAATTACTGGCACAGAGGAATCCTTAGCTCTCCGGACATCAGCACAGCAAAGGAAGCTGATACTCAATGCTAGCCTGGGCTGTGGTAGGAGTCATGTCTGGGTGATGTGCTGTCATTCCGTGCATCTATCTTCTATCTTTCTGGAAGCCTGAGCACATGTGCTGAGTATGTCGTCAGGCGTGAAACCATTAGAACTCATTGAGACGCAGCAGCACAAGACATCTGTTGGAGATGAGCCACTTAATCAATCAATCTGTGTAGTTTTAGTCATTTATTTGCACTGTGTATTTTAGGTGGTTTTCGCGCTCCTCCTTTCTGAACACAGGAGTGGTTATCTGATAGCACTGGAGTGTTGGGATCTCAGGAATGCAGGAGTGAGAATCTCTGGGAGCACTGGGGTGCTGGGATCACAGGAACACAAGTTACAGTCTCAGACTCTGTACAGAGTGCAGCAACACTGAGTGCTCCCGGGGGGGCCATAGTGATGGAAGCTCACTGAGCTGGATTCACACTATAATATTTTCTTTAGATTTACCAAAACCATATAATATGAAGTCAAACCTAAACACTTTTAATTTGTATGCAATCAGGCAGGCCCTTGCACTACATAGTTGAAGGTAAATCTAAAGGAAATCAAACAACAAAAGTTGTATAGTGTGTATCCATAGAGTGCACAGGGCACAAAGATGCTAAAGCACTGGAAGCCACAGGGTAACACAAACATACACAGGAACAAGAGATGATCTCTGGAGACACAGGGGGTTCAGCAGCTGTTTGAACAACAAGCAACACGTTCATCAGCCTTTTAAGACAGCACCTGCTTGTGGATTGGCTGAGGTTCTGGCAGTCTCTAATTGGCTGCACAAAGGCACCCTCGTATAGAGAGAAAGACCCTTTGCTGGATTGAGTTTGCAAAATCAGGGACAGTCCCTTGAAATCAGGGACGGCTGAGAGCTATGTACTATGCCTACATACTCTTGGTAATAGGTGTCCCTTGTTGCCATCTCAAAACGTTGGGAGGTATGGGTGAGATAATGATTGGGTGCTCAAAGTGAACACAGCCTAACTTGAAATAAGCTTAATGAAAGTTAATTTTGTAAAATTGTTCTATTCCTTCTCTAAATTAAATGTAGCACACGGACCCTTTTCCCTTGCTTTGGCTCAATTGCAGGAAAAAGGCACACCGTACTATATGCCCGTACCCTCCTGGATGAGGAGGTTAAGCAGTGTTATGTATTTGGGTCCCACAGCTAGGTTCTTCCGTCAGTTGGTTCTCGTCTCCTAGGATATAGGGACAAGTCTCTGTATTCCCCCCAGTAATTCCAATGTCCACACCACTTTAAACTCCAACGTTGACTTTATTTTCTCAATGTTCAGCAGATATGTAAAGGGTGGAAGAGAGACAGGACAGCAAGGCTTGGGAGGTTAGTCCAGGCACAAATGGATATCACAATCTCTACTCTATCCCTGAGTAGGTTTAGCTCAACCGGATAGTCTCCCACAAAGTGGATCCTAGCAGCCGAAGCGATGCTCGGACGTTTGATCCGGTTCTTTTCCTAGATGCGATCGGGAGACTCTCTGCCACAGAATCTATCAGACCCCGAACCTCTTATCTTCTGGTACTTAAGGACAGGTGCCAGCAGCAGCACATTACTAGGCCCTTGGTGGATAGAAGTATCCCTCCAGAGAGTTACCGGGCCGCTTTCTTCACCGTGAACTCTCACCGGTCCGTCAGAAAGGTCCTCCCCCAACCTCCTCTTCTTAGAAGCGGGCTCTCTCGCGAGAGACACCCTGGGACTTCTCCTCCTCTAAGCGGGCTCCAGCTAAAGGTGCTGGGCCCAGTGTTGAAGATGCAGCACCAGGACTAAAGGTGCCTGGGACTGATGCACACGTGGCCCCATGGCCTGGAGGGCCATGCGCCACGCACCAGGACTCCGACTCTGGAACAAAGACCCCTCCCAGGCGGCGTCTGCCCCTTATGTATCCTCTCCCGGCATGCACAGCAGGTCGACCACATACACTGTATCGCTGCCGAGAGAGGACACCCTAAGGCACAGCACTAATACCAGTGGTTCAACCCTGACCCATCATGGCAGCGCCACCTATAGGCCACAGGGAACTGCACACCAGTATACCATCCTGGAAATAAAACAGCACAACCTATAAATTGAGAACGGTCTGAGCCTAACTACTATCTCAGACCAGCCCCTAAATTTGGGTATATAGCACCCCTAAATGGGGTGGGCGCTACATAAAAAAAAAACTATTACTGAAATTTTGTCTTCTAAAATCTCAAATCTAGATTAAAAATCATATGGAATATACTACTGAGCCTGAAAAGATGCATAAAACAGCTTAAAGTTTACTGCCCCAAATTAGGGTTGAGCGGACCCGAACTGTAAAGGGTTTTGGGTTTTTGGGTCCTGGACCCGAACCCGAACAATTGACTGTATGTTCGGGTTCGGGTCCAGTGTTCGGCGATGTAATGACGTGTTTTTAAAAGCTGCAGGGCAGCCAATCAACTTTCGAATTTTCTGTATATTGTTTCCGTGTGTGTAAAGTATGCCTGTAAAGTCGCGCTTGTTTCCCGTGCTTAGAACTGTCCCTGCACAAAGTGTCATTTCTGAAGGAAAAAAAGTGATTTAAAACTCACTCGCGGCTATAATGAATTGTCGGCTCCCGGCAATACATAGAAAAGTCATTGATGAAAGAAAAAAAAAAAGCGTGGGGGTCCCCCCAAATTCAATTACCAGGCCCTTCAGGTCTGGTATGGATTTTAAGGGGAACTCCACCCCAAATAAAAAAAAAATGGCATGCAGTTCCCCCAAAAATCCATACCAGACCCTTTATCCAAACACGCAAACTGGCAGGCCGCAGGAAAAGAGGGGGGGACGAGAGAGCGCCCCCCCCCTCCTGAACCGTACCAGGCCACATGCCCCAACATGGGGAGGATGTCCCCATGTTGATGGGGACAAGGGCCTCATCCCCACAACCCTTGCCCAGTGGTTGTGGGGGTCTGCGGGCAGGGGGCTTATTGGAATCTGGAAGGCCCCTTTAACAAAGCGGACCCCCAGATCCCGCCCCCCCTATGTGAATTGGTAAGGGGTACATTGTACCCCTAACATTTCACGAAGAAAGTGTAAAAAAAATGTAAAAAAAACACACAGACACCTTGGAAAAGTCCTTTATAAAAAACAAAAAAAAACAAAAAAACATTCCAGCGCTGTCCACACGAGACGTCATTGGCTGAGCCCGAGCGGACCTGATAGGGTACTTCCTCCGCAGTGTATTAAATGAATAGACCCGCCCCTTCTAAAGTTCCCCATCAGGTCCACTCAGCCAATGACGTAGGTGTAAGGCTAAGCGGACCAGATGTGGAACATGAGAAGGGGCGGGACTATTCATGTATTACACTGTGGAGGAAGTTCCCCATCAGGTCCGCCCCCTCGTATGTCAGACTCCGCCTACGTCATTGGCTGAGCGGACCTGATGGGGAACATTAGAAGGGGCGGGTCTATTCATTTAATACACTGCGGAGGAAGTTCCCCATCAGGTCCGCTCAGGTTCAGCCAATGCCAATTCGTGTGGACAGCGCTGGACATTGGATCGCCGCGGGAAACTGGATTTCATCGCTGGAATGGGTTTTTTGTTTTTTTATTTTAAAAAAAGGACTTTTCCAAGGTGTCTGTGTGGTTTTTTTACATTTTTTTTACACTTTCTTTGTGAAATGGTAGTGGCACAATGTACCCCTTACCAATTCACATGGGGGGGGGCAGGATCTGGGGGTCCTCTTTGTTAAAGAGGTCTTCCAGATTCCGATAAGCCCCCTGCCCGCAGACCCCCACAACCACCGGGCAAGGGTTGTGGGGATGAGGCCCTTGTCCCCGTCAACATGGGGACATCCTCCCCATATTGAGGGCATGTGGCCTGGTACGGTTCAGGAGGGGGGGGCGCGCTCTCGTCCCCCCCTCTTTTTCTGCGGCCTGCCAGGTTGCGTGCTTGGATAAAGGGTCTGGTATGGATTTTTGGGGGAACTCCACGCCATTTTTTTTTATTTGGGGTGGAGTTCCCCTTAAAATCCATACCAGACCTGAAGGGCCTGGTAATTGAATTTGGGGGGACCCCCACGCTTTTTAATTTTTTTTATCAATGACTTTTCTATGTATTGCCGGGAGCCGACAATTCATTATAGCCGCGAGTGAGTTTTAAATTACTTTTTTTCCTTCAGAAATTACACTTTGTGCAGGGACAATTCTAAGCACGGGAAACAAGCTCAAATAGTCCTCAGAAGTTCGGGTCCCCATTGACTTCAATGGGGTTCGGGTTCGGGGTCAAGTTCGGGTCAAGTTCAGTCCCGAACTCGAACATTATTCCGAAGTTCGGCCGAACCCGTCGAACCTGAACATCCAGGTGTCCGCTCAACTCTATCCCCAATCCATCTCCTGATAGTACAAAACACAGTAGAGTACAGGCACACTGCACATGCTCAGTTTGGTGTGTATTGCTAGAGAGTTTTTTTTGTTTTGCTTTTTGGAAGGTTGCGTGTAATCAGTTGCTATTCATTTTTATTGACTCCACAATGCAGATGCTGTACACCACTAGCCATGTACAGAATGCCATGTATTATGCACACCAAATCAGAATATGAGACAAATGAGCTCTTTCCTCTGTCTCTATGCTCTCTCCTCCTATAAGCATGCCTCTTTGCATTGCAGCACACATGACTAGCTCCTTCTACTGTTCCGCCTCCCCCTCCCCACTCATACACTGCTTTTAATAATTTCATCATTTTTGGGGTTTAAGAATTCTTTTATTGTGGCTATATAGGTACAGGTCTTATAGTGACCACATCTGAATAACCCTATTTGTCAAGGAAGGGGTTATACGTTGTGTCGGAGCATTTTCAAGATGGCTATGTAAACGTGTATGTAGATATTTCCAACTGAATCGTTCCACCAGTTGCAAACTCTCAGCCTGAAAGGTTGCCTCTGTAGAACAATGAATTGTCCTGTAGGGATACCTCTCTTCAAACATGTAGGATGGTGGAAGCAGGTCATTGGTGGAAGTGGGCTTACGATAAACTGTTCTTCTAATAACTCTACTTCCATCTCTTTCAAGTCCAGAAAATGAATGCAGTCATATTGGATCTCACTAGTAAAGTACTGTACATGCCAATATTATTCTAGCTCAGACAAACTACAAATTCCACAAAACTCTCCCTTGGGCCCTTCCACAAGATTAACACATCATCTATAAAATGAACCCATAGAAGTATCCGTGTGGTAAACTCTTCCATCGCCAACGAATACCTGGGTGCATTCCCACCATCCCAGAAACAGATTTGCGTACGTAGGTGCACATGCTGTGCACATGGCAGTCCCTTTCTTTTGTTTTCCTTTGTTTGTATATTTTGCCATGAAAATAAGTTATGTTCCAGTATTAATTTAAGAAGTTCTAATACGAACACAGTGTGTATCTGGAAAACAACCCCTCTAGCATCCAAAAATAATTGACATGCCTGTAAGCCAAGACAGTGTCCTATATTACTATAGAGGGATGCAACATCTAAACTTGCCAGCCACACGTCTTCATCTAGAACTATGTCAGTGAGCCTATTAAAAGCGGTTGTATACCGCAAAACTTTTTTTTTTTTTTGGGTTAACCTGCAAGGCAAAGGTATAATGAGCTAGTATGACTAGCATACTAGCTCATTATCAATCACTTACCTTAGATCGAAGCCCCCGCAGCGGTCCTCGGACACGTCCTCCGTCGAATCCATGATACCCGGAGTGACGTCCGGGTATTGCCGATCCGGCGCTGTGATTGGCCGGAGCGGCGATGACGTCACTCCCGCACATGTGCGGGGAACGGCACGATCCTCGCGCATGCGCGAACTACCGGCAGTGTACGGCAGGCTCCCATTCAAGAGCCGCCGCGCTCAGTGCGCCTGCGCCGTTATCTACGGCGCGCATGCGCCGTAGATAGCGGTACCGTTTTTTTTGCAAATATCTCCGAGACTGTGTAGGTCTCGGAGATATTACAAGCACCTACAGGTAAGCCTTAATGTAGGCTTACCTGTAGGTGCTTGTACAAAATTTGGGTATACAACCACTTTAACAAAATCCCCTGTGTCCTCAATATTAGGGATGGGCGAACGGTTCGGCCCGAGCATTAGTTCGGGCCGAACTTTTGCTTTTCGGTCGTTCGGGAAACAGCCGAACTTTCAGGACGTTCGACCGTTTGTTCGCCCCACCCCCCCCGAACTGACAACAATGCATTGCGGCGCTGAACAGTACATTGCAAGCCCTGACTGGCTGAAGCAGTGAAAGCTTCAGCCAATCAGGGCACAGAGCACTGTCAGAGTCATTATTGGACACTGTCATCATGACTTTACCCAATCATGGCTCATTCCCGCCCCACAGTATAAAAGTATTCTTTCTTTTTCGTACATCACGGGACACAGAGCGACTTAGTCATTACTAATGGGTTATATAGATTACCTTCAGGTGTTGGCACTGGCCAATTCCAAACCGGAAGTACCCTCCCCTATATAAGCCCCTCCCACCCGGGAGCACCTCAGTTTTTTGCCAGTGTCTAAGGTGTTGGCCAAAGAGTAACATGTGTTTTCACTGGGCTTGCGTACAGGTTCTTTTGGGCCTTAGTAAGCTGTTCCGGATCCCACCAAAAAAGCTTCATAGCTAAACGGTCGGTACCCGGGCCTTGCAGCAGAAGAGCAAGGTTTTGCCTGTAATGCTTCTCTTAGGAGGGCTGGACCCTGGGATCCAGAGCTCTGGTCATACCCACGACCAAGATGTTGTCTGTGCAGGGTGCTATACAGGTCCAGGGGAGTGGAATCCTTGGGAACCCGGTCCCTGAAGGTTTAATTACAATGCCTGCCGTGATAGGTGAAGTTTGGACTTCTGTGGACCAAACAAAGTCCTGCGGCGGGGATCAGGTAAGTGGGGGCCCCCAGGAACTTGGTTCTATTGGGGGACCCCCAAGCCTAATTTGTCTTTCTGTCTGTTACCTAACGGTATTCCCGCTAAGTATCTGTGTTTGCCTGTAACTACTGAAAATGTAAAATTTTAATAGTAGTCAAAAAAAAAAAAAGGGACCGCGGTACCTGTGTTAAACCACTAGAGGCCGCTGTAGTCCATTTTTCTTGTCATGCGGATCTTTGGTTTTCTCAAGTCAAAAGATCCAGGCAGCTGGTAAGTTTCTCTGTGGGAATCCACTTCCTCTGCCCTGTTGCTGCGCTCATCCACCGCACAGGCCCTCCGGCAAAAAGGGCCCTGGCTCCTAGTCCCCTGTCTGATTTCGAAAAGGGCGCCAATGGCGCACGGGCGCGCGCGCGGGCGCGTGCACGCGCCTCCTATGAAAAAAAGGGGCGGGGCGGGTGGATGACGCTCGATGCGCGCCGCGGCGCTTCTGCGCATGTGTGGGCGTCCCAGCATAGTTAAAAGACACAGTACAAGTGTCAGCTGGATGCAAACAGAGCTAGCAACAAACAGTGGCACACAGAGGCGGTTGATGCAGGCATCCCCATAGAAAGGCACTTTAGTGGACACCAGCTGGTATATAGCAGCACCTGTGTTAGATTATTACCAGCAAAATTGGTGTATGACGACGGGAATACCTCAGCTTTGTGCTTAAAGGATTTGTCGTCCAGACGCTCCGGAAATAGATCTTCCAGGAAGCCAAAGGGGTCTCCATCGGGCTCTGAGGATATTGGGCATGCTTGTACTGCACCAATCTCCCCTGAGAATTCAGAGGTCAGTAGCCGTAGAAACCCCGCAGGAATGCCTGGTGCTGCGGCTGTCCCCAGTCCACCTGCTCCTGTATATATAACAGAGGAGGTTTTATCCTCAACTCTGGGAGGATTGGAAGAGAGATTAACAGCATTGATCGCTGCTTCCCTGTCTCAGGAAAAGCGCGTCCGATCTCCGTCTCCTCCTTCAGAGTGCCTGTTAGTGGAGGAACAGTCCCAGAGATCGACCTACCTGAAGGGGATCAGGATGAGGTTGATTCAGTTATGGGAATCAACAGTGGAAGAACCTTTCTCAGCATCTCAGGCTGAAAGATTATGGGTTCAGTCTCTGACTAATATGGTCCGATCAGCATTTAAAATGCCTCTGGCGGAACCACCATCCACTACGGTTTCCTCGCTGGGGTCGCTAAAAGCTCCCCAGGCTGTCTGTTCCTTCCCAATCCACCCTTTATTAGAAGGGCTTATTTACCAGGATTGGGAGCATCCTGATAAAATATTTGCTCCCCCCAAGAGATTTCCGGTGATCTATCCCATGGAGGATAAGTTCATAAAAAAATGGAGGGTCCCTACAGTGGACGCAGCCATCTCTTCTGTTAACAAATCACTGACATGTCCAGTAGATAATGTTCCAATGTCAAAGACCCAATAGATAAAAAATTGGAGTCTTTACTAAAATCTGCTTTCTCTACAGCAAGCATGGTGACACAACCTGCGGTAGCAGCGATTGGAGTCTGCCAAGCAGTGAAAGATCAGTTGAAACAAGTCTTAAGGGACTTACCAGATCAGCAGGCTCTTGCCCTAGCTGACCTGCCTAGAGCCTTGTGTTTTGCGGTGGACGCCATAAAGGATACAATCCAACAGGCCTCCCGCTTTACGCTGTCTATAGTACAGGCTTCTGTGGCTCAAAAACTGGTCTGCTGAAGCTCCCTGTAAAAAACTGCTGGTTAGCTTCCCATTTCATGGAGAATGCTTATTTGGAGAAGATCTGGACAAATATATCCAGAAAATTTCTGCCGGTAAAAGTTCACTCTTACCGGTTAAGAACAAGGGTAGAAGTCCTTCTTTTAAGAGGCCTACTTCTCCAGTCCCTGGCACATCGGCTGTGAAACAGTTCCGACGGCCTCCGCGGTCAAATCCAGGGGGCAGAAATCAGGGACAATCACAGGGTATCAAGAAACCCTGGGTCAAGAGAGGTACAAAACCTCCCCCTAAGTCATGAAGGGTTGCCCCCACTCAGTCGGGTGAGGGGAAGACTTCAGTTGTTCACAGAGACCTGGCGGGACACCATCAGAGATGGGTGATCCCCGCAGTAAGTCTGGGATACAGGCTGGAGTTAAAAGACATTCCTCCTGCCCATTTTATAAGGTCAAACGTGCCAAGCGATCCCCAGAAGAGTGGATCCCTCCTTCTGGCACTAGAGCAACTATTGCCCCAAGGGTAATCATGAAGGTTCCCTTGAAAGAAAACGGGTTCGGGTTTTACTCGAACCTTGTCACAGTCCCCAAACCAAATGGGGACATGAGGCCCATATTGAATATAAAAGGGCTAAACAAGTTCCTACATATCAGGACTTTTTTCGGATGGAGTCGATCCGATCGGTGGCCACCGCCCTACAAGGGCAGGAATGGTTAGCCTCGATCGACATAAGGGATGCTTATTTGCATATTCCCATCTGTCCGGCCCACCAGAAATTTCTACGCCTTGCAGTAGAAGGGCGCCATTTTCAGTTCAGAGCCTTACCTTTCGGTCTGGCCACGGCACCACGAGTGTTCACAAAAATTCTGGCCCTACGATTGGCCAAACTAGGAACACAAGGTGTAACGATAATGGCATATCTAGACGACTTGTTGCTGATAGACCACTCAGTGAAAAAAAAACTAGAAGTGGTCGTTCACAAGATAATCAAGTATCTGGAATCTCACGGTTGCATTATCAACCGAGACAAGTCAGCCCTAAAACCAGTCAAAAGCCTGGAATACTTGGGGGCTAAGACTGGATTCAAATCAGAGAAAGATTTTCTTACCTCCAGAGAAGGTGTCGTCTTTGAAAGATTTGACCCACTTAGTGGGTACAAAAAAGAAAAACCATCCATACGCCTGTGTATAAGGCTGCTGGGAAAAATGGTGGCTTCATTCGAAGCGGTACCCTACGGTCAATTCCATTCAAGGAACTTGCAGAGGGCCATACTGTCAGCCTGGAACAAAAAAGTTCAGGCTTTAGACTTACCAATGTCCCTGTCCCCTTCCATTCGCAAGAGCCTCCATTGGTGGTTGGTGCCCCAGAATCTGGGAAGGGAAACCCTTCAGTCCGGTTTCTTGGAAGGTGGTCACTACAGTTGCCAGCCTCATAGGCTGGGGGGCAGTACTGGAGCAATGGTCTCTCCAGGGCAAGTGGTCAGAAGCAGAGAAGGCCCTGCCCACCAATCTCTTAGAGATACGAGCAGCCCGGTATGCCCTAGTAGCATGGACATCCAAACTCCAAGGGTCACCTGTCAGAATTCAATCAGACAATGCCACAGCAGTGGCATATATCAATCTCCAGGGTGGCACCAGGAGTCGTGCAGCCCAGAGGGAAGCGAAATGCATCCTGGAATGGGCAGAAAGGTATGTCACAGCCATATCCGCGGTTTTCATCCCAGGAGTGGAAAATTGGAGAGCGGACTTTTTTAAGTCGCCAGCAATTATGCCCGGGGGAATGGTCTCTTCACCCCGAGGTTTTCCAGGCAATATGCCAGCGGTGGGGAACACCGGATGTAGATCTGCTAGCATCCAGATTCAACGCAAAGGTGGACAGATTTGTGTCTCGCACAAAGGATCCCCTAGCTTGCGGTTCGGATGCCCTAGTGTTCCCTTGGGATCAGTTCAAGCTGATATATGCATTCCCACCGCGATTAATCCGCAGAATCAGGGTAGAAAAGAAACCAGTGATTCTGGTGGCTCCAGCGTGGCCCCGAAGGGCATGGTACGCGGAGATTGTAAAAATGTCAGTGGGAAGTCCTTGGACCCTCCCACATCGTCCGGACCTGCTTTCGCAAGGACCGATATACTACCCTTCCTTACCAGCCCTAGGTTGACGGCCTGGCTATAGAAGCCCACATTCTAAAAAAGAGAGGGCTCTCTAATCCTGTGGTATCTACCATGATCAATGCCAGGAAGCCGGTATCCAGGCAGATCTATTATAGGATCTAGAAGGCGTACATCACGTGGGGTGAGGCCAGGAAATGGCATCCACGTAAGTACGTAATAGGTAGGATTCTGGACTTCCTACAGTGGGCTGTACATAGGAAGCTTGCCTTGAGTACTATCAAGGGTCAGACGGCCTTGTCAATATTTTTTTTTCAAAGGCCCTTGGCTTTGCATTCATTAATCAAAGCTTTCATACAAGGAGTGATGCGTATTAGCCCTCCGGTTAGTATTCCCATATGTCCATGGGACTTAAACCTGGTTCTGTCGGTTCTACAGAAACAACCATTTGAACCATTGCGGCACATTTTCTTGGTTCTTTTCACCAGGAAATTGATTTTCTTAGTAGCCATTTGTTCGGCTAAAAGAGTATCGGAATTAGCCGCCTTGTCCTGTAAGGAGCCATATCTGGTTATCCATAAGGACAGAGTAGTATTACGTCCTCATCCAGCCTTCTTCCTAAGGTGGTATCGAGGTTCCATTTGAACCAAGATGTGGTTCTTCCTTCCTTTTTCCCCAAACCTAGTTCGGTAGAGGAAAAGTTATTGCATTCTTTGGATGTAGTAAGAGCAGTTAAAGCTTATCTTAAAGCCACTGCTCAGATTCGCAGAACGGATACTTGTTTGTTCTGCCGGAAGGCCCCAGAAAGGGTCAGGCAGCATCAAAAATCTACTTTAGCCAAGTGGATTCGACAGGTCATAATACAAGCCTATGGCTTGAAAAGGAGACCGCCTCCGTTCAAAGTTAGGGCGCACTCCACAAGAGCAGTTGGAACTTCATGGGCAGTGCATCACCAAGCCTCCCTGGCTCAAGTACTGTAAGGCCACAACATGGTCCTTAGTACACACGTTTACTAGATTCTACCAGGTAGACGTCAGAAGTCAGGAGAATGTCGCCTTTGGGCGCAGTGTGTTGCAGGCCGCAAAAGAGCCTCATGCCTGATGGCGCCCAGCTTATGTATCCCTCCCCTCATTTGGCATTGCTTTGGGACGTCCCATTAGTAATGACTAAGTCGCTCTGTGTCCCGTGATGTACGAAAAAGAAAAAGGGATTTTTATAACAGCTTACCTGTAAAATCCTTTTCTTGGAGTACATCACGGGACACAGAGCTCCCACCCCTCTTTTTGGGACACTTATTGCTTGGCTACAAAACTGAGGTGCTCCCGGGTGGGAGGGGCTTATATAGGGGAGGGTACTTCCGGTTTGGAATTGGCCAGTGCCAACACCTGAAGGTAATCTATATAACCCATTAGTAATGACTAAGTCGCTCTGTGTCCCGTGATGTACTCCAAGAAAAGGATTTTACAGGTAAGCTGTTATAAAAATCCCTTTTTCAATGGCAGCCATTTTCAGCGTGATTTTGGCATGGAGAGAGATAGAACAGGGCTCTGTTCAGTGCTATTATAGTTAGTGTGCTGTGCTATACTGTGCTATTTTGCTTCAATTGTCAGTGTCAGTGAAGAATATTAGTTTAGTGTCAGACTAGGGATAGTGTGAGGCCTCGTACACACGACCGATTTTCTCGTCGTAAAAAACACGTCGTTTTTTTCGACGAGATTCTTGTTAAGCTTGTCGATTTTCTCGTCAAGCTTTCTATGCGTACACACTGTCATTTTCCAATTTCCTCGTGGTTCTCTGCGCTCACGTCCAGCACGTACGACGGCACTATAAAGGGGAAGATCTTTTTTCTTGGCGCCACCCCTTGGGCTGCTTTTGCTGATCTCGTGTTACCGCGTGTGAAGTAAAAGTTTGGGAAGAGACGATTCGCGCTTTTCAGTCTTCGTACTTTTCAGATCGTTTTCTGCCGTTCAGTTTGAGCTTGTGGGTTCGTATCTTGACTTTCAGGGCGTCTAGGCAGGTCGTATCTGTTTTACAGTGCGTTCTTGCCTGTTCGTTTCTGAATTTCAGTTCGTTATTCATAGGCCTTGCTGTTCTAAAGTGCGTTCTGTTCTGTACGTTCTGATTAGACGACCGTTTCCTAGCCATGTCGCCTGGACGTTCTCGTCGTCGAGTTCGTGCTGTGCGTGCGCTTGGTGTTGGTCTGCTTGTTTTGGACCAAGACCAGTCCATGAATGGTGTGAGGAGGAGTTCATGGACCAAGAATTGGTTGCTCCAGCGGGACCAATTCTGCCACATGCCTCTGCTGCGGGAGATCGTCGAGAATAATCCTGAGGACTACAGGAATTTTCTGAGGATGTCTGACCCTGTTTTTCAGGAACTGTTGGCTTTGGTGTCCCCCTATATTACCAGGAAGGACACCGTTATGCGGGAAGCCATCAGTGCTGAGCAGAGTCTCATCGCCACGTTGCGTTACCTGGCGACAGGGAGAAGTCTTCAGGACTTGAAGTTCACCACAGGCATCTCCCCCCAGGCTCTGGGCCTCATAATCCCAGACACCTGTTCTGCTATTATACAAGTCCTGCAGGAGGACTATATTAGGGTAAGTTTTCTCCCTTAACATCACATTTTATGTATTACATGTATGCTAATGTATTGTATTTCTTTCATCCTTCCCTAATTACCATGATTGTAATATGCTGAGAATGTCCCCTTTGTCCCCATGCATGTTGGAAGCTTTAGATTGCCCCTTTTTTATCCTCCCTAAATATTTCCCCTCACTAACTTTTCCAGCAGGGGCGCCTGTTGCTCCAAATGTTGGGGGGTTCCAACCCCAATTTCGGAAATAAACTTCCTCCTTTTTTGCTCTGTTGCCTAATAAACGCCCCCCAGTTGTCCCCTCCAATGCAGCCATTTAGTCCCCTCTAATGCAGCCAGTTTCCCCCCAGCCCTGCACTTACCTTCTTGTGGTCAGCGCCATCCTTCTTCTGTCCTTGATGTCTTCTCCTTCCCTTCATGTTGCATCAGCCAATCATGTTACCATTAAACAGACTTGGTGAACATGATTGGCAGAGCAGCCTGTCAGTGTTTACACAAGGAATGCCCCCCTCCTTGCGTCCCCGATTTTTCTTTGAGGAAGCCAATTACATCCCTCAGGTTGTAATTTGCAAGACTATTTTAATACCTGTTTCTGCTCTGCAATTTTAACCCCCTAAATGCCGCAATTATTCATATGTCGGTCGCTTTACAAGAGGCCATCCACCTGAATAGTGTGCGGCATAGACAATACATAGGTTCATGCAACGCATGAACCTATGTATTGTTCTGAGTGATGGGCACAGGAGAGGGGGGACAGTGCTCCAGCGCCCACTCTGGACGCACCGCCACTGCAATGCTATCCTGTGGCCAAACACATCTTCCCCCCCCCCAAAATAATTTAGTAATGGCCCATCAGAGGGGGTGATGAATATGATAAATGAGCCTTCCATTATACTTTTTTTACACACCTTAATAAACGTATAATTAGATTGATGTTGGTCTCTAATTTTTTGGGATAGAATTTCCTTGTAATGTATGCCTTTGTTTTTCTAATATTATTTCATCTTGTTTCACTCCACAGCTTCCTTCCACGCCACAGGAATGGCAGACTGTGGCATCGGAGTTTGCCACGCGGTGGGACTTCCCCAACTGCGGTGGTGCCATAGACGGGAAGCACGTCCGCATCGTGCCGCCACCCCGTTCTGGGTCCTACTACTACAATTACAAGGGGTTTCATAGCATTGTGCTGATGGCAGTGGTGTCAGCACGGTATGAATTCCTCTATGTTGATGTAGGGAAGAATGGCCGGATGTCCGATGGGGGATCCTTCATCCAGACGGAGTTTGCCCTCCGTCTCCAGAGTGACGACCTTGCATTGCCACCGGATGCAGGGAATATTGAAGGACTCCCCTTTGTTTTCTTGGCTGATGAAGCCTTCGGACTCGGACGGCATCTTATGAGGCCATTTCCACAGAGGACCCTGACCCCAGAGAAGAGTGTGTTCAATTATCGGCTGGCCAGGGCCCGAAGAGTCGTTGAAAATGCCTTCGGCATAATGGCCAGCCGGTTCCGCCTTTTTATGACTTCCATCCACTTGGCGGACTACAAAATAAACTATGTAGTGTTATGCTGCTGTGTGCTACACAACTTTCTGAGCCAAAAATCTAATTCCTATATGGCCTCAGTTTTGCCAGAGGCTGGACTTTCCCCTGCAAATCCCCTTCCGGGCCTGGAATCTGCCCGTCTTGGCTTGCCCCCCCAAAATGCCCGTGTGGTTCGGGACAAATACATGGAGTATTTCACGGGTAGGGGGGCAATTCCTATGCCAGCCTATGTCTAAGTATCCCAATAAAAATCTTGTTTAAACCTTTAATTATTTGTTCTTTCCTGTCTCCTAGTTTGTCTTTGTGCATTTGTAGTGGCAAGTGTATTTTACTTTAGTAAATAACAACCAATTTCACTATGTTACCTTACAAAAGAACCAAATAAGCTTAGAGAGTATTATAAAAAGAAGCTACACGTTGTTTGTGGTCAAATATTTTACTCTCTGCACATTCTCTTTTTTTTTTTTTTTTTGTTTTACTTTGGGGTTGGCCTGGCCACAACCCGGCAAATTTTGGCTTATGAAAATACAAAAATACCACTTGCATTTCTAAAATTACAGCATTGGATACCTCTGAGCAATCTGAGACATTCAGTTACACAAACTATGTCTCTATGTGCCCGTCCTAATATGGGGTCCTGCCACCCCTTGCCCAGCCAAAAATTCAATATGCACACATTTTTACTTTTTTGCAAATAGGAAGTTTACAATCCTGATCCCTATTGTCAACATGTGCTATCTGCCATCAGGGGTGATCAATGGACGTGTTTTGGGGTGCATCCCCTTCCTCAGTTCACCGACTTTTGATACGAGGAAGGGGTTGCACCCACAAAAGACATACATGGATATCCCCTGATGGCAGATAGCACATGTTCACACACTGTGTGCATATTCAATTTTTGGCTGGTTTGTTACTCAAAAAATTATAAAAAAATATAAAAACAAACATGTAAAAACAAATGTGTTTGGATGGCTTATTGAATTCTCCCCAAAACATCGAGAATGTCTTTAAATGTTTGTTCCATCACATGGATTCTTTGTTTAATTAGGTCCAGTTCCGTGCTACATTCCATCACTTGCTGGATGAGGCGGAGGGCACTGTCAGCAGAGAACCGTGTGCTATCCTTCACAACATTTCCATCCCCTAAAAACCATTAAAAAAAATTAATAAAACTCTGCAGGCCTACCTCGCTTACCTTAAGCTGTGGTGTCAGATACTGACCTGTTGTGGTGACCAGATCCACAACGTCATCCACCTCTCCTTCCTGCACTTCTCCTTCCTCCACCTCAACTTCCTGCACATCTTTCGGTTGTGGATCTTTGGGAGTTTCGGGTTGCTTGGAAGTTGTGGGGTGCATGTGCTCCCTGGAGTGTCCTCCTCCCAGTCTTCTCTCCCCTATGAGAATAAAACCAAAGGTCTATTTATCACACTGTAAAAATCTCATTGTTAAACTAAAAACAGGCTAAATTGTTTGGAAGTGGGGTACAAGTGTGTGTTTGTGCGGAATTTAAAGAAAAATGCATTATTTATGACCCCAAATATGTTTAGTATTCACATTTGGATGTAATTTTTTGGACATGGAGGCACCACAAATAAACTCTGATGCACCTGTGTGGGACACCCAAAAAAGGCGGGTCTGGTGGCCCACACTATAGTGCTCCAAAGTACAGATGTGGAAGCTGCTGCTGAGTGTCCTCTCCTTTACACTGATAAAAGTTTGCATTTCATTCTCCTTACAAACACATCATCTAGACTTAAAAATTATCCACAATACTTGATCAAAAATGGCAGATGTCTAATTACTTTTGTGGCTCTTAAATAAGCCAAAACCGCGGATAGTGGCCGAACGAAGTGTCGTGAACGTAACGAACGATTACTGTGCCCAACCTAGTTCAAAATATTACATTTTGGAAGGGAGTCCAATATGATAAAAAAAAAAAAAATGTCAGTTTCTAAAAAGATTAATAGCAGAAAGGTCGTCATTTTACTTACTTTTAGCGAGCATCCTCTTTATGATCCTCAACTGGTCTGGCTCCCTCAGTTTGAGGTCTGACCACCTCTTTCTGAGCTGCTCATTTGAGCGTTTCACCCCGAACTTCGCCCTCAGACTCTTCACAACTTTAGTGAGGATTTTGTTCTTCCTTCTATTTGGTTTGCTATACGGCCCATGCTTGGCATCATAATCAGCCTTGACCAAGATGTCCACCATCTCCGCCATCTCCGCAAAAGACATATTCGATGCCTTGAATCTCCTCCTTGATCGTGACGTGTCCTCGGTCTCCGGGCTTGTCTCCTCGCTAGTTGCGGAATTATCAGACACCTGCTGTAACTCCGCCATATCTGTCTGCGCGCCGAAAGAGAAGGGGCGGGGAAAAGATGTTAGTTAGAACGTCATGGGCGGGCGACGTGTGCGGAGCGACGTGTTCGAATTTTGACGCATGCGTGGTGTGTATATAGCAAACACACATGTGACTATAGTACGTTCGGTGTGCGGAGAGAGGAGTTCAAGTGACGGACGTGCGAACAAAGGTATGTGATTTTGTGAGACTTGTAAAAATTGTTGGCCTATACTGTCTTGAGATTGGTGGAGGATATATATGGTGACTAGGATGTGAAGGAGGTTAGACTGTTTGCCTCACATTATTTAAATATAATTTATTTTACTTGCAGATACAATATGAATGTCTTTATTAGCGACAAAGAGTTCCTGGCGGAATTTATTGACCGGGTAAGGGAGCTGCCGGCTCTGTGGGAGACGAAAAACCCCATCCATAAAAAAAAGGGGTGAGAAAAGCAGCGCTGGAGAAGCTGCTCCCATTTGTGCATACCAAGGTGCCCACAGCCACAGCAAAACAAGTGGACACTAAAATTGGGAGCTTGAGAGGTACCTACAGGACTGAACGCTCTAAGGTGCTGGCTTCTCAGAGGTCAGGAGCAGCAGCAGATGATGTTTATGTCCCGATTTTGTGGTACTACAGCAGGATGTCCTTCCTGGATGACCACATTGAGCCAAGGCCATCACTCTCCACTCTTCCCCCCAGACTTCCCTGCAGCCAACCTGAGCCTTCTCTGGAGCAAGAGGAGGCAGCCATCCTGGATGATCCTGATTTGTCCATCTGGAGCCAGGTATAGTATTAACTGAAAATGTAGTGGGATAAAATTAATGTTTCCCAAATATGTCAGGATGAGAAACATACATTATTTTGTATTCCACAAGTGAAATCATGATCTGTAGACATTATTCTGCACTTAATTGTGTGGTAAATAGTCAAGCTGATGTAGTGGTAAATTTAAAGCAAGGATTTATGCATTTACATTCTAATTGCTTCCATCAGGATTACAAAGTTTGATGCAAAGATTAAACCAACATATTAAACTATGTTCCTTTTTCATACACAGGATGAAATCAGCCAGGAGGAGGGTCTGGAAACTGTCAGGCAGGAGGAGGAAGGGCCCAGTGGCAGCCAGGAGGTGGCAGGGCCCAGTGGCAGCCAGGAGGTGGCAGGGCCCAGTGGCAGCCAGGAGGTGGCAGGGCCCAGTGGCAGCCAGGAGGTGGCAGGGCCCAGTGGCAGACAGGAGGTGGCAGGGCAAAGGAGAAGCACCAGATCCCAGGTGCCTCCCATCCGGCTTCACAAAAGAGGCAGGAGGGACAGGACCACCAGTGAGGCAGCAATGGCCCTTATTAAAGAGGCCCATGCCACCCTCAAGGAGCCCACATCCCCTGAAGAGGCCATTGCCGGCCTAGTGGAGGCTAAGTTCAAGGTGATGAGCATGGAGCAACGCCTCCTATGCGAGCCCCTGCTCATCACCTTGCTCAACAAGGGGGTGATGGAGCAAATTACCCCCAATACCGCCATATGTAAGGTGGCCCAACTGACCCAACCTCAACCTCCACCTCCACCTTCCTCTTCTGCCCCACCCCCTTCTGCTACACCTCCACCTTCTGCCCCACCCCCTTCTGCTACACCTCCACCTTCTGCCCCACCCCCTTCTGCTACACCTCCACCTTCTGCCCCACCCCCTTCTGCTACACCTCCACCTTCTGCCCCACCCCCTTCTGCTACACCTCCACCTTCTGCCCCACCCTCTTCTGCTACACCTCCACCTTCTGCCCCACCCTCTTCTGCTACACCTCCACCTTCTGCCCCACCCCCTTCTGCTACACCTCCACCTTCTTCTTCTGCCCCACCCCCTTCTGCTACACCTCCACCTTCTTCTTCTGCCCCACCCCCTTCTGCTACACCTCCACCTCCTCCTCCTGACAGGAGTACCCCTCCAGTGGGCCAGCCTCCAGCCAAACGAAGAAGGAAGGCTGCAGGAAAGGCTGCAGGAAAGGCTTCAGGAAAGGCTTCAGGAAAGGCTGCAGGGAAGGTTGCCAGGAAGAAGAGGAAGTGATGGCCTTGCTTCATTGTGGTCGGACAGAAGGCAGCCTGTTGTAGTACCACACACTTGGGACATATATCTCACCTGCTGCTGTTCCTGACCTCTGGGAGGCCAGCATCAGATTGTGTTCTGAAATGTGGGCCTTCTCAAGCTCCCAATTTTAGTGTCCACACAGGGTTGCTGTGTGCTCTGGGGTCCCTGGGATGCACAAATGGCAGCAGCTTCTCCAGCGCTGCCTTCTCTTTATTTAATTTATAAACATGAATAAATGTGTTTTTTGTTTAAGTTCATACTTGACTATGTGTATTTTTAAATAAAAAAAAACAAGCTTTGGAGTAAGCAGATACATTTGACTGACAATAAAAGGCACAGATATCACCCCCCCAAAAGAATAACTAAATCTGATTAGCACAAAAACATGGTGTGAAATTTTAAAAATATAGATTCGAAAATTAAATGGGAGATCGCTATCAAAACATTGAGAAATTATAATTAACATCATTTTGAAAAATCTAACCATTTAAATTATTCCTAAAAACTTGCACGATATAATACACATAAATCTTATAAAGAGCAGCATGAAAAAGGTTAAAAATAAGGCAGAACTCTGTGTGAATATCAGCAGCAAAAGAAGGTCACTCATTTTGATTAATGTAACATTCTAACGAAGAATTCAATGCAGAACATTTAAACTATGAAATATTTATGAGCGTGACGAATGTGCTCTCTCCATTATGAAGGCTTGTTTTACCAGAAGATGCGCTCCCGTCTCATAGTTGCTTGTGAGCATGCGCGCTTTTGGAAGAGTCGTAAAAGCATACACACGAACCATTTTCTCGTCACAAAACAGGCCGACGAGAAACACGACGAGGAAATCTGGAATCCTGACGAGAAAATAGAGAGCAGGTTCTCTATTTTCTCGTCGAGATTCTCGTCAAGTTTCTCGTCGTAAAACCATACACACGAACGTTTTTCTAGACAAAAAAACTCTTGCGGCACTTTTCTTGACTGTTTTGGACGAGAAAATCGGTCGTGTGTACGAGGCCTGAGTGTAGTGAGGAGGACCATCATTTAGCTTTGCATAGTGTGCAGCTAGAATAGGGACAGCTCAGATAGTTTCACTGTAGTGTAGTGAGACTGTGTCATTTATACATACATTAGTGTACAGTAAGGACAGCTCAGATAGTTTCACTGTAGTGTAGTGTAGTGAGACTGTGTCAGTAATCTTGACATTAGAGTATAGCTAGAGTAGAGACAGTTCAGATAGCGTCAGTGTAGTGACAGTTGAACACCGTCTATTTGATTGCGTTACTGCCAGTTTAACGCCATATCGTTTTGCATGCGTTACTGCCAGTTTAACGTCATATCGTTTTGCGTGCACTACTGCCAGTTTAACGTAAGGTGACCAGATTTTTAAAATGAAATCCGGGGACATATTTTTTTTTTTACTAGTAATGGCGGCAATCAGCGACTCTCTGCCCGTCGCCGCCGCCGCCTGCCTCACAGCCTGTCAAGTCTAAAGCCTCGTACACACGACCGAGAATCTCGTCAAGAAAAAACAAGTCGTTTTTCTTGACGAGATTCTTGGACAAGAAACTTGTCCCGGCCGAGTGTACACACGCTCGATTCAAAGAACCCGCGGATCTTTGAATGGAGCGAACGTGGTGACGTAATCGACTACGACGAGCGTGCGCTCATCACATTCGATGCCGTCGCCGCCATCTTGCTACACCCTACCTATGCCTAGGAAGCTACCGCGCATGCGTCAAAGTCAGTTCGAGCATGCGCGGGTTTCCACGGCGACAGGTAAGTGTACACACACACACTTTTCTCGTCGAGAAACATGCTGACGAGAATCTTGACGAGAAAATGGAGAATCCTGATGAGAAAATAGGGAGCAGGTTCTCTATTTTTCTCGTCGAGATTCTTGTTGTTTTTCTTGACGAGAAACCTGATAGCCGCGTACACACGACCGATTTACTTGGCAAGAAAGCTCTGCCAGCAAGTTTCTTGTCGTTTTTTGACGAGAAACTCGGTCGTGTGTACGAGGCTTTACTCTCTGGGCCCCGGCTACTACTGGGTGGGGAGCGGAGGAAGATCACTCCACCAGGGAAGGCAAGGAGATAAGCAGGCAGGCGGCTGGCCGGGACTTGAGCCAAGGCAGAAGAACATGCGAGCAGAGCTGGATGGGCACCCGAAACTGAAGAAATATTCCCTTCGCTCCGACCAGCACATGATCATCAGAAAGCGGCACAGATAATGGAAAAAAATACACCCCCCTAAGCTAGAAGGAGTGGCAGAGCTGGGTGTGTAATTCAGAATTTTTTTATTTTATTTTTACCCTGCACTGACTGTCTTTGAAATTGCCCCAGCCCCTGTTCAAATCCGATCCGGGGACAGACTTGGTCCGGGGACAATGTCCTCAATTCGGGGACTGTCCCCAAAAACCGGGGATGTCTGGTCACCCTAGTTTAACGCCATATAGTTTTGCGTGCGTTACTGATAGTTTAACGCCATATAGTTCTGTGTGCGTTACTGCCAGTTTAACGCCATATAGTTTTGCGTGCGTTACTGACAGTTTAACGCCATATAGTTCTGTGTGCGTTACTGCCAGTTTAACGCCATATAGTTCTGTGTGCGTTACTGCCAGTTTAACGCCATATAGTTTTGCGTGCGTTACTGACAGTTTAAAGCCATATAGTTTTGCGTGCGTCACTGCCAGTTTAACGCCATATTGTTTTGCGTGCGTTACTGCCAGTTTAACGCCATATAGTTTTGCGTGCGTTACTGCCAGTTTAACGCCATATAGTTCTGTGTGCGTTACTGCCAGTTTAACGCCATATAGTTTTGCATGCGTTACTGCCAGTTTAACGCCATATTGTTTTGCGTGCGTTACTGCCAGTTTAACGCCATATAGTTCTGTGTGCGTTACTGACAGTTTAACGCCATATAGTTCTGTGTGTGTTACTGCCAGTTTAACGCCATATCGTTTTGCGTGCGTTACTGCCAGTTAAACGCCATATTGTTTTGCGTGCGTTACTGCCAGTTTAACGCCATATAGTTCTGTGTGCGTTACTGCCAGTTTAGCGCCATATAGTTCTGTGTGCATTACTGCCAGTTTAACGCCATATTGTTTTGCGTGCATTACTGCCAGTTTAACGCCATATAGTTCTGTGTGCATTACTGCCAGTTTAACGCCATATAGTTTTGCGTGCGTAACTGCCAGTTTAACGCCATATTGTTTTGTGTGTGTTACTGCCAGTGTAACGCCATATAGTTCTGTGTGCGTTACTGACAGTTTAACGCCATATAGTTTTGCGTGCGTTACTGCCAGTTTAACGCCATATTGTTTTGCATGCGTTACTGCCAGTGTAACGCCATATAGTTCTGTGTGCGTTACTCCCAGTTTAACGCCATATAGTTTTGCATGTGTTACTGCCAGTTTAATGCCATATAGTTCTGTGTGCGTTGATGCCAGTTTAACGCCATATAGTTCTGTGTGTGTTACTGCCAGTCTAACACCATTTAGTTCTGTGTGCGTTACTGACAGTTTAACGCCATATAGTTCTGTGTGCGTTACTGCCAGTTTAACGCCATATAGTTTTGCGTGCGTTACTGCCAGTTTAACGCCATATAGTTTTGCGTGCGTTACTGCCAGTTTAACACCATATAGTTGTGCGTGCTTTACTGCCAGTTTAACGCCATATAGTTTTGCGTGCGTTACTG
This sequence comes from Rana muscosa, assembly GCA_029206835.1. Taxonomy (NCBI): domain Eukaryota; kingdom Metazoa; phylum Chordata; class Amphibia; order Anura; family Ranidae; genus Rana; species Rana muscosa. The sequence goes on from CM055126.1 coordinate 134,634,253, forward strand.
CCAGTTTAACGCCATATAGTTCTGTGTGTGTTACTGCCAGTTTAACGCCATATAGTTCTGTGTGTGTTACTGCCAGTTTAACGGCATTTATAGTTTTGCGTGCGTAACTGCCAGTTTAACGCCATATAGTTTTGCGTGCGTTACTGCCAGTTTAACGCCATATAGTTCTGTGTGCGTTACTGCCAGTTTAACGCCATATAGTTTTGCGTGCGTTAGTGACAGTTTAACGCCATATAGTTCTGTGTGCGTTACTGCCTGTTTAACGCCATATAGTTCTGTGTGTGTTACTGCCAGTGTAACGCCATATAGTTTTGCGTGCGTTACTGCCAGTTTAACACCATATAGTTTTGCGTGCGTTACTGCCAGTTTAACGCCATATAGTTTTGCGTGCGTTACTGCCAGTTTAACGCCATATTGTTTTGCTGCGTTACTGCCAGTTTAACGCCATATAGTTCTGTGTGTGTTACTGCCAGTTTAACGGCATTTATAGTTTTGCGTGCGTAACTGCCAGTTTAACGCCATATAGTTTTGCGTGCGTTACTGCCAGTTTAACGCCATATAGTTCTGTGTGCGTTACTGCCAGTTTAACGCCATATAGTTTTGCGTGCGTTAGTGACAGTTTAACGCCATATAGTTCTGTGTGCGTTACTGCCTGTTTAACGCCATATAGTTCTGTGTGTGTTACTGCCAGTGTAACGCCATATAGTTTTGCGTGCGTTACTGCCAGTTTAACACCATATAGTTTTGCGTGCGTTACTGCCAGTTTAACGCCATATAGTTTTGCGTGCGTTACTGCCAGTTTAACGCCATATTGTTTTGTGTGCGTTACTGCCAGTTTAACGTCATATAGTTCTGTGTGTGTTACTGCCAGTTTAACGCCATTTATAGTTTTGCGTGCGTAACTGCCAGTTTAACGCCATATAGTTTTGCGTGCGTTCCTGCCAGTTTAACGCCATATAGTTCTGTGTGCGTTACTGCCAGTTTAACGCCATATAGTTTTGCGTGCGTTACTGCCAGTTTAACGCCATATAGTTCTGTGTGCGTTACTGCCAGTTTAACGCCATATAGTTCTGTGTGTGTTACTGCTAGTGTAACGCCATATAGTTCTGTGTGCGTTACTGCCAGTTTAACGCCATATAGTTTTGCGTGCGTTACTGCCAGTTTAACGCCATATTGTTTTGCATGCGTTACTGCCAGTGTAACGCCATATAGTTCTGTGTGCGTTACTGCCAGTTTAACGCCATATAGTTTTGCATGTGTTACTGCCAGTTTAATGCCATATAGTTCTGTGTGCGTTACTGCCAGTTTAACGCCATATAGTTTTGTGTGCGTTACTGCCAGTTTAACGCCATATAGTTCTGGGTGCGTTACTGCCAGTTTAACGCCATATAGTTTTGCGTGCGTTACTGCCAGTTTAACGCCATATAGTTTTGTGTGCGTTACTGCCAGTTTAACGCCATATAGTTTTGCGTGCGCTGCTGCCAGGTTAACACCATATCGTTTTGCATGCGTTACTGCCAGTTTAATGCCATATAGTTCTGTGTGCGTTCCTGCAAGTTTAACGCCATATTGTTTTGCCTGCGTTCCTGCCAGTTTAACGCCATATATTATTGCGTGCGTTACTGCCAGTTTAATGCCATATAGTTCTGTGTGCGTTACTGCCAGTTTGGCGCATTATATTGCAGTATATTATATTTGTATCCGTGGAGTGTGTCTGTGTAGTGTGAGTACTCAAATTAAAGGGCACCAAACACCACTTTACATTGATTAAAGTGCATCCACGTACAGATTTCTCCTTTACATTTGCTTATAAGCAATGCGCCCCCTTCCTCCCAATAATGTCTGGGAGGACAACAAGGAGAGGCAGACGTTCCCTTGGCACTGTAATGGGGCCAGCAACAAATGTGTCCACAGGTAAAGGTGGACGTGGTGGTCAGTCCTCAGGCAGGGCATCATTTCCTCTGTTTAGTGAGTTTGCCCGTGCTATCCAGCCACAGCATGCAGAGGAGGTGGTGGACTGGCTTACTAAACCTTCCTCATCCTCCTCATCCTCTGTCACACAAGCAGAGACAAGTGTGCAGTCCCCTGCAGTTGCCAGAGTGGATAAACCTGCCTCCTTGTCCACATCTATTCCTGCCATAGCCCTAACATCAGCTATTGAGGAGTCAGCTGAGTTATTTGACCACAGCTTCAGACACTTGCTCCTTGATGATGCCCAGCCATTACTGGATTCAGATGCTGGTTCTGAGGTTGAGGATGACAGGAACATGAGCCTAGAGAGAGGGAGGAACACTGGTAGACAAATTGGCATTCATGTTCCCCAAGCCGCAGCGTTTTGCTAAGTTGTCTCCAGTGGTAATGATGAAGATGGAGGAGATGGAGATGATGATGATGATGAGGTCACTGATGAGACTTGGGTACCAGATAGAGCAGAGGAGGAAACTGAAGGTGAGGCGGCACAACCACAAGGAGGTCGACATCAAGAAAGAGTAGAGAGCAGCCACCCTACTCCATCACGTTCTGTAGCTGTTATCTCCCGGCCCGCTCCCCACAGCTGAGCTGTCTGGGCCTTTTTCAGCACATCTGCAGCAGATCACACTGTTGCTATCTGCAAACTGTGTCACAGGCACATCAAATGTGGCAAAAACACCAACCATTTGGGTACCACATGCCTAAAAAGGCATTTAACGTCCAACCACTCAGCCCGTTGGCAAGAGCACCTAAAAGCCACACAAAAGGGGCACAAATCTGTCACTCTTCCTCCTCTTTACCCACTTCAGTCTGCCCCTGCGATACCAAGTCATTACCTTTCAGCAGCCTCCACTGACAGGGATGATGGTATAGCACAGGGTGTCCAAGGTCCTAGCAGCTCATCTGCCAGCAGCACACCAGTATCTGTAGACTGTAGCCGGCAAATTTCTCTGCCCCATCTTCTGCAGCGAAAAAAAAAATACAGTCCCTGCCACTCACATGTCCAGCGCCTGAATGCAAGCTTGTCAAAGCTGTTGGCTCTCCAACTTCTGCCTTTCAGCCTGGTGGATTTTGCCCCCTTCCGTGAATTCGCACAATGTGCTGTACCACAATGGCAGGTTCCCAGTCGATACTACTTTTCACGTAAGGCCGTTCCATTTCTCCACCATCACGTGAAAGGGAATGTTCTGGCATCATTGGGCAAAGCAGTCAGCTGTAAAATCCACCTTACTGCTGACACATGGTCCAGCAGGCATGGGCAGGGACGATATATTTCGTTCATAGCACACTGGGTAACGCTACTTGCAACTTGAAAGGATGCAGGACAGGGCTCAGTGCTGCAGCTTGTTGTGCCCCCACGTCTCCATACAGCTGGTGGTGATGATGCCAGACCTGTGAACTCTACCGCCTCCTCCTCCTCCTCCTCCTCCGCCACCTCCATGCCTTCCTCTGCAGAATTGTCCTATGAACATCAGGTACCCCCTAAGCGTTCAAAGGGCTTTTCCCCGAGTCAGGCTAAAAGGTGCCATGCAGTGCTTCAGCTGGTGTGTTTAGGGGACAGGAACCACACCAGAGCAGAGATTCTTGCAGCTCTGCAAGGACAGGCCCAGATGTGGTTCACACCACGTCAGCTGGAGCCAGGAATGGTGTCCGATAATGGCTCAAACCTCCTGTCCACCCTTAGACAGGGAAAGTTGACGCATGTACCATGCCTGGCACATGTCCTCAATTTGGTGGTGCAGCATTTCCTAAGTACGTACCCAGGGTTGCAAGATGTACTAAAGCAGACCAGAAGAGTCTGTAGCCATTTCAGGCAGTCATACACAGCCAGTGCTCGGTTGGCTTAAATTCAGCTGGAATTCCACCTGCCCATAAACCGCCTGATTTGTGACATGCCCACCAGGTGGCACTCAACTTTGGGAATGCTGCAGCGGCTATACATGCAGCAGAGGGCCGTCAATGAGTACTTGTGTCAGTACGGCACGACGATAGGCTCAGGCTGCCTCTGCTTTTTTTACCCATGCCAATGGCTGATCATTAACGATGCATGCACTGTATTGTCACCATTTGAGGAAGCCACAGGGATGGTGAGCAGTGACAGTGCATGCATCAGTGACACAATCCCTGTTGTGTTCCTGCTGGAGCACACTCTGCGTGGCATTATGGACAGGGCACTGGAGGCAGAGCAGCAGGAGGAAGAGGAGGACTTCCTTTCCTCTCAAGGCCCACTTTATCCAGACACCATCATTCCTATGTCACAGACCACAGGAGGAGAGAGGGGAGGAGGATGAGGAGGAGGATTCTGGAACTTTCATAGGCTTTGAAGAAGAGGAAGACATGCATCAATCTGTAAGCGATGGCTTTCCAACCCCTGGACCCTTGGGAGTAGTACGTGGCTGGGAGGAGGAAGTTCCAGATGCTGTCATCCTGAGTCACCCAGAGGAGTCTGCTTCTCAAGCCTCTGCAAATTTGAGGCGCATGGGCAACCTCATGCTTCAAAGCCTGAGAAAGGACCCAAGAATACGTGGCATAAAGGAGAAGGATGATTACTGGTTGGCAACCCTCCTTGACCACCGTTATAAGGGGAAGGTCTCTGAACTCATCCCGTCCCCACAGAGAGTGCGGAGGATAAAATCTCTTGAGGACACATTACTGCCCGTAAACCGCCTGATTTGTGACATGCCCACCAGGTGGCACTCAACTTTGGGAATGCTGCAGCGGCTATACATGCAGCAGAGGGCCGTCAATGAGTACTTGTGTCAGTACGGCACGACGATAGGCTCAGGCTGCCTCTGCTTTTTTTACCCACGCCAATGGCTGATCATTAACGATGCATGCACTGTATTGTCACCATTTGAGGAAGCCACAGGGATGGTGAGCAGTGACAGTGCATGCATCAGTGACACAATCCCTGTTGTGTTCCTGCTGGAGCACACTCTGCGTGGCATTATGGACAGGGCACTGGAGGCAGAGCAGCAGGAGGAAGAGGAGGACTTCCTTTCCTCTCAAGGCCCACTTTATCCAGACACCATCATTCCTATGTCACAGACCACAGGAGGAGAGAGGGGAGGAGGATGAGGAGGAGGATTCTGGAACTTTCATAGGCTTTGAAGAAGAGGAAGACATGCATCAATCTGTAAGCGATGGCTTTCCAACCCCTGGACCCTTGGGAGTAGTACGTGGCTGGGAGGAGGAAGTTCCAGATGCTGTCATCCTGAGTCACCCAGAGGAGTCTGCTTCTCAAGCCTCTGCAAATTTGAGGCGCATGGGCAACCTCATGCTTCAAAGCCTGAGAAAGGACCCAAGAATACGTGGCATAAAGGAGAAGGATGATTACTGGTTGGCAACCCTCCTTGACCACCGTTATAAGGGGAAGGTCTCTGAACTCATCCCATCCCCACAGAGAGTGCGGAGGATAAAATCTCTTGAGGACACATTAAAGAGGATTTTATTGAACATTTTTCCTGACTCTAGCAGGTTACAGTTTGGTGGAAAACGTCATTTTGAGTCTTCCGTTGGTCAAGAAAGGAGCGTTGGAGAAGGCGTCCGCCTAAGTGAGGCATTTCGGATTTTTTTTGGTCCTCGCCACCCAGGGCTGTCAGCTTCCACATCCCATCGGCAGCGTCTGCATCGCATGGTGGACGATTACCTCGGGGTCAAATTGGAGATGGAGAGCTTTCCAGCTGACGATCCACTGGCTTACTGGGTCATGAGATTAGACCACTGGCCAGAACTTGCCCAGTATGCTATTGAGTTGTTGAGCTGCCCTGCATCCAGTGTGCTTTCAGAACGGGCATTCAGTGCTGCAGGAGGTTTTGTTACTGATCATAGAACGCATCTGTCCACAGTCTCCGTTGACCGTATAACGTTTATAAAAATGAATTAGTCCTGAATTACCAGCTATGAAGCCCCTGATGCCGATGTCACTGATTAAGTCTTTTTCGGATGTGGAATCTCTGCAGGACTTCGAGGCTGCCTAGCTTTGAGGGTGTTCAATCATTTCATCTGGAAGAATGTTTTTGGTATAGGTTTCATGGGCACAATGAACACCCAAAGACCAATTTTTCAGCCCCTGTTTGACAGGTGCATATCATAGCAAGACTTTGGGTTGCTGTAAAAAATTCTACACATGGTACAGATCTGCCACTTTACAGTTAGACTAAGGGGACCCCCCAGGCACTATATTGGAAGGAATGTTTCATTTTTAGGCTTTCACTTTAAAAATCAAAAAATCACTGCTCATTTAAAAATTACGTTTTCCCCCCCAAAAAAATATTGATACATGTCCCCCAGGGCAGGACCCAGACCCCTATAACCATTGTATGCCCAATTACCGCATATACTCGAGTATAAGCCGACTCGAGTATAAGCCGAGGTACCTAATGTTGCCACAAAAAACTGGGAAAACGTACTGACTCGAGTATAAGCCGAGGGTCAACAATGCCTCACTGTTCCCATCCTTACTGTTCCCATCCTTACTGTTCCTATCCTCACTGTTCCCTATCCTCACTGTTCCCATCCTTACTGTTCCTATCCTCACTGTTCCCTATCCTCACTGTTCCCATCCTCACTGTTCCTATCCTCACTGTTCCCTAGCTCACTGTTCCCTAGCTCACTGTTTCCTATCCTCACTGTTTCCTATAAATTTTACATTGTAAATAGTATCTGTAAAGAAGTTGCGGCTGCGGCGTCCATCGTTCAAATTCCGCGTTCTCTTACTGTTCCTTCCGTGATAGGCGATTCTCATCAGACACTCTCCGCCTATCACGAACGGTCTCTCATCCTCAGTTTCCCAGCAGACACTGTGTTGGGTGTTCCGCCAATCACAGACGTCTGCTGGGAAACTGAGGATGAGAGACCGTTCGTGATAGGCGGAGAGTGTCTGATGAGAATCGCCTATCACGGAAGGAACAGGAAGAGACAGCGGACTTTGAACGATGGACGCCGCAGCCGCAACTTCTTTACAGGTACTATTTCCAATGTAAAAATTTCGCTGACTCGAGTATAAGCCGAGGGGGGGACTTTCAGCCCAAAAAAAAGGGCTGAAAATCTCGGCTTATACTCAAGTATATACGGTACTTGCATTTAAGCCTTCAAAATGGGCACTTTTAATATTTGACGTTCGGGTCCCATTGACTTTAATGGGGTTCGTTATTCGGGTCTGAACTTTCGCGGTGTTCGAAAGTTCCTGTGTAAACCGAACAGGGGTCCGTTCGGCCCATCCCTACTCAATATATAATGACAATTCTTGGACAAATGGACGCATAATGAAATCTATATATTGGCTGGCACCTTCAGTTAGATTGTGATTTTCTGACACGATTGGATGGCCTGGAGGATTTTGCTGATGCTTGTGCACTTTTGGAAGCACATAAAAGGTTGCAATTGTAGGATGGTTGTTAATGATAAACACAAATTCATCCTGGGAGAGAATCCCTTTGTCTACACCTGCTGTCAAGATACCTTTTAGTTTTTCTAGGTAGTAATAAGTTGATCCTTTTGCAGGACTTCATCATTTTCCTCATTACTTAAGATGTCATAACATATCTTTAGGTAAAAGGGTCTCTCCATAAGGACAATATTGCCATCTTTATCTGCTGGTTTACCTATTAGTGACTTATTGCTGCGCAATTCCTCTAGTGCTCTCCACTCAGCATATGTGAGGTTGAAATATTTTCTTTACCACCTCTTCTTTCCCAAAGGGCCTGTAAATGCCATTCAACCAGTTTTACAAATAGCTGTATATGACTGCCCTGGGGAAAGGGTGGGGTAAAGTTTCTTTTACGGGAGTCACTTTTGGGCGCAGGGTGACCAAGAAAATAATGAACCCTTCTGTCCAATGGATGATTGCCCTAAACTGGAAATCTCACAACTTACCCTGGTCTCAGGTCTTAACCAGAATGGAGACTCTTAAGCCCCGTACACACGATCGGTTTGACTGATGAAAACCGTCCGATGGATGGTTTTCATCAGACCAACCGATCGTGTATGGTACCCATCGGTCTTTTTTCCATCGGTTGGAAAAAATAGAACATGTTTTAAATTTTTCCGATGGATAAAAAAACGATCGAAAACTCAGATCGTCTATGGGCAAGTCCATCGGATCAAAAACCCACGCATGCTCAGAATCAAGTCGACGCATGCTCAGAAGCATTAAACTTCATTTTTCTCGGCTCATCAAAGTGTTTTACGTCACCGCGTTTGGAACGGTCGGTTTTTTGACTGATGGTGTGTGGGCAAGACTGATGAAAAACAGTTTCATCGGATTTCCGATGGACAAATCCATCGGACGAAAATCCATAGGTTATCCGATCGTGTGTACGGGGCTTTAGACTATCTGAAAGGATCCACCACACTCTCCTTGACAGTATGCAAACCTTTAATGGAAAGTGGATGTTTTGGCCTTCAACTTAAAAGAAAATATATGTTTATATCAAGTTATGTCGAAGTTCACCACCCAACCCCCCCTCATCGCATAGATTCCTACTGTCTAATCCTATTACTGAGTTTCCCCCTGTAAGATTTATACTCTCACCACTCATCCTTCATACCCAACTGTTATCTTATCCTTATTATTGGTACTGATTACTTACTGATCTATCCTTTGATGCCCTATTCATGTATATACCTTGTATATTTCTGTACTACCGTACTTTATATTTTGCTTTGTACTGAAGTTTGTCATTTTATTGTCCTCCAAATAAAAACTTTTGTAAACAAAGAAAATAATGAACCCTGAGAATATGATTGGATTACTTCAAATGGGACGGTAATATTCATTAACAATATCTTTCAAGAAATATGAAGATTTTATCCCCTGTACACTGTGAGGTCCATGACCAGGAAGTATAACTCCTAATATGGGCATTCCAGGAAGTTCAATGTAAGAGACCGACCGTCTATCGCTTAACGATGTTGCTTTTGTCTGGATAAGTAAATGGTGTTAATCTTGTCTGAGGCAGCTTTCCCGTCACCTATTATTAAATGTGCTAATGAACTCATCTGTTGCCTGCTAAGAGATGTATTGACACTCAGAATAATGTGTATTGGGGGCTCGTTATGTAACCATTGTGTGATGTTGTGGGTGGATCCGGGTCATTGTTCATGTGGTGACTGCAGTATTCTCAAGTGTATAAAAGGAGCCTGTATTCCTTTCAATAAAGAGTCTGATTCCTGTTTGACCCTCAATACAGTGCCTCGTCTTGTACTTGGGGGGGGGAGAATTATTTGTATGGGTTTCTTATTCAGCTGATTGGAGTGTTCGGTAGCTGCCTTCGTGTTCGGAAATGGAATGTCCTAAACGGCTTTAACCCCTTTCATACTCGGGTGTCGTTACAGTTTCTTTTTAATTTGAATGGAGAAAAGGGTCCCATTATCTCCAAACCATCTTCCCCCCGCCTCCTCACATTCATTTTGTAAAGATTCCAACAACCTCAATGCTTCTATATCTGTAAAAGTCATGTATTCTACTGGCTGAGTGGTTTTATCCCTGTATTATTTTTACTAGGAAAAGAGTTTATATCCTTAACCCACTTAAACAAATTGAAATCCTGGATAATACCTGTTTAAGTATCCAAATCAACCTTCCCAATAAACCATGTATGACCCCAAAAATCAAGTTTGTGAGCATTTTTGAACCTTAATTTTGGGGTCACACATGGTTTATTGGGGAGGGTGATTTGGGTACTCCTAGATTTATTGTGTTTTTTTTTAAAGTAATCAGTATAGTTGGATGGAGAGTCTAGCAAATCTAGAGGCTTACTTTGCAGATTTTTTAGCAACTGTACTTTCAGCCCTTAAAATGTATGGAGGGAGTATAGCGAATAGAGCGGTTTATTTTGCAGATCTCTAGCTATTGAGTTAAATCTAAGGTTAGATACCTTCATTTCTACGGGGCTATTTTTGTAGAGGTTTTTATCCCATGCCATATAAATATCAAGCCAGATAAAGAACTGTCACTGCTTAATAAATTGGGCATAAATAGACCTCCTTGTGGCTTTGAGACCAAGAGACCTCCACCTGGTTTTGAATTTATCTAAAAAAACTCCCCCTTAAACTGCACAAAGTGGTTGTACTGTACTACAATGGGGAAGATTCTTCTTTTGCGACTGCTGCTGACCCCCAATATTATATCTTTACATTCTTTTTGGAGCCAAAACCCTCCCTTAGCGTGAAAAGCACACACACAGTTATTTATACATTTTATAAAAAAAGTCCTCAATAAAGGTTACGTTTTATACCATTGGCCTTTGATGCGTAGGGAAACGCACCCTCATCCTGTAGTAGCAGGAATACAAGTATATCACATAGATTTTTCAAGGCTTGTATCCATACTAATGTAGCAAGGTGTTACTTTTGCACGTAGCTTATGGACTACAGTTTGTGCCTATAAGAAGTTAGCTCTTTTCATTGTCCGTTTGCCCCATACTGCTGCAAGTTGTTGGGTTCAGCTATGGTAAGGACAATGCATGACAGACCTTGTGGTGCGGAGAGACAGAGACTCTATGGCTATGGGTCAGAAATAGACTACAAGACCCACAACGCCACTGTGTTGTGAAGGAGCGTGGCGCCACGCACTGCCTGCTGGGAGGACCTTTTAAAAGGGAAGGTGGGGCTTGTGTTTTGTCTCTTGGGATGCCATCTTGCAAGCTGCAAGAGGCCTGCAGCGAGGGTGCTTGGGCCGGAAAAGCCTGGGCCTAAAGTGACGGAGGCCGGATCGTCTGTCGGAGGGATCCCAGCTACAGCCCGGCTTATCGGACCAGGGAGAGGGACAGCTCCACACTCCTGAGCATCCAGCGTCACCGATCAACCCACGCCTTGTACCCGGCTAAGCGGAGGACCAGGGACCACGACTCGTCTGGAGGCTGCGAACCAAGAGGGCCCTGTCGGAGGATACCAGCGAGGCGAGGCCTCATGTGGTGAGAGGGCACATGCAGACCAATACAACTAACTGTGTCCCAGGAAGGTGACTTCCATAACTTTACTTATTCACTTACGCTTGCTGGTAACTGCAGTACCACAAGCAGTGTCACGCTACATTCAGGATTGAGTTAGCGCTTTGGGAAGGATCAACATTCCATTTGTCCCTTTCACCACACATGTTAACTGTTTAACCTTTCTTCACCTTTTCTCTGGATTACAAATACTGAAGTGCACCAACAAAAGCTAGCAAAGATTACTGGAGACTTTTAGAATCAATCATCAGTACAGCTCACTGACTAGGTTGATACAGCGGGACACGTGCTGGTAAAGCTGCCCAAAAGGGGGAGCCAGATAGCTTGTTGAATCTGAATGCGTAAATACATTGTTGCATTTACTTATTGTTGTTGTGCTGTTTAGTGAGCTGGGTTGGATTTGGTGGAGAAGTATCCCACTGTATATACCATTCAAGTGGGAGATTCCTCCACCTTGCACTTCTTCAGGTCTGACTTTAAAGAAGCCCTAGAACTGTTATGCGTGTATGCCAGTGAATTCTCTCAGGAATCTGTTTGAGTCAAATGTCATATGTATAATCTTCTTTCATTACCAAGTAAAAATATTCCTTCCTGGTTGAACTACTCCTTGTGTGGGACTCTGTCTTTTGCAGCTGTGTGGCAAGAAAACCACAACGAGGTAACAATATCTAATTGTATTTATTGTTTTGTGATCTCAATGTGGCCCTCTATAGCCTTCTAGAACATTCTTGCTATTATTATCCAGTTGTGCCAAGGGGAGTCGAGTCAAAGTTACAGGGGTTGACAGGCAGAGTACATGCCCAAAACTTAAACCAGCAGCTCCTACAGGGGTAGTGCTACACTAATATAAGTCTGCATTTCTGCAGGATAGACAGAAAAACAGAGGGATTGGAGTAAAACAGGCTGCTTGACTTTTTTTACTGCCCCCCAAGATCAGACAGGCTAAATCCAGCCCTGACTAGAGTGACGCCACTTTCTCTGTTAAAGTTAAAAGAAAATGGTGTCACTTCCTTGTGTTCCTTGTGTACAACTATGTTTATTGGACAATGGAGGAGCAACAACAGTGATAAGTCATAGTTTTTACTTTTATTTAGTAGGTTTTTGATATAGAATAGTATATTTCCTTTTAATTTTATCACACCCTTAGTTATTTTACCATTTAGTTAACATGCATTGGTTGGTGGTTGTGGTCTGGTTTTGTTGAGCCATCCGCTTTTTTCCTCCCTTCCGGGAGTTGAGATGCACACTGTGGGCTTCCTTTCTCCCTCCGCCTTGCCTTGGCGTGGGGTAGGCGAGGGCGTCATCACGTCACGCCTCACACTCTGGGCGGGCCGAACGTGCTGCACAGCCATTGGCTGCCTTGCAGCTATGCAGCAGCGCTGAGGCTGAACCTAGTTGTAGCACCATGAAGTGAGGTGATGGGCAGTGTGGATGACAGGTCTCTCCCATACCGGCCGGCTGACCACCCCTGATGACCACCCAAGCCCCCTCTTCACTGGCCATTAGCCATTCTACTTTATTTCTCTTATAGGCAGTACAGCGGTGCTCAAATGAATGGCTGCGGGAGCCGTGCAGCCATTACTTTGACAGGCTGTCAGTCACAGAAACCAGCCCACTGAGCCATCTGCCCACCGGGAACCTCCTGGTAGTCCTGATGGACAGAATATGCCTGTCTGCATGCAATTCCAAAACACCCAAAAATCAGTGTTTGGATGTATTCAGGACAATGGTGGAGGATGAAATAAAAAATATAAAAATGACCCATAAAAGAATGAAAGATATTGAAGAGGGAATAAAAAGATTAGAAAGCAAAAATAATATTGTTATCCGACCTGCAGATAAGGCGGGGGGGGCGGTGATTCTAGATAAGAAAGATTACAAATGAGAAATTGAGACTCCTCTCAGCGGAGGATACCTAAAAAGTTCTACCTAAAAACCCAATGAATGAAGTTATATGCAAATTTTAAAACACGGGTAAAAAGAGGAAAAAGGATGAAAATATTGGACAAAAAGGTAGCTCGTTACTTAATACTACTACCAAATGTGCCTAAAATTACAGTTATTTACTATATACCAAAAATACATGAAAATAGAACCAAACACCCAGGAAAGCCAATAATCAGTGGCTTTTACTCTGCGTTTAGTAGGATGGGGGAATATAGTGACCCATTTTTGCAGAAAATAGTAATGGATAAATGGATTGAGCCCTATGAGAATTAAAACACGTCAGAGTCCAGCTATCTGCCAAGGTCATTGTACTACTGTAAAAGGTACTGTATATTTCTATATAAGTTGTTTGCACTTTTAAATAAATTTGTTGAAGATGGTTTTACACAATGTACGAATGTTTGGTGTTTTTCACATGTGCATCCGTTCTGAGAGAGACCGTGGGTCCAGGTTGGAGTTTATCTGCACCAGAACCATGGAGATTTGAGCGATCCATCCTTCAGAGACACCTGAGAGATCCAGCTTTCATGTTGAATGTCCACTTACCTCTGTCTGTGCGACTTATTACCGTAGGGTATTTGGGTCCACAATTTCTGGTAACCACACCCTCATTACGCAAGGTGGCGGGATTATCACACTGGTGGTTATTATTGTTCCAGGATCCCCATTGCAAGCACTTTTGTGTACTGTGAAATTATATAGGTACACCATAGGTGGCCTTTTATGGACTATCAGGTTATGGACTTTTTGTTGGTTTCTTTTAAAATTTTCAAGGTGTCATTATTTGAGTGCACTATTTGAACTGACATTCATTGACTAACATTAGATTAAAGTTGCACATTTTGATTATCACTTATACTCTTATTTAGCGCAGCACTTTTATGTATTTTTAAATGTTACACAATATATGGCAATTGTGGTGCTTCCTGCTTTGCTAATACATCAGCGCGGTAATCCTCTTGATTTTTAATGGATAAACCTGCCTATCTAAAAGATAGTGGTCACTTGAATAAATTGTTAAAGGAAACCATGGAATGATGATTGTATCTTTGCAACAATAGATGTAAATGCATTATACACTAGTTTTAAACAAGAAGACGAAATAGAAGCAGTTAATTGGGGACTGGAAGAAGATGGAGAACTTAAAGAGGAACAGAGAGAGTTTATTTTAAAGTGTCTAGAGTTGGCCATGAAGAAAACTTTTTTTTCTGGTATAGAAATACACACTACCTGCAGACAAAATGTGTTGCAATGGGGGCAAAATATGCCCCCGCTGTAGCAAACCTGTTTCGGGCAAAATAGGAAGCAGAAGACATTTGTGGAAAAAGAAGGGAAGAACTAGCGTTCTACAAATTACTCAAATAACTCTGACGTGTTTCAATTCTCATAGGGCTCAATCCATTTATCCATTACTATTTTCTGCAAAAATGGGTCAATATATTCCTCCATCCTACTGAACGCAGAGTTAAAGCCACTGATTATTGGCTTTCCTGGGTGTTTGGTTCTATTTTCATGTATTTTTGGTATATAGTAGTGATGAGCCGAACACCCCCGGGTTCGGTTCGCACCAGAACCCGCGAACGGACCGAAAGTTCGTACGAACATTAGAACCCTATTAAATACAATGGATGCGAACGTTCGAATTCTAAAGTGCTAATTATAACGACTATTATGCATGTTATTGTCCTAAAAAGGGCTTGGGAACCCGGGTTCTGCACCAGGGGACATGTATCAATGCAAAAAGAAGTTTTAAAAACGGTCGTTTTTCGGGAGCAGTCATTTTAATGATGCATAAAGTGAAAAAAAAAGTCAAATATTCCTTTAAATATCGTACCTGGTGGGTGTCTAAAGTATGCCTGTGAAGTGCCACGTGTTTCCCGTGTTTAGAACTGTCCCTGCACAAAATGACACTTCTAAAGGAAAAAAAAGCCATTTAAAACTGCTTGCGGCTTTAATGTAATGTCTGGTCCCGGTAATATGGATGAAAATCTTTAAGAAAAATGGCATAGCTACCCCATGACCCCCCCCTACCCCAGCCCATTACCAGCCCCTTTGGGTCTTGTATGGATATTAAGGGGAACCCCGCACATAAAATAAAAAAGGCCCTATATACTCTGAACAGCCGTATACAGGCGGTGCATACAAGACAGGGACTGTAGGTTTGTTCTTATGTAGAATCTGTTTGTAATTTTGAACAGGTACATTGTTTAAGTGTAGCTCCAATCCAAAAATCTATTTTTAAACTTTTTGGAAAACATAGGTAAGGGTTATCACCCCTGTAACATTTTTTTGCTGTCTGTGCCCCTGTTCAGAACATTTCACCTCACTTTCCGTCCCAATGACAACTGTTTTTGAAATGTGGTGTTTTTCTTGAAACAAGGATTGGTGATAAAGCATCAGTACAGAGGAGACACCTTTCTCCCATATTAATTCTTACAGGAGAGAATTTTCCTTCCTAGGGGTAGATTTCCTCTCACTTCCTGTTGTCTTCTTGCGTTTGCAAGTAGGAGTCGTTTGTAAGTTGGATGTTTGAAAGTAGGGACCTGCCGTATATACTCTGCAGAAATAGGCCCCTTAGTTGTTGGTGTTGGCACAACACTGTAAGCACTCACAGTTACTCTTGGTTGGTTCTGGAACGCCCTGCTGTCAACTATTATATCAGGAATTGTAATTACATATAATTGTTGAACAGTGGTAGTAAAAATTGGGCCTTTGATGGTGGTGCTGGTGCCACAACACTGTAAGCCCTGACAGTTACTCTTGGTGGGTGCAGCAATGGGCCCTGCTGTGAATTATTAGATCAAGAATTGTAATTGCATGCCCCTGTTGAACAGGGGCTGAAAAATTGGGCCTTTCGTGGTGGTTGTGGTGGTGGTGGTGGTGTTGCCACAACACTGTAAGCCCTCAGAGTTACTCTTGGTGGGTGCAGGAATGGGCCCTGCTGTGAATTATTAGATCAAGAATTGTAATTACATGCCCCTTTTGAACAGGGGCTGAAAAATTGGGCCTTTCGTGGTGGTGGTGGTGGTGGCGTTGCCACAACACTGTAAGCCCTCAGAGTTACTCTTGGTGGGTGCAGCAATGGGCCCTGCTGTGAATTATTAGATCAAGAATTGTAATTACATGCCCCTGTTGAACAGGGGCTGAAAAATTGGGCCTTAGGCACTGGTGGCACAACACTGCAACCCCTCACAGATACTGTACTTGGAGCACAGCAATGAGCCCTGTTGCAAAGTATTGCTTCAAAAATTGTAATTACACGCCCCTGTTGAACAGGGGCTGAAAAATTGGGCGTTAGGCACTGGTGGCGGCACCCATAAACAAAAATGATCTTCCAAGCTATCATCATCAATCGTATCATTGAGGACTCAGAGGAGGAGGATAGACAGTCAACATAACAGCGCAGGCACTCAGCATCAGCATCAGTCTTGAAGGGATGTGACATGTTAAAATCAATTAGTCTGTTATATCAGCATCAGGTGTGTGGTAGCTGGTGGTGATCCAAGACTGGTTCATCTTGATGAAAGTCAGCCGATCAACCGAGTCGGTGGACAGGCGCACCCTGTGATCCGTGACAAATCCTCCAGCAGCACTGAATGTGCGTTCCGAAAGAACGCTGGATGCAGGACAGGCCAGTAGCTCAATTGCATACTGTGCAAGCTCTGGCCAGTGATCCATCCTCAAGACCCAGTAAGCCAGAGGATTTTCGGTGGGGAAGGTGTCCAAGTCTGACCTTGCCCCTAGATATTCCTGCACCATGTTTATCAGACGCTGGCGATGGTTGCTGTAACCGATCATACTTTGGGGCTGCGGACTAAAGAATTGTCTGAACGCATCGGTCAGACGGCCACCTTCCCCACCGCTCCTTCTTTGACTGGCCGAAGCCTCAGCAACTCGTTGTCCAGGACCAGGAGTTTGTAACCTCCCAGTCTCTGGGAACGCGTTGCACAGACCTTTCTGCAAGGCCTCCCGGAGTTGTCTCATCCTCTGCTCCCTCTGCGACGGTAACATAAGGTCCGCAACCTTACCCTTGTACCGTGGATCAAGGAGAGTGGCCAGCCAGTAATGGTTCCTCTCCTTGATCCGAAGAATACGAGGATCCTTCCGCAGACTTTGCAGGATCAGGGAGGCCATGCAGCGTAGGTTAGCTGAGGCATTCGGTCCGGAGTCCTCTGGGTCACTAAGGACGACATGATCCGCAGCCACCTACTCCCAGCCACGTACAAGTCCACGGGTTTCTTGGGACTGTAAATCATCCCTAAAAGACTGCTGCTGTTGATGCTGCTGAGTGCCAGGCTCCACCTCCATGCTGACACAATCCTCCTCCTCCTCCTCCTCCTCGTCCTCTTCCTGTGCGATGGGTGGGACAGAAGGAACACTGTCTGGGTAAAGGGGGCCTTGAGAGGCAAGGAAGTCCTCCTCTTCCTGCCTCTGTTCTGCCTCAAGTGCCCTGTCCATTATTCCACGCAGCGTGTGCTCCAACAGGTGGACAAGAGGTACAGTGTCACTGATGCATGCACTGTCACTGCTCACCATCCTCGTGGCCTCCTCAAATGGTGCCAGGACAGTGCATGCATCCCTGATCATGCCCCACTGGCGTGGAGAAAAAAAACCAAGCTCCCCTGACCCTTTCCTGGTGCCGTAGTCGCACAGGTACTCATTGATGGCCCTCTGCTGCGTGTGCAGCCGCTGCAGCATGGCCAACGTTGAGTTCCACCTGGTGGGCATGTCACATATAAGGCGGTTCTTGGGCAGGTTCAACTCCTTTTGCAGCTCAGCCAGGCGAGCACTGGCATTATAAGATCTGCGGAAATGCACACAGACTTTCCTGGCCTGCCTCAGGACATCCTGTAAGCCCGGGTACCTGCCCAAGAACCGCTGCACCACCAGGTTAAGGACTTGAGCCACACAGGGCACATGGGTCAGTTGTCCCTGTCGGAGGGCGGAGAGGAGGTTGGTGCCATTGTCGCAAACCACCATTCCTGGCTTAAGCTGGCGTGGCGTCAACCACCTCTCGGCCTGGCCCTGCAGAGCAGACAGGACCTCTGCCCCAGTGTGGCTTCTGTCCCCCAAACACACCAGCGCAAGCACGGCATGGCATCTTTTTTGCCTGCGTACTTGCGTAGCCCCTTGAACGCCTACGGAGCACCGCTGGTTCAGAGGACAAAGCACAGGAAGAGGCCATGGAGGAAGAAGAGGAGGGGGTGGAGGAGAGAGGTGTGTCACAACCAGTAGTAGCATTTTGGAGGCGTGGCGGTGGAACAGCCTCCAACACTACTGCACCTTGTCCTGCATCCTTCCCAGCTGCCAAAAGAGTGACCCAATGGGCCGTGAAAGAAAGGTAACGTCCCTGTCCATGCTTGCTGGACCATGAGTCAGCGGTAATATGCACCTTACCGCTGACCGCCCTGTCCAGCGAGGCCAAGACATTGCCTTCCACATGTCGGTAGAGAGCCGGAATAGCCTTCCGTGAGAAAAAGTGGCGTTTGGGAACCTGCCACTGAGGAACCGCACATTGCACAAACTCACGGAAGGGGGCCGAGTCTACCAACTGAAAAGGCAGCAGTTGAAGCGCTAGCAATTTAGCCAAGCTAGCATTCAACCGCTGGCCATGTGGATGGCTGGGAGTGAACTTCTTTCGACGGTCCAGCAGCTGGGGCAGGGAAATTTGCCTGCTAGAATCGGACGTCGGTGTACTGCTAGCAGAGTGGCCGCAAGTACTTGGCTGTGACACACCTAATTCTACACCTTCATTCCTCTCAGTGCATGTTTCAGAGAGGACTGAAGTTATAGTGGGGTTGGAGATCCCAGCTGATGCGGTGCAAGGAGAGGTCCGCTTTGTTCTTTGGTGTGGGTCTTTGAGGAAGGCTTGCAAACGAGCTGCATGGCAGGTCAACATATGTCTGGTCAGGCATGTGGTACCCAAGCGGCTGATGTTTTGGCCACGCGATATACGCTTGAGACATATGTTGCAAACAGCAGCTGTGCGATCTGATGCACTAGCCTCAAAAAAGGCCCACACCAAAGAACTTTTTGAATGACGGGCAGAGGCAGCGCCCTGCACAGGCGGAGCTCTGCGGTGTGATTCCGTCGGTGTACTGCCCTTACGCTGGCCACCAAAGGGCATCCTGCCTCGTTGGAGATGTGCCTCCTCCTCATCCTCCTCCTCCTCCTCTCTCCTATTAGGCACCCACGTGGAGTCAGTGACCTCATCATCCCCTCCCTCCTCATCACTGGAGCCAATCTGGCAGTATGCTGCAGCTGCTGGAACATGACTGCCAGATTGGTGTCCTTCTTGAGCATCCCCTCTGTCTGCTCTCACGCTACTGCCTTCCTCTAGCTGGGTTTCATCATCAGACCCTTCGAAGCGCTGGGCATCCTCCTGGAGCATGTACCCAACACTGTGCTCAAACAGTTTGGGGGACTCCTCAGGAGGAGGACATGGTGGGTCTAGGGAAGGAGTGACTGATGATGAGTCTGACATTGATACCAGGGAAGAGGACGCTTTGGCAGCTGCTTTGCCAGTACCCTGAGCCTGGGTGAGAGAGGATGAGGAGGAGGAGGAGGGCTTGGTCATCCACTCTACCAAGTCTTCGGCATGATGTGGCTCAACATGTCCAGCTGCCGAAAAGAAGGACAAGCGTGTCCCATGGCCATGTGCTGATGACAATGCACCGCATCCACGACCAGCACTGTTGCCCCCAGACACAGAGCCTGCTTGCCCTCTTTTATTGCCTCCTGACTGTCTGCCTCTCCTTGTTTGCCTTCCAGACATTCTAATGGATGGCCTGCAGGGAGATGGGAAAAAAAGCAATAAGGGCTACCTTCAGGTGTCCTTCTCTGTCCCTTTACTTAAGGATTTCTAAATATGGTTGAGAATGATTGCTTTCGCACAGAATAGCACAATGACAATTTCCCTGACTGTCCAAAAAACAAGGATTTCAAAGATGGTTGATGAGGAATGCTTTAGCACAGTATAGCACAATCAGAATTTCCCTCACTGTCCTTCCCTGTCCCTACAAACAAGGTTTAGCACAGTAAAACACACTGACACTCTCCCTACCTATAGTTTTCTGTCCCTATAATTTTTTTTTTTTTAAAGATGGTTGATGAGGAATGCTTTAGCACAGTATAGCACAATGAGAATTTCCCTCACTGTCCTTCCCTGTCCCTACAAACAAGGTTTAGCACAGTAAAACACACTGACACTCTCCCTACCTATAGTTTTCTGTCCCTATAAAAAATTTTTTTTTTAAAGATGGTTGATGAGGAATGCTTTAGCACAGTATAGCACAATGAGAATTTCCCTCACTGTCCTTCCCTGGCCCCACAAACAAGGTTTAGCACAGTAAAACACACTGACACTCTCCCTACCTATAGTTTTCTGTCCCTATAATTATTTTTTTTTTAAAAGATGGTTGATGAGGAATGCTTTAGCACAGTATAGCACAATGAGAATTTCCCTCACTGTCCTTCCCTGTCCCTACAAACAAGGTTTAGCACAGTAAAACACACTGACACTCTCCCTACCTATAGTTTTCTGTCCCTATAAATTTTTTTTTTTTTTAAAGATGGTTGATGAGGAATGCTTTAGCACAGTATAGCACAATGAGAATTTCCCTCACTGTCCTTCCCTGTCCCTACAAACAAGGTTTAGCACAATAAAACACACTGACACTCTCCCTACCTATAGTTTTCTGTCCCTATAAAAATTTTTTTTTTTAAAGATGGTTGATGAGGAATGCTTTAGCACAGTATAGCACAATGAGAATTTCCCTCACTGTCCTTCCCTGTCCCTACAAACAAGGTTTAGCACAGTAAAACACACTGACACTCTCCCTACCTATAGTTTTCTGTCCCTATAAAAATTTTTTTTTTAAAGATGGTTGATGAGGAATGCTTTAGCACAGTATAGCACAATGAGAATTTCCCTCACTGTCCTTCCCTGTCCCTACAAACAAGGTTTAGCACAGTAAAACACACTGACACTCTCCCTACCTATAGTTTTCTGTCCCTATAAATTTTTTTTTTTAAAGATGGTTGATGAGGAATGCTTTAGCACAGTATAGCACAATCAGAATTTCCCTCACTGTCCTTCCCTGTCCCTACAAACAAGGTTTAGCACAGTAAAACAGACTGACACTCTCCCTACCTATAGTTTTCTGTCCCTATAATTTTTTTTTTTAAAGATGATTGATGAGGAATGCTTTAGCACAGTATAGCACAATGAGAATTTCCCTCACTGTCCTTCCCTGTCCCTACAAACAAGGTTTAGCACAGTAAAAAAGACTGACACTCTCCCTACCTATCCTTCTCTTTCCCTAAACTAAAGGAATCCAGGTTAAGCAAGAAAAAAAAATGTCACTGTCCCTGCCTATGCTTCTCTTTCCCTGCTCCGGAACACACTACACTAGGCCGCCGTGCTGGCGGCCTTTTATAGTGTGGGGCGTGTACTAAACACCCTCAGCAATAATTGGCCACAGGCATCCTGCCTGTGGCCAATCATTGCTCTCCTCGCTGTCGGCGCTGTGATTGGCCAAGCATGCGGGGTCACAGTGCATGCTTGGCCAATCACAGCGCCTGGATGACACTGCGATGGCGTAGTGCATTGTGGGCCGTTCGCGTCACTCGAATTTGGCGCGAACGGCCCAAATCATTCGATCTTCGTCGAACGATCGAACAGCTGATGTTCAAGTCGAATGTATGTTCGACTCGAACACGAAGCTCATCCCTAGTATATAGTAAATAACTGTAATTTTAGGCATATTTGGTAGTGGTATTAAGTAACGGGCTACCTTTTTGTCCAATATTTTCATCCTTTTTCCTCCTTTTACCAGTGTTTTAAAATTTGCATATAACTTTATTTATTGGGTTTTTGGGTAGAATTTTATATGTATCCTCAGCTGAGCGGAGTCTCTGCATTTCTCATTTGTAATCTTTGTTATCCAGAATCACTGCCCCCCCCCCCTTATCTGCAGGTCGGATAACAATTTTATCTTTCAGAAGGATTGGCCAACATTTTTTTCTAATTCTTTCTACTCCCTTATATGCTCTATTGTAGTCTGTTACAAAGGCAAACCGAATATTCTGTTTGCTCTGTTTAGTTTTCTCTCTATTGCCCAATAGTTCTTCTCTATTTATTCCTGATACTTTTTCCCTGATAATCTATAAAGCCCTGTACACATGATCGGATTTCCTATGGATTCTAATCCGATGGATTTTTCCATCGGAAATCCGATGAAGCTGACTTCCATCAGTCTTGCCTACACACCATCAGTCAAAAATCCGACTGTCCCAAACGCCGTGATGTAAAAAACTTAGACAAGCCGAGAAAAATGAAGTTCAATGCTTCTGAGCATGCGTCGACTTGATTCTGAGCATGCGTGGGTTTTTTGTCCAATGGAGTTCCACACAGACGGTCGGAATTTGCTATCATTTTTTTTCCCATCGGATAAATTTAAAACATGTTTTATTTTTTCTCACCGATGGAAAAAAGACTGATGTGGCCCATACACGATCGGTTTGTCTGATGAGAAAAGTCTATCGGACTGTTTTCATCGGTAAAACCGGTCGTGTGTACACGGCATAAGTGTATGTCTATTATAACCTTTCTTTTCAAACCTATCATATTCAAATAAAGCTTTGTGTGTAGTAGTCACTATCTTGATCACAATTCCGCCTCATCCTGATCATTTGACCTATCGGAATATTATTCACCTATTTAGGGTGATGACAACTACGTGTGGGTAGAAAACTGTTCCGATCGGTTTCTTTAAAGAATGTTTTTGTATATAGCCTATAATTCTGTATAGAGTGAACACTGTCAGATCGAGGAAATTAATTTCCTTATGGCTCCAATTACTAGAGAAGGTGAGGCCATATATGTTATTAATATCATTCATTAATTCCTCTAGAGAGCTCACGCTTCCTCTCCATATTATTATAATATCATCTATGAGTAATTTGTAAAACGCTAGTTCTTCCCTTCATTGAGTGAAGATCCGCCCCCAAAAAAAAACTAACTTTATCTACAGCAAAACCATTAAGAAATATGATAGTTAAAAACGTAATAGATTCCCTGGCTATGAGAGTTACAATGATATTATATGATATATGAAATAAAATCGCTCATTACTAGGGATGAGCTGAACACCCCCCGGTTCGGTTTGCACCAGAACATGCGAACAGGCAAAAAATTTGTTCGAACACGCGAACACCGTTAAAGTCTATGGGACACGAACATGAAAAATCTGAAGTGCTAATTTTAAAGGCTAATATGCAAGTTATTGTCATAAAAAGTGTTTGGGGACCCGGGTCCTGCCCCAGGGGACATGTATCAATTAAAAAAAAGTTTTAAAAACGGCCGTATATTCGGAAGCAGTGATTTTAATAATGCTTAAAGTGAAACAATAAAAGTCAAATATTCCTTTAAATTTCATACCTGGGGGGTGTGTATAGTATGCCTGTAAAACAGCACGTGTTTCTCGTGTTTAGAATTGTCCCTGCACAAAATGTCATTTCTGAAGGATGTAGGACGCACAACCAGAACCTTGGGTAAACTAATTTGTGAACACATGACTAATATAAAATAGGGATATAAAAAACATAGTGCCTCAAGAAACCTTAAGGAATGCCATAATAAAGATGCTAGTCAGCTGGTATTTAATGGAATTGGCCAGATCCAAGATTATTGAAGGAGTCAAGATAAAAATAAACAAATATCGCAAAATTAAACAAAATGTATTTATATGCTGGTTACCCTCGCACCATCGGGATTGAACATAGACATGGATTTAAATAGTTTTATCGTGAATTTTAGATTTTCTCCTTTGTATTGTATGCATTGTATGGTGGTATTGTATATTGGTATGCATTTATAAATGATACAATGGTTATGTTTGTTATGAGTAGGGATAGGGATAGTACTCAATATTGAACCCTACGGACTAATGCCGCGTACACACGATCGGATTTCCAGACGGAAAAACCTTGGATGTTTTTTTCCAACGGAATTCCGCTCAAGCTTGGCTTGCATACACACGGTCACACAAAAGTTCTCTGAACTTTCAACCGGCAAGAACGCGCTGACGTACAACACTAAGACGAGTCAAGAAAATGAAGTTCAATGCTTCCGAGCATGCGTCAAATTGTTTCCGATTATGCGTCGGAATTTTGCGAGTCGGAATTGCTACAGACGATCGGATTTTCCAATAGGAATTTTTTCCGTCGGAAAGATAGAGAACCTGCTCTCAAACTTTTGCTGCTGGAAATTCCGTGAGAAAAAGTCAGATGGAGCATACACACGGTCGGAATTTCCATTCAAAAGCTCACATCTCACTTTTTCAGACGGGAAATCCGATCGTGTGTATGCGGCATAAGACTGGGATGCCAAGTTCATGTGCGTCTAAAGGCAGGAGTCCCAATACTTTTGTTAATATAGTGTAGATTTTGCCAATGTAATAGGACTTTTTTCAAGGACAGTTTTGAGAATGTACACTACTCTAAACCAGGCACCGTTCTTTATTTCCAATGGACAAAATATAATTAGGGGACGGTCTTGAAGATGTCCTCTCATTTATCTACATTTTGTCAATTTAACTGGCAAAATGCAATTATTTTTTTTAAATTGTTTTTACAAACATGATAACATGCACTTTAATACTAAAAGCAAAAATGATATATAAGAAAATAGGAAAAACACAGATGGGGACATTGAAGGGCTTTTATCTAATATAATTTTTATCCAGCACAAACTACTGAGCTGATACAAATTTTTGCCCTGTCTGTGTATATATTTGCATGATGTGCTCAAGATACAGATTACAGCAGTCACAATCCTCTGCATGTCTAGCAGGAACTTTTAAACATTCAATTTAGCTATTACTCATACTCTGATGTGTGTTTGTTTCCATTTTTCATTTCCATTTTCAAGGTTGAAAGAATCGTTTGCACTTTGACAGGCCTAGCTGTGACTGGATAACACATAGAGACGCTACTTAAAAGACACTCTTGTAATAGAGGAGAGATAATAAAGCGTTTAAACATTTTCAGTCTGCTTGTTTTGATTTAAACTACAAAAGAGCGCCAGATGGCTAAGCAAAAAATCCACCGGGGAAAGTATCAAGGTAAAAGTGCTCAAACAATGAAATAACTGTGTTTGTATTATTTTTACATCAAACACACCTCTGGTTGATTAAAGGGATCAACAACTCTAATATATGATTGGAAACATGCAATGTGTTTATAAAGCACAAATGCATAGATGTAATCCCACAGTAATACAAGCATAGGGGTGCGCAAAGGGGGGTGCTGGGTGTGGGCACACCCTAATCACCCTGTGCACTAGCGCCATCCAGTGTATCATACAGTGTACAGAAGTGTGCAGGGCACACGGGTGGCATATTGAACATCCCCCTCTCTCTCACCCCCTCTCTCTCACCCCTCCCTCTCTATTCCCCCTCTCTCACCCCCTCTCTCCCACCCCCTCTCTCCCTCCCACTCCCCCCTCTCTCTTACCCCCTCCCAATCTCTTCCCCCTCTCTCACCCCCCTCTCTCTCACCCCCTCCCAATCTCTTCCCCCTCTCTCGCCCCCCTCTCTCTCACCCCCTCCCTCTCTCTCTCTCAGCCCCTCGCTCCCTCCCACCCCTCCTTCTCTCACCCCCTCTCTCTCACCCCCTCTCCTTCACACCTCCTCTCTCACCCCCCTTCTCTCTCACCCCTCCCTCTCTCTTCCCCCTCTCTCACCCCCTCTCTCTCACCCCCTCTCAATCTCTTCCCCCTCTCTCACCCCCCTCTCTCTCACCCCCTCCCTCTCTCTCTCAGCCCCTCGCTCCCTCCCACCCCACCTTCTCTCACCCCCTCTCTCTCACCCCCCTCTCCTTCACACCTCCTCTCTCACCCCCCTTCTCTCTTACCCCCTCCCAATCTCTTCTCCCTCTCTCACCCCCTCTCTCTCACCCCCTCCCAATCTCTTCCCCCTCTCTCTCACCCCCTCCCCCTCTCTCTCTCAGCCCCTCTCTCCCTCCCACCCCTCCTTCTCTCATCCCCTCTCTCTCACCCCTCTCCTTCACACCTCCTCTCTCTCCCCCCTTCTCTCTCACCCCTCCCTCTCTCTTCCCCCTCTCTCACCCCCCTCTCTCTCACCCCCTCTCTCCCTTCCACTCCTCCCTCTCTCACGACCCCCTCTCTCCCTCACCCCCTCCCTCTCTCTTTCATCACCTCTCTCCCTCCCACCCCTCCTTCTCTCACCCCCTCTCTCTCACTCCCTCTCTCTCACACTTCCTCTCTCACCCCCCTCTCTCTCACCCCCTCTCTCTCAACCCCCTCTCTCTCACACCTCCTCTCTCTCACCCCTTCTCTTTCTCGCCCTCTCCCTCTCTCACCCCCTCCCTCTCTCTCACCCTCTCCCTCTCTCACCCCCTCTCTCTCTCACCCTCTCTCACACCCTCCCTCTCTCACCAGTCTCTCACCCCTCTCTCACCCCTCTCTCCCCCCCCTATTACACCCTCTCCCTCCCACTCCCCTCTCTTGCACTCTAATTGGCTCTGCCATAAGATGTAAAATATATTAAAATATAAAGAAACATTTTTATACATTTCAAAATGTTTGTTTACATTTCTTTAAAAGAGTGTGAGTGTGTGTGTATATATATATATATATATATATATATATATATATATATACACACACACCCACACACACATGTTTGGGTTTTGGGGTGTACACCCTAATACAATAGGCTGTGCACACCTATGAATACGAGGCATAGCTCCCAACTGTCCCTGATTTTGAGGGACTGTCCCTGATTTGGAACAAAGTCCCTTGGTCCCTCATTCCTCCTCATTTGTCCCTCATTTTGGTCTAATCTATATAGTTGTATATAAAATGCACTATTCATCCTTTAAAAAGTGTTTCCCAGTGCCAAACATTTCATCCAAATTCTAAATTGCTGCATTTGTAAATTTCATAAGCCAGTATAAAGAAATAGTAGTGGTAAAAAAAAAACGTATGGGTTTAAAGCGGAGTTCCAACGACATGTAATTTTTTTTTGTTAAACATTTATTAAGGTCAGAACATTGACATATAACACTGACGTGTTTTGAAAATTTAGTCCCCAATGTCCGCTTTAATATAAAAAATGTACTTATATTATCGTGTCCTGGCAGTTCCCATATTGCTTGTGGGCATGTGAAGCCCACAAGCATAATGTTCCGGGATACGGTGCAGCTGAGTGACCAGCATGCACCGCTCGTTTTCGCGCATGCGCAGTATGACAGGCTCGCATGTCGGAAGTGCCCGCCCTGCTGTGATGACAACGAAGCCCTCGGCACTGCTCACTGACTCCTGGAAAAGGATGATATACAACTTCGAGGAGTAGTAGCGAGCAGAGGAGACGAGGGAAGTGATGTCAGGAGCTGCGGTGAGGAAGGGGAAGATTAGAAGGGACCACATAGCAACAGGGATTAAAAAAAACTCCACTTTAACTAATCTTTTTTTTTTGTATAATATTCCTTTAGGGGTGTGACAGGAGTGTGTCCTATGCCTACATGCTTTTGCTAATAGGTGTCCCTCATTCCCATCTCAGAAAGTTGAGAGGTATGCAATCAGGCTGGAACTGCATAGCACTGCTGTGTGGTGTGTTTTAACCCCATTCATTTGAATGGGCTGCAAAACACACCAAACCACATAAAAAGTAGCGATTGCACTACTCTTAAAAACACACTGCACCACATAGCATGATACTGTGATACCATGCAATTTGGTGCCTGCAAATGATCTGCGTTTGGGGTGGCATTAACTTTACATTGGCACCTGCTCACAGATTGCAAGAGCAGTGCGCTCAAATACAGTATAAGAACTTGCCTTTCCTGCAACGCATTCTGATTAGATTTAAGTGGACACCTGGATGTTTGGGTTCGATGGAACTTCGCAAAAAAGTTTCGAGTTCGGGACCCGAACTTGACCCCGAACCCGAACCCGAACCCCATTGAAGTCAATGGGGACCCAAACTTTTGAGGACTAAAATGGCTCTAAAAAAGTAATGGAAAGGGCTAGAAGGGCTGCAAATGGCATCAAAATGTTGTTAAGAGCATGGCAAGTGCTCTTCAAACAAGTGTGGATAGGGAAATAACTTAAAATAACATGGGTGGGAGACAATGTGAAGGAACTGGAGGCACTGTCAGCAACCCAATCTACTAACCCCTGTACTTGTCCTGGCCTCAACATTCGTAGAGCCGCATTAGGCCCGACCAAATACCGCTGTGGGCTCTGTCGCCTACTCGCACCTGAGGAAGGTGTTTCACTTGTGCGTGTAGCTGGCACAGATCGACCACGTCCTCTCCCTGCAACAGGAGCTCCACCAGCAGCACCACGACTGGGGCCACGTCCCTTATTTGACGTTCTCCTCATATTTCTCAAATGTAGGATCTTGCCCTAAATGGGTGTTTTTAGAATAGCAGAAAAGAACAACAGTATCTAAAGGGTGTATCTCACATGTACACAGTGGCGGCTGGTGCTCAAAATTTTTGGGGGGGCGCAAACAAACTGAAAAAAAATAAAAAATCAATTGCCGCCACTGTGCCCATTAAACGCAGCCACTGTGCCCAAACGCCACCAGTTTGCCCCCTCAAATACAGCCAGTTTGTTTCCATATACAGCCAGTTTGTTTCCATATACAGCCAGTTTGTCCCCATATACAGCCAGTGTGCCCCCATATATATATAACCAGTGTGCCCCCATATATACAGCCAGTGTGCCCCCATATACAGCCAGTGTGCCCCCATATACAGCCAGTGTGCTCCCATATACAGCCAGTTTGTCCCCATATATAGCCAGTGTGCCCCCATATACAGCCAGTGTGCCCCATATATATAGCCAGTGTGCCCCCATATTTAGCCAGTTTGTCCCCATATATATAGCCAGTGTGTCCCCATATATATAGCCAGTGTGCCCCCATATACAAAGACAAACAAATACTCCTGCGCACAAGTGGAATACCGGACAGTTTGAAAGTGAACAAATGGATGACACTTGGCTTTGCTGCCTTCACAGATAGGGGTATCCTAGTGGTAAATAACAAGAAAAGAAAAAGAAAGGCGCACCAGCCTCGTGCATTACCGTTGCATTACAGGCTGAGCTCTGAGGAAGAAGACTTGTCTTCGAAATGCGTCAGCCAGCAGTGATCTTTGTCAATCCCTCCGTGACCGATTCGAGTGGATTCGTTTTGGACGCATTGCTGCGCCTCTGTGGTTCCTTGTAAACGCATGGCTTTTTCATTTGTTTGTAAGTAGGATTCTTTTATTCGCTATAATAAATTTATCCAACGGTAATGCACGAGGCTGGTGCGCCTTTCTTCTTCTTTTCTTGTTATTTGCCCCCATATACAACCAGTGTGCCCCCATATACAGCCAGTGTGCCCCCATATATATAGCCAGTGTGCCCCCATATACAGCCAGTTTGTCCCCATATATATAGCCAGTAGGGATGAGCTTCGTGTTCGAGTCGAACATACGTTCGACTCGAACATCGGCTGTTCGATCGTTCGACGAAGATCGAACGATTTGGGCTGTTCGCGCCAAATTCGAGTGACGCGAACGGCCCACAATGCACTACACCATCGCAGTGTCATCCAGGCGCTGTGATTGGCCAAGCATGCACTGTGACCCCGCCAATCACAGCGCCGGCAGCGAGGAGAGCAATGATTGGCCACAGGCAGGATGCCTGTGGCCAATTATTGCTGAGGGGGTTTAGTACACGCCCCACACTATAAAAGGCCGCCAGCGCGGCGGCCTTGTGTAGTGTGTTCCGGACCGGAGTAGGGAAAGAGAAGCATAGGCAGGGACAGTGTCATTATTTTTCCTTTACATAATCCTGGATTCCTTGTGTTTAGGGACAGATAAGGATAGGTAGGGAGAGTGTCAGTGACAGTGTGCTATTCTGTGCTAATCCTTGTTTGTAGGGACAGAGAGGTACAGTGAGGGAAAGTGTCAGTGTGCTATTCTGTTCTAAACCAATCTTGCTGAACCATATTTTCAATCCTTGAGTTTAGGGACAGAGAGGTACAGTGAGGGAAAGTGTCAGTGTGCTATTTTGTGCTAAATCTTGTTTGTAGGGACAGAGAGGTACAGTGAGGGAAAGTGTCAGTGTGCTATTTTGTGCTAAATCTTGTTTGTAGGGACAGAGACGTACAGTGAGGGAAAGTGTCAGTGTGCTATTCTGTTCGAAACCAATTTTGCTGTTCCATATTTTCAATCCTTGAGTTTAGGGACAGGGAAGGACACTCGTAGAAATTATCAGTGTGCTATTCTGTGCTAAATCTTGTTTGTAGGGAGGGACAGAGTAGGACAGTGAGGGAAAGTGTCAGTGTGCTATTCTGTTCTAAAACTATTTTGCTGAACCATATTTTCAATCCTTGAGTTGAGGGACAGAGAGGTACAGTGAGTGAAACTGACAGTGTGCTGTTCTGTTCTAAACCAAATTTGCTGTTCCATATTTTCAATCCTTGAGTTGAGGGACAGAGAGGTACAGTGAGGGAAAGTGTCAGTGTGCTATTCTGTTCTAAAACTAGTTTGCTGAACCATATTTTCAATCCTTGAGTTGAGGGACAGAGAGGTACAGTGAGTGAAACTGACAGTGTGCTGTTCTGTTCTAAACCAAATTTGCTGTTCCATATTTTCAATCCTTGAGTTGAGGGACAGAGAGGTACAGTGAGGGAAAGTGTCAGTGTGCTATTCTGTTCTAAAACTATTTTGCTGAACCATATTTTCAATCCTTGAGTTGAGGGACAGAGAGGTACAGTGAGTGAAACTGACAGTGTGCTGTTCTGTTCTAAACCAAATTTGCTGTTCCATATTTTCAATCCTTGAGTTGAGGGACAGAGAGGTACAGTGAGGGAAAGTGTCAGTGTGCTATTCTGTTCTAAAACTATTTTGCTGAACCATATTTTCAATCCTTGAGTTGAGGGACAGAGAGGTAAAGTGAGTGAAACTGACAGTGTGCTGTTCTGTTCTAAACCAAATTTGCTGTTCCATATTTTCAATCCTTGAGTTGAGGGACAGAGAGGTACAGTGAGGGAAAGTGTCAGTGTGCTATTCTGTTCTAAATCTATTTTGCTGGACCATATTTTCAATCCTTGAGTTGAGGGACAGAGAGGTACAGTGAGTGAAACTGACAGTGTGCTGTTCTGTTCTAAACCAAATTTGCTGTTCCATATTTTCAATCCTTGAGTTGAGGGACAGAGAGGTACAGTGAGGGAAAGTGTCAGTGTGCTATTCTGTTCTAAAATTATTTTGCTGAACCATATTTTCAATCCTTGAGTTGAGGGACAGAGAGGTACAGTGAGTGAAACTGACAGTGTGCTGTTCTGTTCTAAACCAAATTTGCTGTTCCATATTTTCAATCCTTGAGTTGAGGGACAGAGAGGTACAGTGAGGGAAAGTGTCAGTGTGCTATTCTGTTCTAAAACTATTTTGCTGAACCATATTTTCAATCCTTGAGTTGAGGGACAGAGAGGTACAGTGAGTGAAACTGACAGTGTGCTGTTCTGTTCTAAACCAAATTTGCTGTTCCATATTTTCAATCCTTGAGTTGAGGGACAGAGAGGTACAGTGAGGGAAAGTGTCAGTGTGCTATTCTGTTCTAAAACTATTTTGCTGAACCATATTTTCAATCCTTGAGTTGAGGGACAGAGAGGTAAAGTGAGTGAAACTGACAGTGTGCTGTTCTGTTCTAAACCAAATTTGCTGTTCCATATTTTCAATCCTTGAGTTGAGGGACAGAGAGGTACAGTGAGGGAAAGTGTCAGTGTGCTATTCTGTTCTAAAACTATTTTGCTGGACCATATTTTCAATCCTTGAGTTGAGGGACAGAGAGGTACAGTGAGTGAAACTGACAGTGTGCTGTTCTGTTCTAAACCAAATTTGCTGTTCCATATTTTCAATCCTTGAGTTGAGGGACAGAGAGGTACAGTGAGGGAAAGTGTCAGTGTGCTATTCTGTTCTAAAATTATTTTGCTGAACCATATTTTCAATCCTTGAGTTGAGGGACAGAGAGGTACAGTGAGTGAAACTGACAGTGTGCTGTTCTGTTCTAAACCAAATTTGCTGTTCCATATTTTCAATCCTTGAGTTGAGGGACAGAGAGGTACAGTGAGGGAAAGTGTCAGTGTGCTATTCTGTTCTAAAATTATTTTGCTGAACCATATTTTCAATCCTTGAGTTGAGGGACAGAGAGGTACAGTGAGTGAAACTGACAGTGTGCTGTTCTGTTCTAAACCAAATTTGCTGTTCCATATTTTCAATCCTTGAGTTGAGGGACAGAGAGGTACAGTGAGTGAAACTGACAGTGTGCTGTTCTGTTCTAAACCAAATTTGCTGTTCCATATTTTCAATCCTTGAGTTGAGGGACAGAGAGGTACAGTGAGGGAAAGTGTCAGTGTGCTATTCTGTTCTAAAACTATTTTGCTGAACCATATTTTCAATCCTTGAGTTGAGGGACAGAGAGGTACAGTGAGTGAAACTGACAGTGTGCTGTTCTGTTCTAAACCAAATTTGCTGTTCCATATTTTCAATCCTTGAGTTGAGGGACAGAGAGGTACAGTGAGGGAAAGTGTCAGTGTGCTATTCTGTTCTAAAACTATTTTGCTGGACCATATTTTCAATCCTTGAGTTGAGGGACAGAGAGGTACAGTGAGTGAAACTGACAGTGTGCTGTTCTGTTCTAAACCAAATTTGCTGTTCCATATTTTCAATCCTTGAGTTGAGGGACAGAGAGGTACAGTGAGGGAAAGTGTCAGTGTGCTATTCTGTTCTAAAATTATTTTGCTGAACCATATTTTCAATCCTTGAGTTGAGGGACAGAGAGGTACAGTGAGTGAAACTGACAGTGTGCTGTTCTGTTCTAAACCAAATTTGCTGTTCCATATTTTCAATCCTTGAGTTGAGGGACAGAGAGGTACAGTGAGGGAAAGTGTCAGTGTGCTATTCTGTTCTAAAATTATTTTGCTGAACCATATTTTCAATCCTTGAGTTGAGGGACAGAGAGGTACAGTGAGTGAAACTGACAGTGTGCTGTTCTGTTCTAAACCAAATTTGCTGTTCCATATTTTCAATCCTTGAGTTGAGGGACAGAGAGGTACAGTGAGTGAAACTGACAGTGTGCTGTTCTGTTCTAAACCAAATTTGCTGTTCCATATTTTCAATCCTTGAGTTGAGGGACAGAGAGGTACAGTGAGGGAAAGTGTCAGTGTGCTATTCTGTTCTAAAACTATTTTGCTGAACCATATTTTCAATCCTTGAGTTGAGGGACAGAGAGGTACAGTGAGTGAAACTGACAGTGTGCTGTTCTGTTCTAAACCAAATTTGCTGTTCCATATTTTCAATCCTTGAGTTGAGGGACAGAGAGGTACAGTGAGGGAAAGTGTCAGTGTGCTATTCTGTTCTAAAACTATTTTGCTGAACCATATTTTCAATCCTTGAGTTGAGGGACAGAGAGGTACAGTGAGTGAAACTGACAGTGTGCTGTTCTGTTCTAAACCAAATTTGCTGTTCCATATTTTCAATCCTTGAGTTGAGGGACAGAGAGGTACAGTGAGGGAAAGTGTCAGTGTGCTATTCTGTTCTAAAACTATTTTGCTGAACCATATTTTCAATCCTTGAGTTGAGGGACAGAGAGGTAAAGTGAGTGAAACTGACAGTGTACTGTTCTGTTCTAAACCAAATTTGCTGTTCCATATTTTCAATCCTTGAGTTGAGGGACAGAGAGGTACAGTGAGGGAAAGTGTCAGTGTGCTATTCTGTTCTAAAACTATTTTGCTGGACCATATTTTCAATCCTTGAGTTGAGGGACAGAGAGGTACAGTGAGTGAAACTGACAGTGTGCTGTTCTGTTCTAAACCAAATTTGCTGTTCCATATTTTCAATCCTTGAGTTGAGGGACAGAGAGGTACAGTGAGGGAAAGTGTCAGTGTGCTATTCTGTTCTAAAATTATTTTGCTGAACCATATTTTCAATCCTTGAGTTGAGGGACAGAGAGGTACAGTGAGTGAAACTGACAGTGTGCTGTTCTGTTCTAAACCAAATTTGCTGTTCCATATTTTCAATCCTTGAGTTGAGGGACAGAGAGGTACAGTGAGGGAAAGTGTCAGTGTGCTATTCTGTTCTAAAATTATTTTGCTGAACCATATTTTCAATCCTTGAGTTGAGGGACAGAGAGGTACAGTGAGTGAAACTGACAGTGTGCTGTTCTGTTCTAAACCAAATTTGCTGTTCCATATTTTCAATCCTTGAGTTGAGGGACAGAGAGGTACAGTGAGTGAAACTGACAGTGTGCTGTTCTGTTCTAAACCAAATTTGCTGTTCCATATTTTCAATCCTTGAGTTGAGGGACAGAGAGGTACAGTGAGGGAAAGTGTCAGTGTGCTATTCTGTTCTAAAACTATTTTGCTGAACCATATTTTCAATCCTTGAGTTGAGGGACAGAGAGGTACAGTGAGTGAAACTGACAGTGTGCTGTTCTGTTCTAAACCAAATTTGCTGTTCCATATTTTCAATCCTTGAGTTGAGGGACAGAGAGGTACAGTGAGGGAAAGTGTCAGTGTGCTATTCTGTTCTAAAACTATTTTGCTGGACCATATTTTCAATCCTTGAGTTGAGGGACAGAGAGGTACAGTGAGTGAAACTGACAGTGTGCTGTTCTGTTCTAAACCAAATTTGCTGTTCCATATTTTCAATCCTTGAGTTGAGGGACAGAGAGGTACAGTGAGGGAAAGTGTCAGTGTGCTATTCTGTTCTAAAATTATTTTGCTGAACCATATTTTCAATCCTTGAGTTGAGGGACAGAGAGGTACAGTGAGTGAAACTGACAGTGTGCTGTTCTGTTCTAAACCAAATTTGCTGTTCCATATTTTCAATCCTTGAGTTGAGGGACAGAGAGGTACAGTGAGGGAAAGTGTCAGTGTGCTATTCTGTTCTAAAATTATTTTGCTGAACCATATTTTCAATCCTTGAGTTGAGGGACAGAGAGGTACAGTGAGTGAAACTGACAGTGTGCTGTTCTGTTCTAAACCAAATTTGCTGTTCCATATTTTCAATCCTTGAGTTGAGGGACAGAGAGGTACAGTGAGTGAAACTGACAGTGTGCTGTTCTGTTCTAAACCAAATTTGCTGTTCCATATTTTCAATCCTTGAGTTGAGGGACAGAGAGGTACAGTGAGGGAAAGTGTCAGTGTGCTATTCTGTTCTAAAACTATTTTGCTGAACCATATTTTCAATCCTTGAGTTGAGGGACAGAGAGGTACAGTGAGTGAAACTGGCAGTGTGCTGTTCTGTTCTAAACCAAATTTGCTGTTCCATATTTTCAATCCTTGAGTTGAGGGACAGAGAGGTACAGTGAGGGAAAGTGTCAGTGTGCTATTCTGTTCTAAAACTATTTTGCTGAACCATATTTTCAATCCTTGAGTTGAGGGACAGAGAGGTACAATGAGTGAAACTGACAGTGTGCTGTTCTGTTCTAAACCAAATTTGCTGTTCCATATTTTCAATCCTTGAGTTGAGGGACAGAGAGGTACAGTGAGGGAAAGTGTCAGTGTGCTATTCTGTTCTAAAACTATTTTGCTGAACCATATTTTCAATCCTTGAGTTGAGGGACAGAGAGGTAAAGTGAGTGAAACTGACAGTGTGCTGTTCTGTTCTAAACCAAATTTGCTGTTCCATATTTTCAATCCTTGAGTTGAGGGACAGAGAGGTACAGTGAGGGAAAGTGTCAGTGTGCTATTCTGTTCTAAAACTATTTTGCTGGACCATATTTTCAATCCTTGAGTTGAGGGACAGAGAGGTACAGTGAGTGAAACTGACAGTGTGCTGTTCTGTTCTAAACCAAATTTGCCGTTCCATATTTTCAATCCTTGAGTTGAGGGACAGAGAGGTACAGTGAGTGAAACTGACAGTGTGCTGTTCTGTTCTAAACCAAATTTGCTGTTCCATATTTTCAATCCTTGAGTTGAGGGACAGAGAGGTACAGTGAGGGAAAGTGTCAGTGTGCTATTCTGTTCTAAAACTATTTTGCTGAACCATATTTTCAATCCTTGAGTTGAGGGACAGAGAGGTACAGTGAGTGAAACTGACAGTGTGCTGTTCTGTTCTAAACCAAATTTGCTGTTCCATATTTTCAATCCTTGAGTTGAGGGACAGAGAGGTACAGTGAGGGAAAGTGTCAGTGTGCTATTCTGTTCTAAAACTATTTTGCTGAACCATATTTTCAATCCTTGAGTTGAGGGACAGAGAGGTACAGTGAGTGAAACTGACAGTGTGCTGTTCTGTTCTAAACCAAATTTGCTGTTCCATATTTTCAATCCTTGAGTTTAGGGACAGAGAAGGACACTCGTAGAAATTATCAGTGTGCTATTCTGTGCTAAATCTTGTTTGTAGGGAGGGACAGAGTAGGACAGTGAGGGAAAGTGTCAGTGTGCTATTCTGTTCTAAAACTATTTTGCTGAACCATATTTTCAATCCTTGTGTTTAGGGACAGAGAAGGATAGGCAGGGGACAGTGTCAGTGTCATTGTTGCTAAGCCTCCTGCACAGTATACACCTGAAGGTAGCCCTTATTGCTGTTTTTCCCATCTCCCTGCAGGCCATCCATTAAAATGTCTGGAAGGCAACCAAGGAGAGGCAGACAGTCAGGAGGCAAAAAAAGAGGGCAAGCAGGCTCTGTGTCTGGGGGCAACAGTGCTGGTCGTGTACGCGGTGCATTGTCATCAGCACATGGCCATGGGACACGCTTGTCCTTATTTTCGGCAGCTGGACATGTTGAGCCACATCATGTTGAAGACTTGGTAGAGTGGATGACCAAGCCCACCTCATCCTCCTCATCCTCTCTCACCCAGGCTCAGGGTACTGGCAAAGCAGCTGCCAAAGCGTCCTCTTCTCTGGTATCATTATCTTCATTAGTCAATCCTTCCCTAGACCCACCATGCCCTCCTCCTGAGGAGTCCCCCGAACTGTTTGAGCACAGTGTTGGGTACATGCTCCAGGAGGATGCCCAGCGTTTGGAAGGATCTGATGATGATACCCAGCTAGAGGAAGGCAGCAGCGTGAGAGCAGAGAGAGGGGATGCTCAAGAAGGACACCAATCTGGCAGTCATGCTCCAGCAGCTGCAGCATATTGCCAGATTGGCTCCAGTGATGAGGAGGGAGGGGATGATAAGGTCACTGACTCCACGTGGGTGCCTAATAGGAGAGAGGAGGAGGAGGAGGATGAGGAGGAAGCACATCTCCAACGAGGCAGGATGCCCTTGAGTGGCCAGCGTATGGGCAGCACACCGACGGAATCACACCGCAGAGCTCCGCCTGTGCAGGGCGCTGCCTCTGCCCGTCATGCAAAAAGTTCTTTGGTGTGGGCCTTTTTTGAGGCGAGTGCATCAGATCGCACAGCTGCTGTTTGCAACATATGTCTCAAGCGTATATCGCGTGGCCAAATCATCAGCCGCTTGGGCACCACATGCTTGATCAGACATATGTTGACCTGCCATGCAGCTCGTTGGCAAGCCTACCTTAAAGACCCACACCAAAGAACAAAGCTGACCTCTTCTTGCACCGCATCAGCTGGGATCTCCAACCCCACTATACCTTCACTCCTCTCTGAAACCTGCTCTGAGAGGAATGAAGGTGTAGAATTAGGTGTGTCACAGGCAAGTACTTGCGGGCACTCTGCTAGCAGTACACCAACGTCCGATTCTAGCAGGCAAATTTCCCTGCCCCAGCTGCTGGACCGTCGAAAGAAGTTCACTCCCAGCCATCCACATGCCCAGCGGTTGAATGCAAGCTTGGCTAAATTGCTAGCGCTTCAACTGCTGCCTTTTCAGTTGGTAGACTCGGCCCCCTTCCGTGAGTTTGTGCAATGTGCGGTTCCTCAGTGGCAGGTTCCCAAACGACACTTTTTCGCATGGAAGGCTATTCCGGCTCTCTACAGGCATGTGGAAGGCAATGTCTTGGCCTCGCTGGACAGGGCGGTCAGCGGTAAGGTGCATATTACCGCTGACTCATGGTCCAGCAGGCATGGACAGGGACGTTACCTTTCTTTCACGGCCCATTGGGTCACTCTTTTGGCAGCTGGGAAGGATGCAGGACAAGGTGCAGTAGTGTTGGAGGTTGTTCCACCGCCACGCCTCCAAAATGCTACTACTGGTTGTGACACACCTCTCTCCTCCACCCCCTCCTCTTCTTCTTCCTCCATGGCCTCTTCCTGTGGTTTGTCCTTGGAACCAGCGGTGCTCCGTAGGCGTTCAAGGGGCTACGCAAGTACGCAGGCAAAAAGATGCCATGCCGTGCTTGCGCTGGTGTGTTTGGGGGACAGGAGCCACACTGGGGCAGAGGTCCTGTCTGCTCTGCAGGGGCAGGCCGAGAGGTGGTTGACGCCACGCCAGCTTAAGCCAGGAATGGTGGTTTGCGACAATGGCACCAACCTCCTCTCCGCCCTCCGACAGGGACAACTGACCCATGTGCCCTGTATGGCTCACGTCCTTAACCTGGTGGTGCAGCGGTTCTTGGGCAGGTACCCAGGCTTACAGGATGTCCTGAGGCAGGCCAGGAAAGTCTGTGTGCATTTCCGCAGATCTTATAATGCCAGTGCTCGCCTGGCTGAGCTTCAAAAGGAGTTGAACCTGCCCAAGAACCGCCTTATATGTGACATGCCCACCAGGTGGAACTCAACGTTGGCCATGCTGCAGCGGCTGCACACGCAGCAGAGGGCCATCAATGAGTACCTGTGCGACTACGGCACCAGGACAGGGTCAGGGGAGCTCGGGTATTTTTCACCACACCAGTGGGGCATGATCAGGGATGCATGCATTGTCCTGGCACCATTTGAGGAGGCCACGAGGATGGTGAGCAGTGACAGTGCATGCATCAGTGACACTGTACCTCTTGTCCACCTGTTGGAGCACACGCTGTGTGGAATAATGGACAGGGCACTTGAGGCAGAACAGAGGCAGGAAGAGGAGGACTTCCTTGCCTCTCAAGGCCCCCTTTACCCAGACAGTGTTCCTTCTGTCCCACCCATCGCACAGGAAGAGGAGGAGGAGGAGGAGGAGGATTGTGTCAGCATGGAGGTGGAGGCTGGCACTCAGCATCATCAGCAGCAGTCTTTTAGGGATGATTTACAGTCCCAAGAAACCAGTGGACTTGTACGTGGCTGGGAGGAGGTGGCTGCGGATCATGTCGTCCTTAGTGACCCAGAGGACTCCGGACTGAATGCCTCAGCTAACCTACGCTGCATGGCCTCCCTGATCCTGCAAAGTCTGCGGAAGGATCCTCGTATTCTTCGGATCAAGGAGAGGGACCATTACTGGCTGGCCACTCTCCTTGATCCACGGTACAAGGGTAAGGTTGCGGACCTTATCGTACCGTCGCAGAGGGAGCAGAGGATGAGACAACTCCGGGAGGCCTTGCAGAAAGGTCTGTGCAACGCGTTCCCAGAGACTGGGAGGTTACAAACTCCTGGTCCTGGACAACGAGTTGCTGAGGCTTCGGGCAGTCAAAGAAGGAGCGGTGGGGAAGGTGGCCGTCTGACCGATGCGTTCAGACAATTCTTTAGTCCGCAGCCCCAAAGTATGATCGGTTCCAGCAACCATCGCCAGCGTCTGATATACATGGTGCAGGAATACCTAGGGGCAAGGTCAGACTTGGACACCTTCCCCACCGAAAATCCTCTGGCTTACTGGGTCTTGAGGATGGATCACTGGCCAGAGCTTGCACAGTATGCAATTGAGCTACTGGCCTGTCCTGCATCCAGCGTTCTTTCAGAACGCACATTCAGTGCTGCTGGAGGATTTGTCACGGATCACAGGGTGCACCTGTCCACCGACTCGGTTGATCGACTGACTTTCATCAAGATGAACCAGTCTTGGATCACCACCAGCTACCACACACCAGATGCTGATATAACAGACTAATTGATTTTAAAATGTCACATCCATTCAAGACTGATGCTGATGCTGAGTGCCTGTGCTGTTATGTTGACTGGCTATCCTCCTCCTCCTCCTCAATGATACGATTAACGATGATAGCTTGGAAGATCATTTTGGTTTATGGGTGACACCACCAGTGGCTAAGGCCCAATTTTTCAGCCCCTGTTTAACAGGGGCGTGTAATTAAAATTTTTGCTGCAATACTTTGCAACAGGCCTCATTGCTGTGCTCCAAGTACAGTATCTGTGAGGGGTTGCAGTGTTGTGCCACCAGTGCCTAAGGCCCAATTTTTCAGCCCCTGTTCAACAGGGGCATGCAATTATAATTATTGATCTAATAATTCACAGCAGGGCCCATTGCTGCGCCCACCAAGAGTAACTGTCAGGCCTTACAGTGTTGTGGCACCAGCACCACCATCACCACCACCACCACCACCAAAGGCCCAATTTTTAAGCCCCTGTTCAACAGGGGCATGCAATTATAATTATTGATCTAATAATTCACAGCAGGGACCATTGCTGCGCCCATCAAGAGTAACTGTCAGGCCTTACAGTGTTGTGGCACCAGCACCACCATCACCACCACCACCACCACCACCAAAGGCCTAATTTTTCAGCCCCTGTTCAACAGGGGCATGCAATTACAATTCTTGATCTAATAATTCACAGCAGGGCCCATTGCTGCGCCCACCAAGAGTAACTGTCAGGCCTTACAGTGTTGTGGCACCAGCACCACCATCACCACCACCACCACCACCACCAAAGGCCTAATTTTTCAGCCCCTGTTCAACAGGGGCATGCAATTACAATTCTTGATCTAATAATTCACAGCAGGGCCCATTGCTGCGCCCACCAAGAGTAACTGTCAGGCCTTACAGTGTTGGGGCACCAGCACCACCATCAAAGGCCCAATTTTTACTACCACTGATCAACAATTATATGTTATTACAATTCCTGATATAATAGTTGACAGCAGGGCGTTCCAGCACCCACCAAGAGTAACTGTGAGTGCTTACAGTGTTGTGCCAACACCAACACCTAAGGGGCCAATTTCTGCAGAGTATATACGGCAGGTCCCTACTTTCAAACATCCAACTTACAAACGACTACTACTTGCAAACGGAAGAAGACAACAGGAAGTGAGAGGAAATCTACCCCTTGGAAGGAAAATTCTCTCCTGTAAGAATTAATATGGGAGAAAGGTGTCTCCTCTCTACTAGTGATGAGCCGAACACCCCCGGGTTCGGTTCGCACCAGAACCCGCGAACGGACCGAAAGTTCGAACGAACATTAGAACCCTATTAAATACAATGGATGCGAACGTTCGAATTCTAAAGTGCTAATTATAACAACTATTATGCATGTTATTGTCCTAAAAAGGGTTTGGGAACCCGGGTTCTGCACCAGGGGACATGTATCAATGCAAAAAGAAGTTTTAAAAACGGTCGTTTTTCGGGAGCAGTCATTTTAATGATGCATAAAGTGAAAAAAAAAAAGTCAAATATTCCTTTAAATATCGTACCTGGGGGGTGTCTAAAGTATGCCTGTGAAGTGCCACGTGTTTCCCGTGTTTATAACTGTCCCTGCACAAAATGACACTTCTAAAGGAAAAAAATTTAAAACTGCTTGCGGCTTTAATGTAATGTCTGGTCCCGGTAATATGGATGAAATTCTTTAAGAAAAATGGCATAGCTACCCCATGACCCCCCCCCCCCCCCTACCCCAGCCCATTACCAGCCCCTTTGGGTCTTGTATGGATATTAAGGGGAACCCCGCACATAAAATAAAAAAGGCCCTATATACTCTGAACAGCCCTATACAGGCGGTGCATACAAGACAGGGACTGTAGGTTTGTTCTTATGTAGAATCTGTTTGTAATTTTGAACAGGTACATTGTTGAAGTGTAGCTCCAGACCAAAAATCTATTTTTAAACTTTTTGGAAAACATAGGTAAGGGTTATCACCCCTGTAACATTTGTTTTGCTGTCTGTGCCCCTGTTCAGAACATTTCACCTCACTTTCCATCCCAATGACAACTGTTTTTGAAATGTGGTGTTTTTCTTGAAACAAGGATTGCTGATAAAGCATCAGTACAGAGGAGACACCTTTCTCCCATATTTATTCTTACAGGAGAGAATTTTCCTTCCTAGTGGTAGATTTCCTCTCACTTCCTGTTGTCTTCTTGCGTTTGCAAGTAGGAGTCGTTTGTAAGTTGTATGTTTGAAAGTAGGGACCTGCCGTATATACTCTGCAGAAATAGGCCCCTTAGTTGTTGGTGTTGGCACAACACTGTAAGCACTCACAGTTACTCTTGGTTGGTGCTGGAACGCCCTGCTGTCAACTATTATATCAGGAATTTTAATTACATATAATTGTTGAACAGTGGTAGTAAAAATTGGGCCTTTGATGGTGGTGCTGGTGCCACAACACTGTAAGCCCTGACAGTTACTCTTGGTGGGTGCAGCAATGGGCCCTGCTGTGAATTATTAGATCAAGAATTGTAATTACATGCCCCTGTTGAACAGGGGCTGAAAAATTGGGCCTTAGGCACTGGTGGCACAACACTGCAACCCCTCACAGATACTGTACTTGGAGCACAGCAATGAGCCCTGTTGCAAAGTATTGCTTCAAAAATTGTAATGACACGCCCCTGTTAAACAGGGGCTGAAAAATTGGGCCTTAGGCACTGGTGGCACAACACTGCAACTCCTCACAGATACTGTACTTGGAGCACAGCAATGAGCCCTGTTGCAAAGTATTGCTTCAAAAATTGTAATTACACGCCCCTGTTAAACAGGGGCTGAAAAATTGGGCGTTAGGCACTGGTGGCGGCACCCATAAACAAAAATGATCTTACAAGCTATCATCATCAATCGTATCATTGAGGACTCGGAGGAGGAGGATAGCCAGTCAACATAACAGCACAGGCACTCAGCATCAGCATCAGTCTTGAAGGGATGTGACATGTTAAAATCAATTAGTCTGTTATATCAGCATCAGGTGTGTGGTAGCTGGTGGTGATCCAAGACTGGTTCATCTTGATGAAAGTCAGTCGATCAACCGAGTCGGTGGACAGGCGCACCCTGTGATCCGTGACAAATCCTCCAGCAGCACTGAATGTGCGTTCCGAAAGAACGCTGGATGCAGGACAGGCCAGTAGCTCAATTGCATACTGTGCAAGCTCTGGCCAGTGATCCATCCTCAAGACCCAGTAAGCCAGAGGATTTTCGGTGGGGAAGGTGTCCAAGTCTGACCTTGCCCCTAGATATTCCTGCACCATGTTTATCAGACGCTGGCGATGGTTGCTGGAACCGATCATACTTTGGGGCTGCGGACTAAAGAATTGTCTGAACGCATCGGTCAGACGGCCACCTTCCCCACCGCTCCTTCTTTGACTGGCCGAAGCCTCAGCAACTCGTTGTCCAGGACCAGGAGTTTGCAACCTCCCAGTCTCTGGGAACGCGTTGCACAGACCTTTCTGCAAGGCCTCCCGGAGTTGTCTCATCCTCTGCTCCCTCTGCGACGGTAACATAAGGTCCGCAACCTTACCCTTGTACCGTGGATCAAGGAGAGTGGCCAGCCAGTAATGGTCCCTCTCCTTGATCCGAAGAATACGAGGATCCTTCCGCAGACTTTGCAGGATCAGGGAGGCCATGCAGCGTAGGTTTGCTGAGGCATTCGCTCCGGAGTCCTCTGGGTCACTAAGGACGACATGATCCGCAGCCACCTCCTCCCAGCCACGTACAAGTCCACTGGTTTCTTGGGACTGTAAATCATCCCTAAAAGACTGCTGCTGATGATGCTGAGTGCCAGCCTCCACCTCCATGCTGACACAATCCTCCTCCTCCTCCTCCTCCTCCTCCTCCTCTTCCTGTGCGATGGGTGGGACAGAAGGAACACTGTCTGGGTAAAGGGGGCCTTGAGAGGCAAGGAAGTCCTCCTCTTCCTGCCTCTGTTCTGCCTCAAGTGCCCTGTCCATTATTCCACGCAGCGTGTGCTCCAACAGGTGGACAAGAGGTACAGTGTCACTGATGCATGCACTGTCACTGCTCACCATCCTCGTGGCCTCCTCAAATGGTGCCAGGACAGTGCATGCATCCCTGATCATGCCCCACTGGCGTGGAGAAAAAAAACCAAGCTCCCCTGACCCTGTCCTGGTGCCGTAGTCGCACAGGTACTCATTGATGGCCCTCTGCTGCGTGTGCAGCCGCTGCAGCATGGCCAACGTTGAGTTCCACCTGGTGGGCATGTCACATATAAGGCGGTTCTTGGGCAGGTTCAACTCCTTTTGCAGCTCAGCCAGGCGAGCACTGGCATTATAAGATCTGCGGAAATGCACACAGACTTTCCTGGCCTGCCTCAGGACATCCTGTAAGCCCGGGTACCTGCCCAAGAAGCGCTGCACCACCAGGTTAAGGACGTGAGCCACACAGGGCACATGGGTCAGTTGTCCCTGTCGGAGGGCGGAGAGGAGGTTGGTGCCATTGTCGCAAACCACCATTCCTGGCTTAAGCTGGCGTGGCGTCAACCACCTCTCGGCCTGGCCCTGCAGAGCAGACAGGACCTCTGCCCCAGTGTGGCTTCTGTCCCCCAAACACACCAGCGCAAGCACGGCATGGCATCTTTTTGCCTGCGTACTTGCGTAGCCCCATGAACGGCTACGGAGCACCGCTGGTTCATAGGACAAACCACAGGAAGAGGCCATGGAGGAAGAAGAAGAGGAGGGGGTGGAGGAGAGAGGTGTGTCACAACCAGTAGTAGCATTTTGGAGGCGTGGCGGTGGGACAACCTCCAACACTACTGCACCTTGTCCTGAATCCTTCCCAGCTGCCAAAAGAGTGACCCAATGGGCCGTGAAAGAAAGGTAACGTCCCTGTCCATGCCTGCTGGACCATGAGTCAGCGGTAATATGCACCTTACCGCTGACCGCCCTGTCCAGCGAGGCCAAGACATTGCCTTCCACATGCCGGTAGAGAGCCGGAATAGCCTTCCGTGAGAAAAAGTGGCGTTTGGGAACCTGCCACTGAGGAACCGCACATTGCACAAACTCACGGAAGGGGGCCGAGTCTACCAACTGAAAAGGCAGCAGTTGAAGCGCTAGCAATTTAGCCAAGCTAGCATTCAACCGCTGGGCATGTGGATGGCTGGGA
Source organism: Rana muscosa (assembly GCA_029206835.1). NCBI lineage: Eukaryota > Metazoa > Chordata > Amphibia > Anura > Ranidae > Rana > Rana muscosa. Next base: position 134,679,236 of record CM055126.1, read on the forward strand.
GTGAACTTCTTTCGACGGTCCAGCAGCTGGGGCAGGGAAATTTGCCTGCTAGAATCGGACGTCGGTGTACTGCTAGCAGAGTGGGCGCAAGTACTTGGCTGTGACACACCTAATTCTACACCTTCATTCCTCTCAGTGCATGTTTCAGAGAGGACTGAAGTTATAGTGGGGTTGGAGATCCCAGCTGATGCGGTGCAAGGAGAGGTCCGCTTTGTTCTTTGGTGTGGGTCTTTGAGGTAGGCTTGCCAACGAGCTGCATGGCAGGTCAACATATGTCTGGTCAGGCATGTGGTACCCAAGCGGCTGATGTTTTGGCCACGCGATATACGCTTGAGACATATGTTGCAAACAGCAGCTGTGCGATCTGATGCACTAGCCTCAAAAAAGGCCCACACCAAAGAACTTTTTGAATGACGGGCAGAGGCAGCGCCCTGCACAGGCGGAGCTCTGCGGTGTGATTCCGTCGGTGTACTGCCCTTACGCTGGCCACCAAAGGGCATCCTGCCTCGTTGGAGATGTGCCTCCTCCTCATCCTCCTCCTCCTCCTCTCTCCTATTAGGCACCCACGTGGAGTCAGTGACCTCATCATCCCCTCCCTCCTCATCACTGGAGCCAATCTGGCAGTATGCTGCAGCTGCTGGAACATGACTGCCAGATTGGTGTCCTTCTTGAGCATCCCCTCTGTCTGCTCTCACGCTACTGCCTTCCTCTAGCTGGGTTTCATCATCAGACCCTTCGAAACGCTGGGCATCCTCCTGGAGCATGTACCCAACACTGTGCTGAAACAGTTCGGGGGACTCCTCAGGAGGAGGACATGGTGGGTCTAGGGAAGGAGTGACTGATGATTTGTCTGACATTGATACCAGGGAAGACGACGCTTTGGCAGCTGCTTTTCCAGTACCCTGAGCCTGGGTGAGAGAGGATGAGGAGGAGGAGGAGGGCTTGGTCATCCACTCTACCAAGTCTTCGGCATGATGTGGCTCAACATGTCCAGCTGCCGAAAAGAAGGACAAGCGTGTCCCATGGCCATGTGCTGATGACAATGCACCGCGTCCACGACCAGCACTGTTGCCCCCAGACACAGAGCCTGCTTGCCCTCTTTTATTGCCTCCTGACTGTCTGCCTCTCCTTGTTTGCCTTCCAGACATTCTAATAGATGGCCTGCAGGGAGATGGGAAAAAAGCAATAAGGGCTACCTTCAGGTGTCCTTCTCTGTCCCTTGAAACAAGGACTTTCACAGTGAAAGAAACTGACACTCTCCCTACCTACAGTTTTCTGTCCCTAGAAAAAATATTTTTTTTTTAAGCACAATATAGCACAAGGACAATTCACTCACTGTCCTTACAGGTCCCTGGAAACAAGGACTTGCAGAGTGAAAGAAAAAAAACACTCTCCCTACCTACAGTTTTCTGTCCCTAGAATAAATGTTTTTTTTAAGCACAATATAGCACAAGGACAATTCACTCACTGTCCTTACAGGTCCCTGGAAACAAGGACTTGCAGAGTGAAAGAAAAAAAACACTCTCCCTACCTACAGTTTTCTGTCCCTAGAAAAAATGTTTTTTTTAATCACAATATAGCACAAGGACAATTCACTCACTGTCCTTACAGGTCCCTGGAAACAAGGACTTGCAGAGTGAAAGAAAAAAAACACTCTCCCTACCTACAGTTTTCTGTCCCTAGAATAAATGTTTTTTTTAATCACAATATAGCACAAGGACAATTCACTCACTGTCCTTACAGGTCCCTGGAAACAAGGACTTGCAGAGTGAAATAAACTGACACTCTCCCTACCTACAGTTTTCTGTCCCTAGAATAAATGTTTTTTTTAAGCACAATATAGCACAAGGACAATTCACTCACTGTCCTTACAGGTCCCTGGAAACAAGGACTTGCAGAGTGAAAGAAAAAAAACACTCTCCCTACCTACAGTTTTCTGTCCCTAGAAAAAATGTTTTTTTTTAATCACAATATAGCACAAGGACAATTCACTCACTGTCCTTACAGGTCCCTGGAAACAAGGACTTGCAGAGTGAAATAAACTGACACTCTCCCTACCTACAGTTTTCTGTCCCTAGAATAAATGTTTTTTTTAAGCACAATATAGCACAAGGACAATTCACTCACTGTCCTTACAGGTCCCTGGAAACAAGGACTTGCAGAGTGAAAGAAAAAACACTCTCCCTACCTACAGTTTTCTGTCCCTAGAAAAAATGTTTTTTTTAATCACAATATAGCACAAGAACAATTCACTCACTGTCCTTACAGGTCCCTGGAAACAAGGACTTGCAGAGTGAAAGAAAAAAAACACTCTCCCTACCTACAGTTTTCTGTCCCTAGAAAAAATGTTTTTTTTAATCACAATATAGCACAAGGACAATTCACTCACTGTCCTTACAGGTCCCTGGAAACAAGGACTTGCAGAGTGAAAGAAAAAAAACACTCTCCCTACCTACAGTTTTCTGTCCCTAGAATAAATGTTTTTTTTAATCACAATATAGCACAAGGACAATTCACTCACTGTCCTTACAGGTCCCTGGAAACAAGGACTTGCAGAGTGAAATAAACTGACACTCTCCCTACCTACAGTTTTCTGTCCCTAGAATAAATGTTTTTTTTAAGCACAATATAGCACAAGGACAATTCACTCACTGTCCTTACAGGTCCCTGGAAACAAGGACTTGCAGAGTGAAAGAAAAAAAACACTCTCCCTACCTACAGTTTTCTGTCCCTAGAAAAAATGTTTTTTTTAATCACAATATAGCACAAGGACAATTCACTCACTGTCCTTACAGGTCCCTGGAAACAAGGACTTGCAGAGTGAAATAAACTGACACTCTCCCTACCTACAGTTTTCTGTCCCTAGAATAAATGTTTTTTTAAGCACAATATAGCACAAGGACAATTCACTCACTGTCCTTACAGGTCCCTGGAAACAAGGACTTGCAGAGTGAAATAAACTGACACTCTCCCTACCTACAGTTTTCTGTCCCTAGAATAAATGTTTTTTTTAAGCACAATATAGCACAAGGACAATTCACTCACTGTCCTTACAGGTCCCTGGAAACAAGGACTTGCAGAGTGAAAGAAAAAAAACACTCTCCCTACCTACAGTTTTCTGTCCCTAGAAAAAATGTTTTTTTTAATCACAATATAGCACAAGGACAATTCACTCACTGTCCTTACAGGTCCCTGGAAACAAGGACTTGCAGAGTGAAATAAACTGACACTCTCCCTACCTACAGTTTTCTGTCCCTAGAATAAATATTTTTTTAAGCACAATATAGCACAAGGACAATTCACTCACTGTCCTTACAGGTCCCTGGAAACAAGGACTTGCAGAGTGAAATAAACTGACACTCTCCCTACCTACAGTTTTCTGTCCCTAGAATAAATGTTTTTTTTAAGCACAATATAGCACAAGGACAATTCACTCACTGTCCTTACAGGTCCCTGGAAACAAGGACTTGCAGAGTGAAAGAAAAAAAACACTCTCCCTACCTACAGTTTTCTGTCCCTAGAAAAAATGTTTTTTTTAATCACAATATAGCACAAGGACAATTCACTCACTGTCCTTACAGGTCCCTGGAAACAAGGACTTGCAGAGTGAAATAAACTGACACTCTCCCTACCTACAGTTTTCTGTCCCTAGAATAAATGTTTTTTTAAGCACAATATAGCACAAGGACAATTCACTCACTGTCCTTACAGGTCCCTGGAAACAAGGACTTGCAGAGTGAAAGAAAAAAAACACTCTCCCTACCTACAGTTTTCTGTCCCTAGAAAAAATGTTTTTTTTAATCACAATATAGCACAAGGACAATTCACTCACTGTCCTTACAGGTCCCTGGAAACAAGGACTTGCAGAGTGAAATAAACTGACACTCTCCCTACCTACAGTTTTCTGTCCCTAGAATAAATGTTTTTTTAAGCACAATATAGCACAAGGACAATTCACTCACTGTCCTTACAGGTCCCTGGAAACAAGGACTTGCAGAGTGAAATAAACTGACACTCTCCCTACCTACAGTTTTCTGTCCCTAGAATAAATGTTTTTTTTAAGCACAATATAGCACAAGGACAATTCACTCACTGTCCTTACAGGTCCCTGGAAACAAGGACTTGCAGAGTGAAAGAAAAAAAACACTCTCCCTACCTACAGTTTTCTGTCCCTAGAAAAAATGTTTTTTTTAATCACAATATAGCACAAGGACAATTCACTCACTGTCCTTACAGGTCCCTGGAAACAAGGACTTGCAGAGTGAAATAAACTGACACTCTCCCTACCTACAGTTTTCTGTCCCTAGAATAAATGTTTTTTTAAGCACAATATAGCACAAGGACAATTCACTCACTGTCCTTACAGGTCCCTGGAAACAAGGACTTGCAGAGTGAAAGAAAAAAAACACTCTCCCTACCTACAGTTTTCTGTCCCTAGAAAAAATGTTTTTTTTAATCACAATATAGCACAAGGACAATTCACTCACTGTCCTTACAGGTCCCTGGAAACAAGGACTTGCAGAGTGAAATAAACTGACACTCTCCCTACCTACAGTTTTCTGTCCCTAGAATAAATGTTTTTTTAAGCACAATATAGCACAAGGACAATTCACTCACTGTCCTTACAGGTCCCTGGAAACAAGGACTTGCAGAGTGAAAGAAAAAAAACACTCTCCCTACCTACAGTTTTCTGTCCCTAGAAAAAATGTTTTTTTTAATCACAATATAGCACAAGGACAATTCACTCACTGTCCTTACAGGTCCCTGGAAACAAGGACTTGCAGAGTGAAATAAACTGACACTCTCCCTACCTACAGTTTTCTGTCCCTAGAATAAATGTTTTTTTTAAGCACAATATAGCACAAGCACAAAACACACTGACACTCTCCCTACCTATCCTTCTCTTTCCCTAAACTAAAGGAATCCAGGTTAAGCAAGAAAGAAATAACAGTCACTGTCCCTGCCTATGCTGCTCTATCCCTGCTCCGGAACACACTACACTAGGCCGCCGTGCTGGCGGCCTTTTATAGTGTGGGGCGTGTACTAAACACCCTCAGCAATAATTGGCCACAGGCATCCTGCCTGTGGCCAATCATTGCTCTCCTCGCTGCCGGCGCTGTGATTGGCCAAGCATGCGGGGTCACAGTGCATGCTTGGCCAATCACAGCGCCTGGATGACACTGCGATGGCGTAGTGCATTGTGGGCCGTTCGCGTCACTCGAATTTGGCGCGAACGGCCCAAATCGTTCGATCTTCGTCGAACGATCGAACAGCCGATGTTCGAGTCGAACGTATGTTCGACTCGAACACGAAGCTCATCCCTACTCTCTACTGATGCTTTATCACCAATCCTTGTTTCAATAAAAACACCACATTTCAAAAACAGTTGTCATTGGGACGCAAAGTGAGGTGAAATGTTCTGAACAGGGGCACAGACAGCAAAAAAAATGTGACAGGGGTGATAACCGTTCCCTATGTTTTACAAAAAACTAAAAAAAAGGAATTTGCCATGGAGCTCCACTTAAACAATGCAGCTGTTCAAAATTATAAACAGATTCTACATAAGAACAAACCTACAGTCCCTGTCTTGTATGCACCGCCTGTATACGGCTGTTCAGAGTATATAGGTCCTTTCTTATTTTGTGTGCGGGGTTCCCCTTAATATCCATACAAGACCCAAAGGGGCTGGTAATGGGCTGGGGTAGGGGGGGGGGGTTGATGGGGTAGCTATGCCATCTTTCCTAAAGATTTTCATCCATATTACCGGGACCACACATTGCATTAAAGCCGCAAGCAGTTTTAAATGACTTTTTTCCCTTTAGAAATGTTATTTTGTGCAGGGACAGTTCTAAACACGGGAAACACGTGGCACTTCACAGGCATACTTTAGACACCCCCCAGGTACAATATTTAAAGGAATATTTGACTTTTTTTTTTCACTTTATGCATCATTAAAATGACTGCTCCCGGAAAACGTCCGTTTTTAAAACTTCTTTTTGCATTGATACATGTCCCCTGGTGCAGAAGCCGGGTTCCCAAACTCTGTTTCGGACAATAACATGGATAATAGTCGTTATAATTAGCACTTTAGAATCTGAACGTTCGCATCCATTGTATTTAATAGGGTTCTAATGTTCGTGCGAACTTTCGGTCCGTTCGCGGGTTCTGGTGCGAACCGAACCCGGGGGTGTTCGGCTCATCACTAATAGCCAGTGTGTCACCATATATATAGCCAGTGTGCCCCCATATACAGCCAGTGTGCCCCCATATTCAGCCAGTTTGTCCCCCATATACAGCCAGCGTGTCCCCCATATACAGCCAGTTCCCCCCATATTCAGCCAATTTGTCCTCCAAATGCAGCCAGTTCCCCCCATATTCAGCCAGTTTGTCCCCCATATACAGCCAGTTCCCCCCAAATGCAGCCAGTTTGTCCCCCATATACAGCCAGTTCCCCCCAAATGCAGCCAGTTCCCCCCATATTCAGCCAGCGTGTCCCCCATATACAGCCAGTTCCCCCCAAATGCAGCCAGTTTGTCCCCCAAATGCAGCCTGTTCCCCCCCCCCCCAGCCCTGCACTTACCTTCCTCGGTCCGCGCCGTCCTCGATGTGTTCTCACGCCCTCGATGTCGCTTCAGCCAATCAGGTTACCAGTAACCAGATCCGGTGAACCTGATTGGCTGAAACCTCCACACAGTCTTCTCCAAGGAACGCACCCCCGTGCGTACCTGGGAGGAGTTTTTGGAAGCCGAATACAGCGTGAGAGCTGGCTCTGATAGACACTTCCAAGTTACACCCACCGCCGGCCACCGCTCTAATTCATATGGCCGGCGCTCACCAGGAGGCCGGCCATATGAATAGTGGGCAGCGCGGCAGCGGTGACAATACACAGATTCATGAAATGCATGAATCTGTGTATTGTCTTTCAGTGGCGGCGCGGGAGCGAGAGGGGGCGGCGCTCCGGCGCCCTCTATGGACGCACCGCCACTGCATGTACAGTTACAGACTAGGCCGCAATTTAAGATTTTTCACCTAAATGTGTTTTTTTGAATAGAAAAATAGAAGAACAGTATCTAAAGTGTGTATCTTACACGTACAGATATGCAGAAAACGTTGCCCAAAAAAATGTTTTGCCCTAATTTTTTTTTTTGAATAGCAGAATAAAACAACAGTATCTAACGTGTGTATCTCACACGTACAGATATGCAGGAAACACTGCAAAATATATTTTTTTGCCCTAAATGTGTTTTTTTTTTATACCAGAATAGAGCAACAGTATCTAAAGGGTGTACCTCACACGTACAGATACAGACTAGGCCACAATTTAAGATTTTTCCCCTAAATGTGTTTTTCTTGAATAGCAGAATAGAGCAACAGTATCTAAAGGGTTTATCTCACAGGTACAGATATGCAGAAAACGCACCAAAAATTTTTTTTTGCCCTAAGTTATTATTTTTTGAATAGCAGAATAGGAGAACAGTATCTAAAGTGTGTATCTCACTAAATACAGATATGCAGGAAACACAGCAAAATATCTTTTGTTTGCCCTAAATGGGTGTTTTTAGAATAGCAGAATAGACCAACAGTATCTAAAGGGTGTATCTCACAGTAACTTATGCAGTGCTGGTGCACTGAGCTTGCATAAAATGCCCGCCGACGCCAACCTAACTAACAGACGGATAAAAGTTATCTTTTCTCTGGCACTGGGCTCAGGGCAGGGTAAAAAGATTGTGCACTGCACCCACACAACAAAATCAAGGTAGATTGCTGAGTAATTTGATTTCTGAATTCTCTCCCTCAAAGCAGCAGCAGCAACCTTTCCCTACACTATCTAAAGCAGAGTGACGTGCTGTGCTATGTGCCTCTAGCTTATATAGAGGCTGGGTCACATGCTGCACTGGCCAATCACAGCCATGCCATTAGTAGGCATGGCTGTGATGGCTTCTAAGGGCACACGAGTTAATAAATACCTTGATTGTAACGAGTGGTTATCTGAGTTACTATTGCCTTTCTATCATCTCAAACCAGTCTACCCATTCTCTGATCTCTGACATCAACAGGGCATTTTCCTCCACACAACTGCTGCTCACTGGATATTTTTTTTTTCTTTGGACCATTCTCTGTAAACCCCACAGATGGTTGTGTGTGAAAATCCCTGTAGATCAGCAGTTTTTGAAATACTCAGACCAGCCTGTCTGGCACCAACAACCATGCCATGTTCAAAGCCCCTTAAGCCTATGTTTCACATTGGTCTGATTTGGCATGCCAAATCGCCGACTTTGCGGCGCCGCACTGATTCCCAAAAGTAGTTTCCGTACTACTTTTGGTGACTTCGGGGGGCAATTTGTATAGACAATCTGTGCATGAACCCGCACAGATGTCTGTCAAATCAGCTGAACTCACACGATTTCTAAACCGCAGCAACATGAACTTAGGTGAAATCCCCTTTCTTCCCGATTTTGATGCTCAATTTGAAATTCAGCAAGTCGTCTTCACCACATCAAGATGCCTAAATGCACTGAGTTGCTGCCATCTGATTAGCAATTTGTGTTACCAAGCATGTTAACATGTATACCTAATAAAGTGGCCGGTAAATGTATGTAAGTGTTGTTCACACTTAAAGGGGTTGCTGCACCGGATCACTAATATTTTAAAATAATTAGTGGTGTTTGGTTATAAAAAAAAATTGTGGTTGGCGCCCTCTTATTTTTTGTTTTATTTACATAAAACATCATATAGGGAGGTGAGGGGTAGAGACACTGGGCCAGCAAACAAAGTCATTTCTGGCACTCCCAGAATAGTACCGGACTATGAAGTGCATGAGGTAGGGGGTTGTGGTAAGGAATTGACTTTACCTGGAGCAACTCTATTTTCTAGCAAGAGCTTTAAGGTCCGGTTCATAAGAATTAGGGTTGAGTGAACCCGAACTGTAAAGTTCGGGTTCGTACCGGACTTTTGGGTTTTTGGTACCCGGACCCAAACCCGAACAATTTACTGTATGTTCGGGTTCGAGTTCGGTGTTCGGCAATGTAATGGCGCATTTTAAAAAGCTGCAGGGCAGCCAATCAACACATTCAGATAGTAGGGTCAGAATTTGGTGTAAACAACATGAAAGCATGGATCCATCCTGCCTTGTATCAAGGGTTCAGGCTAGTGGTGGTGGTGTAATAGTGTGGGGGATATTTTCTTGGCACACTTTGGGCCCCTTAGTACCAATTGAGCATTGTTTAAATGCCACGGTCTACCTGAGTATTTTTGCTGACCCCGTCCATCCCTTTATGACAACAGTGCAGCTCCTTCCAGCAGGATAATGCACCATGTCACAAAGCTCAAATAATCTCAAAATGGTTTCTTGACCATGACAATGAGATAGATAACTGTACTCCAATGGCCTACACAGCCACCAGATCTCAATCCAATAGAGCACCAATGGTGTGGTGGAATGGGAGATTAGCATCATGGATGTGCAGCTGACAAATCTGCAGCAACTGCCTGATGCTATCATGTCAGTATGGACCAAAATCCTTGAAGAATGTTTCCAACACTTTACTAAATCTATGCCATGAAGAATTAAGGCAGTTCTGAAGGCAAAAGAGGGCCCAGCCTGGTACTGGCAAGGTGTACCTAACAAAGTGTCCGGTGAGTGTATATTGTTGAGCTTTGTGACATGGTGCATTATCCTGCTGGAAGGAGCCATCAGAAGATGGGTACACTGTTGTCATAAAGGGATGGACATGGTCAGCAACAACACTCTGGTAGGCCATGGCATTTAAACAATGCTCAATTGGTACTAAGGGGCCCAAAGTGTGCCAAGAAAATATCCCCCACACCATTACAACACCAGCAGCCTGAACCGTTGATCCAAGGCAGGATGGATCCATGCTTTCATGTTGTTTACATAAAAATTCTGACCCTACCATCTGAATGTCGCAGCTGAAATCGAGATTCATCAGACCAGGCAACGTTTTTCCAATCTTCTATTGTCCAATTTTGGTGAGTCTGTGTGAATTGTAGCCTCAGTTTCCTGTTCTTAGCTGACAGGAGTGGTACCCGCTGTGGGCTTCTGCTGCTGTAGCCCATCAGCTTCGATATGTTGTGCTTTCAGAGGTGGTATTCTGCATACCTTGGTTGTAATAATGAGTGGTTATTTGTGTTACTGTTGCCTTTCTATCATCTCAAACCATTTTCCTCTGACATCTGACATCAACAAGGCATTTTCAACCACACAACTGGATATTTTCTCTTTTTGGACCATTCTCTCTAAACCCTAGAGATGGTTGTGCATGAAAATTCGGATAGATCAGCAGTTTTTGATATACTCAGACCAGCCATCTGGCACCAACAACCACACCACGTTCAATGTCACCTAAATCCCCTTTCTTTCCCATTCTGATGCTCGATTTGAACTTCACCAAGTTGTCTTCACCACGTCTAGATACCTAAATGCAATTTGTGTAACCAAGCAATTGAACAGGTGTATCTAATAACGTGGCCGTTGAGTATTTATCTCCTATGGACAATAGGTAACAAAAGCCAGAAAATAATAATCTCATTGTGTAGTAGCTTTATTAAAGTAATGTATAACAAGGGTACACTTACATTTCAATGCACCTGAGAGGCACCATCACAAACAGATTTCAATTCAAAGGTAACTTCCCACTGCCGCTCACAACCACAAAGTCGGTGTGAGTTCCACGGATATGACAGCAGCGGTCCCGCCTCAACGCGTTTTGCAATTTTGCGTCCTCAGGAAGCTCCTCAGTGAGTCAATAACCCAAAAAAGTAAGCAGACTTCACTATGAATTTCCCGATTTGCATGCTTTTTCTGGATCAGTGTCTAAGCAAATATTGAAGCCACTGACACCCAGACAAGAACCTTTTTCAGGAGGTCAGCATTGGCCACCTCTTTCCATCGGCCATACACATATATGCAGCCTCTGAGCGGGTGGGCTGTAATGCTGAGAAGCCACATAAATGCATCCATGAGGAAGGGTCTTCTGTGATGAGCACGCTCACTGCACCCTTCTAGCACAGAAACGTAGATGTCACTGGAATGCATACTTGCGATTGGGAGCTTCCAATCATGTGACAGTTGTTACAGCCAATCACAGCACTCGCATGATTATAATGCTGACATCCACTTTCTGGCATTTATAAGTGGCATCGGAAGCAGCAACAGCATCAAAGGGTTAAAGGGGATTTAAGTGTTTTGTATGAATTTTCATTACTGGTTATGTTTAGGACTAAAAATTTACCAATATGAACTAGATTTAGTTCTTTCTAGTCAGGAAAATATGAAATATTGAACACCATGAAAAAAATAAAATAAAGATACACTTATCACTTCCACGATACGCGCCAGTTGTCAAAAACATCAATCCATGATTTATGTCTTCTCTTGTGAGAACGGTTTCCTATGGCGCTGTCCCAAAACATCACGCACAAGGCGATGCATAAAACTTGAAAGATACAAAGCGAAATGCAAGCAATCTAGCACAATAAAGCACTTTTATTAGGATAAATAAATGCAAATAGTTTACACTTGTGTGTACCAGAGGAAAGCTAATGTACTGTACAGTACACAGCCCGGGAGCTGGGGGAAAACACACCGGCACTGATGACAGCTCCATCCTTCTCTGCTCACTCTGAAGCACTGACAGCTTGAGGAGGGATGACTGACTCCCATGACTGGTGTTGGAGTCCACTGTGCAGCTCATATCTGACAGTCAGCATGGATGGCTGTCATCTTGTGTGCGCTCACTTCCTCTGATAGTTGTGACAGGTTGCCAGGATGACGCATTTCAGAGACAGGTCCTCCTTTCTCAAGTCTGCCAGAACAACGGAGTGGCTAGTACTAGTGTTGTCACATGAAAAAATATAATAAAATATTTACAAAAATGTGAGGGGTGTACTCACTCTTGTGAGATACTGTATATATGTAGCACCCTCTACCTTAGGTGGGTAGGTGCTAAGTGTAGGTTTTTGTGTAAGGTGCCAGCACATGTAAATTTATGCAGGCCTATGCTGTGAGCTAGGCCTGTTTGTTTTGATCTGGGGCAGGGAAGTGGTTTAGTATAGTAGTAGGTGACTGAAAGGTGTCTCAGCTCTTGGGCACCGCCTCTGTTTCCAGGGAGAAGGTTCTGGAAAAGGGGCAGGGCAGAGAACTAGTGTGACACGGGGTGCATGTGAGGAGCTCTGAATAATCCCCAACTAGGATTGGCAGGGGGCAGGCCTCCTACATATACCCATGGTCAGCCTGCTGGAGGGGGAGTTGTTGGCTGGGTGAACTAGATAATTGAGTGTTAGACTGCTGTGTCTGAGGGAACCCCCTTTCTGGGGGGGTGTACCTCAGGCGGGGACCACTTGAGCCTCTCCTTACACGGTCATGGAGAGGTGTCCTGAAACAGAAGATGGAAGGACAGTTGGTCAGTGCGTCCGGAGTGAAGTCATTCAGGAAGGATCCAGGACAGGTGTCGATGAGTGGAAAGCACAGTGAAAATCTCTGGAAGAGACATGCCAGGGGAGCTGGATGTAGAGCCAGAGGGAGATACTGTGGGATTTTGTGTCAAGTCGCTGCAGTCTGGAGGGTGGGCAGGATTTGCAAGTCGGACTTGCTGGGATAAGTAGTCCATCCACATTTATTCTTCTTAAGTGAATCGGTTGCTAACACCAAGGGGTACTGCAGGCCCTGGCCTGCAAAGGGCTATCAAGTAAAGAGACTGGAGTTGTGACAGGAGTATTAAAGTTGGACATTGAAGTAGTGTGCTGGAGGAAGTGTGCTGGAAGAAGTGTTCTGAGGTAAAAATCTGTCAAGTTTAGGGTCAGCCATCTTGTTCTGCTGAGAAGTGTGACACAGTTACTTTTATTCTACAAAGTACAATATACTATATACAATGGAACCTTGGTTTAAGAGTAACTTGGTTTGAGAGCAATTTGATTTGCGAGCAATTGAAAAAAAAAAAAATCTGACTCGGTTTGCGAGTGTTGACTCGCAAGACGAGCAGAATTCAAGCTAAATAGGCCTGCAGTACCGCATTTGGCCTCAGGTACCGGGGCGCAGGAGCTGAGCAGAGCCTAAATAGGCCTGCAGTACCGCATTTGGCCTGAGATACGGGGGCGCAGGAGCCAAGCAGCATTTTGTTATTTTGAGGGGACAGCAAATTTACACTGTTATACAAGCTGTACACTCACTACTTTACATTGTAGCAAAGTGTAATTTCGTCAGTGTTGTCATATGAAAAGATATAATAAAATATTTACAAAAATGTGAAGGGTGTACTCACTTTTGTGAGATACTGTATATATATTTTTGCATGAAAGATCTTTCCAGTTATGAGTCCTGTAGTAGAATAGGCCAATGTTTGTTTAACATTGTATTAATTGCCCAGTGCTGGTCATTATACTTGGTTGTGAAAATTACATTACTAGTCATTGTAGCTTAAATCGTTTCTGAGGGGAAGAGCGATCCGTGTTATCTCATGATGGTATTTTTCAAATGCTTCATTAACATAACATTCCTTATACCCCTTTTTCCAAAAATGTGTTTTTGAGGATTATGCTTTGGTTTAAACATACCTCCCAAATTTTTGTGATAGCAACAAGGGACACCTATTAGCAAAAGTATGTAGGCATAGGACACACCCCCTGTCATGCCCCCTTAAAGGAGTACCATACAAAAAACTATATAAGTTAAACCTACAAGTGCTTTTTTTTTACCACTTCTATGCCTTTATATTGGCTTTTGAAATTTTCCAATGCAGAAATTTAGAAACTGGATAAATAGTATAGCACTGCGATTTTTCCCAAAAAATTGTGCATTTTGAATATAACTACATAGATCAGACCAAAATGAGGGACAAATGAGGAGGAAAGAGGGACAGAGGAACTTTCAAATCCAAATCAGGGGCAGTCCCTCAAAATAGGGGACAGTTGGGAGCTATGCTTTAACCACCTCGCGCCCGTTGTACGACTATGTACAAGGTGGTTCTTAAATGCCGGGAGGCCGTCTTTTTACGGCCTCCGCTCCTCTGGCCACTGGGGGGCGCGCACACGTGCCCGGCGCGTCACTGTAATGCCGATGCGCATGCCTGGTGGCCGCGATGTCCGCCAGGTACCCGCGATCGGTCGGTACAAAGACAAGGACAAGAATCTGTGTGTGTAAACACACTGATCCATGTCCTGTCAGGGAGAGGAGACTGATGCTGTGTCCCTTGTACATAGTGACACAGATCGGTCACCTCCCCAGTCAGTCCCCCCCCCCACAGTAGTAATCACTCCCAGGGCATACATTTAACCCCTTCCTCGCCCCTTAGTGTTAACCCCTTCCCTGCCAGTCACATTTATACAGTAATCAGTGCATATTTATAGCACTGTTCGCTGTATAAATGTGAATGGTCTCAAAATAGTGTCAAAAGTGTCCGCTGTGTCCGCCATAATGTCGCAGTCACGGAAAAAATCACTGATCGCCGCCATTACTAGTAAAAAAATTTTTTATAAAAATGCCATAAAACTACCCCCTATTTTGTAAACGCTATAACTTTTCCGCAAACCAATCAATAAACGCTGATTGTGATTTTTTTTTACCAAAAATATGTAGAAGAATACGTATCGGCCTAAACTGAGGAAAAAAAAAACATTTTCTTAAAAAAATTGGGATATTTATTATAGCAAAAATCTAAAAATATTGTGTTTTTTTGAAAATTGTCGCTCTTTTTTGTTTATAGCGCAAAAAATAAAAACCGCAGAGATGATCAAATACCACCAAAAGAAAGCTCTATTTGTGGGAAAAAAAGGACGTAAATTTTGTTTGGGAGCCACGTCGCACGACCGCGCAATTGTCATTCAAAGCGTGACAGTGCCGAAAGCTGAAATTTCGCCTTGGCAGGAAGGGGGTATATGTGCCCAGTAAGGAAGTGGTTAAACAATCCTCGTCTTTCGTACAGTTCTGTCTCAATCTCTGGAACTGTCTAAACAGCAATTCCTTTTCTATTGTGGATGCTGACAACTTTTTCAACGTAAATATGAGTTCCCAGCTGTTTTTTTAACCACTTAAGCCCCGGACCATTTCGGGCCATTAGGACCAAGCCTGTTTTTGGGATTCGGCACTGCGCTGCTTTAACTGTAAATTGTGCGGACATGCAATGTTGTACCCAAATGAAATTTGCGTCCTTTTCTTCCCACAAATAGAGCTTTCTTTTAATGGTATTTGATTGCCTCTGCGATTTTTATTTTTTGCGATATAAACAGAAAAAGACCGAAAATTTTGAAAAAAAATGATATTTTCTACTTTTTGTTATAAGAAAAATCGAATAAACTCAATTTTAGTCATACATTTAGGCCAAAATGTATTCAGCCACATGTCTTTAGTAAAAAAAATGTCAATAAGCGTATATTTATTGGTTTGCGCAAAAGTTATAGCGTTTACAAACTAGGGTACATTTTCTGAAATTTACACAGCTTTAAATTTATGACTGCCTATCTCATTTCTTGAGGTGCTAAAATGGCAGGGCAGTACAAAACCCCCCCAAATGACCCCATTTTGGAAAGTAGACACCCCAAGGAAATTGCTGAGAGGCATGTTGAGCCCATTGAATATTTTTTTTTTGTCCCAAGTGATTGAATAATGACAAAAAAAAAAAAAATTACAAAAAGTTGTCACTAAATGATATATTGCTCACACATGCCATGGTTATATGTGGAATTGCACCCCAAAATACATTCTGCTGCTTCTCCTGAGTACGGGGATACCACATGTGTGGGACTTTTTAGGAGCCTAGCCGCGTACGGGACCCCGGAAACCAAGCACCGCCTTCAGGATTTCTAAGGGCGCAAATTTTTGATTTCACTCCTCACTACCTATCACAGTTTCGAAGGCCATAAAATGCCAAAATAGCACAAAACCCCCCCAAATGACCCCATTTTGGAAAGTAGACACCCCAAGCTATTTACTGAGAGGCATGTTCAGTCCATGGAATATTTTATATTTTGCCACAAGTTGCGGGAATATGACAAACTTTTTTTTTTTTGCACAAAGTTGTCACTAAATGATATATTGCTCACACATGCCATGGGCATATGTGAAATTACACCCCAAAATACATTCTGCTGCTTCTCCTGAGTACGGGGATACCACATGTGTGGGACTTTTTGGGAGCCTAGCCGCGTACGGGACCCCAAAAACCAAGCACCGCCTTCAAGGTTTCTAAGGGCATACATTTTTGATTTCACTCCTCACTACCTATCACAGTTTTGAAGGCCATAAAATGCCAAGATGGCACAAAACCCCCCCAAATGACCCCATTTTGGAAAGTAGACACCCCAAGCTATTTGCTGAGAGGCATGTTGACCCCATTGAATATTTTTTTTTTTTGTCCCAAATGATTGAATAATGACAAAAAGAAAAAAAAAATGTACAAAAAGTTGTCACTAAATGATATATTGCTCACACATGCCATGGTTATATGTGGAATTGCACCCCAAAATACATTCTGCTGCTTTTCCTGAGTACGGGGATACCACATGTGTGGGACTTTTTGGGAGCCTAGCCGCGTACAGGGCCCCAAAAACCAAGCACCGCCTTCAGGATTTCTAAGGGCGTAAATTTTTGATTTCACTCCTCACTACCTATCACAGTTTCGAAGGCCATAAAATGCCAAAATAGCACAAAACCCCCCCAAATTACCCCATTTTGGAAAGTAGACACCCCAAGCTATTTGCTGAGAGGCATGTTGAGTCCATGGAATATTTTATATTTTGCCACAGGTTGCGGGAATATGACAAACTGTTTTTTTTTTGCACAAAGTTGTCACTAAATGATATATTGCTCACACATGCCATGGGCATATGTGAAATTACACCCCAAAATACATTCTGCTGCTTCTCCTGAGTACGGGGATACCACATGTGTGGGACTTTTTGGGAGCCTAGCCGCATACGGGACCCCAAAAACCAAGCACCGCCTTCAAGGTTTCTAAGGGCATACATTTTTGATTTCGCTCCTCACTACCTATCACAGTTTTGAAGGCCATAAAATGCCAAGATGGCACAAAACCCCCCCAAATGACCCCATTTTGGAAAGTAGACACCCCAAGCTATTTGCTGAGAGGCATGTTGAGCCCATTGAATATTTTTTTTTTGTCCCAAATGATTGAATAATGACAAAAAGAAAAAAAAAATGTACAAAAAGTTGTCACTAAATGATATATTGCTCACACATGCCATGGTTATATGTGAAATTACACCCCAAAATACATTCTGCTGCTTCTCCTGAGTACGGGGATACCACATGTGTGGGACTTTTTGGGAGCCTAGCCGCGTACGGGACCCCAAAAACCAAGCACCGCCTTCAAGGTTTCTAAGGGCATACATTTTTGATTTCACTCCTCACTACCTATCACAGTTTTGAAGGCCATAAAATGTCAAAATAGCCCAAAACCCCCACAAATGACCCCATTTTGGAAAGTAGACACCCCAAGCTATTTGCTGAGAGGCATGGTGAGTATTTTACAGCTCTCATTTGTTTTTGAAAATTAAGAAAGACATTTTTTTTTCTTTTTTTTTTTCTTTTTTTACATTTTCAAAACTTTGTGACAAAAAGCGAGATCTGCAAAATACTCAACATACCTCTCAGCAAATAGCTTGGGGTGTCTACTTTCCAAAATGGGGTCATTTGGGGGGGTTTTGTGCCATCTGGGCATTCCATGGCCTCCGAAACTGTGATAGGCAGTGAGGAGTGAAATCAAAAATTTACACCCATAGAAATCCTGAAGGCGGTGCTTGGTTTTTGGGGTCCCGTACGCGACTAGGCTCCCAAAAAGTCCCACACATGTGGTATCCCCGTACTCAGGAGAAGCAACAGAATGTATTTTGGGGTGTAATTCCACATATGCCCATGGCATGTTTGAGCAATATATAATTTAGTGACAACTTTTTGTACATTTTTTTTTTTTTGGTCATTATTCAATCACTTGGGACAAAAAAAAAAATATTCAATGGGCTCAACAAAAACCACCAATATCAAGAGGTGCCGTGTCTTATTTTAGACTATAACATTCAACATAAAGATGTAGCCAGGTTGGTGGAGCGACACTGGCATATTTTAAAAAAAGATAAAGATCTTAATCATATTTTGCCAGATAGACCTAAAATAATATATAGGAGGGCACCGACACTCAGGGACCTAATAGTTAAATCAATTATAGTCCCGCCCCCCAAACCTAGTTACTCCTTTTTTAATGGAACAGGTTTTTATCCTTGTAGAAACTGCTATGCCTGCAAACATGCCAAAAAGTTTCAAGGCAAAAGGACAGAATTCAAGAGCACCAGCACAGGAAATATACACCCTATAAAGGATTTTATAGGGTGTCACACGGAGGGTGTTGTATACGTTCTACAATGTAGTTGCAACCTACAGTATGTAGGTAGAACCAAGAGAGCCTTAAAAATAAGAATCAAAGAACATGTACAAAACATCATTAACAGATTTCCGAAACATAGTGTGTCACGACATTTTGCACAGGTCCACAACAAGGACCCTATTGATTTACAATTTTGGGGCATAGATAAATTTAAAGGCTCCTGGAGAGGAAGCCATTTAGTGAGAAATATCAGTCAGAAAGAGTCTCGGTGGATACATACGCTCAGAACACTGACACCCAGGGGAATGAATGTAGAGTTCGATCTGAATTGTTTTTTAAGCAATTTTTAATTCTTAATTTTTAATTTTATTATCTATATATTTATGTTTGAATCATTATATTATTTATTATTTTATCTTTCACTGGATAGTATGGTATATTTGTATAATATAATTAGTTGCCCTGCTGAACTGGATCTGAAGTATGATGCCATCCAGTCAGCAAAGAGTACATATTAATAAGAGACTCATTATATATACACACTATTATAGGTATGGATTCAAGATTTATACATACTAATTTAATATTAATCCAAAGATTATTTTATTGATGAAACGGTGGTTCATGTCATTGTAGTATTTATACTGTTTCCTAGGATGGTCATTAGCCCAGTCAGCCCGCTGTGGCTGTTATTATCTGAGGGAGTAGTGTGGAACTTGTATGCTAGTCACTATCAAGATGAGTAGAACAATATTCTACTCATAATACCATCCCACAATAGAAGATGAGGGAAACAAACACCTTCGCTCAAATATCTTCGTTTTGTTATGCTTGTATTCGATATGGATGTTTACAACCAGCCAGACATAGGAAAAATGGCGGCGCCCATATAGTCTATTGTGGTATTCAAGAAAATGGCGACCGCAAGACTTCCGGTCTAATACACTATTTGAGTGATGCCCCAACAACCAATCAGGCTCCCCTGAAGAAGTCACGAGGTGCGTGACGTAACGCCGTAGGGAGGATAGCGGCATCATACGGACGGATCGTAAGACAGCAGGATAACAGTAAGCGGTCATACGCCGATTATCTCCTATATGCTGTCAATTTTTTTAATTGATGTAAGAGTCCATTTTTATTTAATAAAGCCTATTTTCCGTATTGAAACACTACACTATTGGAGGCTTTATTCCTTGTCCCTCTCCTGGCTGCACCGATTGGAGCTTGGTCTCCTCTCTCCTCCCCCTCCCTTTCCCTTCCACCCACTTGTTTCTTTTGTATAGAGGACACCGCCCAAACATGATTTAAGTGTGGAGAAGAACTAGGAGAAATAGAGGAGACATCAGAACATAGTTTATAACAGTGACATTACATGCCAGTGATCCAAGCTGTTGAGGTGAGAACATTGGGAGACAGATATAGGATTTACC
Organism: Rana muscosa; assembly: GCA_029206835.1. Taxonomy (NCBI): domain Eukaryota; kingdom Metazoa; phylum Chordata; class Amphibia; order Anura; family Ranidae; genus Rana; species Rana muscosa. The sequence continues at coordinate 134,699,019 of CM055126.1, forward strand.
GCAGGTTCAATACTTCAATTTGTTCACCATTTGAAACATTTGAAGATATCCACAATTTTGAAACATCAAGAAACTTGGAATATATCATTGATTTAACATCTATTTGAACTTTTCTGAACAGTACCATTGCAATATTGAACTCTCTGCACTATTGTGTTTATATATGCACTTGCACTTTATCTTGGTGATTGCACTATAGTAATTATTACATTTGCACATTTACCATTAGGTAATTTATTATACCATTATATTATATACCTCTATATTATCAGTTTTATGAGACATAGAAGTGTTTCTTGTGTAACACCTTTTTCTTTAGCGCAAAATCACCCCCCTTTTTTCTTTATATCACTGTTTATGTGTTAAGTGAACACAGATTTATTTTGCAGCCATTGATAGTTACTCCAGTCACTATTTTATTACTCTTGAGTAGCGCGAAACACTACCTCACATATTTACTTGATCATTCACTTATCACTATTTTGCTGCTACAATGGACGTTTTCACGTTCATGGAGAATAGAAATGTGAACATAGAGGAGGTATTCAATACACATCAACAAACACGAAATACAGATTTAGAGAGTCTTACCAGAAAATTAGGACACTTGATGGATAAAAAGGTTAGTTTATGGTGGGATGTTAATACCTTTGATCAGTACATCAAGGATAATATAGTCCCTAGGAGACTACGATGGGAATTACCACCAAATGATGGTCTAACAGATAAGGAATCGATGGAAGAATGGTTCGAGTTCTTTAATAACAAAAGCATAGAGGGAGTCAAATTCCTCCTCAAGAGAAAACAAAAAAAGACTCGAATCATACAACAACAAATTGAAGAGATTAGGGAAAAGCTTGAACCATATAGGGAATCTTTAGATTTCAAAAAATTGGCAACACAATTAAATAAAGATCTGATAGCCAAAGACCTGGAAGTCCAGCAGCGGAAAATTAAAAAATACCAAAGGGATGTGGGTGATTATAAAATAAATCAAGTCTTCAAATGGCAACAGAAGATAGAACCAACAGAACAAATGTTACCCAATTCCACCTACTCCACACCCGTTAGAGAAGTACGAATACAAGACCCCACTATATCAAATGAAAGAATGATACCCAGATGGAACAATACTGAATCCACACAATTGTATTATGACTCCAATTATGGAACACGACACCAACAATATACTCCAAAAAAACAATGGAAAAAACCTTTTAAAAAACCCAAAAAGCCTTATAATAACTGGCAACAAAATAGAGGACCACCATATTGGCAAAACCAATATGGAGGACAAAACCAATATGGAGGACAAAGGGACAATAAAGGGCCTTACCAGACACAAGAGTATTATGGAGATTACAATAGAACGCCGGTTAAAACATATAATAGATTTGACTCTATAAAAGACTATCAGGATCAACCATACTATGACCAACGTCAGTATCAACAACCACCACAGTATGACACTCAGCGCCCTTTTGTAGACAGGGAGAGGAGGGATCACTCTCCCCGAAGACAAATACAAGATCCCATGCTCTCACCCAGAAGGGTTCTGAGAGAGGACAGATTAAGACCAAATCAAGGGCCAAGATAGGAAACAGAGCAGGAAAGAGACTCAAAAAGAAAAAAGAGAGACAGAGAATAATAGGAGACAATGTAGTTAATCTAAGTGGGATAGTTTTAACCACGGAGGAACTGGCTACCCTAGATAAGGGACTGAAACATGCACCAGTTAGGAACCTTAATAAATTTGACACGTATATAGGAATCAAAAAATATATACGAAAGATCAGCATTAAAAAACACATTATGAATAATCCCTTCCAGATACGAGAAATAACTACAGAGATACCAACTAAAGTAGTACATAGTAATTTACGCAACAATTCTGTATACAATCCCAAAGTATCTGATTGCCATCATATAGAGGTTTTCAAAAACCTAGTTCTACAAGATCTAGAATCTCTAGAACTAAAAAAGAAGAAGGATCCGATACATATCCGAAAGGGAATCAAATTACTCACAGAAAGAAAAGACATTGTGATTCGCCCGGCGGACAAGGGTGGTGCAGTGGTGATACAGGCCAAAGAGCAGTATCTGAAGGAAATTGAAAATCAGTTACAACAAGAAGAAACATATATTAAACTACGGGGTAACCCAACCAACAATTATAAAAAGGAATTACATCTTTTAATAGATTTAGGTACCAAGAAGGAGATCCTAAACAAAAAAGAAGCACGATATCTGATACCGGAAGTGTGTAGGATCCCGATAATCTATACAGTCCCTAAAATACATAAGAGCAAGGATCACCCACCAGGTAGGCCAATTGTTAATGGCATAGACTCTCTGACATCTAGACTGGGCCAATATATAGACCATTTCATCCAGCCAGCAGTCCAAAGTACACGAGCATACTTGAAGGATACCAAACATGTGTTACAATTGATTGACCAAACACCAGTATTGGAAGGAAGAACTTTATTAGCAACAGCAGATGTGGCATCGTTATACACGATTGTAAAACATCATGAGGCTTGCCATGCCACTAAATGGCTTCTAAGAACATATAGCAATCTCGCTTGTAAACAAAGAAAGTTCCTGATTAAATGTTTAGACTTTTGTCTCAAATATAACTATTTCTGGCATGATCAGGCATATTATAAACAAAATGAGGGCATAGCTATGGGAGCCAAATTTGCCCCAAGTGTAGCTAATGCATTTATGGCCCAGTGGGAGGAGGAGGCCATATATGCAGAGATGCCCCCAGAATTGACATTATATAAACGCTATATTGATGACCTGATATTAATATGGAATGGAAGTAGAGACAAGCTAGAACACTTCCTCAATACATTAAATCAAAATGAAAAAAACATCAAACTTGAATGGAAAATTGATGCTAAAACCGTGGACTTTCTGGATTTAACTCTCCAACTAGAAGGAGATAAGATTACCACCAAAACCTTCTTCAAATCAGTGGATGCAAACAGCTACCTTTCTTTGGAAAGCTGTCACCATAAATCATGGCTATATAACATACCGAGGGGCCAACTTATAAGATTAAAAAGAAATTGCAGCAAGAATACTGATTATAATGAACAAGCCCAACAAATAGGAAAGAGGTTTGAAGAAAAAGGCTACGACCACCTTTGGCTAGATAAGCAAATAACAGATGTCAGGGAATTAGATAGAAACAAGATGTTACTAAATAAAAACAAAAACCACCAATATCAAGAGGTGCCGTGTCTTATTTTAGACTATAACATTCAACATAAAGATGTAGCCAGGTTGGTGGAGCGACACTGGCATATTTTAAAAAAAGATAAAGATCTTAATCATATTTTGCCAGATAGACCTAAAATAATATATAGGAGGGCACCGACACTCAGGGACCTAATAGTTAAATCAATTATAGTCCCGCCCCCCAAACCTAGTTACTCCTTTTTTAATGGAACAGGTTTTTATCCTTGTAGAAACTGCTATGCCTGCAAACATGCCAAAAAGTTTCAAGGCAAAAGGACAGAATTCAAGAGCACCAGCACAGGAAATATACACCCTATAAAGGATTTTATAGGGTGTCACACGGAGGGTGTTGTATACGTTCTACAATGTAGTTGCAACCTACAGTATGTAGGTAGAACCAAGAGAGCCTTAAAAATAAGAATCAAAGAACATGTACAAAACATCATTAACGGATTTCCGAAACATAGTGTGTCACGACATTTTGCACAGGTCCACAACAAGGACCCTATTGATTTACAATTTTGGGGCATAGATAAATTTAAAGGCTCCTGGAGAGGAAGCCATTTAGTGAGAAATATCAGTCAGAAAGAGTCTCGGTGGATACATACGCTCAGAACACTGACACCCAGGGGAATGAATGTAGAGTTCGATCTGAATTGTTTTTTAAGCAATTTTTAATTCTTAATTTTTAATTTTATTATCTATATATTTATGTTTGAATCATTATATTATTTATTATTTTATCTTTCACTGGATAGTATGGTATATTTGTATAATATAATTAGTTGCCCTGCTGAACTGGATCTGAAGTATGATGCCATCCAGTCAGCAAAGAGTACATATTAATAAGAGACTCATTATATATACACACTATTATAGGTATGGATTCAAGATTTATACATACTAATTTAATATTAATCCAAAGATTATTTTATTGATGAAACGGTGGTTCATGTCATTGTAGTATTTATACTGTTTCCTAGGATGGTCATTAGCCCAGTCAGCCCGCTGTGGCTGTTATTATCTGAGGGAGTAGTGTGGAACTTGTATGCTAGTCACTATCAAGATGAGTAGAACAATATTCTACTCATAATACCATCCCACAATAGAAGATGAGGGAAACAAACACCTTCGCTCAAATATCTTCGTTTTGTTATGCTTGTATTCGATATGGATGTTTACAACCAGCCAGACATAGGAAAAATGGCGGCGCCCATATAGTCTATTGTGGTATTCAAGAAAATGGCGACCGCAAGACTTCCGGTCTAATACACTATTTGAGTGGTGCCCCAACAACCAATCAGGCTCCCCTGAAGAAGTCACGAGGTGCGTGACGTAACGCCGTAGGGAGGATAGCGGCATCATACGGACGGATCGTAAGACAGCAGGATAACAGTAAGCGGTCATACGCCGATTATCTCCTATATGCTGTCAATTTTTTTAATTGATGTAAGAGTCCATTTTTATTTAATAAAGCCTATTTTTCGTATTGAAACACTACACTATTGGAGGCTTTATTCCTTGTCCCTCTCCTGGCTGCACCGATTGGAGCTTGGTCTCCTCTCTCCCCCCCTCCCTTTCCCTTCCACCCACTTGTTTCTTTTGTATAGAGGACACCGCCCAAACATGATTTAAGTGTGGAGAAGAACTAGGAGAAATAGAGGAGACATCAGAACATAGTCCATAACAGTGACATTACATGCCAGTGATCCAAGCTGTTGAGGTGAGAACATTGGGAGACAGATATAGGATTTACCGCAGGTTCAATACTTCAATTTGTTCACCATTTGAAACATTTGAAGATATCCACAATTTTGAAACATCAAGAAACTTGGAATATATCATTGATTTAACATCTATTTGAACTTTTCTGAACAGTACCATTGCAATATTGAACTCTCTGCACTATTGTGTTTATATATGCACTTGCACTTTATCTTGGTGATTGCACTATAGTAATTATTACATTTGCACATTTACCATTAGGTAATTTATTATACCATTATATTATATACCTCTATATTATCAGTTTTATGAGACATAGAAGTGTTTCTTGTGTAACACCTTTTTCTTTAGCGCAAAATCACCCCCCTTTTTTCTTTATAATGGGCTCAACATGCCTCCCAGCAAATAGCTTGAGGTGTGTACTTTACAAAATGGGGTCATTTGGGGGGGTTTTGAACTGTCCTGGCATTTTATGCACAACATTAGGAAGCTTATGTCACACATCATCCACTCTTCTAACCACTTGAAGACAAAGCCCTTTCTGACACTTTTTGTTTACATGAAAGAAAATTTTTTTTTGCAAGAGAATTATGTTGAACCCCCAAACATTATATATTTTTTTAAAGCAAAGGCCCTACAGATTAAAATAGTGGGTGTTGCATTTTTTTTTCCACACAGTATTTGCGCAGCGATTTTTCAAACGCATTTTTTGGGGGAAAAACACACTTTTTTTATTTTTAATGCACTAAAAAACACTATATTGCCCAAATGTTTGATGAAATAAAAAAGATGATCATAGGCCGAGTACATGGATACCAAACACGACATGCTTTAAAATTGCGCATAAACGCGCAGCGGCGACAAAACTACATTCATTTTTAAAAGCATTTAAAAGCCTTTACAGGTTACCACGTTAGATTTACAGAGGAGGTCTACTGCTAAAATGACTGCCCTCGATCTGACCTTCGCGGTGATACCTCACATGCATGATGCAATTGCTGTTTACATATGACGCTAGACCGACGCTTGCGTTCGCCTTTGCGCAATAGCAGGGGGGGACAGCGGTGCTTTTTTTTTATTTTTTTATTTTTTTTTATTATTTATTTGGCTTTTTTATTTTATTTTTAAACTGTGCCTTCCATATTTTATTTTTTTACCATTTTTATCGTTATCTCAGGGAATGTAAATATCCCCTATGATAGCAATAGGTAGTGACAGGTACTCTTTTTTTGAAAAAAATTGGGGGGTTAGACCCTAGATCTTTCCTCTGCCCTCAAAGCATCTGACCACACCAAGATCGGTGTGATAAAATGCTTTCCCAATTTCCCAATGGCGCTTTTTATATCCGGGGGGGGGACATTCCCTCCCACTGCTTGTAAAAGCAGTCTAGAGGCTAATTATCTGCTAGAATTGCTTTTACATGAAAGCCGGCTGCTGGCTGAAAAGAATGATACCAAGATGATACCTAAACCCACAGGCATCATTCTGGTATAAACATTCAAAGTCCAGCAACATACCAGTACGTTGCTGGTCCTTGTTGGACATGTATTGTAATCTTTTTTTTCATACAGCCTATTGGCTGAACGAAAAAAAGAGATTGATTGGTGGGTATGCCCACCATTAGAATACCTCCCTTCATCCACCCACTTCTAATGATGGGCATATATGCCGAAGCATGGGGGCATCCTCCCGCAAAAAAGTTATGCCGCGTACACACGGTCAAGCCTTCGTCGGAATTTCGACCGTATGTACGCGGCATAAAAGGTTATGCCGCGTACACACGGTCGGACTTTTCCACGGATAAGCCTCCGTTGGAATTTCGACCGTATATACGCGGCATTAGGAGCAAAATCGCTCCTCCGCCCCTGCTGCCCCCATGCTTCGGCATATATGCTCTTTTTTTTAACTGTGGTGGTGAAATCACCTCCTACAGCGTTGGAGTCACGGCTTTATGTATCGTGGGAGCAAACGCTGTTGCTGTCAAGATAAATAGATCCGCGCTGCAACTGAATGGCGTACCTGCTAAGCAAATGGTGGTTAACATTAAAACAAAGTAACATTACAGTACAACAGTAGGACCTTACCATGCCATACCTGCAAAGCAAATACCAAAACAAAACCTAGTAAAAAATAAAAAAATGTTTTAACGCAACCTGTGCCTAAAATATATATATGCCGAAGCATGGGGGCATCCTCCCGCAAAAAAGTTATGCCGCGTACACACGGTCGGAATTTCGACCGTATGTACGCGGCATTAGGAGCAAAATCGCTCCTCCGCCCCTGCTGCCCCCATGCTTCGGCATATATGTTCTTTTTTTTTAACTGTGGTGGTGAAATCACCTCCTACAGCGTTGGAGTCACGGCTTTATGTATCGTGGGAGCAAACGCTGTTGCTGTCAAGATAAATAGATCCGCGCTGCAACTGAATGGCGTACCTGCTAAGCAAATGGTGGTTAACATTAAAACAAAGTAACATTACAGTACAACAGTAAGACCTTACCATGCCATACCTGCAAAGCAAATACCAAAACAAAACCTAGTAAAAAATAAAAAAATGTTTTAACGCAACCTGTGCCTAAAATATATATATGCCGAAGCATGGGGGCATCCTCCCGCAAAAAAGTTATGCCGCGTACACACGGTCGGAATTTCGACCGAATGTACGCGGCATTAGGAGCAAAATCGCTCCTCCGCCCCTGCTGCCCCCATGCTTCGGCATATATGCTCTTTTTTTTAACTGTGGTGGTGAAATCACCTCCTACAGCGTTGGAGTCACGGCTTTATGTATCGTGGGAGCAAACGCTGTTGCTGTCAAGATAAATAGATCCGCGCTGCAACTGAATGGCGTACCTGCTAAGCAAATGGTGGTTAACATTAAAACAAAGTAACATTACAGTACAACAGTAAGACCTTACCATGCCATACCTGCAAAGCAAATACCAAAACAAAACCTAGTAAAAAATAAAAAAATGTTTTAACGCAACCTGTGCCTAAAATATATATATGCCGAAGCATGGGGGCATCCTCCCGCAAAAAAGTTATGCCGCGTACACACGGTCGGAATTTCGACCGTATGTACGCGGCATTAGGAGCAAAATCGCTCCTCCGCCCCTGCTGCCCCCATGCTTCGGCATATATGCTCTTTTTTTTAACTGTGGTGGTGAAATCACCTCCTACAGCACTGGAGTCACGGCTTTATGTATCGTGGGAGCAAACGCTGTTGCTGTCAAGATAAATAATTCCGCGCTGCAGTTGAAGGGCGCACCTGAAAACAAAAAATTACATACCTGAAAAGCAAGCATGATAAAACATTGCAGAATAGAATACAGTAAAAAAGAGCAGAACAATAGAGAGAAAATAGAGAGAGAGAGAACAATAAAACGACAACTATTTTTGGTTTTTTTATTTTATATTTTTTTTGTGTTTTGTTTTTTACGTTTTTTTTTTCTTTTTTACACTTTTTTTTGTAACTTTACAACTGTAATGGTTCGGGTCTCTCAAAATGTAATGGCATCTTGGGAGACCCTGTGTAAGTGTGTCCTAGTCTGTGAAATGCTGTACCCTACGCTAAAACTTCACTTTTGAGTGGTAGCGTTCAAAACATTCACCTTGGCAAAGACCAGGCTTGTCAGGACAGAGTGGACAAAAACTACGGGTGTCACGCCTAAATCCGCGCTTGCTACAGACACGACATCTTTTTTGGGGGTGGCTTTGGGTAGGGGTACTCGGGAGGACATACGAATAATGCCTCTCATGCAGCCGGCTTACTGCATTTGGTTGGGGATGGTGAGATGCAGAACCGCCTGGATACAGGAGTTCTGTGACTATCTCATTCTGGAATTTTAGAAGAGATAACATCCTGCCTGAAGCTCTGTATAGCACATGAGCGTTCAGCAAAGCCAATTGGAATAATGATAGAGACACTTTTTTGTACCAGCGTCTCGCCTTACGGTCAATTAGATACGGCGCCATCAACTGGTCGTTGAGGTCCACCCCTCCCATATTTTGGTTATATTCGTGGACACAGAGGGGTTTCTCCACAACACCAGTCGCCGTACGAATTTGGACTGTCGTGTCTGCATGAAGGGAGGTAAGAAGGAAAACATTCTTATTGTCCCTCCACTTCATAGCGAGCAAGTTATTACACTTCAAGCAGGCTCTCTCCCCCAGCCTAAGACGGGCATCTACAAGCCGCTGGGGAAAGCCCCGGCGATTAGGTCGCACGGTGCCACATGCTCCAATCTTATGATCAAACAAGTGACTAAACAGTGGCACGCTCGTGTAATAATTGTCCACATACAAGTGGTACCCCTTTCCGAATAAGGGTGACACCAAGTTCCACACTATCTTGCCAGCGCTCCCTATGTAATCCGGGCAGTTGACCGACTCAATCTGACTGTCTTTTCCCTCATAAACCGTAAAGTTCACTACATAGCCTGTTGCCCTGTCACAGAACTTGTAGAGCTTGACCCCGTATCTGGCACGCTTGCTGGGAAGGTACTGCTTGAAAGACAAGCGGCCAGAAAATTTAATCAGGGACTCATCAACGCAGACAACTTGATCGGGAGTAAACAAGGCTGCAAAACGTTCGTTGAAGTGGTTTATGAGGGGCCGAATTTTATAGAGCCGGTCGTATTCAGGGTCCCCATGTGGACGACAAAGTTCATTGTCGTTGAAGTGCATGAACCGCAAAATCTGCTCGTATCGTGCCCTGGACATGGAGGCAGAGAACACGGGCATGTGGTCAATTGGGTGCGTGGACCAATAAGCACGCAATGACGGAAATTTATGTGTGCCCATGTTGAGGGAAAGGCCCAGAAAGGTCTTAAATTCGGAAACCGTAATTGGTTTCCAATTTCTGGCAATTTTAGGCAACTGGGGGTTAGCGGCGATAAATTGACCAGCATATAAATTACTCTGGTCCACAATAGATCTATAGAGATCTTCCGTGAAAAACAGCGAATAAAAATCGATTGGCATAAAATCAGCTGTTTCCACCTGAATACCGGGTTGGGCAGTGAATGGGGGAAGTACGGGTTCTGCAGAAGTGGTGGGGACCCAATCAGGATAGGCGAATTCTGCAGGAAGGGCAGTATGGGCACGACAGGCCTGCCTTTGTCTTCTTGGTGGCAGCGGGACACTACTTGTGCTTGCCACCTCGCCAGCTTGAACTGCACTTATGGGACTCGCCACGTCACCAAGTGTTACTGCAGTGCTGGATGTACGTCCAGGCTGTACTAGGCCGCTGGTGCTTGCCAGTTCACCAGAAGGAATAGCGGCGCTAGTACTACTCTGCTCCATGATACGAGAGACCTGCGGTTCTTGCTCCTCAACAACCTCAGAAGATCGGGATCGGGTACGCCTGACCTTAGCAGGGACCTCAACTTCGTCGTCAGAGCTATCTGACGTGGGGCCGCTGACGTCACTGTCTTCTACGGGAAGATATTCTGAGCCTGAATCTGACAGATACGTGACCTCCTCTTCACTATCTGTCATGCTCAGAATCTCGTAGGCCTCTTTACTAGTGTACCTTCGTCTTGCCATTTTGGGCTCTAAATTTAGGGGTACACTAGTAAGATTCACAGGAAAAAAAGCACCTGACTGTCGTCAGCAAATATATCAAACGCTACAAAAAAACTGTTAGCGATCGCAGGGATCAGGCCTGTCTCTGCGAACGCTGCAGTTATGTGTGTTGTGTTTGGTAAGTGACAGTGATCGATCGATACTGCACTTGGGTGGGCTGGGCTGGGCGGAGGGGCTAAACGCAGGCGCTAGCAGGTATCTGGGCTGATCCCGCTAACACTGCGTTTTTGGGAACCCTAAACCGCTGGGGATGCTAGTATAGATCTGATCAGATACTATACCACTAAGGGGGGTGTATGCTTTGCGCGTGGGTGTTAGCGTTACTGGCACTAACCTAACACTGCCTGGGGCGACGCAGACCCTCTCTGGCGCTAAAACCTAATTGATCTCACCCGCCGGGCGATCAGGGGGGTTAAACCTTTATTGGGTTATATACGGCGGGTGCCCTGATGCTATAAAAAGCAAACTAATCAACCAGCGTCACCCGTAACCTTTATATGGTGATCACTGGTGAAAGGGTTAACTAGGGGCAATCAGGGGGTTAAAACCTTTATTAGGTTAAATATGGGGGTACCTGACACCAATAAAAACCTGCGGCGAACCTAAAAAAAAAATAACTGCCTATCTAAAACACCAGCGACACGAATACAGCGATCGGAAAAACAATCGCTTAGTGACGCTGAAGTTAGGGGGTGAAAGGGTTACCTGGGGGGTGATCAAGGGGTTAAACCTTTATTAGGGGGGGTTAGGGGGCTACCCTGGACCTAAAGGGGCCTAATCCTAACTGCCTTGCAACTTTTTACAATCACAGATGACACTAAATGCAGTGTTCAGTAAAATAAATGATCACTGCAATCAGTGACACTGTGATTGGGGGCTTTGGGGTGACCTGGGGGTGATCTGGGGGTGACTGGGGTGTGATTTGTGTGCCTATGTGTACCTACGTGTCAGTGGACTGTTGGAGCACTAACCTCTGTCTTCACTCCTCGGCGCCGGGAACGAAAAGACCGCGGCGAGGGAGATGACATCACTTCCTCCAGCCTGTGTTTACATCACATGGCGGAGGAAGCAATTTCATTGGCCGGGAGCGATCGCGAGGGGGGGGGCGGAATCGAGCGGCCGCCCCCTCATGCCTGATCGCTCCCGAACACTTAACGGCCGCTCACTGCAGTGAAGGGGGGTCCGGATGGACCCCCCAACTGCACAAAGGCGATCACGTAGATCTACGTGATTCTGCCTGTCCGTGCCATTCTGCCGACGTAAATCGGCGGTGGGCGGTCGTTAAGTGGTTAAATGTGTTTTTTATATTTTTTTAATTTTATTTATTACAGGTATATAGTGCCGTCAATTTACGCAGTGCTTTACATATTTATTATACATTCACATCAGTGCCTGCCTATAAGGAGCTTACAATCTTAGGTCCCTAAAGCCTAGTACACACAGGCCAAATGTCGAGCGGCATCAGCCTGTGTGTACTGCAGCAGGTCCGACAGAAGCCGTTCGACCGGGGCATGACTGAAAAAGGTCTGCCAATCGGCTCCCGATCAGCGCTCTCAGCCAATGGCTAAAAGCGCTGACCAGAGTGTTCTGGTGGGGGGCCGTCCACCTTGTCAGAACACAATAGAACAGCGGGGGAGATTGTTGTACTAATGTCGGATAGTTAATACAGCGGCTCCTACCAAGCTGTCAGTTTTTTTTTTGTTTAGCCTACTGGGTTGAATAAAAAAAAAACTAGTAGTGTGTACTAGGCTCTGCTCACATTCATACATACACATACTAAGGCCAATTTAGACAGTCAATTGACCTACCAACATGCCTTTGGAGTGTGGGAGTCGTGATCTGCCACATGTGAAATTGATGGTAAATGGATTACACTGCACAATGATGTTTTTTAAAAGTTGTGCTTTCTGACAAATGCTTGGTGATTATGATAGTCCTTTCAAACTGAACATATATACACAGTGGCAGCTGGTGCTCAAAATTTTTGGGGGGCCGCAAACAAACTGAAAAGAAAAATCATCAATTGTCGCCACTGTGCCCATTAAATGCAGGCACTGTGCCCAAACGCCACCAGTTTCTCCCACCAAATGCAGACAGTTTGTCCCCAAATGCAGACAATTTGTCCCCAAATGCAGCCAGTTTCCCCCCAAATGCAGCCATTTTTTCCCCAAATGCAGCTAGTTTCCCCCCAAATGCAGCCAGTTTGTCCCCAAATACAGCCAGTTTGTCCCCAAATACATCCTTTCAAACTGAACATATATACACAGTGGCGGCTGGTGCTCAAAATTTTTTGGGGGCCGCAAACAAACAAAAAAAATCATCAATTGTCGCCACTGTGCCCATTAAATGCAGCCACTGTGCCCAAACACCACCAGTTTGCCCCCCCCCCAAAGGCAGCCAGTTTGTCCCCAAATGCAGACAGTTTGTCCCCAAATACAGACAGTTTGTCTCCAAATGCAGCCAGTTTGTCCCCAAATGCAGCCAGTTTGTCCTTAAATGCAGCCAGTTTCCCCCCAAATGCAGCCAGTTTGTCCCCAAATACAGCCAGTTTGTCCCCAAATGCAGCCAGTTTTCCCCCAAATACAGCCAGTTTGTCCCCAAATGCAGCCAGTTTTCCACCAAATACAACCAGTTGGTCCCCAAATACAGCCAGTTTCCCCCCCAGCCCTGCACTTACCTTCCTCGGGTCAGCGCCATACTTCTTCCATCCTCGATGTCTTCTCCTGCCCTCGATGTCGCTTCAGCCAATCAGGTTACCGGTAGCCAGACCTGGTGAACCTGATTGGCTGAGACGCGCATCAGTTTTAACCAAGGAACGCACAGCCCGTGCGTCCCCAGCTTAACTATTTGGAAGCCGATTACAGCCCACAGGCTGTAATCGGGAAGCCTATCAGAGCCGCTGGCTCTGATAGGCACTTCCAAAAACCAACCAGCCGCTGTTATTCAGATGGCTGGCGCTCGCCAGGGGGCCGGCCATCTGAATAGTGGGCGGCAGGGGCGCGGGAGACAATACATACATTCATGCAATGCATGAATGTATGTATTGTTGCAGGGGAGAGAGGGGGCGGCGCTCCTGTGCCCAGTATGGACGCATCGCCACTGTATATACAGTATCTCACGAAAGTGAGTACACCCCTCACATTTTTGTAAAGATTTTATTATATCTTTTCATGTGATAACACTGAAGAAATTACACTTTGCTACAATGTAAAGTAGTGAGTGTAGAGCTTGTATAACAGTGTAAATTTGTTGTCCCCTCAAAATAACTCAACACACAACCATTAATGTCTAAACTGCTGGCAACAAAAGTGAGTACACCCCTAAATGAAAATGTCCAAATTGGGCCAATTAGCCATTTTCCCTCCCTGGTGTTATGTGACTCGTAGTGTTACAATTGTGTTACAATTATCCCTAGATTCAATGATCCTAGTGGTGTTACAATAAAGAGGAAACCCAATAGCGATACAAGCTCACAGGGCCCCTCAAGATCAACTAAGGCAAACAATAAAGAGAAAAAATCACGGTCACAGCGATCACAAAATCAAACAGCACCCAATACCCCTTTTGTGGGTAATGTGTTTAATCACTCCATGATGACCTTAACTACACCAACATTGAGTCTCAATGCGGTATCTTTACTGGCGGGCACCCTGTCCCAACAACTAATTGAATCCCACGGAGCCATAGCAGGTCCTTCTGGAGACCTACGAACGGCACCAATATTTACATCTAATTTAAACGAAAATAAACGAACATCCTTGGTAACACCCACCCCAGCACGTAGGTCTAATAAACCTTTAAATTAGCGGATCCCGACACTGCAGGCTGTATGGGTCGGGAAACACTAGATATCATCAACTTATCCTCTTATCCTTTGTCTGCAGATGAATCTGAGGTTCTCAAACTGGGACTAACCTTTTGCCCTGATGAGAATGCAGATAAGTTTGTATTAATTAAGGATCTGCACTTATTCGCCAGACGACTTATGTACAAGGTACTTTATGACAAAGATACAGACATCGTTCAGGATAAGGATCAATTGCATCCTATCATGGAATCTCTCACCTTTGAAGACTTGAGAGCCATGCAGGATCTAAAGACCTGTGGGACGAGAGCAACCAGGAGGAGGAGGGTTGGGTATTCAACAAACACATTCCACGGGTTCCCCCAGTGCCCTCCCCTCCACCTCCGGTATGGCCTTCGGTACACCCAAATCGTATAAACCCCGATCCAGATCGTTCCCGGTCCTGCAGGGCAACTCAAACATCTGGGCATTCATCATCCAGGTCACTAAAGAGATAGAGGCAGGCAATTGGCAAACTGGACCACAATGTAATTTACCAAAACATCTTAAACTAGCATTAAAAACTCTTAGTTGCAACAAGTCCTAGTAATTAAACCATCTGATAAAGGTGGGAATCTAGTAGTGATGGATGTGGGACAATATGAGGGCATGTGGTATGATATCATTCGCAACTCTGAGTGGTATCGCCCAGTCCCCATGTCACACATCCAATACTACACGAGGAAATATAGGGACATTATCATCAGAGCCCAACATAAAGGCGTTATAGATTCCAACACCTTCAAATACTTGGATATGGAAAACTTCACCACTCCAACCTTTTATGCACTTCCGAAAGTGCATAAAAGCCTAACAAAACCATCTGGTAGACCGATTATTTCAGGTTGTGGGTCTTTAACTGAGCGAGCAAGCCAGTTAATTGACGAATACTTGTACCCGCATGTAAAGGGCCTATTCTCCCACGTGAGGGATACTATTGAGCTACTGAAAATTATTGATGGTTTACAAATACCCTCTGGAGCCTGGCTTGTAGCAATTGTCATCGAGGCTCTGTATAATTCGATACCCTATTCCAGGGGTGTCGAGGTTATACGAGAATTCCTCGGTGAGCGAGACTTGGATTCTTGGAAGTATAATGACTTTGTTATTGAATTGTTGAGTTTCGTTTTGACTCACAATATTTTTGTTTTCAAGGGCTCCCACTACCTCCAGTGTTGCTATGGGGGTCAAATGTGCACCCTCATACGCAAACCTGTATCCAGGGGGGTTGGGAGCGTGACCTTTTTGCAGATGAATCTAAACAAATCGATATAGGCAGGATAATATCCTGGCATCGCTATATCGATGACATTTTTATAGTTTGGGCGGGATCTAGAGAAGAATTGATTAGCTTTTTGGAACAATTACAGGTAAACACCTATAATTTAAAATTTACACACTCCTTTGATTTGGCACGAATCACCTTTTTGGATGTGGAGATTTTCATAAACGAAAAGGGTGAACTTTGCTCTACTCTCTTTCGAAAGCCCTCAACAGTCTGCTACATGCGGACAGTTCACACCCTGAACAGTTAAAGAAGAGTATACCTTATAGTCAAATTTTAAGGGTGAAACGCAACTGCACATTAGATGAGGACTTTCAAAGAGAGTCTGACTCTCTAAATGAACGCCTTCAAGCCAGAGGCCATAGTAAGACTAGTCTAAAGAAAGCTTTTAACAAAGTAAAAAATCTCAATAGACAATCTCTTATCTATAAGTCCAGACAGGATAGATCAAGTACATCCACCAGAATCATTACTAGATTCAATCGCCAGCATGCAAAGATTCAAACAATTTATAACAAATTTTGGTATCTGTTTCCCGCAGATCAGAGAATATCTAGATTTATAAAATCCTATCCAGAAATAACATACAAAAGGTCTAGGTCACTGAGGGACACCTTGGTGTTGAGTCACCATATGAACAGCAGTGTAGTAAAGAAACGAGTATCAGGCACATATCCCTGTGGGAAATGTAACTTTTGTGGCTTCATCTTAACAGGTAAAACTGTGGTGCTTCCAAATGACACCATATGGACACCGAAACATAGATGTAACTGTCAATCAGTTGGAGCCGTCTACATAATGAAGTGCTCCTGTGGAGCCTTCTATGTAGGTAAAACAAAGCGTCCCCTGTTTTGCAGGATCAGGGACCATGTTTCCCTGATTGCAAAACTTAGAATAAATACGCCAATCAGCCGTCATGTGGGTTTGTACCATAATTTTGATTTGAAATCTATCAAATTTTTTGCACTGGAACATATACCCCAACACGAACAAGGGGGGGAGATTGACAAGAAACTTCTTCAGCTTGAAAGCAGATGGATTTACTTATTACAGGCAACTCGATTTCCAGGCCTGAATGAGGGAATTAGTTTCATGACGTTTCTGTGAAACACTATATACGGTTCCATGTTTAGTTTACTATACATATGGTCCAGCTGTTAGATGCCATTTCTTTAGATGCCATTTGATCTGCCCACCTTTGACCTGTATCATACAGGTCATTAGGATCCCAATTACGTCGGGCCCCCTTAGTCTGTTTTCATCAGTCTCTCTTTTCTTTCTCACCTGCCCCCTTGGGTTCCGGGTTTACCATCACTGAGGATGATGCTGTACCCCATGGGTGGGGGGGCATACAACCTGGGTGGGGCTTTACAAATTCTATGCCAGCAATACCTCTCTATGTATGGGAGGTAAATCTATTTAGTTTTCATCCATGTTATACTCTGTAGATCGACTGATGTACAGTTGGTAAATGTATGTAATTATTATTTGATTTTGTGTAATTTTTGTTTTGCTTGTTTGTGGCAGCTTTTGATGCGACACGCATGTTTTCTTTGTGTTCCCAGGGGTCATGTAGATGCATGATGTGTGGCAATCATCCCTCACATACCATCCTAGTCTGAGTGGTTGGATCCATTTCCCCATAGGTGTGAATGCAACTGCATTTATTGGACTCTGTTCTTTGTGCCCATCAAACACCCGTACGGACGCTCAAGGGTGGATACAGGACTGAGTCACATATGTGTCCCGGTCCGGTGTTTGCCCACACAGAGGGACCCATGGTACGTGGCCCCCACGGGATTCACTTTAGCACCCCTTTAATACGATCATGGCACATCCCTGACTTGCGCAGTGTATTGTGTCAGCACAGAAGGTCATCCTGTGTATTGGCGGTACACATAGGAAGTGACATCACTTCCTGGATTCCGGGCGTCAGTCTACGGACCCAGGTCCTTCCTCTCTTTGTGTCCGTGAAGCGTCAATGTGGCGTGACGTCACACGCCACGATTTGGCGCTTCAGGGGGGATATTTAAATCCCAGACAGCATCAGCTGTATTGGGACACTTGTGGGTGCTCGTGCCGGACTTGGACTGAATAACAGGTAGTTACTTTACTTTCAGGTGACCACTTCACTTAGAGGAGTTACCATACTAATGGGTTTCCCCTTATGTGTATCATTTGACTCCAGGTGGATCGTTTCCCCATTAGGTGACACTTACTGAGGGCTTTACCTTGTATTTATCTGTAAGGTTTTGTGTTTGGATAAGGTGTCCATACCTGCTTCAGAAGTGGATTCGGTCCAAGTTGCTTGTGACCTTCTACTTGGTGAGAAGCTGTTATCAATAGATTACTTTGTTTTTTCTTTTTTCTCGTTGTTTTGAAGATTGTAATAATTAGAAGTTTATTATTGAAATTTTAAATACAATGCTTCCATTTAGATGAGTCTGAACTGGAAATTGCCCTGATAACTAGTAATTCTACCCAGTCCTCGTCCTATATGAGCCCCAAATTGGTCAGATAGTTGTATGATAGTTGGGAGGTGAGTGTATTTTTTTCAAGAGATGTCTGCTTCTTGATTCCCCCTTTCCTTGTCCTCTTTCCCTCCCCCCCTTTCCCCCTCCTCTTCCCCCCCCCTTCCTCTTTCGTTTCCCTCCATTTCCTTTCCTTTTCCCCTCCCCCCTCCCCCTCTCCTCCCTTCCTAGTATAATATATTAATTTGTACATTAATTACAGGCATATTTACAATTATTCCTTTAAACTCATCCTCCCTTACAGGTTTTATGGCCATTCTGGACGGAGTTGATTGTGTTGGAACCTGGCGGGGGCTGCTCCAACTGTTTTAGATTCCCGTGCTTCATTGAGGTATGGAATATATGGTGAGATTTTTTGCTTTGATTGATTGTGTTCTGCCTGTTCCCCAATGGGGGATACATATGCGTATCGTTTCAGAATATGCTCTACATTTATATAATTGTATGTGTAACCATGTATATTAATTTGTTTTCTTCTTTGTTTCTACACCTTTAAGCTGAAATTTATCTACAACATTCATTAAAGTGTTCTTTGCGTCTATTTCCTGACGAAGCCTTATAGGCGAAACTGTAGAAGCACAATAGATGCTTCTTTCAACTGAACACATTCTGCGACTGTCTGTTTGCTAGGTAGTGGGTGTTTACCTGCGATGGTCAAAACATGTGTATTTATCAGTTTTTTAAATGTACCGTATATACTTGAGTCAAAGCCGACCTGAATATAAGCCGAGGCACCTAATTTTACCATCAAAAAATGGGAAAACGTATTGACTCGAGTATAAGCCTAGGGTGTCCATGTGCATGCCTCACTTTGCCTCACTGTGTCCATGCCTCACTGTGTCCATGCCTCACTGTGTCCATGCCTCACTGTGCCCATGCCTCACTGTGCCCATGCCTAGAATGACGTTTAACATGGGAGTCTATGGAAGGGGTGCCCGGATTTGAAAAATCAGTGCTCCCTGGCCGTAGGTCCCCCAGATGAAAAACTTTGCACACATATAGAGGAGAGCTGGGGCTACATGGCCGGTACTGGGTCCCCAAATTCACCAGAGAAATTACCATTTAACATGGGAGTATATGGAAGGGGTGCCCGGGTTTGAAAAATCGGTGCTCCCCAGCCGTAGGTCTCCCGGACAACAAACTTTGCACACTTGTAGAGGAAAAGTGAGGCTACATGTGTGCCAGGGTTGGGGTCCAGGATACCTACGGCCGGTTGGTACTGGGTCCCCAAAGTCACGGAGATCGGGCGCAAAAAGTTGACTTGAGTATAATGCCGCGTACACACGATCGTTTTTCACATCGTTAAAAATGCCATTTTTTTAATTAGGCACTAAAAATGATCGTATGGGCAAGGGAGGAGGGGGAATTGCCTAAGTCAATGTCAGAAGCAATAATTATAATTCTGCATAAGGAAGGGAAAGATCCACTAGAGACCACATCCTATAGGCCCATCTCCCTGCTTTGCTCAGACGCTAAAATATTGGCCAAAATAATGGCAACTAGATTAAACAAAATTATTTCAAGAC
This sequence comes from Rana muscosa, assembly GCA_029206835.1. Lineage (NCBI taxonomy): Eukaryota > Metazoa > Chordata > Amphibia > Anura > Ranidae > Rana > Rana muscosa. Next base: position 134,718,762 of record CM055126.1, read on the forward strand.
TAATACATCAAGATCAAACTGGGTTTATCCCCAGTAGATCAACTAGTATGAATATTAGAAGGGTATTCCTTAACCTACAAACTCCAACACAGAATATGGGTACCAGGGCAGTTATGTCCTTAGATGTGGTCAAGGCGTTTGATAGCTTGGAGTGGGGGTATATCTGGCATGCTCTAGGAGCATTTGGTTTTGGTCCATCAGTTATTAGATGGATAAAAATCCTGTATAGTGATCCAAGTGCAAAAATTAGTCAACAATGACTATTCAGGCAAGATTAAATTGGAGAGGGGCACAAGGCAGGGGTGTCCATTGTCACCCCTGCTTTTTGCACTAGCAATGGAGCCATTGGCCATAGCAATAAGAACGAATACAAAAATGAAAGAATTTGTGAGACCGACAGGAGAGGAGAGAATCGCATTATATGCGGATGATGTTCTTCTCTTCTTGGGGGACACAGATCACTCACTTAAGCAGGCTATGAGTATCTTTGGAGAATTTGGTAGACTTTCAGGATTGGTTATAAATTGGGAAAAATCAGCCTTGATGCCGGTGGACCCGATTGCCAATCAAACCTTAGCAGAAACACCCCAATTAGAAATGGTGGATACAATGAAATATCTGGGAATATATATAACAATTGACCCAAATAAATATATAAATAACAACATAGTTCCCCTCCTGTCTAAATTTAAATATAAAATTCAAATATGGCGGCGGCTCCCATTGTCAGTTGCAGGGAGATGTAACCTGATCAAAATGCTGTGGATGCCACAATTATTATATGTATTGCATAATACACCAACATGGATACATAAGAAATGGTTTAGGAAAATTGACACACTATTTAGAGAATTAATATGTTAAGGAGGCCAAGCGAGGATAGGACTACAGACCCTGCAACTGTCAACAAGGGAGGGAGGTATGGCGGTACCACACCCACGGTGTTACTTCCTGGCAGCACAGCTGCAGCATATAGGAATGAGACCAGAGCTGGGAGGAGATACAAATGGGCGATTGATGACATCGGGGTCACCCCATAAGGTGGTGATGGAGGCAAACTCATTTTTATATAAATCCCCCACGGTCAAGATGGCAATAAAGGTGTGGAAAGCTGTGAAAGCAATAGAGGGATTATAAGGAGAGACAGAATACACACCCCTTTGGGATAATAGGAATCTTCAGGAGTTGGAGTTGATGGGGAAAATTAAGGAATGGGAAGGGAAGGGGATAACCAGGCTGGCCCAGCTGTATGAGGGAAAAATTCTAAAAACCTTTGCTGCACTTAGAGAGGAATACGATGTCCCTAAACATACATTTTATAGATACCTTCAAATTAGACGCGCATTAAATACGCAGTTTGATAGACAGGGACCAACCTGGCACAAATCCCCTATCTTTCAGAGATTGGGCAATCAGAGCGAGACCGGGGGCCGTATATCTGAAATATACCCACATTTATGCAAAGGAAGTATTACAGCTCCAGAACATCTCAAAAGCAAAGGGAAATGGGAGGAAGATCCAGGGCCCATATCCGAGGGGCAATGGAAAAAGGTACTAGAGAGTGGACACCTTGTATCTGTTTCACCGGCTCAGAAGTTTTCATTTCTAATGCTACTACATCGAACATACTATACACCAAAAAGGTTGTTTGATTTTGGATGGAGAACAGATGCAGGGTGTCCCAGGTGTCCCAGATGCATATGCTATGGAGGTGCTAGATAGCATAAATAGGACATATATGACAACAATAGAAATGGACCCCAGAATGTGTATCCTGGGACTAGAGGAGGGAACAAGCAGAGCAACAAATACAACAAAAGCAGTGCTCAGATGCCTTTTTCATGCAAGAAAATTGATAGCGCAGAGGTGGCAGGCAGAAGACCCCCCTTCAGTGAGAGAATGGGCTAACACGGTCACTGAAACAATATGGAAGGAGAAGGTAGTATATATTAAGAGAGGGAACACAAGAGAGTTTGAAAAGGTGTGGAACCCGTGGCTGGAAAAAATAGGGATATCCCTGTAAAACAGAGAACGAGGGAAAGAAAAAGAGAAAAAAAGGAGAAAAGAAAAGGAAGTAAGAAAAATGGTATAAGGAAATAAATGAAAATAATAAATAATATTGAATAATGTGTAAAAATGGAAGAAAGGAAAATAGGAAAAAAAAACAACATGAGAAATGGTAAATGGGGAGGGGAGAAGGAGGGAGGGACGAGGGTCAACAGAGTGAAAATTACACTGATAATATTTTGATATTTTTTATTGTGAAAAATAAATATGTATAAGTATGTACACTGTCAATTTGAAAATGCAAGAAAATAAATAAAGAGAATATAATAAAAAAAAAAAAAAAAATGATCGTGTGTAGGCTCCAGAGCATTTTTTACGACGTGAAAAATGGGCTAAAAAAAATTAGAACCTGCTCCATTTTTTCACGTCGTTTTTCACGTTGTTTTTTTTAACGACGTGAAAAACGGTAGTGTGTATGCTTTTACGAGGGGAAAAAAACGCGCATGCTCAGAATCAAGTATGAGACGGGAGCGCTCGTTCCGGTAAAACTAGCGTTCGTAATGGAGATAGCACATTCGTCACGCTGTAACGGACTGAAAAGCACAAGGCTGAAAAGCGCGAATCGTCGCCTAACAAACTTTACTAACATGAAGGGTGGCGCCATCGAACGGAACTTCCCCTTTATAGTGCCATCGTACGTGTTGTACGTCACCGCGCTTTGCTCGGTACGTGTGTATGCAAGACAGGCTTGAGAGGAAACAAGAAAAATCACGTCGAGAAAAACGTCGTTTTTGAAAATGACATTAAAAACGATCGTGTGTACGCGGCATAAGGGGGGCATTTTCAGCACAAAAAAATGTGCTGAAAATCTCGGCTTATACTCGACTATATACGGTATGTAATGAATAAACATTTTTTCTACTTTTTTATATATATAATTTGTTATGTGGTCTTTATAATTTAGCACCTTAAAAAACCCATATCCTGTCCAGTTATTTTCTATATTAACACAGGGATGATGGTGCCATTAGATATTTGTGCACATATATGCTGACTTCTGTCCACACTTTTTGACTCGTAGTGTTACAAGGTCTCAGGTGTGAATGGGGAGCAGGTGTGTTAAATTTGGTGTTATCGCTCTCACTCTCTCATACTGGTCACTGGAAGTTCAACATGGCACCTCATTGCAAAGAACTCTCTGAGGATCTGAAAAAAAAAAGAATCGTTGCTCTACATAAAGATGGCCTAGGCTATAAGAAGATTGCCAAGACCCTGAAACTGAGCTGCAGCACGGTGGCCATGACCATACAGTGGTTTAACAGGACAGGTTCCACTCAGAACAGGCCTCGCCATGGTCGACCAAAGAAGTTGGGTGCACGTGCTCAGCATCATAATATCTAGAGATTGTCTTTTGGGAAATAGACGTATGAGTTCTGCCAGCATTGCTGCAGAGGTTGAAGGGGTAGGGGGCCAGCCTGTCAGTGCTCAGACCATACGCCGCACACTGCATCAAATTGGCCTGTATGGCTGCCATCCCAGAAGGAAGCATCTTCTAAAGATGATGCACAAGAAAGCCTGCAAACAGTTTGCTGAGGACAAGCAGACCAAGGACATGGATTACTGGAACCATGTCCTGGGGTCTGAAGAAAACAAAAGAAACGTATTTGGTTCAGATGGTGTCAAGCGTGTGTGGTGGCAACCAGGTGAGGAGTACAAAGACAAGTGTGTCTTGCCTACAGTCTAGCATAGTGGTGGGAGTGTCATGGTCTGGGGCTGCATGAGTGCTGCCGGCACTGGGGAGCTACAGTACATGTACTGTGACATACTGAAGCAGAGCATGATCCCCTCCCCTCCCAGATGAAAACTGCCTTGCTAAAGAATGTGAGGGTAAAGGTGATGGACTGGCCAAGCATTTCCCCAGACCTAAACCCTATTAAGCATCTGTGGGGCATCCTCAAATGGAAGGTGGAGGAGTGCAAAGTCCCTAACATCCACCAGCTCCATGATGTTGTCATGAAGATGTGGAAGAGGACTCCAGTGGCAACCTGTGAAGCTCTGGTGAACTCCATGCCCAAGAGGGTTAGGGGAGTGCTGAAAAATAATCATGGCCACACAAAATATTGACACTTGAGTCCAATTTGGACATTTTCACTTAGAGGTGAAGGCTACGCCTTTGGAGCTGGCTGCTCCTTCTATTGGCCTGCTACCCTCTAGAGGAGGACAGCTATATATATATGCCGAAGCATGGGGGCAGCAGGGGCGGAGGAGCGATTTTGCTCCTAATGCCGCGTACATACGGTCAAAATTCAGACGGAGGCTTGCCCGTGGAAAATTCCGACCATGTGTGTGCGGCATAACTTTTGCGGGAGGATGCCCCCATGCTTCGGCATATATAAATGGTGCATGTATGCCCATCATTAGAAGTGGGTGGATGAAGGGAGGTATTCTAATGGTGGGCATACCCACCGATCAATCTCTTTTTTTCGTTCAGCCAACAGGCTGCATGAAAAAAAAAAAAAGATTACAATACATGTCCAACAAGGACCAGCAACGTACTGGTATGTTGCTGGACTTTGAATGGTTATACCAGATTGATGCCTGCGGGTTTAGGTATCATCTTGGTATCATTCTTTTCAGCCAGCGGCCGACTTTCATGTAAAAGCAATCCTAGCGGCTAATTAGCCTCTGGACTGCTTTTACAAGCAGTGGGAGGGAATGTCCCCCCCGGATATAAAAAAGCAAAATTAATAATAAAATAAAAAAATAAAAAAATCACCCCTGTCCCGCCCTGCTCTTGCGCAATGGCGAACGCAAGCGTCGGTCTGGCATCATATGTAAACAGCAATTGCATCATGCATGTGAGGTATCACCGCAAAGGTCAGATCGAGGGCAGTCATTTTAGCAGTAGACCTCCTCTGTAAATCTAACATGGTAACCTGTAAAGGATTTTAAAGGCTTTTAAAAATGTCTGTAGTTTGTCGCCACTGCGCGTTTGTGCGAAATTTTAAAGCATGTCGTGTTTGGTATCTACGTACTCGGCCTAAGATCATCTTTTTTATTTCATCAAACATTTGGGCAATATAGTGTGTTTTAGTGCATTAAAATTAAAAAAAGGATATTTTTTCCCCAAAAAATGCGTTTGAAAAATCGCTGCGCAAATACTGTGTGGAAAAAAAAATGCAACACCCACCATTTTAATCTGTAGGGCCTTTGCTTTAAAAAAATATATAATGTTTGGGGGTTCAACATAATTTTCTTGCAAAAAAAAATAAAATGTTTTCATGTAAACAAAAAGTGTCAAAAAGGGCTTTGTCTTCAAGTGGTTAGAAGAGTGGATGTAAGCTTCCTAATGTTGTGTATAAAATGCCAGGACAGTTCAAAACCCCCCAAATGACCCCATTTTGGAAAGTAGACACCCCAAGCTATATACTGAGAGGCATGTCGAGTCCATGGAATATTTTATATGTTGACACAAGTTGCGGAAAAAAGACAATTTATTTTTTATTTTTTTGCACGTTGTCACTAAATGATATATTGCTCAAACATGCCATGGGCATATGTGGAATTACACCCCAAAATACATTCTGTTGCTTCTCCTGAGTACGGGGATACCACATGTGTGAGACTTTTTGGGAGTCTAGCTGCGTACGGGACCCCAAAAACCAAGCACCGCCTTCAGGCTTTCTAAAGGTATAAATTTTTGATTTCACTCCTCACTGCCTATCACAGTTTCGGAGGCCATGGAATGCCCAGATGGCACAAAACCCCCCCAAATGACCCCATTTTGGAAAGTAGACACCCCAAGCTATTTGCTGAGAGGTATGGTGAGTATTTTGCAGATCTCGCTTTTTGTCACAAAGTTTTGAAAATTGAAAAAAAATATATATATATTTTCTTTCTTAATTTTCAAAAACAAATGAGAGCTGTAAAATACTCACCATGCCTCTCAGCAAATAGCTTGCGGTGTCTACTTTCCAAAATGGGGTCATTTGGTAGGGTTTTGTGCTATTTTGGCATTTTATGGCCTTCAAAACTGTGATAGGTAGTGAGGAGTGAAATCAAAAATTTGTGCCCTTAGAAATCCTTAACGCGGTGCTTGGTTTTCGGGGTCCCGTACGCGGCTAGGCTCCTAAAAAGTCCCACACATGTGGTATCCCCGTACTCAGGAGAAGCAGCAAAATGTATTTTGGGGTGCAATTCCACATATAACCATGGCATGTGTGAGCAATATATCATTTAGTGACAACTTTTTGTATTTTTAATTTTTTTTTGTCATTATTCAATCACTTGGGACAAAAAAAAATATTCAATGGGCTCAACATGCCTCTCAGCAAATTCCTTGGGGTGTCTACTTTCTAAAATGGGGTCATTTGGGGGGGTTTGTGCTATTTTGTCATTTTATGGCTTTCGAAACTGTGATAGGTAGTGAGGAGTGAAATCGAAAATATGCGCCCTTAGATATCCTGAAGGCGGTGCTTGGTTTTCGGGGGCCCGTACGCGGCTAGGCTCCTAAAAAGTCCCACACATGTGGTATCCCCATACTCAGGAGAAGCAGCAAAATGTATTTTGGGGTGCTATTCCACATATAACCATGGCATGTGTGAGCAATATATGTTGGGAAGAAAAGGACGCAAATTTCGTTTGGGTACAACATTGCATGTCCGCACAATTTCCAGTTAAAGCAGCACAGTGCCAAATTCTGAAAACACCTCTGGTCTTTAACCTGCATAATGGTCCGGGGCTTAAGTGATAAAAATTATAGACCCTTAATTTCTTTGTAAGTGGACTTACAAAATCTTATACACACCACCATCTTGCCGGCAAAGAGAGCTTTCAGAGCAGCTAGAATGGTTCCTTCTGCGGACCAGCGTCATGGATACATCATTGGAAGACAACTAGAAAGATGTGCCTGCTAATGCAGTTTTAAATGTGAATTTTTATTATTGTGCATTATAAAATACTTTACAGTCTACACTGAGAGGCGTCTGCATTCTTTTTTCTTAAACTTACAAAATCTGCAGGGGATCAAATAATGTATTTTCCCCACTGTAGATGTAGGAATTTAGTAGGAATTTTGTAAGTTATATTGTGTCTGCATATTTAGATTTTTTTTTATTATCAAAATGTATTTTTTGGGAGTTCTTTTATAAAACTCTGAAAGCTGTAAGTGAAAAATTACAACCTCCAGAACTTTTATGCCCTGTACACACGATCGAAGTATCCGATGGTGTAAAATCCGATGGAATTTTTCATTGGAATTCCGTTCAAGCTGTCTTGCATACACACTGTCAGACTAAATTCCGACCGTCCAAAACACGGTGACGTAAAACACTCCGACGAGCCGAGAAAAATGATGTTCAATGCTTCCGAGCATGCGTCGACTTGATTCTGAGCATGCGTGGGTTTTTTCTCCGTCAGAGTTCCACACAGATGATAGGAATTTCCTATCGGTTTTTTTTCCATCGGAAAAATTTAAAACATGTTCTAATTCTAAACACCGATGGAAAAAAGTCAGATGGAGCCCACACACAATCGTAATTTCCGATGAAACAAGTCCATCGGACTTTTTTCATCGGAAATTCCGATCGTGTATACAAGGCATTAGAGTAAGATGCTTATCTTGTTTTGTGCACTTTCGATTCTCACAGTTTCACAGGCACAATTTCAATGTACAAATATTTGTTCTTTAATAACTCAATAATGTTTTTTTAGCTTCTTTTAGATTTAGCAGGAATTCTGCGTTTGTTTTTTTTAGCAAAAATTAAATTTTGATAAACATTTGTGCAATTATAATGGGACCTAAACAATCAATAGCACCTGATTTTTATTCCACCAGTCCTATGCTTTCAAAAACGGTATGGTTTGTGTTGTCTTTTACAATTTCTGAAAAGTTGCAAATGAAAAATTATACCCTCCAGTTTTTTAGAGTAAATGGCTTATTTACAGTTTTGCGTTCCCTCAATTTTCACAGTTTTGCAAGAATTTACAAATATTTGTTATTTACTAACTCAATACAGTTTAAGCTCATAGATTTAGTAGGAATTTAAGGAAAGGAGCGAGAAGAGTGGGACTTTACATGAGGCACGTGGTAGCGAAAGCATAAATTGGTAAACATAAAGGAATTTATTTCATATTACAATGTAAACATACATACAAAATTAATATCAATGGTATGATAGGCATAGCAACAACAGTAAATAGAATAGTAGCAAAAATAATTCATCATTTACCAAAATAAAATTCCAAAATTCACCAAGGACAAGATATATAAAATCGTAAGGAGAGTAATGCCTGCAGGACATATGGCCTCACTGAACCTGTAGAGGTAGATATTGTATAATGCTTAAAATGATGGGTAAATGTTGATAGAAACACGGCATCCAGTAGCTCTGTGTGAAGAGTGAAAATTGAGAATAAATGTAGGTGATCTGAGGGGTGAACCTAAAAGGATCAAGGAAGATGCAGGGAGGTGAGGATAGGGGGGGCAGTGAGCCCGTGCTCGAGAATGGAGAAGGAGTGCAGGGGTGAGGGCTGCAAATTAAGGGCTGCCAGAAGAGGTGTAGAGTGGATATGTGGGTCAAGGAAAATGGTGGCTCTAAGGTAGCACCTGGAAAGTGAGGATGGGAAGTCGATTAGGCAGTGGTAGGGAGTGTGATGTTACCTCAATACACGAGGAAACGGAGGGAGGGAGTGAAGACCCCAAGCTGCATGTGATCCAGTGTGTGAAGAGCCTCGGAAGCCCAGACCGCCCAGGGAGACACCCATATATACGTCATCGCGGGACGGCCCACCAACGTCACACCGTGTAGCAAGGCAGGGGGGGGGGGCGCCGCAGGGCAATTAGTAGGAATTTAGCTGACATTTTGTAAATTGTATTTTGTTTGTGTCCGCTAATGATGATTTTAGTATATTTTTTGCAGAAATAAAATTTTGCATAAATTGTGTGGGTTCCAAAAATTTTTAAGCACCTTCTTTTTATTGTATTGGTCCCATATTTTCAGAAAACATAACGTTTGGGTATCTTTTACAAACTCTGAAAGCTGTAAGTGAAGAATGAAAAAGAACACGGGAAAAATTGCAAAACTGGTTTGGCCACCTGAGGTTAAAAGCAGAATGCAGGGTTTGGAAGCAAAATGGCTATAATGTATTTATTCACAATGTTTCTGACAGGCTGCATGAGTTTAAAGTAATTGTAACATCTATTTTTTTTTTTTAAATAACATGCTTTACTAACCTGCTCTGTGCAGGAATTGCACAGAGCATGTGCTCTGGCTCCTACTCTGCTGTGTGCCACCATAGAAAGCTGCTTCCTATGGTGGCACACCTGCAGGTTCATGCATGAGCTATACCACCTGCATCATTAGACACAGACAGCATGGCTCATTTCCGCTCCCTCGCCACAGGATTTCACAGACAGAGCCATTGGCTCCCGCTGCCCCAGCTAAACCTGGCAGAGTGAGTAGAGCTGCTACAGACAGGCACAACACTGATTCGAGTGAGGACTCAGGTAAGTATAAGGGGGGTGAGGGGGTGATACAGGTACTGGAACATTTTTATTGCATTAAGGTAAAAAAAAAAAAAAATAGGCTTTAGAACCACTTTCTCGTGTTTTCCTACTAATTTTCGTTTGTACTTGTGTCCGGTGCATCTCGGTGCAGTAACTAACCAACAAGCCAGCCAACATTGATGGATTTCAGTTGCCCCAATACCATTTTTCCATTGTGGCAAAGTCCTGGTGAAACTTTTCACCCTGTTCGTCACTGACTGCAATAAGATTTTCAGGTAAGAAGTCCAGGAGTGAATGCAGAAAATAAATCTTCAGTGACATGTTGCACTTCAAGGTCTTGAAGAAAATTCTCAATAACATCCTGGAATGCTTTCCGTGTGATTTTCTCTGGCCCCGCTTACAGATTTTGGAACTGTTTGTCATTGATGACATATCTGTAGACCAAAAAAAATTCTTTGCATCAATTATTCTTGCAAATATCTGTCTCAAATAACAAACACCTACAACTTCTTGTTCACTGCTTTCACAAACACTTTTATCAGTTTGATTTTTATATGAAAAATTTCTTTCTCAGGTCATCAAGTGTAGGATTTTCTTTTTAATGTAAGTGACTCTCATTCACAAATGTAACATTCTGACTTGGTATATCTGAGTTGCATTCCAAGCAGCAGAGCCACTACTTTTAGATCTCCACAGATATTCCAGTTGTACTAGGTGTACTGGATGTACTTCAACAACAGTTCGATGCTTTTGTATGTTTCTCTCATGTGTGCAGTTGGGATGAGCCGAACACCCCCTGGTTCGGTTCGCAGAACATGCAAACAGGCAAAAAATTTGTTCGAACACGCGAACACTGTTAAAGTCTATGGGACACGAACGTGAAAAATCAAAAGTGCTAATTTTAAAGGTTAATATGCAAGTTATTGTCATAAAAAGTGTTTGGGGACCTGGGTCCTGCCCCAGGGGACATGTATAAATGCAAAAAAAAGTTTTAAAAACTGCTGTTTTTTCGGGAGCAGTGTTTTTAATAATGCTTAAAGTGAAACAATAAAAGTGAAATATTCCTATAAATTTCGTACCTGGGGGGTGTCTATAGTATGCCTGTAAAGTGGCGCATTTTCCCGTGTTTATAACAGTCGCTGCACAAAATGGCATTTCTAAAGGAAAAAAAGTAATTTAAAACTACTCGTGGCTATAATGAATTGTCGGGTCCCGGCAATACAGATAAAGTCATTGAAAAAAACAGCATGGGTTCCCCCCCACCCCCAGTCCATTACCAGGCCCTTTTGGTCTGGTATGTATATTAAGGGGAACCCCGAACCAAAATTAAATAAAAAAAATGCGTGGGGGTCCCCCCAAATTCCATATCAGGCCTTTCAGGTCTGGTATGGATATTAAGGGGAACCCTGCGCCAATTAAAAAAAAACATGGCGTGGGGTTCCCCCCCAAAATCCATACCTGGACCTTATCAGAGCACACAACCTGGCAGGCCGCAGGAAAAAAGGGGGGACGAGAGAGCGCCCCCCCCTGAACCCTACCAGGCCACATGCGCTCAACATGGGAAGGATGTCCATGCCTCATCCCCACAACCCTTGCCTGGTGGTTGTGGGGGTCTGCGGGCAGGGGGCTTATCGAATCTGGAAGCCCCCTTTAACATGTTGAGGGCATGTGGCCGAGTATGGTTCAGGAGGGGGCGCTCTCTCGCCCCCCCTCTTTTCCTGCGGTCTGCCAGGTTGTGTGCTCGGATAAGGGTCTGGTATGGATTTTTGTGGGGAACCCCACGTCATTTTTTTTTTAAATTTTGGCACAGGGTTCCCCTTAAAATCCATACCAGACCTGAAGGGCCTGGTATGGAATTTGGGGGGACCCCCACGCATTTTTTTTTTACATTTTGGTTCGGGATTCCCCTTATTATTATTATTATTATTATTATTATTATTTAGGTACTTATATAGCGCCATCAATTTACGCAGCGCTTAATATTCATACCAGACCCAAAGGGCCTGGTAATGGACTGGGGGGGAACCCATGCCGTTTTTTTCAATGACTTTTATCTGTATTGCCGGGACCCGACAATTCATTATAGCCGCGAGTAGTTTTAAATGACTTTTTTTCCCTTTAGAAATGACATTTTCTGCAGGGACTGTTCTAAACTTGGGAAAAATGTGCCACTTTACAGGCATACTATAGACACCCCCCCAGGTACGAAATTGAAAGGGATATTTCACTTTTATTGTTTCTCTTTAGGCATTATTAAAATCACTACTCCCAAAAAAACTGCAGTTTTTAAAACTTTTTTTGCATTGATACATGTCCCCTGGGGCAGGACCCAGGTCCCCAAACACTTTATGACAATAACTTGCATATTAACCTTTAAAATTAGAACTTTTGATTTCTCCCATAGACTTTTAAAGGGTGTTCCGCGGCTTTCGAATTTGCCGCAAACACCCCAAATTGTTCGCTATTCGAACTTACGTTCGACTCGAACATCGGGCTCATCCCTAGTGTGCAGCATAGCCAACAGGTACTAAAGAGTGTACATTGCAATTCTGTAACAAGACAACCTTGAGGTTTCACACTGACGAATCAAAGAAATGGCATTCTAATGGGTCATGCTCACAGCCCACAGCCCATAACTCTGAACAAACCCATCAATGTCAGCACAGAAAATAAGGTTGTCAATGTGTGCAAGGAAACTTGTTAAGTTGTCTTGGCAGCTTCATGAGACAGATTTTTTTTTTTACCCAGTGGTAGCAAACACCATCCTTGCAGTATTAAACCCAGTAATTCTGCTTTTTATTTTGACAAAATTCTTAAGTCCCTGACCAGGTCATTTAATTCTAATTGTGTTATGAGATAAGGCTCACCAGACATACAGATAATTTTCACTGTCTGTGCCTGATTGGTACATTGTAGCATCTTCGTCTATTTCGTCAAAGCTCCATTTCTCTTGTGGCTTTAGTACTGGCAGATTGTTATTACGTGGCACTGGTCTCATGGCTGAAGGCAGATTGGGGTATTCAATTGATTTCTTATTTTCAGCAGAAAACCCAGCGACCTTAGTCAGACAGGTGTAACAGTTTGTCATTTGATCATTCTGTTCTCACCATCATCAGGACAGAAAACGGCATTCCTCTGAGTCAAGCTCTAAGATTAATAGCAAATTGTGCACAACAAACATGAGGTGCCCAGGCTTTGTCTTGATCACCAGTATTACAACCAAAGTACAGCTCATATGCTTTCTTAATAAACTCAGTCATGGTGCATCTTTGAGGCCTAAGTGTGTACTTACCACAAATGGAAAAATAACTCATCGTGGCTGTTCCTACATTGGCAAGACATTTCTGCTGTCACCAGTCATCCTATAAGGAACAACTTCACACATTCTTTTGCCCACAATCAGTTTTCTACCCCAAATATTAAGAGAAAATGTATCAAGGGCAAAATTTATGGGTAGCACAGTGACTAAGTAGTTTGCACTTCCGCTTAGCAGCACTAGGGTCGTTGGTTTGTATTGCAACCACGACAATGACTGCATGGGTTTCCTCTGGGTACTATGGTTTGCTCCCACACACCAAAGACATGCTGGTAGGTTATTTCCTGTCTAAATTGGTCCTAATATGTATGAATGTGAGTTAGGAACCTTAGATTGTAAGCTCCTTGAAGGCAGAAACTGCTGTGAATATACAATGCATATGTACAGTGCTGCATAAATTGTCGGTGCTATATAAATACTTGTAATAAATAATTAGGACTTTTAATGCCATGGTTTATAAAGATTTCATCAGTCTTTGTGACTTTGCCTGTGTGCAAAAGACAGAGGGAACAATATGATAATAATATAATTAATATAAAATCCCCACAAAACAATCTAACAAGGAAAGAGCACAAAGCATTAAACCTACAAAATCAGCAAGACAACATATCAGAAGCTCACAGACTACTAATACCTATACATGTGTAGAACCCTCCTAGTTAGGTGCTAGGATTGATAGAATTAGTGTAACATAATTTTTTCCCCTGCTTAACAGGAGAACTGTTATGGAAATCTAACTTAGCTCTCTGTTAAGCGTAATCATTTAGTAATGCCTGCTCAGTGTGTTCAAGTGCTGTTAAGTTCTGTCTCTAAATTCCTCTGCATCCAAACAATCTAAGAAGGTTCTGGATGAATAGGTGGAACTCATGCAGAACACAGCAGGAATATTAATGCTGCTCCAGCCAATCACAGGGAGGGTGGCCTGAAGGGTATTAATTCTTTGGGTACACTGAGTCCCGGGTCTTTCCTGGAGAGGATTGCACCTGCTGCTAGACATGGGAGCCGTCAAAAAATTTGTTTCGTAACCTTCCGTTCCGTTTCGTATTAAAAAAAAATCGTAATTCTCAATTCGTGTACGGAATTTAATTCGAATTTGTACGAAATACGAATTTTGTACGAATTGTTAATATTGAACTCTATGGACTCATGCCGCGTACAGACGATCGGAAATTCTGACAACAAAACCGTGTATTTTTTTTTTCCGAAGGATGTTGGCTCAAACTTGTATTGCATACACACGGTCGCACAAATGTTGTCGGAAATTCCGAACGCCAAGAACACGGTGACGTATAAGATGTACAACGGCACTATTAAAGGGAAGCTCAATACCATAATTAGCACTTTCGGACGGGGTAGAGTACATTGTTTTCGTTGATTCTGGACACAACTCCTACTTTCGTAACTTTTTTTTTTGTTTGTTTCTTTCGTATTAGTTGAAATTCGTTATTTGGTAGTTTGGATTCGGATAATTTGGATCCGAAATTCGTAAACGAAATTTCGTATTTCGTACAGAATTCGTATTCATAAAAATTCGTAATTCGGATTCGTACAAATGTACGAATTTTGAAAAATTCGTACAAATTTCCGATTCATACGAAACTAATCGCACATGTCTACCTGCTGCCATCCGGCCTCAGGTGGGTGACCTGACGGACTGAAGTAAAAGCTGGCTGAGGGGGTGTCTATCAAGTTCTGGTCTGGTATCACAGAGAAGAGCCTACGCCTGTTCTTTTGGGCCTTGTGAGTACAGATATGCTTAAGGATCCCATAGACTGTTTCTGTTAACCCCCCTCTGATGTGCTAGAGCAGGGGGTCTCCAAACTGCGGCCCAGGGGCCAGATTCGGCCCTTGGTTGCTCTTAACTGGCTCTTGGGGCTCTATTCATACCACTGATATGATACAGTATTCTGCCCTCTGACACCAAAAATGTGGCATAATTCTTGCTACTGACACCAATAATGGGGCACTATTGCTCCCCCTAATACCAAAGATGGGGCACTGTTTGCTCCCACTGAAGCCAGAAAAATGTTTTATTACCGCTGGCCACTATCCGGCCCTTCTAAATTCTGAAGCACAGTAAACTGGCCCTTTGTTTAGAAAGTTTGTAGACCCCTGCTAGAGCAATGTTTCTCAACTCAGTCCTTAAGTAACCCCAACAGATCATGTTTTCGGGCTTTCTATTATTTTTTACAGGTGATTTGATCAGTTTCACTGCCTTAGTAATTACCATAGCAGTTTCATCTGAGGGAAATCCTGAAAACATGACCTGTTGGGGGTACTTGAGGACTAGAGTTGAGAAAGATTGTGCTAGAGTCAGGTGTAAGCACTGCTGGGCTCTGAGGAAGAAGTGTATGACTTCGAAACGCGTAAGCCGGCAGTGGCTCCATTCATATGCGCGGTGCGTCTGTGGAGTATGGTTTCGAGCTCATGTCTCAGCTGCCATCTATTTGGAATATCATTGCACTGCTAGTTTTTTCCTGCTACACTTGTAAGTAGTATCTTTGCTTTTTTAATAAAATCTATCCTAAACGATAATACACCAGGCTGGTGCGCCCTTGTTTCCTTTCTTCTATTCTGTGCTAGAGTCAGCTATGGGGCCAGCCAAGGGAGCAATGGCTGGGTGTTCTGAAGAGCTCTGCCCAGCTTACACAGCTACTTAGGGACTTTGCTCAACTTTACTACTACTGTCACAATTAGCCACGAGGAGAAGTATTCCATCTGCTCCCAGCAAGGACTTCACCTAAAGCTCAATCAGAGATCAGATAGAGTCCTCATTTGTCTATATTTATATTCTTGGAGTATCTCACAAAATCCCCCTCTCCCTATCCAAGTTCTCCAACAATTACACTACAAAAAAAACAACCCTAGACTAATCATTAAAGACAACTAGCGAAAGTGTGTGTGCACCTGGCTGTGAAGCTACCTGTTACCTGGCTGCTAGACAAAAGTGAGGAAGACCAGGACAAGATCCTAGTGGCTCCTACGAGGGTAGCACTACACATTGAAAAGGGACCTGTTGTCAACATATAAATCTGAATTACATGAAATGTTTACAAAAGTATATAGCACAGGTATCATCAAACAGGCAGAGTGGGCTTTTCTCACTAAAGATTATTACAACACACCCTACTTTTATCATATCCCCAAAATACACAGTAACTTTTTTCTCCAATTCATAGTTACTTTGCCTGCCTATATTAAAGATTCATCTCATGCGTTGCATAGCCTGCAACACTATCACTGGGACTCCAGGAATATTTGGCTATTCCTTGACATTAGTTCTCTCTACATTTCCATCCCTCATACAGCTTATACAGCTGGGATGAGGGCATTAGATAATTTTCTATTCATAGATAACAACATGAACCCCTTGCAATCCCAATTTATCTCTAATTGTACCTGTTTTGTTCTCAAACATAATTATTTAAAATTTTTGGACACCTAATATCCGCAGAAGGTTGTTTATGGGATATTGGGAAAAACAAAGTAAAAGGAACAATGAAAAATCTGGTCCAACAATCCCTTTGCTGAACATCTAATGTTTGATGGTCGCTATATAGATGACATTATTATCATTTGGGATGGCTCCCATGATAAAATGTATTTCTTTGTACTTTACTGCAATGCTAATCTAACAATGATAACTAGGAATGAGCTTCGAGTTCGAGTCGAACATGATTTCGGCTCGAACATCAGCTGTTCGATCGTTCGACGAAGATCGAACATTATGGGCCGTTCCCGCCAAATTTGAGCGGCGCGTCACG
This sequence comes from Rana muscosa, assembly GCA_029206835.1. NCBI lineage: Eukaryota > Metazoa > Chordata > Amphibia > Anura > Ranidae > Rana > Rana muscosa. Next base: position 134,735,356 of record CM055126.1, read on the forward strand.
GCCCATAATTTACTGCGTCATCGCAGTGCATTGCTGGCTGATGATTGGTCAAGCATGCACTATGACCCGCATGCTTTGGCCAATCAAAGCGCCGTTAGCACAGAGAGCCATAATTGGCCAAAGGCAGGGTGCCTTTGGCCAAATATGGCTCAGGGGATTAAGTACACACCCCACACTATAAAAGGTCGCCTGCACGTCGGCCTTGTGTAGTGTGTTCCGGCAGAGAGAGACAGAGAGAGTGTCATTTAATGTAATTTAGATAGATTGAGCAGGCAGGCGATTCAGTTAGCTAGATTGAGCAGGCAGTTGATTCAGTTAGCTCCAGTATATTTAGTATATATATACATTCCAGGTTTTGTATATATATATATATATATATATATATATATATATATACTGTATACAGTTTAGCTAGATCTCACTGCAGAGCATTCCTGGTGTACTGTTCCTAATATACTACAGGCAGGCAGTTGATTCAGTTAGCTGCAGTATAGTCAGTATACTATATCCTGTGCAGCTAGGTCTCACCGCAGACCATACCTGTTGTTCTGTTCCTAATATACTACAGGCAGGCAGTTGATTCAGTTAGCTGCAGTATATTCAGTATACTGTATCCTGTGCAGCTAGATCTCACTGAAGACCTTCCCTGTTGTTCTGTTCCTAATATACTATAGGCAGGCAGTTGATTCAGTTAGCTGCAGTATATTCAGTATACTGTATCCTGTGCAGATAGATCTCACTGCAGACCTTTCATGTTGTTCTGTTCCTAATATACTACAGGCAAGCAGTTTATTCAGTTAGCTGCAGTATATTCAGTATACTGTATTCTGTGCAGCTAGATCTCACTGCAGACCTTTCCTGTTCTGTTTCTAATATACTACAGGCATGCAGTTGATTCAGTTAGCTGCAGTATATTCAGTATACTGTATCCTGTGCACAGTGTGCAGCTAGATCTCACTGCAGACCGTTCCTGTTGTTCTGTTTCTAATATACTACAGGCAGGCAGTTGATTCAGTTAGCTGCAATATATTCAGTATACTGTATCCTGTGCAGCTAGATCTCACTGCAGACCGTTCCTGTTGTTCTGTTCCTAATATACTACAGGCAGGCAGTTGATTCAGTTAGCTGCAGTATATTCAGTATACTGTATCCTGTGCAGCTAGATCTCACTGCAGACCTTTCCTGTTGTTCTGTTCCTAATATACTACAGGCAGGCAGTTGATTCAGTTAGCTGCAGTATATTCAGTATATTGTTTCCTGTGCAGCTAGATCTCACTGCAGACCTTTCCTGTTCTGTTCCTAATATACCACAGTTGATTCAGTTAGCTGCAGTATATTCAGTATACTGTATCCTGTGCAGCTAGATCTCACTGCAGACATTCCCTGTTCTGTTCTTAATATACTACAGGTAGGCAGTTGATTCAATTAGCTGCAGTATATTCAGTATATTGTATCCTGTGCAGCTAGATCTCACTGCAGACCTTTCTTGTTCTTTTCCTAATTTACTACAGGCAGGCAGTTGATTCAGTTAGCTGCAGTATATTCAGTATATATATATATATATATATATATATATATATATACATCCCAGCTTTGTATATACTGTATATATATTGTGACAGCAGGAAGGTAAAGTCACCTGGTTGCATCCAGGGGGGTAGATATATTTCGCCCAGATTCAGGCTTTACGCCGACTTATACAACTAGGTGGAGAGTTGTATAAGCCCAGCTAAGGCTAGTGGGCTCATGGATGACTCATACCTCTAGGGAGAGTGTGGGGCGTCGTACAGACAGGGAGTTGATGAGACCAGCTGAAGCTTGTCAGCTCGTTTAAGGCCTCTATAAAAACTCCCAGCTTCATTAGATGTTAGCTCATGCCTGGAACCAGACCTGTGTGGACTGTCTAGGGAGAGTGAACCCCTGTGCGGTGAGACAAAGCCTGTGTGGCTATTTGCTTGGACATTTAAAACCAGGGACTTAGGGACTAGGACAGCACTAGGCTGATCCCAGTTGTTAGTTAGGAAACCTGTATGTTTAGTCAGAGGTCAACTTGACCAGGATTTATTTTGGTTATGTTTCTTTTGCTTTGCTGTGTTTTGTCACTGTAAATAGAAAATAAACCGCACCTTTTTGATTTTGAAAACCACAACCTCCGTTTGCTGGGCCTGTTTTGTGTGGGGAGCCCATCCCGGGGGTCACACACACCCGCTGCCGAGCTAACCCCCTCACAGTTGGTGGAGAACCAGTGGCAGTTTTTTTTTAAGCCAGCATGGAGGAGATACTGAAACAGCTGGCTCTAGCAAATGCCAATTAACAGCAGACAAATGCAGGTTTGCAAAGGAGCCTTGCAGCCCAGCAGCAAGCTCATCAACAGAGCCTTGCAGCCCAGCAGCAAGCTCACCAACAGAGTCTGGAAGCTCAGCAACAAGCCCAGCAGCAATCTGCGGCCCGCTTCATAGACCTGTTACAGAAGCAAGAGCAGAGACTACAACAAATGGAAGCAGTAATGCAGCAACGTCCGCAGACCAGTGAGGAAAGCCGTCCCACTAATACCGCGTCCTTTGGGGTGAGTCGTTTATTGACAAAAATGACTGGAGAGGATGATCCAGAGGTATTTTTGACCACATTTGAAAGGACCGCTGAAAGAGAAAAGTGGCCTGAGGAGCAGTGGGCTGGACTGGTGGCTCCTCTGTTAACTGGTGAATCGCAGAAAGCTTACTATGACCTAGAGCCTAACCAAGCAAAAGACTATGTGATGCTAAAAGCTGAAATTTTGGCAAGGCTGGGTGTCACCCAGGCTGTCCGGGCTCAGCGTGTGCATAACTGGACTTTCCAGCTTGGAAAACCAGGTCTCAAATGTATGATCTCATTCACCTGAGCAGAAAGTGGCTACAGCCAGAGACTTTGTCCGCACCAAAGATTGTGGAACGTGTTGTAATGGATCGGTTTTTGAGAGCTCTTCCTACTGCCATCCAAAAGTGGGTAAGCCATGGAGACCCAGAGACGGCCGATGGTCTTGTGGATCGTGTGGAGAAATACTTGGCTACAGAGAACCTGACGGCCTCTTCCAGAGACACTCGGACTTTCCACCCTAAGACCAGACCATCCCCAGGGGCGGATAAGAGGATTCCAAGGGGTGAGGGTGGAGAGAGTGAGAGGGTGGGAGCTCTACCCCAAGTTTGGCGAGAACAGCCTGGGAAATCAGCGGCTCAAGAGGCGGCAAGAAGGATCGTTTGCTACCGCTGCCGGCAAGCGGGACATATTGCAGCCAATTGCCCGGTTGTGGAGGAACCCATGCAGTGTGACTTTCTGACGGGCAGACGTCAGTCGCTGTGTGCGACAGTCGCATGCACTGCCATTCGAGGAACTGAGAAACATTTATGCAAAATGTGTGTTAATGGTAGAAATGTTGTGGTATTGCTGGATTCAGGTAGCCTTGTGACTCTGATAAAGGCTGAGTTAGTTAAAACAGAGGTCTCTGGGAATAGCAAGGTAGCTGTTATTTGTGTGCATGGGGACACCCGAGAGTATCCAGTGACTACAGTGTGTTTCGAGACCCCCAAAGGTACCCTCTCTCATCCAGTGGGCTTAGTATCTCAGTTACCGCATGACGCCATTGTGGGAAGGGATTTTCCGAAGTTCTGGGAACTGTGGGATGATCCTGAGCCCCTCACTGGTGCCCCTATGTACCAGGAATGTGATAGCCAGAACTCCCCTGAGAGTGGTGAGGACTCTCCGGAATTTCCCTTATCAGTATTGGCAGGGGAGACTCAAGAAACTGGAGAGGAGCCCACCTCCTCAGACGAAAACCTACCGTCTGTGGAGTTTTCTGATCTTGAGGTTCACAGGGAAAACTTTGCCACAGAACAGTTGAAAGACCCCGCCCTAATAAAGGCACGGGAAAACGTAGTGAAAATAGATGGCGAGTTAGTGAACCCAGATAATACCTGCACTTACCCATACTTCAGCGTAGAGAAGGACCTACTGTATCGGGTGGCAAAAAGGGCAGAAGAAACCGTTGAGCAGCTTGTGGTGCCCAAACCTTACAGGAAGTTGGTGTTGGAGTTGGCCCATGGGCACATTCTTGGAGGTCATCTGGGGACAGAGAAAACCAGAGAGAGGGTATTACAGAGATTCTATTGGCCGGGGGTGATGAAGGACGTAGAAAATTATTGTTCCTCCTGCCCTGTGTGTCAGAGGTTGGCCCCGATGCCACATTTCCGTAGCCCGCTGGTCCCTCTACCCATCATTGAGGTCCCGTTTGAGAGGATCGCCATGGATTTGGTAGGTCCTATAATCAAGTCCGCTAGGGGGCACCAGTACATATTAGTTATAATGGACTATGCCACCCGTTATCCAGAAGCGATCCCTCTCCGAAATACCTCGGCCAAAACCATAGCCAAAGAGCTATCTCTTGTTTTTAGCCGGGTGGGTATTTGTAAAGAACTGCTTACGGACCAAGGTACACCCTTTATGTCCCGGGTTATGAAAGAGCTGTGTAAATTGTTCAAAGTGACGCAATTGCGTACGTCTGTGTATCACCCCCAAACCGATGGGCTGGTTGAAAGATTCAACAAAACCCTAAAACAAATGTTGAAGAAAGTGGTGGATAGAGATGGAAAGGATTGGGACTGTTTACTTCCTTATTTGATGTTTGCTATTAGGGAGGTGCCCCAATCCTCTACGGGATTCTCCCCCTTTGAGTTACTGTATGGGAGACACCCAAGAGGGCTGTTGGATATTGCCAAGGAAACTTGGGAAAGTGAGAGTTCTCCCCACAGGAGTGTGATTGAGCATGTCGCCCTGATGCAAGATCGAATTGCACAGGTAATGCCCATCGTGAAGGAACATTTGGCCCAAGCGCAGTTGGCACAGCAGAGAGTGTACAACCGTGGAGCCAAGACCCGTACCTTTTCCCCGGGGGATAGGATATTGGTACTTGTCCCTACGGTTGAAAGTAAATTCCTTGCCAAATGGCAAGGCCCCTACGAGATAATGGAAAAAGTGAGCGAAGTGAATTACAAGGTCAGACAACCAGGAAGGCGAAAGCCCGAACAGATCTATCACGTTAATCTGTTGAAAGCCTGGAGGGATAGAGAGTCCCTAGTCGCAGACACTTGGTCACCAGCTCAAACTGGTTGCGTGATTCCTGAGGTTGGAATAGCAGCCACCTTGTCACAACCCCAACAACAGGAGGTTAAGGAGTTTGTGCTTCGCAACAAGGAGGTATTCTCTGAGCTGCCGGGACAAACATCTGGGGTAGAGCATGACATCATTACCCCGCCCGGTGAAAGGGTGAAGTTAAAACCCTATCGGATCCCAGAGGCTCGACGGGAGGCAATACGGGAGGAAGTACAGAAAATGCTGAACTTAGGGGTGATAGAGGAGTCCCAAAGTGATTGGTCTAGTCCCATCGTGTTGGTGCCTAAACCGGATGGGAGCTGGCGATTTTGTAACGATTTTCGTCAGTTGAACAAAGTTACAAAATTTGACACCTACCCCATGCCACGTATAGATGAGTTGATCGACCGGCTGGGAACAGCCCGATACATGACGACTCTTGACCTCACAAAAGGGTATTGGCAAATCCCCCTGGCCAAGTCGGCCAAAGAGAAAACCGCATTTCTAACCCCAGACGGGGCGTTCCAATATAAAAGAATGCCGTTCGGGTTACAGAATGCGCCGGCCACATTCCAGCGGAAAATGGACCAGATGCTGAGGCCCCATCGGAAGTATGCTGCGGCTTACCTGGATGACGTAATTGTCCATAGCACAGATTGGGCCTCACATCTGCCAAAAGTGCAAGCAGTCCTGGACTCTGTTCGGGAAGCGGGGTTTACGGCTAACCCCAAGAAGTGTACCATTGGGCAGGAGGAGGCCAAATATCTTGGGTACACCATTGGGAGGGGAGTAATAAAACCCCAACTCAACAAAGTCGAGGCCATCCAGAGTTGGCCACGTCCCAACAGCAAGAAGCAGGTACGAGCCTTTCTGGGAATCGCTGGGTATTATCGGCGATTCATTCCCCACTTTGCTTCTAAGGCTGTGCCCCTAACCAACCTGACGAAGGGGAAAGGGTCGGTCATGATTAAATGGACCCCCGAGGCTGAGGCAGCATTCCAATTCTTGAAACAAGCCTTATGTAGCCAGCCAGTGTTGTACTCACCCGACTTCTCTAAAGACTTTGTCGTACAAAGTGATGCGTCAGATGTGGGGTTAGGAGCAGTATTGTCCCAGGTCTGGAACGGGGAAGAGCACCCAGTCATTTACCTCAGCAGGAAGTTGAAGTCCCATGAGGTAAATTACGCCACCGTTGAAAAGGAGTGTTTAGCGGTGAAGTGGGCTCTAGATTCCCTTCGGTACTACCTGCTAGGTAGGCACTTTGACATGGTTACGGATCACGCTCCGTTAAAGTGGATGGCTCAAAACAAGGAAACAAATAGAAGAGTGAATAGGTGGTTCCTGGCCCTCCAGGAATTCAACTTCACAGTAAAGCATCGCCCTGGCGTTCAAATGGGGAATGTGGATGCTTTGTCTCGAGTACATGAATGCCTGATTGCTGGTGTTCCAACCCCGAGGTTAAAACAAGAGGGAGGGGTATGTGACAGCAGGAAGGTAAAGTCACCTGGTTGCATCCAGGGGGGTAGATATATTTCGCCCAGATTCAGGCTTTACGCCGACTTATACAACTAGGTGGAGAGTTGTATAAGCCCAGCTAAGGCTAGTGGGCTCATGGATGACTCATACCTCTAGGGAGAGTGTGGGGCGTCGTACAGACAGGGAGTTGATGAGACCAGCTGAAGCTTGTCAGCTCGTTTAAGGCCTCTATAAAAACTCCCAGCTTCATTAGATGTTAGCTCATGCCTGGAACCAGACCTGTGTGGACTGTCTAGGGAGAGTGAACCCCTGTGCGGTGAGACAAAGCCTGTGTGGCTATTTGCTTGGACATTTAAAACCAGGGACTTAGGGACTAGGACAGCACTAGGCTGATCCCAGTTGTTAGTTAGGAAACCTGTATGTTTAGTCAGAGGTCAACTTGACCAGGATTTATTTTGGTTATGTTTCTTTTGCTTTGCTGTGTTTTGTCACTGTAAATAGAAAATAAACCGCACCTTTTTGATTTTGAAAACCACAACCTCCGTTTGCTGGGCCTGTTTTGTGTGGGGAGCCCATCCCGGGGGTCACACACACCCGCTGCCGAGCTAACCCCCTCACAATATATATATATATATATATATATATATATATATATATATATATATATACTGTATCCTGTGCAGCTACATCTCACTGCAGGCCATTCCTGGTGTACCTATTCAAATACACTTACAGGCAGGCAGGTGATTCAGTGATCTGCAGTAAATAAAATATATACTGTCTCCTACACATATATCCACTGCATTCTAGTCTAGCCAAGACTATACCTGACTGCAGGCCATTCCTGGTGTACCTATTCAAATACATTACAAATGCATCAAATACAGTATGTCTGGAAGGCCAACAAGGAAAGGCAGACGCTCACAGGCCACTAAAAAAGAGCAAGCAGGCTCTGTGTCTACAGCCAACAGTGCTGGTCGTAGACACAGTGCATCCTCAGCACGTGGCCGTGAGGCACGCTTGTCCTTTTTTTCGGCAGCTGACCGCGTTGAGCCACAACATGCAGAAGACTTGGTAGAGTGGATGACCAAGCCGTCCTCATCCTCCTCATCCTCTGTCACCCAGGCTCAGAGTACTTTGGCTGCCAATGCAGCTGCCAAAGCGGCCTATTCCATCGGCTCGAGGTCATCAGTTACTCCTATGCTAGCCCCACCATGATGCACGGAGTAGTCTCTCAAACTGTTCGACCACAGTGTTGGAGGGTGTGCAGCGTTTTGAAGGCTCCGATGATGGTACCCAGCTTGAGGAAGGCAGTAACATGAGCCCAGAGAGAGGGGGTGCCCAAGAAGGACAACAAACTGGCAGTCATGTTCCCCCAGCTGCAGCATACTTTCAGGTTTGCTCCAGTGACGAGGAGGGAGAGGATGATGAGGTCACTGACTCTACGTGGGTGCCTGATAGGAGAGAGGAGGAGGAGGAGGAGGAGGCACATCTCCAACGAGGCAGGATGCCCTCCAGGAGCCAGCTTAAGGGCAGCCAACCGATTGCATCACACCGCAGAGCTCCGCATGTGCAGGGCGCTGCTGATTCCGCGCCTTTTTCCAAAAGTTCTTAGGTGTGGGCCATCTTTCATGGCGCACTGGGTGACTCTGCTGGCAGCTGGGAAGAATGCAGGATAGGGTGCAGTATTGTTGGAGCTTGTTCCGCCACTACACCTCCAAAATGCTACTAGTGGTGATTCTGACACACCTCTCTCCTCCACCCCCTCCTTTTCTTCTTCCTCCATGGCCTCTTCCTCTATAGATTTGTCCTCGGAACCAGCGGTGCTCTGTAGGCATTCAAGGGGCTACGCAAGCACTCAGGCAAAAAGATGCCATGCGGTGCTTGAGCTGGTGTGTTTAGGAAACAGGTGCCACACTGGGGCAGAGATTCTGTCAGCTCTGCAGGGGCAGGCTCAGATGTGGTTGACGCCACGCCAGCTTCAGCCAGGAATGGTGGTTTGCGACAATGGCACCAACCTCCTCTCCGCCCTCCGACAGGGACTCTTGACCCATGTGCCCTGTTTGGCTCATGTCCTTAATTTGGTGGTGCAGCGGTTCTTGTGCAGGCACCCGGGCTTACAGGATCTCCTGAGGCAGGCCAGGAAAGTCTGTGTGAATTTCCGCAGGTCATATAATGCCAGTGCTCGGCTGGCTGACCTCCAAAAGGAATACAACCTGCCCAAGAACCGCCTAATCTGTGACATGCCCACCGGATGGAACTCAATGTTGGCCATGCTGCAGCGGCTGCACACGCAGCAGAGGGCCATCAATGAGTACCTGTGCGACTATGGCACCAGAACAGGGTCAGGGGAGCTTGGCTTTTTTTCACCACGCCAGTGGCTCATGATCAAGAATGCATGCACTGTCATGTCACCATTTGAGGAGGCCACGAGAATGGTGAGCAGTGACAGTGCATGCATCAGTGATACTGTCCCTCTTGTGTACCTGTTGGGGCACACGCTGCGTGGAATAATGGACAGGGCACTCGAGGCAGAACAGAGGGAGGAAGAGGAGGACTTCCTTACCTCTAAAGGCCCCCTTTATCCAGACAATGTTCCTGCGGGCCCACCGATCACACAGGAAGAGGAGGAGGAGTAGGATTGTGTCAGCATGGAGGTGGAGCCCAGCACTCAGCATCAGCAGCAGTCTTCAAGGGATTGTTTACAGTCCCCAGAAACCCATGGACTTGTACGTGGCTGGGAGGAGGTGGCTTCGTCCTTTGTGACCCAGAGGACTCCGGACCGAATGCCTCAGCAAACCTACGCTGCATGGCCTCCCTGATCCTGCAAAGCCTGCGAAAGGACCCTCTGATTCGTGTGATCAAGGAGAGGGATCATTACTTTCTGGTAACCCTTCTTGATCCACGTTACAAGGGTAAGGTTGCAGAACTTATCCAGCAGTGTTAGATAAATTTAAAATTATACTTTATATGTCAACTATCAAGATGCATATTAATCTTCTAAAGTTAAAATGTTTGTTTTATAACTCTATTATACATAAATATGCTGAATAGCTCTAATAGTCCTAATTACTGGAATAAGTCATATGACCATATTCTATTTGTGCAAAAAATGTGCTGACTTATAGTAAAACTGTAATTTGCTTACACCTGCCAAACACAGGCTATGAACCATGAAATAATTTATGTTTCCATTGTATGAGATAATTTATGTATCCATTGTATGAAATATCCTGTCATAAGGTGTAGGCTGAAAAAGGATATTTCCCTCTTTCCTGCCAAACGTCAGAATAAAGGTTGAAATTATACACATGATCAGGATGTTACGAGCAGGAAAGGGGAAGGTTTAAGGGTTATAAAAGCAGAATGTGAATCTATGACAGGCAGAAAATGGATCTCTGAAGCCGCAAATATACTTTAACCATTTTCTCTGCATATGCAATAAAACATCTTGACTTGTAACGAGAGTTGGTCCGAAATTTCTTTGACAATTTGGTCTTCGGACCGGAAGTCCAAATTCCTGGAAAGCACTAGCCAACAACCCAGTGAACCGATGTCCATACGGCAAAAAACTGTAAGTCCTCCGTCTTAAATTTGACGTTAACAGAGGCCGGCTCACTGAACTAGTGCCTCCCGGGCAGCGACTTACCGGATCAGCACAAGAGACCGCTCTCGGGGCAAGGTAAGATATTTTCATTTATTATATTATACCTTTAGGCCTAAATGTGATTAGGGATTTAATGAATTAAGGGATTTTTGTTAAATACATATAATATAGAGATGAATTGAATGTTTATCTGTTGTGTATATGTTTTGCTTTATCCGAGTTGAAGGAATATAAGTAGATACGTCCGTCGTTTAAATCCCTTTGATATAGGAGTATGGTCCCATTCTAATACCCGGGTGCAGATAAAGGAAATTTGTCGACAAAGGACCTAGGTCCTGACAGCCTTGTAAACTGCAGGAATTCCCGTGGGGGACACATAAATATTCCTACATCAAAAACATGAACCCCTGTTAATACAAAGGTATGGCCTGATAGATTTCCAGGTAACAAATAGAGGTAATTTGACGAGCCCTTGCGCTCAGCCAGCCTCGTATGTTGTGTAAAAAACCTGTACAGGCCTTTATAAATACCGTTGAATTAACAAATATTAATGTTTTGATAAAGTGTGGGAACAACAGTCGAGAGAAATTAAGTCTCTTTTGTAATTCTGTTCATGCTCCCTACAGTTTACTGAAATATTAATGTTTTGATCAGGGGGGGTTGACCAGTCAGGTGAATTTATGTTCGCCTTGTAATTCTGTTCATTCTCCCTATAAATGAATAAAAGATTAAGTAAGAAGACAAGACACCAGTATTATAGCAGCACACAAGATCAATAATCTAGAAGTGATATGTCACGACTAGAAAGTTGCTAGAGTAGCTGCAGAAGTGATAAGATACTGTGTGCAGGTATTGTGTCAGTGTGAGAAGACCTTACAAAAACAAAACTCTGTGTGCACGTTAAAATGGGTGTGATCCATGGAAAATCTGTTGGTTTGAATGAAGATGCTAAGTATATGTGTAGTCTAGACAAAGAGAATGTGAAATTTCTTAAGATGTGGGAAACAAAATATGATTTTGATACTTCCTTAAATAAGGATGGTTGTGTAATGCTGTGTAGGAAGCTTAAAAATAAGGCCAAAAAAAAGGAAACAGAAGAAATTAGGTCTTCCACAGGCAAAAAAATGGCTTGAGGAGGCTAATCGTAGGTTAAATTCAGAAAACCATAAAAAAAAATATGTTTTTAGACAAAGAGGAGGACAATAATATGACCGTCCTCCGAAGCTTAGTTCAGCAAGTATTGACTGAACAAAACTCAACAAATCAAATGCACCCAACAGCCCCCACACACCCTTTAGAAGATACCCCAAACCCACTGACAGTTGCCGCTCCCCCTTTAACCACAACTCCCACTCCCAAATCCCTATACCCTATTGCAGACTTACATTCCCCACCACCATACGGGACAGAGGCATGCAATAGGCCACCTCGACTGACCCCCCGACTATCGGCAAACAACCCTTTTTCCATGCAATGTGACCCGCCACTGTTTGCTGTCCCTTCGTGGTCACCTGGGTCACCCCCAGATGCAACCGTTTCTCCTACGGCTGCAGCAAAACCCCCTCTCAAAATGACCCTTGCTGTCCAGAGAAGTCCACAAGGGACCCCCCTTACAGCAACGGTTACAAAACTCGTCGGCCACCTGCTCAATAAATTAATATCCCCCGCAGCTGGGGAACAAACAGAATTTGGGGAGGAAGAGTTCCCATTAATTGAAGTTCCCAACCCTAGGGCAGGACAAGATGTAGGAGGTGTACCAGCCCCCAACACTATGATGGTCTATCGCCCCTGGACCCCCGAGGATGTTAAGAAAGCTATTGAAGGGATACCACATCCCAAAGTTAACATAGCTCAATTCAGGGATGGTATCATGGGAATGATTGCTAGCTATCATCTCAATGGGAGGGAAATAGAGCAGGTCATCCGACAGGTACTGGGACCTGACTGGCATCATGTAGTTGGAGATTGGAGTGGATTAAACAACCAGGGAAGGGTGTTGCCTCATGATGATGCAGCACTCGAAGTCAGGAGAAATGCTCTTATAGCAAGGATAGAAAATAGATGGGTACGTCGGGCCGACTGGTCCATTATAAATCAGTGTATGCAAGGAGAAGAGGAAACAGTGGATAATTTCATTGTTAGGATGAGGGAGATTTTCAATAACCACTCTGGGATAGAAATCCCAGCAGACCAAGTGAACGATAGCCCATATGAGCAACAGCTAAAGAATGCAATCCTGAAGGGGCTGATAGCCCCTATATCAAGTTTTGTTACCAAACACATGATTAACCATAGGATTTGCAGACTTCAGGAGCTAATTGAGTATGCAAGGCATGCTGAAAGGCACTTCCAATCAAAAAAGAAAGTAAAAAAAGGGAAGGTGTTTATGATGGGTGAAAGTAATGATGTGTATGTTGTTGAGAATCGGAACAAAAGATTGGGGAACACTCGAACAAAGCCCCGCATTCAGGATTATGAGGGGAAAAAGAAGAGGGGGAGTGTTTCCTGTGTGATAAAAGAGGTCACTTAGCGAGAGCATGTGAGTCAAACAGAGAGGAAGAAGCATGACTAGAAAATGTTGCTATGTCCACAGAGAGAGATACAGAGGGAAATGAGGAGAAAGAGTCTGAGATCTTGGATGTGTGTAATGTTGAAGCTTGTTTGCATGCTGAAGTCAAGCAAGAAATAACATTGATTGTAAAGGGTAGTTGGGTAACATTTCTCTGTGACACCGGGGCTTGCAGGACCCTAATACACCCACTGGATATGCCACCAGGGGTAAAGAAAACAGGTGTAGTATATGTAAAGTCTGCAAATGGGTTAATGCACCAGGAGGCCGTGTCTGAAGGCCTTACTGTGGAAGATCCACAGACAGGTAAAAAGGCTCAGTGTAAAATTGTAATTTCAACTAAATGTCCTGTTAATTTGTTGGGTAGAGACATGTTGCATGCTCTCGATATTTCTGTCATACCAGTGGAGGGGGGCCTCAAAGCCCATCGACTGTGTGAAAAACGAATCACAGCCGTGAATAATGAGCCCCGATACTGGTATAGCTTGGATTTGCAAACTGAGGGGTTAAAGATGCCCAAAACCCTGACAGAAATAGTTGAAGAAGAGCCTGTGAGGAGCGGGTACAAGGTCCAGACGAACCTCCATTGCACTATGTACTAAAAGACCTCAGGGCCTGATAAGTCCTATGAGAAACAGTTAATGAGTCTCACTAACACTGAAGTGCTCTTAAGATACCTGTACTGTGATAAGGAAGGAAATAGTGTGGCTACTTGTCTCCTACCACAACCAATTCTGCAAATATACAGGCAGGATACTGTACCTCATGTTTCGGTCACCCGGAACCCTGGGGTATCATGGTATGAGTTGGGAGAACTTATCACAGACTGGGTTCTACTAACAGATGAGGAACTAGAATCCAAAGGGATTCGGAGGTGCAGATTAGCATGGTTTGTTGAATGTACACCCAGAATCCACATGATTGAAGTTTGTGACAAAAGACAGTGACTGACACATTTGACCCAAGAAGAAGAGGATGCCTTAAAAGACGTCCCCGATTTCTTGTGGTCAAAAGAAAAAACAGATGTTGGACTAATTAAAACAGCCAGTGAGGTCCAAATAACCCCTAAAAGTACAATGAGGCCTCGTCAAAAACAATATCCACTAAGGAAAGATGCCGAAGAGGGAGCAGACCACTTGATAATGGAATTACTAAAAATGGTGTCATCATTGAATGTCTGGATTCACCATGTAACACGCCCCTGTTCCCAGTCAGGAAGCAGAAGGAAGGGGAAGATGGGTGGAGAATTGTACAGGATTTACAGGCGGTCAATAGGGCCGTATTACCGAGGGCCCCGGTGGTCCCAGACCCGCATGTACTTCTGAACGACCTTCACCCAGATAACAAGGTATTTTCTGTCATTGATATCAGTAACGCTTTCTTTTCTATTGCCTTACACAAAGACAGTCAGTTCTGGTTCGCTTTTACACATAAAAAGAAAAAATACACATACACCAGGTTACCCCAGGGATATTGTGAAAGTCCAACTATTTTCTCACAAGAAATGTCCAATAATTTGTCTCGGTTTTTACCTCCCTGTGGGAGTCAAATTCTCTTGTATGTGGATGACATTTTGGTAGCAGCTCCTTCGGAGCAACAATGCAAACTTGACACCTTGGCTCTGATGCATTTCCTCGCAGAACAAGGTCACAAGGTCAGCAAGCATAAACTACAACTATGGAAAGAAAAGGTGATATACTTGGGTTATATTTTGTCTCAAGAAGGCAGACATCTGGATGAGATCCAAAAAGAGGCCATCCTTCAAGTCCCCAAACCACGCACCAAAAAAGAAATGTCATTTCTTGGTATGGCAAATTTTTGTAGAGCATGGATAGCTAATTATGCTACAGAGGTGGCGCCTCTTTCTGATCTCATCTATGGTACACAAATGTCTGCGAAAGATTGCATCCAGTGGAATGTACAAGCAGAGGATGCATTTACAAAAGTGAAGCACCTTATTGTGGGTTCCTCTGTGCTCAGCTTACCCAATTACAGTAAAATATTTTATCAGACTGTAGACTGTAAAGAGGGGTACATGACTTCTGTTCTCACTCAGGTTTATGGGGACAAACACAAACCAATTGCATTTTACTCAACTAAACTAGATCCAGTGGCACGGAGTTTGCCCCACTGTGTACAAGCTGTAGTAGCAGCCTCATTGGCCATACGGTCCTCTGCATTGATAGTGTTGTTCCATCCCCTGGTACTTAAGGCCCCACATGCCATCTCAGTGATCTTACTACAAGACAAGATCTCCTATTTATCTCCAGCCAGACATTTATCATGCATGACTACACTTCTGGGACAGCCACACCTTACAATTGAGAGGTGCACTACATTGAATCCCGCTACACTAATGCCAACACCTGGTGACGGGGATCCACATGATTGTATAGCTCAAATTGATGAACGGGTACTCCCTAGAAAGGATCTCACTGATGTTCCCTTTCTAGATGCTGACATTACCTTCTTTGTTGATGGGTCATGTAGAAAAAACGATAAAGGGATAAATCAAACAGCTTATGCTATAGTGACACATGACCAGGTCATTGAAGCCAGATCCCTTCCCAATTCCTATTCTGCACAACAAGCTGAAATTATAGCCCTGTCTAGGGCTTGCAGTCTAGGGGAAGGGAAAAAAAAAAATATTTATACTGACAGCCAATACGCTTTCTCCACTATACACATATTTGCCCAGCAATGGAAAAATAGGGGTATGATTACGTCCACAGGTAAACCGATCACACATAGAGATCTCATTCTTGCCCTTCTAGAAAATGTACAAAAACCAGCACAAGTGGCTATTTGTAAATGTGCAGCACATAGAAAGGGAACAGATCCAATTACCCTAGGGAATGCACTAGCAGACAAGACAGCAAAAGCAGCTGCTGAAGGACAGCAAATAACGTACATATGTTATACAAATCTCCAAGTAAATGGTGAGGTACGGAAAGCTATTGATGAAACATGGTTATCAGAAATGCAGAAGGCATCACCGGAAGGTGAAAAACAAAAGTGGTTATCAAAAGGGGCAACACTGGTCAATGATGTATATACAAGTACAGACGGTAAACCCATCTTACCTACATCATTATTTAGGTATGCTGCATTATTGAGCCATGGGCAAGCCCATACCTCAAAAGGAGGAATGGTACAGGTGATCAACAAGGTATTCACAACATATGGATTTACGAACTACTCAAAAAAATTTTGTCTCACATGTCCGATTTGTAACAGATACCATGCACAAGGTGCCCTACGACCCTTACGAGGTCATTTCCCACAACCCCCTTATCCCTTTCACACAATATGCATGGATTTTATTGAATTGAACAAATGTGAGAATAAAAAGTACTGTCTGGTTATTGTTGATATGTTTACAAAGTGGGTGGAAGCTTTTCCTATGACACACCCGGATGGGCAGTTAGTAGCCAAAGTACTAATCAAAGAGGTGATTTCACGACAAGGGATCCCCTCGGTAATTTACAGTGACAATGGCTCCCATTTTGTGAACCGAACAATACAACAGATTGGTAAATGGTATAATATTGACCTGAAAAACCACTGTGTCTACCACCCACAATCTGCAGGCACAGTGGAAAGACATAATGGTACCTTAAAGAGTAAACTAAGAAAATTGATGGAGGAAACAGGAAAAAACTGGGTTCAGTGTTTGCCAATGGCAGTGTTAAGTACAAAAATTACCCCTACTGCTAAGGGCCTAACACCGTATGAAATGTTGTATGGTAAACCTTATTATATTCCTCTCCCTGAAGAGGAAACAGATTTAGCTTGCATAATAAGACTGTTTTCAGAAAATATTACTGGGTCTGAATGTGCAAATGAGAAAAAGATACCCTAAAACTAAAACGCGAAGTATACCCCCTTCAGTACAAGCATTACCAGGAAATTTTTCTTGTTTCTCTAACATAGACAAGGATGGTTCAAAGGTTGGCACTCTATCTCCTGAATACTGTGCGACCACAACATCAACTACAGACATTAAGTACCAACTAAAATGGTTTCAGGAACAGAAACGGCAACTGGCTGATGTTTGGTGGCTGTGTGGGGACATGAAACTAAGACCCAGACTGCCACGTAGATGGGAGGGTAGTTGTGCCCTTACCCGCCTGTTGCTTCCCTTTTATATTGTTCCTATGACTAACAAATTGATGAAACTACCAGGTAAACACTATTTTAAACGGTTTAAGCGAGAAACACCCCAAGGATCCTTTGACAACCGGGTTTATATAGACTCAATAGGTGTTCCACGAGGAGTTCCGGATGAATTTAAAGCACAGAATCAAGTAACAGCAGGACTCACCTCACTCTTCCTATGGGTACAGCCCAATAAGAATGTCGACTGGATAAACTACATTTACTACAACCAGCAGAGGTTTGTGAATTACACCAGAGATGCTATCAAAGGTATAGCAGCACAATTGGACGCCACCTCTTTGACAGCGTGGCAGAACCGTATAGCATTGGATATGTTGCTGGCAGAAAGGGGCGGGGTATGCGAAATGTTCGGCACCTTCTGCTGCACTTTTATTCCAAATAATACGGCACCTGATGGAAGTATCACCAAGGCTTTGCAAGGCCTACAAATGTTATCCCAGGAACTAACTGAGAACTCTGGTGTAGAGAACCCCTTAACAGGACTCTTTGAAAAATGGTTTGGTAAATGGGTTGATCTTGCAAAAGGTTTGCTCATCTCTGTTGTCATGGCAGCCACGGTCCTTACGCTGTGTGGATGTTGCTGCATTCCTTGTATTAGAGGAATTCTTCAAAGACTGATTGACACATCACTAACAAAGACTATGTTTTTCCAGAACAACACTGAACTATACCCGGAACCTGATGAAGATGAACTTACAGTCCTTTCAAAAGACCTATTTGTCTAAATGATAATACCTGGTAAAATAAAGAACCTGGATATTTGAAGTATTGACATTATAAGTATAATAAGGAGGGAATGTTAGATAAATTTAAAATTATACTTTATATGTCAACTATCAAGATGCATATTAATCTTCTAAAGTTAAAATGTTTGTTTTATAACTCTATTATACATAAATATGCTGAATAGCTCTAATAGTCCTAATTACTGGAATAAGTCATATGACCATATTCTATTTGTGCAAAAAATGTGCTGACTTATAGTAAAACTGTAATTTGCTTACACCTGCCAAACACGGGCTGTGAACCATGAAATAATTTATGTTTCCATTGTATGAGATAATTTATGTATCCATTGTATGAAATATCCTGTCATAAGGTGTAGGCTGAAAAAGGATATTTCCCTCTTTCCTGCCAAACGTCAGAATAAAGGTTGAAATTATACACATGATCAGGATGTTACGAGCAGGAAAGGGGAAGGTTTAAGGGTTATAAAAGCAGACTATGAATCTATGACAGGCAGAAAATGGATCTCTGAAGCCGCAAATATACTTTAACCATTTTCTCTGCATATGCAATAAAACATCTTGACTTGTAACGAGAGTCGGTCCGAAATTTCTTTGACAAGCAGTCACAGAGGAAGCAGAGGATGAAACATCTTCAGGAGGCCTTGCAGAAAGGTTTATGCAAAGCGTTTCCAGAGCCTGGGAGGTTACAATTTCCTTGCCCTGGACAATGTGTTTCTGAGGCTTCAGACAATTTTTTAGTCCGCAGCCCCAAGGTCTGATCGGTTCCAGCAACCATCGCCAGCATCTGATTTACATGGTGCAGGAATACCTAGGGGCAAGATCAGACTTGGACACCTTTCCAACCGAAAATCCTCTGGGTTACTGGGTCTTGAGGATGGATCACTGGCCAGAGCTTGCACAGTATGCAATTGAAGAACAAAAAAATGCAGCGCTGCATTTTTTTGTTCTTCTATTTCTATAGCAATACCATCTTATTGTTTATGCCAGCTGCTTCACCTTTTGCACATTTTCTTTTATTGGTAGCACAATTTTTTTTCCCTTGTTACAGTATGCAATTGAGCTACTGGCCTGTCCTGCATCCAGCCTTCTTTCGAAACGCACATTCAGTGCTGCTGGAGGCTTTGTAACCGATCACAGAGTGCGCCTGTCCACCGACTTGGTTGATCGACTCACCTTCATAAAAATGAATCAGTCTTGGATCACCAGCTACCAAGCACCTGATGCTGATGTAACCGATTAAATTTTTTATGAATGTGAGATCCCTTCAAGACTGCCCATGCTGATGCTGAGTGACTATCCTGTTATGTTGAGTGACTATCCTATTCCTCCCCAATGTTCATGTTGATAGCTTCTAAGAACAATTTTGGTTCTGGGCACTCCCACCAGTGGCTAAGGCCCAATTTTTCTTCCCCTGTTTAACAGGGGCATGTAAGTACAATTTTTGATCTAATATTTCAGAGCAGGGCCTGTTCCTGTGCCCACCAAGAGTAACTGTGAGGGCTTACAGTCTTGTGGCACCACCACCACCAAAAGGCCCAATTTTTTTACCCCTGTTCAACAGGGGCATGTAATTACAATTCTTGATATAATATTTCCCAGCAAGGCCCATTCCAGCACCCACCAAGAGTAACTGTGAGGGCTTACAGTGTTCTGGTATCACCAACACCTAAGGCCCAATTTTCTGCAGAGTATATAGGGCAGGCCGTATAGTATATACAGGTGGTCCCCTACTTTCAAACATCTGACTTACAAACGACTCCTACTTACAAACGGAGGTAGACAACAGGAAGTGAGAGGAAATCTACCCCTAGGAAGGGAAATTCTCTTCTGTAAGAGTTAATATGGGAAAAAGGTGTCTCCACTGATTCTTTATCACCAATTCTTGTTTCCCTAATAACCCCAAATTTTCAAAATCCAATTGTCATTGGGACAGAAAGTGAGGTGAAATCTTCTGAACAGGGGCACAGACAGCAAAACAAATGTTACAGGGGTGATAACCCTTCCCTATGTTATCCAAAAAGCTTAAAAATAGATTTTTGGACTGGAGCTACACTTACAAAATGTACCTGTTCCAAATTACAAACAGATTCAACTTAAGAACAAACCTACAGTCCCTGTCTTGTTTGGACCGCCTGTACACTGCTGTTCAGAGTATATAGGGCCTGGGGGCCCCATGTCTTTTCTTTTTTTTAATTTGGGTGCAGGGGTCCCCTTAATATCCATACAAGACCCAAAGGGCCTGGTAATGGGCTGGGGGGGTACCCATGCCGTTTTTCTCATTGATTTTCATCCATAATGCCAGGACCTGACATTACATTAAAGCCGCAAGCAGGCAGGAACCCTCCCTCCGATATGACGCCCTTTCTTCCCTGCCGTCTAGGGGGCACGCGCGTGCGGCATCGCTTGTGATCCGTTGCACGTGCCCGGCGGCCGCAATGTACGCCAGGCACCCGCGATTGCCCGCGATCACAGTAGGAGTGTGGATCTGTGTGTGTAAACACACAGATCCACCTCCTGTCAGAGGTGAGAACATTGTGTGTTCCCAGTACAGAGGAACACAGATTGGTCTCCTCCCCTTGTAAGTACCCTCCCCCTACAGTTAGAATCACTCAATGGGGAACATATTAACCCCTTCAGCGGCCCCTAGTGTTAACCCCCTTCCCTGCCAGTCACATTTACACAGTTTTCAGTGCAGTTTTATAGCACTAATCACTGTATAAATGTGAAAGGCCCCAAAAACGTGTCAAAAGTGTCCGATATGTCCGCCGCAATGTCACGGTCACAATAAAAATCGCAGATCACCGCCATTACTAGTAAAAAAAATTAAATAAATAAAAATGCCATAAATCTATCCCCTATTTTGTAGACGCTATAACTTTTGCGCAAACCAATCAATATACGCTTATTGCGATTTTTTTACCAAAAATATGTAGAAGAATACATATCGGTCTAAACTGAGGAAAAAAATTGTTGTTTTTTTTAAAAATTGTGATATTTATTAAATTACTAAAAAAAAGTAAAAAATATTGTGTTTTTTTCAAAATTGTCGCTCTTCTTTTGTTTATAGCGCAACAAATAAAAACCACAGAGATGATCAAATACCACCAAAATAAATTTTTGTGGGGGGAAGAAAAACATAAAGATTTCATTTGGGTTTAGTGTTGCATGACCGCGCAATTGTCATTCAAAGTGCAACAGCGCTGAAAACTAAAAATTGGTCTGGGCAGGAAGGGGGTGAAAATTCCCTGTATGGAAGTGGTTAAAATCACTGCACCCGAAAAAACGGCTGTTTTTAAAACTATTTTTTGCATTGCTACATGTCCCCTGGGGCAGGACCCGGGTCCCCAAACACTTTTTAGGACAATAACTTGCATATTAGCCTTTAAAATTCACACTTTTGATTTCTGACGTTCGAGTCCCACAGACTTTAACGGTGTTCGAAAGTTCGCACGAACTTTCGGTCCGTTCGCATGTTCTGGATGCGAACCGAATCGGGGGGTGTTTGGCTCATCCCTAATGATAACCATCAATTTTATACATGTGGCAGATCATGACTCTCTTGTCTTCCTGAACCTAGTATTATTAGCAAATATGACAGGACATATCATTAAAAAAAACCCAGCTGGGAGCTCCTACTTACATCACAAAAGTTGTCACCATCCACAATGGAAAATAAACATTCTCTTTAGTCAGTTTCAGAGATTGAGGCAGAACTGTACGAAAGATATATATTATAAAAATTATTTAGAGCAAAGCATAAGACTAAAAAACACATTATTAGAAAAGGGTAAGGTATGTCATGTTAATAAAACATTTGAAAAAAATCTACATGGGATAACATGACCCCCCCTGAAAATATAGAAGCTACTATGAATAATAATCACATTTTCACAAGTACCAGCATTGGGCAATTAAGGAAATTATAAACAAACATTGACCTATTTTACTACAGTGCTCAAAATTAAAAAGGGTCTTCCAAAAAGTGGTTTTTGAAAAAAACTACAAATATAAAAACTTTAACTGCTCCAAGTAATTTGATAGAATCAAAAATCCCTATCAGAGACATTTTGATCAAACGATCAACTTCTGTCTGACAAGTATGGCCACACATTATTGGAAATTTGGCTGGTCCATGCAGAACTGGCTGAATTTCGATCAGTGTATGGCCAGCATTCAACACACTGAGCTGTTGTCAGTGCCAGATTTAGGAGCATATAATGTGCACAGTGCGGGGGTCAAGAGTACGCAACACACAAAATGTTTGGGTCAGGAATATGTATTGTGCAGAGTGCGGGGGTCAGGAGTAGCATCCAAAAACAAATACCCCACCCCCGATTCTACCTCCCCAGCACAAATCCTCCCCGCCCCCTATACTAACTCTTTCCCCCTAAATCCCCAATCACCCCTTCTAGCACTATTTCTTTCCTGCCCCTTCCTCTTCCCCAGCACAAATTCTCTCCTCAAAACACAACTCTCCTCCCCCAAATTCCCCACAGCACAAATCCTCTCACTCCCCAAACCTTCCCCTAGTACAAATCCCCCGCACCCCATACCTATCTCCCAGCGCAAATTCTCTCCTCCCATAAATACCCCTAGCACTAATCCTCCCCCCCCAAATGTCTCCCTCCCACCACAAATCATCTCCCGCAAAAATCAATTCTCCCAGGACCTTATCCACTCCCTCCTCTTAATCTAACCTCCCAACACAAATAATATTCCCTCTAAATTCCCCCTATAGCACAAATCCTCTCACCCCACCCTAAATCCCCCCTGCCAGCACTAATTCTCCCCTCTAAATAACCCCTTCCAGTGCAAATCCCCCCCCAAATAACTCCTCTTGCACAAATCAGCGCCACAACTCCACCCTTCTAGAACAAATCCTCCTCCTCCCCCCAAACTCTGAGGATACAGCACTAACTCCCCCCCCACCAATAAATCTAGCAGTAATCATCTCCCACCCCACCCATCACAAAACCTTACCAGTACACACCCTCCAATGACAAATCATCTTATGCCAAAATTCTACCTCCACAGCACAAATCTCCCCTTAAATCCCTCTTTCTTTTTTTTATTTCTTCTTTTTATTGCAATTTCAGAATAGAAAAACAATACAGTATATTCTATATCAAAACATCCAAATAGTATCAAAACCGTATAAATTCACATCTCTCTATATACATATATGCCAAATCATATGTAGTCAAAGTAAAAAAATAGAAAAACAAAAAGAAAGTATCAACCTGTCTTGATCCTAAAATTCAGCTTACATTTTTACAAACACAAACCTTTAGCTTTAATTTCCTTCCCCTCCACTTCAAAAAAAATTAAATAAAAATTATACGAAGGGGGAGGGAAGGAAAACCAAATCAAAAGAAAGAAAAAGAAAAAAGAGAAAAAAAAAGGGGGGGGGGGAGGGAGGGAAGGAAAATAAGAAAAAAGAAAATCCTGCAAAAAATAGATATTCAGTATATCTAGTATATCGTATTCTGCCATACTTCATTTAGGAGTCTGAAAATAATTTGTAGTACAATAAAGTCATTTTAAATTCAAGCCATTTTGCCCATGTCTTGAGATGTCTCTCTCCTGGTCAGCCCCCTATTGCTGCATGTTAATTCTTCCACTAAACAGAGATCATCAACCTTCCGAAGCCCTTGAGAAATGGTAGGAATCGATTGCTTTCCCCAATAAGATGGAATTAGAGATTTACCAGCATTTAATAAATGTTGGGTTACAGATGCCCTATAAAATCCATCGTTCTACCACTAAACCTCTTACCCCTAGCACCAGTCTTATTTATTCCCTTTCCAGGTCAGTATGTTTCCCCAATACGACCCCCCCCCCTTCCCTAAATTAACAGACCTCAGACACAATGGGGCATGGTAGATTTCCTTCCTCCCAGGTTCCTCCTCATGTGGCACATCAGGGCAGGAAGAGCCTAGGGGAAGCTTCCCTGGGTTCTGTGACAGACAGTAGGAGCTGGTGGGGAGTTGAGGGGCACATGCTGATGAAGCAAGCATCTCCCAAGGTCTATACATAGACATTGTCTGCTAAGAAAATCTGCCTACCGGTTCTCCACCACAGGAATGTGCACAACAAAGATCACTGGAACTCCACCCAGGACTGGGTAGACTCTACTTCTGTTGCTGCTGCGGCAATCCTGGTCCTCCCATGTTGATTTATGTAAGACGCCACTGTGGCATCGTCTTATTGAACCTGGACAAGTTATATTCGGAACAATCAACTCTATTGATTAGCTTGCCTGTTTCATACAATTTGAAATAATGAAAAGATGTGGTTAGGACTTTAGATATGCTTTAACAGAAAATGCCAGTTTATATTATGTGGTACTTCATCCAACATGCCTGACACAATGTCAAATAATCAGTAAGTGTCAGTGCAAATATAAATAAAGACATCATTCATAATATGTGTGCAATTATGGCACATCCAGTTTGCCCAAGGCTTGGGGCTATCTAGGGACACTAAGCACATTTAATTTTGGGCTCCATTAATTTGGAGGAACTATTGATGTCCAATTACATATATACCGGTAAATGTCTAAAGTGCAAACACACTAAAATACTAAAAAGCTATCCCTTTTGGGAAATAGAATTCATTATACTCTCAAAACATTCTAGAAATAAAATTTTTTAAAAAATCATAAGAGCACATGCGTAATAATTTTATCAAACACCGAACTTGCTTGTGTGGTTCTGTGTTGGAAATAAGGTAATTTTATGAAATGTAATGAAGCGTGTACAGCCTCACTTTCCTATTACACTGCACTGCAGCTGCCTATTAATTTAGGATTCCTCCAAACACTGAAGGCTGTAATGATGGAACAACATTGCATTTATTAGGCAGATCAGACTGTCTTAACGGGCAATAACCTCTGCTTGGAATACACAAATTCAAGACAGAATAGGTGAATCTTCAATATCTTTACTAAAATGCTTATACACTACATATTCAGGAATAAAAAAATGTTAGCAACACAAGACTTCTATACCAGCCAGTGTCAGGCAACACTTTCTCTGACGTGTGGAAAATACCACAGAACACTGTGAATGACCCACACGCCTAAATGTGTGCTCTCAAGGGACAAAAAAAGCTGCTGTCCTATTTGGATTGCTCAATTATTCATTTTCTCGCAGTGTCAATATCCCTGTAGCAATGATATGCAAGAGGAATTGGCGACGACTATATATACTGTACATGGTCTGTGTAAAAAAAAAAAAGTTATAAATGCAAGAATAATGTTTTTTTTCGATGAAAAAGCAAACAATGTAATTATTTTAAGAGACAAGTACACTCATGCATACATCACAGAAAATAAAGGGAAGAAGTGTTATATTTTTAAACCTTCAACAACATAGGTTTAGCTAGATCCGGGTACCTGGGGCATGAGGTTCAGTTCTTCTTGTTGGTGTTCTCCTAGTAAATGCTCTTAATTTGAAACAGGCAGATGAGCAGACAATAATTCTCTGTGGCAAGATATTAGTACATACATACAAGATGATATAAACACTAACTGGCCCCGTTTAACCTAGAACACTGTGAATTGAGAGGTCTGCATCCGAGGCCCAAGTTTATACTTAATACATTTTAAATACATTTTAAAATATCCAAATCGTTTATTAATTGTCATAAATTGAGCTAACTGTATATTTTTCTTCCTAGAGGCATTAAAGAGCGAGAACTGTAGTTAAATCCCTACTACCTGTATTTTTTTAAAGGTCCCCAAGAGCTGTAAAAATAAAAAAAACAGTTTTGGCTGCAATCCCTCCTCTCCAGCACAATCCCACCAGTAACAATCTTCTGCCACTAGATGTTCTTATTTTTTTAAATTGGTTATAAAAGATAAAAACCATGCAAAATTGTGCACAAGTAATATAATGAGTAGCAAACACAAAACAGGATATCCTCTCTAATAAATCACAATAAAAAACAACATGAACTAAAAAGTGTCAAAAAGATAATAATAGTGAAGGTAGAAGAATAAACAATGCAGACTATTCCACAGTGAGTAGATGATTATAAGTAATCAGTCCCTTTTATAAACAGCATAACAAATCTTCTCTCTTTATCCAATATCATCAGTGAACCCGTCACCACAGTGACTGCATTGCGTACAGGACCCAGAAGTTGCTGTAATTGTTGCCGGCTTTGTGAATATATCATTATGTGTGTGATGGACCCCCTGGCACCCCGCCTGGGTGCCTCTGCCAAGTGGTGCCCCCTGCCCTCCAAACCCTTCCAGCAGACCGATAGCTAATACCAGTCCTTTACACCAAGCATCGTACACAGACAAGATGTTCAGGTAAGAACCAAAGCAAACAGGCAGAAACAATAGGTTACTTAATTAACAATGGTAGAAATACACTTACAAACACAGTAAACACAGAGCACTTTAATAAACAGATTACTGTCAGGAACCATAAAACAGACGGAGACAGAAAATGCAGTAAAAATCACACCTTTTAATAAAATGGTAAAACTGGTACAACTGGTAAACATAGCCAGGGTTTGGTAGCCAAATCAGGTAGTCAGAACAAGCCAGGAAATCAGGAAGCCAGAGTACAGGGTAGTCAGAGGCAGCAGACAGGATCAGGAACCAGAAGGGACGTCAGCCAGGCAAGTCTTCAACGGGAACACAGCAGAGGGTCACTAGATATGTTGACCAAGGCAGAGGCATTGAAAAAATGAACCAGGCAGTTTAAATAGGCAGAAGCGTCTGGCTGTGGGCTTGAATGACGAGCAGGAGATGAGCAACAGGTGAGCCCTGAAGTCCCCTCCAAAAGCCCCTGTCCCAGTTGGGTCTGCCACATTTCTCCCCCCTCAATGTCAGATTAACCAGGTTCCAGACCTTTAGCTGGTCTGGACCGGCATTAGTCGGGCAAAATGAACACCCATAGTCTGCACATGATCTCCATTTTTGGCAAAAGGGAAGTGTTGTCATTGGTAGGTGTGGGGCAGAGGTTGTGGACCCTCTGTTTGGCTGCCAACACTTTAGCTAACTTTACTGTAACAGGGCTCGGTCTGCTGCTGGGGAGAGGGGTCGGCTGCCCTGACTCCCTGGAGCAGTGAAGACACAATAGGTGCTAGACAGAGGCCAGCGGCATTCTGCCATGTTGCCAGTGCTTCAGATGGGAATCCCACATCCTTCACCCTGGCTAGCATTTGGGGAGGGAAGATGGTTTCCTCAGCTTCAAGACTGTGGATCTGCCACTGGGATGGGAGAACAACCAGCTCCTCTTCCGGGCTCTGGATCTGTTGCTGGGGAGTGTGGACAGCTTCCCCCTCTCCCGGGTCCTTGAACTTCTGCTGGGGAGAAGAGCTGGCTGCTCCATCTCCAGAACTGCTGTGGAGTGAAGACTACTTAATTTGCTCCCAAATCCTTACACTGCCCCTGAGGAGACATCTCTTGGGGACCGTTTCTCTGGCTCCTGAACTTCTGCTGCTGCTGGTGAGATAAGCCATTTGCTTCATCTCTCAGATCCCTGTCACGCTGCTGGGCAGACCCATTCCCCCATCCAAACTCATCCTGTGCAGAAACAGGTTTGTTAAGGTGCATTAACATTTGCTGCATCCACCATAATAGGTCCCCTTCCATAGCTGCCGATAGAGGTGGGCAAAGCACACTGTTACTCTGCCCCATTGCCAACACTTCAGCCAGGACTTCAGAGCTATCAGCTGGTACTTCCCAATAGTCCCAGGCAAAGGGAGCCTAGAAGCCATCTGTGGGCGATCTCCAGATCCCATTCCTGAACAGCTAGAACCTCCAACTCTTCCTGTGCTCTCAGTCTTTTCCTGCAAACGCCACTCCAGATCAATCCCAAAGTCAGGGTCCTCTGACAGCCTCCAGTACAACAGCCCTGAGCCGCCATAGCCATAGCCTTTTGTCGTGCTGTTGTCCGCTGTCCAAGGGCACACTTGGGCTACATGCCAGGGGGGGAATAATAAACCTGTAAAAAATTTCAAAACTATATTGTTGAGTTATTCCTTTAGAGTGACCGATGTAATTATTATTAAAAAGCTATTCATTTAAAGTGACCGATATAGCTTCTGTTTCTATGTGGATAAATACATTGGTCACTTTAAATGAAAAACGTATTAATAATAATTACATCAGTCACCCTTAATAAATAAATAAAACATATTGTTTTGCAATTTTTTTCAGGTTTTTAATCAATTTTTAATCTGCTGTATAGCAATCTTGATGTTTGGGACCAGCTTTAAAGTCTGTGGCCATTTTTATCTACTCAATTTCTTGCTTGAGCACCTGTGTGTCATATATTTTTATCACATGACAGCCAATTATGCTCTTATAAACACCCCCTTATGCTCAGATCTCCTATCCCCATGATTAAGCTCCAAGGGGAGGGGCAAAACACATCAGAGGCGTGGCCTGGCTGGAGTCCAAGCTGAGGCTGCCATTCATCTAACTTCATGCACACGGGTCTGCTTCACGATGTGCGGCTTACAAATCTTTTGCTTTAACTTTTTTCTATAGTCTTCTTATTAGAATGATGCCCAGTGTCATTCAACTCGAAAGACTAAGGACAGTCTCTGAGTGGCAAAGCATCATGGACCCGCCCTCCTGCAAGAGGGCTTTGCCACACACTTTGCAGTCACATACAATAATGTACAGAGGTGCTGACATCATCACGCCAGAGTCACTGTCTGCCACTACTGTAATGCTGCGTACACACGATCGGAAATTCCGCCAAGAAAAGTTCGATGTGAGCTTTTGGTCGGAAATTCCGACCGTGTGTAGGCTTCATTGGACATTTTCTGTCGGAATTTCCGACAACAAAAATTTGAGAGTTGGTTCTCAAATTTTCCGACCAGAAAAGTTCTTGTCGGAAATTCCGATCGTCTAAATGCAATTCCGACGCACAAAAAAACACGCATGCTCAGAATAAAGCAGAAGAGCCGAACTGCCTATTGAACTTCATTGATCTCAGCTTGTCGTACGTCTTGTACGTCACCACGTTCTTGACGGTCGTAATTTCCGACAACATTTGTGTGACCGTGTGTATGCAACACAAGTTTGAGCCAACATTCCGTCGGAAAAAAATCCACGGTTTTCTTGTCGGAATTTCCAATCGTGTGTACGCGGCATAAGCAAATCACTCACAGTAGAAAATTTGATGAGACAGGGGACCCTGTTCATTATGTGGATGTAACAGACTTCTGGAAAAGTATAAAAAAAATCACATGGGCAGGGGCACAATTTCCATCCATCTGTCCATCTACCCAAACGGAAAGCCATTTGCAAGCGCTAGATCCAAGATTAACAAAGACAAGCCACCATGGTAGAAAGTCACCCCCACTGCACTCAGGTTGGGTTGATGCCCAACCAAAGCCGCTATCTATCCCTGGGAATATCTTAATAGATACTGTACACCATTAAATACACCAATATAAAATCAGAGATCAATAGTTCAGCCACAAACTGGAACCCGAATCTACTCTCAGCCACAACGCAGATCGATGAGCTTAACATAACAGACAATTACTTGATTCTAAGCAGAGTAGGACCATTTAGGAGCATTAACATCTGCTCAGCTTTCCAGTCACAGAGCAGTACCATCAGCTCAACTCATCCAGCTCAGCAAATACCATCAGCTTCATCTTCCAGCAGAAAAGTACCATCAGATCCAATCTTCAGCAACAGAGTAGTATGATCAGCTCAACCCTCCAACAACAGAGCAGTAGCATCTGCTCAACAATCCCACAACGGAAAATCAGCATCAGTCAGCATTATTGTACATTGAGCTGCACATGTGCAGCCCAGCATACATTTATAGCACAGTTCTGTGCTGTAATGATGTAACTCCCATGTGCGGGAGTAATGTCACCGCTGGCTGGTCAATCAAATAGCCGCAAAGTCTGAACCCAGAAGAGAAACCAGGGGAAAAGATAGAAGTAATAGTGGCAGCAGAGAGCTCTGACACCCTGGGCCGGTGCTACCACTAGGCAAACTAGGCAGTCGCCTAGGGCGCACTGCTGCCCAGGGTGCCCAGCCACTGGTGTTCCTACTCTCTTCTCTCTGCAGCAAGCAAATAAGTCTCAGCATCAGCAGGCAGCTGATAGTGTCAGAGGCGCAGCGGCGGCGGAAGACTGTGTCTGTGTCGCAACTCCCGAATGAATGGAAGCAAGCAAACATTCATTGATGTGCACTGGTGAGGCTGCATTTGATGGGCGCTGGTGAGGCTGCATTTGATGGGCGCTGGTGAGGCTACATTGATGGGCGCTGGTGAGGCTGCATTGATGGGCGCTGGTGAGGCTGCATTTGATGGGTGCTGGTGAGGCTGCATTGATGGGTGCTGGTGAGGCTGCATTTGATGGGCGCTGGTGAGGCTGCATTGATAGGTGCATTGATGGGCGCTGGTGAGGCTGCATTGATGGGCGCTGGTGTGGCTGCATTTGATGTGCGCTGGTGAGGCTGCATTTGATGGGCGCTGGTGAGGCTACATTTGATGGGTGCTGGTGAGGCTGCATTCATGGGTGCTGGTTGGGCTGTATTGATGGGCGCTGGTGAAGCTGCATTTGATGGGTGCTGGAGAGGCTGCATTTGATAGGTGCTAGTGAGACTGCATTGATGGGCGCTGGTGAGGATGCATTTGATGGGCACTTCATTAGAAAGGTGGGGTATACATGGGCAGGGCAAATGGGGTGGAGTCATGGGTGGAGCCAAGGGGGTGGCAAAATGAGGTTTCGCCTAGGGTGTAAAACATCCTTGCACCAGCCCTGCTGACACCTCTGCATAGTGTGCTAATACGAGGTGGCATAAAGCTCCTGGGGGCCATGTGGAGGTTTAATTCCACTTTAAGTATAGAGACGTTTCAATACTTTGTTCAATAAAAAAAAAAAGTAGTGAGGCTGCATTGATGGGCGCTGGTGAGGCTGCATTTGATGGGTGCTGGTGAGGCTGCATTTGATGGGCGCTGGTGAGGCTGCATTGATAGGTGCATTGATGGGCGCTGGTGAGGCTGCATTGATGGGCGCTGGTGTGGCTGCATTTGATGTGCGCTGGTGAGGCTGCATTTCATGGGCGCTGGTGAGGCTACATTTGATGGGTGCTGGTGAGGCTGCATTGATGGGCGCTGGTGAGTCTGCATTTGATGGGTGCTGGAGAGGCTGCATTTGATAGGCGCTAGTGAGACTGCATTGATGGGCGCTGGTGAGGATGCATTTGATGGGCACTTCATTAGAAAGGTGGGGTATACATGGGCAGGGCAAATGGGGTGTAGTCAGGGGTGGAGCCAAGGGGGGTGGCAAAATGAGGTTTCGCCTAGGGTGTAAAACATCCTTGCACCAGCCCTGCTGACACCTCTGCATAGTGTGCTAATACGAGGTGGAATAAAGCTCCTGGGGGCCATGTGGAGGTTTAATTCCACTTTAAGTATAGAGACGTTTCAATACTTTGTTCAATAAAAAAAAAAAAAGTAGTGTTTTCTGCTATTACATAAAAGAAGTAAAATGCCTCCTACGTAATAACTATCAGTCTTTAAAAGCAACTTCACACCCTATATGGTTTTTTTTTAGCCTCTTCTTTTTCACTGGGGTTATCCTTAATAAACCTATTTACATACTCAGCAAATTACGCATCGTCTTGCTGTGATCCGTAGCTCTGCTGATACACACCAGTTTCTATGCCACCACCTTACTCAAGAGTAGGGATGGGCCGAACACCCCCCGGCTCCGTTCGCACCAGAACATGCGAACAGGCAAAAAATTTGTGCGAACATGCAAACCCTATTAAATTCTATGTGACACGAACATGAAAAATCAAAAGTGCTAATTTTAAAGGCTTATATGCAAGTTATTGCCATAAAAAATTTATGGGGACCCGGGTACTGCCCCAGGGAACATGTATCAATGCAAAAAAATGTTAAAGTAAAACAACAGTTTTTTCAGGAGCAGTGATTTTAATAGAGCTTAAAGTGGATGTAAACCCACTCTCATCATTGCTAAACTACTGCCATAGTGCTTAGCTCTAAGGATATACATGCCTCCTACGTGTATCCTTACCTGTCAAATATCTCCCCTTTTTCTGTTTGTAGCCCTGAAAAACTCCGGATTCTGTCAGCGGGTCTGTTGTCCGGAGCTTGGTGGGCGGAGTTGTGATGTCAGTAGACTCCCCGCCCACCTAAACACTCCCCTTGGCAACATAGATTTTCTCCTGTGTATTTCTTACACTGAATTTCTGCTGGTCTCGTGGATTATGCCCCATGATCACTTCCAGTCCAAACCCAGGAAAGTCACCACATGACTTCAGCATGCCCAATCATGCAGAGGTGTGGAGCAGCCAATCCTGGGAGAGCCGGAGAAGAAAGGAGGGCGGATATGAAGTACACAAAATGCCTCTCTCATGCTAGTGCATGAGTTAAGGAAATCACCTGTCACTCACAGCAAGGGGGGAAGAAATGGACACCTATTTCTCTGTGTCTCTGTTTTTATCTTACTGAAAAAAGATAAGAGGATTGCTCAGAGCTGCATTAATGCTTCATGGCAAGACTGGGCACAGATGACATGAAATCCTATTCTCTAAAAGGTACAAGTCTTAATTAAACCAAAAAAATTTAATATTCCTTTAAATATTGTGCTGGAGGGTTCCCTTAGTCTGCCTGTAAAGTGGCACATCTGTGGGTTGTGTTTTACAGTGCCGCAGCAAAATTTAATTTGCGGCTGCAATGTATTGCCAGCTCCCGGCAATATAGATAAAAATCAAGGAAAAAATTTTTGTGGGTCCCCCCCTCCCCAGTCCATACCAGGCCCTTTTCCCCATGCTGATGGGGACAAGGGCCTCTTCCCCACAACCCTGGCCCGGTGGTTGTGGGGGTCTGTGGGCGGAGGGCTTATCGAAATCTGCAAGCCCCCTTTGACAAGGGGGCCCCCAGATCCCGGCCTCCCTATGTGAATGGGTATTGGGTACACCAAAAAAAGTGTCAAGAAGTAAAAACCACAACAAAATGTTTTTGACAATTCCTTTATTAAAAAAAAACAAAAAGGGTCCTGCGTTGAACATCCATCGTCAATCACGCTGCCCGATGGACAAGAAAAAAAAAAGAAAATACTCCACCTCCATGGGAGGCCTCCTGGCGACTGCTGTATTTTTGCAGTGACAGCTGTTATATAGGCAAGGGAGAGGCCACCTGCTAATGTAACCGGATGACCCCGCCCCCCTCTGGCAGCACATGACATCAGAAAGGGGCGAGGTCACTAGGTTAGATCACCGGGTGGTTCCGCCCTTGCCTATATAGCAGAAGTCACAGCCAAGAGACAGCAGTCTGCGAGACACCTACCATCGAGGTGGAGCGGCAAAATTGAAGATGGATGGACATCGTGGGACACTTTATTTTTCTTTTGTAATAAAGGTATTGTCAAAAACTGTCTTTTGTGGTTTTTACTTTTTTTGGTGAATGGGTAGGGGTACAATGTACCCTATACCCATTCACATAGGGGGGCTGGTTTCTGGGGACGAGGCCGCCCCCCCCTTTCCTGGCCTGCCAGGCTGCTTGTTCAGATAAGTATCTGGTATGGATTTTGGGGGGGTCTGGCATAGATTTTAGGAGGGACCCCACACTGTTTCCTTAAAATCTATACCATCAATGTGTGTTAAATTTGGTGTTATCGCTCTCACTCTCTCATACTGGTCAGTGGAAGTTCAACATGGCACCCTGCCTTTGGACAATTATGGCTCTCGCTGTGATTGGCCAAAGCATGCAGGTAAGGTCCATGCTTTGGCCAATCATCAGACGTCAATGCACAGCGATCTTGCAGTGCATTATGGGGCATTCCGCGGCATCCTCGAATTTGCCGCGAACGCCCAATAATGTTCGCTTTCGGCGAACATCCAACGTTGGAGTCAAACTTATGGTCACGCCGTGTCCAGGATTTGATCCTGGGACCTGGTGTTCGGTGGAAGGTTTCCTATTGCCTGAATTACCAGGGAACTTGCTTTTAGGATCAAACCTGTTATGTTCTGCTACTTGAGTTTGGATGTTGGCTCCACCCTGGGACCAGCTGTTGGTAGCCATCTGATCAGTGACCCTAGAAATCATCACTTCCCCTTCCTATCTTTGCCCCATGTGTTTCTGGTTGCTGAGATTGCTTGTTCCTGACTCCGCCTCTTGGATTACCCCTTGGATTTACGCTGATCTTGTTGCCGACCCTGCCTGTTCCCGATGCTGCCTTCTGGTTGACCCCTGAGTACTGAAGCATACAAAATAAGGTAAATAAAATGTTTTACAAATTTGCTATTGTAGATTGTGGGGTGCAGGGATCTGGTATTGTAGAGATGAAAAGTGTTTGTTTATTTTGTTTTTTTAGTAAACGTCTGATTTAACTAACCACAGACGTGATGATCCATTTACACAAGTAACCATACCCAACCACAGCAACAGATCTAAGCCTTAACCGCTTAAGGCAGTATCAAACCCAAGAGCAAACATTTTTTTTATCTTGCAGGAGCTGCAAAGCAAACATCAGGGGAAGCATAGATTATTTATTAAAACAATAATAAAACACTTACATCTGGGTAAGCAGATAACAGTGTCAGGTGTTGGAGCTCTCTGAAGCCGGCGTGATCCTCTGGCCGACCGGACCGGCCATCATGCATAGATCGCGGAAGCATGGAGATTCGGAGATGGTAACAGAGCCTACTTTTGGCAGAGCAGCAAACCACGGTGATGTGTGGAAGGGCATATACAACGTGTTTCAGAGGCCCCGTCTCCTTTGTCAAGTATAGCCAATGGCAATGCAGGGGTGTTATGTATACTGGCAGCTAAAAGACGGTAAAGAGAGCGGGAAAATTAGTACAATTTAACAGGTGTGATTGGGCCAATCAGCTAGCAGGGGCCGGTTTAATGCATGACAGTTCGGGCTCGAATTTGGGGGGGAAAAGCAGAAAAAGACACAAACATTCTACAAATACAGGTGGTATTCTAATAAGTAGACCCTATAATAGTGGACAGAGTATCGATAGTGAGAAAAAAACCTTTTACAAATTAAAATATAAAGTGTATAAAAGGGGATAGCTCAGGGGAACCTGACTCAGGAAAAACAATTTGTACACACAAGGAGCCCTATCCAAAGGATGTTCATGCTGCTTTTGTGTTTGGTCGCTCCTAGATTGAGACAAAGCTAAGCACAAAAGAGAGTGGCCCAGGGAAGGAATGGGAGACAATACTGTATGCATATCAATCCAAGAAGAGGTCAGTATTAAACACAATTTAAAATGATAGGGAAAAGTGCCTAGTCACTGGGCATATAGAAGATCAATAAAAACCAAAAAGACATATGCTGTAAAATATTTGGTTTTGGGTCTTAAAACAGTAAATTTCCTTTGCTGAATAAATATAAAAAGAATGATTTTTTTGAGACAAATGAGACCTGTATGTATATTTGGTAACTAAATGATAGTGTGGACCTCCAAATCTTCATTAAGACCTTTTGGGGCCAGGGTGTTAAGGGTAAAAATTTGTAAATCTGGAGCGAGCCGTGCGAATTGTGCAGTCCACACATAGAAGGCCACAAGGGCATGATCAGCAATAAATGACAAAAGTGGTGGACCAGGTGAAGAACTTATCGATGGTATATTCCTTGCCATTCGTATCACAAAAATATTTTTTCCATTGTTGTACAAAAGGGTACATTTTGCCAAGACTTTTTTTGCACTGATACATTCCTGACATATTACAGAAAAAAGTAATTGGTTCTGAAGTGAATCTAGGGGGAGCAGGAATTTATCTGGGTGCAAATTTATTTTTGATGTTTGGGACTCTCTTATATACAAACTTAGGTTTAGTGGGAACAACAGAAGAAAGTTTGGGGTCACGAAGAAGTATGTTCCAGTGACGAGAAATAATATTTGTTTAGTTTTACAATCATAATTGGTGATAAATCTGATGTCAAAGGGGGAAGTTTGTTGTTTAGTTTAAAGGACAGTCATGGTGGCACATTCAGCTTTGCTAATAATGTCTGTATTATATCTTTTGTCAAGGAATCTTTTGGTGAGTATAGAGCTCTGGGAGTGATAATTCGATTCCAAGGTGCAATTTCTACGAAGTCTATTGAATTGACTTTTGGGAATATTATTATTGCATCTCAAATGGTGACTGCTGTTAAAATATAAGTATGAATTTCCTGAAGCCCGTTTGAAATGAGTTTTGGTTACTATGATGCCCTTGGAAGGGCTTAATTCTAAGTCTAAGAAGACCAAAGCAGTTTTATCACATGCGCGAGTGAATATTAAACCTAGGGTGTTACTATTGTAAATATAAACGAAGGGAGCTATATCTGCTAACAGGTCATGCCAGATAATCAAAATATCATCTCTGTATCTACCAAAGAATACAAGATGAGCGGTATATGGGTTGTTCCTCCAGATACAGGATTCCTCCAAAAACCCCATGATGAGGTTAGCATAACTGGGAGCGAAGGAGGATCTCATCCTACACCGACCTAACAACTAGGCTTGTGCAATTCGTTTCGTAACAAATCGAAATTCGTCCGAATTTAGCAACTTTCGGACATTCGGAAGCATTCGAATTTCCGAACAAAGCAATTACGAATAAAACCAAATCCGAAATAAATTATATCGCAAATAGCGAATGCCCGAATGTCTTCGGCATAATTTGTTATGAAAAAAGTTACGAATGTACGAATCCATTCGAAGCACAATAACACTCTGCTTTGCTCTCTGCTTCTCCCTCACCAGGCTGGATTCCCTCTCAAAATGGTGTACAGGGGCGGAGGCTATAGCCGCATGTAAAAAACGAAAGTAAAATACGAGATTTCGAATCGTTACAAATAACCGCTATGTATTTAGAAAAGTACAAATCCATTCGAAGCACATTAGGCATAATAGGCAGCGTCGTTGTGAGAGAGACACGGAAAATTACGAATCAACGAAGCCAAAAAAAGTTACGAAAGTAGGAGTTGTGTCCAGAATCAACGAAAAACTATGTACTCTACCGAAAGTACAAATTAGTCCAAACACGAAAAATCCCATCTAGCATAATTACGAACGATTACTAATCAACAGGACCGAAAAGAAACGAACCGAAACTAAACAAATTTTTCCGTTGTGCACAAGAAACTAATCGAAACTAAACTAATTTTTCCGTTGTGCGCAAGTCTACTAACAACTATCCCCGAGCCACCCCCATCCCTCCCTTTAGAATGTAAGCTCTACGAGCAGGGCCCTCCTGTACCTTTTGTATTGAACTGTACTGTAATTGTGTTGTCCCCCCTATACATTGTAAAGCGCTGCGTAAACTGTTGGCACTATATAAATCATGTATAATAATAATAATAATCTCATGGCGGTCCCCTGTATCTGGAGGAAAAACTGTTCAAGAAAGGTGAAATAATTGTGCTTCAAACTGAATTTGGTACTGTCGTGTATGAATTGGGCCTGCAAATGATGTAATAGGTGCTCTGCACCAAGAAAATGAGAGAGGGCTGCGAGGCCCACCTTGTGGCGAATGGAGGTACAGTTGTGCTCATAAGTTTACATACCCTGGCATAATTTATGATTTCTTGGCCATTTTCAAAGAACATGAATGATAACACAAAAACATTTTTTTCACTCATGGTTAGTGTTTAGCTGAAGCCATTTAGTATCAATCAACTGTGTTTACTCTTTTTAAATCATAATCACAACAGAAACTACCCAAATGACCCTGATCAAAAGTTTACATACCCTGGTGATTTTGGCCTGATAACATGCACAGAAGTTGACACAAAGAGGTTTGAATAGCTATTAAAGGTAATCATCCTTACCTGTGATCTGTTTTCTTGTAATTAGTGTGTGTGTATAAAAAGTCAATGAGTTTCTGGACTCCTGACAGACCCTTTCATCTTTAATCCAGTGCTGCACTGATGTTTCTGGATTCTGAGTCATGGGGAAAGCAAAAGGATTGTCAAAGAATCTGCGGGAAAAGGTAGTTGAACTGTATAACACAGGAAAGGGATATAAAAAGGTATCCAAGGAAATGAGAATGCCAATCGGCAGTGTTCAAACTCTGATCAAGAAGTGGAAAATTAGGGATTCTGTTGAAGCCAAACCAGGTCAGGTAGACCAACTAAAATTTCAGCCACAACTGCCAGGAAAATTGTTTCGGATGCAAATATAACCCCTCAAATAACTTCAGGTGAAATATGGGACTCTCTGAAAACATGTGGTGTGGCTGTTTCAAGATGCACAATAAGGAGGCACTTGAAGAAAGAATGGCTGCATGGTCAAGTCGCCAGAAGAAAGCCATTACTATGCAAATGCCACAAAGTATCCTGCTTACAATATGCCAAACAGCACAGAGACAAGCCTCAACCCTTCTGGCACAAAGTCATTTGGAGTGATGAGACCAAAATTTAGCTTTTTGGCCACAACCATAAACACTACATTTGGAGAGGAGTCAACAATGCCTATGATGAAAGGTACGGAGGTGGATCACTGATGTTTTGGGTTTGTGTGAGCTACAAAGGCACAGGAAATTTCATCAAAATTGATGGCAAGATGAATGCAAGGTTGTTATCAAAAAATACTGGAGGAACATTTGCATTCATCAGCCAGGAAGCTGCGCATGGGATGTACTTGGACATTCCAACATGACAATGATCCAAAACACAAGGCCAAGTCGACCTGTCATTGGTTACAGCAAAATAAAGTGAAGGTTCTGGAGTAGCCATCTCAGTCTCCTGACCTCAATATCATTGAGCCACTCTGGGGAGATCTCAAACGTGTAGTTCATGCAAGACAGCCCTAAGAATTTACAGGAACTGGAGGCTTTTTGTCAAGAGGAATGGGCAGCTTTACCATCTGAGAAGATAAAGAGCCTCATCCACAAATACCACAAAAGACTTCAAGCTGTCATTGATTTTAAAGGGGGCAATACACAGTATTAAGAACTGGGGTATGTAAACTTTTGATCAGAATTATTTGGGTAGTTTCTGTTGTGATTATTATCTAAAAATAGTAAACATAGTTGATTGATAATAAATGGCTTCAGCCAAACACTAACCATGAGTGAAATAAAAGTTTTTGTGTGATCATTCATATTCTCTGAAAAATGGAAAAGAAATCATAAATTCTGCCAGGGTATGTAAACTTATGAGCACAACTATATATAGAGACTGTACATCCAGAGATAACCAGATGTAAGAGTCTTCCCACATGTAGTCTTTAAGAGTTTCTAGAAGTTGGGGGAAGACTCTAATGTATGATGGTAAGGTCTGATTTAACGGCTTGAGAAAGATGTCTATATAGATCTAGAGTCCATTGGTAAGACTCTCCCTAGATGCAATGATGGGTCTACCAGGATTGTTGATGTGATTTTTATTGATGTTTGGATGTATATAGAAGTAGGGTGTCTTGGGGACTT
Source organism: Rana muscosa (assembly GCA_029206835.1). Lineage (NCBI taxonomy): Eukaryota > Metazoa > Chordata > Amphibia > Anura > Ranidae > Rana > Rana muscosa. The sequence goes on from CM055126.1 coordinate 134,774,452, forward strand.
CTTTCAAAAGAAATTTCTTTTTTATTGAGAATATTATTGTGCCTACCAGTATCAAAAAGATTTGTATTGGTCGAGTGGTTTGCGAGGGAATTTCCAATAGGTATTAGTATTTTCTAATAGTATGTGGTCTTGTGTAATGTAATATGACCAATTCATGACGATAATCCCTCCCCCTTTATATGCTTGTCAAACAATTATTTCAGTATTGCCAGATAAGGAATCTAATGCCAAATGTTCAAGTGTGGTGAGATTATGTTTGATTTTGGATGATGTGGGTGTGGAACAGCTTGGAAATCTCATCATAGACTAACTGGTAGAATGTGTCAATGAAGGATCCCTCAGCTTGGAGAGGGTAAAAAAACAAACTTTGGTTTAAAATTGGTATTTGAAATAGACAGTGTATCTGAAAAAGAGAGTAAAGGAAGACCTAGATCCCCAGTATCCCCTGACCAGAGGTGTTCTCTCTTTCCATGAGACATCATTGGGGAGAGTGGGGGTAACTGATGTGGAGGGTGTGGGTTCTTTGGAATTATAGAATTTTTTTAAGGTAGGAGAAAAATGTAGTTCTTTTTGTAAAATAGAGATTTCTTGAGGAGTAAGGATGTGGGAGGACAAATTGTAATTGTTTATGATATTTGGTTGGAGGTGTGATGATGTTTTATTTATTTTTGTCCCTCCTCTTCATCCCCTTCTCTTGTTCTTTTTTCCGTGCTCCGATGTGTTGGAGTAAATTCTAAAAAAGAAGAATCTTGGATGGTGAAGAAACTGGGGGGATGGGGGGCTATATCTATGTTGGTAGACTTAATGGGAAGGTGGTCAGGGTGGATGATAGATGAGACTGCAATATTATGATTGTTCTGAGAAACAGGTAAGGAAAGAGGCCACTGAACAGGATCTGCAGGAGAAATAGTGGATTGCTGAGAATCTATAGTAAGAGATGGTGGTTTATTCTCCAAAAGAGAGGTGATTGATTGCTGAGACATATGAGTTACAGATTGAGAGAATGATGGTTTAGTTTTCATTGAAGAGGTAGTTATTTGCTTGGAAGTGTGTGTCCTGGGTTGGGGTGTTCATTTGGGATGAAGAAAAGGTCTTTGGAATAAATATTTCCTCCAATGACCTATGTGCAAATTAGGCACAGGTTTTAGACTCATAAGCAAAACTGTTTGGGTTGTAAAAGGGAACGCTTAGAGCACCTGAGAGCAGCCCAGGTTAAGACTATATCTTCTTTGTAAACATAAACGTCCCTATCTATTTTATTGGTCTTTTTCTTGATGATGTTTTTTTCAGACCTATGTATTTTCTGTAACAATATTGAGTGTCAGGGAACTATCCTCAGAAGGACTAGCAGGTTCATCAATGTCCAGCAGGATCACTGGTCAACAAACGCAATGCACATGCGCGCGCGCACACGGGCAAGAACGGTCAGGAATCTACATTCTCCAGTGTGCATGCGCCGGAGCGCATGCAATACGTGAGTGACTCTAGATGCCCAGTGGCCTATTTAAAGCCTGCTGCAGCAGTCAGTAACTGCTGCAGCAGTCAGTACTGCTGCATGATCTTCAGCCTTCCTGTGTGTTCCTGACTTCCTGTCCCTACTATCTTGAATTACCGTTATCGACCCGGCTTGCCTGACCAGTCTTCTCTGTGCACGACCCTGGCTTGACCCTTGGCTTGTTCCTGTATCCTGCTCCTGTCTGCTGATCCAGTGTATGACCCCGGCTTATCCTTTGACCTGCTCCAGTGAATCTACCTTTGCTTGCTACCCTGTGTATGACTTCCGGCTTGGCTCCTGACTCCGCCTTTGGTCCTCCCTGTTGCACTACCTCATCTGGTACCTCCAAGGGATCCCTGCCAAGCAGCCTACCCTGCTCACCAGCTGATCTCCAGTGGACATCTCTTCCTCATCTCAGCTTGACGCAGCTGGCAACCCCTGCCTCTTTGAGTATAGCACTCCCTGTGCCACCTTCAGGGGGCGCTCGGCCCTTAGTCGCAAGGGAAGCCCTCCCATCACTTTGGCCTCAATTAAGGTACGTGACATTGAGGTCCAATGTTCATATAGCACAAAAGATTGATTTTTCTGTAGTTCTGTAAGGAGAGTCTGTTTGTTGGTTTGAATCTTAGCTATTTTTTTCCCTCGTTTTATAATGATTTGCATCCATTTAGTGGTGCAGAACTCGGCAATCTGAAGCCATTTTTTAAGTAGGCCTAAAACAAGAAAGTCACAATCTTTGTAAATACGTAGTGCCCTAGGGGTAATATTGAGGTCAATGTATCTGAAGAGAAAAAAAATGTCCCACCACTGTTCTATCTCTGATTTGAGGAGATCCTCCAGTTTTTTTTTTTTTTTTATGCATGTTAGACTCATAATGAGCACTGTGAGGTGGGTTAGTATGAATTGAAGTTCCGGGACTGGGGGGGTGGAGAGTGAGGGGAAAGAAAAAATATATTACTGGAATTGGGGGACAATAATTGATCTGATCTGAATTGTCTTTTAGATATGAAGGTTAAGATCTGGTCATTTATAATCAAGTAGGTATTGCAATTGATTGAGTGACTGGATGATCTGGGACAGAGAAGGAAGACAAACCAGCTGATACTAGAAACCAAAAAAAGGTAAATAGAAGGCAAGAGAAGTACAAAAAATATACATTAACCGCTTCAGATCCGGGCCATTGACAAATGACGGCCACAATGTGGATCTGAAAATCCGGGAGGACGTCAATAGACGTCCTCGGCTATTTCGGCCACTGGGGGGCGCGCGAGCGCCGCCAGCGGCACGCGCGCCCGGCGCATTACTGAGATGCCGATGCGCGTGCCTGGCGGCCGCGATGTCCGCCAGGTACCCGCGATCGGCGTGTACACAGAGCAGGGACGTGGATCTCTGTGTGTAAACACAGAGATCCATGTCCTGTCAGGGAGAGGGGACCGATGCTGTGTCCCTTGTACATACGGACACAGATCGGTCACCTCCCCCAGTCAGTCCCCTCCCCCACACAGTAGTAATCACTCCCAGGGCACACATTTAACCCCTTACTCGCCCTCTAGTGTTAACCCCTTCCCTGCCATTGTCATTTTTACAGTAACCAGTGCATTTTTATAGCACTGGTCGCTGTAAAAATGACAATGGTCCCAAAATGGTGTCAAAAGTGTCTGATGTGTCCGCCATAATGTTGCAGTCACAATAAAAATCGCTGATCGCCGCCATAACTAGTAAAAAAAAATTATTAATAAAAATGCAATAAAACTATCCCCTATTTTGTAGACGCTATAACTTTTGCGCAAACCAATCGATAAACGCTTATTGCGATTTTTTTTATCAAAAATATGTAGAAGAATACGTATCGGACTAAACTAAGGAAAAAAATATATATAAAAAAAAAATGGGATATTTATTATAGCAAAAAATAAAAAAATATTGTGTTTTTTTCAAAATCGTCGCTCTTTTTTTGTTTATAGCGCAAAAAATAAAAACCGCAGAGGTGATCAAATACCACCAAAAGAAAGCTCTATTTGTGGGAAAAAAAGGACGTCAATTTTGTTTGGGAGTTACATCGCACGACCGCGCAATTGTCATTCAAATCGTGACCGTGCTGAAAGCTGAAAATTGGCATGGGCAGGAAGGGGGTTTAAGTGCCCAGTAAGCAAGTAGTTAAAAAAAAAAAACTGTTCTATTCTAAAAAATATACACACTATGGTCTGAATGTTTAGTGACTAAGCAAGGGGGGTTATAGAATTTAACCCTCCTTCTTCCCTTTTTGGGAAAAGATTTCAACAAATGTAAATGCAAGATCTTTTGGATTTTTAGCCATAACACTCTGGCCCAAAAAGGTCACACTATCATTTAGTTACCAAATATACAGTACATACAAGTCTCACGTGTCTCTCAATAAAATCTTTCTTTTTATATTTATTTAGCAAAGGAAATTTACTGTTTTAAGACCCAACACCAAATATTTTACAGTATATGTATTTTTGGTTTTTATTTATATTTATACATCTTCTACAGTATATACCCAGTGACCGGGCACTTTACCCTATCATTTTAAATTGTGTTTATTACTGACCTCTCCTTGGTTTGATATGCATGCAGTATTGTCTCCCATTCCTTCCCTGTGCCGCTCTCTTTTGTGCTTAGCTTTGCTCAATCTAGGAGTGACCAAACACACAAGCAGCATGAAGATCCTTTGGATAGGGCTCCTTGTGTGTACAAATGTTTTTCCCGAGTCAGGTTTCCCTGAGCTTTTTCCCTATTTATACTCTTCATATTTTATTTTCAAAAGATTTTTTCTCATTATTGATACTGTGTCCACTATTACAGGGTCTACTTAGAATACCATCTGTATTTGTAATATAAAATGTGGAAAAAAGTTGCGCTACTTGGTGAACTAGTGAAAATGAGGCTGCCAGCATCAGCAAATAGACATATTGTAAAAAATAACACGTAAAAAATAAAAATGCAGCGCCTGAAATAAGTGAAAAAGGCCCAAACGCATATAGGGATATGGGCATGTGATAAACAGTGAATATGTACCGCCAATGGAAGGCCAAGGTAAATACAACTGTGTGCTCAAAAAATTAAACCATCACATGTGCATATAAAATCATATGTAAATACAATCATATGCAATATGGTAATATTAAAGTCCAATAAAGGTGCCCAGTGAATGTACTGGAAACAAGGAAAGAAAATGTATAACAAAACTTCAGTGCATTGTCCCCATTAAAGGAATCCAAAAAGCTTCAAGTTCATAGGTAGCATATGTTCACAGATCTGCAACACCCAGGGACGTGACTCCAACACCAGGGATGGGGGAAAGAAATGGATACTCTTACCCCTGAGCGTGGACACACACACCAGCGGTGGTGGGTCAATCAAGCAGAAGGTATGGATGTAGACTCCTCTGGACACGTCCTCACAGAACAGCAGCAAATGGGGTAAGCACAAAAACTCCAATCTCTCCAGAGTGATGACACAGAGCTCCAGGACATCAGCACATCAAGTATCGCGGTATCAACCATGTAAAAAGATGGAACAAAGGAGGCTCCACATAGTGCAGGATCAGATGGTAAAATAAAAATCTCATTAATTCGAAGGAAAGGGTCACGGAACATACATAGTTAAAAAATAAAAGATAAAATGATACAGGCTTCAATGCAGAGGCTTGCAAAATAGTGATCACAGGAAATGTATCAAAAATGCGGCGTAGCTATTGCTGCTCTGCCAAAAGGAGACTCTGTTACCATCTCTGAGTCTCCGTGCTTCCGCGATCTATGCATGATAGTCAGTCCGGTCAGCCAGAGGATCACGCCGGCTTCAGAGATGAGGAAGACAGAGTCTTGAAAGGACACCCTTGATAAAGTCACGTGAGAAGTGACGTAACGCGTCCAGGGGAGGAGCTTAGTGACGTTGACTTCCGGTTTACGGACGTGAACCGGAAGTGTATACTCCATTGACGTTTTTTGGCATTTTTATTTGCCTCATGGTTTTTATATCTGTTTTTAAGCTATTTTTTTTAAAATAAACACAGTTTTCTGGCTTTTATATACTTACTTCACCATGGAGTCCTTCTTGTTTTATTCCTGAAACCCTGGAGCAAGGTATACCCTAAGAAACCACGGTTGGAAGCAGTGAAAAGGTTGCAGTAATCCCTGTTTGCATACAAGAATTGGAGTTCATCATCCGGAGCAGTGGAGATCCATTAAGGCTGTATCTGACCCCTTGGGGTCCATCATTAAGGTGAGAGGCTGGTGTCAACGGGGGAGGATTGTACATTTATACCGATTCCCTACTGATTCCCTTTTGATGTGATGAGCTGGACTCCCACGCCTGTTCCTTTCCTTCTTTCCTGCTCTTGGCTGCTGATATTTTCACATTTTTTGGGAAGACTAGCACTTCATGTGTGAACTTTTCTACAATTTTTTTTTGGGACACATCAACATTTGGATGTTTTTGCATTTTTTGCACATTATGCACGTTTATTAATAGTCAACACTATTGTGTATTGATGTTTCATAGCACTTTCATTGGATTTGTTATTTATATTTTAGCACTTATATAGCACGTTTATATTTTATCATTGTTCACGGACATTTAGCGCTGCTTCACTATTCTTTTACAGAGTCTCGAATGCGAATGCCTGAAGAGGGGGTGGGGAAACCGGTCAGCTTTTATTTATTCATGCAAAAACCTTTATCCCAAAAGGAAAAAACAACTGTTTGCTATAACTGCTTATAAAGTGTGATCTGGAGTTTGGCTTCAATTTGTTTTTGTAACTAAATCTACTAATACATCTAACACTACCCTCCCCCCGAGACTGACAATGTTGTGTCTCACTAATACCGGAGGTGTGTCAGTGGCCAGATCACCATGTAAAAACAGAGGGTAAAAAGACAAAGAAACTAAAACTGATGCAGCCACCACATCTAAATATTGGCAAGCTGCAATATAATATATTTTTGGTTTTGGGTTTAATACGGCTTTAACTACTCATAACTGCAAGTAAATCTATTTGATAGCTTTTTTGCAACTATTACATCTGCTGAACCAAGAGTGCCCATATATGTGATGTCCATATGCATAAGAGGCTACTATGTTGATCTACTGACCAGGCCAAGCCTTCATTTGTATGTCTATGCAAAGGGAAAACGTGACCTGATGCCTGTGGCACTGCTTGGCTCATTAGGGTCCTTTCACATGGGGCGGATCCGTGCAGATCCGCCCCGTGAAGCTCCGCTTGCTCAGCGGGGATCGCTCCGTTGATCCCCGCTGAGCCGACGGATGACTGGGCGGTCCCTGCACACTGTGCAGGGACCGCCCTGTCAGAGCGCCGCTCTCCCCTATGGGGAATCGGATGACGACGGACCGTAGAGTCCGTTGTCATCCGATCCGCTCCGCCGACGGAAGGAAAAATAGGGTTTTCCTCCGTCACACTTTGGCGGAGCGGATGTCAGCGGACATGTCTCCGCTGACATCCGTGCTTCCATAGGGGTACATGGAGGATCCGTTTTAGGTCCGCCTAAAAAACTGACAGGCGGACCTGAACGGACCTCCGTGTGAAAGAGCCCTAAGGAAACAAAAGTGACCACATTATCACCTTATCAGAATGAACAGGCAGAACGTAAAAAAGACCTATATTCAGCCATCAATTCCCCCTTGCTGTTGCCATTGAAAAAAATGCCAGAATTCCTTAAACTTTAAATGGGGCTCTCAGGAGAAAGAGCAACAGCAAGAGATTGGCAGACCAGTAAGCATTTGACTTATGTTTGCTTCAAGGAGTCTATATTAACAGACCAATCAACATTTGACTTTAGGCTTGCTTTAAGGGGTCTAATTATAAAGATCAGCAAACTAATGTATTTTGTTTCACTGAACTTTGCTGTTATGCCCCCAAGTATTTTTCTAGTCAGTTAAAGTTCACGTGGAAAGCTGTGATGACAAAGTATAACACATTAAAAATTAGATTAATAAAGGCACTGAAGAGAAACAACTATGTTACATTGGGTAAAATAATGGTTAATGCCATGCTCACAGCGGAGTTATTTTACACCCGAGTTACGTTTAAGAGATATTTACAGTACCTATAGGTAAGCCTTATTATAGGCTTACCTATAAGTACAAACAATACATGGAAATTTACTTCCTCTTTAAGCTAAGCTACAGTAGTGTATATAAACTGGCAAAGCCCACCTATAGAATACCTTTATCTGAATTGTTTTTACTTGAAGATAGTTTGAATTTAGAGCTTTAATAAATGTGTCCCTATTTACTTTCTTTACAGCAATGAGACGGCGCTCCTCTGTCTGATGTACTCATTTTGCAGGCAATAAAGGGATCCCAATAAAAACTGGGAAATGGATAAGCTACGATGGTATGTTGTTGTTTGAAGTTGTTCCATGTTTTTGAGGTGGCAAATATGAACACCTTTTAAAGTAAACCTTTTGGACCCTAAACACTGCCCAAGCTAATATGAGTACTGAAACACAACTGCAGGATACCTACAAATATTTGTGTCGGCCAAGTCTGGTTTCAGTCCCAGGCTGTGTACAAGGCCTTTACTTCTGCCTACATACACTTTAAGACCTCCCTCCACCACTATTAAGCTGTCTCAATGCCCAGTAAGGACTGTTGAATAGAAAGGAATGCTTGTGGTTATCTTTGCAAAGAGTTTAATGTTGACTTGGGCCTGCTGAAATGAACCTGTGGCCAAGCTATGGACATTTAAGTTTAACACATTCTTTGTGAATGTGTTTGAAATCAACCATCTTTGTACCAAATTTGTCTCACTCTGTTCTATCTCCCAGCAGTAACTTGGCAGTCTTACAGACTTAAAATGTAAACAATGAGCAGGTGCACTGTGTTTACATTGGAAGGCTACCAGGTCACTGCTGTGAGAGACAATAGCATAGGATAAAGCTGCTAAGAATCTGATTACAGCACATCAGATTTCCTTTGTTAGAACTCTGAGAAGGAACAGTTTTACTGTTCCTGTACAGAGGGTAAGTAAGGGCTTGCTTTAAAGTTAATTTATTGCTTGTTAGGAATATGTAAACCTTTAAATGTCCATAGCCAGCCACAGGCTCACCCTAAAGTCCTGTAAACACCCTATGCCCAGGGCCAACCAGAGGTTTCCGGTTGTGCCATTTCCAGACAGATTCCATCTATGCAATAGGCCACAGGAAGATGGCGGTTCCGCCACTTTCATTTTCGGGGATTTCCGATTCTGACAGGTGTAGTTTGTTTGCACCACTGGCGAATACTTATAATCAGGGCCGCCATCAGGAATTTTGGGGCCCCTTACACAGCTTCAGGCATGGGCCCCCTGGAGCAGAGGAGAACCAGGGGGGGTGTCCTACCGCCGCAAATTGAGAAGCGGGGGGGCTGCCGCAAATTCAGAAGCGGGGGGGGTGCCACGAATTGAGAAGCAGGGGGTTTGGGTGCTGACGAAAACAAAAAAAAGGGGGAAGGGGGTTGTCATCCAGGGCCCTGGGGACCTCTGGGCCCCTTACAAAAAAATAAAAATAAAATAAAAATAAATTAAATAAAAAAATAAAAAAATAAAAAATTTAATAAAAAAATTAATAATAAAAAATTGTATAAAAAATAGATAAAAAAAGGGAGATTTCCATCCGGGGCCCTGGGGACCTCTGGGCCCCTTACAAATGAATAAATAAATAAATTAAATAAAAACATTTATATTAAAAAAAAATTATAATAAAAAAAAAAAGGGGGGGTTGGCATTCGGGGCCCTGGGGAACTCCGGGCCCCTGGGGACCTCTGGGCCCCTTACAAAAAAAAGGGGGGCCATCCGGGCCCCTTACAGGTGTACTGCCTGTACCCCCCTGATGGCGGCCCTGCTTATAATAATGTGAATGTTATGTCACCGGCCACTTACTTGTTCCCTAAAGATGTCCATTTGCAGATAAAATGCATTGGTCGGGCTAGGGGCCTGTGACATTCTTACGTCTGCTGGTGTACAATGGCAAAGCGATAAATGCTTTATGTACCCTGTGATACTTGTGAGTATATTTTATGTATAATAAATTCTGAGTTATTAGCTTGTTGGCGTTCATTGCAGCAGTCAATAACGCCTAGAGAATAGCAGATTACGCACATGCTAATGGCTCAGTCCCTAGGAGCAGTAATGGATAATGGCCAACAGGCCCTCTTACCAGACCCAGTGAAACAGCAGCAGTGATCCCTCTGGCTGGATGTTCACTTGCTCTAGGTTGCCCAGACCGACTCTGGTCAGTATTGTAGTACGTCTATACCCTAACAGTGGCTCAGTCTTTCTCTCTCTGGTGGTGCTGGGCAGCAGCTTGGCCCTCTCTCTGGTGGTGCTGGGCAGCATGACTATTTCTCTGGTGGTGTTGGTCAGAAGCCTGGCTCTCTTATTGGTGATGCTGGGCAGCGTTGCTTTCTCTCTGGTGGTGCTGGGTAGCAGAGTGGCTCTCTCTTTGGTGGTGCTGGGCAGCATAGCTCTCTCTATGATGATGCTGGGTAGCGTGGCTCTCTCTGGTGGGGTTAGGAAACTTGGCTCTCTATCTGGTGGTGGGGGTACAACGCAGCACTCTCTCTCAGATGGTGTGGGTACAGAATGTCTCTCTCTCTCTGGTGGTGGGGGTACAGCGCAGCACTCTCTCTCTGATGGTGTGGGTACAGAATGTCTCTCTCTCTCTAGTGGTGTGGGTACAGTGTTGTGCACTCTCTCTGGCAGTGTAGGTACAGCGTGGCTCTCTCTCTGGGGGTGCGGGTACAGCACGGTGCTCTCTCTCTGGTGGTACGAGTACAGACCGGGCAGTAAGCTGGACAACGAATCAGATGAGAGCCACTCTCTCTTCTTCTGCACTGCTGACATTAGAAAAGTGGGGAGTGGGGGAGATACACTGACAGCCCACATCTCACCTGTCCCTTGTCACAGAGCCACTGCTGTTCACTGGCGAACTGAGTAGGGAAAAGAGCCCACTGTCACACTTCACTGGTGTCACCCCTCTTGCAGGTGTCATCCGGGTCCGGTCCGCACCTCCCACACCCCAATAGCAACACCACTGGATCCTTGAAATCTGGTAAGGATGTGACACTTTCGACTATTTGGTGGTCCAGGAGCACTACATGTGGAGTTTTTTGCACACATAATTTATATTTAAATTAGACTGCCCCTTGGGACCATAATTGGACACTGGGAGTGGATTTTTTGAGTTTATTTTTTATCTTTTTTTTATAGACTTTACCTTTTGGTTTTGTCACATTACTTGGTTTAATATGTTGATTTTTGTGGATTTTTTTTAATGTTGGATAATACTTCATGCATTTTATTATTTGGATAAAGTGTTACACTTTTTGTTTATTATTATAGGGGTTTGCGCACCTTTTTATATAATAGTATTTGTAACTTCATGTATGTGGAATATTAAGTGCCGCATTACGAGCATAAGAATATTGGGGTTTAAATGTTTTTGACCTGACAAGCTCACTATACAGTAATACCTCGGATTGCGAGTAACGCGGTTAAAGAGCGTTTGGCAATACGAGCCATAATTTTTTCTGACTCGTTTGCTCGCAAAACGAGCAGGATTCAAGCCCCTGCAGTGTGCAGTACCGCATTTGGCCAGACGTGCGGGGACGCTGGTGACATTCAAAGCCGCTCGGATGCACTCGGAGCCACTTGGAAACACTCTGTTCCAGAGTGTTTCTGAGCCACTCTGAGCGTTTCCGGGTGCATCCAAGCGGCTGTGAGCGGTTTCTGAGTTTCTCCAGCGCCCCCCCCCCCACCTCTGGCCCTATGCGGTACTGCATACAATAGAAGTCACTGTGGAACAAATTATCTGAGTTTCCATTGACGTCTATGGGGAAACTCGCTTTGATATACAAGTGCTTTGGATTACAAGCATTCTTCTTGAACAAATTATGCTTGTAATCCAAGGTACCACTGTATATCCATACTCAGATGCTGGTGCATGCCATTGCCTTATCATTTATTCTCCCAATATTCTGGTAAATCATTTCCCTGTGCAGAGATTTTAGCTTGTGGGACAATAATCTAAGTGCACATGTTTTGGTGGAAGCACGCACCGCTCACATCATTCACTGTTACAATGCTGATCTTTAAAAAAAAATGTCTGTATCACTTGTTGCCACACTCAAACAGCAATGTAATAAAGTTTGCACAACAGTAGCTCTTCACGGAGGCAAAGTTCCCTTTTTTCTAGCCAGAGCATTAAGAAATTTAGCTTCATTATTTTTAAATATAATTTTAACGAAAAGAAAAGTGGTGCAGGAAATACTTACAGAAAAGATATTACAAAACAGACATAGGCACCAATAAAAATAAAAGGGTTTTCAAAGTGAAAAAAACTTAGAAGGAGACCACCTGGTCTTTGGTGCAGTAAAATTTGGATTGCTTGCCAAGTCCAATCTGTTATACTCTAGTAGAGTCACTGGTTTTCAGAATTGTGACTCACGATATGTCAAACAAGAGCTCTGTTCTAAAATTGACATAGCTCTGCAATACAGCACAGCCCTGTCTGGCATTACAGGAGCCAATTTTTCTCATTTTTTTGCTGGAGTTAGGTATCACTCACAGGTCTTGTCCCTCCTTCCAGTCTATGGCTGGACTGCTTGCATTAAAATTACATTTAATGATCTATAAATGAATACAGAGCACACATTTGCGTGTTTTGTATTTGACTGAAGCTAAGCTTGAAGTAATCAGTATTTATGTTGCATCCCTTTTTTGTAAATCTAGACCAATTTAAGCTTTTTCAAAATATACCCCATGCCGCGTACACACGATCGGAATTTCCGACAACAAAACCGTGTTTTTTTTTTCCGACTGATTTTTGCTCAGACTTGTCTTGCATACACACGGTCACACAAATGTTGTCGGAAATTCCGATCACCAAAAACGCAGTGACGTACAACACTACAACGAGCCAAGAAAAATAAAGTTCAATGATTCTGAGCATGCGTCAAATTGATTTCGAGCATGCGTAGGATTTTTGTACATCGGAATTGGATACACACAGTCGGAATTTCCGACAAGAACTTTTGTTGTCGGAAAAATTGAGAACCAGCTCTTAATCATTTGTTGTCGGAAATTCCGACAGCAAATGTCCGATGAAGCCTACACACGGTCGGAATATCCAACCAAAAGCTCACATCGAACATTTGTTTTCGGAAATTCAGATCGTGTGTACAGATAAGTGTGTGTTTTGCTGTACAGTCTACACAATAGAACAGTAGGGGAGATTGCTGTACTAACATCAGATTGTTAGTACAGTGGCTCCGACCAGCGCTGTCATTTTTTTTTCATTCAGCCCACTGGGTTGACTGAAACAAAAACTAGCAGTGTGTACTAGGCTTTAGTACCATCCATCTAATGCAGATATTTTTAGTCCAAAATATATTATATAACAAAAGTATTAGATATGTTTCCAATCTGGAGTAAGCTGATAGACATTCCACATTTTGTTATGCATAGTTGTCTGCAAATAGTACGAATTACTGAAAAAATAGGATTGCTGAACATTATGTCTTGCATTGTTGTCTGCAAGCAGCATCATTGACTGTACACTGCAAAAAATAGTGAAAAAACATTTTATTAAGCAGGGAAACATAATGGGTGCCTCTTTTTATTTATTTTTTCCATTACAACATGCAGGGCACATTTCCAAAGGCAAACATATAGATTATTTTCACAACACACATAAGAATTATTTCCTATATAAAATGCAAGGGCAGATTATCTCCATCAACCGTGTAGCTTTGAAGATACAGCATTTGTAAAGGAAGGTCAAAGTTCATTGTGTTTCACCATTAAAGTCAATGTACATATCTAAAGTCCTAAGCCTCAGGTTATCTGCAATAGATGGAGCATGGACAGCCCAGGCACATCTGTTATTCCAAGTTTTAGGACTGTGTGGAATGGTTTATTTAAAAGGTACCAATTAAGACATGTTCTTCAGTAAAATGTACAACGAATGGTCAGCCCGCAGGCTTGTGATTGACTGTGCCTGCTAATTAATTCTTTACCAGAGACTGCAGCTTTAGACATGTTAACCTTTTGGGTGCCTTTGGGGCTTAGAAATCCACACATTTATGACCTTTCTAGTATGACATCATTAAATGATATAGCAATATAGTTACTTAAACTGGTCATTTTTTTAAATAAAATAACATAAGAATTGCGACAACTACAGGTTTTAGAAAACATGAAATAGTACAGTGTAAAAGCCAAAAAGAGGGACTAAAGCCTCGTACACACGATCGGATTTCCATCGGACAAATCCGTAGGATAATCCGACAAGACACATTTGTTGTCGGACAGTTTTAAAGCATGCTATCCCACATTTGTTGTCGTAAATTCTGACAACAATTGTCTGATGAAGCATACAAACGGTCGGATTTTCCGACAAAACCCTGCCATCACACATTTGTTGTCGGAAAATCTGATCGTGAGTACGAGCCTTAAGAGTTTGTACCCTTACTGACACTAATAATGAGAATGGACAACTGAAATATGTTTCCCATTCATGCAGTGTATCACTTGTTTTTATGGTGAGGATAGATCATTTGGATATGCTTGGCTTTCTTTGGCAATGTAACTCCAGCCTTAGAAAACCACTGAAACAACGGACACCAATACAGCAGACCAGGATGTAACTCCAGATATCACAGATAGGGTGACCACATTTCCAAACTACCATTCAGGGACACCCTCCCTTCCCAAATATCAGCTTGTGCTGTAACGAATCACAGCACAGTGATTGGAAACAAGAGGCAGGATTTATGATTTCTCCAATCACAAGCAGAGGGTGGGGATTGTGCTCCTCCAGGCATTCCCAGCCAGGAAAAGTACTGTCAGTGAGTAAAGCAGTGGTGTGGCCGCCCTTTTTTTGGGGCATCAGATTGGCCCGGGGGGTGGCTGTGTCTGTTTCATTCTGGGACACTGTATTGTCCTGGAATTAATGTGCCCGGGACAGACCTGCAAAATGTGGGACTGTCCCGGGCAATCCGGGACACGTGGTCACCCTAATCACAGATACACAGTAAATTCCACATAAAAGCATTTCTTTAAACTTCAATGCCTTTAAAATGCCTTTAGAGTGGTCTAAAAGTCATTGGAAATACCTTGATTTTTTATTTTTCAAAATCATCCACTGATGCAAAATAGCCTCCTGATAATCTATCACAGCTCATTCTGCTTTATATTTGATGTGCCCTGCAACCAAGAATCAGTGTCGATGGGCTTTTTTTCTCTTCAGAAATGCTTCTCCCTCTCATACAAATCTAAGGTACATTTCACACTGGTGGCAGTCTGCCAGCGGATTATCTGTCCGCTGATCCCCACTGAGCAGACGGATGACAGGTCTGTGTCCGCTCTGCTGATGAAGAGCAGACACTGACACAGCCTGCTGTTCTCTATTGGGCTGTTGGATGGAAATGGACCTCCTGTACGTTTCCATTCGAGTGTCATCTGATCCGATCCACCGGAGGGACGGGGAACGGAACCCCATCTGTCAGGATCGGATCGGATGCTACATGTCCGCTAACATTCTCCGCTCCATAGAGAGCAATGAATGGTGCAATCGGGTCCACCTGAAAAACTGACAACTGCTTCAAACTGGTAGGGTACATGGACAGTCCTGATATTAAGGTGAATCATTGAGATGGCCAAACTTACCTTTTTAGTTCTTTTTTTTTTTTTTTAGGCTTATCCACCCACTATCTTTTCTTAGTAATCTAGAGAGCATAGAACATGCCTGCTTGTGATGGTGGAACAATCTCTGCAGGGCTGGCTGTTGCTTTCTTTCTTTTACAGAAATCCTGGTGTAAAAAAAAAAAAAAAACATTATTAAGAATTTCCTTTACAACCTTCAATGAGATTTAAATCTGCCTTAGAAATTTGTGGGTGTAACCAAGTAATGGTGGGAAATACTCATGTAAATGTTATAGTGATATCATTGAGGCTGCCAGTGTGTCCTTGGCTCTCTCAGCCTATATAAGGAGTTCCCAGTGCCCCCCGTGAGCTTTCAGTGTGTTTCCATATAAGCCCTGTTTCATCCTACCAAGAAGTAAGAACTGTTATCCAACACTCATGGGAAAGTACTGTACAGTTCCATCAAAGAGCAGGAAGAAGACTTAGAGATGAGCCGTAACACTGTGTGCAGTAATAAAAAGGGTAGTGTTCCTCTAAATATGCTGTCCTGTATCACTACACACTGTAACTTGATGTATGTTGCATTAGGAGGGGTGCTGCTGAGCCTGAGCCCCCTCCTACAGTCCAGCGTACCTCTGCGTACATCTGCCACCTCACTCCCAGTGACAGAATGGGGGTTCTGCTGTGCACTTAGCGCAGACCTCATACACACACTTGTTTACCCATGTGACCAGGTCATGGACCCCCTTGCTACCAGAGAATCCATCACCTTTACCAGGTACCACGCCTAATGACTGGTTGCGTTGTGACTTGAAGTAGTGCTTGATTACCCATAGCAACTACACGGCTCCTCTTGCTTAACTTGCCAAGTAGACCTTTTGTAGCAGTAGAGCTTCATACCCTACATGTGCCTCACTGACCCAGGTTCTTTTGATACACCAGAACCAACATGCACCCCTTAAATAACTTCAGACCAGGCTCAGAACTGTTGAAACAAGTTTACTGAAATACTTTGTAGTACAGTCCAACATAAACGTAACATCATAATGTCCCTAACTACCTCTAGCTGGTTGCCCAGGCATACCTTAGAAAGTGTGACAGCAGGAAGGTAAAGTCACCTGGTTGCATCCAGGGGGGTAGATATATTTCGCCCAGATTCAGGCTTTACGCCGACTTATACAACTAGGTGGAGAGTTGTATAAGGCTAGTGGGCTCATGGATGACTCATACCTCTAGGGAGAGTGTGGGGCGTCGTACAGACAGGGAGTTGATGAGGCCAGCTGAAGCTTGTCAGCTCATTTAGGCCTCTATAAAAACTCCCAGATTCATTAGGTGTTTGTTCATGCCTGGAACCAGACCTGTGTGGACTGTCTAGGGAGAGTGAACCCCTGTGCGGTGAGACAAAGCCTGTGTGGCTATTTGCTTGGACATTTAAAACCAGGGACTTAGGGACTAGGACAGCACTAGGCTGATCCCAGTTGTTAGTTAGGAAACCTGTATGTTTAGTCAGAGGTCAAGTTGACCAGGATTTATTTTGTTTATGTTTCTTTTGCTTTGCTGTGTTTTGTCACTGTAAATAGAAAATAAACCGCACCTTTTTGATTTTGAAAACCACAACCTCCGTTTGCTGGGCCTGTTTTTGTGTGGGGAGCCCATCTCGGGGGTCACACACACTCGCTGCCGAGCTAACCCCCTCACAGTTGGTGGAGAACCAGTGGCAGTTTTTTTTTTAAGCCAGCATGGAGGAGATACTGAAGCAGCTGGCTCTAGCAAATGCCAATCAACAGCAGACAAATGCAGGTTTGCAAAAGAACTTCGCAGCCCAGCAGCAAGCTCATCAACAGAGCCTTGCAGCCCAGCAGCAGACAAACGCAACTTTGCAACAGAGTCTGGAGGCTCAGCAACAAGCCCAGCAGCAATCTGAGGCCCGCTTCATAGACCTGTTGCAGAAGCAAGAGCAGAGACTACAACAACAGATGGAAGCAGTAATGCAGCAACGTCCGCAGACCAGTGAGGAAAGCCGTCCCACTAATACCGCGTCCTTTGGGGTGAGTCGTTTATTGACAAAAATGACTGGAGAGGATGATCCAGAGGTATTTTTGACCACATTTGAAAGGACCGCTGAAAGAGAAAAGTGGCCTGAGGAGCAGTGGGCTGGACTGGTGGCTCCTCTGTTAACTGGTGAATCGCAGAAAGCTTACTATGACCTAGAGCCTAACCAAGCAAAAGACTATGTGATGCTAAAAGCTGAAATATTGGCAAGGCTGGGTGTCACCCAGGCTGTCCGGGCTCAGCGTGTGCATAACTGGACTTTCCAGCTTGGAAAACCCCCCAGGTCTCAAATGTATGATCTCATTCACCTGAGCAGAAAGTGGCTACAGCCAGAGACTTTGTCCGCACCAAAGATTGTGGAACGTGTTGTAATGGATCGGTTTTTGAGAGCTCTTCCTACTGCCATCCAAAAGTGGGTAAGCCATGGAGACCCAGAGACGGCCGATGGTCTTGTGGATCGTGTGGAGAAATACTTGGCTACAGAGAACCTGACGGCCTCTTCCAGAGACACTCGGACTTTCCACCCTAAGACCAGACCATCCCCAGGGGCGGATAAGAGGATTCCAAGGGGTGAGGGTGGAGAGAGTGAGAGGGTGGGAGCTCTACCCCAAGTTTGGCGAGAACAGCCTGGGAAATCAGCGGCTCAAGAGGCCGCAAGAAGGATCGTTTGCTACCACTGCCGGCAAGCGGGACATATTGCAGCCAATTGCCCGGTTGTGGAGGAACCCATGCAGTGTGACTTTCTGACGGGCAGACGTCAGTCGCTGTGTGCGACAGTCGCATGCACTGCCATTCGAGGAACTGAGAAACATTTATGCAAAATGTGTGTTAATGGTAGAAATGTTGTGGTATTGTTGGATTCAGGTAGCCTTGTGACCCTGATAAAGGCTGAGTTAGTTAAAACAGAGGTCTCTGGGAATAGCAAGGTAGCTGTTATTTGTGTGCATGGGGACACCCGAGAGTATCCAGTGACTACAGTGTGTTTCGAGACCCCCAAAGGTACCCTCTCTCATCCAGTGGGCTTAGTATCTCAGTTACCGCATGACGCCATTGTGGGAAGGGATTTTCCGAAGTTCTGGGAACTGTGGGATGATCCTGAGCCCCCCACTGGTGCCCCTATGTACCAGGAATGTGATAGCCAGAACTCCCCTGAGAGTGGTGAGGACTCTCCGGAATTTCCCTTATCAGTATTGGCAGGGGAGACTCAAGAAACTGGAGAGGAGCCCACCTCCTCAGACGAAAACCTACCGTCTGTGGAGTTTTCTGATCTTGAGGTTCACAGGGAAAACTTTGCCACAGAACAGTTGAAAGACCCCGCCCTAATAAAGGCACGGGAAAACGTAGTGAAAATAGATGGCGAGTTAGTGAACCCAGATAATACCTGCACTTACCCATACTTCAGCGTAGAGAAGGACCTACTGTATCGGGTGGCAAAAAGGGCAGAAGAAACCGTTGAGCAGCTTGTGGTGCCCAAACCTTACAGGAAGTTGGTGTTGGAGTTGGCCCATGGGCATATTCTTGGAGGTCATCTGGGGACAGAGAAAACCCGAGAGAGGGTATTACAGAGATTCTATTGGCCGGGGGTGATGAAGGACATAGAAAATTATTGTTCCTCCTGCCCTGTGTGTCAGAGGTCGGCCCCGATGCCACATTTCCGTAGCCCGCTGGTCCCTCTACCCATCATTGAGGTCCCGTTTGAGAGGATCGCCATGGATTTGGTAGGTCCTATAATCAAGTCCGCTAGGGGGCACCAGTACATATTAGTTATAATGGACTATGCCACCCGTTATCCAGAAGCGATCCCTCTCCGAAATACCTCGGCCAAAACCATAGCCAAAGAGCTATCTCTTGTGTTTAGCCGGGTGGGTATTTGTAAAGAACTGCTTACGGACCAAGGTACACCCTTTATGTCCCGGGTTATGAAGGAGCTGTGTAAATTGTTCAAAGTGACGCAATTACGTACATCTGTGTATCACCCCCAAACCGATGGGCTGGTTGAAAGGTTCAACAAAACCCTAAAACAAATGTTGAAGAAAGTGGTGGATAGAGATGGAAAGGATTGGGACTGTCTACTTCCTTATCTGATGTTTGCTATTAGGGAGGTGCCCCAATCCTCTACGGGATTCTCCCCCTTTGAGTTACTGTATGGGAGACACCCAAGAGGGCTGTTGGATATTGCCAAGGAAACGTGGGAAAGTGAGAGTTCTCCCCACAGGAGTGTGATTGAGCATGTCGCCCTGATGCAAGACCGAATTGCACAGGTAATGCCCATCGTGAAGGAACATTTGGCCCAAGCGCAGTTAGCACAGCAGAGAGTGTACAACCGTGGAGCCAAGACCCGTACCTTTTCCCCGGGGGATAGGATACTGGTACTTGTCCCTACGGTTGAAAGTAAATTCCTTGCCAAATGGCAAGGCCCCTACGAGATAATGGAAAAAGTGAGCGAAGTGAATTACAAGGTCAGACAACCAGGAAGGCGAAAGCCCGAACAGATCTATCACGTTAATCTGTTGAAAGCCTGGAGGGATAGAGAGTCCCTAGTCACAGACACTTGGTCACCAGCTCAAACTGGTTGCGTGATTCCTGAGGTTGGAATAGCAGCCACCTTGTCACAACCCCAACAACAGGAGGTTAAGGAGTTTGTGCTTCGCAACAAGGAGGTATTCTCTGAGCTGCCGGGACAAACATCTGGGGTAGAGCATGACATCATTACCCCGCCCGGTGAAAGGGTGAAGTTAAAACCCTATCGGATCCCAGAGGCCCGACGGGAGGCAATACGGGAGGAAGTACAGAAAATGCTGAACTTAGGGGTGATAGAGGAGTCCCAAAGTGATTGGTCTAGTCCCATTGTGTTGGTGCCTAAACCGGATGGGAGCTGGCGATTTTGTAACGATTTTCGTCAGTTGAACAAAGTTACAAAATTTGACACCTACCCCATGCCACGTATAGATGAGTTGATCGACCGGCTGGGAACAGCCCGATACATGACGACTCTTGACCTCACAAAAGGGTATTGGCAAATCCCCCTGGCCAAGTCGGCCAAAGAGAAAACCGCATTTGTAACCCCAGACGGGGCGTTCCAATATAAAAGAATGCCGTTCGGGTTACAGAATGCGCCGGCCACATTCCAGCGGAAAATGGACCAGATGCTGAGGCCCCATCGGAAGTATGCTGCGGCTTACCTGGATGACATAATTGTCCATAGCACAGATTGGGCCTCACATCTGCCAAAAGTGCAAGCAGTCCTGGACTCTGTTCGGGAAGCGGGGTTTACGGCTAACCCCAAGAAGTGTACCATTGGGCAGGAGGAGGCCAAATATCTTGGGTACACCATTGGGAGGGGAGTAATAAAACCCCAACTCAACAAAGTCGAGGCCATCCAGAGTTGGCCACGTCCCAACAGCAAGAAGCAGGTACGAGCCTTTCTGGGAATCGCTGGGTATTATCGGCGATTCATTCCCCACTTTGCTTCTAAGGCTGTGCCCCTAACTAACCTGACGAAGGGGAAAGGGTCGGTCATGATTAAATGGACCCCCGAGGCTGAGGCAGCATTCCAATTCTTGAAACAAGCCTTATGTAGCCAGCCAGTGTTGTACTCACCCGACTTCTCTAAAGACTTTGTCGTACAAAGTGATGCGTCAGATGTGGGGTTAGGAGCAGTATTGTCCCAGGTCTGGAACGGGGAAGAGCACCCAGTCATTTACCTCAGCAGGAAGTTGAAGTCCCATGAGGTAAATTACGCCACCGTTGAAAAGGAGTGTTTAGCGGTGAAGTGGGCTCTAGATTCCCTTCGGTACTACCTGCTAGGTAGGCACTTTGACATGGTTACGGATCACGCTCCGTTAAAGTGGATGGCTCAAAACAAGGAAACAAATAGAAGAGTGAATAGGTGGTTCCTGGCCCTCCAGGAATTCAACTTCACAGTAAAGCATCGCCCTGGCGTTCAAATGGGGAATGTGGATGCTTTGTCTCGAGTACATGAATGCCTGATTGCTGGTGTTCCAACCCCGAGGTTAAAACAAGAGGGGGGGGTATGTGACAGCAGGAAGGTAAAGTCACCTGGTTGCATCCAGGGGGGTAGATATATTTCGCCCAGATTCAGGCTTTACGCCGACTTATACAACTAGGTGGAGAGTTGTATAAGGCTAGTGGGCTCATGGATGACTCATACCTCTAGGGAGAGTGTGGGGCGTCGTACAGACAGGGAGTTGATGAGGCCAGCTGAAGCTTGTCAGCTCATTTAGGCCTCTATAAAAACTCCCAGATTCATTAGGTGTTTGTTCATGCCTGGAACCAGACCTGTGTGGACTGTCTAGGGAGAGTGAACCCCTGTGCGGTGAGACAAAGCCTGTGTGGCTATTTGCTTGGACATTTAAAACCAGGGACTTAGGGACTAGGACAGCACTAGGCTGATCCCAGTTGTTAGTTAGGAAACCTGTATGTTTAGTCAGAGGTCAAGTTGACCAGGATTTATTTTGTTTATGTTTCTTTTGCTTTGCTGTGTTTTGTCACTGTAAATAGAAAATAAACCGCACCTTTTTGATTTTGAAAACCACAACCTCCGTTTGCTGGGCCTGTTTTTGTGTGGGGAGCCCATCTCGGGGGTCACACACACCCGCTGCCGAGCTAACCCCCTCACAAAAGGTATTAGTCCATATGGATATATGGATGTTCTCCAGGTTTTGGCTGTTATCCAGAACCCCGGTGTCTCGAACGGACTGCAAGGTGCCGCAGTCCTTCTCCACAGCAGTTATGGCTGGCATGTCCTTTCCGATGTGGCCTGTCCAAACGCCCCTGAACCCAGCATTCCCACATATTTATATTACTCGTACTGTAGGTAGTCTGGATCCAAAAAGCCCATGAACTATAGCTCATACATTAACAGCCCCCCCCCCCCCAGCCTGGGCCAGCCACTAACTGAACTAACATTTCTGTAGACCTGCCTGCAACTGCTTTATTGTACTTTTCCTTTTTAACAAGTAATAAAAAACTATATTACCAAACTTATTGGGATGCCTGCCTTTACACGCACATGAAATAGGCATCCCAGTCTTAGTCTGTAGGGTTCAATATTGAGTTGACCCACCCTTTGCCGCTGTAACAGCTTCAACTCTTCTGGGAAGCCTGTCCACAAGGTTTAGGAGTGTGTCTATCCTTCCAGAAGAGCATTTGTGAGAAGGCCTGGCTTGCAGTCTCCGCTCTAATTCATCCCAAAGGTGTTCTATCGGGTTGAGGTCAGGATTCTGTGCAGACCAATCAAGTTCCTCCACCCCAAACTTGGTCATCCATGTCTTTCTGAACCTTGCTTTGTGCACTGGTCCAAATCATTTGGTGGAGAAGGGATTATGGTGTGGGGTTGTTTTTCAGGGGTTGGGTTTGGCCCCTTAGTTCCAGTATAGGGAACTATTAAAGGAACACTAAAGGTTCCCGTTTTTTTTTAAAATAACAAACAGTTTATACTTACCTCCACTGTGCAGCTCGTTTTGCACACAGTGGCCCCGATCCTGGTCTTCTGGGGTCCCTCGGCGGCTGTCTCGGCTCCTCCCCGCAAGGACTCCACACCATAATGTGAGCGAGCGAGCATGGTGTGGAGTTACTGCGGGCGCGCTCCCGTGATACAGCGGCGACCATAGCCGCTGACTGTATCACTCGGTCCCGCCCCCGGCGCGCCGCATCATTGGATGTGATTTACAGCAGCGCCAGCCAATGGCTGCGCTGCTTTCAATCCATCCACAGTAGCCAATCAACGGCCAGGCACAGGAACTCGGAGGATGACGGGAGCGAGCGCGGGACTTTCGAGGGGCCAGGTAAGTAAAACGGGGGCTCAGGGGGGGCCGGTATTGTCGAATGTACAAAAAACATGTACCTTTACAACCCCTTTAATGCGTCAGCATACCAAGACATTTCAGACAATTCCATGCTCCGAACATTGTGGGAACAGTTTAGGGATGGCCCCTTCCTGTTCCAACATGACTCTGCACCAGTGCACAAACAAGGTCCAAAAAGACATGAATGAGCGAGTTTGGGGTGGAAAAACTTGACTGGCCTGCATAGAGTCCTGACCTCAACCCGACAGAACACCTTTGGGATGAATTAGAGCGGAGACTGCGAGCCAGACCTTCCTGTCTACATCAGTGCCCGACCTCACAAATGCACTTCTGGAAGAATGGTCAAACATTCCCATAGACACACTCCTAATCCTTGTGGACAGCCTTCCCAGAAGAGTTGAAGCTGTTATAGCTGCAAATGGTGCGCCAACTCCATATTGAACCCTATGGACCAAGACTGGGATCCTATTAAAATTAACGTGCATGTAAAGGCAGGTGTCCCAATACTTTTGGTAATATAGTGTCGTTTTTACAGCTCCTATTGGATTTGTATTATTCTTTTGCATTCAGCGTTCAGAAAAAAATGTACAACTAGTAAAAAAATACAACTAGTATGTTTTGCTATACATTCCATACCCTCCAGCAACAAGACCATTTATTTACATATACTGTATATACTCGAGTATAAGCCGAGATTTTCAGCACATTTTTTTGTGCTGAAAATGCCCCCCTTGGTCTATACTCGAGTCACCTTTTTTGCGCCTAAGCTCCCGGAATTTGGGGACCCGGCCGTAGGTCCCCTGGACCCCAAACTTGGCAAAAATGTAGCCTCACTCTTCCTCTACTAGTGTGCAAAGATTGTTGTCCGGGGGACCTACGGCCGGGGAGCACCGATTTTTTAAAGCCGGGCACCCCTTCAATAGACTCCCATGTTAAACGGTAATTTCTCTGGTAAATTTGGGGAACCGGTATCGGGCGGTTGTAGGTCCCCTGGACCCGAAACTTGGCACACATGTAGCCTCACTCTTCTTCTACAAGTGTGCAAAGTTTTTGGCGGGGGGACCTACGGCCGGGGAGCACCGATTTTTCAAAGCCGGGCACCCCTTCAATAGACACCCATGTTAAACGGTAATTTCTCTGGTAAATTTGGGGGCCCGGTACTGGGTGGTTGTACGTCCCCTGGACCCAAAACTTGGCACACATGTAGCCTCACTCTTCCTCTACAAGTGTGCAAAGTTTTTGGCGGGGGGACCTACAGCCGGGGAGCACCAATTTTTCAAAGCCGGGCACCCCTTCCATAGACTCCCATGTTAAACGTCAGTCTAGTCATGGGCACAGTGAGGCTTGGGCACAGTGAGGCATGGGCACAGTGAGGCATGCACATGGACACAGTGAGGCATGGGCACAGTGAGGCATGGACACAGTGAGGCATGCACATGGACACAGTGAGGCAAAGTGAGGCACAGTGAAGCATGCAGATGGACACCCTAGGCTTATACTTGAGTCAATACGTTTTCCCAGTTTTTTGTGGTAAAATTAGGTGCCTCTGCTTATATTCGGGTCGGCTTATACTCAAGTATATACAGTACTTGATTTTCTAATAATAATAATAATAAAAATGGAAAACAGAATGTTGTCAAACCACCCTGAAAGCTAATCCAACATTTCCCTTTATACATTAGAAAAACTATAGGTAGGGCAATGACAATACCAGTACTTTTAAGTAGGTTGAGTGGGGGGATACCTGCTTTCCAGGCAGTATATGGTTCCTGAATGTAATAGAGGAAACTGGCACTGAAGATGGATGAATCCAGGAACGGATGGTGTGCCTTTTTAAATCTTGACAGATTACCCCTTTTAACTTTTGACATATTAATCCAACCGTATGGGTTTTGGGCAGTTAGATCCCCAGGTTTGCTTTGTTTTCCAGATTTTACTGTAATGCTGTGTCTATTACACCCTTTCCCCTAATTTACAATTATCTTTAGAAAAGAGCAGTGGTTTTTCCCTTTGCTTTTCTCTGATTGTCCGTTTTATATATTCTCCATGAAATGTGATATGTGCTCTTAGATTTAGATATGACATTATTAAATAGTTGCTATCTAATAGAATACGGATGGATATATGCTGAAAATAATTATGTATGTATTTGCAAAGAAAAAAAATTATCTAAGAGATATGATTGTGAAAGCTTAGGTACCCATGGAAATATTTACTATTTTAAAACTATTTATTAAATCCACTGATTCACAAATGAGTATTTATGTGAAGTTTTATAATGCGATCAAATGCAATTAATTTAGTAAGCCACAATTGGGGGTTGGCTACAGTCATGATTCTTGATCTATTTAGGATTCCAAATAAGTTTCCAAATGATAACCTCTTGCTTGTTGCATTTCTTCTTAGTTTGGCACCACACATCACGTCCCTGTTGAATTCTCCACATGATTCTTTCTCTAAACTCATTTTTCTCAATGTGCTGCTGTCACTTGATGCACAGTTCACCCTCGTCCTTTTTCAGGATCGGTAATAACTCCACCAGACATCTCCTCTTCACTGTCACACAAAAGCTAATCCTAACAAACCACTAGAAACTGTCCTGGGCACCTACAGAGCAAGCGTCCAGCTGCTGCCCAGGAATTCACCAGTGTACTTACTGAGGAATTATATGCATCTATTCAGCTGAAGCAATCTGTACTCATATTTAGCTTCGATTTTCCACCAAGGATATCAGAAATTAAATATGCAAATTCACCTGTGAAGAATAGCTCTGCCATGGACCTGCACTGTTCTACTATAAATTGTCATTAACCGCTGCTTTGTAAAACCATCAGTCATGCAGTATTAAAAATGTATGCCATGCCAGCTGAGTGGTTCTGCTTTTTAATGTTTAAAAAGAATGTTGTTCAAGTGGTTCTCACATCCTCATTTTAAAATACTGTATACTTTATCTAAATCTAGGAATTAGAGTGGCCCTAGATGACGTGCATGTACCTGTCTGAGAATGATGTCGCATTCAGGAAAGGCTTCTAAAGCCTCGTACACACGACCGGTTTTCTCGGCAAGAAAACTGCTGGGAGAGCTTTTTGCAGAGAAAACCGTTTGTGTGTATGGTTTCTCGGCAGCCGGGAATCTCGATGAGAAAAATAGAGAACCTGCTCTCTATTTTTCTCGTTGGGATTCTTGGCAGAGTGTTTCCTGCCGAGATACCCGGTCGTCCTTATGCTTGCTTTAAACACAAAACCCAACTCCTGTCAAAGATATTTTAGGAGTAGGAAAAGGATATAATCTATGTTAGGTTTTTATTGGTGTCTGTGGCTCCACTGGGGAGATCCCTCCTCGTGTTTATGTGGAGCTGTTGGTTGAGGGGAAGCGCCGTCCTTCTTGTACAGGGCCCGGGCTCTATCAGTTAAGCAGGGTAGAGGGGGCAGAGAGGGGACTCTTTAAATAGCTTTGAGCGCATGGACAGTAGTTCCAGGGGACAGAGAGGGGGGCTATTTACTATATTTTGGGGGACCAGTAGAAGTATCCTCCATGCCATGGTTCCCCACAATAAAAGTTCAGGCCTCTTCTATATCAGATATGTAATTGTTGGGATCTGTAGAAAAGAAGATTACTCTGCCTAGGTCAGTAAATGAGTAAATGTCCCCCCTTTATCCCCAGCCTCAGCTGCTGAACTGATGGGGCCCAGGCCGTAGTGTGCTATGGGGGGGGGGGTTTCAGACACCTGTAGGGTTGAGCGGACCCGAACTGTAAAGTTCAGGTCCGTACCGAACTTTTGGGTTTTTGGGTCCCGGACCCGAACCCGAGCAATTTCCCGTGCTTAGAACTGTCCCTGCACAAAGTGTCATTTCTGAAGGGAAAAAAGTCATTTAAAACTGACTCGCGGCTATAATGAATTGTCGGCTCCCGGCAATACATAGAAAATTCATTGATTAAAAAAAAAAAAAAAAGTGTGGGGGTTCCCCCAAATTCAATTACCACGCCATTCAGGTCTGGTATGGATATTAAGGGAAAACCTGCCGCAAATTAAAAAAAAATGCTTGCGGTTCCCCCCAAATATCCATACCAGGCCCTTTAGGTCTGGTATGGATTTTAAGGGAACTCCACCCGAAATTTAAAAAAATAAATGGCGTGGAGTACCCCCAAAAATCCAGACCAGACCCTTTATCCGAGCACGCAACCTGGCAGGCTGCAGGAAAAGAGGGGGGGACGAGAGAGCACCCCCCCTCCTGAACCGTACCAGGCCACATGCCCTCAACATGGGGAGGATGTCCCCATGTTGATGGGGACAAGGGCTTCATCCCCACAACCCTTTCCCCGTGGTTGTGGGAGTCTGCGGGCGGGGGGCTTATCGGAATATGGAAGACCCCTTTAACAAAGGGGACCCCCAGATCCCGGCCCCCCTCTATGTGAATTGGTAATGGGGTACCCCTACCATTTCACAAAGAAAGTGTAAAAAAAAAAAAAAAAAATACACAGACACCGTTGGGAAAGTCCTTTATTAAAAAAAAAAAAAAAAAACATTCCAGCGATGAAATCCAGTGTCCCACGGCGATCCGATGTCCGGCGCTGTCCACACGAAATGTCATTGGCTGAGCCTGAGCGGACCTGATGGGGAACTTCCTCCGCAGTGTAATAAATGAATAGACCGCCCCTTCTAAAGTTCCCCATCCAATGACGTAGGCGGGGTCAGACATACGAGGGGGCGGACCTGATGGGGAACTTCCTCCACAGTTTTATACATGAATAGAACCGCCCCTTCTCACGTTCTGCATCAGGTCCTCAGCCTTATACCTACATCATTGGCTGAGCGGACCTGATGCAGAACGTGAGAAGGGGCGGTTCTATTCATGTATAAAACTGTGGAGGAAGTTCCCCATCAGGTCCGCCCCCTCGTATGTCTGACCCCGCCTACGTCATTGGATGAGCGGACCTGATGGGGAACTTCCTCCGCAGTCTAATAAATGAATAGACCCGCCCCTTCTCACGTTCCGCATCAGGTCCTCAGCCTTACACCTACGTCATTGGCTGAGCCTGAGCGGACCTGATGGGGAACTTCCTCCGCAGTTTAATAAATGAATAGACCCGCCCCTTATAAAGTTCCCCATCAGGTCCGCTCAGCCAATGACGTAGGTGTAAGGCTGAGGACCTGATGCGGAACGTGAGAAGGGGCGGGTCTATTCATTTATTATACTGCGGGGAACTTTAGAAGGGGCGGTCTATTCATTTATTACACTGCAGAGGAAGTTCCCCATCAGGTCCGCTCAGGCTCAGCCAATGACATTTCGTGTGGACAGCGCCGGACATCGGATCGCCGTGGGACACTGGATTTCATCGCTGGAATGTTGTTTTTTTTTTGTGTTTTTTTAATAAAGGACTTTCCCAGTGGTGTCTGTGTATTTTTTTTTTTTTTTTTTTACACTTTCTTTGTGAAATGGTAGGGGTACAATGTACGCCATTACCAATTCACAAAAGGGGGTACCCTTTGTTAAAGGGGTCTTCCAGATTCCGATAAGCCCCCTGCCCGCAGACCCCCACAACCACCGGGCAAGGGTTGTGGGAATGAGGCCCTTGTCCCCATCAACATGGGGACATCCTCCCCATGTTGAGGGCATGTGGCCTGGTACGGTTCAGGAGGGAGGGGGGGCGCTCTCTCATCTCCCCCTCTTTTCCTGCGGCCTGCCAGGTTGCGTGCTTGGATAAAGGGTCTGGTCTGGATTTTTGGGGGAACTCCATTTTTTATTTTTTTTGGGGTGGAGTTCCCCTTAAAATCCATACCAGATCTGATGGGCCTGGTAATTGAATTTGGGGGAACCCCCATGCATTTTTTTTTTTATCAATGACTTTTCTATGTATTGCCGGGAGCCAACAATTCATTATAGCCGCGAATAGTCCTCAGAAGTTCGGGTCCCTATTGACTTCAATGGGGTTCGGGTTCGGGCTCAAACTTTTTTCCAAAGTTCGGCCGAACCAGTCGAACCCGAACATCCATCCAACTCTAGCCACCTGACATGTTTATTTTTTGTTTTGCTGTCAGACAAGCATAAGCAGTGCTGTGATGTAGTCAAAAGATGTGTATTTCCCGTCCAGTGATGAGATTTAAATAGCCCTGTGATACAGAACAACCAAGTGAAAGACCACATTTATTCTGTTAATGTTATAGACCAGGTCCCCAACCCCGGAAGGTCCCCAACCCCCGGATCGCAGGCCAGTACCAGGCCGTGGCCTGTCAGATGCTGGGTCGTACTGGCTCCTATCCCTTTAGCTACTGCGTATGTGCCGTCCCAGTGAATTAATCAGGGAAAGCATGCCGGGCGCCGAGCCAAAGATTATTCCCCTGAAAGCACACACAAATGTCAGGCAACAACTAACAGTGCCGATCACGCGGCGTCACACAGGGGGATGCAGGATTTTATGGGTGGGACAGTGCCAATCCCCAGGGACACACAGGCGGGGGGGGTACTGCTCTCCTCTGCTCACCTCTGCTCATACACTGCACAGAGAAAACTGCATCTGGTAGCCAGTGACAGTGGCAAGCGATGGTGGCAAGTGACACGCTGCATATGGTGGCAAGCGATAGTGGCAAGTGACATGCTGCATCTGGTGGCAGGTGATAGTGGCAAGTGACACGCTGCATCTAATGGCAGGCGAAGGTGGCAAATGACACGCTCCATCTGATGGCAGGTGGAGGTGGCAAGTGACACACTGCATCTGATTGTAGACGAAGGTGGCAAGTGACACACTGCATCTGGGGGCAAGCGACAGTGGCAAGTGACTAGCTGCATCTGGTGGCAAGCGATGGTGGCAAGCGACAGTGGCAAGTGACTAGCTGCGACGGGTGGCAAGCAATGGTGGCAAGTGACACGCTGCATCTGGTTGGAGGCAAAGGTGGCAAGTGGCACTCTGCATCTGGTGGCAAGTGAAGGTGGCAAGTGACACGCTGCATCTGGTGGCAAGTGACACGCTGCATCTGGTGGCAGGTGAAGGTGGCACGTGATGGTGGTAAGTGACACTCTGCATCTGGTGGCAAGTGGCATGCTGCATCTGGTGGTTGATGAAGGTGGCAAGTGACGGTGGTAAGTGACACGCTGCATCTGGTGGTGATGGTGGCAAGTGACACGTTGCATCTGGTGGCAGGCGAAGGTGGCAAGTGATGGTGGCAAGTGACACGCTGCATCTGGTGGCAGGTGATGATGGCAAGGGACAAGCTGCATCTGTTAGCAGGCGAATGTGGTAAGTGATGTGCCAGGCGATGGTGGCAAGTGACAAGCTGCATCTGGTGACAGGCAAAGGTGGCAAGTGATGGGGCAAATGATTTGTTGCATGTGGTGGCAGGCGACAGTGGCAACTGGCAAGTGATGGTGGCTAGTGACAAACTGCATCTGGTGGCAGGCAATGGTGGCAAGCAACAAGCTGCATCTGGTGGCAGACGAAGGTGACAAGTGACACGCTGCATCTGGTGGCAAGTGACACACTGCACCTGGTGCCAGGCAATGATGGCAAGTGACAAGCTGCATCTGGTGGCAGGCAAAGGTGGGAAGTGATGGGGGCAAGTGACTCGCTGCATATGGTGGCAGGCGAAGGTGGCAAGTGACAAGCTCAGGCATCCCACTGATTCTGCATTATGGTTAGTTAAACTATTTAATTATATATGACAATAAAATAGTGGAAATAATGCGTTGCAATCACTTATGGTGGCAAGTGACTAGCTGCGTGTGTTGGCAAGCGATGGTGGCAAGTGACATGCTGCATCTGGTGGCAGGCAAAGGTGGCAAGTGGAACGCTGCATCTGGTGGCAGGTGAAGCAGGGAATTGAAGGTGGTAAGTGATATGCTGCATCTGATGGCAAGTGACGGTGACAAGTGAGTAGCTGCATCTGGTGGCAAGCGATGGTGGCAAGCGGCAGTGGCAAGTGACAGGCTGCATCTGGTGGCAAGCAACTGTGGCAAGAAACACACTGCATTTGGTGGCAGACAAAGGTGACAAGTGGCACGATGCATCTGGTGGCAGGTGAAGGTGGCAAGTGATGGTCATAAGTGACACGCTGCATCTGGTGGTAAGCGATGGTGGCAAGTGACACACTGCATCTGGTCGCAGGCAAACGTGGAAAGTGATGGTGGCAAGTGAAACTCTGCATCTGGTGGCAGGTGAAGGTGGAAAGTGATGGTGCCAGGCGATGGTGGCAAGAGACAAGTTGCATCTGGTGGCAGGCGATGGTGGAAAGTGATGGGGGCAAATGACATGCTGCATGTGGTGGCAGGCGACGGTGGCAACTGGCAAGTGATGGTGGCTAGTGACAAACTGCATCTTGTGGCAGGCGAAGGTGGGAAGTGACAAGCTCAGGCATCCCACTGACAGCATTATGATGAGTTAAACTATTTTATTATATATGACAATGTAATACTAGAAATAATAATGCGCTGCAATCATTGATGACCAGCCATTCCCCGACAAACACAGCCATCAATCCCTGTAGACACGAGCATCCTCTGCCCCCACCCCCCGGTCCTTGGAAAAAATGTCGTCCATGAAACCACTCCCCATTGGCAAAAAGGTTAGGGACTGCTGTTATAGACTGCAGAAGAAATACAGTGGTGGTGGGGTCATCTTTCACCCCTCAGCCTGTTGACTTGACAGTGAAGGAGTAGCAACAGATTGAAGAGGCCATCCCTGTGCTCACCCTGCTATATCCTCCTCCTCCTAAATTAGTCAAACTTCACTGGCAGGATCAATGGGAACTTGTGCAAGTTTGCAGGGAGCTAAAGAGAAAACTGTATGTCCAGCTGCACATTTAATTATGTGCTGCAGCACATAGGGTTTTTTGAGGGAGGCCAAAATTCTATTTTAAAATCTACTGCTCCCCTACTACCCTGTTTACCTTCTGGAATCTACCAAAATGACTGTTTAAATTACATCTATAGACTGCATTACAGCTGGGTATCTATTTAATAAGGCCGTATGTGAAAAAAAAACAAAAAAAAAACACATTTATATACCCTTTTCACTGTTCTCAATTAGAGTTGAGCGGACACCTGGATGTTCAGGTTCGGCCGAACTTCGGAAAAAAGTTTGAGTTCGGGACCAAACTTGACCCGAACTTGACCCAGAACCCAAACCCCATTGAAGTCAATGGGGACCCGAACTTCTGAGGACTATTCGCGCTTGTTTCCCGTGCTTAGAACTGTCCCTGCACAAAGTGTGGTTTCTGAAGGAAAAAAAGTCATTTAAAACTCACTCGCGGCTATAATGAGTTGTCGGCTCCCAGCAATACATAGAAAAGTCATTGATAAAAAAAATAAAAAAAATGCGCGGGGGTTCCCCCAAATTCAATTACCAGGCCCTTCAGGTCTGGTATGGATTTTAAGGGGAACTCCACCCCAAATGAAAAAAAAAATGGCGTGGAGTTCCCCCAAAAATCCAGACCAGACCCTTTATCCGAGCACGCAACCTGGCAGGCCGCAGGAAAAGAGGGGGGACGAGAGAGCGCCCGCCCCCTCCTGAACTGTACCAGGCCACATGCCCTCAACATGGGGAGGATGTCCCCATGTTGATGGGGACAAGGGCCTCATCCCCACAACCCTTGCCCGGTGGTTGTGAGGGTCTGTGGGCAGGGGGCTTATCGGAATATGGAAGACCCCTTTAACAAAGGGGACCCCCAGATCCTGGCCCCCCCATGTGAATTGGTAATGGGGTGCATTGTACCCCTACCATTTCACAAAGAAAGTGTAAAAAATTGTAAAAAAAATACACAGACACCGTTGGGAAGGTCCTTTATTAAAAATTTTAAAATTTTAAAAAACAGGTGTGAATGCAGCCTTAGGGAGAGTTGTTATGAGAAAAGATCCTCCCCAAACAGATTAATGTGTTAAATTTGTAGGTAAATCAGAGTACAAAAACCTTTGCTAAGTGGAAGGATAGGTGTAATAATAAAGTTGGCAGTGCCTCCACCCAGGACAGGACCTCTTTGAACAGATGGTATTTCCTTTCTATAAAATTAACCAGTAATCTAATCAGTGTAATTGATAGACTAGGAACTACTTCAATCAGATTATATTATTAAACATAAGCATATAGTATGGACCAGTATGGATATAATACAAGCTTTATATAAGAAAGAATATTAATACTAATAAGTCCAATGTACAAACAGGTATTATTAGCAAGGGGCCCAACAAGAGTGCTGGTGGATATGTTAGGGCAGATATACTCAGGTAAATATAGTTATTTAAAATGAGACCTCTAGTTGAATATTGCAGCAAAGCTTAATTGCAGGGGCCCCTGAGGATGATCGTGATGCAGCACCCATCTTTGTGTTGGAGATCTAAAGGCAAGGCTAGTGGAGATGGGGAGATCCTTCAACCATTGTCGAACCAACCAGCCTTAAATGCAGCTTCTCACTGGCAGAAACCATTGTGTGGCACTGGAACTTAAAATCTGCCTATTTATTCTGCCTCTTAGTCCCTAGTAGTTTCTAATCTGTCATGCAACTGGACCTCTAACTGCAAGAAGTTGCCATTGCAAGCTTAACATAGATCTAGTCTATGCTGATTATTAAGCCCTGAGCTAAGACTTGCTATAGAATCTCAGACCAAAAGGGACAGGGTTAACGAAAGTAACAGCCGCTTCATGCTCTATTGTAATAAATAGGTTCACCTACTTATATACTGAAGGGTAACCACTACATATATACAGTAGCTTTCTGGCACTTGTGGATGTGAAATAATAACAATAGGACAGGCATACGTCTGTCACAAGGATGGTCAAGATCAAGAAGTAATGGGCAGCTACAGTTAAAAAGCCAAAACACAGCAACATTTACCTGAAAGTCTCTGCTTCTGGTCTGGATACAATTCAATAGCAGCTTCTGTATTTGCACATGTGGCCTCCAAAAAAACTCTCTATCTACTTCCTTCCTCTGGGTTTTTTTAACCCAGCCTCTCACAGACAGGAAGCGCATACATAAATAATTGTGCAACATTAAAAGGACAGGTATTGACAAATACAGACAGTAGAGGGCAATAGATCCCTACACAAGTTAACATAGGAACACCTTGCAGATAGAACAAAACTTCCCAAGATGCTGAACAAAGTGAAATCTTGCAAGCTGGGACCACAATAAAGACACTAAAGGGTTGTGAAACTACCGGTATGAGGGATTTTACAGATCTGGGGCCAAACTATGTATCTGCACAGGGCCCTCTGCAGTCTATGTCCACCACTAGCAGACTTGATCTTCTAAGTACATTGTACATACACAAAATGTGTATTTCTCTTCTCGAGAGCACATCCCTGCATTCTGCTTTAATATATATATATATATATATATATATATATAAATATATATATGCCTTTCATAAACAAAAAAAAAACGTAAAAGAGAAGTATGGGAATTTTTTTTTAGAATCATACTTACCTAGGTGGATGCAGCATCGGTCCCCTGCCGGCTCGAAAGGCTGAGAACCGAGCGATCAAACACCACTGATCGTTCGGTTCTCAGGGCTTCGTGAGCAAAAGGATGGTGACTGTCAATCAGCGGCTTTCTGCTCTGCCCCCCCCCCCACGCTCATTGGAGTGCTGGGCTGTGGAGAGGGCAGGAATGGCCGGCTTAGGCTTTCTAAGAGGCTGAGCCGTGTGCCGGTCCGGACATGTGGGTGGATCCTGACCATATGGTCGCAATCTTTCCCGAGCCTGGACTGGCACTGTGACGTCAGCCGAGAGCGGGCTTTAGACTGCTGTCTGCTGAAAACGAGTCACAGAAGTGCAGAACGATCTGCGCTCCTGTGATCCACAGGAGAAGTAGAGCCAAACGAGCTTTGGCTGTACTTCTCCTTTAAAAATTAACCTAGGTAAATATTTTTTTTTGTACAGTTAACTAAATACAAAGAAATAATATAAAAGGAGACAAGCATAAAGTGAACTGTGAAATGAAAGGTATATTGGACTATCCCATGCTACAGATCTTATTCTGTGTGCTGCAGATATTAACAATATGAATTATGAAGAACTACATTTTGATTTCATTCCCCTCATGCACATCAGCTACCAGCAAGTTGATTTTTGACCTCTAAAAACTGAAATGGTTAATGTGGGCGGTAAATCCTCAGAGACCACGAACAAAGATAGAATTGAATTCAGTGTGCAACACAATAAAAATACTCATTGTGTCATTGTGCCAGAGGCAGGAGGCATCAGGGTGACAAATCAGTTATAAGGTTTTCATCAGACATAAATCAAAAAACGCTCAGGAAACCCATAACCAAAGGGGCTACTCTAGGGGGGGGGGTCTATCACTGCCAAGAGCCTCTCTATGCAATACAAGGAGATGGCAGACACCTTACTAGGCACCCTAAGTGTGACAATGACATACATGCAGGACAAATAAAATGATGACACATCTGCCACACTGCAGAATGTCATTAACCAATTCTTTGCAACAAAATTACACTAAAGGAGGAGGAAAATTTCTGCTGCTAGGAATCTGAGTCATATGGGCTGAACATAATTATTGTACCATGGTTAATGCTTCTACTTACATTTTCAAGGTAATTTTAGTATGTAAAACCAATGTTGTAACAATATTAAATTACATATGAAACTCAAAATGCTCATTCCTGGATGAGGAAATTAACCAATGCCATCAGGTTTTAGAAAAGTTTCTCAATCTTATTAGATTACAAACCAATGATGTGGTTTCCCGGGTCCCATTAATAAAACAGCAGTACACAAAGGTTTATAGTGCTCTAATATATATAATCTCTTGTTATTTCACAGCTTGTGAGAACCCTCTGTACCCTTCTTGGTCCCTTAGTATCACTAGAAATAAATATATTACCTATTATCCTTTATTTTATTTTATTTTAGTTCTAACATGTGTTCGACCCATGTAAATGCCAACCCTGCAAATTGAGTGTGAATAAACCCTGAGGGGATTGTCTAAAGCAAATGTAAGGCCTGAAAATGAATATAGTTCATAGAGCTAGTAAAAACACACACCTACAAAACACTACTTCTCTGCATTTTTTACACTCCAATAAGCATGTTTGGTTAATGGACTTTGTGCCTAAAAATAAGCATCTAGCTTTGTACGGTCTGCAAGAACAGGCTTGGTAAGAAAGTACTCCCTTCCCTTATAACATTACATTGAATTAGATAAAACAAATCACTGCTTCAGAGCCACCTGCCTGGGCACCTGGGTATTAGTCATATATAGGTAATTAGTATGTACAGCAGTGCCACGATAATTGCTAACCTTGGCACAAAAAAGGCACGTACAGTCCTTTTTATACATTGTATTTTATGGTCAGGGCTAAAAGTGATTATAAAGAGGAAGTGAAATAATAATAAAAAAAAAATGCTAGGAGTCTGAGATTTTACCAGCAATTTATTTTATTTATTTACACTTCTTACAAGTTGTGTGCAGTGTTTGGTATTTGAAGGATGCAGAAAAATTTAACCTAGTTCTGGTATATTGCAACCTCATCACACATGCATAGGAAATCCATAACTACTGGCAATCGAATTGGCAAATAAAGAAAGTCAAAGCACCAACAACAAGAGAAGCACTGGAGAAGATGGCATTAGTAGCGATGGAACTCTGGACTCTTTTTAATCAGGCAAATTAAAAATATTGCATACTAAAGCCTCGTACACACGGTCGGACTTCCATCTGACTTTTCCGTGGATTTTTGTCCGAACGGAGTTGGTTGGGAACACCCATAGCATACACACACTCGGACTTTTCTGCAAACTTTCTTAAAACTTCTTACAACATCACATGTTTTTTCTGCTCTTTTCTGATCTTTACTGCCACCCTTTTTGTCAACTTCTGCTATTGTTGGTTGATTTTAACATTAGTTGTTAAAGGCCGATGGTTATCTGTACACACGGTCGGACTTTGCTCCATCGGACTTTTGTTGGGCAAAAGTTTGTCCGTTTGCAGACCCAACTTTTGTCCGATGAAATCCAAAACCAAACGAAAAAAGTTTGTCCGATGGAGCGTACACACGGTCGGATTGTTGGTCCAACTTGCTTAAAACGAAGTTTGTTGGGCAAAAGTCCGACCGTGTGTACGGGGCTTTAGACTTATGTCCAGCCAAGCTCCCATCTGGACCCAAGTCTGCCCCCTCAAATAATCTCTCTATTAACCACTTGCCTACAGGGCACTTTCAACCCTTTCAACTCCTTCAACCCCTTCCTGCCCAAGCCATTTTTCAGCTTTCAGCGCTGTCACACTTTGAAAGACAATTGCGCGGTCATACAACACTGTACCCAAACAAATTGTTTACCATTTTCTTCACACAAATAGAGCTTTCTTTTGGTAGTATTTAATCACTGCTGGGATTTTTTATTCAATATAACACAAATGACGGCGCAAAAAGAAAAGGAACAGGAAACTCACTGATAGATTAAGGGAGCAAGAGGATTACCTGATATGTAATGTATAATAAATCGCACATTATGCAATACCTAAAAATATGGAGGAATTACAGTATCAATTAAAAACTTAATAAAAAAAAAAAAATAATTCTCAATTCTCTAAAGGAAATTGTCAATAAGGGAATAAGAGTCCATGTGATAATGATGTTCTTGATGACATATGCACCATTGGCAGCACTTGAAGAGTGAAGTGAACTCTATATGCAATAAGGGAAAAAGAAACAATGCGCCTACTAAGTGTAGTATGTTGGTATTGATTTATTATAAAAGTAAAATTACAGCCAAATGGCTACTCACAGGATAAAAATGAAGTACTGGCATAGACAGATATCAATGGTTGTCTGCGGGGGGTGTGTGTCACTCCGTTCATCTGTAGTCTTATGGCAGTGAAGAGCTGCTCCGGTGTTAGGATCACACAGAATGGTGTAGTTGGAGCGATGGATAGATGGTGGACGAGCGGTAGATGGCGTGGTAAAGCTCGTTGCTGTCCTAGGTGTAGGAAGTGGATACACCACGGCGTGCGGTTCACGCTGGAGCGCAGCTGACTGTGGCGACAGGATGTGACGTCAATGGCAGACTCTGGTTGATGACGCGTTTCAATGCTTCCGCATTTTCCTCGGATCTGATTGGCACAAGGGACTGTCGGTCTTATATGCGTTCCAAGAAGCGGAACCATGGATGGAATGTCCTATTGAGCCTGCGCTATGTACTAATAACATCCGGAAGATGCAATATAGTATACGTAGGGAAATTTATACACAAGACTAGAACGTTTTAAGCGGTCATATAAGTTATTTTACCTGCGATGTTTTTTAGAGTCATTCGGAGAATATATTGATATATTAATAACATATAATATATAAGAAGAAAATAATACATAAGGCTTGGTTTTTTTTTTTTAAAACGTATATGAGCAGAAGGGTGGCTCAAAGACTATAAATTTAAGATATACAATATAAAAATTAAAATAAAGAGTTATAATATAACGTTTGGAAGACTTAACCCTATGATAGAGGTGCCCATGGAATATTAATATATCACAACATATGTGACGTGCATATATCTATTATTTGATACCAAATGATGCAATACCAATGATGTCCATATCAGTTTAACCGAAATGGAGATATTGATATCTGCATCTTTATGTTATGAAGCTAGAGATAAAATTAATTGATTAATAATAGGTAATGAACTAAAAATGACGTAGTTAGTGCATAATTATCCCAAAATATGGTAAGTGGATAAAATTCAAAGTACAGGAGCGCATGTATGCAAATGTATATATGCATGCGCATCCACGCCTGTATTCTTATATGTGTGGGTATGGTGCTCACAATGAAAAAAATCCCATCAGAGGAGACTTATGTATGTAGGATAACAGGTAATATAAAGATTAATATAAAGGTTATTATACAAATACTGAAAAGAATGATACATATACATACAGAACATAATCAGTAAGGAGAAAATGGATGAAAAAATTAATGAAAGAGAAGGAACTGGGGAGATAGAGAAGGAACTGGGGAGATAGAGACGCATGTAGACACACACACACACACACACAAGCATGTATGTGTATGTGTGTACATACGTCTCCCATCATTACATAACCGTATTAACCTCGATCTCCTCGTTGAGTCCGAAGGGCGTGAGAGTGTTCAGGATATATATCCAATATGTCTCCTGTTTGCACAGATGTTGGAATCTCTCCGCTAGTGTATATTTGTCGGGTATGGATTCTAAGATCCATACCCGAAGTGCAGGAATGTCCTTAGGATGGTGGATATTGAAGTGTCTGGACACGCTGTATTGTGGACTGCCATCTTTTATTGCTCGGCGATGTTCACCGAATCTGGCTCGTAATGTACGTATGGTTCTGCCCACGTACAATAGACCACATGGGCAGGATATACAGTAGATGACATACATGGTTGAGCAGTAGTAAAACGAAGTAAGAGTGTAAATTTTGTTGTTGGCTGAATAGTTTTTTTGACCATGGTCAACATGGGAACAGGTAAGACATAAAGCCTTCTTACATCTATACATACCCACTAGGGGTATTAATGTTAATTGTCTAGATGTGATAGATTTGTCATTAGATTTCATTTTGCTAGGTGCAATTTTGCCTTTTATATTAGGAGCCCTACGATATGTAAATTTGGGATGTGGGGGAAGTGATTTTGTCAAATGGGGATCTTGTTGTAAAATAGACCAATGTTTATGAAAAATACTTTCCATTTTTTTATGACTATGGTGGTATTGTGTAATGAACCTCATAACCGGGTGTCTGTTTGGGCTTGTCTACCATACTGTCTGTACAGTAAGCTAAACAAGCATTATCTACGAGATGTGGTGGGTAACCTTTATCAATAAATTTTGTTTTTAGTGGTATACTCTGTGTTACATAATCATCCAATCTGGTGCAATTTCGTCTGAGACGATGAAATTGACTTTTTGGGATATTTTGAATCCATTTGGGATGATGGCAGCTGGTGTAGTGTAGGAAAGAATTTCCTGCTGTGGGTTTCGTATAGCTTTTGGTTGTTATGTCTTTACTGATGTGGGATAAATCCAGGTCTAAAAAGCATATAGATGAGGTATTCGATTCTGAAGTGAAGGAGAGTCCATATGGGTTGGCATTACAATAGGAGACAAAGCTTTGGATAAGGTTGATAGGGCTGTCCCAGATGATTATGATATCATCTATATGTCTTCTATAAAAGATGAGATGCATGATGAATGGATTATTGGCCCAAATGTATTTTTCCTCCCAGTACCCCATTGTTAGGTTGGCATAACTGGGAGCAAAATTGACGACCATTGCAGTGCCCTGTTTTTGACAATAGTATGTACCCTCAAATAGGAAATAGTTGTGTTCTAAACAAAAACGGGTGGCTTGAAGTATAAAATCTATTTGGTGTGTGTTGAGATAGGAGTCTTTTTCAAGGAAGTGAGTGACAGCTTGCATACCTATATCATGAGGGATGGATGTATATAGGGAACAGACGTCTAGGGAGATCCATTGGTAAGTGGGTTCCCATGTGTAAGGACGCAGTTGTTCTATTAGATCTGTTCCGTCTCTAATATAGGAGGGTAAGGCCTGAGCTAGGGGTTGGAGAAAATTATCTTCATATAACGAAAAACTGGAGGTGATACTATCCATGGAGGCAACAATAGGGCGTCCTGGTATGTTAGTGGAAGTTTTATGTATTTTTGGCAAATGGTAAAAGTATGGTACCTGGAAAAACGATTTACGGAAAAAGGCCTTTTCTTGTTTTGACAATATACCTTCCATATGGGCCTTCTCTACTAAAGAGTTGGAAACCTCAATAAATGAGGGTAACGGGTCCTTTTTTAGTGTCTCGTAAGTGATATTATCTGAGAGAAGACGATGAGCTTCTCTCATATAGTCTGCTTTGTCTTGTATGATTATGCCTCCTCCTTTATTAGCCGGTCTTATGGCTATATTGTTGTTTTGGCTAAGTGATTTCAGGGCAAAATTTTCTTGTGGACTCAAATTGTTCTTAAAATAATTGGGTTTGGTGGATTCTGTTTTGCAGAGATTATTAAGTTCTGTAAGTACTACCTGATAAAATGTTTGTAGATATGGCCCCTTCGATTGTGTGGGATTAAATATAGATTTTGGTCTGAAGGTGGTATGTATGACAGGTGGTGGTGACTCTGAATATTGGGACCAAGCAATGATAACATCTTCTTCATAGACATTCCATAATTCGCAAAGATCTAATAGCGCTTGTTGTTCCATGGATGTATCTAGGGTTGAGAGGTTGTCACTCTGGGAGTCTGTATCTATATCCACAATTGATGTTTTTTTGTCCTTTATGTTGTAGTGTCGTCTCAAAGTTAAGTTTCTGACAAACTTGTTTAGGTCTTTAAACATGATAAAAGAATTTGGGGCCACAGTAGGGGCGAAGTTAAGGCCTTGTGACAATAATGATAATTCTTGTTCACTTAAGGATTGGCTAGATAGATTAAAGATTTTCACACTTTTCGCAATTTCTCGGGTCTTATTAGATTTTGATTTGTTTCTTCCCCCTCTCCTACCTCTTCTGAAAGTTTTCTTTTTTTTATGGATGGGCTGGATCGGGGGGTCCGCACTAAAAAAGTGTCAATATTATCTGCAGATGTAGAAAAAAAACCCAAGCCTTATGTATTATTTTCTTCTTATATATTATATGTTATTAATATATCAATATATTCTCCGAATGACTCTAAAAAACATTGCAGGTGAAATAACTTATATGGCCGCTTAAAACTTTCTAGTCTTGTGTATAAATTTCCCTACGTATACTATATTACAACTTCCGGATGTTATTAGTACATAGCGCAGGCTCAATAGGACATTCCATCCATGGTTCCGCTTCTTGGAACGCATATAAGACCGACAGTCCCTTGTGCCAATCAGATCCGAGGAAAATGCGGAAGCATTGACACGCGTCATCAACCAGAGTCTGCCATTGACGTCACATCCTGTCGCCACAGTCAGCTGCGCTCCAGCGTGAAC
Organism: Rana muscosa; assembly: GCA_029206835.1. NCBI lineage: Eukaryota > Metazoa > Chordata > Amphibia > Anura > Ranidae > Rana > Rana muscosa. Next base: position 134,816,457 of record CM055126.1, read on the forward strand.
CGCACGCCGTGGTGTATCCACTTCCTACACCTAGGACAGCAACGAGCTTTACCACGCCATCTACCGCTCGTCCACCATCTATCCATCGCTCCAACTACACCATTCTGTGTGATCCTAACACCGGAGCAGCTCTTCACTGCCATAAGACTACAGATGAACGGAGTGACACACACCCCCCGCAGACAACCATTGATACCTGTCTATGCCAGTACATAATTTTTATCCTGTGAGTAGCCATTTGGCTGTAATTTTACTTTTATAATAAATCAATACCAACATACTGCACTTAGTAGGCGCATTGTTTCTTTTTCCCTTATGGGATTTTTTATTCACTGATGGATACTGATGAGGCTGCACTGATGGGCATTGATAGGCTGCAGTAATGGGCACTAATGAGGTGGCACTTATGGGCACTGATGAGGCAACACTTATGAACACTGATTAGGTGGCACTAATGAGGAGGCACTAATATGCCACACTGACGAGCACTGATAGGTGGCCCTGATATGCGGGACTGATGAGCACTCATAGGCGGCACTGATGGCCATCACTGGTGGGCACAGATAGGTGGCACTGATATGTGGCACTGGTGGGCAATGACAGGTGGCACGGATAGGCGGCACTGATGGATGGCACTAATGAGCACTGATGGGTGGCACTGATGAGCAGGCACTGATGTGCACTGAAAAGCAGCAGCGACTGACATTAATAATAGTCACTGATTGGTGGCACTAATGGGCACTGATTGATGTCCCTGATGGACACTCATAGGTGGCACTGATGGGCACTGATTTGTGGCACGGGGGGGGCTTTAGTGTAATCAGGGCACTGATGATCAGTGCCCTGATTATATGTCCGGGTGTTCCCTGTGAGGAGATGCTACTGTTTGGCTCTCCTTGCCACACACTCTGTCAGCAAGAGGCGAGAATAGCCCATTTACGGCACTTCCAGTTTTAGATGTGACCTAGCAACACAGCGCAGCCGTGATCGCCACACTGCATGCCCCCGCCGGTGTGCGAGAGTGGCTGTTCTGGGCGCCCTCATATGACGTTCACCCAGAACAAGAGCTGCATCGTCCCTCCCTCATTTGACGGTGAGCAGGCGGCAAGCGGTTAAACAAGAAAAAAGAAAGACAATTAAAGTCCCAAATACTCACCTTAAAGTGATTGTAAAGGTTCAGGTTTTTTTTTTTTAAATAACTAACATGTCATACTTACCTCCACTGTGCAGTTTGTTTTGCACAGAGTGGCCCTGAACATCCTCTTCTGGGGTCCCACGGCGGCTCTTGCGGCTCCTCTCTGCATTAGATAACCCCCTCTGGGAAGCTTTCTCCCGGGGGAGTTACCTTGCGGGCGCGCTCCTGTGTCATACACTCTGCGTCCATAGACGCCGAGTGTATGACTCGGTCCCGCCCCCCGGCACCCGCGTCATTGGATTTGATTGTCAGCAGCGGGAGCCATTGGCTGCGCTGCTATCAATCTAATCAACGCCGGGACTCCGTGGAGAAGAGGATGCCGGGGACGCGCCGAGCAAGTAAACTGGCTCAGGTATGTAAAACGGGGAGGCTGTGGGGCCCGTGATTGCCAGGTGTTTTTTCACCTTAATGCATAGGATGCATTAAGGTGAAAAAACACAAACCTTTACAACCCCTTTAAAGCGAAACCTTACCCATAACAACTTATCAAAATAATGTTCTTTAGCAAGGAACATACATTCTACATTATTAATTATGCTCCCACAAATAGTGTGTGCTGTAAATTGGGGCAAATTCTTCTTGCTGGAAGCCGGCATTTTGCAAAAGCCCAGAGACTCTGAACAGCGGTAAATCTTTAGGCTGTCAGCAATTCAGCCTCTACATTTTTGGCACAGTGCCAAAATATAGAGAGCAACTGAACATTTGCCGAGCAGGATGAGATGGCGTATTACTGGGCCCTCTTTTTTTAATGTTTTACATAGTTATTCCTGTAAAATGGGCCAGCCTGAAGTGATCTAGAAGGACTTCATTTTATGAGTCAAGTTCCATTTAAATTCATGGGCACGTTACACACTGATCTTCAATCTTCTGGATCGCAAAGTGGCAGGGTCCTTCTTTAGGTCCCCCACAGCACTGCCTAGATCAGGGGTCTCCAAACGTTTCAAACAATGGGCCACTTTATTGTCCTTCAGACTTTAGCAGGGCCGGATTGTTGCCAGCAGGGGCAGAAAATGTCACGGGCCCAGCATCAGTGAGAATAAATATGGCCTCAGGGTTGGTGGTCAATATGAGGAGGAGTATTTCCCCTATTAGTAGAAGGAATAGTATCCCATTATTGGTAACGGTGGAAGATATAGTACCCCATTGTTGGAGGAATAGTGCCTCATATCAGTGGAAATGTCCCCCAAGGGCCGGATAAAGGCTAGCAAAGGGCCACATCAGGCCCTCGGGCCACGGTTTGGAGACCCCTGGCCTAGATGATTGAAAGTAATGTTGAAAAAAATAAAGAAACAATTGCCACCCAAATAGGAGGTGAAGCACATTAGGGCAGGTCCAGGATCTCGCCAGTTTTTTGTCCTATGCCACCTCCATTGCAGCTATTTCCAGATCCTTTGCAGCCACTGACAAAACTCCTGCACAAGTATGCAGGAGCTACATTGTCCCTGGCACCTGGCTCCGTTTTCGACATGTCAATTACCTGTACTGTACAATGGGGATTAGTGCACTTGAAATTGCACTGAAAGTGCACTTGGAAGTGTAGTCGCTGTAAATTTGAGGGGTAGATCTGAAATGAGGGGAAGCTCTGCTGATTTTATCATCCAATCATGTGCAAGCTAAAATGCTGTTTTTTATTTTCCTTGCATGTCCCCCTCGGATCTACAGTGACTGCAATTCCAAGTGCACTTTCAGTGCAATTTCAAGTGTACTTTGCACTTGTAGTTTGCACTTGTAGTGCAAAGTGGATTTGCCTTTTCGTAAATAACCCCCATTGTGTACACAAAGGTTAAAAAACACCAGGAGTCAGGATAATGTTTTTTGCCAAGAGTCTTTGGAGCTACTTTGCTAAACCTTATGCAAAAAAACAAAAACAAAACAAAGCTTTGCAGTGACATAAATGCACAAAAACACACTACTTCCTAAAGAAATAGGACCAAAGCTCTTTTGGCCCTATTTTTCCAGTAGATCACAGAAATGCGTTATGTACTCCTGTGACCCATATTCAGCTGACAGCGGGCTAATGTCCACTGTCAGCTGATATTCACTCAGCTGGTCCAGTCTCTGGAGAGATCCCGACTTTATTCCACCCAGATGCCTGACCATCAGCTGGGTCAGCCTCTCAGCAGCACTCCACTGGAGAGGCAGAGAGCTGGTGGCGGACAGTCACTGGCACTCTGCTCACCGAAGACTGAGAACCAAGCGATCAGTGGTCATTGTACTCAGACTGTACTCAGACTTTTCAGCAGTTTTCAAACCCCATATATCTTTTATAAGAACCTGGGTTGGAACTGCATGAAAGATGTGCAGCTAAGGTATATATGCTGTGGCACTGTACTGTTTTAAATTGAGTTAACAAGCAGGTATATGATTTTTTCAGCACACTGAACACACATGTAAATAAAGCCACAACGTAACAAGGGGTGGGCTCTCTGGGTAACGTCGTTTGATGGCAATGCCCCATGGCTATATAAAAGATGGCACACAGTGGGCGACAACACAATGGAGGAAGACAGCCATATAAGATGAGCAGCTTTTTTAATTTCTTTAGCAGGTAACCGGCGGCAAGGAAGAAGACAGCAGCAGGACAAGACAGCACCGGGAGAAGACGGCAGCGGGAGAAGACGGCAGTGGGAGAAGACAGCATCAGGAGAAGATGGCACTGGGAGAAGACGGCACTGAGCTATTTTTTAAATAATGGTTTTGTCAAAAACCGGTTCTGTTTTTTTTTTAACATTTCCCTGTTTTTTTAGTTGAATGGGTAGGGGTATGATGTACCCGATACCCATTCACATGGGGGTGGCGGGATCTAGGGGCCCCCTTGTTAAAGGGGGTTTCCAGATTCCGGTAAGCCCTCCGCCTGCAGCCCATGACATCCACCAGCCAGGGTTGTCGGGAAGAGGCCCTTGTCCCCATCAACATGGGGGCAAGGTTCTGTGGGGGGGAGCAGAGCCCCCCAACCACCCATCCCACCCATGTTGAGGGCATGAGGCCTAGTATGGTTCAGGAGGGGGGGCGCTTGCTCGTCACCTCCCTTTCCTGATCTGCCAGGCGGCATGCGCGGATAAGGGTTTGGTTTAGATTTTGGGGGGACCCCACGCCATTTTTAGAAAAAAATTGGTGTGGGGGGTCCCCTCTGAATCCATACTAGAACCAAAGGGCCTGGTATGGACCTGGGGGGACCCCATATCGTTTTTGTCACAATTTTTTTTCCTCTACATTTTTTTTTTTTTACATTCAGCTGTGACGTGGAGATATTAATACCTACCTCACTTACACGCTTAAAGATACAAAAAATAAGTGAATAAAACCTTTGTCTATATAAGAATTAAAAGCAAACGATAACTGTGCGAAAAGAGAAAACAATTACATTTATTTATACAGAAAAGAAACTTGTATTAATCCGATATTAGCAACTATAACATAAATGATACCACCTTAAAACAAAGATGTTACCAATGATACAAAGTAATACAAATAGGAATTTTGCTATAATGGACACATCAGTATATCAGGACAAGTTGTAGGAAAGGAAGAGTTTACAGAAAAGATGAAGAAAATTAAGGAGGTACATTTACAGAGCGAGAAACCTTACGTCACCATGCTCCTTAGATCACGGACCAAATAGACTGAGCCAGGGGTCTGCAATCTGATATATACACACATTTGTAAAACCCCACCCCTCCTCACCCCCCTTCCATATGCTAAGACATTGCCACACTCCTTCAAGGGTGGGGGGTTGCACATAAGCCAGGTGGCCACACTTGGCCAACTGGAGGTCATTACATATCATAAACCCTTCTCTGCCAAACCCCATTTAAGTAAAAACAAGTTGGGTAACATTACTACTCTCAGTTAGCCTCACAACCCCCAAGTGATTCCCTCCAGGCAAGGGACAGTACATCTATAAACCGTGGTATAACTGACACTATAAACAGAGCTTAAACCAGAGCTGTTTTATGATGTCAGTGGTTCTCAGAATGTCCAGGCAATTTTCTGACACACTGTTTAAGCCATATTGCATGTCCATTTATTAATGTTAATTATCATTGAAGGTAAAAATCATAGGCCTCACATTTCCACATCAGCTGTCAACGAGGAAGCCTGCTGACAGCTGATGACTCATCGGTTGTTAAGGACGTGGCAGGCGGCTTCACCACCCCCTCCTTAGCAACCAGCTATATACAGTGTATTAAACAGAAAAATTAAAAAATGCAAAACACATAAAAAATCACATCACAAACAGAACCTCCCGGCAATTAAGGCCCGCGCTGTACCTGTCATTCGGCTAAAGCGCAGGCGGAAGGTGGTTAATGATCAATGCTGTATGTCAATAATGTTATCATGCACCAGTACTTTTCTATACTGTATTGTATGGTTTTATATCTGTATGGTTTATAAACGTAATAAAAAAAGGATTGGTAAAGAAAAATGTTAAAAACAAAAAGATAATCATGTATCGCAGTAGTTGTGCTATTCAAATAGGATCACTACATGGCAAGGCTAATGCATTGGTACGTCACTAAGTTTTGATGTACTGCCTTGCTTAGAAATATATTTTGCTCTATCCATTGAGGTGGCTTTATATCAGTGTATACATGTGAGGGTGGTGATATAGGCAGTTAACTGGTCACTTGCATTACATTGATACAGTGTTACAGAAGTAATAATGTAGAAAACCATTATATGCACTCCATTGTGAGGAAGACATGACGGTAGGTTAATTGGCTCCTGTCTAAATTGGCCTAGTATGTGTACATATCTCACAACTTTCTGAGATGGGAATGAGGGACACCTATTAGCAAAAGTATGTTGACATAGGACACACCCCCTGCCATGTCCCCCCCCCCCCCCCCTTAAAGGAGAATTGTTCAAAAAAATATAATTGGTTAAGCCCACACATGCTTTTTTACCACCACAATTCCTTTACACTGGCTTTTGGAATTTACAAATGCAGCAATTTAGAAAATGGGTGAAAGGTTTTTCACCAGGAAACACTTTTTGATAGATAGGTAGTGCATTTTCTATGCAACTACTGTATATAGATCAGACCAAAACGAGGACCAAATGATGAGGGAAGAGGGACAGAGGGACTTTGCGCTGAATGAGGGACAGTCCCTCAAAATTAGGGATAGTTGGGAGCTACTGTATGTGTCTATGTATGGATGTGAGGTAGGGACCTTAGATTGTAAGTTTCTTGAGGGCACAGACTGATGTAATTATACAATATGCAAAGTCCTGGGTAATTTGAGGGTGCTATAAAAATAACCATACTAAATACAATTGGTGATGGCTAAAAGGTCACCTACCTTTGCTACAATCCCATTTACAGCCAATATGAAAGTTAAAGTGATATTAAAGTATTTTTTTTTAAAATAACAAACATGTTATACTTACCTGCCCTGTGCAGTGGTTTTGCACAGAGCAGCCCAATCGTCCTCTTCCCGGGTCCCCTGCCAGCGCTTAAGGCCCCTCCCTCCTGCCAAGTGCCCCTGGAGCAAGCAGCTTGCAATGGGGGCACTCGAACAGGCTCGCTCCTAAGCCGCAGGTCTGCGTGTTCATTCGCACACACAGCCATAGCACGACCCCGTCCCCTCTCTCTCTCCTCATTAGCTCACTGGCTCTTTTAGCAAATGAGGAAGGAAAGTCCCTGGACAGTAAAGGCTCTCAAGCACATCATTAGAGGAAGATCGGGGCTCAGGTAAGTTTTAGGGGGGTGGGGGGGCTGCTACACAGAGAAGTTTTTTTACCTTCATGCATAGAAAAACCTTCAGCCTTTACAAACACTCCACGCATTTTCTTCTGATATAAACACGTTGTGTAAAGCCTTTACATGTTCCTCACAAGCAAAACATACATTTTGTCAAGTGAAGGAAAAAGAATTTCAAGAGAAAAGTGCCATATGATTACTTGCCCTTAGGTGAGCACGTTGCAAATCTAGCAAGGACAGCTCATATCCAGCCAGAAGCACAAGAGATGAATGAGAAGCATAAAAGGGCAGCAGGAAGACATTTAATCCTCATTAGAAGAAACTTCATCCAACGCCTATGGATGAAGATGGCTTGTTTCTCTGTCCTCACCAAAAAATAATTCTCAGGGAGAAATCTTATGCCATTTTGATGAACGCTCTTTGATTATGAGGACAGCTTTTATAAATGATAGCTTGTTTTTACTGGCTGAGTGGAAGGTACAAATGGGTGGTGACATTGGAGCCCCTGGGAGTTCACCACCTGTTCTACAGATCTTCACCAAGGTGACACAAGAACACTTCCATCTCTTCATATTTCCGCTCTTCATCAATCACCTTTCACTTCCAGAAGAAGGCTGGCTGCCCTGTATACAAACCTGCTGAATCAATTCAGAAGCATGAAATAAGCCTCTTATCTCTGGCTGTGCAGCACGGCCACTGCATGGAGAGCCATTACACTCCACACACTAAAAATATTCAGGCTTCATTCCACTTGATGCTGCTGCACATGATGGCATAATATCTCATAGGATAGACTTGACTCAAGCATGACACTGTGTTGCAGATCTTGCAATATCAAATACAAATTCCTAGAGTGCAAATTACACTAAAACATGTAAATAAAGCGAATAGAGGCACTGTGCTAAACATGAAATATAGGCCAAATTAGTTTATTATCTACCCTTTGCAACAATCTCATTACTTGCATTACTAGTAGGTCAAGTCACTTTATGGTGGGCAAAACAATTGGATTATATATCAGCTAATGGCAAACCAAAGTTATAAACAGCCTCAGTATAGACAATATAGGTAGCCATAGCCCCTCAGGTGCCTTCTAGAAAATAAAATAATGAAGAGGAAATGGGTTTCCTATAAATGTGGCAGTCACTTAAACTTAACCTCCATACCTTGTTTAGCCACTTCAGCCCCAAAAGATTTAGCAGCTCGGTGACCAGGCCATTTTTTGCGATACGGCACTGCGCCGCTTTAACGGACAATTGTGCGGTCGTCCTTTTTTTTTTACCACAAATAGAGCTTTCTTTTGGTGGTATGTGATCATCCCTGTGGTTTTTATTTTTTTCGCTATAAACAAAAAGAGAGCGACAATTTTGAAAAAAAAGACACAACATTTTGTACTTTTTGCTATAATAAAAATCCCCATTTTTTTTTTAAAAAAAGGTAATTTTTTTTTCCTCAATTTAGGCCGATGTATTCTACATATTTTTGGTAATAAAAATCGCAATAAGCGTATATTGATTGGTTTGCGCAAAAGTCTACAAAATAGGGGAAAGATTTATGGCATTTTTATTATTTTTTTTACTAGTAATGGCGGTGATCAGCGATTTTTCTCGGGACTGCAACATTAAGGCGGACAGATCGGACACTTTTGACACTATAAAAATGCACTGATTACTGTGTAAATGTCACTGGCAGGGAAGGGGTTAACACTAGAGGGCGATCAAGGGGTTTACTGTGTTCCCTCGTGTGTGTTCTAACTGTAGGGGGATGGGACTGAATAGAGGAGATGACAGATCGTTGTTCCTAGCTAGTAGGAACACAATCTATCTCTCCTCTCCTCACAGAACAGGGATTTGTGTGTTTACGTCCCTGTTCTGGCTCTCGTGCTCATCATGACCACCGGCCACGCACATCAGCACCCCTGCAGTGCAGCAGGGGTGCTGATGCCTGCTATCCCCACTTAAAGGGCTGACGTATAGCTACGACAGTTCGCAGGAACGTGCCGACCTGCCGCAGTATAATGACGGCGGCTGGTCGGCAAGCGGTTAAATCTGTACGTCATTCTAGCCTGATACACAATTGCCATTTATTTAATTTTCACGTTTCTTCTTTTCAGGATAGCTCATCATTTAAAGGGCCATCACATGTAGGTCAGTGGAGGTGGTGATAAAATTATGCTCATCTCTCTGTACTCAGCACTCTGATGTACCACTTGCAATTTCTAGTTTAAACCTCTACTGAGACATACCATTTGCTTCTTGATTTCCCTCCACTAGATGTAAACCAGTATAGTGCTATTACCATAAGGGGACTTTAGGGTCTCCCCTGATATGCACAGCCAGCCAACAGGTATTTTCCAGTACTTGCTCAGACTTCCAGAATCAGTCCAGGGTGTTTTGTTTTAGTTTATTAAGGGGATGAAAAAATATTCCAAACACTAATGCCCCGTACACACGATCGTTTTTAATGTCATTTTTTAAACCGACGTTTTTCTCCTCGTTTTTATTCATGTTTCCTCTCAAGCCTGCCTTGCGTACACACCATCATTAAAAAAAACGATCAAGCAAAGCGCAGTGACGTTCAACACGTACAACGGCACTATAAAGGGGAAGTTCCGTTCGAATGACGCCACCCTTTGGGACGCTTTTGCTAATTCCGTGTTTCCGCGTGTTAGTAAAAGTTTGGTGAGAGACGATTCGCGCTTTTCAGTCTTCGTGCTTTGAAGATCGTTTTCGGGAGTTCAGATTGCGCCTGTGGGTTCGTATCTGTTTAGCACTGCTTGTAGTCAGTTCGTATCTGTTTATTCAGTGCGGCCTGCTCTGCACGTTCGTGTTTTTCAGCTTGTTCTTCATAGGCCTTGCTGTTCTTCCGTGCGTTCTTCTAGTACGTTCTGTTCAGCCGACCGTTATCTAGCCATGTTGCGGCTACGTACTTGTCGGAGAGTTCGTGCTGTAGTTGGTGCAGGGGTTCATGCTGTATCCCAACTCCATGCCATGAGCAGGGTCAGGAGGAGTTCATGGACCAAGAATTGGTTGCTCCAGCGGCACCAATTCTGTCACATGCCTTTGTTGCGGGAGATCAGGGAGAATAATCCTGATGATTTCAGGAATTTTCTCAGGATGTCTGACCCCGTATTTCAGCAGCTGTTGGCTTTGGTGTCCCCCTATATTACCAGGCAGGACACCGTTATGTGGGAAGCCATCAGTGCTGAGCAGAGGCTCATCGCCACGTTGCGATACCTGGCTACTGGGAGAAGCCTGCAGGACCTTAAGTTCTCCACAGGCATATCCCCCCAGGCTCTGGGGATCATTATACCAGAGACTTGTTCTGCCATCCTTCAAGTTTTGCAGGAGGACTATATTAAGGTAAGTGTTCTTCTTCAAAAATTCACATTGTATGGTTTTTATTTTGGGATATTTTTAATTTGCTTTATTTGCAGTCCCTAATTCACATGATTCTTAGCTGCAGGGAATGTCCCCTTTCTCCCCATGTTTTATTATTTAAAGTTTGGTGTTTGAGGCCTACCTGTAAATTTGGCTTACCTAACCTCGCCAGCATGCTATCCTGGGGCCATACCTACCTTGCCTAGTCATTTCCATGTTATTTATTTATTATATGTTCCATCGTAGTGCTTTACCCAAAACGCACTCTAAATTTTGCCTAGGAATGTTTCATTTTTGTTAACTTCAATACAGAGTGCTACAGCCTTCATGTGTGATATTCCCAACTCATCTTCAACCCTTCCCCCCCCCCCATAATTTTTTTTTTTTTATCTTGC